>CM060935.1:514518074-519518074 GCA_030765085.1 Allium cepa | reverse complement strand
TATCTAACCTAGTCAAAACTAGGATTCCAGAAAAGAATCCACCTCCACTGCCTCCTCAATGAAATGCATCACCATTATGTATTTCTCCTAGATTCTCAGATCCCTCCTCCACCTCCAGGAAGAATCCCGACCTTCCAGAGCAAGTGGATCACCAGAAACCACCAAAGTACCATTTTCTGGTCAAACCAGAATTACACCCTCAATCTACCCCTAAAATTGATAATTTTAGTTTTAAAAATCAAGTTTTTGGATATGTCCTCAGATTATATGATTGAACCAGTGAATTTACATGTTTGAATTTTCAGTTACCTTAAGCTTACCCTGTTATTTTGAGTTTCCAGAGACATTCAAGTTAAATTTTAATTTAATTAAAATTTTAAATATTAGTCTATGATCCAATAAACAACTTTTGTTTATAATCCAAGTTCTAACATCAATTGGTTCAAGAGAATATGATTTTTGATCAAGTCTTGAGCTTGAAAACTATGAACATGGATACCCAGATTCAACAGCAATGCATATATACACACACACACAAACACACACATCCAGATAATTCACATCAGATTGCACTTACGTACACACAATACATATTTATCATAGTAATTAACATGCAACCATATTTATACTTAAGTTATATTTAAAAAAACAAAAATGTTACTCACCTGTAAAAATAATTTGAACAGAGAACAATTCTGTTTTGAAACTGCTAGCCTGATCTCCCTTTTAAAATTTTCTTGCTTTGTTTAGTTGAATTATATTTGAGTTTGTAAAATGGTGATGCTTACTTTTTTTCTTCTGGTTTGCTTAGTTTCTTGTGAACGAATAGGAACAAGAATAAATGTACACATATAGAAAAGAGTTTTTTTACAGGGGTAGGTATTTACTGGTACAAACTTATTTCCTTTGGTCAGAGTTTTTGTCTTTGACCAAGCAAGATTTTTCTTTTCTTTTTAAAACTGAACTGATTTACAAAGGTTACGAAATGACTTTTGTTTTGTACTTGAGATGATAGTATTTAATGCATGTCTCCTTCCATGTTTACATATTTATCCCACTGATTTTGTATGTATGTTGATATATTTTTTTGTCTTCTTGCCTTACATATACACATGTATGTCCATAGTATATATATATATATATATATTCTTGAATTACCTTTATGTTTACTTTATGTTTTCATAGATTACCTTATATATTTATTTCTTTTTCTAACACAAATCCTTATTTTTATTTCTATTTTAAGCTTAAACTATCAAACACTTAATTTATATTCATATATTTTATACTTATATTTAATATTGATAAGATTGATTTTATTTTAAGCATTATTATTTAGATTACATTTATATATATATTTAGATCAAATGTTAATAAGGTGGAGCTTTTAATTTAACGTGAATAAGATAGATTTTATTTTAATTATTTTTGAAAGGCTTTATTTTAAATTTCCAAATCATAGTTTCCTTCCAAAATACACGATAAATGTCCAAAAGTCTTATTCATTTTTAAATGACAAGTTTGTATTTTAATTAATTAGATTAAATTAATATTACCAAAATCCCAGATCGTCACATTCCTTCCCCCTTTGAATCTTTTCGTCCTCGAAAAGGAACGAAGCCAGAATTATTAAAATGCTTAAAATCAGATAAATTTCTTTGATCATTTTTAAACTACCTTAAAAATCTATTTAATATTACTAAAATAGTTTTTATAAAAATACTTTTATAACTCGATGTTTCGACAAGTCCGTCCTTGTTCTCACAGAAATTCGGTCATACGTTGATCAGGCGTACGACTGAAAATCTATAAGTGCTTGGCAGAGCCGTTTTCAACATCTAGTGAAAATACTTTGAAAAATAATTTTATTGAAAATATAGAAAATAGTTTTTGAAAATAGAGGAAATATCCTTGGTGAGAATGCTCTGGAAATCATCACCCCCAAGCAGTTACATCCTGGGTTACGTTGCCATCGCAACAAAAGTCCATGCAACTGTAGGCACTCCGCGCCCCTCGACTATGCCATGGAACCCTCAACAGATCGCAGTTACATTCCAGGGTTCCGTTGCCATCGCAGCAAAAGTCCATGTAACTTTAGGCATCGGCGCCCTCGATTTTTGCTGCCAAAATGAAACTTCTGACTCCCACATAGGTCGCAGTCTACCAATGTAAAATCAAACATAGACCGTTGGCTCTCAGCGGCAACACGTCTTCCACTATGTTACCATAGGTCGCAGTCTAACAATATAAAATCAAACGTAGACCGTTAGCTCTCAGTGGCACACACGACTTCCGCTATGTTACCATAGGTCGCAGTCTACCGATATAAAATCAAACGCAGACTATTGGCTCTCAGCAGCACACACAACTTTCGCTATGGTCTGCAGTAGATCGCAGCGACATCGAGTTACACTGTCGTCACAACATAACCCAAATGCCTTTGTAGGCATCAGCGCCCTCGACTTTCGCTACACACTACACATAATCTTCAGGAACTAGTTTTGTCCGGACTCCTCATAGGATCAACTTTCGAACCTCCCCTTTAGAGGCTCAAGGCAGTACCAACCTATGGTACCCCTGAGAAGAACATTTCAAGGAAGCGCCTTTTTTCCCAGAGTCATTGTCAAAACACTTTATACTATACACATATAATATCTTCCAATTCATACATCTAGTATGAATCTCATATAAATCTCCTTTTCTCAAAATCGATTATCCCAAAATCGATAATTCTCAAATTAAGCTTTCCAAATCCAATATTGATTTTACCTAAAAATCAAAAGCCTTTCCAAATCCAAAGGTTCCAAAAACCTTTCCTCCAAAATCCTCATAAGAGCCTTTATATATATAGATGTAGATATATATAAAAAAAATTTAAACTTTAGATCGTTTCAAACTTGTATAAAACTCCTTTTATACTTCAAACGCCTTCAAAATCCTTTCCTTCCGGCAATAGATTCAACAAAGGGAGACTTATCTTATATAACAAAGATATATTACTTTGTTTATTCAAAATCAAATATTCAAATTTGATTACACTATAAAGTCACTTTTATCATAGAAATTTCCAATATCAGTTTCATTCAAACCCGTACGGTGTACACATATACGCTATATTAATCTGATCGCTCACTCGATCACACAATTTCACTTGCGAGCTAGTATCGTCCACCCGACTTCCTAGTGCGGACTCAAATCTGGTTTCTTGATCAGAAACCGTCATTCTCCTTGCGTAGCCATAACTATGATAGAGAATATCCAGAACCAATCAACAATCCATATCCAGGTTTGCCGTTGAAAATCAAGTGAATAATCCCAACTCGGATCGATATACTATCTCGAAATTCTATGCTCGAATCTGGATCAAATCACTATGCGAATAGAATAGTATACGTACATCCTACGTATTTATCTTCACTGATTATCAGTTAAATCAATTCCCTTCTATTCACCCTCACTTTGATTTTATTCACTCATTCACATTTGCCTTAATTCCCATTTGAATTATCACTTTAATTCTTATCTCGGTTGGGTATTTAATCAATAACAGTTTGAACTCCGACCAGTTTATATTCAGAAAATAGCTTGAAAATTTTAAAAATAGATAAATAATTATTAGTTTGTAAAATAGCTGTAAAATAGTTAAGTAACTGTAAAATAGTTGAAAAATAGTAAAACAATTGCAAAATAGTTGTAAAATAGTAACTAGTTATAAAGTAGTTGGAAAAATAGTAATTAGAATATAAAATAGTTGTAAAATAGTTAAATAGTTCCGAAAGTAGTTGTTAAATAAATATAAGATAGTTTTGGAATTTAAAAAGAAAAGTTGTATAGTAAATAGTTAGGAAAATAGATTTAAAATAGTTTATGTCAAAATGATTTATTTAAAAATAGTCTAGAGCCAAACTGTTTAATTCCTTATCAACTCAATTTAAATTTCCGCTTCCATTTAAATTGACTCAATTCGAATTTGAATAACTTCAATTTCCCTTGAACTTGATTTATCCCCAATTCAAGTTTAATTAACCTCAATTTCTTTCCAAATTCAAATCAAATTCCATTTGATTCAAACATATTCACTTTAACTACAAATTCCAAATTATTCAAATTAATTTAGACTAATTTCAAATTGAATCCACTTCAATTTCAAATCATTTCAATTTCTATGAATTTGCCCCAATTTCCATTTGAATTTGAACTCATTAAATCTTCGATTTCATTTCAAATTAATCCAATTCAAATTTTCCATTTGAATTTTATACTTATCCATCTTCATTTCTAAGTAATTCAAACTAAATTCAATTTGAACTAATGGAATCTAAATTTCAGCTTTAACCCATCTCGAATTATATAAATTCGAGCTAAATTTCCAAATGTTGATTTAACCCCTTAAATTAGATTAACCTTTATTTTTAAACCAATAATCCAAATCTTTAAACAATTTAATTCCGAGTCCAATTCTCAATAGATAAAGAAAATTTTATATTAGATTGTACTACCACAAAATATTCCATACATTAATTGATTACATACTAGTAGTTCATACGTTACATACATATATCCAAAATAAGAGTCTTACAAAAGTCATAAATCTAGATGCCTTTCTATTACCTAGAGGTTTGGAAAGAACAGAGCCCTAATATTCTTACAAGAATCCTTTCTATGGACTTCCTTCCAAAGGGCAAAGCCCGAACATACGCTTCTCAACAGGGTGTCCCCACTTATAACATTTACCACAAAATGTTTCTACCCTGTCATCAATCGGGATAACCTTCATGCCTCCAACAGTACGTTCCACATATTTACTCCTCTTCTGCCTCTCGGAACAATTCCTAGCAATGTGTCCCTTCTTCTTACAATGATAACAAATAGTTGACTCATTGACCGGTTCAACTGGTTTACGCTTCGCCTTCCTCACTTCAGGGCAATGATTTAGGAAATGTCCTTTCTTATGACACTTAAAGCACAAGATCTTAGAGCGAAACCGATGGAATGTACCCTTCAATTCCTCCCTTGTTTTAGCACTTGGTTGCGTAATGACCCTTATTGAAACATCTGTAGTGGTGACATTATCATAAGGTCCTGGTTCAGCCCATTCCTTAACCTGTTTCTCATACTCTTGAATTTCTTCTTCTCGATCCCTACGTACAGCTGCTCTTTGCTCTCTGCGTCTAACCTTCCATTCTTCACTCTTAGTCATCTCTCTCAAAGACTGAATTCTAGAGGGACTTCCTAACTTATAAATTAGACTTAATTAGAAGAATTCAACTTTTACTCTAATATATATATGTGTGTATATGTGTATATATATTAATATGCTTACCAAGTATACTTTATGTTTTAATACCTTTGATTTTTAATTCCAAACAAAGTTTCAAACAACTTCTTATTTCAAAATAATATTACTTTCAGAAATATTCTGAATAATGTTATTTTTTATTCCCTTTAACAGTTTGAAAACAAATTTCAAATGTTTTTAAATCTTAGGATTCTAACTTCATAATTTAAAACCCCACTTCAATATACTAGTCATACTTATCTAAAAGTTTACTTCCTCAACAAATTTCATTTTGCTTTATCATTATTAGGAAAGAAACATCCCAATATTTGATACAATAACCATTTTATTTTATTTCAGTTTGAAACCAAAATTTAATTCTAATTCTCCTTATATGAATGGTACATTCTATTCAGTTCCTACTTGGATATATATATTTACCACTTAAATTATTATTTAATTTCAATATCCAACAACCAATTATTGCCTTATATATATAAACTTATATAAAAATCCTTTACCTTTAAAACCATTTTATAAAAATAACAAGTACGCCCTCATATATATATATACACTCAACTCATTTTAGGTTACTACTTACCCTATCCTTAACGAGTACACCTACCAAAGCCATGGTTCTCGTTTAACCTTCTGCTCTGATACCAAATGTAACGGCCTAGAATTTCCGATCTCGAAAATTCCAGATAGTTAGGAAAAGAAGAAAGAGATAGAAGAAGAAGAAAACAGAAATACAACATAGGTTCTCACATTCGCGGCGGATCAAAATATAATATCAAATAATATAAGTTTGTAATAGAATAATGTTTCTGTCAATTACATTTAAATACATCAGAGTTACAACATTTACACAAGCACTGGACAGTTAAATATAACTTGTCCCAGATAAATGACAATATGACACAGCGAAACACTCCATACAATCATCTAGCTCGTCTCCTAGAGCTCTGAAAATCTATAATACTCGGTATGACCCGAGCATTACATTAAAGTAACACCTGGGTCAGGCTGGAAACCAATGTGAGTAAATCCATATAATTTGAAGTACTAAGCTCAAACTGTAAAGAAAACCCAGGTAACTTGTATCAATTACAGATTCGCAAATTGTTATAGACATTACTTATTTCACTCACAAATTTCTAAGTACCAAAACTTAGATTAAATAGTCCAATTCACTTAAATCATTCCATTCTAGCTTATTAATTTCGCATATCAATCTATAATGAATCGAAGTGGTTTCGGGTATTTACTAATACCCGACTCCGGTCTCTTCGAATCTAATGTCATCTAAACCCAAGTTATCCAATTTAAATACAATTCAACTTTAATTACCAGATAACACTTTTACACAGCAATTCATAATTTATAGATAATCACATTATCACCATCTATCCAACATATCATATCACAAAGCAATTCATATTCGAGATATCAACCAATTCAAATCACTCATCATCCTTAAATCATTAAGAAGCAAGATTTATCACTTCCATTAATTACACTAATTAATGATCCTTTAATTACTTTCATTGGTTAATTATTTTTAAATTTCATTTGATAATTAACCTTTAACTTAATTACATTCATTAATCAACCTTGATAAATCACAATCAGAAATCAACTTTCCTAAATTACTCGATCAATTAAGCCAACTCCTTGATTTATTATATTATTTAGTCCTTTAATTATATTGAATAATTATCACTTAATTCCCTTCACCAAGTAATTATCCTTAATTAATGATCTTCATTACCTATTAACAATTCTTAAATTACTTACCTTAAGTAATTAAACTTAGATTAATCATTATTAATTACAAATTAATTAATCTTTATTAACCAATTAATTAATATCTAATTATTTAATTAATTAAGTGCTTAACTGTAACTTAATTATCCTTAATTGCTTCATTAATTAATCTTTGATCACTAATTAAAATCTAATTAATAATCCTTAATTACAAATTAATTATTCCTTAAATTAATTAATCTCAAACCTTAATTAATTAATTTAACCCTTTAATTACTTATTTAATTAATCCAAATCATTAATTAATTAAATAAATAAATTACCCATTTAATTTCCTTAAAAATTTAATGAATTACAAATCATTAAATCTTCATTTATTTAAAGATACAAACATTTTCTTATCAATGATCAAATTGTCATTAACAAAGCATTTAAACAAAATTTTCTTTAAATTTACTTTCAAATTTCATTTTAAATTTAAGATTTAAAATGAATACAAATTTAACTTAAACAAAGTTCAAAAATAATTCAAAAACCTTTTAAAATCTCACGACAAGGAAATACACCTTTTATAAAAGAAGTATAAAAGAATTTTAAACCAAATTCATACCATATTTATATACTTTAACATTCAGGTTGTTTTAAGACAATTCAAATTTAAAAACTTTCTTTCATTTTAAAACTAGAATACATATTTAACTCTGAATCCAGATTAAACTTAGTTTTAAACTTACTTACAATTTAAAACTTCATTTTAAAATTCAAACCATTTAACCATTTTAAAGTAGTTAAAACAAATTTAAATTTAAAAACTTTATTTGTTTTAAAAACTGAGATTCACTAACTTGAATTCCATATTTAAATTTGATTTAAAACCTGTTTTAAATCTCTACTTTACAATTTAACTTCAGTTTTTAAATTTCATTTTAAAAATTAAAAAAAAACAAAATAGGTTTTCTCTTTAAAAAAACTGCAACAAATATTAACCCGAGGCACCATCATTTTGCTTCGAGTCCAAGACCAAACTTCCCCCAGCAAACTACCCCACTACTTCGAGTCAATATATCGATTTACTTGAGAACCAACCAAAACCAAAGTCACCAGAACATCAGTGCACAGTGCACATGCATGGTGCCGTTGATCATCTCTGGCCACCACCATTGATCTTCTGAGATCGGCTAACACCCAAACTTGGCAATGCCTCGACCATGAAATTCCGATCATCAGAAAGCCCACAACTCCGGCCAAGTCCTCGTCAACACACCTACTTCCATCACCCAAAGCCCCGTTGCACTCGATCCACTGTATAAACCGAGATGATCGATTTATCTAACCTAGTCAAAACTACGGTTCCAGAAAAGAATCCACCTCCACTGCCTCCTCAACTAAATGCATCGCCATTAGGTATTTTTCCTAGATTCTCTGATCACTCCTCCACCTCCAGGAAGAATCCCGACCTTCCAGAGCAAGTGGATCACCAGAAACCACCAAATTACCATTTTCTGGTCGAACCAGAATTACACCCTCAATCTATCACTAAAATTGATAATTTTAGTTTTAAAAATCAAGTTTTTGGATATGTCCTCAGATTATATGACTGAACCAGTGAATTTACCTGTTTGACTTTTCAGTTACCTTAAGCTTACCCTGTTATTTTGAGTTTCCAGAGACATTCAAGTTAAATTTTAATTTAATTAAAATTTTAAATATTAGTCTATGATCCAATAGACAACTTTTGTTTATAATCCAAGTTCTAACAGGAATTGGTTCAAGAGAATATGATTTTTGATCAAGTCTTGAGCTTGAACACTAATAACAGGGATACCCAGATTTAATAGCAATGCATATATATATATATATACACACATCCAGATAATTCACAGCAGATTGCACTTACATACAATACATATTTATCATAGAAATTAACATGCAACCATATTCATACTTAAGTTATATTTTAAAAAAACAAAAATGTTACTCACATGTAAAAATAATTTGAACAGAGAACAATTCTATTTTGAAACTGCTAGCCTGATCTCCCTTTTAAATTTTTCTTGCTTTGTTTCGTTGAATTGTATTTGAGTTTGTAAAATGGTGATGCTTACTTTTTTTTTCCTGGTTTGCTTAGTTTCTTTTGAACGAATAGGAACAAGAATAGATGTACATATATAGAAAAGAGTTTTTTTACAGGGTAGGTATTTACTGGTACAAACTTATTTCCTTTGGTCAGAGTTTTTGTCTTTGACCAAGCAAGATTTTTCTTTTCTTTTTAAAACTGAACTGATTTACAAAGGCTACGAAATGACTTTTATTTTGTACTTGAGATGATAGTATTTAATGCATGTCTCTTTCCATGTTTACATATTTATTCCATTGATTTTGTATGTATGTAGATATTTTTTTTGTCTTCTTTCCTTACATATACACATGTATGTCCATAGCATATATATATATATATATTCTTGAATTACCTTTATGTTTACTTTATGTTTTCATAGAACCATAGAAGTTACCTTATATATTTATTTCTATTTCTAACACAAATCCTTATTTTTATTTCTATTTTAAGCTTAAACTATCAAACACTTAATTTATATTCATATATTTTATACTTATATTTAATATTGATAAGATTGATTTTATTTTAAGCATTATTATTTAGATTACATTTATATATATATATATATATATTTAGATCAAATGTTAATAAGGTAGAGCTTTTAATTTAATGTGAATAAGATAGATTTTATTTTAATTATTTTTGAAAGGCTTTATTTTAATTTTCCAAATCATAGTTTCCTTCCAAAATACACACACACATATATATATAAATGGTAAATGTCCAAAAGTCTTATTCATTTTTAAAATGATAATTTTGTATTTTAATTAATCAAATTAAATTAATATTACCAAAATCCCGGGTTATCACATAAATGGAATCTGGGTGGTCGAGATGTTAGAGTGGTCGTCGAGGACCTGTTGACGTCGGCAAGGCTGGCCGAAGCGACGGTGAACTCGTGTGCACATGCACGAGTTACCATTTGTGTCAGTTGGTTTCTATGCTGGGTGGTCTCGAAGTAGTACTCAGAGATTTGGGTTTTTGGCTCAAGTCTGCCCTCGGGTATGTTCATATGGGTTTAGCATATTTAACAGTTTTTAAGTTTTAAAAACTAAGTAAAATTTTAAAAAAGAAAAAAAAGAAGTAACTTGGTAAAAGGCTCGGTGGTTTCTGAATTTGGCTCGGCTTGATACCCGAAGTTGTCTCGGGTCAGAGATCTAAAAGTAAATTAAACAATTTTTTTTCAAATTTTAAATTAAATCAAGTTTAAAACCTTTTCTTGATAAATTCTTGTAAAATAATGAATGTTTTATTCTAGTTTTGGAATTAGTTAAAGGTTTAAAATAAATTATTTTAAATTTATAAAGTTTAAAGTACTTCATTTTATACCTATTATTATAAATTAATTCTTAAGTTATTTAAATAAGTTTAAAAAATGTAATTAAATAGTTAATTAAAGAAGGTAGAATGATTTTGATTATTAAGCAACTTAAAGGGTTTTAAGTTAAATTCATATTAACTGATGAATTAACTTCAAAGGTTTATTAATAAGATTTTCAATGATAATTAAGTGATAATTAAGATAACTAGTTTATGTTAAATTAATTAAGGTCTTAATTAATTAGAAGCTGATTAAATAATGTGATTAATTAAAAGTTAATTTGATAATGTAATTAATTAAGGATAATCATTTATTATAATTAATTAAGGATAATTAATTAATGTAAGTAATTAAGGGATAATTAATTACTTAAAATATAATTACTTAATGTAAGTAATTGGAGGATAATTAAATAATTAAATGTTAATTATTTAACAATTAAAGGTTAATTATTTATTAATTAAAGGTTAATTAATTGATTAACTAAAGGTTAATTAATTAATGATTTAAGGTTAATTAATTTATGTGATTAACTAAGGGTTAACTAATTAATGTAATTAACTTAATGTTAATTTATTTACATGATCAATTAATAGATAACTAATTAACAATTAAAGGATAATTAACCAGTAATTATGAGTAATTGAGGATAATTACTTAAGATGGATAATTATAGATGATTAATTAATTTCATTAATTAATTAAAATAACATCAATGGTTTGTAATTAATTAGTGTTAATTAAGCAGAGTTAAGTGATTAATTCATAAGTAATTGATTTATTTTGAGTTAATTAAATTAATTATAATTAGGTGATTAATTAATCTTGCTTATGGATGATTGGATTATATTGAATGTCTTGAATTGTTTGATATCCTTGATATGTGATTGTGATGATATGTGATATGAATTGCTTTGAATTGAGCTGTGATAATTGTAAGTTATTTATATGTGATCGTTTTGCTGTGTGAATATGAACTTCTAAATTGACATTGTTTACTTAAACAACTTGGCCTTTAAAACGACATTTGAATTTTAACGCGACCGGAGGTCGGGTTCCAAATGGTTATCCGAAAACCATATCGAATCTTAAAGTTGAATCTTTTGTTAAAAGATTAAAAATGGAAATTTGTTGTGACTGTATCCACTTGTTTTTAAAAATAAGCGCTCATTATTCAGTTTAGTTGGGAGAGGACGTTAAGTCATAAAACCCATTCCGAATAATGATACGACGTAATAGAATTGCATTTGAAGACAGTGGTTGAAGACTGGGTATTTTTGAAAACGAAAGGATTACCTATCAAATGTCTCTGCACCGAATGACCCCGGTATAGAGATTTAGATTACCTTATGCGATGGAAAGTCCGGACGTGATTAGGGAATATCCGGATTTGTAAGGACTTTTTCCTTAATTGGACAAAATGCCTTCGGTTTCATTCAGATCCAGGATGGACTTGTATGGATGTATGTCTGACATTACACTTTGAGATGTAAAGCTGGTTTATATCAAATATATTTGTTTAGTGGCAGAGAATTTATTCTCTTAGCTTAACACCCTTCTGTGAGACGTACGAGCTCAGAGGTTATGTAGTTGATATTTACTAGTGATATATTCCCAATTTGGTAATGTGGCATGCTAAGTGCTAATCATTGGTTGATCGAAGCATGGCTTTTGTGAAAAGTGTAGCTTTGTGGGAGGAGACTTCATCAAACCTCACACCCCGGAAATGGTCGAAACAGTGAGGATGCGGCAAGGTTACGGAGGTTGCACCCCTTAGGGCTTGTGCATTTCCTTCTGGATAAAAAGTGGTATCATGGTATGGAGCCCAGATGTTTAATTTATGTGGTCGTTGGAATTTTTTGTTGGCGCCTCGATAAAGGTCGGTGACGACCGAGGGATGGCATACTCATGACAGTTAGTTACTTAGTTACAGAGGTAACCCGACCTTGTGTTGGCAGAGATCCGGTTAGGTTCTCGGGGCATCCCTCCAGAGGCGTACCCATTCGAAAAGGAAGTTCCTTATCCTTGACCATTTGTTGGAAATCTAATCACCCACTACGACTGTTTTAGTTGTAAAGCCTGCCATTTAACATGGTTGCTATAGTAGGCATACTATAATGGTACGTATGCTGGCTAAGATTAATATTATACTCTCGAAATGTGTTCTACACTATGCACTAATAATAATATCAAAAGAATTTTCACGTATCAAGCATGTTTGACTATCATAAGGAGAAATCTCCCCCATGTGTGCGATTGCATTGAGTGTGTGCCGGGAGGCCTTATCGTAGTTTCATTTTTCAAAAAGCATAGTATATTTCTTTTTATTTCTTTTGTTTATTTCTTCTTGTACAAACAACTATTTTTGTTTGCTCACACCAGTCCCATAACAGTTATCAGCTAGTTAGATAGTGGATGTAGATTTTGGGAGTCTTTGAAGTCTGTGGATTAGAGATTGCATTTGCTATATTGCAGCATGATAATGGTTTGAGCTTTTTTGTTTAGCAATCTTTAGAGCTTTGGCTATGGAGATGCAGTCCGTTGGATTCTCTCTTTCTCTCTCTCTCTTTCGTGGAAGCTCTGTTGAAGATTTTATGTTTCCGTTGCTGTTGCTCTTAGTTCTGTATTTCTTACTGCTGTTGTATTTTGGCTGTGATATTATTGGGCATCTGTTGTATCATTTTGTATCCATGTTGTATCAATTATTGTGAATCAATAAAAATTCATCTTTGTTTCCGCTGTGTTGTTTTCACCTAACGCGTTATAAGCTCTGGCGAACCGGACTCCAACGTTTAAATCTGCGGCATTCGAATAAGGATGATGTATGGATGTCGATTTTTGGACGCTGGAATCAGGGTCGTCACATCTGGTACCATAGCAAAAGGTTGAGTAAGAACATTAGCTTTGGAGTATAACATCATTAGGCGACTCATCACAGATAGGGATATAAATGCCCTAGAATGAGTATATTCCCTAAGATATCTTGTCTGTATGCCTCAGTCAATTCTCTTACTACTCATTGATAGTGAGAATGAGTGCAAGAAAAAGACAAGGTAGGGGATAGGGGAGTACCACTACAAATAGTCAATACCCTGTAATAACAAGGAACAACTTTTTCCATCAACATCCTTTGATCATCATCCAATTTCAATTCTTTGATGGCTTCCTGGCAGCCACAAGAAGAAGCTTTGGTATGGTGGAAGACCATTACATTGGCCAAATCAGAAGATCAGTTCACATGGATTGATTCAAGCAAGTATTTGAGCAGCATTATTGAAATGATCCGCCTTTCTCTCCACAGAACGACGCATCATCATTAAGAAAGAAAGAGATAGAAAAGAGAAAAGATAGATAAGAAAGAACGAAACAACATCAGAATCTCAACAGCGGAACGAATAAATTATATTAATCACATAAGTATTACATAATATACAACATTTATCAGAGTTACACCGCTTATACATCACATACTAGACAGTTATAAACACATGTCTAGTCATTACAACTCAAAATACAAAACAGGGATACCAACACTGTGGAAAACTATATATCTACGAATGCTGAAACCTCTTGCTCCAATTCTCCTCTAGAATTATATCAAAGCTAACTTGAATCCCTTGGCTACTCGTAAAAATTTGAGTTCCCGAGAGTTTAAGAAAGTAGAAAATGAACTCCGGGTCAGACATGGGTTTGGTGTGAGTAACAGGTTAAAGTTGCTTAACTTTGAAAAACCTTTGAAAACAAAAGGTATCTCGTAAGACTTCCCACTTCATAAACACGGAAAAGTTTTTACCTTACCATAACCAAAACATTTGATAAGAAATCCAGTGATATTATAATAGGATCTAGGTTTTTTGTGACGCCCCACCTCTATACCCACGCTAGACAAGAACACTACGGTGTAATGCTGTCAACTAGCGCGGAGAATAAGGCTGTTGAGGATCGACCATCCATGTGATTGCTTTGTGCGAGTACCAATATGTCAGATAGTATAACATGCAATTTTATTTCAGGAGGAAATCCGACATACCAATACAAACTCAAAGCTACTACACAATGGCTATATAAATTCTTCGGAAACAAATATAGAAATAAGTATAACATAAATCAGTCACAGACATCCATATCACAAAGGCGGAAGAAGATATGAATAAAACACATAAAAGTGAATATCAGAGTAGTGGTCAGAAGGATCCATAATAGTACAAAAGTATAGCAACATGCTATGCAAAAGAATAAGTATTCATCTATGAGTCTATATCCCAAATGTATACATCCAAAAACTACTAATCTAAGTAGTTAACCAAAAGTCAGAGTAGTAAATCCTATGGGACGAAGTCAAGCGGAAGCACCTGTAACATCTCGGTCTGACCCGAGTATTATTTATAAGAAAATAATAGACGGATCAGTCTAGCTATAAATATTAGATGACATGATATAGAATAAGAGATATGGCATAAACATATAATAACCATAATAGCATACTTCTATAAGTATGAAATTGAAAATCAACAAGAGATTAATCAATATCATAAGAATCTTCTCAAAGTTCCAAATGGTATCATACCCAAAACTTGTACTCATAACAAGTCAATGACACATTAATTCTAGAAATCACAAGAGAAAGGATGGCCAATCCAATAAACTTGACATCGACGCACCTAGAAAGACGCGACCCATGCACAGTCAAACATCGACGCACCTAGAAAGATACGCCCCATGCGTAAATAAACATCGATGCACCAAGAAAGATACACCCCATGTAATGTCTAACATCGATGCACCTAGAAAGATACACCCCATGCATAAATAAACATCGATGCACCTAGAAAGATACACCCCATGCAATGTCTAACATCGATGCACCTAGAAAGATACGCCCCATGCATAAATAAACATCGATGCACCTAGAAAGATACATCCCATGCAAAGTCAAACATCGACGCACCTAGAAAGATACGCCCCACGTGTAAATAAACATCGACGCACCTATATAGGTACGACCCATGTGAGAAATGAGACGAAGCTCAATGGAAAGATGTTCAGACCTCCACATGAACAAAGAGACATCGCACAATGCTAGTCTAAATCACAAAAATGATCGTCATGATCATCAAGAAGTGTCAATCACATTAAGCTAGTAAATATATGAGTTTAGCTTCATGTCCCATAACCACTTTCTTAACTTAAATATTTATGAACAAACTGTAGATCTTCACTAGAAAATTGTCACAAAAGGTTCAATCGAACAAGTCCAAGAATTAACCGACGAAGCAAATGCAAGCGTTTCATACCACTTGTTTTACTAAGCCGTTTAATTAGATTTCTCATCCGAGTGAGGTAAAGGTTTGTATATACTAATAGATTGAAAAACGGTTTAGGAAAAAAGCTTTGTATTAAAATAGTGTTGAAATCGTTTTGATGAAAGAGTTTTGATATTTACTACTAGTATTAAAACCTTCTTATTTCTAAAGTTGTTATCCCGCCTTTTTAGCAAGGCCGTGATACCATAAAATTGACCGAGAAGCCCAAGATAGTTTGTCTCGAAGAATGGTCAACTCAGCATCTCAACAAAGCAAGTTCTGTTGAATGTTTTTCAAATAAGATCCCCTGCGGAGGGGGGGGTCCAAGGGGGTGGCAACTCCCCAAGGTGGGGGTGCGGGGGCAACGCCTCCTCTACGGGGTTCGACCTGCCCGGTCAGGTCGCGGGGTGCGACTTAACGAAGGCAAGGCCGAGCGAGTTAGGATGATGCGCGACCTAACAAGGTAATAAGGTCGAGCGACCTACGACCTAATGAGGTAAAGGCCTAACGACCTAGTGAAGACCTAAGGGAGGATAGGATCGAGCGACCTACGAGTATAAGGGGTGGAGCGACCTAGGGGTGTTCGCGGCCTAACGACCTAAACAAGGTCGAGCGAGTTAAGGTGATGCGCGACCTACCGTGTCACGCGACTTAACGAAGGCAAGGCCGAGCGAGTTAGGGTGATGCGCGACCTAACGGAGGCGAGCGACTTAAGGGGTCATGCGACCTAACTGGAATGGCCAAGCGACCTAACAACCCAGGCAAGGTCGAGCGACCTAACAGGGTTCGCGACATAAAGTTGTACGCGACCTAACGGGTTAAAGATCATGCGACCTAACGGGTTAAAGGTCATGCGACCTAATGGGCTAAAGGTCATGCGACCTAACGACTCAAGCAACTCAATGGTCGAACGACCTAATGAAGCAGGCAAGGCTAAACGTGTTAGGGGTTAACGACCTAACACATGGTCGTGATAAGCAGTAGGGGGAACGACCAAACGACGTTGCGACCTAGAGGCCAGCGACCTAAAGCCAAAGATGACCCAAATTGGTTGCGAGTTAAGATGGTCAAGCGACCTAAGGATTTAAAGGCCATGCGACCTAAAGGAGTGGGCGTAAGGCCAAAGGTGAACGACCTAGTATCTCGTGACCTAACGATGTAGTGGTGAGCGACCTACGACCTACGACCTAGTGCCGAGCGACCTAAGGCTATAGAACGATTTAAAGCTAGAAACGAGCTACTTGAAGGCTGAGACTTTTCCACACGAACGACCTAGCATAGGCAGAACGACCTAAGTGCAGAATTTTTCCAAAAACACTAAAAATTAGAGTTTTTCACCAATCCAACCCAAACCAAATGCAAATGTACATGCTAAAGTGACGGGGAATCATTCCCAACAGTCCAATATAATTATAGACTAGAGTTGTGAGATTAAAATCTCACCTTTCCACTAAAATGGATGAAGATGAAGCTTGAAATGCTATGCAATGATCAACCACTAACTTGAATCAATGTCTTCACTTGAATTTGGAGTTGATGTTGGATTAGCAATGAAGACTTAGCTTTTGGAGTTTTAATTTCTCATTCCCTCCTCCATTTTTGATGAAGCTTGAATGTTTAAGCAAAGAGGAGAAGTTATGAAGAGAAGGGGGTTAGGCTGAGCTAATAAGGGTGCAGTCCAAACCAAAGTCATAAGCGGGAAAAAGTGGCGAAAATTCCACTAACTCCAAACATATCAAAGTTTATACTTAAAAAGATTGCAAACGTCACTTTGAACTCAATGGAAGTGGTCTCGAGTCCTAATTTGATCGTATGCAAAAAGTAGCTTTTCGGACTATAATCCGATTAACGATAAAATATTTAAATAAAATATTTAAATATAAAATCGATAAATATACGGGTTGTTACATTTTTCAAATAAAATACAGAAATAGCTGGAATGCTTACATCTCACGTTCCAATATAGTTGGGCACACTAAAACGTACGGCACTTATTGGAGATTGGATTCCATACAATGGAAGGGCTACTAGGTGCCGCCCGTCACAGTACGTGGCCTAGATCACCGTATCGAGGATCCACCCTAAATTCCCTGCAACACAAGGCCGAAACCAACCCTTACTGGACAGTCCCAAACAAGACAACCCCGGTAGTTGTTGCAATCAACTGCCTCACACGGTCGAATAAAAAGGGACTTCTAGATAGGGGAAAATCTTGTCCTACTTGAGCGCGACTACTTAGCCTTGATGCACCGCCCCTGTTTTAGCCATTTTAAGTTGATGAGGCTTGGGGCTACGATTACCTTTATAGAACACACCTATCTTAGAATGCTCATCGTCCACCTGACGATGTTTTGAAAGCATTCAATCCATACAAGTTCGTTCCGGGTTCGAATGAAACTGAAGGCACTATCTCGTTACACTCATTTTGAAATCACCTTCAGAGTTAACGACAATAGCCCTTGCACTCTGAATCTTCATCTTCACTTGAGATTCACGACTTATCGTTTAATTTGGATCGATGTGGTTTTCGGATATCCAAATTTGGAAACCCGATCCCGGTCTCACCAAAATCCAAAACGCCGTCTTTTAAGTCCAAGTTGTTTTAAAGTTAAAACAATTTAATTCATTATCTATATTCACACAGATAGGTAATTCACAATCTCACAATAGATAACCCATATCATGACAATTCAACCAAAGCATCCAAAATCACAGATTAACACATATCTCATATAAGAGATATCAAACAATCCAAGGCATTCAATATCATTAATAATCCATAAGCAATGATCTATTAATCACACTATCTCTAATTAATTTAAAATAAATTAAATTAATTACTTCCATCACCATAAATCCTGCATACTTAACCGTTAATTAATTACAAATCAATTAATTAATCACTCTCTAATTATCCATCTTAATTAATCATCCTTGACTAATTATTCTTCAATTACATTTAGTAATCAGCCTTTAATTAATTACAAAAATTAATTATCCTTAACCATTTACAGTAATTAACCTTTAATTACTCTCATAAATTAATTACTATAATTAATTACACTAATCCTTAATTAATTATATTAATTAATTATCATATAATAACTTCATTGATTAATTATCCTTAATTAATCAACCCTTAATTACTTCATTAATTATATTAATTAATGATCCCTTAATTACTTCTTTAATTAATTATTGTTCTAATTAATCACATTTAATAATTAATCTTTAATTAATTACATTCATTAATCAGCCTTGATTAATCGGCATTAGTAATTAGCTACCCTTAATTACTTACATTACTTAATTAACTTCAAAATAAATTTTATTAATTAATTCTTAAATTAATTACATTACGTAATCAATTCTTAATTACTTCCACTAAGTAATTATCCTTCTCATTAATTACACAAAGTAATTAAACCAAAACTACGACCATTCTTCAATTAATTACATCCAGTAATTACCGATTAATTACTTCACTAAGTAATTGTATTTCATTATTACATTAAGTAATTATACTTAACAAATCATCAAGTGATTATCTTAAATTAATCAAACTAATTAATTAACTTAAACTAATCACATTAATTTAATTAATTACATTGAGTAATTAATTCCTTTAATTACTATCATTAAGTAATTATACTTAACCAATTCCACAAATGATTATCCTTTATTAAATAATCTAATTAGTTATCTTAAATTAATCACATTAATTGATCATTCATAATCCCTAGTTAATGATCTTTCATTAACTACTAACAATTCTTTAATTACTTTCCTTAAGTAATTAAACTTAAATATATTAATTTCAAATTAATTAATTCTTAATTACCAATTAATTAACCTCTAATTACTTAATTAATTAATGCTTAATTGTAACTTAATTAATCTTTAATTACTTGATTAATTAATTTTTAATTACAACTTCATTACTTAATTAATCAATCTCTAATCATTAGTTTATAATCTTTAATTATCTAATTTATGATTCTTAATTACAAATTAATTAACCTCTAATTAATTATCTAACAATTCCTTATTACTAATTTATTTATCCTTAATAATTAATTAATTAAATTAATTAATGACTCTTTAATTAACTTACTAATTTAATAAATTTTCAAAACATTAAATCTTAATTATAATTAACCTTTAAGATAAAATATTTCCTTATTAATGACTTAATTAACATTTACAAATGCCTTTGAAACATTTTACTTTTAAAATTTACTTTTAAATTTCATTTTAAATTAAAGATTTAAAATAATAACAAGTTTAACTTTAACAAAATTTAAAACAATTTAAAAACCTTTTAAATCAAATGTTAAAGAAACACTTATCTTAGAAAAGAAATTTATAAGAGTTTTAAACCAAATTTATTTAGATTCAAAACTTGGTTTTTATTTTAAAAACTTTTAAAAAAAATTATTTTGAAATGTGCTTCGGGTTCAACCCGCAAGCTACTCGAGCACTTACCCGAGAAAACCACATTTCTTTCCTTCTTTTCAAAATTTTGTTTAAATTTTAAAGTTTCAAAATCTGGAAAGCATTTCACTCACTTTTACTCGAGTCATTACTCGAGTCAATACCCCACTATCTCGAAACCTACTTCGAGGCAGAAACACAAACCAAACCTCATACACAAAACCCCCAACCGTGTACATGCACCGGCAAAGCAGCCACCTCCGACCATCCACGATGACCCTCACATGTCGGCGATCAACCCCATACCAGATTACGACCACCAAAACTCCGATTCTAACTCGAAATCAAATTCGAGTAACTCTACACCATTCCTGGAACAAACCACCTCACCAAAGCTTCCTTGAATCCCATGATGTCGATCACCGGAGCGCCTAAGCTTCCAGCCACAACTTCGCCAACACCCCTGCTTTCATTTCCCAGAGTCTGGTGGATCTCGATCCACCAGAGGTGCCGAGATGACCTAGTTCCAGACTTAGAGAAAAACGAGGGTTTAAAAACAAATCTGATCGCCGCAGCCACCACAGTAACTTGCATACCCTTCTGTCATTTTTCCCAAACTCTCCGTTCGTTCATCTACCTCCAGTGAGAACCACGACCTCGCCGAGCACTTAGATCATCAGTAACCATCTAAAACTCAATTTTTGATCAACTCCGCAATGCACACTCAAAACTCATCTAAAAATTATGATTTCATTTCTAAAAATCAAGTTTTTGGTTAAGTATTCAGCTTATAAACCTGAATCAATGATTTAAGAAGTTTGAATTTTAAACAAAACTAATGCTTGCCTGTTCATTTGGGTTTTGCAGAGCAATTTCAAATTTAATTCACTTAAATATGATTTTAAATCTTTCTCTATGATTAAACAAACAAATTTTGTTTAAATCCTAAATCCTAACAGAGATTAGATCAAGAGAAAAGAATTTTGTTCAAAAACTTGAGCTTGAAACTGAGAACAGATATATCATAGGTGAAAACAGACATGCACACACATCCATACATCCATATATATACACAGACAAAATGAAATTATATATATTCACACAAACATACTTATTCCAGAAATTAACATGCAACCAGCTTCATACTTTAAGCTTTTTAAAAAAAAAATGTTACTCACTGGTTAAAGAAGATGAACAGAGCCTCTGAAACAAATTTCGATTTTGATAACTTGAATGCCTTTGCTTCCTTGATTTGAAAACTTGAATTGTTGAAGAATGCTTGTTACATGAACTTGATGAAGAAATGAGACTTCTTCGATTTCTTCTTGAGTTTGTTTACTTCATTTATCTCAGGTTTGAAGAAAGGCAGGTTTTGTCTTGATATTGAAAATGAATTACAGGTTATTGATTTTGTTTCCGGTTTGAGGAAGGATTGATTACAGAGTTTATTTTGAGAATTTGTTTTGAGAAGTATTGATTACTAATTTGTTTATGAGAATTTGGTTTAAGTTTTTTAGCTTTGAATAGGAAAAGATAGAAAAGAAATTGAAGGTAAAAAGCATATGTATTTATAAAGGCTAAATGTGATTTATTTAAAATAAAAGAAAATCAAAAATTAAAGATGACACTTGTTAAAACACTTAACATTTGTCATTTGCATTCACTTACCATTTAACACCTGTTAAACAAGCTTTTATAAATCTACATTTGTCACTTAAGTAGTTTTATTTATTTTAAATGTAAATAAAAAGCTTTTATACTAACTTCATAAATTCATATCTAAATATATATATGTATATGTATATATATATTTCATTAAAGAGAATATTATAAAACCAATTATATATAAATAAAAGCTTATACATATATTTTAAAAATCCAAAATATTTTAAAATATCTACCTTTTGAATTTCAATTTTAAATCCAAATTCAAATTCAAATTAAATTTAAAAATCCAGTTTAAAGTTAACTAATATATACATATATAACAACACTTTTAATTTGAAAATAACAATTCTATTTTCTTTAAAATATATATATATCTATATATATAAAAACAATACATTATTATTTGAAAATAACAGTTTGCCAATTTTAAAATAATATATAAAAGAGATTATCTCATTATTTATAAATTACTTCTATTACTAAATGAATTAATATATCATATGCTTATATATTAGTGAATTATATTTTAAACTTTTATATATATTTCCTAATCATATTTATCAAGCGATATTTTAAAACTAAATAAAACAAACCTTTTTAATTAATCTTATTTAATTTTAAACTTAAGCTAAAATATAATTTAAACAATTAAAAATTTACCTTAAATATTTTAAAACTATATAGTTAACTATTTAAATAATCTTTGAAAAGTCTTATATTAAATTAACCATAATTTCCAAATTACCAATATATATTAGAATTTGAAAACATGATTTTAATTTGTTAAATTTCAAACCAAAGCTTTTCTATTTACAATGTATACAAATACATATATGCATTATAAATAGAAAACATTTTATTAATTTTTAAAAGATAAAATTTACCAGTCTAATATTTATTTGTTTTCAAAAGAATAATCTTGCCAATTAAAATTAAAATTATAAAATAAAATTATCAAATCAATTAAATTATTAATACAGATTATTAAATTGATATTGGCCAAAATTCTGGGTCGTCACAATTATATGCCCTCAACTAATATTTCCAGGATGTATCAAGAAATTACCTTACTTCTTACCTAATTTTCTTATTTATGATAAAATTGTTAGAGTTCTGTTCGAACACTAAAGCCACGTATACTTTTATTCCCAACAAACCATGAACGAGTTAAATTTTGAACCCGAATTCGTAAATGAACTTGTTTGTGTGAAGAACCCGGTTGGAGACCCTGCGAATCTTTGTTAGATTCCTATTTCGTATTCTCTTCATTAGTTTCCTATCTGCCTTTTCGTTTTTAAATTTAATGAATTTGAAATTTTACTTGGAATGAATTGGTTAACAAAATATAAAGTTAAATTAAATTGTATCAATAAAACGATTTCGGTTAAAACCAAACTTTGGAAATTTTTTTGTAATTTATTGTAAGGATCCAAGTTAGAAGAGGGACAAGCTAATGTATAATTTTGGGTATTCCGACCTGAGTTGAGAATTTCCTGTCGTATTTGTAAAAGTTAAGTCTTTCAAATATAGAATCAACTTGGTTTCCAATACCCATCCAATTATGTATGCAAGTCATAGGATGATACCCATGGAAAAAGTAAAGCTAGTTGAGCAAACCCAAGATTTACTGGAAAAAGAATTTATACGATCTAGTCATTCCAGTTGGGATTCAGCTATGGTATTTGTTGCCAAGTCTGATGAATCTTTCAAATTGTGCGTAGATTATTGTGATCATAATGAGTTAACTCTTTAAAATGAATTTCCTTTGTTACGAATGGACAACCTGTTTGATCAATTGCATGGACTAGGTACATCTTTGAAAAGAATGGAGCACCATCTAGATAACCCAAGGATTCCATCAACTGAGAATTGCGAGAGATTGTATCCATTTGTCTATTTTATGGGTCCCGATATATTCTACGAATGGTAAGTTATGCCCTTCGGACTAACCAATGCTCCTACATATTTCGGAGATCTGGTGACCCGTGTATTTCATGTAGTATTGAATAAGTTCGATCTCGTATTTGTTAATGATATTCTAATTTATTTCAAATGTAGAATAGATATTTTAGCTTGATCTGATAAGCCATTTCTCTATCTTTCTATGTGTTCATCTGTTCTTTGTTTGTCTCCCTGTCTTGCAAATTTTGAGGACGAAATTTTCTTAAGGGCAGATCTGTAACGATCCCATTTTTAAGCCAAATTTAGTTTAATAATTAATATAATTTTTAGGATTAAATTGTGAATTAATTTGAATTTTTCCAAAATAAATGAGATAAGTGTTGTTTATATGAATATAAATAGATTGGAAATAGAATTTTGATTTTGAAATTCAAAAAAAAATATTTTGAAAAATAAATTGGATTTGAAAACACTATATTTTAAATTAATAAAAGTTTATTTTCTAATTTTGTATATAATATATATATGTATGTATGTATATACATTGTGATTTGAAATTCATGATTTGAATCTAATATAATAATTTTCAAAAAAATTATTTAAAAGTTAAAATTCTACATTAAAAAACTTTATAGATATATATTTATTAATATTAGATATAATAGTTTTAGTTGAAAAAGATTTAATAAAAACGTTTAAAATACTTTCTTTTAAAATTTTATATGAATAAATATAGTTTGTGTATATATATAAATATAAAACATATGTTAAAATAAAAAGAAATATATTAAAAACAAAATTTAAAATATAATATAAAAACAGGATTTAATAAAAAGCTTTAATATATATATATATTGAAATTAGTAAACATATATTAATAAAACTAAGATAGAATAATATAAAATCATATTTAAACATTAAATATGAAAATTAATATGTGTAAGCTTTGTAATACATGAGATTAACAAGTGTAATCATGTTAACATGGAATCAAACAAGTGTAAACAAGATAACATGCATTTAAAACATTTGTAAGTAAATTAGCATGCAAATATAACAAGTGTCCATTTTTAGTTATCTTTTATTTTTAAAAATAAAATGAAAACAAGATTATAAATACACATCTACTCTCCTTTCTCATTTTCCTTTCGCATATTCAAATCAAAGAAACAAACCTAGAAACTAAAATTTGAAAAACTTAAACCAAAGAAACCAAAACCAGAAAATAAAATTCAAGTTTCAGTTTTATAATCAAATTGTTGTTCTATAGAAAATCAAATTCAAAACTGAATTAAAGAAACAATCTTTCCAAATCTCAACCTGATCAAAAGTATTTCCAGTTTTAAAAATAAAATCAAACCAGAGAAAAGCTTAAATCAGATTCAAGTTCAAAGATCATCTCAACCTAAAGCTAGCTTAGCAGACCAAAATCAAGTTTAAATCAAACCTTTTCAAACTCAAGCCTGAAGCAAACAGGAATCAAACAAATTTCAACTTGAAGCCCAAAGAAAGATTCAGATCACCACAACTAAAAAACAAAGAGATCACTTTCCAGATCAAAGTCTCTTTGCAGATTTTCAAATTCATTTTCCAGGCTTTGTATTCTGTGTTCCAGGTGAGCAAACATCACTATTTTAAACCTTAATATGTTTATATCTTGATGGATGTGATGAATGATTGAAGTAATGTTATATATGTGTTTGCATGGAAAATTAATAAGGTTGTGTGTATATAAATATAACCTAATCTGTGCATGTTTGTATACACACACACACATGTCTCTGTTGTATAATAGGCTTAAGCATATTCAAATTAATTCAATTTCTCTTTATATATTCAACTTGAGGCTATGATCTTTGAAGGAAAAATGTGTGTATGAATGTAACATCATTTTTAAAAACAATTTCTAGTATACATATTAAGTAATTATTTTGAAAATGAAAATTAACACTAAAAATCATTTCAAGTCAAAAAAAATCAATTATGTTAATTTCATATTTTGATTATAGAATCGGATTCAAACTAGGAAATGATGATTTTTAATAGAAACATCAAAATTTTTAATTTGATAAATAGAGAGATACTGGGAGCTGAGCGGAAAGTGAAATTGTGTCGATTTCTCGACGATCAAAGGTGGAGAGGCATCATGCTCATTGCTAAAGGCAACTGGGTGTCTGGTGATCCATGGAAAAATACTCGCTGGATTTTTAGTTCGCCGTGGTGGTCTATCGATAGTGAACTAGGGTTTCAAAGCCTGTTTTTGTTGATGATGAAGTTAAGGCACTTGCTTGATCGTGGGTGAACCAGAGGTGATCGTTGGGGGGGATTGAAGCTCGAGACCGTGGCGCTGCTATGGGTAGGTCGGTGGGATTCTGGTGATCAGAGGCGATGGCGCATGGTGTTTACGTCGAATAGTTTTGGGTTCCAGGGTGTTCAACATCCTTGTTTTCGCTTCCAGGCAAAATCAATGGAAGAGGTGGTCGAGATGTTAGGGGGGTCGTCGGTGACCAGTTGACGTCGACGAGGTTGGTCGAAGCGACGGCGAACTCATGTGCACGTGCACGAGTTACCATTTGTATCAGGTGGTTTTTATGCTGGGTGGTCTTGAAGTAGTACTCGGAGATTTGGGTTTTTGGCTCAAGTCTGGCCTCGGGTATGTTCGTTTGGGTTTAGCATGTTTAATAGTTTTTAAGTTTTAAAAACTACGTAAAATTTAGAAAAGAAAAGAAAAGAAGTAACTCGGTGCATGGCTCGGGGGGTTTTTTGAGTTTGGCTCGGGTTGATACCCGAAGTGGTCTCAGGTCAGAGATCTAAAAGTAAATTAAACAATTTTTTTAAATTTAAAACTAAATCAAGTTTAAAATCTTTTCTTGATAAATTCTTGTAAAATAATGAATGTTTTATTCTAGTTTTTGAATTAGTTAAAAGTTTAGAATAAATTATTTTAAATTTATTTTGTTTAAGGTATTTCATTTTGTACCTATTGTTTTAAACTAATTATTAAGTTTTTTAAATAAGTTTAAAAAATGTAATTAAATAGTTAATTAAAGAAGGTAAAATGATTTTTATTATTAAGTAACTTAAAGGGTTTTAAGTTAAATTCATATGTAAATGATGAATTAATTTCAAAGGTTTATTAATAAGATTTTCAATGACAATTAAGCGATTAATTAAGATAAGTAGTTTATCTTAAATTAATTAATATCTTAATTAATTAGAAGCTAATTAATTAATGTGATTAATTAAAAGATTAATTTGATAATGTAATTAATTAAGGATAATCACTTATTGTAATTAATTAAGGATAATTAATTAATGTAAGTAATTAAGGGATGATTAATTACTTAAAAGATAATTACTTAATGTAAGTAATTAGAGGATAACTAAATAATTAAAGGTTAATTATTTAATAATTAAAGGTTAATTACTTAATAATTAAAGGTTAATTATTTTATAACTAAAGGTTAATTAATTGATTAATTAAAGGTTAATTAATTAATAATTTAAGGTTAATTAATTTATGTGATTAATTAAGGGTTAATTAATTAATGTAATTAACTTAATGTTAATTTATTTATATGATTAATTAAGAGATAATTAGTTAATGTAATTAATTAAGGGTTAATTAATTAACCATTAAAGGATAATTAACCAGTAATTATGAGTAATTGAGGATAATTGCTTAAGATGGATAATTAAGGATGACTAATAAATTTCATTAATTAAATAAATAATATCAATGGTTTGTAATTAATTAATGTTAATTAAGCAGAGTTAAGTGATTAATTCATAATTAATTAATTTATTTTGAGTTAATTAAATTAATTATAATTAGGTGATTAATTAATCTTGCTTATGGATGATTGGAATATATTGAATGCCTTGAATTGTTTGATATCCCTGATATGTGATTCTGATGATCTATGATATGAATTGCTTTGGATTGAGCTGTGATAATTGTAAGTTATTTATCTGCAATTGTTTTGCTGTGTGAACATGAACTTGTAAATTGACATTATTTACTTAAACAACTTGGCCTTTAAAACGACACTTGAATTTCGATACGATCGGGGGTCGGATTCCAAATGGTTATCCGAAAACCACATCGAATCTTAAAGTTGAATCTTTTGTTAAAAGATTAAAAATGGAAATTTAGCATGACTGTATCCACTTATTTTTAAAAATAATCACTCATTATTCGGTTTAGACGGGAGAGGACATTAAGTCATAAAACCCATTCTGAATAATGATACAACGTAATGGAATTGCATTTGAAGACGGTGGTTGAAGACCGGAATTTACAAAAACTAAAGGATTACCTATCGAATGTCTCTGCACCGAATGGCCCTGGTATAGACATTTAGATTACCCTATGTGATGGGTAGTTCGAACGTGATTAGGGAATATTCGGATTTGCAAGGACTTTTTCCTTAATTGGACAAAGTTCCTTCGGTTCCATTCAGACCCAGGATGGACTTGTATGTATGTATGTCTGACATTACACTTTGAGATGTAAAGCTGGTTTTTATCAAATACGTTTCTGTTTGGTGGTGGAAAATTTATTCTCTTAGCTTAACACCCTTCTCTGAGACGTACGAGCTCAGAGGTTATGTAGTTGATATTTACTAGTGATATATTCCCAATTTGGTAATGTGGCATGCTAAGTGCTGATCATTGGTTGATCGAAGCATGGCTTTTGTCAAAAGCGTAGCTTTAAGGGATGAGACTTCGTCGAACCTCACACCCCGAAAATGGTCGAAACAGGAAGGATGCGGCAAGGTTACTAGGGTCGCGCCCCTTAGGGTATGTGCATTTCCTTCTAGATAAAAAGTGGTATCATGGTATGGAGCCCAGATATTTTACTTATGTGGTTGTTGGAATTTGTTGTTAGCACCTCAGTAAAGGTCGGTGACGACCGGGGGATGGCATACTCGTGACAGTTAGTTACCTAGTTATAGAGGTAACCCGTCCTTGTGTAGGCAGAGATCCGGTTAGGTTCTCGGGACGTCCCTCCAAAGGCATGCCCATTCGAAAAGAAAGTTCCTTAGCCTTGACCATTTATTGGAAACTCAATCACCCAATACGAGCCATGTAGGGTTTTAGTTGTAGAACCTGCCATTTAACATGGTAGCTATAATAGGCGTACTATAATGGTACGTATGTTGGCTAAGATTAATATTATACTTTTGAAATTTTTTCTACACTATGCACTAATAATAATATCAAAAGGATTTTTGTGTATCAAGCATGTTTGACTATCATAAGGAGAAATCTCCCCCATGTGTGCGATTGCATTGAGTGTGTGCCGGGAGGCCTTATGGTAGTTTTATTTTCCAAAAAGCATAGCGGATTTCTTTTTATTTCTTTTGTTTATTTCTTTTTGTACGAACAACTGTTTTTTTCTCACACCAGTCCCATGACTGACCTAGAGTTTATTGTTCCCTTTCTAAACTCCAGATGTCTATAATTTTCCACACGAGCAGCCTAGAGTCAGGTTATCAGCTAGTCAAATAGTAGATGTAGATTTTGGGAATCTTTGAACTCTATGGATTGGGGATCGCATTTGCTATATTGCAGCATGATAGTGGTTTGACCTTTTTGGTTTGGCAATGTTTAGAGCTTTGGCTATGGAGATGCAGTCCGTTGGATTTTCTCTCTCTTTCTTGGAAACTCTGTTGAAAATTTTATATTTCCGCTGCTGTTGCTCTTAGTTCTGTATGTCTTTCCTCTATTGTATTTTGGCTCTGATATTATTGGGCATCTGTTGTATCATTTTGTATCCATGCTGTATCAATTATTGTGTATCAATAAAAATTCTTCTTTGTTTCCGCTGTGTTGTTTTCATCTAATGTGTTATAAGCTCCAATGAACAGGACTCCCACATTTGAATTTGTGGCATTCGAATACGGGTGATGTATGGATGTCGATTTTCGGACGCTGGAATCAGGGTTGTCACGACAACCTAAGAAGGATTTCATATAGAGAGACTGGCCGTCCTTATTGTAAACTAAAGGATGAGTCATCAAACAAGGAATTCTACTAGAAATTTAGTCTCTAGAGTCGAAGAAGGAGCTAGCTCGGGAGTTGCTAATCCTGATTTTCATACCATGTTTAATACCATGACGTGGAACTTACTACAAAATACTCAAGTAGCAGCTCTAAATTTTTCTATTTATGGTGGTGCTCCGAAGTAGGCGCCTAGAGCCGATTTCGCTAACCTTAACAAAGACTTTGCTAGTCTCGATGGCAAACCGTTCCAAGGAATGGAGTTGATGAGGGAGGTGTAGGATTAGCTTGATACCTGCAAGAGGATCTTCGATGGTTTGGAGTTGGATGATGCTATGAGAAAGCGATTGGCTTTCCAACATCTTCAGGGGCAAGCCATAAACTGGTGGAATGTAATTGTCACTACTCTTGAGGACTAGTTATTATGGGACCAGTTCAAAGCCAAATTCGAAGAGAGGTTTATACCGACAGCTTAAAATTTGGTTTTGTTTCGTAAGTTCGGGAATATGAAGCAAGAGGATATGATTGTTTCCAAGTGCATTGCTGAATTCGATGCTTTGTAGAAGTATGGGATGTCCTTCATTGATATACTACTGAAGAAGAATGAAAAGTTCCTTATTGGCCTGAATGACTACATAGGAAAGAAATTTGTAAGTCATATTGACGAGACTTTCGAGTTGATCATTGTAAAGCCTTTGAGGCATGAGAGTCTTTATCGACAGGGAGGGCTATTATTCCCAAAGAAGAGCCAAACGCATAATCGAGCGGGGGAGGGGTAGGGTAAAAGGAAGTGCAATAATAAGAGGAACCGGTTTCATAACAAAGGCGGCCAGAAGAAGAGTAAAACCTCACTCATTTTTTATAATTACGGTGATAAAGGCCACTATAGTAGAGGCTACAAGGCTAAACGAAAGAAGTGCTACAATTACAATAAATTTAGGCATGTTTAGGCCACTATAGTAGAGTCTTAAGAAAAGGCTACTATAGTAGAGGCTTCGTCGAATGCTCCATTGGAAAGGAGAAGGGGAAAGACATTATTATTCAAGGTATCCTTCCATTTATGATGTTCCTATATGAATTTTATTTAACATTAGGGCTTCACATTCTTGTATATCTAGTTACTTAGTAAATAGATTGTGATTAAGACCAAAAGTTGGTTACCGATCTTTGATTCTGACAAACCATAATGGAGGCTCCACCAGCTTGTGTATGGTTTATTGTGGTTTGGTTTTATCGAGTCATGGATGTTCTTTTGATTGTGATTCTTTGTTTTGGGCTTTATTTGGTTTGGCATTATTCTCGGGATGGACTCGCTTTATAGATACAGAGTGATGGTGGATTGTAAGAAGTCATTGGTGATGGTAAGGGCAGATGATGTGTGGATGATAGTGTTAGGTTGCCTACAGGATGATGATGTGATGGTTAGTTTTCTATATTCGCTTGATATTCCACAAGATGAGTTGCCATCGGTATCTATTGCTAGCAAGTACCCGAATATATTTAAGGAGGTGCCTGGACCCCCGCCACACAGAGAGATTGAGTTCCATTATAATTTAGTTAAAGATGCTAGACCGATAGTGATGCCGTTGAAGTGGTTGGAACCTAGAGAGTAGTGAGAGCTTGAGGTGCAAATGAATGACCAAACGCAACGAGAGTTCACTTACAGATGTATATCTAGGTAGGGAGCATCTATAGTATTCGCTACGAAGGGGGATGGTTCCCTTAGATTGTGTGTTGATTACCTTGTGTTGAATAATGTGATAATGAAGAACAAGTATCAACTCCCACATATTAATGACTTGTTTGATCTACTTTATGGTGGTATTGTATTTTCTTAGTGGGATCTTGCGATGGGATTTCATTAACTGAAAATAGCGAAGGAGAGTGTGTCGATTACGACATTTCGTACATCTTTTATTTTTTTGAGCGGTTGGTTATTCGATTCGGGCTAATCAATGCGCCAACATACTTTGCTGATTTCATGAACCATGTCTTCAAAGGAGCTAAATAAATTCCTTCCTATGTTCATCGATGATATTCTCATCTACTCATGGACAGAGGAAGAACAAATGATACTTCAAGGATCATACTTTAGTTATGAGAAAGCACCAACTGAAAGCAAAGTTTCTGAAGTGTCACTTCTGGAGGATGGAAGTGAGATATTTGGGTCACATTGTTTCTGAATAAGGTATTGTTGTAGATCCCACAAAAGTTGCAGTAGTCCAAGGTTGGACTAAACCCAAAAACACTATGGATGTGAGAAGTTTCTTTGAGTTTGCTGGGTATTATAGATGATTCATCCCGGACTTCTCCAAAGTAACTGCTTTGTTGATTAACTTGATGTAAAAGAATCATACTTTTGTTTGGGATGTGAGTTGTGAGCATGCATTCATGAAACTGAAGAAGAAGTTGACGAGAGCACTAGTATTAACCATTCTAAGTAGGAATAAAGAGATGATGGTGTACATTGATGCTTGTGGTACCCGATTGGACACGATATTGATGCAGAAGGAAAAAGTTGTTAATATGCTACTCGATAATTGAAGCCGCATGAGTAGAAATACCCGACCCATGATTTAGAGTAGTAGTAATTATGTTTGTGCTAAAGATTTGGAGGCACTATCTTTTAGGAGAGAGGTTCAAGCTGTTCACTGACCAAAAATCATTAAAGTAACTCTTTCAGCAAAAGGATCTCAATCTTCACCAACAGCGATGGTTAAAGTTATAGCCTCCTATGACTTTGATATTGCATATACATCGGGAAAAGGTAATGTAGTTGCTAATGCATTAAGCAGAAGACATGCCAGTTTTGGAGCTATGTTTCTAGACCGGAAGCACTTAGAGTATATGGTTGGTTATGATTTTGGACCGAGATGTGAGCTAGAGACAGGGATATTGGCGAGCTTGACTATTAGGCCTATAGTGATTGAGTGGTTTGGTACTAGTCAGAGGCGTGACACCAGATTACCTGAGGTCATTGCTAAGATTGAAGCTGGAGCAGAGTCTGCAGAGATGAGACAGTATGGGCTTGACCGAGAAGGTTGGCTTCATAAAGACGGGAGATTATTTGTTCCTAATGTTGATGGGTTAAGGGATGGGGTGTTACGAGAGTGCCATCGTTTGAGTTTGACTATCCATCTCAATGTTAATAAGATGTACCATGATATGAGGTAGAACTTCTATTAGGAAGGAATGAAGAAAGACGTTGGGACATTCATCTCGAAGTGCATGAACTGGCAACTGGTTAAGACGGAGCAGAAGAAGCCTAGTGGCCCGATGTAACCGCTAAAATTTCCCGAATGGAAATGAAAGCAACTATCAATAGATTTCATTGGTGGATTACCGAGGACTCGAGCAGGGTATGATATCATTTGGGTAATAGTCAATCGACTGACCAAGCGTGTCAGATTTATACCAATTAAGTCAAGTAAAACGGCAGCCAAATTAGTCGAATTGTATGAGAAATATATTATATGATTCCATGGCATGATGAAGAGAATTGTGAGTAACCGAGACTCGTTGTTCACTAATGGGTTTTGGAAGAGCTTACAGAAGGCATTGGGGACAGACCTGCACCTCAACATAGCTTATCTCCCTCAAATTGAAGACCAAACTGAAAGAGTGAATCGTATCTTAGAGGATCTCTCACTTGCTTTTATACTCGACTTTAGAGGCTCTTAGGATGATCACTTACATCTCATTGAATTTGCATACAACAACAATTATCAGTCCAGCATCGATATGGTACCATTTGAGGCGTTATATGGCCAACCGTGCGACGCTCCCTCTATTGGTGGAAAGCGGTCAAAAATTGTTACTTGGGCCATATATGATTAGAGACACCTCAGAGAAGATTGAGATCATTCGGCAATGGGTGAAAACTGCTCAAAATAGATAGAAAAGCTACAATGATAAGAGACATAGAGATCTAGAGTTTTCTACTGGCCATATGGTATTTGTCAAGATCTCTCCATTAAAGAATGAAATTTGGTTTGGTAGTAATGGGAAGTTGACATCGAGATTCATAGGTCCTTTTCTGATACTAAAGAGGATTGGAAACATTGCTTATAGAGTCGACTTACCTCAAAGAATGGTGAGGGTGAACAATGTGTTCCACGTTTCTTACTTATGGAAATTTGTTCATGAATCAAGTGTAACTAATGCAACGGTTAGACTAGATAATATAGAGATCGAACCTCAAGCTTTGAGACAACGTAGGCCTACTCATATCGCGAATATGATACGAAGCAACTTAGGAGGTAGATGGTGAAGTCGGTAAAGGTTCAGTGAAGCGATAGCAAGGGCGATCACTTGGTAAACCAAGGAGAGTATGAGAATGGCTTATCTAGAGCTCTTTACATGGTGAGACTTTCTATTATCGCCTTTAGTTTCACTTACGATATCATAAAATATACCTTAGTATAGTATCCTGCATGCTAGGATATACTTGGATGTTAACTTTTCCATTTGTTGTTGTGTATGCATGTTTGATGTGTGATTGTTGTCTACGCTTGTATATGGTTGTTAGGCATGCAGGATAACTTTGTTGATTTTTGTTTACGATTTAAGGGGTGAAATTCCTAAAGGGGAGTGAATGTAACAGCCCTTATTCTATATATTGGAGGATCGCACGATTCTATGATTTTGGAAAATGACCACTGGAGCCATTTTCCATCCTTAGAATTTTTATCGGATAATTTTGACCCCAAAATTATCGTATGGCCTATAACTTTTGGTAGGATTAAAATTGGGGTCTCCAACGACTTCCATTAGATCGGGTTGATGGTTTCTCTTTCCCTAAAGTTGTTGAATAGAAAAATGTACTTACCATTAAGGAGTTATGGCTGTTTGAAATTTCACTTGATTTTTAACAGCTTAATAGATAATTAGTAGGTAAATGGTTAGGCACAAAGCCTATTTCAGGATTAGCATAAAGTTAGAGCTAATGGGACTTCTCTCCATTATTTAACACATCTTAAAAATAGAGAGAAACCACATTAACCATATTTTAGTCAAAAAGTTAACATAATCCTTACTTTAATTAGCCAAAACATGTCGTTAGAGGAAGATTTCCGAGATTTGCACCTTGGTTTGTAGACTGCTATTGGAGATCTCCTTAAAGTTGCTATTCTCCTTGGAGTTCATGCATCTTTGGGCTTGGATTGGATTGCTTTTGATCAAGGTGAGTGGTTCAAACCCTTGTTGAATGATGTTTTTAAATGATTTCAAACTGTAAATTTTTTTTCAAACCCTCTTTAATAACTTACGAAAATTTCAAATGATTTTGAATTTTTTTATAAAACTAGTGCTCTTATGGATCTCCTTTGTTCTTACGGATACTAACCTTAGATTTAGGATTTTCTTTGATATGTATGGATGTATGCTTATAGAGTATGCTATATATGATGATTGCATAAATATATGTTGATTGAATGGTTGAAAATGCCAATCGAACGATGATTTGGTTTTATGAATAACTTATGGATCGGTATAGAGGGGTCGATACCGATCGATAATTATCGGCCCAAATCACATGCGATCGATATGGGGTAACAAGGAAGGCCCCATAATGCTACATTCCAAATTTCAAGTCTTTTGAAGTTATGGATTGATAAATGGTGGATTTTAATGTCGTGGATCGGTAAATGGTCGCTTCGAGAAGTTTGCTTCATGTTTCGGAGGAGTTGCTTCTGGTTGCGAATGATGGGGATGGATCGCATGAAAATGTGGGAAAAATTCCAGGCATTGGACATGTAAAATACTTACTTCGAGTTTTTAAGACGTTGCTTTGAGTTTGTTGTGTGCTTCTTTGAGTCATGAGTAGGTTTGCTTGGAGGAATGGACTAGTGAAGTAAAAGAGGGTAAAATTTCGATTAAGTCAAGGTTTGGTGACCATGGATCGGTACAGATCCATGGGCATCGATCGGTATTAACAAAGGATCGACGAAGGATAGCCAAGGGATGGAGCATGGCCTAGTTGTGTGAAGTGTAGGATCGGGTAGGCATGGATCTGTGTTGATGGTTAGGGGTAGAGGAAAAGTGATATTTCGAGCTATTAGGATGGTTGCTTCATGTCTTCACATGCTTGCTTCGAGATAAGATGGTTTTTTCTTCGATTTTTGGGTGCTTTGACCCTAAACTCATGCCAAACAAAACATTTAGCCAAATACGACTAAGTATAAGGGTTGGCACAGAATCGTAGGGCTCTATGGTAGTTTTTGACGACGATGACCCATAACTCGTTGATATGATACCATGATGGGAAGTGACGGCTTCGATGATGGATAAATGTACTTGGAGATGCATAGTAGAGGATTATGAGTTAGATTAAGGGACCTGCTCGAGGAAGGCTATGGGATGTGTGATGGTATTCTACTATTAACGATGACTGTAGAGAATCGTCCCTGCCGCACTTCATAATGGGAGTCGTAAGATCAGTTCCAGGATGTTCTCTGCTATAGCTGACGTATGCAAATGGATAGTTAAGACTTGAGGCTTCGTAGTGTACTTATGAGATGGGGTATATACTGTGGAGTGATGGCTCCTAGAGCGTGATGGATTTTTATTCTAGATATGAAGTTTGTTTACCCCAAACTAATGTGATGGTTAGTCTATTCCTAGTCGGCTGAGTGGCATGGATTTGAGCACCAAGGAACCATGATGATGGCTATCGTAATGGTAGTCTACTCTTTGACCGTGATAGGTAGACGAGTGATTTATACCTAAAGCATCGAGTGAGTGAATATGAGTATGGATAATGGATGATATGTTTGTTTAATTTTTTATCACCCTAGGGATGTCACAATGCCGATATTATTGATGCATATATTTGGACACCCTTTAGTACTTTGATGTGTAGTACAACCTTGATGACTATGATGTAGAGCAATGTATATCTTGCATATGTGCTAACTCTGTAGGTGCAGGGACATGCTGGGTATGATCCTTCATACCATTTGTCATATTTTAGTGATTTATTAATATTAGAGGTTCACTACCTCTCACACAAGATTTTTTCCTGACTCGAAGCTTTACGCTTTGCTTCATATTACTCTGGGTACTTTTAAATGAGTTGACTAGGGATATCAGGTTTTGTGAGCATGTGGAGCTGTACAGAGGACAAGCAGGAGATCGCACTCTCGTATTGCTACATTTACTTATTTGTTATTCCGCTGCACAATACTACGAAGCTTGCTAATGCCTTTAATACCTAGAGACAGTTATTATGAGTTATTATTTGATGTATAACTTTATTACTTATGTTGTATATCATATGAATCTATGCTCTTTAGTTCTATGATTCGTTCAATTATTTATTGTCTCGCTTGCTTTATGTCTGAGATGTTTACTATTATATTTTATTCGATGCTTGTAAGATATATGGTAGATTTGTGATCAAATTACTTTATTTACAACTTTGATGGTTGTCCTGCATCGATCAGGCATTGATGTAGTGCGCTATACAGGTACATTATGTGTCGGTGGTGTAAGGCAGTCATCATAGATACACATGTAATACGTCTATATAAGTTCATAGAATATAAAACAAAAATAAATAAAATAACATGCGATAGAAAATAAAATGATTCGATTTGATCAAATGATTGTGTTTATTGGAAAGAGCTCTGAACCTACCTAAAAATGAATAAAGATTCAATCTCAAAAGTCTTTCATCCTTATGATACAGAATGATGAATCGACAATGAGTAATCGAACTTTATTAAACAAAGTACGATTAATGATGAGTGAAGTTGGGTTAACTTCTTTCTATAAGGTTGTGTACTTAAACGTAGTACACAAGGTCAAAGTTAATTTCATCCAAAAAATAGTTCACAAAATCATACAAGATAAGGGTTTATAAGAAACTTCAATATATCCTAGCCTAATAAGTTGCCAATTCGTATGAGTTGAAAGACTACACGTAATGATTGTACGCAAGGGATCTTGTATTGATCATCCCAAAAGGAGTTTGGGAGTGATCATCATTGGGTGACCAATTTATGTTTTGAACATAAGTTACAAAAATTTTAAAAAATAGCTTTGTTGTAAGGAAATTCATAAATTGTTTATGAATATTTAATCTGTTGTACCAAGAGACAATTGTTGTTTCAAGAAATAATAACTTCCTAGCGAAGGAATATATTTTATAAATTACTGGTGGTAAAACGTATTTGTTTACGATCCATAAATGGAACTGATTATATGAAATGAAATGAAATTACCAAACCTAAATGAACATAATGCATTAGATTACAAATAAGTATTCCCCTATATTGAAGAGAAACAATGAGTTTCTTATCAATATCGAGAATTGATAATCCTTAGTTTTCAATTAATAATTGAGAGTATTGACTCTGCCATATGGTATGATGCACAAACCCAAATGAATTTTAGATACGTTATCAAAATATGATTTTTTGATCGTACCCGAAAGGGTTTAATCCATAAGCTGTGAATATGTCTTCAAGAGCAAGGCTATTATAGTTGGAGTATAATGACTAACGTTGATAAGAATAACATCGTAAATTCAAATTATTAAAATTAGCGTAGTACATTAATTATCCAACTTGCTCAAGTTAATTCAATTTACTCCTAAAATTATTGCTTGATATGACTTTATTTTTGTACATATGTGTTGAAATGGAAAATTCTAAATAATGATTAGAATATACTATTTGCACATAACAACGAAAGTGACTTGAAGTCAATAGAAGAAATATCGAGTATGTGGGTTTTATTGGATATGATCCAAGAAATGATACAAAATTAACATTCTTTAAGCATCAAAATCGAATAAATATTTTGATAGAAATATCAAACCGTTAGATTTTCAGTCAAAATGCAGAGAACATAAGTGTCTATGAGAAAGAACCACTAAAAGGTACACAGATATTTCTAGACTATAGGTAAATAACATACTGCTGATTACTAACAATGTACTTATGTTAAAATCAATAATTAGTTGTTTACTACTCGACGTTGGACTTGAAAATGATATTTTTCATATTAAGTATAAAGAATGTTAGGAATATCCTACAAGATATGCAAAAACACCTTATTAAAATATTTAATATGGAACATGTAAGATAGATTTCTAATGTATCGAAAATAGGAATTATAGTACATGTTGTATTGCCTACAATATTGTATGTAGTTAATGTATTTTAAACATGAAGAAAATATCAAATGCAAATAAAGACCATTAAATAGTAGTTTAGAATGTTCATGAATATTTACAAAATACCAAAGAACTGTTATTAGAAACAATAAACTCCTTACAAAGGAGTATACAGATTCAAACATCATGAGGAATATTGAGTATAATACGTCAATATTAAATTCATGTTCAAACCATACTTAAGGAGCTTTAAGTTGAAAATATTCCAAATAAAAAGTCATGGTTCAATGAAAATCCTAAATATATCATCTCAAATCTCATAAAGATTAAAGTAATGTATAAATATAAATTCATAAATTCATCATTAAGATAGGGGTGATACTAAGTATTAAGGATACTACATTATTGTCATATGATAACAGTGTAATGATAAGAGCGCACAAGAAGTCAAGAAACATGCTCTAGCTAGCTACATATAATAAAGGTAATCTATCAAGATCAAAGAGAGTTGATTGACAAAATAGATAATTAAAATAATATAGCAGATCCATTCACAAGAGTCTAACTCGATCAATTCTCATCAAACTAATTGAAAGGATATGATTGAGATTTCATAATTGTCCTCAAATGCAAGTGCGTGATTGATAGACAACACATGCCATAGGGGAAATTATGTCATTTTTACATATATCTAACACGATAAATAATCGTGTTCGAATTAAAGCTGTTTTGTTGCTATTATATACTTGATATAATATATTATATTGATTGATTAATTAATTTAACTAAAAATTTATTTAAAAGAAAATTCATAAGTGGTATGTTTTGCGATAGTAATTACAGTGCGTTATAATCATGAGTGATTTATCACAATAAAATAAACATACCATTTTATATATTCCTAGTCAAGATGCATCGAGACTAGATATCAATATATATATATTTAGACCAGAGTACATAATACTTTCCAAATATTGGGCAGTGTATTACTCAAGGCTGTTGGGGGAACCAAGGGATTACATACTGATAGTTGTTAGATATCCACGAAATGACTCACAAGATAGTTTTCTGTTAGCTAATATAATTAAAGTCAAATAGAAAACATCAATGTGACAATATTACACAATTCCCTTGACTTAAGAATACTATCAAACGTCAATATAGAAACCCCACTTTTATTATAGTTAAATCATAGCATGACATCCATTAGATGACTGTAGTAGTTTCGAAGGAAGCATTGGAAGTAAGACACTATAAAAGAGAGAATTTGTCTCTTCAGTTGTATAGGATTAGTATCATAATCAACTCAAAACCAAAGTCATTGGTCAGAGTAGTTGGTTAATAATAATTGTTATTATTGAACCAAGGACTTTGTGGTTGGACTATAAAATTGAATATGGAGAATATTGGAATTTTGAAAATTACTATCAACTCGATAAGTCCTAATGTGATATAGTTTTGACGAAGAGAATTGGTGTAAATAACTATCACTACCAGATAATGCTTAAATAAAGTAAAATTTGATTTTACCTGAAGCTATGTAAGCGATAAATTTGGCCATAATGTCACACCACCTCCTAGGTGAATATTAATATTCAAATTGTTTAATATTAATCACTGACCGAATTTATACCTAAAAGTCACACAACCAAAATGTTAAGTGCTTCTATTACAACCTGATTCAATTAATTATAATATTTATAAATTAATATTTATGAAATATTAATTATAAAATTTTATTTAATTTTTGTTGATCAATATTAAATAATGTGTATATAATAGTTATAAATACATGTTTCGATATGCGATGTCAATATGCATTTGAATTAGATTTAAATGAATTTTTTTATTGATCAGGTTTGAAGTGGTTTTGCCTATATAAGAGACTGGGGTGTCAGCTACATCGGGGAGTAAAGGGTTTGAATTTTAATTCAAAACAAGGTGAATTGGTAAGATAGAAAGTAGGTTCCAGATCTTTCTTTTACTCCTCAGATCTTTATTATATATTGATCTCTAACCCTATCTTTTAGCTCTCTCTCTCTTTCTCCATTTTCAAATAACCAATGCCATCCATATTGCCTCCCTCCTCGTCAAATTCAAGCTTTCAAATTTACAAATTAAATTAAAATCAAAGACCGGTGGTTGTAGCTTTCGGTCGGGTAGCTCGTTCTGAAGGTTTGAATATGGATTCAAGGAGTCATTGGATTAAACATTTCAAGGCATTTTATCTAAGCCATAAATAAGGCGTATATATGTATATATTAAAATATAATTATTCACATAATATTATATGCTTAGATAGTACTTCAATATCATGAATCTATATATGTTAGTGTTGTCTTCATTAGATGAAATTATATATATCCGTGTATATATAAGTTTCTTTTATGGATATTTACATACATTTACTCACAACCTTAAAAAAGTTATTTCTAAATATAATTATATTAGAACGATTTTAACATAAAAATGATATTAATATAAACATTATTATACCAAGTATATTTTACATTTATTAACATATGTTCGTATAGGTTTATGGTTTTCGTAAATATAAAAAATGATTTTTTGTTATAAATATATTTTAAAACCTAAATATAATGTAACATTTATATATTACTCAGTTTAAATATAGTATCTAATTATATAAAATTATATATATATATATATATATATATAAATTATGCATATAAATATTTAATGTAATGTGTACGAGTTTAGAAATGTTTTAAAAAAAGGTTTTATATTAATATTTTTTTTGAAATAAATTTAAAATTGAATTTTTTATGGCTAAATATGTAAGAATATATATATATATATATATATATATATATATATAAATATATAAAGGAATTTACTTTAAAACATACTTATATATATCACACACATATTTAAATTTAATATTATTCTAAAATACATATTATACATATATGTTTAACAGAATAAAAAAAATATATATATATATTATAGATCTAGATCTAAAATTTAAATTTTGATTTTGAGTTTCGTTAATTATTTATATTATATTTACAATTATATAACATTACAATTGGTATATCTATATATGTGAAATATATTTGTATAAATCCTTATATTCATAAACACTATTTTATAATAATATAAAACTATATATATGTATGTATGTATATATATGTATATGCACAAATATATGACGTCGTACATATATATAGAGGGGCTAATATGTCTGTTGCGATGTAAATATTAACATCTATATACGAGCATGTTAAACCATGTATACCATTTATGTTGTATGTGTACGTATACATATATGTGTATATGATACAAATATTATGTTATAGATTATAAATATAACTTTAATATAAAACTTTACATTATAAATTGAATAAAATATTGACTTTATCTAAAATAAATTTAAATAAGATCTAAATAAATTTAGACTTCATAGGCCCAATAAAATCCAAATGTTTTTCTAAATTTAACCATTTACCCCACTATGTGTTAGCCTAGTTCCAACACATGCTTCTTGCCCATTTTACTATGCAATCTCAGTAATCCATCATCCACTACAACCATTATATTTACCTTAAGCCATGCTACTTCAACGGGGTTAAAAACTAGACAAATATGTTTATTATCTTCTACTAAAAAACACTCTCACAATTAGTCAATGCCCTAAGCTCTTAAGATTAGTAACTTTTAGCCTTAAGTACTTTAATTCGTATTATTCTCTTGTAACTCATTGTAATTGTGAAAGAGAAACGTAGTAAGAGGTATTCATAGTGTACCTTGGCAACCTTGCCAAAACACTTTAAATCTTTGTGTCTTTTACTTTAATTTTCTTATTTACTTCCTCATTTTATATTTTTAAGCCTTGTAACATACACATTAGTCTAATTCAGAGGTTGGATATTTTATTAGTCAATAATAGTACTACCTTATTTTTTTCGGTATATGCATACTTCCTTTATGTTTTATTAAAAGCCAAATTATTTGATCACTTTATCGAAACACTTATTTTTGGGAGAGTTAGAGGTATTTCCTAGAGAAAATTCAGTAATTTATTGTGAATTATCTCATTATGTAATAAATCTCATTTGAAACAAAAGGTGTTTGATTTGTTATATATTCTTGTTATTATGAGATAAATTATTAAGTAATTAATTAAAGTATATTTATTAGAAAGACCTCAAATAAATTTCATACTAGTAAAAATTGCAAATAGTTACAATTATGAGTAATTAGTCATAACATAAATAATATTAAATATCTCCAATTGAGATGTTTCAAGAAAAGGAATCGATGCATCCATTGAGACCAGAGTACTCGATACTCTCCAAATATTAGGCTGTGCATTATTCATGGTTGTTGGGGGAACCAAGGGGTTACATGCTCATAGTTGTTGGGTGACCATGGAATGACTTGTCCGAGAGTTTCCTATTAGTTAACAAAAACTAGGCCATACTGGAAATTTTGAAGTGATGATGTTAGACAGCCCTCCGTACTTTAGAATAGTGTTGAACTTCTGTTGACCTAAAAAAAGGACCAACACCATGGTTTGAGTTTGAAAGCACCAGCCATGTTCTAGCAAAGCAATATCACAGATCATAAGTATAGAGATAGAACAGTAAAAGAAAGAAGACGGAGAATATTTATAGTGGTTCGGCTGTTAATGAAGCCTACATCCACTTTATAGTTTTACTATAGATTGATTGCTGTTATAAGAATTGTTTGATTGCAAGGCATCGATTATTTTCTAGCTAGATTAAACTCCAGAGTAGGAATCCGCAGGAGAATCACAACATATTCCTTTGGAGATTGTTATAAGGGAGGTAAAGAGTAAAGAATAATTCCTATAGAGCTTCAGCAACCAGATCGAAGAAGATCCTCTTTATGAGGCAGGTAGGTTGGTATTTATATGGATTGGAGAGCTTATGGGACAGGCTTGTTTATAAACTGCCCGTTGGTAGGTAGGAAATGACACAAGGAGAGTTTGGATCACAAAAAGAGATAGAGCCATGGGTCATTGGCGATCCATGACCTATAGGTAGCTGGCGACCCATAGATTTGGCTTGTTTGTGAGCCAATGCCTTGGCCTCTTTTCGCAATGTTCTTTAGCTAACTTGTTTGAAGGTTTGAGGAGAGGCATGGGTCACCGATGATCCTAGCACTTACGATTTTTTGGAGTTCGAAATTGGAGATGCTTTGATAGTCTTTTATCAAAGTTGTTTTGTTTCGATGGCAATTCACTAACTGTTTGTGCTCAGCTGTTGATTGAGATGTAAGAATGATGGTCCCATGATTTAGTCAATCGCAGTCGTTGCCTTAGTAACATAGCTCGGCTCTCGTTAACTCCTTGCCTCAGCCTTTCTGGTTAAGTTCTAAAACATTCTGATAACATGAGATTTTTTTGTCTTCTGTTGGATCATTCTTGGTTAGAAATCCGGTTAACATTTGCCCCCCAAAGTATGCCTTCGTTGAAAACGAGGCGTGCTCTGGAAGTAACTTCTTTTGAGTCTTCATTCTGAGAATTATAGTTTATCGTATCGTGGTTACCATGCAAATTAGGCTTTGACTCTTAAATTTTCGATGTGAATCGCATGAGTCCACCTCAAGATGTTATTCTCAATTGACTGACTTTTGGCAATCATTCGTTTTTTTATTTCAATCTGAATTTCGATTCCTAGTATTGATGATGCAATCTTCGCTCCGTAGCTTGCATAAGCATTTAGGTCGGTAAGTGGGTGCATGATGTTGGTTCGGAGTTGTCCTATATAGTTTTGATTCTTCCAACAGTGAAGAAAGGTTTTGTCTCAAAGATTGTATGTCGTTCTAGAGCAAAGACTTGCTCTTGGCCTTTAACTTCTTCCGCTTTAGAATTTGGTTAAGGTCCCATTGATGTTTTTGAAATCCAATGCGATGATTTATTCCAAAATCGGATAGAGTGGATGATTCAATTGTATCGCTCTTTCTATTTATGTATTCCAGTGATCCTGAAAAGAAAAGCTTTATGCGTCGCTTATGACAACGGCTCCATTGTCGATCATTGATCGATAACGGGTAAGTGTGAAAGAGATAATCTCAAAGGACGATATGGATTATTTTTCCAATGTAATCAAGCTATCTACACAAGATTGTTTGCTCGGAGTATTCAGGATACTGGACTCTTCTCATGTAGATAACACATTGCATCTGCCACGGTCAACGCTCAGGACCTGATTGGTCAACATACGTCGACTTCTTTTGGATTTTGGGCGTTAATCACACAAAGATATTATTTAAATTAAAACATACTTGACAGGGTTGGATGTCAAATTTTTTAGTTGAAAATGACTTTTTGTTCTTCCAATCTTTAGTCTGGCAGAGGGACTTCCACTCCTCCAAAAGCTGGGTCCTTCGCAACTTAGGCTTTGCTTATTATTTCTATCATATTGGGATGATTGATTACCGTTAAATTAGGAGGAATAGTTTCTCTTTTAGAGTCATAGTAGAAGATCGATTAGGCACAGCTTCAGCCTTGGGAAACTATCGCATGAGCTGTCCGAGTGCTATTGTCTTTTCTTTGCATTTTTTGGAATTCAATGCGCACCAGCCTCTGTATCTAGGGACATTGGCTCAATTTGTCGAGGGCGTAGAAGCATTTCTTTCGTCATACTGTCTACAATACCCCTAGAGTCTCGGTATGCTCATTTGGAAAAGGAGAGTTGACAAGGATGGATGAGAAGGCATTGTTTAGTTTGTTGTCCCGTTCCTTAGTTGCTAGCTAGAGCGTTATTTAAGAACCATCCATTTGTATGATTTTGCCAGTTAGATGGGGCGCTTTTTTTGCTGGGTCTTAGTAGCCTTGCTTGGGCAAAAGGTCCCGAAGGTCCCGTAACTCCTTCACCGTTTGGTATGCTCATTGACACACTGCTAGGTTTGCCTTCTTCTAATTGCACTACTTCTTGTCTTTAGAACTGGTTTGTACTTCTTTTGTCGATTTTAGGTTGGAATTATTGGAATAGGGAATAGTTTAAACCTACTCATCGGTTCATGGAGTTTTCATTTTAGTCCGCATTCAGGGAACTTGAAGTCATCCTATGAGCGGTCGACTCGTGCTCAACTAGTGTTCATACTTCGACCCATGCTCTGGTGACTTAGAATTTTTTTTGTCAGATAGTTTATATTCTAATCCGTAGTCAAGAATTTAGAGTACTCTAGCTTGCATTCAGGGACTCAAATATTTTTGTTGAATCATTTATACTCATGACCATGCTCCGGCGACTTAGAGTGCTCTAGTCCGCGCTTCGAGGACTTTAGAGATTTTTATTAAGAGCAGTCGTATTTCCACCCGTTTAATTTATGCTTCATTTACCATGTTCAAGGAAAAGGTTGTTGAATGAACGGTCAAACCATGTTTTTTCATGGAATGGGATTCTATCCCCAGCATTCAGGATGAAACTTGGCAATCAGACGGTCAATTGACGTCCACTTGATAGATGCGGCTCTTTCCATTATGTTGGGAAAAAAAGCAAGTAATGAATGACTTGATCACATCCATGTTGGGGTCGGGTGATCGAGTCTTGCATAATTTTCTTTGTTTTTTTTCTAGCAAGCTAAGATAATGAGATATCAAGCTGGCAAATAAGTTGCGTTTGTTTCAGGCTACAGTCATGCCTATTTGTTGAAATCTAGGTTAATTAGTAGGCAGCCAATCGCGACTACTTTGAGTCTAATATGAAGGTTGTTGAGTGGACAGTCATTCATGTCTACTTTCTATTGGATTTTTAACTTGTTGGGTTCTTCATTCTATGCCTCAACATCCTAAACCAGGGGTATATGGTAGGAGATGAACGATCGAATCACATTCGTCCTGATGAAACTCCATAGGTTCGATCGCGGTCTGTGGGGATTGGCTGGCGGCCAACTTTAAGTCACCTACATCGTTTGGAAGTTTTTTAGTTTAACTTGGTCGTAGTTCACAACATAATTGAAACTAAAATTAAAATAAAATAATCAAAATAAATCTCATTTATAAGTGAAGCAGCATCGTGTTCTCGCTATTCCACTTTTCCCCTAGCTCCTTTCAGCAGGATGCTGATCGTCAATGGTCCAATTGTTAATTAGAGTTCTTTAGTGATAGACATCGGATGTTCCCTACTCGCCATTCTATAGTGATTTCACATACTATTGAAGCTTTCTTTTCCAAATCAGCTTTTCGATCACATCTCGAAGGTGCTTTAATTTTCCATTGTTAGGACCGTATGCATCTTGGAATATACAACATTCCTTGGATTTTTTCTGGGCTTCGGTAGACTCTCGCGAGACTGGTTTTCAATATTGCTCTGAGTCATGAGTATCCAAATTAGGGCTATCAATTGAATTGTTTAAAGGAGCATATGAGTCGAATTTTGAGATCCTAGGTCGTCTCCTAGAATCTGAGTCCTTAGCTATGGGCCCGTATTGTTCTTTTTCCTAGTTAGCTCTAACCTCTCTTTGCTTAGCTTCTGATTCACTTTATAATAGAGATGATCCAAGGTCATAAGGTCGTAGAGGGCCATCAAGCTAACTAGATGCCAAAATTTGTCTAGGGTTGATTCCCCTTATCAAAGCCATCAGCATGATATCCTCACTGGGATTGCTTGCTTTAGTGATAATGACGATGACACTGAATCTCTATAGGAAGTCTTTGAGTTACTCACCTAGCATCTGGAATAAATTTGATAATGACCTCCCATCATTGGCGCAAGCATTCTAAACTGCTAGACAAACTTATTATCCGGTTGATGGAATGAGGAGATGGATTTGGACAATAATCGCATAATTTTCATGATCGATACACCTTCGAGGAATATAGGAATTCATGAGATATAGTCCAGGGTTGGTTCTCCTTGAGTAAACCAATATGATTGGAACATTGAATCACCTTGGATATATTGCACACTGAATGGCTTTCATGAATAGATTTCAACCTAGGGAGATGCTACAGACATTGGCAATCCGGTTCGTTTTTAAGTTACAACTACTTGTTATGCTTGTGAATGATGTATGCATGCCCAAAGTAGGATGGACGGGTATTGATAGATCGGTGGTAAGTTACTTGGAGTCGGACCTGAGAAAATCTGCTAGTTTCTTGGAGTCAATTGTTGGTCTGCTTAGAGTCACTAAATTCAAAGGCCTGATGATCGGCGCTTGGAATCACTTTGGCATTTACTTGGGGAAAAACATGGTTTACCCAAGTCTGGCATTGGGCAAATTTCCTGGGTTTGCTTCAAGTCAAATAGGTGGTTACTCGAGTTCGACTTTGAGTCAGGACAGAAATAAGTTTTTCGACGACCATTTTGATGATTTTCGACAACAACCATTCGTGATTCGATGATGGAAGCCACATGATAGGATTGGAAGCTGGTTAGTCAGGAGTGGTCACAATATATCATGGGAGCTTGGCAGTGTAATTGATCTTGATGTATATCATATCTTCTTGGTTCTTCTGCCTTAAGGAATACCGTATGAGTTGTAGTTCCTCGTCCATCTCTTGGCATTATGCTGCGACACAGGTTCTAGAGCTTCTTCCCACCCTATGCACGTTGGCATTTTCATCCGATTTATCTTCCTCATATTTTTTGTCATCTTCAGGGCCGGTGAGAGCCATCGTTATATCCTTCGATAAGGTTTTCAGCCCTAAGTTCGGGTCTGTAGCTGGTCCTTTTGCAATAGGTTTGTAGTCGGTCCTTTTGCAACAGGTGGAATGTTAACGTTTTCTTCCATCATGATTCTTGAAGCTCCACCCATTGCTTCCTTTCGATTATGTCCCCTTCGGACGATCCAGACGGTCGTCTATGTACTTAGATCATCCGGCACTAGAGATCCATGTATGTCATTGGAGATCCATGTAGCTCATTATCGATCCATGTAGGTATTTGGCGACCCATGTAGGTCTTTGGCGGCCCACGTAGGTCACCAACGATCCATGTAATTAGAATTTTAGCAGACTTTTCTTTTCGGAGTTTATGTCAGTCTAGTGAAAAGGTATGGGTCGCTAGCGATCTAAAGCGCATGGATTGCTTACGATCCATGTACTTAGTTGATTTCTGAGCTGTGCCATTTGGATCATGTCTACTATCTCATGTTGATGTTCTCCATCTAATTTCATAGCATGTTGCTTTGTATGGATGATGATCCATATGCTGGTTGCATTGACTGCTATTGGATCATGATGCAAGGGGATTAAAATCTTCTCCAGCTAATACTGCCCCTATGGATCTTCCAAAGGCAGTACTTCTTCTCCCAGGAACCTTTGATTTCGAGGGGTACATTCTTCAGGAAAAGACTGGGGATCTAACTTCTAGATCTATGGGATCCAAAGTAGATAGCTAGATATGGATCTTGAGTTGGTTTCTCAGTGAAAGCACCAAAATGTTGACCTAAAAAATGGACCAACATCCTGGTTTGCATTTGAAAGCACTAGTCCTGTTCTGACGGAGCAATATGACAGATCATAGGTATAAAAATAGACTGGTAAAAGAAAGAAGACAGAGAATTCTTATAGTGGTTCGGCTGTTAATGAAGCCTACATCCACTTTATAGTTTTACTATAGACTGATTACTGTTACAAAAGTTGTTTGATTACAAGGCTTTGATTATTTTCTAGCTAGATTGAACTCCAGAGTAGGAATGCGCTAGAGAATCACAACGTATTCCTTTAGAGATTATTACGAGGGAGGTAGAGAGTGAAGAAATTCCATCAGAGCTTCAGCAACCAGTCCGGAGAAGATCATCTTTATGTTGTAGGTAGGTTGGTATTTATATGGATTGGAGAGCTTAAGGGCCAGGCCTGTTTATCCACTTCCCGTAGGTAGGTAGGAAATAATCCTAGGAGAGTTTGGCTTGCAACACGAGATTGAGCCATAGGTCGCTGGCGACCCATGACCTATGGGTCGTTGGCGACCCATGACCTATGGGTCGCTGGCGACCCTGAGCTATGGTTCGCTTGCGACCCATGGTCTATAGGTTGCTAGCGACCCATAGTCTATGGGTCGCTTGCAACACATAGACTTGGCTCGTTTGCAAGCCAATGCCATGGCCACTTTTCATAGTGTTCTTCTGCTTACTTGTTTGAAGGTTTAACGAGAGGCATGGGTCGCCGATGATGTAAGCACTTAAGATTTTTTGGAGTTCGGAATTGGAGATGCTTTGATAGTCTTTTATCATAGTTATTTCGTTTCGATGGCAATTCACTAACTGTTTGTGCTCAGCTGCTGATTGGCTATAAGACTACAGGTCTCGTGGTTTAGTCGATCCCAGTCGTTGCCTTAGTAACATAGCTCGGCTCTCGTTAACTTCTTGCCATAGCCTTTCTGTTTAAGTTCTAAACCATTCTGATAACACGAGATTGCTCTGTCTCCTGTAGGATCCTGCTTGGTTAAAAACTCGGATAACAACTTCAATGTGGGTACTCTACTTTATTTATAGTTAAATCATGGTATGGCAACCATTGAGCGATTATAGTTGGGTTCGATTCAAATTGTAATGACTAAGAGTTTAATCGCTATGTAAATGAATATTTAATTATATTTTTATATAATTAATAAATGAATTGTTATTAACAAATAAAACTATTTTAAATAATAACTAATGACGATAAAATAGTTTTCAAAATTTGTTTACCAATATGTATAGTTCATAGAGAAAAAGAAAATGTAACCATAAATTATTTTTCGAAATATCAATTATTCATTGGTTAAAAATTATTCAAAATGCCATAACACTATTGTAAACACATGCACACAATACAAACCATTTTAAACATGGTGTGTACATGTACATATGCATGTACATATATGCTCACTTATGTACATAAAAATATATGTTAAAATAAGATTTTATTTGATAAATATGTATATACATAACATATATAAAAACTCTCTTTTTCAACACAAGTACTCATTACATGACATAAATAGTGCAAGATGGGGGGGAGTACTTGAGGACGGAAATTAAAGGGGGGGAGTGCATGCACGTATATATTTTATAATAAACACTTACACATTCTTAAATAATTTCCTAAGCATATATAGACCTCTAACTTTAATTTTTCTTATTTTACAATCTCCATCTCTACTTCTAAATTCCTAGGAACTTAAGCGAACATATATGACTTCCTCTTTATAATTTTCAAAGCGAGAAAATCCACTTTATTTTGCTAACAATCTCCTTTTTAATTCATCAAAACATTTCTACATCTTTTTAAACACTTCTCTTCTAAACTACAAGCAACCATCCATCCTACATCCCCATGGCCATGCCCAACTAGGCCAAGGCCGAGCCTAAAGCTACTTAACAGAGCCCATTTCAAGTCTTCAAGCAACCAAAGTTTCAATTTTTGCATGTTTCTAAAGTGTTTTCGAGTTTTTGAAAAATTTCATCTTGAATTTAAAAGGTTTCAATGAGTAAAAATTTTGTTTTTGGAAAAGGAAATTACTTGATCTTTATAAACTATATTTTGTGAAAATATAGTGGTTGTTGTGTTGAATTATCATGTTGTGATGATGAAATATGATTATAAGTTTGTGTTTGAGCTTTAATTCGTGATTTGGTTGTTAAATGATAGGTTTGGATATGGATAATGGATATATGATTGGTTGGTTATGATATGATGGTAGTGCGTTTATGAAACAAAACCAAGTGTACGTGAAGTAAATGTTGTGAAGTTAGAACCTTAAAAAGTCACAAAGGTCTTGAGATACGATTAAAAACGAAAAGCTCTTTTTCTAGTTTTGGATTTTGAAAACATTTCCAAGTTTTCACCTTTGTTTTTTAAGTTTTCAAAAATTTTCCATTTGTGTTTTCAAATATGCTATAGCTAGAGTTAAAGTGAACTTTTTACATAGAAATCAATTCTAACGAACCGCTCTCATAGCGGTAGTCGCTATGGATGCGGATCGAAAAAATTCACATTTTAAGGTTTTTCTTTTGGATGCTTTTTGAAAAATCATTTCAAATTAATTAAGTAAGTCAAAATTTTAAGGTTTAATTATTTAGTAATTTATTTATTTAACTTACTAATTAGGGTAATTATTATTTAATTAATTAATTAAGTAATTATGTTAAGTAATGAGAATTTAAGAAATTATTAACCAAGTTAATTATTTTTAATTAAGTGTTAAATAATGATTAATTAATAAAAAACGAAATTAATTTTATTTAATCAAATTTATTTAATTTATTATTTAATTAGAGTTAGATTTAATTAATTATCATTTAATTAAAGGTTAATTATCTACTTAATTTGTATTTAACTATTAAATGAGCGTTATTTAATTAAAGTTTACTTGTAGATAAATTAGGGTTATTAATGATTTAATTCAATTTAATTAAGATTAATTAAAGTTTAATTAATTTTTAAACTTATTATTGGTTAAAGTTTATTTATTTTAAAGTTTCTTTCAAAACTTCGTCGTTTATTCCTTTTAACCAATTTTCTTGTTTAAGTAAATTGTTATAAAACTAAGAATCTCTTGTCAATGCTATTAAGTAGCCAAATGAATTAAAGTTTTTGTAATAGAACGGCGATGCATTTTATTAAAAGTAAGCCAACTTGTGCTTATTACAAATACCACACTTCGAGAACGTGATGAATATAAGGGGGTTAATTTCGATAAGCGGATTATGATAATCTATGCATATGTAATGTATGTTCATATGTAAATCTTTACACCCTGATAGTGGAATGCTCCACTACATACAACTTGACCTTTTAAATTATCAAACGTTGGTTTGTAGAGACTGAGATCAGATATTAGTTGTTATTCGAAAACTAATTCGGACGAACATAAGCGTTCGAATTGGAAATAGTAAAGGCAATGTCCAAGATAAAAACTTTAAAGTGTAAGGGTTGCTTGCTACTAACCCTAAGGGCGATTCCAAAATGGGTGTAGTGGAAATAGCGGTTTGGCTTGTTCATCTCTTGAAAGACTTGTATGGATGAATGTTGACATTGTGTCAACATATGGAAGGGGATGTAGCATTCTAAGTGGCAGTGCTTTAGTAAAGGTAAACATAGCCTCAGGCCTCATCAATTGGAAATGGACAAAACTGGGTATGCAACAGGGCTATGTGGGTCGCTCCCATCGGGATATGTCATCACCATAACTAGAATCGACTTTTGACCCATTTTTTATGCTCCGGTATGGTTAATGATCCCAACCATGATGGGGATGTATTCGGTACTACTAGAAAAGTGGTAGGCCGGTTCTATGTATTAGGGTTAAGGCCATAGGTATATTTTATCTAGAGGTGCACCTTTGAAAGGTAGTTCTTCGCCCAATCATGTATGAAATCGATTTCCTAGCAAGTGCCTTCATTCTTAGCTATATACATATTATGCTGGAATTTAATCGGCTATGTTGGTTATTTTCTTGAAAATCCTAGACATTATCATAATATCATTGGATTTCTATATAAAGTGTTTTGGTTATCATAAGGTAAATGCCCCTCTATGTTTATGTGAGGTGTAATCTTACGAGATGCCTTTGATTTTCAAAATGTTTTTAAAAAAAAAATTAAGTTGTTTTGAGTTTTCTCACACGAAACACATGTCTGACTCGGAGTTTTTTTACTAAAACTCTTGGGTACTCAAATTTGTATGTGTAGCCAAGTGATCCGGGTTTCTTATGGAAGCATTTTGAAGGAGCTGGAGCAAGTGGCTTCACCGCTAGCAAGTTATCATCTTATTCTGCTATGTTTATGTATGACCTATGTATTTTGTATGGGTAGACAGTTATAACTGTCCAGTTGAAGTTGTAATGTAATGACTATGATGTATTATTATTATGGAAATGACAATGTAGTATCATATGTTATCTATTATACGTTGTTATGATTCATCGTGAGATTCTATGATTATGTAGTTTTCTTCTTATCTTTCTTTTTCTTCTACCCTTAATGGCTCATCTTTCGATTCAAGAAAGGCGGTCATTGCAATTTTGGTATCAGAGCCTACGATAATCGAACACTTAGGCTTTGGATTAGGGTCAACTTCGAGAGTGTGTATTTTTAATTTTTATTCATATGTTTTTTTGTGTGTATGTCTCTGATAGATAGATCATCTTGATAGGTTTGATTAGTACCATTCTTTCAAGATTTATCTCATCTAAGTATTCTAAGAATTATCTTACTATATCTAGGTAGTAAGACATGAGTAACCGAGGTAGAAGAGGTAGGGGCGCTAGTAGCACTAGATTACAAACGGTCGAACCCCAAATCTTAAAGGAGTTCGGATTGCCAACGAGGCAGCGCCAGAGCAGCCAAGAGTGAATTTCACAACATTATCCAAAGATTACGCAAACCTAGGAGGGAAACCGTTTAAAAGAACCGAGTCTATCATGGAAGTGCAAGCTTCATAGCCGTCTTCTAAAAATATTTTTAAAGGTCTTGGTTTATCTGATGAATACAAAAGGTTCTCAGCAGCATGGAAACTACAAGAGGGAGCAGCAGCTTGGTGGGACTTCCTTACTGCAAATAATCCAAAAGAAGAGTTTTCATAGGCCCGGTTTAAAGAAATTTTGGGGACCAATTCTTGCAAACGGCAGGAGGGACGAGGATGCACCGCAACTTCATGGACTTGAAGCAAGGGGATCTATCTGTAGCAGAGTATGAGACGAAATTTAACAAGCTATCTTGTTTTGGGGCGGATTTGACCAACACCCCATTAAAGAAAAACGAGATGTTTTTTTTTGTATATCAGAGATGAGTGCCATGAGAAAATGATTGCTCAGGTTAAAGGTACTTTTATGGATTTAGTTGATATGGCTCTAAGGTGCGAGGCCTTGGAAAAGAAGAAGCCTGTTTCCACTAGCACTTATTGGAAATACCAATGGAGGTGATTCAAGCAAGAGAAAGTTTAATCCTAATAGGAAAAATCAAGGGAAGGGAAAGCCTGGCGATGAGACACAAAGGAATTGTTTTAAGGATTTGTTTGCAATAAGTGTCAGTAGAAGGGTCGCATCGCGAAGATTTGCAAGAATTCTGGATTTCAACAGCAGCAGTAGTAATGTGGACCCACCTCTCCGATGGTCCAGAAGACTATTTGTTTTAATTTCCATCAGCCCGAGCATATGGTAAAGGGCTGCCCACTCGTGAAGAAGGTGCAGCAGTCCAATATGTATGCTATTAAAAATGAACCGTCGACTTCAACAGATGTGAGGGAAAAAGATGTCCTTGTAGGTACCTTACCAATTAATGGTATTTTTATTCAAGCATTATTTGATACTGGCGCCTTTCATAGTTTTATCTCTTGTGAATTAGTAGGAATTCATCTTATTCTTAGTATTGTAGAAAACCCTATGTGTGTGTGTCTAACTCATAGGTGGTGTTACCCATTTGAATATAATTTGTGAAGATGTGCCAATTTCCGACCTTTCTCTTAACTTTTCTCATAACTCACATGTCTTAGACTTTAATGGATTTGACATTATTCTTGGTATGATTGGTTATCAAAGTTTGAGACTGTCTTAAAATGTAATAAGAGAACTGTATCTTTAGTGACTGATATAGGAAAAGCTAAGGTATTATATAAGGAACCCGGTATTTATATGTGTAGTTTCTTGTATGCCCTGGAAGCAGCCTAGGAGAGTTTAGGTTCTATTGAAGTTGATGAGGATTTTCCCGATATTTTTGAAGAGGTAAAAAAGTTTACCCTCGCACAAAGAGATAGAGTTTCTCATTGATTTGGTCCCTGGTGCAAGGCATGTAGCTCAACCTAAGCAAAGGATGGCTCCGAGGGAATAGGAGGAGTTGGTAAGTCAAACCTAGGACCAATTCAGGAAAGGATTATTTAGACTAGCTATTCGAGTTGTGGTCTGATATGGTGTCTGTGGCTAAATCTGATGGATCGTTAAGGTTGTGTGTGGATTATAGGGAGTTGAATAAGCTGACCATTAGGAACAAGTATCCCTTATCCCACATCGATGATCTTTTTGACCAACTTCATTGAGCTATGGTATTTTCTTATGTGGATCTAGTTACTGCCGTCAATTGAGGATTGCCGAAGATAGTATTCCCTTAACTACTTTTAGTGGCCTTGATTGTTTCTTTGATTTTTTTGTTATGCCTTTCGGGCTAACCAAGACACCTGCATATTTTGTAGATCTCATGAACCATGTTTTCTGAGATGTCCGTAATAAGTCCTTGTTAGTTATTATTGATGACATCCTTGTCTACTTAAAATATAAGGAGGAGCATAAACATCATTTGGAAGTGTTGTTGGAGACATAGAGGAGACATGTCTTTAAGGTGAAATTTTCTAAGTGCCATTGTTGGAAATCGAAAATAAGATTCTTAGGACATATCATGACAGGAGAAGGTATTTTAGTGGATCCAGTGAAGGTGGAAGCTATTCAGGAATGGAAGCAACCGTGGACTCCTACTGAGGTTTGTAGTTTCTTAGGATTGGATGGATACTATAGGAAGTTTATTCAAGATTATTCTTAGATTTCCTCCCATCTGACTAAGCTGACTAAGAAGTAGGAGAATTTTATATGGACTCCAAAGTATGAAGAAGCATTTTTGGAATTGAAGAAGAGATTGTCCAGTGCACCAGTTTTGGCTATTCCAAATGGAAATAGCGGATTAATAGTTTTCATGGATGCTTATGGAGTGGGACTAGGTGCCATTTTGATGCAACATGGTAGAGCGGTTGTATATGCAAGTAGGCAGTTGAAGCCTCTCGAGGAGAACTATGCTATGTTTGACCTAGAGTTGTTAGCTATTGTCTTTGCATTGAATGTGTGGAGACACTACTTGCTAGGTAAGGATCCTTCTATTCCTCTTTGTTTCTTTCCAATATTTAAAGATTTCAGGAGTAAGTTTTTTTTTTTAATTAGGGTAAAAACTCGAGCTTTTCATGGATCATAAATGCCTGAAGTGTCTTTCTATTTAGAAGGATTTGAACCTGAGGCAACAGAGACGGTTAGAGTTTCTAGCGGCTTATGAGTTTGATATTCTTTATATGCCTGGGAAGGCTAATATGGTGGTGGATGCCTTAAGCAGGAATACTATTTTTAATCTTTTGGAAGTTACCCCGGCTCTCCTAGAAAGAATAGCGAGCAAGCAAAGAGCGAAAAGAAACTTAGTGGCAATCATCAGGAAGGTTGAGGAGGGACAGTATACTAGTTTTTAGATTGATAACCGAGGAGTTTGAAGGATGAATGGACATATTAGTGTACCGAATGTCAATGGTCTTAGGCAGGAGGTTTTGTTAGAATGCCATCGTTCTATGTCGAGTATCCATCTAGGTGTCCCATAAATGCATAGTGATATGAAGCAGATGTTTTGGTGGAAGGGAATGAAGAAAGATATCTCTATCTTTATTAGTAGGTGTCCGTGCTGTCAACAAATCAAAGGTGATCATTAGAAGACAGCCAGACCATTACAACCCTTGGAAATACCCAATTGGAAAAGAGAAATGATATTAATGGATTTTATCGATGGTTCACCCAAAACCAGAAAAGGAAATGAAGGAGTACGGGTTATCATGGATCGACAAACGAAGAGCGTGCATTTTATTCTAGTAAAACCAACAAGGACTCCTGCTTCTTTAGCTGAATTTTTTTGAGAAAGTAAGGTTTCATGGAGTTCCTATAAGTATTGTAAGTGATCGAGACTCCATACAAGTCAATATAGGGAAGCACCACAACCAACTCTAGGAAGAAGTTTGAGCTTAAGCATAGCATATCACCCCCAAACAAATGGATAAATGGAGCAGGTGAATCGGATTCTAGAGGATCTCTTGAGGGCGTGTATTCTTGATTTTGGTGGATCATGGGAGTATCATTTGCATTTAGTTGAGTTCTCCCACAATAGTAGCTTCCAAGCAAGCATCAGGATGTCACCTTATGAACCCCTATATGGAAGACTGTGCAAGTCACCACCATGTTGGGTTGAGACGGGAGATAGACTAGTTCTTGGATCGGACATGATCCAAGGGGATACCGAAAAAGTTATAGTGATTAAGAAAAGAATGAAGGAGGCCTAAGATTGCCAAAGAGTTATGCAAATAGGAGGTGAAGGGATTTGGAATTTATGGTTGGTGACTTGGTGTTTGTAACAATTTCACCAATAAGAGAAGCTGTTAGATTCAGAAAAGTTGGAAAGTTACCTCCAAGGTATATTGGACCTTTCTGTATTCTTAAGAGAATCGGATAGCTTGCTTATAAGGTCAATTTTCAAGAGAGATTAGAGAAGTTCACAATGTGTTCCACGTGTCTCATTTAAGGAAGTATGTTCATGACCCATCTTTGATTGTGGAGCCATCAGTTCAAGAGGAATTGGAAATAGAATCGAACCTAATAGTGGTTAGACATCCTATTTATGTTATGCATCAGGATGATAAGAGGTTGCATAACAACGTGCTGCGACTAGTCAAGATACAATGGAGTGAGGATCCTAGAGAGTGCACTTGGAAGACGGTGGATAACATGAAAGAAGCCTATCCCGAGTTGATGTTAGGATTGCTAGTCTCAGGTTGTATGCCTAGTGTATATTTTTTTCTATGGATCCTTACTGCTTGTCTTTATATGTGTTTTATGAGATAAATATATAGCTTTTTGCATGTCTAGATTAACTCCTTGATTGCTAATTTCGGGGCGAAAATCTTTAAGGGAGGAGAGTATAACGACTTAGAATTTAATTGCTATTTAAATGAATATTTAATTATATTTTTAAATAATTAATAAATGAATTTTTATTAACAAATAAAACTATTTTAAATAATAATTAATGATGATAAAATCATTTTTAAATTTTTTTACCAATATATATAGTTCATGGAAAAAGTGACTGGAAATTATTTTTCGAAATATCGATTTTACATTGAATAAAAGTTATTCAAAATGCCATAACACTATTGTAAACACACATGCATACCATACAGACCATTTTAAACATGGTGTGTACATGTATATACACATGAACATTTATGCTTACTTATGTATATAAACATATAAGTTAAAATAAGATTTTATGTAATAAATACACACACACACACATAACACATATAAAAAACCCTTTTCTTCAACACAAGTACTTAGTGCATGACATGAATAGTGCAAGATTAGGGAGAGTACTTGAGGACGGAAATAAAGGGGGGATGAGAGGGAGTGCATGCATGTATATGCTTTATAATAAGCACTTACACATTTTTTAAATAACTTCCTAAGCCTATATATACCTCCAACTTTCATTTTTTATTTTACAATCTCCTTCTCTATTTCTAAATTCCTAAGAGCTTAAGAAAACATCCATGGCTTCCTCTTCATAATTTTCAAAGTGAGAAAATCCACTTCATTTTGCTAAAAATCTCCTTTTTAATTTATAAAAACATTTCTACATCTTCTACAACACTTCTCTTCCAAACTACAAGCAACCGTCAACTATAAAACCCCATGGTCATGCCGAACAAGGCCTAAGCTGAGTCCAAAGCCACTTGATCGAGCCCATTTCAAGTGTTTGAGCAACCAAAGTTAAATTTTTGCAAGTTTCTTAAGTATTCTCAATTTTTGGCAAAAGTTCGTCTTGAACATAAAAAGTTTCGGTGAGTAAAACTTTTGTTTTTGGAAAGGAAAAGTATTTAATTTTTATGAACTATATGTTATGAAAATATAGTGGTTGTTATGTTGAATTATCATGTTGTTATGATGAAATATGATTATAAGTTTGTGTTTGAGTTTTAATTCGTGATTAGGTTGTTAAATGATAGATTTGCATATGGATATGTGATTGGTTGGTTATGATATGATGGTAGTGTTTTTATCAAACAAAACCAAGTGTATGTAATGTAAATGTTGTGAAGTTAGCATCTTGAAAAGTCATAACGGACTTGAGATCCGACTGAAAACGAAAAGCTCTTTTTCTAATTTTGGATTTTGAAAATGTTTTCCAAGTTTTCACCATTGTTTTTTGAGTTCAAAATTTTCCATTTTTTTTCAAGTATGTTTTGTCTAGAGTTAAAGTGAAGTTTTTCACCTAGAAATCATTTCTAGCCAACTACACTCATAGCGATAGTTGTTATGGATGTAGTTCGGAAAAATTAACATTTTAAAGTATTTTATTTTGGATTATTTTTGAAAACTCATTTCAAATTAATTAAATAAGTCAAAAGTTTAAGCTTTAATTATTTAGTAATTTTATTATTTATTTTATTAATTAAGGTAATTATTAATTAATTAATTAAGTAATTAGGTTAAGTAATTAGAGTTTAAGAAATTATTAACCAAGTTAATTATATTTAATTAATTAAGCTTTAAATAATGATAAATTAAGATAAAAGGAAATTAATTTTATTTAATGAAGTTTATTTTATACAATTATTTAATTAGAGTTCGATTTAGATTTAATTAATATTATTCAATTAAACGTTAATTATCTACTTAGTTTGGTTTTAATTCTTAAATGATTGTTACATAATTAAAGTTTAATTATAGATAAATTAGGGTTATTAATGATTTAATTTTGATTTAATTAAGATTAAATAAAGTTTAATTAAGTTTTGAACTTATAATTTGGTTAAAGTTTATTTAACCACAAAACCCTCCATTCAAACATTAGTGTTTTTCCCTTACTTCCACATTTCTAAATATAAAATATTCAAATAACTTCCAAATCATAAAAGACAAAAGAGATCGTCCAAAATCTTAGCAAGGAAAATAGAAGAAAAAGTCCTATATCTGAATTAGATTAAAGGGTAAAACTTGAAAAAATCGATCAGAAGTTTATCAAAACATCATATAAAGTTGAGCGGGTTTATCGAGGAAATGAATATGTTACTAAATAGGAATTAAAATTGTACTTATATATCTATTGAGATTTGAAATGGTTAAAAATTAAATGAATGATTGTAAATTGATGATATATATGAACTGGATAATTTGGAAAAGCTTAGGACACTATTTTGATAATGGAATGTCTTATTAATTGGCGGTGGGAAGGGGAAGGGGGAGGATAGATTGAATGACGATTCACCCTCAAATCACGTCGATCTAATTATAGGTAATGGATGAAAATTCATCTAGATGAATAAAACTGAATATACGTAAAAGATCATAGAATAGTTTATGTATAGTCAATTGGATAAATCACAAAAAAATTTGGATATGATAAAAGTTGTAAGTATAATAGATAATTATTTAACCGTGAGACTATACGAGTTCAAAAGTTATACTTGAATTCCGAATAGAAGATTTAATGATAAAAGTTTAAAACTAGATCAAAGTAACAAGTTAAAAATATTGAAAATTCCGTTTTAAGCAAACGGTTGACTAACCATGTTGGAAAGGTTGACCAATTAGATTCAAGTAAACACTGAAAAAATCTTAGTTTGATTTATAGAAAAATATTTCATTTTCTAGGCTGAATAATCAATTAATTATAGTCATCAGTCAAGTGAACCCTTTAGAAGTCGAATGATTGGACTTAAACAGTCAACTGATGGCCTCTTAAATAAAAATATTGATTGGAGGCAAATAGTCAATAGGCTAAAAGACATTAGTCGACTGGTTATATTTATCTAATCGTCAGCTATGTTGTTTGAAATAAAATATATAGGGAATGATCAACTAACCATGTCCATTCAGTCGACTGATAGCCTGTAGGTATACCAATTTGAACCTAGACTTGGTGCGGGCTAGGTAGGATAGCTTGGGGATTTGCTCTCGCTTAGTTGACATCATGGAGTTCACGCAGCTTCCCAATGCTATATGACGTGATACCCAAACACAGACTACTATTGTATCACAATTAATTGTTCTCATTGTAGCTATGGTAGACACGGTCGCATATTATAGCTTGTGGACCACGTGAAGGGAACACATATATCTGTGTTAGTAGGGTTGGCATCGTTCGGGTAGTTGCACCTACAGGAAAAGTCAAACTATTTATCGACTCTTCTATGCTATTACTTGACTGGTATGGAGTGTAGGACACATTTGCCACTAAAGTTTTATACTCAATGCATTGGGGGAAGTCTACCATCAAGATCGTGTACTCGATGTGTGCCTTTGCATTATGATTATATACTTAATGTGTGTGACCTAAGTGGTTAACCATTGGGACTGTTTTCTTGATGTATATTTAAGCGATTTACTATTGAGATTGTTTACTAAATGTGTAGTTAAGTGATTCTGGATGCCCGACCTACAGGTAGAAATCTATGTGGACTTAGGCGTATTATAGGCTGTTACTATATATGTATTAATTAGCTAATTTGTTGGAATTGGCATACATATAGATAAACACCCTTAGGCTGTGTAGATTATAAATGATAATTTAATTGTCAGTCAACACCATACCACTAGTCATACTTCTTACTCATTAGACTTTATTAAATCCCCTCTATTTTTTCTTCTTTATACATACTATAGGATGATAGGATGGTCGGTGGTATGACAAGGATAAGATGCATGAAGGAGGTGACGATTCACTTTGGAGATTTACTTATTTATTGTTATTCCATATGTATCTTATTGTATTTATTAGCTAGACATATATTATATTTCTATTTGGACATTATCAGAAATATTATTATAAAAGAAAGACTAAGAAAGATATGTCCACATGTCCACTTTTCTAAGTTAAAATGAATTATGTGATAAAACTTAAATTGAAAAAGAGTACCATGATTTTTGTCAAAAGGAAACATTTGTTAGAATTAGCATAGAATTTTATGATTTCTAAAGCTTACTAGTATTTGTGCAAAATAAGATTAGAAATCAAAGATTTTGGTTATAAAACTAAATTGAAAAGGTAGCTGATATTTTCATTTGAAAATTAATTGGAGTTATAAGAATTACACTACCTATAAAGTTTGAATTGAATATGACGAACGAGCTAAAAAATAATAACAACAAAGTGAATTAGAAAGATGTATCCCAAGTTTTTAAGAACTATTTGCCATATTCTAGCATGTTAAGGACTTGCTAGTATTGAACATTATGTATTTGTGAAGCATTGGAAGAGTTAGAGTATACAGAGAGATTTGGTGGCCTTTTCAATCAATAATCAAGTTGGAAGGGTAGAGTACTATGTTGAATTTTTCTAAAAAATACAGCGTGAACACCACTTTGTATCATTTATCCAAATATGATTTGAGTTGTCGGAGCTTAGAGTAGGATATGGTAGCTAAGGCCTATTTTAAAGTAAATTTAGTATAGTACAAGTTTGGCATGTATCCTAAAATGCTACATAAGTAAGGATTTTTCTTCGTTTGGTTGGATATTACAGAAAGTTTATTAAAATCATGAAACTTTCTGCGCCATTAACTGACCTTACTAAGAAAATTTTAATTTCCTTATAGATCTTAAAAGATGAGCATGCTTTTATTAAGCTAAAGGAGTAATTGACTAGTGCACTCGTTTTAGTACTTCCTAATGGTTCCATTTATTATGTATATAAATGCTCGTGGTACAAGTATTGGTGTTGTTTTGATGCATAAGGGTGAGGTTGTATGTTATGCTAGTTTACAATTGAAAGTACACGAAAAATTTTATCCAAGTCATGGTATTGAGTTATCAGTTATCGGTTATGGTCTCAAATCCTAGATAAAATATATTTTAAGGGGAGGATTTGAGTTGTTTACACATCATAAGTCCCTAAAGCATTTTTCTCCCAAAAAGATTTGAATTTGAGATAGTATAGATGAATGAAGTTCTTAGCATCATATGTTTTCATATTTGGTATAACCTAGGCAAAGGCAATGTTGTAGCAGATACCTTGAGTAGGAGACACGTGATGATAGGTTCAATTTTTTTGCATTGGAAGCATTTGAAGTTAAAATATGAAATTAAATAAAAATTTGCGAGGCTTGTTGACTATATACAGTGGCATATGACTATAAAAGAAAGTTGAAAGTGGATATGAGAGTTCGGGATAGGTGGAAAATAGGGATCATACTATTGGCTAGAGAAAGGAGTAAGTCAAAAATTATTTTTTCTGCAATGTCATAGAGAAGATACATTAACTAAAAAACAAAATATTCGGATTAGATTCCATACAAAGGAGATTTAGCCAAAGCTATGCTAATATAATATTGAAAGTTTAAAAAATAAAGTTGAATTAGAGTTGCACTCGAAAAGTTGGATAGTAAAAGAGACACTAGTGGTTTTGGAATTTCAGTTGATTCGATCCCATCGACTGATTGATTGAAGAATAATTTAAGTGGTGATTGAAAATTTATTTAAATGAGGCAAAGAGTTTGTAATGTGATAGGGTCTGGGTGACCCAATAGTATTTTTATGGAATTCGACTCAGAGTTTAGTCCATATGTTAAAGATTTCTGAATAGCTAACAGTCTTTTCTTTCCATACTGTATCAATGCAGAAATGGTTGATTGTGAAGGTGAATAGAGTTCAAATGATTAGTTGTTTTAACAGCGCTGGTGAAGGCAAAACAATTTACATTGGTATAAGGATGGGTGTCACAACTGCAAGTACATTGTTTGGGTTTGATGTGGCCTAGGTTTGATATGGTGTTCACTAGTATAAGACATTATCCATTTCAAATGTTCCAAGATGTTGTTTTGGGTACAATGGTATCTAAATTATCGAGTATTATGTCTTGTAACGGCCCATATGTTTGATAAATAAAAATATGAATCAAATAATGTTTTGGAATTTAATATTGTGAGAAATTAAAGTTTATGATCTATAAATGAGAAGAAATTATTAAATTACAATTTAATAATTTTGATTGGATATAATCGACAATCGTTTTAATGTAATTCCAATAAATGTTAATAATAAAGGTTAATAAGGAATAAATTAAATGTTGTATCAAAAATAGAAATAATATGCATTTAATTGAAATTGGTTAATATTGAATATGAAATCAGTTTGGGTAAGTAATTTATAATCTTTGGTTGTAAACAATTTTTTGATATTATTTTATTATTAAATCCTTTGAGATTAATTTGGGAATCAATGAAATTTAATATAATTGAAATTTTGTAGTTAATATAAGAAAGGATGTTAAATGTAGAATAATGAATGTAATTGAAATATTGCTATTAATAGAAGAAAAGATATTAATTGTAGAGTATGAGAATAATAAAGTGGAAACTTATGTTAATAAAATTCATATCGTATTTGATGATTAAATAATAAGAATGTAAATCAAAATAAAAGAAATTATTGGAACTTAAATATAATTAACTGGGATTTTATTACTGATGCAATTTAACGTTGAAATTAATGTAATATTTAAATCTTGAAACCAACATGGAAAATTTAATTTTTTAAAGATTATTAATTTCAGTTTAATCAAGAATGATAAAATGGTTAAGTTTTAAATTTGAATTTTAAAATGATTAAATTGATTTTAAAATAACAGTTCATTTAATGAACGTGTAAAATTAGCCTTTTTGGGCACTGTCTTGGATTTCGACGAAACCAGTTTCATAGGATCGGTAATGGTAAATTATTATAGGATTTTAAGTTTCGTAGCGATCGGATTTAGTGTTTGATCGTGCGAGCTCGAAACTCATAAAAATCAATTAAATGAATTTAATTAAAATAATTTTATTTTAAAAGCTAACTTCTATATACAATGGAATTAGGGTTTGAAACTAGTTCCATTGAGTATAGAAATATTGAAAACCTATATTTCGATAAATTGGACGACCTATTTTCGTTTCGGGAACGAAACGAGCTTTTCGGATCGTTGTTATCGTTTCGATCCAAATTGATCTGTCCATCCATTCTTTTTAATCTCCGTCTATATACAGGCTGTTATAAACCCTAGCAGCTTCTTATTTTCATTTTATGTACGTGCAACTTTTATCTATCTGTTCCTTCTCAATGGCAGACTTCAAAACCATAATTCAAAATTCGAAATCAGATCGAAAATTCAAACTCCTCAAATAATATATCATCGCAAAACTCTCGACAAATGTGATCTGTATCCGTAATTTTTTTTCAATTGGAGGCTCCCTTTGTCCAAAAATTAGTGAATAGTTTCAGCCGTTAATATTAGGGTTTTGCGATTGACGGTGGATCGTCGACCTATCGACGATCGAGAGGCACAAGCGGGTAGCGAAGGAGGAGCAGCGATCATCCAGGTGAGTAGTTCGTCACTAAGGCAAAAAAATCGCCAGAATTGGCGATTTTTCTCGAGCAGCAGCTGTGCTTCCACGTTAGACAAGAGGTGGCCGCGCAGGTCCAAGATGAGGCGGCGTGAATTGGGAGGCGGGTAGTGATGCTCGATCGTGGTGGCAAGGTGCATAGGCACGTGCGTTCGACAATGAAAGGTGGCGGCGCTATTACGTGGGTAAGGTTCGTGCTCATGGCTATTAGAGTTAGAGAAAGTATCGAATTACGATTTTCCCTTGAGTTATTTTATTATTTTAATTTTAAAATTCAAACTTCTAACTATCATAACTTTTGTATACGAACTCGGATTGACGCGCATTTTCTTCTATTGGGATCATATTGATATCCAGACAATCAAAAGCTAGTTTGGTTGAATTTAGAGACTGTTCAAATTTTTTGCTTTTATTGGATTTTAAATCGATTATAAACCAAAGGTGAGTGACTTAACCTACTCATGCGATATTAATTCTTCTTATATTAGTTGAATTAAATTTATGATGTGATAAGAATTCTATCATTTGCTATTTGTTAATTTAAACGGCATTTAAATTTTATTGAAAAAGTTGCCATTTAAATTAATATTGAATTTAATTGATGGTTAAATACCTAATTTTGATAACCAGTTAATTATTGTGATTTATTAGCTGATTTGGATGTTGATTGTAATGGATGTCTATTTGTTGGCATTTGGATGATTGGATGCTTATTTATACTTATATACCTCTGTTATCACTCTGTATATTAAGTAACAGCATATAAACTATTATTTTGAATAAATTAAAAAATAGGATGAAATGATATATACCTACGACACTTTGATTTGGATTGAAATGATATATATCAATCCCTATAATTAAAGCTGAAATAACTGATCACTTGGCCATAGGGTAGAAAATTATATACAGACATCAAATTAAATTATATTTTTTTAAAGGAAGCATTTGTGGATTTATAGGAATTAAATTATTTTCTAATTCAAGCTTTGTTTTAAATTCAAATAGGTTAAAAGAAATTGTTTTAAAGAATTGAATTAAAAGATTGAAAATTGAGTTTTATTGATTTGAAATTTGCACATGGGTCCAGATTTGCTAAAATGGAAAGAAATAGTTTGATTTGATATTATTTTCAAAAATCAATTATTTTAATATAAACTGTTTAAAATTTATATTTTTATCTTCAAATTATTTTGATTTCCCAAAACTATTTTTCTATATAAAACATTTCAATACTCAAACCATTTTATATTAAACTGTTTTAAATCTCTAAACTATATAAACTAATTTAAACTATTTATAACTATTCAAACTATTTTCTAGAATTTCAAACTGTGTAAAGTTGGAATTTTTATATTTAAATCGTTGATTTGAATGAGAATGTGGTTAAATGAGGTTATAACCTAAATTGGAATTTGAAATGATATTTTTAAGTGGAAATGACATATTTTGAGTAAATATGATGATTTTGAAATGAAGGATATTTCAAAGTGAATATGATATTTTTATATCAAATATGAATTGGTTTTGAAATTGTAATGACATGTAGTTTTCGATAATTAAATTTGTTAATTTGATAAGATTTTGGTAATTTAATATTAAAGAAATAAAAATTCGTAATTTAATAATGAAATAATAACTAAATTAAGATGAAACAAGGTTAATTAAAATTAATTGTTAACAGTCTTAATGAAATCCAATTCATTGTAATTTGAATGTTATACTTGGTTATAAGCGGAATAAATGAAAACAAAGGTAAACATTGAATTAATTAAGGAGATAAAATATATTTTATGGAAATTGAATAAAATCAGTGTTAGGTGAAAATTATAACCTTTGCTTATAAATAATGAACTAATAAGTATGATTAAAAGTTAATGGTAACAATTATTATAATTTACCTATTTATTTAATCCATTAAATTAAATTGGGAATCAATTGTGATTAAAATGAAGTTAAATATCACATTAATTGAAGTTAAGATGAAATTGGAGAATATGAGTGTAATAAGACATAAACCATGTTAATTATAGCCATGGTATGATAATTGGTTGAATAACCAGATTGAAAGTTAAATAAATGGATTTATTAGAAATTTAATTAATAATATTTGAATATACTAAAACTGAAATTTAAAACTTCGAAATTGGTGTAATATGAAACATTAAATTTATATGGAAATTTGTTATAAAGAGTTATAAATTACTAAGTAAGAAAAATGATAGAAGTTGTAAATAATTAAAAATTTGAATTGAAAGTGATTTAATTAATTTAATATTAATTTATTTAATTAATTGGAAAATAGCCATTTTGGCCACTGACTCTGAATTCGACGAAACCAGTTTTATCGAATCCGTAACGGTGAATTATTGTAAGATTTGAAGTTTCGTAACGATCGGACTTGTCGTTTAATTGTACGTGCTCGAAACGCCTAGAAATTAATTTAATTAAAATCAATTGAAATCAATTTGAAATAAGCTGATTTTATCATAACTTCTTCATACGATGGAATTAGGACTTGAAACCTGTTCCATTGAATTTATAATATTTGAAAACATCTATTTTTATATATGGGTTGACCCAATTTCGTTCCAGAGTCGAAACGGGCATTTTAGGTCGCTTATTGTTCAAACCCAAATCAATCGTGTTCGTTCGTTTTATTTCTGATCTACATATAAATACCACGTTATAAACCCTAGTCACTTCTTATTCCTCATTTCTATACATACAATTCCATTTGCTCCTCCTCATTCAAATGGAAAATCAAAACCTAATTCTCAAATTTCAAATTCAGTTTTCAAAATCAAATCAAGATTTAGAACTCCACAAGACTATATCGAATTATATATCGATTTGAAGCTCTCGACGAGCGTATCTCAGATCTGAAATTCATTTTCCAATTTGAACCACTAATTGTCCACAAATTGAAGAAAAAACCTTGGTCGTTCGTTGACGTTTGATGATCTGTGGCCGATCATCGATTCGATGGTAGGGTTGTGTAGAGGGGACTGAGGGGAGTTCATCTGGGTGTGTAGCATTTTGTTTCATCGGTTAGATTGCGTGGAACAATTCGATTAGGGCAACGATTTCTTGGCGGCGGCTGGCTTCCGATGGTCGTGGGGGAGGCTTCGCACGTCGAGGCGACCTCCTGGAGTGGCCGCGGCGTGGTCACATCGGGTCTAGAGGCGCGCCGCGCGTGATCGAGACTGCAATATCGGAGTTCGTGAACGGGATCGCGTGATTAGGTTTCTAATGGATAGTGAACAGGTGACGTGTATGATAATTTGATTAATTAATTTATTTATTTTATAATTCAATTGATATAATGTTCTAACAATCATAACTTTTGCGTACGATGTCCGTTTCACATGTGGTTTGTTCTGCTAGGATCGTATTGGAATTTCAGACACTTTGATTTGGGTTTGGATAAATTCTGAGACTGTTTGAATTTTGGGTTTAAATTTGATTTTAAATCAATTTAAATTCAAAGGTGAGTGTTTTAACCCACTCACTACTTCTAAAATTTCTTATGTTTGTTAAATTAAATTTACGATGTGATTAGAAATTTATTTATGGCTGTTTGGTATATTTTAACCATCATTTCAGTTAATTTGAATTTATTTGAATTAAATCATTATTTAATTAATTATTGAATATAAACTGCCAGTTAAATACATGTTATTGATTTCCAGTTCAATACTATTATTGATTGATTGTTTTGGATGATGATTGTGATGGATGTTGATTGTTAATGTTGGTTGAATGGATGTTGTATTTTATATCGTTATAAACTATAAGTTCATTGTGGATTTTTATTTATTTTGGGATTGCGGTTTGAAATGATAAACAAATGTAAAAAATTTAAATTGCGGATTGAAATTATAAATATCCATATCACTTGACCCTAGGGTAGAAAGTTATATATGGACACTAGATTGATTAAATTAAATGATTTTAAAATCCTTAAATCTTTGAATTTAATAAGTTAATGTTTTGAAATAAAATTTTATTTATATTAATTAAGGTATTGTTGGAAAATCAAGTTTTTTGTTGAAATGCAAATTGTTTTAAAAAAGGAATTTCTTTTAGAATTTAAATCGGGAGTTTAAAGTTAAACTTTTACGTATAAATGAAATTCTATCGAAATTGAGTTATTGAATTTGTTAGAAAATAAATTTGACATATTTCGAAATTGGAGTAATCCATATTGATATTTTGAACATGGATTGAAACGATATGAAATTCGATAGTTTATTGAAATTTGGTTTGTCGATTTGGAAATTGAAATGGTCTAAATATGTTGAAATGAAATGAATAGTTTAATTTGGTATTAATTTCAAACTCATATTTTAAAGTAAACTGCGACGATTTGGAATTTTAGATATTTGGAATTGGATATTTAATTGATTTCAAATATTAAAAGTTAATTTCTAACTTGAATTTCAAATATCGCTATTTATTGGATAATTTAAATATTGAATTTAATAATTGAAGATTTGGAAAACTGTTGAATTTGGAGTTCTAGGCTAGTTAAAAATAATTTAAAGGCTTATAAAATTTATATTAATAATACTGAAGATAATGAAAGCTTTAGAATTGAATTGGGAAGTGTTTTGTTAAGTTTTGAAATTATATCATTTAAATCGATATTTAAAAATAGCCTTTCGAGGCACAGTCTCGAAGTTCGACGAAACTAGTTCCATTGGATCCGTAATATTGTATTATTATCGAATTTCAAGTTTTGTAGTGTTTGGAGTTGTCGCACGATCGTACGGTAGACACACGCTCTGTAATTTATATCGAGAATTCAATATAATAACTAGGTCCAAAAAAGCTATCTTCTCCCTACGATCGAGTTAGGACTCGAAATTTTTTCCATCACGTTCGGAATAGGGGTACAACATTATAAACGCCTGGCGGCACGCCTCGATAGGAGATCGAGATTTTTAGTTGCGAATTCGAGACAATTTGAATTTAAATTTGAATTAATATATATATATATATATATATATATATATATATATATATATATATATATATAGTCAGCCATCAGCTGAAATTATCTCATGTCAACAGTTTTTCCTTTCCATTCAAATAACTATAGCAAATGGATTGTGGCACGATAATGTCTTTTCCTATTCCCTTGTTCTCACTTTTTAAAATGCAACCTGTAGCACAATCGAAACCAGTGTGAAATCACTCGAAAACAAATTCATGAAAATGGTGGATCTTGTTCTAAGTCGAATGCGATGCTTTGGTTATAAACCCCGAGCTACCCCCATCCTACTATGTTCGAAATCAAATTGATCCTTTCCCCTTCCGTCCTCTAATTTGAAACAAAATCTTTAAAAAAACTGTAATGGCATCGTATCGCGTTCGATCAAATCTGGAAAAGGGCGGCAACAAGGTGTGGCACTTGTGGGAGGGAAGTCGAGAAGCTAAGGAGAGCTTGCGATTTCTGGGGTTCAAGATGCACTGGCATCTTCGAGAGCGGCGCAACATGGTCGTTTCAACAGGATGGTTCACGTTTGTTATGGGTTCAAGTGAATAGCGTGGTGGAAATTATCAAAGGGGAGGTCACGAATGGGGTTAGGCCAGGATTAAGTTCGATTCGAGTGAATCTCGATGGATGAAGGCAATTCAAGGGTGTCACGAGCGGCAGGTCGCGAGGGAGAACTAGAGCGATTGCAGCATTGGGGCAGTGAGGTATTGTGTTCCTTATTTATTTTTTAAGATAATAATATGCATATGCATATAAAATTTAGGGAAAATATTCTGCATTTATAAACTGTTTTAAATTTTTACAGTAAGCCAGTATTTCCTCAATTTATAGATTTATATATAAATGAATATATATATAGTAAAGATAAATAATAATATCAATATAAACACATATATATACATATACATATTTTTAACTTTTTAGTTTAATTTTTAAACAATAGATTTTGGGGATTAATTTGTTAGTTAACCTATTTAATGATTTTAATTACTGCATGATTTTTTAAGGAAAATTAGTTTAAATTTAATTATTTATTTAAACTAAATCATTTTTTAAAATTAAAACTATTATTTTAAAATAAAATCACTAGTTAATTAAATTTACCAATTGGAAATTTAGTTATTCGATTGGTTCGAATATTAATAAAAATCATATAATGTTTGTACAAGGTCAAAATAGTGAAGGAAGCAAGACGAGATGGAAATGGGTTGCAAACAAAAAAAGGTGAGTTAATCTCACTCATTTGGATTACCTTTTAAATTTAAATAGTTAAATTTAAATTATTGGTTGAATGATTTAATTGACTGGATGTGATATTATATATAGTAGTATATATATATTGGAGCGATTGATTTCCCGCATTATATAGCGGATGAGACCCTATGTGCCTCGCATAATAGCGGATGACCCCATATACTGTGATATTCCACCTCGAAGTGGAATTGGTATTTTATATTGTGCTAACATCTGTGGATGCAGGGAAACAGGTTGGAGGGATCTAACTGGATTCCTTAAATGTTGAATTTATTTATATTCAGTAATGTGATTTATGTGATAATCTGTGATGATTATATTGATTATCTGGGAATTGAAATTATTGAATGCTATGGCCTGATTGAATACATATTGGTATTTGAGAGAATGAAAATATATAAGTTTGGATTTTAAAAAAAATAAATAAAAAGGGAAATTTGTTAAGTAAAATAATTATAGTGAGTTCGAATAAATCAAAGGAATGAATTTGGAAAAGGGATAAAGGCTTGATTTTAAATCCTATATAATAAACTCAAGGAAGGGAAAAATAGGAATTTTGAATAAATGGGAAAAAGCCTTTTATTTAAAATAAGGACTTAAAAAATATTGTTTGTTAGTATGAAGAAATATATTTTTAAAAATTTAAGATTTGAAATGAGTTGGGAAAATAAAAGGAGAATTTGAAGTAAAGTATTAAATTGGAATTTCCGACTTAAATAAGAATTTAAATCATAAATAAAAGTATGAATATGGGATAAATGGGTTTTGAAATAAATTTGGTTAAGTAAAGGAATTTATTTTAAAATGGAGTTGGTTTTGGAAATCAATTTGAAAACCGACTAAGTGTTGAAACTGTGAATAAATGATAGTGGGATTGTGGAATTTATAAATAAGGTTTATAAACTAAGGGAAATATTTATCAGAAGATAATTTGGGAGTATAAATTCACGGTGGGAATTTATAAAGGAATGGGCGATTTGTTTAAAAATAAATATTGATTTATTTTTAAAGGTATGGAAATGGGAAGTGTACTTCCCCTGGAAAGCTAAGTATACTTTTAAAGGAGATTTTTTTATGTATAAGTTTAAGTTTTTAAAAATTTGTTTCAAAGAAATGTTTTAGAAAAAATTATTATATTTAATTGTTTTATAATTTTTAAGTAAACATTATTCCAATTTATTTTAGTAGTAATTATTTTGAAAGGTTAAATTAGTATTATGTTTTTAAAAGAGATTTATTAATATTTATACTTATATAAAACTTTTATTTATTTTTAAAATGGGTTATGGCTTAAGTATTACTTGTAAGTCTAGTATAGAATTTCATAACTATTATCTTGAATAAAGTGTTTTATGTATTTTTTAATTTAAATGTTTTAAAGTGTGTACATATATATATATATATATATATATTTGGATAAAGTGATTTAAATTATTTTTTAACCTAAAGTATTTAGACTTGGTGGTTTTCAGGGGAAATAAAATAATTGGTTGGAAATTTATTTCCATGAGAGAAAAAGCAATTAGAAAAAAATATTTTCAAAGGAATTAAAGTGTAGAAAATATCTTGTGAACATATTTTGAAATAAATAACTTATGAAATTATTAATGCCTGATGCTTGTTTGTGAATGTTATTTGATAGTTAAATAACCGACTATCAATATTGGTCAATGCGCTGATCGTTTCGAAGAGACCGGGATCGGGATTTATTTCCTGAAAACCACTTCGATCCGATTTGAATGTTTTCTTCAGGAAGACAAGAGCTTGGAGTCGAAGATGGAGAAGTGAAGTGCAATGGCTAATCGCTACTAATCCTGAGGGTGATTCCAAAATGGATGTAGTAGGAGTAGTGCCTTCGGTTCCGTTCGGACTCAGAACGGACTTGTACGGATGAATGCTTTCAGAACATCGTTAGGAGGACGATGAGCATTCTCATTGAATGTTTGCTAAAAAGGTAATGCTTAACCTCGAGCCTCATCAACCGAAAATAGCTAAAATAAGGGAGGTGCACGCAAGGCAAAGTGGCTAGCGACCAATTAGGGTAAGGTCATCCTTGTCTAGATGTCCCTTTTTTCGGCTGTATGGGCGGTTGCTGATCCCAACCGTGGGGTGATCTTATTCGGACTATCTAGTAAGGGGTAGCTTCGGTCTTGTGTTGTAGGGGATCAAGGTGGATCCTCGGTACGCTGATATAGACCAGGTACTATGACGGACGGTACTCCAATGGCCCTACCATTGTATGGAATCCAATCTCTAATAAGCACCTGTACGGTTTTGTTTGTGCCCAACTATGCTGAAACATGAGATGCAAGCATTTTAGCTAGATTCTATTTTACTTTCTATAGACACTATTATAATATCAGGCGAATTTGATAAAAATGTTTTGGTTATCGTAAGGTAAAAGCCTGACATGTTTATTTATGGCATGGTATTACGAGATACCTTTGATTTCAAAGGATTTTGGAAACTTTAATAATCCAATTATGTGTGTTTTCTCATGCTGGTTTTCCAGACTGACTCGGATGTTATTTTACTATAATGCTTGGGTCAGACCGAGTATTATAAGATAGATGGTAGGATGTTGTGGAGCTCAGGAGACAAGCTGGATGGTGAAAGTATCACCCGTACATGATATATATTCCGCTGTGCCGTGTAATCTGTGTATCCAGCTTTGGGAGGATAAGTTATTACAACTATCCTGAATTGTGTTGTTGATTTGTGATGTACCCTGATGATGTAATGTATAAATAGTTACAGATTCTTTTGTATAAAATCTGTTGTTATTTTATATATATTGATTCCACCGCGATTGTGAGATTCTGATATTGTTTGCTATTTCTTCTTCTACCTCCTTCTTCTTTATCCCTAATGGTTCTGTTTTCCGGCATTCGATTGTTCGGCATTTAACATAGTGGACGTATTGATGTCGATTTTCGAGCGTCGAAAAATCGGGCCATTACATTTGGTATCAGAGCCAGGTTAAGCGAGAACCTTGGCTCTGGTTGGGATTACCCATTAAAAACAGGGTCCATAGTACTCTAGAATGAGTTTGAATGTGTTAATAGATATGAGTACGTATTTGTTAGTGAATATAAAAATTGTTTTATATTGTGTCGACATATCGGTTGAGAGTTTATAAATTCTAGTCGGTGCAGTCTGGTCAATTGTATCGATAGGGATTTCTAAACTCTTAAACTAGGCAAACCGACATAGTATTGTTTTTAAAAGTGGATAAATGAAATTTTCCTAAAATTATTTTTATATATAAAGGGAATAATTTTTAGAAATTATTATAGTTATATATGGTTGCTTGGTTGTTAGGAAGTGATAGTATTAAATTATTATCATTGTTGTATAAACAAAATTGAATAAGGAATTGAAATCATAACTAAAAGCTAAGAAATAAATTCATATACAAATGGGATTTCTAATGTAAATTGTAAATGTGATTTATAATTTGAAATAGATTTCCATAGAAATATTTGAAAATAAATTGAAAGGATTTGGAATTCAAAATTTAGGAAATTAAATTCCTTTGAGTTTGAAAATGGTTTTCAAAGGTCTTGGAGAAATAATAGTGACATTATTTCGAAAATATTTTCGAATTGGATTTGAAATCTAGTGAGATTTGGAATTTAAAAATATTCGGAAAATGATTTTGAAGGGATAAAAGCACTAAATTCTTTTCGATCGCTGGAAAATAATTCCGGTGATAATCGCGACATCATCGGTGTTCATTTTTGAATTTCCAAGGGAGAAATTGCTACCAGAATGTTTTAAATTGGAATTGTTTGCAAAAGTTGGGTTTGATTTTTGAAATGCAAAGGATTTTGGACATAGTTGATTTCAAATGTGATTTTGAAATATTGAGAAATTGTTTAAAACTTTGGAAGTTTAATAAATAATGTTTATAGAATATAAATGGGTTTGATACCATATAAAAATAAATTTAAAAAAAAATTGTTTGGGATAACATTTAACTTGAAGAAGATTTAAATTAAAGTAAGTGTGAAATGTAAATAAGTTGGTAAACTTAGAGAAATTTAAAATTTGAATTCAATTGGAAGATAATTGAATTAAGTTAAATAAAGTAAATCTTGAAGAAATGAATCTAAGTAAGCTAAGTGGAATGGACATTGAAATAAGAATTTATTAAGTAGGAAATAAATTTGTGAATGAATAAATGAATTTACAGTTGTAAATAAATGAATTAAAAATGAAAAATTGGAATGATATTTAATTTAAATTGGGTTAAGTAAACTAAAGATGAAGAGTTGGTCCGAGGTGGACTAAAAGTAAATAAGGTTTGTAAATAAAAAATTGTTTGAAATTTTAAAATAAATTAGTAAAGTGAAACTAATTAAAAGAAATGATTAACTAAATTGGTTTGAGATAAAATGAATAAAATTCAATATTCAAAGTTTGAAGATAAATTGAATTCAAGAATGGAAGTTGAATAAAATGGGTGTAAAGCTTAAGTGGTAAAGTGAAATAAATATAAGAAGTATATAAAATACTTATACCGAACTTAAGAAATAAATGGTGAAATTCTTAAGTATATTTGAAATGGAGAAATATACTTAGTTAATATTTGAGTGAAGGTTTAATAAGGGTGTGTGAAAGGATAATTGTGAATAAGTGAATGAAAATCAAAATAAATGTGAATAAAAAGAAAATTGATTTAGCTAACAATCAATTGGGATAAATACGTAGGATGCTTGTATATTATTTTATTCGCATAGCGATTTGATCCAGATTCGAGCAAAGAATATCGAGATAGTCGTATCAATCCAAGTTGAGATTTTTCATTCGATTTTCGACGGAAAACCCTGCGCATGGATTTTTGATTGGTTCTGCAAATTCTCTATCATAGTTATCGCTATGCAAGGAGAATGATGGTTTCTGATCAAGAAATCATATCCGAGTCCACATTAGAAAGCCGGGTAAACAATACTAGTTTGGAAATAAAATTGTGTGATCGAGCGAGCGATTGCGTTTGATATTGCGTATGGATGATATGTGTATATCATATCGGTTTGAATGAAATAAATATTGAAAATTTTGTAAAGAAATGTATAAAATTATTTTGAATTCTGTTATTGGATATTATTTTTAAGTAAAATATACAGGTGTTATAAAAGCAAAGGGAATTGATGATTTTGATTTCAGAAGATAAAATTGTATGGCCCAACAAAAAGGTATGTTTTTAAATTGGCATATGAAATTTGATGATCTTCTGATCTAACCACCTGGCGTTTTGTTTTCTTTTAAAATTTGAGAGCCCACAGAGGCATTTGTATTTGTACCAAGCTAGCCGCGCAAAAGAGACGCTGGTGAAATTCTTAAAAAATTTAAGGAGTTGGAAATTTTTTTAAGAAAATTTGGTTTTAAATTAAAATTTGAAATGGCTGTGTAAGTAATATTGTTTGGAACCTATGGATGAGTTTAGGAAGTTAGTAAAAGTGATTGTGTCTTTAATAAAAAATTGTTTCGGAAAGTTGAAACTGTTGGGTTTTGGGAAGTTGTCAAAAACTATTTGGATTGGGAAAATAATGACGGGTTATGGATCATTCTTCTTAACTGGTAATTTCGAGAACGAAATTCTTTTCACAAGGAGGAATGTGACGACCAGAATTTTAGATATCAGAAATTGGATATTTAATTGATTTTAAATATTTAAAAGTTAGTTTCTAACTTGAGTTTCGAATATTGCTATTTATTGGATAATTTAAATACTGAATTTAATAATTGGAGATTGGGAAAATTATTGAATTTGGAGTTCCAGGCTTGTTAAAAATAATTTAAAGGCATATAAAATTTATATTAATAATAATGAAGATAATGAAAGCTTTAGAATTGAATTGGGAAGTGTTTTGTTAAGTTTTGAAATTATATCGTTTAAATTGATATTTAAAACTAGCCTTTCGAGGCACAGTCTCGGTGTTCGACGAAACCAGTTCCATTGGATCCGTAATATTGTATTATTATCGGATTTCAAGTTTCATAGTGTTTGGAGTTGTCGCGCAATCATATGGTAGATAAACACGCTGAAATTTATATCGAGAATTCAATATAATAATTCGGTCCAAGAAAAAAGCTATCTTCTCCTTACGATCGAGTTAGGACTCGAAACTTTTTCCATCGCGTTCGGAATAGGGATATAACATTATGAACGCTTGGCAGCACACCTCGATAGGAGATCGATATTTCTAGTTGCGAATTCGAGACAATTTGAATGTAAATTTGAATATATATATATATATATATATATATATATATATATATAAATTTGGTCAGCCATCAGTTGAAATTATCTCACATTAATAGTTTTTCCTTTCCATTCAAAATATTGTAGCAAATGGATCGTGACACGATAATGTCTTTTCCTGTTCCTTTGTTCTCCCTTTTTAAAATGCAACATGTAGCACAATCGAAACCAGAGCGAAATCACTCGAAAACAAATTCACGAAAATGGCAGACCTCGTTCTGAAGTCGAATGCGATGCTTTCGTTATAAACCCCGACCTACCCCCATCCTTCTTCGTTCGAAATCAAACCGACCTTTTCCCTTCCATCCTCTGATTCGAAACCAAATATCGAAAAAAACTGTAATGGCATCATATAGTGTTTGATCGAAGCTGGAGAAGGGAGGCAGCAAGGTGCGGCACTTGTAGGAGGGAAGTCAAGAAGTTGAGGAGGGCTCGCGATTTCTATGGTTCGTGATGCGCTGGCATCTTCGAGAGCGACACGGCATGGTCGTTTCAAGGGGATGGTTCGAGTTTGTTGTGGGTTCTAGTGGGTAGCATGGTGGAAATTCTCAAAGGGGAGGTTGCGAATGGGGTTAGGCCCGGATCGAGTTCGATTCGAGTGAATCTCGATGGATGAAGGCGGTTTAAGGGTGTCACGAGCGGTGGGTCGCGAGGGAGAACTGGAGCGATTGCAACATTGGGGCAGTGAGGTATTGTGTTCCTTATTTATTTATTAAGATAATAATATGTATATACATATAGAATTTAGGGAAAATATTTTGAATTTATAAACTGTTATAAAATTTTACAGTAAGCCAGTATTTCCTCAATTTAAAGATATATATATATATATATATAAATGAATATATATATATATAGTAAAGATAAGCAATAATATCAATATAAACACATATATATACATATACATATTTTTAAATTATTAATTTAATTTTAAATAATAGATTTTGGGGATTAATTTGTTAGTTAACCAATTTAGTGATTTTAATTACTACAAGATTTTTTAAGGAAAATTAGTTTAAATTTAATTATTTGTTTAAATTAAATCATTTGTTAAAATTAAAACTATTAGTTTAAAATAAAATCACTGGTTAATTAAATTTATAAAATGGAAATTTAATTATTCGATTGGTTCGAATATTAATAAAAATCATATAATGTTTGTACAAGGTCAAAATAGTGAAGAAAGCAAGTCGAGATGGAAATGGGTTGCAAACAAAACAAAGGTAAGTTAATCTCACTCATTTGGATTACCTTTTAAATTTAAATAGTTAAATTTAAATTATTGGTTGAATGATTGGATTGACTGGATGTGATATTATATATATATATATATATATATATATATATATATATATATATATATATATATATCCGCATTATATAGTGGATGAGACCCTATGCGCCCAGCATAATAGCGGATGATGCCATATACCGCGATATTCCACCTCGAAGTGGAATTGGTATTGTATATTGTGCTAACATTTGTGGATGCAGGGAAACATATTAGAGGGATCCAACTGGATTCCTCAATGTTGAATTTATTTATATTCAGTAATGTGATTTATGTGATAATCTATGACGATTATATTGAATATATTGGGAATTGAAATTATTGAATGATATGGCTTGATTGAATATATACTGGTATTTGAGAGAATGAAAATATATAAGTTTGGATTTTTTTTAAAAGAAATAAAAAGGGAAAATTTTAAGAAAAATAATTATAGTGAATTTGAATAAATCAAAGGAATGAATTTGGGAAGGGATAAGGGTTTGATTTTAAATCCTATATAATGAGTTCAAGGATGGGAAAAATAGGAGTTTTGAATAAATGGAAAAAGGATTTTATTTAAAATAAGGACTTAAACAATATTGTTTTTAAGTACGAAGAAATATATTTTTAAAAATTTAAGATTTGAAAGGTTTTGGGAAAATAAAAGGGGAATTTGAAATAACGTATTAAATTGGAATTTCTGATTTAAATAAGAATTTAAATCGTAAATAAAGGTATGAATATGGGATAAATGGGTTTTGAAATAAATTTGGTTGAGTAAAGGAATTTATTTTAAATGGAGTTGGTTTTGGAAATCGATTTGAAAACCGACCAAGTGTTGAAACTTTGAATAAAGAATAGTGAGATTATGGAATTTATAAATAAGGTTTATAAATTAGGTGAAATATTTATCATAGATAATTTAGGAGTATAAATTCACGGTGGGAATTTATAAATGAATGGGTGATTTTTTTTAAAATAAATAGTGGTTTATTTTTAAAGGTATGGAAATGGGAAGTATATTTCCCTGGAAAGCCAATTATATTTTTAAAGGAGATTTTTTTATGTATAAGTTTTAGTTTTTCAAAAATTTGTTTTAAAGAAATGTTTTAGAAAATCTATTATTTTTAATTGTTTTATAATTTTTAAGTAAATATTATTCAAATATATTTTAGTACTAATTATTATAAAAGGTTAAATTAGTATTATGTTTTTAAAATACATTTTATAATATTTAGACTTATGTAAAACTTTTATTTATTTTTAAAATGTGTTGTGGCTTAAGTTTTACTTGGAAGTCTAGTATAGAATTTCATAACTATTATTTTAAATAAAGTGTTTTAAGTAGTTTTTAATTTAAATGTTTTAAAGTGTGTATATATATATACTTGGATAAAGTGATTTAAATTATTTTACAACCCAAAGTATTTAGACTTGGGGGTTTTCAGGGGAAATAAAACAACTGGGTGGGAATTTATTTCCACGAGAGACAAAGCGATTTGAAAAAAATATTTTTAAAGGAATTAAAGTGTAGAAAATATCTTGTTAAGATATTTTGAAATCAATAATTTGGGAAATTATTGATGCCAGATGGTTGTTTGTGAATGTTATTTGATAGTTAAATAACCGACTATCAGTATTGACCAATGAGTTGATCATTTCTAAGAGACCGGGATCATGATTTATTTTCTGAAAACCACTTCGATCCAGCTTGAACGTTTTCGTGTGGAAGACAAGAGCTTGGAGTCGAAGATGGAGCGGTGAAGTGCAAGGGCTAATCGCTTCTAATCCCGAGGGTGATTCCGAAATGGATGTAGTAGGAGTAGTGCCTTCAGTTTCGTTCGGACCCGGAACGGACTTTTGTATGGATGAATGCTTTTAGAACATCGTTAGGAGGATGATGAGCATTCTAAGTGAATAAGTGCTAAAAAGGTAACGCTTAACCTCAAGCCTCATCAACCGAGAATGGCTAAAACAGGGGTGGTGCACGCAAGGCTAAGTGGCCAGTGACCTTAGGGTAAGGTCATCCCTGTCTAGATGTCCTTTTTTCGGCTGTGTGGTTGGTTGCTGATCCCAACCAAGGGGTGATCTTATTCGGACTATCCAGTAAGGGGTAGCTCCGGTCTTGTGTTGTAGGGGATCAGGATGGATCCTCGGTACGCTGATCTAGACCAGGTATTATGACGGACGGTACCTCAGTAGCCCTGTCATTGTATGGAATCCAATCTCCAATAAGCGCCTGTACAGTTTTGTTTGTGCCCAACTTTGCTGAAACGTGAGATGCAAGCATCTCAGCTAGATTCTATTTTACTTTCTATAGACACTATTATAATATCAGACGAATTTGATAAAAATGTTTTGGTTATCGTAAGGTAAAAACCCGGAATGTTTATTTGTGGTGTGGTCTTACGAGATATCTTTGATTTCAAAGGATTTTGGAAACTTTAATAATCCAATTGTGTTTGTTTTCACACGCTGGTTTTCCAGACTGACTCGGGTGTTATTTTACTATAATGCTTGGGTCAGACCGAGTATTATAGGATACAGGGTAGGATGATGTGGAGCTGAGGAAACGAGCTGGATGGTGAAACTTATCACCCGTACTTGGTATATATTTCGCTGTGTTTTGTAAGATGTATATCCAGCTTTGGGAGGACAAAATATTATAACCGTCCAGAATTGTGTTGTTGATTTGTGATGTACCCTGATGATGTAATGTATAAATAGTTACAGATTCTTTTGTATAAAATCTGTTTTTATTTGTTATATATTGATTCCGCTGCGATTGTGAGATTCTAATATTGTTTTCTATTTCTTCTTCTACCTCCTTCTTCTTTAACCCTAATGGTTCGGTTTTCCGGCATTCGATTGTTCGGCATTTAATATAGTGGACGTATTGATGTCGATTTTCTGGCGTCGAAAAATCGGGTCGTTACACAAACTGTTTTAAAAGTACATTATTTTAAATTTTCTAACTATTAAGATTTTCAAATTTATTAAACTATTTAACAAATGTTAACTATATAAATTATTTTGACCTATTTAAACCAATTTGATTTATTTTAAACTAATTAAACCATTTTAAATTTTTTAAATCTAATTAATCTATTTTAAGCTATTTAATCTATTTAATTATATTTAATCTAATTAAAAACTGTTTAACTATCATATATCATTTTAAAAGTATTTACCTATAACTAAACTGTTTAGAGCATTTTAACTATTTAGAACTATTTAAGCTAATTTCTAAATTTCCGAACTAAGTACGTGGTAGAGTTTATATTCATTTCAATTGGTTTAAAAAGAGAATAAGGTTAAATGACGTTATAACCTAAGTTGGAATTTTGAATGTTATAATAATTGAAATGATGATTTTGAAGCAAGGATTTAACATGTTTTAGAAATATGACTTTTAGAAGAAATATGATTTGAAAGTGGCATAGTTTTTTTTAGAACACGATATTTTTATATAAATTGTGAATTTGACTTTGAAAGGAAATACAATTATCGAACTATGATTTCAAAGGCGAATATGATTTCGAAAGTAAGTAATGAATTCGAAAGTGATATGTTTTGAATTGAATATGATATTTTGATATCAATTATGAAATGATTTTGGAAATGTAAAAGAACCATTCAGTCTGTAATAAGCGATTGGTTTTTAAAAAGACCGAGATAGAATATTGTCATACTCTCTGCCAATACCGAAAGCCACTTTAACAAGTGTGTACGCGATGGAGATTCCAGAATGAAGTAGGATGGTGGCGACGATCCTATATGAGGTATATACATGGACCCGACTCCCATGAATTGGCTTAAGGTGGCTAAAACAGGAGCAATTGACAGGCCAAGTGAGGTCATTCCTCCGATCGGGCACACTCCATCGATATTATATTATGACTTTTTGTTTATTTGCTGGCCACCCTTCGATTTTTTTTTGGAGTGTGTTTCGAGTTGGACGATAGTTATAGCTATGTGTTACCAACAGCCCGGATGTGTAATTGGTATATCTACCCTGGCATTGCCTAGTTGTGTCGCGTCACCTACCCAAGAGCGCCTTCTACGAGTTTGTTTTGTACCATACCTATGGAGTGTCTTTGACGACACCCAATGCGGGAGGGATTATGGTACTGTATAGACTATGGGAATATATATAATGCGTTAAGGTGGAAAATGTAAAGCCTTAACGCTATTTTAATACTTTTACTTCACTGTAGACATATTATAATAGCGTATTGTACTGCATAGTAGATAGTTTAACGGATCCTAAGGAGGTGTGAATCCTGAGCATATCTTGAGTTACTACACTCACGTTAGATACTGGATAGGAGATGTCAAACTTCGTAAACATCTCTGACGCCGTTCCACTCATATTTATTTACCGTTGATTTAACTTACATAAGATCTTTTAGTTCTGACTCGAGTGTTTTGTCCTTTCAATTCGCTCGGGTCAGCTTGAGCATTTCAGGATTTGAAGACCTTATGTGTAGAGGACAAAGACGAAGATTGTATTATTATTTACTATATTATTCCACTACATCATTGTTCTGCTGCATTATTTTTAATTATCCTATGGTATGTGTAATTTTGATTTTATGTTGTATAAGTATAACCAAATGTTTTGTAAAGAGATTCATGAACTGTATTTTGATTATTATATTTTGTCATTCCACTGCAAGATTCTATTTTGTTTTTTTCTTCTCTGTTTTTCTTATTTACCCAACAACAATCCGCCCTTCTATATGATTTGAGTTGGCACGTGTGTCTGCTTAAAGCGTCCAAAAATGTGGGATGTTACAGTTGGTATCAGAATCAGGTTTAGCAAAAACCTTAGCTTTGTGAGGTCTGACTCTTTATTAATAGGGTAGTATTACCCTATGATGAGTAACTGAGTGCGTATATATATATGAGAGAGCGTATTTGTTAGGGTTATAAAAGGTTTTTATATTATGTTAATTTGTTCCGTTTTATATTTATAAATTCTGATTAGTGCATAGGACGTTATGACATCGATAGAGATTTCTAAACACTTAATAGGACAGACAAACACAATATTGTTTTGAATATAGGTGAATGAAGTAATTTTTCCTGTTATATTTTTGTATTTAAAATAATAAATATTATAAATGATATTTTTGATGGTAATATATTTGTTTGTTAGGTAGTGAAATTTATAAATATTGGTTGGAAATAAGATTTGGAATTTTTTTTTAATGAAAATTGAAAATTTAGAACTTAAGTTCCCGGGTTTTTGAAAATTTCTTTCGAATAATTTTAGAGTATAATAATAATATTATTTAGAAGTATTTTCTGATATAAATATTTCAATATGATTTGAAAGAATTGTTTTAAAGCGATTTTGGAAAGAAATAAGTTCTGTACTCCCCTCTTTGTCGTTGGAAAATAATTTCGGTGATGAGTGCACACATCATCGATGTTCACTTTCGAGTTTCAAAGTGGAAAGGCCACTGTAGTAGTTTACTGCAGATTTATTTTGATAAACAAAAATAAATTTCAAATTGTTTTAAATATAATTGGATATATAAGTTGTACGTATATACATCTATCTACTATATTTAAATAATTTGAAATAGAACCTGGTATTTAGTTCCTAAATTCCTATAAATTCGAGGTTTTAATTATTGAAATGAAAAGGAATTTAACTATTTAATAATTGGAACTTATAAATGAAAAAAAGAAATTAGATGCTTGGTTATAAATAAAATATACAAGGAATTTGAAATTTGTAACCTGTAAGTAAAAGAATTAAAATCTAAAAGATATGATTATTGAACATTTTGCCAATTAAAATAAAATAAGATACACTTGTGTAACTTTCAATTGCATCCTTAAAAGACATATAGGTAACTTACGAAATTGTTAAAAGTTGTAATGTTTAATTAGAAAATGTAATGGAATATTATGCAAGTAAAACTTAAATAATGGAAGTGTTCAATGAATTACCTTTATAAATAAGAATTTGATGTTATAGTTGTTATAAATTTAAGTTCTAATTGAAATTTTATTATAATAATGTGTGATAGAAAGAAAGTATAGTAAGTAAGTAATTAGAAACTTAAGTAAATGAATTGATATGCTGAGTAATTGAATTGAACAAGAGTACTAGGGATAAATGAATGTAAATGAAATTAAGTAATGAATGAATGAATATAATGCAATAAAAAGAAATTGATATGATATGAATAAGTAAAAATGGATTTTTGTAAGTAATAAATGAAATAAACACTGAATTAATGAATGGAAACTGAATGTTATGATGCCCTACCCCGATACCCACAATAACAAAGAGAATTACATAGTAATTCTGTCTGCTAATGCGAAGAATATGGCTGATTAAGGGCCACCATCATAGTCTTGCATTAGATAAGAGCTAAGTACGTCGATATTTATAGTCCCTTTTTTTCATTTCATCTCGAGTATTCAACATACTTAATTCCTATCTAATACACTACTATGGTGGCTAAAGGATCGATTCAGAAACAAAATATAATAACTATATCAATCACAAGTGACAAAACGGCAACACAGAAACAATACATATGAATACATACATCAAATGTAATACAACATGCCACTAGTAGTATACAACCACAATTTATACATACATTGCCACAAAAGAATATATACATCACAACTTCCTAACAGAAAGATTACTACGCAAAAACAATGCCATATCCCAAGTCGATGGTGAAGTCCAAAAGGTAAAGCAAGCTAAGAGTCCAACTACCTAAGTTGCAACTCGGTCTGACCCGAGTAATAAATACATGGGTCAGGCTAGCTAGAACTTGATATTAGTATAAGATACGAGAAATATAAGTGCATAAGGGAATTCCTCCTTTAACTAAAAAGAATGGGTACAAGTATAGTATAATCTCAATGTACGGTATATGTTCACCAAGGGTTGTCACATGAATAGGTTTAATTTAACATAACAAATCCATACTTAATGGCATTCAACTCAAATACAAGGAATCATATAAAAGTCATAAGAGAAACTCATCAAAATTCCAATATGAATCATATGGAACTCAAGAAAGAGTTGAAATCTCATAAAAACGAAATCACCATATATAAACATCTCATGTAGCACCAGGCTATCGATGTAACAAAAATATCTCAAAATGGTGAAATGTACAAAACTCAGAAAACTCAAAAAACCCCGGATTGGCCAGATCCCTGATTACAAAGCTGAAGCAATGCTACACGTGCTAAACTCTTGTCCAGTGCCATTTATAATTTAGGTACCTAACTCATGGACCCGAAGGTCATACTCGTGGTGACTGATGTCACATAACTTGTGGTGACCGAAGTCCCATAACTCGTGGTGGCCGTACTCACATAACTCTTGATGATCGAAGTCACATAACTCAGACGACCAAAAGGTCTATAGCATTGGCATACTCGTGGATGTGTCACAAACTCTTGGAAAGGAACCCGAAGAGTGTTAACGTGCGTCCCATACCACACGTTCGCACTAAATAGTTTACTAACTGCTAGTTAACTCCACATCATAAAAATAAAATCACAAACCTCATAAATCTCATACTACCCTTATATCTTGCCTCTTATCATCAGCAAGTGCAAATAAATCTCATAGTGGTTTCTCATAACCCATAATTCCTAAAAAGGGAAATCTCATCTCAAGACTCACCTCGTCTCATCGGCGAGTAAAGCAACATATATAAGCGTTCCTCATTGATTATTACCCCTATAGTAGGAGATCTCAAACCTTTCAATTTGCCAAATATTGGCTAACTCGGATAATCCTTTCAATAGGAATTATAAATCTCAATTATCAACTCAAAACAATATTCTCAAGAGGTTTCGATCGTACAAGTCAGGAATTAGCTGAAAAAGTAAACTCACGTGTCCCATACCACGTGTTTTACTAAATCGTTTAATTCTCTTTCTCATACGTCTTAAAGCGCAAAAACATGTATTATTGTATAGAAAATAATTTATTATAGAAAAACAATCTTTTAAAACTATTTTCGAAATCGTTTGGAAAATAACTTTGGAATTCTTTTATTTTAGATAATGTTTACTTTTTATAGCTTTATATTAATTATAAGTATCGTAAAATATTTATTTCAAAAGCTAATAAAAATCTTCTGAAAACAATTAAGAAAGCACTTGCAAGAAACAACAAAAATTAATAAAAATCCAACGAAATTATACATAAAAACATCATCGAAAAAAAATCTAGGCAAAACAATTCAAGTGTTCAACTGGAAAAAAACATTCTCTGATTCAAAGTTACAAGCAAATTTTCATCTAATTACAAAGGTTTAAAAGTCTTGAAATTTCGCAAGCATAGAGTTCAACAACTCTACTTTAATTAAAAAAAAGAATGGACACAATCGGACAAGAAATGAGAGGGATATGATCTCTCAAAGTTGGACTTGTAGCCAGATTTCACTGTCAACGACTGGAGAAAAACATGCTCCAATTCAAAGTTTGACAGCACATTTCTATAGGCTACAGAGGTCAAAATGACCTGAAATTTAACATGCATAAAGACAAACAACAATATTTAAAACTGCACCAAGAATCGTTCAATTTAGACAAAGCATGAAAAAGATATGATGTCTCAAAGTTGGACCCAGGCAGTGTTTTAACTGCAAAAATCTGGGCAAAAACATGAATAAAGACCAACAACAAAACTTAAAACTACACCAAGAATCAATCAACTTAGACAAAGCATGAAAAAGATATGAGGTCTCAAAGTTTGACCCAGGCAGTGTTTTCACTGCAAAAGTCTAGACAAAAACATGCTTCGAGTCAAAGTTCGGCACCATGTTTCTTTAAGCTATTTACGTCAAAATAATATGAAATTTGGCATGCTTAATCTATGAAACATAGTCTACAAAACAAAAAAATCCGGTAGCATTTTGTTGCCGGAATCAAAAGATATGACTGCACAAAGTTATAACTTAAGACAGTTTACATAGAAAATCAAAATAGTTCAAAAACGAATTTTATAGCAAATTTTTTATTTTAACCTGCAATTTTTAGCGTTGCATGAGCTAATTTTTGTGAGATTGATACTCACCTTTCAAAATACCTGAGCTTCAAGATCAAATTGATGAAAATAGGCGAGCTTTTTCTTGAGAGAAGCTTCAACAACCTAGAAATGGAGTTTTCAAAGACATGCAAGAAAGTTACAAACAATTACATATCTAATTCGTGGATTTTGATGAAATTTTTATGGTATTGGTTTGGATTACCTTCTCTATTCTTGATTTAGATGAATATCTTCTTGAATTAGCAGTAAATTTGAACAGAAATTGATTTAGTTAAGAGTAGCCATTTTTTTTCCTTTTGGTTCTTTACTGTAAGTTTTTTAGTTTCTGGAAGAAGAAGAACAAAATACGTACAACACTATTCTTTCACCAGAAATCTCTAGAGATTAGGCTAATGGATCAACTTTCTACCCAGATAAGCCCAAAAGTGCAAATACTTAAAGGAAATATAAAGCTATGTATGCATTTTGTAACGACCCAATTTTTTTAATAATTTTTAATAAATTAATAGGTAGAGAATAAAACGTATAAATTAATAGGTAGAGAATAAAACATATAAATTAATAGGTAGAGAATAAAACGTATAAATTAATAGGTAGAGAATAAATAGTATAAATTAATAGGTAGAGAATAAATAAGTAACGTATAAATTAATAGGTAGAGAATAAAACGTATAAATTAATAGGTAGAGAATAAAACGTATAAATTAATAGGTAGAGAATAAAACGTATAATATAATAAGTACTTCATATTTATTTTCAGTACGTTTCACAAAATTTTCTCTGTCCGTTCTTTCTATTAAATATATACTTGCACCTGTTATCAATCCATCATTTCAATTTATTATATGGTCCGTTACTCTGCCTTTTCAGATTTGAACGTGCAGCTGGTGGCATTAAAAGTTGCTTTAATTATCCACTGAATTATCGTGACCATCCCACTAATCTATATTTATTCCTGTACGTTTTATCTTCTCTTAAATTTCTCTATCCATTCCTTTTTCCATTTTAATATCCTTGCCTTTCCATACTCATGTGCTTTCCAATCAAGCAATAAATTGTTTAAATATCCACCTTATCAACTTGACCGTTGTTATTGCATCACACCAGTATATAATTCAAATCTATCATTATTCTACCGTTTCTTCTTTAATGAATTATATGTAACCGTATATCATAAATGGACAGCTCATTCTCCACCCATTCATTTCTCCTATTCAATTAATAATGGAATATAAAGTTATATATTTGGTATACAATTCAAACAACCGTTACCATTCATACCTCCTAAATTCTTGCGATTGACCCCTCTATTTCCATGGTTCCAATTTTAGTTGCTGGATTACTCATTCCTACCGTTCAACTATATTAAATATTTATAACGTGTAGTCTCTGAGCCTATTTAGCTTCATTTTTTCTTCCTCTCTGTTGCTTCTTGAAAAAAAAGAGATTTTTCCCATTACAATGCTAAAACACATATGATGGAAAAATGAAAAAGGACCAGTTCTCCTTCCTATAGCTTCGTCAAGCCTCTGCCACCACAGGTCGAACCACCTGTTAAGAGCCACAAACCACTCCATGCCTCCTCCCCTCATCATCCATATTTTTATAAACGGTATGCGTATCATATTGCAATATATGTTTCGTTTTTAAATGTTTACATATAGCATGAATATGTACTAGTACTATATATAGTCTATTTTGTTTAATGGATATGTTATGCAAGCCGTGTTTTCTTTTGTCTAATGGATTTCGAAAACTTTTAATAAATATTATTGCATTAGTTGTTGTTTTCAACTTCCTGCAACACTTTGTTTTTCTATTATAAATTTTAGCTTGCTGCAATTCTCTTTTCATCTATATTATTGTATTCTATTATCTAATATATACATTTTATCTAGTTATATATGTTATACTATAAGGTGTATATATATAAGTTTTCATAACCCTTTATAATATGTAGCTATGTATATAAGATTGGACCTGTTATATATGAAAGCATTGGTTATAGCAATTAAAAATATGCGAAGGAATTTATGGTGATATTTACTTATGAATAGAACAAGATACGTACCACCATCTGTATCTTCGTCTCTCTCCCCATGTTTTATTATTATATATATATATTCTTTCTTTCTTTTTTTCTCTTTTCACTCCTTTCATTTTATAGCTTTTAAATGAATTGACAAACGCTTTGGAAGTATTTAAACGCGGTACACGACAAATTTAATAAGCAGTGGTGTTTTACGTCATTTATAGCCAAAATTTTTTTTGATAAGTTCATACATTTCTAAATTGAAAATAATAAATATATGATGCGATGGAATTTGAATTTTCATACGTTGTGCCATGAGCTGATCTTAAATTTAAAAGAGGTATGATATATCAACCGCTTACAAATAAGACGAAGATAACGTCCTAAATTAACTTTTAGCAAATTGAACGTTACTGTCGTTATTAAGAAACCAACGTATTGTGTCATTTGATTATTTGGGTACTAATAATACGTTACTTTATTAATTCCATCAATTCATTTCACACCACGTTATTTTAAATAAATTGCTACTCTTCTACTGAAATTTATCCAAAAATTTAATAAAAATGATCCGACAGTGTATTAGCCTTCAGGACTAATCCCTGAATTCCAAACGTTGGATCCGCTTTGCGTTCTGTTTTTTTTTCCTCTCTTTTTCCATAAAACATATATAAAGTATAAAGTTTATATTTGTTTTCTGATGTTAGTTGAAATGTAAATATTGATTTTTAAATAGTATATCTATATATATAAGCTACTTTTGTTGTTCGTATATAAATGGTATTGTATGTGCATTTTTATGAAATAGCGCCCAATGTATATTATTTTATAAAAGAATTCATTTGTTATGTCAACTAAATATATGTTACATTTGGTTTATATAAATATATTATAACTGATGTTGACTTCTTTCATTCTACTCTTTCTTACAGCTAAAATATGTCAGTATTATAACCTAGCACATGATTAATATTAGTCTGTTTATATAAGTATTTATTTCAAATTTCATATTGTATATATGCTTGATTCTAGTTTATGTGTTTTAAATAAAAAAACAATGATTTTGGAAAATATAAATACATATATATGTAATTTAATTTAATATGTGTTGAATTTAGAATATGACTTTATATATATAGTTATATATAGTTATATATATGAGTCCACTCATACCATTATCTTCGCCGATCTCGTTCTGACTTGTTCCATCAATTCTTGTCATCAGCTTTGATCGTTGAATTCATGTCGATTTGCTTTGCTTGGATTTGAAATTTAATTTCAGTGTCTGTATCAGTATGCGTATCCGTGTCTCCTTCTATATTCTATAGCCTCGAAAGGTGAGTAATCACTCACGATTAACATTCTTTTATTCATTAAATTTGATTTCAATTGAAACGACAATTGAAATATGCTGCTGTAGTTATTTAAATTTGTTATATATGCTATTATCTGTAACTGTTCACCTGCGGGATATGACACCATATCCTGTTGTTTATACTATATTGTTATTGATGATATATGCCTGTTATTTTATTGTATTTTCTGTTATCACTCTGCAAGTTCCCTGTAGTTCAGAAATCATTATCGGTTGAAATGATACATACCCGAACAGACTTTAGAATAGGAGAAAATCGTTATGGGTTGAAATGATAAACCCAAGCGATTTTCATTTAATTGAATTTGGGATTACGGGTTGAAATGATATCCACCCGTATATATTTAGTATACGGATTGAAATGATAAATATCCATAACACTTGACTATATGATAGGAAATATATACAGACATCGTTGGTCCATATAAATATTTTGAAAATAAAATTATATAATTTTGGAAAGAAATATATGGTTTAATAAATTTGATTCTTAAGATATTATATAAATGAAAATTGTATATATAGATTTAGTAGTAATATTTGATTTAAATTAGATTGATTTAATGCATATAATATGGTTAAGTATTTATGTAAATCTATATTTCAAATAGATTCTCTTGTAATAAATTGAATAATTAAGATTGGGAGATAAATTTGGGTTTATAAAAATGGTATTTAAATAAGGATTTATTTAATTAAATCGATTTGAAATTTTTGAATGGGAAATTTAAAGGGTATGATTTTATAACTGGATTTTTGATTTAAGTTATTTAATGAATATTTCACGTTTAAATAAATTAAAGCAAATATTGAGTAAAATGTAATTTAAGGTTACTTAAATGATATTGAATCTAATAAGGGAGTATTTCAAGACTAATTAATAATGAGGTTAAATCGAGATCTATATAAAACTGTTATATAGAACATTTAAATATTAAAGCCTTGAACTATATTGGAATTTAAATGGTTTATGTTGAGATTCGGATCTGTATTTGAAATCAACGTAGTTGAATTTGTTATTTAGCAACTAAATTGAATTAAAATGAAAATTTAAGTTGAACTAAATTTGAATTTATTTTTTAGAAAACTAAATTGAATGAAAATTTAGATGAAACGTTGAATACTTAAAGTTTTGAAATATATGGAAATATAAAGGGGTATTTGTGATTATAAATCCGAATTTGAGATCGATAAAATTTAAGTGGTTATTTTAGAAATTGAGTTGAATTTAAATTGATAAATTGAGATTGAATTTAATTTGAATGGGAAGGTCGGGTGGATGTTGGAACGTTTTGTTAAGTTGAGGAAATTGAAAATACTTTACTGTATAGATTATTTAATATATATAAATACTATTTTGGGAAATATAGAGATATTTGAAGTGAAAATGAGATTTGGTTTTGAAGTATAAATTAAGCTGAAATGACCACGGTGTTATAGTGTATATTTCTACCTTGTAGAAAGTTCCATGGACCCTTAGAGGATGGTTATCCCAAACATCCTTTAAGTTATTTGTATTTCAGTTGATATTTCACTTGAGTTGGATTTATTTATATAAGAATGTTAATCCTGACTCGAGTGTTTTGTGTTTTTCTTTACGCTCGGGTCAGACTGAGTGATACAGCATTTGAGACTCGCCTTTGGAGTTTGAAGCTTCATTTGGAAATCCAACTATCGATTCAGATTCCATCCTTTCCAGTTGATTGGTTCAGAGAAGTCATCTGTTGCATTGGAGACTTCACCGCATTTGAACTATTCGGTTGTATTTTTCTAACTCTGATGTATATAGTAGCTTCATGAACTACTATTCTTTATCTATTCCGCTGCATTATATTACTCTGTGATCTGTGATTGATTTATTTACTGTATATTTAAAGTTTTGCCAAATTTTAATTAACAATTCGGTATTTTGAATTATTCAAGTCAGATATGTATGGTTTTATTGTCGATTTGAATGGTCCAAAAAAGCGGGTCGTTACACATTTTCTCTTATTTTTACACTATATACATACAATACTACATTTTTAAGCCAAATAAAATACATACATCAATTTTCTTGGAATAAAATAGTTATTTCGATAAAATAAAACTTATTTTAACAAAAAAAAGAATTTTTTTACAATAAAACCACATTTTAACAATATTTTATAATTCACACAAATTTTAGCGTAAAAACACCATTTTTAACATAACAAACTAAATAAAAATTTCTTTCTTTTACAAATAAATTTGCAATAAACAATTATAACACTTTTTAATCATAAACTCTTATTTTAAACCATATTTCATCATTTATTTTAATAAAATGCTTATTTTCTCCCTTTTTAAATTCAATAAAAGCTTTAACGTAAGCAATAACTTACAACACTATTGCATAACTCAAATAAAAATCAACATTTGATCATTTTCTTTTCAAACTTAACAAAATAAAGCTTTAAAACTTTATTTTCAACTATGAATATTTATTCCAACCATTAAATGTTGAAATAAATACTCAATTTTTTTATTAACTTAAAGTTAACAAAAACCCAATATTTATTCTCAAGTCACATTGTTTATTTGAAATAAAAAAAATTAAATCAAATTTATTTTCTCCATTTTATTTTCAATATTAAATTATAACTAACGTTATAATTTAATATCATAGGTAATCACCAATACCAGAGTTATTACAAACTTTCCCCCTTATAAAAATTGCGTCCTCGCAATTTCTAGAGGAAATCTGTTTTGAACACAATTGATTTCATCAAACAAAGAACATTTGATCGCTTGAAGTGGAAAATTCTTGCCTTCGAAGTGGGAAGATAAGAACTCAGGATATGATTGCTCGATGAATTCTCTGGATTCCCAAGTGCAGTCATTGAGAATATCGGACCATTGAATCTTCACGAGCGGAGCACTCTTGTTTCGAAGACGTCTAGTCTCCGAAGCAAGAACTCTCACAGGATGCTGCACATAAGATAGATCTGGAGAAATCTCCAACTTCTCTAAAGCACGAGAATAAAGCACAGAATCTGGATCTCGTAGACACTTCGAGAGACGTGAAATACGTCGTGAACCCCAGAGAACTGATCGGGAAGTGCTACACGATAAGCAATAGGACCGATATGCTCTAAAATTGGAAATGGACCAATATAGCGTGGTGCCAATTTCCCAGTCTGGCTAAAGCGTACCACTCCTTTCAGAGAAGAAGCTCGAATATAAACAAGGCCGCCCACTAAGAATTCAAGAGGCCTCCTACGGTTGTTCGCGTAGGATTTCTGGCAACTCTGTGCCTCTTACATTCTCTCACAAATAAGATGGATTTACTCAGACGATTCTCGAATAGATTCGGGGCCTAAAATAAGCTTTTCCCCAGACTCAAGCTAACAAGATGGAGAACGACACGGCCTTCCATATAAGGCTTCGAAGGGAGCCATGCCGATAGAAGATTGGTAGCTATTATTATAAGAAAACTCAACTAGAGGAAGATGATCCTCCCAGCTACCACCAAAACCTAAGATACAAGCACGAAGCAAGTCTTCCCAAATAGGGTTTACTCGTTCAGTCTATCCATCAGACTATGGGTGATAAGCTGTGCTAAGATTAAGTTTTGTGCCTAAAGCTTGCTGAAAACTCTGCCAGAAGTGACTCATGAAAAGAGGATCGCGATCACATACAATAGATGAAGGGACACCGTGTAATTGCACGATCTCCTTCATATATGGCTTTGATAAAAGAGATGCCATCCTATTCGACTAAATAGGAATAAAATGTGCAGACTTGGTGAGACGGTCCACAACAACCCAAATACAGCTATGGTCTGACCTCGAATGAGGTAAGCCATCAATGAAACCCATAGAAACTTGGTCCCACTTCCACAATGGAACCTCTAAAGACCGAAGAAGACCAATGGGTCATTGATGCTTGGCCTTAATAAGCTGACAAGTCATGCAATTACTCACATAACTTGCCACATCATGCTTCATGCCTTTCTAGTAATACAAGCGGCGCATATCAGCATACATCTTGCTGTTGGCTGGATGGATAGTATACTTAGAATGGTGACATTCATCTTGAATGTCTCGTCTAAGTTCTGGAATAGGAGGCACGACTAGACGGTCCTTCTTTCGAAGACACCCATGAATATCGGTGCTGAAATCCCTCATCTCAATATCATCATGGGATTCAGACTTACACTTCTGAATAAGGGCAGATATATTAGAGTCTTGTCGTTGAGCGTCGGCAATCCGATCTAAAAGAGTAGGGCGAGCTTCCATGCTATATAATAGAATAGGAGAGTTAGATGTGGAAGCACGATTATGAATATCACACATGAAAAGAGTCTCAAGAACTTTCCATTCTGCAATCATCATGGAAACAATAGCTGAATGCTTGCTACTCAAAGCATCAGCCACTCGATTTCCCTTGCTAGGGGTATACTGAATATCGAAACCATATGAAGCTAGAATATCGAGCCAACGCTGCTGTCGCATGTTGAGCTCCTTCTGGGTGAACAAGTACTTGAGAGACTTGTGATCGGTTAAGAGAATAAAGTGCTCTCCCAATAAATAATGACGCCACATCTTTAAAGCAAAGACAATGGCGACAAGTTCTAAATCATGGGTAGCGTATCGAACCTCATTCGGACGTAATTGCCTTGAAGCATAGGCAACTACACTATCCTTCTGCATAAGAACAGCACCAAGGCCACTATGACTGGCATTGGTATAGACAATAAGATCTTTATTCCCTTCGGGAACCACAAGAACATGAGCATTAGTGAGAAGCTCCTTCAATCTTTGAAAGGAAGCCTCACACTTATCCGACCAAGTATAACGAACGCCTTTCTTCATAAGGTTGGTCAATGGAAGCACAATATGGGAAAAGTCTTTGATGAAGCGGCGGTAATAACCCGCCAAGCCTAGAAAGCTATGAATCTCATGAACATTCTCAGGCCTCTTCCAATTTTGGATGGCTTTGATCTTGGAAGGATCGACCGAGACACCTTCGGAAGAAACAACGTGGCCCAAAAACTTAACTTGCTTTTCCCAGAAATGACACTTAGAAAGTTTTGCTTTGAGTTGATGTTGTTGAAGAGTACTAAAAACAATTCTAAGATGTCGAGCATGGTTCGCTTCAGACATAGAATATACAAGAATGTCGTCGATGAATACAAAAACGAACTTATCGAGGTACTCTCAGAATACTCGATTCATAAGGTTGACAAAATAAGCAGAGGCGTTCATCAAACCGAATGGCATGAAGAGCCGCTCATATGAACCATAGTGAGTGCGGAAAGCTGTAAGTGGAATCCTATCTTCCGCAACTCGGAGTTGATGAAATCCCGTGGCAAGGTCAAGCTGTAAGAAGATCTTAGCACCACTTAACTGATCGAACATATCGGCGATCCTAGGTAATGGATAGCGGTTCTTGATAGTTAACTCATTAAGCTTGCGAGAATCGACGCATAGCCTAAGAATCCCATTGGACTTCCTCACGAATAGCACCGTGGTTCCCCACGGTGAGGGACTAGATCGAATGAAATGCTTGGCTTCAAGCTCTAGGAGTTGCTTCTTGAGTTCCTCATTTTCTTTAGTAGACATCCTTGTGGGAGGATGACTAACAGGCTGTGTGCCTGGAATAAGGTCGATGCGGAACTCGATAGCTCGCTTGGGTGGTAATCCCGAAATAGGCTCAAATAAGTCTGGAAAGTCACGAATAATAGGAATCCGAGACACATCATCATCGTCTCGAGATTCAAGAGAGAATAGAGAAGCTTCGGAATCGCCATCAACGTCCTGAAGTATAAGAGAGATGAGCAAGAGAGTCGGGATGTCGAAGTTATAGGATTCTCTCTAAACGTAGAATCCTGGCATCATATCGAACTAGCCAGTCCATACCCAATATCATATCAAAACCAAGAGAAGGAACCACGTGTAGATTCGCACGGAAAGAAAAGCCACAAATAAGGATCTCAACATCTTCACAAAGCATACTAAGGGTTGCGGATCCCCCGATAGGATTCGCAATCCTCAACGAAGTAATCAAGTAAGAAACATCCAATTGTAAAGTATCAACGAGTTCCTTCGATACGAATGAATGCGACGCACTCGTATCGAAGAGCGCTCTAATAGAATGATCAAGGAACAATATAGAACCCTCCAAAATAGTGGGAGATGTACCTCGAGACCGAGAAGCACCACCAGAAGCCTTCGCCACATTCAGATTACCAGAACAAGCATCCTTCTTCTTCTTAAGGCAAGTAGAAATCATGTGTCCCTCTTGCTTGTAATAGATACACTTGCGAGGATGAGGACACTCGCAAGCTAGATGGTCTCGAGAATCACAGTTGAAACAGGCTAAGACCTTTGCTGAATGAGCTGTGCCATGAGAATGAGAACTAGAATTGCCTTGCTACTTCTTCTTCTTAATAGGAAAGGACTTGGATCTCTAGAACGGTAATTTCTTCTTGTATGGGCTCTTTCGAACCCCTGCCTCATCGTTGCTATCCTTTTCCTTTTCGACGGCTTCGAGATGAAGCGTCGAATCCACAAGCTCCACGAATGAGAGCTTAAGCTGAAGCATTAGAGATTTCTTCAAATACTTCTTAAGTCCAGATACGAACTTAAGATTCTTCTTATATGGGATGTTGATGAACTCAAGCCCATACTTAGATAGAGACTCGAAGGATGACACATAATCAGGTACGGAGGATTCGCCCTGCTTCAAATCGAGGAAGCGAAGGGCAAGAAAAGCCTTCTCGGATTCTGGCATGAACTTGAGCTCAAACGGTCTCTAAAATGTTGCCAAGTGAGGGTGGACTCATCCAATTCTACAATAAGGAGCTCATACCAGTCTAAAGCCCGTTCTTGCAGCATACTCGATGACATAAGAACTCGATGATTATCGGATATCTCCATGCGAGTGAAGATGCGCTCGCAAGTACGGAGCCAAGCCGAAACCTCAAGAACTTTCTCGGAGCCTTGAACGGCTTGCCTCTAAGGTGGGTGAAGTCGCTACACATGCGTGCAAATGCGGATTTGCACGGAGATGACTGAGCTGGTGCGGGAGGCTGAGTGCTCCTAATAAGCTCGAGAATCTGGTCGGTCGACATATAAACTCCTTCGAGAAGAGAGCCACTGGACGGTCCCGCCTCCGAAGTGCGACCTCTTCCTCTTCCAGACATAGCTGAAAGCTAAGATAAGATAGGATTATTCAAACGGGTAGAAATTAGTAATTCAAATGCATTAAATAAGGAATACTATGGAATTTAAAATTAATATTCCTAGACATATTCCTTTCTATCTACCCCCAAAAAAACTAAAAGGTAAGGACAAAGTCGGGTTTTGTTTACGATTGAGGATGATGTTTACACTTGTATTATATTTGATGTATGGTAATCGTGTATACTGTTCTGTTTATATTATATATTTTTTCTGAACCTCGCTCTGATACCAAGCTGTGTTGCCCCACCCCGACATTAACAAAGGGAATTATATAGTAATTCTGTCTGCAAATGCGGAGAATAGGGCTGATTAAGGGCGACCATCATAGTCTTGCATTAGATAAGAGTTAAGTACGTCGATATTTATGCTCCCTTTTTTTCATTTTGTCTCGAGTATACAACATACTTAATTCCTGTCTAATACACTACTATAGTGGCTACAGGATCGATTCAGAAATAAAGCATAATAACTATATCAATCACAAGTCACAGAATGGCAACACAGAAACGATACATATGAATATATACATCAAATGTAATACAACATGCCACTAGTAGTATACAACCACAATTTATACATACATTCCCATAAAAGAATATATACATCACAAGTTCCCAACACAAAGGCTACCACACAACAACTATGCCATATCCCAAGTCGATGGTGAAGTCCAAAAGGTAAAGCAAGCTAAGAGTCCAACTACCTAACCTGCAACTCGGTCTGACCCGAGTAATAAATACACGGGTCAAGCTAGCTAGAACTTGATATTAGTATAAGATACGAGAAATATAAGTGCATAAGGGAATTCTTCCTTTAACTAAAAAGAAAGGGTACATGTATAGTATAATCTCAATGCATGGTATGTTCACCAAGGGTTGTCACATGAATAGGTTTAATTCAACATAACAAATCCATACTTAATGGCATTCAACTCAAATACAAGGAATCATATAAAAGTCATAAAAGAAACTCATCAAAATTCCAATATGAATCTCATGGAACTCAAGAAAGAGTTGAAATCTAATAAAAACAAAATCACCATACATAAACATCTCATGTGGCACTAGGCTATCGATGTAACAAAAATATCTCAAAATGGTGAAATCGTATAAAACTCAGAAAACTTAGAAAACCCCGGATTGGTCAGATCCCTAATTGCAAAGTTGAAGCAATGCTGCACGTGCTAAACTCTTGTCCAGTGCCATTTATAATTTAGGTACCTAACTCATGGACCCAAAGGTCATACTCGTGGTGACTGATGTCACATAACTCATGGTGACCGAAGTCCCATAACTCGTGGTGACCAAAGTCACATAGCTCTTGGTGACCGAACTCACATAACTCAGATGACCAGAAGGTCTATAACGCTGGCATACTCGTGGATGTATCACAAACTCTCAAAAAGGAACCCGAAGATTGTTAACGTGCGTCTCGTACCACACGTTCGCAATAAACGGTTTACTAACCGCTAGTTAACTCCACATCATAAAAATAAAATCACAAACCTCATACATCTCATACTACTCTTATATCTTGCCTCGTATCATCAGCAAGTGCAAATAAATCTCATAGTGGTTTCTCATAACCCATAATTCCTAAAAGGGAAATCTCATCTTAAGACTCACCTCGTCTCATCGACGAGTAAAGCAACATATATAACCGTTTCTCATTGATTATTACCCCCATAGTAGGAGATCTCGAACCTTTCAATTCGCCAAATATTGGCTAAGTCGGTTTATCCTTACAATAGGAATTATAAATCTCAATTATCAACTCAAAACAATATTCTCAAGAGGTTTCGATCATACAAGTCAGGAATTAACCGAAAAAGTAAACTCACATGTCCCATACCATGTGTTTTACTAAATCGTTTAATTCTCTTTCTCATACGTTTAAAAAGTGTAAAAACATGTATTATTATATAGAAAATAATTTATTATAGAAAAACAAGCTTTTAAAACTATTTTCGAAATCGTTTGGAAAATAACTTTGAAATTCTTTTATTTTAGATAATGTATGCTTTTTATAGCTTTATAATTATAAATATTGCAAAATATTTATTTCGAAAGCTAAAAAAATCTTTCGAAAACAATTAAGAAAGCACTTGCAAGAAACAACAAAATTTAACAAAAATCCAATGAAATTATTCATAAAAACATCATTGAAAAAAAATCTAGGTAAAACAATTCAAGTGTTCAACTGGAACAAAACATGCTCTGATTCAAAGGTCCAAGAAAATTTTCATCTAGTTACAAAGGTTTAAAACTCTTGAAATTTTGCAGGCATAGAACTCAAGAACTCTACTTTAAATAAAAAAAGAATGGACACAATCGGACAAGAAACGAGAGGGATATGATCTCTCAAAGTTGGACTTGTAAATAGATTTCACTGTCAATGACTGGAGCAAAACATGCTCCAATTCAAAGTTTGACAGCACGTTTCTATAGGCTACAGAGGTCAAAATGACCTAAAATTTAACATGCATAAAGACAAACAACAATATTTAAAACTGCACCAAGAATCGATCAATTTAGACAAAGCATGAAAAAGATATGATGTCTAAGTTCTAGGAAAAAACATGAATAAAGACCAACAACAAAACTTAAAACTGCACCAAGAATCAATCAATTTAGACAAAGTATGAAAAAGATATGAGGTCTCAAAGTTCGACACAGGCAGTGTTTTCACTGCAAAAATCTGGGCAAAAACATGCTCCGAGTCAAAGTTCGCCAGCATGTTTCTTTAAGCTACTTAGGTCAAAATGATCTGAAATTTGGCATGCTTAATTTATGAAACATGGTCTACTAAAAAAAAATCCGGCAGCATTTTGTTGCCGGAATCAAAAGATATGACCGCACAATGTTATAATCCAAGATAGTTTACACAGAAAATCAAAATAGTTCAAAAACGAATTTTCTAGCAAATTTTTGATTTTAACTTGCGATTTTTAGCGTTGCATGAGCTAACTTTTGTGAGATTGATACTCACCATTCAAAATACCTGAGCTTCAAGATCAAATTGATGAAAATAGGCGAGCTTTTGCTTGAGAGAAGCTTCAACAACCTAGAAATGGAGTTTTCAAAGACATGCAAGAAAGTTACAAACAATTTCATATCTAATTCATGGATTTTGATGAATTTTTTATGATACTGGTTTGGATTACCTTCTCTATTCTTGATTTAGATGAATATCTTCTTGAATTAGCAGCAAATTTGGATAGAAATTGATTTAGTTGAGAGTAGCCATTTTTTTTCCTTTTGATTCTTTGCTGTAAGTTTTTTTTTTGTTTCTGGAAGAACAAGAACAAAATACGTACAACACTATTCTTTCACCAGAAACCTCTAGAGATTAGGCTAATGGATCAAATTTCTACCCAAAAAAGCCCAAAAGTGCAAACATTTAAAGGAAATATAAAGTTGTGTATGCATTTTCTCTTATTTTAACACTATATACATACAATACTACATTTTAAGCCAAATAAAATATATACATCAATTTTTTTGGGAATAAAATAGTTATTTCGATAAAATAATAATTATTTTAACAATAAAAAGATAATTTTTACAATAAAACCACATTTTAACAATATTTTACAATTCACACAAATTTTAATGTAAAAACACCATTTTTAACATAACAAACTAAATAAAAATTTCTTTCTTTACAAATAAATTTGCAATAAACAATTATAACACTTTTTACTCATAAACTCTTATTTTTTAACCATATTTCATCTTTTATTTCAATAAAATACTTATTTTCTCCCTTTTTAAATTCAATAAAAGCTTTAATATAAGCAATAACTTACAACACTATTGCATAACTCAAATAAAAATCAACATTTGATCATTTTATTTTCAAACTTAAAAAAATAAAGTTTTAAAACTTTATTTTCAACTATAAATATTTATTCCAACCATTAAAAGTTGAAATAAATACTCAATTGTTTTATTAACTTAAAGTTAACAAAAACCCATTTATTCTCAGGCCACATTGTTTATTTGAAATAAAAAAATTAAGTCAAATTTATTTTCTCCATTTTATTTTCAATATTAAATTATAACTAACATTATAATTTAATATCATAGGTAATCACCAATACCAGGGTTGTTACAAATGTTGTAAGAAATAAATGTAAACTAAAGAAATGATCATTGAGAAATGGAATTAGAAAGAATGAACTTGACTTATTGTTTGAAATTGTTTTTTGTTTGGCTTATAGTTTGTTTGGGAAACGATGCTTCTAATTTTTGGATGTATGAATAATCTATTGAGTTTTATCTAAGACTGTTGAGTAAATGATGTACTTAGTAGTTATTTGTCATTCTATGCAATTTAAAAGTGTCTAAGCCCGAACAAACTATTTGTTTTGGCTGATATGGATGGATAATTGATTTGTTTTGATTTCATGTGATGTCTGTATGCCGTGGTTGCAATTGATTGTTGTTTTATTTGATTTGTTTGTTAGTGGTTGAAACAATTTTGAATATTTCATTTCATATAAGTATTAACTCTTTTGGATTATATAAGTGAAATATAGGGTTATGGAAGCAGTAGTTATAGCTTTTGGTTTTACAAAATAAGCGTTATTTTGTCCGACAAATAGGTACGTTTTCATATTATGGTTTTCTAGCGATATTATATTGTTTTTCCCATGTTGAGATATATTATTTTGGAAAATATTTGATATATATGATTATTATTGATATTATTATTTCTCCCAGACTTCTCCGTACAAAAGAGACTGCTGAAATTTTTCGAAAATTTTGGACTTAGAAAATTTTATGAAATGTTTTCCAAACTTTTATTTACTTGAATATAAAAACGATTTAATTATTATAAATTGGTATATTTCATTTAAATTATTTGATTATGTAAATAAATTGTATATAAATTCAATATTCCGAATAAGATATATTGATTACCTAATTCCTTCTTTTTCCTTCTTTTTCCTTTTCAAGGACGAAAAGTTTTGAGTGGGGGAGAGTGTAACGAGCTGTAATTTTCGATAATTAAATTTGTTAATGAAACAGAGTTGTCTAAACACTTGAACAAGATAGACGAACCAATATTGTTTTTGAAATAGGTAAATGAAATAATTTTACCTAGTAATTATATTTTACACACACACACACACACACACACACACACATATGATTTTTCATAAATTGACCTTGTTATTTTTGTCGTGTTGGTTGTTAGGAAATGATAATATTCAATTATTGTCATATATGTTGGTTAGTCAAAGTTCTGAAAAACTATTGACTATTGTATGTTTTAAGGAGTGTAATTTTATAAATATGTTTGGTAAAATATGATATAAATCGAATATAAATTGAAAATTTGAGAAATTAAGTTCTGAAGTTTTGAAATTGGTTTTCAATGCTTTTGGAATATAATATTAGTAATTTTTGGAAGTATTTTCGGATAGAAATACTCTCATTGGGATTTGAAAGAAATGTTTAAAGAATTTTAAAAAGGAACTAAGTTATGTACTCTCCTCTTTCGTTATTGGAAAATAATTTCGGTGATAACTGCGCAACATCATCGACGTTCATTTTCGAGTTTCAAAGTGGAAAGACCACTATAGTAGCTTTGCTACACAGTTATTTTGGTGAAACAAAATTTAATTTTAAATTTCTAAATATTATTTGATATATATAAAAGATATGAATATATATATATATATATATATATATATATTATTTCAAGATGATTTGAAATGGAACTCGGTATCTTGTTCTTATGTTTCTATAAATTAGGGATTTCAATTATTGTAATAAATCGCATCTTGACTATTTTAATAGTTGGAAACTTCTAAAATGAGAAATAAGAAATTAGAAGCTAAGTGTTTAATGAATCTATAAATAAATTAGACATTTGTTATTGGTAAATTAAAAGATAACGAAAATTAAGTAGATGTAAACTATGGAACATTTTTGTAACAACCCTAGATTTTGAATGTAATTTTAAATTTGACTTTATTTTATTTTGAAATTATTTTAATTTTTTTTATTGTAAGATTTCATTTTAAAATATTTTTAAAGTGATGATAAAAAATTTCCAAAGTTTATTGAATTTATTTTCAATTTTTAAAGCCTAGTTTCCAATTTTTAGCAATTTTCTTAATTTAATTATATTTATACAAAATTTATTTATTTATTTTTATGCATTCATTATTTTTTTTTATGGTTTCCTTTATTTATATGCATTTTACATGTATTTTAAATTGCAAAAAGAAATTAAGAAATTTGAAAGGTTTTTGACCTTTAATGTGCATGCCTCTTCATATTCATTTCACCTTTTCACCAAACAATATATCCCTACAATTTGCTGCCATATCATCTATTCTTTAGCCGACTTCCTCATTCTTTTCTCACGTAAAAAAAATTTCCCAAATCCTAAAATATTCGGCCATCTCCTGTAGAAAAATTTTTGGTAAAAATTTTCATTTCTTTTTCACCCTTTTCCATTGTTTTGTATTGATTTTTGTACTTGCATTCACCTTCTGGTGTTCGGCCTCTCTCCTCCAACACCATGGTCGCCTCCACCGCCACCACAACCAGAAAACATCCCCTCCTTTCCACTGACCTTCCATGTCCATAGCCATATATGCTGAAGATCCACCAAAATATGAAGCAAACTCCACTAAATCATCATAGCTAAGCTCACACTTGTTCCACCACCCCATCCACCACCTTGACCGACTTGTGCATCACCACCACCCGCCAAACCTGAACCTAAGACCTCTACGACACCTGTATTTAACTCACCAGATTTGGCCTTGCATGATCATGCCTTGGCTGAGACCATTTATGGCATGGAAATCCATTTAGTTGCCTTGAATTTGTGCGTACATGCACACATATCCTTATACTCCTTTATGTTCATGTTATGGATGACCTTTGTACCCTTAACATGGTCCAAATCCATCCCATAGCAGTGTATTTCCAATCTATGGCTGAAGCATAAGTTGTAGAATGCAAGTGCAAAAGCTTTGGCTTTGTGTTGTGCATTTATTTCTAGCATTGTTTAAAAATAGTTTGGTTTGAAAACTCATATTTGTATTTGTTTTGTTTGCTATGTGACAAGGCAATTAGCTTTGGCTCTCCCACTCTCGAATCATAGTCGTGCGTTTGTGCCTTTGAAGATCTTTGTTTCGTGTATTTGGTTGTCATCTCCAGCTTATACATGTGAGTAATTCTCACCAGACAAATTTATACTTATATGACTAGTAAACTGATCACAACTGAATCTGTAAAACATATCACCATGCTATATCTGCTATTCTATGATCATATGAGTAAATTTATACCAGTTTATCACACTGCAAGTTCCCTTTAGATTAGAATCACTATGGGTTGAAATGATACATACCCGAACGGACTTTAGAATATGGAAAAATTATTATGGGATGAAATGATAGGCCTGAACGATTTTTAATTATTTCATTTTACTTGGGACTGCGGGTTTGAAATGATAAAACCCGGGTTTTTTTTGTAAATTACGGATTGAAATGATATATTATTCGTATCACTTTACCTAGAGTATAAAATGATATACAGAACCGTGGTTAATATATATTTTTTAAATTTTTTTTAAAGTATTTTAGAAATGTAAATATTATAATATTTTGATTTAAACTTAATTAAAAATGATTTTTGTAAAGTATTATTGATTTTCTAAAAATTGATAAGTGAAATAAATTAATGGTAAAGTTAGAAATTTGAAATATAAGTTAATTTGGAAATTATGATTTGGTTATAAATGGAATTTAAATTAAGTAGGAAAATAAGATAAATAGATTTAAAATTTGATTTAAAATGAATATAAAATGATTTTTATAAAGTGTTAATGATTTTTGAATAATTTAAAATGTGAAATAAATGAATATTTAAGTTGAATTTTGAAATATAACTTAAATTGGAAAATTGTGAATTTTGTTTGAAAGTGAATTTTAAGTTAAGTAAATAAAATGAAAATTAAGTTATATTTGGAAGTTTAACTTAAGTGTTAAGTTAAAAATTTAACTATAAAGAATTGAAATTGAGTGTTTGAATTTAATAAGTAAATTATTATTAAATTTTGATTTTTGAATGAAAATGTAACTTTATAAAATCATGAAAATAAGAGTAATTAAATGATTGTTTTAAAAGTGAAAATGTATGATCTTATAAGTTTAAAATGGCTTAAATATAAATTTAATTGTTTATGAAATTATATAGAATACTTGAAATTTAATTTACAGCATTTCTGAAATGCTATTATTTCTAATGTAAAGGATATTACAGCATTTTGCAAATGCTGTAGTTGATAGAAATGAACTACATGGCTAAATTGAATTAAGGGCTATTATAGCACTTTGTAAGTTTGTAATTGTTGAATTTAACTAAGTTTTATTTGAAACTAAAGTAACCTATTGCAGTGTTTTAAATGCCGCCTTTTGTTAAATTGAACTGTTTTAAACATAACTTTCCGTAGCATTTTCTAAGTGCTGCGAAAGTTGAATTTTCACTGTTTTGATAAACTTAAGTGAATAAATGAATTTTGAAAGATTAAAAATTGGAAATTAAATATGTGAAATATTAAATATAATAACTTCATTTTAATGATTTAAATGAAGTAACTTGACTTAAAATATAACTATTTTTAAATGTGAATTTAAATGGTGGTTTAAATTGAATAAAATTAATATGGTTTTGAAAAGATATGATTATTTTGAAATGGATTTGTAATGATACTAAATTGTTGAAACGATATTTGATTTTTGAAATATAAATACAATTTTTAAATTATAAGTACGGGTTATAATAACGATTGGTTGTTAAAGAGACCGGGATCAGATATGGACATACTCTCTATCGATACCGAAAACCACTTTAACAACTGTGTACGCGGTGGAGATTGCAGAATGAAGTAGGATGGTGGCGACGTTCTTGAGGTACATTACGTGGACCCAGCTCCCGTGAGTTGGCTTAAGGTGGCTAAAACAGGATCGATCTCGTGCCAAAAGGGGTAGCTCCTCTGGTCGGACACACTTCTTCGATACCATTCTATTATTGTTGTGATTGATTGGGTGCACCCCTTGATTTTGGAGTGTTGTTCGGGATGGGCGTAGTGGCTGCTACGTTAACGCCAGCCCGTGTGCGTAATTGGTATATCTACCCTGGCATTACCTTGTGTGCCGTGTCACATACCATACCAAGCCTTTCGTACGAGTTTGTTTTTCTCCCATAGCCCATGGAGTATTTAGGGTAGTCTTCCGATCTGGAGATACGCTGATACTGGATGGACTATTGGGACTATTACGTGTTAAGGGGAATATTGGGTCACTCCTTGACGCTATTTTAAAGTAAGTCTATTTTACTGTAGACATTATTATAATAGTGAAATATTACTATATAGTAAATAGTTTAACGGATCCTTAGAGGATGGACGGTCCTGGGCATCCTTTAAGTTACTTGTATCTTTATTACAGTTCACTTGAGTTGGTTTACATTATTTAAGTATATATGTCCTGACTCGAGTATTTTGTTTTTTGCTTTACGCTAGGGTCAGCCCGAGTATTCACAGCTTTGGATTCTCTTTCTGGAGCTGGTCTTTGCTGGAGATTCTGCCTAGCTATATTTATATATCTATTTCAGTTTCAGCTATTCTAGTTTATCCCATGTATTAGTGAACTTCTTTGTATTTAGGATTTCTATTATGTTGTTTTCAGACTGATATTATGTATTTGTTTTGAGACTTTGTTATAGTAGCTTCATGAACTACTATGTTATTTTATATTCCGCTGCGAGTTATTTTGATTGTTCTGTGTCTGTGATTCTATGTATTTGATTTCATTTGCTCCAAATTTATTTACAATATGTTATTTTGCATCATTCAAGTCCGACATGTGTGGATTACTGTCGATTTGAATGGTACAAAATGGCGGGTCGTCACATTTGGTATCAGAGCTTTGGTTTTTGACAAACCATTGCCTGAGGAGCAAAAACTCATTAGAGATAGGGTAGAAATACCCTAGAATGAGTGAAATCAATCTCAGAATCATATCTTTGTGAGAGAAGGTATTTTCAAAGTATCAAATGGTTTTCAAAATGTTTTCAAAAGATTTTCAAAGATTATTTTAATATAATTTTTTTACTTGTTTTAAAGGATTTTTTAATTGTTTGCTAACTTCCTTCCTTTCGTATCTACCTTGTTACATTTTTCTTTCATTAGGATATTCATCCAAGTGAATTTATCTTATTTATCTTTGGCTTCTCTATATCTTGTCCTAAATTCATTCTTGATATTTTTCAGGATGAATCGAGGAAATGCTAGAGGTAGGGGTCGTGGTATTGCCCCAGCTCCTCAGCCTGTTGTTTCTGTTAAATTCACTGTTCTCTGTAAGGAATTCACTCAACTAGGTGGAACTCCGTTCACCAGTTCGGAGAGAATCATTGAGGCTCAGCAGTGGTTGCGGAGTTTAGAGAGGATATTTACTGGTCTCGAGGTTACTGATGCCCAGAAGCATCAGTTAGCAGCTTGGCAGTTGCATTATTCTGCTCTAGAATGGTGGGAGTCCATTACGGCTAACACCGTCGAGGCTGATATTACTTGGGAGCAGTTTAGGTTTCCTTTGTGTTATCTTGAATTTTTTTCCTATTTTTCCTTTTCTTTTGAATCTATCTTAAGCTTGTTCTACATCTCTTTTCCAGGGAGGCTTTTGTGGCAAAATGGATGCCAGATGCCGGGAAATCTCAGCTTTATCGTGAATTTATTGATCTTAAGCAGAGTAGCATGTCTTTTACTAAGTATGAGAGGAAGTTCAATGAACTTTCCAAGTTCGGTCCTAACCTGATTGACACTCCTCTCAAGAAAAATGAGAAATTCATTGCTGGTGCTCGTCCAGAGTACTATAGTCGCGTCATTTCTCATGTTCATGGCACTTTCACCCAGCTTATGGATATGGCTATTTGCTATGAGAACCCCACATCTAAAGGTCCTGCCGTTTTTTGTGCTCAGTCTTCCTCTGCTAATTCCAAGAAGTGTAAGCCTAATTATCATCGGCAAAAGAAGAATTGGCAAAAGTGTCCTGGTTTGGGATCTTCATCATCTTTTCCTGCTCAGAGGCAACCAGTTAATCTTTCCTCTATCACTTGCTTTAGGTGTGATCAGAAGGGACACTATGCCAATAGTTGTCCTACATTAGCTGGTGCTGCTGTTCCTCCACCTGCTCAGTTGGCTAGGCGTGATCTCTGCCATATCTGTCTCCAGCCTGGTCATTTTAGGAAGGATTGACCTACCCAGCAGAAGGGTATGCCTTCTAGTATATTTGTTGTCACTTCAGCCTCATCTTCAGTTCCTCTACCTGCTCTTGCTCCTAGTGATGACCAAGGTACTCTCCAGGGTACATTTAATTTATTCCATCATCCTGTTCGTGTTTTATTTGATACAGGAGCTTCGCACAGTTTTATTCTGTTGATTTGTGTGATAAGTTTGAGAATCTCCTTTCTCCTGAGTATGCTTCTGTTCCATTATGTGTTTCAAATCCTATTGGGAGCCCTGCTAAGCTTAATCAGATTTGTAAGTAAGTGAAACTTCTCCATTCTGATCATCGCTTTAGTGGTGATTTTTACGTTGGGCTTCGATGCGTTTGATTTATTGCTTGGTTAGGAATGGTTAGGGAATCATTATGCTCATATCTCTTGTAAAGCCCGATCTGTTCACCTTGTTGATGATCAAGGAAATTCCTTGATTATTCAGTGCCGCAAGCCTCAGGATTTTGTTGGCAACTTTATTTATTCTCTGGATTCCTTTCCTAGTGATATTGATTCGACTCCTGTGATTAGACTATATCTCGATGTATTTGGTGAAGTCACTTCTTTACCTCCAAAGCGGGAAATTGATTTTCGGATTGATCTTATTCCTGGTGCTCGACCTGTTGTTCTTCCCCCTATAAGAATGGCACCCCGCGAGAAGGTTGAGATGGGAAAGCAAATTGAGGACTTGTCTATCAAAGGTCTGATTAGGCCTAGTTTTTTTGAATGGGGAGCCACGGTGGTTTTTGTCACCAAGTCTGATGGTTCTCTTCGGATGTGTGTTGATTATAGGGAGCTGAACAAGCTTACTATAAAAAAACAGATATCCAATGCCTCGTATCAATGACATGTTTGATCAGCTTTATGGTGCCACTGTTTTCTCTCAGCTTGATCTTGCCACAGGTTTTCATCTGCTCAGGGTTGCAGAGGATAGCATTCCCATGACTGCTTTCCGCACTGAGAATGTTTTTTATGAATGGTTAGTCATGCCTTTCGGTTTGATTAATGCTCCTGCTTTCTTTGTTGATTTGATGAATAATGTCTTTCGTGATGTTCTTAATAAATTTATTCTAGTCTTTGTTGATGATATCCTTGTCTTCTCTAATACCAAGGAAGAGCATGAGTCGCATTTGAAATCTGTTCTGGCGACTCTTAGAAATCATCAGTTAAAGGCTAAATTTTTTGAATGCCATTTCTGGAAGGATAAAGTCCGATATCTCGGGCATATTGTTTCTAGTAATGGAGTTTCTGTTGATCCAGTCAAGATCGATGTGATCAATATAAGTCTTTCTTTCTTCTCTTTTCTTTATCATTTAATGATTCTATCTTTTCGGTTGTCCTTATTTTCTCCCTATTCTGTTTCAGGATTGGAAAACTCCAAAGACTTCATCTGATATTCGTAGTTTTCTGGGCCTTGCCGGTTACTACCGGAGATTCATTGAGAATTTTGCTCGGATTGCTGCACCTCTCACTACTTTAACTCGTAAGAATGCCAAGTTTATCTGGAGTGATCAATGTAAGGTTGCATTCAATGAGTTAAAGAGCAAGCTAACTTCCACACCAGTTCTTACCGTTCCGAACGGAAGTGAGGGATTGACGGTATACACTGATGCTAGTCGTAGGGGTTTGGGTGTTGTTCTCATGCAAGATGGTAAGGTCATTGCCTATGACAATCGTCAGTTGAAAACCCACGAGGAAAAATATGCTGCTCATAATTTAGAGTTGCTTGTCGTTGTCTTTGCTTTGAAGCTTTGGAGGCATCATCTTCTTGGAACCAAGTTTGAACTTTTCACCGATCATCAGTCTCTGAGGTATATCTTCACCCAGAAGGATTTGAATCAGAGGAAAGCTCGTTGGCTTGAGTTTCTGGCTCCTTACGACCTTGATATTAGCTATACTCCCGGTAAAGCTAATGTTGTGGCCGATGCTCTGAGTCGGAAGAATGCTTTGTTGCGTCAGCTTGTTGTTTCTTCTTCTCCTCTTATGGATCGTATCATGGCAAAGCAGGATGAGGATGAGATGCTTAGATTGATGAAGGAGAGTGTTCGTAGCAGGGTTGGTAGTAGTGGTAGTGGAGCTCAGATCGATGATAGAGGGATTTTGAGGATTAATGGCAGGATTTGTGTACCGAATGTTGATGGTTTGAGGCAGGAGTTGCTTCAGGAGAATCACTGATCCATTATTTCTATTCATCCTGGTGTTTCGAAGATGTATCAGGATATGAAGAGGCTTTATTGGTGGAGGGGGATGAAGAGGGATATCTCTATTTTTGTTAGTCGGTGTGCGAATTGCGAGCAAGTCAAAGCCGATCACCAAAAGACCCCTGGTTTGTTGCAGCCCCTTGAGATTCCCAATTGGAAGCGATAACATGTTTCCATGGATTTCATCGATGGTTTACCGAGGACTCGGAGGAGTAATGAGAGTATCTGGGTTATTATGGATAGACTGACCTAGTCCGCGCATTTCATTCCGGTCAAGTCTACTCGTTCTGCTTCTAGCTTGTCTAAGATCTACATGAGAGAGATCGTTCGTCCCATGGTGTTCCTCTCAGTATTATTTGTGATCATGACCCTATCTTTACCAGTTAGTTTTGGAAAGCATTTCAGGTGTCTCTGGGACTCGTTTGAATCTGAGCACTGCTTACCATCCACAGACCGACGGTCAAACGAAAAGAGTGAATCAGATTCTCGAGGATCTCCTTCGTGCTTATGTGCTAGATTATGGAGGATCTTGGGAAGATCATCTCCATCTTGTCGAATTCACCTACAATAATAGCTATCAGGTATAATTTTATCTTCTATTTTAACCTTATCTTAATCTCTTTATCTATCTCATTCTATCTTTACATTCAGGCCAGTCTCATAACGTCTCCGTTTGCTGCTCTATACGGATGACCTTGTAGATCCCCATCTTGCTGGATTGAATCCGGTAATCATTTGGTTCTTGGTCCTGATGTGATTTTGGAAGCTTCTGAGAGAGTTAAGGAGATTAAGAAGAGGTTGAGAGCTGCTCAGGATAGGCAGAAGAAGTATGCTGATAGGCGTAGGCGAAATTTGGAATTTGCTGTTGGTGATCAGGTGTTCCTTAAGGTTTCTCCCTTGAGGAATGTCATTTGCTTTGGTCGTAAAGGGAAGCTTTCTCCTAGGTTCATTGGTCCTTTCCGCATTGTGGAAAGAGTTGGTTCTTTGGCTTATCGTCTGGATTTGCCCGAGAATCTTTCTGGAGTGCATGATGTGTTCCATGTCTCGCATCTTCGCCGATATCTTCATGATCCATCTCTTATTGTCCAGCCTTCTGCCCTTGATAGTTTGGATATTGATCCTAATCTGACTGTCGAGAGGAAGCCACTTCGTATTGTCGACAGAGGTACGAAGCAGCTTAGAAGGGAATCTGTTAATCTGGTCTAAGTACAGTGGATTACTGACGATCGAGATTGTACCTGGGAGACAGAGGAGAGCATTCGTGTTTCGAATCTGGAATTATTCGTTTCAGGTACTATTTTGTTTTCTATCTTGCTTCTCTTTATTTTCCTTGCCCGTTCTTTTCGAGGACGAAATGATTTGAGTGGGGAAGAGTGTAACAACCCTATATTTTGAATATAATTTTAAAATCGACTTTATTTTAATTTGAAATTATTTTAAATTTGTTTTTATTGTAAGATTTCATTTTTAAATATTTTTAAAGTGATGATAAAAAATTTCCAAAGTTTATTGAATTTATTTTCTATTTTTAAAGCCTAGTTTCCAATTTTAACTATTTTCATAATTTAATTATATTTATATAAAATTTATTTATTTATTTATATGCATTCGTTATTTTTTTTTGTTTTACTTTATTTATATGCATTTTACATGTATTTTAAATTGCAAAAAGAAATTAAGAAATTTGAAAGGTTTTTGACCTTTAATGTGCATGCCTCCTCATATTCATTTCACCTTTTCACCAAACATCATACCCCTTCAATTTGCTGCCATATCATCTATTCTTCAGCCTACTTCCTCATTCTTTTCTCACGCAAATTTTTTTTCCCAAAACCTAAAATATTCGGCCATCTCCTGTAGCAAAAATTTTGGTAAAAAATTTCATTTCTTTTTCACTTTTTTCCATTGTTTTGCATTGATTTTTGTACTTGCATTCACCTTCTTATATTCGGCCTCTCTCCTCCAGCACCATGGTCGCCTCCACCACCACCGCAAATAGCCACCATCCCCTCCATTCCACTGGCCTTCCATGGCCGTAGCCATATATGTTGATGATCCACCAAAATATGAAGCAAACTCCACTAAATCATCATAGCCGAGCTCACACTTGTTCCACCACTCCAACCGCCACCTTGGCCGACTTGTGCACCACCACCAGCCAAACCTGAACCTGAGGCCTCTGGTACACCTGTATTTGACTCACCAGATCTGGCCTTGCATGATCATGCCTTGGCCGAGACCATTTATGGCATGGAAATCCATTTAGTTGCCTTGAATTTGTGTGTACATGCACACATATCCTTCTACTCCTTTATGTTCATGTTATGACCGACCTTTGTACCCTTAACTTGATCCAAATCCATCCCATAGTAGTGTATTTCCAACCTATGGCTGAATCATAAGCTATTGAATGCAAGTGCAAAAGCTTTGACTTTGTGTTGTGCATTTATTTCTAGAATTGTTTAAAAATAGTTTGGTTTGAAAATTCATGTTTGTATTTATTTTGTTTGCTACGTGACAAGGCAATTAGCTTTGGCTCTCCCACTCTCAAATCGTAGTCGTGCGTTCGTGCCTTTGAAGATCTTTGTTTTGTGTATTTGGTTGTCATCTTCAGTTTATACATGTGAGTAATTCTCACCAGACAAATTTATACTTATATGACTAGTAAACCGATCACAATTGAATCTGTAAAACATATCACCATGCTATGATCATATGATGTTCACCCATGCTTATACACCTGTTATATCATATGTTACTATTATATAATGCTATTCTATTATTTATATCAGTTTATCACACTTCAAGTTCCCTTTAGATTAGAATCACTATGGGTTGAAATGATACATACCCGAACGGACTTTAGAATAGGAAAAAATCATTATGGCCTGAAATGATAGGCCTGAACGATTTTTAATTATTTCATTTTACTTGGGACTGCAGGTTTGGAATGATAAAACCAGGGTTTTCTTTGTAAATTACGGATTTAAATGATATATTATCCGTTTCACTTTACCTAGAGTAGAAAATGATATACAGACCCGTGGTTAATATATATTTTTCTGAAATTTTTAAAGTATTTTAGAAATGTAAATATTATAATATTTTGATTTAAACTTAATTAAAAATGATATTTGTAAAGTATTATTGATTTTCTGAAAATTTATAAGTGAAATAAATTAATGGTAAAGTTAGAAATTTGAAATATAAGTTATTTTGGAAATTATGATTTGGTTGTAAATGGAATTGAAATTAAGTAGGAAAATATGATAAATCGATTTAAAATTTGATTTAAAATGAATATAAAATGATTTTTATAAATTGATGATTTTTGAATAATTTAAAATGTGAAATAAATGAATATTTAAGTTGAATTTTGAAATATAACTTAAATTGGAAAATTGTGAATTTTGTTTGAAAGTGAATTTTAAGTTAAGTAAATAAAATGAAAATTAAGTTATATTTGGAAGTTTAACTTAAGTGTTAAGTTAAAAATTTAACTATAAAGAATTGAAATTGAGTGTTTGAATTTAATAAGTAAATTATTATTAAATTTTGATTTTTGAATGAAAATGTAACTTTATAAAATCATGAAAATAAGAGTAATTAAATGATTTCATTTGCTCTAAATTTATTTACAATCTGTTATTTTGCATCATTTCAAGTCCGACATGTGTGGATTATTGTCGATTTGAATGGTACGAAATAGCGGGTCGTCACAATTTTTGTTAACTAAAAGAATAAGATAATTTTTATAACATTCAATTACATTATAAAAACATATATAAGACTTGCTAGAAATATTTAAAAGTTGAAATGTAAATATGAATATATAATAGAATGTTATACAAGTAAAACTTAAGTAATGAAAATTTTAAAATGGAATTCTATCTACTAATAAAGAATTAAGATGTTACAAGAATTATAAACTCAAGTTAACGTTTTGAAGTGATTGATAATTAAATTGAATAGTTAAAAATGAACACTATTAAAGTAAATGATTATTACTTCAGAAAATGTTGAAATGATTCAGAAATAGATTTAGTATTCAATAATACTATATATGAAGGAATAAATGTGAATTAAATTTGGATGAACTTGAATAATGTTTTTTTAATGACTATTGATCAAGTTATATTAGTAAATGTGAATTTAAAAGTAGAAACTTAAGTATGAATTGATTCACAAATGAATATTGAGGTTAAGGGAAACCAAATTATATAAGTAAATAATAAATGTGAATTAAACTGCAATGAAATGTATGTAATACTTTAATAATAGATTCATTGATAATTTTAGATATTGAATGGAAAAATTTTATGTAAGTAAATGAATGAAAGGAAAAGAAAGATAATCTTGTAGGAACGAAATAAAATAAATGAAAGTAAATAATGTGTGAAAAGAAACCAATATAATAAACTTAAATAATATTTAATTTCTCTGTTATTTGGCTTATGGGATGTTGGGAAATGATACTTCAAATTGTTTAAGGTTGTATCAACGATCTATGAAGTAATTATCTAACGCTGTCGAGTGTAAAGTACACTTGGTAGTTTATTCATGACCCTTCTACGATGAAAAGTTTCTGAACCTAAACAAACCATTAGTTTTGGTTCCTATGGATGTGTGATGGATTCTTTGGTTGCCTATAATCGTCGTGCTGCTTTTGTTGCATATGGTAATTATACATTGTTGTGTTGTTTGTGTTATTAATTGAAACAACTAATATATTGTTCTTTTTACGTAGTTTTAACGCTTTTGGCTTATATAAGTGAAATATAGGTTTATGGAAGCAATAGTTGTTTCTTTTGGTTTCATAAATAGGGTTTGTTTGCCAGAAAAATAGGTACATTTTCGGATTACGGTTTTTGTAACGGTATTTTATTGTTTCGCTGTGGTTTGTGATGTTTTATTATCGAAATATATATATATAGTAATTATTGATATTGTTATTTTTTTCGGACCTATCCGTGCAAAAGAGACTGCCGAAATTTTTCATAAAATTAGAACATTGAAAATTTTTGTGCAAACGTGGTTATTTTCAAAGTTACATTAAAACTTAACGATGTAAATTCAAAGTGTTTATAAATTGAATAATTGAATAAAATTATATCATATTTCTTAGTTCCTTCTTGTTCTTTTTCGGCGATTGAAAGATTTGAGTGAGGGAGATTGTAATGACCCATATTTTTTGATAATTAAAAATATTAAATTAAATAAGATTTTGGAATTTAATATTGTGAGAAATTAACATTTATGATTTATAAATGGGAAGATTTAACGCTGAAATTAATGTAATATTTAAATCTTGGAACCAACATGGAAAATTCAATTTTTAATAGATTATTAATTTCAGTTTAATCAAGAATGATAAAATGGTTAACTTTTAAATTTGAATTTTAAAGTGATTAAATTGATTTTAAAATAATAATTCATTTAATTAATGTGTAAAATAAGCTTTTTAGGCACTGCGTTGGATTTTTAGGAAATCAGTTTCATCGTATCCATAATAGTAAATTATTATAGGATTTTAAGTTTCACAGCAATCAGACTTATCATTTCATCACGCGAGCTCGAAACGCATAGAAATCAATTAAATGAACTTAATTAAAATAATATGATTTTAAAAGATAACTTCTATGTACAATGGAATTAGGGTGAACCTAGTTCCATTGAGTTTAAAAATATTGAAAACCTATATTTCCATATATTGGATGACCTATTTTCGTTTCAGGAACAAAATAAGCTTTTTAGGTCGTTGTTATCGTTTCGACCCTAATTGATATGTCCATCCATTCTGTTCAATCTCTGTCTATATAATGGCTATTATAAACCCTAGCATCTTCTTATTTTCATTTTCTGCACGTGCAATTTCTATCTGTGTGTTCCTTCTCAATGGTAGACATTTCAAAACCTTAATTTTCGATTCCAAATCAGAACGAAAAGTTAAACTCTTCAAACCTGGTCAAATAGTATATCATCGCAAAGCTCTCGACGAACGTAATCTGTAATTTGTTTTTTGATTGGTGGTTCTATTTGTCTAGAAATCAGTGAAACAGTTTCGGCTGTTCATATTAAGGTTTCGCGATCGATGGTGGATCGTCGACCAATCGATGATCGAGAGGCGCAAGCGGGTAGAGGAGTAGGTGCGGCGATCATCCAGTGGAGTAGTTCGTCTCTGAGGCAATAGGAATCACCAGAATTGGCGATCTTTCTCGATCGGCGACGGAACTTCCACGCTTGACCAAAGGTGGTCACGCGGGTCCAGGATGAGGTGATATGGACTGTGTAGGTGCATGGTGATGCTCGATCGTGGTGGCGAGGAGCGTATGCACGTGCATTCGGCAATGAACGGTGGCGGTGTTATTACGTGGGTCGGGTTTGTGCTCATGGCTGTTAGGGTTAGAGAAGGTGTCGAATTACAATTTTTTCTTGAGTGATTTTATTTATTTTTAATTTTAAAATTCAAAATTCTAACTATCAAAGGTGAGTAATTTAACCCACTCATGCAATACTAATCCTTATTTTATTCGTTGAATTAAATTTATGATGTAATAAGAATTTTATTGATTGCTGTTGGTTAATTTAAATTATCATTTAAATTTCATTGAATTAAATTTCCATTTAAATTAATATTGAATTTAATTGATAGCAAAATACCTGACAATTTAACTAGTTAATTGTTGTGATTATTGACCGATTTAGATGTTGATTATCACGGATGTCTATTTGTTGACATTAGGATGATTGGATGTTTATTTATACTTATATATCTCTATTAGCACTCGATATATTAAGTGATAGCATATAAATTGTTATATTAATTATTTCGAATAAATTAAGAAATAGATTGAAATGATATATGACTATGACACTTTGATTTGGATTGAAATGATATATATCTATCCCTATAATTAAAATTGAAATAACTAATCACTTGGCCATAGGGTAAGAAATTATATACGGACACCGGATTGGTTGAATTAAATGGTTTTACAATCTGGAATTTGGACTTTGATTTAATGATATTGTTTTAAAGGTAATATTTGTGGATTTAAAAGAATAAAATTATTTTCTAATTCAAGCTTCGAAATGTTGAAATTGAAATTGGTTAAAAGAAACTGGTTTAAAGAATTGAATTGAAAGATTGAAAATTAAGTTTTGTTGATTTGAAATTTGGACATGGGTCCAGATTTGTTGAAATGGAAAGAAACGGTTTGATTTGATATTATTTTCAAAAAATGAATTATTTGAATATAAACTATTTAAAGTGTATAAGTTTATCTTCAAATTATTTTTATTTTCCAAAACTATTTCACTATATAAAACATTTCAATACTCAAACCATTTTATATTAAACTATTTTGAATCTCAAAACTATATAAACTAATTTAAACTATTTATAACTATTCAAATTATTTTCTAGAATTCAAACTATGCAAAGTTGGAATTTTTATATTTAAATCATTGATTTAAATGCAAATGTGGTTAAATGAGGTTATAACCTAAATTGGAATTTGAAATGATATTTTCAAGTGGAAATGACATCTTTTGAGTAAATATGATGGTTTTATAATGAAGGATATTTTAAAGTGAATATGATATTTTGATATCAAATATGAATTGGTTTTAAAATATAAAAGAATCAACCGGTGTGAAAAATGACGTTTGGTTGTTAAAGAGAGCGGGGCCCCTTATTAGCATACTCTCTGTCAATATTGGAACCACTTTAACAACCATGTACACCGTGGATGTTATCCAAAATGTAGAGGTTGATGTGGAGGCATTTCCTGGGTTTTAAGAAAGAGAACGATGATGGATATCCTGACTTTCGAGTCATAACTAAAACGACCAAAACAAGAGCTATACCGGGTAAAGTGGGGCCGCTCCCCCGATCGAACACGCTTCTTTGAAACCATATCTTTGACTTTTTGTTTGATTGGTGGCCACCCTTGTTTATGGGAGTGTTGTTCCAAGGTGGGTGGTAGTAGCTGCTATGCATTACCACCAGTCTAGGAGTGCCAAACGGTAGAATCCTACCCTGGGTATTCCCTCGCTTGCCTTGCATATTATCCTTATCGAGCCTACTACGATATTGGTTTGTGTCATACCTGTGGAGTGCTCCTTGATAGCCCACCGGTTTAAGGTGGAGTTTACAATGTTGTGTAGACTACGATGTTTATACAAAAATTTGTTAAGGGGGATAATGGTAACGCCTTAAATCTATTTTAATACTTTGCTACATGTAGATAGTTTAACGGATCCTTAGAAGATGGAAAATCGCGTAGCATCTCTTAAGTTATTGCACGCACTTTATACACTGAATAGGAGATGTGAAATCCCGTTAACATCTCTGAAGCTATTACACTCATATTTATTTGCTGTTGATTTAACTTACAGAAGAATTTTTAATTCTGACTCGAGCGATTTATCTTTTCATTACGCTTGGGTCAGCCTGAGCATTTCAGTGTTTGAAGAAATTATTTCCATTGGACAAAGATGGAGTTCGGTATTATATTATTAGTATTATTCCACTGCATCATTATCGGTATGTTGTTGATAGTACTATGATTTTATTGTTAGTTCATGTAATCAAATGTGTATTGCAAAACAACTTCATGGACTATTTATTTGATTATTATATTTTGACTTTCCGCTGCGAGATTCTGTATTTTGTTTTCCTTCTTTTCTCTTATTTTTCTTATTTAACCCCATTAATAATCTACTCTTTTGAATGGTATGAGTTGGGTTATTATCGATTTAAACTGTCCAAAAAGGTGGGTCGTCACATGTCTATTGTACTAATATAGTAAGATGCCATCCTATATTGAGTGGTCTCAACCATAGTACCGGGGAAGTAAATTTAGGAGAAATTAAATGTAAAAAAAGAGAAAAATGCCATTAGCGGTTTTTATATAGGAATGGAAAATTTTGGAATTTTAGTTTACAAAAGATATCCTGGATAAAGTTAGATTTAAGGTTATAGAAGGTATAGTTAATTCAGGATTTCATTAAGTGAAAGGTATTATAGTTGCCTCCACATTGAGAATGGAAAGGCAATATTCTTGAAAAAAATGAGATTTGAATATTTTGGTATGATTTTGAAAAAGCAATATTTAGATTCTTCTCAATCATCCCTCGGACTGAAGGGTGATGATCAATCCAAAGGAAACTATTGTGAATAATCAACTTAAAGGTACATAATTTGTGTTGCATAACAGGGGAACCTTAATGATGTATCAACTAGTCAATTGCTTTTAATTCGGTAACTGTTTTAGATTAGGGTTTCACTTAGATTTAGAACTTCATTTAGATTTAGGATTTTGGTTTCTATGTTATTATAGGTAATAGAGTAGGATTACCTTACTTTAATGCTTGGATTTTTACTAGCTTCTATGATGTGGAAATTAGGATAAAAATCTCGTAGCTTGGAAATGTAGTACCGTGGTATCATGGTTATAAGAGGCTTGGAGACATGATGTCATAAGTGAAATGGACTTAAGTTAGATCAAAATTCGAGGAGAAGTTATGCTATTTTCACCGGTTTAAAATATAACCAGATTTTGATGTTCTTTGGTGAAAATAGGGAATAGAAAGTAATTCAAGTTATATAATGCTGGGTGATACGTTTCTCACTTTTGAGTTGTCTTACCCTAGAATCCAGAAGATGAAGTGGTGGTAAACTACTAGGATGATTAAGGCATTTTGTATATGCACTAAGTGTTACGTGTGGCTATATTTTTTTTGGGTCATATTTATGCTATGTTTACTGGTTATAATGCTTGTTCGATTTAGTTTATCTGAAATGGCACAACGGATTACAGAGATTTACCTATGCACGTGCATTTTTGTAGTGATTGGGATTGAGTATATATGCCCGTAGTAAAGTCGATAAGTTGAGGTTGGAAGAACGATCCAGTTGAGAATATTTGGAAAGTGGAGGAGATAATCCGATATTTTCATTTTGACTATTATCTTTAAGATTTTTCAATCTGCTTGTTTGTTAGCAATTAGTTTGTTTAAGTATGGATGAATTGTTAGTGTAGGTTGTTACTATTCAATTAAAAAATTGGATGATATGCTATGCTTTGTTGTATGGCTTATGTTTTGCTATATGACTTGACTTACCATGTATCTTGTTGCATACATATGGAAATTATAAGCATGTAAGACGTTTTGCATCCATGCCTATATTATGTGGTCTTGCATTTATATTGGAGTTGCATTAGTAATATGCATTATTCACATGTCAAATTCGTGACATATGTTGATTTGATGGATGAATGTTATTTATTGCACCTATATGGCCATTTTTGTTCACTGTTATACATATCCATGTTATTATTCGTATTCATATGGTATTTATTTTATCTCGCTATAAATGACAACAATTGATATGTTTGATATGAATTGTCTAGATTTCTCTGTGTGTGATGTAATTTGAGTATGTATTGTTCATACAAATGGTTGCTACAGTATAATTGAGTCTATAAGTAACATTTTTCCATCTCTTGGAATTTCTGTAACGACCCAATTTTTCGGCTTTCGAAAATCGACGTCGATACTTCCACTGTATCAAATGCCGAACAATCGAATGCCGGAAAACGGAATCGTTAGGGTTAAAGAAGAAGACGATAGAAGAAGAAAACAGATGCAATATCAGAATCTCACATTTGCAGCGGAACAATATATAATAGATAAATGAATATTTTTAAACAAAAGAACTATATCAGTTTATACATTACAACATCAGAGTCATATACAACACAACAGCGGAAAAGAAATAACATTATATAAGTGTGTTACGTCTTGCCATCCATCTTGTCTCCTGATCTCCACAACAAACTTTTCTGACTTCGCTCCAGATCTACTGATAACCTGAATCTAGGCTGCCCGTGTTGAAAATTGTGGGCACCTAAAGTTTAGAAAAGGAACAATAAACTCCAGGTCAGTCATGGGACTGGTGTGAGATCTTAAAATAGTTATTTGCACAAAAGAAAAGGAAAAGAAATCCGCTATGCTTTTGGAAAATGAAACTACCATAAGGCCTCCCGCCACAAACACATTGCAATCGCACAGTTGGAAGAGATTTCTCTTTATGATAGTCAAACGTGCTTGATACGCAAAATCTTTTTTGATATTATTATTAGTGCATAGTGTGGAAAACATTTCAAAAGTATAATATTAATCTTAGCCGGCATAGGTACCATTATATTATGCCTGCTATAGCTAGCACCTGAGGTGGCAGGCTATAAAGCTGCAATCGTAAAGGGCTCGTATTAATTTGTTTGGATTTCCAATATATGGTCAAGGCTAAGGAACATCCTTCACCGAATGGATACGCCTCTGGAGGGACTCCCACAAACCTAACCGGATCTCTGCCAACACAAGGCCGGGTTACCTCTGTAACTAGGTAACTAACTCTCATGAGTATGCCACCCCTCGGTCTAGATCGACCTTTTCCGAGAAGCCTCAACAACCAACATCCACATAAGTAAATAATTTGCGCACCATATCAGAATACCACTTTTTATCCACATAAGTTAAATATCTGAACTCCATACCACATACTACTTTTTATCTAGAAGGAAATGTACATACCCTGAGGGGCGCGATCCCCATAACCTTGCTGCATCTTTTCTTGTTTCAACCATTTCCGGGGTGTGAGGTTCGACGAAGTCTCATCCACAAAGCTATGCTTTTCACAACAGCCATGCTTCGATCAACAAATGATCAACACTTAGCATGCCATATTACCAAATTGGGAATATGTCACTAGTAACCATCAACTACATAACCTATGAGCTCGTACGTCTCAGAGAAGGATGTTACGCTAAGAGAATAAATTCTCCGCCACCAACAGAAATGTATTTGATGGAAACCAGCTTTACCTCTCAAAGTGTAACGTCAGACATACATCCATACAAGTCCATCCTTGGTCTGAATGGAACCGAAGGCATTTCCTCCAATTAAGGAAAGAAGCCCTTACAAATCCGGATATTCCCAAATCACGTCCGGACTCCCCATCACATAGGGTGATATAAATCTTTATGCCGAAGCAACTCGGTGTAGAGACATTCGATAGGTAACCATTTCGTTTCGAAAATACCTGGTCTTCAACACCATCTTCAAATGCAATCCCATTTTGTCGTATCATTTATTTGGAATGGGTTTTATGACGTAAAATCCTCTCCCGGCTTAACTGAATAATGAGCGCTTATTTGTAAAAACAAATTCAAGTGCCATTTCAAAGGCCAATATTGATAGTCGGTTATTTAACTATCAAACAACATTCATAACAACCATCTAGCCTCAAAAATTTCCCAAATTGTTTATACTGATAGTCGGTTATTTAACTATCGAACAATTTCACAACAACCATCAAAATTTAAATAATTTTCCCCATTTTTTTTAAATATCTTCGCAAGATATATTTTCAAACTTCAAACCCTTTTGAAAAACAAATTTCAAATCACTTTCCTTACGCGGAATAAATTTCCAAATATTGTTTATTTCCACTGAAAAATTTGCTAAGTCCGAATATTTTAAAAAAATGTAAATCACTTATCCAAAAATATACTTGGAAACACTTAAAATAAAAACTACTTTAAATATTTTATTTAAAATATTAGTTATGAAATTTTTATTCTAATATCCCACGTAAAAGTTAGGCCCAAAACAAATTTTAAAAATAAAATTATTAGATAGTATAATTTTTAAGTGACCAACTTCTAAATCAAATATTAGTTAAGTCTTCGAATAATCACTTCTATAATTAACTTAATAAATATTTAATTTAAAGATTTAAAAACAATTTAAGAAAATTGTTTCTCCAACAACATCTTCTTTTAAAACCAACTCTAGAACTTTTAATTTATATTTGAAAGCTACTTTGAAAACATACTCGGCTTTCCAGGGAAAATACACTTTCTATTTCAAAATGGTCCATTTAAATCAATTAATAAATCCTTCTTGATTTATCTAAAATTTACATCCCAAATTCGCAGATTTTCTTTCCTCACTTTTAAAAATAAACCAATATTTATTTTAAAATAAATCACCCATCCCTTTATAAATTTCATTAGTGAATTTAAATTTCCAAATATGCACTGATATACAATTTCCAAATTTTACTTTCAAACACCAAAATAATTTTTAAATAGATTTCCAAAATTTTATTTTCAAACACCAAATCAATTTCAAAATTGATTTTCAAAATTTATTCCATTTAAAAATTACTCCTGTTTTATCCAAATTTATTTCAAAAACCATTAATCCAATATTCACACCTTCATTTAGATTTTAAAATCCGAATTTTAAAACAAATTCTTCTACTTTCAAACAATACTACTTAAAATCCATTTATTACCATTTATTAAAATCTTTTCCCCTTACCTGGAATTTATTCAACAGGATTTCAAAAATCGATCTTTATCCTTTTACATTCCCTCCTTTAAATTTATCCAATTCTCTAAAATTAATTTACTTAAAATTTTGTACTTTAATTTTCAAAAATCTAATCATATATTTCTTGTATCCTACGATACCAAAAATATATTCGGCTAAACCGTAGCCTTTAATGATTTCAATCACCAATATAATCATCTACAGATTATCAATAAATCACATCATAACATATGAAATAAATTCAAATAATTTGAGTAATCTAGTTGGATCCCTCCAACCTGTTTTCCTGCATCCATATATGTTAGCACAAAATAAAATACCAATTCCACTTCGAGGTGGAATATCACGGTATATTGGATTATATCATATCATCCGCTATTATGCGGCGTATAGGGTCTCATCCACTATATAATGTGGAAAATCAATCGCTCCAATATATATATGTACATACACTATATATAATATCACCCAACAGATAAATTATCAAATTCATCCAAGCACACTCAACAATTTAAAATTAACTATTTAAAATTAAACAAAGAAAACCAGTTTGAGTGAGAAGATCTCACCTTTGCCCTTTTTATTTGCAATCCGTTTGCATCACAACTTGTTTCTTCACAGTTTTAGACCTTGTATAAATATTTATACGATTTTATTAATATTTGAACCAATCAAACAAATTAAATTCCATTTAATAGATTTAATTAACCAAAAATTTAATTTAAACTAATAATTAAATTTTAAACCCATTTCCTTTAATAAATTATTTTTAATAACTTAAATAGTTTTAGATAAGTCAATTAAATAATATAATTTCTATAATACGTTATTTTAAAATAAACTAGTTAGTTAAAATGTATATATGTACATTTATTTTCTTTTAAAACTATATATTTATAAAAATAATCTACATAGATTTTAAAAATCTAAATTTATATAAACTTCCAATTATTACAAAATTCCTATGTTTTTTCCTAAAATCTTATATATATTAATATACACATTAAATTTTAATGAATTAAATCCCTTTTAAATCTATATAAATTTTAAAACAAAATTGTTTTATACACGTACTGTAAACTATATAATTTTATTCTTTCTTTCTATATTATTATATATACACAAATAATATATATAAATTAAAAAAAAACCTTACTGAAAACCCTAACACGTCGCGATTGATCGCGAACCCATCCTTGTCGTTACCATCCATCACCTCGCGCACGAGCCTGGACATGACGTCGGCCGAGGTTAGCTCGCCCTGCTGCCGCGACACTTCCTTAGGTCGCCGCTGATGAAACAGCCTCGAGCCTCCAGATCATTCACCCAAACTTCCTCTTCACTACTTCAAATAAAATCGAACGCGAGCTGCACCCCAGCGCGACTTCTATCATGACCTTCAACCCGTATCGACGCCGCACCCTCGCCTTCCCCCAAATCGAGAGGCAACGTTACCCTTTTCCATTCTACTGACGCGCGCGTAATCTCGTTCACGGTTTCCCTTTTCTTTTTTTTCGATTGATATAAAAATAATTAGGGCTTTCGATCTAAATTTAGAGAGAGCGACCATTGATTTTGAACGAGATTGAGTTGTTTATTTTTATTTTTCGTTCATGCCATTTAATTAGATACGAGGTGAAATATTATTATCAACAAAGACGCGTGTAATAAAATGACAGACAAGTGTTGAAACGGGCAAATAAGTGTTAGCAGAGGGGAAACGTATATAATTTATCTTGTGAGAACAATATTAAATTTTCGATGGAGAAGATTGCTTTTTGGACCAGTACTTATATTGAATTTTCGATTTAAATTCAGCGCGTTTATAATCCGTACGGTCAAACGATCATTCCAAATACTATGAAAATTGAAATTCGATAATAATACAATATTACGGGTCCAGTGGAACTGGTTTCGTCGAATTCCGAGACTGTGCCATGGAAGGCTTTTTTTAAATATCGATTTAAATGATATATATAAATTCAAAACTGAACAAATCATTTTCAAATTCAATTTTAAAAATTCTATTACCTTTCGTATTATCAATATGAATTTTCTAAGCCTTCAAATTATTTTTAACGGGCTTAAACTGAAGATTCAAATTTTTACCCAACTTTCAAAACTTAAGTTTAATAATTTAATTACCAAACAAACAATGATATTTGAAATTCAAGTTAAATCAACTTCTAAATATTAAAATTCAATTAAATATTTCAATTTCAAATGTCAAAATTTTTGGGTCATCACATTCTTCTCCCCTTAAAAGAATTTCGTTTCGAAATTACTAATTAAGAAGAATGATCCATAACCCGTTTACTATTTTTCCAAAACCCAACAGTTTAATTAACTTGCCAAAACAAATCTTTTTATTAAAGATACTATCATTCTTACTAACTTCTCAACATTAACCATAAGTTCCAAACAATATTGTTTTCTTAACAATTCAAATTTAAATTTAAAATCAAATTTTAAATTCTCAAAATTTTCTCAAAAATTTTCTAACTCCTTAAATTTTTGAAAAATTTCGCCAGTGTCTTTTTTGCGCGGCTAGCTCGGTACGACTACAAATGCCACCACGGGCCCCCAGATTTCAAAAGAAAACAAAAGGCCAAGTGGCTAGACCAGAAAATCATCAAATTTCATATAGAAATTTAAATACATACCTTTCTATCGAGCAATTCAAAATTTATCTGCAAAATCAAAAATCCCAATTCCCTTTTCCTTTATAACACCTGTATATCCTTCTAGCAATAATGTCCAATTTCAACATTCAAAAATCATTTTTCACATTTCTTTACAAAAGTTCCAATATCTATTTTACTTAAGTCGTACAATGCACATATATCATCCGTACGCAATACCAAATTCGATCGCTCAATTGATCACACAATTTCACTTCCGTACTAGTATCGTCCACCCGACTTCCTAGTGCGAACTCAGATCTGGTTTCTTAATCAGAAACCGTCATTCTCCTTGCATAGCCGTAAACTATGATAGAGAATTTCCAGAATCAACCAAAAATCCATATTCAGGGTTCGCCGTCAAAAATCGAGTGAAAAATCCCAACTCGGATCTATAAAAGCATATTGAAATTCTATGCCCAAATCTAGATCAAATTGCTATGCGAAATAAAGTAATATACGCACATCCCACGTATTTATTTCTTATCGATTATTAGCTATATCAGTTCTCTTTTATTCACATTTATATTGATTTTTTTATTCACAATTTTCACTTCGCCACTTGGTTTTTATCTACGTTCTTTCCAATTGAATTCTAATTCCATATAATTCAATTTGCTTCAATCTCCTTATTAATTTTAAATCCCACTACCTTTATTTCAAATTAATCCAAGTTTAATTCAGTTTCAATTCGAATTTTTCTAAGTTTTCAAACTTATTTATATTTCACACTTATTTTAATTTAACTTTTCTTCAAGTTAGATTTTATTCTAATAATTTCAAATTTTATAAGTTACCGACCCAATTATACTACATAAATATTTTAAATAGGATTCCCGAGTCTTTCCAACATTTCGAAATCATTTTTGACATCAATTCAAATTATCCTTTGAATTTCCAAAACCAAAACCAGTTTGCAGACAACTTCCACTTAAAACAATTTGGCAGCAATTCCTCTCCTGGAAACTCGAAAATGAACATCGATGATGTTGCAGTCATCACCGAAGTTATTTTCCAGCGATCGAAAAAAGTTTAGTGCTTTTATCCCTTCAAAAATATTTTTCCAAATATTTTTAAATCCAAATTCCATCAGATTCCAACTTCAATTCAAAAATATTTTCCAAATAATTTCACCATTATTTTTCAAAAACCTTTGAAAAGCATTTTCAAATCAAAAGGGATGTAATCTTTTGAAATTTCAATCCCAAATCTTTTTTAAAAAACCTTTTCAAATATTTCTATGGAATTCTATTTCAAATTATAAATCACATTTCCAATTTATATTTACAAATCCCTTTTGTATATGAATTTATTTCTTAGCTTTTAGTTATGATTTCAATTTCTTAGTCAATTTCACACACAATAATGATAATAATTTAACATTATCATTTCCTAACAATCAAGCAACCATATACTATAATAATTTACGGAAAATGCTTCCTTTTATATACAAAAATAATTTGGGTAAAATTATTTCATTTACCCTATTTTAAAACAATACCGTGTCGAATTGTTCTGTACAAGTTTTTAGAGATCCCTATCAATAACGTTAATTACTCGTATTGACCATAATCCATATCCCACTCAACAAACCAATCAATACAGTATAAAAAAATTTATATTCACTAACAAATATGCGTTCATATCTATTAATACACTCAAACTCATTCTAGAGTACTACTGACTCTATTTCTAATGAATAATTTCCCTACCAGAGCTAAGATTCTCGCTTAACCAATTGCTCTGATACCGAAAATGTAATGATCCAATTTTTCTACTTTTGAAAATCGACATCGATACTTCCACTGTATCAAATGCCAAACAATCGAATGCCGAAAAACCGAACTGTTAGGGTTAAAGAAGAAGAAGATAGAAGAAGAAAACAGAAACAATATCAGAATCTCACATTCATAGCAGAAAAATATATAATAGATAAATGAATATCTTTAAACAAAAGAACTATATCAGTTTATACATTACAACATCAGAGTCGTATTGAACACAATAGCGGAAAAGATATAACATTATATAAGTGTGTTACGTCTCGCCATCCAGCTTGTCTCTTGATCTCCACAACAAACTTTTCCGACTTTGCTCCAGAACTATTGATAGCCTGACTCTAGGCTGCCCGTGTGGAAAATTACGGGCGTCCAGAGTTTAGAAAGGGAACAATAAACTCTAGGTCAGTCATGGGACTGGTGTGAGATCCTAAAACAGTTATTTTCACAAAAGAAAAGGAAAAGAAATCCGCTATGCTTTTGGAAAATGAAACTACCATAAGGCCTCCCGCTACACACACAATGCAATCGCACAATTGGAGGAGATTTCTCCTTATGATAGTCAAACATGCTTGATACGCAAAATCTTTTTTGATATTATTATTAGTTCATAGTGTGGAAAACATTTTGAAAGTATAATATTAATCTTAGCCAGCATAGGTACCATTATATTAGCCTGCTATAGCTACCACCTGAGGTGGCAGGTTATACAACTGCAATTGTAAAGGGCTCGTATTGTTTTGTTTGGATTTCCAACCAATGGTTAAGGCTAAGGAACTTCCTTCACCGAATGGGTACACCTCTGGAGGGTTGCCTCGAGAACCTTACCAGATCTATGCCAACACAAGGCCGGGTTAGCTCTGTAACTAGGTGACTAACTGTCATGAGTATGGCACCCCCCGGTCTAGACCGACCTTTTTCGAGGCGTCTCAACAACCAACAACCACAAAAGTAAATAATCTGGGCTCCATACTAGAATACCACTTTTTATCCACACAAGTTAAATATCTGGGCTCCATACCAGATATCACTTTTTATCCAGAAGGAAATGTACATACCCTGAGGGGCGCGACCCCCATAACCTTACTGCATCTTTTCCTGTTTTAACAATTTTCGGGGTGTGAGGTTCGACGAAGTCTCGTCCACAAAGCTACGCTTTTCACAAAAGTCATGCTTCGATCAACAAATGATCAACACTTAGCATGCCACATTACCAAATTGGGAATATATCACTAGTAACCATCAACCACATAACCTCTGAGCTCGTACGTCTCAGAGAAGGTTGTTAAGCTAAGAGAATAAATTCTCCGCCACCAACAGAAATGTATTTGATAGAAACTATCTTTACATCTAAAAGTGTAACGTCAGACATACATCCATACAAGTCCATCCTGGGTCTAGATGGAACCGAAGGCACTTCCCCCGATTAAGGTAAGAAGCCCTTGCAAATCCGGATATTCCCTAACCACGTCCGGACTCCCCATCACATAGGGTGATATAAATCTCTATACTGGAGCAACTCGGTACAGAGACATTCGATAGGTAATCCTTTCGTTTTCGAAAATACCTGGTCTTCAACACCATCTTCAAATGCAATCCAATTTCATCGTATCATTTATTCGGAATGGGTTTTATAACATAAAGTCCTCTCCCTGCTTAACCGAATAATGAGCGCTTATTTTTAAAAACAAATTCAAGTGCCGTTTTAAAGCCCAATATTGATAGTCGGTTATTTAACTATCAAACAACATTCACAATAACTATCAAGCCTCAAAAATTTCACAAATTGTTTATACTGATAGTCGGTTATTTAGCTATCGAACATTATTCACAACAACCATCAAATTTAAATAATTTTTCCCAAATTTATTTGTTTCAATATATCTTCGCAAGATATATTTTCATACTTCAATCCCTTTTGAAAAACAAATTTCAAATCACTTTCCATACATGGAATAAATTTCCAAATATTGTTTATTTGCATTGAAAATTTGCCAAGTCCGAACATTTTAAAATAATTTAAATCGCTTATCCAAAAATATAATTGGAAACACTTAAAATAAAAACTAATTTAAATACTTTATTTAAAATATTAGTTATGAAATTTTTATTCTAATATCTCATATAAAAATTAAGCCCAAAACAAATTTTAAAAATAAAATTATTAGATATGTTATAATTTTTAAGTGACTAACTTCTAAATCAAATACTAGTCAAGTCTATAAAATAATCCCTTCTACAATTAACTTAATAAATATTTACCTTAAAGATTTAAAAATAATTTAAGAAAATAATTTCTCCAACAACATCTTTTTTTAAAACCAACTCTAGAACTTTTAATTTATATTTGAAAGCTGCTTTGAAAACATACTCGGCTTTCCAGGGAAAATACACTTTCTATTTAAAAGTGGTTCATTTACTTGGGACTGCGGGTTTGAAATGATAAAACCCGGATTTTCTTTGTAAATTACGGGTTGAAATGATATATTACCAGTATCACTTTTCCTAGTGTAGAAAATTATATACAGACCCGTAGTTAATATATGTTTTCTAAAATTCTTAAAATTATTTTAGAAATGTAAATATTAAAACATTTTGATTTAAATCTAATTAAAAGGATTTTTGTAAAATATTATTGATTTTCTGAATAATTGTAAGTAAAATGAATTAATGAAAAGTTAGAAAATTTTGAACGTAAGTTATTTTGGAAAATTTGATTTAATTATAATTGGAAATTAAATTGAATATGAAATCATGATAAATTTATGATAATTTGAATTTAAATGAATTCAAAGTGATTTTGTATCATAATAATGATTTTTAATAAAGTTGAAATGTGAAATGAATGAATACTTTAAGTTGAAATTTTGAAATATAACTAAATTGGAAATTTATAAAATTGACTTAAAAGTGAACTTTTAGTTAACCAAATAAAAATAAAACTAAGTTATATTTGAGACTTTGAACTTAAATGTTAAGTTGAAATTCAATGCAAGGAATTTAAAATTGAACATTGCAATTTAATAAGTGAATTATTATTAAATCTTGATTTTTGAATGGAAATTTAACTTTATAAAATCATGAACTTGAGGAAAATTAAATGATGTTTATAAATGTGAAAATATATGATTTTATGAGTCAAAAATGTTTTAAATAAAAAAATATAATTGGTTGAGAAATTATATTGAATATTTGAATTTAATTGACTGCATTTTTGAAATGCAATTAATTACAATGTAAATGATATTACAGCATTTGTAAATGCTGTAGTTGATGATAATGAACTAAAAAGCTAAATTGAATTAAAAACTATTATAACAATTTTGTAAGTGCTATAATTTTTGAATTTAACTAAGTTTATTTGGAATTTAAGTAACCCTATTACAACATTTTAAAATGTTGTCTTTTGTTAAATTGAACTGTTTTGAATGTAACTTACCGTAGCGTTTTCTAAATGCTGCGAAAAGTGAAATTTCACTGTTTTGATAAACGTAAGTGAATAAATGAACTTTGGAAGTTGAAAATTTTGGAAATTTAATAATTTAATTTTTAACATAATAACTTCATTTTTATGATTAAAAATGATTTTTTTTGGAATATAAACTGTTTTGAAATATGAATTGAAATGGTATTTTAAATTGAATAAAATGAATAATGATTTGAAATGTGGTTTTGAAAAGATATGATATTTTGATATACTAAAATGATTTGAAATGTGGTTTCGAAAAGATATGATATTTTGATATATTAAAATGATTTGAAATGTGGTACTGAAAGATATGATATTTTGATATATTAAAATGATTTGAAACGAAGTTTTGAAAGATATGATATTTTGATATTAAATGATTTGAAAAATGAAACTTTGAAAGGTTATGATATTTTGATGTATTAAAATGATTTGAAAGGAAGTTTTTAAAGGATATGATAATTTAAAATATTGAAATGGTTAGAAATGACTTGATATTTATTTTGATAAATACTTGAATTAAAAAATATGGTGTGATGATATATTGAAATGGTTTGGAAATGATTTAATCTTTATTTTGATAAAGGTTTGGGTTGAAATGACATTTTATTTTTGAAGTATAAAATATTGTTTTAAAGTTATAACTACAGGTTATAATAACGATTGGTTGTTAAAGAGACTGGGATCGGATATTGTCTTATAGCCGGCCAATATCGAAAACCACTTTAACAACTGTGTACGCGGTGGAGATTCCAAAATGAAGTAGGACGGTGGCGACGTTCTCGAGGTATATTACGTGGACCCAACTCCCGTGAGTTCGCATAAATGACTAAAACAGGAGCTATACCGGGCTACACAAAGGGTCACACCCTTTCATCGAGCATGCTCCATCGGAAACCATTCTATTACTTTTGTGATTCGATATGTGGTGCCACTTTGATTCGGGGGTATTGTTCGAGGTGGGCGGAAGCTGCTGGCTTGCCGTCACCACCGGTCCGGGAGTGCAAACGGTGTATCCACCCTGACATTGCCTCGCGTGCCGTGTCATCTCCTTATAGCGAGCCCACTACGATTTTGGTTTTAAAGATCCGACCGCGTTAAGGTTCACCATCCCCTTAACGCTATTTTCTATATGATTATACTTTACTGATTAGACACTGCTGTATATAGCGTATATTACTACATAGTAAATAGTTTAACGGATCCTTAGAGGATGGGCGGTCCCAAGCATCTTCTAAGTTACTTGTACCTTTACTACAGTTCACTTGAGTTGGTTTACATTGTATAAGTATGTATGTCCTGACTCGAGTGTTTGTATTTTTATTTACGCTCGGGTCAGCCTGAGTTATTCACAGATTTGGATTTCCACTTTCTGGAGATTGAAATCGCTGGAGATTATCTACTTGTCAAGTTTCATCTTTTCAGTTCGGTTGTTCTATTCATCTTGTACTTGGTTATCATATTTAAACTTTTGTTATACTTTATTTCTTCTATTGTATCTTATGTTACTCTGATATATTTATATAGTAGCTTCATGAACTACTATCTCTTTTACTTCCGCTGCATTATTATTACTCTGTGTCTGTGATCTGTGATTTTTATTTACTGTATATTCTGAGATTTGCCAAATTTTTATTTACAACACGGTATTTTGAGCAATTCAATTCCGGCATGAATGTCTACCTATACACTTATAATGGATGCGAATGGTTGATAATATCGGGTCATTACAGTTGGTATCAGAGTTTGGTAGCTCTAGGCAAAACTCAGCATATGGAGTAAATGTATTTACAGAATCAATTTCATTCGAGTTTGAATCTCTTCCTTTTTTACTCAATTCCTTTGAATTTTGAAACGTTCCCTACGGTTCCAAAATCCATTCGTGTCCCTCACTATTCATCTTCTTTTGACTCTGGAGTATTCCATAACTCCGCTTCGAATGATCTTTTTAGTGAGTCGGCGGTCACGCCAATTTCAAATTGAATTGAAAACGGGTGAAACTCCTTTACAATTAGCATCGATTCACCAAAGATTTATATCTATCCTTGGTTTAGATGCTAATATCTTTTGTTATCCAAAACTCTAACTCTTGAGATCGAATGTAGATTTACCCCAGAAAAATCCACATTGATCTTATTCTTTAAGTCACGGTTGACCCGGTAAATGTTGCCCGTGATTTATTTAAGCTAATCCACCTCCCTATTTTGTTATTTAATCATCTTGTCTTTTGTTTCCAATCTATTCTTCAAAACATTTTGAATTGTACTAGTATATCTATGTTTTGTTTTATATATTGTGTTGTTTGAGTTGTTGATGTTGAATTTGGTTTCTGATCGATTCGTCTGATCAACGCTATCGATAGGATTTCCAAAACACTTTGACAGAACAAACTGACACAATATTATTTTAAAATTTGGTTAATGAAATAAATTTTGATATATAAGTAAATTTATGAAACTTAATAAATTGATTTAAATTGATTATTTGAAGTGATAATACTTGATTTGGGAACTGAAATGAATTTATAACAAGAAATTTGAGAATTTAATTTTCGATTGTTTCAAACATTGTGTTTAAGTTTTAAAGTATATTATTTAAGTATTTTCGAATAATAATTTGTTTCCAAAGAATTTTAAAGTTTAAAATTAGTGCTCTTCTCTTTGTCGCTGGGAAATAACTTCGGTGATGACTGCAGCATCATCGACGTTCATTTTCGAGTTTCGAAGTTAAGATACCACCCTGTAGTCTTGCTACAGCTTTGTTTTGGGAAATTTAATTGATTTGAATTTCTAAAATATGACTTGATTTTTATATATATAGATATATGATTGAAATTTGATTTGACATATTATGTATATATTATTACTTATCTCTAAGTGGTTTGAATGTAATCGGGAATTTAGTTCTTAAATTTTATTTTAAAGAATAATTTCAATTATATAAAAAAAATCAAATTTTTTGAATAAATGATTTAAGCTTGAAATGATTGAATTGGAAAGTTTTATTTGTATAATACAATTGCATTCAATATAACTTACCTTAATTTTTCAAAAGTTAACAATGTAATTGGATAATACACAATATAAAAGATTTTATAAATAAAAATTGAGTGGTTATAATAGATGTTATATACTTAAATTTTAATTAAGAAATGATTAACAGAGGTAAATATAATAAAGGGTAATTGAATAACTTACAATAAAATAATGTTAAAAGAACTAACAATAAAAGAAAGCAGTTATAATAAGTGTAAGTATGTTTAACATAAATGATAAATATATTGAGAGGAATAAATTTAATTTTAATTAGGAATAAAGAAGAATAAAATTTATTAAGTACATTGTAAGTGTAATAAATGATTATTTTTCAAACCCATAGTTTTAAAAATTGTTAATTTAAGATGATTCGATAATAAGATAATGAAATTTGGGATAGTTAAGATTTATTTAACTCGTGAAAAGATTTATTCTCTATTTAAGTTGAAATTTCCATGCTTTCAAATTTATTTCCTTATTTTGTTTTTCAAACTATCTTTTGGTTGTCCTTATCATCCTCATCTTGCTATAGACTTGTGACGCCCCACCTCTATACCCACGCTAGCCAAGAACATTACGGTGAATGCTGTCGAGTAGCACGGAGAATAAGGCTGTTGAGGAGCGACCATCCGTGTAATTTCTTTGCGCGAGCACCGATATGTCAGATAATATAACATGCATTCTATTTCAAGAGGAAATCCGACATACCGACACAAACTCAAAGCTACTACACGGTGGCTATATAAATCCTTCGGAAAACAAATATAGAAATAAGCATAACACAAATCAGTCACAGACAATTCATATCACAAAGGCGGAAAATAGATATGAATATTACACTAGGAAGTGTACATCAGAGTAGTGGTCTAAAAAGATCCACAATATCACAAAAGAATAGTTACATGAACTACACAAAAGAATAAGTGTACATTATAGAGTCTATATCTCAAATGTATACAACAAAAACTACTAATCTAAGTAGTTAACCAAAAGCAAGAGAAATCAATCCCAAGAGAGAAGTCAAGCAGAAGCACCTGTAACATCTCGGTCTGACCCGAGTATTATTTAATAAGAAAATAATAAACGGATCAGTCTAACTATAGATATCAGATGAAACGATATAGAATCAGAGTTATGACTAAAAACATAATAATCACAAGGCCAAGCTGTGATATATAAGTAGTTGATAATCAACAGGAGATTAATCAATATCACAAAATCTACACAAGAATCCAAGAAGTGTCATACTCTTTATTTCGTTCATCAAACCACAAATATTGACGATAATATCAATGTCAATCGCAAAAGTCAATGACGCACAAATTCTAGAAGACTACACAAGAAATCCAGAAATCACTAAAGTCAATGACACACAAATTCACCAATGCACAAATATCGATAAGACTTATCAATGGAAATCACGAAAAATTGGTGAAACACAAATTCTAGAAATCTACACAAGAAATCCAGAAATCACAAAAAGGGGGGGGGGAAGGCCTATCACAAACGGGAGAATAAAGCTCACCAACACGTGTATCACAAACGGAACGCTAATTCCATGGTCGCTAACCATCACAAATTGAGCCGAAGCTCCACAAACGGCCCGAAGACCATGGGTTGCTACTCCATCACAAATTGAGTCGAAACTCCACAAAACGGGGTTTAGTCTCCCTCGCAGACAAAGAGACATCGCACATTGCTAGTCTAAATCACAAAGATGATCGTCATGATCAACGAGAAGTGTCAATTACACTAAGCTGGTAAATATATGAGTTTAGCTTCATGTCCCATAACCACTTGCTTAACTTAAATATTTACGAACAAACTGTAAATCTCTACTAGAAAATTGTCACAAGAGGTTCAATCGAACAAGTCCAAGAATTAACCGACAAAGTAAACGCAAGCGTTTCATACCACTTGTTTTACTAAGTCGTTTAATTAGATTTCTCATACGAGTGAGGTAAAGGTTTGTATATACTAATAGATTGTAAAACGGTTTTATAAACGAATTTGGTATTAAAATAGTATTGAAATCGTTTGAGGAAAGAGTTTTGATATTTACTACTAGTATATAAAACCTTTATATTTTTAAAGTGACAAATCACGAAGAAGATTGTAAGAACAATCGATCACAAAAATTCACATACGAAGACGTGAATAAAATCCAAAGAAATCGATAAAGGATCCATCGAAATGGATATTCAAAAATCCCTAAAAAGAGTCATCAAAGTCATAATAGATGATAACAACAAATAGGATTATCACGAATCGATTTAAATTGGAATTTCAATCCAAAAAGGTAAATTGGACTCAAACAGTAGGTTCAGTCGACTGAACAGAGTTTTCAGTCGACTGACCCTGTGCTTGGAAATTTTCCAGGTTCAGAAAACTTTCTGTTTCTAGTTTCAGTCGACTGTGCAGAGTTTTTCAGTCGACTGAATCATGCCTGGAAACTCTCGGGTTTCAGGTTCAGTCGACTGAACAGAGTTTTCAGTCGACTGAATCATGCCTGGGCTGTTTCTCAGCCTTATTCAAATGAAGAGCAAACTCTTCCAAAATGCAACCGGACGAACATTGGCTCTAAGGGTTTATGCCAATCGGCAACCCAGCCCTATATGCTTCTCGATGCATCACCAAAAGCATGATCAAACATCCATAAAAGGATTTCACACAAATTTGACTTAAAACCCAAAAATTGGAGTATTCACAAAACCAATCCAAATCAAGAGCAAATGCATATGAAGAAGTGTTAGGAATTCATACCCAACAACCAAAGATAATTATAGTCATAGATGTGAGATAAAAATCTCACCTTTTCACAAAATCGAACAAGAAGAAGCTTGAAAGCAAATGGAGAATCAACCTCTCTTCAACACAACCCAATTGAGCTTGAATCTAAGCTCAAAAACAAGAACATTCCCAAAATTAGGTTTAGGAATTTCTGAAATTGGTAAGAGAATAAGTTGGAGAAGAAGAAGAGAAGCTTACCAATGGATTCTTCTTGAGTTTGGAGCTAGGAATTTGATTTGCAAGGGAAACTAGGGTTTTGGAATTTTAATTTCCAATCTCTCCCACCATTAAAGCTAAGAAAACTGAAAAGAGAAAGAAGTGAGGGAGAATGGGGAGAGTGGTTCAGTTTTGGAGTATAAGTTAACATAGGACTGAGCCCAAAAACCAAACCCAAAGTACAAAGTAGCAAAAATCAACTTTCTCCAAACATATCGAAGCTTATACTCAAAAAGGTCGCAAACGGCATTTTAAACTCAATGGGAGTGGTCCCAAGTCCTAATTCGACCGTATGCAAAAAGTAGCTTTTCGGACTAAAAATCCGACTAATGATGAAATATTTAAATAAAATATTTAAATATAAAACCGATAAATATGCGGGTTGTTACAGACTCTCCTCCTTAAAGAAATTGCGTCCTCGCAATATTTTAAGAAGAAGATATATAGTAACAACCATAAAAGCATATTCAACACAAAAGAAGTTTGAAATAAGAAGTTCACCTCAAAGAGCACGAGAAAGTAAGTCCGGATGTGTACGCTCGATGTACTCTCTAAATTCCCAAGAACAATCCTTAGGATTTGAAGACCATTGAACTTTAACAAGCGGAACATCTTTATTTCGAAGTCGTTTGACTTCCGAAGCAATGATACGAATAGGATGTTGCTCATAAGTTAAATTAGGCGAAACTTCAATCTCTTCCACAACACCGGGCTCAAGAATAGAATCAGAATCTCGAAGACATTTCCGAAGTTGAGAAACGTGAAAAACGTCATGCACAGCAGAAAACTGAGCCGGTAATAAAAGGCGATAAGACATGGAATCAATACGTTCGGTGATAGGAAATGGCCCAATATATCGAGGCGCTAGTTTTCCCGATCGACTGAAACGTACATCACCTTTCATAGGTGAAACACAAATGAACACAAGATCTCCCACAGAAAATTCTAACTTCCTTCTCCGGTTATCGGCATAGGATTTTTATCTACTCTGGGCTTCTTTCATCCTATGACGAATAAGTTCAATTTTCTCTGTGGAATCACGAATAAAATCTGGACCTAAAACCAGCTTCTCACCGGCCTCAAGCCAACAAGAAGGAGATCGGCATGGCCTTCCGTAGAGTGCCTCGAAAGGTGCCATACCAATACTAGATTGGAAGCTATTATTATAGGAAAATTCAACAAGTGAAATATGATCTTCCCAACTTCCACCAAAATCAAGAACACAAGCACGAAGAAGATCTTCAAGAGTTTGATTCACACGCTCAGTTTGTCCATCGGACTGGGGGTGATAAGCGGTGCTAAAATTAAGCCTCGTTCCTAAAGCTTTTTGAAGACTCTTCCAAAATCCACTAGTAAACAATGGATCACGATCACTAACAATAGAAGTAGGAACACCATGCAATTTAACAATTTCTTTGATAAATATTTTGGCCAAAAGAGGAACGGTTCGATTAGACCGAACGGGAATAAAATGGGCAGATTTAGTAAGCCTATCAACAATCACCCATAAGCTATCATGACCCGAACGAGAACGGGGAAGTCCATCTATAAAATCCATGGAAATTCGGTCCCACTTCCAAATTGGAATTTCTAAAGGTTGCAATAACCCACCGGGCCTTTGATGTTCGGCGTTAACGAGTTGGCAAGTCATGCAACACTTAACAAAGTTAGCAATATCGAGTTTCATTCCCTTCCAATAATAAAGTCGCTTCATATCCGCGTACATTTACTACAACCGGGATGAATGGTAAATTTAGAGTGATGAGAATCTTCTAAAATATCTTTACGAAGATCACCAATATTTGGCACGACAAGTCTACCAAATTTCCGAATGCCACCACGAGAATCGATATCAAAGTCTTTCAAACCTTCAATATCAATTTTATCCTTAATATTTTGGCCAAGAAGAGCCAATTCAGGATCTAGCCTTTGAGCTTCAAGAATGCGGTCCAAAAGAGAAGGATGAGCCTCAAGGCTACATAAAACAAATGATGAGCATAACTCGGATACGCGGTCTCGAATCTCACAAGTGGATAAGATCTCGAGATCGTTCCATTCGGATATCATCATAGAAACAACAACTTGTTGTTTACGGCTAAGAGCATCGGCGACACGATTAACCTTACCGGGAGTATAAAGAATATCAAGATCATATGGTGCAAGAAATTCGAGCCAACGCTGTTGATGCAAATTAAGTTCCTTTTGAGAGAATAAATATTTCAAATACTTATGATCTGTGTAAAGAACAAATTTCTCTCCTAAGAGATAATGACGCCAAATCCGAAGAGCAAAAACAATAGCCCCAAGCTCTAAATCATGAGTGGCATATGTAGTCTCAGCAGGCTTTAATTGCCTAGAAGCATAAGCAATAACACGTTCCTTTTTCATAAGAACGGCACCCAAACCAATGCGACTAGCATCGGTATAAACAACGAAATCTTGATTCCCATCGGAAATAACAAGAATAGGAGCATCAGAAAGAAGTTCTTTTAATTTCTGAAAAGAAGCTTCACATTTGTCCGACCAAATGTATTTAACACCTTTCTTCGTCAAGCTAGTGAGAGGCACGGCAATTTTAGAAAAATCTTTAATAAAACGACGGTAATAGCCCGCCAATCCAAGAAAACTACGAATCTCTGTCACACTCTTCGGTCTCTTCCAATCTTGAATCGCTTCAATCTTTGAAGGATCCATCGGAAATTCCGGATTCGGAAATAATGTGACCGAGAAACTTCACACGAGATTGCCAAAAATGGCATTTAGAAAATTTTGCCTTTAATTGATTACTCCTAAGAGTTTCCAACACAATTCGAAGATGTTTTTCATGCTCCTCCTCGGTTTTAGAATACACAAGAATATCATCGATAAAGATGAGAACAAACCGGTCGAGAAAGTTTTTAAAAACTCGATTCATTAAGTCAACGAAATAAGCCGGGGCATTTGTTAACCCAAATGGCATAACAAGCCATTCATAAGATCCATACCGAGTACGGAACGATGTCAAAGGAATGCTATCCTCTGCAATACGAAGCTGATGAAAACCGATAGCCAAGTCCAATTGTGAAAAGACTCTAGCACCACTAAGTTGATCGAATAGATCATCAATCCGAGGTAAAGGATATTTATTTTTGATAGTAAGATCATTAAGCTTGCGGTAGTCAACGCAAAGCCTAAGTGTACCATCGGATTTCTTCACAAAAATAGCTGAAGCTCCACAAGGCGAGGAACTAGAGCGAATAAATTGCTTCGTTTCCAATTCAGATAATTGTTTACGCATCTCCTCGTTTTCTTTATTGGACATACGATAAGGAGGACGAGTGATAGGTTGAGCTCCAGGAATAAGATTAATTCTGAACTCAATTGCTCGCTTAGGTGGTAATCCTAAAACGGGCACGAATATGTCGGAAAATTCATAAACGACGTGAATAAGAGAAATAATATCACCCTCATCATCATCATCGTCATCACGAGGATTTAAAGAATATAAAGATGCAACCAAAGCAGAATTTGAATCTTTAAGAATAACAGAAACCTGATTAACAAATTGAGGATGTCGAAGATGAATAGTCCGCTCAGGACATAGGATATGAACTTCATAACGGTTAAGCCAATCCATTCCCAAAATCATTCCAAAGCCTAAATAACGCATGACATGAAAATCGGCTCGGAAAAAAAAATCACACAAAATAATCTCGACATCTTTACACAATAAACTGATTGTTGCGGACCCACCAACCGGATTCACAATTCTCAAAGAAGTCATTAAACACAAAACATCCAAAGAAAAAGTATCAACAAGTTCTTTTGATATAAAAGAATGGGACGCACCCGTATCAAAAAGAACTCGAATAGGATGATCACAAAATAAAATAATTCCATCTAGAATAGAATGAGAAATACCTTGGCCACGAGATGTGTTGCCAGGGGCTTGAGCAGCATTTAACTTTCCCTCCTTCTTGCCCTGAAGCTTGGGGCATGAAGATATAATATGACCGGGAACTTTGCAGTAGCGAAAAGAAAGAGACTTTGGGCACTTGTTCGCATAATGGTCCTTCGAACCACAACTATAGCATTCCCCACGACCAAAGGAAGAAGTCTTTGCCACGGAGGTTGCTTGCTTCTCTTTCTTATTGGGATAAGGGCCTTCAAATTTTTTTGGCCTCTTTTTGTTGTTGAAGTTTGGTTTGGAATCCACCACTTCAACGTCATTCTCTCTATCCGCCTCTTCAAGACGAAGAGCGATATCAACGAGTTGGTCGAAAGAAACTTCTAACTTTAGAAGTAATGGCTTCTTGAGACTTTTGTTTAAGCCATAGACGAATATCTGATTCTTCTTAAGAGGGGTGTTGATGTATTCAACCCCATATTTGGAAAGCGACTCGAAGGAGGCGACGTAATCAGTCACGGATGACTCACCTTGAACAAGGTCTATAAATCGTCGAGCCAATGTCACTTTTTCTGCTTCTGGTACGAATTTTAACTCGAAGCGCTCTCGGAATTTCTCCCAGGTGAGATCCGCTTCACTAATCTCAGAAACAAGAAGTTCGTACCAGTCCAATGCTCTTTCTCGGAGCATACTAGAGGCCACCTGAACTCGGTGAAGATCAATAAGATTCATGCGAGAAAAGATTCGATCGCATGACCTTAGCCAGGCCTGTACTTCAATAACAGTTTCGGAACCCTTGAATGGCTCCACACCCAAATTTGTGTAATCGCTGCACAAGCGTGCAAATCTCGACTTTGGGTGAGTAGATTCCGGGTCAGCTCCAGCAGCTTGAGCATTTGTCACTAAATCAAGAAGCTGTTGAGCAGTCATAAAAACTCCATCCTGGGGCGGAGTGCTAGAGGGCACGGCTGTGGGGCGGCCAGGTCTAGACATTTCTCTTCCTTTAGAAAGAAAGAAGAGGGAGAAAAAGGTCATTCACCAAATTGAATATCAAGCAATCTTGATAGACAAAACAAGGAATCATAAAAGAAAATAGGATAGAACGGTACGTAGACCCGAATAAAATCCTAAAGCACGACTCCTAAGATGAACTTAGGACGATGATCCTTGTTATAATATTCCATATTGTTCTGAAGTTTGGCTCTGATACCAAGCTGTGACTCCCCACCTCTATACCCACGCTAGCCAAGAACATTACGGTGAATGCTGTCGACTAGCACGGAGAATAAGGCTTTGAGGAGCGACCATCCGTGTAATTTCTTTGCGCGAGCACCAATATGTCAGATAATATAACATGCATTCTATTTCAAGAGGAAATCCGACATACCGACACAAACTCAAAGCTACTACACGGTGGCTATATAAATCCTTCGAAAAACAAATATAGAAATAAGCATAACACAAATCAGTCACAGACAATTCATATCACAAAGGCGGAAAATAGATATGAATATTACACTAGGAAGTGTACATCAGAGTAGTGGTCTAAAAAGATCCACAATATCACAAAAGAATAGTTACATGAACTACACAAAAGAATAAGTGTACATTATGGAGTCTATATCTCAAATCTATACAACAAAAACTACTAATCTAAGTAGTTAACCAAAAGCAAGAGAAATCAATCCCAAGAGAGAAGTCAAGCAGAAGCACCTGTAACATCTCGGTCTAACCCGAGTATTATTTAATAAGAAAATAATAAACGGATCAGTCTAACTATAGATATCAGATGAAACGATATAGAATCAGAGTTATGACTAAACACATAATAATCACAAGGCCAAGCTGTGATATATAAGTAGTTGATAATCAACAGGAGATTAATCAATATCACAAAATCTACACAAGAATCCAAGAAGTGTCATACTCTTTATTTCGTTCATCAAACCACAAATATTGACGATAATATCAATGTCAATCGCAAAAGTCAATAACGCACAAATTCCAGAAGACTACACAAGAAATCCAGAAATTACTAAAGTCAATGACACACAAATTCACCAATGCACAAATATCGATAAGACTTATCAATGGAAATCACGAAAAATTGGTGAAACACAAATTCTAGAAATCTACACAAGAAATCCAGAAATCACAAAAAGGGGGGGGGGGGAAGGCCTATCACAAACGGGAGCATAAAGCTCACCAACACGTTATCACAAACGAAACGCTAATTCCATGGTCGCTAACCATCACAAATTGAGCCGAAGCTCCACAAACGGCCCGAAGACCATGGGTTGCTACCCCATCACAAATTGAGTCGAAACTCCACAAAACGGGGTTTAGTCTCCCTCGCAGACAAAGAGACATCGCACATTGCTAGTCTAAATCACAAAGATGATCGTCATGATCAACGAGAAGTGTCAATTACACTAAGCTGGTAAATATATGAGTTTAGCTTCATGTCCCATAACCACTTGCTTAACTTAAATATTTACGAACAAACTGTAAATCTCCACTAGAAAATTTTCACAAGAGGTTCAATCGAATAAGTCCAAGAATTAACCGACAAAGTAAACGCAAGCGTTTCATACCACTTGTTTTACTAAGCCGTTTAATTAGATTTCTCATACGAGTGAGGTAAAGGTTTGTATATACTAATAGATTGTAAAACGATTTTATAAACGAATTTGGTATTAAAATAGTATTGAAATCGTTTGAGGAAAGAGTTTTGATATTTACTACTAGTATAGAAAACCTTTATATTTTTAAAGTGACAAATCACGAAGAAGATTGTAAGAACAATCAATCACAAAAATTCACATACGAAGACGTGAATAAAATCCAAAGAAATCGATAAAGGATCCATCGAAATGGATATTCAAAAATCCCTAAAAAGAGTCATCAAAGTCATAATAGATGATAACAACAAATAGGATTATCACGAATCGATTTAAATTGGAATTTCAATCCAAAAAGGCAAATTGGACTCAAACAGCAGGTTCAGTCGACTGAACAGAGTTTTCAGTCGACTGACCCTGTGCCTGGAAATTTTCCAGGTTCAGGAAACTTTCTGTTTCCAGTTTCAGTCGACTGTGCAGAGTTTTTCAGTCGACTGAATCATGCCTGGAAACTCTCGGGTTTCAGGTTCAGTCGACTGAACAGAGTTTTCAGTCGACTGAATCATGCCTGGGCTGTTTTTCAGCCTTATTCAAATTAAGAGCAAACTCTTCCAAAATGCAACCGGACGAACATTGGCTCTAAGGGTTTATACCAATCGGCAACCCGACCCTATATGCTCCTCGATGCATCACCAAAAGCATGATCAAACATCCATAAAAGGATTTCACACAAATTTGACTTAAAACCCAAAAATTGGAGTATTCACAAAACCAATCCAAATCAAGAGCAAATGCACATGAAGAAGTGTTAGGAATTCATACCCAACAACCAAAGATAATTATAGTCATAGATGTGAGATAAAAATCTCACATTTTCACAAAATCGAACAAGAAGAAGCTTGAGAGCAAATGGAGAATCAACCTCTCTTCAACACAACCCAATTGAGCTTGAATCTAAGCTCAAAAACAAGAACATTCCCAAAATTAGGTTTAGGAATTTCTGAAATTGGTAAGAGAATAAGTTGGAGAAGAAGAAGAGAAGCTTACCAATGGGTTCTTCTTGAGTTTGGGGCTAGGAATTTGATTTGCAAGGGAAACTAGGGTTTCGGAGTTTTAATTTCCAATCTCTCCCACCATTAAAGCTAAGAAAACTGAAAAGAGAAAGAAGTGAGGGAGAATGGGGAGAGTGGTTCAGTTTTGGAGTATAAGTTAGAAAGAAGTGAGGGAGAACGGGGAGAGTGGTTCAGTTTTGGAGTATAAGTTAACATAGGGCTGAGTCCAAAAACCAAACCCAAAGTACAAAGTAGCAAAAATCAACTTTCTCCAAACATATCGAAGCTTATACTCAAAAAGGTCGCAAACGGCATTTTAAACTCAATGAGAGTGGTCCCGAGTCCTAATTCGACCGTATGCAAAAAGTAGTTTTTCGGACTAAAAATCCGACTAACGATGAAATATTTAAATAAAATATTTAAATATAAAACCGATAAATATGCGGGTTGTTACAAGACTGGTATAGACATCTTTCTATAATCTTTCTGTTTAGATATCTTCTATAATCTTTGATAATCTTTGGTACTCATTTTGAATCCACCTTTTCGTGCTTGTGTTCTTGATTCCGGAGGACCTTGGAAAGATCATCTCCACCTTGTTAAACTTACCTATCACAATAGTTATCATGTATAATTTCCTTCTCCTTGTCATCTTGTCCTCATCTTGTTTCACTCTATCTTTTTCTGTGCTTTGCCGTACCTAATCCCTTTTCAGGGACGAAAAGTTTTGAGTGGGGGGAGTGTAACAACCCTGTATTTTTTGATTTTTTTTTTATATTTTAATTATTTTGATTGAATTTTTGATTTAAAAACTTATTTTATTTATTTTGAATGATAAACTTTAGTTTTGATATGAATTATCATTCCAAAGCATGGCTAAAAAGAATATTTTCCAAAAAGTGAATTTTTGGTCAAAATAGTCAAACTTTGACTTTTAATTTAAATTTTAAATATCTTTTATTATGAAAGAACATAAAATTTTAAGAACACTTCTTTTGTATCGTTGGAAACGGATTTAAATTGTGAAAGTTATGTATATTTCAATATTGAGTGCAATTTGTTTATTCTGCAATTTTGTTATTTTAAATAGTATAAATTTTATTTTTATTTGTCATATTTTATTGTAATATGTATTGATATGTTATTTTATGTATGTTTTTGTCTTTTAATATTTTTGAAGTGAGGTAGGAATTTTCTAGAGCTAGTTGTATTTTTCTTGTAATTTCCATGCCCTGTTTTCAATTTTTAAACATTTTCTTTAGTTCTTTTCAATTTTTCTCCATTTTAATTATTTATTTTATTTTATAAATGATAAATAAATTATTTTATTTCAAAATTTTGCTTTAGAATATTTTTAAAATGAAGTAGATATTTTTCCAAAGCCATTGATGTTTTAATTGTAATTTTTGAACCCTGTTTTCAATTTTTAAGCAATTTCCTTAATTCTTTTTTATATTTTATTTAAATTTAATTATATATTTTTATTATTTTTCACTTTGTTTCGGTTTTAGATGTAATTGGTGAAGTTTATTTTGTTTTACTTGATTTAAAAGAAAAGGAAGTATGGAAGGTTTTAAAAGCTAAGAAACGTAAAGTCGTTTCACCGTTTCTTTTACCGTTTCTTTTTCAATCAATGCATCAATTTATTGTAGCCGTTCCTTTTCTTTTGCTTATTCACGTGAAAGTTTCTCATCCCATCAATAATACACATCTATTTCAGATCTGAGTAAAGAAAAATAAGCAATGGCCTCCCCTCTTCTCTCTTTTCTTCTTCCTTTTTCTATTGTTTTGCTTGATTTTTGCCTTGCTTCTCTTGCTTTGTTTGGCCTAACACCTCCACCATCTCCTCCACCGACCACCACCACTTCCTTCCCCACATCATACACGACCAAAACCCTTCCTCCTCTGACCTGCAAGTGCCATGACCATCCCATGATGCAAAATCCACAAAAACTATGTTAAAACTCCTTAAAAAGCATGTCTAGCCACCTAGTCTTCATCACCATCACCTTAGATGACCTTGGCCACCTCCTATTGCTCCACCACCACCTCGAAACACCCCTAACCATCACCTTCATCCTCTGTCCAGATCTGAAACATGCCATAGCCGAGCCATAGATCCATGTAGCCAAGCCCAAAATGAACCAAAAACCACTATTTTGCATAAACCTCTTCATATTCATGCGTAGTAACTCCTCCACCACTTCAATACCTTGTAGCCATGCCTTATAGGACCCAAACCTGAACCAAAGTATGTCCAAACCTGAGCCAAAACATTCCCTAAGCCGTGCTAGCAAGTGTAGAAAGAAAGGCAAAAAGTTGTGTATTCATATTGCTTTTCAATTCAAAGTTATTGCTATTCAATATTATATTGAATTATAATTTTATTTTGTTTGTTTTGGGTTATAACACAAGTTCTATAGCTTGGATTTGCTCTCCACTCAAATCAAAAATCGTGCTATTGCCTTTTGGAATCCGTTGTCCATTTGTATTGCAATCTCCAGCCATAAAAGGTGAGTAAAGCTCACACGACATTTATACTTATGCAGTTGTGAAACAACAACAACCGAATGTGTAGAATTAAATATGATGTTATAACTGCCATGTGATTTTTTTATATGATGTTAAACTTGTTAAATTTCATTTCGTATTATCTGTTATCATATATATGTTGTTACTGTTCATTTATATATGTTTATCACACTGCAAGTCCCCTGCAAATTAGAAATCACTATGGGTTGAAATGATACATACCCGAACGGACTTTAGAATAAGGGAAAATTGTTATGGGCTGAAATGAAAGGCCTGAATGATTTTCAATTTATTTCATTTACTTGGGACTGCGGGTTTGAAATGATAAAACCCGGATTTTCTTTGTAAATTACGGGTTGAAATGATATATTACCCGTATCACTTTTCCTAATGTAGAAAATTATATACAAACCCGTAGTTAATATTTGTTTTCTAAAATTCTTAAAATTATTTTAGAAATGTAAATATTAAAACATTTTGATTTAAATCTAATTAAAAAGGATTTTTGTAAAATATTATTGATTTTCTGAATAATTATAAGTAAAATGAATTAATGAAAAGTTAGAAAATTTTGAACATAAGTTATTTTGGAAAATTTGATTTAATTATAATTGGAAATTAAATTGAATATGAAATTATGATAAAATTATGATAATTTGAATTTAAATGAATTCAAAGTGATTTTATATCATAATAATGATTTTTAATAAAGTTGAAATGTGAAATGAATGAATACTTTAAGTTGAAATTTTGAAATATAACTAAATTGGAAATTTATGAAATTGACTTAAAAGTGAACTTTTAGTTAAGCAAATAAAAATAAAACTAAGTTATATTTGAGACTTTGAACTTAAGTGTTAAGTTGAAATTCAATGCAAGGAATTTCAAATTGAACATTGCAATTTAATAAGTGAATTATTATTAAATCTTGATTTTTGAATGGAAATTTAACTTTATAAAATCATGAGCTTGAGGAAAATTAAATGATGTTTATAAATGTGAAAATGTATGATTTTATGAGTTAAAAATGTTTTAAATAAAAAAATATAATTGGTTGAGAAATTATATTGAATATTTGAAGTTAATTGACTGCATTTTATAAATGCTATTAATTACAATGTAAATGATATTACAGCATTTGTAAATGCTGTAGTTGATGATAATGAACTAAAAAGCTAAATTAAATTAAAAACTATTATAGCAATTTTGTAAGTGCTATAATTTTTGAATTTAACTAAGTTTATTTGGAATTTAAGTAAACCCTATTACAACATTTTGAAATGTTGACTTTTGTTAAATTGAACTGTTTGGAATGTAACTTTCCGTAGCGTTTTCTAAATGCTGCGAAAAGTGAAATTTCACTGTTTTGATAAACGTAAGTGAATAAATGAACTTTGGAAGTTGAAAATTTTGGAAATTTAATAATTTAATTTTTAACATAATAACTTCATTTTTGTGATTAAAAATGATTTTTTTTGGAATATAAACTGTTTTGAAATATGAATTGAAATGGTATTTTAAATTGAATAAAATGAATAATGATTTGAAATGTGGTTTCGAAAAGATATGATATTTTTATATATTAAAATGATTTGAAATGTGGTTTCGAAAAGATATGATATTTTGATATATTAAAATGATTTGAAACAAAGTTTTGAAAGATATGATGTTTTGATATTAAATGATTTGAAAAATGAAGGTTTGAAAGGTTATGATATTTTGATGTATTAAAATGATTTGAAAGGAAGTTTTTAAAGGATATGATAATTTAAAATATTGAAATGGTTAGAAATGACTTGATATTTATTTTGATAAATATTTGAATTGAAAGATATGGCATGATGATATATTGAAATGGTTTGAAAATGATTTAATCTTTATTTTGATAAAGGTTTGGGTTGAAATGACATTTTATTTTTGAAGTATAAAATATTGTTTTAAATTTATAACTACAGGTTATAATAACGACTGGTTGTTAAAGAGACCGGGATCGGATATTGTCTTATAGCCGGCCAATACCGAAAACCACTTTAACAACTGTGTACGCGGAGGAGATTCCAGAATGAAGTAGGATGGTGGAGACGTTCTCGAGGTATATTACGTGGACCCAACTCCCGTGAGTTGGCATAAATGACTAAAATAGGAGCTATACCGGGCTACACAAAGGGTCGCACCCTTTCATCGAGCATGCTCCATCGGCAACCATTTTATTACTTTTGTGATTCGATATGTGGCGCCACTTTGATTCGGGGGTATTGTTCGAGGTGGGCGGAAGCTGCTGGCTTGCCGTCACCACCGGTCCGGGAGTGCAAACAGTGTATCCACCCTGGCATTGCCTCGCATGCCGTGTCATCTCCTTATAGCGAGCCCACTACGATTTTGGTTTTAAAGATCCGACCGCGTTAAGGTTCACCATCCCCTTAACGCTATTTTCTATATGATTATACTTTACTGATTAGACACTGCTGTATATAGCGTATATTACTACATAGTAAATAGTTTAACGGATCCTTAGAGGATGGGCGGTCCCAAACATCTTCTAAGTTACTTGTACCTTTACTACAGTTCACTTGAGTTGGTTTACATTGTATAAGTATGTATGTCCTGACTCGAGTGTTTGTATTTTTTTTTACGCTCGGGTCAGCCTGAGTTATTCACAGATTTGGATTTCCACTTTCTGGAGATTGAAATCGCTGGAGATTATCTACTTGTCAAGTTTCATCTTTTCAGTTCGGTTGTTCTATTCATCTTGTACTTGGTTATCATATTTAAACTTTTGTTATACTTTATTTCTTCTATTGTATCTTATGTTACTCTGATATATTTATATAGTAGCTTCATGAACTACTATCTCTTTTACTTCCGCTGCATTATTATTACTCTGTGTCTGTGATCTGTGATTTTTATTTACTGTATATTCTGAGATTTGCCAAATTTTTATTTACAACGCAGTATTTTGAGCAATTCAATTCCGGCATGAGTGTCTACCTATACACTTATAATGGATGCGAATGGTTGAAAATATCGGGTCGTTACAAATGATATTTGATATTCAGGTTAAATCAACTTCCAAATATTAAAATTCAATTAAATATTTCAATTTCAAATGTCAAAATTTCTGGGTCGTCACAATTTCAAAGATGAAATTCTTTTAAGATGGGAGAATGCAACACTCTTGGTTCCTAATAAAAGCAAATCATTATTTAAAATAGGAATTTTGGTAATTTTACATAAAGCGAAAAAATTGAATTTTTACAAATGAAGTAGTTTGGGAAATCTGATTTTACCATTACGTTTAGTAGATTTTTCAAGCCTAAATTTATATAAAACTTCAGAACCGAATGCCAAATAAAAGAGAAACAGATCATTTAACATAGCATGTGTTTCAAGGCAGAACAGGTCAAGGCCTAAGTGGATCGAGGATGAATTTGGGATTTTTGACTATAAATTGAGAAGATATGTGATTTTAATTCATTCTACGTTTATTCCACTTCATTCCAGAGCTGCCACAAAACTTTAGCTTCGTGCTCTATTCCTTTTCTCCTTCTTCGCACTTGTAGATCAAAAAAATTCATATAAATTCCAAATCAAAAAGGAAAAAAGATATCTAATCCAAATACTTAGCGAGAAAAATAGAAGAAGACGAAATTTATCCAAATCAAATCAAAGGTGGAAACTTGAAGACATCTATCAGGAGGTTTATCAAAGCATCATATAAATAAGAATGAGTTTATCTTCAAAACAAATTAGATTTTAGATAAGCGTTTGAATTTCACTTATATATCTATTTAGACTTAAATATGATTTAAAATTAAATTGATAATTTATATGAATTTGATAATATGGAAACCCTTATTCCATTATTTTGATAATGGAAATTCTTATTAACTGGGGAGATGGGGTAGATTAATTGAAGATTCGCCCATAAGTCATATAAATCTAATTCTATGTAATAGTTGTGAATTAATTTAGATGAATAAAATTGAATATATGTAAATCGATCATAGAATAGTTTACATATAGTCAATTGGATAAACTACAGAAAAGTTAGGATTTGATAAATGTTGCAATTACGTATAGATAATTGTTTAAAAGTGCAACTATAAAAATGCGAAAGTTATACTTGAAGTTTAAATAGAAGATCTAATGATAAAAGATTAAAACCGGATCCAAATATCATGTTAAAATATTGAAAAATTCCATTTTCAGTCGACCGATAGTAGACTGACTAAAAGGCATCAGTTGACTGAACACTCAAGAAGTTGATTAGTTATATTTATCCCGTCGACCATTGTGCTATTTGATAAATAATAATTAAGGCAACCATTCAACTAACTATGTCTATTCAGTTGACCAATAACTCATAGGTTGCATATGTTGGACCAACCCCGGTATAGGACAAGTAGGATAGCTTTGGGGATATGTTCAACCTTACTTAACGTTGCACAGTTCATGTAGCTTCCCGATGCTGTATAATATGATACTCAAACGCAATGCTTGATTGTATTGCAATAAGTTGCTCTCATTATTGCTATGGCAGTCATGGTCGCATACGTTAGCTTGCAGACTGAGTTAGGGTAATAGAGATATCAATGTTAGTCGAAGTTGCGTCGTTTGGGCAATTGCACCTACGAGATAAGTCGAATTGTTTATCGACTATTCTATGCTATTAGTTGAACGATGTGGAGCATAGGATTTTTACCAATGAGGTTGTATACTCGATGCACTGTGCATAGTCTAGTATCAGGATTGTATACTCGATGTGTACCTTGTCATTGTGATTGTATTGTAACAACCCGAAAGTTGACCCATAATAATTAATTAGTTAAATAACGAAATGAAAAAATAACTTTGTGAAATTATCGGAATTGAGACACGGGAGTTGCATCATTATGTCCATGGTAATTTTCTGGTCAATTTCCAAATATAAAACATCAGAATCGGAGTCAATTTGAAGAAGATACGTACGAAACAAGAATCAACGAAATATTTTATATATATATATATATAATGCATAGGGAGGTCGACCAGGAGGTCGACCCACCCCTAGCCTAGGTCGACCGGCTGGTCGACCTAGCTAGAAAGGCGTTCGACCCCCAGGTGACCCGCCTACGGGTAAGAATCGAAAAAGTTTCTTTTTCGTGCTGTGTGATTTTAATACGTCATTTTCATTGTTTTGCTCAATCTGGTCAATTCGTGCTTCCATCCGATGGCTCCTATTCGGCCTATGACGTGGTTGCATCCTATTCAATCTCCAAATCCTACGTTCTGAGATCCACTTCTACCTGTATAAATAAGACCCTAGGCCTAACACATTTTCTCATTCTAGATTTTCTCCGCTTGGGTTCACCTTTTGAGGAAGGATCCTGAAAGGAATGATTTTCCAAGGAGAGAATCTTTTTAATAAAAATATATAGTATCCTCAAGTGGATCTGAGAAGACCAAAAAGGAAGAACTTAGGACCATAGGTGAGTGATTGTAATTATTTTAGATTTTTAAGCAATTTAAAATAATTGGGTTTCCAATAGTTGTAGTTTTTCTACGATTTTGGGAAATACATTTTTATCAGTTATTTTTAGTTTTAATTTTATTTTCTGTCTATTTCTTTTTTAGCTATTCTTTTCAGTTAATTTTATTTTATTTCTATTTGATATAGCTTTTCCATTTACTTACGGTTTATTTACAGTATTTTAATTTATTTACTATTATTTATGTGTTATTTACATCTTTTTCCTACACTTCAGATTTTCTTCTATTTTCAATTTTGTTTTATTTCTCCTTCTTCTTTGCGTATGGATTAGAATAGATTAAATGCGAATATGGATTAAAATTGTAAGAATACTAAAATAACAGAAGATAAGATGTAAATTGTGAAGACTGTATCAAAAATGGAATTACGACTAAAATTGAGCCTAATTATGATATTGATGTTAGAATTGGACTAATTAAAGATAATTGGCCTAGTTATAGCTTAGAATTATAACTAAAAAGAATATAAGATGAAATGGTCTTATTTTTACACTTAGACCTTGGGTTAAGTAATAAGCATGATTATAACGTATGTTATAATAAGAAATAGAACAGAGTGAGGCTTATTTAAGACTTAGGATAAGTTAATAAGCACAGACAGTAAGAACAAAAGTAAAGGCTTATTTAATTAATTTATCTAAGTTAATAAGAAAAGAATTAAAGTCGGACCTGTACCAAATAACATTCCCTTATTTCTATAAACACGGTGTTTCACATAACCCTGAAGTGAAACGAGGTGTCTCACATAACCCTGAAGTGAGACGGGGTGTCTCATATAATCCTGAAGTGAGACAAGGGGTACGCTTATGTTAATGACGGTAGTAAATGATCAATAAGTAGAAGTCTAAATCATGGGGATTAGGGCAAGGGGCGCAACTAGATATTGTTTGGATGATGGGCCGGTACCAACATCATTTCCCCTATTATTTCTATAGACACGGTGTTTAACATAACCTTGAAGTGAAATGAGGTGTCTCACATAACCCTCAAGTGAAACGAGGTGTTTCACATAACCCTAAAGGGAGACGAGGGGCACGCTTATGCTGGAGCTTGACGTAATAAGAAGACCCAATAGGTGGAACAACAAGTAACATGAGCATGGCGGTGGTTACACGTGCGACTTCTATTCGGGTGCTCAGAAATCATTATGAGTTCCAAGTGCTTAGTATGTGTACCTTTCATAGGCACTAAGGTCTACTGTGTAAGAAGCTTTAGCGCCCGGTCCACAGAAGATTCTATGGAGTAGCAGGCCGATCAAAGGTAGTATTAGGAATTTAGCCAAATTTAAGCAGCTATCAAAAACAAGTGTAAACAATCAATGTTAATCAATTATGTTGATCAAGTTAATTCGTATTTATTTCCAGCTTATTCCTTCTCTCTATTTCCTTTGTTTTATTTATATACTAGAACTATTGTACAGTCTATTACTTTTACTTTGCTTAACGATTCTAGTAATTACAATCATTCACCCGACATTTATTCTAACCCACTCCTCCATTTTCCCCTTTTCCCCCCATAGGAAATCGGGGGCAAGGGTGGTAGACTACAGGCATTTGAAGATTTCTTCGGAGGAGATTCTATCATTTATTTCTTTTCTTTATTTTCAGTTTTTAGTTCTTTTTGTTGAGCTTAAATTTTGTGAGGGGTGTATTGTACTCCGGTATTATTGATACTATGGATTTTATTTCGCAAGACACGTAAGGTTATTTTGACATTTGATGCATTTGGTATTTGGCGACTTATTTGATTTATAAAGTAATTCTAAGGTTTTTTTTTAAATAAATTATTATTATTATAATTTTTTTCGCTGTTTATATATTTTTGTCTTGTGAATCTTAGTCTCTACTAGCTTTAGCTAAACCTACAACACAACATGCCTTTTAGTGTGCTCTTTTGGGTATACTAAGGGGTGTGGGGTGTTACTTATGTACTCGGTGTGTGTGACTTAAGCAACGTACCATTGAGACTGTGTACTCAACGTATAGTTAAGAGTTTACCATTTAGATTATTTACCCAATGTATGGTTAGGATATTTTGGATTTCTAACCTTTGAGTAAAAATCTATTTGGGCTATTATTAGACATAGGAGCATTATAAGTTGTTACCATATATTATATCAATTTGTAATTTGTTAGAAGTGGCATACATATAAATAAACGCCCTTAGGTTATGTTGATTATAAATGATAATTTAATTGCCTATCAATACCATACCACTAGTGATGCTTTTCACGTAGTGGATTTTTTTGATTCCCTCTATTTTTCCTCTTTATACCTATTACACGATGATAGGATAATAGGTTTGTATGACGAGGATAAGATATGTGGAAGTGGCGACCGTACGCTTTTGAAGTATATTTATTTATTGTTATTTCCAGTGTATCTTGATGTACTTGTAGGTTAGACATATATTATATTTCAGTTTGTACATTATTGGAAATTTTATTTTGAGGTTTCTTATATGGACCACTATTGTTTTAAAACATAAATGATTTGGTTATATTTTATTTCCTCCCTTATGAGATCTGGAAGTGTATGTTTAAAGTAATATTTATCTCTGTACCGTATGTACCATAAAAAACCCAACGATCTATATTTCTTGGCAATGCGAGTTCAAACACCACTTTTGGGGTTTGAGTCATTGTGTAACGACCCGCCTTTTGGACAGTTTAAACCGACGATCAAATACACATGTCGATTCCAAACCATTCAAAAGGGCAGATGGTTATTGGGGTAAATAAGAAAAGAAAAGAAAGAGAAATAAAGGAAAAGAAACAACACCGAATCTCGCAGCGGAACGATAAAATATAATAGTCAAATAAACAGTTCATGAAGCTGTTTACTATACTTTGACAATTATTTATACAACATTTATCAGAGTTATACATATACAACAGAACAATTAAAATAATGCGGCAGAGAGCATGATGCAAGGGTAATAATAGTAATAGTATACCAAATCTTCGTCTTCATTCTCCAGAATAGATCTTCAAAAATCTGAAAAACTCAGGACAGACCCGAGCGTAATGAAAAGACAAAACACTCGAGTCAGGACTAAAATATCCTTATGAAAGTTAAATCAATCGTAAATAAATATGAGTGTAACGGCGTTAGAGATGTTTACGGGATTTTACATCTCATTCCAGTGTCAACGTGCGTGCAATAACTCAAGAGATGTTACGGGATTTTCCATCTCTTAAGGATCCGTTAAACTATCTACTATGTAGTAATGTACGCTAAGTAGGTAATGCCTATCAGTAATATAAAGTATCAAAATAGCGTTAAGGCATTACCATAATCCCCCTTAACACGTTTTTATAATGTCATAGTCTATACAGCACCGTAAGCCCCAACGTAAACTGGTGGTTATCAGAGGGTACCCCATAGGTATAACACAAAACCAAACGTAGTGGTTGCGAATAGGATAATCAGTATGACAAGGTACATGAGGCGATACCAACTAGGATACTAGTAGGTGCGTGATCTGGACTGATATTGGGCATAGCCAACAGCTACCCCAACACCGCGAAACAACACTCCCAAATCAAGGGGTGCACCCAAATCGCATCACAAATGTAATAGATATGGTATCGAAGAAGTGTGTCTGCTAGAGGTGGCGAACCTCAATGGCCCGGCGCGGCTCCTGTTTTAGTCATGTCAAGGGTCATCCAATATCGTTCTCTTTCTTCAGTCAACGCGTTCACCAAACCATCCACTTCATTCTGGATCAACACTCTGCATATAATAGTTATTAAAGTGGTTTTCGGTATCGACAGAGAATATGTCCATATCCGATCCCGGTCTCTTTAATAACTACGTATTATTACACCATTAGCTCTTTTACATTTCAAATTGGTTCATAATTGATATCAAATATCATATTCGCTTTAAAAATCAAGTCCATATCAAATATCATCATATCTATTCAAATGTAAGATTCATTTCAAAATCAATTTTCGCATCAATATCTCATTTCGATTTCAAAATCATTTTGAATTTAAATTTAGGTTGCAACTTCATTAAATCCAATTCGTATTCAAATTCAAGATTTAAACATAAACATTTCACCTTATTAACCAGTTTGGGGATTTTAGAAAATAGTTTTAAGTAGTTTTAAAAGTGGTTTTAAATAATTAAAATAGTTAAAATACTTAAAATCTTAAAATGGGTTTGAAATAGATAAATTAGTTTAAAATAATCTAAATTGGATTAAGCAGATTTAAAATAGATTAAAATAGTTTAAGTATTTAAAGATGGTTTATATAACAGAGTAATTTGGAAAACAAAATAAAATAGCTTCAAAACCAAACCATTCTATTATAACTTCCCAATTCAAAACAAATTTCAATTTCCATTTTACCGATTCAATTTCGATTTCGATTCAATCAATGTCAACTTTGACTTCAAATTTATTAAATTTTATATTCACTTTCAATTAATTCAATTTCGATTTATATCGATTTAGAGCTGGATTTTCAAAATATCAATTTATAACACTTAACAAAATTTTCCTTCAATATTCAAATTTAAATCCAAATTTCAAATATGATTCAATTCCAAGCTCATTTCAAAATATCATTTTTTTGTCACTTTTACTTAGAAATATTCAAAGCTCAAATTTAATGTTCAATCCATAAAACAAATAAATTTCCGAAATTCAATCATATCCAAATTTTAAATCTCAAAGTCTCCACTTAAATTTATTCAACAATTTCTTTTAACCAAAATTTTATTTCAACATTCCAAACTCAATTTTCGATAAATTCGATTTCTATAAATTGATTTCTATTTATAACTTTTAAATCCAACATTTAAATAAATTTCAAATTGACGATTTTAAAAATTATTAATTTAGCCAATTCGGTGTCCGTATATAATTTTCTATCCTATGGCCAAGTAGTTATTTATTTCAATTAAATGTCAGGGATGAATATATATCACTTAAATCAATCATAGTGTCATATGTATGCATAACAGGTTATATATAAGCGATAAACATCCAAACATTTAAATATCAACCAATAGCATCCATCGAAATAAATCATCCAATAGACAATACAATTCATAGCAATTTCATAGTTATCAATGTCGGGTAATTTTAGCACTATTCAATTTCAATTTTAACGGTCAATTTAATTTTCAACGGTTAATTCAAATGACAATCTATATAACAATTAAATTTATCAAACAACGACAAATAAAATTCATAACACTTCATAATGTCAAATTTAACTAGCATAAAGATATTTAGTACGTTGTGAGCGTTATAAAACACTTACCTTGATTTTACGATGTCACCGAGACGTTCCGATTTGGAACTAAACCGGACGACTTCCAATTTTAGCCCAAATTTCAACTATCTCCAAATTCATCCAAACCATTTTCGTTTCGAAGCTCTCGCCATCACGATCGCAACGCAAAAAGTCTCGTCTCAATCGGACCTCGTATGTGAGAGTTATACATTTTATAAGTTATCGACATTTGAATTTATAAAACAATTTATATTATATTAAAATTATCCATACCCAAAGGAAACAGGCCCATCCCTCTCAAGCTTCTTCCCCAAACTCCCTGTAGCGATTTCCTGTGCACGAACGCACCATTGTCGTGCACCATCCTTCACTGATACGAAGCTAGACAACTTCGTTCAACGAACCGATAACGCCATCGATCCTCTCTCCCGAATCTCCACCTCCCCGTACCATCCACTTCGAGTTCGGCCACCCTAATAAAAACGCGACCCGTGCCAGCTCACGCACGACGTGAAACGTCGCATGCCCCAAAACGTGATCGCGCATCACCAAAACGTGCTCCGAGGTGCTATTTTCGATGACGAGTTCAAATACGCACTCCAATCCGCGAATCGATCGCTAAATCACTCGATTTAGAAAACCCTAGCTCACTAGTTCCCACGTCCATCTTCATAAACCACAGCCGCACCCAGCAACGAGCATACCAGGTCGAAGCAAATGATGAAATAGGATTTTAGGAAGAGGTTTGGGATTTTTTCATTGGAGATTTTGCAAGAAATAAATTTTTAAAGTTGGGTTTATGTTTTTTTTCTGCCTGAAGCTTGCGTGCAGTTATTAAAAGGGAAGGAGAGGCTCTTGCGTGTTTGAATGGGTCAAAGGTACAGTGAAAAGATCGGATAGCAGCTGAAAAGGAGATTGACTAACTAAAATATTTATTTAAATTTCAAAATACCTCGATCTACGCAACTCGAAATTTCGAACCCCTATCAAGACGTGCCGCTAGGCGTTTATAATGTTATACCCCTATTCCGGACGCAATGGAAAAGGTTTCAAGTCCTAATTCGATCGTATGTGGAAGTTACGGAAATAAACGATCAAATTTAAATTAAATCGATTAAACGAATTTCTATGCGTTATGGCTTGCTCCGGACAAACGGTAAATCCGATTGACACGAAATTCGAAATATTACAATAATATCGCATTACGGATCCGATGAAACTGGTTTCGTCGAAATCCGAGACTGTTTGAAAAATGAGTATTTTAACTCGCCAAATTAATATTAAAACCATTTCGATGCGTTTCGAGCTGCCACGGTCAAACGACAACTCCGATTGCTACGAAAATTTAAATCCGATAATAACTAACTATTACGGATCCAATGGAACTAGTTTCGTCCAATTCTGAGACTGTTCAAAATTTGGCTATTTTTCGGTCGATAATTAAATATTAAAATATTCAATTTTCACAAATTTACTTTTAATTCGATTTTAAAAGTTCTACAACATCATTCTAACTTTAATATGATAAAATAAAATTTTACAAATCATTTTTAATCATATTAAATCCGTTATTCAATTATCCAATAAATTCAATTTTAAATCTTATTAACTCTATTATAATCCCAATGTAACTTTACATTCACTTTGGAAACCAATTTGAATCATATTAAATCAAATTTCAATTATTCACTCTATTTTCATATATTAAATTTCAATATCAAATTAATCATATCAAATTCGGAATTTAATTATTCAAACATTTGTAATATTAAATTTAAACAATTTTTATTATTCTTGAATCGCTATCCTTTGAGATATTCAAAACGAACTTAAAAATTTAACTTTTGAAACGAATTAAAATTATAGAACAACCATTTCCATTTACGGTTATTCAATTCCCATTATTAAATTTATTCAATAAATTCCAAATAGTAAATTTAAACAATTTCGATTACCCAATAATCCATTATCTTATGAATATTGAAATTGAACTTATACGATTAAACTTTTAAAACCAATTCCCAATTTAGAACACTATTTTCATTTTACAATTATTCAATTATTCAATAATTTTCAAATATTTAATTCAAACAATTTACCTGTTTAATATTCAATATTTGATTTAAATAGATTTTACTTATCAATCAATTACACTATTATACCCAATGAATTCAACATTTATTATCCTATCCAACTATTGATTGCAACGACATTCACTAAGTAGCGTTTAATTTCATTACTTGGATAATTATTGTTGCAATTCATTCCAGTTATTATTATTCCAAATGAATTACATTTTTTTTTCTAACACTAAATCACGAAGTCTTATCAAATTAGCTATTTTAATTATCGGAAATTTACGGGTCGTTATACTCTCCCCCACTCAAAACTTTTCGTCCCCGAAAAGGAAAAAGAAGAGAAAAGGAACTAAGTTTAGAATTCAACATTAGATATATTTATTTCAAAGTTACCAACTCATAAAAAATATGAAATACCATTTATAGAGTCATAACTACGCTTCCACTAAGTTACCCCAAACGGATTTCTAACTTTAAAAGTTAGTTATCAAAACAGGTTATAAAAGATTTTCTAACACCCGGATTTTACGGAAAATTTCGGCAGAGTCTCCTTTGCGCGGCTCGATCGGTACAGCTACAAAACGCCTCTACGGGCCCCAAACCAACAAAAGAAAATCAAAAGCCAAGTGGCTCATCAAAAAAAATCACCAAATCCAATGACAAAATAAACATGTACCTTATATATTATTAGCGAGCATATACACTAATATAGCGCGAAAGCGAGCTCCAAATGCGAAGCAAGCGCAATCCGCACCTACTAAACACTCAACAAACAATGAGAAACATGCATATATGAAAATAGTGTCAATATACATCATATAGCAACATAACAACTACATGTGCCAACATAGCAAATGCAACAAACAACAAATGCAACCATCAATCAACCATCATCCAACAAATCCATAACCAATCAATTTAAATTTACTTCTCATTAATATTTATCGACTTGGGTTTCCATTTTAATCACAGTTGATTCATTAACGTTGGATTTTACTAACATTCATTCTCAATTCAATTAGTTAACATTCACTAATTTATATTTATATTAGTTCACTTCCAATTTGAATCAAATTAAATTCTATTTAAATTCATTTAACTTCCAATTTGATTTCATTAATTTATAGCTTTCAATTTCATTAACACTTAATGAATTATATACAATCAACTAACAATCATATAACAACCAAATCATACCCATCATAACCAAATTGTTAATTTTACATTCAATTTGGTTTATCTCTTTCAATTCCAATTTATTCTTAGCCATACCAAATTCTCTTGTTTACATTTACTTCATATTCAGTTTCAGTTAATAACAAATTTATTTGCGGAACATTTTATTAATCTTCACTTTAATTTATAGTCATTCCATAAAAGTCTAACTTCTCATATATGGCTTTCTTAGTTTATAGTTATCTCCAAAGTTACAAATTTATCTTCACATATTTGGCATTTTAAATTTCCAATATTAACTATTAATTAAGTCCGTAAGCCGTACATATATCATCCGTGAGCAATATCAATCTAATCGCTTATTCGGTCACACAATTTCACTTCCAACTAGTGTCGTTCACCCGACTCTCTAGTGCGGACTCAGATTTGGTTCCTTGATTGGAAACTGTTACTCTCCTTGCATAGCCATATACTATGATAGATAATTCTAGAATCAAACCAAAAATCCATATCCAGGGTTCGCCGTCGAAAATCGAGTGAAAAATCCTAACTTGGATCGATATAAATCATCTCGAAATTTTGTGCTCGAATTTGGATCAAATCGTTATGAGAATAAAATAATATACGTACAATCTCACGTATTACCTTTCAATGGATTTCTATCCAATTTATCTATACTAAATTATTTTGTTGACTTCTAATTTTTCTCACTTAATTACTCACAATCCATTATTCAGTTAGTGTATTCATTTCCTTACATAGCACATACTTTAACATTATCTTTTCTCAAACATCATATCATAGGATTTGCTTACTCAAGTTCATTTTAAACATTCTAAATAATTTAATTAAACTCAATTTCTTTCCCCAATTGATTCTTAGCTATACCAAATTCTTTTGTTTTCATTTATTTCAATTTCATAATTTTAGTTAATAACAAATTTATTTATGGAACATTTTATTAACCGACACTTTAGTTTATTAATCATCCTATAAAAGTCTAACTTCTCATATATGACTTTTCTTATTTTACGGTTATCTCCAAGTTACAAATTCAAAATTTTTTTCTCTATGCAATTTATATTTATTTTCTATAACCAATTTACAAAAGATATTATACAATTCATCTGTCTTCTTTCTTAAATTCACTTACTTGTTCCATTTATCCATTCATCATTTCAGGTTATTTTTAAGTATATAACATTTTTATCACAACCAAATTTTCATTTATATACATTTTAATTCCTTTTTGAGTTTTCCTTACTTGTATATTTCAATTACTTTCAGGTTCTGTTTATCTATACAATACCTCATTACATATCCAAACATCGTTTTAACTTTTTTTTTTTCACATTTGGTAAGTCTTGTTATATGTTATCAGAATGAAATTTAGGTATTATACAAATTTATAGAATTTCATTTTTCTTAATTAGAATGTTCACAAATTTAATTTTTTTAAATCTTCTTTACCTTTCAACTTTAAAGTTTTCCAAAACAATAAGCTTAGATGTCTTAATCCTCTTATTTTATAAATTCTGGTTATTCACCTTTCATTCAAATATTTTGAAAGTTATTAATTAACAGAACTTAGAAATTTAAATGCCCGATTCTTTTCAAATCGTTTGAAAGAAATATATACAATTATATCTTTTAATATATCAAATCATACCGTTGGAGTTTAAACCAAAACCCATTTACCCAAAATAATTTAGAAGAAAAAGCAAAACTTCTTAGTAGTCTCCCCCACTTTGAGACTCAAAAATGAACGTCGATGATGCTGCGCAGTCATCACCGAAATTATTTTCCAGCGACATAAGAGAGGAGTAATTAATTCATTCCTTCTTAAAAATCATTTCAAAATATTTCCTAAAATATTTTCCAACTAATATCACAATATATTTTCTTCAAAACTTTGAGAACTATTTTTTTCAAAATCTCCGGGTCTTAAATTCAATATTTTCCAATTTAAATCTATTTTAAGTCACCTTTATATAACATTCTTATAGGATTTTCTATCTTAAAACATTCCACAAGTTGTTTTATTATTGTTCATTTAGTAATTCATCTTATTTATTAAATTACAACATCCAAGTTATGATAATAACTAATATTTTAATTCCTAACAACCAGGTAAGATAGACAAGTCACAATAAATTTTGAAAATAAATTCTTTATACACAAAATATAATTAAGGCAAAATTTATTTCATTTACCCAATTTCAAAACAATACTATGTCGAATTTGTTCTGTTTAAGTGTTTAGAGATCCCTATTAATGACTTTAATTACTCGTATTGACCAGAATCCATAAGCCACTCAACAAATCAACCGACACAATATAAAATATTTTATATCACTAACAAATACGTTCTCTCATATATATATATATATATATATATATATATATATATATATATATATTCACTCAGCGACTCATCATAGGGTATTACTACCCTACTTATAAAGAGTCATACCCCATAAAGCTAAGGTTATCGCTAAACCAAAGCTCTGATACCAACTGTAACGACCCGCCTTTTGGACAGTTTAAACCGACGATCAAATACACATGTCGATTCCAAACCATTCAAAAGGGCAGATGGTTATTGGGGTAAATAAGAAAAGAAAAGAAAGAGAAATAAAGGAAAAGAAACAACACCGAATCTCGCAGCGGAACGATAAAATATAATAGTCAAATAAACAGTTCATGAAGCTGTTTACTATACTTTGACAATTATTTATACAACATTTATCAGAGTTATACATATACAACAGAACAATTAAAATAATGCAGCAGATAGCATGATGCAAGGGTAATAATAGTAATAGTATACCAAATCTTCGTCTTCATCCTCCAGAATAGATCTTCAAAAATCTGAAAAACTCAGGAATGACCCGAGCGTAATGAAAAGACAAAACACTCGAGTCAGGACTAAAATATCCTTATGCAAGTTAAATCGATCGTAAATAAATATGAGTGTAATGGCGTTAGAGATGTTTACGGGATTTTACATCTCATATCCAGTGTCAACGTGCGTGCAATAACTCAAGAGATGTTACAGGATTTTCCATCTCTTAAGGATCCGTTAAACTATCTACTATGTAGTAATGTACGCTAAGTAGATAATGCCTATCAGTAATATAAAGTATCAAAATAGCATTAAGGCGTTACCATAATCCCCCTTAACACGTTTTTATAATGCCATAGTCTATACAGCACGGTAAGCCCCACCGTAAACTGGTGGTTATCAGAGGGCACCCCATAGGTATAACACAAAACCAAACGTAGTGGTCGCGAATAGGATAATCAGTATGACAAGGTACATGAGGCGATACCAACTAGGATACTAGTAGTTGCGTGATCCGGACTGATGTTGGGCATAGCCAGCAGCTACCCCAACACTGCGAAACAACACTCCCAAATCAAGGGGTGCACCCAAATCGCATCACAAATGTAATAGATATGGTATCGAAGAAGTGTGTCCGCTAGAGGTGGCGAACCTCAACGGCCCGGCGCGGCTCCTGTTTTAGTCATGTCAAGGGTCATCCAATATCGTTCTCTTTCTTCAGTCAACGCGTTCACCAAACCATCCACTTCATTCTGGATCAACACTCCGCGTATAATAGTTATTAAAGTGGTTTTCGGTATCGACAGAGAATATGTCCATATCCGATCTCGGTCTCTTTAATAACTACGTATTATTACACCATTGGCTATTTTACATTTCAAATCGGTTCATAATTGATATCAAATATCATATTCGCTTTAAAAATCAAGTCCATATCAAATATCATCGTATCTATTCAAATGTAAGATTTGTTTCAAAATCAATTTTCGCATCAATATCTCATTTCGATTTCAAAATCATTTCGAATTTAAATTTAGGTTGCAACTTCATTTAATCCAATTCGTATTCAAATTCAAGATTTAAACATAAACATTTCACCTTATTAACCAGTTTGGGGATTTTAGAAAATAGTTTTAAGTAGTCTTAAAAGTGGTTTTAAATAATTAAAATAGTTAAAATACTTAAAATCTTAAAATGGGTTTGAAATAGATAAATTAGTTTAAAATAATCTAAATTGGGTTAAGTAGATTTAAAATAGATTAAAATAGTTTAAGTATTTAAAGATGGTTTATATAACAGAGTAATTTGGAAAACAAAATAAAATAGCTTCAAAACCAAACCATTCTATTATAACTTCCCAATTCAAAACAAATTTCAATTTCCGTTTTACCGATTCAATTTCGATTTCGATTCAATCAATGTCAACTTTGACTTCAAATTTATTAAATTTTATATTCACTTTCAATTAATTCAATTTCAATTTATATCGATTTAGAGCTGGATTTTCAAAATATCAATTTATAACACTTAACAAAATTTTACTTCAATATTCAAATTTAAATCCAAATTTCAAATATGATTCAATTCCAAGCGCATTTCAAAATATCATTTTTTTGTCACTTTTACTTAGAAATATTCAAAGCTCAAATTTAATGTTCAATCCATAAAACAAATAAATTTTCGAAATTCAATCATATCCAAATTTTAAATCTCAAAGTCTCCACTTAAATTTATTCAACAATTTCTTTTAACCAAAATTTTATTTCAACATTCCAAACTCAATTTTCGATAAATTCGATTTCTATAAATTGATTTCTATTTATAACTTTTAAATCCAACATTTAAATAAATTTCAAATTGACGATTTTAAAAATTATTAATTTAGCCAATTCGGTGTCCGTATATAATTTTCTATCCTATGGCCAAGTAGTTATTTATTTCAATTAAATGTCAGGGATGAATATATATCACTTAAATCAATCATAGTGTCATATGTATGCATAACAGGTTATATATAAGCGATAAATATCCAAACATTTAAATATCAACCAATAGCATCTATCGAAAAAAATCATCCAATAGACAATACAATTCATAGCAATTTCATAGTTATCAATGTCAGGTAATTTTATCGCAATTCAATTTCTATTTCAATTTTAACGGTCAATCTAAATTTTCAACGGTTAATTCAAATGACAATCTATATGACAACTAAATTTATCAAACAACGACAAATAAAATTCATAACACTTCATAATGTCAAATTTAACTAGCATAAAGATATTTAGTACGCTGTGAGCGTTATAAAACACTCACCTTGATTTTACGATGTCACCGAGACGTTCCGATTTGGAACTAAACCGGACGACTTCCAATTTTAGCCCAAATTTCAACTATCTCCAAATTCATCCAAACCAATTTCATTTAGAAGCTCTCGCCATCACGATCGCAACGCAAAAAGTCTCGTCTCAATCGGACCTCGTATGTGAGAGTTATACATTTTATAAGTTATCGACATTTGAATTTATAAAACAATTTATATTATATTAAAATTATCCATACCCAAAGCAAACAGGCCCAGCCCACTCAAGCTTCTTCCCCAAACTCCCTGTAGCCATTTCCTGTGCACGAACGCACCATTGTCGTGCACCATCCTTCACTGATACGAAGCTAGACAACTCCGTTCGACGAACCGATAACGCCATCGATCCTCTCTCCCGAATCTCCACCTCCCTGTACCATCCACTTCGAGTTCGGCCACCCCAATAAAAAATGCGCCTGTGCCCAGCTCACGCACGACGTGAAACGTCGCATGCCCCAAAACGTGATCGCGCATCACCAAAACGTGCTCCGAGTGCTATTTTCGATGACGAGTTCAAATACGCACTCCAATCCGCGAATCGATCGCTAAATCACTCGATTTAGCAAACCCTAGCTCACTAGTTCCCACGTCCATCTTCATAAACCACGGCCGCACCCAGCAACAAGCATACCAGGTCGAAGCAAATGATAAAATCGGATTTTAGGAAGAGGTTTGGGATTTTTTCATTGGAGATTTTGCAAGAAATAAATTTTTAAAGTTGGGTTTATGTTTTTTTTTCTGCCTGAAGCTTGCGTGTAGTTATTAAAAGGGAAGGAGAGGCTCTTGCATGTTTGAATGGGTCAAAGGTACAGTGAAAAGATGGGATAGCAGCTGAAAAGGAGATTGACTAATCAAAATATTTATTTAAATTTCAAAATACCTCGATCTACGCAACTCGCAATTTCGAACCCCTATCAAGACGTGCCGCTAGGCGTTTATAATGTTATACCCCTATTCCGGACGCAATGGAAAAGGTTTCAAGTCCTAATTCGATCGTATGTGCAAGTTACGGAAATAAACGATCAAAATTAAATTAAATCGATTAAACGAATTTCAATGCGTTATGGCTTGCCCCGGACAAACGGTAAATCCAATTGACACGAAATTTGAAATCATACAATAATATCACATTAAGGATCCGATGAAACTTGTTTCGTCGAAATCCGAGACTGTTTGAAAAATGAGTATTTTAACTCGCCAAATTAATATTAAAACCATTTCGATGCGTTTCGAGCTGCCACGGTCAAACGACAACTCCGATTGCTACGAAAATTTAAATCCAATAATAACAAACTATTACGGATCCAATGGAACTAGTTTCGTCCAATTCTGAGACTGTTCAAAATTTGGCTATTTTCCAGTCGATAGTTAAATATTAAAATATTCAATTTTCACAAATTTACTTTTAATTCGATTTTAAAAGTTCTACAACATCATTCTAACTTTAATATGATAAAATAAATTTTTACAAATCATTTTTGATCATATTAAACCCGTTATTCAATTATCCAATAAATTCAATTTTAAAATCTTATTAACTCTATTATAATCCCAATATAACTTTACATTCACTTTGGAAACCAATTTGAATCATATTAAATCAAATTTCAATTATTCACTCTATTTTCATATATTAAATTTCAATATCAAATTAATCATATCAAATTCGGAATTTAATTATTCAAACATTTGTAATATTAAATTTAAACAATTTTTATTATTCTTGAATCGCTATCCTTTGAGATATTCAAAACGAACTTAAAAATTTAACTTTTGAAACGAATTAAAATTATAGAACAACCGTTTCCATTTTACGGTTATTCAATTCCCATTATTAAATTTATTCAATAAATTCCAAATAGTAAATTTAAACAATTTCGATTACCCAATAATCCATTATCTTTTGAATATTGAATATTGAAATTGAACTTATGCGATTGAACTTTTAAAACCAATTCCCAATTTAGAACACTATTTTCATTTTACAATTATTCAATTATTCAATAAGTTTCAAATATTTAATTCAAACAATTTACCTGTTTAATATTCAATATTTGATTTAAATAGATTTTACTTATCAATCAATTAAACTATTATACCCAATGAATTCAACATTTATTATCCTATCCAACTATTGATTGCAACGACATTCACTAAGTAGCGTTTAATTTCATTACTTGGATAATTATTGTTGCAATTCATTCCAGTTATTATTATTCCAAACGAATTACTTTTTTTTTCTAACACTAAATCACGAAGTCTTATCAAATTAGCTATTTTAATTATCGAAAATTTACGGGTCGTTACACATTGTGTTCATAGCTGTGGCTTGTAATAATGTCAAACACTTGAATCGTGACGATATTTAATAAGAAACACATTATTCCTTAAATCAATATTTCTTAATATATATATTCTTTAATGCGTATATATATATTAAAGATTAATGTTGCCCTCCACCATTTATATATTAATAGATTGCTTGCATATATGTTTATGTTGAGTAAACTCAAGCTAGGGTTATTATGTGTAGTAATGTTTAAATACTACCTAGACAAGGTATGATACATGCATAAATTTGTTGAGCAAACTCAAGGTACATGCGTTACATTTAGGTCACCGTGAAATGGTTGGTAAGAGTGAATAATGCTTTTGATTTATTTAGAAAATCAAGATCAAGGATGAGGTTAGGTTAAAGACCACAATTAGGAGTTGTACATGATACAAGTGATAAGGAGTTATCCATTGCTTGTGGGGACTATGAATTGTTGAATAAACTCATTGTTAGAATCACATGGCAAGCAAATCCTAACACGCACTAGAGAAATCGAATGGTTTCTATATTTCTCCTAAGGTTTTGAGAAATATAAAAATATAGTAGGGGATCATCAGAAAAATGAAATGAATACATTTAACATTTCTTATAATATAAGAACATTTCTATGTGACTATGTCTACTTAGTTATATTTGCAGCATAATGACCAATCAAAGATCATTTTTGGAAATTGATAAGCTCACTGGATCGAACTATGCTTATTGGCTAAGGTTAATTAAAATAGCACTCACATATGAACATTCATGGTCTGCATAATGAACCGTTAAAAGAAAAATCTACTAAATGTGCTAACCACGAGGTAGTAAAAACTTATAACACTTGGATAGTTAATTGTGATATAGCCCAAGCATATGTGTTATCTGCTTTAGACAAGCCTTTGCAATTAAAACATGTCTATCCACAAAGTTTTCAAAAACCTTAAAGCTTTGTTTGGGGAGAAATCCCGTTCTGCAAAGTACGAGATTACTAAGAAAATGTTCAATACGAAGATGAGTAAGGGCTATAGTGTTGAGCACTGTATCACAAAATGAAAGACTATATTGAAGAAACCAAAATCATTACTGTCTTAAAAAAATAGCGGTATATACAAGAAACATCCAAATAAGTCTCCAAATGGAAATGTAGTACATGTATGATTGACAAGTACAATTTGATACATAGGGATGATAATAAAAAAATTATGTTTCCATTGGGCAAGGTCACCTCATCCATGTGTGTTATCCTCATCATACCACCTACTTCCTTATCATCCTTCATAGGTATAAAGAAAGAAAAAAGAGGATTTGCAATGTACACAAGTCCAGTGAGTGGGAAATAACACTAGTGGTATGGTGTTGATAGGATATTAAATAATCATTTATAATCAACACAAGCTAAGGTGTTTATATGTATGTGTACATTATGTACAAAGAATTAGCCAACTAACACAATATAGGGTAATAGCCTTTAATACACCTAAAATCTAGTAATAATCTACATAGGTTTTCACTTGAAGGCTGGACATCCAGAAGCTGGGTAAACCTAGGAATGTATCAAGTATACAGTCCCAATAGTAAACCATCTGATTGTACATTGAATAAACATTACCGATGGTAAACCACTTGAATCACACACATCAAGTATACAATCACAATGCTTGGGCACACTAGAGTACAATGTCATGCTAGTAAACTGCCTACCAAAGCATCGAGTAAACAACCTCAGTGGAAAACTTATCATATGCTCTATATCATTCAAGTAAAAGTAAATGTGCTGATAAAGAATTCGACCCTCATAATTACATCCACCTCACCGGTCTTAAACCTACTAATATCGACGTCTCCGTCTCCTCTCCTTGATGAACGTATTTTTCTTCATTTTAAACCGTTTGTTTCATATATTTTTATTTTAATAAAGCGGTATTATACGGGTATTTGTTGTGGTTTTGCAGATTATAGATTCCGAAGTGCAACATTGAACTTAATCGGTTGTGGCGTCCTTAGGTTCAAAAGACAAGCGGCATGAGTGCAACATTTTGAGCACCAAATAAATCAAAGCAATGTCACACTTCAATTTATGCGAAATGAGTCAGTTCACATTTTCACTTCAGCATATGGGTGCAAGCAATATGGGAAACAAATCATATCTATATCTCAAGTCACGTGCTCAAACTCAAAGCAAGGAACAAAATTAATTAATTCAAGCAAGTGGGGACCAACCTCAATCAATGACGTGGCAAGCATGCACATACTTTGATTTAGTAAATATTGGCTGCATATTCTCAAGGTAGCAAACATCAATTCAAAGCAATATGGACCAATTCAAGCAATGATGTGGACGTACATATGTTCTCTTTCACCAATTCAAGCAAAGGACCAGTTCCTCCTAAAAAGTAGCAGTTGATTTTAGGAGCTGAAGCCTATATATACAACATTATACAGCACCTTCAGATCATCTCTTACCTCATCACTTTTCTTCAAGTTTAGATTTAAATTCAACACTGTTTTTATTTTCGAACAGAATACGTAGGATTGTTGATTAGATTTAGCAATTTATTTATTCTTGTTCTTAGTTATTTTCTGCACTCTTTTCAGTTAGTTAGTAATTATTTCAGTTGTTTGCTCCGTTATCTTCTTTTCCGCAATTTCAATTTCTGTTCTGATTTTTTTACAATTCTATATTTTGGTTGCAATTTCGATTAGTTTCGAAATCGATTCGGAGTATATTATTGTTTTTATTTTCTGTTCAAAATTCACCGTCGAATTCGTTTAACACGCTAAGACTTAACTTTGGATTTTAATTGTTTTAAAATACAATTCCTTGTGTTCGACCTGCATACTACACGCCTGTGCGCTTGCAGAATTTATTAAAATTTGTACTTTTCTAATCAATAGAAAAGTTGCAACAAGTTTTTGGCGCCGTTGCCGGGGAGTTGCTATTTTGAGATTTTCGATTTTTCGTTTTTAAGTCTATTCGTGTTAATTTATTTTATTTTATTTTTTTTGCATTAGTTTTCAAAAAAAAAATTGTTTTTTTTTTCGTTTTTCGCATACCTTACATAATCTGCATCTCACGCATACCTTACATAATATGCATATTTTCGCATAATCTTTCACGCATACCTCACATAATCTTCAATCACGAATCACGTTTCTGCATATTTTCACGCATACCTCACATAATCTTGCTTTTACGTTTCTGCATATTTTAAAAAAAAAATCATTCCTTCACAACATCTTGCTTTCACGTTTGCATAATCCCCACGTCTTCACAGTTATTCACGTGTGCCAGTACACATTTTTAGTTGCGCTTCCACTTTCACATTTTCACGTTAGTTTGCATAAATTAATTAAAAAAAAACATTTTTTTTCACTGCATTGTTTTCACGTACGTTAGTTTGGTTACTTGCAGTTCCACTTTCACATTCTTGCATGCATTAGTTAGTTTAGTTTTCATATTCACTTAACTATCTCCTACACAGGAGCTTGCATACATTCGTTTACTCATGTAACATAGCAGTGTCATAGCAGTTTCATTTTTCATTCAACACATTCATTCTACTTAACTTTATTTTATTGGGCATGTTTTAAATTTTCTGCATGTGACTGTTTTCATATATTTTCTGTCAGCAGCTTAGTTTTGTGCCTTTCACGAGCATTCACCTGCATGGAGAAAACTTCAACTCAGATAGCAAACATTTATTTCAACACAGATAGCTCCAACTCGGTAAATCTCAACCATTCACTAGCGCTACTCAGTTGCACTGGACGGACTGCTATACCCCTCTGTAAGTAATTTTCTACTCTACACGTGCCCAACTGAAAACTGTTTAAATTTACTTTGGGCTATTATACCTTGTTTTGTTTATGCGCGTTTGGGCAAGAAATAATTTTAATCGTTTAGAAAGCCAAAATATCTCATTAAACAAATCAACGGAAATTTCAAATCAAACAAATATGAGCAATCACGGTTCACAACACGGTTCACATCATAGTTCACCAAAATCATCGCCTAAATCACATGTTGGAGATCATGAATTTCATGAGAACCGACCATTATCCCTTAGAGACCGATGCTATCCAACACGGACTGTTCAACCTTCGGTTATTTCATTTCCACCTGCCGAAGGAAATAATTTTGAGCTAAAACATTCTTTAATCCAAGGGGTACCAAATTCACTGGGTCTGAAAATGCATATGAATTTCTTAGTGAATTTGAGTTATATGCTTCTACAACTAAAATGCAACACCTTTCTAATGAATCCATCAAGCTAAGGCTTATTCCATTCGCGCTTCTAGAAAGCGCGAAAAGATGGCTTAATTCTCTTCCTAAAAATTCAATTAAGAGTTGGGACAATTTCGTTACTATATTTTTGAAAAAGTTTTTTCCTTTCCACAAAACTCTTAAAATTCGAACTGAAATCAATCAATTCTCTCAGAATGAAGGAGAAACTTTTTCAAAATACTTTGAAAGGTTCAATCAACTGTTATATAGTTGCCCACATCATGCAATCCCTAAGCACGTTTTGTGTGAAATCGTTTATGAAGGGCTTAACTATCAAACAAGATCCCAACTTGAATCAATGTGCGGAGGAGAATTCATGGCAAAAACTGACGAGGAAGCTTGGGAATTTCTAGAAGAATATTCGGAAAAGGATATGCAATGGAAAACAATTCGTGTTCCAATTCGTGCTCCAAATAGAGGAGTACATGCCATTGACCCATCACATCTTCCTATAGATACCCAAACTCCTCAAGAAGGAGAAGGACTACCCCATTACTACACACAAGACCAAATCAATGCTATAGCTCAAAATAGTCCTTATTCGTCCACATACAATCCTAATTGGAAGCACCACCCCAATTTTTCATGGTCAAATCCTAACAATGTGGCTAATCCATCACATATGTATCCAATGATACCAAATCCGAATTATCGAGCCCCAACCTATAATTCTCAAAATTCTCAACCCGCTCCTCAAAAAAAACCTTCGAATCAACCATACAGGCATCCTAATTTCAATCCATCAACCCAACCTTCTCAGCCTTCACAAGAAATTGCTCGATTGGAAAAACAACTCTCTAAACAAAATGAACAAATCACTAACCAAGATGCGAGAATTGAGCAAATCACTAAACAAAATGAACAAATGTTGATAATGATGAAGGATCTCATGAAAATCAATGAGAAAGGCAAATTGCCTAGTCAAACCGAAATGAATCCAAAGTATAACTCTCAAGGAGTAAATATTTGTGAGGGGGAAAATGTAAATCCGGTTAATGCTGTCACCACATTAAGGTCTGGAAAGAAGGTGGACAAACATGTCGGCAACCCCGACGTCCTTCTTAAGTCTTCCCTTGTTCAAAATTCTGAAACTCAGTCAACACACATTGTTGTCAATCCAAACAACTCTAATTCTTCATCCAAGGTCGGCGGTCTCGACCACTCTTCGCTTTCTAATGTTGGCAACCCCAAAATTTCTACGCCCTTATCTTCACCCTCTAATATCATACCTTCTTCTTCGAACGAAAAAACTTCCGAACGAGTCTATAAGCGCATTGCTCCATTTCCCCACAGATTCAAAAAAAAGAAGAAGCCCGCTAATTTTGACCAAATTCTTGAAATTTTCAAACAAGTTCGAGTCAATATTCCTCTTCTTGATACCATCGAGCAAATTCCTCAATATGCCAAATGTCTGAAAGAGCTATGTACTCAAAAACGTGCCACTAACGTTCCTAAGACTACATTTATAACTGCAAGCACTAGCTCTATTCTTTCAAATCCCTCCCCAATCAAGTATAAGGACCCCGGTTGTCCTACAATCGGCTGTAAAATAGGTAACACTCACATTAGTCATGCCTTACTCGATCTTGGAGCGAGTGTAAATCTTTTGCCTTATACCGTGTACTGTCAACTTGGACTAGGGGAATTAAAACCTACAAACATCACAATTCAACTAGCTGATCGATCTGTCAAAAAACCATTGGGCACAGTTGAAGATGTTTTGATACAAATCGAGCAATTCTATTTCCCAGTCGATTTCATAGTCCTAGAGACCGCACCTGTCTCAAATCCTAACGGTCAGATTCCCTTGATATTAGGTCGTCCACTTTTAGCAACATCAAATGCTATCATAAATTGTAGGAATGGTCAACTCCGACTTTCCTTTGGGCACCTAACCATTGAACTAAATATATTCAATCTTAACAGACAACCAAGGGATCTTGAAATAGAAGAAGTTGACATGATCCAAACAATTGTAGAAAATGATTTTAGTGATATTACGGAGTCTCTTAACATGTGCCTAGATCATTTTAATTCTAATTTAAATGAAGATGAATACATTTATGAATTAAATTATATGCTCTACTCTTCTCATAATTCACTAGAATTCAATCAGTTGATGTCTACTGAAGCCTCAAGAGAAGTACGTCCTAAATTAGACCTCAAACCTCTTCCAAACGATCTTAAGTACGCATACTTAGATTCTTCGGAAAATCTCCCTGTAATCTTGGCATCCGATCTCATTAAGGACCAAGAAGAACAACTTTTGAAAATTTTAAGGGAAAATAAAGAGGCAATAGGATGGGTAATCGCTGACATTAAGGGAATTAGTCCATCAATTATTGAACGTCGAATACATTTAGTCGACGAGGCTAAACCCACTCGCGAAGCTCAAAGGCGATTAAACTCTAACATGAGAGAAGTGGTAAAGGAAGAAATTATCAAATGTTTAGACAATAACATAATCTACCCTATCTCTGACATTACTTGGGTAAGTCCGGTACAAGTTGTACCAAAGAAGTCTGGAATCACTGTGACAACAAATGAGAATAACGAACTTGTTCCGACAAAGGTCAAAACAAAATGGCGCGTTTGCATCGACTATCGAAAACTCAATGCAGCAACAAGAAAAGATCATTTTCCCCTTCCTTTCATTGATCAAATGCTCGAACGCTTAGCCGGTCATGAATACTATTGTTTTCTTGATGGTTACTCCGGCTATAATCAAATTCCCATTGCGTTAGAGGACCAACACAAAACAACGTTCACATGTCCCTTCGGAACTTTCGCTTATCGTCGCATGCCCTTCGGTCTTTGTAATGCTCCCGCTACCTTTCAACGATGTATGATGAGTATATTTTCTGATATGGTGGAAGATTTCTTAGAAATATTCATGGACGATTTTTCAATCTATGGGTCATCTTTTGATCAATGCCTCCTTCGTTTAGAACGTGTCTTAAAGCGATATAAGGAGAAATCTCTTGTTCTTAATTGGGAAAAATGTCATTTTACGGTTAAGCGAGGAATAGTCTTAGGTCATGTTGTCTCTAAAAATGGCCTAGAAGTTGACAAATCTAAAGTTGATCTTATTGTGCGCCTTCCTCCTCCAAGGTCCGTAAAGGACATTCGCTCATTTCTCGGCCATGCAGGATTCTATAGGAGGTTCATTAAAGATTTTTCAAAAATTTCAAAACCTCTTTCGAATCTTCTGGCTAAAGACGTTAAATTTGAATTTTCCAATGAATGTGAAACATCTTTTGAAACCCTCAAATCGATCTTGCCCACTACACCTATCATCCAACCTCCAAATTGGACTTTGCCTTTCGAATTAATGCGCGACGCTTCTGATTATGCCATTGGAGCCATCTTAGGTCAACGAATCAATAAACTTCCTCGAGTCATCTATTATGCTAGCAAAACTCTTAATGAAGCTCAATTGAATTACTCAACCACAGAAAAAGAGTTTTTAGCAGTTATCTTTGCCCTCGATAAGTTTAGATCATATCTCATATGTTCTAAGGTCATAGTTTACACCAATCATGCCGCCGTGCGGTATTTACTCACGAAAAAGGATACCAAACCCCGTTTAATCCGTTGGATTCTCCTTCTTCAAGAGTTTGACCTAGAAATACGAGATAAAAAGGGTTCTGAAAATGTCATAGCTGACCATCTTTCTCGTATAGTTCATGAAAACTATGATAACTCTCAAATCAACGATCATTTTCCCGATGAACAAATTCTTACACTCTCTAGTGCACCATGGTACGCCGACATCGTAAATTATCTTGTCACAAATGAAACACCTTCCCATTGGTCAAAACAAGATAAACAAAAATTTCTCTTGAATGTTCGGAACTTTTACTGGGACGATCCTTATCTCTTCAAATATTGCACCGATCAAATCATTCGCAGATGTGTCCCAGAACATGAATTCCATAGCATCCTCTCTTTTTCACATAATCAAGCATGTGGAGGACATTTTGGAGCAAAGAAAACTGCTGCCAAGGTGTTACAGTGCGGTTTTTATTGGCCTTCTCTTTTTCGTGATGCCCACGAATTTTGCTCCAAATGCGCTAGATGTCAACAAACAGGTCGTATTTCCAAACGTAACATGATGCCCCTAAACCCAATCCTTATCATCGAAATTTTAATGTTTGGGGCATCGATTTCATGGGTCCTTTTCCTAATTCTTTTGGAAATCCCTACATCCTACTTGCAGTAGATTACGTATCTAAATGGGTTGAGGCCATTCCTACCAGAACGAATGACAATAAAGTTGTTGTCAAATTTTTGAAAGAAAACATATTTTCCCGTTTTGGCACACCTCGAGCCATTATAAGTGATAACGGTTCTCATTTTTGTAATCGTGCTTTTGAATCTCTTCTTAAGAAATATTCTATCATTCATAAACTATCTACTCCATATCATCCACAGACCAACGGTCAAGTCGAGATTTCCAATAGACAAATTAAACAAATTCTTGAAAAGACGGTTAACTCCAACAGAAAAGATTGGTCATCTAAATTGATAGACGTCCTTTGGGCATTTCGTACAGCTTATAAAACCAATCTAGGAATGTCACCATACCAATTAGTCTTCAGAAAAGCATGCCATTTACCCATTGAGCTCGAGCACAACGCACTTTGGGCAATCAAATAACTTAATTTTGACATAGAAAACGCCGGATCGCATCGTAAATTACAATTGTCAGAATTAGAAGAAATAAGAAATGAAGCGTACGAAAATGCAAAGATTTATAAAGAGAAAACCAAATTCTGTCATGATAAATCCATACTTCGTAAGACATTCGAAGTAGGTCATAAAGTTCTCTTATATAATTCCAGACTTCATTTATTTCCGGGAAAATTGAGATCCCGTTGGGCAGTTCCATATATTGTGAAAACAGTATACCCTTATGGTGCAGTTGAAATTGAAAATCCTAGGGACGGTTCCATTTCAAAGATCAATGGACAACGCTTGAAGCCATTTCTAGAGTTTGAACAGAACGAGGACGATGAGTTCGTGGATCTTCGCGAACCTAGCTATTCGGTATGAGCCGCTCACTATCTTGCACATATCAGGTTGTATTTTTTTAGTTTTTTTTTCTTCTATTTTGCATTTGCATTATATTTGACAGTTGGGACACTATCTCATTCCAGTGTGGGGGGGACGCATATCTCATTCTGTTTGTTCATATTTCATAGTGTAGCATCATTTTTAAAAAAAAAAATCATTTCATTATTTGTTTCCAAATTTTCTTTCAATTTTTTTTTTCATTTCCCAATATTTTTAGGACTTCGATTTATTTTTAATTAGTCAAGACAAAGTAAGTAAGAATTTGAAGTCAATTGATGAAGATTTTTGTGAATCACTAATTTCAAATGTAAAATATAATGAAAAGTTGAATTACAAGCGATAATAGTGAGGTTAGTATATAGGGGGATTCATAGGTGATGGTTATGAAATCTTTTCTAAACTGTAGTCTTTGTTTAAAAAAAATGGCAGATTTAAAGTACATGCGTTGACATCTCAAATCATTAAAGTTAAGTGGTGCTAAGTTGATTTGCATAACACTCTTTAGCATTGCTCAAAAAAAAAACTAATAAGAAACACCTAGAGTTGATAGGTGTGCACACTTGTGAAAGTGTGTGCACTCGCCACGCTCTATACTCTTCTCACGTAAGCCCGCAAGGCAGTGCATGGATGGTATATCTGGCCTCAGCATTCTGAGTTAGGTGTATAAATAATTAAATAAATAATCACCTAAGGATTACCGACCTTTTTTGACATAGTCAGCGTCGGTTTGCACAATCCGCCAAGCTCTGTCCCAACTCTCACGTAAGCCCGCGAGGCAGTGCATGGGTGGTATACCTTGGTCCAAAGGATAGGTGTAAAGAAAAAAAAAGAAAAAAAACAAAAAAAAAGAGAAGAAGAAGAAAAAAAATTAGTAAAGAGAGACTAAGCTTTGAAACCCAAACACTTCTTGACTTTGTTGATTTGGCTTGTCATACAAATGGAAATGGAAAATGTCATTTTGAAAAAAAAAACTGTGATTAACAATGAAGAATTTATTTCATGGCTGCACTATGTTATCAACCGAAACAACTGGCCAAACTAGAATCTAATGTATGAAAACTTGAGTTATATTGAAATTTGTGTTTAGTGAGGAACGAAAAATTTCTAGAAGTTGACTAAAACTGATATACATTATTTTGTTGCAATTATTCTAAAGTAAATCGAGTCTCCATTTGTTTAAAATTTTGCATTCATGTAGTACATTAGAATCATCACATACTGCATTTGGATTTTGTGGGTAGTATCCGCTGAAAACCCTCACGAGACACCACTCGTCCTACTAGGGACACCTAGAGGTTTAACGGCTTGTTGCATACGCTCAATGCAATCGTGTTTCCTACGAAAAAGGATTTAGTTAGTTTTTTTTTTCTTGTTTATTCGAGGACGAATAAAGTTCAAGTGTAGGGGTATTTGATGAACGTATTTTTCTGCATTTTAAACCGTTTGTTTCATATATTTTTATTTTAATAAAGCGGTATTATACGGGTATTTGTTGTGGTTTTGCAGATTATAGATTCCGAAGTGCAACGTTGAAATTAATCGGTTGTGGCGTCCTTAGGTTCAAAAGACAAGCGGCATGAGTGCAACATTTTGAGCACCAAATAAATCGAAGCAATGTCACACTTCAATTTATGCAAAATGAGTCAGTTCACATTTTCACTTCAGCATATGGGTGCAAGCAATATGGGAAACAAATCATATCTATATCTCAAGTCACGTACTCAAACTCAAAGCAAGGAACAAAATTAATTAATTCAAGCAAGTGGGGACCAACCTCAATCAATGACGTGGCAAGCATGCACATACTTTGATTTAGTAAATATTGGCTGCATATTCTCAAGGTAGCAAACATCAATTCAAAGCAATATGGACCAATTCAAGCAATGATGTGGACGTACATATGTTCTCTTTCACCAATTCAAGCAAAGGACAAGTTCCTCCTAAAAAGTAGCAGTTGATTTTAGGGGCTGGAGCCTATATATACAACATTATACAGCACCTTCAGATCATCTCTTACCTCATCACTTTTCTTCAAGTTTAGATTTAAATTCAGCACTGTTTTTTATTTTCGAACAGAATACGTAGGATTGTTGATTAGATTTAGCAATTTATTTATTCTTGTTCTTAGTTATTTTTTGCACTCTTTTCAGTTAGTTAATAATTATTTCAGTTGTTTGCTCCGTTATCTTCTTTCCTGCAATTTCAATTTATGTTCTGATTTTTTTACAATTCTATATTTTGGTTGCAATTTCGATTAGTTTCGAAATCGATTCGGAGTATATTATTGTTTTTATTTTCTGTTCAAAATTCACCGTCGAATTCGTTTAACACGCCTAAGATTTAACTATGGATTTTAATTGTTTTAAAATACAATTCCCTGTGTTCGACCTGCATACTACACGCCTGTGCGCTTGCAGAATTTATTAAAATTTGTGCTTTTCTAATCAATAGAAAAGTCGCAACACTCCTCTGTCGTTCAAAAATCAAAAGATGCAACCTTGGCACTTATAGTAATGATAACAGCATCTAATTGCAATACAATTGAGTGGTGCATTGAGAATCACATTATATCGCATTATGAAGTCACGTGAATTCCACGAAATCAAGGAAAGGGAAAAAACCCACAAAGCAATCCAACTTAGCCTACACCAGGTCGAGGTTCAACTTGGGAAATCTATAGCTATTAGTTGAATGAATTAATAAGATTATTCTGTAACGACCCGTAAGTTTTAACGGTTTAAATAAAGTAATTAAATGAATTTTCGTGAAATTTTAAATAATTGGATTTGGAAATGAAAATTTGATATTTGAGATACGTCTATTTAAACGTAGCAAATGTCAGATTTTCATCAGAAAATATGGAAGTGAATTCTGTTGTGTAATTTTCAGTCTCAATTTAAAATTAGTTAATATTGATGAAAATAAAATATTTTTGAAATTTGAGTATATTTACATAATAAAACTGTTTACAATTTTCTGTGTGAGATGTCATATTTCGTTTCACCAAATTTGGACTGGCATAGCCCCGTTTATATTATTTTCGGCAAATTTGCAGTAGTCTGGCATCGAAATAACGACTTTTGATAGGATGGTCGTACCACTGATATCTATGTACCATTTTATTCGTCTCATTGTGCCGATCTCTGCAGTGTATTCATTTGTGCATTTCGGAGTCCGATACGCAGCGGAATCAGCGTAACCGTTAACTGTATTGGTACCCATTTGAGACTGTTGGCTTTCCAGTGATCATTCGTTTGTTCCCGCTGTCGGAATTTATTTCTAACTTTTACTTTTCCCAAATTTCAATTCATAATCCGCTGGTTCATACTATTTTGGTTCTCTCTTCATTCCTTTTTTTCTTTGTTTTGATTTTTCTCTTACTATTGAAATATATATATATATATATAAAGGTATATATATATATATAAAGTCATTGTATATTAGTGTTGAAACCTGTAGCCTATTCATATTTTCGAGGGAAAGATCGACCCTTGCCCTTCTCTATCTTTATGAAATAAAAAATATATATACTATATAACGGTTAGCATTCTTATTGTTTTGAAGCCACGACCTCCCACTTGCAAAAAAAAAAAATTATATATAAAGCCATACACCTACATAAGCATGTGAACTGCTCCTCCTTTGGTGGCTGCGTGTCCCCATATTTTCCCCTTGCTTGCTCATCCGTCCCTCCACTCTCTGTCGATCTGCACCATGGATCCACCATACACAACCCATCCCCATCAATCTCGATACCCCATCATGTTTCTTGCGCCTCCACCTTTCACCACCTCTTCACATATAGCTTTGTCGAATCCTTCATCTTCCACAGCCTTGTTTCAGTCACTAACCTGGTCCCCTTCTTCCTCCGTTTGACTGTGCCACCAAGCCCGCCGCCGATCGAGTATGTCCACCCACCAGAACGCCTCTCCACGCGTGCTTCAGTTTGCACCCTCTCCCATGCTCGATTAAACTCCTCTACACCATCTTCGCAACCAAACCTATTCCGCCGTTCCACCTCCTCACTCCAGAGCGCGGCCACACCACAACGCCAAAGACCATCGAACAGCTGCAAACCCATACTTAGGAATCTGTATGCAACCTCCTCAACCTCTCTTCGGCCTCCACAAAAAAACTATCCTTGACATCCTCCTCCATTTTCCGCAGCCCATAGCCCCGCCGCACGAACCCAGTCTGGCCTCTCCACCTTGCGTCAGCCAAACTTCACATCCCTTAGTGTCAGCCTGCTCTTCATGTTTTCACGTATATATGTTTTCATGTGTATATCTCTGTTTTATATATAAATATATGATATAGTTGTTTTATTACACAATATATATTATTTATGTTATTCCTATAATTTTGAATTGCACGTGTATATATATATATAAGTTTTGTATATATAAAGTTTATATAAGTTTGTTTATTTTATAGTGTATATATAAGCTATATTATTTTGTATAAATTACAGTACTATATACATAGTTTACAATATTATATAGGTCCACTGTATATAAGTCTAATATATTAAGTTATGTATTATCAGTGTTATATCACAACATTTTATGATAGTACAGTATATATATATACACATATACATATACATATACATATATATATATATAAGTTATTTGTTGTGTAAGTGTATACTTGTTTGTATATCAGGTACCTATATCTCAATTTCAAATTTGTTAAAGTATTTATATAATATGTTAAATGATAATGTGAGCCATATTTATAAGTAAGTTATCTTGTTTATATATAATGTGTATAAAGAAGTTTACATATATATAACCTCTGGAAAGAATGGTATTTATTTAAATTTACATTATTATTTTAAATTAGTTTGTAACAATTTTATATATAAATAATATGTTTAAAAATCTATTTGAATTTATGTTATAAATTTTGTAATAATTCCATATATATGATATGTTATAGAAATCTTAATTTATATTTTGTTCCATCAATTCTAGTCTGTCGTGCCTGCTTTCTTTATCGATTTCGTGTTCAACGTGCTGTGTTTGGGATTTGTGCCTGGATTCGTAGCTCAATTTCATCGTCAAATTTCTCTAGCATCAAAAGATGAGCAATCACTTACGATTAACATTCTTATAGTTAGTAAATTTGATTTCACGAAACGACAATTGAATTATCACTACTACAAAACAGGCCATTTGCATCGGTTGTTTACCCCCCTTTTGCATCAGTTCAACAACCGATGCATATGCAACCGATGCAACAGGCTTAACACTTTTGCATCAGTTCTGAAACCGATGCAAAATGGTCCATTTTGCATCGGTTGTTACTAATAACTGATGCAAAATACGGTTGGTTGCTTGGACACAGCCCTCATGTTGCATCGGTTGTAATGAAAACCGGTGCAACAAAGGCTTCTTTATTGCATCGGTTTTTTATAACAACCGATGCAAACTAATCCCTCTATTGCATCAGCTATTTATACCTGATGCAAAAAAGCCACTCTCGGTAATCATTATTACAGTACTCAAATAGACAATATATATATATATATATATATATATATATTATTGATTATAACAAACAATTATTGCATGCAATATCACAATCATTCAAAATTAAATTTGATGGCAAATAAAAACTGAATAACATAATACCAAAATAAAAATATATCAATTATAGTGTTAATAATCTATACAAACATCAATTATTGCATGCTTCCTCACCCTCTCCAGTCCAACCCACAGACACATTCACAAGCATTCACAAACATCACTCCCCCACCATCAAATAGCAACAAACTGTCATCACCCCCAGCCACAACTACATACATCACCTTCACCGCCTATACAACATCAAAAAAACCAAAGACCACCTTTCTGACACACTCCAGTGCCACTATTGCTCCACTTCCTTTACATCAGCACATACCACTACATCTTTTACATAATCCCCATCATCATTCACAAATAAAAAACTGCTGCTTGTAAATCCTACTTCAACATTTCAGAGCACATTTCCATCCACTTCTCATCACCACGCTATACTTCAATAGCTGCTGAACATCCACCGATATACGGTGCCTCCAGTTCCACCCTTACCAAATCCATCGACCACAACACCGATATACAGTGCTAACGCCGCTGCACCATCTAAGGATCAAAACATGCATGGTTTTAGACCAAGGTTCCCTCCCCCAGTTCGAGTTCTTACCCACGTTAGCATATGTTGCTATTGCTACTTCTATTGCTCCTCTTCAACTGCAGTTTTTCCCAATCCAAAACTACTAAACTGCATCAATACAAAAATAAATAAACACACAACTTAAAACCAATATACAATCCGAGAAACAAAGGAATGCTGCTAGTACAAAATGATTGGTGCAATGTGAATACTCGGAAGGGCATTAGTTAAATTTCATAAATATGATAATCAGGGGTAGTATACTTCATAGTTACCACATGTTAACTTCATTTCTAGATCAAGTCGGAATACTGTTTTGTAGTAGTGTGTACAAATACAGGTCATGTGCTTTGTATTATTGATAGTGTACACTTGCTTATTTTAATTTAAAACAGTGGATTCAAATCAATTTAAAGCAACGCTAGCTGTAGTACACTCAAAAATGGGTGCAGACGTAATCAGCAAAGCAGAAGGCAAAGCACAAGGAGTAAAGTTTCAGCAACAAATTGACATTTATGCAAAACCAAATATAGTTCAGAAATGTACATCAGCTTTCACCAAAATAATCACCTATAGTGGCTATTTTTTAACTGTGTATTAAAGATGTAGAATGGTAGCAGCAGTTGCTGAATAACTACATACCACCTGAATGGTGGTGACAAAAATTAGTTATCTATCTATCTTTCTGGACACAAACAACATAAGTTTAACAAATGAAGGCAGGAAATTAGGTCGAAGAAGTGGAGATAACAAAGAGTTACTAGCACACTCAGATTTCATTTCTAGCTCAGTAACTTTGGGTGGCGCATATACAATAGTTTTTAGCCAAAATCAATCCTCTCCTTTGTAAAGCTCAACCAATGTAGTTGATGAGGTAATTTCACATTGTTCACCGACAGGAGTCCGTAAACAGTAATTGCCCGTAGAAAATCATTGCAAATCTAGCAACAAATTGATCACTAAAGATTCTTTGTGTGTTTTATGTAAAGCATGCATGCACCATGATATCGGACTATACTAATTTGTACTCAAATTTATTAATAAATAAGTGAAACATGGAAACCATTCAACATCACAGCACGATGAATTTTTTGAGAAACAGTCGGTTGCTTTTTTTTGAACAAGCTACTCTTATATCTTTAATGGACAAATAATAGATGACAGTAACCAACAAGATAAAGCACTGATGCAAAAAATAAATGGTGCACATTAACACAATTTTCATGTAAAATCATCAGGGCAAACAAATCATGATATACACTTTTTTCACAGGTCAGCTTATTGGCATAATTGTATTTATTTTCAACATTATATGTTTTACGAATCCAACCAATTAACAATATAATTTTTCACAAGTACTTAGTGTTGGTATTTTTAAAATTTATTTACTGGTCATTGTCTTCACCAGTTCGTTCCAATTTTTTTGAATTATAATTATTTTTCAGTTATAAAGTATTTGATAATATATTGAGATTCGATTTATTTTATCATATCAAAGAAGGAAAATTATATTATCTTTCTTTACCACGATTTTTTGCCAACATTGGTTTAACCGTTCAAAGTAGAAAATTTGATCTTTCATGAGTATCTTTATTCAACAGATGATAGCATGATATAATTTCATCCAAAAGGTCATCCGGCTTGTAGCGTATTTACCAATGACCCTTATTAATTTATATACGTCGTTCAGCTCTGTTCTTCTACTATATATAACTAACTAGGCTGACGGACTTCTTACAACATACATAATCAACTACCATTCAAGTCTTAGAAGGAGAAAATACTTTACACTGGTACAATGTCCAAAGCCAAATCAGTGTTCTTTAACATGGCCACCATGCTCTCATGCATTCTCATGGTAACCACGACAGAAGGAAGACTCTTCGCTTGTGAGTTATAACTAATGAACTTTTGATAATTCAATATTTTTAACGAAGTAGATGATATCAGTTAAAAGCACTACTGGTTATAATATTATTTTTGATTAACTAATAAATTTGAAAAATGCAGCAATCTCAAACACTCTAAGCTGTGCAATATATCATGTGTATGTATCATGATTTCTATAACAATATGCTAATGGGATCCTCTGCTTTTCTAAAGTAATATCTATTGAACAATCATAGACATACAAACTTACCTGAAAGATGGCAAGATACAAATACCATGCGAACACCATGAAAGTTGATGTACATGGACACGGCCCCCTTTTTTCTTCCAATGAGTCCACCCCAACCTCCTAATGCATGCTGGTCGCTTCTTATCTCTGAAAATCATAGAAAATATATATAAGAATAAGATTTAGGTAAATTTTGGCATGTTTAATATCATATCTTACCGCTAACATAGATATCTGATTTCTTGAGTCCGAAGATATACAGTTGCAGAGAATCCATGATTGATGAACCTAAGAGGCTGAATGAACGTTAGTACCACAATCGTCTTATAAGAATAAAATCAAATAATATACAGTACTATGTTTTTGCCTAAAAATTCATAGATGATCACAGTGAAATTTAAAGTGCATATAATTACATGTGAGTTTCAACTAGAGCTGATTGCAACAAACTTGCAACCTTACAGTTTGGAACTTCCTAAAGCAGAACTGCCAAGATATGAAATCTTCGATAACTCCCAATCAACTCTGCTATATCCTTGGCGGATCCCTTAATCATGCAGCAGCAGCAACAACAACAAAATTATTAAGAAAAATAGAATTTAGTGTTCATATTTTGTAATTACAATGATGAGAAGGTTAATGCGCTACCTTTCCATTCATGTTCCATGTCAAAACGCAAACACAAAGAACAGAATCAGTTGAGAAACGGCAGTCATTATTGACTCTTACTGTTTTTATACCACGGTGAGCTGGGAGAAAATCTGCTCGTTCAAAGAAATTAAACACACTAGATAAAATCCGGACATGGCGCAATATTCAGTCAGTAGTATGTGACATGTCAATAATCAAGAAGAAACAGTTGATCATTTTTTCCCTGTGAGTACTCTAAATACTTGTCCCAAAAAATCAAATAGAAACTGGAAATGCATAATTCATAGATATATAATCTCAAACATTGTATGGATCACATTAGCAGCAAATTTAAAACATGGAGTTTCAAATCAGATGTGGTAAATGCAGTTACTAGAACCACAGTGTGGTATATTTGGGTAAAGAGAAACAACAGATTATATCGAAAATAAAAATTACCAATAGTGGTGAGATTAGATCTAATATTAAACGACTGTAAAATTATCTTGTATAAATCCAAGCATGTGGCTCAAGCATGTAAGAATGTCAAAACATCTCCAAAAATCTTAAACTTAACTGATAATCCTCAGAGTAAGTTGAGTAAAGATAATTTGATAAAGCAGTCAGGTAGTAGATTCAACATGCTAAGTAGATCCTATACTACTGCTCTCAATACAACCAGCATGTATCCAAACATACCTATCGGGACAGTGGATTTTTTTTCTTTCATGAAACAAATACTTAAAGTCGTGAAAAATCATAAGATATTCAATCAAATCCTCACCTGCAATTTAAGGCTACAAATCCTCACCTGCAATTTAAGGCTGAGCTCAATCGCCCTTCACCCCAAGTCTCCCAATCCTACTATTCTCCTAATAATTTATTAATGTGCTTTGGTGATCGGTACAATGTATTGTAACATTGATGATTGATTTCATCTTATTTCAAAAGTCTTTAAAATAGTAATGAAAAATAATCCTAGAATTTACCACCTGTAGAGATCGCGGAGTGCGATGATTGATGGTGGATCCTGAAGCTCCATGTACTAACTAAGAAAATTAGGGTTAAAATTAGGGACGTGAATCTCGTCGCCACCTAAGTCTGATGGAGTTCGTTGATGTTACAGCGTTATGTGGCTGTGCCTTGTCGCTGCCTCTTCCCTTTAGCCGTCTCAATCGCCTTTTTCTGAAACCCACTAAAATCTATGCAATCTGGAGGTGAAGTATGAGGAGTTGCGTATGTGGATTACGGGTTGGATTTGGAATTTAGGATTAAGGAAAGATGGGAAGCGGGAAACGAAAATAAGAGGGCGGCAAACGAATTAAGCATCGGCTACAAAAAAATTGATGCAAATAAAGGTAGTTGCATCGGTTGTAAATAAAACTGATGCAACTGACACTATTTGCATCGGCGTATTTTCTTCGATTGTTGATGATAACCGATGCAAACTGTATTTTTATATTATCTATTGCTTTCCACATACCAAATGCATCGGTTGTTAAAATGTAACCGATGCAAATACTTCTATTTGCATCAGTTGTGGTAACAACCGATGCAAATGAGGTGAAGCAACATGCCTGTTTTGTAGTAGTGTATGCTGTAAAATTTGAATTGCTAGTTATTTAATTTTTAAATATGATATGCCATTATCTCCAATTGTTCGCTTATGATATATGACACCATATCCTATTGTGTATATTTTATTTTATTTATCACTAATGATACATGCCTGTTGTTAATATATTATATTATTGTCATATTGGTTCTCACTCTGCAAATTCCCTATTAGTTTTGAAATCTCTGTAGGTTGAAATGATATATACCCAAACGATATTCTAGAACAGGGGAAAATCATTATGGGTTGAAATGATAAACCCAAGCGATTTTCATTAATTTTGAATTTTGAGATTGCGGATTGAAATGATATATAACTGTAGATATTTAAATTGTGGATTGAAATGATAAATATCCATATCGCTTGAGCATATGATAGAAAATTTTATAAGGACACTGTAACAATCCTGGTTTTGGAGATTACCAGTTAATATTAAACTACAACGGTAGTTACAATTTAATATTGTAAATTAAAATATAATTGGAAATTTTATTTGTTAATTTGGAATAAACAGTGAATTTTGGAAATAAAATGAGAAAAATAAAGTTTGAAACTTTTTTTTTATTTAGGTTAATAATGATTGGAAAATGGGTTTTATTTGGAGAAAATGCTATAATTGTATTAATTATTGTTAACTACTTATTTTAATAATTTTTAAAAGAAGTGTGAGATTTTTAAAGGTTGTTTATTTAAATAAAAAACGGAAATTGATTTAAAAATGAGTTTAATTATAAATTTGAGACTAAAATGTTTTAAAATAATTTTCTAAGTGAGAAAAGTATTTCCGTGGAATTTTAGAAGTTGAAAATAGAGTTTTATTCATTTATTTGAGTAAATAATGTATTTGTAAAAAAAAATAAAGGATTTTAATAATAATAATGTTTAAAAAATAAAAATTAATCTTTTCATATAGTGCAGAATAATATATTTCATGTTTGTGTGAGTTTACAATTTTATTTGTGTGAAAATTGAAAGAAAATGACTTATTTTTTGTAGTTTAAATATTTGAATATTTGTTTCTTGTATGAATTAATTACATAGGTTAAGTAATTTATTTTCTTTTTTGGGTCCTAATGGCCCATTATTGCTTAGCCTGGCTTGAGAATGTGAGGAAAAGAATACTGTACGTTCATTTCCTCACATCCCTCTTCTTCCTAAGACAGCAATTGAGAAATTAGAACCCACTCCACCAAATTGCAAATTCAAGCCTTTTTCTTTAATTAAATTCAAATCTTTTGTTTTCAAAATCAAATTGGAGCTAAGTCAATAGGTAATCGAATCTAAAACCATCCATTTCATCAAAAATCTATTTTTAAAATAGATTCTCTTTTAACTGTAAAGATCTTTACTTGCATGTTCAATTTTTTGAGTTTTGACAGATATTTGATGCCAATTCTAGCTCCAAGATTTCACGTTTTAGCATAAATTCAAGTTTTGATCATCTCTAATATCAAGGTGAGTTTATTAACTCACATTTCTACCTAAATCTTGCATGTAGTTGCAAAGATAAGAAAGAAAATGTTTACTATAACTATACCTATGATTGCTGAAATATAATAGGAATATACTGAAGTAAAACAACCATAACTTTCACGTTTCTTACCCGTTTGAGGTCATGCTTTTTTTGTTAGAAACTAGATTCAATAAGAAAAAGTTTCTATTTTGATTACTTTATGAGATTTCAAAATTTTATTGACCTGAAATACAATTGAAAATAAGAGTATAATTCTATCTCTAACTAAATTTCCCAAGTTTGAGTTTGAGATTGATTTAGCCATATCTTTTTCGTTTTTGATCCGATGTCAATAATTATTAATGATTTATGTAAGACAACATTTTTGTTGAACATATTTACAAATTTTGAGCAGAGGTTGATTGAAATTCTATCACAAACTCCTAGCTCTGTCACTTTGATAATGACGCTGTCTAAACTAAACATAGTTAGTAAATTAGGCGTATATTTCTCATTTCCGGTCCAAATTAGATAATTCTTGATGTTTTGTAAAGCTTAGACTATTTTATAAAACTTTATTGTTTTGATTTTTGCAAAATTATGAGATTAAGACGGTCGAAACCTTATTTCTTGTCTGCTGTCATGGTAATAACGACAGCGATAGTGAATTTAAAATTTGAGAATTAAATTTGCCATATCTTTCATGTTTCTTATACAAATTCGATAAATTTAGATGTTTCGGAAAGCTTAGACTTTTTACTAAAAGTTTCATATTTTGATTTTTCAAAAATTTTGAAGTTTGCTTGGTTAAAACTGTGTTTGTTTGTTGCTATCCCGAGAGCAAAACGATATCGATAACAATCATTGACCTGAGAATTGTATTAGCCTATTGTGTTTCTGCTCTCATTCTTGTTCGATTTTGATGTTGTTTTAAGATGTTTTGAGAGCTATGATTCCATTCAATAGGCTAGCTATATTTGGAGAACTTAAAATTCAAATTGAAATTGAATTGATTTTGAATTGAATTTGAATTGAATTCAAGTTATCGGTTTTGAACTATCTCCCTTGTTTTTCCTTGTTTTCGAGCACGGTTTTCTCCAAATCTTTTTGAAATGATTTTTAAAATTCGTGGGCATTTCAAAATAATTATTATCTAATATTTTTAAGTAATTTCAAATATAAAATTTATTTGTTCTCTATAATAAGAGAAATTTTCAAATATGGTTTTCGAATTGATTTCAGAAATTGGTTTTAAAAGCTTGTTTTTCAAAGTAAAGTAATTTAAGTATAAAACACATATTTTTGCACTATTCGAGTGTATGAGAAAGAAAATTAAACGATTTAGGAAAACACGTGGCATGGGACAAGTGCGTTTGCTATTTTGGTTGATTCCGGACTTGTACAATCGAAGCTATTAAAGGCTATTGATTTCTGAGTTCATTGCCATTTTTGGCGTGTTTTGGGATTTATAATTCCTATTTATAGGAATTATCTGACATGACCAATATTTGGTGAGTTTTATGGTTTGAGATCGCGTATTCTAGAAGTTGGGTCGATGAGAGCCATTGCTAAGTTTTTTTATATATATGGTGTCCTTTACCTTATCGTATCTTTTAGAGTAGATAATTTGCGATATGTCTAGGAAGTAGGAACATGTTTTATTTCGTAATATTCGCAAGTTTAATTGATGACATCTTATCTTAGGAGTAATCCTAATCGTGATTGTTTTATTCAAGTCCTCTTCAATACGGGTGTTTGACACCCATCCGTATTGAAGGAGTTTGTGGATGATATTTTATGTTCTTATTTTGGATTTCTTTAAGGATTGCGAATCCTATTGAGGGGATCTGCAATATTTGGTACGATATTTAGGATTTTGGGATTTTTCCTTATAGCTTATCTTTTCAAGTGAATTAGCATGCTTTTTCCTATTTATTTTTTGGAATGATTTGAGTTGGGGTAGCTTGGGTATTTTCTAGTTACATTCTGTGATCTGAAGGATCCTATATTTGGGTATCCTAATTTTAGCTGATTTGTTGTTCTTGCTCTTCAGAATGTTATTGATGATTTTGAAGTATCTGTATTCACTCTAGAGTTTCGAAATGTTGATGACATATCTCGAATTCCTGTCATTGTGACTTTTTTGATTTCTGTGAGTCCGCTTTAGGTATGACACCCAATCGGGCAATCGAATGTTGATGAGCTCTTTTTGTGTTCCTTGATTTTTGAGAATAAGTAATAAGTTCAGTTTTCAAATTTTTCAAAAAAAAATTCTAAGAGAAATTGGATTATTTTTTGGTGAAAAACAGAGAATATTTTAAGTATTATATATTAGGTATTTATTTTACAGAAAATGAATTTTTGTGTTGGGTTGTCCATCTAGTGCTTTAAGAATTCAGGTCAATGCGTTTGGCCAACGTTATCGATAGGGATTTCCTAAACGCTGTGATGAGACAGTCAGACACGGTAAATTGAGTTTTAATTCGTAAAGTAAGAAAATAATTAATATGGTGGAGTATTAATTTTATTTTAAATGTTTAATAAAACCATTGAACCATAAAGAGTTTTGGACGAGTGGTGAGGCAGATTTGATCGATTGGTCAACTCTGTAGCCAATCGATGGGGTCATTCACTATAAATCAATGGCGAGGCAAAACCCTTATATTATTTGAAATTTGAAAAATTGAATATGGTAATTTGGCTAAGTAAAGTGAATAATTCTAATTAAAGGGATGTCTTAATTAGAAGAAAATATCATTTGATGCTTTAATTAATAAAATGATGTATTTAAGGTAAAATAATACTTTGGTTTGAAATTTTAAAATATTAATTGAATATTTTAGTATAAGTCATTAGTGATGACCATAAAAATTTATTTTGATGGATAATCAATAATCATCTCTTGATAATGCAAGAAGTTGGTTATCACTTCCAAAATGAGTTTTCATAGTTAATTGTTTTTAAAGCTAGATTTAGGAAAGTAATGAAAATATTTCCACTTAATAAAATGTTTTGTGGTAATTACGTAAAGTTGATCATAATTTTATATGTCTTATCTTTTCGAAGAAAAAGAGGATCATTTAATTAATGATTTAGAAAAATTTTGTTTGAAATTAAAATGGTTTGGGAGAATTTCAAATTTTAAATTGATTTTAAAAGATGAAATTTCATTTACAAAAGTGTTGTACTAAAACAGCGATAACAGGATATTTCTAATACAATTATTTAATCCTACAAATGGATATGATTAGTTAGCATGTTATTTCTGCCCATGGGTTTCAATAGATCAGATCATAAACATATGGTCTTATTTAGTTTTTTGATTTCTTCTCTTTTCTTTTTCCTTTACCTCTGGTTCAATCAGATCTTCACTAACTTCTAGACCTGGCTAAACCACAAGTATGATCTATCATTCGGGAAGTTCATAAAATAATAGAAGCTAAGCACATGTATTACATTGCACTTCTATAATAATTATTTTTCAATTTAATATGAGGCATAAGTAACAACACACTGTTACTGCCCCATATTTCTCTTCATTTTTTTTACCATATATTTATCACCCAAATCCTGGAGTTTAAATGAGCATTTTAAAGGAAGAAACCCATAAAAAGAAATCACTTCATTTCAAGGTTAATCCATAGTCAGGTAGTCATTTCAAACATGAAGCACATGACACTTTTACTTTGAATAAATCACTATGCAGAGTTTTTACTTAAATAAATCATTCACATACCAAAAGCACCAAACCATAAAATGAACATAACTTGCAAAATAAATTATAAAACCAATCAGGCTGCCTCAATATTCACGTCTTAATGCCAAGCTTTTCAGTGAGATTACTCACTTTAATTTCTTTTCCTAATCCTTCCTTTTCCCTTTGATCCTCTACTTCCTCTTAACTCTAATGGCCAGTGCTCTTCATTGCCTCTGGTTTATATTTTTATTGCTACTCTTTTTTTTCTGTTTTAAAAATGGTGACAGACCTCACTATCCTTAAGCCTTCTTATACTAGACCCTGGCTGCCACTAGGGTTTTAGAAAATTACCCAATGTCAGTTTTACCCCATTAATATGATCTGCCTTTAGTCTTAATTCAAATGAAAGAAAAAAAGGGTATGTGGTCCTCATTATATTTTCAGAAAAATAAAACTTACTCTTTTAATCCTACCCCGGGTCATGTTATATGCATGACTAAATTTTTCTAAGCAAAAGAATTACTGAAAATAGCTAGAGTGTTTATTTAAAGATCCATACTATTTCCATGTGATCCTTGTCTTCTACCCGCAGTACTTGCCTGTGCACATGCATATCATATGTAGACTTATTTTTGTCTAAGTCTTTTTATTTTTCTTTCTTTTATTTTAAATAATTTTTACTATCTAACATTTCTACAGGTATTATTATTATTTCGACCTATGTTTATTTTCTTTTATGCCAAACTTATTAAAGACATAATCATGTCTTCCATACTATATATATATATATTCCTTAATTATTTTTCCTAATTTATACATTGATTTCTGACTATTTTCATTATGCAGAGAAGTATGTGTATGTGTGTGCACTATCTTATGTACACATCCATATTCAAACAATACACTTGCAACAGTTTATTTTTCTATGCAAAAATTTTGAACAAACATGAACCAATTTAAATCATAAAACTTGTTTATAAAATCAGGGTTATCACATATGCCCCTCCTTTTAGGAATTGTGACCCACAATTCTTTCATACTTAATTCAAATATCATCAATCCAGAAAATCAATCATCTTCTTAACCAATCACTTAATCAAACTCTATGCATATCAAGATAAAAATTCATAATGCATAATCAATCAAAACATTCATCAAAATATTTGTATTTTACCTTTTATTTAACCAAACAGTTGTGGATAATCATTTTTGATTTTATCTTCCACCTCCCATGTGCAATCATTTGGGTCAAGACTCCATTGCACTTTCACTAATTTTATTTCTTTGTTTATCAATTTCTTGATCTCTCTAGCTACTATGCCTACTGGCTCTTTTTCATACACCATTCTGGGATCAATCTGTACTTCCTCAGGAGATTTTAGAATTGTTTCTTTATCATGAACCCATCTCCTTAACTAAGACATATGAAAAACATCATGCATTGCTCTCATTTCCTCTGGCAGTTCTAACTTATAGGCTACATTTCCAATTCTTTCTAGAATTTTATATGGCCATATATATCTTGGAATCAACTTTCCTTGTTTCCCAAATCTCAAAATCTTTTTCATGGGTGATATTTTAATAAATACATAATCCCCAACATCATACTGCACTTCTTTTCTCTTCTGATCAGCATATTTCTTTTGCCTGTCTTGGGCAGAGGCAATTCTTCTCCTGATCAAAGCTATCTTTTCAGAAGTCTCTTTTACATTTTTTGGTCCTAAGACCACCTTCTCCCCAGATTCAATCCAACTTGAGGGTGATAAACATGGCCTACCATAGAGTGCTTCAAAGGGTGCCATGCCTATGCTGCTGTGATAGCTATTGTTGTATGCAAATTCTGCTAGAAATATGTGATCTTCCCAGCTTCCTCCCCAATCCAATACACATGCCCTCAACATGTCTTCAAGCAATTTATTCACAATTTCTGTTTGACCATCAGATTGAGGGTGATATGCTGTGCTCAAGCATAAACCAGTCCCCATTGCTTTGTGAAAACTTTGCCAAAATTTTGAAGTGAAGATGGTATCTCTATCACTCACTATGGTTTTTGGTATTCCATGCAATCTAACTACTTCTTTAATAAATAATTGAGCTAATGTGCATGCATTCCTTTCTGATTTTACAGGTATGAAATGAGCGGATTTAGTTAGCCTATCAATTACAACCTAAATACTATCATTTCCTCTCCTAGTTTTAGGCAAACCATCAATGAAATACATTGATATATCTTCCCATTTCCACTGTGGTTTTTGTAAAGGTTGAAGCATCCCTGAAGGTCTTTGATATTCAGCTTTTACCTGTTGACAAACCATGCACTTAGACACATAAGTTGCCACTGCACTCTTCATACCTTTCCACCAATAATCCCTCTTGAGGTTGTGATACATTCTTGTGCTTCCTGGATGTATTGTATATTTGCTTCTGTGGTAAGCATCCAAGATTTCCTGCCTCAACTCATTAATTTCTGAGACACATATTCTTCTTCCTTTCTTCAAGTGGCCTTGATCATCCAACAGAAAACCTTCCACTGCCTCTCCATTTAATATCTGAGTTTTCTTCTCAAATAAAAATGGATCTTGCTCTTGTAGCTTTTCAACTTTAGTTTTTAATTCTGACCCCAAAGTAACAAAACTTAACTTTCCCATCTCTACATTCTCACTACATATGCTCATATTTTCTACACTTTCACTTCCTACTTCTGAGTCAATCAATAGTGATAGAGTGTTAAACTCTTCTATCATTAACCTAGCTACATTAACATGCTGTCTACTTAAAGCATCTGCTACTTTATTAGCTTTGCCAGGTGTGTACAATATCTCAAAATCATATGAGGCTAGTAGTTCAACCCACCTTTGCTGCCTCATGTTTAATTCTTTTTGTGAAAACAAGTACTTAAGTGACTTATGGTCTGTGTAAACTTCAAACTTTGCCCCTAACAAATAGTGTCTCCATAATTTAAGAGCATACACTATAGCCGCCAATTCAAGGTCATGTGTAGCATACTTTACCTCACTGGGTTTTAACTATCTAGAGGCATAAGCTATCACTTGATGTTGTTGCATCAATACTGCCCCAAGTCCTTGTTCACTTGCATCAGTATATATCACCAAATTTTCATTTCCCTCAGGTACTTTTAGTATTGGAGCTTGTATTAGTGCTTCCTTTAACCTCCCGAGGGCTTTTTCACACTCCTCAGTCCAAGCAAAAACCTGATTCTTCCTAGTCAATCTAGTTAATGGGATTGAAATTTTTGCAAAATCTTTTATAAACCTTCTATAATAACCAGCCATTCCCATAAATGATCTGACCTCTGTGACACTAGTAGGCCTTTTCCATGCTTAAACTGCAATTACCTTATTGGGATCTACAGATATACCTTCTTCTGATATCACATGTCCTAAAAAGTTTACCTTACTTTGCCAAAAAGTACATTTTGAAAATTTTGCCTTCAAATTTTCTTGCCTCAATTTCTGTAGTACTATATGCAAATGATTCTCATGCTCTTCAATTGTCTTAGAATAAATTAGTATATCATCAATAAATATCAATACAAATTTACCTAAGTATTTTCTAAAATTTCTATTCATCAAATCAACAAAGTAAGAGGGAGCATTTGTCAAGCCAAATGGCATTACCAAAAATTCATAAAGTCCATATCTAGTGTTGAAAGCTGTGTATTTAATGCTTTCCTCTTCTACTTTCACTTAATGAAATCCTAAAGCTAAATCAAGTTTAGAGAATATTTTTGCACCACTCGGTTGATCAAAGAGATCATCAATTCTTGGTAAGGGGTATTTGTTTTTAACTATGATTTTATTTAACTCCATGTAATCAATACATAATCTAAGAGATCCATCCTGTTTCTTAACAAAAACCACTGGTGCTCCTCAAGATGAGCTACTGGGTCTGATGAAGCCTTTCTCTTCTTGTTCAACCAGTTGCTTTTTCAATTCTATCAATTCTTTAAGCCCCATTCTAGTTGGCCTCTTAACCACTGGGTTAGCTCCTGGAATTAGTTTAATTGAAAACTCTACCGGTCTATGGTTTGAAACTCCCTTAACCTCACCAAACACATCAGCATATTGATTTACTATAGGGATTTCTTCTAATGCAGGCATGTGCTTCTCACTGGACAAATTAACAAGGGTGGCTATATTTTGTTCTTATTTGCTTCACAAAGAACAACTACCCTTTTTCCATCAGAAGTTCTCAATGATATGGTGGAGGTCTCCATATTTATAACAGCCTTATATTTTCTTAACCAATCAACCCCTAAAATAACTCCTATGTCTGGGTATTGCAACACATATAGGTCTGCACAAAACACATATCCCGCTATATTCAATCCTAGTTGCATACACATCATGCCCAAAACACAGGAACTACCTAAAGGACTTCTAATGAGCAATGGCTTATCAACAATCATACAATTTAATTTTAGTTGTTGTGCAATGTCATGGGAAATTAATGAGTGTGTAGCCCCAGTATCATACACTACTACAAAAGGTATCGAGTGAATAAGAAAAGTACCTTCAACTTGGCCATGATTCCCAAATTTGGTTCTTCAGTTGCTTTGCCTTTCCCCTCCAAAGTTCCCATTTTCCCTTGCTTAAAATCTGGACAATTCCTCCTTATGTGACCTTCCTTCCCACACGGTGACATTTGAAGGATGCTGGTTTGGGATTTGTGCACCTATTCTTCATATGCCCCTCTTGTCCATAATTATAACAAGTGATCTTCTTCTTAACATCAGTAGTCTTGGCTTCTTCTGGTTTCTTGGTGGAAGCTACATCTGTTTTCTTTTTGTCATAAGGGTGAAACTTACCCTTTCCTTTCTTATTTTGATTATTCCTTAGTGCTCTGAAATTTTCCCTGGCTTTATCATGTTGTTCAATACTCAAAGTCAGATCCAAAACTTGATCAAATGTCCTGTCCTTATATGGAAACATAGCTCTACTAAGGCTAGCATTTAGCCCTTGGATGTATCTGCCATTTTTAGCCTCTTTGGTTGTGATAAGAACTGCACCATATTTTGCTAGTGATTCAAACTTCTGTGTGTACTCAGTAACACTCATAGTCCCCTGTCTTAATTTAATGAATTCCTCTAGCAAAGACTCTTTAGCTGATGCAGGTACAAATCTTCCTTCCAACATTTCCTTAAATTTATTCCATGTCACTTCTCCTTCAGGTCTTCCAGCTATGATAACTTCCCACCAGTCCAGAGCTGCTCCTCTCAATTGTCTAGATGTTATTTGCCTTTCTTTTGGTCATCAACTTGCATATCTGTAAAAATTCTGTCCAAAATTCTAAGCCAGTTTTGAACTCCCATGATCCCTTCTGTTCCATCAAAAGTTTTGCCTCCAAGATTGGTAAAGGTCTTGAGTAGTTTGGAAAGCTCTTCATGTGGATTCTCTTTCCTATTGCCTACTCCATCTCTTATAGCTCTCAAGAATTCTTTCATATTCACCATGGGTCGTTCACTTGGTCCTACTTCTTGTTGTCTGGGTCTCACCATAGTACTATGGATATGATACTTAAGTCATTTCATCTTGCCTAACATTCTATAAATTAGTTCTCTTCAATTTATACTTATTTAGTTATAAGAGATATTAGTAGTATATGTATTAACAAAACAAGTCATCCAAAGCAGTCAACACTTTCATACATTCAATGCAAACAAATTCATACAAAATTTTGCTATGTTATTTAACAACATAGCTCTGATACCAAATGAGATGACCCACTTTCTTACCCTAAATTTTTTTATTTATAGTGTCATACTGTGGTCATCTATTCAAGAGAGTGTCATCTCTAACTTTTCCTCTATCCAGGATCTTTTAACCAATATAAAAATATTGTTGTGTTCAACTTGTCAAAACTTACATATGTGAAGACATGTAAATTATTTTTCTACTTGAATCAGAGTACAAGTAATTATAAGTGGAAATCTGTTATGAAAATTATCAAGTAATTTATACCTAGCAATTTTTATTTTTGAGAATCCTTTTTTTTTTCCAGTCATAGTTACTTTTACATAATCATTAATATCATGCCTTCTTATTTCTGCATTTGTATGTATTTTTCTTTCCCCCTCATACTTTATTTCTAAATGATAGTGCCCTTATATTTGTATATGTGTGTGCAAGCCCATGTGCATGTTTATGTACTAGTAAGATTTTTGAGTGCATTTAATTTTCTTTCAAACAATTGTTAACTTAAGATAATGAGACCTACCCTATATATATATTTGAGTTATTGATCTTTACTACAATCTGGGCTTGAAACAAATAAAAATGGTTGAACCCAAACTTAGTGATATGGTCAGGTTAGCCTTGTTTATTTATACGCACATTTACAAGTATTTCTGAATTCTTTCTATGGTAATTAAAAACTTGTATATGTCAGATTTTTACATAATCTTTCAACATGGATTTTTCCTATCAAACTGAGTTAATCATTCAGTCTTTACATGCTTGCATTTCAGATTTTAGTTATTATAATTGAAATCATTTTAAAGCTAAGCAAGGAACATCAATACTCAGCTAAAACATTTTTAAAAGCAACTCACAATCTTCAACTGAATTACATCTTTTAAGTTCAATACATAACAACTAGAAAGTGACATCACACTAATTTCTTTCTAAACAACTTTAGCAACATAGTATATATATATTCTGACTTAAATTTCTATCCTTAATTTCAGAAAATCTGTAACTAATGCAGTCAAATCCTTAAGCAGCCAATTCATCCAAAGCTTGATCCATGCAATGTCTATTTACCTGCACAATCACTATGGACTACCCCATAAAATATGAGACACCCAATAGTGCATTAACACACATGGGTCAGACAAATGCCTAGTATGAATAATCTTTCTTGAAAGCATATTCTTATTTTGATTTCATTATATTTTAAATACTTTACATTAATGAGGAAACCAAAATCAATACTGTGCATAAATTCTGTAAAACCTATACACTCATGTCAGTACAAGATAGATCATATATTGTTTAAGCAAATTAATTCAGAGAAAAACAATCATAAAATTCAACCAACAAACAATATAGCCTTCCTATACAAACTCTAGTTCAATCCTCAAGTCCCCTCTTTAGTTTAAACTAGCCATCAGGGTTTTACCCAAGCCTCGCTTGATCCTATTTCTATTATTCATTATCCAGTGTTATTTCAAGGTCTTTAGCTACTTTCTCATACAATATCACACATTTCCTGGGACAAATCTCTGTTAACCCAGCACACTCAGGCCCCTGGGTATAAACATACCATGTGTGAGCTTGCACTCTTGCCAAGCTTCCTTTTGTAGCCCTAAGATCCATAATCCTTAGTTGAATTACTAAGTGTTATCTTCCCCCTTTTTCCTAGCTGTGCTAAACTCTTTTGCAGGTCATATTTCAATCAGAGAAAAAAGACAAACATTTCACCCAACCATACATTCATACAGAGATATAGAAATCATATTCTTTGATATAATTATTTAATCCTACAAATGGATATGATTAGTTAGCATGTTATTTCTGCCCATGGGTTTCCATAGATCATATCATAAACATATGGTCTTATTTAGTTTTCTGATTTCTTCTCTTTTCTTTTTCCTTTACCTCTGGTTCAATTAGATCTTCACGAACTTCTAGATCTGGCTAAACCACAAGTATGATCTATCATTTGGGAAGTTCATAAAATAATAGAAGCTCATCACATGTATTACATTGCACTTCTATAATAATTTTTTTCAATTTAATATGAGGCATAAGTAACAACACACTGTTACTGCCCCATATTTCTCTTCATTTTATTTTACCATGTATTTATCACCCCAATCCTGGAGTTTAAATGAGCATTTTAAAGGAAGAAACCCATAAAAGAAATCACTTCATTTCAAGGTTAATCCATAGTCAGGTAGTCATTTTAAAACCTGAAGCACATGACTCTTTTACTTTGAATAAATAACTATGTAGAGTTTTGTACTTAAATAAATCATTCACATAACAAAAGCACCAAATCATAAAATGAACATAACTTGCAAAATAAATTATAAAACCAATTAGGCTGCCTCAATATTCAGGTCTTAATGCCAAGCTTTTCAGTGAGATTACTCACTTTAATTTCTTTTCCTAAGCCTTCCTTTTCCCTTTGATCCTCTACTTCCTCTTAACTCTAATGGCCAGTGCTCTTCATTGCCTCTGGTTTATATTTTTATTGCTACTCTTTTTTTTTCTGTTTTAAAAATGGTGACAGACCTCACTATCCTTAAGCCTTCTTATACTAGACCCTGGCTGCCACTAGGGTTTTAGAAAATTACCCAATGTCAGTTTTACCCCATTAATATGATCTGCCTTTAGTCTTAATTCAATTGAAAGAAAAAAACAGGGTATGTGGTCCTCATTATATTTTCAGAAAAATAAAACTTACTCTTTTAATCCTACCCCGGGTCATGTTATATGCATGACTAAATTTTTCTAAGCAAAAGGATTACTGAAAATAGCTAAAGTGTTTATTTAAAGATCCATACTATTTCCATGCAAGCCTTGTCTTCTACCAGCAGTACTTGCCTGTGCACATGCATATCATATGTAAAATTATTTTTGTCCAAGTCTTTTTATTTTTCTTTCTTTTGTTTTAAATAATTTTTACTATCTAACATTTCTACAGGTATTATTATTATTTCGACCTATGTTTATTTTCTTTTATGCCAAACTTATTAAAGACATAATCATGTCTTCCATACTATATATATATATATATATATATATTCCTTAATTATTTTTCCTAATTTATACATTGATTTCTGACCATTTTCATTATGCAGAGAAGTATGTGTATGTGTGTGCACTATCTTATGTACACATCCATATTCAAACAATACACTTGGAACAGTTTATTTTTCTATGCAAAAATTTTGAACAAACATGAACCAATTTAAATCATAAAACTTGTTTATAAAATCAGGGTTATCACAAGCATCTTGTTGAGTTTCTATTTCTAAGGTGAGATGTCTTCAAAATTTTATGTGGTTTGAAAAATTCAATAATTTTCTAGTCTCAACATTAGCGCTTTAGAAACCATAGAATTAATCGAGTGAGTCTAGTCTTGGTTTTCAACCATCCTATCTTGAGAGTGTGAGAATTTTTTTTAAACTCGAGCTTGTCTATCCTTCCTTTGATTGATGAAATTAATAGGTTGAATATAAACTCTTCTCTAGAAATTGCGAGGACGTAATTTTATTGGGGGGAGTCTGTAACAAACCTAATTTTGGAGATTACCAGTTAATATTAAACTATAACGGTAGTTATAATTTAATATTGTAAATTAAAATATAATTGGAAATTTTATTTGTTTATTTGGAATAATCAGTGAATTTTGGAAATAAAATGAGAAAAATAAAGTTTGAAACTTTATTTTATTTATTTGGGTTAATAAACATTGGAAAATGGGTTTTATTTGGAGAAAAGGCTATAATTGTATTAATTATTGTAAATTATTATTTTAGTAATTTTTTAAAACAAGTGTGAGATTTTAAAAGGTTGTTTATTTAAATAAAAAGATGGAAATTTATTCAAAAATGAGTTTAATTATAAATTTGAGTCTACAATGGTTTAAAATATTTTTCTAAGTAAGAAAAGTATTTCTGTGGAATTTTAGAAGTTGAAAATAGATTTTCATTCATTTATTTGAGTAAATAGTGTATTTGAAAAAAATAAAGGATTTTAATAATAATAATGCTTTAAAAATAAAAAATTAATCTTTTCATAGAGTGCAAAATAATATATTTCATGTTTATATGAGTTTACAATTTTATTTGTGTGAAAATTGAAAGAAAATGACTTTTTTTGTAGTTTAAATATTTGAATATTTGTTTCTTGTATGAATTAATTACTTAGGTTAAGTAATTTATTTTCTTCTTTTGGGTCCTAATGGCCCATTATTTCTTAGCCTGGCTTGAGAATGTGAGGAAAAGAATACTTATACGTTCATTTCCTCACATCCCTCTTCTTCTTCCTTAGATAGCAATTGAGAAATTAGAACCCACTCCACCAAATTGCAAATTCAAGCCATTTTCTGTAATTAAATTCAAATCCTTTGTTTTCAAAATAAAGTTGGAGCTAAATCAACAGGTAATTGAATCTAAAACCATCCATTTCATCAAAAATCTATTTTTGAAAAGATTCTCTTTTAACTGTAAAGCTCTTTGCTTGCATGTTCTATTTTGGAGTTTTGACAGATATGAAGCCAATTCTAGATCCAAGATTTCACCTTTCAGCATAAATTTAAGGTTTGATCACCTCTAATATCAAGGTGAGTTTAGTAACTCACATTTCAACCAACATCTAGCCTGTATTTGCAAATATGAGAAAGAAAATGTTTACTATAACTATACCTATGATTGGTAAAATATAATAGGAATACGCTGAAGTAAAACAACCATAACTTTTACATTTCGTACCCATTTGAGGTCATCCTTTTTTATTAGAAACTAGATTCAATAAGAAACAGTATCCATTTAGATTACTTTTTGAGATTTCGAAATTTTTTTGACCTGAAATAGATTTGAAAATAAGAGTACAATTCTGTATCTAACTAAATTTCCTGAGTTTGAGTCTGAGATTGATCTAGCCATATCTTTTTCGTTTTCGATCCAATGCACATAATTTTTAACATGCTGGAAAGCTTACTTTATGTATGAGGACTTTCATGTTGAACATATTTATAAATTTTGAGCATAGGTTGATTGAAATTCTATCACAAACTCCCAACTCTGTCACTTTGATAATGACACTATCTAAACTAAACATAGTTAGTAAATTAGGCGTATCTTTCTCATTTCTGGTCGTAATTAGATAATTCTTGATGTTGTGGAAATTTTAGACTATTTTGTAAAACTTTCTTGTTTTGAGTTTTGCAAAATTTTGAGATTAAGACAGTCAAAACCTTATTTCTTTGCTGCTGTCCTGGTAATAACGATAGCGACGGTGAATTTAAAATATGAGAATTAAATTTGCCATATCTTTGACATCTCTTATCCAAATCCGATAATTTTAGATGTTTCGGAAAGCTTAGACTTTGTACTAAAAGTCTCATGTTTAGAGTTTTCAAAATTTTTAAAGCTTTCTTGGTCAAAACTGTGTTTGCTTATTGCTGTTACGAGAGCAAAACGATAGCAATAACAGTCATTGACCTGAGAATTGTATTAGCCTATTGTATTTCTGCTCTCATTCTTGTTCGATTTTGATATTGTTTTAAGATGTTTTGAGAGCTATGATGCCCCTCAATAGGCTAGCTATATTTGGAGAACTTGACATTCAAATTGAAATTGAATTGAATTCAAGTTATCAGTTTTGAGCTATCTCCCTTGTATCTTTGACATATAACATGACCCGGGGTAGGATTAAAAGAGTAAGTTTTATTTTTATGAAAATATAATGAGGACCACATACCCTTTTTTTTCTTTCATTTAAATTAAGACTAAAGGAAGATCATATTAATGGGGTAAAACTGACATTGGGTAATTTTCTAAAACCCTAGTGGCAGCCAGGGTCCAGTATAAGAAGGCTTAAGGATAGTGAGGTCTGTCACCATTTTTAAAACAGAAAAAAAAGAGTAGCAATAAAAATATAAACCAGAGGCAATGAAGAGCACTGGCCATTAGAGTTAAGAGGAAGTAGAGGATCAAAGGGAAAAGGAAGGCTTAGGAAAAGAAATTAAAGTGAGTAATCTCACTGAAAAGCTTGGCATTAAGACCTGAATATTGAGGCAGCCTAATTGGTTTTATAATTTATTTTGCAAGTTATGTTCATTTTATGATTTGGTGCTTTTGTTATGTGAATGATTTATTTAAGTACAAAACTCTGCATAGTGATTTATTCAAAGTAAAAGAGTCATGTGCTTCATGTTTGAAAATGACTACCTGACTATGGATTAACCTTGAAATGAAGTGATTTCTTTTTATGGGTTTCTTCCTTTAAAATGCTCATTTAAACTCCAGGATTTGGGTGATAAATATATGGTAAAAAAATGAAGAGAAATATGGGGCAGTAACAGTGTGTTGTTACTTATGCCTCATATTAAATTGAAAAAAATTATTATAGAAGTGCAATGTAATACATGTGCTGAGCTTCTATTATTTTATGAACTTCCCAAATGATAGATCATACTTGTGGTATAGCCAGATCTAGAAGTTAGTGAAGATCTGATTGAACCAGAGGTAAAGGAAAAAGAAAAGAGAAGAAATCAAAAAACTAAATAAGACCATATGTTTATGATCTGATCTATTGAAACCCATGGGCAGAAATAACATGCTAACTAATCATATCCATTTTTAGGATTAAATAATTGTATTAGAGAATATGATATCTATATCTCTGTATGAATGTATGGTTGGGTGAAATGTTTGTTTTTTTCTCTGATTGAAATATGACCTGCAAAAGAGTTTAGCACAGCTAGGAAAAAGGGGGAAGATAACACTTAGTAATTCAACTAAGGATTATGGATCTTAGGGATACAAAAGGAAGCTTGGCAAGAGTGCAAGCTCACACATGGTATGTTTATACCCAGGGGCCTGAGCGTGCTGGGTTAACAGAGGTTTGTCCCAGGCAATGTGTGATATAGTATGAGAAAGTAGCTAAAGACCTTAAAATAACACTGGATAATGAATAATAAATAGGATCAAGTGAGGCTTGGGTAAAATCCTGATGGCCAGTATAAACTGAAGAGGGGACTTGAGGATTGAACTAGAGTTTGTATAGGAAGGCTATAATGTTTGTTGGTTGAATTTTATGATTGTTTTTCTGTGAATTAATTTGCTTAAACAATATATGATCTATCTTGTACTGACATGAGTGTATAGGTTTTACAGAATTTATGCACAGTATTGATTTTGGTTTCCTCATTCGTGTAAAGTATTTAAAATATAATGAAATCAAAATAAGAATGTGCTTTCAAGAAAGATTATTCATACCAGGCATTTGTCTGACCCATGTGTGTTAATGCACTATTGGGTGTTTCATATTTTATGGGGAAGTCCATAGTGATTGTGCAGGTAAATAGACATTGCATGCATCAAGCTTTGGATGAATTGGCTGCTTAAGGATTTGACTGCATTAGTTACAGATTTTTTGAAATTAAGGATAGAAATTTAAGTCAAAATATATATACTATGTTGCTAAAGTTGTTTAGATAGAAATTAGTGTGATGTCACTTTCTAGTTGTTATGTATTGAACTTAAAAGGTGTAATTCAGTTGAAGATTGTGCATTGCTTTGATAAATGTTTTAGCTGAGTAATGATGTTTCTTCCTTAGCTTTAAAATGATTTCAATTATAATAAGTAAAATCTGAAATGCAAGCATGTAAAGACTGAATGATTAACTCAGTTTGATAGGAAAAATCCATGTTGAAAGATTATGTAAAAATCTGACATGTTCAAGTTTTGAATTACCATAGAAAGAACCCAGAAATACTTGTAAATGTGTGTATAAATAAACAAGGCTAACCTGACCATATCACTAAGTCTGGGTTCAACCATTTTTATTTGTTTCAAGCCCAGATTGTAGTAAAGATCAATAACTCAAATATATATATATATATATATATATATAGGGTAGGTCTCATTATGTTAAGTTAACAATTGTTTGAAAGAAAATTAAAAGCACTCAAAAATCTTACTAGTACATAAACATGCACAGGGGCTTGCACACATATATACAAATATAAGGGAACTATCATTTAGAAATAAAGTATGGGGGGGGGGGGGAAGAAAAATACATACAAATGCAGAAATAAGAAGGCATGATATTAATGATTATGTAAAAGTAACTATGACTGGAAAAAAAATTGGATTCTCAAAAATAAAAATTGCTAGGTATAAATTACTTGATAATTTTCAAAACAGATTTCCACTTATAATTACTTGTACTCTGATTCAAGTAGAAAAATAATTTACATATCTTCACATATGTAAGTTTTGACAAGTTGAACACAATAATATTTTTATATTGGTTAAAAGATCCTAGATAGAGGAAAAGTTAGAGATGACACTCTCTTGAATAGATGACCACAGTATGACGCTGTAAAAGAAAAAAATTTAGGGTAAGAAAGTGGGTCATCTCAATGCTACACATAAAAGATTACTCGAATCAAATTGATTTCTCAAAATCTCCTTGAGTAGAGTTGGGATTTAGCTCAACTCCAACCCGAACTCTAATCAACAAAATGATTATCGATATGATTTCTATATGACACTATGGAATGAACCACGCTGATATAGGATAGAAATAAAAGATACAAGACATATCAACCAAAAGGTGGTTTATTCTCTAATTCTTCCATAGGTATTCTCTAGTTTGCAACATATATATTTTTCAATTTGTTTCTCAAATTTTCTAAGTTTAGAAGTTTTCAGAAAAATCGACGGAGTCTCCTTTATATGGAGGGCCGTATACAGTATTATAAAAATGATTCATATGATATACATCGACCATTAGGTTGGAAACACAATATATATCATCATTTAACTCTTAAAATTAATACGAAAACATACCTTTCCCTTTTGGCATTTTAAAGCGGTTTTGCACAAAATTATGTATATAATCTTTTTGCTCAAAATATATTTCATCATCCTCTTTTCACCTATACTTAACTCAAATAGATGATATTAGTTCATGATCATAAATAAGAAATGCTACACTTAACTATTGAGGGGAAATAAATCAATTTCATTTCAGACCTGCTGTAAAGAAGACCATTTTTTGCCGATAAAACAGCAAAATATAAACAACTTTATAAAATGAATGTTGTTCTATTCAGTCTGCGCTTTCGAGTAATTTAAAGATCAACAAAATTGGATTTACAGTTTGAAAGTTATGCTAAATTTACTTTCAGCTTAATCTTAGAGAATTTTGTAATAGGAGAGAATTGCCTATCCCCATTCAAACCCATTTTAGACTCAGTAAATAGCAAAATATTTAAAAGTGGTAAAAAGGAACTTTATAGCTTACTGAAATCTATTTCATTTGCAAAATGATTGAGCTCGTTTGGGGTTAAAAATATCCTGTTATCGCTGTTTTAGTACAACACTTTTGTAAATGAAATTTCATCTTTTAAAATCAATTTAAATTTTGAAATTCTCCCAAACCATTTTAATTTCAAACAAAATTTTTGCTAAATCATTAATTAAATGATCCTCTTTTTCTTTGAAAAGATAAGACATATAAAATTATGATCAACTTTACGTAATCACCACAAAACATTTTTATTAAGTGGAAATATTTTCATTACTTTCCTAAATCTAGCTTTAAAAATAATTAACTACGAAAACTCATTTTGGAAGTGATAACCAACTTCTTGCATTATCAAGAGATGATTATTGATTATCCATCAAAATATATTTTTATGGTCATCATTAATAACTTATATTAAATATTCAATTAATATTTTAAAATTTCAAACCAAAGTATTCTTTTACCTTAAATACATCATTTTATTAATTAAAGCATCAAATGATATTTTCTTCTAATTAAGACATCCCTTTAATTAGAATTATTCACTTTACTTACCCAAATTACCATATTTAATTTTTCAAATTTCAAATAATATAAGGGTTTTGCCTCGCCATTGATTTATAGTGAATGACCCCATCGATTGGCTACAGAGTTGACCAATCGATCAAATCTGCCTCACCACTCGTCCAACACTCTTTATGGTTCAATGGTTTTATTAAACATTTAAAATAAAATTAATACTCCACCATATTAATTATTTTCTTACTTTACGAATTAAAACTCAATTTACCGTGTCTGACTGTCTCATCATAGCGTTTAGGAAATCCCTATCGATAACGTTGGCCAAACGCATTGACCTGAATTCTTAAAGCACTAGACGGACAACCCAACACAAAAATTCATTTTCTGTAAAATAAATACCTAATATATAATACTTAAAATATTCTCTGTTTTTCACCAAAAAATAATCCAATTTCTCTTACAATTTTTTTTTGAAAAATTTGAAAACTGAACTTATTACTTATTCTCAAAAATCAAGGAACACAAAAAGAGCTCATCAACATTCGATTGCCCCATTGGGTGTCATACCTAAAGCAGACTCATAGAAATCAAAAAAGTCACAATGACAGGAATTCGAGATATGTCATCAACATTTCGAAACTCTAGAGTGAATACAGATACTTCAAAATCGTCAATAACATTCTGAAGAGCAAGAACAACAAATCAGCTAAAATTAGGATACCCAAATATAGGATCCTTCAGATCACAGAATGTAACTAGAAAATACCCAAGCAATCCAAAAAATAAATAGGAAAAAGCATGCTAATTCACTTGAGAAGATAAGCTATAAGGAAAAATCCCAAAATCCTTAATATCGTACCAAATATTGCAGATCCCCTCAATAGGATTCGCAATCCTTAAAGAAATCCAAAATAAGAACATAAAATATCATCCACAAACTCCTTCAATACGGATGGGTGTCAAACACCCGTATTGAAGAGGACTTGAATAAAACAATCACGATTAGGATTACTCCTAAGATAAGATGTCCTCAATTAAATTTGGGAATATTACGGAATAAAACATGTTCCTACTTCCTAGACATATCGCAAATTATCTACTTTAAAAGATACGATAAGGTAAAGGACACCATATATATCCTATAATATGCTAAGTTTTTTTAATATGCTTGTCGACGAGACGAGACAAGTCTTGAGTTTGAGATTTCTACTTTGACATTTATGTTTTATGAGGAACCATCACGACGTTTTCACTTGTCGATGAGGTGAGACAAGTTACGATGCCTTTTAATACTTGTTGATGAGATGGGATGAGTACGGTGTCTCTTTATCACTCGCCAATGAGATGAGGTGAGATATAATTTTATGAGTTTTATGATGTTCCAAGTGTGGCATCGACTAGCGGCTAGTAAATCGCTAAGTGCGAATGTGTGGTATGTGACACACGTGAACACATTTCAGGTTCCTATCCGTGAGTTTGTGACATATTCACGATGTTTACCTAAAAGAACTGCTTTGAGAGGTGTTAGCGACCTAGTCATGAGGACGAACTGCTTTGGGAGGTGTTAGCGACCTTGTTATGGCTGACAAAACGGCTCGTAGAGGTGTCATCGACCTTGTCATGAGGACGAACTACTTTGAAAGGTATTAACGATCTTGTCAGAGGCTTCGGCCGTCTGAATTTGGCACGTGCAGCATTGCTTTGGCATGCAATCGGGGATCTGGCCAATCCGGGTTTTCTAAGTTTTCTGTTTTATTATGATTTCACCATCTTAAGATGTTTTATTACATCGATGTCCTAGTGTTATATGAGATGTTATCGTGATTTCATTTATGATGATTTGAACTCTTATCGAGTTTTTTGAGTTATGAGTTTGGATGATTTCATGATTTTATAGGATATACTGGGTTTTGCCATTTTGGCGAGTTGAGATCGAGATTTATGTACATTTATACCGATGAGATGAGGTATAATTGAGTTTGGAGATTCTTCAATATTTGAATTTTGGATCATCCTATTTGAGAATGTTTTATGTTTGCCATTTGGGCGAGAGTTCGTATTTATGTTTCTCCTTTTGAGGAGATATGGTTCATGGAAACCATGTAGACATTTTTAGATGTCGCCGATGATATGAGACGAATGTTTATATTATTTGAGTATTATTGTTGAATTTACCTCTTTTGAGGTCTTTGTATACTTAAGTGACATTAGTTCACTTAAGTCATGGGTTGTATCCTTCTGTTGCCTCTTCTCATTTGGGAAGAATTATCACCTTGTATCTCTTGCTTCATGTTATCGTCTATCCTTGTTAACTGATTGTTTTAGTTAGACTGGCCTGCGTATTTTATACTCGGGTCAGACCGAGTTGTTTCACGTTAGCTACTAGTTACGGGACAGCATTGTGCATCTGCTTGGATATCAGCCTAGCGCTTTTGTATAGCTTATGTTTCTTTCCGCTTGACTCTGATATGTATTTGATTAGATGTATATAGTGTGCTCTCTGTACCACTTTTGTGTATCGGTTTGTATCGTACTGGAATGTATCGGTGTATATGTATTTATATATATGACGATTACTGTTCTGTGATGTGATATGCATTCTGTTATTGTATTTTGTTCTGATAGATCCATTAGCCACCTATAGTTTTGTATTAAGCATTTATTGGTCGATGCACTTGAATTAGAAAAAATAAATAAATATAGAGCATTTATCGACGTATGCAGTAGATGTTTAAGACAAGATTACAGATGGTCGCTCCTAACCAGCCCTATTCTCCGCATTAGTACACAGAATTACCCAGTAATTCTCTTTGTTAGTGTGGGTCTCGGGGTAGGGCATCACAGCTTGGTATCAGAGCAGAGTTCAAAACAAAGTATGATAAACACAGAACAAAAACACATATTACGGTACATCTAAGTGTAATACAAGTGTTACAAATCCCTTAATCGTCGTGTCCTTTACCTTATCGTATCTTTTAGAGTAGATAATTTGGGATATGTCTAGGAAGTAGGAACATGTTTTATTCCGTAATATTCCCAAATTTAATTGATGACATCTTATCTTAGGAGTAATCCTAATCGTGATTGTTTTATTCAAGTCCTCTTCAATACGGGTGTTTGACACCCATCCGTATTGAAGGAGTTTGTGGATGATATTTTATGTTCTTATTTTGGATTTCATTAAGGATTGCGAATCCTATTGAGGGGATCTGCAATATTTGGTACGATATTAAGGATTTTTGGATTTTTCCTTATAGCTTATCTTTTCAACTGAATTAGCATGATTTTTCCTATTTATAGTTTGGAATGATTTGAGTTGGGGTGGCTTGGGTATTTTCTAGTTACATTCTGTGATCTGAAGGATCCTATATTTGGGTATCCTAATTTTAACTGATTTGTTGTTCTTGCACTTCAGAATGTTATTGATGATTTTGAAGTATCTGTATTCACTCTTGAGTTTCACGATATTGATGACATATTCGAATTCCTGTCATTGTGTCTTTTTTGATTTCTGTGAGTCCGCTTTAGGTATGACACCCAATCGGGCAATTGAATATTGTATTGACTCCATTCTCGGTTGTTGTCCTTTCGGTCCTCCTCCCATGAGGTGTCTAGTAGGGAAATGAGGTGATTCATTGAATTTATTTGATATTGCCATACTTAACCGTTTTGAGATATCCTCCTTAGATACTCAATTGTTGATATACTTTATGGTATTACTTCACTTGAAATAATGATGTGTTATTTGTGCTCTTCTTCTCATTCGAGAAGATATCTTGCCATTACTCTTATATATCATAGATTTCTTTTAATCTATTGAGTGGTGCTAAGGTCATTCCTCGGCTTGACCTTACACCAATTTTTCGTGAGGTACGAGTCGCGGAGGATAACGTTACTCTTATCGCGTTGCACACTCAGTGTGAGTCTTGCGAGTGGTTCGTTATACCAATCGAAATAAATATAGAGCATTTATCGACTTATGCAGTAGATGTTTAAGGCTTATAGATAGTCACTCCTAACCAGCCCTATTCTCCGCATTAGTAAACAGAATTACCCAGTAATTCTCTTTGTTAGTGTGGGTCTCAGGGTAGGGCGTCACAGACACCGTTGGTCTATATTTTGAAACTGATTTTCAATGTTTTGAATAGAAATATATAGTTTTTAATAAAAATTGATTTTTAAAATAAAATATATATATATATATATAAATGTTTTTTTTATATATGTATAGAAAATTTATATTTTTTTAATATGTGTTGGAAATCTAAATTTATATGTTAGTTTTGAAATTGTAACTTTTTAGATTTTTCTTATAATTTTATTATTTTAGAAATATATAAAATAAGATTTAATACAAATACATTTAATAATAAGATCCGATTTAATAAAATTTAGTTTATTTGGTTTATAATATGTTTAAGTGTTTATTTAAAGTTAAATTAATATTTTAAAAATAGATTTTTAATAACTTTAATAACAGAAGTTGGGAAGATAAATTAATGTTGACTTGGAATTTAATTTGGTAAATAATTGAATTTAAAAAAGAATTTATTTGAACTTATTGATTTGATATTTTGAAAATTATGATTTACAACTTGACTCGATAAAAAAATGATTAAATGAATATTCTCAACTTTAAATAAAATTGAGACTGAATATTTATTACTGATTTAAATTTACAAATTGAGATTTTATTCAAATGTTAATAAAATGATTGCGTGAATATTTTCCAATTTGGATAAACTAAGGTTAAATTTCGAAATATAAATGAAATTTATATTGTAAATATTGAATATTTGAACCTTAAATTGAAACGGTTAAACTGAAATTGATTTAAATTGAAATTTTGGAATTTAAGATGATTTGAATTGACTTATGAAATTGGAGGAAACTATTTTAGTATGTAAAGTATTTCTAAACTATTTTAATACATAAATTATTTTAATACATAAATTATTTTAGTTTATAACTATTTTAATATATATTCTATTTTCAATATCTAAACTGTTTAAGTCGAATGTGTTATGATTTCCAAAGTGTTATGATTTCAAAATTGTTATGATTTCCAAAGTGTTGTGATTTCAAAAGTGTTATGATTTCCTAAGTGTTATGATTTCAAAGTATTATGATTTCGAAAGGTTTACAATTTTGGAAGTGTTATGATTATGGAAATGAATATTATATAAAGTGAATAATGATATTGAATTGATATGGTTTTGAGATGAATATGATATTTTGATATGAAGTATGAACTATTTGGAATGAAATGACCACAGTGTGAAATAAGCTTTTGGTTGTTAAAGAGACGGAGATAAGATATTGTCATACTCTCTGCCAGTACCGAAAACCACTTTAACAACTGTGTACGTGGTGGAGATTCCAAAATGAAGTAGGATGGCTTGGTGACGATTCTATATGGTACTTACGTAGCCCTGACTCTCATGAGTCAGCTTGATGTGGCTAAAATAGGAGCCATGCTGGGCCAAGTGAGGTCATTCCTCTGATCACACACATTTCTTCGATACCATTCTATTGCTTTTGCGATTTGATTGGGTGCACCCTTTGATTTCGGAGTGTATCACGAGGTGGGCGGTAGTAGCTGTTATGCGTTACCATCAGTCCGGATCCACGAAGGTATATCTACCCTGGCATTGCCTCGCGTGCCTTGTCATATGCCCTATCGCGTCTTCAACGAGTTTAATTGTGTCGTATCTATGGAGTGCTCCTTGATAGCTCACTAGCGAGTGTCACAGCATTTGGGACTCACCTTTGGAGTTGGAGCTTCACTTGGAGATCCATTTATATCTATACAGCATTCAGCTATCCAGTTGTTTTGTTCGGACGTTTCATCTGTTTGTATTCGAGACTACATTGTATTTTAGATATTCTGTTGTATTTTATTTCAAACTCTATTGTTTATATAGTAGCTTCATGAATTAATATTTATTTTTTCTGCTACTTATGTTTGTATTACTCCATGTCTGTGATTCTGTGATTGATTTATTTACTGTACCTGCTGAGTTTTTCCAAATATAAAATTAATAATCTGTTGTTTTGAGCAATTCAAGTCTGACATGTGCGGATGAGAATGGTTCGAAATACCAAGACGTTACACATTTGACCATATATAATATATATATATATATATATATATATATTAATAGTTTAATAGTCCACTGGACAAACAAAATAAGTTGACTCCTAGGGTGTTCAGTCAACTAATTTCTTTTAATCGATCGATTATTTTCCTACAACCTATTTTTTATTTAATGACCATTAGTCAAATGTTCATGCCTAATCAGTCGATGCCTAAGGGTTTAGTTGATTGATGACTACAATTAGTTGATGGTTTGACTAGGAAATGAATTATTTCTCCTTGGGTTGGCTCGTGTTTTCTCAATGTTTTCTCGAGCTAACCGGTCGACTGTTCAAATACGGTTAGTTGTCGTTTGGTTGAGATATAATCTTTTTCAACATTTTTAAATTTATTTTTCCGTTTGTTTTTAATTGTTTTCATTCAGTCATGCTTCTAGACTTTGAATACATTATAGAATTCATTATATCACTTATCAATACTTACTAACATCAAAAGATTTATACTAAGGTTATAAATTTATACCCAATATAATCATTTCAGTTAAATCATATAAATTTCTGTGGTGTATAAATTCGTAGATTAGACTATATTAATCCGTGAGGGTCATAGATTATTTCCACCTTCTACAACAATGTCCTGGATAAATTCATACATATGTCAATATAGTATGAATTAACCTTCCCCTCAAATTTTATTAGTTTTTATTATCAAAATCATAGTCTTAGCTTTCCAATTCATGATAAATATTCACTTAATCATCAATTAAATTTTAAAATCATTTTCCAACCAAATTTGATATATAAATGAAATTTAAATGCTTATCTACATCATATTTATTTCGTAGGGAAACCTACTCTCCTTCGTTCATTGCCCCAAAAGAAATCTCCAAATCATGTTCTTCGATTCGATCGGATTTAGTGCCTCTCCGACAGCAAACTGCCCCTCGTAAAACTCAAAAATCTAAAGCAATTAGAGTCAAAGTCAAATTATAGACATCAATTGCAATCCAATGATTCATATTAAGAGTCAATACCAGATTGTACCATAGGCCCTAAGCCGCATCTTGATTGATCGAATTTGTGCATATCTCGCCATGTCCCACATCGAGCATAGGTGGTATATGACCTACTCTATATACCTGAAACCTAGTCCTAAAAATAATTGATACCGAATTGTACCATAGACCCCGAGTCACAACCAGAGTGGTCAAACTCGTGTAGATCTCACCGTGTCCACATCAAGCATAGGTAATATATGATCAACTATATATACCTAAGACCTTTACATGTCTCACTGTACGCCTTCTTGAGAATAAGTGATATATGATCCCATAGTAGATGATCATCATCACCTCCTCCTTAGTCGTTATGGATTACTTAACAAATTCATGTAACGACTCAGCAAAAGAGAAAAATGGTCATCTCGTATAATACATTATCGAGACCACAAAGGAACACTGATGTAGTGTGGGTGAATATGGACCAATTCAAGCAATGATGTGGACGTACATATGTTCTCTTTCACCAATTCAAGCAAAGGACCAGTTCCTCCTAAAAAGTAGCAGTTGATTTTAGGGGCTGAAGCCTATATATACAACATTATACAGCACCTTCAGATCATCTCTTACCTCATCACTTTTCTTCAAGTTAGATTTAAATTCAGCACTGTTTTTATTTTCGAACAGAATACGTAGGATTGTTGATTAGATTTAGCAATTTATTTATTCTTGTTCTTATTTATTTTCTGCACTCTTTTCAGTTAGTTAATAATTATTTCAGTTGTTTGCTCCGTTATCTTCTTTCCCGCAATTTCAATTTCTGTTCTGATCTTTTTACAATTCTATATTTTGGTTGCAATTTCGATTAGTTTCGAAATCGATTCGGAGTATATTATTGTTTTTATTTTCTGTTCAAAATTCACTGTCGAATTCGTTTAACACGCCTAAGATTTAACTATGGATTTTAATTGTTTTAAAATACAATTCCCTGTGTTCGACCTGCATACTACACGCCTGTGCGCTTGCAGAATTTATTAAAATTTGTGCTTTTCTAATCAATAGAAAAGTCGCAACAAGTTTTTGGCGCCGTTGCTGGGGAGTTTCTATTTTGAGATTTTCGATTTTTCGTTTTTAAGTCTATTCGTGTTAATCTATTTTATTTTATTTTTTTGCATTAGTTTTCAAAAAAAATCATTTTTTTTTTCGTTTTTCGCATACCTTACATAATCTGCATCTCACGCATACCTTACATAATCTGCATATTTTCGCATAATCTTTCACGCATACCTCACATAATCTTCAATCACGAATCACGTTTTTGCATATTTTCACGCATACCTCACATAATCTTGCTTTTACGTTTCTGCATATTTTTAAAAAAAATCATTCCTTCACAACATCTTGCTTTCACGTTTGCATAATCCCCACGTCTTCACAGTTATTCACGTGTGCCAGTACACATTTTTAGTTGCACTTCCACTTTCACATTTTCACGTTAGTTTGCATAGATTAATTAAAAAAAAACATTTTTTTTTCACTGCATTGTTTTCACGTACGTTAGTTTGGTTACTTGCAGTTCCACTTTCACATTCTTGCATGCATTAGTTAGTTTAGTTTTCATATTCACTTAACTATCTCCTACACAGGAGCTTGCATGCATTCGTTTACTCACGTAACATAGCAGTGTCATAGCAGTTTCATTTTGCATTCAACACATTCATTCTACTTAACTTTATTTTATTGGGCATGTTTTAAATTTTCTGCATGTGACTGTTTTCATATATTTTCTGTCAGCAGCTTAGTTTTGTGCCTTTCACGAGCATTCACCTGCACGGAGAAAACTTCAACTCGGATAGCAAACATTTATTTCAACACAGATAGCTCCAACTCGGTAAATCTCAACCATTCACTAGCGCTACTCAGTTGCACTGGACAGACTGCTATACCCCTCTGTAAGTAATTTTCTACTCTACACGTGCCCAACTGAAAACTGTTTAAATTTACTTTGGGCTATTACACCTTGTTTTGTTTATGCGCGTTTGGGCAACAAATAATTTTAATCGTTTAGAAAGCCAAAATATCTCATTAAACAAATCAACGGAAATTTCAAATCAAACAAATATGAGCAATCACGGTTCACAACACGGTTCACATCATAGTTCACCAAAATCATCGCCTAAATCACATGTTGGAGATCATGAATTTCATGAGAACCGACCATTATCCCTTAGAGACCGATGCTATCCAACACGGACTGTTCAACCTTCGGTTATTTCATTTCCACCTGCCGAAGGAAATAATTTTGAGCTAAAACATTCTTTAATCCAAGGGGTACCAAAATTCACTTGGTCTGAAAATGCATATGAATTTCTTAGTGAATTTGAGTTATATGCTTCTACAACTAAAATGCAACAACTTTCTAATGAATCCATCAAGCTAAGGCTTATTCCATTCGCGCTTCTAGAAAGCGCGAAAAGATGGCTTAATTCTCTTCCTAAAAATTCAATTAAGAGTTGGGACAATTTCGTTACTATATTTTTGAAAAAGTTTTTTCCTTTCCACAAAACTCTTAAAATTCGAACTGAAATCAATCAATTCTCTCAGAATGAAGGAGAAACTTTTTCAAAATACTTTGAAAGGTTCAATCAACTGTTATATAGTTGCCCACATCATGCAATCCCTAAGCACGTTTTGTGCCAAATCATTTATGAAGGGCTTAACTATCAAACAAGATCCCAACTTGAATCAATGTGCGGAGGAGAATTCATGGCAAAAACTGACGAGGAAGCTTGGGAATTTCTAGAAGAATATTCGAAAAAGGATATGCAATGGGAAACAATTCGTGTTCCAATTTGTGCTCCAAATAGAGGAGTACATGCCATTGACCCATCACATCTTCCTATAGATACCCAAACTCCTCAAGAAGGAGAAGGACTACCCCATTACTACACACAAGACCAAATCAATGCTATAGCTCAAAATAGTCCTTATTCATCCACATACAATCCTAACTGGAAGCACCACCCCAATTTTTCATGGCCAAATCCTAACAATGTGGCTAATCCATCACATATGTATCCAATGATACCAAATCCGAATTATCGAGCCCTAACCTTTAATTCTCAAAATTCTCAACCCGCTCCTCAAACAAAACCTTCGAATCAACCATACAGGCATCCTAATTTCAATCCATCAACCCAACCTTCTCAGCCTTCATAAGAAATTGCTCGATTGGAAAAACAACTCTCTAAACAAAATGAACAAATCACTAACCAAGATGCGATAATTGAGCAAATCACTAAACAAAATGAACAAATGTTGATAATGATGAAGGATCTCATAAAAATCAATGAGAAAGGTAAATTGCCTAGTCAAACCGAAGTGAATCCAAAGTATAACTCTCAAGGAGTAAATATTTGTGAGGGCGAAAATGTAAATTCGGTTAAGGCTGTCACCACATTAAGGTCTGGAAAGAAGGTGGACAACCATGTCGGCAACCCCGACGTCCTTCTTAAGTCTTCCCTTGTTCAAAATTCTGAAACTCAGTCAACACACACTGTTGTCAATCCAAACAACTCTAATTCTTCATCCAAGGTCGGCGGTCCCGACCACTCTTCGCTTTCTAATGTTGGCAACCCCAAAATTTCTACGCCCTTATCTTCACCCTCTAATATCATACCTTCTTCTTCGAATGAAAAAACTTTCGAACGAGTCTATTAGCCCATTGCTCCATTTCCCCACAAACTCAACAAAAAGAAGAAGCCCGCTAATTTTGACCAAATTCTTGAAATTTTCAAACAAGTTCGAGTCAATATTCCTCTTCTTGATACCATCGAGCAAATTCCTCAATATGCCAAATGTCTGAAAGAGCTATGTACTCAAAAACGTGCCACTAACGTTCCTAAGACTGCATTTATAACTGCAAGCACTAGCTCTATTCCTTCAAATCCCTCCCCAATCAAGTATAAGGACCCCGGTTGTCCTACAATCGGCTGTAAAATAGGTAACACTCACATTAGTCATGCCTTACTCGATCTTGGAGCGAGTGTAAATCTTTTGCCTTATACCGTGTACTGTCAACTTGGACTAGGGGAATTAAAACCTACAAACATCACAATTCAACTAGCTGATCGATCTGTCAAAAAACCATTGGGCACAGTTGAAGATGTTTTGATACAAATCGAGCAATTCTATTTCCCAGTCGATTTCATAGTCCTAGAGACCGCACCTATCTCAAATCCTAACGGTTAGATTCCCTTGATATTAGGTCATCCATTTTTAGCAACATCAAATGCTATCATAAATTGTAGGAATGGTCAACTCCGACTTTCCTTTGGGCACCTAACCATTGAACTAAATATATTCAATCTTAACAGACAACCAAGGGATCTTGAAATAGAAGAAGTTGACATGATCCAAACAATTGTAGAAAATGATTTTAGTGATATTACGGAGTCTCTTAACATGTGCCTAGATCATTTTAATTCTAATTTAAATGAAGATGAATACATTTATGAATTAAATTATATGCTCTGCTCTTCTCATAATTCACTAGAATTCAATCAGTTGATGTCTACTGAAGCCTCAAGAGAAGTACGTCCTAAATTAGACCTCAAACTTCTTCCAAACGATCTTAAGTACGCATACTTAGATTCTTCGGAAAATTTCCCTGTAATCTTGGCATCCGATCTCATTAAGGACCGAGAAGAACAACTTTTGAAAATTTTAAGGGAAAATAAAGAGGCAATAGGATGGGTAATCGCTGACATTAAGGGAATTAGTCCATTAATTATTGAACATCGAATACATTTAGTCGACGAGGCTAAACCCACTCGCGAAGCTCAAAGGCGATTAAACCCTAACATGAGAGAAGTGGTAAAGGAAGAAATTATCAAATGTTTAGACAATAACATAATCTACCTATCTCTGACATTACTTGGGTAAGTCCGGTACAAGTTGTACCAAAGAAGTCTGGAATCACTGTGACAACAAATGAGAATAACGAACTTGTTCCGACAAAGGTCAAAACAAAATGGCGCGTTTGCATCGACTATCGAAAACTCAATGCAGCAACAAGAAAAGATCATTTTCCCCTTTCTTTCATTGATCAAATGCTCGAACGCTTAGCCGGTCATGAATACTATTGTTTTCTTGATGGTTACTCCGGCTATAATCAAATTCCCATTGCGTTAGAGGACCAACACAAAACAACGTTCACATGTCCCTTCGGAACTTTCGCTTATCGTCGCATGCCCTTCGGTCTTTGTAATGCTCCCGCTACCTTTCAACGATGTATGATGAGTATATTTTGTGATATGGTGGAAGATTTCTTAGAAATATTCATGGACGATTTTTCAATCTATGGGTCATCTTTTGATCAATGCCTCCTTCGTTTAGAACGTGTCTTAAAGCGATGTAAGGAGAAATCTCTTGTTCTTAATTGGGAAAAATGTCATTTTATGGTTAAGCGAGGAATAGTCTTAGGTCATGTTGTCTCTAAAAATGGCCTAGAAGTTGACAAATCTAAAGTTGATCTTATTGTGGGCCTTCCTCCTCCAAGGTCCGTAAAGGACATTCGCTCATTTCTCGGCCATGCAGGATTCTATAGGAGGTTCATTAAAGATTTTTCAAAAATTTCAAAACCTCTTTCGAATCTTCTGGCTAAAGACGTTAAATTTGAATTTTCCAATGAATGTGAAACGTCTTTTGAAACCCTCAAATCTATCTTGACCACTGCACCTATCATCCAACCTCCAAATTGGACTTTGCCTTTCGAATTAATGTGCGACGCTTCTGATTATGCCAGTGGAGCCATCTTAGGTCAACGAATCGATAAACTTCCTCGAGTCATCTATTATGCTAGCAAAACTCTTAATGAAGCTCAATTGAATTACTCAACCATAGAAAAAGAGTTTTTAGCAGTTATCTTTGCCCTCGATAAGTTTAGATCATATCTCATAGGTTCTAAGGTCATAGTTTACACCAATCATGCCGCCTTGCGGTATTTACTCACGAAAAAGGATACCAAACCCCGCTTAATCCGTTGGATTCTCCTTCTTCAAGAGTTTGACCTAGAAATACGAGATAAAAAGGGTTCTGAAAATGTCATAGCTGACCATCTTTCTCGTATAGTTCATGAAAACTATGATAACTCTCAAATCAACGATCATTTTCCCGATGAACAAATTCTTACACTCTCTAGGGCACCATGGTACGCGGACATCGTAAATTATCTTGTCACAAATGAAACACCTTCCCATTGGTCAAAACAAGATAAACAAAAATTTCTCTCGAATGTTCGGAACTTTTACTGGGACGATCCTTATCTCTTCAAATATTGCACCGATCAAATCATTCGCAGATGTGTCCCAGAACATGAATTCCATAGCATCCTCTCCTTTTCACATAATCAAGCACGTGGAGGACATTTTGGAGCAAAGAAAACTGCTGCCAAGGTGTTACAGTGCGGTTTTTATTGGCCTTCTCTTTTTCGTGATGCCCATGAATTTTGCTCCAAATGCGCTAGATGTCAACAAACAGGTCGTATTTCCAAACGTAACATGATGCCCCTAAACCCAATCCTTATCATCGAAATTTTTGATGTTTGGGGCATCGATTTCATGGGTCCTTTTCCTAATTCTTTTGGAAATCCCTACATCCTACTTGCAGTAGATTACGTGTCTAAATGGGTTGAGGCCATTCCTACCAGAACGAATGACAATAAAGTTGTTGTCAAATTTTTGAAAGAAAACATATTTTCCCGTTTTGGCACACCTCGAGCCATTATAAGTGATAACGGTTCTCATTTTTGTAATCGTGCTTTTGAATCTCTTCTTAAGAAATATTCTATCATTCATAAACTATCTACTCCATATCATCCACAGACCAACGGTCAAGTCGAGATTTCCAATAGACAAATTAAACAAATTCTTGAAAAGACGGTTAACTCCAACAGAAAAGATTGGTCATCTAAATTGATAGACGCCCTTTGGGCATTTCGCACAGCTTATAAAACCAATCTAGGAATGTCACCATACCGATTAGTCTTCGGAAAAGCATGCCATTTACCCATTGAGCTCGAGCACAGCGCACTTTGGGCAATCAAATAACTTAATTTTGACATAGAAAACGCCGGATCGCATCGTAAATTACAATTGTCAGAATTAGAAGAAATAAGAAATGAAGCGTACGAAAATGAAAAGATTTATAAAGAGAAAACCAAATTCTATCAAGATAAATCCATACTTTGTAAGACATTCGAAGTAGGTCAGAAAGTTCTCTTATATAATTCCAGACTTCATTTATTTCCGGGAAAATTGAGATCCCGTTGGACAGGTCCATATATTGTGAAAACAGTATACCCTTATGGTGCAGTTGAAATTGAAAATCCTAGGGACGGTTCCATTTCAAAGGTCAATGGACAACGCATGAAGCCATTTCTAGAGTTTGAACAGCACGAGGACGATGAGTTCGTGGATCTTCACGAACCTAGCTATTCGGCATGAGCCACTCACTATCTTGCACATATCAGGTTGTATTTTTTTAGTTTTTTTTCTTCTATTTTGCATTTGCATTATATTTGACAGTTGGGACACTGTCTCATTCCATTGTGGGGGGGACGCATATCTCATTCTCTTTGTTCATATTTCATAGTGTAGCATCATTTTTAAAAAAAAATCATTTCATTATTTGTTTCCAAATTTTCTTTCAATTTTTTTTTCATTTCCCAATATTTTTAGGACTTCGATTTATTTTTAATTAGTCAAGACAAAGTAAGTAAGCAGTTGAAGTCAATTGACGAAGATTTTTGTGAATCACTAATTTCAAATGTAAAATATAATGAAAAGTTGAATTACAAGCGATAATAGTGAGGTTAGTATATAGGGGGATTCATAGGTGATGGTTATGAAATCTTTTCTAAACTGTAGTCTTTGTTTAAAAAAAATGGCAGATTTAAAGTACATGCGTTGACATCTCAAATCATTAAAGTTAAGTGGTGCTAAGTTGATTTGCATAACACTCTTTAGCTTTGCTCAAAAAAAAACTAATAAGAAACACCTAGAGTCGATAGGTGTGCACACTTGTGAAAGTGTGTGCACTCGCCACGCTCTATACTCTTCTCACGTAAGCCCGCAAGGCAGTGCATGGATGGTATATCTGGCCTCAGCATTCTGAGTTAGGTGCATAAATAATTAAATAAATAATCACCTAAGGATTACCGACCTTTTCTGACATAGTCAGCGTCGGTTTGCACAATCCGCCAAGCTCTGTCCCAACTCTCACGTAAGCCCGCGAGGCAGTGCATGGGTGGTATACCTTGGTCCAAAGGATAGGTGTAAAGAAAAAAAAGAAAAAAAAAGAGAAGAAGAAGAAAAAAATTAGTAAAGAGAGACTAAGCTTTGAAACCCAAACACTTCTTGACTTTGTTGATTTGGCTTGTCATACAAATGGAAATGGAAAATGTCATTTTGAAAAAAAAAACTGTGATTAACAATGAAGAATTTATTTCATGGCTGCACTATGTTATCAACCGAAACAACTGGCCAAACTAGAATCTAATGTATGAAAACTTGAGTTATATTGAAATTTGTGTTTAGTGAGGAACGAAAAATTTCTAGAAGTTGACTAAAACTGATATACATTATTTTGTTGCAATTATTCTAAAGTAAATCGAGTCTCCATTTGTTTAAAATTTTGCATTCATGTAGTACATTAGAATCATCACATACTGCATTTGGATTTTGTGGGTAGTATCCGCTGAAAACCCTCACGAGACACCACTCGTCCTACTAGGGACACCTAGAGGTTTAACGGCTTGTTGCATACGCTCAATGCAATCGTGTTTCCTACGAAAAAGGATTTAGTTAGTTTTTTTTTCTTGTTTATTCGAGGACGAATAAAGTTCAAGTGTAGGGGTATTTGATGAACGTATTTTTCTGCATTTTAAACCGTTTGTTTCATATATTTTTATTTTAATAAAGCAGTATTATACGGGTATTTGTTGTGGTTTTGCAGATTATAGATTCCGAAGTGCAACGTTGAAATTAATCGGTTGTGGCGTCCTTAGGTTCAAAAGACAAGCGGCATGAGTGCAACATTTTGAGCACCAAATAAATCAAAGCAATGTCACACTTCAATTTATGCGAAATGAGTCAGTTCACATTTTCACTTCAGCATATGGGTGCAAGCAATATGGGAAACAAATCATATCTATATCTCAAGTCACGTGCTCAAACTCAAAGCAAGGAACAAAATTAATTAATTCAAGCAAGTGGGGACCAACCTCAATCAATGACGTGGCAAGCATGCACATACTTTGATTTAGTAAATATTGGCTGCATATTCTGAAGGTAGCAAACATCAATTCAAAGCAATATGGACCAATTCAAGCAATGATGTGGACGTACATATGTTCTCTTTCACCAATTCAAGCAAAGGACCAGTTCCTCCTAAAAAGTAGCAGTTGATTTTAGGGGCTGAAGCCTATATGTACAACATTATACAGCACCTTCAGATCATCTCTTACCTCATCACTTTTCTTCAAGTTTAGATTTAAATTCAGCACTGTTTTTATTTTCGAACCGAATACGTTGGATTGTTGATTAGATTTAGCAATTTATTTATTCTTGTTCTTAGTTATTTTCTGCACACTTTTCAGTTAGTTAATAATTATTTCAGTTGTTTTCTCCGTTATCTTCTTTCTCGCAATTTCAATTTCTGTTCTGGTTTTTTTACAATTCTATATTTTGGTTGCAATTTCAATTAGTTTCGAAATCGATTCGGAGTATATTATTGTTTTTATTTTCTGTTCAAAATTCACCGTCGAATTCGTTTAACACGCCTAAGATTTAACTATGGATTTTAATTGTTTTAAAATACAATTCCCTGTGTTCGACCTGCATACTACACGCCTATGCGCTTGCAGAATTTGTTAAAATTTGTGCTTTTCTAATCAATAGAAAAGTCGCAATGCTCCTCTGTCCTTCAAAAATCAAAAGATGAAATCTTGGCACTAATAGTTATGATAACAGCATCTAATTGCAATACAATTGAGTGGTGCATTGAGAATCACATTATATCGCATTATGAAGTCACGTGAATTCCACGAAATCAAGGAAAGGGAAAAAACCCACAAAGCAATCCAACTTAGCCTACACCGGGTCGAGGTTCAACTTGGGAAATCTATAGCTATTAGTTGAATGAATTAATATGATTATTCTGTAACGACCCGTAAGTTTTAACGGTTTAAATAAAGTAATTAAATGAATTTTTGTGAAATTTTAAATAATTGGATTTGGAAATGAAAATTTGATATTTGAGATACGTCAATTTAAACGTAGCAAATGTCAGATTTTCATCAGAAAATATGGAAGTGAATTCTGTTGTGTAATTTTTAGTCTCAATTTAAAATTAGTTAATATTGATGAAAATAAAATATTTTTGAAATCTTAATATATTTACATAATAAAACTGTTTACAATTTTCTGCGTGAGATGTCATATTTCATTTCACCAAATTTGGACTGGCATAGCCACGTTTATATTATTTTCGGCAAATTTGCAGTAGTCTGGCATCGAAATAACGACTTTTGATAGGATGGTCGTACCACTGATATCTATGTACCATTTTATTCCTCTCATTGTGCCGATCTCTGCAGTGTATTCATTTGTGCATTTCGGAGTCCGATACGCAGCGGAATCAGCGTAACCGTTAACCGTATTGGTACCCATTTGAGACTGTTGGCTTTCCAGTGATCATTCGTTTGTTCCCGCTGTCGGAATTTATTTCTAACTTTTACTTTTCCCAAATTTCAATTCATAATCCGCTGGTTCATACTATTTTGGTTCTCTCTTCATTCCTTTTTTTCTTTGTTTTGATTTTTCTCTTACTATTGAAATATATATATATATAAAGGGATATATATATATAAAGTCATTGTATATTAGTCTTGAAACCTGTAGCCTATTCATATTTTTGAGGGAAAGATCGACCCTTTCCCTTCTCTATCTTTATGAAATAAAAAATATATATACTATATAACGGTTAGCATTCTTATTCTTTTGAAGCCACGACCTCCCACTTGCAAAAAAAAATTATATATAAAGCCATACACCTACATAAGCATGTGAACTGCTCCTCCTTTGGTGGCTGCGTGTCCCCATATTTTCCCCTTGCTTGCTCATCCGTCCCTCCGCTCTCTGTCGATCTGCACCATGGATCCACCATACACAACCCGTCCCCATCAATCTCGATACCCCATCATGTTTCTTGCGCCGCCACCTTTCACCACCTCTTCACATATAGCTTTGTCGAATCCTTCATCTTCCACAGCCTTGTTTCAGTCACTAACCTGGTCCCCTTCTTCCTCCGTTTGACCGTGCCACCAAGCCCGCCGCCGATCGAGCATGTCCACCCACCAGAACGCCTCTCCACGTGTGCTTCAGTTTGCACCCTCTCCCATGCTCGATTAAACTCCTCTACACCATCTTCGCAACCAAACCTATTCCGCCGTTCCACCTCCTCACTCCAGAGCGCGGCCACACCACAACGCCAAAGACCATCGAACAGCTGCAAACCCATACTTAGGAATCTGTATGCAACCTCCTCAACCTCTCTTCGGCCTCCACAAAAAAACTATCCTCGACATCCTCCTCCATTTGCCGCAGCCCATAGCCCCGCCGCACGAACCCAGTCTGGCCTCTCCACCTTGCGTCAGCCAAACTTCACATCCCTTAGTGTCAGCCTGCTCTTCATGTTTTCACGTATATATGTTTTCATGTGTATATCTCTGTTTTATATATAAATATATGATATAGTTGTTTTATTATATAATATATATTATTTATGTTATTCCTATAATTTTGAATTGCACGTGTATATATATATAAGTTTTGTATATATAAAGTTTATATAAGTTTGTTTATTTTATAGTGTATATATAAGCTATATTATTTTGTATAAATTACAGTACTATATACATAGTTTACAATATTATATAGGTCCACTATATATAAGTCTAATATATTAAGTTATGTATTATCAGTGTTATATCACAGCATTTTATGATAGTACAGTATATATATACACATATACATATACATATATATATATATAAGTTATTTGTTGTGTAAGTGTATACTTGTTTGTATATCAGGTACCTATATCTCAATTTCAAATTTGTTAAAGTATTTATATAATATGTTAAATGATAATGTGAGCCATATTTATAAGTAAGTTATCTTGTTTATATATAATGTGTATAAAGAAGTTTACATATATATAACCTCTGGAAAGAATGGTATTTATTTAAATTTACATTATTATTTTAAATTAGTTTGTAACAATTTTATATATAAATAATATGTTTAAAAATCTATTTGAATTTATGTTATAAATTTTGTAATAATTCCATATATATGATATGTTATAGAAATCTTAATTTATATTTTGTTCCATCAATTCTAGTCTGTCGTGCCTGCTTTCTTTATCGATTTCGTGTTCAACGTGCTGTGTTTGGGATTTGTGCCTGGATTCGTAGCTCAATTTCATCGTCAAATTTCTCTAGCATCAAAAGATGAGCAATCACTTACGATTAACATTCTTATAGTTAGTAAATTTGATTTCACGAAACGACAATTGAATTATCACTACTACAAAACAGGCCATTTGCATCGGTTGTTTACCCCCCTTTTGCATCAGTTCAACAACCGATGCATATGCAACCGATGCAACAGGCTTAACACTTTTGCATCAGTTCTGAATCTGATGCAAAATGGTCCTTTTTGCATCGGTTGTTACTAACAACTGATGCAAAATACGGTTGGTTGCTTGGACACAGCCTTCATGTTGCATCGGTTGTAATGAAAACCGGTGCAACAAAGGCTTCTTTATTGCATCGGTTTTTTATAACAACCGATGCAAACTAATCCCTCTATTGCATCAGCTATTTATACCTGATGCAAAAAAGCCATTCTCAGAAATCATTATTACAGTACTCAAATAGACAATATATATATATATATATTATTGATTATAACAAACAATTATTGCATGCAATATCACAATCATTCAAAATTAAATTTGATGGCAAATAAAAACTGAATAACATAATACCAAAATAAACATATATCAATTATAGTGTTAATAATCTATACAAACATCAATTATTGCATGCTTCCTCACCCTCTCCAGTCCAACCCACAGACACATTCACAAACATTCACAAACATCACTCCCCCACCATCAAATAGCAACAAACTGTCATCACCCCTAGCCACAACTACATACGTCACCTTCACTGCCTATACAACATTAAAAAAACCAAAGACCACCCTTCTGACACACTCCAATGCCACTATTGCTCCACTTCCTTTACATCAGCACATACCACTACATCTTTTACATAATCCCCATCATCATTCACAAATAACAAACTGCTGCTTGTAAATCCTACTTCAACATTTCAGAGCACATTTCCATCCACTTCTCATCACCACGCTATACTTCAATAGCTGCTGAACATCCACCGATATACGGTGCCTCCAGTTCCACCCTTACCAAATCCATCGACCACAACACCGATATACGGTGCTAACGCCGCTGCACCATCTAAGGATCAAAACATGTATGGTTTTAGACCAAGGTTCCCTCCCCCAGTTCGAGTGCTTACCCACGTTAGCATATGTTTCTATTGCTACTTCTATTGCTCCTCTTCAACTGCAGTTTTCCCAATCCAAAACTACTAAACTGCATCAATACAAAAATAAATAAACACGCAACTTAAAACCAATATACAATCTGAGAAACAAAGGAATGCTGCTAGTACAAAATGATTGGTGCAATGTGAATACTCGGAGGGGCATTAGTTAAATTTCATAAATATGATAATCAGGGGTAGTATACTTCATAGTTACCACATGTTAACTTCATTTCTAGATCAAGTCGGAATACTGTTTCGTAGTAGTGTGTACAAATACAGGTCCTGTGCTTTGCATTATTGATAGTGTACACTTGCTTATTTTAATTTAAAACAATGGATTCAAATCAATTTAAAGCAACGCTAGCTGTAGTACACTCAAAAATGGGTGCAGACGTAATCAGCAAAGCAGAAGGCAAAGACAAGGAGTAAAGTTTCAGCAACAAATTGACATTTATGCAAAACCAAATATAGTTCAGAAATGTACATCAGCTTTCACCAAAATAATCACCTATAGTGGCTATTTTTTAACTGTGTATTAAAGATGTAGAATGGTAGCAGCAGTTGCTGAATAACTACATACCACCTGAATGGCGGTGACAAAAATTAGTTATCTATCTATCTTTCTGGACACAAACAACATAAGTTTAACAGATGAAGGCAGGAAATTAGGTCGAAGAAGTGGAGATAACAAAGAGTTACTGGCACACTCAGATTTCATTTCTAGCTCAGTAACTTTGGGTGGCGCATATACAATAGTTTTTAGCCAAAATCAATCCTCTCCTTTGTAAAGCTCAACCAATGTAGTTGATGAGGTAATTTCACATTGTTCACCGACAGGAGTCCGTAAACAGTAATTGCCCGTAGAAAATCATTGCAAATCTAGCAACAAATTGATCACTAAAGATTCTTTGTGTGTTTTATGTAAAGCATGCATGCACCATGATATCGGACTATACTAATTTGTACTCAAATTTATTAATAAATAAGTGAAACATGGAAACCATTCAACATCACAGCACGATGAATTTTTTGAGAAACAGTCGGTTGCTTTTTTTTGAACAAGCTACTCTTATATCTTTAATGGACAAATAATAGATGACAGTAACCAACAAGATAAAGCACTGATGCAAAAAATAAATGGTGCACATTAACACAATTTTCATGTAAAATCATCAGGGCAAACAAATCATGATATACACTTTTTTTCACAGGTCAGCTTATTGGCATAATTGTATTTATTTTCAACATTATATGTTTTACGAATCCAACCAATTAACAATATAATTTTTCACAAGTACTTAGTGTTGGTGTTTTTAAAATTTATTTACTAGTCACTGTCTTCACCAGTTCGTTCCAATTTTATTTGAATTATAATTATTTTTCAGTTATAAAGTATTTGATAATATATTGAGATTCGATTTATTTTATCATATCAAAGAAGGAAAATTATATTATCTTTCTTTACCATGATTTTTTGCCAACATTGGTTTAACCGTTCAAAGTAGAAAATTTGATCTTTCATGAGTATCTTTATTCAACAGATGATAGCATGATATAATTTCATCCAAAAGGTCATCCGGCTTGTAGCGTATTTACCAATGACCCTTATTAATTTATATACGTCGTTCAGCTCTGTTCTTCTACTATATATAACTAACTAGGCTGACGGACTTCTTACAACATACATAATCAACTACCATTCAAGTCTTAGAAGTAGAAAATACTTTACACTGGTACAATGTCCAAAGCCAAATCAGTGTTCTTTAACTTGGCCACCATGCTCTCATTCATTCTCATGGTAACCACGACAGAAGGAAGACTCTTCGCTTGTGAGTTATAACTAATGAACTTTTGATAATTCAATATTTTTAACGAAGTAGATGATATCAGTTAAAAGCACTACTGGTTATAATATTATTTTTGATTAACTAATAAATTTGAAAAATGCAGCAATCTCAAACACTCTAAGCTGTGCAATATATAATGTGTATGTATCATGATTTCTATAACAATATGCTAATGGGATCCTCTGCTTTTCTAAAGTAATATCTATTGAACAATCATAGACATACAAACTTACCTGAAAGATGGCAAGATACAAATACCATGCGAACACCATGAAAGTTGATGTACATGGACACGACCCCCTTTTTTCTTCCAATGAGTCCACCCCAACCTCCTAATGCATGCTGGTCGCTTCTTATCTCTGAAAATCATAGAAAATATATATAAGAATAAGATTTAGGTAAATTTTGGCATGTTTAATATCATATCTTACCGCTAACATAGATATCTGATTTCTTGAGTCCGAAGATATACAGTTGCAGAGAATCCATGATTGATGAACCTAAGAGGCTGAATGAACGTTAGTACCACAATCGTCTTATAAGAATAAAATCAAATAATATACAGTACTATGTTTTTGCCTAAAAATTCATAGATGATCACAGTGAAATTTAAAGTGCATATAATTACATGTGAGTTTCAACTAGAGCTGATTGCAACAAACTTGCAACCTTACAGTTTGGAACTTCCTGAAGCCGAACTGCCAAGATATGAAATCTTCGATAACTCCCAATCAACTCTGCTATATCCTTGGCGGATCCCTTAATCATGCAGCAGCAGCAGCAACAACAAAATTATTAAGAAAAATAGAATTTAGTGTTCATATTTTGTAATTACAATGATGAGAAGGTTAATGCGCTACCTTTCCATTCATGTTCCATGTCAAAACGCAAACACAAAGAACAGAATCAGTTGAGAAACGGCAGTCATTATTGACTCTTACTGTTTTTATACCACGGTGAGCTGGGAGGCAATCTGCTCGTTCAAAGAAATTAAACACACTAGATAAAATCCGGACATGGCGCAATATTCAGTCAGTAGTATGTGACATGTCAATAATCAAGAAGAAACAGTTGATCATTTTTTCCCTGTGAGTACTATAAATACTTGTCCCAAAAAATCAAATAGAAACTGGAAATGCATAATTCATAGATATATAATCTCAAATATTGTATGGATCACATTAGCAGCAAATTTAAAACATGGAGTTTCAAATCAGATGTGGTAAATGCAGTTACTAGAACCACAGTGTGGTATATTTGGATAAAGAGAAACAACAGATTATATCGAAAATAAAAATTACCAATAGTGGTGAGATTAGATCTAATATTAAACGACTGTAAAATTATCTTGTATAAATCCAAGCATGTGGCTCAAGCATGTAAGAATGTCAAAACATCTCCAAAAATCTTAAACTTAACTGATAATCCTCAGAGTAAGTTGAGTAAAGATAATTTGATAAAGCAGTCAGGTAGTAGATTCAACATGCTAAGTAGATCCTATACTACTACTATCAATACAACCAGCATGTATCCAAACATACCTATCGGGACAGTGGATTTTTTTTCTTTCATGAAACAAATACTTAAAGTCGTGAAAAATCATAAGATATTCAATCAAATCCTCACCTGCAATTTAAGGCTGAGCTCAATCGCCCTTCACCCCAAGTCTCCCAATCCTACTATTCTCCTAATAATTTATTAATGTGCTTTGGTGATCGGTACAATGTATTGTAACATTGATGATTGATTTCATCTTATTTCAAAAGTCTTTAAAATAGTAATGAAAAATAATCCTAGAATTTACCACCTGTAGAGATCGCGGAGTGCGATGATTGATGGTGGATCCTGAAGCTCCATGTACTAACTAAGAAAATTAGGGTTAAAATTAGGGACGTGAATCTCGTCGCCGCCTAAGTCTGATGGAGTTCGTTGATGTTGCAGCGTTACGTGGCTGTGCCTTGTCGCTGCCTCTTCCCTTTAGCCGTCTCAATCGCCTTTTTCTGAAACCCACTAAAATCTATGCAATCTGGAGGTGAAGTATGAGGAGTTGCGTATGTGGATTACGGGTTGGATTTGGAATTTAGGATTAAGGAAAGATGGGAAGCGGGAAACGAAAATAAGAGGGCGGCAAACGAATTAAGCATCGGCTACAAAAAAAATTGATGCAAATAAAGGTAGTTGCATCGGTTGTAAATAAAACTGATGCAACTGAAACTATTTGCATCGGCGTATTTTCTTCGGTTGTTGATGATAACCGATGCAAACTGCATTTTTATATTATCTATTGCTTTCCACATACCAAATGCATCGGTTGTTAAAATGTAACCGATGCAAATACTTCTATTTGCATCAGTTGTGGTAACAACCGATGCAAATGAGGCGAAGCAACATGCCTGTTTTGTAGTAGTGTATGCTGTAAAATTTGAATTGCTAGTTACTTAATTTTTAAATATGATATGCCATTATCTCCAATTGTTCGCTTATGATATATGACACCATATCCTATTGTGTATATTTTATTTTATTTATCACTAATGATACATGCCTGTTGTTAATATATTATATTATTGTCATATTGGTTCTCACTCTGCAAATTCCCTATTAGTTTTGAAATCTCTGTAGGTTGAAATGATATATACCCGAACGATATTCTAGAACAGGGGAAAATCATTATGGGTTGAAATGATAAACCCAAGCGATTTTCATTAATTTTGAATTTTGAGATTGCGGATTGAAATGATATATAACCGTAGATATTTAAATTGTGGATTGAAATGATAAATATCCATATCACTTGAGCATATGATAGAAAATTTTATAAGGACACTGTAACAATCCTGGTTTTGGAGATTACCAGTTAATATTAAACTACAACGGTAGTTACAATTTAATATTGTAAATTAAAATATAATTGGAAATTTTATTTGTTAATTTGGAATAAACAGTGAATTTTGGAAATAAAATGAGAAAAATAAAGTTTGAAACTTTTTTTTTATTTAGGTTAATAATGATTGGAAAATGGGTTTTATTTGGAGAAAATGCTATAATTATATTAATTATTGTTAACTACTTATTTTAATAATTTTTAAAAGAAGTGTGAGATTTTTAAAGGTTGTTTATTTAAATAAAAAACGGAAATTGATTTAAAAATGAGTTTAATTATAAATTTGAGACTAAAATGTTTTAAAATAATTTTCTAAGTGAGAAAAGTATTTCCGTGGAATTTTAGAAGTTGAAAATAGAGTTTTATTCATTTATTTCAGTAAATAATGTATTTGTAAAAAAAATAAAGGATTTTGATAATAATAATGTTTAAAAAATAAAAATTAATCTTTTCATATAGTGCAAAATAATATATTTCATGTTTGTGTGAGTTTACAATTTTATTTGTGTGAAAATTGAAAGAAAATGACTTATTTTTTGTAGTTTAAATATTTGAATATTTGTTTCTTGCATGAATTAATTACATAGGTTAAGTAATTTATTTTCTTTTTTGGGTCCTAATGGCCCATTATTGCTTAGCCTGGCTTGAGAATGTGAGGAAAAGAATATTGTACGTTCATTTCCTCACATCCCTCTTCTTCCTAAGACAGCAATTGAGAAATTAGAACCCACTCCACCAAATTGCAAATTCAAGCCTTTTTCTTTAATTAAATTCAAATCTTTTGTTTTCAAAATCAAATTGGAGCTAAATCAATAGGTAATCGAATCTAAAACCATCCATTTCATCAAAAATCTATTTTTAAAATAGATTCTCTTTTAACTGTAAAGCTCTTTACTTGCATGTTCAATTTTTGAGTTTTGACAGATATTTGATGCCAATTCTAGCTCCAAGATTTCACGTTTTAGCATAAATTCAAGTTTTGATCATCTCTAATATCAAGGTGAGTTTATTAACTCACATTTCTACCTAAATCTTGCATGTAGTTGCAAAGATAAGAAAGAAAATGTTTACTGTAACTATACCTATGATTGCTGAAATATAATAGGAATATACTGAAGTAAAACAACCGTAACTTTCACGTTTCTTACCCGTTTGAGGTCATGCTTTTTTTGTTAGAAACTAGATTCAATAAGAAAAAGTTTCTATTTTGATTACTTTATGAGATTTCAAAATTTTATTGGCCTGAAATACAATTGAAAATAAGAGTATAATTCTATCTCTAACTAAATTTCCCAAGTTTGAGTTTGAGATTGATTTAGCCATATCTTTTTCGTTTTTGATCCGATGTCAATAATTATTAATGTTCTAGAAAGATTACTTTATGTAAGACAACATCTTTGTTGAACATATTTACAAATTTTGAGCAGAGGTTGATTGAAATTCTATCACAAACTCCTAGCTCTGTTACTTTGATAATGACGCTGTCTAAACTAAACATAGTTAGTAAATTAGGCGTATATTTCTCATTTCTGGTCCAAATTAGATAATTATTGATGTTTTGAAAAGCTTAGACTATTTTATAAAACTTTATTGTTTTGATTTTTGCAAAATTATGAGATTAAGACGGTCGAAACCTTATTTCTTGTCTGCTGTCATGGTAATAACGACAGCGATAGTGAATTTAAAATTTGAGAATTAAATTTGCCATATCTTTCATGTTTCTTATACAAATTCGATAAATTTAGATGTTTCGGAAAGCTTAGACTTTTTACTAAAAGTTTCATATTTTGATTTTTCAAAAATTTTGAAGTTTGCTTGGTTAAAACTGTGTTTGTTTGTTGCTATCCTGAGAGCAAAACGATATCGATAACAATCATTGACCTGAGAATTGTATTAGCCTATTGTGTTTCTGCTCTCATTCTTCTTCGATTTTGATGTTGTTTTAAGATGTTTTGAGAGCTATGATTCCATTCAATAGGCTAGCTATATTTGGAGAACTTAAAATTCAAATTGAAATTGAATTGATTTTGAATTGAATTCGAATTGAATTCAAGTTATCGGTTTTGAACTATCTCCCTTGTTTTTCCTTGTTTTCGAGCACGGTTTTCTCCAAATCTTTTTGAAATGATTTTTAAAATTCGTGGGCATTTCAAAATAATTATTATCTAATATTTTTAAGTAATTTCAAGTATAAAATTTATTTGTTCTCTATAATAAGAGAAATTTTCAAATATGGTTTTCGAATTGATTTCAGAAATTGGTTTTAAAAGCTTGTTTTTCAAAGTAAAGTAATTTAAGTATAAAACACATATTTTTGCACTATTCGAGTGTATGAGAAAGAAAATTAAACGATTTAGGAAAACACGTGGCATGGGACAAGTGCGTTTGCTATTTTGGTTGATTCCGGACTTGTACAATCGAAGCTATTAAAGGCTGTTGATTTCTGAATTCATTGCCATTTATGGCGTGTTTTGGGATTTATAATTCCTATTTATAGGAATTACCTGACATGACCAATATTTGGTGAGTTTTATGGTTTGAGATCTCGTATTCTAGAAGTTGGGTCGATGAGAGCCATTGCTAAGTTTTTTTTATATATATGGTGTGTTTTACCTTATCGTATCTTTTAGAGTAGATAATTTGCGATATGTCTAGGAAGTAGGAACATGTTTTATTCCGTAATATTCGCAAATTTAATTGATGACATCTTATCTTAGGAGTAATCCTAATCGTGATTGTTTTATTCAAGTCCTCTTCAATACGGGTGTTTGACACCCATCCGTATTGAAGGAGTTTGTGGATGATATTTTATGTTCTTATTTTGGATTTCTTTAAGGATTGCGAATCCTATTGAGGGGATCTGCAATATTTGGTACGATATTTAGGATTTTGGGATTTTTCCTTATAGCTTATCTTTTCAAGTGAATTAGCATGCTTTTTCCTATTTATTTTTTGGAATGATTTGAGTTGGGGTAGCTTGGGTATTTTCTAGTTACATTCTGTGATCTAAAGGATCCTATATTTGGGTATCCTAATTTTAGCTGATTTGTTGTTCTTGCTCTTCAGAATGTTATTGATGATTTTGAAGTATCTGTATTCACTCTAGAGTTTCGAAATGCTGATGACATATCTCGAATTCCTGTCATTATGACTTTTTTGTTTTCTGTGAGTCCGCTTTAGGTATGACACCCAATCGGGCAATCGAATGTTGATGAGCTCTTTTTGTGTTCCTTGATTTTTGAGAATAAGTAATAAGTTCAGTTTTCAAATTTTTCAAAAAAAATTCTAAGAGAAATTGGATTATTTTTTGGTGAAAAACAGAGAATATTTTAAGTATTATATATTAGGTATTTATTTTACAGAAAATGAATTTTTGTGTTGGGTTGTCCATCTAGTGCTTTAAGAATTCAGGTCAATGCGTTTGGCCAACGTTATCGATAGGGATTTCCTAAACGCTGTGATGAGACAGTCAGACACGGTAAATTGAGTTTTAATTCGTAAAGTAAGAAAATAATTAATATGGTGGAGTATTAATTTTATTTTAAATGTTTAATAAAACCATTGAACCATAAAGAGTTTTGGACGAGTGGTGAGACAGATTTGATCGATTGGTCAACTCTGTAGCCAATCGATGGGGTCATTCACTATAAATCAATGGCGAGGCAAAACCCTTATATTATTTGAAATTTGAAAATTTGAATATGGTAATTTGGGTAAGTAAAGTGAATAATTCTAATTAAAGGGATGTCTTAATTAGAAGAAAATATCATTTGATGCTTTAATTAATAAAATGATGTATTTAAGGTAAAAGAATACTTTGGTTTGAAATTTTAAAATATTAATTGAATATTTTAGTATAAGTTATTAGTGATGACCATAAAAATTTATTTTGATGGATAATCAATAATCATCTCTTGATAATGCAAGAAGTTGGTTATCACTTCCAAAATGAGTTTTCATAGTTAATTGTTTTTAAAGCTAGATTTAGGAAAGTAATGAAAATATTTCCACTTAATAAAATGTTTTGTGGTGATTACGTAAAGTTGATCATAATTTTATATGTCTTATCTTTTCGAAGAAAAAGAGGATCATTTAATTAATGATTTAGCAAAAATTTTGTTTGAAATTAAAATGGTTTGGGAGAATTTCAAAATTTAAATTGATTTTAAAAGATGAAATTTCATTTACAAAAGTGTTGTACTAAAACAGCGATAACAGGATATTTTTAACCCCAAACGAGCTCAATCATTTTGCAAATGAAAGAGATTTCAGTAAGCTATAAAGTTCCTTTTTACCACTTTTAAATATTTTTCAATTTACTGAGTCTAAAATGGGTTTGAATGGGGATAGGCAATTCTCTCCTATTACAAAATTCTCTAAGATTAAGCTGAAAGTAAATTTAGCATAACTTTCAAACTGTAAATCCAATTTTGTTGATCTTTAAATTACTCGAAAGCGCAGACTGAATAGAACAACTTTCATTTTATAAAGTTGTTTATATTTTGTTGTTTTCTCGGCAAAAAATGGTCTTCTTTACAGCAGGTCTGAAATGAAATTGATTTATTTCCCCTCAATAGTTAAGTGTAGCATTTCTTATTTATGATCATGAACTAATATCATCTATTTGAGTTAAGTATAGGTGAAAAGAGGATAGATGAAATATATTTTGAGCAAAAAGATCATATACATAATTTTGTGCAAAACCGCTTTAAAATGCCAAAAGGGAAAGGTATGTTTTCGTATTAATTTTAAGAGTTAAATGATGATATATATTGTGTTTCCAACCTAATGGTCGATGTATATCGTATGAATCATTTTTACAATATTGTATACGGCCCTCCATATAAAGGAGACTCCGTCGATTTTTCTGAAAACTTCTAAACTTAGAAAATTTGAGAAACAAATTGAAAAATATATATGTTGCAAACTAGAGAAACCTATGGAAGAATTAGAGAATAAACCACCTTTTGGTTGATATGTCTTGCATCTTTTATTTCTATCCTATATCAGTGTTGTTCATTCCATAGTGTCATATAGAAATCATATCTATAATCATTTTGTTGATTAGAGTTCGGGTTGGAGTTGAGCTAAATCCCAACTCTACTCAAGGAGATTTTGAGAAATCAATTTCATTCGAGTAATCTTTTATGTGTAGCATTGAGATGACCCACTTTCTTACCCTAAATTTTTTTTACAGTGTCATACTGTGGTCATCTATTCAAGAGAGTGTCATCTCTAACTTTTCCTTTATCCAGGATCTTTTAACCAATATAAAAATATTGTTGTGTTCAACTTGTCAAAACTTACATATGTGAAGATATGTAAATTATTTTTCTACTTGAATCAGAGTACAAGTAACTATAAGTGGAAATCTGTTTTGAAAATTATCAAGTGATTTATACCTAGCAATTTTTATTTTTGAGAATCCATTTTTTTTCCAGTCATAGTTACTTTTACATAATCATTAATATCATGCCTTCTTATTTCTGCATTTGTATGTATTTTTCTTTCCCCCTATACTTTATTTCTAAATGATAGTGCCCTTATATTTGTATATGTGTGTGCAAATCCCTGTGCATGTTTATGTATTAGTAAGATTTTTGAGTGATTTTAATTTTCATTCAAACAATTGTTAACTTAACATAATGAGACCTACCCTATATATATATATATATATATATATATATATATATTTGAGTTATTGATCTTTACTACAATCTAGGCTTGAAACAAATAAAAATGGTTGAACCCAGACTTAGTGATATGGTCAGGTTAGCCTTGTTTATTTATACACACATTTACAAGTATTTCTGGGTTCTTTCTATGGTAATTCAAAACTTGTATATGTCAGATTTTTACATAATCTTTCAACATGGATTTTTCCTATCAAACTGAGTTAATCATTCAGTCTTTACATGCTTGCATTTCAGATTTTACTTATTATAATTGAAATCATTTTAAAGCTAAGGAAGGAACATCATTACTCAGCTAAAACATTTTTAAAAGCAACGCACAATCTTCAACTGAATTACACCTTTTAAGTTCAATACATAACAACTAGAAAGTGACATCACACTAATTTCTTTCTAAACAACTTTAGCAACATAGTATATATATTTTGACTTAAATTTCTATCCTAAATTTCAGAAAATCTGTAACTAATGCAGTCAAATCCTTAAGCAGCCAATTCATCCCAACCTTGATCCATGCAATGTCTATTTACCTGCACAATCACTATGGACTGCCCCATAAAATATGAGACACCCAATAGTGCATTAACACACATGGGTCAGACAAATGCCTGGTATGAATAATCTTTCTTGAAAGCACATTCTTATTTTGATTTCATTATATTTTAAATACTTTACATGAATGAGGAAACCAAAATCAATACTGTGCATAAATTCTGTAAAACCTATACACTCATGTCAGTACAAGATAGATCATATATTGTTTAAGAAAATTAATTCACAGAAAAACAATCATAAAATTCAACCAACAAACATTATAGCCTTTCTATACAAACTTTAGTTCAATCCTCAAGTCCCCTCTTCAGTTTATACTGGCCATCAGGGTTTTACCCAAGCCTCACTTGATCCTATTCCTATTATTCATTATCCAGTGTTATTTTAAGGTCTTTAGCTACTTTCTCATACTATATCACACATTGCTTGGGACAAATCTCTGTTAACCCAGCACACTCAGGCCCCTGGGTATAAACATACCATGTGTGAGCTTGCACTCTTGCCAAGCTTCCTTTTGTAGCCCTAAGATCCATAATCCTTAGTTGAATTACTAAGTGTTATCTTCCCCCTTTTTCCTAGCTGTGCTAAACTCTTTTGCAGGTCATATTTCAATCAGAGAAAAAAACAAACATTTCACCCAACCATACATTCATACAGAGATATAGAAATCATATTCTCTAATACAATTATTTAATCCTACAAATGGATATGATTAGTTAGCATGTTATTTCTGCCCATGGGTTTCAATAGATCAGATCATAAACATATGGTCTTATTTAGTTTTTTGATTTCTTCTCTTTTCTTTTTCCTTTACCTCTGGTTCAATCAGATCTTCACTAACTTCTAGATCTGGCTAAACCACAAGTATGATCTATCATTCGGGAAGTTCATAAAATAATAGAAGCTAAGCACATGTATTACATTGCACTTCTATAATAATTTTTTTCAATTTAATATGAGGCATAAGTAACAACACACTGTTACTGCCCCATATTTCTCTTCATTTTTTTAACCATATATTTATCACCCAAATCTTGGAGTTTAAATGAGCATTTTAAAGGAAGAAACCCATAAAAAGAAATCACTTCATTTCAAGGTTAATCCATAGTCAGGTAGTCATTTTCAAACATGAAGCACATGACACTTTTACTTTGAATAAATCACTATGCAGAGTTTTGTACTTAAATAAATCATTCACATACCAAAAGCACCAAACCATAAAATGAACATAACTTGCAAAATAAATTATAAAACCAATCAGGCTGCCTCAATATTCAGGTCTTAATGCCAAGCTTTTCAGTGAGATTACTCACTTTAATTTCTTTTCCTAAGCCTTCCTTTTCCCTTTGATCCTCTACTTCCTCTTAACTCTAATGGTCAGTGCTCTTCGTTGCCTCTGGTTTATATTTTTATTGCTACTCTTTTTTTTTCTGTTTTAAAAATGGTGACAGACCTCACTATCCTTAAGCCTTCTTGTACTAGACCCTGGCTGCCACTAGGGTTTTAGAAAATTACCCAATGTCAGTTTTACCCCATTAATATGATCTGCCTTTAGTCTTAATTCAAATGAAAGAAAAAAAAATGGTATGTGGTCCTCATTATATTTTCAGAAAAATAAAACTTACTCTTTTAATCCTACCCCGGGTCATGTTATATGCATGACTAAATTTTTCTAAGCAAAAGAATTACTGAAAATAGCTAAAGTGTTTATTTAAAGATCCATACTATTTCCATGCAAGCCTTGTCTTCTACCAGCAGTACTTGCCTGTGCACATGCATATCATATGTAAAATTATTTTTGTCCAAGTCTTTTTATTTTTCTTTCTTTTGTTTTAAATAATTTTTACTATCTAACATTTCTACAGGTATTATTATTATTTCGACCTATGTTTATTTTCTTTTATGCCAAACTTATTAAAGACATAATCATGTCTTCCATACTATATATATATTCCTTAATTATTTTTCCTAATTTATACATTGATTTCTGACTATTTTCATTATGCAGAGAAGTATGTGTATGTGTGTGCACTATCTTATGTACACATCCATATTCAAACAATACACTTGCAACAGTTTATTTTTCTATGCAAAAATTTTGAACAAACATGAACCAATTTAAATCATAAAACTTGTTTATAAAATCAGGGTTATCACATATGCCCCTCCTTTTAGGAATTGTGACCCACAATTCTTTCATACTTAATTCAAATATCATCAATCCAGAAAATCAATCATCTTCTTAACCAATCACTTAATCAAACTCTATGCATATCAAGATAAAAATTCATAATGCATAATCAATCAAAACATTCATCAAAATATTTATATTTTACCTTTTATTTAACCAAACAGTTGTGGATAATCATTTTTGATTTTATCTTCCACCTCCCATGTGCAATCATTTGGGTCAAGACTCCATTGCACTTTCACTAATTTTATTTCTTTGTTTCTCAATTTCTTGATCTCTCTAGCTACTATGGCTACTGGCTCTTTTTCATACACCATTCTGGGATCAATCTATACTTCCTCAGGATATTTTAGAATTGTTTCTTTATCATGAACCCATCTCCTTAACTAAGATATATGAAAAACATCATGCATTGCTCTCATTTCCTCTGGCAGTTCTAACTTATAGGCTACATTTCCAATTCTTTCTAGAATTTTATATGGCCCTATATATCTTGGAATCAACTTTCCTTGTTTCCCAAATCTCAAAATCTTTTTCATGGGTGATATTTTAATAAATACATAATCCCCAACATCATACTGCACTTCTTTTCTCTTCTGACCAGCATAATTCTTTTGCCTGTCTTGGGCAGAGGCAATTCTTCTCCTGATCAAAGCTATCTTTTCAGAAGTCTCTTTTACATTTTCTGGTCCTAAGACCACCTTCTCCCCAGATTCAATCCAACTTGAGGGTGATAAACATGACCTACCATAGAGTGCTTCAAAGGGTGCCATGCCTATGCTGCTGTGATAGCTATTGTTGTATGCAAATTCTGCTAGAAATATGTGATCTTCCCAGCTTCCTCCCCAATCCAATACACATGCCCTCAACATGTCTTCAAGCAATTTATTCACAATTTCTATTTGACCATCAGATTGAGGGTGATATGCTGTGCTCAAGCATAAATCAGTCTCGATTGCTTTGTGAAAACTTTGCCAAAATTTTGAAGTGAAGATGGTATCTCTATCACTCACTATGGTTTTTGGTATTCCATGCAATCTAACTACTTCTTTAATAAATAATTGAGCTAATGTGCATGCATTCCTTTCTCATTTTACAGGTATGAAATGAGCTCATTTAGTTAGCCTATCAACTACACCTAAATACTATCATTTCCTCTCCTAGTTTTAGGCAAACCATCAATGAAATACATTGATATATCTTCCCATTTCCACTGTGGTATTTGTAAAGGTTGAAGCATCCCTGAAGGTCTTTGATATTCAGCTTTTACCTGTTGACAAACCATGCACTTAGACACATAAGTTGCCACTGCACTCTTCATACCTTTCCACCAATAATCCCTCTTGAGGTTGTGATACATTCTTGTGCTTCCTGGATGTATTGTATATTTGCTTCTGTGGTAAGCATCCAAAATTTCCTGCCTCGACTCATTAATTTCTGGGACACATATTCTTCTTCCTTTCTTCAAGTGGCCTTGATCATCCAACAGAAAATCTTTCACTGCCTCTCCATTTAATATCTGAGTTTTCTTCTCAAATAAAAATGGATCTTGCTCTTGTAGCTTTTCAACTTTAGTTTTTAATTCTGACCCTAAAGTAACAAAACTTAACTTTCCCATCTCTACATTCTCACTACATATGCTCATATTTTCTACACTTTCACTTCCTACTTCTGAGTCAATCAATAGTGATAGAGTGTTAAACTCTTCTATCATTAACCTAGATACATTAACATGCTGTCTACTTAAAGCATCTGCTACTTTATTAGCTTTGCCAGGTGTGTACAATATCTCAAAATCATATGAGGCTAGTAGTTCAACCCACCTTTGCTGCCTCATGTTTAATTCTTTTTGTGAAAACAAGTACTTAAGTGACTTATGGTCTGTGTAAACTTCAAACTTTGCCCCTAACAAATAGTGTCTCCATAATTTAAGAGCATACACTATAGCAGCCAATTCAAGGTCATGTGTAGCATACTTTACCTCACTGGGTTTTAACTATCTAGAGGCATACGCTATCACTTGATGTTGTTGCATCAATACTGCCCCAAGTCCTTGTCCACTTGCATCAGTATATATCACCAAATTTTCATTTCCCTCGGGTACTTTTAGTATTGGAGCTTGTATTAGTGCTTCCTTTAACCTCCCAAAGGCTTTTTCACACTCCTCAGTCCAAGCAAATACCTGATTCTTCCTAGTCAATCTAGTTAATGAGATTGAAATTTTTGCAAAATCTTTTATAAACCTTCTATAATAACCAGCCATTCCCATAAATGATCTGACCTCTGTGACACTAGTAGGCCTTTACCATGCTTGAACTGCAATTACCTTATTGGGATCTACAGATATACCTTCTTCTGATATCACATGTCCTAAAACCTTACTTTGCCAAAAAGTACATTTTGAAAATTTTGCCTTCAAATTTTCTTGCCTCAATTTCTGTAGTACTATATGCAAATGATTATCATGCTCTTCAATTGTCTTAGAATAAATTAGTATATCATCAATAAATATCAATACAAATTTACCTAAGTATTTTCTAAAAATTCTATTCATCAAATCAACAAAGTAAGAGGGAGCATTTGTCAAGCCAAATGGCATTACTAAAAATTCATAAAGTCCATATCTAGTGTTGAAAGCTGTGTATTTAATGCTTTCCTCTTCTACTTTCACTTGATGAAATCCTAAAGCTAAATCAAGTCTAGAGAATATTTTTGCACCACTCAGTTGATCAAAGAGATCATCAATTCTTGGTAAGGGGTATTTGTTTTTAATTGTGATTTTATTTAACTCCCTGTAATCAATACATAATCTAAGAGATCCATCCTGTTTCTTAACAAAAACCACTGGTGCTCCTCAAGATGAGCTACTGGGTCTGATGAAGCCTTTCTCTTCTAGTTCAACCAGTTGCTTTTTCAATTCTATCAATTCTTTAAGACCCATTCTAGTTGGCCTCTTAACCACTGGGTTAGCTCCTGGAATTAGTTTAATTGAAAACTCTACCGGTCTATGGTTTGAAACTCCCTTAACCTCACCAAACACATCAGCATATTGATTTACTATAGGGATTTCTTCTAATGCAGGCATGTGCTTCTCACTAGACAAATTAACAAGGGTGGCTATATTTCTGTTCTTATTTGCTTCACAAAGAACAACTACCCTTTTTCCATCAGAAGTTCTCAATGATATGGTGGAGGTCTCCATATTTATAACAGCCTTATATTTTCTTAACTAATCAACCCCTAAAATAACTCCTATGTCTGGGTATTGCAACACATATAGGTCTGCACAAAACACATATCCCGCTATATTCAATCCTAGTTGCATACACATCATTCCCAAAACACTGGAACTACCTAAAGGACTTCTAATGAGCAATGGGTTATCAACAATCATACCATTTAATTTTAGTTGTTGTGCAATGTCATGGGAAATTAATGAGTGTGTAGCCCCAGTATCATACACTACTACAAAAGGTATCGAGTGAATAAGAAAAGTACCTTCAACTTGGCCATGATTCCCATCATTTGGTTCTTCAGTTGCTTTGCCTTTCCCCTCCAAAGTTCCCATTTTCCCTTGCTTAAAATCTGGACAATTCCTCCTTATGTGACCTTCCTTCTCACACGGTGACATTTGAAGGATGCTGGTTTGGGATTTGTGCACCTATTCTTCATATGCCCCTCTTGTCCACAATTATAACAAGTGATCTTCTTCTTAACATCAGTAGTCTTGGCTTCTTCTGGTTTCTTGGTGGAAGCTACATCTGTTTTCTTTTTGTCATAAGGGTGAAACTTACCCTTTCCTTTCTTATTTTGATTATTCCTTAGTGCTCTGAAATTTTCCCTGGCTTTATCATGTTGTTCAATACTCAAAGTCAGATCCAAAACTTGATCAAATGTCCTGTCCTTATATGGCAACATAGCTCTACTAAGGCTAGCACTTAGCCCTTGGATGTATCTGTCATTTTTAGCCTCTTTGGTTGTGATAAGCACTGCACCATATTTTGCTAGTGATTCAAACTTCTGTGTGTACTCAGTAACACTCATAGTCCCCTGTCTTAATTTAATGAATTCCTCTAGCAAAGACTCTTTAGCTGATGCAGGTACAAATCTTCCTTCCAACATTTCCTTAAATTTATTCCATGTCACTTCTCCTTCAGGTCTTCCAGCTATGATAACTTCCCACCAGTCCAGAGCTGCTCCTCTCAATTGTCTAGATGTTATTTGCCTTTCTTTTGGTCATCAACTTGCATATCTGTAAAAATTCTGTCCAAAATTCTAAGCCAGTTTTGAACTCCCATGATCCCTTCTGTTCCATCAAAAGTTTTGCCTCCAAGATTGGTAAAGGTCTTGAGTAGTTTGGAAAGCTCTTCATGTGGATTCTCTTGCCTATTGCCTACTCCATCTCTTATAGCTTTCAAGAATTCTTTCATATTCACCATGGGTGGTTCACTTGGTCCTACTTCTTATTCTCTTGCCTATTTTCCAAATTATTTATTAACCTCAAAATATCTTCACGGGACATATTTCTATTTTCAACCCTTTGAAAACAGTTTCAAACCATCCTTCTTTTCAGAATAAACTTTTCCAAATATTTTCTATCTCCACTGAAATCACTAAGCACAAAACTTGATTTTTTTTTAAATAATTTAAAACACTTTACTTAGAAATATACTTTAAAATATTCAAGGTAAAACTACTTCAATAATTTTTTATAAATACATACTACATGAATATTTGAAAATAAGGTTACTTAATAAAATATAAAACTAAATTTTCACTTTTAAAAACAAAATACTAAGTCACTCTTTAAATAATTACTGCTATAATAGATTAAAAGGAAATAATTACTTTAGAATTTAAATATTAGAAATAATAAATTTTCTAAAACTTGCTTTTTAAAACAACTTTAAAACTTTTAACTTATATTTAAAAATCAACTTTGAAAACGTACTTGGTTATTCAGGGAGAATTTCCAATCTCAATCACTTAAATCAATTTTCCAAATTGATTCCCAATTTATTCTACTTGAATTAAATCTCTTTACTTACTCAATTCATTTCAAAATTCATTAATTATGGGCTTTATTATTAATGTTATTAATTTCCGTTTGATTTTAAATCCTTTAACTGAAATATACAAATTTCAGATCGTATCTCAATTTCTTCTTTATTCTTTTCAATAATTTAAATCTTAAATTTTAAATAAATGTTTTGTTCTTTTAAAAATAATAATATCAAAGTTTAAAATTCATTAATCTTCTGATTATTCAAAATTTTCCTTACTGTACTTAACATTTATTTATTAGAATTTTAAAGGCACTTTATTTCCTTTCCAATTCATTCTTAAATTTATTCAAATTTCTATAATTACTTTACTTACAAATTCACTTCTTTATTTTCTTTCCAAAATCCAATATATATATTTTGGTAATTCATTATATCCAATTATATCCAATCAAACCACAGCATTCAATATTCTAATACAGTTCATCATAGAATATCAAATAGTCACAACAGAGGGTATTAAATAATTTAAATAAATGTTGAGGGATCCAGTTGGATCCCTCCAACCTGTTTTCCCTGCATCCACAGACGTTAGCACAACATAAAATACCAATTCCAAAATATACCATACTATAGCACATCAACCAATTCAACCATTCAAACAATTATTTAAATTTAATCATTTAAATTTAAATTTAGCTGAGTGAGATTAACTCACTTTTGCTTCGTTTTGAAATCCCCTCAATCATGCATTGACTTCCCATTTTTGACCTTGTCACACATTAAATGATTTTATTAATACTTGAATTAATCCAATAATTAACAGACATTTACTTATTTATTTTAATTTATAATTCAATTTTAGATTTTTAAACCAAAATTTCTTTAACAAATTATCCTTAGTAACCCAATACTTAAATAAGTTAATTAAAATAGTTTAATCATCAAACCCATTTCTTTTGAAATAACTAGTAGGATAAAATATTTATATAATTTATTGATATTTGAATTAGTCAAACAATTTATTTAATTTAACTATTAATTAGTTTTAAACTAATTCTCCTCTTTTTTTGGGAAAAATAACATACTGAGTTATGTACATATATGTGCTGATAATTGATAAATGGACAAATTGAATTCAAAGAATTTTAAATTTACTTAACTAAACAAAAATTTCAATTACCTTACTGATCAGACCCGAGCACACCCACCCTTCATCCAAATTTCGATCACATCGAGTAGCCGCCGCAAGCCCTTCCATGTCGAGTCCCCTTCCCACAATCGATGTCGCCTACGTCACAACTCTCCAGATAGTCGCGAATGCCTCATGCTACCATGGCTCGCCACTTCCAGGTCGACCCCCTTTCGCTCAGACAAACGCGCCTCGCCGCGACTTCCATCAAAGCATAGCGCCTGTCTCCCCACGACGACATGCCATAAACAAAGATTCAGGCAGCACGAGATAAAAGAAGAAGAAGCGACCCCTCCTATAGTCGAGATTAGGAAGTCGACGACGAAACGAACGAGGCCCGCCTCGATTTATTTTTGTTCCGCCATATCTCAATTTCGTTGAGGACGATATTTTTAATTCATGATTTCGAACGAATTAGCAAGGTGATTAAAAACTTGGCCTCGATTTCGATTTGAATTCTACCATTTCCCCTTCTTTCCTTTTTTTTAGTTCTGTATATTTTTCGTGAGTTCGAACATAAGGTAGGGGAAAAGAGGAGATATGATTTAAAAGGGAAGGCACGTTGCATGATGGAGACGCCTTGCGTGTACAAGCTTTTTAGCGTGTTGGATAAGGTTTTGTGTACGGTGATTCGAAGTGCTGGAGAAATCTCTGATGTGAATTGTTTAACCAGTCAACTATACATAAATTATTTAAATTTTCGATATTAATTCTAGCACGTTTACATATCGTACGCTCACACAACAACTCCGATCCATACGAAATTTGAAATCCGATAATTCAATATTACGGACCCAATGGAACTGGTTTCGTCGAATTCCGAGACTGTGCCTCGGAAAGCTATATTTAAATTCAATTTAAACGATATAAATCTCAAAACTTAACAAACCATTTTTAAATTTGATGCTAATACTTCTATTATCTTTAGTATTATAAATATAAATTTTATAAGCTTTCAAATTATTTTTAATAGGCTTAAAACTCCAGATTCAACCCTTTACCCAACTTCAAATTATTAAATTCAATAATTTAATTATCAAATCAAATAAATAGTGAGATTTGAATTCAAGTTAAAAATTAGCCTTTAAATATTAAAATCAATTAAATATTCCGATTTTAAAGGCTTAAAAATTCTGGGTCGTCATAATATCTAAGTGAAAATGATATAAAGTAATGATTTGAAATGTAATGTTAAGTGCTGAAGAAAATAAGATTGCTTTATAAGTAAGGTTATTTTGGTAATTTGGTAAAGGGATATTTTGGTAACTTACCACTTCATTTATTTTTCTATAAATACCTACCACTTCTTTCATAAATTTCACACTATTTCTACCTTCTACTTCTTCCTCCTTAAAGCTCTCTTTAATGGCTTCTTCTTCTCTTCTAAATGCTTACTAACTTTTTCAAAACGATATCAAATCAACTCCAAACACCACCAAACTTTGCCAAAGACCCTAGAATACCATTAGAATATGGTTTAGCATCTAAGAAGTGAAGAAATGATGGAGAAAGTGATGGAATAGGGTGAGGCCGAACTATCAAGAAGGAGGGGCAAGTTTGTGAAGCTTTGGAGCGAGAAAAGAGAAGGAAGTGCTGCCGGAATCAGAAGGAAAGTCTACGGAAAAGATTTGATGAAGGTAAGGGGATTTAGTGAAGTGTTGGATAATATGAATGTTGGTAGGAAGTGAACAATTTGGTTAAAAGGTGAGTGCTCAAATTTACTAATTAATCCATAAATTATTTCAAGTATAATGATTTGAAAAGCTTAAATATGTTGAATGATTAAATGTTTGATAACTAGGTTGCAAATTGGTTGATTATGTGATTGTTTATTTGGTTGATAACTTATTTGATAAATGATAAGAGAAATGATTAGTAAATAACCATAGTTAATTAAATGAGAATTAAATCCATACAAATGTGTGTTTGGAAATTATTTAGCCTCTTAATGATTTCAAAATATCTAAAAAGATCGAAAATGATATTATAATAATATAATATTATAATATGAAATGAAATTCAAAATAAATTTGAAAATGGAAATGTTGTTTAAAATGATTTAAAAATGTTTTATAAACATTTAAAAGTGTTTTCAAGAAGTTTGAAAAGAAATTGAAAAACAAGTCAAAACTATGCGCTTCGCGTAATGGCAGTTCGCGATTTCGGGCCATAAAAGTTAAATGTGTGTACAAAGTGAAATATAGCTTGGAATTCTTCGAGATAAGAATTTTTCGGCCTATTATATACGTAGTTTACCAATGAAGAAATAAAATCAAGATTTCATTAAGTAGATTTTGAAATATGTCCAAAACAATTTTCTAAAAACATCGCAGTTTTGCAGTTCGGAATCCAGAAAAGGATTTCTTCATAAGTGATATTTTTAAATGATTAAAAATATGATATAAATTTGATAAATCTATTAAAATAGTTTAAAAGAGATTTGGAATGGAAATATGAATTTTCAAATGTTAAAAAGTTGTTTAAATCAAATAAGCTTATGTAGCACTTTCCGCATCACTTTTGTGCTGCGAATTCTATAATCTTTTGAAATGTAGTTTTAAACTTAACAATTATTTCCTAAGTCTTTTGTGAACGATTTTAAAGGAATAATTAAGTAATGTAAAGATGATTTGGATGTTTTAATAATAGTTTGAATAAATTGTTAAGATGAATTGTTTATACCACTTAAACAAAAAGTGAAGAAGATTGAATATAATAACAAACTGAGTATGCGAAAATGACTAGTACATTCATCCCGCCTGTGAGATCTAGGAAGGTAAACAAGGTGTTTAACTAAAGTTAGGGATGGAGCAACTAGTGCCCTGAACTTACCTGGCCTATGTTTTCTCTTCTCAGGCGAGGGGTGGAACAGATCGAAAGGAAAGCCTAGATGCTCTAAAAGATCATATTTAAGTTTTTCCAAGTTAAAAGACAAAGATATTCACGATGTAGGAATACTTGCCATTAGTCCCTGGAGGTGGAACTTGCCATTAGTCCATGGAGGTGAAACTTGCAATTAGTCCCTGGAGGTGAAATTTACCATATTTAAAGTGGCAGTAGTGCTATATTATGAAAATCTTTAACTGCAAGAATATGATTTGAAGTTAAGAAGAAAATATTTGATTTAGATTTAGTGAATGATTTGGGAATATTTTCCCTAAGTTAAAAGTTATAACTTGAATATAAGAAATCTTTGACTAAGTTAATGAATGATTTGGAAAAGCTTTCCTAAGTAAAAGAGAAATGATTTGGAATCATTCCAAGATTTAAGAAAGGTTTAAAAAAATCATATGATTTGATAAATGAGGCTTAATGATTCCATATACATTTGAAAAGAAAATGGAATAACTTGAAAATATTATATCTAAGAAAGATATTTGATTTAAAAGATGACGTAATTGATTGATGATTGATATCCACGTATGAACTTAACATCTTTTTAAAGCGATGACTGGCTTCGGATGAACCGGAGTCGGATTTGGATGATTCCTATCCGAAAAACACTTCGAACTAATGTATATGTTCGAGAGTGAAGACATGTTGAAGATGATGATTACTGAAGATCATGGATCTTCATAGCGTAAGGACAGCTTGTTGAACATGCTCTGGGTAGCTCCCATTATAAAGTTATTTATAGCAGTGGTCTCCTCGTGATGGAGATTTTTCGTATTGCAAGGGCTTGTCACCTAGTAATGGCCGAGGAAAGTGCCTTCGGTTTCGTTCAGTCCTAGAATGAACTTGTGTGGACGAATGTCCGACATTTTGCATTTCTGAGACACAATGTTTGTCTTTTACAATTGTACATCAGTGGTGGCAGAGAAAGCAACTTCTCTTAGCTTAACACCCTCCTTGAGACGTACGAGCTCAAGGGTTGTATTTTCGTGGGAGTCAAATAGTGATCAAAGGAATGGTAGTGTGGCATTCAGAGTGGAACCTGTTATAATCAAAGCGTGGTTTTGTATGAAAAACGTGACTTTGAAGAAAATGAGCATAGCCTCTCGAGTCTCACATCCCGGTTATGATGGATTCTATGTGGTCAGATGTATGCTCACATTTCAGATAGTAGTGATTTGGGTTATTAGATGTTCTGAGCCTTGGGTACCAGATACGTTTGGGCCTTATGGCAGGGATACACGAAGTCCGAGTCCTTGGATGTTATTCGTAGATTGTATCCACTTTTAGCCATTTGGGTTGTTGTATAACGGCGTCTGAGTCATGGACGTAAGCCGTGGATACAGATTAATCTTTCCATTAGTTCCCTATCATGTTGAAAATCCACTCCTATTACAAGATTTACGGTTTTGATTTTATTCCCAAAATAGTTGTAATGACTTGCGAACATTTCAGCTACCCCCTTTCCGGTATTATATATTCCGTTGGTCTATTCCGTTGACCTAGTCCGGATATATTACCTTAGACTTAGTCCTGGTATTGATACCTTATTTGAAGAAGTTTATTTGAAAAGTGTTTTCAAAAGAATGTCATTAAAAATAATATCAAATGTATTTTGGTATGAAGTGTTTTGGTTATCATAAGGTAAAACCCGTCCGTGTTTATGTCTGGGCGTGATCTTATGAGATACCCTTCTTTTCAAAGGTTTTGATAACATAGTCATTTTAAATTTCGAGTATCTTACGCTGGTATATCAAGCCTGATCCGGGTATTTTCAATACTCGGGTCAGATCCGAGTAGTTTCAGGTTTAGTTGAAGACGGTTGGAGTTTCTAGAGGAGAGCTGGAGATCTTCATTATCGTTTGGACATATTCTATTATCCGCTGTGCTTTGTTAGTTTTAGTTTGATGTTTGTCAGCAATTGTAAGGACAGGTGTCTATAACTGTCCAAGCTGAATTTGGATTAGACTCTGATATTGTATTTAAAATTTTCCGCTGTAAAGATTATTATTGAAATAATATATGTTATTCCATTCGTGTGAGATTCTATTCTATCTTTATTTTCTTTCTACCCTTAATGATCCGCTTATTCGTGCAATTTGAGTTGGAGATGTGTGGTTTATTGTCGATTCAAACAGTACGGAAAAACGGGCCACTACATTTGGTATCAGAACTGAAAGTTAAGCGAGAACCTTGGCTTTGGTTGGGTAAAGACTCATCAGAGATAAGGTTAGCAATATCCTAGGATGAGTAGCTCATTAGAGATAGGGTTAGTAACACACTAGAATGAGTTTAAGTGTATTATATACGAGCGCATATTTGTTAGTGACTAATAAAATGTTTTGTGTTGATTTATCTGTTGAGTGATTTATAGATTCTAATCGATGCGCCTGGCCACCATTATGGATGAGGGTTCCTAAACACTTAAACAAGGCGAGCCGACACACTGTTTTGAAAAGATTATATTTTACATACAAAAGATTGTCTTTCAAAAGATATAAAATTATTTGTAGTTAGGGAAATTTGTAAGATACTTTCCCTTAGAGAAGTCCCATGGATAAGGTCTTAATTCATCAAGTGATGATTAAAATAATCTTCTAAGTATCAATCAAATGTTGGCTTGGGAAAACGGTATTGAGCACTTGGTAAATTATTCTTCTTATCATTGGAGGATGAAGGCAAGTTCAAATCTAAACAAGTTGAATTAAGTATTTGGATAAAAGATGTTTGAATAAGATGAAATGGAAATAGTATAAACACTTCTAATCTTATCTTGAAATATCAATTAGGGGCAGAATGGCTTATTATATGTCAAGTAATGAGTTTTGGATGACTCTAAAGTAGGCACGAAGAGCACGTGCAGAAAGAGAAGCAGAAAAGAAACAAAAAAACTAGGAGCGTATTTTGGCATCAACTGCTTTAGGTGTTTTCAAGAAGGGCATTATGTATTTTGTTGTGATAGGAAAATAAAGAAACGGAAGGAAGAAAAACCCATTCGAAAAGATATACGCTGTTTTAAGTGTAAGAAGCCAGGAAATTTTCTATATGATTTCCCTAGAACAAAGAAGAAACCCAAAGCCCCAAAAGGGAAGGAAAAGTGTTGTTATCGGTGCAAAGAATTAGGACATATAGTCAAAGATTGCAATTTAAAGAAAGGAGAAAAGTCGGCTAAGGCGCGTACCATTCAGATAGCCATGATTTCATGGCCTTATAGATCATGTTGTAAATATGGTCATTCGGAGAAGGACTGTCCAAGGGAAAGGTCATATTACTTAAGCCCCAAAGATAGAGCACTATCTACCTAAAAAGGAAGTCAAGAATAGTATATAGTAGTCTAAGTATCTATATAATGGTAGTATGTGATAGGTTGTATTTCCTAGGAAAGTTATCTCTGAAACTTTGTAAGGCTAGCTAAAGTTAGAAATGGATGTATGAATATGATGTTTATTAATAAACTTCCTTTTGATTATCCTCTCAATGCACTTCTTCAACCTTATATCCGATCAAATCTAATAAGACATTTCGAAATAAAAATTTCAAAGGAATGTTATAAAGAAATAGCTTTATAAAAAAAGTGTTTAAAGTTTAGAAAATTATTTAAAAAGAAAAAGATGAAACTATGGGAATTTTATCATAATCTTTTGAAAATTTTTAAAGAAATAAAGGAAAGTTATTTAAACTTAAGATAATTTTGAAAATAAAATCTATAATAAGATGTATTAGCAAAGAAAATTCATAAAAAAATATATAGAGAGCTTAAACAAAATTTGAATGATATTTTCCAAATAAAAGATAATTAATTTCTTTAGAAAAGAAGATATAACTATTTTGAATAAATATTTTGAAAAAAAATGTGTTATACTAAAAGATGGTTTAAAAGAATATTGGAATGAAATGTTCCCTTTAAGAATAATAAATATTTGGAAATTTATGAAATGGTTTCATAAAAGATTTTTTTTAAACATAAATTATCTTTTGAGTGAAAAATGGTTTCTTTAGAATATTTTCCTTTAATAAAAATATTTGAAAATAAATAATTAAGGAGATTATATAAAGAAGCACATTTATAAAGTGTTTGAGCTTCAGACAAAAGTTTATGAAAGTTTTTGAGAGTTAATAAAAACATATATTATATGTAGATTATTTCGTCACACAAATGTTGATCTACTATTCGAGCTCGGAACTTTGAGGTGTTCACACTGGTCCGGAAAAGGATTTATCACCCAATTCCTGACGATGATCATTGACAAGGATTTTTGGGTAGATACTTGAGTTTTCTATCATAGTTGAGAGCTATGCTATGAAAACAAAGTTTTCGGAGCAAAGAGCCTGATTAAAGTCCGCACTAGAGAATCGGGGGATCGATACTAGTTTGGAAATAAAGTTGTGTATTCGAATAAGATATTTCGTACGGATGATGTGTGTATATTATATGGAATTAAGTTTAAAGATAAATGATTTAGGCAAAATTTTGTTTTGGGTAATTTCGAGGACGAAATACTTTTAAGTAGGGGAGAATGTAACGACCCGTAATTTCGCTACTTCGAAAATGAGATATTTTGTTTGTTTTAAATTTAGAAAGGCTTAAAACTTAAATAAACAAGTTACATATAATAGATAATAGTAGAGAAATTATTTATTCTTGTAGTTGATAAGTAAAAAAGTATAAATTTGGATTTTAGAACAAATCAACAAAAGTTAAGTTTTGTTAAAAATAATAAATGCTTAAATAAATAGGTTTAAATATTTATTTAAAAAGATAAATCTTATTGAAAACATCTAATAAAGATAATAAAAGTATATTAAAATACTTATAAGTATGTTAATAATCGTTATACAAAAATAACCAAATTTTGACGCATTTTGTCAGTTTTACATACACCGTAAAGTTAGAGATTTTGATATTATTTAAATATGATTTTAAAATATAAAAAGACATGTTTTAATTTATTTAAAGAAGTAAAAAGTTCATTTTTAAATTTGATTTACATAAATAAATAGTTTAACTAAAACGTTAAAATGTGACCGTAAAACATTTTGTCGAAAAACGACGTTTTGTCGATTAAAAGTTGTCGCAACGTCGTCGCACCTTTATTTTCTTATATAAGAACAAATATTCAAATAGTATAAGTATTAATTAATTCACTAATCAAGTTTACTTTTACTAAATAAGGTTAGAAACTTCTAGAAAACAATTAAGAAAAAGTACGCGCAAAAAGATAAAAATGTCATTTCAAAGCAAAACGTAAAACATCAAATCAAAGAAACATAATTATTACTTGCTTTACTTAATATATAAGTGAAATTGACATAAAGTAATGATTTGAAATGTGATGTAAAGTGTTGAAAAAAATAAGATTACTTTATCAGTAAGTAAGGTTATTTTGGTAATTTGGTAAAGGGATATTTTGGTAACTTACCACTTTATTTCTTTTTCTATAAATACCTACCACTTCTTTCACAAATTTCACACTATTTCTATCTTCTTCTTCCTCCTCCTTGAAGCTCTCTTTAATGGCTTCTTCTTCTCTTCCAAATGCTTACTAACTTTTTCAAAACCATATCAAATCAACTTCAAACACCACCAAACTTTGCCTAAGACCTTAGAATACCATTGGAACATGGTTTAGCATCTAAGAAGTGAAGAAATGATGGAGAAAGTGATGGAATAGGGTGAGGCCGAACTATTAAGAAGGAGGAGAAATTTTGTCCAAAATAATTTTCTAAAACAAAATCGCGACATTTAACTTTTAAACAGAACCGCAATGTTTTTAAAATTAAGTAGATTTTGAAATATGTCCAAAACAATTTTCTAAAAACATTGCGGTTTTGCAGTTCGGAATCCAGAAAAGGATTTCTTTATAAGTGATCAAAAATATGAAATAAATTTGATAAATCTATTAAAATGGTTTAAAAGAGATTTGGAATGGAAGATATGAATTTTCAAATTTTAAAAAGTTGTTTAAATCAAACAAGCTTATATAGCAATTTCCACGACACTTTTATGCTCCGAATTCTATAATCTTTTGAAATGTAGTTTTAAACTTAACAATTATTTCCTAAATCTTTTCTGAACGATTTTAAAGGAATAATTAAGTAATGTAAATATGATTTGGAAGTTTTATAAGAGTTTGAATAAATTGTTAAGATGAATTGTTTATACCACTTAAACAAAAAGTGAAGAAGATTGAATATAATAACAAACTGAGTATGCAGAAACGACTAGTACATTTTTCCCGCCTGTAAGATCTAGGAAGGTAAACAAGGTGTTTAACTAAAGTTAGGGATGGAGCAACCAGTGTCCTGAACTTACCAGGCCTATGTTTTCTCTTCTTAGGCGAAGGGTGAAACAGATCGAAAGGAAAGCCCGGATGCTTTAAAAGATCATATTTAAGTTTTTCCAAGTTAAAAGACAAAGACATTTATGATGTAGGGTTACTTGTCATTAGTCCCTGTAGGTGAAATTTGTCATTAGTCCCTGGAGGTGAAATTTACCAAATTTAAAGTGGCAGTAGTGCTCTATTATGAAAATCTTCGATTTGCAAGAATATGATTTGAAGTTAAGAAGAAAATCTTTGATTTAGATTTAATGAATGATTTGGGAATATTTTCCCTAAGTTAAAACATAACTTGAATATAAGAAATCTTTGACTAAGATTTAATGACTCATTGGGAAAAGTTTTCCTAAGTAAAAGAGAAATGATTTGGAATCATTCCAAGATTTAAGAAAGGTTTAAAAAAATCATATGATTTGATAAATGAGGCTTAACGATTCCATATACATTTGAAAAAAATGGAATAACTTGAAAAGATTATATCTATGAAAGATATTTGATTTAAAAGATGACATTGTTGATTGATGATTGATATATGAACCGGAGTCGGATTTGGATGATTCCTATTCGAAAACCACTTCGAACCAGTGTATATGTTCGAAAGTGAAAACATGTTGAAGATGATGATTATTAAAGACCATGGATCTTCATAGCGTGAGGACTGCTTATTGAACATGCTCTGGGTAGCTCCCATTATAGAGTTATTTATAGCAGTGATCTCCTAGTGATGGAGATTTTTCGGATTGCAAGGGCTTGTCGCCTAGTAATGGCCGAGGAAAGTGTCTTCGGTTTTGTTCAGTCCTAGAACGAACTTATATGGACGAATGTCTGACATTTTGCATTTCTGAGACACAACGTTTGTCTTTTACAAATGTACATCAGTGGCGGCGGAGAAGGCAACTTCTCTTAGCTTAACACCGTCCTTGAGACGTACGAGCTCAAGGGTTGTATTTTTGTGGGAGTCAAATAGTGATCAAATGAATGGTAGTGTGGCATTCAAAGTGGAACCTATTATAATCAAAGCGTTTTTTGTATGAAAAACGTGGCTTTGAAGAATTGGGTGTAGCCTCTCGAGCCTCACATCCCGGTTATGATGGGATTCTATGTGGTCAGATGTATGCTCGCATTTCGGATAGTAGTGATTTGGGTTATCAGATGTTCTGAGCCCTAGGCACCAGATACGTCTAGGCCTTAAGGCAGGGATACACGAAGTCCAAGTCCTTGGATGTTATTCACAGATTGTATCCACTTTTAGCCATTTGTGTTCTTGTATAACGGCGTCTGAGTCATGAACGTAAGCCATGGATACAGATTGATATTTCCACTAGTTCCCTATCATGTTAGAAATCCAATCCCATTACGAGATTTACGGTTTTGATTATATTCCCAAAATAGCTGTAGTGACTTGCAAACATTTCAGCTACCCCCTTTCTGGTATCATATATTCCATTGGTATATTCCGTTGACCTAGTCCGGATATATTACCTTAGACTTAGTCCTGGTATTGATACCTTATTTGAATAAGTTTATTTGAAAAGTGTTTTAAAAAGAGTGTCATTAAAAATAATATTAAGCGTATTTTGGTATGAAGTGTTTTGGTTATCATAAGTTAAAAACACGTCTGTGTTTATGTGTGGGCGTGGTCTTATGAGATACCCTTCTTTTTAAAGGTTTTGATAACATAGTCATTTTAAATTTCGAGTATCTCACGTTGGTTTATCAAGCCAGATCTGGGTATTTTCAATACTCGGGTCAGATCCTAGCAGTTTCAGGTTTAGTTGAAGACGGTTGGAGTTTTTAGAGGAGAGTTGGAGATCTTCATCATCGTATGGACGTATTCTATTATCTGTTGTGCTTTGTTAGTTTTAGTTTGATGTTTGTCAGCAATTGTAAGGACAGGTGTCTATAACTGTCTAAGCTGAATTTAAATTAGACTCTGATATTGTATTTAAAATTTTCCGTTGTAAAGATTATTATTGAAATAATATATGCTATTCAATTCGTGTGAGATTCTATTCTGTCTTTATTTTCTTTCTACCCTTAATGATCCGTTTATTCGTGCAATTTGAGTTGGACATGTGTGGTTTATTATTGATTCAAACGGTACGTAAAAGCGGGCCATTACAGCGCATGTATTCCTATACATCGCATATGTACATCCCGAATGAACACTATTTTACGTCATCGTCTTGTCGCCGGGACATCAAGCAATAACACCCCTATGTTATCATTAAGCAACCCTAAAGTCGTTCGGGTGAATAAGGTTCGGTCTGGGAGCAAAATGCCCCATATCTGAGCATTATTGCCATGATCTATTAGTAACCAGTGAACTGGTTAGTGCCACCAGTCCACCCGTGCAAGATTCAAACTACGCAATAATACCCATTTGGGAGCACACTACGAAGCCGACCCATGCAACATTGTCACACCACCTACTCCTCTCGCCACATGGTTGAAGTTTGGTGTTGTTTACACAAGTATTTGGGTCGATTCCTTCAAGAGTTCAATTATAGCTTTCATATCGCCATGAATCCATCTTCGATCGTTTAGCTACCAAATCATGATGTGCCCTTCCGATAACTTAACTACACCCTACTACATCACCCTACCTCATGTCAAACATGTACAAATTCATTTAAACACACACTATACACATATGGATATTCCTATACACATATACAATTATTCATACAAATAAACAACCATCGTCAACATTCAAAACCATTCAACAATTCTGATTGCAATACATGAATTGTTTTAATTATTATATAACTTCAAATACACATATACGTATACTTACCCATATTCATATACATATACATATATTTAAATAAGTATTTCAATTATTACTTAAATCAAAACTTACTTTTATCTACTAAATCTTTTTAATAAAACTTAAATATCTTAATATTTTATAAAACAGTCATATTATTTTATAAACTACAAAAGTAGTTTATAAATCATCTCAAGCCTTTATAATACTTAATTTCTTCATTTAAAATTAAGTATTCATCTTATAATTATTTTATAAAATATTTCCTTCTCATTGTTTTATTAAAACTCCTTTTATTTAATAAAATATACCTTTACTGCTATTTTATAAAAATCTTGTACTTTATAAAATATCTCTTTTATATTATTTTATAAAATCTCATTCCATTTTATAAAATATCATTCATACCATTTTATGAAATCTTCTTCTATTTTATAAAATATATCTTTAGTGCTATTTTATAAAATTTCATTCTATTTTATAAAATATATCTTTACTACTATTTTACAAAATCTCACTATTTTATAAAATATATCTTTACTACTATTTTACAAATCTCGTACTTTTATAAAATGTGCCTTTATATTAATTTTATCAAATCCCATTCAATTTTATAAAATATCATTTATATTATTTTATAAATCTCCTTCTACTTTATAAAATATATTTGCATTGTTGTTTTATAAAATCTCATTCCACTTTACAAAATATATCTTTACTACTATTTTACAAAAATCTCTCATACTTTTATAAAATCTCATTCCATTTTATATAATACCATTTATGCTATTTTATAAAATATCCTTTTACTTGATAATATATATCTTTATTATTATTATATAAAATCTCATTCTATTTTATAAAATATCTCTTTTATATTGTTTTATAAAATCCCATTCAATTTTATACAAATATCATTGATACTATTTTATGAAATCTCCATCTATTTTATAAAATATTTTTTATTTTTTTCACTTATAAAATTATTTCCTTACCTAAATAATATTTATAAGTACTACTTAAGCTTCGTTAGGTCTCTAATCATTTTAATAATAAGTGTATAGCTCATAACTCGCTTAATTAGCTTACTAACTTCATTTTGTAAAATATTCCATTATTTTATAAAACCATTTCTTCTCATAAATAAAATCTATGAATACTAATTAAGCTTTATTAGGCCTTTAATCACTTTAGTATCAAGTGTAGAGCTCTTAAACCACTTAACTAGCTTACTAACTTTCTTAAAATGTTCACATATAACTACAATACAATTATATAATTACTAAATCATATCTATGGCACATAATTAAGCCCAAACAATCTTTCACAAACACTAGGTCAACCCAAAACCAAATCCAAAGCTTACTAACATTTCATATCATGGTCTTAAAGGTTTTTAATAAATATTAAAATGATATAAACATGTTTAAGGCATAAACATAAGCCTAATTACATTACTAAGATTCTCTAAATTACTTTATAATACTTTTAAATCTCAAATAACAATATGAGATATTACCACAAAATATGAGTAGAGAATCATCCCACTCACATCTTCTTCTCCACACCAAGCTCAAAATCACCACAACCCAAATCTAAGCTCTTTTTAAATTTGAGATCCCCATCCAAACTCCACTTCATGCAAATTCTTGCATGAGTTATGTGAGGAATTAGATGAGATGAATTTTATTTATTTTTTTCATGAATTTCGAAATTTTATTTTTTCTTCGATTAATGATTCAAAGAAAGGGGATTAAGAGCGGACTAGAAAAAGATTAGGGAAGCAGAAAAGAAAAGTAACATGAATGAGAAATAATGAAGAGGTTTAGCCACTTATAGTTGAGCCAATAGGCCTTAGCGCAACTCATTTCTTTCCCAAAAATCATTATTCACTCTAAAAATTAACTGATTCCAAACATAATCAAGTTTATACTCATTTTTCTCATGTTAGAAAAAAGTCTCAACAACAGGTGTCTTGAGTCCTAATTCATCCATCTTCAAAAAAATGAGTATAATGGGTGTTTCATTAATTAACGATTAAATATTTAAACTAATCATTTAAATATTCAGTTGTTAAAACTACGGTTACACTCTTCTCTCATTAAAAGAATTTTATTCGAAATTCCTTTAAGTACGAAAACGTAACAGGACTAACCAAAATTCCTGACTCTAAACCTTGTAAAATCTCAGAAGTACTTCCCTTACGCAATAAATATTACAAAAACTCATAGATTAAAATGCATCTCACACCTTAGGAATTACATGATAACCAACATTGTCCCATATTTCCTTTAGTACAAACACTCTTTTTAAGAAAACTTCTCACCATTTAAATGCAAATCAATATAAATAAGTGATTAAATAGCTAAATGTCATCTCTCAAGTACCTAAATATAATATACAAAGAGGATTATGCACCAATTCTGTAGCTACACACAATTAAAACATGTATAAGTTTAGCGTAGTGACTGATACTATCACAACGATACATGACTATTTATTAGAGAATAAGCTAAAATAAGTTGATATCCAAGTATACCTAGACTTCAAGACACACCAAAATGCAATCGACTAGTATAGATCTCATCTCGACCCCTAAAATGGCCATAGATTACATGTGACCTATCCTAAAGAGTTATTACCATTTCTCTCCGAATCATGCTAACATAGGTAACTATAATTAGCATATAAACAACCAGATGCATAAAAATACAGCAACAAATAACATCAACAATCAATCAATAAAATGCAAGCAACAATAATTAACAACAATCAATCTATCAAGCAAACAAAAACAAGAAATTAACTAGCAATGACAAGAAATAATAAGCGACAGCAAGCAATAACAATCACTAAAACTCAATCAAAAATCAACCGAAAAGCAACACAAGCAACACAAATAAAGAAGTCAACCAACTAATCGATCAATTAGCAAATGGCAAGTAGCAAAATGCAATAACAAACATAACAATCAATCAATAAACAGAAACAAGCAATAACCAACATAACAATTAATAAATCAATCAAGCATAACAAAAAGCCACAATAAACATCAACATCCAATCAATCAGTCAACAAAGCAATATTAATCAATCAATCAAGCACAACAGTAAGCAACAACAAACAATATAAGAAAAAATAACTAGCACACAAAAAGTCTCTTTACCAACATGCATAGCAACTAACAACGATTTAAGCATGCATGTCAAACTATAAACTACCATGAGCCTGTTCGACTTCCAAGAGGGACAAAACACTTAAGTGGTGTAACTCCTCTCGTGCATGTATACATGAAAGACCATTATATCTCTTGCTACGAAAAGGAAAACCTTTGATATGTTGAGTCACCGATCCTCAAATCTCTTGAATAATCCAATAACCTAAGTCTCCATTTTCTTTTTCCTTTCGAATAGAACTTATTCTCCAAAGGAGAAAACTCTACTAATTACATCATTACTAAATGACAAATTACAGATGCTTGGGCTCGCTTGGGCTTAAATTCGTCACAACCGCATATAATAAGAATAATATACTAAGTGTACCATCATGCTCACCTAGGCATGTATCATATAACCACTTAAAAGAATATCCAAATCTTCACAAAACTATTCGAGAAGTCCTTCCTTGAATTATCCCAAGCAACCATAAGTATACTATGAATAATTTTACAATGAATAAAGATCTTCCAGAACTATTCGAGCATACATGAACGGACTGGTCCTTAGAAAATACACTTTAAGCACATGGCATTACTCCCATCACCTAAGGTTTACAAACACAAAGAAAAACTATTCAAACATGAATGACTCCCCGAAAAGTGTTAATACGTCATCTGCTCAATCTTTGCACATTGTTGGGCATCACCCAATTCTACTTAGATGCACATCCAAGTCACATTTCATCGACCAACCCCACTCACTCGAAAGCTCATGCATCGAGTTTAAGTGGCAGTACCAACGGTCGCTACACTACCTTTAATACTATCCGAAGCTGGACATGTATCTCATGTGCTCATAATGATAGCCTGAATAAAGATACCTTAGCAACTAGCGATAGCAATAAATCAGAGTTTAAAAGACAAGTGGTGTAAACAATATTATATAGTAGAAAAATACAAGTATACTCTCTCAATATATCTGCTTCTACCAGGTTGCTTTAATTCAAGCTGGTCTATTTGATCCTAAGTGTTAAACCTAAGCTTTGATACCAAATGTAATAAACCGTCCCTTGTAAAACCCAAATTTCAGCGCCTTAACTCAATGCATGACTTTCGAGTTCTACAAAAGGTAGCTTGTCTAGGAAAAGACTAAAAGAAAAGAAAAAAACTATATACCATGGCGTAACGATAAAATCTCACAGCGGAATGATAACATATAATATTTTGAATATACATGTATAGAATATGATGAACAACATATAAGAGACTGCACTGACAGATGTATCTAATAAGTAAATATTAATATAGAACATCAGAATAGAATATCTGATACAAGTTACATATACGAATAACATATCTGTCATGTGCTACTACAATATCAAGTATATAGTGAAAGTATCGTCTTCACCTTTAAAGCTCTGGCTATGTCACTCTAATAGCATATCCCCGAAAGCACCTAGCTCCTAAAGTACTCAATCAAGTACCCGAGAGCTATCATGACATAAACAGACAAAGAAAAAATGCAAGTCAAACATAAAGCCTAATGTGAGAGGAAGTTTCTCAAAATACTATATATTAAAACTATATACATATAAAAAAGGAACCGCTATGGTACAATTGGCCCTTTCCACAAACGTGGCTTAGGGATAATTCGGACTTCCCATAAACAAGTAAAGTAAACCCATCTCAGAAGTAGGGAATTATACCATAACATGCTCTTATCCAGTAATCAACGTGTCGGCATAACTAATATAATGTGACTGAGAAGTAACATTATACCATGATACAGATAACCCAACATACAAAGGTAGGGAAATCATAATATTCGACTATCAAAAAGTACACAATAATAACTATAATAACAACAACCAACTAATAATACGCATAACATAGCAATGAGAGACAACCAGAGAATACAAATTGATACTCGTCATTACAGATGGGAGGAGTCAACTATGGACACCAATCGATTCAATGATCATTATCTAGGATCTAAAAGAATAGAGCCGGTACCAATTGAACTATAGACATCAATCACAATCCAGTGATTCCTATTAAGAGTTTGGAATAAATAGAGTTCGTACTGAATTGTACCATAGACCCCGAGCCGCGTCTTGATTATTCGAACTTGTGTAGATCTTACTGTGTCCCACATCAAGCATAGGTGATATATGACCTACTCTATATACTTGAAACGTAGTCCCAAAAATAAATATCAATACAGAGTTGTACCATAGACCCCGAGTTGTTTCTAGTGTGGTCGAACACGTGTAGATCTCACCATGTCCCACATCAAGCATAGTGATATATGATCTACTCTATATACTTGAGGCCTGTGCATATCTCATCATACCCTATATTGAGCATAATTGATACATGATCCCATAATAGATGATTATCATCACCTTCCCCTTTAGTTACCATGGATTTCTTAACTAATTCGCATAACGTCTCAATAATGTCTCAACAAAAGGGAAAGACAGTCATCCCGTATAATATGCTATCAGGACCACAAAGGAACACTGATGTTATATATATATACACCAAACATAATGTCACGTAATCTAAAATGCCCATAATAAAAGTAGACCAATATCACGTCATCGTTTATTTACACACATGATCACTATTGAAATACTAATAATATGTACATCCATTAATGTAAGACTGATACAAAGTATGGTCACTAATATAAGACCAATACCATAAATCAAAGCATTTCTACCAAAGGTCAATGCCAAGGAGTATGGACTAACAACACTCAATCGTATATGCTCACCAAATTTGATCGTGCAAATAATCACCGCCTCGATATAATATCCAATCATTATTGGTTGCATACGTATCACTCTAAATCAAATGTGTGCATCCTGAATGAACACGATTTTGCATCATTGTCTCATCGTCGGAACATCATGCAAAAGGACCTCAACATCATCATCAAGCATCCCTGAAGTCGCTCGGATGAATATTGTTCACTCTAGAAGCAAAATGCCATATCTATCATTGACCGATGGACCAGTCAGTGCCACCGATCCATTGGTGCATGATTAGAACTAGGCAATAATGCATAGTTCAGAGCACACTACGACACCAGCCCATGCACCATCATAGCACCACCGCCCTCAATGAATCACCAACTCCTCCCGCCATGTTGCTTTCGTCACACCGTTAAAGTTTTGTGTCATTTACTCATGTACTCAGGTCGATTCCTTCAAGAATTCGACTATAGATTTCATGTAGCCATGAAACAATATTCGATCGTTTAGGTACCGAATCGCGATGTGCGATTCCGGTAACTTAACTGCACCATACTACATCGCTTTACCTCATGCCAAATGTGTACAAATGCATTTAAACACACAATATACACATATGGATATTCCCATACACATATACAATTATTCACATGAATAAACAACCATAATCAAGAATCCAAGCCATTCAACAATTATAATTACTACATGAATCGTATTGACTATTATACATATGCTTACCCATATTCACATACATATACATATATTTAAATAAGTATTTCAATTATTACTTAAATCAAAACTTACTAATATCTATTGAATCTTTTCAATAAAAGTCATCCTCTTTGTCTACTATTTTATAAAATCATTATATTAGTTTATAAAATATAAAACTATCTTATGAATCATTTCAACCCTTTATAATACTTAATTTCTCCATTCAAAATTAAGTATTCTTCCTATATTTATTTTATAAAACCTTATAGCCATTTTATAGCATAGTTCCTTCTCAATATTTTATAAAATCTCATTCTACTGTATAAAATATATCTTACTACTATTTTATAAAATCACATACTTTTATAAAATATATTTTTTATATTATTTTATAATATCTCATTCCATTTTATAAAATATCATTTATACTGTTTTATGAAATCTCCTTCTATTTTATAAAATACAACTTTACTACTATTTTATAAAATATCATTCCATTTTATACAATATATCTTTAATACCATTTTATAAAATCACATACATTTACAAAAAAAATCTCTTTTATATTATATTATAAAATCTCATTCCATTTTATAAAATATCATTTACACTATTTTACAAAATCTCATTCTATTTCATAAAATATATCTTTACTATTATTTTATAAATCTCATATTTCTATAAAATATCTCTTTTATATTGTTGTATAATATCACATTTCCATTTTGTAAAATATCATTTATTACATTTTAAAAAATCTCCTGTTATTTTATAAAATGTATCTTTATTATATTTTTAAAAATCTAATTCTATTTTATAAAATATATCTATTGCCTATAAAAAAAAATTCTTATTTAAATAATAGTTTAAGCACTAATTAAGCTTCATAAGATCACTAATCACTATAAAAATAAGTGTAGAGCTAATAACTCGCTTAACTAAGTTACTAATTTCATTTGTAAAATATTCCGTTGTTTTATCAAACCATTTCTACTAAGAAAATATACCTATAAATGCTAATTAAGCTTGAGCAGGCCTTTAATCACTTTAATAATAAATGTAGAGCTCTTAAACCACTTAATTAGCTTAATAACTCTCAAATATTCATATACAACTTCGGTACAATTATATAATTACTAAATCATATCTATAACACATATTAATCCCAAATAATTATCCACAGTCACTTAATTAACCAAAAACCAAATCTAAAGCTTACTAACTTTCCATAGCATGGTCCTAAAGGTATCAAAAAAATGAAATGATGATATAAACATATTGAGGTAAAAACATAAGCCTAATTATATTACTAACATTCTTCAAATTACTTCATAATACTTTTAAATCACAAATAACAAATTAATGAGGTACAACAATAAAATATGAGTAGAGAATAATCTGACTAACTTTTTCTTCTTCAAACCAAGATCAAAGTCATCAAAATATAAATCTAAGCTTTCATTAAATTTGAGATCTCTATCCAAATTCTACTTCATGCTGATTCCTTCATGGGTTATGTGAGGAATTAGACGAAGGGAATTATGGTTATTTCTTCATGAATTTAAGAATTTAATTTTGGCTTGGATTAGTGATTCAAAGAAAGGGGATTAAGAGGAGATTGGGAAAAGATTAGGGAAGAGGAAATGAAAAGTAACCTGATGGAAAGTGAAGAGAAATAATGAAGGGGTTTAGCCACTTATAGGCAAGCCAATGTGCCTTAGTCCAATTCATTTCATTCTCTAAAAGCAGCTATTTACTCCGAAAACTAATCAATTGCAAACATAGTCGTGTTTATACTCATTTTATTCGCCTCTCAACTACAGGTGTCTCGAAACATAATTCTTCCATCTTTGAAAAATTGAGTATAAAGGGCGTTTCATTAATTAAGGATTAAATATTTAAATTAATCACTTAAATATCCAATCGTTATAATTTCTGGTTCTTACATCTCCTCCTCTATTTAGCTTGCTAACATTTGAATTTGAATCTCGCTTCCTTTCTATTTGATTTATTATTTTGTTTAGAGGAATTTGATTTAATACTTTATGTAAAAGGTTTGTTTTTAGTATTAAAGAAGGAAAAGAAAATTAGATTTTAGGTGAAGTGGGGGTTACATATTGAAGAGAAATGGAGAGTAAGGTGAACTAGGTTTAGGAACTTCTCTTATACAGGCACATACCCTAAAATCCCCTTCAGTCCCACTTGGGACTTAACCCGCTTTGCTCCAAAACATTTGCTACTATGAATAATCCATTTCTCATTCATCTGATGTCAGTTTCTAACGTTTTATATATAAGTTGGCCTAGAAAATTCTACATGATGCAAAGGAGAAGTCATATTTTCCAAATTTCTTCATTTGTAAAAAGTTATTTATATTAGCTATGCGTAAAATTATCGAAAGGACATTTTTAATGAATTATTATTTTTATAAAATTACAAGTTGTTATAGTATATTTACAACATGTACAATATTTGCAACACAAGGTCCTCATCCCCATGTTCTCCATGTCTCCAGCTCCATTAACCTAGACAATACAAATATAGAGAAAAAATGGAGAGGATCATACATAAATCTAGGTGAGTGAAACTTGTATGCTCTGTAAATACTATAGAGATACTGGTATAATATAATCAGTGTCTAACTTGGGTGAGAGTAAAAAATGGACTCGCCTCTTGCATTTGGTTGTATTAAATTCAACTAACAATTTCTTGTTCTGATGTTTACGCTATAAGATTGTCTTAACTATCTACCTTATATTAAAATCACATCCTAGACCTGTAGGTTGAGCTCATCGGATCGCTTAACATCCACACATCCTAGATCGGTCGTCCATGGGACAACAAGATCACTTCTCCCTTTCCCTCATCTATGGTACAGGAGCATGTTTCCCTCTCCATCATCAATGGTGTAGGATCACACATCTATAATACATTTTAATCGTTGAACTCTAACACCTATATTATATGCATGCATCGCCTCCTCGCAGTAACATAATAGAACAATTTTTAGAAGTCAAAAGAATCTTGCTCGAATCCAATCACTTATTCGACATAACCCTATAAGGTGCAGGTTCAACTTGTGCCCCTATATGTACAAGCAGTTGACAGGCTGTACCTATGGAAGAAATATTTTCTCTACCTAGTTTTTTTTTATTTGGGTCTTGTTTCTCTTTAGCTTTATGCTACTAAGGTTCATGCATCTTATACTCATCATATTATAGCCATTATACGCATTATTACGGAATAAATCATCATGTATTGACTTTTTAAAGATTTGGAACCCAAATTAACAATAAATTGTTTTAACCCATTTTAAATCCGAATTAAATCATATAAAATCCAAAATTAGACTTAGGTAGACCCTAGATTATGGTCATAATAGCATTCAAGCATTATATAATTATTTAAACATTCACTCACTCTGATTTTCTCTAACGCTCCACACTATCTTCACTATCCAGGCTTGTAGCACTCCAAAAACTTTGAGATTTGCCTCTAATTGAAAGTCTTGTAATACTCATCGCCCCTTTCATTTTACAACTAATTTCATGAAATTACACCAAGATCTGAGTTAGATATGGGTTTTTCAATTTGAGAAAGGAAGAGGGATGAAGTAGAAAATTAAACAGTGAAGAAACAGAATTTCGATATTTCTATAAGTACTTTTCTGTTTATAACTTGAGGGAAAATCTGAACGCTTTTCAAAATCGAAATTTTGATCTTAAACCCTGATTTTGGAAAATTTACCACACTCTTGGAGTTGAATTATATTAGAGAAAATGGATTACAAAATTATGAAGCAAAGAGTCAAGAAGCTTGGAAGATGCCGAGTTGAAGAAATCAAAGATTTTGGCTAAGTTTCGAAAATGCATGATTTGGGTGTGTACCAACTGTATTTTATCAACCATATTATGATCGGTACCAAGTTATTTGACATTCTTAGGATTCATGCATGCTGACCTAATCTACATGCTAGAACTTTGGATCTGGAGAAAAAGACACGTTGAAGATTGGGTTTACGAGATTTGCGCTAAGATTTGTACATAAATATCAAGGAGACTTCAACTAAAAAGGGATTGATTTTTAGGATTGACTCTTAGGCTTTAGGTTGATCTTATAACATGAAACATAGAAAAAACCAAGATCTATTAGATTATGGCTCTGATTTGGTTGTAACTTATTGTACCCTAGAGAGAATTCATCAAATAAAAGGATTAAGTGGACATATGCCAAAGGGTTTATCAAACCGCTATGATAACTTTATGTTTGTTCTCTTTTCTTCGTCTTCTTCATATATACTTATTAAATTCGGATTCTATTGATATTAGGTTATTATGTCAACTTTGGCGCAACAAACCCAAAGCTTGTTAAATGCTCAAAATCGTTTCCCCTTTATGTCCTCTATATGATCTCCATTTCAAACAAGTTTATAATCAAAACTAACCACGATGAGCTCTACACAATGGTGTACCTTTAGTTGTCAAATTCCAAACATTGTAAAACAACCATTTTTCCCTTTATTAATATTTTTATTTATAATATCACATTTATTAATTCTAAAATCATTATCAAATTTGCAATGTATTACATTCTTCCCCTTTAAAGAATTTCATACTAGAAATTCCCCAAAGACACAAAATATAATGCAATCTCTCAAGTATCACTCGCATGATATATACGACAAACACATAAAACATACATGATATACCAAAAGCTATCATCCAAATAGTCATCCAAACACAACAAACACCATAAATGACCTAACATCCATAAAATTTACTTGAGTGATGCAAATTTACCAACACACATGAGCAATAAGCGTGTAGTAATATGTGATGATCAAGGCATATAATATATCAAAAAAAATGAAAAAAATCTATCTTTGGTGCCTTCTTATATGGATGAAATAACATGACGTACAGGCATATGTGTAAGCAAACCGGTGTGGGTATATAAGTTCTACATGTATGCAACAATCATTAAATTTGATACATCATAAAGTACATGCACATATTAGCAAACTATTAACCAAGTCATGTAGAATATACAAAGATCAAGCAAACAAAATTCATAAATAGAACAGAAAAAATCAAACAACCAAATCAATTAACCATATCTTGTAATAGGCAACAAGTGTATATATATGGCACCCATTCAACCATACCTAAATAAACTAATTATACTAACCAAGAAGCAAATGGAAAAGAAATACGGAAAAAGAATCAGAAGCAAATGCTTCGGTTCTCTCTTCGGTTTCCCATATTCTCAAGGCTGGGTAACTCTTTCCATTTCAACCTAATAAAATTCAGTACCAGTTCGTTTACTCATTTCCAAATACTATCCTCAAATGTACTTGCATAATTACAACTTTTGCAATTCATTTACTAATCCCATTAACCCAATACCGAAATAGATAATAACCAATAACCTTGGCATAAGGATGCCCAACTAAATTGCAATCTCATACAACTCCTAAATGCACATAAGCTATACTAAAATGGTCCCAGTAGTCAACTCATCACTTCTTCGTTAGATCCTAGGATAAGACAGCTCAAAAGTGGGCGGTGCCTTGCGTAAGCAACCAATAACTTGGATCATTAAATATTTCTCTCTTCTCCTAAGGACATTAAACTCTTGAGATGCCTTAAGCGGGTTAACATAACATATCTCCTTCTATAATTTTAGTCCAACTTAAGTAATATCATTTCACGTGTGGCACCACTTCCCCAAACTTTTCATAATCATGATACAAAATTACTCTGTCCTCAATCTACAAGAGATTTACAAATCCTATCATATGTTCTATTCTATACAAGCAATGAACATTATAAAAAAAGAAATCCTATTATATTTAACCATTTAAACATAGCAAACAAATCCTAAACCTAAGTGAACATCTAAATCTAAGTTATCCTAACCTAAGAATGTGATAGTTTTTAAGTGTTGACTACACGCACATATGTTATATACATATACACACACGCACACAAAGATATATATATATATATATATACACGAAACATCATTTCATATGCACCTGACATGCAACATAACCATATACCCTTAGTCACTGCTTTAAAATAATTCATTGAATAAATAGTCTCTTTTCATTCCAGACTATATTAGTCTGACTCTCTCTTCAAATTACATCTGAACCTCCAAATCTCGCTTTGCACAAAAACTGCATCCGCAGTTTAATGCATGTTAACCAACATATATTTCTTTGATTTTTCAAACCATATTTATCCACAAAACTTAAATTACCTTATTCCACAACATTGATAATACATTCTCATATAACCTAGGAACCCGCTTAGGTCAAAATTTCTCCTATATATATCCATAAATTTGAACGATAACGCTTTCCTTAACTTTAGTGCACTAATGTTGATTTTTCAAAATATATATTTCGATTATCATTAAGACTTTCTTAAATAATCCTGGCACGGACCCAAACGGATATCTTTTACAATCTAAAATCCTATTTCAAACATACCTTTATTAAAAAAAAAATTACCAATAGTATTTTCCAAAATATAATTTCTCGCCGCTTTCCTTTTTACCGTACTCTGTCCGAGACAACTTGATATAAGATCATATTATTCCATAGTGATATAATAAAAAGAATAATATTCAATAATCTTAATAGCATCATGACCCAAAACTAGGAACATCAGCAATGGATGGTGTCCTAGCATAGTGAATATGGTATCACATTCATGTTACATTCAATAGTGAAACATTCTATAATCAACTAAATTCTACATTAACTTAGTTAAAATCTAAAACAATGTACTAGCACTTGCAACACAAATCAAGCATCAGCATCTTATTATTATCGCCACAAAACATATATGGTAAGATTACAACCTACTTGCCTTACAAGCCAAAACTAACATGTATAGTTCAACGTTACCTGCAATAATGGAACCATGACACCCCACACCCTTAGGCACCCCGAAAATCGGACATGACTAGAAGCACGGGTGGTCGGGTGAAATGAAAATCCATAACATAGCATAAAGACTAAGGCAACAACATAAAATTATTAAAATATTACAATGGAAGAAAACTTTCACTAATTATAAATTAATAGCAAAACAGCTTCATTAAAAAAACATTATCCCAAGTTTATTTCTGAAACCAAAAGTTCCAAGTAGTCTCCACCAAAACATAAAACATAACAAAGTTCACAATATAGGTCCCCATATATAGAGTAAAGTACGAAAAAGAGAAACAAAGTACATGAAACAAAAGAAATAAAAGCTGAAGATAGCAACTGCTACAATGAGCCTCCAAGCTGCAAAGAACTGCAACCTAGACCTACCCTCCTATGATTTGGGGAAAATAGGAAAAATAGGAATGGGTCATGCATAAAGCCTGGTGAATGAGAAATAAAATGAAGCAGAAAGAATAAAACAGTTTAATTCCAGGTCTTCCCTGGATATCACAGATGGTGAATAATATAATGTCGTGAATCCTTCCTAGATATAGTTCCTATGAATCCAAAGTCCGCGGTCACTCTAGGGAAGTCAACCATGAAGTAAATACTAAATGTCAATTGGCATGTTGGAACTATTGTCCTTACCTATCCATGTGCTACATCATGAAAGTCATGCTCTTCACCCATGCATTGTGACTAAATGCCTCTTATGTCTGACAAACGTCGACTCAAACAACCACGCAGGACACTGAAGTTACAATCACGCTCGCCAAACTGGACTCCTATCCTCTTGTCTCCTCGGTCACCAACGTCGACTTGCCCTTATCCATATTGTCGGTCCTCCGAAAGAGCGCCCGCGGCTGGGTCAGGTTCATAAAATCCTCCATCGATCTGCCTTTAGAAGCCTACATTGGAGCACACTTGTCATGTTCCATCCACATCGATCTGCTTGAAGGAGCCTACAATTGTGGATGCTTTTTATCCTACGTACTAGCAACCTGTGAAAGGTAACAAACATCCTTGTGAACCTACTAGCCCGCTCCTAGTATGTACATCCAAAACTATATTTTGGTCTTAACCGCACGAAACACTTATCCATACCTTTATAAGGTCTGCCTACCAAATCACTACTAGATTAATCAATTTTGCCGTTATAGTTTACATACTGCTTATTTCCATTAATCTGCTTTAGGCCATTTTTGAATCCGATCTGGTTATTTCATAATTTCCCTTTTTCAGAAATAAATGGTATTTCAATTTCATGTTCGTTCAGTCCATATGGTTTGTTTGTAATCTTTATGTCATTTTGTTATAGATTTACACTAGCCTTTAGATTCCATTTAATTTACATTTTTCCCACCCAAATTTAGGTTCTCCTTTTAGAGATTTAATTTGTACAAATTTTTTATCGAATAGCCACAAACCATTTAATTACAAAAAATTCCACTTTTTCATTTTTAGGCCACATATGAAACAAACAATTATGCCAATTAGACTTCTCAATTTTGTTCCAAAACCATATTCAAAATTTTGTAATTATATCAATCAAAACCATAATTTTATTCAAGTAACATATTCTGAATTTATTCAACTAACCTGTTCTACCATTAGAAATTGAATAATAATTCTAATTCAATTTAATTAAACTAATCTTATTTATGCCATGAAACGTGAATAATAATTTGTTTGTTCCAAATTTCAACCCAAACATGAATTAGAATTGAGAAGTGGAAGAAGAATAAGATGCAATAATTTACATAAATTTCAATCTTATTTATGCCATAAACATGAATAATAATTTACATGTCCCATATTTTAAACGAAACATAAAATAGATTTGAGAAGTGGAAGAAGAAGAAGAATAAGAAGTTGCAACAATTTATATCTATTCTCAAATAATATAAGAAATTAATTCATATTAACTTGCTAGAAAAGAACTGAAATTGAACTACTTTATTTTTCTATTTCATATTAATTCCCACTCACCTGGCACTTGAGCTTGCATAAATTTGAAAAAAAGCTTTACTTTAATCTTTCACCCTTTGATTCCTCTAAATTCCCCAAATCGCTTGAATATATATAGATAATTTAATTTTACTGTAGAATTATGGCGACGGTTGAATAAGAGATTAGGTGGTTTATTTATAGATTGTATGAGTGAATATAATCCATTAGCCTATTTTAGATTAAATCTGGTTCTTTCATACACTTAGTGGTTATCCATTCTAGCCCTTACACATCATTCAACCAATAAAATTTAGACATCTCATCCTATTACATCACTGGAGTGAATGGGAGGAAGCCACATGTTAGAAACAATGCTGAAATACATAGAAATATCGTTGGAAACGAACCATCTAAAAAAACACCGCTCCAGATTTTGGACGACAACGGAACATGATCCATGGTCACTAAGGAAGTCAACATGCGCCTTCACCACTGTACCAAATGTACTTTTAATTTCTTTTTAATTATATTTCCTATAAAACATCGGGGTGTTACATTCTCCCTCTTAAAGGATTTCGTCACCGAAATCTCCAAAGACAGAAGAACGTAATTAACAACCAACATCCAAGAAGTACATCAATCTACTCAACCATCATCAGTTTCTACCATTGTCCTTATTTTTAACTAATGCAATTTATGATTTATGAAAAGTGAAATGCATATGAACTTACCTAAGTGAAAAGTTAGTCGGTCTGCTGATTCAATTAACCTACTGTAATGCAAGTATTCTTATGCCATGCAACCAAATGTATGCAATTACCCTAGTATAATTGATAATTCTATCTGTATGTTTCAATCATTCACCTAAATGCACCATCCGTATGCAACATCCATTTATATATACACACACATATATACAACCATGTGCAAATGCAATAGATAACAGGCACACATATGTAGGTATGTATACCTAGTTGGTCGATTATCCTAATAAATATCTATCTAGTGCATGTAATGCATCCATTTGCAAAAATTGGCATCCATTTGCAACCATTTTCATCCATCAAACATAATATACCCTAATGACATTTTTACAACCAAGCTACAATCTATTGGTGTCACCTAAATATTATCGAAAAGACCCTAACTAAGGAAAAAATCAAAGATCAAAGATAGGATATTTAAAGTGTATGTTCAAATAGAAAAGGATAAGAAGTTCGAATTCTCTCCTCAGATTCCTATGTGCACTCCTTGGGGTAATCTCCCTACTGAACTTTCACCAGACAAACTTCCTTGTTGCGTAATCTCTTGACATCGTGTTCCAATATATAGGTGAGTGTACGACGCATAAGTGATTCACACTCTACCTCCACTTCCCTTAGCCGACTAGGTTCTACTACAACCGCGAAATTATGTAGACACTTCCTCGGATGTAAAACATGAAAAACATCATGAACTCCTGCCAACTTATTTGGAAGATCAACTCTACATGCCACTTTTCCAATTCGTGTGGTAATAAGGAAGGGCCTAGAGATCTCGGTGCCAACTTACCCACTGAGCCAAATCTCATAACGTTTCTTAAAGGAGAAACCTTGACAAAAACCATATCTCCAGCCTTAAACTCCAAATCTAAACGTCTTATGTCGGCATATGACTTTTGTCTATATTGTGCAGTCTTCAACCTCTTGAGAATCAAATCCACCTTCTCGGAAATTTCCCTCACTATGTCTTGTCCAAGCAAGATGCTATCGGTGGTATCCCACCAACAGGCTGGTGATCTACATGGTCTGCCATTAAGGGCCTCGAACGGTGCCATCCCAAAGTTTGCTTGATAACTATTATTATACGCGAACTCCCCCAAAGGTAGGTGGTCTTCCCAAGAGCCTTCAGAGTCAATGATGCACAATCCAAGAAAATCTTCCAAAACCCTATTTACGTTCTCAGTCTGTCCATTTGTCTGAGGGTAATATGCCGTGCTCAGATTTAATTCTGTTCCCAAGGCTAGCTGAATACTCCTCCAAAACTCATTGGTGAATAATGGATCTTTGTCGCCCACAATGCTGTTGGGAACTACATGAAGCTTAACTATCTCCCTTACATAAGGAATTGCCAAAGAAGTTGCCGTCCTATTACTCTTAGTGGGTATAAAATGAGCGCTCTTTGTCAGTCTATCCACAATGACCCAAATGCTCGTGTTCCCTCTCCGTGACCTTGGTAATCCATCCACGAAGTCCATAGAGACGCTCTCCCATTTCCATACTGGAATATCCAGTGGCAACAACAGTCCTTCGAGCTTCTTCTATTCTGCCTTTACCCTTTGGCAAGTGATGCACTTCAATACATAGTCCGCCACCCTCTTCTTCATTCTGGGCCAATTGAATACCCTCTTCATATCCCGGTACATCTTTTCACCACTGGGGTGCACTGTCATCCTAGAATGATGTGACTTAGCCATCACCGCATCTAGTAAATCCTCACTATGGGGAACACAAAGTCTACCATCCCTTCTAAGCCATCCCCTAGTATCCATGGTATAGCGCCTAAGATGTGGTGATGACTCTCCTCTACCAAGCTTATCTGAAATATCCTTTAACTTTTCGTCCTCACCTTGCTTTGCTCTAATCTGCTCCATCAAAGTAGGCTAGACGTCGAGGGCTGCTAAAAATCCTGGAGCTAAATCCGATGGTGGTATAAAACCAAAGGTAGCAATGTCCTCCAAGTGCTTCCATTCCAAAAACAGAGGACTTAAAACCACTTTGCATCTACTCAATGCATCTGCCACTACATTACTCTTGCTAGGGGATAGGAAATGTTATCCCACCCTTTGATCAGGGCTGGAATACCAAAAAATTAGCTGGAAAGAATGGACATCAGGATTAGAGATCAATTGGAAACAAGGCTATTATTGATGTCGTCAAAATTTGTTCGAGCTCCAATTAAGGCGGGACTGGAAACGATGATCAAGGCTAGGAAAGGCAACATTTTAAATTTCAGGTCAATCGAAGTTCGTATGCTCAAGATATGATCGATGCAAACAAGGGAATTCGTATACATCGCTCCCCCCTTTTCGCATCGACACTCTTCGTATCCATCCGGAAGTGGCTGCGTCGTATCGATCAATTTGTATCGGTCTCTCACACATCTACTTCGTATCATCAGCTATGGCATGCGTTTCATATCAATCGGACTACGAGCATTTCATATCGATCGAAGTTTCATATCGATCAACCATGGATCGATACAAAGCGCACACAAAACATCATAGCCGATCGACATGAACAAAGCGACACAGTTGATCGACACGAACAAGAAAAAACACGATCGATGAGAAATGACCACGATCGATCGATACGAACAATACATCATTTCATTATAAGTGATCGATACGAGTATCACCGTAGCAGTCAATGCGAACGAGGAAAGCGCTCAAGGAAGGCTCGATCATTCGGCACAAAAAGTAGATCAATCTAGGATTTTGTGCCACGTCACCTTGCATACACCTGCTCGAGATCGAGTCGAACAGATCGATACAAAATGTATCAATACGAACATGACGGTCTAGAGAAAACGCTTGCTTGCATCGATCATATCTCACAATCCACAAGTCCAAATGCTATGAAATTTTCACAGGAGCTTATGTATGACCTAAGGAATGTTCATGCCAAATTTCGACTCGGTAGGATCAAATCCTGATCGATAAATTAGTTCGTATCGATCACGGATCGAGTCAAAATCACCTGGGATCTATCGCGTGGGCCCACTCACATGCCAGAAGCGGTCTTCTGAGATTTGAGTGAGATATTTGCAGCCTACACCTATAAATAGCACCTCAGAGCCTATAGAAAAGGGATCTTCTGGCTATTTGACATCTAGACTCCGCCGAAAACACTTTTGCAATACTAAGCTACTGTTGTACTCAAATATCTTCATTGTAATCCGCTATAATCAACTCTAACCAATAAGGAAAGTCAATAAAAGATTAACTTTTGGAGTGGACGTAGGCCGAAGATAGCCGAACCACTATAAATCTTGTGCCTCTTTTAATTTCTTTCGGTTTTAAGTTTGTTAGTCTTCATTTTTATTCTCTACATATCTTAGATCTGTGATTGGTCATCATTTGTTTCGATCTGTGTGCGTACATTGGTGCTTTCATGTATTTGGGGTTTGTGACCAATTTTGGCACAAACACTTTGGTGCTTTCACTGAGAGCAACTAGCACCTGCTATACCAGATTTGGAGTTCAGATTTGAAGGCTTAAGGATTCAGATCTAAAGAGCTATGACAAGGCAATCAAGTAGAAGACAAAGAGCAGAGAGTAGTCAGCATGAAGGAAGCCAGGAGGCATCATCAAAGGCTAATCATACTTTGGCTTTCATTACTACAGACGATATGGAGATGATGATGGGAGCAATGCATGAAGAATTTCTGAAAAGGCAGGAGGAAATGATGCATAACCTCCTCAAACAGTTTGGACAAGCAAGAACGGCTGGAGCTTCAAGAGTTCAGATCCACGGAGCTGGAGCAGAAGGACCAAACAGGCAATCGAATGGAGCAGCTCAACAAGGCGCAACCCCTAATCAGCACACAACTTCTAATCTAGATGGACTCAGGCTCGGGGGCACACCACCTGGCAACGATGGACCAATTCATGGAGAAATTCCAGGTGGCGCCGCACGATAAGATGCCGGTAGGAATGTAGGAGCGCGTGATGAAGACTATGTACCAAAATTCCCTCGGGGACTCGGGGGGCAACCTTTGATGGACAACGCTGGATTGGTTGAGTTTATCAGGCGAACTATGCATGGAGTATTGACAAACATAGATCTGGAAGGAGTAAACTAGAGTCCGTTTATCCGTGAAATCAGAATGGCTCGGAACCCACCAGATTTCAAGTTACCTACTTTAGAGGTATACAACGGCAAGGCTGATCCAACTAATCATTTGATGAGAGGCACAAGACACATGGAAGTGCTGGGGGCATCGGAGGAAGTTATGGCCTGTTGTTTTCCTCTGTACTTGACGGATATAGCTGCTATGTGGTTCAGACAGCTGGAAGAGGGATCTATTAGGACATGGACAGAATTGGTGGATAGGTTTCTAAAGCAGTTTCGGGTTCATATCAAAAGGCTGAAGAACGTAACGAAGCTAACATCGGTAAAGCAAACGATAGAGGAATTGCTCAGAGCCTTTCTAACTCGGTTCAATGCAGCGGTTGCTTCGGTGGATTGACCGGATCCATCGATGGTTCTAATGGCAGTAGTGTCAGGAGTCAGAGAGAATTCGGATTTCAAAGTGTCTCTAATACGGGACCCACCAATGGATCTAGGGGAATTCTTTCACAAAGCTGAGAGATTCCTTCAGCAGGAAGATGCATGTTCAGATCTGAAATTAAAGGAGGTGAATGCGGCTGAGGATGCTGGGCCATCCAGCGGAGGCTCGGATAAAGATAAAGATAAGGGAAAATGGAAGCTGGATGACGAATCAGGAAAACTAGGAAGCTGTGGAGAGAGCAAAAATTTTCCACTTACACAGGATTGAACGAGACATTAGAATGAATATTCATGGAGACTCGGAATCACCTTCCCTACCGAAGGCCTGCGCGGAGAGAACCCTCGGTGTGCGAAAGGGCATCGAGGAGGCATTGTCTTTTTCACGATTTGGACGGATACGATAACAATAGTTGTAGGCATCTAAAGGACATATTTGAGGAGAACGTAAGGAATGTACAACTGCGAAAATATGTCAAGGCTCGGAATGCGGTGGTGGAATAGGAGCAGCCACCGTCTACCTCAAACAACGATGGCGCGAGGCCCCAAAATGATGGGCTATTGGTTATCAATTGACAGGGATGACATGAAATAAGTAACAAACTACAGGCAAACGGCCAAGTCATTTACCCATGTACGGGGACGGAGATGGCCCCTAGGCATGCTCTGAATGAAGATAAACCGCGACGCTATGGTTTGTGAAATTTGTTTTTTCTTTTGGTTTGGACATTTTCTTTCTCTGGTTCGGTTTTGGTGTTTGGTTTGAACTCCTGATTGTTGAAACCTTGTCTATGATGTTTCACACTTATGATATTTTGACTAACACAACTATATACGTTGAATTTCCTATGCTAACTTGTTTTTGCAGGAATATCTATAAGACCGGATTCAAATAAACTTCATACTTCATATATGTTGTATTGAGTCATTGTATAGAATTAAAATGATGTTAAAATCTCTCCTTTGGATATATATGTCGACATGTGCACATATACACATGCATAGAGCATATTTGAATTTTCAGGTCAAATTCAGACGTCTGAATCTGTAATCAAATTTGAATTTTCTAACAATATTCAGACATCTGAATTGGAAATTTCAGACGTCTGAATCAGGTCAAAAATGACCTATTTCCTTTTTGGTTTGCACGTTAACAATTTCAAAAGTCTGAATTCTAATTTTCAGACGTCTAAATTCTTACAACGGCTATATTTTTGAATAGACATTTCTTTTCCATGAAGAGATACAATTTTTTATCAATAGATATGTCCATATACTTTCATGATAACTATTCATGAACAATTGCATCTCTTTGTACTATATATAAACATGTTAGAATCATCAGTTTCATTCACCTAATCGATCTAACTCTTTCTATTCTAATACTACTTTGATTCTAACTCTCTTGTGCATTCAAGTTCATATAAAATCATTCATTTACTTCCATACTCTTCACACACACAAACACACACACACACACAGAGATATATATATATATCAAAAGGAGAAGATCATAGGGAGGTTGTACTATCAAGAGACAAATTCGTGTTATTGAGAACACACTGTGTCAAGTACTCTTTGTATAAGTTGAAGTCTTGTTCTGCTGTTCAGGCAAGTGAAGTTCTCTTCGGCTGTTGAGGCATCAAAATCTTATTCTGTTGTTCAGGTGTTGTAAACCTGTTCCTCCGGGTTAAGTGAGGATTATTGTTAGTGAAATTCCAGAAGGAGTTTGGGACTGGACGTAGAACAGGAAGTTCGAACCGGTATAAAAATTCCCGGTTTGCTCATTTTCATTTACTTTGATATTATCATATGTTTCCGCATTTAGATTTAATTATATTTCATATTACACGATCCTAAGTGATAGTTGGCCACACAGTAGTTACTCTCATTTGGTATCAGAGCAAGGCATCTTATAACCGTTGCACAGTTATCTGATATCTTGCTAATATGGAAAACAATACCAGCACTACTACTAACACTGTCACTAAAACTAGTTTTGCTAAAGGTCAATCTACTACACGACCTCCACTATTCAATGGCATGAATTACAACTATTGGGCAACACAAATGCGTATTTATATGCAAGCCTATAGTTCTGATGCATGGAATATTACACAAGCAGAATATACTGCACCTACTACTGAATATACTACATGGACAACTGCACAAAAACAAGATGCTTCTGCTAATGCTAAAGCAATGAATATGTTGTTTTGTGCATTAGATAAAAATGAATTTAACCGAGTTTGCATATGTAATAATTCATAAGAAATATGGAGAACACTAAAAGTCACTCATGAAGGTACTAACAAGGTTAAACAAAGTAAAATATCTATCCTTAAGAATCAATTTCAAAATTTTAGGATGAAACACGAAGAAACTGTAAATGATATGTACTCCAGATTTCAAGATATTCATCATTCTTTACTTGGACTAGGAGAAATATACTCCGATTTGTTATTGTTTCAAAACTCCTTAATTCCTTAACGGACGAATGGGAAAGAAAAGTCTTAGATATTGAAGAAGCTAATGATCTCTCTACAATGAAACCAGAAGAGTTAATAGGAAATTTAATGTCCTATGAAGTGAATTTGCAGGCTAAATGAGTACAAGCACAAGACAAAAGGAATATGACATTTCATGCAGAAAAAGAAGAATCAGACTCGGATGAAGAAGACTTAGCATTCATTTCTAAAAACTTAAAAAAAAATTGAAGTATAGAAAAGGAAATCGAAACAACGGGAAAAGAAACTTCAACGACAATACAAATAAGCCATCTTCATCTGTACTAGAATGTTTTAACTGCCACAAGAAGGGGCACATGCAAAAAGATTGCCCAGAACAAAAGAAAACTATCACAATAAAAATCGAAAGGACAAGTTTAAAAGAAAAGCATTTTCAGTAACATGGGATGATTCAGATTCTTCCTCTTCAGAAAGCAACAGTAATAGTGAAAATGAACAAGCAAATGTTTGTTTCACGGCTACAGAGAATGAGGTAAATGATCTTACTTTTGATGATATGATTTAAATTAATTCAGAACTTCTTGATACCTTAAAAAGTATCAAAAGAAAATATGAAGAGACTCTATAAAATCATAGAAAAGCAGAATTCGAGAGAGATATGCTTAATGATGAAAAGAAAATATTAGTAGAAGAACTTGAAAAACTTCAAGATACATTCTCTAATGATAACTCTAAAAGAAAAGAATGATATCAAGAAATTGAAACTCAAAAAGAAAAGAATGATTCTCTTGTCTCTGAAAACTATGAGTTAAAAACTAATATCAAAATGATAGAATTAGATAATACTTGTCTTAAAACCAAGTTAGAAAATATTTCTAGAAATGTTTCTAACTTTAATAAAGGTCGAGAAACTCTATCCAATATTCTTGAAAACTCTCAATCCACTTCTAATCAAAAGGGACTAGGATATTCTAAGAAATCAATGGCTCCATCTAAAAGGTAAATCAGGAGATATATTTCTAATAGTACTACTCGTCCAAAAAGGAACAATAATTTAAAAATCATGAAAATATGGGTTCCTAAAACAAACAATAGTTTGATTAGGAATAAATATATAAATACCAATTTGGAAATTGTTCATAGAAATATAAATTATATTTTTAACGGGGATGCTGAACCCACTTGGGTTTGGTTTCCTAAGACCTAACTCTTAGGACCCTATCACAAAGTGGGTACCGATGTTATTATTATTTTTGCATTACCCACTTAAAAAGAGAGAAAATTGGATACTCAACAGCGGTTGCTCAAAACATATGACTGGGGACAAAAATATGCTATCAAACATTACTTACTCAGATGGAGGCTTTGTCACTTTTGGAGACAATTCCAAAGGATATATCATTGGAAAAGGCGACGTCAGCAATGTCGGTACATCTAATTTACCTCTTATTTCCAATGTTTTACTAGTCAAAAATTGAAAACACAACCTTTTAAGTATCAGCCAATTGTGTGACAAAGGATTCAAAATCTCTTTTTCTGAAGATAAGTATAGCATTTTTAATAAAAATCAAAATCTTATATTTGAAGGAAATAGAGACAGAAATATCTATATTCTGAATATGGAAATCAATCACAATTCAGATATATATTTAATAGCTAATGAAAATGATCCTTGGCTATGGCATAAAATATTCTGTCATGTCAACTTCAAAACTATAATTAAGCTTTCTAAAAATGATTTAGTTAGAGGTTTACCAAAAATGAACTTCAAAATCAATTATATTTGTGATGCATGTCAATTAGGAAAATTAACCAAATCATCTTTTAAATCTAAGAAAGTTATTTCTACATTACAACCACTTGAATTACTACACATGGATCTATTTGGGCCAACCCAAGTTCAATCCTTAAACCACAATAGATATGTGTTTGTAATCGTAGATGATTTTTCTAGATATACTTGGACCATTTTTATGAAAAATAAAAGCGATACGATTGAGCATTTTAAAAATTTTGTCAAACGAATCCAAAATTTAAAAGGCTTGAAAATAAAAAACATAAGAAGTGATCTTGGAGGAGAATTTGAAAATGAAGTTTTTGACCATTTTTGTAAAAAGAAAGGAATTTCTCATAATTTTTCGTTCCCTAGATCTCCACAACAAAATGGAGTTGTACAACGTAAAAACAGAACTTTACAAGAATGTGCACGAACCTTGTTAAATGGAAGCACTCTTCCAAAATATTTTGGGCAGAAGCTGTTGCAACTGCTTGTTATGTTTTGAATCGTGTTTCTATTCGACCTCTCACGAAAAATACTTCTTATGAACTTTTTACTGGAAGAAAACCAAAGATTTCTTATTTCAAAGTTTTTGGTTTAAAATGTTTTATATTAAATACAAAAGATCAGCTTGGAAAATTCGATGCGAAATCCGATGAAGGAATCTTCCTAGGATATTCAGATCGTAGCAAAACTTATCATGTATTTAATAAAAGATCAAATACTAATGAAGAAACTTTACACGTATCTTTCGATGAAAATTTTCAACAAAAACCAAGTATAAAAGATGCTGAAGATTTTCTGGATAACATCACAAATACGAAAACTACAAATCTTGAAAATTATGAAAACATTGTTTATAATAATAATGATGAATTAAGATCTCCCCAAAAATATTACGGGATCATCCCGTTCAAAATGTTTTCGGAGAAATTAATCCAAACGTACGAACTAGAAGTCAGCTAAATCAAATGGGCCACGTAGCATTCCTTTCAAATATCGAACCAAAGAATCCCAAAGAAGCTTCCACGGACGACTACTAGATAATAGCAATGCAGGAAGAACTAAATCAGTTTGAACGCAATAAAGTTTGGGAATTAGTTCCTAAACCAAGTGACCAAACTATTATTGGAACAAAATGCGTCTACAAGAACAAAGCAAATGAACAAGGAAACATTACCAGAAAAAAAAGCAAGGTTAGTTGCACAAGGACACAATCAAAAAGAAAGAATTGACTACGAAGAAACGTTTGCTCCAGTTGCAAGACTAGAAGCAATACGGACCTTAATGGCCTAAGCAAGTTTTCACAATTTCAAACTTTATCAAATGGACGTTAAAAGTGCTTTTCTGAATGGTTATATAAAATAAAAGTGTATGTTGAACAACCTCCCTTATTTATTAATGAGAAATTTCCAGATCATGTCTACAAACTTAAGAAAGCCCTATATGGTTTAAAACAAGCACCACGTGCTTGGTATGATCGACTAAAGACATATCTAATTTCTTCGGGATTTCAAATTGGGAAAGTTGATCAAACACTTTTTGTTAAACACTCGAAAAAGGATATTTTAATAGTTTAAATTTATGTTGATGATATCATTTTTGGTTCTACCAATGGCAAGTTGTGTCAGGAGTTCTCCGAAATAATGACCAAGGAATTTGAAATGTCTCACATGGGAGAACTAACATATTTTTTTGGTTTATAAATTAAACAACTTCATAATGGAATTTTCATTTATCAAGAAAAATATTGTGATAATTTAATCAAACGATTCGGAATGGAAATTACTTCTTCCAAACCGACTCCAACGAGTACAACAACACATCTTGAAAAAGATGACAGTGGCAAAAGTGTTGACCAAAAATTATACCGAAGTATGATTGGATCATTACTATATTTAACGGCAAGTCGACCTGACATAATGATGAGTGTATGTTTGTGTGATAGAATCCAGGCCAACCCAAAGGAATCACATTTAAGAGCCGTGAAACGTATATTACGTTATCTCACGAACACCAAGGATTTCGGTCTGCTCTATCCTAAAGAATGTCCATTCGAGTTAGTTTCAAATAGTGATGCTGACTTTGGTGGTTCACGAACAGATCGAAAAAGCACAAGTGGTACGTGCCATTTTATTGGAAAATCACTCGTATCTTGGATAGTAAAAAACAAAACTGTGTTTCTCTCTCGACATGTGAAGTAGAATATATTTTTGCTGCCTTGGCTTGTGCTCAAGTAATCTATATGCAACAGACGCTTAGAGACTTCAATATAAACTTATCAAATTCAACTATATATTGTGACAATTCTAGTTCTATTAACTTATCTAAAAATCCTGTCAATCATTCACGAACAAAACATATTGACATTCGTCATCATTTTCTTCGTGATAATGTTGAAAAAGGAACAATAAATTTGGATTTTGTTTCTTTTGAAAATCAGTTAGCTGATATTTTTACAAAACCTCTTTTAGAAAATGTTTTTATCAAACTCAGACGAGAGCTTGGTATCGTCTCACTTACAAAATTTTGATATTTTTCAATGACATATTGATGATTTTGCTTATCTTTACACTTTAAAACTATTATCTCTTAGGTAACTAAAACTAACTTTAAATTACAACCTCTTGTTTTCTTTGCCTTTAAATATGCGTATATTACTGTTTAAAACTTTTTAGCCATAATTTTTTTTAACTAAAATTCTATTTTTAATCTTTTTACTTTCTTCTATTCACAAATTCTGTTCTTTTTTTACCAAAGCATTTTTACTATGGAATTCAACATGATTTTTCTCCTCCTCTCCATAGCTTCAAACAACAACTCTGAATAACTCTCCCTCATTATATTCTACATATTCCATTCTAATATTGGCTACAACAACACCACGTCAACCGGCTAGACATCATCCTTCTTACGAACCATCTAGTTATGCTCCAGAAAAGAAGAAATCTCGACGATTTCTTTTCTTTAGTTCTCCATCAACTAAAGAAAAAATAGTCGAGATTCATTAATACCCAGAAAGAACAGTTGGATTTGCAACGGGAGGTGTATTACGAACAGAAAGTTAATGCCAAACGGCTTAGTTCCATTGAACAAGTGGCATTAAAATTCTACGGTATATCCCCAAAGAAAGATGTAGTTCAACCTTCAGCTTCGAATCCATAGGAGCCTAGTCCACAGAGTCCTTTGGTTTCTCCAAACTCTTGGGAACGTCAACCATATTGGTCTCCATTGCGACCATACACAGAGATAACCAAGATTGAACCGGAAGAGTGCAAGGCTCCAAGTGATTCGAACTAATGATTTCATTTATCTATGTTTTTTTAATGATCCTAATTGTATTCTATAAATCATTCAAATATTAATATAATCTATTGCTTTTGTTCATTTTTTTTTAAAAAGGTCTGAAATATGTTTACATACATCTTTCAGACATCTGAAATAGATGTTTCGGACGTTTGAATATTATTGAAGAAGAATATTTTTCTTCGGTTTCAGACGTCTGAAACAACAAATTCAAAAGTCTGAATATAGCCTAAAATGAACTAATTTCTTTCTGACTCGATTTTCTTCGATTCAGACGTCTGAATTGAATATTTCAGACTTCTGAAATCTACTGGGTTTTCAAAATTGAATTGCTTTTGAACGTTTTTCAGTGTAACTACCCCTTTATTCAACCCTTACCTTTCTTTTATCTTCACTCTTCATCTTCTTTTTCAGTCTCCATCCATTAAAAAAAATTAAATCTTTCTTCCTTAAATTCACAAATGGCTCCAAAACAAAAAAGATCCAGGCCATCTACTTCAACATCTACCCCAAACATAGATCAATGGCCATGGAATGCGCAAGCAAGACAACGATTTGCTCAAATGAGTAGATCTAACCTCTTTCCAGGCGCTTTCATAAAATTTGAAGAATTCGACGCTTATCGGATTCACCAAGTTGTAAGAGAAAATGGGTTTGAATCTCTGGTCTCCTTTGCTGCAAATAATATCAAAAGCAACCACCTTTTGGTCAAATTGTTCTATGCCAATATGAATTTGGACCATCATACTCCTCGCAATCGCAACGATTGTATTTGGACATTAGTTATGGAGTTAAAATTTATCTACCACTTGCTAGACTTGGTGAAATTCTTCAATGTCCATCAACGGGAAATGATTTGGATGAAATTGATGTTTCTTTAAACTTGGATGATAGAGACGAGGTCTCACATCAATTTTTGAATGATAACATTACTAGACTTACTTCCATACAACTCCGCCCACAAGCTCGTATCCTCAAGAGAGCTTTGATTCGCTCTGTTATTCCACGGACAGGAAGTTATTAAATTGTTAATAAAAGTAACTTACAAACCCTCTATGCTATCTACTCCAGCCAACCCATCAATTGGGCTCAAGTGATTTTGGAAGAATTTATGGATGTTAATCGTCGAAGACGATATAAGACCTTTCATTATGGTGCTTATATAATGAAGATTCTCCAAAATTTTAACATTCCTTTTCCTGATTCCAAATTCCCAGTAATTAAAGAACTTGGGTCAAAGACATTGGGTCATATGGGTTTGCCAAAAAGGCCGAGAAGTTTGGCATATATCTTGAAAAGAAAACTGAAAAACGTTTTGATTCCATTCGTGGCTTCCTTAACAAAATTTGGGAATGTATTGGTTGCTCCACCTCATCATCTATCAAAGTTTTCAACCCCGCTCCATTTCAATGGTCATCAAGCTCGGGGAGCAACAATGGTGAAGATGAAGACGACGACGACGACGATGATGATGATGATGTAGGAAGTGATTCAAGTCCTAGACTTTAAATTCCTTTGATATTAATCAGTTTGTTTTGCACTACTTCGTTGTTTGTTATTTCTTTTTCTGTCATGAACTCCTTTATTACCTGCTGGTTTGTATTACACTTTCAATACTCCACTTTGCTTTATCATATGTTCATATTTTCCCTTTCTGAGATGTCAAAGGGGGAGAAGGTATTGAAATTGTCTATTTATTCTATCTTGTTTTTTTGACAAGGGAGCTTTTAAATAAGGGGAGTATACATATACGTATACATATATATATATATATATATATATATCTTGTATTATAAATAGTTGTCATCGTCAAAAAGGGGGAGAATGTTGAAACCTCGTATACGACGTTTCATACTTATGATATTTTGACTATGAAAACTATATACGTTGAATTTTCTATGCTAACTTGTTTTTGCAGGAATATCTATAAGACCAGATTCAAATGAACTTCATACTTCATATATGTTGTATTGAGTCGTTTTTTAGAATTAAAATGATGTTAAAATCTCTCCTTTGGATATATATGTTGACATGTGCACATACACACATGCATAGAGCATATTTGAATTTACAGGTCAAATTCAGACGTCTGAATTGACCATTTCAGACGTCTGAATCTATAATCAAATTTGAATTTTCTGACAATATATAGATGTCTAAATTGGAAATTTCAGACGTCTGAATCAGGTCAAAATGAACTATTTCCTTTCTGGTTTGCATGTTAACAATTTCAGAAGTTTGAATTCTAATTTTCAGACGTCTAAACTCTTACAATGGCTATATTTTTGAATAGACATTTCTTTTCCATGAAGAGATACAACTTTTTATCAATAGATATGTCCATATACTTTCATGGTAACTATTCGTGAACAATTGCATCTCTTTGTACTATATATAAACATGTTAGAATCATCAATTTTATTCACCTAATCGATCTAACTCTTTTTATTCTTATACTACTTTGATTCTAACTCTCTTGTGCATTCAAGTTCATATAAAATCATTCATTTACTTCCATACTCTTCACATGCATACATACATACATACATACATATATATATATCAAAAGGAGAAGATTATAGAAAGGTTGTACTATGAAGAGACAAATTCATGTTATTGAGAACACACTATGTCAAATACTCTTTGTATAAGTTGAAGCCATGTTCTGCTGTTCAGGCAAGTGAAGTTTTCTTCGGCTGTTGAGGCATCGAAATCCTGTTCTGTTGTTCAGGTGTTGTAAACCTGTTCCTTTGGGTTAGGTGAGGATTATTGTTAGTGAAATTCCAGAAGGAGTCTGGGACTGGACGTAGATCGGGAAGTTCGAACCAGTATAAAAATTCTTGGTATGCTCATTTTCATTTACTTTGCTATTATTATCTGTTTCCGCATTTAGATTTAATTATATTCCATACTACACGATCCTAAGTGATAGCAAGCCACACAATAGTCACTCTCACTGATGTTTGTTTTCTGGTTTGGACTTTTGTTTGGATGATTGTTTTCATATTTGGATATTGGTTTTGATTTCGAATGTGGATTTTTGGTTTTTCGATTTGATTTGGATTTGGGATTTGGTTTTGATTGGATTTTTACCTGGTTTGGTAAATGGTCGTCGGGTATGGATTATGCCTGGAAAGGGGAAGTCCCTTCGTCCGAAGGTGGCGAATTGGCTTATTTAGGTCGTCGAGTATAGACTATGCTCGGCAAGAGTGCGGAGAGACCAGGATTCATCCTAGGACTAACGCCCCATGATATTTATCGATTACTATTACTAGTCGTCGAGTATGGACTATGCTCGGCAAGGGTCCTGAGCAACCAGGATTCAGCTTAGGGCTTAAGCCATGGCATTACTCAACGTTCAAGGATACTGGACGACGGTCGTCAGGTGTGGATTGCACTTGACAAGAATCCCGGAGAGGTTATGTATACAAATATCGCCTATGAACGGCAAAGGATTTGGATATCGACCTGGTGAGGTCCTGGATTCGGTTATTGGTTATTGGCTATAGAAGGAATATGTACTTCGGACATCGGATTCGAGAATATTCAAAACACGCCTTCTTATCACAAGGCATATTTTGGTGGGAAAATGTTATCCCACCCTTTGGTCAAGGCTGGAATATCAGCAAATTGGCTGGAAAGAATGGATATCAGGATTGGAGATCGATTGGAAACAAGGCTATTACCAATGTCATCGAAATTTGTCCGAGCTCCAATCAAGGAGGGATCGATTGGGAATGATGATCAAGGCTAGCAAATGCTACATTTCAAATTTCAGGTCAATCGGAATTCGTATGCTCAAGATATGATCGATGCAAACTAGGGAATTCATATCCATCGCTCCACCCTCTTCGCATCGACATTCTTCGTATCCATCCGAAAGTGGCTGCGTCCTATCGATCAATTCGTATCAGCCGCTCACACATCCACTTCGTATCATCGACTACGGCATGCATTTCGTATCGATCGGACTTCGAGCATCTCGCATCGATCAGAGTTTCGTATCGATCAACCATGGATCGATACAAAGCGCACACAAAACATCATAGTTGATCGACACAAACGAAGCAACGTAGTTGATCGATACGAATAAGATAAAACACGATCTATATGAAATGACCACGATCCATCGATACGAATAATACATCATTTCATTATAAGTTATTGATATGAGTAGTGCCGTAGTAGTCGATGCGAACGAGGCAAGCGCATGAGGAAGACTCGATCGTTCGGCACAAAAAGTGGATCGATCCAGGATTTTCGCACCATGTCACCTTGCATACACGTGCTCGAGATCTAGTCGAATATATCGATACGAAATGTATCGATACGAACATGACGGCCTAGAGAAAATGGTAACTTTCATCGATCATATCTAGCAACCCACAAATTCAAATGCTATGAAATTTTCACAGGAGCTTACGTACGACCTAAGTAATGTTCATTGCCAAATTTTGACTCGGTAGGATCAAATACCGATCGATACGAAATTAGTTCGTACTAACCACAGATCGAGTCAAAATCACCAGAGATCGATCGCGCAGGCCCACTCATGTGCCAGAAGCAGTCTCCCAAGATTTGAGCGAGTTATTTGCAGCCTACGCCTATAAATAGCACCTTAGAGCCTACAGAAAGAGATCTTTTGGCTATCCGACGTCCAGGCTCCATCGGAAAAAAAATTGCACTACTAAGCTATTATTGTACTCGAATTTCTTCATTGTAATCTGCTGTAATCAGCTGTAACCAGCAAGAAAAGTCAATAAAAGATTAACTTTAGGAGTGGACGTAGGCCGGAGATAGCCGAACCACTATAAATCTTGTGCCTCTGTTAATTTCTTTCAGTTTTAAGTTTGCTAGTCTTCATTTTTATTCTCTACATATCTTAGATCTATGATTGGTAATCATTTATTATCGATCTGTGTGCGCACACTGGTGCTTTCACAATATTTGGGGTTTGTGACCTATTTCGGCGCAAATAGAAAATTTCAAAGTTATAAGAGGCTAAAAAATCCACCCATCTTTGCCGTCTCAAATTCAAGACTTTCTAAGAGAATAAATACTTCAAAGACTTATGATCCACGAAAAGCACAAATCTTTCTCCAAAGAGATAGTGCCTTCAAGACTTGAGAGCAAAAGCTATAGCTGCCAACTCAAGATCGTGCGTTAGGTAATTCTTCGCTTGCGTTTTCAACCATGTACTCGCATAGCACACTACCCTATCCTCTTGCATCAGTACCGCCCCATACCACAAGCATCCGTGTAAACTGAGAAAGGCTTGGTTACATCCGGTAATACCAATACGGGCGCGGTAGTCAAAGCTTCCTTCAATCGACTAAAGGCATTCTCACACTTGGCATCCCAAGAAAAAGCTGAGTTATTCTTGGTAAGGCAGGTAAGTGGAGCCGATATCCTAGCGAACGCAAGACCAAGGAAACTCCTTATGTCTGTGGCATTCTTAGGGGTCTGCCAATCCTGTACTGCTGCCACTTTAGCCGGATCTACTGCAAGTCCATCCTCCAAAACGATGTGTCCCAAAAAGCAAACCTCATTCCTCCAAAAGTGGCACTTAGATAACTTCGCCTTCAACTTATCTGCTTGCAGGGTCCTACGCACTTCTTATAAGTGAACAGTATGCTCCTCCTTGCTTTGCGAGCAAAGTAAAATGTCCTCGATGAACACCACCAAAAACTTGTTCAACGATTCACGAAATACTCGACTCATCATGTCCAAAAAATATGCCGGAGCATTGGTTAGCCCAAATGGCATGACTGACCATTCTAATTACCCATCCAAAATCCGAAACGCAGTCTTCTCAATGTTATCCTTCGCCATATGCAACTAATGAAATCCCATGGGCAAATCGAGCTGCGAAAATACCTTTTCTCCTACTAGTTGGTCAAAGAGATGGTGTATACGGGAAAGAGGATAACGATTCTTCTCCGTCGGTTTATTAAACTCCATATAGTCCATGCAAAGCCTGAGAGAGCCATCCCCTTAGTGGCAAAGACGATGGGTGCGCCCCACTCAGAAACGCTCCTATGAATGAATCCCTTCTCCAAAAGCTCTCCAATCTGCTTGCACAACTTACGAAGTTCCTTAGGAACTATATTCCTTATCGGTAAAGCAACCAGTTTGGCATTATCGACTAGATAAATCTTGAACTCGATCCCTTTGAGGTGGAAGGCCAACAACCTCCTCAAACATATCTGGAAAGTCTCTAACAATGGGTACTGAATTCAAACTATCGGGAGATAAGTCAAGAGAATAAAGGTAGCTCAACATGATTGATCCTCTAGAATCACAATATACTTCCAAGGTACGTCCAAGTTCCTAACCTCACTACCCTCTTATCACAATCAAAAACAGCACCATACACAGATAGCCAATCCATACCAAGAATTAACTCGAACCGAGAAAAGCCCAATACAAAGGCACTATAGTCAAACTCAACCCCTAAAATAAACAATTTTAAATCCCGACATAACATGGAAAAATAGGCTGATCCTCCTCCGAGATTTGATACTACTACCAGGTCGGTCACTAAGCAACTATCAATACCAAGAACCTCTACCAGAATACTAGATATAAAAAGTGCGAAGCTCCAGAATCAAATGGGGAATGAATAGGAAAATTAAAGATAGACAAGACACCTTTGATGATCACCTTCTTTCCCTTGTCCACAACTGGACAAGTACTAGAGGAAGGAGTTGCCTCTAAAGCATAAGCATGAGCAGGCTGTGATGGTCTTTGTGTACTTTCATTGCGCTTCGATGGACAATCCTTTTTCATATTCCCCACTTGATCGCAAAGATAGCACCTCAATCTCAGTCGCTCCTGCCCGCCTACAATCCTTAGCAAGATGACATGGTTTCCCACAAGTATTGCACTTCCAGTCCTTCCTTGGAACTTTCCTTTTCCCACCAGACCCTCCTTCTCCTCCTCTCCTCTTTCGTTTCCACTGCTTCTTCCCATCACTCTTCTGCGCCACATCTCCTTTCTTCTCAGTATCAGCAAGTAAAGCCATCTCTACCAATCCCTCAAAAGTGGCTCGTATTGGAATGTAGCTCACCGCCAAAACTCTATAGTGGCTGACTCAAACCCTTAGCGAACTTCAACTCCTTCTTGTGAGGAGTATTGATTAGGTCTAGTCCAAATCTGGCAAGTTTATTGAATTAAATACCATGTTCCTTAACTGTCATATCCCCTTGCATGAACTGTATAAATTTCTCTAGTTGCACTTCTTCTTCAGCCCGCAATAAGAATTTTCTCTCGAACCTAGTACGAAAATCCGCCCAAGTCAAATTATCAGCCTCAGCCTCCACAATCTCCCACCAACAAAGAGCCTCTCCCTGTAACTGCCATGAAGCCAACTGCCTTTTAGTGAAGTTCTTCAATACCATAAGTCCAATTCGCTCAAAACTACGGATCCAAACTCTAACCTCAGTATATGACTCGGTGCCAAGAAACGGCTTGACTCCTAAGTTGGTGTAGTCCTTAAATAACTTGGGAAAATCGAGAATGCCTGGCGGACAGGCTGGAGCCCCTTCCACTGGAGCAGCATCCCTAGTTGGTGGCCCTGCCCGTGTAGTAGCCTATAAATAATGTCCGAACCAAGTAGGCATATTAAGGCCTGGAACTTCAAGGATATCTTGCGGTTCATACATTTCTATATATGGATATTAAAAAGATGGGATTAGGTACTCCAAAAATAGTTTAATAGATAGGGAGGAAGAGAAATGAGGAACCATTTCTAAAATTCCTTTTTTTTTCAAAATATGTACATATACTTTTAAAAGATTATTTGGAATATCCTTTAAAAATTATTCAAAAATCTTTATATTTTTAAAATATTTTTAGGATTACCAAAACCTAGCTCTGATACTAACTATGACACCCCATACCTCTAGGCACCCTAAAAATTGAACATGACTAAAAGCACGGTTGGTTGGGTGAAACAAAAATCCATAACATAGCAGAGAGACTAAGGCAATAGCATAAAATGATTAAAATATTACGGCAGAAGAAAACTTCCACTAATTATAAATTAATAGCAAAACGACTTCATTAAAAACAACATTATCCCAAATTTATTTTTGAAACCAAAAGTACCAAGTAGTCTCCACTAAAACATAAAACATAAAAAATTCATAATATGAGTCCCATATACAGAGTAAAGTATGAAAAAGAAAAACGAAGTACATTAAAAAAAGAAACAAAAGCTGAAGATAACAACTGCTCCAGTGAACCTCCAAGCTGCAAAGAACTGCAACCTAGACCCGCCCTCCTGTGATTTGGGGAAAATAGGAAAAATGGGAATGGGTCGGACATAAAGTCTGGTGAATGGGAAATAAGATGAAGCACAAAGAATAAAACAATTTAATTCCAGGTCTTCCTCGGATATCACAGAGGATGAATAGTATCATGGAGTGAATCCTTCTTAGATACAGTTCCTAATAATCCAAAGTCCATGGTCACTGTAGGGAAGTCAACCATGCAGTAATACTAAATGTCAATCGGCCTGTCGGACCTTCTTTCCTTACCTATCCATGTGCTATAGTGTGAAAGTCATGCTCTTCACCCGTGCACTGTAACTAAATGGCTCTTAGATCGGCACCAACTCAAACAACCTCACAGGACACCGAAGTTGCGCTCAAGCTCCGCCAAACTGGACTCCTATCCTCCTGTCTCCTTGATCACCAACGTGGACTTGCCCTTATCCAAAGTGTCGGTCCTCCAAAAGAGCGCCCACGGCTGGGTCGACTGTGCAAAATCCTCTAACGATCTGCCTAAAGAATCCCACGTCGGAGCACACTTGTCCTATTTCGTCCGCATCGATCTGCCTGAAGGAGCCTACGATTATGGATGCTATCTATCATACGTACTAGCAACCTATGAAAGGTAACAAACATCCTTGTGTACCTACTTGCCCGCTCCTATTACGTACAGCTAAAACTATATTTTGGTCTTAACTGCATGAAACACCTATCCAGACCTTTACAAGGTTTGCCTACCTAATCACTTCCAGATTAATTAATTTTACCGTTATAGTTTACATACTATTTATTTCCATTAATCTGCGTTAGGCCATTCTTACATCTGATCTAGTTATTTCACAATTTCCCTTTTTCTAACATAAATGGTATTTCAGTTTCATGCTCGTTCAGTCCATATGGTTTATTTGTAATTTTTATGTCATTTTGTTCCAGATTTACACTAGCCTTTAGAGTCCATTTAATTTACATTTTTTTCCACCCTAATTTACTTTCTCCTTTTAGAGATTTAATCTATACAAAAATTTTATCCAATAGCCACAAACCATTTAATTACACAAAATTCCACTTGTACATTTTTAGGCTGCATATGAAACAAACAATTATGCCAATTAGACATTCCAATTTTGTTCCAAAACCATATTCAAAATTTTGTAGTTATATCAATCAAAACCACAATTTTATTCAACATATTCTAAATTTATTTAACTAACATGTTCTACCATTAGAAATTGAATAACAATTCTAATTCAATTTAATTAAACCAATCTTATTTACGCCATGAAACATGAATAACAATTTGTTTTTTTTTCCAAATTTCAACCCAAACATGAATTAGAATTGAGAAGTGGCAGAAGAAGAAGATACAATAATTTACATAAATTTCAATCTTATTTATGCCATAAATGTGAATAATAATTTATATATCATATATTTTAAACCAAACATGAATTAGATTTCAGAAGTGGAAGAAGAAGAAGAAGAAGAAGTTGCAACAATTTAGATATATTCTCGATAAATAACATAAATTAATTCATATTAGTGCCAGAAAAGAACTGAAATTGAACTACTTTATTTTTCTATTCCATATTAATTCCCACTCACCTAGCACTTGAGCTTGCATAAATTTGAAAAAAAAGCTTTGCTTTAATCTTTCTCCCTTTGATTCTTCCAAATTTCCCAAATTGCTTGAATATATATAGATAATTTAATTTGGTAGAGATTTTTTTAATTAGTAGAAAAAAGGAGGAAGAATAATACATACTAATTTTACTGTAGAATTATGGCAATGGCTGAATAAGAGATTAGGTTTAGGTTAGATTATTTATTTATAGATTGTTTAAGTGAATATAATCCATTAGATTATTTTAGATTATATTTGGTTATTTCATACACTTAATGGTTATCCATTCTAGCCCATACACATCACTCAACCAATAAAATTTAGCCATATCATCCAATTACATGACTGGAGCAAATGGGAAGCCGCCACATATCAGAAACAACGTTGAAATATGTAGGAAAATCGCTGGAAACGAACCAACTAAAAAGACATCGCTCCAGATTTTGGGCGATAACGGGACTTGATGCTTTTAATTTCTTTTTAATTGTATTTCCCATAAAATAATGAGGTGTTACAGGATAAATGACACCGATCCAAAAATCAAATAAATCATCTGCCCTCATTGACGGTATCGGGCAACAAATCAGCTAAATATTATTCGCCTTCATCACTGATCATTATTACATTGTCATGGGATGAGAGAATGCAAATATTTACAATCCCAAAAATTTAATTGATGGACCAGTTACAAAGTTAGTTCCCATAAAGGTACCATCGATTTACCGGGACCTATCAGATAACAGATACCAGGTCCCCATAAATAAGTTTTTTAACCATGCTTTAAATATTTTTTAGTCGATTGGTTAACAGGATCCAACAGATTGAAATTCTAATATCACCAACATCTCTTGTACTAACTACCTATCTAAGTGAAACTTTAGTTTAACTATACCTTCAAAACTTCCAATAACACGCAAGTATAACTTCAGGCCTACTTTCTTTAATTAAATCTTAATCTAAATATTTTGTTTCTTGGTTAACATTTCTTCTCTATGATGGTTTCAAGGTTAACATTTCTTATCTTTGATGTTTTTAACAAAATACTTTGGATTTACTTTTATTTCTCTAACCACATCCACGATCTTTCTATCACTAACTTGGAATTACCTTATCCAACATCTATCTCTCTTCTAGAGTCATGTGTCAAAGTGGCGTCCATAGGCCTTGTAAATTTTATTTACTTAGGGAAGAAGATCAAAATCTTCTTTAAAGATATATGGGACTCCTATCTCCATTTAATATCATATGATTATCCGGATCACAACATAGTTAAAATTTATGCTCACTCTGCTACTTCTTATCCAAGCCACATTATTATCTTCAGCCACTACCATTTCACAACAGGTCATCCTATCTATTTAGAAATCATTACATACCCCAAGATACTTTTTTACATATGTGTCAATAAAGGGCTCTACATCGTACAACCAATTCAAAACCATGGCATAGATAGATAGGTCAATCCTCTGATGGATTCAGTACCGTAATAGATTCATGCACAAGTGAGATTCGCATTCCAACCTATCTATGATCAAATTTGTTACCCAAAATGGTAACTTGTCTCCTACCACGGTCCGTTTTCTCTGTTCTATAGTGGATGGTGGCATAATCACACTTTGGGACGCCTCCAATTCGTAACCTTTCCCTTCTTTATTCACTACCTAACTCTTTTGATCTATTTTTTGTTCAAAATAAGTTAACATGTTTGAAATCCCCTTCTATAGTTTAAAATGATAACAGTGATAAGATTTTCCATTCGAGAATTGATCAAAATGTCAAAATTTAAAATTTCCATTCCCTTTTAAAATATATACATCGTCCTTCTTTCTAACGCGCTATTTTAATAAACTTTCCAATTATTTAAAAGCCACAAAATAATCCCTCCGTCATATATTCCAATTAGTTTTATATTTTTGACTTCAATATCAATTATTTTTTTAACTTTAATAATTAATAATCACTTAAAAATACATTTAAATTTCTAATAAGATATTGTTATTTTCTTAAATACTTATACTTTACTTGCAATACTATTTCACAAATTTTCAATCATATAAGCATACTCCTTTATTTTAAAAATAGAAAATTTCTAATACTTCACATTGAATGTGTATATAAAATTATTTTTCAAATTATTTTTTGTTTTAGACTATATTCAAATCACATTAAGAAATCATTTCCGCAGCTTTAAGTCATATATTAATATATATTTAAAATTTTATATCATAAACCATTTAGCTTCCATTATATATATATGCATAGACATATATATATATAGAAGACCACTTAACTTTGAAATAAGATTTTAAACCCCTTAGTAAAAATCCTTCAAATACTTTTACAATACTGGATAAATACAATACCAATTCACAAATCCTCTAATAAAACAAACATTATAATTTCAACTTTCAAAAATAATTCCCTTTTTAATACTGCCTTAAAATTATTCATTCAAAAAATATCCAACTTCCGAAACTCATTTCTTCTACTAACTTTATCAGTTCCTGATCCGGTGTATCCATCAAATCAAACCCGAAAGTTTAAATATTTTCTCACAAGTGCTTGACCATGATGCATCACTTAATAGAGTTCAGTCCCAAGATTGGATTTTCCACCCAAACTGGAGAAATCCCTATATAGCTGCGCAAGTCAAAAGCCAGGGGTAGTTGACCAGGATCCACTCCTAGTATGGTAAGTGTAGGTACAACTAGGTTTGCACTAGTCTAGTGTAATGATCATAATTTTGATTAACATTATTTGGAACATTTAATTAGATAAATGAAATGAAATAATATAAAAGGATAAGAAAATTGAGATTTGATAATTAATTTTAGACCATGCCTTAATTAATAAACAAATTATAGAAATGAAAGTTAGAATAAGAAGGCGGAATATGACAAGGATAACATAAGAATAGCCCTCATTCTTAACCCTTAAGCCCTTCTACCTTCATTTCCTTTATTCATTTACACACATACAAACCAAACCTAGAGTGAGGCTGACCATAGCAAAGGGAAAACAAGAAGGAAACAAAAGGACTAAGGAATCAAAGGTAAAAGGAAATCAAGTTTACATCGAATCTTATCTTCCTCCTCCAAATTAAGGTGAATAATGAATCAGGTATATAAGGGACCAACACATTACAATCAATCAACTTTAGTAAATGTCCATGTTATTTGTTATAGTAGAATGGTGGTTTGTTCTGCTAATAGATGTCATTTAGTATTACTAATCAAATGGGGTTACTTATGGATAAGTGACATAGAAATTCCTTAACTTAAGACAAACTTGAAAAAGAAAAGTTTAAAACTGAACTGATCATTTAAAACTCGAATAATTAAAAATAAATTAAAACCCTTGTTAATTAGAATCAAACCCTTATTAAATTGTAATTAAACTTCGATTAAAGTTAATAAACCTTTCTTAAACATCATTAAACTTTAAATCAAGACTAATTAAATAAAACCTCCTTTTAAAATAAAAATTAATTAACAATTATCTTAAACAAGTAATTGAATAATAATTTATTAATCCTTAATTAATTATCAAATGGGAATTAACTCTAATTAAGTAACAAATCCTGATTAACTTAATTGATTAATACTTAGTTTAAAAACTATTATGAACTAATGATTAAGTACTAATTACCTTTATTAGTTTATTAATTAATTAATCATTAAATAAATATTAATTAATGAAATAATTGCTTCCTAATTACTTAATTAAAGCTAGAAAACATTTTCAAAAAGATTTCTAAGCGAAAATAAGTTTGGATTTGAAAATATAGTTTGTTTTTGTGAACTGCATGTATAACGACTATCGCTATACGACCTAATTCTTAAAACTTGATTCTTCACTTTTCTAACTTTCAAAACTTACACTTTCTAAAAACTTATCACCCCTAAAACGTAAAGAAATGTTTTTGAAATCCAAAATAAGGATTAGACTTGGTATATTTTAGATTTTAAAACTCAAATTTCAAACCTTTTCATAAAGGAATTTCCATGTCGCTTTGGGTTAGTAAGTGCTAACTTATCTTAACATGAACTAAGCATAACAACATCATAATAAAATTCTCAAACATCTCATTACATCCAATCCACTATCATAGGCAATATACTAACTTTCCAATTACTACCTAACTTTTCATTGTTAAACATTTACTAACATTATCATCACACTTATATATAACCAAACCATTACCATATTCAATCATACTTATGCATAACCAATACCCAATCATATCACATATCCAAACATCATTATACAATAGTATTTACACAATTTTTGTGAAGTTGACTAATTGGATTTTAAAGTGAAACTTTACTCACCGAACTTGCCTGAAACTAAGCTAACTTCCTCTTGAACCTAGGCACGACCTTGCACTCGACTTCTTGCTCGAAAAAATGAAGTTTTATTGACCTTTGCACTAGGCTCAGCCTTAGATGGAAATGGCATAGACATGAGCTTTTTAGGGTGGTGGTGCTTGTTTTAGGTTAGAAGGAGGTAGGCAAACGGACGTAGTGAGTTTACAAGTGAATAAACTTATGTTTTACAACTTGTTTTAGGATTTTTGAGTGTATAGAAGCCATGAAACATTTCATAAACACGAAGATGGAAGAAAGTAGAAATAGGAATGAGATGAAAAAAAGGACAAACGAATGTGTAAGGTGGTATATATAGGAATGAAGATAATAGGGAATTACCAAAGGTCCTTTGCACATAATATCATTTTTTTTCAAGAAAACAACACAGCATCCCCACCCGTACAATAACGACCCAGAATTTTATCACATTGATTTTTGGAATATTTAATTAGTTTTAATTAAATTGAGGGTACTTTTTAAAATGTAATAAAATCTATGTTCTAAATAACTGCTTGATTTTTAATGATGTATTAATTTAATTTATATAATTTTTCAATATTTTTAGTTTGGAAAATAAGCAAATTATCATTTGACATATTCTACGGTAAATGTTGGAATTTTAAAACTTCACTGAGTTTAATAACTTGTCTATTTTAGTGTTGTTTTGTGATTGCGTCTCAATTCTGTACGTGATCATATTTCATTCTCTATCGATCGTGGCTCGTAATCGGATGCGATATGGTGTGGATGGTACCGGAATTTATTCATAATCAAATACACATATGTCTACACAGTACACTACCTTCTCTCTCTCAACCTACTTCTTTTTTTTCTTTTTCCCTACACGTTTCTTACTTTCCCTTCACCTCAGCAGCCACCCTTGTCCTCCTTTGATTTAAGCTTCATTTACGAATATCGGTTGATTAGATTAGCTATAGATGATGAGCTCTGCATATATATAGACATATACACACATATACATATATATACATTATAAGACCACATCTTCTACTTCCTCATTTTGTTCATCTCTGTAAATTTCAAAAATCAAGAAAATAAACTCCATCCATAACTTCAAAAATTCCATATATTCAAATTTGTACATAATTAGCCTATGATTCCAACACAAAAGTTGTACGCCTCGGCCTCTAGTATTTATAAAATTTGGCGGCAACTGATTTCATTGAATATCAATCGAGTTATCATAGAAAATCAGTTACAGGGTATTATTGTTCTTAAACTTAAAAAAAATAATTCTCTAAACTCGCTTTGAATCGATTGAAGCCGTATGTATCATTGTGATCTTATGGCAATGTAAGATTTTTGGTGAAGTTTCGATGCGATTCCATGTCGATGGTTGGAAGTTTTTCTAAATTAGATATAGGGATCATTGAAGCTACGAGTATTGATGGGGATATTGGATGGTGGTGTGTTGTCGGGCTTGGAGAGTGCTTCGTCGTAGCAAGTATTGGTAGGAATCAACGACAAAAAGAGTCGCATTAATTTTGCCTATGCGCGATATCTTTTTTCGGGTTCTCAATCGGATCGCAGGCGAGGAGGCCAAAAGGATATGAGAGGGTTGCATTAAGACAAGTGGGTGATGGACGATTTGTGGATGGTCTCAGGTTGATGATTGGGTTGGTGGATCATGCGTGTATATGCATGGTTGTTCACATTTTTGTTACTTGAAGAGTGAAGGGGGAAACGTTGTGGAAGAAAGTACTATTTACAGTGGATGCAGGTATATGGAGTTGGGCTTGGGCCATTCAATTTTGAGTGAGAAAACTATTATCTATTTGTTTAATAAAGTTGTTAACTTAAAATAGAAAATCCTGCTTATTTTAAATCCGTTTAACCCACAGACTTTTGCATTGGATTTGTATTAACAAGTACAGCGTTATAATTTAATTTGTCGGTAGGTTTGAGATGTTAAAAATTATGACATACGAAATTAGACTGAATTTAAATTACGTAATTTTAATTAATAGCATCCTTTAAATTACATACCATAATTATTAATGTTTATTTGGCCAAATAAAATACTGTTGAGTTAAATTGGATTGAATATGATAATTGGACATCTGTTTAGCAGAATAAAACCCATATCCGCTAATTAAATTAATTGATAATCTGTATAGCAGAATAAATCACCGTTGTGCTATTGTTAACCGGATATGTAAAATTTGGACATTTATTTAGCAGAAATTAACCTCATTCTGCTATTATATTTGTATAGAGACTTATTCATGTTCCAATTGTTTAATATTAGATAAGTGTGGTGTTTATAATTAATTGTTAATTATGTGTTGAATTTATGTATGCAATGTTATGTAACTGAATAATGACTTGAATAGTAAAGGAAATTAATGGTAACTTGATTAAGTACCATTGGAGACGCTAAGCCTCTTTCTAATTTAAAAAGTTAATTATTTACTAAAGCTATTTTAATGATAATTATTGTCAATTATAAATTATTAACAAGACTTTAAAGATAATTATTTATTATTAATACTATTTTTGAAGGATAATTAATTATTGTTTTTAATGATAATGAAAGATTAATTATTTTATGATTCGTTAAAGTATTTCATAAAGTTATTTAAGATAATTTTCCAAGTTATTTAGTTATTGTTTTAAAAAAATTTAATCATATGGTAATTACTTGTTTAAAATTTATTATTTCTTTAATTAAAGTTATATTTTAACCAATTGATTTTAAAGTTGATTATTGTTCATATGTTAATTTCTATTTAAAACTAACTACTTTATTATATTCTAAAGTTAATATATCATTGGTTAAAGTTAATTTAATGTATTAGTGTTGCTCTAAGTTATTTTTTTAATGGCGGTTTAAAGATAGTTAAGTAAAAAGGGTATTTAAATGGTAATTTGCTATGTGACAAGTGTTAGATCGAGGAATTACTTTAAAGGGGTTTTGGATAATAAATGGTGTTATAAGAAGAGGGTTAAAAATAATAAATATGTATTTTAATGGGAGTCGTTTAGAATGGAAAGATTCTTATAAAGATTTTGAAAAGGTTTTATTTAAACAAAAGAATTTATAAATAGAGTTTATAATTGGAAAGAGGTTTTGGAATTGATGAAAGGAGTTTGGATTTCAATGATTTATGAATGAAGAATTATAAATGGGTTTTAGAGACCTAAAAAAGGAAGTTTTATAGATTGTTTAATATTTATAAAAGAGTATTTTTCTAAACTTAAAGATGGAAAATTACAAAGAGTGTTTTACAAATAGATTGGAGATTTATAAAAAGTTTATAAATAGATTTGGAGATATTTATAAAATAAAGAGATTTGGAAAGAAATGGTTGATTTTCCTGGTGTAATTCGAGGGGCACGGAATGCCTATAGTTACTATGAATTCTCCTGGCATAGTGACGTAACCATTGAATAAATCGCGATCCATGTTTTATACGGAATGGAGCTTTCCATATCTATTTTTATACATTTCAAGTATTTTTGAAAGGAATGGGTTGTGAATATACTTATACTGGTGAGATAGGTATATGAATATTTTAATAAATATTTGAAAGATGATTTTAAGTTAATGCAAGATTAATTTAAGAGGATTAGTGATTTCCATGGGAAATAAACCCATGATTAGTTTCTTTGAAATTTTGCATATTTGATAGTTAAATAACCAACTATAAAATCTTGGCCTAAATACGTAATCCTTCTTAATTTTGATGGTATGAAAATATTCCCTACTTAACACCGAAGGATTTTAATTCTGGAAATATCCAAGGAAAACACGGGGATTATATGGTACAGTTACCGTCGGTGGTGCTACATTGTACGTTTGGACTCGTTTTGTTCTTTTAGGACAAACGATATGGAGATCCGTCCACCTAATCGGTTAGGGGGTGATCCCTGCTCTTATGTAACCGGTATTGAGCATTTCGAAAAATCGATGATTTTTTTTGGAGCGCTCCGGAAGCAGAAGAGTGTGCTCATAAGCGATGGCTCGAAACCTATAACCACTCTGAAATCATATACGATTCTATGGAGGTGTTTAGTGATATATTGAGATGTTGGAATCCATATGTGGTTCGGAGACCCGTTAGGGTATAGGAATCCATGGGTGATTCTAAGATCTATTTGAAACGGGAATCCATGTATGATTCCGAGACCCATGGGAATATGGGATCCATGTGGGATTTCATGAACTATTTTGATGGCTGAGCATGAGCTTGAATGCCAGACGTAGTCTCGTCTATGGTAATGACTCAAATTAGAGATAGAAGGCATGGCCAGTAGGGTTGGCAAACACATAGGGTGTAGTCGGCTCCACCTAGATGTTATTTGCATTTGTTATGCATGCATTGGGCAATGCACTTTGTATTAGCAAGACCGGCTATGTTTTTCCTATGGTACATCACTAGGGATGTATGCTGCTTCGGAAGTATATCTCTGATCCTTATGCAGGAGGACCGTTCTCAAGTACTGAGAGCACCTCCATGGAATCCTACACAATTAGTGAATGCACCTTATCGGGTTCTAATTATATACCTAGTATTGTTGTGATGTACATTCACGAGCATCACGGCTACATGATCATTATTATTATCACCCTTAGACATTAAAATATCACTGGATTTTCTGATATAAAGGTTTTGGTTATCGTAAGATAAAAATCTGTTTGTGTTTATGTGCTGCGTAGTCTTACGAGATACCCTTGATAAAGGATTTTCCAAGCTATAACGAATTAATTCCTTGTGATTTGAGTTTCTCACACTGGTTTTACCAGATTGATCTGGGCGTTGCTGTCCTATAATGCTCAGGTCAGATCGAGCATATTTTCCAGTTTTAATGGACACTTTGGAGCTTTCAGAAAACGAGATGGATTCACCATGATGTATTCACGTGTCTACACTTTCCACTATTTAGTTGGTTCTTGATTCTGTATGTATTCGTCATAAATTGTAAGAACAAGTTATTATAACTATACGGGTTGGAAATAGGTTAGTGTATTCTTATTTTGATTATATATATAATAAAGGTGATTCTTTTTGTAAAGACTTTGTGTATATTAAAGATCTGCTCGACACATTGTGAGATTCTGTATTTATTTAGTTCTTCTTATCTTCCTTCTTTTTTCTTTCCCCTAACTATCCACCTTTCCATTCAATTTGAGTGGGTCATGTGTGGTTTATTCACCGCTTAAATTGTATGGAAAAGTGGGTCGTTACACGTGGTATCTGAGCTTAGGTTGAGTGAACACATTGGCTTTGGTGGGGTTGGCTCATTTGAGATAAGGTAAGTGATATCCTATGATGAGTTTTTGTGTGTGTATATATAAGAGTGTGTATCTGTCGGTGATATAAAATGTCTTATATTGTGTTGTTTGATCTGTTGAGTGGCTTAAGAGTTCTGGTCAATGTATTTGGCCAATGTTATATAGAGTGGTTTCCTAAACGCTTAAACAAGACCAAACTGACACAATATTGATTAAACATTTGGATAAATGAAATACATTTACCTAGAATTATATTTTATATATAAAAGAAATACTTTTTCAACAATATAGTTTTTGTTGGATGTGTTGGTTGTTAGGAAGGGTAATATTTTATCACTATCATCTAGAACTTTGATTAGTTATGCTTGTCCAATTCTGAGCATTGACTATTATATGTAATTTACCTAGAATCTTCATTTTGAAACCTGGGTTGGATAGATAAAATTTTTGGAAACATTGAAATGAATACCCTGTGAATTAAGTTTTGAAATTTGAATATAAAGCGTTCTATGATAATGTTGGGTTAAAATTCCGTTTTCATAAATGTTGTTTTATTAAAATGGATTTGGAATATTTTAAAAATAAATATTTTGGAAATGATTGAATATAAAAGTTGGAGTTTTAAATTAGGTTTTTATAAAACAAGTTTATTAAAAGAAAATTTAAATATTTCTAGAATAATACTGGAAGAATGATTTATATAAGGAAGCTAGAATATTTTCGCAATAAATATTTGAAAAATGATTTCCTTTAAAAAGGAAATATTATATAAATTTGATTTATATAAATAAAAGGAATTTTAGAATTTAAATCGCGATATTTTGGAAAATGGATTTTATGGTTTACAAGTTAATAATAGTATTTGAAAATATTTTCGAAATAAGAATATTTCTAAAAGTTTTTCAAGGAAATTTAAAGCACTGAACTTGCTTCAGTTGCTGGAAAATAATTTCGATGATGATTGCAACATCGTCGGTGTTCATTTTCAAGTTTTTAACTGAAGGGTTGCTACCATTAGGATCTCGCTATATAATTGATTGATAAAATTAGTTTTTTATTTTGCCCTAAAAGCATGTTTTGATTTACAAAAGAAAATACTGTGTACATTATTTCTAATGATTTTGAAAATAGTAGCGACGGTTCACTTAAAAATATATTTAAATATAAATTCTTTTGAAAAAGAGAATTTAAAAGAATTGTGTATTCCTATGGATTTGGTTCAGGAAATGAATCCTAATTTGTTTTATGGTGATAAGAATAATATTCTAAGTGTTTATCTAAGGTTGCTTAAATTATTCCTTTTGTCATTGTATGGTCAGAATGAGTTCGAATCCAAGCAAATCCAATGCAAATTGAAATTAGATATTTCATTGAAAATATTTGACTGAAAAAAAATATATATATATATATATATATGTTATTATTTCTAAAAGAGAACTTAAAAAGGGAAAGTATTTTAAATTAATTAGTTCCAGTGGCTCGAAAATAACTAAAATGGGTAAGAGATGCATTCAGATGGTAAACGTTTCTCTTAAATATTATCCTTCTAGTAAGGAAATCAATGATATTGTTTGGTCGTACCCAGTTCTTTGGTATAATTTTGGGGCTACTCGAGTTATATATATATATGTATGTATGTATGTATGTATATGTATATATGTATATATTCTATGGAATAAAATATATAGTATCATTTCAAAAAAATGTGTGCTGATTAAAAACCCGCTATTTAAATTCTTAAGTGAACTAAAAATAAAAGTTGAATCATAATTGTATACACCCATAGGGTATGATTGGGTATTACACCAATTTGTAAACTTCAGCTATGTTTTATGAAAATGCTTTACTAAATAATTTAGAGCTAATAATACGGTTATGAGGAATAACCAATTAAATAAGTGCAGAAGTGGACATGGATCATCTCTCTTCCTATAATTTCGTTCCAGTATTCGAGTACAAGCCATGAGGTGTTTCACACCGTTCCAAATAAGGATCTATTACCCGATTTTTGACGGCGAGCACTGGATGAGGGTTCTTGATATGGAACCAAGGTTTTCTATCATAGTTTATGGCTGTGTAAGGAGAACAGATGATCCAAATCAAGGATCCTGATCAGAGTCCGCACTAGGATCGATTAAGCAAAAACAGTTTGGAAGTGGATTTTTGTATTCGAGTAGCGATCGAACCAGATTTAGTATATGAATGACCTATGAGCATCATGCGAGCTTATGAGCAATATTGGTTATTTATGTGGTAAAATTCGGGGATGAAATTATTTTTAAGGGGAGGAGTATGTAACGACTCAGAATTTTATCATATTTACCTTTGGAATATTTAATTAGTTTAAATATTCGACTTGGGGTTCTGTTTAAAATGTAATAAAATATATGTTTAAAATAACTGCTTGATTCCTAATGACGTGTTTTTAATTTAATTCATAGTATTTTTCTATAATTTGTATTTTGGAAAATAAGTAAATTTTCATTTGACGTATTTTATGGAAAACGTTGGCATTTTGAAACTTTATAAAATTTAGTAACTTATCTATTTTATTTTTGTTTTGTGATCCGTCCTAATTCTGTACGCGATCGTATTTCATTTTTCGTCGACCGCCGCTCGTAATCGGACGCGATGCAGTGTGGCAGGGTACTAGAATTTATTCATAATTAAATACACATATGTCTACACGGTACAATGCCTTCTCCCTCTTAGCCAACTTCTTGTTTACCTTTTTCCCTACACTGCACTTACATTCCCTTCACCTCAGCATCCATAACAGCCAGCCTTATCCCTTTTTGATTTAAGCCTCATTTATAAATTTGGGTTGATTAGCTTAGCTATAGGTGAGGCTCTGTATGTATATATATGCACATTATACGACCACATCTTCTTCCTCTTCATTTAGTTTATCTCTAAAAATTTCAAAAATCAAGAAAATAAACTCCATCCACAACTTTAAAAAAAATGCATATATTGAAATCCGTAGATAATTTGCCTATGATCCCAATACAAAAGTTGTCCGCCTCAGCCTCTAGTATTTTTAAAAACTAGCAGCACTTGATTTCGTTGGATATCAATCAAGCTAATGTCAAAAATTAGTAAGAGGATATTATTGTTCTTAGACTTAAAAAAATAATTCTCTCGATTCGCTCTGAATCGATCGATGTCGTATGTGTCATTAGGATCGTATAGCGATGTATGATTTTTGGTGAAGTTTTGGTGCGATTTCTTGTCAATGATCGGCGGTCGTTCTGAACCTGGTTTAGGGATCATCAGTGCTACGAGTGTCAATGGGGATATCGGAGGGTGGCATGCTGTCGAGTTCGGAGAGTACTTCGTTGTGGCAAGTTTTGGTCTGAATCGACGAAAAAAAGTGTCGCATTAATATTTCTGTACACGATTTCTTTTTTTGTGTTCTCCGTCCGATCGCAGGGAAGGAGGCCGAAGGGGTGGGCGAGGGTTGCGTTGTGATGAGGGGGTGATAGGCAATCTGTGGATGGTCTTGGGTTGGTGGTCAGGTTGGTGGATCATGTGTGTACGTGCACGGTTGTGCACGTTTTGTTACTCGAAGAGTGAGGAGGGAAATGTTGGGGAAGAAGGTAATACTCGTAGTGGATGCGGGTATGTGGAGTTGGGCTTGGACCATTCAATTTTGGGCGAGAAAACTATTGTCTATTTGTTTAATAAAGTTGTTAACTTTAAAATAGAAAATTTTGCTTATTTTTAATCTGTTTAACCCACAGAATTTTGCGTTGCATTTATGTTGACAAGTACAATATCATAGTTTAATTTGTTATAGATTTGAAATGTTTAAAAATTACGACGTATGAAAATAGACTAAATTTTAATTGCGTAATTTTAATTAATAGTGTCGCTTAAATTTATATACCTTAATTATTGATGTTTATTTGGACAAATAATATACTACTGAGTTAAATTGGATTGAATATGGTAATTGGACATTTATTTAGCGGATAAAACCTCGTTTCGCTAATTAAATTAATTGAACACCAATTTAGTAATATAAATCACCGTTCTGCTATTATTAACCAGATATGTAAAATTCGGACATTTATTTAGAAGAAATTAACCTCGTTTCGCTATTATATTAGTGTGGACACTTATTTATGTTTCAGATGGTTAATATTGGGCAAGTGTTGTATTCATAATTAATTGTTAATTATAAGTTGAATTTACATATGCGATGTTATGTACCTGGATAATGACTTGGATAGTAAAGGAAATTATTGGTAGCTTAATTAAGTACCATTAGAGATGCTAAGCTTCTTTCTAATTTAAAAAGTTAATTATTTTTAACAATAATTATTACTAATCATAAATTATTAACAAGACTTTAAAGATAATTATTTATGAATAATGTTTTTAAAGGATAATTGATTATTGTTTTTAATGATAATAAAAGACTAATTATTTTATGATTCTTTAAAGTATTTCATAAAGTTATTTAAGATTATTTTTCCAAGTTATTTAGTTATTATTTTAAAAATATTTAATTATATGGTGGTTACTTGTGTAAAATTTGTTAATTATTTAATTAAAGTTAATTTATAACAAATTGATTTCAAAGTTAATTATTTATAACTTATTTTTATTTAAACTGTTTACTTTACTATATTCTAAGGTTAATGTATCATTGGTCAAAGTTAATTTAATATATTATTAGTGTTGCTCTAAGTTATTATTCTAAATGTGGTTTAAAGATAGTTAAGTAAAATGGGTTTTTAAATGGTAATTTGCTATGTGACAAGTGTTAGATGAGGTAATTGTTATATTAAAGGGCTTTGAGATAATAAATGGTGTTACAAGAAGAGGGTTAAAAATAATAAACTATTTATTTTAAAAGGAATCGTTTAGAATGGAAGGATTCTTTAAAGGTTTATTAAATAAAAGATTTTGAAAGGGTTTTATTTAAACAAAAGGATTTATAAATTGGAAAGAGATTTTGGAATTGGTGAAAGGAGTTTGGATTTCAATGATTTATGAAAGGAGATCTATAAATGGGTTTTAGAGACCTAAAAGGGGAACTTTATAAATGGTTTAAGATTTATAAAAGTGTATTTTTCTGAACTTAAACATGGAAAATTATAAAGAATGTTTTATTAATAGATTGGAGATTTACAAAAAGTTTATAAATAGATTTGGAGATATTTATAAAATAAAGAGATTTGGAAAGAAATAGTTGATTTTCATGGTGTAATTCGAGGGGCACGGATTGCCTACAGTTACTATAAATTCTCCTGGGATAGTGACGTAACCATTGAATAAACTGTGATCCATGTTTTATATGGAATGGAGCTTTCCATATCTACTTTTAAACATTTCAAGTATTTTTGAAAGGAATGGGTTGTGAATATACTTGTACCGGTGAGATAGGTATATGAATATTTCTATATATATTTGAAAGATGATTTTAAGTTAATGGAAGATTAATTTAAGAGGCTTAGTGATTTCCATGGGATAAACCTATGATTTGTTTGATTGGAATGTTTTTTTATTTGATAGTTAAATAACCAATTATCAAATCTTGGCCTAACTATGTAATCCTTCTTAATTTTGGTGGTACAGAAATATTCTCAATTTAACACCGAATGATTTTAACTCTGGAAACAGCTAAGGGAAACGTTGAGATTATATGGTATAGTTACCATCGGTGGTGTTATATTATATGTATAGACTCGTTTTGGTCTTCTATGACAAACGATAAGGAGACCCATCTAGTTAAACGGTTAAGGGGTGATCCCCGCTATTGTGTATTGTCTGATTATTTCCTAAAGAATTGGTATTGAGAATTCTAAAAAATTGACGATTGGTTTCTGGAGTGCCCGGGAAGTGGAAGAGTGTACTCGTAAGTGATGACTCGAAACCCATAACCACTCTGAAACCATATACACTTTAATGGAGGAGTTTCATGATATATTGAGAAGTTGGAATCCATATGTGATTCCAAGAACCGTTGGGGTATGGGAATCCATGGGTGATTCCAAGATCTATTTGAGGTATGGTAATCCATGTTTGATTCTGAGACACGTTGGGGTATGGAAATCCATGTGGGATTCCATGATCTATTTTGATGGCGGTGCGCGAGCTGGAAAAGTGGACGTAGCCTCATCAGTGGTAATGACTAAAACCAGAGATAGGAGGTATGGTCGGTAGGGTTTGCAAACCCATAGGGTGTAGTCGGCTCCACCTAAATGTTACTTATAGTTGTTATGTGTGCCTAAGGAGATGCACTCAGTTTTAGAAAGACCAACTATGTTTTCCTATGGTACATCACTAGGAATATATGCTACTTTGGAAAGATAACCCCGATCCTTATGCAAGAGGACTGTTCTTGAATACTGAGGGCACCACCACGGAATCCTACACAAGTAGCGAACACGCCTTATCGATTTTTGACTATATACATAGTATTGTGGTGATGTACAATCACGAGCATCACAGCTACTTGATTATTACTATTTTTACCCTTATACAATATTATAATATCATTAGATTTACTGATATAAAGGTTTTGGTTATCGTAAGGTAAAAAACACTATCTGTGTTTATGTGTGGCATTTTCTTATGAGACACCCTTGATTTTGAAGGATTTTTCAAACTATAACATTTAAGTTCCTTACGATTTGATTTTCTCATGTTGGTTTTACCAGACTGACCAGGTCATTGTTTTCCTATAATGCTCCGGTCAGACCATGTTTGATTAATATTAGTCAAATCGCCATTTTCTCAATCTAATACTTACTTTGACTTAATATAGACTCATTTTAATCCTATGATACATGTGTGTGTGTGTTACACAAATGCGCACAACATTTTTGATAAATTTCGGATGTCGAAAGGTCTAAATTTCGAAAAATGATTTTAGTCACATTTTCTTTTTTTCTACGAACTATTTATATTAGTAAACAAATTTTTAAAACTATTTTATCATCATTGTTATTATTTACAAGAGTTAAATTTAACCATAAAATCTATTATTTGAATATTTAAAATTTATTAAATATAGGCAAATAAAGGCGGTAAAATTCCGGGTTGTTACAAGTATGTTATTGACGATGGTGAAAAGGAACATATTTATTATTAATCAATGGATAGTGATCTTTCTCTTATCAATATTGGTGAGCTTGGTAGGTCTTGTTTTGTGGATTACCCTTGGGATAGGAAATTCTTTTATATTATGGATTCAGTGGATTATTTCCTTCGTTGGCTACTGTGTTCTCATGGTATCTACATATATTTAGGTCAGATTCTTTGGATAAAAGCAGTGGATACTCTTCTTTTAAAGGGGACTAGTTTGGCGCCTATAGTAGCTTTGGCCTTTTTTTCCAATCTCATGTTTTTTATTTTCTCTTTAGTCGTTATATACATGTACAAAGCGCCTATTTTAAATTATTAATAAGAGTGGTATGAGCCACTATAAAGTCGGCTAGCCTTACTAAAAAATTTATATTAATTAAATCTTATTTAATTAATTTTAATTAATTAACATTTTAATTAGTTTTATATTATTTTACTATAAAATTTATATTAAGCATTCATTACATACTATAACCTTTTATAATTTTACACATAAATCATATACATATTTATATTCAATTAATTAATTAAACTTTAATTAATTAATTTAATTAATTAACCTTTAATTAATTAATTTAATTAATTAACCTTTAATCAGTTATTTAATTAAATAATTTAATTAAATTATATTAATTTCAAAATTCAATTCACATATATACATGTACACTTATGTTATTTTAAACATTTTGAAATAACATAACATTACCATAGTATATAATACATATATATATATATATATATATATATATTAACTTATTTTATTAACATATTTGATTAATATTACTAATAAATTTTTATAAATTTTGAGATTAATTTATATTAATTTTCAAACATTTTGAAAATTTTCATTATATTATAACATTTATAATATGCACATACTATAATTTTCCCTTAATCGGGTATCGAATCGAAGTTAAGATGATCATTAATTTAACTTTTAAATTTAAAAATCGTATATTTTGACTTTTCAAAACAATTTGAAAATTTATATTATAACATTTATAATAAATTTCTTAATTTAAAATAAATTTTTAAATTTAAAACTTTTATTTTTATTTTCAGTTTTTTTTGAAACTAGCCCAAGGCCCAATTCTAACTGGGCCATTTCTATTAGGGATAACCTTTTAGGCTTACCTCAACATTTCTGGTCGAGCTAGTAGCCAGGTAGGGCAGAGTACTTGGTTATCCAAACCCAACCTTAGACACTACCTTTTTAGGTGTCCTACTATAATGGTAAGCTTTAATTAGTTAACTCTAACATGACTAATTAGACCACATAGGCTATTGGGCTTTGATACCATTGTTGGATAATTTCAAAATAAATTACCCTTTTGGATCTTTACTGGGCCTATAAGTCTAATTTATTTAGAATATTTCGAAATTTAGATTAAATATAATATTGTACTTTATTTAAATTCATAAATTGTTGTTTGAAATTTATTTGATTTATTGTCACTTATTATATATGTATACATATGTAGCTGTGTGTGCCTGCGTAACATGATATTCCATGCAAGTTATAACATGCCCGTGTATTGATGTTGGAATTTATATCGTAATGGATAGATTAGCTCATTCTATATGTACTATATGTTGTTCAAATATGTGAGGATACTTATAGTTATAAATATCCAATAATTATACATAAATATATATATATATAATGAAAAACTATTATATATATATATATATTATAATAAAAATTAAACATATATATGTACATATAAAACTATAAATTAAGAAAATAAATTATTTTATTTATTTATGCATACACATACAAATTAAAGTAAACAAATATGATATATACATATAATAATTAAATGTAAGCATGTATTATACATATAAATATAAATGTATGAAAAAATATTTTTTTAATATTACAGTTCGAAATTATTACAGATCTGTTATCCCGCCTTTTGGCAAAGTTGTGATATCATCGATTTGGCTAGGAACGGATGGTCAACAACCTTAGGAATCAATTACGTACAGTATTACAGACGATGGTCAGGCAGATTTGAACCGGAACCCAATCGAGGTGTAGTTGGCATGGAGTAATTGGCAAGGCCCTATGAAGTTATATTTCAAATTTGGAGTTGATTGGAGTTTATATACTCAAGTTACGAAAGAAGCAAGGCTTTGTATGGATCGACTAAGAACGATCTATGAAATAGTTCAAGTCATCGAGAACGTTCAACATCTCGAAATCCATGAGGCCAATTCATTTGAAACTTTTAGAGCATCAATAAGAGCCTACAAAAAGATCGTATAACATAAAGTGAAGAATTGTGGATGGTCGATCATTATTGATCGATCGTTCTTGTCGATCCATCAAAACGAACGGTATAGTTTAATGCATAGTTCAACTTCAACCAAGATCGATCCATATCTTTCAATTTACAAGTCAGAATGATTCGACCTTTTAGAAGCAGTATCAAGAGGCATGTGGGACCTGCCAAAAATGGTCGCACCATGAATGAAGCCAAGAAAAAGGATTGGCTAACATTAGGCCTATGTTCTTAATCATCAACTTAGCATCGCCGATCGATATGGTGGGCCATACGGATAAAGAGAGCCTTCTGCCGAAGTCTTAGCGAAATATCTCGTCGTCTCTCCCTATAAAAGCAGGCCCTATGGCTCATTCTGAGGATCTTTATACGCTACCGGTTATTTGAGTCTGCATTGTAATCAATTTTCTTCTTATTTCTTGTTGTTTTCTGCTGTAATTGAACGATCAATGAATCAGTAAAGATAATCTTCAAAGTGGATGTAGGCATACAACACCGAACCACAATAAATTCATGTGTTCTTGATTCTTATTTTGATTTTATCTGTTAGTTATCTTTATTCCCCAGTTTAATTTTACTTTCTTTATTTACTTCTCTACATAATTCTGTTTTTGGGCGCTTGTGACCAATTTAGTTGCAGACATTTTGGTGCTTTCACTGAGAACCTGATTCTCAGCCTGTTTGGATCCCATTTGTTGCTACTAGATTGGGCAAATCCCTCAAAGGAGATCCATAGTTATCTTTATTAATTTTCTTACACTACTCAGATTTGCAAAAATCTAAACAAGAAGATTGATAATGGTAAGACATACCAGAGACTTCTGAGAATGTTAATGGAAATGAGACTATTAGTATTCGACAAGGAGGCCCAAGCAGCAAACCTGCAAATTTGAATGTCGATCCGGTTGAAGTTCAAAACCCTGTTAATTTTATAACTTGAGCTGAATTTCATAAACTGGTGAGAGTTGATGGAAATTCGTCGACAACTAAATGAGCAGACTCAAACCAATATTAGCCTAATGAACCAGATTATCCAACAACAACATGGGAAGGCTAGGAGGGATCCCACTCCCTACTTGGCATCGGATAGTTCAAGCTTATTGGATGCATACCAGTGCTTAGAGTTGCAGGCTTGAAGTAGATCACGCAGAAACGTCGAAGCGCAGCTTGGCAGACCGATATGGTCTGCCAAGATATATCAGTGTCGATCCCTTCCTAGGGACGGTGTCGATCCCTCCCTAGGGATCGGTATCGATCCCTCCTCCGAAGGAGGAATTACCCCCACTACACTTAGGGAATCGCACTCGAGTTATTCCCGGAAACTTGGATGTTGGAGCTCGATCGAATGCTGACTAGGTACCCTGTCGAAATGACAATGAGATAAATGTTTAAGGTGCGAATCGAAAGGATATTGAACCAAGAAGGCATGAAACGGCCCATGGACATCGACTAGACCGTTCACGTAAGGTGGAGCATGACCATCGCTAGCACCACCCATCCAGACGCCAGAGTTATCAGCAATGATCAAACAGTTAGTGAGTGAGAATCAAGGCTTAACTAATGATAACTTGGGAATCTCGAGAAGCCATACCCTATTTACAAACAATGTTCTACATGCGGAAGACCTAGGAGGTTCAACATGCCATCAATACCTACCTACAAGGGAAAACCCGACCCCAGGCAGCATATTATGAGATATGAATGGTTAATGGATTCTACGAGAGCTAATAAAGCAACCAAGTGCAAATGCTTTCCCATATCTCTTTCCGAAATAGCAACGATGTGGTTCATAAGACTATCTCCACGGTCAATTTTGAGATTCGATGAGCTGGCAAACAAGTTTATAGAGCAATTCTGAACGTACACATCCTAAAGATGTGATGTCCCTTTCCAGTGTTATCCAGGCCCCAGGAGAATCATTGAAAGATTACTTGGTAGGATTTCATACCATCGCCATGGAGGTTAGTAACCCAATGATCATGCATTACTCATGGCTGTGACGAGAGGGATTGATCTGGAATCTGAATTTTGTGACTGGCTGGCTAGTAAACAGCCTACCACGTTGAAGTGCTTCTACTCAAAGGCAGCTCATTTTTTTAAGGAAGGAGTAGGCCAGGTCCTCTAGGAAAAAGAACATTGCAGGACCGAGTGGAGAAGCAATACAGAGTAATACTGTAATAAAACAGTCTGATGATAGTTTAGGTGAATGTTCAGAATAAGCCCAATCAACAAAAGAAAGATGGAGATAGGAATCGAGAACGAAAGAGGGATTTTGGTAGACTATAGCCTAGGATTCCAATATATGATTACACGCCACTAAACACATCCTTGGAGAACATTTACCTATCCACTTGCAATACCATGCAGTATAGGAAGCAGCAATCAAAAGTGTCGTTAGAGAGATAGAAGAAGACTGGGAATTATTGTCGGTTTCACAAATATTATGGGCACAATATGTATGAATGTAGGCACCTCTAAGATGTCATAGAAAAATTTATTTGGGAAAAGAAGTTGCAGCAGTTTGTGAAAACTCCACAGGATGGCGGACAGGGGACATCCAACCCCAATCGAGGACAAGCTCCGCATGGGCTGATGAGCCTACAGGGATCGACAGAAGACTAGTAATTGATACAATAGTTGGGGACCACACCCTACGGACAGGAGTTGGCAAGAGATGGAGCGTTATGCTTGCATGATAAGGCATGTAAACATTGAATGTTGTTCGCATATGGAAGATGGAATCCAGCAAAATAGTAGCACACCATGGCGGATGATATTGTGTTTAGAAGCAGGGATGTAGACAAAGTAGAGGCTCCAAAAATTGACCCAACGGTCATTTCAGATATGATTGGTCCTGCATTGGTAAGAAGGATTTTGATTGATTGTGGAAGTTCAATGGATATAATCTTCAAAAAGACGTATGATCAAACGAGAATGGAGGCCTTTGAAATCATCTTAAGCTCGCATCCATGGTTTTAATGGAGTTGCAACTGAAGCTGTAGGATATGTGGAATTACCTATTGAATTGGGAGAAGGTGAATGAAGGAGAGTGCGAATCTTTCCGTTTATTGGTTTGGACATCGACCCTCCATACAATGTTTTCTGGGCCAGCCGGCCCTGGCTGAATTTTAGGCAGCTCTTTCCCCATGGTGTTTAAATATGAAGTTTCCAACGGATAATGGGGTAGGAGTTGTTCATGGAGATCAGGTGACTGGACATGCCCGTTATGTAGTTGAGTTGAGGGAAGCTCGGTGTAAGGAGAAGGAAAAAGGTGTGGACAAAGCTGTCTATATCCGAACCAGTGAAGATTGACAGCGCCTGGGCCTTGGCTCGAGTACCACAGTCGGTTCTATAGAGATATAGATCCAAGAGATGATGAAGAAGAGCCTAATGAGACCAAGGCTGCACCGGCTAAGATGACGATTAATATCACAGTCAACCACGATGAACCATCACGGGTCCTGAAGATTGGATCACAGCTCAGCCCCCTGATGATGAAAAAACTTGATGTTTTTCTCTAAGCGTATCTACATGTATTTGATTGGACTCACTCTGACATGTGTTTAATCACACCTTCGACTGCGAGCCATGCATTGAATATTGATTCAAAGTATGTTTCGGTAAAGCAAAAAAGACGAGGCATGGATCCGGAGAGATCTGTCGCACTTAAAGAAGAGGTGAATAAACTAAAATTTAACGGGTTTATCCGCGATGCCCTCTATCCTGAATGAGTATCTAATCCTATACTTGTGAAGAAGGAAAATGGAAAATAGAGATGTGCACTGATTATTCAAATCTGAACATAGCATGTCCAAAAGACAGTTTTCCCTTTCCCATGATTGATTAGCTAGTCGATTCAACTACAAGACATGAATTGTTATCATTTATGGATGCATACTCAGGATATAACCACATCGCGATTGAATATCCCCAATCAGAAGCACACAGTTTAGTTACAGATGTTGGTTGTATTGTTACGTGGTAATGACGTTTGGGTTGAAGAATGATGGATCAACCTATCAACGGTTGGTTAACAGGATGTTTAGGGATCAGATTGGAAAGACTATGGAAGTGTACATGGATGATATGATCATGCTTACATGATGATCAAACAACTACATCATCGAGCTGGTAGAAATGTTTCACATCCTCTGATATTACAAGATGAAAATTAATCCTTTGAAATGTTCGTTCGATGTTGCATCAAAAAAGTTTCTGGGCTTTTTTGTCAATGCTTGTGGAATGGAAGCTAATCCAGAGAAGATTCAAGCTATCCACAATATCTAGGCACCAAGAACCATTAACCAAGCAGGAGTATGAATGGGAAGGTTGTCGATTTATCTCCAAAGCTACTGACAAATGCATTCCTTTCTTTAGTCTATTTAAAAAGGGAAAAATAAACTTCTAACGGACGCAGGATTGTAGGGACGCATTCCAAGCTCTGGTGAACCATTTGGAGAGACCCCCTTCTAGTCAAAGCAGGTAGATCATGAGGAGTTGTTCTTTTTTTTGGCTTTATTAGAACATGCTATAAGTGCCGCCTTGGTTCGTGAGGAAAATCGGATCCAGAGGCCGGTGTATTACATCAGTTATGATTGACGGGAGTAGAGAGGAATTATTCGAAAATAGAGAAACTGGCGTACTGCTTGCTAATTGCTTCAAGGAAGCTTCTCTCATACTTCCAGGCACATCTGATCAATATTTACACCGGCCGGCTGTTACGACAGGTCCTACAGCGGTCTGAGACATCTGGGAGGTTACTCAAGTGGAACAATGAGCTTAGCCAATTCATCGTTACTTATCTCCCTCGAAGAGCTATCTAGGGATAGGCTTTGGCGGAATTTATAGCAAATTTTATTGTAAAGAAGATGTTCCAGAAGGAAGTGAAATCCCAATTGTATGATCGAAGTTATAATGGAGTGTCTAATGATCATTGCTCTAGAGCTAGGATTGTGCTTGTAACTTATGAGATTTGGTCGATTTGTTATGCTTTGAAGCTTGATTTTCTAGTGACAAATAACGAGGCCGAGTATGAAGCTCTGATTACTAGACTCAAACTCACCAGAGAACTTGGACTTAAATCTCTTGGATCTTTTATAATTCGCAATCGATGGTGCGTTAAGTTAGAGGAGACTACCAGGCTAAGGGACAATGGCTTTTCCCTCATCTTACCTAAGTTCAGGAGTTGTTGGCAGAATTTGAATACTGTGACATTTCACATATTCCATGCGATCAAAACAGAAAGGCTAATTCGTTAGCAAAGCTCGCTAGTACCGGCGATGCACAGTAGATGGGTTTGGTGTCGGTCGAAGTATTAGATACTCCAAGTATAAACGTGATGGAAGTCAATCAAGTACTGGAAGCGGAATCTGAAAGGGAACCATGGGTGACTCCAAATAAAGACAATTTACTGCACGGGATCCTACTTGATAATAGAAATGAAAAGCGGAAGGTCCTTTGCAAAGCTTCACGATATATTATGCAAGAAGAGTCATGTATATGGGAAGTTTCTCAGTCCCTCTACTCCGGTGTATTTCTCATAGCGAGATCAAACGTGTTTCGAAAGAAGTTCATGAAGGAGAATGTAGCGATCACACTGGGGTGGCAAATCCGAGCAAAGAAGATAATCTGTTATGGGTATTATTGGCCTACCGTAAATTGGGACGCAGTTGATTATGTAAGATGATGTGATAAATGCCAAATATATGCAAAAGTTTCGAGAGCTACGCCAATTGAAATCATGCAAACAGTCAGCAATGGCTATTCGCCATATGGGTTATAGATATTATCGGTTCATTACCAATCTCTAAAGGTGGCGGGAAGTATACTATTGTGGCAGTTGATTACATCACCAAATGGGCCGAGGCGAAACCTTTAGGCACGATAACAGCCAAGAAAGTAATCAGCTTCATCGTCTGAAACATCATATGTCATTTCGGTGTCTCATGGACTATTGTAACTGAAAATGGGACTTAATTCGATAATGTCGAATTTAAAGACTTTTGTCGAGGATATCGCATTGAAAAGAGATTTATAGCAGTCGCTCACCCTCAGGCAAATGGATAGGTTGAAGCTGTAAATAATATCATCAAGTTAATTATGAAGAAGCGTTTGGAGAAGGCTAAAGGCAAGTGGGTGGATGAACTCCCTATGGCACTTTGGGCTTATAGAACCACTCACAAGCCTGCAGCTGGCCATACTCCATTATCCCTCGCATGCGGTTCGGAAGCCGTTATTCCTGTTGAGCTTGAAGTCCCTTCTCATTAAGTGACTTACTACGATTCCAAAACAAATCAATATCTCCTCTTTAAATCTTTGGACTTTATAGACGAGTAGCGCGAAGAAGCCAATCTGAGGGCAGCTTCACACCGACATCAGGTCGCCCGGTATTACAACACTAAAGTTCGACCGAGAACCTTTGAGATTGGTGATCTCTTCCTAAAAGGTGTTTTTCCTACCCAGACGCTTATCAATCCGATTTGGGAAGGACCATATGTCATTGAACAAAGGCTTGGAGAAGGAACTTTTAAGCTAGCGACTGTTGATGGTATTACAGTTCCAAGAGTATGGAATAGCAAGCATTTACAACGCTATTTCATTTAGTTTATTTCCTTTACATTTCAGTTGTATTTATCTTTAGAATTTTGCTTTTGCATTTGATTTTTCGAATATGCAATAAGATAATCTATATTATTTCTTTCTGTTTAATAAATCAAGCTTCAGGCTTCTCCTGTACTTATGTTTGCTATTGCATTGCATGAGAGTTACATAGCGGAACCGATTGTGATCGATATGTTGAACAGGTTCCCAGAGTTTGGAATCAGTCAAGCTAACTCCCATTGGGATCAAACAAGGTGAGCTCAGTTAACTTGTTTGTTTAATAATTCCTGCTTGGACTGTGGGACCAAAATAGAAGTCAAAATGATTTAAATTCGATTGATTGCTCGCTAAATCACAACCCTAAATTTTAGGGGCAGATTAATCAACCAAAAAAAAGAGTGATTAATCAACCAAAAAAAAGAGTGCGACCTGACTGCTCTCCAAAACAACTCTAAGTCCTCAGAGTACGGACTGAAGTATAAACATAAATCGGGCGAATACCGACTGCCCGCAAAATATCTCTAAGTCCCAAGAGAGTGGACTGGAGTACAAACTTCATTAATAGATGAGTGGATTTCGACCGTTCTCTATTCCGCGAACACCATGAATAGATGAGTGGATATCGACCGTTCTCTATTCCGCAAAATTCATGAATAGATGAGTGGATTCTGCCCGTTCTCTATTTCACAAACTTAGATAATTGGATTACAACCGTTCTCTATTTCACAAACTCTATGACTAGAGAGTGGATTTCGATCATTCTCTATTCCACAAACTCCTTGAATAGATGAGTGGATTCCGTCCGTTCATTGTTTTACAAACTTCGTCCTGAAATCGACAAGAGTATAAACTCACTAAGGGAGGAATTCGACCATCCGACTGACGCCCTTGCCACATCAATGATGGGGGAAAAAGCATAGTTACTCAAAAAACCACTGAATTCGGTGGCATAACACTAAGGCCCGAGCCTAGTGTTTGATACGACTCGAGGTCACGACCTTAGGGAGGCCTTGGGATGGATGGATTAAATTGATACTACGAGAAACGAATCACAAGTGCATAAAACGAAAAATGTGATAGTTCAAACACTTGAACAAGTAAATACAGAAATCAAACACAAGAATAGAAGAATTCTTATTTACGCTAAACTAGTTGTACATCACAGAAGCCTACCCAAAATGCAAGACAAAAGTGGAAGGCCATGCCCAAAAAAATACAACCAACGAAAAGGAAAATGATTATATAAGCTATTTACATGTCTGGAGATTATTTTTTGGATTTTCTATCTTTATTTTGCTTCTTTGAAGTGGCTTCTTCTGAACTACCACTCAACCCTCTCTTCAACCCTTTGTCGCCTCGGCTTTTCATCGAAGAAGTATCCTTAGTTGTGTGAATCGAGGAAGTATCATCGTTAGAAGTAGGAGGGATGGAGGTGCTGACCAAAAGCAAAGGGAATGTCATCCCAGGGAAATGTCCTAGCTGAGGGGTTCATTTGGAGCGGGACTGGAAATGGTTCATTGGAACCCAATTCAACAGGCTCAATTTTTACCTTCCTTTTCAACAGTTCTTCATTTTCAATACGCTCCTCCATGTTGAGCTCCTCAGTGGGGTCGAAAGAACGTGTAATCTTGACATCTTTGTCAAAAGGAATTTCATGGTGCGGGTCACTTCCCTCATTGAATAATGCCTTCATGAATTGGTTGTCAATAACAAAGGCATCTTCTTGAGCGCTTTAAGTGGCGACCGAAGTTGTAACTTTAATAGATTCTATCACAGCCGTTTGCAACTCAAACAGAAGCTCCTGCGAAAGAAGAGGAGCGATGCCTGGTGAATTCAAAGCTGAGAAAAAATAAGCAAAAATATTAGGAATGTCAATTGATAACACCCCAACTTGGTGGAAGACGGGAAAATTCGATGGAATACCTTCTTCGGTATGACTCCTATGTTGAGCCGAAGCATCCTCAGAACTATGCTCAAGGATTGGAGATAGTTTTGGCTTGTCTAGATCATATCCAGGAATGGTTGAGGGGCTTGCTGCAAAGTTAGACATGACCTAGGATACTGGGAGCAATTCAACTATAATATCTGGTTGTGCCAACTAGGATCCCTGACGCACTTCATGTGAGGAAGCAAACACGGACTCTTTCTAGAGAGAGCTGAATATCATGCAATATTTTGGGTCCATCGCCCAATAGCATTTTATTTTCAAGTTCAGATAAATCGATGTCCTTTGAGTTAAGAATTTTTTTCTCATTCGTAATGAGAAATTCCCAAACATGATAGAGTTGGTAGAGATAGTCTTCACCGAGTCACATTAAATTCCTATGTTTGAGAACACTGGCACTGTAGAGAATGAGATGCGGATCAAGCTGATTCATTATCTCTTCCCTGACTTTGTCCTTTGCCAGCTTTTCATGTTGAATGATTAAGTCGACATTTTTGGCCTTTTCAATAGCCGCATCCTTCTCAAGTCTGACGCGTACCAGCTTGTCGCAAGCATCTTGAGCAATCTTTTGAGCATCAACTTTTCTTTATTTGCATACTCAATCTTAGCCCTGAGGTCGGATATTTCCTTCAAGGCTGCAGATTCATTATTCCGAGCCTTATCCTGCTCAAGCGTTATCTCTTGGTTTCGATGATGCAACACTTGGACGATATCTAGATGGCTGGATTTCATCTCTTCCGTGGATTTCATAGCAGCGTTAGCTTTTCCTTCAGCTTTTGATAAGGAGGTTCTAGAGGCTTCCGGCTCATTTTTCAAAGTGTCGATGATTCTCTTGTCCTAAGCCTTTGGGCATTTAAGCTTTTCGTTCTCTATCGTGCGCTCGAATGAAACTTTTAACATTTTTTCTGCTGCTTCATCCATTCCTGATATTAGATTTGAATGTCAGTGATGCAGTCGATGATCCTCTTCTAAACATGATCCGGAACCCACTTCAAGTTAGGAGGAAAATTGAATCCCTCAAAGCATAAATTCGAAAATTCTTCATGAAGCTATGCCATGCGATTAGTTGGATCGATTGTCGGATCTTTAGTAGCAGCTTCAACTTTGTGCTTTCTTTGTCAGGCTTGTGAGCAGCAGTATATACACCATGGCGGCAACGATTGCTCGGTCACTGTGAATGAATGGAACCAAGGGTTCTGTAGGCATTGGAATGGTAAAAGGCCACGGGAGGGATCGATGGGTAGATCCCTACGATCAGTTAGTCTTTCAAGACCTTTTTGAGGAGGAGATATCAATCTCGATCTATGTTTATCCCAGGGTGGCTTATCCTTGTCATCTTTATCTTGATAACCCCGATCGCGAGTGGGGTGATAGCTGGAATCATAGTAATCTCGACTGTTGCGATAAGAGTTGGAACACGAACCTGATGATTGATGATGTATATTCAAGAGAGAATCGAACATGTTCCTCTTCCTCACCATCGTTTCTGCAAATAAAGACATATTTTAGTCAACTTTGAGTGTTAGAGAGTACGAGGCAAGTATAGTGCAGTGTTGAAGGGTACAGGTGTGTGTAAGTGTCCAAGTGTAACCCTTCGACAGACCAGGTGCATGAGCTTTTCTCATTGGTGTAACTTCCCTTTCGGAAGTAGGGATCTCAGAGCTAATTCTGATAGAAGACTCCGACCCTCCAATGCCCACATCAGTAAAATGAAAGGCGTTGAGATCAGGCAGAACTGATATACCAGATAAAGGGTCAAGTGGTAAACTCAAACGCTCCAACTGTTAGGAGCAAGATTCATCTTGAACAACCTTAGGGGCCATTGATGACTTGGATTGGTCAGATAGGCGACTTTATGGAAGCATATGTATAAAAGATTTCTTTTTTCTCTTATCGCAATCGGGGTTGCGATACTTGCGAGGATCCGACATCGACTCTAGGATCAGATTTAGCAACATTATGACTAAGTGCATCGTCACTATGTCCTCCGACATCAATATTAGCAAATTCTTGGGTACTCATGACTAAGGGCACCACATGGTCGACTTGATTATCTCTTTGACTAATTTTGGCCATGATCTTAAACCTGCCATTTGGGCTATTTTAATTAGCCTCATACTGAGGCCCTCCTCTATCAAAAAAAGTGATGAGGCATTCGTCCCTGAGAAAATATTCGATATTCCTATCCTTAGGTGGAGCATTCTTTAGAATTGAGACTGCCTCTTCATAAATATCGACGCTAGGTTAGGTAACGATGCCTGTAAATGAGTAACATCATCAGGAAGTCAATCTGGATATCATTTTCCTACATTATCATGAAACTGGTGGGTAACACTTACGCCTTTCTAGCCATTGTCGAGCGAAGCCGGGCAAGCAGTAAACAAAGAACCTTTCGCTCTTGAAGGCACTTAGTTTGTTCCATGCGTCGGTCTGAATTTAGCATCTCCTTGCAAACTCAAGAAATGTGAACGAGATACTCCTTGTCCGCTACTTGAAAGTAAAAATAAATCGGATATCTTCGATGGTGGGAGGACGGTGCTGGAACTCCATAAAAACTATATATTTACAATCAAGAAGTGCATAATCATTCGGATGGAGTTGCTCTGGAGCTATCCTTAAATAATGTAGAATCTTCCGAATATATGAGTTGAAAGGCGGGATGCATCCCATCCAGCACATAAACTTATTGCACACTGTACACCGTTCAGCGGTCTGTAAGCCCTATCATTTTGCAATGAAACAACACATCGTCAAACGAAATTTCGTTCCTTACACAAATTATTTGGAGAGCATCTTCTTTACTTTTTGAAGCTAACGAATTAGAAATATTTTCAAGGATGACTGCATCCTCTAGAGTATCGGATGCAGGATCAATAACCTCTAGCGGAAAGGCTGGAACGGATTTAGAAAGATCAAACTGAGGACCCGGGCATTTCGGTTGTTCCAAATCATGACTGAACGGTAGATTATCGGAATCAGTTGCCAAACTTGACTCTACATCAAAGTTATTCCTTTGGGAAGATGATCCGGCCGGCATAGTCGCAAAGTGCCCGGAACGTCTTGATCCTATTGCTATTAAACTTAGTAAAAACCATGATTAGAAAAAGTAATCCGTACCCTCCAATGCATAATGAGCGCCAATGTTGTGCGATAAAGTTCTATTCAATATGGCAATGAGTTGTGCAAAACTAAAGACAGAAAAGACAATGAGACTTAGAGGTTTGGGCAGAAAGACCGTTATCCTGACTATCTTAACTGTCTCTGTGTGTTATCGAAAAATGATGCAGCTTGAGTTTCACGGATGATCATTTTCCAGCAAAAGTTTGGTTGTTGTATTAATTACAAATGATTTTCAAGATGATAGTTAAAGGCATTGGTTCATGTCATTTTTCTAGAGCAATTTGCTACCAAATATGTAGTTCAGATCATAAGCAGGTCGTGAACAAGTCTTAATGTTTATCCAAGTACGAAAGGCCAAGGCTCGTTGTTTAGTTTAAGTTTATCCTTCTAAATTTCATTTTATAAAAAAGGAAAGGTTCATATGTGGTTTAGGATGATCGTTCGAGTATAAGGATATAGGCTGATCGTTTTTCCAAGATAGCATTAGCTGATCATTCACCATAAGTCTTTTCCCACTGATGCTTCTTAAGAGGTACAACTCCAAGCTATAGCCGATCGTTTGTAAGAAATCATCAAGCTTCAATGTCCTAGAGCTTCACCGATCGTTTAAGAGAGATCATGGATGATCGATCGTACAGCTTCTTCACACCCAAAGCACTCTCTCTATCAACTAATGATTGGTTAAAAATGTGACTCACTAATCCCTAGCCACTTAGTCTCCATTACATGTGATCGTAAGAAAAAAGAAAGGAAGGAAGTGTTCCACCAAAAAAAAATCATATCGCCACAATTCCAAAGTTTCAATCTAAAAATTATGAAGCGAGTATGGGATTCATGCTACCTATTTGAGTTTGAAAAAGGTGAGTGTGAAATCGAATATGAGAGCGAAGACTTTGCTGTGATTGATGAAAGGATCGGCAGGAACAAGGCAGAAAGACTTATTTATTTTTTTCTTCAGAATGGAACTTTGTAGTAGAATGAAGGAGAATGAGTAAATGTATAAGCTTATATAGGAAGGGGATATAACCGATCATTTTCGGTCCAAGTCTTAGGCCGATCGTCTCTTATCCAAGCCTTAGGCCGATTGTTCCACGATCAAACGTATGATGATCGTTTCCGTAGTCGTGAGTGGTTTGAAATTTTCTTTCTAAGAAAAGGAGAATTGTATATATATAAAATATATAAAAGAAAAAAAAATTAAAAAGGGGGGAGAACATGCTTGAAAAAATGACGACCGAAGGAAACTGTTTATAGAAAGTTATCACTGTTAACTTGACGACGACTCGTGAATGTGTAATCATGATTGGGAGTCAGGTGCATATACGTATACATATAAGTATACGTTTCAAAATTTAATTTTTTGAAATCAATAAAATAAATTGACTGAGAAATCACCCAGAGCCGACCAGAGGAAAACTAAAGCTAAGTTGTTAAATCTTAGAAATTGCTTGGGTAAAAACAATATGATTTTAACAAGTTGTGATCCCGTGTTTATACTATTGGAAATTAAGCAATCATCACGACGAGTAAGAAAAATATGACCTTCGACAAGAAAACAACCCAACGGAAAGATAGCGACTATTTGATGAACTGGATGGTCCTCTTTCAAGACATATCAAGCCACACTTCAAAGTACATCACGTATGATATAAGACGTACTTTAGGGAGAAAATATTATCCCTCCTTTTGGAAAAGCCATGATAACATCTATTTGGCTTGGAACGAATGGTTAACAGCCTCAGGAATTAACCACATAGAGTACTATAGATGATGGTCTGGCAGATTTGAACCAGGACCCAATCGAGGTGCAGTTAGCATGGAGTAACTAGCATGGCCCCGTGAAGTTATATTTCAAATTTGAAGTTGATTGGAGTTCATATGCTAAATTTATGGGCGAAGCAAGGATTTGTATGGATCGACCAAGAATGATTTATGAAACAATTCAAGTCGTCGGAGAATGTTCAATGTCTCAAAATCCACAAGGCCAATTTGTTTGAGACTTTTAGAGCATCAATAAAATGAATAGAGGAGCCTACAAAAAGATGGCATATCACAAAGTGAAGATTTGAGGATGGCTGATCGTTACTGAACGATCGTTTTTGTCAATCCATCAAAATGATTGGTGCAGTTCAATGCATAATCCATCTTCAACCAAGATTTATCCATATCTCACAATTTATAAGTCAAAATGATTACATCTTTTAGAAGCAATATCAAGAGGCATGTGGGACCCCAAAAACGATCGCACCATGATTGAAGCCAAGACAAAGGATCGACTTACATTAGGCCAGTCATTCTCAATCATCAAGTTGGCATCGCTGATCGATATGGTGGGCCCTTATGGACTTAAAGAGCCTTCTGCCGACGTTTTAGCAAAATTTGTCGTTGTCTCTCCCTATAAATACTGGCGCTATGGGTCATTCTAAGGATTTTTTTACGCTAATGGTTACTTGAGTCTGCATTATAATCAAGTTTCTTCTTATTTCTTAATGTTTGCTGCTGTAATCAAACGATCAGTGAATCGATAAAAAATCTTCAAAGTGGACGTAGGCATACAATGCCGAACCACTATAAATTCCTATGTTCCTGATTCATGTATGGATTTTATCTATTAGTTATCTCTATTCCTAAGTTTAATTTTACTTTCTTCATTTATTTCTCTACATAAATCTATTATTGGGTGCTTGTGACCAATTTGGTTGCAAATAAGATCCAAATTTTTTATAATTTTAATATATTAATATATATTTATTATACGGAAAATAGTCAAACTATCATAAATAAATAATATAAAATAATCATATACAAAAATATCAAATATTAAATTTTTAGAAAAGTAATACCAAAATTTTTCCATATTTTTATAAGTAAAAATTATATTTATAATTAATTAAATACCAATCAGATGATTTTTAAGTTAATTTTTAAAAATATAAAAGCTTATTCAAAGAATATGAATATCAGGATCTTCTGGGATGGTAAAACAATTTTAGAAAGTTAAAATTGAAATTTAGAAACAATATTTATTTTATATGAATTTATTAAATCTTACAGTGATTTAATAATGACAAAAGTATCTAATAATATTTGGCTATCAAAATTAATAATGAGTATAAACATATATTAGAAATTTATTAGATCAAATTTTATAATATATATATGCTTTGATATAAATTGTATAAATAATTGAAATATATATGTACATATGTACATGTATATGTGTATATATATGTATATGTATATGCATATGTATGTACGTATGTATGTGCATATGTATTAATGTAATATTAAAACAAAATATATTTATTTGGTATAGAAATTTGATTATTAATAATATGTGTGTATGCATGATTAGATTAAACTTATGCACATAGCCAATCATTATTGTGACAACAACATTACCTATAGAAATCTCACCTAACTTATTAAGCAATAATAACATATATACATAGATGAACTTAAGCAATGAATTATTCATACTCATATGCCATATTATGTAAATAATAGCTACCCAATCGATGCCCTAAAAGTTCACATTGAAAAGATGAATCCTCTTCCATTGGAAATGTTCCCGATTCATCGGATGGCTAGTCTTAAATGCAGACCTTTTACTATCAAATAGCTGTTGATTTGAGCTGATTTGATTTGAGATTTTTCTAGGATTTTGAGGAATCGGCCACAATAATGATGAAGGAGGAAGTCAAAAAGTAGGATGAAGTTAGATTTAGAGACGATTTAATATTGGTTGAATGAAAGAAAAAATAGGATAGTATCTCATACTTTTCTCACCTAATCCCAACCATGCATTTCAAAACCAACTTGCAACATCTTTTGCAGCCCCTATGCTTTGTTATTCCCATTGAACCATGCTTCAAACAACATGGGCCAATTGCCTATTTAACCCCAATTAAATATGTTTAATTAAATCAAATTTAATTCATCATCGATATCTCATATCGATCGATATATTTAACTATTATAAATATATATGACGATATCTATTTGACAAAGCATATTCAAATTTCATAATTAATATTTCATAAATATTATTTAATCTAATTAATTTGTAACAATTATAAACTAATTAAATTATATGGTCTAAAGAAAATTCATCATTTCAGTTGTGCAACTCTTGAGTGTAAATTCGGTCAGTAATTAACATCGAACTATTCGAATGTTAATGTTCACACGTCACTTTCAGGTAGTGTGAAATTTTGGCCAAATTTACCGCTTACTTAATTTTAGTAAAATCTGATTTCACTTTATTAAGCGTTACCCGATTGTGACATTTATTTACACCAATTCTCTTCGTCAAAAACTATATCACTTTGGACTTACGGAATTTGGTAATGGTCAAAATTCCAATATCATCCATATTCAACTCTATAGTCCAAACATAAAATCCTTAGTTCAATAATAAAAATTATTATTAACCGAAATGTTATTGCCAAAGACTTTGATTTTGAGTTGACTTGAGTTGACCATGATACTAAACTCATATAATCGAGGAGAAGAATGCTCTCATGAATAGTGCTTCACTTCCAGTGCTTCCGCTTGATCCAACTATAGTCACTCGATGGAATGCCTTAGAATGATTTGACTATGATCAAAGAAAAGCTTTCATATTGAAGATCCATAATTTCTCAAGTCAAGAGAATTGTATGCGTCAATCACATTGATATTTTATGTCTAAACTTAGTTATATTAACCAACCGAAATATATCGATTTAGTTATTCCATAGTTATCCAATAACTATCAGTATGTAACCTCGAGGTACCACCAGCAGCCATGAGTAATATACTGTCCAATATTTAGAAAACATTATGTACTCTTATCTCAATGGATACGTCGATATCTAGTCCGTTACATCTTGACTAGGAACATTTAAAATGGTATGTTTGTTTCCATTGTGATAAATTACCCACGGTTACAACACTGCGTAACAACTACCGCGAAATGTACCATTTATGGATTTTCTATTAAATAAAGTTTTGATTAAATTAATTACTTAATATAACACATTATTTCAATTATATAATAGAAAGAAAGTACCTTCTATTTCGAAAAAGACTGGTTATCGAGTTAGACTTATGTACCAAATTACATAATTGCCCCAAGCATACCCCTAACTCTATCAATCTTACCTTCGCACTTGTAGTCAATTATGAAATCTTATTCCAACTTCTCCAATCGATTTTCTCAAAATCGATCGGATCATTCCCTCGGTGAGCTAGTATGCTATTTATTTCAATTATCTACGATGTCAATCAACTCTCTCTAATGTTGATAAACTACTTTTATCATGTGGAATAATTCAAAGTATGTCTCTCGACATCCAGTGAGCTCTAAGTTCTGTTATGAACTACATAGAGACATTGTTATCATATAAGAATGTTATGGGATTTTCAACATTTAGAATAACTCTTGGCTCGGTAATAGATTCGTGCATTTATATTTATATAAATTTATTTATTGATGCCTATTCAAGGCGATGTACTTAGCCTTTTCCGTTGAATCAGCTAAAGTCTTTCATTTGGAACATTTCCAATTTTAAGATTTTTCACTTAAATTTATTATTGACATATTATACTCAATATCACTTATGAAGATTCAGTCTAAATAGACCTTCATAAGAAGTTTGTTGTTTCTATAACCAATTCTCTAGTATTTTATAAATATACAAGAACATTTCAAACATCCATTAAGTGATATTAATTTGTATTGTTATTTTCTTCACGTCTTAAATACATGAAAAAATCACAATATTATAGACAGCATAACATGTATGATAATTCCTATTTTCAGTGCATAAGGAATCTATCCTAAATGTTCCATACTAAACATTTTAATGAGGTGTACTTGCATATTGATTTGGGATATTCCCAATATCTATTATACTTGCAATAAAAGGTATCATTCACCAATCCAATGTCGAGTATTAAAAAAAACTGATTTTAATACAAGTACATCGTTAACAATCAATAGTGCGTTGTTGACTTATGATTTAGAAATATCAGGGTAGATTTTTTATGTTTTTTTTTTTGCAAACATACTCTTCCTTTGCATTTTGATTAATAATCAAACAATTTGATATTTCGATCAAAATATTTATTAAATTTTGATGCTTGTAAAATGATACCTTATATCATTTCTTCGATCATATCAAAAGACTCACAAACTCAATATCACTCCCACCGACTTCGACACATTTTGGCTATTATGTATAAACAACTTACTCTAAATCATTATTTTGAATTTTTTGTTTCAATACAAAAGTACCAAACATAAAGTCATACTAAGTGATAATTTTTTGAGTAAATTCGACTTAACTTGAGCACATTGAATATTGAAACTATTATGCTAATTTCAAAAATTGAAATTTGCAATGTTTTTCTTATCAATGTCGTTCATTATATCATAACTGCATTATTCTTGCTCTCAAAGACACTTTCGCGGCCGATGAATCATATCCATTTTAGGTATTACTACCAAAATCATATTTTGATAACATATTTAGAATTCACTTTTGGATTTCACATCACACTATATTATAGAGTCAACATTCTTAATGTTTTAGTTAAACAGCCGAGGATTATATATATTTGACATTGATAAGAAACTAGTAGTTACCTTCAATGTGCAAGAATACTCATTAGACACTAATGCGATGTGTTCACTTAGTTTAGTTAATCACATTTCATCTCATGTAATCAGTTTTATCATTGGATCATATGCAATTCCATTTTGCTACCAATGATTTCTTAAAGAAATTCCTTCACCACGAAGTTGATATTTCTTGAAATAACAATTGCTTCTTAATGCAATGGAACATGTATTCATAAACGCTTTATGAATTGTCTTTTATTTAATACAATTTAGTTTTTGTTTACAAAACTTATGTCAAAACATAAATATATCATCCAATGACAGTCCTTCCCAAACTCTTTTTGGGGAGATTCATACAAGCTCCCTCACGAACAATTACTATGTGCAAGCTTTCGACTTGCACAACCTACCAACTCCTTAGCCTAGGATACGTTAGGGTTTCTTATAAACCATTATCGTGTATGATTTTGTAAACTATTATTTAGACAAAATAATACTGACCTAGTTTACTACTCTTAAGTACAAAACCTTATAGAAAGAAATTAACTCATCTTCGCATACAATTAATAGTACTTTGTTCAACGAAGTTCGATTACCCTTTATCGATACATCGTTATGTATCATATGGTCGAGTGACTTTTGAGATTGAGTCTTTAATAATTTTTAGGCACGTTCAGAACTATTTCCAATATACTCACCCATTCAATCTAATCGAATCATTTATATCGCATGTTACATCATTTACTTCCGTTGTATATTCCATGGGCTTATCATAGACTTATACATGCATACCAAATGCACATGTCCATGTCTGTGATAACTCATCAGAAAATATGATGAAGTACATGAAACCATTTTAATACTAATAGACTTATAATTGCATACATCTATACGTATCAATCCAAAGAGTTCATCAATTCTTATGATGCTCCTACTAAATGGGTGTATAGCCCTAAATTGTTTAAGATATAATTAACCAATATCATATGGTTCATAATTAAATATAATAAAATCATTTCTAAAGAATATGCTTAGTCGGTAATTCCAAAATAATTGTAAATATTTTTAGATACTTCTATATTTTCTAACGAATCACTTTTGTATGGAAATAAATACCGTATTGTAATCATATTTCGTTATGAATATTCATACTATTCGCATTGAAATATAACTATGTCTGTTTTTCAGTCGGTATCGAAAAATAATCATTATTTCATAAATAACGTTCAATATGTTTTATGAAAACATTTTTGTACTTTGATGCAATCAATAAGCGTTACATGGCATGCTCCCACTATTTCTGCCATTATTATAATAGTGTACAGAATTCGAAAGTCCATCATTCACCTAATATAAATTATTTGTTTCATATATACTACAACTAGTTTACATTGGAGAGTTCTTTGATCCAATATCTTGAACTCAAAGAAATAAGTCTCATAGAAAATAATTTCTATATAAAAATACATTTTGGAATAGAACTTATATTTCTTATTCTAATATTAAGTATTAATTATTATTCCTACAATTCTCGTTTCTAATGTTTCTTTATGAAGCGAAGTGGCTATTCACTCTCTTCATTCTAACTGTACTCTTTTACATTCGTTTTCCTTTCTAAATAGTTAAACCATTCAAAAGAAAACCACTACACCAAAACAGTGATTTTGCACCATTTTATATTTGCTAATTTCTAACACTTATAAATGTTACAGCCTACTAACAAAAAAAAGTGTTACGATACCTGAAAATGTGTTGGAAAATATAAATAATGTTTTTTTATAAACTTTCCAACACATAGTTATAATTTACAACACAAAAAAGTGTTAGAACGGTTGGTAAATTTGTAAATAACTCACTAAAAATTAGACCCTTATGTAACCTTCTGTATGTAGCATTTTCTAACGCTTTCCCCTTCCATCAACACTATCGGTCGCATAATTATTAATTAGATTAAGGTTCCCATTCGTGCATTCCATCGCCATTTTCTAACGCTTTCCATTCCCATTCCATCACCAGCATCGATCGATCAAAACTTTGGCCATCTAACATCGAGCGACTTAAGACTAGGGTTCCCCTGTGGCGCATCATCTCCGGTCGAGCCATCTAACATCGAGCGACTTAAGACTAGGGCTTCGAGAAGGAATCGATGATGTCAGGTGATTGCAGGAATCGATGATGTCAAGGAATAGATAACGGTACGAGCTTTTAATCTTTAGGTCAATATATCAAGTTAATGAAAAGTGATAATTTATCGTAATAATATTTTTATTTGTTTATCAGGAAATTGCACAGTTTTTGGCATTGAGAGCGCAAGATATAGGTCGGTCTGCATATGCAAGAAGCCCTTTCGCTAATGCTGCTCGTATTGCTGGTTATCCATCTTTGACTAGCGACAAGATTGATGATGTCACTGTTATTGTTTCTATAGTCTAGAAATTGATGACATGATATACTCCACTTATGTAAGTATTATAGTCATATCTAATAAGTTCGGTTTTATGTTTAATTAAATCTGCATTTTTTTATGTAGGCTGTGGTGATAGTTTCGGAAATAGAAGTGAAATAGTACAGAATCAGAGAGCAAGCATTATAGTTCTCGTTGAAATAAGTTAAATAATGCAAGAAGGTAAAAGAGAAGGATGTGAGCCCTGGAGTTTACAAGTTAGCATTATAATTCATTTATTCTCATGTTGAAAGGTGCAAGTATGTGAATTTAAATGACCTTATGATTCTTGTCTGTCTATTGAAAGTGCCAAGCTCATAGGAAAGCAAGCTTCAGGTGAACTTGAGTTTTAATGTATGAATCTATGATTTAAGAGAAATGAAACTTAAGGATTGATAAATTTCTCATTTGCAAAAAGCTTTTGGGTAAATGCAGTTTCATGTATGCAAGTTCATGCTTATCCCTGTACATAAAATGAGTCTTAAAATGCATGCAATATAAGTCAGATTTTGGAGTCAAAGTCTTGAATAATGTAGCCTTGACTACACAAGGTTTGAGTTCTGAGCAAATCTAAGTTTCAAAAGTATGATTAGTTTCAAATAAATACAACTTTAATGTTTTAAAGTATAATTTTAGATATATGCAACTTCAACTCGGATATACCTCAATATGATTTGGCATATACTGATTTTGATATAAGCCGGTTTTATACCTATTATGTATCAAATTTCTGCTTAGAAAACAAGTTTTTGAATAAACTTCAGTTTTATGCACTCATGCTTAGTCAGTTTGGGGTACATGAACTTTCAATTTCAAGATCTCAATCTTAGATGGTTATTGGTTTCATACGAGCATCTATTTTCTAAAATACTAAGATGATATATTTTAATTCATTATCAATTGCAAACGGTAAGTCTTAAAAGAATTTGATTTTTTTTATAATTAGTTCCATGTCTATGAATCTTTAAGTATATTTAGTTCTAATTTCAATTATAGATTCAGTTTAACCTCATGTACCAAGATTTCAAATTGTTTATTACACAGACCATTTCAGAACATCAAGTCCCTTGGTATTCTGATTTTATATGTAAATTTAAAGTATGTTTTGCTTTGTAAAAGTAGAAGATTTTAGGTATACGCATGAGTTCCATATACCTAGGCTTATATAAAATGCATACATCTCAATGTTAGATATGTGAATATAAATCTTACCATCATAAGTGTGATTCAGGTTCACAAGGATTTATAGTTTCCCGACTTTTGAATTTGCAGTAGTTAGATATACAGAACCCTAAATGCTTTTGATCTTAAAAAAAGTTAGATCCAAAAGAGAATATGAAGTTTCATGTATTTAAGTCTTAAGAATATTAGCTCTCAAATGTGAAAGTTTACTTGAAATTTTACAACAACGGAGTGTGCGTATGAATTTGAAATATACCAGTTTCCTAATATGTATCACATATTGAATCTCTCGATCTTTAATGTGTCCAAAGTAGGTTCTTAAAGAAGAATATCTACAAAATTTTAAGCAGGTGGAGAGGAAGGCATATGGAGAACTAGACATATTGTTAAATCTTTAAAACGGTTATTGTACTATGTGTATAATCTATTTATTTATTTACTGTCTCCAGTGTGCACTGGTTTTAAATGAACGTATATAATCAGGTAAGTTTCTAATAATAGCAACGCAGGAAGCATTACTTGGGCACGATTTCATTTGTTTAATTCATCTGAATGGCTTCAAAAGGTAACTGGGTATCAAAAGAATGAGAATTTAGGCCATACTTGCAAATGCATGGGTATTATAATTGCGTTCTTTTACACATTCATATGCACGGATTTGCACATGTATAATATTTATATTAAGCTTTCAAATGTGTATAACTTTCAAGCATATATGTGAGTGTAAGTAATGCAGTCTTCCGGTTATGACTCCAGTTTCTGTAAAGTTACTCACTGAGAACATGCTCGAATTCATTTATTCTTAGAAAAACCCATTAACATGTACTATGTTTATACATAAAGATCTTCAATCAAAGATTCTTAGTACACCTGATGGGCATATAAATGCCTGAAGGCCTAAATTAATGCCTGAAGGCCTAAATTAAAGAAACATCAAGTTATGCTTGAAAAACTAGAAGTACATAATTGTTAGGCCAAGCATAACATAACTTCATTTTGATGACAATTGTTTTCATGACCTTAAACGGCAAGAACTTTCCTATCCAAAGTTCAGACCTATGTATAAATTTCAAACACACACATACTTCAGACATATCCAAACTTCAGACACATACAAAGGGGAAACGCCTTATGCACTAAGATATCACAAACAACATGAAATCTGTTACCATAATGCTTTATTGTATTCCCTGATTGGTTAGTTATGGTCCTCCTAATTGTTATATTTTCTTGTGAGTAATTTACTTGGTTTTATAGACATATATTTTTCAGGGGTTGAAAGTGAAACTTAAATTTTTTTTGTGGTGTTTTATAGTTACATCTTATAAAGCATTTAGAAGAGGCGTGGATACATGGAAGAAAGAAACAATCACAATGATGGTAAAATACATTGTATCATCATTTTTGCTTTTGTTTTGATCAATGCCTTACTTACCAACTATTTGTTTCTATCTACAGGAGGCAGCTAATGAAAGAGATAAAATAGATGATCTATATGTTCCTTCTTCTTGAAACTTTTTTTTATTTTCTTTCTGATTTACAAAGCATACAATAATTTCTTCATATATACAATCTATAGATGCTCAAAGTAGATTTGAATACAGTGTTATACCTCTTGGACCTCTTTGTCATGTTCATCATGAAGATCTGTAGTCAAACTTAGAAGCAGAGGTAATTCAAGTATAAATTCAATTCATTGTTAGTCTTCATCTACTAGAAACTTCTCTTCTATTATGATTATACACAGAATTACACAACAACTTGTTCGATTTGGTACTGGTTGTTGAATGCGCTATAGATAAATCGTCGAGTGTGGACGGTAGAGGGGAGTTCTGGTGGTCAAGGGAGATTGTCGTGGTGAGGAAAAGTGATCGAGTGATGCCGAGATGAGGTTAAAGGCTGAAGTCGATTTGGTATATTGGTCATGGGTGTGAATTGACAAGAGTAGAAATGTATGTTGCAGTGCGGTTATGGGTTGTTGCAGTGAATGGTGCAGCAAGCAAGTACGGTTGTCAATGTTGTCAATGGGTGATAATAGATGACAGGTTGGTGTGTGTTTTGATGTAGGACTGTGGTTAGGTAGAGGTGATGGTGAGTGTAGATGTCAGTGAGTGGTAGTGGAATTTATGTGATAGCAGGTGACTGGTAGATAAGTGATGATGGAATAAGTGAAAGGGATTGCAATTTGAACAGGTAAGTAATGATGAAACAGGTAAGTCGAAGTGTTGAAGTTTGAATGAATGGTAATGGTGGCTGCTTGTAAAGTGGTGATGGTTTGTGGGCAGAGGGTGTTGCTGTTGTGAAATGTAAGGCAGTGTGGTCAGTGGGAGTTGTTGTGTGGGTGATGATCTGATCAGTATGTTATTCGTTTGAAGTTGTATTGGTGAATATGGCAATTCGTAGTGAATGTGTATGTGGAGATGAGATGGAGGTAGCAGATGAATGCTCACTGTATATGTAACAATGGTTGATGGTTCTTGAACTGTATAGGGGTGGTTTGATTCAAAAGTTTGTAAGCAAGTGGCTAGATGGTAGATGGTTTCAGGTGAACAGTTTGTCTGATGTAGTAGTGGACTGGAGCGAGGAAATGGGATGTAGATGATATATGCAGTGAGTAGTGATGATCAAGGCCGATATGCAGTTGTAGAAGGCAGTTTGACTGTGATTGATGTGCAGTTGTAGAAGGCAGTTTGACTGTAGTTGAAGGCAACTGGCGGTGGTAGTCGGAATAGTGGAAATTGGTTCAGGCGATGCTTGATTTTGGAGACTGGTGAAGTTTCGGTTTCGATTGTTTATGTAACGAAATTTTTTTTTGAAGCTTATGTTGTAATAATATCTGAATATATGACGTTGTGGTATTTGAAATATGTAAATAATTGTTTATGATATATTATACTACATTTGCAGAGCGTTTAAACTTTGCATTGAATATGTATGATGAATTATTTATGATATGGAAACCATTATTTGTAGAGTGTTTATATTTAAATTTTATGTTTAACTTTTGGTGTATATATATGTGTAACTAAATACTCATTTTCCAACACTTATAAGCGTTGCCGTATATTTCTATACCAACACTTATAAGTGTTACCGTATATTTCTTTACCAACACTTATAAGCGTTACCGTATATTTCTGTACCAACACTTATAAGTGTTACCGTATATTTTATTACCAACACTTATAAGCGTTACCGTATATTTAGGTACCAACACTTATAAGTGTTAGTAATACATATGTTTGTACCACTTATAAGTGTTACAAATTTGGCCGCTCCATTCCTCACAGTCCATTACTAACACTTAAAAAGTTACTGAAATTATTTGTAACACTTATAAATGTTAGAATTTGCCTGTTTTGGTGTGACGACCACCCATGACTCCTGCACCCAACAAGGAAATAATGCGCTGAAAAGTGTGCCAGGCCGCCATGGATGATCATCAGGGTAAAGTTAACACAGAAGTCTATCGTATTACTCACAGCGCAGGGATAAAATACAATAGAAAAGTATACATAGTGAAGCTTATTGAACAGAATCTTATCATATAAACTCATAGTAGTTTATTACAAACATCTGAATAGTCAATACATCAAGCCTCACTACATAACACTCAGAGTATCAAACAAACAGCGGAACATCCAGTACATATAGTAAGAAAACAATATGCAAAAGCCTCCAGCTCGTCTTCGTCATCAACAGTATTGGTTACTAAGAACAGCACCTGTCACCTGCTACCTATTCTGCCCATCCCAACATGGATGAACGGCCCAAGGTAATAAGAGTTAAACATAAAACCTTGAGTCAGACAAAAGTCTTAGTGAGCAGTAAATCAACTATCAAACATACCAAAAGAGCATAAAGGGTAAAAGGAATAGGAACCCAACCATCCCTCTCCACTTCTCACTACAGTGATAGTCCCCAGACACACTAAGCAGAATCAAACATAGTAATTCATACATTCAAAGCAAAGAAATTATCACTCGAGTCAAGGTCGATGTTTTCCGAGTACAAACCCCCAAGGCCTAAACCAAGATCAGATAAGCACTCTGAAAACATCGCTCTTGGCCCAAGCGACGATACAACCAAACATCCAAACATCCATGACTCTGGCTATCACTGTTATCATTGCCTTGATTTCATCGTTAATTGAATGACCGCCACATTATCTCATCCATCCGCCAAGGGCTAATGGTAACCCCGGTTCTAGACATAACTCCGCACGTCGTCGCAGCCCGTGCCTAGGACTATCGAATCTACCCAGAGTACTAGCACGTCGTCGCAGCCCGTGCCTGGGACGTCGTCGCAGCCCGTCCCAACGTACTCTTGCTTTGAGCATGCTAGAACCTTCAATAACGATGAGATCTCAGCCTTCTAGTCATCCTCCTTGATGACTATTTTCATACTAGCTCAAGCGCCTCTCAAGCCAACCATTATCCACAAACTCGAACCACATCATCGAGTATCATCATGCTTGGGATGATCCCGTATGGATTAAACCAAGGCTTTCTCACATCATGCTTTGCTTCTTCGCATCATAGCAAAGTTCCATCTCAACATCATGGTTTGCCTCATCGCGTCATGGAAAAGTCTCATCTCAACATTATCGTCAAGTCTATCCATATGAGCTTCAACATCCGCTACATATGCCACAAGCAGCTTTACTTATTCAAGAGCCTTTCCACTTAGCTTTTGAATCATCTTCGACCAACTTGACCAAACCAAGTTATCAATCAACTAATCATTCAAATCAAACATTAATCCAAGTAATCAATCAAACAAGATCTAAATAAACAATTACAGCAATAATGGCAATTTCGTAAATAAAGAGTCCAAATCTAATAAGTATGAATTCTAAGCAACATCCCTACAACTTGATGAATGAACTTGCATAAGTGAACATATAGTAAAATAGGTGTTGAATCATCATGAACCATAGATCTACATGCAGACTTAAGGAAAAAGCATGGAATCACTATCTTTAGCACACAAACAAGCCACCGATCCAATATACTCCTTTGGGTCCGTGTGAGAGATAACCACCACTCACCGAATCACCTAAACACCTCAAAAGCAACAAGCTTCAGATCTGGACAGCGAAGAACTAAACTTGATCCGACAGGATTCCGCTTCAAATGATGAAATCTCCCTTTGTTGGATGAAGATCTTCAACTTTAGCTCTTGGATCTTCGATCTTGATCTTCGATCTTGGATGGATGGAATCACTAGATTAGAGTAGAGAAAAGAAGTGAAGAAGTGTTGTAGTCAAGCTCTCAAAATGGCAGCACTTCGTCGCTTCAAAAACCGGCGCTAAAATAGTGAGATAGGCGCCTCTATTTATAGGCTGAATTTCTTAAGTCGCCGCCCCATAAGTCGTCCACGACCTAACCCATGAGTCGCCCCCGACCTAAGACTTCCCACGACTTACGACCTAACGACCTACTGCATAAGTGCATCCACGACCTAACGCACTCACGATCCAACGGCTTAAGCTCTTACGCGACCTAACAACCTATCATTAATCGCTCACGTCCTAACCACAACTCCTTCTCACGACCAAGCGACACACACGACCTATCTTAACCATAAGTCGCTCACGACTTATCTTCCACACGACCTAACCCCTTAGGTCGCCTAAACCCTTAAGCCTAGGTCGCCCTAACCCTTAGGTCGTTCCACCGACCTAAACCACTATCCTATAGGTCGCTCACTATCTTAGGTCGCTAGCTCCCATTAGGTCGGTCACTCTCTTAGGTCGTAACATCCTATAACTCGCTAACTCGTCCAACTTATAGGTCGCTCCATACCTTAACTCGGTAACCTTTCGGTCGCTCAAACCTTAAGTCGCTCTTCTACCTTAGGTCGCCTAACTTCCACACGACCTAAATCCTATGCGACTTAACTCCTACACAACCTAACTCTTAAGTCGCTCAACATACTTAAGCCGTTACATCTATGGGTCGCTCCTCTCAACCTAACTCTCATACGACCTAAGCTCCACACGGCTTAACAACAACAACGACTTAATGTCGACAGTTTTACATTCTTTCGATCCGTAAAAATACGGGTTGTTACATTCTCTCCCCCTTAGAAATTTCGTCCCCGAAATTCCAAATAAACAAGAACAATCAAATCTATTATGCATGTCTACCATCCATAGCAGTCAACAAACCATTCATCCAATTACTATCCTAGCATGCAGAATTCTAAAATTAGAACAAGTTACAAATTCATGAGATGCCACGACACCTTAGGGCCATGCCTCGAAGAGTTCAGGATGAGCTACTTTCATCCTCTCTTCCTCCTCCCATGTACAGTCGTTAACATCATCACTCCATTGTACCTTGAGCAACGTAATCGTCTTCCTCCTAAGCTGTTTCGTGTCGGTTTCTACAACACGAAGCGGCTTACGAGGTCTTCTAGAAACTGGATCAATCTCAAAGTCTTCACAGCTATCAACAGAAACCACTGTATTCGAGTCGTGCACATACCTCCGTAGATACGATACATGAAAAACATTGTGCACACCCGACATCTTTTCTGGTAATTCCAACTTATAAGCGAGCTTTCCAATTCGCTCGATGATCAGGAATGGTCCAACAAATCTCGGAGCCAATTTTCCTTTCTTTCCGAATCGAATAACATTCTTCAGTGGAGAAACCTTCACGAAAACCATATCGCCTACGTCGAATTCCAAATCCTTATGACGCTTATCGGCATAACTTTTCTGACGATCTTGGGCTGCCTTCATTCGTCGCCGAATGGTCTCTATACAATCTGAAGTCTGTCGAATCATTTCTGGCCCAAGTATCAATTTTTCTCCAGTTTCCAACCAACATGTCGGAGAGTTACACGGTCTTCCATACAATGCTTCATACGGTGCCATACCAATACTTGAGTGGTAACTGTTATTATATGCAAATTCCACCAAATGAAGATGATCTTCCCATGATCCTCCGAAATCTAAAACACAAGCTCTAAGGAGATCTTCCAAAACTCGGTTGACTCTCTCGGTCTGACCATCTGTTTGGGGGTGATAAGCTGTACTCAAACACAACTCGGTTCCCAAAACTTCCTGGAAGCTCTTCCAAAATTCACTAGTGAACAATGAGTCTCGATCGCTCACTATACTCTTCGGAATACCATGGAATCGAACTATCCACTTAACAAATAACTCAGCCAACTTTGATGCAGTCCTAGTTGATCGAACAGGAATGAATCTTGCACTCTTAGTCAATCGATCTACGATGACCCAAATCCCTTCATTTCCTGCTCTGGTTCTAGGTAACCCATCGATAAAATCCATCGATATTTGCTCCCACTTCCATGTAGGAACTTCTAATGGCTGAAGAAATCCACTTGGCTTCTTCTGTTCGGCTTTTACCAACTGGCAGTTCATACATTTGGAAATAAAATTTCCAACATCCTTTTTCATACCTTCCCAATAATAGGTCCTCTTCATATCCCGATACATCTTATTTCCACCTGGATGAATTGTCAACTTCGAGTGATGACTTTCCTTAAGAACTTCATCTCTCAATCCATCTATATCGGGAACAACTAGTCGTCCTTGCTTCCGAAGCCAACCCTCTCGATCGACTTCGAATCCTTTATCCTTCTCTGGGTCTAACCCAGATTCCAAATCTCGGATAATCCTGACAAGCTTATCTTCTCGCTTTTGGCTCTCGCCAATTCTTCCCACGAGAGTAGGTCTTATCGATAAGTTTGCCAACATCTCAGGTTCTAATTCACATCTAGGCCTGAAGTCAAATCCAGCCAAATACTCAAGGCTCTTCCATTCTGAAAACATGGCTCCCAATCCTGCATGTTTTCGACTTAACGCATCTGCCACTGCGTTACCTTTTCCCGGAGTATAGGCTATACCAAAATCATATGATGCTAAAAACTCTAACCATCGTTGCTGTCGAAGATTCAAATCCTTTTGGGAGAACAGATACTTCAACGACTTATGATCTGTAAACAACTTGAATCGAACTCCCAATAGGTAATGTCTCCACATCTTCAGAGCAAATACAATCGCCGCTAACTCCAAATCATGAGTCGGATAATTCCTTTCATGCGGCTTCAGTTGTCGACTTGCATATGCAACAACTTTATCCTTCTGCATTAGCACTGCTCCAAGTCCAATGCCACATGCATCGGTGTAAACCACCATCTCATCATTTCCACTTGGAATAGTCAAAACAGGAGCACTTGTCAGTCGCTCTTTCAGGATTCCAAAAGCTTGCTCACACTTAGCATCCCATCTGAACACTTGGTTCTTTTTCGTCAATCCTGTTAACGGTGCAGCTATTTTGGAAAAGTCTTTGATAAACCGACGATAATATCCTGCTAATCCAAGAAAACTTCTCACATCAGATGCATTCTTAGGTCTAACCCAATCCTGGATCGCTGCCACCTTGGCGGGATCAACCGCTATTCCATTTCCGGAGATAACATGGCCTAAGAACCTCACTTCACTCTTCCAGAAGTGACACTTTGAAAACTTAGCCTTTAGCTGATGTTTCCGCAAGATTTCCAAAACAACACGTAAGTGCGTCTTGTGCTCTTCTTCAGTTCTGGAATAAATCAGAATATCATCCACGAACACAAGTACGAACTTGTTCAACTGATCTCTGAACACTCTATTCATAAGATCCACAAAATATGCTGGTGCATTAGTTAATCCAAACGGCATTACCAGCCACTCATAGAAACCGGATGGTGTCCTGAAAGCAGTCTTCGGCACACTATCCTTAGCCACTCTCAACTGGTGAAATCCCATTGCCAAATCCATTTGAGAAAACACCTTAGCTTCGTGAAGCTGATCAAACAAGTCATCTATTCTCGGCAATGGATACTTGTTCTTCTTAGTCACTTTATTCAGCTCACGATAATCCACACACAACCTCAACGATCCATCCGCTTTGGTTTCAAACACAACTGGTGCACCCCATTCGAACACGCTACGCCGAATGAATCCTTTCTGTAAAAGGTCATCAACTTGCACCTTCAACTCTTGTTGTTCCCTAGGCGCCATCCGCCTAAAAGGCATCACAACAGGTCTGGCTCCTTCAACTAGATCGATACGAAACTCGATCTCTCTGTGCGGCGGTAACCCTTTGACCTCGTAAAAGACATCCTCAAATCCATTCACAATAGGCACCGATGACAGCCCATCCCGTGGAACAACCAGCGAATACATGAAGCTCATGAGGACGCCTTCCTCATGCTTACATCGTATCACAACCTTTCGCCTCTCCACATTCTCGACTGTCACCTCAAGCCTCTCACAATCAACCTTTGTCGCATACTTCCTAAGCCAGTCCATACCCAAAATAATTCCGAACCTCGCAAAGTTCAGAACAAAATAATCACAAACAAAAGAGCAATCATGACTCAATACAACTAGACCACGGCATACCATACACAAACAAGACGAACCCCCAACTGGATTAGTCACAACCAATGATCTATCAACAATTTCCGGTTCCAAACCCGACCGGCCTACAAGTTCATTACAAACAAAGGAATGCGACGCCCCAGTATCAAATAACACTCTAACTGGAACACCACAAATGGAAAGAGTACCTTGAACCACCACAATCTTTCCTTTCTCTTCCACAGTAGTATCTTTCAAAGATGATGGAACAGCCCCCAAAGCATAGGCTTGCACAATCTGCTTGTCCTTCCTCAGTTCCGGACAATCCTTCCTAAAATGCCCCGGTTTGTCACAGTTGTGGCACTTCGCCGGCACTTTCGGTTTCTTGCAATCCCTGGAGAGATGACCCTTCTGCTGACAGTTGTAGCAGGTCACTTCACCCTTCGGCTTCTTCTGGCCATCCTTACCCTTCTGCTGCTGCTGCTTCCTCTTCTTGTTTCCACTTTACTCCTTGGTTACAGCAACAACAGATCCTTCCTTAGGAAACAGATTCTCATGCCTGAGAGCCTTCTCCACAAGCTTCTCAAATGAATCATCCAGATGATCCACCAACTGCCTCCCAAGATAACTATCCAAGCCTGTCACAAACTTCTCATTCTTCTGATAAGGGGATTCAATATACGATCGAGCATATTTGGACAAAGCTTCAAACTCAGAAGCATACTCAAGAACTGGTCTTCCACCTTGCTTGAGTTCCACAAACTTCTTAAACAAAACAGATTTCTGAGCTGTAGAAATGAACTTAGCTTCAAATCTAGCTTGGAATTGCTCCCAAGTGATCTCTTCCTCCGGAGTATCAATAGTGATAGAGTTCCACCAATCAGAAGCTCTTCCCTGAAGCTGTCTTGATGCAAGCTTCCTCTTAGTTGCATCCTCAATTCCCAAATCACCAAAAATCCTTTTACAAGCATCTATCCATCTCTGAACTTCTATGGTTGATTCTGTTCCCAAGAAAACCTTTCCTCCAAGAGCAGTATAGTCTTTACACAGCTTAGCAAAATCCACTGGTTTTGGAGCTTGAACTTGAACTCCAACATCTACTGATGGCCCTGGAACTGGCATCCTTCTCATGATCGAAGTCATCATAGCCTCGAACATAGAAGCATAATCAGCAGCCCCCTCAACAGCATGGCCTTCCCTAGCAGCTGGTCTTTCTCTTCGACTCATTCCTAATATCTAAAAGAAATGATTAATATACCCCAGGAAACAACTGCATAAGGAATTCAAATCCTTCTAAGCTACTATATTATATATATATATATAGTAATCATCCATAAAAATACAATTACGTCTCTCATGCGTAGTTACATCAGCGAGCGTTGGCTAAAATCGATTAACCAAAGCTCTGATACCAAATGTGACGACCACCCATGACTCCTGCACCCAACAAGGAAATAATGCACTGAAAAGTGTGCCAGGCCGCCATGGATGATCATCAGGGTAAAGTTAACACAGAAGTCTATCGTATTACTCACAGTGCAGGGATAAAATACAATAGAAAAGTATACATAGTGAAGCTTATTGAACAGAATCTTATCATATAAACTCATAGTAGTTTATTACAAACATCTGAATAGTCAATACATCAAGCCTCACTACATAACACTCAGAGTATCAAACAAACAGCGGAACATCCAGTACATATAGTAAGAAAACAATATGCAAAAGCCTCCAGCTCGTCTTCGTCATCAACAGTATTGGTTACAAAGAACAGCACCTGTCACCTGCTACCTAGTCTGCCCATCCCAACATGGATGAACAGCCCAAGGTAATAAGAGTTAAACATAAAACCTTGAGTCAGACAAAAGTCTTAGTGAGCAGTAAATCAACTATCAAACATACCAAAAGAGCATAAAGGGTAAAAGGAATAGGAACCCAACCATCCCTCTCCACTTCTCACTACAGTGATAGCCCCCAGACACACTAAGCAGAAGCAAACATAGCAATTCAGACATTCAAAGCAAAGAAATTATCACTCGAGTCAAGGTCGATGTTTTCCGAGTACGAACCCCCAAGGCCTAAACCAAGATCAGATAAGCACTCTGAAGACATCGCTCAAACATCCAAACATCCATGACTCTGGCTATCACTGTTATCATTGCCTTGATTTCATCGTTAATTGAATGACCGCCACATTATCTCATCCATCCGCCAAGGACTAATGGTAACCCCGGTTCTAGACATAACTCCGCACGTCGTCGCAGCCCGTGCCTAGGACTATCGAATCTACCCAGAGTATTAGCACGTCGTCGCAGCCCGTGCCTGGGACGTCGTCGCAGCCCATCCCAACGTACTCTTGCTTTGAGCATGCTAGAACCTTCAATAACGATGAGATCTCATCCTTCTAGTCATCCTCCTTGACGACTATTTTCATACTAGCTCAAGCGCCTCTCAAGCCAACCATTATCCACAAACTCGAACCACATCATCGAGTATCATCATGCTTGGGATGATCCCGTCTGGATTAAACCAAGGCTTTCTCACATCATGCTTTTCTTCTTCGCATCATAGCAAAGTTCCATCTCAACATCATGGTTTGCCTCATCGCGTCATGGCAAAGTCTCATCTCAACATTATCGTCAAGTCTATCCATATGAGCTTCAACATCCGCTACATATGCCACAAGCAGCTTTCCTTATTCAAGAGCCTTTCCACTTAGCTTTTGAATCATCTTCGACCAACTTGACCAAACCAAATTATCAATCAACTAATCATTCAAATCAAACATTAATCCAAGTAATCAATCAAACAAGATCTAAATAAACAATTACAGCAATAATGGCAATTTCGTAAATAAAGAGTCCAAATCTAATAAGTATGAATTCTAAGCAACATCCCTACAACTTGATGAATGAACTTGCATAGGTGAACATATAGTAAAATAGGTGTTGAATCATCATGAACCATAGATCTACATGCAGACTTAAGGAAAAAGCATGGAATCACTATCTTTAGCACACAAACAAGCCACCGATCCAATATACTCCTTTGGATCGGTGTGAAAGATAACCATGAGAGATAACCACCACTCACCGAATCACCTAAACACCTCAAAAGCAACAAGCTTCAGATCTGGAAAGCGAAGAACTAAACTTGATCCGATAGGATTCCGCTTCAAATGATGAAATCTCCCTTTGTTGGATAAAGATCTTCAACTTTAGCTCTTGGATCTTCGATCTTGGATGGATGGAATCACTAGATTAGAGTAGAGCAAAGAAGTGAAGAAGTGTTGTAGTCAAGCTCTCAAAATGGCAGCACTTCGTTGCTTCAAAAAGCAGCGCCAAAATAGTGAGATAGGCGCCTCTATTTATAGGCTGAATTTCTTAAGTCGCCGCCCCATAAGTCGTCCACGACCTAACCCATGAGTCGCCCCCGACCTAAGACTTCCCACGACTTACGACCTAACGACCTACTGCATAAGTGCATCCACGACCTAACGCACTCACGATCCAACGGCTTAAGCTCTTACGCGACCTAACAACCTATCATTAATCGCTCACGACCTAACCACAACTCCTTCTCACGACCAAGTGATACACACGACCTATCTTAACCATAAGTCGCTCACGACTTATCTTCCACACGACCTAACCCCTTAGGTCGCCTAAACCCTTAAGCCTAGGTCGCCCTAACCCTTAGGTCGTTCCACCGACCTAAACCACTATCCTATAGGTCGCTCACTATCTTAGGTCGCTGGCTCCCATTAGGTCGGTCATTCTCTTAGGTCGTAACATCCTATAACTCGCTAACTCGTCCAACTTATAGGTCGCTCCATACCTTAACTCGGTAACCTTTAGGTCGCTCAAACCTTAAGTCGCTCTTCTACCTTAGGTCGCCTAACTTCCACACGACCTAAATCCTATGCGACTTAACTCCTACACAACCTAACTCTTAAGTCGCTCAACATACTTAAGCCGTTACATCTATAGGTCGCTCCTCTCAACCTAACTCTCATACGACCTAAGCTCCATACGGCTTAACAACAACAACGACTTAATGTCGACAGTTTTACAATCTTTCGATCCGTAAAAATACGGGTCGTTACATTTGGTGTAGTGAACGCTTACTATAATATCATAACGAACTTTTTACAAAAGCGCGTTGAATTATCCTCTACATTTAAGGGCATCATATATGTTACGCTTTACGTAAACTGATCAAATTGACATGTTGGTGATCGATTTCCTAGATTTATATTATAATTTTGGTAATGCGTTACAGTTAACACCATATGATCTTTATAATAATCAATCAAATTGAATACTCGATCCCATGGTACTACTTATTGGCTTATTTTGAATGAACTAACTTCATTGAAATATTTTTCATTGCGAAATTTGATTTCCTCACTAGAGCACTTATATGTGATAGTATATGGATCAAATATGCATAGTCATGTATTTTCTTTAGAGTTCGAACTCTTAGAATGAAATACACAACCTCAACCGAATAAACACGTAGGCAATCAAATTATGAACATAATAAGCAGTTGTAAAATTAGGCACTTGAATGGGTTTAGAAAATGTTAACATGCAATAGGCATTTTTTAGTAAGTATATGTTATATTTCTATTATCCAATCATTGATTCAAATCATTTATACATATAACCGATAAAAGTTTTATCGATCGTATTAAATACACAAATTTACCATTGTGGATTATTATAAAATTATATGGCATATGTCCTTTCAATATTAGAATGGTTAAATGTTATCCTTTCATTTTTCTAATAAAGCTTCCACTAGGCTTAATGTTTCACCAAACACTAAGCAAAATATAGAAGTCTTTCAACTTCACTAGTGGGTATTATGACTCGTTTGTCTTAGGATTCTGACCTTGAGTGTGCTCAACAAATCATAGCCCATAAATGATGGACAACTCCTTACTGGTTGTATCATATACAACTCCTAACCCTTTGGTACCTTGTCCTAATTTTTCGTCAACCATTGGTCTGCTCAACAAATCGAAATAAATTATTCACTCGTAGTTACCATATGGCGACGACCTAAGTATAGTGGATGTACATTGAGTCTACTCAAAAAATACATATAGTTATCCTACCTCATCTGTTCCATATATTAATAACACTACACATAATATCCCTAGCTTGGGTCTGCTCAACAACAAAGGAGTTTGCAAGTAATATATTAATATATATATATATATATATATATATATATATATATATATATATATATATGTGTGTGTGTATGGTAGATGACAACATTATATTAAAGATTTATAATCTTCCACATATTATATTGAGTATTACCGACTTACGGAATAACGTATTTCTTATGAAATACTCTTGCAATTCAAGTGCCGGATACATTGAAAATCGCGGTTTACGTACAATACATATATATTTATTCCTTAATTATATTTAGGGTTTCTTTAATATTCCACATTTAATTTACACATGCATAATATATAAGTTTATCATTATATAACTTTTATATTTTATATTACTTACATAATATTCTTATGCATAACATTGTATTAATTAATAATGTTTTCCTTTTTCCTTCATCCTCACTTTTCTGTCCTCTCATCTTCGCTTGTATGAGGTTATTCTTCTACCTCTCCGCCACCTCCATCCATCTCTTCACCTTTCGTCATGCCTTCCCATGCTAAAGAAAAAGAAGAACAAACCCAGGTCCTCGAGTAAGATAGATTCAGATCTGGAAATCAATAAATCACTGACTAGCTCTGGTACGCGCTTTAATTCCAATTCGCTTCTGACTTTGGCTCGCGAGTCAGCTGTGGTAGAGGATTTGTATGTGGGTACCCCTTTTGATAACGTCTCAATTATCTCTGTCCTGGATCCGTTAATTTTTGTTATTGATAATGATATATTCTATCATGTTCGAATCTCTGTTATTCAAGCATCTAAGGATTCCTCTGATTTATATGAAAATTTGTATCAATGAGATGTTTTACCATCATTGGAAGGGTAAACGACTTAGGGACTCTCAGCTCTTATATCTAAAGTTGATGTTGCATCTATTCCTTATATTCCCCGAACGGGATCCGATTCCTTTGTAGGTGAGCTTCCTTTCTCGCCTCTATTAGCAACTACTGAGATTAATAGATGTTGGGTTGCTTCTATAGTTGGTTTGGATAATTTAATTGGCGGTGCTTGTGATTTGAACATTGATAAATCTCATGGCCTTGAGCGTGTTCATTGTCACAGTGACAATTCCTAAAATATCCAAAATAACCATGTTAGTTTGATCCCTATTATAAACCCTACGCCTAGTCTACTAGCTGATGTTGCTGCTTTGGATCCTATTCAGTAACCTTCTCCTTGACAACCGAATCTTCCTCATCTAGCTTTTGACAAATCCCTAGTTTCAGCAAATAAATGGAAATCACTCTTCAAGTCATTTCTTCGCGATGTAGGAGATTATATCCCCTATTCTTTTAACAATGTGTAAATCAATGGAGTCATGTACTCTCCATCTGAGGTTATTTAGGAAGGTGAGGACTTCTAGGCTAACTATCTTGTAGGGTTTTTCCTTGATTCAAATCATGCCTCCATGTTATTAAGGATCATTACAAGAACCGATGGAATCTAAAGGGTGGATTACAAGTTCAGTTTCATAATTCAATATACTTTCATAATTCTAAAGGGTGGAGTACCAGTGTTATTGAGGTGGAGCCTACTTTCACTGAAGGTAAACCAGTTGTTATTACTACCTGGAGTAAGACCATTGATAGTGTGAGAGAGTAGGTGCTTTCTATACCTATTTGGGCCCATTTTTCACACACACCCTTTGTTTTGCAATCTTATGTCGGTTTAAACTGGATTGCTAGTCTAGTTGGTAACCTCAAGTGTTGATGTTAATACGGTTGCCAAAGGTAGAATTGTTTATCCTAAGGCCTTGATTGAAATTTCTCCGGATAAGCCTTTTCCTTCCAAGCTGAGAGTATGCCCTATTGACGGGCACGTTGCTATAGTGATGTTTGATATAGCTGGAAGCATGATATTTGTAAGACCGGTAATGCATTTGGTCATTGGCGTCTGCTTTTAAGCATAGTGCTCCAGATCCTTTAGTTGACCGTGAAAGTCTACAGGGTGGATCGTGTACTGTATATGCAAGTATATGCGGCAAAATATATGATGCAACTAAAACAATATTAATCTAAGTAAATATAGAATAAGCACGCTAGGATATTATACTGGTTCGGACCTCCCATCCTACGTCCAGTCCCGAAGCTTCTCTTCTGAATTCGACTATCAAACACCCTCACTTCGTCCGGAGGAATAGGCTTGGTTACAATAAGTTTTTCTTGTCAAATGTGTGTTCTATAACACAGATATCGACTAATTAGTACAAATGCTTCCACTATATATCTAGAGAGTATTGTATGTGAGGAACTGTATATATGGAAGAGTGAAATACAAGTATAGATTGCTAGATCAAGAATATATGATAGAGTATGTAATTAGAGAGCGTAAGTAAGTAAGGTGAATTTGTTCTCTTGATTCTCGATGATATATATAGTTGTAGAGAGGTTCCTTGAGTAGTTGCATCCATTAACAAGTGCTCTACAGTTGCTTCTATTGATGATGAAGAGTTGCAGCGAAGAGAAGCGGAGATGTCTGTTCGAATGTGTCAGTTGAAGTTTAATTTTAAAATTCGAGTTTGAAATAAGACGTCTGGTATTTGTATCAAACATCTGATACTATATATTTTTTGTACATAGTAGTTTTTCAAACGTCTGAGTGCTACTACCAGATGTCTGATTTAGTCCGTTTGTTATTCCAGAGGACTTTTTCAAACGTCTGGCTTGTGCACCTAAATGTTTGAAACTTGTGCATGTCTGTTTTGTGCATCTTTTATGTTGCTTCTTTGTACCTATCGACTTGTAGTCTCTTGTAGTGTTGTTTGAGCCTTATTCTTGTCTTTCTAGTGATGTTGCTCTAGCAAGTACCAGTATATATATATATATATATATATATATATATATATATATATATATATATGCATATATGCATATTCGATTTCCATTGTATAGTTGTTGTCATCGAAACCGTAGATTTGATTTCCTAACAATCTCCCCCTTTTTGATGATGACAACTATACAATATACTTATAATTTTATAATTTTATAAATCTCCCCTTGAATATGTGCTTTCCATTATTTATTGTGATCTTTATTATTTCTCCCCCTTTGGCATTATCAAAAAGGATTTATCAACATAAATATACACAGAAATAACACACCAAAAAAGGAAATTTCATTAATCGCGTTAATTGATTACATTCATAGATTTTTATCATTTTATACAAAAGTTGGAATCCTAAGAAATTTAAGGATCTTTTGGGGAAGCTTTATCTTGATCATCTCCTTTATCTTTGTTTTTGGAAGAGCTAGCTTGTTTTGTAGGAGATGACTGATTTTGTTTGAGAGGATCGTTCTCCTCATCAAAAAGTTTGGAACGTTTTAAAGGAGGAAGAGAAGGCACTGGAGTTGTCCAATGTTTTGAAGGTGGTGTAGGACCACGAACCCATTGAAGAACCTCCTTTAGAATAGATAATGTAGTTGAAAGTGACGTTTCAACTGTGGCTAGGCGAGAAGAAAAAAATGTTTCAAAACTATCAATGTGCTTAGCCAACAATTTTTGATTTCGAGACAAAATATACTGATTTTGGAGAGTTAGGTCACGAATACTCTCATTTGTATTCGTCTCTATGCGAGCTTCCAAAATATCATCTTGGAATGTATAATCAAAGGGTACATGAGGGAAGAAAATTTTTATGGATGCATATTTCGGAGAAATTTCTTCAAAAGTGGATAAGTATGAGGGGGTGTTATGAGCTCTTAGAAATCTCTTGATATATGTAAGAAAGATGATGGATGGGCGTGATGGAGTCCAAAAATGTTTAAGCTCGTCAAATGTAATTTTTTCTCAATTGACCCTTGTTCCGCTGAATATAGCATATATGGCCTTGTGCTCTAGTTTCGTGATTTGCTCATGACTTCCAAGGCAAGGAATGATAGTATTGATAATCATTCTAGTGAGAAGTCTCGCCTTAGCTCTTAGGTATTTGGATGCAAATCTAGGCATTTCATCTTTCCGTATTTGATGTGTTATATTATCTCTTGGTTTCAGATGCATATCTGGAATATCATATAAATCTTCTCCGGTGTCGAAACATCCGAGAGTTCGGCCTATGATCCCTGGAGTAAGCCTAATTGTGTTGTCGTAAATACTAGACCATAGCCAATTATCATCGTTTTTAGTATTCCAAACTACTGTGATATCCAAATTAGCATAGAAGAGAAATATGGCTAACTGATCAATTTGGATGCTATTGGGATTAAAAAATATCAAAGTTTCTAAACTAGCACTTTCACACATTTCGTCTAAATCGCTCATTGGGAACTTTAGCAAATTATAAAATGGACTTGTATGGAGTTTCATCTTTTGAATATTCTTGTATCTCTTGAGGGAATGTGGAACATGATTCATCCATCGCTCGATTTGATCATCAGAGCAAACTTGGGAGTTGGATGAAGTTGCTTGGTCTTGCTTTCGCTTAGAGATTTTAGGGTTTTTTGTTTTACGAGCCATCAAATTTGAGCGAGTTTGAAAGAGGAAGTATTTTTGAGAAATAAGGAATCGGTTTTGCAGTAGAAATAAAATGAAACGAAGTGAGAGAAGTAACAAAAAATGGACGTTATCTGGGAACTTAAGAGCGTCGATTGAATTTTAGATGTTTGAAAGGTAATTCAGATGTTTGATTTAACCTAGTTTGAAAACAGTAAATTGAATCAGACGTCTGGTTGTTTGTGGTAGACGTTTGGAATTGGTCGTTTTGTAAATTTTGATAGTCAGAGAGAAATATCAAACGTCTGGAATAGGTCGACATGTTATTTTTATAGGACAAATAGTTTTCTCAAACGTTTGAATATAATATCAGACGTATGAAAATGGTCTGAGTTTTATTTTATGGAAGCAGAGACTTAGTTCAGACGTCTGGTCAATAGTTCAGACGTCTAAAATAGATTGGTTTCTATTTTTTATTAAGCAGAGATAATTTTCAAACGTCTGAAAGGTTATATCAGACGTCTGATGTATGCACGATTGTTAAAAACTTATGTGATGCTAAAGTGACAGACGTCTGATAGCAAATTTCAGACGTCTGAAATTACCAATTTGTCTTAAAATAACCTAATTTTGAAAGGTATTGCTCATTTTTTGAGAGTTTGATTTTAATAAAACATTGAATTATTATTTAGATGACGATGGAACATTGTGATCTTCGGACTTGCCATCCCTCCATGGCTTGAGTGGAAACCATATATTTCCATGTTCATGGGTTCTCGGGGAACCAGAGAATTGCCTAGGTGATGGATCCAAAGGTGTATGATACGAGACAGAGGGATCCAAAGGATTGCAAGGAATCAAAAGTGGCTCATGTACATCCTTCTTTACTTGCTCCAGAAAACTTAGTCGTTGTGCAGTCACCTTTTGCTCAAAGTATAATTCTCGTTGTAAGTCTATTTGTTGCTTTTGATAGTGATGTATCTCATCGATTTTCTCCTTGGTGTTAGGAGAGACAAATAGAGATCGTTTGGACTTCTTTTTATCGGGAGTGAATCCCGTGTGATAGGAGGACCACCTATATATCGGTTCCTGATTTGGTGTAGGAGTAGGAAGACGATGGGGTGTATCCGCTGAGCTATCCGTTGTTGGTGTCAAGAGGGAGAGATGAGAGTTGTCGGAAGACATGCTTATATTTTCCGTTGTAAAAATATGAAATCTATATATATATATTTTTACCTTTTGTTTTGTTCAAAGTTATTTATATATGATTTTAAAGATTATTTATATGTAATTTCAGAAAATAACCACCAACAAAATTTTAGTGAAGTAGTTAACAATTTTAATTTGTGGATTAAAAATTTTAGCCAAAAATAGAATAAATGAAAATATAGTATTAGTTTAGAAGATCACTAAGAGAGCATATTCCTAAATCGCGTTGTAATTTAACAAATGTTTCTTTGTTTAGTGGTTTAGTGAAAATATCTGCTATTTGATTCTCGGTATTTACGTACTCTAATGTAATAATTTCTTTTTCTACATTGTCACGTAAAAAATGATGTGGTATATCTATATGTTTAGTACGCGAGTGATTTATAGGGCTTTTGGATAGATTTATTACACTCGTGTAATCGAAATATATTTGTGATTTAATGATAACTTTGTCGAAATCCGTAAGTGTTTATTACATGTATATCACTTGTGCACATGCTAGAGCTGTTGAAATATATTCGGCCTCGCAAGTAGATAAGGAGACACAGTTTTTCCTTTTGCTAAACAATGAAAGTAATGATTGTCCGATAAAGTGACATGTTCTGTAGTACTTTTACGATCTGTTTTACATCCACCGAAATTTGCATCACTATATGAAACTAGTTCATACGATGATCCCTTAGAGAAAAACAAACCATAATCTCTAGTACTAGATAGATATCGTAAGATATGTTTAACAGCTCTTTGGTGAGATTCTTTTGGTTTTGCTTGAAATCGAATTTTCGTAATTCCTTTTTATTTCTCATCAAACGAATGGCATCTTCTTTTGGAAATCCTAGCTATTCTTAGCATGATATTGGGGAATCTCATTGCTATTACTCAAACAAGCATGAAACTTATTCTTGCATATTCGTCCATCGGTCAAATCGGATATGTAATTATTGGAACTGATTTTATTTCGGAATTGGAAAATCCATAGGGCCATTCTTTTTAGATTTAGAGTTTATTTGTTCGGGGCACAAAGACATACACTCATCATAATATTGGGTCGACTAGACGTCAAATAAAATGAGGAGCCAATCATACCACGATAAAAAAAATTATCAAAATCTTTTCTGTTATCATCTTTTTCTAAGTGAACACTAGCACTCATCGGTGTTGGTTTACTAGAAGTTTTATCCATTTCAAACCGACGTAATAGATCGTTACAATATTTTTCTTGATGAATAAAGATACCATTTTCAAATGGTTTTATTTGTAAACCGAACAAGAAATTTAATTCTCCCATGTGAGACATTTCAAATTCATTTTTCATAATATTTGAAAATTGATTATAAAGATTTTCATTAGTTGAACAAAAATAATATCTTCTACGTAAATTTGTACAAATAAAGGTCGTTATTTTCTCGTTTAATAAATAAAGTCGTATCTATTTTACCTATTTGAAAACCAAATGTAATTAAATGATTTTTAAGACGTTCGTACCTGGCATAGGGGGCATGTTTTAAACCATATAACTCTTTTTGTAATTTAAAAACTTGATCGGGATATTTTTCGTGAACAAATAATGAAGGTTGTTCAACATATACGTTTTCTTTAATAAAACCATTTAAAAAGGCACTATTGACATCCATTTGAGATAATTTAAAATTGTGATGATTTGTAAAAGCAAGTAATGTACGTACGGCCTCAAGTCTTGCTACTAGAGCAAAAGTTTTGTCGTAGTCGATACCTTCTTCTTGATTATAAACTTAGTGACTAGACGAGCTTTGTTTCGAACTATATTTCCATTTTCATTTGCTTTGTTTTTAAATACCCATTTTTTTCCAATAACCGATTGATTTTCTGGTCGAGGTACTAATTCCCAAACATTTTTACGTTCAAATTGATTTAATTCTTCTTGCATAGCTATTATCCAAAAATTATCGTTTGAAGCTTCTTTATAATTTTTCGGTTCAAAATTTGACACAAATGCTATATGACTTATTTGGTTAAGTTGATTTCTAGTTACTGTGGATTTAAGATCTCCAATGATGTTATCTTTAGGATGATCTTTTAGAATTCTAAGATTATACTAGTATTATTTTGTGCATTTGTCTCATTATTGAAAGAATTTGTTGTATTTGTTATTGGAATTATCTCTTCATTGTCATTAGTATGATGGTTAAGAAAATTTTCATCAAACGAAACATGTAAACTTTCTTCAATTGTGTTATTTCATTTATTAAAAATTCTATATGCCTTGCTATGATCCGAATATCCAACAAAGATTCCTCCGTCGACCTTCGGGTCGAATTTTCCTAAATTATCTTTTGTGTTTAGTATAAAACATTTTGATCTGAAAGTTTTAAAGTATGATACTTTAGGTTCTCTTCCAAAAAATATTTCAAAACAAGTATGTTTAGTCATGGGTCGTATGGTTACTTGATTCAAAACATAACAAGCCGTGGCAATAGCTTCAGCCCAAAAGTGTTTTGGTAGACCACTACTATTTAATAGTGTTCGTGCACATTCTCGTAATGTACGATTTTTTCTTTCTACTACACCATTTTGTTAAGGTGTACGGGGAAAAGAAAAATTATGACTTATACCCTTTTATTACAAAAATTAGTAAAAAGATCATTTTCGAATTCTCCACCATGATCACTTCGAATATTCTTAATTTTCAAATCCATTTGAGTTTTAATTCTTTTAGCAAAAAATTTAAACATACCAAAGGTGTCGCTTTTTTGTTTTAAAAATAAAGTCCATGTATATCTTGAAAAATCATCAACTATTATGAAAACATATTTGTCGTAATTTATAGATTGTACTTGAGTTAGACCAAATAAATCTAAATGTAATAATTTTAATGGTTGTTTTGTAGAAATATTATTTTTAGATTTAAAAGAGATTTTCTTTAGTTTTCCAATTTGACAATCGTGACACAAATTCTCTAGTTTATAATTTATTTTAGGTAAACCTCTAACTAGCTCATATTTTGCTGATTTATTAATATATTTAAATTAATATGACAAAATCGTTTATACCACAACCATGGATCATTATGTTTGGCGGTTAAACATAAATTTGAATTTTGATTTATATTCTTCTTTAAGACATAAATATTTTTGTATCCAAATTCCTCAAAGATAAGTTGTTTATTATTGTCGAAAATATTACATCTATCTTTTTCAAAATTGATTTCAAACCTTTATTGCATAATTGACTGATGCTAAGTAGGTTGTGTTTTAAATTTTCTACTAACAAAACATTTGTATTAATAGGAGAGTTAGAAATAATAGAGTTGATGACTTCTCCAATGCCAACGATGTATCCTTTTGAGTTACCTCCAAAAGTTACCGTTCCACCATTGATGTATGCTATATTTGATAACATATTTGAGTTTTCGGTCATATGCTTAGAGCATCCACTATCAAGTATCCATTTCTCCTTATTTTTTATTTTGGGTACCTGCAAAATAAAAGATGATTTAATTGATACCCATATACTTTGTTAAGGTTATAGATGTTAGGCGAAGCAGGTAGCCATACGCAAGAAGGTTTGGTACCTTTATGAACATAATTTTTATTATAGACTACTTTATCTAAAAAATTATTAATATGTTTTTGTCTAATCAAATTATTATTTGTCTTAGGAATCTAAATTTTTATATTTTTGATATTCATATTAGACTTAGGTGATCTTTTAGTCTTTTGATAAATGCAACTATATTTCTTAAAATTATTCCCTTTTTGTTTAGGAATATTTTCAAATCCTATTCCCTTTCTATTACCTGATGGTCTTGAAGTTTTGATAAGATTTTCCAAATCTTGTTTTCCTTTATTAAATTTTGAAACATTATTTGTAATTTTATCTAATTTTTCTTTTAATTCTAAATTTTCAATGTTTCTATATTACTCTTTAAGTTGATATTTTCTTTTAACAAGTTATCATTTTCTAGTCTAGTTTTATCCAAATGAATAGCCATAGTCTCAACTAAACTATTTTTAATTTTTTTCTTAAGACAATTCTAGTTCCTCCTCTAAAATAATTTTTTCATCTTTTAACATTTCTACTTCAAGTTCTAATCTATTTATTTTGGCTATATGTTCTTTATTCAATTTTTTAATTTGTCTAAATTTATCATCTAATTCCATGCTAAGTTCTAATAAGTTATCATAGCTAAGTTTGGGACATACCTCATCATTTTATGCCATAAAGCATATATTAGCTTATTCTCTGTTACTATCGCTGTCACTGTGTGATGATGATGAAGAATCCGAGTCATACCATGTTACTTCGAAAGCTTTCTTCTTTTTGAATTTTTCAAATTTGTTCTTCTTTTTATCATTGTTGAGCTTGGGACAATCTTTCTTCATATGTCCAAATTGGTCACATTCATAGCGTTTGATTGATCTTTGATTTGTTGAGCTTGATTTTCCTCCTTTCTATAATCTAGTCATTTTTCTAAACTTATTGAATTTTGTAGTTTTTGGCAATAAATACAATTTCTTCTTCGTCTAAGTCGGAGTCTTTATTTCTTGCTGAAAATGCTATGTTCTTCTTTTTCGAATTTTGTTCTTTTCGTGCCTCCAAATTAGCTTCATGGGACATTAAATTTCCTATCAATTCTTCAACTAAGAGTGTTGAAAGATCGTTAGCTTCTTCAATAGCTAATACTTTTCTTTCCCACTCTGGTGTCAAAGGATTGAGTATTCTAGATATTAAGTCAAAATTTGTGAATTTGACTCCAAGTGCCATTAAATCGTGTTGAATGGTTTAGAATCTAGAGTACATGTCTACTATAGATTCATTTTGTTTATTTTAAATGATGAAAATTGATTTTATAAAATTGAAATCTTAGTTTGTTTAACATTGTTTGTGCCTTCGTGTGTAATCTGTAAGGTACGCCAAATATCATATGCAGTGTTACATAACATAACACATGAAAATTCATTCTTATCTAATGGACAAAATAGAACATTCATAGTTTTGGCATTTTTAGAAGCTGTGGTTTTTTGTGCATCATTCCATGTGTTCATAGCAGTGTCAGGTGCTTCATATTTATTTTTGGGTGGATGACCAAATTTCTAATCCATTAGCTTCCATAAAAATTCTCATATGTGTTGACCAATATGCATAGTTAGAACCATAAAAAAGTGAGGGCCATGCTGTGGATTGACCTTCTTGAAAAATTCTTGCCATATTAGGAAGATTCAAAAACGTGTTACTATACTTTGATCAAACCTTGCTATGATACCAATTGAAAGTCTACAGGGTGGATCGTGTAATGTATATGCAAGTATATGTGGCAAAATATGTGATGCAACTAAAACAATATTAATCTAAATAAATATAGAATAAACACGCCCGGATTTTATACTGGTTCGGACCTCCCGTCCTACGTCCAGTCCCGAAGCTCCCCTTTGGAATTCGACTATCAAACACCCTCATTCGCCCGGAGGAATAGGCTTGGCTACAATAAGTTGTTCTTATCAAACGTGTGTTCTATAACACAGATATTGACCAATTAGTACAAATGCTTCCACTATATATCTAGAGAGTATTGTATGTGAAGAACTATATATATAGAATAGTGAAATACAAATATAGATTGCTAGAGATCAAGAATATATGATTGGGTATGTAATTAGAGGGCGTAAGTAAGTAAGGTGAATTTGTTCTCTTGATTCTTGATGATATATATAGTTGTAGAGAGTTTCCTTGAATAGTTGCATCCACTAACAAGTGCTCTACAGTTGCTTCTGTTGATGATGAAGAGTTGCAGCGAAGAGAAGCGGAGATGTCTATTCGAATGTGGCAGTTGAAGTTTAAATTTAATATCCAAGTTTGAAATCAGACGTCTGGTATTTGTATCGGACGTATGATGCTATATTTTTTGTGTATATAGTAGATTTTCAGACATCTGAATGCTACTACCAGACGTCTAGTTTAGTCTGTTTGTTGTTCCAGAGGACTTTTCCAAACGTTTGGTTTGTGCATCCAGACGTCTGAAACTTTTGCATGTCTGTTTTGTGCATCTTTTCTATTGCTTCTTTGTACCAATCGACTTGTAGTCTCTTGTAGTGTTGTTTGAGTCTTATTCTTGTCTTTCTACTTATGTTGCTCTAACATGTACCTGTATATATAAATATATATATTTTTTGTGCATGGTAGATTTTCAGACGTCTGAGTGTTACTACCAGATGTATGGTTTAGTCTGTTTGTTGTTCTAGAGGACTTTTTCAGACTCTGGCTTGTGCACCCAGACGTCTGAAACTTGTGCATGTATGTTTTATGCGTCTTTTCTGTTGCTTCTTTATATTTATCGACTTGTAGTCTCTTGTAGTGTTGTTTGAGCCTTATTCTTGTCTTTCTAGTGATGTTGCTCTAGCAAGTACCTGTATATAAAAATATATATATAAATATATATATATATAAGCATATTCAATTTCCATTATATAGTTGTTGTCATCGAAACCATAGATTTGATTTCCTAGCAGACCCTCCGGTCCCTATCCTCACTAGGACACCCTTCCCTCCGCCTTCGCTAAGGAAGTGGTTCTGAAATTTCGCACTTCTGAGTTGGTTCTTATAAAGCCTTCTCTAGCTTCTGATCCCGTCTCTACTTCTACTACAGCCCCTGCTGAGATCCAAGTCTCCCCTGGTAGATCTATTTAGGCCTCTACTGCATTAGTTTCTAATCTGAAACCCCACCCCGATGACATTCTATGGAGATCGAAAGAGTAAGCTTGGGTTTATGAAAATTCAGAAATGAGATGTGATCCGGAGTATGCCAGATTCTATATAAGTATGTTAGTGATGATGGTGATAAAGGACGCCTTTATTATCAGTTGGTGGATGGTGATTTTCTCTTATCGATACCGGTGAGCTTGGTAGGTCTCTTCTTTTGGATAACACCTGGGATAGGAAATTTTTCTATAGCTTGGATTCGGTAGATTATATTCTTTCATTAGCTACTCTATTCTCAGGTTATCTACATGTATTTGGGTCAGATTCTTCGGACGAAGGCAGTGGATCGTCTTATTCGGAAGGGGACTAGTATGTAGCATATAGTAGCTTTGGCCTTTTTTGCCAATCTCCTGTTTTTCGTTTTTCGTTTAGCCGCTCTATGCATATACAGAGCACCTGTTTTATATTATTAATAAGAGTGGTACGTCCTATTATAAAGCCGGCTAGCTTTGCTAAAAAACATTATATTAATTAAATCTTATTTAATTAATTAACATTTTGATTTATTTTATACTATTTTAATATAAATTTTATATTAAACATTTATTACATACTATAACCTTTTACATTATTACACATATATCATAAACATATGTATGTTCAATTAATTAACTAACCTTTAATTAATTTAATTAATTGACCTTTAATTAAGTCAATTAATTAAATTATATTAATTTCAAAATTAAATTCATATATATACATGTACACTTATGTTATTTTAAACATTTTAAAATAACATAACATATATCATATTATATAATACATATTTATTTATTTATTAAAACCTTTTGGGCTTACCTCATCATTTCGTACTAGGTTAGTAGCCTAGTAGGGCAGAGTAATTGATTACCCAAACCAAACCTTAGACACTAATTTTTTATATATCCTACTATACGGGTAAGCTTTAATTAGTTAACTCTAACATGACTAATTAGACCGCATAAGCTATTAGGATCTGATACAGTTGCGGAATTGGGCTAGCTCATGGTGGAAGTTATAAGCGAATTTTAATAAATTACCATTGGATCTTTATAGGGCCTATGAAGTCCAATTTATTTAAACATTTCTAAAATTAGTTAACATAAAATCATATGTTTTATTTAAATTCATAAATTATTATTTGAAATTTATTTGATTTATTTTCACTTATTATATAAGTATACATATGTAAATGTCTGTGCATGTGTAACATGATATTCCACGTTAGGTATAATATGTCTATATATAGATATTGGGATTTACATTGTAATGGACACATTAGCTCATTTTATATGCATTGTGTTGTCCAAATATGTGCATACACTTATAGTTATAAATATCCAAGTAATTATATATGAACATATATATATATATATATATATATATATATATATATATATATATATATATATATATATGAAAACTATTACATATATATATATATATATTATAAATAACAATTAAACATACATATATATACACATATAAAATTATAAATTTAAGAAAATAAATTATTTTATTTATTTATATATACACATACGAGTTAAAGTAAACAATTATGATATATATAATAATTAAGTGTAAGTTTGTATTATAATAACAATAAGTATAAATGTATATATAATTAATTTTTTATTTTATTTTAGTATTATAGTTCGAAATTATTATTGATCCAAATTTTTATATTTTTAATATATTAATATATATTTATTATTAATAAATTAGTCAAATTGTCATAAATATATAATATAAAATAATTATGTAATAAAATATCAAATACTAAATTTTCATAAATCAATAATAATATTTTAAGTGTTGCAAGAAATTTCCATTTTTTATGAGTAAAAAATATAATTTTAATTAATTAAATACCAACCGGTTGATTTTTATGTTAAATTTTTAAAAAATAAAAGAAACTAATGTAGAAAATTTGAAATTCTTTCCAATATCTTCTGAGATGGTAAAATAATTTTAGAAAATTTAAAATTGAATTTTCGAAATAATATTTATTTTATATGAATTTATTAAATCTTATACTGAGTAAGAAAAGGTAAAAATATTTAATAATAATTGAAAATTTATTTTCGGCTATTAAAATTCATAATTAATATAAAAATGTATTAGAATATTATTAGATCTAATTTATATGATATATATTCTTTGATATAAATTGTGTAAATAAACTTATGTGTGTGTGTGTGTGTGTGTGTGTGTGTGTGTGTGTGTATTAATGTAATAATAAATAAAAAAACATTTTTTTGTACAGAATATTAGACTATTAATAATATGTGTGTTAACTTTTGCATATAGCCACCCATAATGGTGACAGCAACATTACCTACAAAAATCTCACCTAACTAACTAAGCAATAATAACATAAATACACAGATGTACTTGAGCAATGAGTTATTATACCATAGTTATATACCTTGTAATGTAAATATATAGTTATCCATAACTGATTCCATCAAGTCCACATTGAAAAGATGAATCCTCTTCCTTTGGAAATTTCCTCGATTCATTAGATGCTAGTCTTGAATTATAGACCTTTTACTATCAAATAGTTGTCGATATGAGTTGATTTGATTTGAGATTTTCTAGGGTATTGAGGAAGTATTGTAGCCATAATAATGATGAAGGAGGTTGCTAAAAAGTCAGATGAAGTTAGGTTTAGAGATGATTTTATATTAGTTAAATGAGAGAGAAATATGATAGTATCTCATTTTTTTCTCACCTAATCTTAACCATGCATTTTAACACCAACTTGCAACATCTTTTTCCACCACTATGCTTTGTTATTGCTACCGAACCATGCCTCAAACAACATGGGACAATAGCCCATTTAAACCCAATTAAATATGTTTAATTAAATCCTATTTAATTCATCATCGGTATCTCATATCGATCGATATATTTATAGCTATTATATATATGACGATGTTTATTTCTCAAATCATATTTAAATTTCATAATTAATTTTTCATAAATATTAATTAATTTAATTAATTTATAACAATTATAAACTAATTAAATCGTTTGGTCTAAAGAGAATTCATAATTTTAGTTGTATAACTCTTGGGTTTAAATTCGATCAGTAATTAACATCGAACTATTCGAATGTTACTGTTCACACGTCACTTAGCAGGTGGTGTGAAATTTTGTCCATATTTATTACTTAGTTTTGGTAAAATCCAATTTCACTTTATTAACCGTTACCCGGTTGTGACATTTATTTACACCAATTCTCTTCATCAACACTACATCACTTTGGACTTATGAAATTTGGTAATGGTCAAAATTCTAATATTATTCATAATCAATTCTATATTCCTAACACAAAGTCCTTGATTCAATAATAACTATTATTAACTGAAATGCTTTGGTTAGAGACTTTGAGTTGATTTGAGTTGATCGTTATACTAACTCATATAACTGACAAGACGAATCCTCTCTTAAATGGTGCTTCACTTCCAATACTTCCACTCGACCCAACTATAGTTACTCAATAGAACTCCATGCCATGATTTGACTATAATTAAAGCTGAGCTTCCATATGGAAGATCCATAGTATTCTCAAGTCAAGATAATTATGTAAATCAGTCACATGAGTACTTTTTGTTTGGCCTTAGTTATATTAACCAACAGAAAACTATTAAGTCATTCCATAGTTATCCGATAACTAATAGTACTTAACCTCTATGTGCCTCCAGCGTCCATGAGTGAGACACTGTCCAATGTTTGGAGAGTGTTACATACTTTAATCTTAATGGATACATTGATATCCAGTCTCAATGCATCTTGACTAGGAAAATTTAATTGGTATATTTATTTTCATTGTTATAAATTACTCATGGTTATAACGTATTGTAACTACTATCACAAAATGTACCATTTATTGATAATCTCTTAAATATACTATTAATTAAATTAATTCATTAAAATGACATATTATATCATGTATATAATAGAAAGAAGACACCTATTATTTCAAACAAGATTGGTTATCAGATTAGATATATGTAACAAATTACAAAATTGCCCCTAGGGCATACCCCTAACTCTATTAGACACAACATTTTCTTTTTCTTAATGTTGAGTTTTAGTGAAGTCCCATTGGAGGTTCAAGTAGTTGGTGTAAGCTTATTCCACAGATTGAGTAAAGGATTCCAAAAATGAATTCTATCACAGGATGTAGGACAAAAAATCTGAACTAGTACATAATCTCGATATGCAATTTTATTTACTTTGCTTTTGCTGCATTTTATATTTAGCTCATATTTTTCTTACTTAGATTATAGTTAAATTCATATAATTTAGTTGATTCAAGCCATAGCTCATCCATCGGTTCTTTTCTTTCAACTAACCCTTATTGTTACAAATAGATAGATTAACGTTTATCAATATCTATTTGTAAATCAAGTCATTGCCACTTAGTCCCTTCATTAACAGTTATGATTCTCACAATCTTGTTATTACTTCACACCTTATCTTAAATCAATGTTAAAATGGAATAACTTTTGGTAACATCATATTAACAAACTATTTATAGCATTAAATCGTAAATTTATGATCTTTCAAATGTTATGCACAATAAATAAGTAAAAATTAATATAGAAAAAAGAATAAATACTCAAAATTTTAATTTTTTTTACAGTTATGCATTACCCTCTACAGGATTAAGGGTAGCTTCATAGCCATGGTAGTGGAGATCGATGGGAAGCCACTCCTCGTGGGGGTAGAGGAGAAAACTCACCATTGCCGTGAAAAATTGTAAAAATTCAATGCGGTAGAAATTACATTTTTCCAATGTAATTAGAATGTCATAGTTAGAAAAATTGCATATTGATGCAGTTTTAACTACATATCTGTTATGCAGTTACGAATGCATATTGAGTATGGTAACTACATCTCTCAAAATATTCTTGATATGTTTTCAAATTACCTTAAAAGTCTCAAGAACACTTAAAATAGATGTAGTTTTAACTGCATCACTAAGATGGACTCAAAAATGCAGTTACAACTATAGCGGTCAGATGTAGCTTAACCGTATTCTAGATATGCAATTATAAGTACATCTCTTATACAAAATTATAACTGCACTGGAATGATGTTGTTATAACTGCATATTATAAAGGTAGTTAAAACTACATCATGCAGATGCGATTTTAAATTTAAACGCTAAAATGCAATTTTAACTGTGTCTTAGTAATATAGTTTAACTGCATCTCATATATTCAGTTATAATTACATAGCTAGGATGGTTATTAAATATATAACATGGGTGTAGTTATAACTACATATTTAAAGTGCAGTTATACCACTATGATGCAACAAAATTGAATCAAGATGATGCAGTTTTAACTTCGTTAAGATGATACAACCGAAACAACATTTTAAAAAGTAGCTAAAAAGCCATAAAAAAAATATGATTTTCTGAAGTTGACTTTTACATATCAATATAAACACCGTTAGAAAGATTATAAAATTTGGGATTTTTAGGTGGAAACTGTTCTTAAATTCAATTTGCCAATAAAAAGTTACCGCATTTTTAGAAATTCAAATTAATTGAATGATTAATTAAGCGGATGATAACAACGCTATAGTAGAAGACATGACTGTTAAATGGACCTAATTTATCCTATTACAATCGTATAACGGTAGGGAACAAACCGTTAGATTACATAATTAAAAATTATATCTTTACTCTTATTTCCATTAATTTTAGTTAAACATCAAACGATAATATGATAGAAGAATATTTAAATCAGAGACACCACTGGAGACAATAAACAAAATAACTTGAGAGATTTAAGGTGACATGTTACACATGTTCCTTGATTTTTAGCTTCACACAATTTAGTTAAGCAAGCCTACAGTAGGCAAACCTCACCAACGACCGGTTTGATAAACTATGCGTATGAACCCAATTTACATTAAGATAATTGAACAGGGGTTAGAAGCCAATACAATTAGGCACCTCCTCACATTAAGGTCTACACTTTGCATAATTTGTCTCGTGTTGAGCATATCATGATGTTTCATTGGTGTATGATTAAATCTCATAGGAAGCTACGTTATACTTGAATTCTAAGAGGAAACGGTGAATTAATGAAAATGTAGATGAGTATACTGTTAGTCCGTAAGATGATGGTTTTGATGACAACAACCTTAGAATAGATTATAAAATATAAATACTAACATTATAAGTGTAGATACATATGTATATGCACGATTTAACCATGCATGTACTAAGAAAGAAGACTGTACAGTATAGAGATTCAAGATATCAAGATAGAAGACTCATGAGTATCAAGATTATCAAGAGATCAAGATTTCGAAGTTAAGTATTTTTATCATTAGGAATTTTGTTAAAACTCATAGAAAAGCACTGGCATCTTAAAATCCAATTTATTCGTGGAATGGAATCCACTTTGAGCCTGTTAAAGGGATGGAACCCTAAGTAGGATGGAACCTACGAAAATTCTAATGGAACATTATTTTGTTTCCGCTAAATTTTTATTCATAATTATTTTTCAAAATTATATCATGTTTTCAAAATGTTTTCAAAACTTTCCTTTTAAAAGATTCAAAACCCTCTATCCTGATTTTAAATAATTTTAGCCTCAAAATTATCTTTAATTTCAAAGTCAAATTACTCCTAATTTTAAACTGTCTTTTAATATAATATATTTAACTTTTAAATATTTATACGTAGATTTAAAATATGAGTTAAATTCTATGTATATTATTCTCCATATTTACTTATGAATTTTAACTATATTCAAGTATATTTATAAAGTTTAAATTAGTTTTAATATGAGATAAAGGTTATTTTCAAAGAAAATCAAAACATCAAAAAATGCTTTGGGATGTCGACGTGCCTATATACCCCATGTCGACATGGTGTCAGTTGAGTTTAAAATTTAAATTTCAAAAGAAGTGTCTATTCGCCATAACTCTTCACGAATGGACATGACTGTTGTTCTTCTATAAATAAGGGTTAGTTTCAACGAATTTCACATCAGATTTTCTGGTTTTTCGCTCCTCTTCTTCTTCCACTTTTCTTAATACATATTCTTATCATTACTCTGCCGAAATCAACATTGAATCGAACTCGATTACTTCTAATTTGATTCTCTATCACTCTCTCTACAAGATTGTCAGTGCTATTTAGAGTTATAGACTTCTTTGTAATCTATTAAGGTAGAAAAGGTGTGATTGTAGCCTTGAAAATCAATCAAGAAAGAAAAGGTATGATTGTAGCCTTGGTAAATCACTTGGGTAAACTTGTGGCCCGGAAATCAAGTATCTCTACCCAGAGGATCGAAATTCTGGAGGGTGTACCTCGTAGCCTTGAAACCGAGTGCGTAATTGTACAATTGCTTTTGAAAGGAAATCCGTACTTGTGTTGCGGGGCTGGATGTAGGGTAACTCCGAACCTGTATAAAATCTGGTGTGTTCTCTCCTTTACTTCTTCTATTTTATTTCTGCATCTGTGTTTGTTTCTGTGATCATATCTGTGTCTGTATATTGCATACATCGGTGTCTAAATTAACACAAATCAAAAAAGATTTAGTAATTCTTTATTAACACTATTCACTCCACTCTAGTGTTAATCCTAGCCTTAAGGTCCGTAATCCGCACTTCTCATAACTGGTATCAGAGCAAGATTTTCAAAGTTGCATAATCTAATTTTTGAAAAATTTTCAAAATGGCTACCAACACTGGTACTGTTACTAACACTAGTATCCCTGTCACTAGTTCATTTATAGATGGTCAGTCTACTGTCAGACCACCACTTTTTAATGGCAGTAACTATGCATATTGGGCATGTTGGATGAAAATATATTTACAATCTAAAGGATTAGACACTTGGAATATCACACAAACTGAATATTCTGAACCCACAACTAATTTTTCACAGTGGACTACTGAGCAAAAGACTATTGCACAAAATAATTCTAAGGCAATGAATATTCTGTTTTGTTCACTAGATAGAAATGAATTCAATAGAGTGTTAGTTTGTAAGTCTGCATATGAAATCTGGAAAACTTTGCAAGTTACTCACGAAGGAACAAGCAAAGTTAAACAGACCAAAATTTCCATGCTCACAAATCAGTTTCAATTATTTAAAATGCATCCTAATGAGTCTATTTCAGATATGTATAGTAGATTCCAGGATATTGTGCATTCTCTAATATCTTTGGGAAAGGAATTTTCTGAAGAAGATCAAGTCAGAAAAATTTTAAATTCTCTAACTCTAGAATGGGATCAAAAGACACTTGCGATCGAAGAGGAAAATGACATCAGTACTTTAAAGATAGAAGAATTAATTAGAAATCTAATGTCGTACGAAGTTCAAATGATTGGGAGAAGAGAAAGTAAAGCATCTGAAAAGAAATCAACGGCATTCAATGCAATAACCGATGGATCAGACTCAAACAGCGATAATGATGAAGAGATAGGCTTTATGACCAGAAATTTTAGAAAATTCCTGAAATACAGAAAGATGAATAATCTCAAGAGAAACAACTATAAGAATTCTGGAAATCAGAATGTAGTGCCAAACAATGACAAATGTTACAACTGTGATAAACCGGGCCATTTCAAAAGAGACTGTCCGTATGCAGATAGGCAAAATTCTCCTATGATCAATGATCCAACAAAGAAACGGAAGCGTGCATTTACTGCTACTCTAGATGACTCAGACTCGTCCTCAAGTGATGATGATCAGAAAACAGATAATTCGAATTTGTGTTTCACAGTTGTTCATGACTCATACGAATTCAAAGAAATTGACTCAGAAAAAGGTTCACGTTTACAATACAATTGGTTGAAATTGCTTGCTTAGAATTAGTTGTTTGATTGTTTGATTGATTGGTTTTGAATTGGTGTGTTGTTTGAATTTTAAAATTTATTTTCTATATTTTATTATTATTTCATTATTTTCTTATTATTTTTATTATTTTTTAATAGTATAATAATATTTTCTGAAATATACTTGAAGTTTAATAATATTTCAGATATATATATATATAGGCATTGATAATAATAATAATATTTATATATATATTAGAGAACTTAGGAAAAATCAATTCATCAAAATTCAAAGGTCTCTGCCATGATGTCGACATGGGTACCTGAATTTGAATTTCAAAATTTGAATTCAAATGTTTGAATTTCCCTCCACCTTTTCACTTCATTCAATTCTCTGAAAAGCTACTTTTTGACCAGAGAATATGTCCTTTGAGAATCTATTTATTCACTATCTTTTATCATATCTTTTCACTCTCATTTTCAAATTCAAACTCTCTCTTCATAACTTCAAACTCTCTACTCTCAACTTTAATGGCTTCTTCAAGCAACCCCTCCACCATGAGAATTTCCAAAAAAATCAAAGAGCAATTATTCAATGATCTGGAGGAAGTAAAAGCATACATCAATTATGCTAACTATGCCAAAGTCCATCCCGGAAAATTGCTATTTTTCAAAAAATTTCTTCTTATGAACTTTATTCTCTTTTTGCAAACAATGGAGTTCTTAGCTTATTGATGCTTCTCAAAATGATTTTGTTTGTTATCCAAATCTTGTCAAAATTTTCTATGCTAATTTAAACCGTGGATTTTATCATGGAAATGAGGATGAAATTTGGAGTAGTGTCAAAGGCACTAGAATTGTTTTGAATTGTGATCTTTTGGGTACCATTCTCAATTGCAAGTGTACGGGAATAGATCTTTCTAATTTTAAAATCGATGAAAATGATCGTGAGACATTTCATCACATTTTCGAAGGGATTGATAATTTTGAATTCAAAAATCGAAATTTTTGACCAAAGGCAAGAATTGTCAATCTTCTTTTGCAACATACTTTGACCCCAAGATCGGGGAATTTTAACAATCCTACTTCAAAAGTTTGCAAAGCTCTTTTTGCTATTTTCGGAAATTGTGACATAAATTGGGCGTAAGTTATTTTGGATGAACTTCGTCCTAAAAATCTTGAAATAGGTGAGAATACCTTATATCATGGAATTTATCTCACTCAAATTTTAAACTATTTTGGAGTGGATTTCAAAGGCGAAGAATTTGTTTCTAGAAAAGTTTTCAACCATTCCAACATTTCGCTTATGAATATTCCTTTTGTTTTTCAACCTTATGAGACCCTTGCCGAAAAAGAAGAGCATTTGGCTCATGAGGAAATGGAAGAAGGGGAAGAGGAAGAGGAGGAAGAAGAAGAAGGGGATGAAATGGAAATTGAAGAAGAAGAAGGTGAAACCTCTTTGGAAAGCATTGACTATCCTCCTAATCCATCCACCAAAACCCTTCTCAAAAACCAAAAGACGATTGTTGAGAATCAACGGATTCTTAACAGATCCGTTAGTAAGAAGTTGGACAAAATTTCATCCAAGATGAACAAGTTCATTTCCCAAGTCAAGAAGAAACTTGGACTATCTTCATCTTCATCATCCTCTAACTAGTCTTATCTTTTCATATCGTGTTGTATTTGTTTTAGTTTTCTTTATTTCGAATGTTCATGTAGTTTGTTGTGTGCTTAATCGTTGTATTATTTTAGTATGCAGTGAAATGAAATTTCCATTCTGTTATCTATCTCATCTTATCTCCAGAATAAATGTTATTATAGTATATAAATATATATATACACACACAATTATTCACAAAATCAAATTAGTCATAATTTTTCACTGAGCCATGTCGACATCCCCCATATGACCATGTCGACATGTATTGGTCAGAAATGACAATTGATTTTGAATTTGGAATTTGAATAACTACCAAATGTCTATTCATTTCAAACGAATTTCTATACCTATAAATACCTGTTTCTTCCAAAATTCTTCACTGAAAATCATTTCTTATCATCTATATCCTTTATTTCTTTCATAAATTCAACTATGGCTAATCCTATTCACAATCTATCCGAAAATCTTGAAGAAACTCATAATTCGTTCAAGAATATTCTCTCGTTTGTTCTACGAAACCAGCGCCACTTAAAATTGAGTCAAATGCAGATGATCAAGGAACAAGAAAGGCATTTCGATGCGATACGATGGATGATCTCCTCTCTACACAAGGATGATAACGAAGCACATCCTCCTGTCTCTCTCACCAATGACAATGATAATTGGGATGCTATTAAGGCAGACCCAATCTTTGGCGATGAAGGATGGGTGGAAGTTCCACGTAATGTTTGATTTTTATTTATTTGCTTTATTTGATTTGTTTGAATTGATTTGGTTTGGATTAATACGATGTGTGGATTGATTTCTTGATATTGGTTTGAAATTTGTTGTATAAAACATATATATATATACACTGAAATGTATATATACTTTGATTAGTTATCATGTTCATAAGTATAATTATTTCTTAATCTATATATCCCATTGTATAGTTTATCAATACAGGTATCGAAGAATGAGGGGGAGTGAATTTTTTTGTTGATGACAAAGGGGGAGAAATATAAAATAGGATAGTTAGGCATAGATTAAGGGGGGTTATTAGTTTTAGGGGGAGTTATTAGGATAGAAGTAAAAATTTATAAACAAAGGTTGTCATCATCAAAAGGGAGAGATTGTTAGTCCGTAAGATGATGGTTTTGATGACAACAACCTTAGAATAGATTATAAAATATAAATACTAACATTATAAGTTTAGATACATATGTATATACAGGATTTAACCATGCATGTGATACCCCACCTCTTTGCTCACAATAACAAAGGTTACTATAAGGACTAACGTCGCTACTGCGAAGAATAAGGTTTGTTAGAAGCGACCATCTGTAAGTTATGCCTTAGACGAGTATTGACTACATCAATAGGAGTTGTGAAAATTTCTCCCAAAGATATAAATTCAATCCAAATCTAAAACGAAACTACAGTGGCTAATGAAAAATCCAGGACAACTCATAATAACAACAACACTGATAGTATAATACATCAGAACAGAAATATCAGATATATAGCGGAAGACAAGACCGGAATACATGCTACAACAATCGATAGTTCACATGAACCAAATGTACATAAACATATACATCAACATATATAAGACGAGAATCAAATAACCAAAAGTACTCCTCGGAGGCTAGACAAAAGATGATGTGAAATCCCAAAAGCTGAAGCTGCTACAGAATCAGAGATAGTGATCACCCTGAAATAACTAGGCATGACCCGAGTATTATTTAAAAGAAAATAATAAGCGGATCGGTCTAATTTAAACTCAAAAATAGGTGTATGATAAACAACACTTAAACAAATAATTATAGTCTCGAATGAGACTATTCTGCATAAATAATCAGTATAGTTTAAATTAAGAAATCTCAATTTAAACTACATCAAAATCGATTTTCAAATTCAAAATTGAATTCAAAACAGCAAAACGCAAATTTATAATCTTAGATGAGATTATACACAAACTCAACTTCCAAATTCATAATAGAATTCAAAGCAGCAAATCACAAAATCTAGAAATCAAAATAGACAACTAGAAAATCAGCAGTCTCAAATTCTAGAAATCAAAATAAGATAACTAGAAAATCAGCAGTCTCAAATTCTAGAAACCAAAATAAGACAACTAGAAAAATCAACATAAAAGTGGATCGATCCCAGCAGATGGCGAGTTTTAGCTACGTCGCACGTGCATCTCAGATGGCCGAAGCCTACCAAGTACTATAATTTTTGGCGTCCGTCAGATGACCCGAAGGTCCGTAGAGTGACCCGAAGGTCTAGTACTGGTAATTGACCCGAAGGTCCATCAGATGACCCGAAGGTCCAGTAGAGTGGCTCGAAAGCCCAACAAAATCATTAGAATCATCAAACAGCAAATATTTCAATTAACGAGTCCGGAATTAACCGAAATAGTAAAAGTCTGGTTCCATACTCCGCACGTTTGCTAAATCGTTTAAATCTCTTCATCGTTTCCTTGAAAGTGCAAAATTGTGTATTCTATATAAATAACAATTTACGTTCTCAAACGGACAAGTCCGGAATTAACCGAATCAGTAAAAGTAAGGGTTCATAGTCCTCAATTTTGCTGAATCGTTTAAATAGCTTCCTCATTCTTTTGAAAGTGCAAACTGTAAAAATTTTGGAAACAATTTTATTTTAAAATGATTTTTAAAACACGTGATTAAAACAGCAACATTTGTAGCAATTTCGACGAGTAAATTGCGCTTTTCAAAACACCGTAAAAACGGATACCATACATATAATGAAGATTGTCAATACATCCTACAAGTACTAACTACAATACATAAATTAAATTGTTTGCCAGTGAGTTGAACATGTGTATGTAATATGCTAATACTCAATTTGCAAAGTGAGTCACGTGTATGAACTATATTCTTCACGCAATACAAATAAAAATAAAATGATGTAGAGTTGCTTTGGTAAACTGCATTAACACATTCGACGCTACAATACACGTGAAAGGATAAAAATGCGACCTGGCCTCACTATACTTTTTCCATGCAAGTATTAATAAACGAAAATGGACCTGGGCATAGCTACTTATATAATGAAAAACTAATTTTATTCAAGCTATAAAATTGGTACACATGCATGCATCAAGGAGGGTACGCACATATGCATTGAGACAGATACATGCATACACATGTTTGAACTGAACTGACTCATGAAATATACCAATGTACTAACTACATGCAACTATTTCCAGGCATAATATTATCTATGCAACAATGTACGTATCAGCAACACTATGAACTATGCAACCAAATGAAAAGAGTTCAATGCACAAAACATAAAAACAGAGCCGAGTGTCAAGGTTCCTATGCCACGCACCCTACTGTCTTTTATAAAGCCTGGCACTGATTTTATGTTATATTTGCACGTGAAAATCTAGATGATAACTTGGACAACACTTTCGTAAATTATAAGTTGTGCTTCCTTACACACATACTACAAGTAAACTATTACAGCATGCCACCCTTACGCTTTCAAAACTAATTGCATTTGGCTTTTGACTAACCTGAAGCACGATATTAAAAGCATTTCCCTAAGCAATTCTCACTCTAGGCAAATTATGATATTAAGGATCCCATTATAGAATGCTTCACTGAAGCTAAAGAAAAAATGTCTCAGTTTAAATAGATGTGAGTTTTCACTCACCAAATTTGGCTTCAAGGCTAGCTAGCTACCTAGATTCAAATTGGAGCTTCCATTAATGCGTTTTTCTTTTGCTCGTCACTGAAGTTTATTTTCTCTTTTTTTTTAAAAGAAAGACTGATTACACAGGGATGAAGGGTACAATTGCATTAAAGGCAAAACGTGCCTCAGAGGAAAAGTGGTACACGGCTGCTTAAAATAATGATGGTGACAATGTTTGAAATTTTCTTTATTTTTTCCAACAGACCAAAGGATCAAATTCAAAAGTATTCATCATCATAAGCAACGTACAAAATTTTATCCAATATACTTTCCTCCTTATGCGAGAATAGGATCGCTGATAAAGATAAAAGAAATCATCCAAAAGTAGTTTCAAAAGATCATACACCAACGGTGGGGTTTTGCAGATCCTTATGATTTAATATTCAGTATCAAATAAAATCATTAAACAAAACTAGTTTTCAAAAATAAACAATGATCGACTGTGCAAGTTTCATAAAAATAACACTATATGAGCTTACACTCTCAGTTGATTGCCTCTAAAGGAAACAAGTGCAGACTGCAGAATGCTTGCAAATGTAATATGTAACTATGCATGTAATCCTAACCCCATTTTTCTTATTTAATATAGTTAAAATTTCAATACAAGCACATATTCATGTTGAAATCAACGTAGCTTGCAAAAATAGAGGTAGCCATTTTTGAACCAAAATTTAATTCCTTTTAATGTGCAAGATGATGAGAGAGCTCACTTTGCATTTTAGAGCATTGTTGTAATAGGAAAATTTTGTTTTATAAAATTGTCAACCTAACTTTAGAACGGCAAGTAAAAAATTATTTCAACTTCGTATTTGAATTTGCATCCATATTTTTCTTTCCAAATTTTAATTTAAAAATTTCTATTTAAAATATTTACTCCGACCGTAACTCAAAAATCACGGTCGTTACAGACTCCCCCCTTATAAAAATTGCGTCCCCGCAATTTTCATACTAGAAGCAGTCAATAACATAAATAATTCATCTCAACAAAGATTCAAAATAGAAAAGATGGATATGAATTCTCACCCCCACCCGAAGAGGAGAGAAAACTGGGATAAGAACGCTCGATGAATTCTCTGGTTTCCCAAGTGCAATCCCTGGGGTTTGTGGACCATTGAATCTTCACGAGCGGAACTTCTTTGTTACGAAGGCGTTTCACCTCCGTAGCTAGCACACGAATAGGATTTTTCACAATAGACAAGTCGGGTGATATCTCAAGATCTTGCGACATATGGGGACCAATAATAAAATCTGAATCCCGAAGGCATCGACGAAGCTGTGATATATGATATATGTCATGAATTCTCGAAAACTGAGCAGGTAGCGACACACGATAAGCAACGGGGCCAATGCGTTCCGTAATAGGAAACAGTCCAATATAACGAGGAGCCAACTTCCCGGAGCTACAAAACCGCACCACACCCTTCATCGGGGAAACACGAATGAATACAAGATCGCCAATAGAAAATTCCAAAGGCTTCCTACGATGATCGGCATAAGATTTCTGCCTATTCTGAGCCTCCTTCATTCTCTGTCTAATAATATCAATACTCTCTGATGAATCACGAATATAATCGGGGCCGAGAACTAACTTTTCCCCGATTCCAACCAACAAGATGGTATCGACACGGCCTTCCGTAAAGAGCTTCGAAAGGAGCCATACCGATACTGGATTGAAAACTGTTGTTATAAGAAAATTCAACAAGAGGTAAGTGGTCTTCCCAACTACCACCAAAATCAAGAATGCAAGCTCGAAGGAGATCTTCTAACACTTGATTCACCATTTCAGTCTGACCGTCAGACTGTGGATGATAAGCAGTACTGAGATTGAGCTTAGTGCCCAAAGCTTTCTGAAGACTCCGCTAGAAACCACTAGTGAAAAGCGGATCTCTGTCACTAACAATATAACTAGGCACACCATGAAGTCGAACGACTTCTTTAATAAACAGCTTAGCCAACAATGGAGCAGTCCGATTGGACTTCATAGGAATAAAATGGGCTGATTTAGTCAATCTGTCAACAATCATCCAAATACTAGTATGGCCCGACCTCGAACGAGGTAGACCATCAATGAAGTCCATGGAAATCTGATCTCATTTCCATAATGGAATCTCAAGAGGCTGCAAAAGACCACTGGGACGCTGGTGTTCTGCTTTAACAAGTTGACAAGTCATGCAACGACTTACATAACTTGCAACATCATGCTTCATACCCTCCCAATAGTATAAGCGTTTCATATCAGCATACATCTACCCGGATGGATAGTATACTTAGAACGATGACAGTCCTCAAGAATGTCATTTCTAAGATTAGGAACATTAGGCATGATCAATCAACCCTTCTTCCGAATACAACCATGAACATCAATATCGAAATCCTTCAGATCATCACTTCGGGATTCCCATTCACAACTCTGAATAAGATAAGCAATATGTGGATCTTGTTTCTAGGCATCGGCAACACGATCCAACAAACTAGGACGAGCTTCCATGCTAAATAAAAGCACGAGAGAATCAGAAACTGAAGGACGGTCTCTAATATCACAAAGAGATAAAGCTTCCAAAATATTCCACTCTCTAGCATCATGGAAACAACAACCTGCTACTTGCGACCTAAGCGCATCAGCAATTCGATTACCCTTACCAGGGGTATACTGAATATCAAAATCATATGAAGCACGAAATTCGAGCCAACGCTGTTGCCTCATATTAAGCTCTTTCTGAGTTTATAAATACTTCAGAGATTTGTGATCAGTGAAGAGAATAAAACGATCGCCCAATAAATAATGTCGCCAAATCTTTAGAGCAATGGCTATAGCGGCTAACTTCAAATCATGGGTAGCATAACGAATCTCGTTAGGCTTTAGTTGTCTAGAAGCATAGGCAACTACTCTATCCTTTTGCATGAGAACAGCACCGAGCCCAAAAACACTGGCATCGATATAAACAATAAGATCATGATTCCCTTCAGGGACCACTAAGATAGGAGCATGAGTAAGGAGATCTTTTAACTTCAAGAAAGAATTCTCACACTTATCCGACCAAATGAAAGGAACAGCTTTTCTCGTGAGAGTGGTAAGCGGTAAAGCAATACGAGAAAAGTCCTTAATAAACCAGCGATAATAACTTGCCAATCCAAGGAAACTATGGATCTCAGTAACGGTCTCGAGCCTCTTCCAATTCTGAATAGATTCGATCTTGGAAGGATCGACAGAGATACCATCGGAAGAAACAATGTGACCGAGAAACTTCACCCCATTCACCCAGAAGTGACACTTGGAGAATTTGGCATAAAGCTGATGCTGACGAAGAGTGCTCAAAACAATCTCCAAATGCTGAATATGATCGGCTTCAGATTTGAAATAAATAAGAATATCATCAATGAAAAACAAGACGAACTTATCGAGATATTCCCGGAATATCCGATTCATAAGATCTACAAAATACGCCGGAGCGTTCGTCAAACCGAACGGCATAACAAGCCATTCGTAAGAACCATAACGAGTACGGAATGCAGTGAGAGGAATGCTATCTTCCGTCACTCGTAACTGATGAAAACCGGTAGCAAGATCGAGTTGGGAAAACAGCTTAGCGCCACTTAATTGATCGAACATGTCATCGATCCTAGATAATGGATACCTATTTTGGACAGTAAGCTCGTTAAGCTTGCGATAATCAATGCAAAGCCTAAGATTACCATCTGGCTTCTTAACGAAGACAACGACGTCGCCCTAAGGAGACGGCTAGAACGAATAAAATTCTTGCCTTCCAACTCAGATAATTGTTGCTTGAGTTCCTTATTTTCCTTAGTAGACATCCTCGTGGGAGGACGACTGACAGGATGTGCACCAGAGATAAGATCAATACGGAACTCTATTGCCCTCTTAGGCTGCAAACAAGAAATAGGCTCGAAAACATCAGAAAAATCACAAACTACCGGAATATTAGCAATGACATCCTCCGACTCGAAGGAAGAAATGAGAGCACTAGAAGCATGATCCATGTCTCGAAATACAATAGATAACTGCTCGCTAGCATAGGGATGTTTGAGATACAAAGTTCTTTCGGGACATAGAATTTGAACTTCATAACGAACGAGCCAATCCATCCCCAATATCATATCAAAACCAAGATGATCCATAACATGCAGATTTGCATGAAAGGTAAAATCACAAAGAATAATCTCAACATCAGCACACAACAAGCCAAGAGTAGCAGATCCACCAATAGGATTTACGATCCTCAAAGGGTCGCAAAGAGTAACAACATCCAAATGAATAATGTCAACAAGCTCCTTTGACATAAATGAATGCGATGCACCGGTATAGAAAAGAACTCTAATAGAACGACCACGAAATAAAATAAAACCTTCCAAAACAGAAGGAGTAATACCTTTGGGCTGAGAAGAAACACCAGAAGCTTTAGCAACATTAAGCTTCCCATATTTGAGACCCCTAGAAGCAGTAGGGCAATCAGAAAGCCAATGACCCTCTTTCTTGTAGTAGCGGCAAATACGAGGCTTAGGACAATTACGGTGAAGATGATCCAACGAACCACAATTATAGCACGCCCTCTGAACAGAAGGTGCACTACTAGGCTGAGAACTAGAGGTAACTTGCTTCTTCTTCTTCTGATTAGAGGAATTAGGCTTATGAAATGGAAACCTCTTCTTGTTGGGGTTCTTAGAAACCTCAACATCATCACCACTATCACGTTCCTTTTCAACAGCTTCAAGACAAAGAGCCGAATCAACAAGCTCCTCAAAACAGAGCTTAAGCTGAAGCAAAAGAACTTTCTTCAAATACTTCTTCAAACCACCAACAAAACGAAGATTCTTCTTACGCGATGTGTTAATGAACTCAACTCCGTATTTGGATAAGGCCTCGAAAGATGCAACATAATCAGAAAATATGACTTTCCTTGCTTCAACTCAAGGAAACTACGAGCAAGGTTAGTCTTTTTTGATTCAGGAACGAACTTAAGTTCAAAACGTTCCTTAAACTGAATCCAAGAGAGAGAGGACTCATCAACTTCCGCAATAAATAGCTCGTACCAATCGAGCACACGCTCTTGCAACATACTAGATGCCACGAGAACGCGATGATGATCAGAAAAATCCATCCGAAAAAATATGCGCTCACTAGTGCGCAACCAAGTCTGAACCTCCATAACGCTTTTCGATCCCTTGAAAGGCTTGCCTCCAAGGTGGGAATAGTCATTACACATGCGAGCGAAGGCAGACTTCTGATTAGGAGCCGCGGGAGTAGCAACAGGAGGCTGAGTACCCCATAGCTCCATAAACTGATCAGCTGACATATAGACACCGTCCGAATGAGAACCACTATACGGGCCTGCAGAAGAACGCTTCCCTCTACTTCTTCCAGCCATAGGCTGAGAGACAAGAGAAGGTAAGGATTAGTTAAACAACACACAATTGATAAGAAATTTAACAAATGGAATACTACGGAATATAAAATTTATTCTTAGACATACTCCACATGTTAAAGTGGAAGGAATAGATTAGAAAGGCACGAATAAAACTCTCGAATAGTTGTAACACATGTTCCATTCTGCTTCTGTTCTGTGTTTATTATAATTTGTTTTGAATCCCAGCTCTGATACCAATCTGTGACGCCCCACCTCTATGCTCACAATAACAAAGGTTATTATAAGGAATAACGTCTGCGATTACGAAGAATAAGGCTTGTTAGAAGCGACCATCCGTAAGTTATGCCTTAGACGAGTATTGATTACACCACTAGGAGTTGTGAAAATTTCTCCCAAAGATATAACTTCAATCCAAATCTAAAACGAAAATACAGTGGCTAAAGAAAAATCCATGACAACTCATAATAACAACAACACTGATAGTATAATCACATCAGAACAAAAATATCAGATATATAGCGGAAAACAAGTCTGGAATACATGCTACAACAATCGATAGTTCACATGAACCAAATGTACATAAACATATACATCAACATACATAAGACGAGAATCAAATAACCAAAAGTACTCCTCGGATGCTAGACAAAAGATGATGTGAAATCCCAAAAGCTGAAGCTGCTACAGAATCAGAGATAGTGATCACTCGGCCTGAACCGAGTATTATTTAAAAGAAAATAATAAGCGGATCGGTCTAATTTAAACTCAGAAATAAGTGTATGATAAACAACATTTAAACAAATAATTATAGTCTCGAATGAGACTATTCAGCATAACTAATCAATATAGTTTAAATTAAGAAATCTCAATTTAAACTACATCAAAATCGATTTTTAAATTCACAATTGAATTCAAAACAGCAATACGCAAATTTATAATCTTAGATGAGATTATACACAAACTCAACTTCCAAATTCATAATAGAATTCAAAGCAGCAAATCACAAAATCTAGAAATCAAAATAGATAACTAGAAAATCAGCAGTTTTAAATTCTAGAAATCAAAATAAGATAACTAGAAAATCAGCAGTCTCAAATTCTAGAAATCAAAATAAGATAACTAGAAAAATCAGCATAAAAGTGGATCGATCCCAGCAGATGGCGAGTTTTAGCTACGCCGCACGTGCATCTCAGATGGCCGAAGCCTACCAAGTACTATAAATTTTTGGCGTCCATCAGATGACCCGAAGGTCCGTAGAGTGACCCTAAGGTCTAGTACTGGTAATTGACCCGAAGGTCCATCAGATGACCCGAAAGTCCAGCAGAGTGGCTCGAAAGCCCAACAAAATCATCAGAATCATCAAACAGCAAATATTTCAATTAACGAGTCCGGAATTAACCGAAATAGTAAAAGTATGGTTCCATACTCCGCACTTTTGCTAAATCGTTAAATCTCTTCATCGTTTCCTTAAAAGTGCAAAATTGTGTATTCTATATAAATAACAATTTACGTTCTCAAAAGGACAAGTCCAGAATTAACCGAATCAGTAAAAATAAGGGTTCATAGTCCTCAATTTTGCTGAATCGTTTAAATCGCTTCCTCATTCTTTTGAAAGCGCAAACTGTAAAAATTTTGGAAACAATTTTATTTTAAAATGATTTTTAAAACACGTGATTAAAACAGCAACATTTGTAGCAATTTCGACGAGTAAATTACGCTTTTCAAAACACCGTAAAAACGGATACCAAATCAACGTTGCGGGATAACCGCTTAAAAATCCACTTTAACTTTGACGGTTACTGAAGTCAAAGCGACAGTAATTTTTATACGTCAAAATCTCACCGAAATAATTCGCATTCAATTAAAATACCGGTGTAAAATTCGTTATAAAAATAACGGTATCCAAATTTTCCATTAAAAACAAACACCGGTTCATGTGAATCAATCGAACTCATGTATATAATGAAAGTGGAAAATATTGATATAGCCTGGTCTCACTCTAGTTTCTCACGTTCAAAAATATAATGAAGATTGTCAATACATCCTACAAGTACTAACTACAATACATAAATTAAATTGTTTGCCAGTGAGTTGAACATGTGTATGTAATATGCTAATACTCAATTTGCAAAGTGAGTCACGTGTATGAACTATATTCTTCACGCAATACAAATAAAAATAAAATGATGTAGAGTTGCTTTGGTAAACTGCATTAACACATTCAACGCTACAATACACGTGAAAGGATAAAAATGTGACCTGGCCTCACTATACTTTTTCCATGCAAGTATTAATAAACGAAAATGGACCTGGGCATAGCAACTTATATAATGAAAAACAAATTTTATTCAAGCTATAAAATTGGTACACATGCATGCATCAAGGAGGGTACGCACATATGCATTGAGACAAATACATGCACATACACGTCTGAACTGAACTGACTCATGAAATATACCAATGTACTAACTACATGCAACTATTTTCAGGCATAATATTGTCTATGCAACAATGTACGTATTAGCAACACTATGAACTATGCAACCAAATGAAAAGAGTTCAATGCACAAAACATAAAAACAGAGCCGAGTGTCAAGGTTCCTATGCCACGCACCCTACTGTCTTTAATAAAGGCCTGGCACTGATTTTATGTTATATTTGCACGTGAAAATCTAGATGATAACTTGGACAACACTTTCATAAATTATAAGTTGTGCTCCCTTACACACATACTACAAGTAAACTATTACAACATGCCACCCCTACGCTTTCAAAACCAATTGCATTTGGCTTTTGACTAACCTGAAGCACGATATTAAAAGCATTTCCCTAAGCAATTCTCACTCCAGGCAAATTATGATATTAAGGATCCCAGTATAGAATGCTTCACTGAAGCTAAAGAAAAATGTCTCAGTTTAAATAGATGTGAGTTTTCACTCACCAAATTTGGCTTCAAGGCTAGCTAGCTACCCAGATTCAAATTGGAGCTGCCATTAATGCGTTTTTCTTTTACTTGTCACTGAAGTTTATTTTCTCTTTTTTTTTAAGAAAGACTGATTACACAGGGATGAAGGGTACAATTACATTAAAGGCAAAACGTGCCTTAGAGGAAAAGTGGTACACGGCTGCATAAAATAATGATGGTGACAATTTTTGAAATTTGTTTTATTTTTTCCAACAGACCAAAGGATCAAATTCAAAAGTATTCATCATCATAAGCAACGTGCAAAATTTTATCCAATATAATTTCCTCCTTATGCGAGAATAGGATCTTTGATAAAGATAAAAAAATTCATCCAAAAGTAGTTTCAAAAGATCATTACACCAAAGGTGGGGTTTTGCAGATCCTTATGATTTAATATTCAGTACCAAATAAAATCATTAAACAAAACTAGTTTTCAAAAATAAACAATGATCAACTGTGCAAGTTTCGTAAAAATAACACTATATGAGCCTACACTCTCAGTTGATTGCGTATAAAGGAAACAAGTGCAGACTGCAGAATGCTTGCAAATGCAATATGTAACTATGCATGTAATCCTAACCCCATTTTTCTTATTTAATATAGTTAAAATTTCAATACAAGCACATATTCATGTTGAAATCTACGTAGCTTGCAAAAATAGAGGTAGCTATATTTGAACCAAAATTTTATTCCTTTTGATGTGCAGTACGATGAGAGAGCTCACTTTGCATTTTAGATCATTATTGTAATAGGAAAATTTTGTTTTATAAAATTGTCAACCTGACTTTAGAATGGCAAGTAGAAAATTATTTCAACTTTGTATTTGAATTTGCATCCATATTTTTCTTTCCACATTTTAATTTAAAAAATTCTATTTAAAATATTTATTCCGACCGTAACTCAAAAATCACGGTCGTTACAATGTAGGTACTAAGAAAAAAGACTGTACAGTATAGAGATTCAAGCTATCAAGATAGAAGACTCATGAGTATCAAGATTATCAAGAGTTCAAGATTTGAAAGTTAAGTATTTTTTATTATTAGGAATTTTGTTAAAACTCATAGAAAAGCACTGGCATCTTAAAATCCAATTTATTCATGGAATGGAATCCACTTTAAGCCTGTTAAAAGGATGGAACCCTAAGTAGGATGGAATCTACGAAAAATCTAGTGGAATATTGTTTTGTATCCTCTAACTTTTTATTCAAAATGATTTTTCAAAATTATATCCTGTTTTCAAAATGTTTTCAAAACTTTCCTTTTAAAACATTCAAAACTCTCTATCCTGATTTTAAATAATTTTAGCCTCAAAATTATCTTTAATTTCAAAGTCAAATTACTCCTGATTTTAAACTGTCTTTTAATGTAATATATTTAACTTTTAAATATTTATACTTAGATTTAAAATATAAAATTAGAGTTAAATTCTATATATATTATTCTCTATATTTACTTATGAATTTTAACTATATTCAAGTGTATTTATAATGTTTAAATTAGTTTTAATATAAGATAAAGGTTATTTTCAAAGAAAATCAAAACATCAAAAAATGCTTTGGGATGTCGACATGCCTATATACCCCATGTCGACATGGTGTCAGTTGAGTTCAAAATTTAAATTTCAAAAGAAGTGCCTATTCGCCATAACTCCTCACGAATGGACATGACTGTTATTCTTCTATAAATAGGGGTTAGTTTCAACGAATTTCACATCATATTTTCTGGTTTTTCACTCCTCTTCTTCTTCCACATTTCTTAATACATATTCTTATCATTACTCTGCTGAAATCAACATTGAATCGAACTCGATTACTTCTAGTTTGATTCTCTATCACTCTCTCTACAAGATTCTCAGTGCTATTCAGAGTTATAAACTTCTTTGTAATCTATTAAGCGAGAAAATGTGTGATTATAGCCTTGAAAATCAATCAAGAAAGAAAAGGTGTGATTGTAGCCTTGGTAAATCAATTGGGTAAACTTATGGCCCGGAAATCAAGTATCTCTACCCAGAGGATCGAAATTCTGGAGGGTGTACCTCGTAGCCTTGAAACCGAGGGTGCAATTGCACAATTGCTTTTGAAAGGAAAGCCGTACTTGTGTTGCGGGACTAGATGTAGGGTAACTCCGAACTAGTATAAAATCTGGTGTGTTCTTTCCTTTACTGCTTTTATTTTATTTCTGCATCTATGTTTGTTTCTGTGATCATATCTGTGTCTGTATATTGAATATATCGGTGTCTAAATTAACATAAATCGAAAAAGATTTAGTAATTCTTTATTAACATTATTCACCCCCCCCCCCCCTCCCCCCCAGTGTTAATCCTAGCCTTAAGATCCGTAATCTGTATTTCTCACATATACACCCTGTCCTATCACCCCTATTAGATCTTTGTCCAAAGCAGGTGTAATGTATCAAAGTTAAGAACATCATGTACCAAGTTTAGACAAGTACATATGGATGTGTTTAGGCGCATCAAACATAGGTAGTTTGAATAAGGCATGAAAAGGGGAAGTTCGGTAATTAATTGTTGCTGATGGTAATTAGTTTGTGCTTAAGAAGTATCACACATAATTGGACAAACTAGCAATAAGAGTAACATTTTACATAAAAAACAGAACATATGCAACAATTGAAATATAAATACGCATGCATACACTTTCCCTCACACACACATATGCGTATTATATATACATATACAGGATAATAAAAATTAAAAAATACATTAGCGAAATCCTGGAGCAATTATCTCATTCCTCATGCTATATCAAATTCATTTTTTTCCCCGTCATTTAAATATTGTATTGTTCTATAAGGAATTTTTTTGGAGTAAGATCACGATTATCATCATATGACAATATCTATATACTGCTGTTGTTTTTCCATATGAAATCATGAATAGGTTGTAATGACAACCACGTTAACTTGAAATGGAAATTGGGAAACTGATATATTACTTGAGATCGTAAAGTTTCTTTTCCATATTATGAATATTCTTACGATTAACAGCATGAATTTTAACGATGGCAACTGAAAAATTCATACCCGATTTTGGTTTAATTTTAATTCATAGAAATCGAGGATATGATATCTCACATTTGATATAGAGGAATATAACCATATATTAGTGGATATCTTTAATCAACCAAATAATACCGACCTAAAGATGACGTGTAAATTTGAGTTCCGATCGTTTATTACAAACTTAAATACTCTACTATCATGCTAGTTTATTCCCAACCAGCCTTGATATATATAAAAGTCATATCAAATAAACAAACAACCATAACATTTTGTATGTCATATTATTTTTGCCTTTATGCACTACTACTACGTAAATGTGTGGCTATGTGTGTATCGTCTATTGTGTAGCTATGTGTCTATCATCTATCGATTCGATATAATTTTTTACAAAGGGGTAATATTAGGTAAAACTTCTAATTTGTACCAGTACAGTGTTAAATTATGGATCATCTACTTCAGTTCTATCTTTTGAAGTATTTCAGATCTACATGACCAAAATAGCTATTTTTCATTGATTTGTAAGAAGTGTGGGAAAAAGTGTAAAAAAGAGAAATAAGTGGATAGTTAAGGAGGCAAACAAGATAGATTATATAAGGCACAAAATTAGACCGTGTCCAACATGTTAAACTCAAATGATTTAATATTCTCACACTATAGCTCCATCAATTAATCAAAGTGACTTAGTCTCATTCATTACGTAGAAAATTTGAAATGTTTAGTTATTGTTTGTGAATGCACTATTGTAACATTCCTCACTTGGAGGCCCAAAACTAACGGGTACAAATGTTGCAGTCATCCATAATTATTATCCTTGACGACCAAATGCGGTAATGTTGGATACATTGATAGACAAAACATATGAATATGGAAAAAAAATTAAAACATCAAACAAGTTCCATACTCCATTTCAAATTCATTACATAATCCCAATACGAGACCACGTTTAAAGAAAATATATTTATTACAACATACGCCAAGAGCGACATATGAAGATGCCCCCATTGGATGATCAGAGTATATATATAGGCAATTAAACAACTTTGCCTTTACAACAACAACACGGCGGAATCAAAATAAAAGAGAACTCTAGATAGCTATCATACCTCTTGCATGTTACAAGAAGCTTATTCGTCTAAAGAGGTACCTGAAAATCTTAACTCCCAAACTACTCAAAATCAATTGAGTACCCGAGAGTTTAAGGGTAAAACATAAACTTCGAGTCAGACATAAAGCTTAGTATGAATAATAATCTACCATCTCAAATCATTTCGATATCTAGTGAGACCACACCGCGTAGCGGAATGAGTTTTCCCATCACTAGTATCCTAAAACCTTTATAAAACCATATATTGTGCTCCTGCATCCACAATGATTAAAACAATTCAAAACAATATGGTGATATACAAAACAAGTGAATCAATTCAGGATTACCTACCCCCACTCATTTTTGACTAGCTGTTTCATTTATAGTTTCTAGGGTCACTATTAACCTATTAGTTTTCATAGGCTTACTAATAACCTTTTTGATGTTTATGGACTCCCTGTCCAGTTTCATAGTTTTCATAGGATTACTTAGAACCTATTGGACCTTGCCAATATCTTTACTGTTTCATGGGTTCTCCCTGAAACTATTGGTAACTTCAATATCTTTTCTCTTATCCTAATTTTCGTGGGTTGACTAGGAACCTATTGACATCTGTCAATATCTTAATCCGGATATAGTTTTCATGGGTTCACTACAAACCTATTGGCCCCTGCCAATATCAAATCATACTTTTCATGGGCTAACTTTGAATCTGTCTTCCTAACATCTTATTTATACATAGTTTTCATGGGCTTACTATGAACCTATTGGCCCCTGCCAATATCTTTTCCTATACATAGTTTACATAGGTTTATTATGATACTATTGGCCCCCGCCAATATCTTTCTTTAATATTTAGCATCCTATATTCTGGTCTTCCCGACCTCCTGGATGCAAATCTACTCATTCAGGAGTTAACTTTATTTATATTCACTACTGGATCAAACCTAGCTGGTTATTCTGTCTTTCCCCAAAATATAGTTATGGGTCCATTACAATGTGAATATATGCATATATGAAGAAGAAAAAATAATAACTTGGTTAATCCAATTAACCTATTAATTAAGGAAAACTTCTTCAAAAACTCCATTTTAAAATACTTTATTCATTTATGCCATGGTTTTCCTTTAAAATGAGGTTAGGTTATTTGTTTTGAAAAGTAAGGCTTTCGAAACCTTTAAACATCACTTTCGAAACCCCTGGATAACCTACTTCGAAAGCATAGAAAACTTCTTTTCAAAATATTACATATCAACCTTTCGAAGCTCTTTAAATCCTCTCTTTCGAAACCAATATATATCTATCGAAGATATTACAACATTACTTAATAGTCTTTAAAATATAGCTTCAAAACCAATGAAAGCACCCCTTTCAAAACCATTGGTTTACTCAAAAACATCTTTTGGATCAAAGTGAATATATACGAAGGTATCTCTTTCGAAACCTTTAATCCTCATATAAACTTATCTGAGTAAAACTTTATGGCGTTGGTACCATCCTTTTGAAAGCGTCATGACATTTAAGAAAAACATTAAAGGATAGCATCGAAACCCCCTTTCGAAGCCATTACCTTCGAAACCCTCGAACTCTTTCGAAAGCATTTAGGAAGTGGCTTCGAACATCTTTAAAACAAAATCTACCCTTCAAAAGCATTGATGACTTCAATACACTCGAAAGGCAAAAGAACCGCAGCTTGGTTTTGACTAAGTCAGAACCACCACTTTCGAAAGCATCATTTTATAAATAAAGGAACCCATTCGAAAGCCTATACTTTTAAAACATAAAATGGCAACCCCTTCGAAAGCTATTGGAAAACCCCTTTCGAATGCATATATTTTGACTTCAAAAGCTTTAGTAAAACAAAGCAGGCGCTTTTCTTTGGAAACAAACAAAGGTTTCGACCAAATCGGAAGCAGTGCTTTCAACACCATGCCTTCTGCCTTCCTCCAATCCACTATGCACCAATTTCATTAATGCCTTGTGTATTGGTTTCGGCATGGGTTAGTCTCGAGAGACGGTTTTCACTTGGTCAAGGCAGAATCATAGGGTCGAAAGGCAGCTTTTAAAAGAGGCGGAACATACTTTTTTGGGTAAAGACTGAATTAAAGCCAATAAAAGCAATTATTTTATAACTAACCTTCCTCGTTGTAAACTTTTACTTGGTTGCCTTAATTTTCAAATTCTTTCTCAAATTAACTGCCGTGTAATTCTAGATCTAAATCAAGATTAATTTAATAAATAAGCTCTTCCATTAAGCCAAACAAATAATGCAAATAAGTCCTTCTAAAATAATTTAATTTCCATAGCAAATCATGTAAGAAAAATCCCTAAAAATCATAGAAATTCACTTTTATCATGTTATCAACATACAAAAGTTCTAGACATAATTTTTTCCTGAAATTACATTTAAATCAAACAAACTATAATTTAAACATATCATCATCCAAATCATAAAAAACGAATTTAATCCTAAATCTGAAAACATATGATCATTAAAAAAATGGAGATGGTATAAATTATTATTCACCTTGATTAGGATAAGGAGATTGGATTGAGATTAAGATTTATTCATCTTCTTTAATTCCTTAGCTTGATTTAAATTATCTCTTCTTTTTCTCCCTAGTAATGGTCGGCTCCTCTTCTTATGTGTGCGTTTTATTTTTGTGAAAGTGAGAAATGAAAGGGAATGGTATAAGGAATGAGAAAATATATAAGGGTTATGGTAATAGGGTGCGACTTTTTCCCATTATGCCCTTGTGTAATTTATTTAGCTTACAAACCATTCCTAAGCCCATTTAATTTGTTATGCACGGCCTCCTTATTATTTATTCAAATCTCAATCCCATAATCCCTCTAATTATTTACCTTATTCTATTTAATTTATCTAATTAGATCTCCTGAATTATGTTACTAAAAATTAGGGGTGTTACAGCCTCCCCTCCATAAAGAATTTCATCCTCGAAATTCAGTAAGGACTAAATACTAAACATGGCAATCATTCATAACGACTCCTAACAACCATACTAGCCTATCTGACTAGCAATTATCCACATAAATCTAATATCGACATACCCTCAAAGTAGATCAAGATAAGTATCTCGAATCATGTCTTTTGTCTCCCAAGTACAGTCCTTCTCGTTGTCGCTCCACTAAACTTTCACCAACTTGACTGTCTTGTTCCTTAATATTTTCTCATCTCTTGCTATAACCCGAACTGGTTGTCTAACAAAAGTCAAATTAGGCTCTACTACCAAATCTTCCAACCTTACTGGAGGAATAGTAATTTCTGGATCATGCACATACTTGCAAAGATAAGACATATGAAATACATTATGGAAACCTGCCATACTACTCGGCAACTCTACTCTGTATGCGAGCTTTTCCGTCATCTCCATAATCTGGAATGGACCAACATATATTGGTACTAGTTTCCTTGACTTTCCAAACCATACCACACCCTTCATTGGTGATACATTAATTAAAACTTTATCTCCAACTGAGAATTCTAGGTCTTTACACCTCTTATCTGTGTAACTTTTTTGTCTAGATCAAGCTTCCTTCATCCTTTCTAGGATCAACTCAATCTTCTCTAACACCTCTCTAACCAATTCTGGATCGAAGACCAATCTGTCTCCAGTCTCTAACTAACATGCTGGTGATTTGCATGGCCTTCCATACAAAGCTTCAAAAGGCGTCATTCTTATACTAGTTTGATAACTATTATTATAGGAAAACTCAACCAAATGTAGGTTATCTTTCCAAGATCCACCAAAGTCCAATACATAAGCTCTTAATAAATCCTTGAGTACCTTATCGACTCTCTTCGTCTACCCATCTGTCTAAGGGTGATAAGATGTACTCATCTTAAGCTTAGGGCCTAACACATCCTGTAGACTCTTCTAGAATTCACTAGTAAACAAAGCATCTCTGTCACTGACTGCTACTAGGAACTCCATGTAGTCTAATTATGTTCTTCATGAATACTTAGCTAAACATGTGTCGACCTGTTTGACTTAACTGGAATGAAATGGGCATCTTGGTCAATCTGTCCAATATAAGCCATATATTTTCATTTCCCTTATTTGACCTTGGCAACTCGTCTATAAAATCCATGGATATCGAATCTCATTTCTAAAATGGAATCTCTAGAGATTGAAGCAATCCACTTGGCTTTTGATGTTCGTGTTGATAGTTTGCACACTGCCTAACACACAAGCCAACATCCCTCTTCATACCTTCCCAATAGAAGCTCCTCTTTATATCTTGATACATCTTAGTCCTTCCAAGATGAATTGTAAATTTGGATCGATGGCATTCTCCAAGAACTTCTTTCCTCAAGTTCTCAACATTTGAAACACACAACCGTCCTTTCTTTCTCAACAGTCCCCTTTGGTCAAGACTAAAATGTTTCAGATCATCGATCTTAGTTTCAACCTCAAGCCTTCTAATCCTCTCAGCTAATATTGGATCTTGTTTCTTCTGAGAAGTTATCATTTCGATCAATACTGGTCGAACTTCTAAATAGGACAACATGGCTGTATTTTGACTAGAACTAGCAGTCGATCTTAACTGCAAACTACAAGTAGTCAAAGCTTCTAAATTCTTCCATTCTACCAACATAGCTAATACCACATTCTGATGTCTTCTGCTAAGGGCATTTGCTACCTTATTTTCTTTCCCTGGTCTATACTCCATACCAAAATCATAAGCAGCCAAAAACTCCGTCCACCTCTGCTGTCTCATATTCAACTCGAAAGTACCATAAAGACTTATGATCTGTGTATAGCTCAAATCTCTTCCCTAAGAGATAATGCATACAAATCTTCAATGCGAAGATCACCGCAGCCAATTCCAAATTATGAGTAGGATATCTCACTTCATGTGGTCTAAGCTATCGTGAAGCGTAGGCAATCACTTTACCCTTATGCATCAACACAGCCCCCAGTCCAGTTCCACAAGCATCGGTATACACTACCAACCCTTGGTTTCCGTCTGAAACTACTAACACAAGTGCATAGGTCAACAAATGCTTTAACTTAAGGAATGCTTCCTAACAATTGTAGGACCAAACAAACTTCACCTCCTTTCTGGTTAGCTTAGTCAAAGGTGCTGATATCCGTGAGAAATCCTTAATGAATCTCCGATAATAGCTAGCAAGTCCAAGAAAGCTTCTAATATCAGTCATCGTCTCTGGTCTCTTTCAATTATTAATAGCTTCGATCTTATCCGGATCGACTGACAAGCCCTTCTCTGAAACCACATGACCAAGAAACTTAACCTCTTCTTCCAAAAGTAACACTTAGAAAACTTCTCTTTTAGCTGATGCTGCCTCAGTGTCTCTGGCACAACTCTAAGATGATCTTCATGCTCCCTTTCATCCTTAGAGCATACCAAAACGTCATATATAAACAAGAGCACAAACCTATCTAAGTACTCTCGAAATACTCGATTCATCAAATCCATGAAGAAAGCATGTGCATTCATTAACCCGAATGGCATTACTAACCACTTGTACGAACCATACCTAGTCCGAAATGATGTCAAAGGAGTACTGTCATCTACCACTCTTAACTGATGGAAACCTATCGCCAAATCCAACTAGAAAAACACTCCAGCTCCACACAACTGATTAAATAGATCATCAATTCTCGGTACAGGATATTTGTTCCTAATTGTCCTCTCTTTCAAATTATGATAGTCGATACACATCCTCAATAACCCATCTAGTTTCTTTACGAATACCGTAGCCGCTCCCCAAGGTGAACTGCTTTGTCTAATAAAATTACTCCCTTGTAGATCCACTAGCTTCACTTTCAATTCCTTCATATCGGTCGGTGTCATCTTACTAGGTGGTCTACTTACAGGTTTAGCTCCTGGAACATGATGTATCCGAAACTCAACATCTCGCTTTGGTGGTAGTCCTGTGACTGGCTCAAAGACATCTGCAAACTCTCTTGCTGCTCAAACTTGACTTAACTCTTCTTCCACTTCCATAGCGCTTAACAAAGAACAACTACCCCAGCCGGAATTCTCCACTGAGAATACAATTCTGTTATGACTACCAGGATGTCTTAGTGATATCTTTCCATCTAGGCAAAATATCCTAACCTCGTACTTATTCAATCAATTCATACCAAAAATTATTTCAAAATCTACGAAATCGAAAACATGCAGAGCGCATGCAAACTTATGACTTACCAAGTCAAGCTCTAACTGGTCACATCTCATCTCCGGAGTTGAATACCCTCCTACTGGATTCGCAACCCTTAAGAAAGTAACAAGGTATGTGGTTTCTAAGAACAACCTATCAACCAAACACTAGGATATAAATGAATGTGATGCACCGGTAACAAATAGTATCCTAACTGGTATACTCTAAATCATAAAAGTACCTTCCATTACAGTCTTTCCTTTTTCAGTTGCGGTTGACTTTGCAGATGATGGTCCAACAGCAAAAATCTTTCCCTTGTCCGCCCTAATCGGTTCTGGACAGTGGTTCTTATAATACCCAACTTGATCACAGTTGAAGCACTTTACATTCTTCTTATCTGCAGCCTTCTTCCCCTTGCCTGATGGGCACTCATTTTCATAATGACCCTTCTTGTCACACTTGTGGCAAACTAAATCAGCCTTTTCCTTCATGGCAGTATCTCCCTTCTGGGCTCCCTTCTTCTTAAAGAACTTCCTCTTCTTTCCCTGAGAACCTTGGGTTTCAACCGGCTTCTCTCTAGCACAAACAGCAAGCATTTCTTCATGGAAAATTTTCATCTCCACCACTACATTACTAGGATCATGGATATGTGTCAGGGTCATCCTAGCAAGCTCATGTTTTAATCCCCGAATTAGTCTCTCATCTCTCCTGATGACGATGTCTATAGTATTATATCCATAAGGGGACAACTCATCAAACTTAGCAGCATACTCAATAACCGACATCTCTCCCTGCTCCAAATCCAAAAACTTCCTCAGCAGTGCTTAGTAACCTTGGACATAAACCTCTGTTCAATTCTCCGTTAAAAATCAGCCCAAGTCAGTTCCTCCTCCGGAACTCCAACAGTGACACTGTTCTACCAATGAAGCGCTAACTCTTGCAACTGCCTAGAGGCCAACCTTCTCTTCTTCTCATCATCTAAACCCAAATCAGCAAAGTTACGCTCACAGTGCAATAACCAATTCTCTACCTCTATGGCAATCTCCATCCCCATAAATGGCTTCCCACCAAGACGGGTGTAATCTCTACTCAGCTTAGCATAATTATTCCCAACTGGAGCCATAGGATTGGCTCTTTCAACATTTCTAACAACACCAGCAGCATCTCCTGCTTGCATCTTATTGACGAAGAACTAATACATCACCCCTATATCTACTGGTGGATTTCCAACACCCACAATAGCATCAACATCTTAGTTAGCATTAGCCTGTCGACATTCATTCCTCCTGGAATATTTTCATTGGTTGTGGTGCTTCCTCCATCAAGATTTCCTCTTCCGTTTCCTGCTTTCATATCTTCTTTCTCGTAAATCTGCATATGAGCCTTAGTATGATACTGAAGAACGGTCTAAGAGAGAGGGGAATACGTACCTATATATATATATATATATATATATATATATATATATATATATATATATCAACTACAGCGTTAACCCAAACCCTGATCTTATTTTTTGATTTATTGGATTATGTTTGAAAATCTTTTAGGTTTAATTTCTTCTAAGTTCCATAAACCTATGCTCGATACCAACTTGTAACATCCCCCGGTTGGAGACCCAAAGCTAACTGCTATCGATGCTGCAGTCATCCATAGTTATTAATCATCGACGAATAAATATGGTAATGTTAGATACACTGATACACAGAAACACATGAATATGGAAAAAATTTAAAACATCTAACAAGTTCCACATTCCATTTTAAAACATTTCAAATTCATTACATAATCCCAGTAAGAGAATCACGTTCAGAAAAAATATATTTATTGCAACATACGCTAAGAGCGGCATATGAAGATGCCCCATTGGATGATCGGAGTATACATATAGGCAATTAAACAACTTTGCTTTTACAACAACAACATAGCGGAATCAAAATAAAAAAGAACTCTAGATAGCTATCTTACCTCATGCACGTCTCTAGAAGCTTATTCGTCTAAAGAGGTACGTGAAAACCTCAGCTCTCAACTACTCAAAATCAATTGAGTACCCAAGAGTTTAAGGGGAAAACTTAAACTTCAAGTCAGACATAAAGCGTGGTATGAATAATAATCTACCATCTCAAACCATTTAGATATCTAGTGAGACCATGTCACTTAGAGAAACGGGTTTTCCTCTCACTAGTATCTGTGCTCCTACATCCACAATGGTTAAAACAATTCAAAAAAATATGATGATATGCAAAACAAGTGAATCAATTCAGGATTACTCATCCACATTCATTTTTGACTAGCTGTCTCATTTATAGTTTCTAGGTTCACCATTAATCTTGTAGTTTTCATGCGATCACTAAGAACCTATTGGCCCATGCAAATATCTTTACTGTTTCATGGGCTCTCCCTGAACCTATTGGTAACTCCAATATCTTTTCTCTTATCCTAGTTTTCATGGGTTGACAAGGAACCTAATGACATCTGTCGATATCTTAACCTGAATATAGTTTTCCTGGTTCACTACAAACCTATTGGCCTCTGTCAATATCAAATCATAGTTTTTATGGGCTAACTATGAACATGTCTTCCTGACATCATCATTTATACATAGCTTTCATGGGCTTACTATGAACCAACTGGCCTCTGCAAGTATCTTTTCCTATACATAGTTTTCATGGGATTATTATGAACCTATTAGCCGCTGCCAATATCTTCCTTTAATATTTTAGCATCCTATATTATGGTCTTCCTGACCTCCTAGATGCAATCTACTCATTTAGGAGTTAACTTAATTTATATTCACTACTGGATCAACCTAGCCGGTTATTCTACCATTCCCCAAAATATAGTTATGGGTCCGTTACATCTGAATATATACAAATATGAAGAATCAAACATAATAACTTGGTTAATCCCTTTAACCTATTAATCAAGGAAAACTTCTTTAAAACTCTATTTCAACATACTTTATTTATTTATGTCATCATTTTCATTTAAAATGAGACTGGGTTAGTTGTTTCAAAAAATAAGGCTTTCGAAACCTTTAAACATCACTTTCGAAACATCTGAATAACCTCATTCGAAAGCATAGAAAACTTCATTTCAAAACATTACATATCAACCTTTCGAAGCTCTTTAAATCCTCTCTTTCAAAACCAAAATATACCTTTCGAAGGTATTAAAACATTACTTAATAGTCTTTAAAATATTGCTACGAAACCAATGAAAGCATCCCTTTCGAAACCATTGGGTTTACTCAGAAACGTCTTTTGGGTCAAAGTGAATATATACGAAAGTATCTCTTTCGAAACCTTTAATCTTTCATATAAACTTGTTTTGGGGAAAACTTGATGGCGTCGGCACCTTCATAACATTTAAGAAAAACATTGAAGGTTAGCATTGATACCCCCTTTTTGAAGCCATTACCTTCGAAACATTTGAACCCTTTCGAAAGCATCTAGGAAGTGGTTTGGAACATTTTTAAAACAAAAGCTACCCTTCGAAAACATTGATGACTCCAATACACCCGAAAGGCAAAAGAATCACGGCTTGGTTTCGACTAAGTCGAAACCACCACTTTCGAAAGCATCATTTTACAAATAAAGAAACTCATTCGAAAGCCTATACTTTTAAAACATAAAATGGTAACCCCTTTGAATGCATATGTTTCGACTCCTTCGAAAGTTTTAGTAAAACAAAATAGGCGCTTTTCTTTGGAAAACAAATAAAGGTTTCAACCCTATCGAAAGAAATGCTTTCGACACCATACCTTCCGCCTTCCTCTAATCCACTATGCACCAATTTCATTGATGCCTTATGTATTGGTTTCGGCATGGGTTAGTCTCGACTGAGATGGTTTCGACTTGGTCGAGGCGGAAGCATAGTTTTGAAAGGCACCTTCTAAATGAGGCGAAACATACTTTTCTGGGTAAAGGCTAAGCCAATGAAAGCAATTATTTTATAACTAACCTGCCTAACTCTAAACTTTTAATTGGTTGCCTTAACTTATCAAATTCCTTCTCAAATTAACTGCCGCGTAATTCCAGATCTAAATCAAGATTAATTTAACAAGTAAGCCTTTCCATTAAGCCAAACCAATAATGCAAATAAGACGTTCTTATAAAATAATTTAATTTTCATAGCAAATCATTTAGGAAAAATCCCAAAAATCATAGAAATGCACTTTCATCGTGTTATCTAACATACAAAAATTTCAGACTCAATTTCTTCTTGAAATAATCGAAATTAAATTTAAACCTAATTTTATTATATTTTCCTTTGAAAATTCATAATAATCTTTCCATAACTTGAAAAATTACCAAAATAAAAATCCAACTCCAAAATCGCATTTTACATAACATATAATTTTTCCATGGCATAAAAGTTCAATTTCAACCGGTTTTGCCCTAACCGCATAAATCCTCATTTAAACAATTATGTTTAAATCAGACAAATTATAATTCAAGCATATCATCATCTAAATCATCATAAAAATGAATTTAATCTTAAATCTGAAAACATAGGATTGTAAAATAAAATAGAGATGGTATAAATTATTATTCACCTTGATTAGGATAAGAAAATTGGATTGAGATTAAGATTTATTCACCTACTTTTAAGTCCTTAGCTTGATTTGAATTTTCGCTTCTTTTTCTTCTTAGTAATGGCGGGCTCCTCTTCTTACGTTTGCGTTTTATTTTGTGAAAGTGAGAAATGAACGTGAATGGTATAAGGAACGACAAAAATATATAAGGGTTATCGTAATAGAGTGCGGCTATTTTCCATTATGCCCTTATGTAATTTAATTAGCTTACAAACCATTCTTAAGCCCATTGGCCTTCTTATTATTTATTCAAATCTAAATCCCCTTATCACTCTAATTATTTACATTATTCATTTTAATTTATCTAATTAAATATCTTGAATAATATTATCAAAATTTAGAGGCGTTGCAACTATACATGTAGTTGGTCATATCTGATTGTCATAATTCCGAAAATGCAAAATTTGCGCAGACGAACAGCTTCTATTTGGTTTTTGATCAGAGAGTGAGATGTGCTTTCAGGATGAAAGCATGATGATTTTACCCGCCATCGTTTAAGAATAATAGTGATATTTAAACTCTATAAACAAGAAACATGCATATAAAACTTACAACAAATACATGTAACTTGCATAAATCAGAAACACAACATGCAACTTACATTTTGCAATTCATTGATAATTAGCTTAACCGTGGAATACAACAATTTATGACCTTTCTCGACTACAAAAGATCAGAAGTTGAAGAACATCATTAAACATACCATACGTTTCTACTCACATTACATACAACCCAATGCCATTTACTAAAAAGAAAAAAACATAGTGTTTCCCAAAAGTCATACATTATTCACCATACTTCAACCATCATTCAAAAATATACCAATTTACCCGATGCCATAGTGCTTCCTTTAGGCAGTTCGGTATCAAAAACATCAACAGGCAAGCGTGACCAAGCTAAAGAATCATTCCTCTCAGTCTTCAGCTTCAAAACAAGAGTAAATACAGCAGCCAGCATACACAGGAATGCAAGTCCGCATACTAAAGATTTTCCAACTGCTACAAAGCTTCCCACAACTCTTGGATCTTCAAGCACAAAATTTATGGCAAAATCTCCATCAAGACTACCAACCGAATTGTTCATCTTCATGATTTCTAATCCATTTAGCAGTGCGCCAACTCTTGATATTGATGCATCCGTTAACTTAGAAGGTCCAACATTGATGGTCAAATAACCAGATTTGCCAGCATCAACAACAAAGTCGATATAATAAGGAGATGCCAAGTATCCTACTGCATCGGATATATCAAAATCTTTGTATGCAAGATACCCATTGATGTATATGTCAAGATAAAGTTCATTGAGAACTAAACTTGCAATGTCGCAAAAATGCAATCTAACCAAGTATTTGTAATTGGGATCAACAGCAAATGCCCATGTCATATTAGTCTTGCTAACTCTGGCATTGTTCAAGACATTTTCAGGCACAACTTCAGGGCTAGCTCCATACTTTCTATACATTATTCTCCCTCCAAAAGTAACTATTTTGGAATGTGAAGCGGATGTTATAAAACTACTATCAGGAACCCAGTTTCTCCAAAATGTATCATTAAAAGGTGTGACTTTAGCACCACCAACGTTGACTCTATAGAAACTTTGCAGTGCTTGTTTGTTTAACCCATAAAAGCTCTCAACTATATCATTTCTTACCAATCGTGCTTTGTCTCCGAAAAGATCGTCAGGGGCAGAAACCACTTCGATTGCGTTGACAAAAGCAAAGGAGGATGTGGAAGCAGGAATAAAAGCGAGGGTAAGCTTGTCAGAATCCAAATTTACAAAATACTCCTTCACTTTTACGGAATTGGAAACCCCATCGTGTACTTCAAAGGAAAAATTCTGCAACAGAACAAAACCCGAAGCAAGCACGTGAAACTTGGCGGAGGAAAGATTGAAATTATCGGACAGGTATGGACTGAAATGAAGTCTTATTAAGTGGGTGCCTCTAGCGTTGATTTGGAACTCGTAGGCTGATGGCTTGATGAAGATTCTGGCTGAGTCGTATAAAGGAGAGATTCTTCTGGAATTAGGGATGGAGATTTTGTAGGTGGCAGAGGAAGAAACGAAGTTGGAGTCGTGGGTGAAAACGCGGCGGTCGTCGAGAGTCACGGGTTTGGAGCAGGATCCGCAATCGAGTAGATAGTTGTCGATCGGGGAGAAGTGGGAGCAGGAGAGAGAGACGAGGAGAGAGAAAGCGAGGAGGAGGAGGAGAGATTCAGTCATGATTTGATTTTGGGTTTTAATAATTTTGGGGGAAATTGCGATTTTAGTTGAAGAGGACAGAGAAATAGAAAAGGAAATAAAGGAGAGTGAAGATATGACAGGTGTAAAAGGACGCGGTGTAGAAAAAATGAGAAGAATTCAACAGCGCGTTTTGAGCTGCTTGTGTTGTGGATCTGAGCAGTATCGGGTACCGTTCTACGAAAACGGCTTTGAAATTACCAGGGTAATTTGGATGAGTTTAGCTGAGACTAATCTGATCGTTTATGGTCGTATTGTTTGGCAGTACATGGACAGATAGCTACATACTGTTGATTAGAGTTTATAGTATGGATTAACCGAGAGGTATTACTATCTACTCACACCACCAAATATGCACCTCTCATCCGCTTTTTATTTTTCTCACTTGCTGAATTATTCCATACATCCATCCACATTCACCAATTAAATTTATGTTTTTTCCTGACACGGTTGCACTTTCCAAGAAAACATATCGATATATTGACCTCACTTTAAAAAAAAAAAAACCAAAACAACTAAATTTATTCGCCTCTTCCTTTCTCCTGGAGCATGCTCGAATCCTTAACCCAAAAATTAGGTTGATTTTCAAACAGATCAAAACTACAACAAAACATGGTTTTGAAAAACCGTTCAATTCCAAAACTCCTTTTTTAATCAAAAATTAAATTACTGTATATGATACTATTTCAGCCAAAATAAATTTTTTGTTACATACTACCTTAAAAAAATATCAATACAAACTACAACAAATTCAACCTTGAATTTAACGAAATTAAATCGCACACAAATAACTTGCATGGTTTAGTAATAGAAAAACTATCAATTCTTACCATGATTTGTTCCAAAACAATATAATAGGCCTTGTTTGCATTACTAATTTCTATATGTTCGGCCATTGGTTGTTGATTGAAGAATCTATTATTGTGTTTTATAATTAGGGTTTTATTTTTATATGTCTACATCGTTTGATAATGCAAAACAAATCTTATTTTTTCCTCAATTTTGCATAACCAACCGAAGTGGATTTTATAGTACTTTGTTAAATTAATTTCACTACATATTTGATATTTAAGTGCGTTAGGAATAGCTAAATGTGTAGATGGTAGCACCATTAATGAAAAAGATAAACTTGTGTATTAGTTTGACGTAATTACAGTGCAAGACATTTATTGTATTTTTCATTGATTAAACACGGACAATATGTTGAAAACAAATTACTCACATATGTAATAAGCTAAAGATGAAGAATCGATTATGGGTGCGTTCGTGAGTTTGGATTGTCCGGTTTGGATGTCGGATGCGTCAGGCGTCTGAACTGGGCTATAATTTTTCTAGCCCAGTTGGATTGGCACAAGAGGATCGACGCATCGGACGTCAACGGCTAATTATCCGTTAGTATACCAAAAACTCATCTAACTTTAAATGGTCGTATTCTTGAAACTATAAGTCCAAAAATATGTTATGACCACTCTACGGGATGAGAAACATCATATCATTCTTTTGGAAGTGGTTTTAGATCTTAATTCGGCTCCTACCACAAGTTATAGCCTTTATAAGTTTTTAAGGTCAAAACCATCCGATATTTATTCTCGATGTCAAAATTTCAGTACTCAACATTATCCAGTACTCAACATTATCCGAAGATGTATTTAATTTAAATCCAATTAATTATAAACCTAATATTTTTTCGATCTACGTAAAAATGTGGGTCGTTACGTTATTACTCCATTTAGAAAATTCTCCCCTAAAATTCACTAAACACATATAAACAACAATGTCCAACATCGACTCTGACAATGAAGATTTGATTATGTGTCAACGGAATTTTCATATGAAAAGAATTTGCTTTATTGCGTCGTGTGATTGCTTGGAATCTTATAGTCTAATGGCTACAAAAGAAATCCAAATTAAAGAAATTATAGCAATATTTATAAATGAATATCTTGAAGAATAATATAAAATTCAAATACCGGTGTGATAGAGAATAAACCCGTCAAATGATCATAGGAATAACATTCTTTATTGCATTCGTATTTAGTATTCTTTATCATACGAACCAAAAATGTATTTTTAGTTCTGCAATATTATGTCTGCTCTAATGTATTTGTTATTATAAACCGTTCTATTTTTATTGTTGTTTAACTTATTAAAATGTAATCATGATTAACAACAATTAATATGACACAACTTTAATAAAAGAGAAATTTTGGCACACGTCCATATAACTAAAAAAATAAGCTTTAAGTCCCTACCCATTTTCTTTTATAAAACGGAAAATTATTGTCAAGGACAAAAAATTTCAGCATTTTAGCCTCAATGATAGACCTTCAGTATTTTAGCCTGAAGGACAACTTTCTTTAGGTATCAGTTTTTAGTTATTGATAGCAGTTTTTAGGTATCAATTTGTAAGTATCGGTAGCAGTTTTTAGGTATTAGTTTTTAGTTGGTTTGGAAGAATATTTGTCCTGATGAATAATTTTGGAAGAATGTTTGTCCTTTTGAATAATTTTTAGAAGAATGTTTGTCCTTGTGGTTAAAATATTAAGGTCGTGTCCTTGAAATATATGAATTTTTGTCCTTTAAATTAATTCTCTCATTATAAAATACACCTATATTTTCAAAAAATGGTAAAATTTAGGGAATATTTTGGTGATCTTACTACCTTAACATATGCTTTTACCCCTAGTAATTATTTAGATATTTTGTTGTTATTTCGTTATCTGCTTTTCCTAGATTGAAATTTCGATAAGAAAACTTGAAAATTTCGAAATTGATGTTTTAACCATTAACCCTTGGCGGGTAAAGTAAGATTAGCAAACTTTTGTATAGACCACTGAAGGTAGTAATAAGTAAAATATGAAGTATAGGAAAAGAAAAAATTTGAGTGTGAAGTTTTTATAAAGGTTATGAGGTGTGAAAGATAAACAAAAGAGAAAGAATAGATATAGCCTTATGGGATATGTCCATAATTCATAAATACCCGTAATACATGTCTTGGCATTGATTAAATTATATGTTTAGGAATCACATGAACCAATATTAAAATTCTCGAACGATAATTTCTTACGACTCAGTCAAAGTAGAATCATTGGTCTCTACTCAGATCCTTAAACCATGGAACACAAAAAGGGTATAGATCGTGCAAGTAAAAAGTAAGTTCAGAAAAGAAACAGCTAGTTATTCAGATAAAGGAGAATCATTGCCCAATAGCACGAAATGGAAATTCTCATTGCGCAAGAAAATTAAATCCTTCGTTGTTGCATATGCAATTACGACAAGTTACTCTCATATTCCTTCCAACATGGGTCGGAGTATGGATCTGGTAAGAAAAGATGGATGATGAGTTAGATGTAAGTGCAACTCATGAGGTGATTACTAATAAGAGCGAGCAATTTTCCATTGAACCCATGTCGCATAAGAGAGCGGTTGCCATAGGAGATGACGATTCATAAATCAACTGAGGCCAACATGGAGATCAGTTTACAATGTCGTTTCTAATATTGTGTCAAGCCTGTTTTCAAATAACATTCACTGTTTACATGCTAGATTAGATGTATACATTATCAGGCTTGCGTTTGATAATCTATGTGACACAGGAGATGAAAGTCGTCTTATGGATCGAGTAATATGAAAGATTCTACTAAACTAAGTGTAATGGCCGGCAAATCCATACCCCTTTGAGCCGACAATATTCTCCAACAGTTCAACGCAAAGTGGACGAAAATATGAACAATTAGGGTTAAAGAAGAGAGAGGTAGAAGAAGAAATAGAAAACGATATCAGAATCTAATAATCGCAGCGGAATAATATATAATAGATAAATGACCGATCTTTATACAGAAAGGATTATATATGTTTTATACATTATATCATCAGAGTACAACACAACCAATTGCAAAATACTGGATAGTTATATTAATTTGTCCCCACAAAAGCTGTCTACACAACATATCAAACACAGCGGAAATAAGACAGATACGTGTGATACGTCTCTCCATCCTGCACATCCATTGAGCTCCATAACAGTCCATCCAGAATCTGTACTCTATATTACTCGGTCTGACCCCAAGCATTATAGTAAAATCACACCCGAGTCAGTTTGGAAAACCCACGTGAGAAAACACACTCAATTGGATTATTAAAGTTTTCAAAGTCCTTTTGAAATCAAAGGTATCTCATAAGACTACGCCACAAATAAACATGCCGGGTTTTCACCTTGCAATAAACAAAACATTTCTTATCAAATCTTCTGATATTATAGTACTGTCTATATACAAATACTTATTCAAATAGTCGAAATTATTACATTCATTAAATTCCAGCATAATAGGTATACAAGCAAGTCCAAAGGCACTTATTGGAGATTTGGTTTCCATCAATGGCATGACTACTGGGATACCATCCCTCACAGCACCTGGTCTAGATCAAAGTACCGAGGATCCACCCTGATCCCCTACAACACAAGGCGGAGCTAACCCTTACTGGATAGTCCGAATAAGATCACCCCGCGGTTGGGATCAGCAACCACCTACACAGCCGAATAAAAGAGACATCTAGATAGTGATGACCTTACTCTAATTGGTTGCTAGCCACTTAGCCTTGTTGCATCTCCCCTGTTTTAGTCATTCCCGGTTGATAAGGCTTGAGGCCATGCGTTACCTTTTTAGAACACATCTCACTTAAAATGCTCATCGTCCTCCTGACGATGTTCTGATAGCATTCGCCCGTATAAGTCTGTTCCCGGTCCGAACGGAACCGAAGGCACTACTCCTACTGCATCCATTTTGGAATCACCCTAAGGATTAGTAGCGATTAGCCCTTGCACTTCATAGCTCCATCTTCGACCCCAAGCTCTTGTCTTCCTCACGAAAACGTTCAAACCTGATCGAAGTGGTTTTCGAGAAATTAATCCCGATCCTGGTCTCTTCGAAACGATCAGCGCATTGGCTAATATTGATAATCGGTTATTTAACTATCAAATAACATGCACAAACCATTGGGCCTTAATAATTTCCCAAATTATTTATTTCAAAATATCTTCGCAAGATATTTTTGTACACTTTAATCCTTTGAAAATAGTTTTCAAAACACTTTTTCTCTCGCGGAATAATTTTCCACCCAATTGTTTTATTTCCACTGAAATCATCAAGTCTTAATACTTAGATTTTTAAATCACTTTATCCAAAAATATATACTTTAAAACATTTAAAATAAAAACTACTTAATAGACTTGTTCAAAATAAAATTTATGAAATTCTACACTAATTTTTCCAAATAAAAACTTTAGCCAAACTATGTTTTAAAATAAAGCTACTTTATAAAATATAAATATTAATAATTATTTTTTAAATCATAATACTAATTTAGCCTTTAAAATATTTTACTTATATAATTAACATAATAAATATTTACTTTAAAAAAATTTAAAACCACTAAATAATAATTTCTTTCAAAGACATTCTTTTTAAAATCACTTTAAAACCTCTAACTTATTCTTGGAAACCATTCTTCGAAAAAATACTTGGCTTTTCAAGGAAATACACTTTCCATCCCAATATAATCCATTTAATCAGTTAATAAATCCTTCTCGATTTATCCCAATTTAATTTACGCCCCAAACCCATAAATTTCTTTCAATGCTTTAAAATTAAAACAACCTTTTTTATTTTTAAAGCACATTTCCCATCTCCTTATAATCACTTTCAAAAATATACGTACTTAAATTATTCACATTAAGGCTACTATAATTACTTAAATAAAAATAATACTTAAGAAATTTCTATAAGAGTTTCTGAGTAAAACTTAAACCAAAATTTCCTTTTAAAATAAAGTTATTATATCATATATTTATGTTAAAATTAATTTTTTAAGAAAAAATCATAATACTAATTTACCTTTAAAAAGTTTAAAAATTAAAATAATAAATTTTCTAAAACATTCTAAAAATATTTTAAAATTTTAGTTTATACTTTGTAATCTTTTTTTTGAAATATACTTAGTTTTCTTGAAAAATATATTTTCCAACTTTTAAATAAAATCACCTTTTATTTTTAAAATGAATTGCACCTTTTGTTATAAATTCCACCAGAATCTATACTTTCAAATTTATCCACTGATAAATATTCCACTTCATTTATAAACCAGTTTACAAATTCTCATTTCTCATTTTCCTTTAAATCGCAGTTTCAAAACACTAAATCGATTTCAAACCGATTTCCTGGTTTTAAATTCCCTTTAAAATTTTGTACTCGATTTATCCAATTCCCAATAATTATTTACTTAAGAATTTCTTTTCATTTCCTTTAAAGTTCCAAACTTTATATATATTTTCCATTTCTCAAAATACTCATATGTATATTCAGCCAAGCATAGCATTTAATAATTTCAATCCCCAATATAATCAATATAATCTATCACAGATCATCAAATCAATCACATCGCTGAATATAAAATAAGTTCAACGTTTTGAGAAATCTAGTTGGATCCCTCCAACCTGTTTCCCTGCATCCATGGATATTAGCACAATATAAAATACCAATCCCACTTCGAGGGGGATATCGCGGTATATAGGGTCATCCGCTATTATGCGGGGCGTATGGGTCTCATCCGCTATATAATGCGGGAAATCAATCACCCCAATATATATTACTATATATAATATCACATCCAGTCAATTCAATCATTCAACCAATAATTTAAATTTAACTATTTTAATTTAAAGGGTAATCCAAATGAGTGAGATTAACATACCTTTGATTTTATTGTTTGCAATCCACTCCAACCTACAGACCTCTCCACTATTTTTGACCTTGTACACCATTGTATGGTTTTATTAATATTTGAACAAATTGAGCAATCTATTATCATTTAATAATTTAATTTAAACTAGTAATTTGATTTTAAACTAATTCCTTTTAATAATTAAACGAATTAATCTCTATAATACATTAATTTAAAAAATATTAAACTAGTAAGTTTAGAATGGATATAGGTTTTCCCCATTTAGAAACTACTAGATAATATTTATAAAATAATCCATATAGAATTTTTAAAAAAAAATCAAATCTTTATATAAGTTTCTATATTCCAAAACTTTATCTTTATAAACTAATTTCTGTTTTCCTATACATAATTAAATTAAACTGAGACTACTTAAAGAAAATAAAAAAAACTGCTTACAGACCAAGTTTTCTTTACTGTAAAAACTCCTTAAATATACATATATATGTTAAAGGAAAATAAAAACTTATACCTTAGTGCTGGCACCATACTCTCCCCTCCCTTGCTTGCGTACGCGACCCCTTATCCTCGCTCACTCGAGTCGAAATCGCCGCTCAAAGGAACCACCCCAGACCACCTGCAGCGCCTTCGAGCTTCCTTGCATGTGCGACCTCTCCTTGCTTGATAGCTACAACCCGATAACCCAACATCAAGGCCTTCCGACTTCACCTACCTCCGCCCTCGAGCGTGCTCCTAGTAGCCTCGTGCTCGAGCTCGAGCTCGCCTAAACGCGATAATGCCACGATATGTATCTTCGAATGAGATCGACCATACTTTTTTTTTTGTTAAACGAATTCGAAGAATTTGGGGAGGAGCAGCGTCGATCTGGAAATAGGAAAAACTACGACCCCCTTTCATTCAAAATGTTGATTCGATATATATATATTCGGCCATTAAGATATTTCGAAGCAACCGTTTATTTTCTTTTTCTTTTTGAAGCTGTTTGTATTCTTAGAGGAAGAAAGGGGGACATCTTTAGTGTAGGTGACAGATGGCGTGAAAAAGAATCAAGTGGCCAGGGTATGAAAAGATAAAGTTCTGGCGTAAATTATTTTGACCTGTCAAATTATTTAAATTTTAAATTTAAATCGTCTCAAAAATGCAACTTAAAATTTAGATCTCCTATCGAGACATGCCGCTAGGCGTCTCTAATGTTATACCCCTATTGCGAATGCAATGGAAAAGGTTCTGAGTCATAACTCGATCGTATGGAGAAGATAGCTTTTTGGACCAGCTACTATATTAAATTTCGATATAGATTTCAGCACATTTACTTATCATACGACCACACGACAAATCCAAACGCTACAGAAATTGAAATCCAATAATAAAACACTACTACGGATCCAATGGAACTAGTTTCGTCGAATTCCGAGACTATCCCCCGGACGGCTATTTTAAAATATCAATTTAAACGATATATTTTCAAAACTTAACAAAACACTTCCAAATTCAATTCTAAAGCTTTCATTATCTTCAATACTATTAATATATATTTTATAAGCCTTTGAAATATTTTTAACAAGCATAAAACTGAAGATCTAATATTTTACCCAACTTTCAATAATTAAATTCAATAATTTAATTGCCAACTAAATAGTGATATTTGAAATTCAGGTTAAACTAACTTTCAAATATTTAAAATCAATTAAATATTTTCAATATCAAATATACAGAAATTCCGGGACATCACATTCCTCCCCTTTAATAGAATTTCGTCCCCGAAATTGCTAATTAAGAAGAATGATCCACAACCCATCATTGTTTTCCCAAAACCAAACAGTTCAACAACTTACCAAACATCTTTTTATTAAAGACATAATATCATTCTTACTAACTTCCCAAACTCATCCGTAGGTTCCGACCAATATTATTTATTCACCCATTTCAAATTTTAATTTAAAACCAAATTTTAAATTATCCGAATTTCTCAAAAAATTTCTATCTCCCTAAATTTTCGAAAAAAATTCGCCAGCGTCTCATTTGCACGGCTAGATCGGAACAACTACAAAATGCCTCTACGTGCACTCAAATTTCAAAAGAAAACAAAATGCCAAGTGGCTAGATCGGAAAACATCAAATTTCATATGATAATTTAAATACGTACCTTTTGTTGAGCAATTCGATTTATCTTCTAAAATCAAAAATCCCAATTTCCTTTTGCTTTTAAAACACATGTATATCCTACTTAGCAATCATATCCAATCACAACATTGAAAGTCATTCTACACATTTCTTTACAAAAGTTTCAATATTTGCTTTACTTAAGTCGTTAGATGCACATATATCATTCTTACGTAATACCAACTTTGATCGCTCACTCGATCATAAAATTTCACTTCCGAACTAGTATTGTCCACCCGACTTCCTGGTGCGGACTCAGATCTGGTTTCTTGATCGAAAACCGTCATTCTCCTTGCATAGTCACAACTATGATAGAGAATTTTCAGAATCAATCAAAATCCATATCCAGGGTTCGCCGGCGAAAATCGAGTGAAAAATCCCAACTCGGATCAATATAACTATCTCGAAATTCTAGGCTCGAATCTGGATCAAATAGTTATGCAAATAAAATAATATACATGCATCCTACGTATTCGGCTCAATTGATCATTAGCTATGTCAAATTTCATTTATTCACGTTTATTTGATTTCTATTCACTTATTCACAATTATCCCTTTTATTAAATCTTCATTTCAATATTAACTTACAATATATTTCTAATACCAAATTTTACTTAAGAATTCCACCATCCATTCCTTAAGTTCAATATAAATATTTTATACACTTCTTATATTTATCTTCACTTCACTACTTAGCTTTATTTTATTTAACTTAAATTTCCAATACCATTTAAATTCGGTGGTACCATTTATTTTTAAATATTGAATTTTATTCATCTTATTTCAAACCATATTTAATTAACAATTTTTTTAATTAGTTCCACTTATTAATTTATTTTAAATATCAATGGACTTTATTTCCAATCATTTATTATTCTTAGTCCACTTTGAACTAATTCTCCAATTTTCTTAACACAATTTAAATTGAATCCAAATATTCAGTTCCAATTCATTTGCTTACCCACTTAAATTAATTTATTTACTTACAAATTTTATTTTCAACCTTCTGTATATTTAGTCCAACTTAACCAATTTTCCATTTATAATTAAAAATGAATTTCAACATTTAGTTTGAGTTCCATTTACTTACACTTTAGATAAATTCGATTATTCGCAAATTTACCTCCAATTTAATAAATTTTACAAGTTATCAAACTCATTTATATTTCCATAAACATTTTAATTAAGATTCCAGAGTCTTTAAAATAATTACTCAACACTCAAAATCATTTTTGAAATCACTTATAAACATAATTCAATTGCATATCAAATTATCCTTCGAATTTTAAAACCAGACCCATTTTTGCAAACAACTTAATTTAATATAATTAGGCAGCAATTCCTCTTTTGGAAACTCAAAAGTGAACATTGATGATGCTGTAGTCATCACCGAAGTTATTTTCCAGCGATCGAAAAGAGTTCAGTGCTTTTATCCCTTCAAAAACATTTTTTTCAAATATTTTTAAATTCCAAATCTCACCAGATTTCATATCCAATTCAAAAATATTTCCCAAATAATATCACCATTATTTCTTCAAAACCTTTTGAAAATCAATTTTAAATCAAGGAATTTTTTTTTTCAAATTCCAAATCCTTTCAACTCATATTCAAATATTACTCTGAAATTTTATTTCATTTCCAATCATAAATCACATTTATGAATTCTATTTTGTAATATGAATTTATTTCCTTGCTTTTGGTTATGATTTCAATTCCTATTTTAAATTCCTACACAACAATGATAATAGTTTAATATTATCATTCCCTAACAATCCAGCTACAATATATTTAACTATAATAATTTATGAAAAATATTTTTTTATATATAAAAATAACTTGGGCAAAATTATTTCATTTACCCTATTTTAAAATAATACTGTATCGAATTGTTCTATTCAAGTGTTTAGAGATCCCTATCAATAACGTTAATTACTCGTATTGACCAGAATCCATATGCCACTTAACAAACCAATCGACACAATATAAAACAATTTTTATATTCACTAGCAAACGCGCTCATATCTATTAATACACTCAAACTCATTCTAGATTACTTACGGACTCTATTTCTAATGAGTAATCCCTACCAGAGCCATGTTCTCCCTTAACCTAGCTCTGATACCAACTGTAATGGCTCGCAAATCCGTATTCCCTTTGAGCCGACAATATTCTCTAACAGTTCAATGCAAAGTGGACGAAAATACGAACCATTAGGGTTAAAGAACAAAGAGGTAGAAGAAGAAATAGAAAACAATATGAGAATTTCACAATCACAGCGGAACAATATATAATAGGTAAATGACTGTCTTTATATAGAAAGGACTGTATATGTTTTATACATTACATCATTAGAGTACAACACAACCAATTGCAAAATACTGGACAGTTATATAAACTTGTCCCCGCAAAAGCTGTCTACACAGCATACCAAACACAGCGGAAATGAGAGAGATATGTGTGATACGTCTCGCCATCCAGCACATCCCCTGAGCTCCATAGCAGTCCATCCAGAATCTGTACTCTATAATACTCGGTCTGACCCGGGCATTATAGTAAATTAACACCCGAGTCAGGCTGGAAAACCGTGTGAGAAAACACACTCAATTGGATTATTAAAGTTTTCAAAATCCTTTTGAAATCAAAGGTATCTCGTAAGACCACGCCACAAATAAACATGCCGGGTTTTTACCTTACGATAACCAAAACATTTCTTATCAAATCCTCTGATATTATAGTAGTGTCTGTATACAAATACTTATTCAATTAGCTGAAATTGTTACATTAATTAAATGTCGGCATAATAGGTACACAAATAAGTCCGAAGGCACTTATTAGAGATTGGGTTTCCATCAATGGCAGGGCTACTGGGGTACAGCCCGTCATAGTACCTGGTCTAGATCAGAGTACCGAGAATCCACCCTGATCCCCTGCAACACAAGACAGGAGCTACCCCTTACTGGATAGTCCGAACAAGATCATCCCGCGGTTGGGATCAGCAACCGCCCGCACAGCCGAGTAAAAAGGGACATCTAGACAGGTATGACCTTACCCTAATTCGTTGCTAGCCACTTAGCCTCGCTGCATATCACCTGTTTTAGCCATTCCCAGTTGATGAGGCTCGAGGCTATGCGTTGCCTTTTTACAACGCATCTCACTTAGAATGCTCATCATCCTCCTGACGATGTTCTAATAGCATTTGTCCACACAAGTCCGTTCCTGGTCCGAACGGAACCGAAGGCACTACTCCTACTACATCCATTTTGGAATTATCCTCAGGATTAGTAGCAATTAGCCCTTGCACTTTACTGCTCCATCTTCGACTCCAAGCTCTTGTCTTCCTCATGAAAACGTTCAAACCGGATCGAAGTGGTTTTCGGAAAATTAATCCCGATTCCAGTCTCTTCGAAACGATCAGCGCATTGGCCAATATTGATAGTCTATTATTTAACTATCAAATAACAACCACAAACCACCATTAGGCGTTAATAATTTCCCAAATTATTTATTTCAAAATATCTTCGCAATATATTTTTCTACACTTCAATCCTTTGAAAATAGTTTTCAAAACACTTTTTCTCTCGCGGAATAATTTCCCACCCAATTATTTTATTTCCACCGAATCATCAAGTCTTAATACTTAGGTTTTTAAATCACTTTATCCAAAATATATACTTTAAAACATTTAAAATAAAAACTACTTAATATATTTGTTCAAATTAAAAGTTATGAAATTCTATACTAATTTTCCAAATAAAAACTTTAGCCAAACTACTTTTTAAAATAAAGCTACTTTATAAAATATAAATATTAATAATTATCTTTTAAATCATAGTACCAATTTAACTTTTAAAATAACTTACTTATATAATTAACTTAATAAATATTTACTTTTAAAAATTTTGAAACCACTAAATAATAATTTCTTTCAAAAACATTCTTTTTAAAACCACTTTAAAGCCTCTAACTTATTCTTAGAATATTCTTTGAAAATATACTTGGCTTTTCAGGAAAATACACTTTCCATCTCAATATAATCCATTTAATTAGTTAATAAATCCTTCTCGATTTATCCCAAAATTTACGTCCCACACCCATAAATTTCGTTCAACACTTTAAAAATAAAACCACCTTTTTATTTTTAAAACACATTTTCCATCTCCTCATAACCACTTTCAAAAATATATATACTTAAATTATTTACATTAAGGATACTAAAGTTACTTAAATGAAAATAATACTTAAGAAGTTTCTAAAAGTGTTTCTGAGTAAAACTTAAACCAAATTTCCTTTTAAAATAAAGTTATTATATCATATATTTATGTTAAAATTCTTTTCTAATAAAAATCATAATACTAATTTACCATTAAAAAATTTAAAAATAAAAATAAAAATTTTCTAAAACATTGTAAAAACATTTTTGAACTTCTAGTTTATACTATGAAATATTTTCTTTGAAAATATACTTAGTTTTCCAGGAAAAATATACTTTCTAACTTTTAATTTATTTTTAAAATGAATTGCACCTTTTCTTATAAATTCCACCAGAATCTATACTTTCAAATTTGTCCACTGATAAATATTCCACTTCATTTGTAAACCAGTTTACAAATTTTCATTTCTCATTTTCCTTTAAATCACAGTTTCCAAAACACTAAATCGATTTCAAACCGATTTCCTTGTTTTAAATTCCCTTTAATATTTATTACTCGATTTTTCTAATTTCCAATAATTATTTACTTAAGAATTTCTTTTCATTTTCTTTAAAAATCCAAATTTTTTATATATATTTTCCATTTCCCAAAATAACTATATATATATATATAAAGATTCAGCCAAGCATAGCATTCAATTATTTCAATCCCCAATATAGTCAATATAATCTATCACAGATTATCAAATAAATCACATCGTTGAATATAAAATAAATTCAACGTTTTGAGGAATCCAGTTGGATCCCTCCAACCTATTTCCCTTCATCCACAGATATTAGCACAAGATAAAATACCAATCCCACTTCGAGGGGGATATCACGGTATATAGGATCATCCGCTATTATGCGGGGCGCCTCATCCGCTATATAATGCGGGAAATCAATCACCTCAATATATATATATATATATACATACACACACACACACACACACACACACACACACACACACACATATATATTACTATATCTAATATCACATCCAGTCAATTCAAACATTCAACCAATAATTTAAATTTAACTATTTAAATTTAAAGGGTAATTTAAATAAGTGAGATTAACTCACCTTGATTTTATTGTTTGCAATCCACTCCAACCTGCTTGCCTCTCCGCTATTTTGACCTTGTACAGCATTATATGGTTTTATTAATATTTGGAAAAATTGAGCAATCTATTAGCATTTAATAATTTAGTTTAAACCAGTAATTTGATTTTAAACTAATTCCTTTTAATAATTAAACGAATTAATCTCTATAATACATTAATTTAAAAAAATTAAACTAATAAGTTTAGAATGGATATAGATATTCCTCATTTAGAAACTACATATATAATATTTATAAAATAATCCATGTAGAATTAAAAAAATTCAAATCTTTATATAAGTTTCTACGTTCCAAAAATTTATCTATATAAACTAATTTCTGTTTTCCTGTACATAATTAAATTAAATTGAGACTACTTGAAAAAAATTTAAAAAAAAACCCTACTTACAGACCAAGTTTTCTTTACTGTAAAAACTCCTTCTTAAATATACATATATATGTTAAAGTAAAATAAAAACTTATACCTTAGTGCTGGCACCAAACTCCCCTCGCTTGCTTGCGTACGCGACCCTTTATCCTTACTCACTCGAGTCGAAATCATCATCGCCGCTCAAAGGAACCACCCAGGACCACCTACCGCGCCTTCGAGCTTCCTTGCATATGCGACCTCTCCTTGCTTGATCGCTAAAACCCAGAAACCCAACATCAAAGCCCTTCGACTTCGCCTACCTCCACCCTCAAGCGTGCGCCTGGTAGCCTCGTGCTCGAGCTCGAGCTTACCTAAACGCGATAATGCCACGATATGTATCTTAGAATGAGATCGACCATACTTTTTTTATTAAACGAATTCGAAGAATTTAGGGAGGAGCAGCGTCGATCTAGAAATGGGAAAAACTACGATCACTTTCATTCGAAATGTAGATTCGATATATATATTCCGCCATTAAGATATTTCAAAGCGACTATTTATTTTTCTTTTTCTTTTTGAAGATGTATGTATTCTTAGAGGAAGAAAGGGGGACATCTTTATATGTAGGTGACAGATGGCGTGAACTAGAAGACAAGTGGCCAGGGTATGAAAAGATAAAGTTCTGGTGTAAATTATTTTGACCAGTCAAATTATTTAAATTTTAAATTTGAATCATCTCAAAAATGCAACTTAAAATTTCAAACTCCTATCGAAATGTGCCGCTAGGTGTCTATAATGTTATACCCCTATTACGGACGTAATGGAAAAGGTTGTAAGTCCTAATTCGATCCTATGGAGAAGATAGCTTTTTGGACCAGCTATTATATTAAATTTCGATATAGATTTCAGCACGTTTACCTATCGTACGACCACACGACAACTCCAAACGCTACAAAAATTGAAATCCAATAGTTAAACACTACTACAGATCTAATGGAACTTGTTTCGTCGAATTCCAAGACTATCCCCTGGACAACTATTTTAAAATATCAATTTAAACGATATATTTTCAAAACTTAACAAAACACTTCCAAGTTCAATTCTAAAGCTTTCATTATCTTCAGTACTATTAATATATATTTTGTAAGCCTTTGAAATATTTTTAACAAGCATAAAACTGAAGATTCAATATTTTACCCAACTTTCAATAATTATATTCAATAATTTAACTGCCAAATACTTAGTGATATTTCAAATTCAAGTTAAACTAACTTTCAAATATTTAAAATCAACTAAATAATTTCAATTTTAAATATCCAGAAATTCCGGGTCGTCACGCTAAGACTTATATACCAATAGCTTAAATATAGTCTGTATATCTAATTACTAATCGATAAGCAGCGAAATAAAGTAAAGTAAAGAGAGTAAAAACGATAAAACCAAAGATTTTTATGCTAGTCGGAACTTCCCATTTTATGTATAGTTCCAAACTCCTTTTGGATTTAAACAACACCCTCACTTAACATAGAGGAACATGTATATTACAAACTGCTAGAGCTGCCGATCATGAATTCTTGCCTGAAGATCTCCAATAGGACTTCGACTACAAAAAGAAGTAAAGTATTTGACTTTGAGTGTTCTTGAATAACACGAATGAGTCAATAAAGTACATTCTTCCTATAATCTCCTTGAGATGATGATTTTAACGTGCTGATTTAGGAACTTAAAGGTTGAATGCTTTTTAATTCACATGAGTATTAAAAGTAGAAAAGCTAGTTAGAATTGGTAGTGAAAAAAAATAGATTTCAACTCTATTTAAAGTCGTGAAGAGTTCTAGTCGAAGGTTAGAGCTATTAAAAGGATTGCAACCTTTGGGGTAGAAAGTAACTCTCCAGATTTTGAATTTCTGTGAAGAGACACTTCTTTTTGCACAAATCAGATAGTTGAAATTCAAATTCAAATAGCTGAAATTTGACAGTGTAAAACATAAATAAAATAGTTTAAAAATAGGTTAATTCAGAGGGCTGAATTCTAATTCAGATGGATGAAAATTAAGAATCAGATGATTGAAAATATACAGAAAAAGATAGAAACATACTAGTTCGAAAAACATTTATTTCGGACTGATGAAATATACTACGGATATTGGAAATATGGCACCATTAATAATATGAAAAAAAAACTCGTGATTTTGTTATTAAAAAGGAATTCAGATTTACAATTAGCTAAGGCGCAATCTCCACATGTATAGAAAATAATAAGTGTGTGCTTATTCATATATTAATTACCAACATGTTTCAGCTAATATTCAACCCCTTTTTTACGATGAATTAAACGGTCATTTTTAAGTGTGTTTATTTTTTGACATTTTAATTTTTAAATTGCTTTTGAGATCTTAATTTCTTGTTAATGGAAAATTTGAAAATGTAAATTTTCTTTTCAAAGCAATATTTGTGTGTGTGTGTGAAATCGTCATAAAGGAGATTATACAATATTATAACTAAATAAACTATGAGATACAACAAACTCTACTTTTGTCTTTAATATTTGAGCTTGGTTTCAATGTTGATCGTCATTTTTGATACTCATATACCTACAAGTTAGCTTAGATGTTCTTTTGCATAATTGTATAGTTGTTATCATTAGAATCCAATAAGAGAGGTTTTAACATTCTTTCCCTTTTCGACGATGACAACTACACTATTTTTGAAAATATTATTCTAGTGATATTATAATATAATTAAAGTTCCCCATAAGTATAATATCTACCCCTATCAATATGCATATGTATTTCTCCCTCTTTGTCATTATAAAAAGGAACGAGGAAATACAAAAATATTACCTTTTGGGAAATAATAAGTTTAAAATATGAGTATTTATTTCTTCAAAAAATAGCTTAATATTTCTCAAAAATAAAAGATTAACCCAATATTAATTGTAGAGAAAATAAGTTAGATTTTACCGAATTTGCTGAAGTCCTTATTTCATTTTAAGTAATTCCATCAAATGTATGAGACATATTTAAAGTTTAAACTTTATCCTTTTCTTTTTGTTTCTCCAAGTACCTGTAGTAAATAATACTTGTTTTGGTACCCACTTACTACGTTAGGTTTCAGAAGTTAATCATAGGGTGAAAATCTTACCAAAATAAGTGTGGATGTACCCTTTTAAAAAACAAAATTAAGGAAACAATTTTATAAAATATTAATTACTTTACATTACTTTTGATATTAAAAAATATATATTTTAATAGAGAATCCTAACTTTTATAGCATTTCGCAGTAAATTACTACGTTTTAGTGCTATAAATAGGACTACCGATCATTAATAAATAACTACTACTTATAAACTAAGGCATCACGAAAAAAAATTAACATTTAAAGCATGCGATACTTAAGTTTCTTTTAGTTTCTTAATTTTTAGGAAACCATGCCCATTTGAGTGTAATTGAACCTTATATAGTTTTCATTATAAATCACATTCTTATAATAGTTGCTAATATAAAGTTGTTTATCATGATCATCGTATTAGCGGGATCCATATTTTAATATTATTCATCATTACCTTGGTACTTGAAAAATATTTTCTATCATTTTTGAACAAAGTACTATTATGACGATAAGTGGTTTTAGGACTATCTTGGTTACTAGTACTAGACTAAAATTAGTACACAGAAATTAATATCTAGTACTATTTTTATTTTTAGCTTGTTTATAGCCTAAACCACTTTTATCATTGTGAGCTTTCGAATTGGTAACTAAGGAAAATAAGATATCTTAACCTTTGTTAAAATTTATGATTTTTTATTTAATCTTTCAAATTCCGCATTAGAATCACAAACTTCTTTTTGCAAAATATTACTATTAACTTCTAAATCTCACATTCTTTGGATAATTCTAAAACTTTTGTAATTAAAGATTCATTCCCTTTTTCAAGAGACAAAATTAAATAGCTAAAATTATTTAAAGAATTTTCCAAAAATATTTTTCAAAGCATCGATTTACTTTAAATGATCATTATTTTTAACTTCTAGTTGCTCATTTTCTTTTGGTATGAAATATTTTTGTAAAGCAAGTTATTCTACTGTATTTTCAAAAAATATAGTTTGCTTTACCAAAAATTTAATTTCCGCTTTTAAAGTAGAAATTTCTTACTCACAACCTATTAACTTAGCCAATAAAATTCTATTAACTTTATTCAAAATTTTACAATTTTTTAAATAATTCATCACATGCTAACAGAAGATCTTTATATAAAGAATCTAAGCATACCAATTATGATATGAGTTTAGCCATGAAGCATTTGTTTGTTTTCTCCTTTGATTCTTCTTTATTGCTTTTTCTCTCTCTATTATCCTTATTAGATCTCTTCATGGCCATTTATTCTAGGATGTTTTACGATCTCTCGAATTCCGTGCTCTGATACCAAATAAAATTCGCTTATGGATTGAGTAATATGAAATATTCTAAGAAATTCAGACTTGTATACCAATGGCTTAAATAAAGTCTATGTGTCTAATTACTAGTAGATAAACAGCGAAATCGAGTAAAGAAAGTAAAACGATAAAGCTATAGACTTTTATACTGGTTCAAATGCCTTCTATGGCTAGTCCTAGACTCCTTCTGAATTTAAACAACACCGTCACATAACCCCAAGGAACATGCATATTACAAACCAACCGAGCTGTTGAATAGGACTTCATGCCTAAAGGTCTCCAACAGGACTTCAACTATAAAAGATAGTAAAGTATTTAACTTTGTGTGTTTTTAAATAACACGAATGAGTATATGAAGTACACTCTTTATATAATCTTCTTGAGACGATGATTTAAACGTGCTGATTTAGGAAGTTGAAAGTTGAATGTTTTGTACTTCACGTGAGAATTGAAAGTGTAAAAGTAAGTTGGAATTGGTAGCCAAAAAAATAGATTTCAACTTTATTTATAGTTGTGAATAGTTATAGTTGAAAGGTTACAGTTATTAGTAGGATTGCAACCTTTGGGGAAGAAAGTAACTCCCCATTTTTGAATTGCTATCAAAAGACACTTTTTTTTCACACAAATCAAATGGCTAAAATTTGACAATGTAAAATAGAAACAAAATTGTTGAAAAATAGGTTAATTCAGATGTCGGAATTTTAATTTAGATGGCAGAAAATTAAAAATCAGATGGCTGAAAATATGCAGAAAAAGATAGAAACAAACTAGTTCAAAAAATAGCTATTTTAAACAGCCGTAATTCAATTTCAAACTATTGAAATACACCTTTTAAGTGTATGTTTGTTTTCTACCTTTTTAATTTTTAAATTGCTTTTGAAAATATTAATTTCTACTTTAAAAGCGGAAATTAAATTTTTGGTAAAGCAAACTATATTTTTTGAAAATACAGTAGAATAACTTGCTTTACAAAAATATTTCATACCAAAAGAAAATGAGCAACTAGAAGTTAAAAATAATGATCATTTAAAGTAAATCGATGCTTTGAAAAATATTTTTGGAAAATTCTTTAAATAATTTTAGCTATTTAATTTTGTCTCTTGAAAAATATTAATTTGTTTGTCATATCTATAGCCGTTATTCGACATGCTGCATATCTTCAGCATTAACATTGGTAATAACAACAAGCAACCAAATCAAAGCCTATATCTATGGAATCAACATAAATCGAATAAATCACCCAAGCTAAATTAGACATCGTCCTTGTTATTCTTCGTCTTTGACCTTGACTTCAAAGATTAGAAGTTTATTTTTCAGCTGCAACATTTTTTCTTTATTTTTCCTCTTTATTAGTATGCGTCTGTTGAAACTAATTCTACCTGCAATGGAAGTTTTGGGTGAATTTGAATTTTTTTACCTTATTGGATCATTATCGGGTCTATGGATTCAAATTCATTTAGAATATTTCTAAATATTATTTAAATAAAATCTTTTTTATTTGAATTCATAAATTATATAGTTTTATTTTATATATATGTGTGTGTGTGTGTGTGATACATACATATATCTGTGTGCATGTGTAACATATCAACCCATGTAAGGTATAACATGCCCATGTATAGATATCGGGATTTACATCGCAATTGACATATTAGCTTATCTGATATGCAAGTATACATTATCCAAATATATGTATGTACATAAACTATTACTTATGTATATAAATTATATATATATGTTAAGTTTGTTCAAATGATTTTATATAAATGTATTATATATTTAAATACGTGTATACATGTATGTATGTATGTAAATATAAAATCTTATAAATAAAATACTAATAATATACATATACATGTTATTATATTTTTTTTAAATATAATTATTTTTTTAAAATTTGATCTATGAGTAATATATGTATAAATATAATTATATATATATAATAACAAAGTAATATTATTTATTATAATACATACATATATATATGTAACATAAATATATATATATATATTAATAAATAAAATTATAAAAAAATTATTTATAAAATTCTAGATCATATGTACAGCTCATGGATTATTTATTATTATTTTAAAATATATTCTAGTTGAATATTTATTCAAAATAACATAAATATTAGTATAACATTATTTTAGAAACTTTATCTTAAATTTTAAATTTCCATTAAATCATAAATGATAATGGTTTGATAAATTTTCACCCATATTTTTCAGTTTAAAATAAAAATTTAAGTGATTTATTAAGCGACCAAATTAAATATTAATTTTTAAAAATAACAAAAAAAACGTTTTTTATTTTTATTTTTCAACTGAGAGATTGTTTGATATTAATTAAATTATATAAAATTTTAAAAATAATTTTCGTAACATATTTAAATTAATATAAATTATTTATGTAGTAAAATGTTTAAAATAATAATAAATGTTCTAAAAATTATTTTCTTGCTGCTGAAAATAAATATTTCTATTAAATTGTATATATAAAATTATACAGCTAATTTTAACCATAGTGTGATGTTGTAATTAATTAATTATTTATTTATTTAATAAAGTATTAATTATATTATTATTATATTTGGATGAAATAATCTGATATCTATTAAAATTTTGATTTTTTTAAACATGTATATACATGCATATAAACGAACTAATTCGTGACAGTGATATTGCATATCATAGTTCACTTAACCAATAATATAAAATACACACACATACATACATAACAAAATATTATACTAAGAATTATAGATTATAATCTGATAAAACCATACCTTAGTTCCAAAGCCTTGAAATACATCTTGAAAAGATAAACTCTCCCTTTGAAACCCTTTCCAATTCCATAAGTTGCTAGTCCTTGAAATGTTGACCTTCAACTGTCGAATAGTGATCAGATCTGACTAGATTAGATTTTATACTGATAGAGAGGCTAGGATATAATTTCGACCAACAAGAAGTGTAACGACCCAGATTTTAGATATTGAATTAATTTTAAATATTTAAAAGTTAAATTTTAAATTTGAATTTCAAATATAAGCATTTATATAATAATTTAATTTTTTGATTTAATAATTGAATATTGGTTAAAATATTGAATCAAGAGTTTTAAGCTTGATAAAAACCATTAAAGGATTATAAAATTTATATTGATAATAATGAAGATAATAAAAGTTTTAAAATTAAATTTAAAAGTGATTTGCTCAGTTTTAAAAATATATCGTTCAAATTGACATTTGAAAATAGCCTTTCGGGGCACAGTCTCGGAATTTGACGAAACTAGGTCCATTGGATCCGTAATAGTGTATTATCATTGAAATTCAAATTTCGTACCGTTTGGAGTTATTATTTGGCAGTATAGGATATAAAAGCGTTGAAATTAATATCGAAAATTTAATATAATAATTGGATCCAAAAAGCTATCTTCTCCATACGATCGAATTTGGATTGAAAACCTTTTCCATTGCATTCAAAATAGGGGTATAACATTATAAATGCCTACCAACATGCCTCGATTGGGATTCGAGATTTCGAGTTGCATATAACGAGATGTTTGAAAATTAATTAATATATTTAGGTCTTAGTCAACATTTCATCTGCAATTCCTTCACATCAGTTTTTCCCTTCACTCAATCGCTATGCCCTTTTTCATTTAAACACGTTTCACTCCATCGGTTCAAAATCACGTCCCCTCTATTTTTTAAGTTTCATAGCAAAACATTTCAAAAACGAAGAAAAAAAATGGCTGGCCGTGTAATAAAAAGGAAAAAATTATAGTCACCGGTAAAAAAAATATTCATCCCTCTTCTAATCTAATTCGCGTCTTCCGTACCCCATTTTCAATTCAAAACGAATCGAACGAAAACGAAAAAAGGCTCGATTTCGAAAAAAAGAATAATAACAAATATCGGCTCATGATTGAGTCGCGATTGGAAAGCGACGAGCGCACGCATGTATGGAGGGAGGTTGAAGCGGTGGTAACTGGTGGTGGAGGCACAATTTGCCTGTGATGGTTTCGTGGTGTTTTCTGGCGAAGGGGGTGGGGTCCGGTTCATTGGTCAGAGGCGGGGTCAAATCGTTGATGGACGAAAGGAAGAAAAGAGGCTGGAGCGATGTCGCATGGTGTAGGGGGTAGATTCATCGATCGAGCGATCACAACTATGGAAAGGGGAGTGTCACACGTCGTCTTCGAGCAGAAGGCCGAGGTAGGAGATGGTTGGAGGTTCGGTGTCTCGTTTTCGTTGTCTAGCGAAGTCGCATTTTCTCTTGGGTGGAGTCGAGTGGTATTTTGTTGGTGGTGATGAGCATGTCACGGCACTTTTTTAGGCTTCATAAGGGAAGTTCTAGCGATGCTTGGCAGCGCACGGTGTTGATTTGAACGAATGGCAGTAAATGGTGGTAGCTCGGTTGGAGGCAGGCGGATGTTCGATCAGTGGGAAATAACAACTGATGATGTTGATCAAGATGTAGGTGAGGGTGATTAAATTTTAAATTTTATCTCGATGTTAATAAATTTGTAAATTGCTTGTACGAGGTCCAAAATCATGAAATCGGTAACTTGTATTCATAGCTGTGAAATATCAATCTGGAAATTAGTTTGGGATTTTTTCAGAGGAAGCTGGAATTTTAGAAAATATTAAAATCTGGATGTTCGGAAAATTCGAAAATCAAGGCGATAATTTCTCACTCATTTGGATTGCAGAATTTAAATTTGAATGTTTAAATTTAATTATTGGATGCTTGATTGGATCGATAAATTTTAATGATCTGTAGGATGATTATATTGTACATGGTAGTGTGTATATATATTAGTAGTTGGATTGATATTCTCACATATATATAGCGGATGAGACCCTATGCGCCCCGCATAATAGCGGATGACCCTATATATCACGATAACCCCCTCGAAGTGGGGTTGAAACTATTTTCATATTGTGCTAATATCTATGGATGTAGGGAAATAGATTGGAGGGATCCAACTGGATTTCTCAAAAATGTTGAAATTATTTTCATAATCAGTGATATGATTTTTTTTTTGAATAATCTATGATAGATTATAGTGGGATTTAAATTTATTGGATGTTATGATATTACTGGTTTAGATTTAGGTATTTTAAAATTCCGTAAATATGTATATTGAATTTAAAAGAAAATTAAAAAGAAAATTGGAAGTAAAAATATTTATAGTGAAATTTGGATTAAGTAAAAGAAATGAATTTGGGTAAAATAAATGGTTTGATTTTAAAATTTGCACCTAATAGTTTTGAAATATGGAAAAATAGATATTTTCGAAATGATGTAAATAAAAGAATTTTTAAAATAATAAAACTTAAGTGATATTTAATAAGGGTAAAAGGATTATTTTAAAAATCAAGATTTTAAATAGTTTGGGAAAAATAAAAAGGAAATTTGGAAATAAAATATGAAATTATTATATTAGATTTTAAATAAGATTTATATTATGAAATGGAAGTGGAATCAGAATTTAATTGGTTTTGGAATATAGTTGGGTTATTAAAAAACTAATTTAAAAATGGAAGTTAATTTAGAAATCGATTTAAAATCGATTAAGTATTGTGAAACCGTTATAAACGGGAAACGAGACTATGGAATTTATAGACAAGGTTTATAAATAAAATGAAGTGATTATCAATGAATAAAATTAAGATATAAATTCACGGTGAGGATTTATAAGGAGATGGGTAAATAGGTTAAAAAAATAAATGGTAGATTTATTTTTCTGAAATGTGTGAAGGGAATTTACGGAATTGGGACGTAAATCAAATTGAAAATAAATCGAGAGGGAGATTTATAAATGTTAGACTGGTTATATTGGATTGGAATTGAAAATATATTTTTATCGGGAAATTTAGTTTGTTTTAAAAAGGAGGATTTTTAAATTATTAACTGAATAATTTAAAAAGGTGATTAAGAATATTTCAGAAAAATTAATTATTTAGTTTTTTTAAATTGTTTTAAGTATATTTAATTATTAATTAGGTTAGTTTATAGTATGTTAATTATTATTTAAGTTTTAATCAATGTTATTATTTTAAAAGATATATTTTAATATTAATATTATATTATATAATAACTTTTATAAAAGAGTATTTGCCTAAAATAAACTTGGAAATTTATATAAGAATTTTATAAGTATTATTTTTGAAATTATTATTAAAGTTTTGGAAAGTAATGGTATACTTTCGTGGAAAAATCATAGGTAGTGAGTGCCTTCAGTTAAGTTTTGGATTTCTCTGGGATAGAGACGTAACCATTGAGTCGTGAATCCATGGTTGATACCGCAGTGATACTTTCCGTATTATTTTAAAAAGGGTTTTCAAATATTTTTGGAATGGATAGTGTGGATATACTAAATTCGACAAGATAGATATATGTTTTGGATAAATTGATTTAATTTATTAAAATTAAATTAAAAAGAATACTTAACGTTTTTTTCAATGGAAAACGGAATCTTTGATTATATGATTGTTATTTGATAGTTAAATAACAGACTATCAAATCTGGACCCAAAATATAACTTTGGGGGATATCTGGGAGAAATACGGGAATTATGTGGTACAGCTACCATTCGAGGTGCTATACTATACGTATAAATTCGTTTCGTCCTTCTAGGACAAAGATAAGGAAATTCGTCCACTAACGGTTAGGAGATGATCTCCAATCTTATTTTCATCTATTTATTTCTTTGGTTCCAGTTTGTCGAAAATATCGAATGTTGTCTCGGAGAGACTGAGATTAGATCATTTATCCGAAAACCACTTTGATCCAACGAATATGTTTTTGATAGGAAAACAAGAGCATTGTGTCGAAGATGGAGTAGTGAAGTGCAAGGGCTGATTGCTACTAATTTTGAGGATGGTTCCAAAATGAATGTAGTAGGAATAGTGCCTTCGGTTCTGTTTTGACTCAGAACGGACTTGTATGGATGAATGCTATCAGTACATTGTCAGTGGAGGACAATAAGCATTCAAAGTGAAAGTTCCTTAAAACGGTAGTCGTAGCCTCTAGCCTCGTCGACCGAGAATGACTGAAAATCAGGAGGGATGCAACAAGGCTAAGTGGGTCGCACCCAATTAGGGTATGTTTATCACCTTTCTAGATACCCTTAGATATTATTACTATGATACATGGAAGGAGCTCGGAAAGGGTGGGAACACCCGGGGTGACAGAATATTCGGTCTATCCAAGTTAGAGGGTAGTCCGTCTTGTGTTGCAGGGGATCCCGACATGGTCCTTGGTGAATTTTTTTAGATGTGTACTGTGACAAATGGTACACCCGTGCCTAGTCATTCGTATGAAATCTGTTATATATTGTTCTGCTGCGATTGTGAGACTCTGTGTTGTTATTTATATTTCCTTCTTCAACCTCTTTCTTCTTTCCCTTATGTTCTGGTATCTCCGGCATTCGATTGCTCGGCATGTAATACAGTGAACGTATTGATGTTGGTTTTCAAGCATCGAAAATCCGGGCCATGACAAGAAGGGAACATATGCTATAAAAGATTAAAACAACCCTATTTTCAAAGCCGTAATTTTCTTTAAATTTAATTAAAATAATAATATTCAATTCAATTTGAATAATTATTATGTTGTAATCAAATGTTTATTCGATTAAATTTACCGTTTTGAAAACAGGGTTGTTATGAAGATCATTTCTAATTAGGGTTAGTTTGCTTATATAGTGGATAAAAAAGAGAAAAATGAATCTTATCTCATACTCTTTATCCTTCAATCTGAGCCTTTCAAAATCAACCCCCGTTGCACCATAATTAAGTCGCCTATTCTATCCTATTTCAGCTAAAATTCTTAACCATATATTTGGTCTTAAACCCATCTAAGCCTATAACAAAATATTATACAATTAAATCAAATTTAATCGCTTATCTATTTCGTATATCGATTGGTATATTTATGACTATTATAAATATATTTTATAATATTTATTTCTCATATCATAATCAAATTTTGTGATTAATATTTCGTATAGATTAATTAATTTAATTAATTATCACAACTATAAACTAATTAAATTTTTTGGTCAATGGAGAATTCATCGTTTCGGTTGTGTGACTCATTAGATGTAAATTTAGTTAGCGATATTCAAATATTAACATTCACACGTCACTTGGCAAGTGATGTGACATTCTGATCAAATTTTAAGCTTGCTTAGTTTCGATAAAATCTATTTTCCTTTGTTCAGCATTACCCCCACTATGACTTTTATTTACACCAATTCTCTTCATCGAATCTATATCACTTTGAACTTATGAAATTTTATAATGGTCAAAATTCCAATATCGTTAATATTCAACTCTAAAATCCGAATACAAAGACCTTGGTTCAATAATTACAATTATTATTAGACGAAATGATATAAGCAAATACTTTGACTTTGAGTTGATTTGAGTTGACCGTGATACTAACTCCATATAAATGAAGAGATGAATACTCTCTTGAATAATATTTCACCTACAATACTTTTAATCGACCTAACTACAGTCACTCGTTGGACGTCATGCCATAATTTGACTGTAATCAAAGCAGAAATTTCATACTGAAGATCGACAATATTCTAAAGTTGAGAGAACTGTGTAAATTAGTCACATCGATATTTTCTGTTTGATGTTAGTTATATTAACCAATAGAACACTATTGAGTGAGTCATTCCATAGTTGTAGCAACTTAGAAATTCGAATATTTCGTCTTCGAATATCAAAATGTTTTGAAATATATTGATTTCATAACCTTATTAAACATCATTTAATTAATGAATAATGATAAGAAACTTGTTTATAAAAATACATTTTTCGACGAAAAATCGATAATGTAACCGAAAATCATTTTATCAGTAAACGACTTTTCGATCGCTATAAGTTATACAAACTCTTGTGCACTTGTCCAATGATCAAATGATGCAATGAAGCATAGGTTGGTATCACAACATCTGATAGATGCAGCCGTGGATTGGTTGAGTTCTATTGTAGTTGATGTCTAGGAGAACAACTTCTCTTGGGCCTAATTTAAAGATGAATTTGGGATGAAGTTTGTTCTAAAAGTTGGAAGAACTTTATTATTTAGGAGCTTCTTGGATCAAAGTAGGGGGCTGTGACTATGGCGGAGTATGAGAACCAGTTCATTGCTTTGTTTCCATTCGGCTTATGATTGGTTGACATGCCACTTAAGAAGAACAAGACGTTCATTATGGGTATGCGTCTCGAGTTTCAAAGGGACAGGACTAATCACCTTATGCGGTCTTTTGTGAATTTGGTGAATATATGTTTGAGGTTTGAAAGTTTGGCACCAAAGCCTCTTGTTTCTGCACCAACTGAGAATAATAAATGTAAGTTTCAGTCGCTAAAGAATAGGTCTTACCTCGTTTGTTACAAGTGTGGGAAGAAGGTTCACTTTTCTAATATGTGTAGGTCTGGAGGGAGAGGACAAGTGGTGAACGTGCCATTTGTGGAGGCACTGATTGCTAAGGCACTGAAGCTTGGTGCACAATTTGCACCAGCGGGTTGTTACAATTGTAATCAGCCTTGTCATATTACCAGAGATTATCGTATGCTCAAGAAAGGGAAGTAGCCTAGGGTCTTTGCTATTTCTGCGGCTGTGATGGAAAAGCAGATTCTAAAGGGTATACTATCTATTTATGGCTTTTCTATTCATGTTTGTTTGACTCTTGTGCTTATCATAGCTTCATATCCCATTACTTTGATGATTGTTTAAATCATGCTCGGTCAGTTTAAGAGCAATTCTTCATATTGATTTGTGCTCAACCAGTTTATAAGCAGTTTTACCTTTCTACTCGTGGGTTGGGTAGACAATGATTGTGGATACATTGAAATGAACACCTTGTGAATTAAGTTTCACGTTTTGACTATAAGGAGTTTGGTGATAATAACGAGTTAGAAGTTAATGTTTAGTAAAAGATGTTTACTATAATTGAAGAAAAGATAAAATATTTCGGAAGTAAATATTCGTGAAAATATTTATATAAGGAAATAAGTTTGGTTTACAAATGAAAAGGATTTAAATAGAGAATTTAATAACTTAAATCCCGGTGTCTTTGAAAAAAATTTCAGAGATTTTGAAGAAAATAATATTAGTATTTTTGAAAGTAAATATTTGGAAAATTAATTTACGAAATAGAAATCATGATACTTAATATTATTATATGAAGTATTTGCTACCATTTTGAAACAATTTTTATTAAGTACCAAAAGTATGGTTTGGATGAAATAAACTCACTTCTATCGCCTGAAAATAATTTCAATAATGACTCCAGCATCATCGGCATTCATTTTTGGGTTTCAAGGTGAGGTATGCTACTAAATATTTTTTGTCAAATGGATTTTGATTTGATTTCAAAAGTATGATTTGATATACAAAAGTTATATGTATATATTAGCTTAAAATTGTTTGATATGAAAACCCGTGTTTTGTTCTAAGGTACTCTTGTTAAATTATCTCACGGACACATGTAGCATATGCATTAGGATCGTTTGGTATATGCATCAAGATATGATATGTTGTTTGGTAGTTTTCATTTGTTAAAATCAAATCAGGTTTTTGGCTGTTTTGAATAGTCGAAAACTTCCGAATCATTATAGAACTTACAGTTAAGTGTCTTTGAAAATATAAAGCTGAGTTTATGTAACATTTAAATTTGAAAATTGTAGTAAGTTAAAGCAAGTTCGAATTGTTGATCATCCCTATTAAGTATGATGAGTTTGATATTTTGCATATACTCTTAGGATGTAGTGGAGTATTTAAAAAGGTTTTATGAACTTGTAGTTATGTTTTTATGAAATGATTTTAGCATTGAATGGCATACTATTGGTTTAAAAGAATGTGATATAAAGGAATTAGTATAACTAAGAAACCAATAAGATTAGTATATAAGTTAAACTTAGATCGTTTTATTTGCATGACTGTTCTGATCCACCATTTGAATACATGATTTCGATATGGTTTACACCGGTCTGAAAATGGGTTTTTCACTCGATTCTTGACAGTAAGACCAGATACAGATTCGTGAACCGATCCCGATATTTTCCATCGGTAGATGAATATGTAATGAGGATGCACAACAACAAAACTTGCTTTTAGTGCATTTATTAGTAGCGTTTCAAGCTATATGCAACTATTTGTCAAGTTAACTTATAATAATGAAAAAATAAATGTGGCCCAGTGGTCCCCGCCAACTATGCATGGAAATTTTCCTAAAATTTTCTGTGCATGCTTCTTATCTCTATAAAATGCTTAAAAAAACCTCACTTAAATTCTACGGCCACTCATGTCTCCTTTCTCTCTCATCTTCCAAATTCCAAATTGCAAATCCAAACCCAAAACCAATTTTCACCTAATTAAACTCCAAATACTTTATTAACCTATCCGTTCAAACTCCCTATAAATTTTCGCATCCTTATTTATCAACGTACCAGTAGCTTTTTCCAAAGATAAGGCATCGAATAAATACTAGCATATATGGGGCCATAATATTAATGTTTGCCAAAGAGAAGCTATCGAAGGTGACTGAAAAATGTGGATTAGGATTTTAGCTTAGGCTTGATTTGGTAGCAACGATAAACGCTAGTTAAGGTTCCTTCATTGCCAATTAATGTTGTTCGGTCAAATCTGGCTTGTGATTTCTAAATTGTTGATTTCCATTGGCTTGCTTATTTCCACTGGTTTGTGATTTCCACTAGTGTGTGGTTTCTAAAATGTTTCTAAGTTGATATCCACTGGTTTGTGATTTCTAAGCATAATCAAACCAACTCAGAATGTTAGAGAGAAACTGTATAGTGAAACTGTTTGTGATTTCTAAGCATACTCAAGCATTTCTGTTATGGTTCCTTTAAGTGAAATCATTTAACCAACTCTAATCAATTCCAGGTTTTCAGGTTGTTCTTTTATCTGCATTATTATAAAGCCTTAGTTATTTTAGATTTATTTCAGGAAATTGTATGGTGAAGAGAAGTACTACCAGTTGGTCAAATTTAATCATCCTTTACTTGCCAATAGCTGACAATTATAATGGACCATAGTTGATTGAATTATGTTTATATCCAAGGAAATTCGCTCTTTTTGGTTGATCACATACTGTAGTTTCAAATATACTTGTTGTTTGGTAAAGCTTATATTTACATCCTAAGTAACTCGCTTTTTTTGGTTGATCACATTAGTGTTTCATTTCAAAATCTTTGAATACAAAGGGATGCATGTAGGTATTTAGAAACCTTAATTAAGGGAATAGATTTGTATTTATCAATGCTAAATATCAAGTACAGAGTTTAACATACTCCTTACAGAAAATATGATATCTTCCCAATGTTTTAGGATCAACTATGCCAAATAATTGTTGTAGGTCTTTCTATCAAAAAAATTGAAATTATAAGTAAAAATAATAGTGCAAGTAAAATGTTTTGAAATATGATACTCTGATTAAATTTTTAAAGCTTATGAGTAATAACATGTATGTAAGCTAAATTTTTTATACTATGGATCTATAAGTCTAATCACTAAACCAAGCAAGTCAGCATATATTGGCTACCACTAAACCTGCTAAGGATGCTGGAGTTATACTTTCGTATGATCCAAATTTATGACTTTCGTTGTTGATATCTCTTCCAGGTGTCTTATGCGCCAACTCAAAGTAATTTGGTGCTTTGTGTAGATGAGGTATTTTGGAGGTATAACTAATTTACTGTTACTTGGATTCCACCAACAACATTTTTTTATTGACATGAGAATCATGCTTATTTCTATTGTGACATCAAATCATACAGACTTGGTATTGAAGAGGGTGGAATATCATGGAAGCAAGACCACAAAGTTAAACTCAAACACGTTGACACAAGTGGTTACTTACATATAGATGATTATAAATACAGCCAAATAGCAGGTGGACAACAAGAGGCACAATCAAACTAAAACTATTTTTATTTTTTCCCTTCTATAGACTACATACTGAGTATATATGTATGCTCATTTCTTATTAACCCTTTTTTCTCAGTTATTACTCAATGCATCACAAAACCACTTTACTGTACCCTCTATCAAACTAAGCACCTTCTTACCGTCTGTTTACTAAAGCAAGACGACTTCAATGACAAAGTAAATTATTACATATGCTATACTTGCTTGATCAACATGTATTCAAGCATAGTAAACAACTACATGATTATTGGTTCGAAACAAAAAAAATCCTGCATAAGTACACTCTAAGTGCAGTGAAAAATACACCGCATTGCTAATGCTTCTCGTGCTATAAAATGCCCTTATGTTTGAGTTGGGTGGAGTGTGCAAATCTGTGTGCTTACTGAAGTGATTGCTTGCTAAAGCAACAAGGATCGGCTTCAATTTGAAGATAATGCAATAATTCCGATTGTTTGGACTAGTTTGCGAGCCAATGTGCTAGATGGTACACACTAATGGATAATATTTAATATTAAAGTATATTTAAAAATTTACTCATGTTTGTCTGTTTGTTTAGGTAATGGAGAATCTAGAAGGCACGGTTACATGAATAATGGCTTGGAAAGTGGCATACAGAAGGAAAAAAACCAGGAGGTGATTCTGTATGCATCGGAAAATCTGTAAGTAAAAATAGTTATAAATATCCTCTAACTTGCCACAATTTTGCTAGTTTATGTTCAAGTAACAACTGTTTATAATGTGTCTATTCTACTTGTGAATTAAATCCTAGATTATCTTGTTTTCTTGTTTTGCCTATGGTTGTTAGACGTTAACATATATAATAACCACTATAGAAAAATGCTAAAAATCATAGCTTGATAAATGCAGCTCATAAAACACAAGACTATTTAAATGAATTCAAAAAATTATTGTTTTACTCTATAGCTAAGCTGACTTGCAAACTCCTTGAGAATGTGTTTTGTTTAAGCTTTTCTTTTCAAAATAACACCACATGTGTTATAGTATATTGGCATGTATGTACTTATAATGATTACAGAACATATGTCTCACAGTGCCAAAACTGAGAACAACCTATATAAATATATTTTCTTCCAACCTTATTTTTGGTTTCTTTAGTTGTGTCACTTTATTTTCGCATTTGGCTGATGATGTGTTTTGACATTTATGCCTCATTTGCTAACATGAATTAGTTACAGTTTTACTTCACTATAACAATAATAATAATACAACAACAACAACTAATTTTTTTTAAATTTAAACAAGTTTGATAAAATCAACTAAGTATAAGTTAACTAAATTTTATAAATAATAATAATATAACTAATTTGGCAAAGTTCTATAAATAATGATGATGATGATTAATTCACTAAATTTATAAAACTTAACTAAGCTTATAATAGTAATAATAATATAGTTAAAGTTTTACTTCAGTATAATAATAATAATAATAATAATAATAATAATAATAATAAATACAACAACAACAACTAAGTTTTGTTAAAATTAAACTAGTTTTATAAAATCAACTAAGTTTAAGTTAACTAAATTTTATGGATAATAATAATATAGCTAACTTAACAAAGTTTTACAAATAATGATGATGATGATGATTAAGATGGTAAATTAACTAAGTTTATAAAAATTAACCAAGTTTATAATAATAATATAATTAATTTAACTAAGTTTAAAACAAATTTTTATAAATAATGATGATGATGAATTAAATAAGTTTATAAAAGTTAAATAAGTTTTATAAGTAATAATAATAATAAACAACACCAAACAAATTACAATTTCCAAGTAATGTTAATACAAAATGTGATATTTATATTGAATTTATGTTCCAAGTCTTGAAGAAGATGTAAATTTAGATGCGTTGGATGACGGTTCACATGAGAATGATATGTTAGGGGAAAATGATTTAAATGTAGTTATATAAGTTAACTAAGTTTTATAAATAATAATAATAAATTAACTAAGTTTATAAAAATTAACTAAACTAATAATAATAATATAATTAAGTTAATCGAGTTATAACAATAATAATAATAATAATAAATAATTAACTAAGTTAACCAAGTAAATAAAAATTAACTAAGTTTTGTTAAAATTATACAAGTTTTATAAAATTAACTAAGTTTAAGTTAACTAATTTTATAAATAATAATGATGATGATGATGAATAATTAACTAAGTTCTGAAAAATAACTAAGTTTATAATAATAAAAAAATTAAGTTAATCGAGTTTTAATAGTAGTAGTAGTAGTAGTAGTAGTAAATTAACAGAGCTAACCAAGCTAGTAAAAATTAACAAAATTTTGTTAAAATTAACTAACTTTAAGTTAACTAAATTTTATAAATAATAATAATATAAGTTATTTAACAAAATCTTATGAATAATGACGATGATGAATTAAGTAAATTTATAAAAATTAACCAAGTTTATAATTTTAATAATAATAATATAATTAAGTTAACTGAACTTTAATAACAATAACAATAACAACAATAATAATAAATTAACTAAGTTAATAAAAATTAACTAAGTTTTGTTAAAGTTATACAAGTTTTACAAATTAACTAAGTTTAAGCTAACTAAATTTTATAAATTATAATAATTGTATAACTAATTTAACACAGTTTTATATATAAATGTGAGATTGGATTTTATTTATTTCATTTCATTTATAACTTTGATTATTTATAGTATGATATACTTGTATAATGTTGTAGATGTTTGACATTAGATTTGAAGTCCTATGAATTAACATAATTGTTTGACTAAATGTCGTGTTTTCACTTGTGTAGGCATTGGATTTCCAAAGAGAGCAAGGTTGGCCTTTTATGGTGCTAGCTTTCACTTGTGCATGCAACAAAGAATTATGGGTAATCAAGCATTTTGTTAGCACCAGTTTGGTATAACTTTTTGTTAGTACTAGGTGTGTAAATTTGTATAAGAATGGTTATTGTATGTAAGTTTGGTCATTTTATCAAAAAATTGTTGTATTAGAATGACTATGGATATCTTATTTGATTATATGATTAATATGCTTTTTTAGTTGTTTGAACATAATGATTATGTGAGTGATTGTTGATTGATATAGTAGAAACAAAATAGACCATCAACAGGAAATAATAGCATGAAAAATGGTGCAAAATGATCAACAACTTAATAGCGTCTCAAAAACGCTACAGAAATATATATAGTGGCGTTGAGTAAACGCAAACGTAAAGTAGGGGTAAAGTTGGAAACTTTATTGGTGGTGCAAAAAACCTTTTGATGACGTTTTTAAAATGATACAAAAAGATTTATGGTGCCGTTTGAGAAGCGCTGTAATAAAAATATTTATAGTAGCGTAGATATAAATGCAGTGCGGGATTTATCACAGCGTTTATCAAAACACTACAATAAAAAAGAAAATTTTCTTGTAGTGACGGAGGTCTGTAATCAAGGAACCAAATCGAAGTCCGCACTAGAGAGATCAATTGAAAGGGAGTGCGGATTAAGGATCTTAAGGCTAATTTAACACTAAAGGGGGGAGGGTGAATAGTGTTTAATGGATTCTAAGACTTATATGGACTAATTTAAAATTATGACATAAACAAATTCAGAACTTAATCACAGAACAATCACAGAATGAAACATAGATGCAGAAAGTAAATAAAAAGCAGTAAAAGGAAGGAACACACCGGATTTTATACCGGTTCGGAGTTACCCTACGTCCACTCTTGTACCAAGGCAAACACCTCATATAGATTTTTATTATACCAATGTCAAGATTACAATCCTCAATTTCTAAAGGCCTTGAGGTACCCTCCTGTCTTCGAGTCCGGGGCAAACTCTCTTGATTTACGGGACACAAGATCATCCAATTGCTTTCCAGTCACAACCACACCTTATAGAGAGACTTGATAAAATTTTGATTACAAATTGACCTATAACTCTAAATAGCACTTTGATCTTCGATAGAAGGCAGATAATCGAACAAGAATGAGATTCTAATTTGATTTACTTGATAATTTTGTACAATTTCGGCACGATCTTAAAAATATGAAAATTTTAGAATATCGATTTGTGGAGAAGAAGGAGTGAAGAAAATAAGAAAATAGTTAGTTAAAAAATTTGCTTGTGAAGGCTATTTATAGACCAATAACGGTCATAACAATTCGTGAAGAGATTTAAACGAATAGACAGTTCTTTTGAAAATTGAAACTTTTGAATTTAATGGCCACCATATCGACATGGGGTATCCCTTGATGTCTACATCCCTTAGTTAAAAACTATGTAAATTTTTTTAAAAAAATGGTATTGAAAGGAAAACAAAATGAAATTATTCTGGAGTAAAATAAACTAATTTTTCTATGTTTTAAAATAAATAAGTGTAGAAAATACATTTTTAGAATATATACATATAAATTTGATTTTAAATCTCAAGTATATATATTATAAAGAATATTTAAAAATCAGAAGATAATTTTAAAAACAAACGAAGTTTAAAACAAGAGTTTATTCAAAAAAAAGAATATTTTAAGACTAAAACATCTTTTTGAAAACCATTTGAAAAGATAATTTTTAAAGCTAAAACATTTTGAAAAACAGTTTTGAAAATCATTTTGAAAAACCATTTTGAAGTAGTTTTGCAAGCTTCTTCCTGCAGAATATTTCATCACATCAGGACTCGAGAAATTGTACAAAACTAGGATGTTTGTGGGTTTGTAAGTCACTTGTCGTAGGTTTGTAAGCTACTTGTCGTGGGTTTGTAAGCCACTAAGAAGATAGAAATGGGTTTCATCCCAAATGAAATTTGGAATGAAGATTTCCATACTATTATGAAGTTTTAACAAAAATAGACACTTATCTTGAAATCTTGATCTTGATACTCTAGAGTCTTCAATCTTGATATCTCCATTCTGAATTTTGAGTCTTGAGTTTTTATACTAATCAATCTTCAGTATTCAATACCTGCATACATACATACATACATACATACATACATATATATATATATATCATGCATAGTTCCTGCATACACATATCTATCTGGACAATCGCATTAGTATATACTTTATAATAATATAAGTTAAAAAGGTTGTTGTCATCAAAACCAACATCTCAGTTCCTAACAATCTCCCCATTTTTGATGATGACAACCTGTATTATAAAATATACTTACCATACCGTAACTCCTATCATAACTCCCTCTTACTTCATGACTTCCCCTTACTCCAATCATAACTCCCCCTTACTCCAAGCCAACTACTATTTTATAACTTCTCCCCCTTTGTCATCAACAAAAACTTCTTACTAATAAATTCCTTGAACTTGATATAAGATAATCAACCATAATACAACAGAATAATCCATATATAAGTGTAATAAGTGCTAAGTGTGATCATAAGTATGAAACGTGATCATAAATGTGAAATGTGATCATGAGCGTGATCATAAGTGTAATCCAGAAGTAAATCAATCATCATCCAATCATATTTACAATAATTATTCAATTCAATCATATATACAAACCACACCAAATGTTTTGAATAAGTCAAGTCGATCAAGTTTAAATCACACCAATCAAATCAAAAAAATAACATACAGAATAACTAGACATTCCTTAGTACTTCCACCCATCCATCTTCTCCAAAGATAGGGTCTGCTTTGATAGCATCCCATTCTTCTTTGTCTTTGTCGAGAGTGACTGGTGGATTTCCTTCGAGATCATCCTTGTTAAGGGCTGAGATCATGCAACGAAGGGCGTCGGAATGTCTCTCTTACTCCTTGAACATCTGCATTTGACTCAATTCTAAGCGGTGTTGATAACGAAGTATGAAAGTAAGGATATTCTTAAAGGAAGTGAGAGTTTCTTCAAGATTATCACTTAGATTCTTAATCGGAGAAGCCATAATTCAAGAAATAGGAAGAAATATGAAAGGGAGTGATTAGAAATAAAGTTTGATAATTTATTCTTGAAGAAACAGGTATAAATAGGGGTAGAGAGTCGATTAAAATGAATGGACACAAGTTAGTTACATGAAATTAAAATTTGAAAGTGTAACTACTTTTTGCATGTTGCATGTCGACATTGAGGGATGGGGTATGTCGACATGCCTCTGCCTAAAGTGACAATTTGCTTTGTTTTGAATATTATGAACAAATCTATGCAACTAAAATTTGTATAATATAAAAACAAGAAATTACAGAGACAAGTGAAGTTGAATAATAGGAAATAAAAGATTTCATTAATGATTCTACTCAACATTACATAAAATGATATAATATTAACTAAAATAAAGGAAAATACATGGATAGATCTTGAAGCAAACCAGATAACATGTACTAAAACTAATTAGATGAAGATGAAGAAGATGATAGTCCAAGCTTTCTACTAACTTTCCCAAAGAACTTGTTGATTTTATTGGAAATCATATCCATTTTCTTACTCATTGATCTTTTGAGCGTCTTTTGATTTTCCACTATAATTCTTTGATTATTGAGAATGGTCCTATTAGATGGATTAGCGGGATTAGTAGGATATTCAATACTCTCTAAGGAAGTTTCTTGATCTTCATCCTCTTCAATTTCCATTCCTTCCTCTTCCTCTTCCTCTTCCTCCATTTCTTCCATCTTTTCGTGAGCAAGCATTTCTTCCTTTTTCGTAAGTGTTTTTTTATGGTTGAAACACTTATGGAATTTGCATAAGGGAAATGTTTCCATGGTTGAACACTTTTCTAGTTATAAATTCTTCCCTTTTGAAATCAACTCGAAAGTAATTAAAAATCCGAGTGAGATAAACTCCATGATATAATGTGTTTCACCCATGGTAAAATTCTTGAGGCCTTAGATCTCCAAAATAATTTGAGCCCAATTGATGTCATAATTTCCAAAAATTGCAAAAAGAGCTATGAAACTTTCAAAGGTGGGTTGTTGTAGTTTCCCGATCTTGGTATAAGGGTGTGTTGAATTAGAAGGTTAATAATTCTTGCTTTTGGACGAAAATAATGATTTTTAAATTCAAAATTGTCATCCCCTTCAAAGCTGTGATGAAATATCTCTTGATCATTTTCATTTATTTGAAATTCCGAGAGATTCATTCTGATATACTTGCATCCCAAAATATTTCCTAAAATTTCACATTCCAAAACTATTTGTGTTCCTTTAACACTACTCCAAATTTGTCCATCTTGTCCATCATAAAATCCACGATTCAAATTCGCATAAAACAACTTAACAAGATTTGGATAACATAAAAAATCATTTTGTTTATTATCTACTACACTTAGAATAGAACATTGTTAAAAATGATTTTCAGTTTCATAAGAAGGAAAATCTTCAAAAATAGAAAATTTCCCCGTATGAATTTTACCAAAGTTTACGTAGTTGATGTAAGCTTTGATAGCTTCCAGATCATTAAAAAGAAAGTTTTGATAGCTTTTGGAAGCCTAATGGTGTAAGGAGTGCTTGAAAAGGGCATTGAAGAAGTTTGAAGATAATGAAGATAAATTTGGAATTTGGAATAAAAGTAAAAGGTGATGATAAGGAAAGTGAATTAAATAGAGATTCTATAGACGTGTTCTCTGGTCAAGAGGCATCTTTCTAGAGCATTGAAGTTAGTGAAAAGGTAGAGGGAAAATTCAAAAGTTTGAATTCAAATTTTGAAATCAAATTTCTGAGGGGAATGTCGACATGGGGTATCCAGGTATGTCGACATGTGCCTATTGAATTAAAGGACAAGTGCCTATTCTTAATTTATAATATATATTATATCATATATTCTACTTATATAATTCCTGTGATAACATTGAATATAATAATACTTAAATATTAATATTTAAAATAATATTAAAATAATATTATTTTTGAATTTAAAATTAAAATTTAAAGGGATAAATTTGAATTTAAAATTTATGGAAGTTTTAAAAAAAATCAAGCAAACAAACAAGTATCCATTCAAACAAGAAAAATTAAAAATAATGTAAATTCATACCTATTTTTAGATCTATACTCCCATCGTCCTCTGATTCATGAATAGCAGTGAAACATAGATTTGAATTATTCGTCTTCTTTTCATCATCACTGGATGATGAGTCTGAGTCATCAAGACTTGTTGTGTATGCTTTCTTTCTTTTCCTTGACGAATCATTGTTTGAAGGGAACAACTGTTTATCTAGAGACGGACAATCTTTCCTATGATGCCCGACTTTATTGCAATTGTAGCATCTATCATTATTGACATTCTCCATATTATTTCTGAAATTCCTTTGATCATTTCTTTTGTAATTATTCATTTTTCTATATTTTAGGAATTTTTGGAAGTTTCTTGTCATGAAAGCAAACTCCTCATCACTGTTTGGTTTCGAATCTTCAGTTGTTGTATTGAATGCTAATTACTTCTTTTTTGTAGCCTTGTTTTCTCTCCTTCCTTGCAGTTGAACTTCATAAGACATCAGATTTCCAATCAATTCTTCTATTTTCATTAGACTGATATCATTTGCTTCTTCGATTGCAAATGTCTTTTGATCCCATTCTGAAGTGAGTGAATTTAGAATTTTTCTGACTAGGTCTTCCTTCGAAAAGCTTTTTCCCAGTGCAATTAGTGAATGAACAATATCTTGAAATCGATAATACATTTCGAAAATGGACTCATTTACATGCATTTTAAACAATTGAAACCGACTAGTTAATATAGAAATTTTAGTCTGTTTAACTTTGCTTGTTCCTTCGTGAGTAACTTTCAAAGTTTTCCAGATTTCAAATGCAGACTTACAAACAGACACTCTATTAAACTCATTCCTATCTAGTGAACAAAATAATATATTCATGGTCTTTGAGTTATTTTGTGCAACACACTTTTGCTCAGCAATCCATTGCCAAAATCGTAGTTGGTTCATCATACTCAGTTTGTGTGATATTACAAGTGTATAATCCTACTGATTGTAAATAAATTTTCATTCTACAAGCCCAATATGCACAATTACCGCCATTGAAAATGATGGTCTGACAGTAGATTGACCTTCTATAAATGAACTAGTGTTAGTGTTAACAAAACTAGTGCCAGAGTTGACATTACCAGTGTTGGTAGCCATTAAAACAATTTTTCAAATTTCAGATTATGGAAACTATGAAAACCAATGCTCTGATATCAATTGAAAGGGGGTGCGAATTAAGGATCTTAAGGCTAATTTAACACTAGAGGAGGGGGTGAATAGTGTTTAATGGATTCTAAGACTTATATGGACTAAATTAAAATTATGACAGAAACAAATGCAGAACTTAATCATAAAACAATCACAGAATCAAACACAAATGCAGAAAGTACACAAAAAACAGTAAAAGGAAAGAACATACCGGATTTTACACTGGTTCAGAGTTACCCTACGTCCAGTCCTTTACCAAGACAAACACCTCGTATAGATTTTTATTATACCAATGTCGAGATTACAATCCTCAATTTCTAAAGGCCTTAAGGTACCCTCCTGTCTTCGAGTCCGGGGCAAACTCTCTTGATTTACGGGACACAAAATCACCCAATTGACTTCTAGTCACAACCACATCTTATAGAGAGACTCGATAAACTTTTGATTAAAAATTGATTCTATAACACTGAATAGCACTTTGATCTTCAAGAGAGGGCAGAGAATCAAACAAGAATGAGAGTCTAATTTGATTCACTTGAGAATTTGGCAGAATTTCGACACGGTCTTAAAAATATGAAAATTTTAGAATATGGATTTGTGGAGAAGAAGGAGTGAAGAAAATAAGAAAATAGTTAGTTAAAAAATTCGTTTGTGAGGCTATTTATAGACCAGTAAAGGTCATAACCATTCCCGAAGAGATTTAAACGAATAAACGCTTCTCTTGAAAATTGAAACTTTTGAATTTAATGGCCACCATGTCGACATGGGATATCCCATGATGTCGACATCCCTTAGTGAAAACTATGTAAAATTTGTTTTGAAAATGGTATTGAAAGGAAAACCAGATGAAATGATTCTGGTGTAAAATAAACTAATTTTCCTATGTTTTAAAATAAAGAAGAGTAGAAAAATATATTTTTACAATGTGTGTGTGTGTGTATATATATATATTTGATTTTAAATCTCAGGTATATATATTATAAAGAATATTTAAGAATCAGAAGAAAGTTTTAAAAACAAACAAAGTTTAAAACAGGAGTTTATTTAAAAACAAAAATAAAGAATATTTTAAGGCTAAAACATCTTTTTAAAAATCATTTGAAAAGATAATTTTTAAATCTAAAACATTTTGAAAAAGCAGTTTTGAAAATCATTTTGAAAAACCATTTTAAAGTAGTTTTGCAAGCTTCTTCGTGCAGAATATTTCATCACATCAGGACTCAAGAACTTGTACAAAATCGGGATGTTCGTGGGTTTATAAGCCATTTGTTGTGGTACTTGTTGGGGGTTTGTAAGCCACTAAGAAGGTAGAAATAGGTTCCATCCCAAATGAAATTTGAAATGAAGATTTCCATGCTATTATGAAGTTTTAACAAAACTAGACACTTATCTTATGATACTCTAGAGTCTTCAATCTTGATATCTCCATTCTGAATCTTGAGTCTTGAATCTTTATATTGATCAGTCTTCAGTAATCAATATATGCATATATATATATATATATATATATATCATGCATAGTTCCTGCATATACATATCTATCTAGATAATAGTGTTAGTATATATTTTATAATAAGATAAGTTAAGAAGGTTGTTGTCATCAAACCAACATCTCAGTTCCTAACAGTCAAGTGATCTACACTAGCTTGGAAATGAAATCTATGTGCTCGAGTAAATGATCAGATCGGATATTTCGTACGGATGGTCCATGTACATCGTATGAGTTTTAATATGGCTATATACTATGATTTTTGGCTTATAAAGAGTTTGGAGAATGACTCTTCGTTTTTTTATAAGGTAACATGAATAATCACTAAATAATGAGCTAAGGCTATTGAGCGTAACCCATGAACTTTGCTTGCTAGTGATTGTAAATGCTATTTGAGCATTCTGTGTTTGTTCCATTGTTAAGGTTAGAACTATCGTGGAGCGAGGATGCTCAGGATTGTACAAGGAAGACGGATGGCGGTTTGAAGGGATTCTTTCCAGGATTTCTTATAGGCTAGGGCTTCCTTCTTATCTTAGTATCATACATCTTCTGTAGTGTACTCACCACTCGACGTGGAGTCAATGAGCATGCATTTTGGTTTATAGTTTAGCTTATATATAGTTTCAACAATACTCTATATATGTATCTTGTTCTTCTATCTTCTTTGATCATCATTCTTATTTGAATTTCGAGGATGGAATGTTCTAAGTAAGGGAGAATTTAGCAATCTAGAAATTCGAACACTTCATCGTCGAATATCGAAAGTTTTGAAATATAGAGAAGTGTTATAAATATGATTTTATAACCTTATTAAACGTCATTTAATTAATGAATAATGATAATAAACATATTTTTGAAAATTGTTTATTCAGATAGATTCTTCAATGGAAAATCGATAATGTGTCCGAAAATCAGTTTATCGATAAACAGATTTTTGATCGATATAAGCTATTCGAACTCTTATGCACTTATCTAATGATCAAATAAAAAAATTAGCAACTAATTAAGATATACTCCTCTTCAAAAAGCAATGGAAGGTACTAAAAGCTTTTAAATGGATAAAATATATGATCATGAGAAGGGTATACGAGTATTTAACTAAAGGAGAAGTGATGTAAAGGAAAAGTGGTGGGAGGTGAGACTTCCATGACACGGTGGGGAAGGGGGAATTGAGAGTAAGGCTAAGGATCACCATTCTTGTGCCTATATAAGGAGGGGTAAACTCTTGTTAATAAATAACAAATTCACAAAGCTAAAACAAGCTTACTTCCATGTCTTCTTCTTCTTCTGTTATGTTCTAAATTTTTTTTTCCAAATCTTATCCAAATCAACTCAAATTTGGAGTGAAGCCTTAGGATAACATTGCAACACCTTCCATCGAGTTATATTGTGAAAAGGCAGAGTTATACTTCCCCCACACTTTAAGGCCATGAGCATTGGTGGAGATTGGAGGAGGGAAAAAACAAGCAAAGGCAAAAAAGTAGGAGGTAGAAGGTGGTTGCAAGGTGGGGTTGGACCTGGGTTGCTTGGATCTTGGTTTTTTTTTGGTTAAAGGTGAGTCAACACATCTCTTTAAATGAAATTATAGCCTATATTTGTTTGGGTTTGATTGTGTCTATGTTGTGTCTATGTTGTTTAATTGTTATTGTCATTGTTGAAACATTGGTTTTGATTCTTGTTTTGAAAACAAGAAGCATATGTGATCTATGTTTATAGACTTAGAATGGACTTGGAGACTTGAATGACTTATGACAAGACCTTGAAATGAAGAACATAGGTTATAGATGGACTTTGGTTTAGGTTGGACTCGGATTTGAAAGTGCACTTGTAGCGATGGTCGCTATGGATGCACTTTGGAATTACATTGTTTTCGGCGATTTCTATGGAACTTTGTAGAAAGATCCTTAAGGGTTTCTTACCACATTTATAATTTTTTGTATGTATATTTATTTCTATAAAATGTTAAGTGACATCTCGAAAAGCGGCTAAAATTTCACTTGTGCAAAACTGCCATGTTTATCCTTGATTTATGGACTTCAAAGGTTTGAAAAGATAATTAAATTTAAGTATTTTATTTCATTCTTTTTACAACCATTTTCTAACTCATGTTGGAGTATTTTAAAAGTGGTTTGAGATATTTATGAATTCTTCAGAATTAGTTGTGAATTTTTAAAGAAGGGGATTTTACAATAAAAACTTGTTTTTCCAACTTTTTAAGGAAATTACAAAATTGTAATTTTCAAGCAATATTTTGAGAAACTTTAAAACCTATTATATATATTATAAAGTATTTTAAAAGAATTATTAAGCATATTTTTAGAAATTATGTAATAAATATCTTCTAAAAATGGTTCATGTAATATCTAGTTTTATAAATAAATTACTATATATATATCATTTTTTTTCCTTGGTTAACTTATTTAATTAATTAATTTTCTTTATTAATCTTATTAATAAAATTAAATTTCAAAGTTAATTTATATTATTTTTCAAACATTTTGGTATGTTTTATTATATTATAACTTTTATAAATATGTAAATCTTATTCTAAATTTAACTTTTAAATTTAAAATCTGCCATCTTTAACTTACAAACAATTTTGAAAATTAGCCCGAGGTCCAATTCAAATTTGGGTCTTTCTATCAGGGACAACTTTTGGGTTGTGGGCTGAATTGTTAACCTTAACATGACTAATTTACGGTATAGTTGTGTAGTTAAAGCCCTACCATAGCGCATAACACTCTTCGACCACTATGTATTTTCAATTTAGCACTATTAAATAGTAGATCTGCTTTAAGCCCCGTTATTTTTCGCTTCAACCACTAAATCAAGGATTTTTAGCACCCGCTTTAGCAATATTAATAATGTTAATTTTATTTGTTCTCTTCTAAACCAAATCAAAAAAGTTAGGCTAATGACCTAAATTTAAGGCATATGTGCTCAATATAAGTAAGAAATCTATTGTAGTCACAAAATATGAACTGTATAAATCAAGATATTCTTTCGTTTTTAATATAAGACCAAAAAAAAATATTTCCTTTTCGTATAAAAATGATGTGAGAATGAGAATAAATTAACATTAAATATTTAGTTTTGTATCTAATGAAATTTTTTGCACCTCCGCTATTTTCCGTTATATCGCTACATTATCCCCGCTATAACTTTTTGCACCTCCACCGCTATAGAAACATTAAACATTTTATCTACATAACTACATAGGTTATTGGACTCCGATACCATTGTTGGAACTGGGCTAAGCCATAGTGGAAGTTATGGGTGAATTTCAATTTTTTTAACCCTATTAGATTTTTAATGGGCCTGTGAAGTCTAATTCATTTAAAGCATTTTTAAATATTATTTAAAAAATTATTTTATTTTATTTGAATTCATAAATTATATAGTTTTATTTAATTTATATATTGATACATACATACATATGTGTGTGTGTGTGTGTCATATACACAGACATATATATGGTGGGTGTGTGTGTGTGTTTGTACATGTATAACATATCAATCCGTGCAAGGCATAAGATGCCCATGTATAAGTGTTGGGATTTATATCGTAACAGACACGTTAGCACATCTATTATGCAGGTATATGTTGTCCAAATATATGCATATATATAAACTATTACTTATATATAAATATTATATATGTGTGTTAAGTCTGTTTGAATGATTCTATATAAATGTATGATATATTTAAACATATATGTACATGTAAAATCATATAAACAAAACATTAGTAATACACACACATATTATTACAATATATTTGTTTAAATATTAATAAGTTATTTTTTTTAAACCATGAGTAATATATGTAAATATTTATGTATAATAAAGTCATATTTTTTTATTATAATACATAAATATATTTGTAATGTACAAATATATACATTAATAAATAAAATAATAATTTTTTATCAAATTCCAAAGCATACGCACCACTCAGAAATAATTTATTATTATTTTTATTATTTCAAATATTTTTCAATTTAATATTTATTTGAAATTGCATAAAATATTAATAAAAAATTTTGAAACTTTATTTCAATTTTCAATTTTTTTTGTCCGCGAGCATAGCTCAACTAGTTGAGGACTACCTTGCAACTATGGAACAAAGTTCCTGGAGGTTGCGGGTTTGAGTCCCGCAGCTGAGATATGTTTCCCTTTGGCCTTGAGCGGTCTATCCTCAACAAAGCCGAATATGTGGTAGAGGATTAATTCTCTTGGCTGGGCTGGCTAAAAAAGGTGGTCAGTGTGGCGGACAGCTGTATCCCCTAGCTCTACTCTCCGGAGTAGGGTTTCTAAATTTCAAATTTTTAGTAAATCATAAATGATATTTTTTGGTTTGACAAATTCTCCCATATTTTTTTGTTCAAATAAAATTTTAAATGATTTATTAACATTCGACTAAATTAATTATTAATTTTTAAAAATAACAAAATTTATTTTTTATTTTTTATTTTTGGGTTGAGAGCTTATCTGATAATAAACAAATTTTCTAAAATTTAAAAAATAATTTTCATAACATATGGGAATTAATATAATTTATTTATTTAGTAAAATGATTTAAATAATATTAATTAATAACAAATATTTATGAAATTTGTTTTCTTACTTTCAAAAATTAGTACTACGATTAAATTTTATATATAATATCATATGGTTAATTTTAACCATATTGTAATGTTATAATTAATTATAAACTAGATATATGTAATTAAGTAATACATACATACACACACACATATATAACAAATTATTATAATATATTATATTATTATTATATTTGGCTGTACTAATCTAAGATATATTAAAATTTTGATTTTATTAAATATAAATATATAGATGCATATAACCAAACTAATTTGTTACAACATTATTGCATATCAAAATCGTCCGCTAACTGACAATATAATACACACACATATACATATACATAAAAATATTATACTAAGTATTATAATTATGATAAAAAAAATCATATCTTAATTTCAAAGCCTTGAAAAGATAAACTCTTCCCTTTGAAACTCTTTTCGATTCAGTAGATCGCTAGTCCTTGAACCATTGACCTTCAGCTATCGAATAGTGATCAGGTCTAACTTGGTTTGAGTTTGTATTGATTGAGACGCTTATAATTTTGGCCAACAAGAAGGGAAGATGAGGCAGCAAAAGATCATATCTAATTAGGGTTAACGTTGCTTATAAGTGGATAGAAAGGATAGAAAAATAGATCTACTCTCTTACTCTTTCCTTTTCAATCCAAGCCATCCAAAATCAAGCCCTCTTACACCATAATTGAGCCATATACTCTATCCTATTTCGACCGAAATTCTTAATTATATAATTGGCCTTATGTAACAACCCGTATATTTGTACCGTTTAAATTGACGATATTCCATAAATGTCAACTTAAATAATACAAAACACAAATTATTAATGGAGTATATATATAAATAAATGAGAATCATCACAGAATCACAGAAATAAAACATCACAGAATAATGCAGCGGAATACAACATAGTCATAAGAGTAGTTCATGAAGCTACCCATAAATACAACAATGTCTCAAATAAAAGAAATAGAACAACATAGAAGTCCAATAGTCCAAATAGAAAGAACAATACTGATAAGATAAGATAGTGATAGTCTTTGGTCTTCAGCTCCAAGTAGAACAGCAACAACAATCCTCAGTCTGATCCGAGCATAAGCATAAACAAACACTCGAATCAGGACATATATTCTTATATAGATAATATGATTCAAATTCAAATAACAATAACTCAAAGATGAATGGAATAATATCTTTCTAGATCCGTTAAACTATTTATACATAATAGTGTACGGTACATAGGTAATGTCTAACAGTAAAGTAAAATATCAAAATAGTGTTAAGGCGTTACCATTGTCCCCCTTAACACATTTCATATAGCATTATAGTCTATACAGCACTATAAACTCCACCATAATCTAGTGGGATATCAGGGAGTACTCCATAGGTATAATACAAAACAAAATCGTAGTGGTTGCGTATATGGGAATACAAGTATGACAAGGCACATGAGGCAATACCCAAGGTAGTGAAACTACCGTTTGTCTGATCCGGACCGGTGAGAACGCATCGCCGCAATGATCGCAACACCGCGAAACAACACTCTAAATTCAAGGGTGCGCACCAATCAATAAAAAAGTAATGAGTAGTTTACGAAGAAGTGTGTTCGCTCGAGGTAGCTAACCTCATTTGGCCCGACATGTCTCCTTTTTTAGTCATTTCCAATTTGACACAAGTGTCAAGGCTATCCATTATCATTCTCTTTCTTCAGTCATCGCGTACGTCAATCCAACCACTTCATTCTGGATCACACTCTACGTATAGTTATTAAAGTGGTTTTCAGTTTAGACAGTGAGTATGTCCCAAACCGATTCCGGTTCCTTTAATAACCTTCATAATTATTTTACCGATTGATCGTTAAATAAATTTCAAAATCAATCAATTCAATTACAATTAGAATTTGAAATTCAACATTTTATTTGTCGTTCCAAAACCATTTCCAAAATTTACGTTTCATAGCTTCCAATTCCATTTCAGAATTTTATAATTCAATTTCAAATTTTAATTTGAACAATTCAAGTATACACTTAAATTTGTATATAAGTTCCATTCCATAATCATTTTAACTTAATTTAATCTTCAAATTGATTTAAACTCATTTATCGATTTCATTCGTTATTCACTAGATTAATTATCATTTACAATTTCCTTTAAATTTCTAATTCATTAATTTACTTCTTAAGTTCAACTTCATTATCAAAGCCTACAAATTTAATTTAAATTAAATTTGTAAATCCAATTCTTTAAATTTCAAGTCTTTCATTTGTTTCGATTAAACGCATTTTTATTTCTTGCAAAAGAAATCTAATTTCATTTACTTATTACCTTAGTTATACTTTCAAACTCGATAAATAAGAAACTTAGTTTACTTATTCAAGAGGTTCCATTCACTTAATAAATAATTCAATTTAAATCAATTATTAAATAATTCAATCTCATCAATTTATCAATAGTTTCAATTTTTTAAATTTTAATCATTTCAAAACTCATTCATTAATTATTCCGAACTTAATTATTAATAATTTTTAAAACTTAATTATTAATAATCAAAACTAATTATTAACCATTTCAAAACTTAATTATTAATAATTCCAAATTAATTGTTAATGAATTCAAAACTTAATTATTTATAATTCCAAATTAATTAATAATAATTCCAAATTAATTATTACTAGTTTCAAAAACTTAATTATTAATAATTTCAAATTAATTAATAATAATTCCAAATTAATTATTGCTAGTTTCAAAAATTAATTATTAATAATTTCAAATTAATTAATAATGAATTCAAAACTTAATTATTAATCAATTAAATTATAAACAATGTTCCTTTGTTAATTTAAATTCCAATATTCTCATTTCCTTTCATTCAAATTTAAATTCAAATTTTATTTCAAAACTTTATTACTCTTCAAATAAAATCTTTATTTTATTTAAATCAAACATTGACCAATCGGGTTTAATTTACTTTTCTATCCAAGGTCAAGTTATTTGGGTATTTATCATTTCTACCCGATTCCATTTCAATTCAAAAATCAAAACATAGCAAAGGGAACTTGCAGTGTGATAACTGGGATGGTACCAAAGTAAATAAATAAGCAATAGCATCCATACATAACAATACAACAATTATTTAAATAATCCCGAAATAATCGTATTAATTTACAATTGTTATTTATGCAAATTAATATAATTATTTCTAGAATCTACACTATCATTTCATGTAGATTAAAGATTATCGCATTACGGTTTTGCACTTGTCATTCAATTTCAATCCAATATACGTTTAAAGGTTCAAAGTGTAATTTATCAATTCCTACGCGTCAATTAACCTAACAATTAAAAGGGGTCATATTTAACCAATTCAATTCAACATATAAATCAGTTTAACTATCCTATATCAATTCAATTTAACTTAACAATAACAAATAGCACCTAATTTCAACATCACATAGCAAACATTCAAACTCGTATAAGAATATATGTTGTGAAAATTTATTTCACCTTTCGTGGATAAAGAAATTGACGGCGAAGCGAAATGAAGTACGAATGAGGTCGGTACAACATGAACAACGATCACTGTAAATATCGACAAATGAGACGATATTAATTCACTGAACGTTCATTTATAATTTATAAATTATAGATGCGCTTACCGGTAACAGAGAAAAAGAGAAAGCTGAGAGATCGATGCTGCCGCAAAAAGAAGCTCAATCGATTGCTTCTGCACACAACAAACGAAGAAAAGTTGGTTACTATTTTTGGCAACCAAATAGATATTTGCCTAAATACTCTTCTGCAATATCTAAAAGCTATTTGAAGATCACAGTTTCATTTTTTTTCTTTTTTCACGGTTACTCATCCCTCGAGCATGCTGTACACGCACGCATCACCAAAGCACTTACACGCACGCGTTCAACAATCACCTTACTTACTTCAACCTCCATCCTTCTTCAACAATCACCTATATATTTTTTTTCGTTTTTTTTTCTTCCTACCTGCTGCCCATACTCACGCAACCTCTTTTAATTTTTTTATATATGCACGCACCAACACATGCACACTAGAACTAGTTCCAACCCTGACACATGCGCACCCAGGTTCACCTCCATTTCCTTCTTTCTTCACGCAACAGTTCCTCTTTTTTTTGCTTTTTTTTTTCTTAAAAACAAAACACACGCACACCCATCACCAAACTCATGCTTTCATTCTCCACTTCCCCTCCCTGAAGCACATGCACGCAACACCGTTTCACTTTTTTTATTTATTTATAAAAACATGCACACACCAAAAACTCAGCACACACACACTCAATAACGCACGCACACAAGTTCACTCACACAATACCATACACACACACCTACAATACATGCACAAGACCTACTGAAACACATGCACTTTCCCCAATGGCTCGGCAATACCCACACTCGCACGCAGTACGCACAATGCACACTCACACTCACATGTACACTCTCGGCCAGGGGTGGTGGCGCGCATGGAGGGGGAGTTCAGGGAGTGATGGTTGGTGGGAAGATGAGTGGAGAGGGGTGAGATGAGTTTGGCCATGGGAAGCTTGTGCGTGCTTCCATGGTTTCGGCTGTCATATGTTTGGCAGATGCAAAGGTGGAGAGGGGAGGGCCTTTGCATGCTTTTGGCCATGCTTGTTTCGTTTGTTTATTTATTTATTTTTTTTTCCAAAAGAAGAATGGGGAGAATGGAGGAGTAAAGAAGGGTTGCAACTGGAAAAGTGGTGAATGGAGAGGCGTGCTGGATTTCAGCCATAGGTGACGGGAAATGGTGAGTTTGTTCGGCCATGCTCTCATTTGTATTTTTTTTTATTTACATAAGAAACGAAAATATGAAGAAGAGAAAGGAGGAGAGGTGTTTACCTAAAGCTTGAAAAATGAGAATAGGAACAGTGAACGAGAATGAGATGTTACTTCAACTTTTAACTTTAAGTTTTTGAGTAACTGTAATCAATTTTCGAGCTTACCCAAAATTCACGTACGTTTCCAAAGTTAACCCCCCCCCCAGCTTCCAACTACCACCATAAATACATCAACTTAGTTTTATTTTCAAATTTTCTTTTGGACACGGGCTAAAGAATTTGGGCTGATTGTAGTTTAACCGGCCCATTTGGAACTATTAAATTAATGCGACGATTTCCATCGAACTTCGATTAGCACGAATAAATATACCGTTTTGATCAGTGCGACGATGTGCTTCCAACGATACACAGATAATTGTGATGTGATGGTTTTATAAAAACTCGAATTTACACCGCTTAAATTGTACGATTTGCAAAACAATTTAAATGGAACAGGCGATGACAGTTTTTGACGAAATGAATTACATCATCTTGATCAGAATTTTTTTACAACATAACTGTGTAAAAATATTTGGATTTGAAAGATAAATTTTACGCAGCTTTATATGAACTGATATACAGTAAAACGCGAATGAAATTTACTGTAATATTTTGCGACGAAACTTTTTCTATATTCATATCTAACTGGACGCATCTTATAAATAAAGTTTGGACATTAATTGAGATCGTTTATAAATTTCAAAATTTTATATTAAAACGATGGATTTTAAAATTTTAAACTGGATCGGAAATTCAGGGTCGTTACAATCTCCCCCACTCAAAACTTTTCGTTCTCGAAAAGGAACGAGACGAGTGAAGTAGGAATGAAATAAGTAGAAAAGTCAAGATAGATTTTGAGAAATTAGAATTATACCTTAAATTAGTAATTCGAGGTTGGAATCCCGAATACTATCCTCAGCTTCCCATATACAATCTCGCTCATCTGCACTCCATTGGACTTTGGCGAGATTTACTGATTTCCTTCTAAGTTGCTTTGTCTCACGATCGACTATCCGAAGTGGCTTCCGCTCAATAGTCAAGTCAGGCTCAATAAATATCTCTTCCAACTGAGCAGTGGGAATGGTCATAGATGAATCATGCACAACTTTGCGAAGATGTGAGACGTGGAACACATTGTGTACACCGGCGAACTTCTCTGGTAATGCAACACTATAGGCCAATGTTCCGACTCTTTCCGTAATCTCAAATGGACCAACAAATCTCGGAGCTAGCTTCCCTTTCCTTCCAAATCGAACAATATTCTTTAAAGGCGATACTTTCAGAAATACTTTGTCTACTACACTGAATTCGAGATCTCTTCTCCTTTTGTCAGCATAGCTCTTCTGTCTATCATGTGCTGTCTTTATTTTCTTTCCGATTTCTTCGACTTTTTCAGAAGCTTCCATAATTATTTCTGGACCAAGCACTAATCGATCACCAGACTCAATCCAACAAGCTCGCGATTTGCACGACCGTCCATATAAGGCTTCGAATGGTGCCATACCAATGCTTGCCTGATTTATAAAGGATGATTAATTCAAATTCAAATATACTTATTCAAATTTGAAATTCAAATTCTTTACCTGGTAACTATTATTGTAAGTGAATTCAACCAAGTGAAGATGGTCTTCCCAAGATCCACCAAAGTCAATAATACAAGCTCGAAGAAGGTCTTCCAAAATCTGATTCACCCTCTCAGTTTGGCCATCTGTCTGAGGATGGTAAGATGTGCTCAAATTTAGTTTGGTGCCCAAAGTATCCTGAAATGCTTTCTATAATTTACTGGTTAAAATAGGATCTCGATCACATACTATACTGGATGGTACACCATGAAGTTTAGCAACTTCTCTCATGTATATCTCGTCCAAACTCGAAGCAGTACGAGTAAACTTGACTGGAATAAAGTGAGCGGATTTCATCAGTCTATCGACAATCACCCAAATGCTATCGTTACCCTTTCTAGTCCTTGGCATCCCATCAATAAAGTCCATAGAAATCTGCTCCCACTTCCAACCTGGAATCTCTAGTGGTTGAAGTAACCCAGCTGTCTTTCTGTGGTCAGCTTTAACTTGTTGGCAAGTTGTGCATCTGCTAACATAGGTAAAAATATCGCGCTTCATCCCACTCCACCAATATAACTTCTTCATATTCTGGTACATTTTAGTAACACCGGGATGAAATGAAAGCGAAGATTGATGGTTTTCTCTCAACACTTCCTATCTAAGTCCATCAACGTTAGGGACACAAATGCGATTATCAATTTTCAACACTCCATTACTGTCAACATGAGCACCCAATTTATTGTCAGCATTTCCAACTCTGCCGAGAACTATTTCTTTGATGCGATAAAGCAAAGTGCCCTCGTATTGCTTGGCTATAATGCGATCCATAAGAGCTGGGGAGACGGAAAGCTGCAATAACATCCCATTAACAAGATTACAACATGCCATTGCTTGGTTTCTGCTTAAAGCATCAGCTACGTCGTTTGCTTTTCCTGGAGTGTAATTAATATCAAGATCATATGCAGCTAAAAATTCAAGCCATCGGACTTGTCTCTGATTCAAATCCTTTTGTGAGAAGATATATCTCAATGACTTGTGGTCAGTGAATAACTCGAATTTGGTTCCCAATAGATAGTGCCTCCATAGCTTAATAGCATGTACAACCGCAAGAAGCTCTAAATCGTGAGTTGCGTAATTTGCTTCATGGGTCTTTAACTGACGACCCTCATCGGCAATAACTTTTCCTTTCTGCATTAAAACTTCTCCTAATCCATCACGGCAGGCATCAGTATAGACGGTCAATCCTTCGCTACCGTCAATAAGTGTAAGAAATGTGGCAGATGTCAACCTTCGCTTCATCTCATTGAAAGCCGCTTCGCACTTTTCACTCCAAATAAATTTCACATTCTTTCTGGTCAGTACGGTAAGTGGGGCAGCAACACGAGCAAAGTTTTCAATGAATCTGCGGTAATAGCCGGCCAAACCCAAGAAACTACGGATATCTGTAGGAGTTTTGGGAGTCTCCCAATCCTGCAAATTTCAAGGATTCGAATTTAGATAGTGATAAGTTGTTTAGATAGAATTTGACAAGTAAGGATAGAACTTACATTGATTACAGCGATCTTAGCTGGATCGACCAAAATCCCATTCTCCGAAACAATATGGCCAAGAAAACGAACTTCATCTCTCCAAAAGCGGCATTTCGAAAACTTGGCTTTAAACTGATGTTTGCGAAGAGTTTCAAGAACAAAAGCTAAACGTGACCTATGCTCCTTCTCATCTTTGGAGAAGACGAGAATATCATCGATGAAAACAAGAACGAACTTGTTAAGAACATCCCGGAAAACTCTATTCATCAGATCGACGAAATAAGCTGGAGCATTAGTGAGGCCGAACGGCATAACTAGCCATTCGTAGAATCCATTTTCAGTGCGGAATGCTGTTTTAGGAATGATATCCTCAGTGATTCTGAGTTGGTGAAATCCGATAGCCAAATCGAGTTGGGAGAAGACTTTAGCTCCATGAAGCTGGTCGAATAGATCGTTGATGCGGGGCATCAGATACCTGTTCTTGTGTGTGAGCTTGTTTAGCTCTCTATAGTCCGCACACATTCTGAGTGAGCCATCAGATTTTGTGACAAATACAACTGCAGCACCCCATTATGAATGTCTGCGCCTAATCAAGCCTTTAGAAACTAAATCTTCAATTTGAACATTCAACTCTGCCTTTTGTTTAGGAGTCATTCTCCTGGGAGGGAGAACTACTGACCGTGCACCAGGAATAAGGTCAATGTGGAATTCGATTTCCCGTGGAGGTGGTAGAGAATTGAATTCTCCAAACACATCAGAAAATAATTGAACAATAGGAGTGGAGCTAAGTTCACTTAGATGAGAGTCAAGAGAAAATATAAAACTCCCAGCACATTCTTGACGCGATTTGCCTTTAATAACTAAAGGTAAGCTCTTGTCGTCAATAAGAGAGACGGTACGAGCTTTGCATGAGATAATGGCTTCGAACTTTTGTAGCCAATCAATACCTAATAAGATATCGAATGCTTCGAATCCAAGTACAAAGAAATCCCATGTAAAACGATGCATGCCATACATAAGTGTGACATATTTGCAAACCCTTTTGAGGTTAGCAGGCCCTCCAATAGGGTTAGATACACATAAGAAGGTAGATGCAAGAATATGTTCCAATCCAAGTTTGTTACATAAATCAATAGATATGAAACTATATGTAGCTCCGGTGTTAAATAGAACTCTTACAGGTGAAGAATGCAACATAAAAGTACTCTGTAAAGTACCTTGATTATCTGGAACTTCTGCGGCAGGTGTGGAAATAGCAAAAACTCCAGATGGGGTACCTTTCTTCGGTGTTGGGCAGTCTTTCTTAAAATGTCTAGGCTGTAAGCAAATGTGACAGACATCTCTCTTGGCCATCTGAGCCGGTGGTGGAATAGCTACACCCTTTGGGGCTGGGCAACTACTGGCATAATGACCTTTCTGGTTGCAGTTGAAGCAGGTGATAGAAGAGATGTCTGTGGGCTTCTTCTGAGAATAGCCAAGCCCGGATTTCTTCTGCCGGTTCTTCTTCTGTTGCTTAAAATTTGGCTTCCTCTTCCCAGTCTGACTAGAGGATGGCTGAGTAACTGGAGCCTTAGTGACTGATGTTCCCTTTGGCTTTCCCTCATATCGAAGAGCAAAATCCATCAACTCAGTGAAGGTTCCATGGACATGAGCGGTGGGGAGCTCGTAATACTCAGGGCGTACGCCGTGTATGAACTTCTTATTCTTAAGCAGAGGTGTGTCGATCAAACCGGGTCCGAACTTAGATAGTTCGTTGAATTTCCTTTCATACTCAGTGAAGGTCATGTTGCCTTGCTTGAGATCCATAAAAGACCGATAGAGTTGGGCCTTCCCAGCAGCTGGCATCCACTGAGCCATAAAGAATCCCTATTTACACGTGATATAAAAATGAGTCAAAATTTGATGAGATAAAAGGAATTTTATTTAGATAAAATTTTAGATAGATTACTACCTAAACTGGGCCCAAGTGATTGTTTCCTCATCAGTACGAGAAGTGACCGACTCCCACCAATCCTGTGCATCATCCTGAAGCTGCCAAGCGGCCAACTTACGCTTCTGAGCGTCTGTGATCTCCAAGCCAGTAAAGATCCTCTCCAAACTCTTTAGCCATTGCTGTGCTTCGATGATACTCTCAGAGCCAGTGAATTTGACTCCGCCAAGCTGAGTGTATTCCTTGCTAAGAGTGGAGAATTTGACCGCGGGAGCTGGGGCACGTGGTTCGGGAGCGTTTCCCCTACCCCTGCCTCTAGCATTTCTTCTGGTAGCCATCCTAGAATATCAAAAGTGATTTTAGAATCAAAGATAGAGATTTATGGAACTTAAAGAAATTCAAAACGAATGAATTCAATAAGAAGAGTGGAATCAAAGGATATGGATTCTGAAATGATTCTCCTCATTCTAGGGTATGTTTACCCTATCTCTAATGAGCTTTAAACTCCACAGGCTAAGGTTTCTAGGAACCAAACCTCTGATACCAACTGTAACAACCCGTATATTTGTACCATTTAAATTGACGATATTCCATACATGTCAACTTAAATAATACAAAACACGAATTATTAATGGAGTATACATATATATAAATGAGAATCATCACAGAATCACAGAAATAAAACATCACAGAATAGTGCAGTGGAAATACAACATAGTCATAAGAGTAGTTCATGAAGCTACCCATAAATACAACAATGTCTCAAATAAAAGAAATAGAACAACATAGAAGTCCAATAGTCCAAATAGAAAGAACAATACTGATAAGATAAGATAGTGATAGTCTTTGGTCTTCAGCTCCAAGTAGAACAGCAATAGCAATCCTCAGTCTTATCCGAGCATAAGCATAAACAAACACTCGAATCAGGACATATATTCTTATATAGATAATATGATTCAAATTCAAATAACAATAACTCAAAGATGAATGGAATAACATCTTTCAGGATCCATTAAACTATTTATACATAATAGTGTACGGTACATAGGTAATGTCTAACAGTAAAGTAAAATATCAAAATAGTGTTAAGGCATTACCATTGTCCTCCTTAACACATTTCATATAGCATTATAGTCTATACAGAACTGTAAACTCCACCGTAAACTAGTGGGATATCACGGAGTACTCCATAGGTATAATACAAAACAAAATCGTAGTGGTCGCGTATATGGGAATACAAGTATGACAAGGCACATGAGGCAATACCCAAGGTAGTGAAACTACCGTTTGCCTGATCCGGACTGGTGAGAACGCATCGCCGCAACGATCGCAATACCGCGAAACAACACTAAATTCAAGGGTGCGCACCAATCAATAAGAAAGTAATGAGTAGTTTACGAAGAAGTGTGTTCGCTCGAGGTAGTTAACCCCATTTGGCCCGGCACGGCTCCTGTTTTAGTCATTTCCAATTTGACACAAGTGTCAAGGCTATCCATTATCGTTCTCTTTCTTCAGTCATCGCGTACGTCAATCCAACCACTTCATTCTGGATCACACTCCGCGTATAGTTATTAAAGTGGTTTTCGGTTTAGACAGTGAGTATGTCCCAAACCGATTCTGGTTCCTTTAATAACCTTCGTAATTATTTTACCGATTGGTCGTTAAATAAATTTCAAAATCAATCAGTTCAATTACAATTAGAATTTGAAATTCAACATTTTATTTTTCGTTCCAAAACCATTTCCAAAATTTACGTTTCATAGCTTCCAATTCCATTTCAGAATTTTATAATTCAATTTCAAATTTTAATTTGAACAATTCAAGTATACACTTAAATTTGTATATAAGTTCCATTCCATAATCATTTTAACTTAATTTAATTTTCAAATTGATTTAAACTCATTTATCAATTTCATTCGTTATTCATTAGATTAATTATCATTTACAATTTCCGTTAAATTTCTAATTCATTAATTTACTTCTTAAGTTCAACTTCATTATCAAAGCTTACAAATTTAATTTAAATTAAATTTGTAAATCCAAATCTTTAAATTTCAAGTCTTTCATTTGTTTCGATAAAACGCATTTTTATTTCTTGTAAAAGAAATCTAATTTCATTTACTTATTACCTTAGTTACACTTTCAAACTCAATAAATAAGAAACTTAGTTTGCTTATTCAAGAGGTTCCATTCACTTAATAAAGAATTCAATTTAAATCAATTATTAAATAATTCAATCTCATCAATTTATTAATAGTTTCAATTTCTTAAATTTTAATCATTTCAAAACTCATTCATTAATTATTCCGAACTTAATTATTAATAATTTTTAAAACTTAGTTATTAATAATTTCAAAACTAATTATTAACCATTTCAAAACTTAATTATTAATAATTACAAATTAATTGTTAATGAATTCAAAACTTAATTATTTATAACTCCAAATTAATTAATAATAATTCCAAATTAATTATTACTAGTTTCAAAAACTTAATTATTAATAATTTCAAATTAATTAATAATTTATTCCAAATTAATTATTACTAGTTTCAAAAATTAATTATTAATAATTTCAAATTAATTAATAATGAATTCAAAACATAATTATTAATCAATTAAATTTTAAACAATGTTCCTTTGTTAATTTAAATTCCAATATTCTCATTTCCTTTCATTCAAATTTAAATTCAAATTTTATTTCAAAACTTTATAATTCTTCAAATAAAATCTTTATTTTATTTAAATCAAACATTGACCAATCGGGTTTAATTAATTTTCTATCCTAGGTCAAGTTATTTGGGTATTTATCATTTCTACCCGATTCCATTTCAATTCAAAAATCAAAACATAGCAAAGGGAACTTGCAGTGTGATAACTGGGATGGTATCAAAGTAAATAAACAAGCAATAGCATCCATACATAACAATACAACAATTATTTAAATAATCCCGAAATAATCGTATTAATTTACATTTGTTATTTATGCAAATTAATATAATTATTTCTAGAATCTACACTATCATTTCATGTAGATTAAGGATTATTACATTACGGTTTTTCACTTGTCATTCAATTTCAATCCAATATACGTTTAAAGGTTCAAAGTGTAATTTATCAATTCCTACGCGTCAATTAACCTAACAATTAAAAGGGGTCATGTTTAACCAATTCAATTCAACATATAAATCAGTTTAACTATCCTATATCAATTCAATTTAACTTAACAATAACAAATAGCGCCTAATTTCAACATCACATAGCAAACATTCAAACTCGTATAAGAATATATGTTGTGAAAATTTATTTCACCTTTCGTGGATAAAGAAATTGACGGCGAAGCGAAATGAAGTACGAATGAGGTCGGTACAACACGAACAACGATCACTGTAAATATCGACAAATGAGACGATATTAATTCACTGAACGTTCATTTATAATTTATAAATTATAGATGCGCTTACCGGTAACAGAGAAAAAGAGAAAGCTGAGAGATCGATGCTGCCGCAAAAAGAAGCTCAATCGGTTGCTTCTGCACACAACAAACGAAGAAAAGTTGGTTACTATTTTTGGCAACCAAATAGATATTTGCCTAAATACTCTTCTGCAATATCTAAAAGCTATTTGAAGATCTCAGTTTCATTTTTTTTCTTTTTTCACGGTTACTTATCTCTCGAGCATGTTGTACACGCACGCAACACCAAAGCACATACACGCACACGTTCAACAATCACCTTACTTACTTCAACCTCCATCCTTCTTCAACAATCTCCCATATATTTTTTTTCTTTTTTTTTCTTCGTACCTGCTGCCCATACTCACGCAACCTCTTTATATATATATATATATATATATATATATATATATATATATGCACGCACTAACACATGCACACTAGAACTAGTTCCAACCCTGACACATGCGCACCCAGGTTCACCTCCATTTCTTTCTTTCTTCACGCAACAGTTCCTCTTTTTTTTGCTTTTTTTTTCTTAAAAACAAAACACACGCACACCCATCACCAAACTCATGCTTTCATTCTCCACTTCCCCTCCCTGAAGCACATGCACGCAACACTGTTTCAAAATTTTTTTATTATAAAAACACGCACACACCAAAAACTCAGCACACACTCAATAACGCACGCATACAACTTCACTCACACAATACCATACACACACACCTACAATACATGTACATGACCTACTAAACACATGCACTTTCCCCAATGGCTCGGCAATACCCACACTCACACGCAGTACGCACAATGCACACTCACACTCACACGTACACTCTCGGCCAGGGGTGGTGGCACGCATGGAGGGGGAGTTCAGGGAGTGATGGTTGGAGGGAAGGTGAGTGGAGAGGGGTGAGCTGAGTTTGGCCATGGGAAGCTTGTGCCTGCTTCCATGGTTTCGGCTGTCATATGTTTGGCAGATGCAAAGGTGGAGAGGGGAGGGCCTGTGCATGCTTTTGGCCATGCTTGTTTCATATATTTTTATTTTCTTTTCGAAAGAAGAATGAGGAGAATGGAGGAGTAAAGAAGGGTTGCAACTGAAAAGGTGGTGAATGGAGAGGCGTGCTGGATATTGGCCATAGGTGAAGGGAAATGGTGAGTTTGTTCGGCCATGCTCTCATTTGTATTTTTTTTATTTACAGAAGAAACGAAAATATGAAGAAGAGAAAGGAGTAGAGGTGTTTACATGAAGCTTTAAAAATGAGAATAGGAACAGTGAACGAGAATGAGATGTTACTTCAACTTTTAACTTTAAGTTTTTGAGTAACAGTAATCAATTTTCGAGCTTACCCAAAAGTCACGTACGTTTCCAAAGTTAACTCCCCCCATCTTCCAACTACCATCGTAAATACATCAGCTTAGTTTTATTTTCAAATTTTCTTTTGGACACGGGCTAAAGAATTTGGGTTGATTGTAGTTTAATCGGTCCATTTGGAACGATTAAATTAACGCGACGATTTCCGTCGAACTTCGATTAGCACGAATAAATATACCGTTTTGATCAGTTGTAGCGATCCCGACTCGACCTTCGAAAATCGGCACCGAATACGACACTCATATTCTAATGTCGCAGATCCAAACGTCGAACCTGGTGCGCCGGAGCTTATAACACAATTAAGTAAACAACACAGCGGAAGAAAAAAATGAATATCAATATACAACATCTGATACAACATCCTGATACAACAGATGATACAATAGATATCGATATACATCAGAGATCTGATACAATATAATAGCAGCGGAAAAGAAAATAGCTAACACCAGCAGCAGAACAGTAACTCCAATATAATCTTCAAGAGAGAACTCCAACAGCAGCTCGAACCATCATCACGATACACTAAGACAAGCAAGTCTCGTCCATATCCAAAGACTGAAACTAGCTTCAGATAATCCACTGAACCTAACTATCTGAAAAACCCAACTCTAGACTGCTCGTGTGGAAAATAGTGAGCATCCAGAGTTTAGGAAAGGAACAATAAACTCCGGATCAGTCATGGGACTGGTGTGAGCAACAAAAACAGTTTATCTTTTAAATAAAACAACAAGAGAATTTTAAAGTAAATTCGCAATGCTTTTTAGAAAATGAAACTACCATAAGACCTCTCGCCACACACACAATGCAAACGCAGAATTGGAGGAGATTTCTTCTTATGATAGTCAAACATGCTTCATACGTAGAAAATTTCTTTGATATTATTATTATAAGTGCAAAGTGCAGAAAACATTTCGAAAGTAGTATATAAATCTTAGCCAGCATACGACCATTATCGTATGCCTACTATAGCTACCATGTTCAATAGTAGGTTACCACCACATTCCATGGCAGGTAATACAACTAAAACCATACAGGGCGCGTATTGTTTTGGTTGGATTTCCAACAAATGGTCAGGCTAAGGAACTTCCTACTGCCACATGGGATCGCCTCTGGTGGGACGTCCCGAGAACCTAACCGGATCTCTGCCAACACAAGGCCGGGTTACCTCTGTAACTAGGTAACTACTACTCGAGCATGCCACTCCCCGGTCCTTTGGGACCTTTATCCGAGGCGCCTCTAAGCAACAACCACACAGTAAATGAGATTGGAGCTACCACATAGGTAAATATCTGGGCTCCATACCATGATACCACCCTTTACCAGAAGCGAATGACACACCCTAAAGGGTGCGACCCTCATAACCTTGCCGCATCTTTCCTATTTTGACCATTTCCGGAGTGTGAGGTCCTGATGCAGTCTCGTCCACAAAGCTACGCTTTGGTACAAAGCCATGCTTTGGGTCAACAAATGATCAAAGTAATGATCACAAAGATAAATGATCAAACAAATGATCATATCACAAATGATCAAACAATGATCATCAACACACAGCAGCACTCAGCATGCCACACCACCAAATTGGGAGTATATTGCTGATAACCTTCAACTACATAACCTCTGAGCTCGTACGTCTCAGAGAAGGGTGTTAAGCTAAGAGAATAAATTCTCTGCCACCAACAGAAATGTATTTGAAAGAAATCTGCTTTATATCTCAAAGTGTAGTGTCAGACATGTAACCATACAAGTCTGTTCCGGGTTCGAACAGAACGGAAGGCACTTCTGAAGAAGCCCTTGCAATCCGGGTATTCACAATCCCGATCGGACTTCCCATCACTTAGGGAATCTCTATACCTGAGCCATGATGCAGAGAAAATCGACAGGTCATCCTATCATTCTCGCAAATACCCGGTCTTCACCACCGGTCTTCAAATGCTATCCATAACGACGAATCACATATTCGGAATGGGTTATACGACACAAAGGTCCTCCCCCGGCTAAACCGAATAGTGAGCGCAACATTTAAAACATATGGATATGAGATTTCAATTAAGTCACGACTTAATAATTCAAAATTCCCTTCAAATGGTTTCAACCAATTACCATTTCAAATCTTTTAAACAAAAGGATTTATTTCACAAAATCCACCCAGTTTCACAAAGGTTCATTCATAAGTTTCAAAACAATTCCATCTCAATTGGATTAATTCATTTAAATCTTTAAATCAAATATTTGTCTTATAGCCTTCAAACCGTTTCCATAACTTGGAAATCATCATTTTCATTTTTAACTTAAAATCCCCTTTTAACACAATTTGGAAGTTCACTTCTTATATAAAAGCTTTTACTATTTGAAAACGAATAGTTTCATTTCAGAAAAATCCAATTTTATTTACACGAGTTAAAACCTTTGAATTTAAATTTAAATTCCCAAATCAATACCTTTAAAATTTTAATCCATATATAACTATGGTAACATTTTTAACCCCTAGTTTCAAATCATAGAATTCAATTGCGAATATTGAATTCAAATTTAAATCATAATATTTAAATTCCAAAACTTAATCAAGTTATTCAAAATAAATTTCATCCTTGAAATTCCATTTCAAAGGTTTTTTATTTTTTATTTTTTTAAACACAATCCATTTCCAAAAACATTTGAATTTAAATAATTCCAATTCAAAACTATTTCAAAATCTGTAACTTAATCGATTTCCTCGTGAAACCCATATTTGTGTGTGTATGGTGTGGTCCAGGAGTTTAACACAATAGTGCAACATCATTTCAATCATCACAGATTAAAACAAAGAAATATAGTTGATAAGCGATATAAACTATAACGCTTATCGTCCATTCACAGATTCACAGATAATATACAATGTAAATAAATGAATAAATCATACACGGCACAAACCACAGAACAAAATATCACAGATCAGACAGGACAATCAATTCAAGGTATCTCATACAATACAATCGTTCATAAGTAGGATTGATTAATCGTTTAACCCTACTAAATATAATTTATTCCCAAGTAAATTAATTACTTATGAATTTAATTATCCAATCCTGATTTATTAATTACAAATCATTTAATATCAATTTATCAAACATTTTAATTAAATAAATTTTTTCTTAATTAATCATATTAATTAAACCAATTACTTCATAAGTCAAAATATCCAGAATTACAATAAGTGATGAATTCTTAATTACTTTCATTAATTAATCATTCATTAACTAACTTAAGTAGTAATAACAACTTTATCAATCACATAAACATTTATTAATTCAAATTCTAATTACTATTTTAAAGTAATAAGTCTTAATTACTTTCCAAAAATAGCTAATCAATATTAATTAGTTATCTTAATCAACATTTTTATAAGTTCTTCTTGAAAACTTTGAAAATCAAATTATTATTAATATAACTTAAATGTTAATAACTTTATACTTAATTAAATTTATTATTTAATTAAAATATTAACAAGGTTTTAAAACACAGTTAAGCATTAACTAAAGTAATTAGAGCTTGTGTTAAAGTTTTAACCTTAATTGTTAAATACTTATTTGAATTTACAGTGTTTAAACTGATTTGAAAACAAGTGCTTAACTTTATTTTGTTTTATAACATTGTGTAGCAGTTTGTCTCAAACCCGAGAATCTCCTGGTTCCACTCGAGCAATGCTTCGGGTTCCTCATCAATATTTCCCGAGGCACCCACCTATACGCTTGTCTTCTTCTCTTTTTATTTATTTATTTATTTATTTATTACTTATGCAATAACTCACGCATCAGCTACACTCTGGAACTCAAATACAACCCGAAGCAACCCTGCTACTCTCTCGAGTAAGAACTCGAGACAAACCACTTTCTCCCCGAAGCAACACGCGAGCAGCACGAGCTTCTGCACCTTCTTCTTCTCCATCCCTTTCAACCCGATACATACACAAACACGTGCACGTGCACACAAATCCCAAGCTCCTCTGACCACCGTTTCGATCGTCAGCATGTCAACGACGTTGCCTTGAAGCCCTGCGACCACCCAAACGTGTGAGAAAATCATCGAATCAAAATTGGACTTTCGTTCGAACCTGAACCCAAACCCACTAAACAAAAACACTTCGCCACCTCCCACGCTGACCACCAGAGACCTTAAAACTCTGGCCAACCATTCGACAGCATCCCCTCAGTCATCTCCCAGAGCCACGTGCGACTCGATCCGTATTGATGGCAAACTCGACAAAATACTGACAAGTGCTAAAACGTGAAGTAAAACCCTAAAAACCTCTCATACTCAAAATCAAATCCAATATTCTCGATTCCGCCATGGTCGCCCCCTCCCTGACGTCCACCAGTACCCTCCGGTCAAGGCCACGTCCCCTCTCATTGACTAGATCGACAGAAATTTATTTTTGAACGGAAAACAATGATATTCCAATTTCTCTTGATTTAAATCGCGAAAAATCCCAATTTTACTTCCAAAATTCATATTTCGACACACGCAACTGGATTATGTACACGAACTTCCAAACTAAAGACATCGAATTTTCTCAACAATGAGGCTGCTCACTGTAAAATTTGGAAATCACAAATTACACAGCAAGGTTTTATTCCTAACTATTTTTAATTTAAACTACACTAAAAATCAAAGATATTCCTAGTTTACAACTTCATTATATATGGACTAGATTATGAGATATTGATTTTTTGAAGTGGGAATGAAAAGGAAGTCTACTGTAACAGAGCATGAATATCATTTCAAATATTAACAAATGAAGTGTTTCTCACTTGTGTTTGGATTTATTTTTTTCTTTTGAAATGACGTTATACTCCTATAAACATCTTTCATTCAGTGGTTACAATCTAGAATTGTTTGGGTGTGATGATCTTGAATTCAACAGGTTTTAAGATCTGGAATGGATGAACAAAAGCAAGCTTTGTTCTGTTCCCAGTCATGCAGGCATACATATATCATAGGTAATCATATCCAAATATTTTTCCACAACAACACTCAAACATTGATCAACTATCGAGCTACTATATCAAGAAAATTGGTTCAAAGATAAGTTTGCTCACATGATTTTCAGAAGAATGGACAAAGCCTCTTTTTTTGAAGCAGGCTTTTGAAATTTACAGGCTGAACTTCCTCTGGTTGCATTGATTTGTTTTGAGGTTTTAACTGAGTTTTGTTTGAGTTTTAGATGCTAATCTCTTCAGGTTTACTTAGCTTTGAATATACGAAACTGAGATGGATGGATTGATTTATAAGAAAAAAGGTTACAGGGTGATATTATTTTTGCTTGTACAACAGGGGAACATTGTTTTGTTTGGTACAAATATAAATCAGAGATTTTTCTTCTTTCCTTTGTTGACTAGGCCGATATTTTCTTCTTTCGTGGCTGATGAATCTCTTTTGTGTGCTAGCATTAATTATCCTTTGTCTTCTTTTTATTTTATCTTGTTTTATAAGCTTAAAGATATTTACATTTTTACTTTGCCTATTATCTTACTTTTTTTACTTTTTTCTAGCCTACTTTCTTTGACCAGAAAGATTTTTGTTTGAATGTATACATAACTATCTTCTAATGCAAGCCTACATATATGTCTTATGTCTTCATTTGCAGCTGATGGATATTTATATACTTTCTTTTGTTTGCTTCTACATACTTATGGTTTTATTAGTTTGTACCTAGCTGTATATTTCTTTTACTTGTATACTTAAACACATTTGCTTTGTAAGCCATTATATAATTTGTTTCTTCATTTTACAAGTATACATACTTGTCTTCATATATTTGTTCAACTTGAATGCACTACTTCCTCCACATTTAAATATATTTTGCTATCTTATGCTTTATAATAGAAATGACATTCTATAGTTAATATGTTGTTTGAATATTTTTTTTTTATTTTACTAATTTGTTTAATGTGTTTAGCTTATATGGTATAATTTACATAACCATGCATATGAATTAGATAATTAAATTAATATGTTTTGTAATATAAATAAATTTCTATTTTAATATGTTATTTGAATCTTAACTATGTGTATTTATTTATTTATTTGTTTTATCCTTGCATTCTTTTGCTTACTTTGTTTTACTATCTTGCTTTGCATTATGGCTTTAACATATAAATAAATTTGAAACGACAATTTCTATTTAAAATAAGAATCCGTTTGTAAAGACATATTAATATTAATATTGTTTTAAAAATAACTCAATATTAAATTAAAATAATTTAATAAAGAAACTATCTCTTTCTTAATAAATAACGCATTTTATTTGGACTTGGATAAACTCAAATCAATTTATCATTTAATTTCACAATTTTTATTCAAAAATTAATTTAATTATCAATTTAAAATTGATTAAAATTCGGGATCGTTACAGACTTCCCCCCTTAAAAGGAATTTCGTCCTCGAAATTCGCAGAGAGATAACGAAGATAGATGAAAGAGAAATATCTTTCGAGATCAACTAGGTATATTTATTTTGCATTTGGCTTACCAAATCAGAATATCACCAATAGATACAAAAACGAATCTATTTAACACTTCATAAGATATTCGGGTTATCTAGATTTACAAAATATGTAGTGGCATTGGTTTGTTCGAAAGGATAACTAACCATTCGTAATATATATCTGGACCCAAATATTGACAGATATATGGATACAATTTCAAAATGTTGAGTTTAAAAACTAATTTATACCTATCAACCACAGCAACCAAAGCAAACAAAACAACCAATACATCCAAACAAACAATTTTGGTCTATCCGGAGTTTGTGTCCCATACTAATATATCAAATCTTCTTCCTGGATTTACCAGGAACTATCAAAGAATTGAAAAGATGACGAACAAAAGAGATAGATTCAACCTTCTACCATTTTTCAAATACTAGGAATGGATTCCAAATTCAAGTCGGAATACCTCAAAATGTATACTAATTTGTCCCTCTTCGGACTTCGATCAACCCAAGAAATTATAATGGAATTTCAAATTCGGTTTTAAAAGAAATCGTTTTATTGATATAATTCAAATTATCCTTCATATTCTATTAATCGAGTTAACTCAAACTAAAATTTCCAATTTATTTCAAATTTCAGTTTCAAATTTTCGATTCATATTCATTAAGGTTTAAATTGAAACCGATAAGAAACCGATGAAGATACGAAGTAAGAATTTCCTACAACGATTCGTAGGGCCACCATCACACTGAAACTTCTTCTGAAGCTATCACGAAGCAATCAAAAGAATTTGGAAAAAACGAGTCAAAGGAAATTGATAGAGAAAGATCGTTTCCACTGTTGTAGGGAATTGACCATCTATAGTCGTATTTCCCTGTCCCCTATCTCGTTCTCTTCTTGCACTCATACTCACTATCGGTGGATAGTAAGAGAATTTACTGAGGCATTCGAACGGATATTTTAGGGATTACTCATTCTAGGGTTTACTTCACCCTATCTCTAATGAGCTACTTAACGTGTTATACTCCTGAGCTAAAGTTTAACCCTCAGCTCTGATACCAAATGTAGCGATCCCGACTCGACCTTCGAAAATCGGCACCGAATACGACACTCATATTCTAATGTCGCAGATCCAAACGTCGAACTTGGTGCGCCGGAGCTTATAACACAATTAAGTAAACAACACAGCGGAAGAAAAAAATGAATATCAATATACAACATCTGATACAACATCCTGATACAACAGATGATACAATAGATATCGATATACATCAGAGATCTGATACAATATAATAGCAGCGGAAAAGAAAATAGCTAACACCAGCAGCAGAACAATAACTCCAATATAATCTTCAAGAGAGAACTCCAACAGCAGCTCGAACCATCATCACGATACACTAAGACAAGCAAGTCTCGTCCATATCCAAAGACTGAAACTAGCTTCAGATAATCCACTGAACCTAACTATCTGAAAAACCCAACTCTAGACTGCTCGTGTGGAAAATAGTGAGCATCCAGAGTTTAGGAAAGGAACAATAAACTCCGGATCAGTCATGGGACTGGTGTGAGCAACAAAAACAGTTTATCTTTTAAATAAAACAACAAGAGAATTTTAAAGTAGATTCGCAATGCTTTTTAGAAAATGAAACTACCATAAGACCACCCGCCACACACACAATGCAAACGCAGAATTGGAGGAGATTTCTTCTTATGATAGTCAAACATGCTTCATACGTAGAAAATTTCTTTGATATTATTATTATAAGTGCAAAGTGCAGAAAACATTTCGAAAGTAGAATATAAATCTTAGCCAGCATACGACCATTATCGTATGCCTACTATAGCTACCATGTTCAATAGTAGGTTACCACCACATTCCATGGCAGGTAATACAACTAAAACCGTACAGGGCGCGTATTGTTTTGGTTGGATTTCCAACAAATGGTCAGGCTAAGGAACTTCCTACTGCCACATGGGATCGCCTCTGGTGGGACGTCCCGAGAACCTAATCGGATCTCTGCCAACACAAGGCCGGGTTACCTCTGTAACTAGGTAACTACTACTCGAGCATGCCACTCCCCGGTCCTTTGGGACCTTTATCCGAGGCGCCTCTAAGCAACAACCACACAGTAAATGAGATTGGAGCTACCACATAGGTAAATATCTGGGCTCCATACCATGATACCACCCTTTACCAGAAGGGAATGACACACCCTAAAGGGCGCGACCCTCATAACCTTGCCGCATCTTTCCTGTTTTGACCATTTCCGGGGTGTGAGGTCCTGATGCAGTCTCGTCCACAAAGCTACGCTTTGTTACAAAGCCATGCTTTGGGTCAACAAATGATCAAAGTAATGATCACAAAGATAAATGATCAAACAAATGATCATATCACAAATAATCAAACAATGATCATCAACACACAGCAGCACTCAGCATGCCACACCACCAAATTGGGAGTATATTGCTGATAACCTTCAACTACATAACCTCTGAGCTCGTACGTCTCAGAGAAGGGTGTTAAGCTAAGAGAATAAATTCTCTGCCACCAACAGAAATGTATTTGAAAGAAATCTGCTTTATATCTCAAAGTGTAGTGTCAGACATGTAACCATACAAGTCTGTTCCGGGTTCGAACAGAACGGAAGGCACTTCCGAAGAAGCCCTTGCAATCCGGGTATTCACAATCCCGATCGGACTTCCATCACTTAGGGAATCTCTATACCTGAGCCATGATGCAGAGAAAATCGACAAGTCATCCTATCATTCTCGCAAATACCCGGTCTTCACCACCGGTCTTCAAATGCTATCCATAACGACGAATCACATATTCGGAATGGGTTATACGACACAAAGGTCCTCCCCCGGCTAAACCGAATAGTGAGCGCAACATTTAAAACATATGGATATGAGATTTCAATTAAGTCACGACTTAATAATTCAAAATTCCCTTCAAATGGTTTCAACCAATTACCATTTCAAATCTTTTAAACAAAAGGATTTATTTCACAAAATCCACCCAGTTTCACAAAGGTTCATTCATAAGTTTCAAAACAATTCCATCTCAATTAGATTAATTCATTTAAATCTTTAAATCAAATATTTGTCTTATAGCCTTCAAACCGTTTCCATAACTTGGAAATCATCATTTTCATTTTTAACTTAAAATCCCCTTTTAACACAATTTGGAAGTTCACTTCTTATATCAAAGCTTTTACTATTTGAAAACGAATAGTTTCATTTCAGAAAAATCCAATTTTATTTACACGAGTTAAAACCTTTGAATTTAAATTTAAATTCCTAAATCAATACCTTTAAAATAGTTTAATCCATATATAACTATGGTAATATTTTTAACCCCTAGTTTCAAATCATAGAATTCAATTGCGAATATTGAATTCAAATTTAAATCATAATATTTAAATTCCAAAACTTAATCAAGTTATTCAAAATAAATTTCATCCTTGAAATTCCATTTCAAAGGTTTTTTTTTTTTTAAACACAATCCATTTCCAGAAACATTTGAATTTAAATAATTCCAATTCAAAACTATTTCAAAATCTGTAACTTAATCGATTTCCTCGTGAAACGCATATTTGTGTGTGTATGGTGTGGTCCAGGGGTTTAACACAATAGTGCAACATCATTTCAATCATCACATATTAAAACAAAGAAATATAGTTGATAAGCGATATAAACTATAACGCTTATCGTCCATTCACAGATTCACAGTTAATATACAATGTAAATAAATGAATAAATCATACACGGCACAAACCACAGAACAAAATTTCACAGATCAGACAGGACAATCAATTCAAGGTATCTCATACAATACAATCGTTCATAAGTAGGATTGATTAATCGTTTAACCCTACTAAATATAATTTATTCCCAAGTAAATTAATTACTTATGAATTTAATTATCCAATCCTGATTTATTAATTACAAATCATTTAATATCAATTTATCAAACATTTTAATTAAATAAAATTTTTCTTAATTAATCATATTAATTAAACCAATTACTTCATAAGTCAAAATATCCAGAATTACAATAAGTGATGAATTCTTAATTACTTTCATTAATTAATCATTCATTAACTAACTTAAGTAGTAATAACAACTTTATCAATCACATAAACATTTATTAATTCAAATTCTAATTACTATTTTAAAGTAATAAGTCTTAATTACTTTCCAAAAATAGGTAATCAATATTAATTAGTTATCTTAATCAACATTTTTATAAGTTCTTCTTGAAAACTTTGAAAATCAAATTATTATTAATATAACTTAAATGTTAATAACTTTATACTTAATTAAATTTATTATTTAATTAAAATATTAACAAGGTTTTAAAACACAGTTAAGCATTAACTAAAGTAATTAGAGCTTGTGTTAAAGTTTTAACCTTAATTGTTAAATACGTATTTGAATTTACAGTGTTTAAACTGATTTGAAAACAAGTGCTTAACTTTATTTTGTTTTATAACATTGTGTAGCAGTTTGTCTCAAACCCGAGAATCTCCTGGTTCCACTCGAGCAATGCTTCGGGTTCCTCATCAATATTTCCCGAGGCACCCACCTATACGCTTGTCTTCTTCTCTTTTTATTTATTTATTTATTTATTTATTACTTATGCTATAACTCACGCATCAGCTACACTCTGGAACTCAAATACAACCCGAAGCAACCCTGCTACTCTCTCGAGTAAGAACTCGAGACAAACCACTTTCTCCCTGAAGCAACACGCGAGCAGCACGAGCTTCTGCACCTTCTTCTTCTCCATCCCTTTCAACCCGATACATACACAAACACGTGCACGTGCACACAAATCCCAAGCTCCTCTGACCACCGTTTCGATCGTCAGCATGTCAACGACGTTGCCTTGAAGCCCTGCGACCACCCAAACGTGTGAGAAAATCATCGAATCAAAATTGGACTTTCGTTCGAACCTGAACCCAAACCCACTAAACAAAAACACTTCGCCACCTCCCACGCTAACCACCAGAGACCCTAAAACTCTGGCCAACCATTCGACAGCATCCCCTCAGTCATCTCCCAGAGCCACGTGCGACTCGATCGCGTATTGATGGCAAACTCGACAAAATACTGACAAGTGCTAAAACGTGAAGTAAAACCCTAAAAACCTCTCATACTCAAAATCAAATCCAATATTCTCGATTCCGCCATGGTCGCCCCCTCCCTGACGTCCACCAGTACCCTCCGGTCAAGGCCACGTCCCCTCTCATTGACTAGATCGACAGAAATTTATTTTTGAACGGAAAACAATGATATTCCAATTTCTCTTGATTTAAATCGCGAAAAATCCCAATTTTACTTCCAAAATTCATATTTCGACACACGCAACTGGATTATGTACACGAACTTCCAAACTAAAGACATCGAATTTTCTCAACAATGAGGCTGCTCACTGTAAAATTTGGAAATCACAAATTACACAGCAAGGTTTTATTCCTAACTATTTTTAATTTAAACTACACTAAAAATCAAAGATATTCCTAGTTTACAACTTCATTATATATGGACTAGATTATGAGATATTGATTTTTTGAAGTGGGAATGAAAAGGAAGTCTACTGTAACAGAGCATGAATATCATTTCAAATATTAACAAATGAAGTGTTTCTCACTTGTGTTTGGATTTATTTTTTTCTTTTGAAATGACGTTATACTCCTATAAACATCTTTCATTCAGTGGTTACAATCTAGAATTGTTTGGGTGTGATGATCTTGAATTCAACAGGTTTTAAGATCTGGAATGGATGAATAAAAGCAAGCTTTGTTCTGTTCCCAGTCGTGCAGGCATACATATATCACCGGTAATCATATCCAAATATTTTTCCACAACAACACTCAAACATTGATCAACTATCGAGCTACTATATCAAGAAAATTGGTTCAAAGATAAGTTTGCTCACATGATTTTCAGAAGAATGGACAAAGCCTCTTTTGTTGAAGCAGGCTTTTGAAATTTACAGGCTGAACTTCCTCTGGTTGCATTGATTTGTTTTGAGGTTTTAACTGTTTTAGATGGTAATCTCTTCAGGTTTACTTAGCTTTGAATATACGAAACTGAGATGGATGGATTGATTTATAAGAAAAAAGGTTACAGGGTGATATTATTTTTGCTTGTACAACAGGGGAACATTGTTTTGTTTGGTACAAATATAAATCAGAGATTTTTCTTCTTTGCTTTGTTGACTAGGCCGATATTTTCTTCTTTGGTGGCTGATGAATCTCTTTTGTGTGCTAGCATTAATTATCTTTTGTCTTCTTTTTATTTTATCTTGTTTTATAAGCTTAAAGATATTTACATTTTTACTTTGCCTATTATCTTACTTTTTTTACTTTTTTCTAGCCTACTTTCTTTGACCAGAAAGATTTTTGTTTGAATGTATACATAACTATCTTCTAATGCAAGCCTACATATATGTCTTATGTCTTCATTTGCAGCTGATGGATATTTATATACTTTCTTTTGTTTGCTTCTACATACTTATGGTTTTATTAGTTTGTACCTAACTGTATATTTCTTTTACTTGTATACTTAAATACATTTGCTTTGTAAGCCATTATATAATTTGTTTCTTCATTTTACAAGTATACATACCTGTCTTCATATATTTGTTCAACTTGAATGCACTTCTTCCTCCTAATTTAAATATATTTTGCTATCTTATCCTTTATAATAGAAATGACATTCTATAGTTAATATGTTGTTTGAATATATTTTTTTTATTTTACTAATTTGTTTAATGTGTTTAGTTTATATGGTATAATTTACATAACCATGCATATGAATTAGATAATTAAATTAATATGTTTTGTAATATAAATAAATTTCTATTTTAATATGTTATTTGAATCTTAACTATGTGTATTTATTTATTTATTTGTTTTATCCTTGCATTCTTTTGCTTACTTTGTTTTACTATCTTGCTTTGCATTATGGCTTTAACATATAAATAAATTTGAAACGACAATTTCTATTTAAAATAAGAATCCGTTTGTAAAGACATATTAATATTAATATTGTTTTAAAAATAACTCAATATTAAATTAAAATAATTTAATAAAGAAACTATCTCTTTCTTAATAAATAACGCATTTTATTTGGACTTGGATAAACTCAAATCAATTTATCATTTAATTTCACAATTTTTATTCAAAAATTAATTTAATTATCAATTTAAAATTGATTAAAATTCGGGATCGTTACATCAGTGCAACGATGCGCTTCCAATGGTACACAGATAATTATGATATGATGGTTTTATAAAAATTCGAATTTACGCCGCTTAAATTGTATGATTTGCAAAACAATTTAAACGGAACAGGCGATGACAGTTTTTGACGAAACGAATTACATCATCTTGATCAGAATTTTTTACTGTTGATACGCTATATTTTGATCAATGACAATGTGCTTCAACAAAAAGGAAGAGATATGTGCAAAGCTAAAGGAAGAACGATGAAGACCAAGGATAAACATAAGTATGATTTCTATATAGGTCTTAGTTTAGATTTATTGTTAAAATCTATCCTCAAGAGGCTTGCACAAACACTAAAACACGTTTTATAAACTTCATTTTCTAGAATAAAAATTCACTATGCAAAAATCAAAAGTTCAGTCGACTGAACAGGTATGCCCAGTCAACTGAACCTGTTACACATACACAAACTTGCACGGTTCCAGTCGACTGAAACACCTTGCTCAGTCGACTGAATTTGTTCCTGAAAATTTTACTTTACATTTCCAATCGACTGGAATCCCTGCTCAGTTGACTGAATTTAAACCTGCAAATTTTTTCTGAAAGGACACCTTCTTCCTCCCAAGAGTTGCAACCATTCTCCAATGGAAATGGAAGCATCTCTTATCTGCATCTCTAGCCAACAAATGCATCTCTTATACACATATAAATACATGGTTCTAACATCTTCAATTTACCAATTTTCTTATGCTTTAATCTCACTACTTTCTTGAACATATTTTATATTCTCTAAAAGGTTTCAAAGCAATCACCAATCTATTGCTTGAATCTCTGCTTTGTTTATAACATTCGTTTGATTCATAGCAATTCACATTTTCTAAATCTTCACAAACACATTGCGTACTCTCGAGGATAAGATTATAGGAATATTGTACTACATTGGACTCAATTAGTGTTGACAAGAACACAACAAGTCGAATAATTGTTTTTAGTAATTGAGTTGAAGTCCTCTTCAGTAGTTGAGGCAAGAAATCCCGTTCGGTTGTTCGGGTAAGTTGTAAACCAATTCCTCCGGGTTAAGAGAGGGTTTTAGTTAGTAGAATTCCTAAGTGAAGCTTAGGGACTGGACGTAGGACTAGAGGTCCGAACCAATATAAAATCCTGGTGTCTACTTTATTTATTGCTTATTGTTATTTACCTATACCATCCACTATTCCATATTATACGATCCTACCACATAGCTTCTTTCAATTGGTATCAGAGCAAGGTCGTCCTATAACCATAACACCGTTATTAGACATATTGATAATATGGAAAATAACGCAAGTACAAGCACAACATCTGCCTATAGTTCTATATTTGCAGAAGGACAATCTACCCAAAGACCCCACCTATTCAATGGACTAAATTATAACTATTGGGATACAAGGATGAGGATTTATATACAAGCAACAAGTTTCGAAGCCTGGAATGCCACTCAAGCAGAGTTCGTTGCATCCACGACCGATTATCCTACATGGACACAAACTCAGAAGAATGAAGCTAGTGCAAATGCCAAAGCTATGAATATGCTATTTTGCACCCTGGATAGGAATGAATTCAATCGTGTTAGCATATATACTACTGCATATCAGATATGGGAAACACTTAGAGTCATACATGAAGGCACAAACAAGGTCAAACAAACAAAGATATCCATGCTGAAGAACCAATTCCAAAACTTTAGAATGCGACAAAATGAACTCATCAATGACATGTACTCGAGATTTCAAGACACTCATCATGCCTTAATAAGACTAGGAGAAAAATACACGGACTTTGACATTGTGTCTAAAGTTCTAAATTCACTCACTGATGAATAGGAGAGAAAAGTACTAGCAATCGAGGAAGCAAATGATCTATCTATAATGAAACCAGAGGAATTAATTGGAAATCTTATGTTGTATGAAGTAAATATGCAAGCTAAGAAAGATCAAGCTCAAGAAAGAAAGAATGTAGCTTTACATGCGGAAAAGGAAGAATCAGAGTCTAAAGATGAGGATTTGGCATGTATAGCCAAAATTTTCAAGAAATTCTTAAGATATAGAAAAAAAATAAAAACAGATTCAATAAGAATTTCTTGAACAAACCTACATCCTCGAATATAGAATGTTTCAACTGTCACAAGAAAGGTCACATGCACAAGGATTGTCCAGAGCAAAAGAAGGAGAATCAGAAAGCTCTCAATAATAAAAACAAGGGAGATAAATTCAAAAAAAAGGCATTCTCTGTAACATGGGACGATTCAGATTCTTCTTCATCTGAAAGTGAAAATGATAGCGACAATGAACAGGCTAATGTATGCTTTATGGCTCAAGAATCTGAGGTTAGTAATTTAACTTTCGATGATTTAATTGAAGTAAATACTGAACTTTTAAGCACAATAAAAAGTCTTAAAAAGAAACTCAAGGAAACTCGTGAAAATCAAAACAAAGCTAAATTTGAAAGGGATATGTTAAAAGATGAAAAGAAAATTCTAGAAGAAGAACTTAAAAAAGTTCAAGAATCTCATTCAAATTCGGAAACTCAATTATCACTTTTAAGTCAAGAAATTGAAATTCAAAAGAAAAGGAATGATATAATTGTTTCTGAAAATCATGAGTTAAAAACTAAGATTAGACAAGTTGAGTTAGAAAATAATAGTCTTCAAGCTAGATTAGATAACATCACTAAAAATGTTTCTAACTTTAACAAAGGAAGAGAAAATTTATCTAAGATTTTAGAAAATTCTCAACCCTCTTCAAATAAATATGGATTAGGATATAAAAGGAAGTCAAAAATTCCTTAAAATAAAATACAAATTTTAAGAAGAATATTGATTCAAAACAACAAATGTTATCAAGGGAACCTATTAAAACAAAAGTAGAAACTAAGATAATAAAATTTTGGGTTCCAAAGACTAACAATATTTTAATTAGGAATAAATATATTAAAACATTTATGGATAGTGTTCATAATAATAAAAACTACATTTATAAAAAGGATACTGAACCGAATTGGGTTTGGTTTCCTAAACTCTAACTTTTAGGACCCTATTAAAAAGGTGGGTACCAATAATTTCGTATTTATTTTCAGGTCCCACTCAACAAGAAGAAATGGATACTAGACAGTGGTTTCTCAAAACACATGACCGGAGACAAAGATATGCTTACAAACATCACATACTTTGATAGTGGCTCGGTTACCTTCAGAGACAATTCAAAAGGCTATATCGTTGGCAAAGGAGATGTGAGCAATTACGGTACATCAAATTTACCTTTTATTACAAATGTTTCATTAGTTGAAAATCTAAAACATAATTTACTTAGCATAAGTCAACTTTGTGACAAAGGTTTTAAAATAACTTTTTCGGAAAATAAATGTAGTATTTTTGATCAAAACCAAAATCTTGTTTTTAAGGGAAATAGAGATAGGAATATTTACGTTCTAAATATGAAAATTAATCATAATACAAGTATGTGTTTACTAGCCAAAGATAATGATCCTTGGTTTTGGCACCAAAGATTTTGTCATATTAATTTTAAAACTATTAGAAAACTTTCTGGAAATGAATTAGTAAGAGATTTACCTAAAATAAACTTTAAAATAAAAAAAATCTTTGTGATGATTGTCAAAAAGGAAAATTAACAAAGTCATCTTTCAAATCTAAGAAAAATATTTCGACCTTACAACCACTAGAATTACTACATATGGATTTATTTGGACCAACACAAGTTCAATCCATTAATCATAATCGATATGTGTTTGTAATAGTTGATGATTTCTCAAGATATACATGGACTATTTTTATGAAAAATAAAAGTGATACTTTTGAGCATTTTAAAACATTTGTCAAAATAATTCAAAACTCTAAAGATTTGAAGATTAAAAATATACAAAGCGATCATGAAGGCGAATTCGAAAATGAAGCTTTTGAATCTTTTTGTAAAAAGAAAGGAATAAATCATAATTTTTCATTTTCTAGAACTCCTCAACAAAATGGAGTTGTAGAAAGAAAGAATAGAACATTACAAGAATGTGCAAGAACATTATTAAATGGAAGTTTTCTACCAAAACATTTTTGGGCAGAAGCCGTAGCTACTGCATGTTATGTATTAAATCGTATATCAATTAGACCATTAATTAAAAATACTTCATATGAACTATTTAATAACAAAAATCCAAATATATCTTATTTTAAAGTATTTGGATCAAAATGTTTTATTTTAAATACAAAAGATCAACTAGGAAAATTCGATCCAAAAGCTGACGAAGGAATTTTCGTAGGATACTCAGAACGAAGTAAAGCATATCGAGTATTTAATAAACGAACAAACATAATTGAAGAAACTTTACATATATCTTTTGATGAAAATTATAATAAAATTTTAGTATAAAAGATGATGAAGAATTTATAAATATAGAAAATACAAACCTTGAAAATTGTGATAATGAACTAAGATCTCCACCAAGAATATTACGAGATCACCCAGCGCAAAATTTAACAGGTGAAATGAATTCTCAAGTTAAGACAAGAAGTCAACTAAATCAAATGGGACATGTTGCTTTTACTTCAACAATAGAACCTAAAAATCCTAAAGAAGCATCAACAGACGATTACTGGATTGTTGCTATGCAAGAAGAATTAAATCAATTTGAACGTAACGATGTTTGGGAGTTAGTTTCCCGTCCAAATAATCAATCAGTTATAGGAACAAAATGGGTTTACACTTTACAAAAATAAAGTAGACGAACAAGGTAATATAACTAGGAATAAAGCTAGACTAGTAGCACAAGGGTATAACCAAGAAAAAGGTATTGATTTTGAAGAAACTTTTGCTCCAGTTGCAAGACTTGAAGCAATACGTATTCTATTAGCCTTCGCATATTTTCACAATTTTAAACTTTATCAAATGGATGTTAAAAGTGCATTTTTAAATGGTTTTATAAAAAAAATGTATACGTAGAACAACCTCCTTTATTTATACATGAAAAATATCCGGATCATGTATATAAATTAAAGAAAGCACTATATGGTCTTAAACAAGCACCTCGTGCTTGGTATGAAAGACTTAAAAGTTATTTACTAAATTCGGGATTTCAAATTGGAAAAGTAGATCAAACTCTTTTCATTAAAAATACTACTAAAGATATTCTAATAATTCAAATATATGTAGATGATATTATATTTGTTTCGACAAATGAAAACTTATGTAAAGAATTTTCAAATATAATGACTAAGGAGTTCAAAATGTCACATATGGGAGAATAATCCTATTTTCTTGGACTTCAAATTAAACAATTAACAAATGGAATTTTCATAAACCAAGAAAAATATTGTGCTAATCTAATTAAACGTTTCGAAATGGAAAACGCTTCTGCTAAACCTACTCCTATGAGTACCACTACTCATCTCGATCGAGATGAAAATGGCAAAAGTGAAGACCAAAAATTGTTTAGAATATGATAGGCTCCTTACTTACTTAACCACTAGTAGACTAGACATAATGATGAGTATATGTTTATGTGCACATTTTCAATCTAACCCTAAAGAATCACATTTAAGAGCTGTAAAACGAATTATGCGATATCTTAACAATACTAAAGATTTTGGTCTATTCTATCCAAAAGAGTGTCCATTCGAGTTAGTATCATTTAGTGATGCTGATTTTGGTGGATCTCGAACAGATAGAAAAAGTACAAGTGGTACGTGCCATTTCATTGGAAAATCACTTGTATCTTGGTTTAGTAAGAAACAAAATTGTGTTTCGCTTTCCACGTGTAAAGCGGAATATATATCAGCCGCCTTAGCATGTACTCAAGTCATCTATATGCAACAAACACTTAAAGATTTTAATATAAATTTAACAAATTCTACAATATATTGTGATAATACAAGTACAATAAATTTATCTAAAAATCTGGTAAATCATTCTCGTACAATACATATTGATATTCGTCACCATTTTCTACGTGACAATATCGAAAAAGGAATCATAAATTTAGAACATATTTCTACCGAAAATTAGATTGCCGATATATTTACTAAACCTTTATTAGAAAAATCAGTTATAAAATTACGACGAGAGTTAGGAATAATTTCTTTTAAAGATGTTTTATAGCAAATATTATAAAAATTATAAAACTCAGTCGACTAAACAACTCTGCCCAGTCGACTGAATAACAAAAACAAAATTATTCAATGTATATGTTTCAATTCAGCCACATAATACATAATATATTAAAGGATGTCTCTAATCCATCCATTTCTAACCAATTTTTTTAAACCAATGAAACAATGATTGGTTCTAAAACCTTATTAATTTACCACCACATTTTTCTTAGCATTTTTATACTATATATACGTTTATACATATGTTATTTTCAAAAATTAAAAAGTTTGAAAATTCTATACAAAAATGTCTTCCAACAACTCATACTCTCCAATAAACATCGCCTCAGTCGATAACTCACCTACAGCACCAAAACTTCCTACGCTAACACCAAAGCATGAACCGGTTTATAAATGGGAGAACTATCGAACTGGCTGCACACCGGAATCGAAGAAGGCAAAACGTGGACTTTTTATCTCACCTGATACGAAAAGAAAGATTGATGAGATTCATCACTTTCAACAACAACAAATTGATCTTCAACGAGAATTATATTTTGAACAAAAAGTAACGGCTAGACGATTAAGCTTTTTTGAGCAAATCGGTTTACGTTTTTGTTGCTCGAAGAAAAACGATGTGACTGAGCCCCTACCTCGATCAGTTAGTTCGTATGATCCATCTTCGTCATACCGTACACCAGTCGATCCCGTGAATTCTTGGATGTCGCCAAAAACTCCTCAATATAGTCCAAATTCATGGGACAAAAACTATATAGCGAATGAAGGAAATAAAACGCAAAAGAAAAATAGTCCATCTTCAAAGAAATGATTATCTTTAAGGTCAAATCATGTTGTTATACTATGATATATCTATATAATTGTAAATATATTTCAATAAAATTTTTACTTTGAAAATTTAAGGAGAACATCAAAAACACAAGGCTCAGTCGACTGAACATTATTGCTTAGTCGACTGAATCTAAGGCAGAAAACAATTATCCAATAGTTCAGTCGACTGACTCCCTATGCGCAGTCGACTAAAATTACCACAGAAACTTTCAGACAATAGTTCGGTCGACTGAATTTAACACAAAAAAATTTCGGCCTTCAATTCAGTCGACTGAACAGAATTTTCAGTCGACTGAACGCCAATTCCCAAGCTACTTTTTGCCTTTTTTATCACCAATTTCTACCTTCACTCTTCACTTTTACCATTCCAAAAGCAACTTCTTCCCCATTATTTTTCAAAACCCTAGCCCCCAATCCTCCTTTTTTTTGTCAAATTACTCTCAACACACTCACAACAATAGCTCCAAAAAGATCAAGGGCTTCTGCTTCAACCTCCTCCGAGCCAATTGATGCTCAAATTGCTCAATGGCTCTATGATGGAGTGGTGGTCACACGGTGGAATAAAATGAAGAATTCTCGGATCTTTGAACACTCCTTTGTTGATTTTCAAAGTCTCCAAATGTATAACATACAAGCCTTGACGGATCAAGCAGGTTTAACTTCTCTCTTAGACATAAAACGAAATGACCATGCAATCAATCACATTATGGTCAAATTGTTCTATGCAAATCTTAACCTTGGACACCAACTCCAAGAAATCCGAACGATAGTGTTTGGAATATGGTGTGCGGCAAAAAGGTATGGTTCTCCCTAGACCGAATTACACACATCTTAGGATCTCCTAACATGAGAAGGAAGCTTGAAGAAATAGAATTTAATCCACATATCCGGCACAACATAAATCATCAATTTTTGAATGATAACATCAACATCCGGGATATTAAGTCAACTTCCTTATGACCAAGAGCAAGACTTCTCCACAACACTCTTATGCGGACAATCACTCCTCGAGCGGGCTCATTTGAAATTGTATACCCAAACAATTATAGAGCACTATATGCTATTTGGGGCAATATTCAAGTCAATTGGGTCCAACTAATTCTTGATGAAGTTCTTACTTTCAATAATGGCAAAATGCGAACGATATATTTTGGAGAGTATATCATGCGACTTCTCCTCAACGTTGATACGCCCTTACCGGAGTCCGAAAATACTATGGTTCATCAAATTAACCAACGGACAATAAGCCTTATGCAACTCCCGGCTAGACCTCCTTGCATCATATCTCTTGCCGAATGGGAAGCTAGACATCAAGAACCGCAACAACCTCCTCAAGCTCAACATGAAGAACCTTTCGACCAAGATGATGAAATTCGTATCATTGAACCAAGTTTTACTACTAATCAATCGTTAGTTATTTTATCAGGAAATCAACAAATTCTTGATAATCGCCTCAAGAAGGTAGACCACAAACTTGATAGAATTAAAGGGTTCTTCAATAAATTATGGGATGCTATCTCATGCACGAGCTCCACTACTGCTTCAACCTCCCTAGCAAGCGTCCGACACCAACTTTCACATGGACGTCATCCGAAGAAAATCCATGCAGCAGCACAAGTGGGAATAGCGGTGGTCAAGGTGGAAGAGCTTATAGACCACCCACAGGTGGACCCGTTATTCGCGAATCGGGGAGAGGGAGAGAAGGCTCATATGATTGGGATAAAGATGAATAACTCTCTTATGGTTTGCTTTTCTATTTCAAAAAAAAACACTATTCAAAAGGCTTGTATAAATAGCCTTCTATGTTTCATTTATTTATGCTACATTCTAAGTTTTTGAAACTATAGTTATGCATATCAGTGATTGTTTTGATAATATACTTCTGCAATTATTACTTTCTTTTTGTCAATGACAAAGGGGGAGAAATCTATGTTACTAACCTTGTTTTGTAGGAAAGAAAGTGCATATATTCAGGGGAGGAAATAATTACATCTCTACACGTTTCAGTATTGTCATCAATCAAAAAGGGGGAGAATGTTGATACGCTATATTTTGATCAATGACAATGTGCTTCAACAAAAAGGAAGAGATATGTGCAAAGCTAAAGGAAGAACGATGAAGACCAAGGATAAACATAAGTATGATTTCTATATAGGTCTTAATTTAGATTTATTGTTAAAATCTATCCTCAAGAGGCTTGCACAAACACTAAAACACGTTTTATAAACTTCATTTTCTAGAATAAAAATTCACTGTGCAAAAATCAAAAGTTCAGTCGACTGAACAGGTATGCCTAGTCGACTGAACCTGTTACACATACACAAACGTGCACAGTTCCAGTCGACAGAAACACACTGCTCAGTCGACTGAATTTGTTCCTGAAAATTTTACTTTACATTTCCAGTCGACTGAAATCCCTGCTCAGTCGACTGAATTTAAACCTGCGAATTTTTTCTGAAAGGACACCTTCTTCCTCCCAAGAGTTGCAACCATTCTCCAATGGAAATGGAAGCATCTCTTGTCTGCATCTCTAGCCAACAAATGCATCTCTTCTACACATATAAATACATGGTTCTAACATCTTCAATTTACCAATTTTCTTATGCTTTAATCTCACTACTTTCTTGAACACATTTTATATTCTCTAAAAGGTTTCAAAGCAATCACCAGTCTATTGCTTGAATCTCTGCTTTGTTTATAACATTCGTTTGATTCATAGCAATTCAAATTTCCTAAATCTTCACAAACACATTGCATACTCTCGAGGATAAGCTTATAGGAATATTGTACTACATTGGACTCATTAGTGTTGACAAGAACACAACAAGTCGAATAATTGTTTTTAGTAATTGAGTTGAAGTCCTCTTCAGTAGTTGAGGCAAGAAATCCCGTTCGATTGTTCGGGTAAGTTGTAAACCTATTCCTACGGGTTAAGAGAGGGTTTTAGTTAGTAGAATTCTTAAGTGAAGTTTAGGGACTGGACGTAGGACTAGAGGTCCGAACCAGTATAAAATCCTAGTGTCTACTTTACTTATTGCTTATTGTTATTTACCTATACCATCCACTGTTCCATATTATACGATCCTACCGCATAGCTTCTTTCATTTACAACATAATTGTGTAAAAATATTTGGATTTGAAAGATAAATTTTATGCAGCTTTATATGAACTGATATACAGTAAAACGCGAACGAAATTTACTGTAATATTTTGCGATGAAACTTTTTCTATATTCATATCTAACTGGACGCATCTTATAAATAAAGTTTGGACGTTAATTGAGATCGTTTATAAATTTCAAAATTTTATATTAAAACGATGGATTTTAAAATTTTAAACTGGGTCGGAAATTCAGGGTCGTTACACATTAAACCCATAATAAAATATTATGCAATTAAATCATATTTTAGTCGCTTATCGATATCGTATATCGATTGATATATTTATGACTATTATAAATATATTTTGTAATGTTTATTTCTCAAGTCATAATCAAATTTTATGATTAATATTTCATATATATTAATTAATTTAATTAACCTATAACAATTGTAAACTAATTAAATCGTTTTGGTCAATGGATAATTCATCGTTTCGGCTATGTGACTCGAAAGGTGTAAATTTGGTCAACGATAAATATCGAGCTATTCAAATATTAACGTTCACACATCACTTAGTAGGTGGTGTGGAATTTTGGCTAAAATTATCACTTACTTGGTTTCGGTAAAATCCAATTTAACATTTTTAATCATTACCCGGTTGCGACTTTTATTTACACCAATTCTTTTCGTCAAAACTATATCACTTTGAACTTATGGAATTCGGTAATGGTCAAAATTTCAATATCATTCATATTTAAATTTATCCTTTAAACAAAAGGTCTTTGGTTTATTATTAACAGAAATGTTCTAGTCAGAGACTTTGACTTTGTATTGGCTTGAGATGATCGTGACAGTAGCCTCATAAAACCATGGATAAAAATCCTCTTTTGAATAGTGCTTCACTTCCAATACTTTCACTCTAGCCAACTATAGTCACTCGATGGACATCGTACCATGATTTGACTATAATCAAAGTAGAGCTTGCATATTAAAGATCGGCAGTATTCTCACGTTGAGAGAACTGTGAAAATTAATTATATTGGTATTTTTTGTTTGACCTTAGTTATATAACCAACAGAAAAGCATCGAGCAAGTCGTCCATAGTCATCCAATAACTATCGGTACGTTACCCCAAGATATCCTCGGTAGTCATGAGTAATACATTGCCAAACATTTGGAGAGCATTACATACTCTAGTCTTTACTGATACATCAATATTCAATCTCGATACATCTTGACTATGAATATTCAAAATGGTATATTTGTTTTCATTTTGATAAATTACTCATGGTTACAACAGTTTGTAACTACTATCACAAAACATACCACTTGTGGATTTTCTATTAAATATACTTTTAATTATATTTATTAATTACTATAACACATTATATCAAGTATATAATAAAAGGGAAACACCTTTTATTTGAACAAGATTGGTTATCATGTTAAATATATGTAGCAAGTTATATGATTGCCTCTAAGGCATACCCTTAACTCTATCACTCGACATTGTCGACGTTGGCTTGAGAGTGAGAGTAAATATTTTTTCTGTGGCAGAACCCTAGTGATATTTCATTTATTTTGGTTTTGGCTAGAATGTAAATTAGTATGATGGGAGCTTGTTGTTCCAATTAGGGTTTAAACATAAATTATTCTAGGTGGACTGGCTTAAGGAATGGAAGTGGGCTACCGATTTGATATAATTTTTGAGTTTTCTATAAACAATATAAAATAAATAGTAGGCTGGGTTGCATTTAATTTAATTCAGTTGAGTGTAATTTTAATTTATTTTTGATTGTATGTTGTATGATATATTTATTTTTTTTATAGAACATGTTTTATATTTCATTTATAAAGAACATCATTACATTTTCATTCTTAAATTATTGAAACCAGAACCGAAACTGAAATCAAAAGCGAAATTTTCGAAATCTTTCGAAACCACAAAAATTTCAAACAACCTAAACCAAGGCCGAAACCGAGTTTTCAAACCTTGGGAGAAACTATTGATTTCCCGAAGATAATACTAAGTATGGGGTTTAAAAAAAGGGCAGTTGGGTTAATCGTTGACATAACATTTAGTATCCGCAGTCAAATGTGGCTCTTTGATGATTCGTAGTATGAATAAGTATCATAATTGTGTAGTACGAATATTTATGTGCGAATAATTATGCGCACATATTTTATTATAACTAGGACTGTATGCCTAACCGTGGGTTAGGCAATGACGTAATTTGCTTTATTTTGAAATTTAGGTGGAAAAATCAATAAAAATAAACCAATTTGCATACGTACACACACAAATGCACATGTATTGCAAAAGAAACTTAAATAAGCCAAAATATATTAGCATCATAAAAAGAAGAAAAGACATAATTTGAACAAAAAGGGATATGAAAATGACATAAAAAAGGGATATGAAAATAAAATGTTATAGAAAAGGAAACAATATTATTTTAGCTTATTTGATCTTGCAAGCATACGTTAAGATAAATGATTTAGATAGTCGATTTGTGTTAAATACGTATATTCAAAAACATCTTTATATTTCTATCTAACATAATCCAATTTAAGCCGCCTATTATACTAATTCCTTAGACCATCTAATCATATATAAGGCAAGAAAAATAATAAACATAAATATCAACTTTTAAGATAGAGGTATTGTGGTATGCATTGAACTTTATGCACCAGATATTTTCAATAAATTAAAAAGTGAACTAATATTGTACATTGACGATGTCGAAATCGTACCGGTCTACAGCGGGTAAATTGGGTGAATTTCCAAAAAAAATCCTTAAATAGATTTTAGTAGACTTAAGAAGTCTAATAATTGTACTAGATCCAATCTAGTTAGTTTAAGTAAAATCATATTTTATTTCATTATCTTGATTTATTTAATGCATGTTTGTATGTTAATTAATTTAACACTTATCTATTTTGAGCATATCAATATATATTCATGTGTATATATAAGTGTAATGGGTAACGTAGTATGATGTATATAGTTAATGTATATACAAGTAGATATTTGGATTTATATACACCATGTAAACATTGGCCATTTATATACGTGTTAATTGTCTCAAACACTATTTAATATATTTATAAAATATATAAACTTCAAATTGTATATATATAATACAATTTTGACTAAGTCAATTAATTTTAAATTCAAAATTTATATTTAAAATGTCTAATAAAGACTTCGTAAAACATTTAAAATTCAAAACTAGATCATAAAAATATTAGTTAAAATATCTTAAATTTACTCATTTTAAGGAACTTGAGTAAATTTTAAATATTTATCTTAAATTTAATTTAAATAAGTATATTTATATAAAACTAATTATAAAAGGTAAAAATAAATTTATATAATTTTTTATTGGTTTAAAATACACAACCTTGTTTTAATATGCATAAACAATATATATATATATATACATGTATTATAAAATAAATATTTAAATATATACATATATATAGGTATATATATGTAACAACATTATTAGGCCAGTACAAATAATAATTTTTTGTTTAAATTCGTAAGCTAATTTAATGAATGTGTGTATATGTGTGTTTTATAACATTAAAGATATATGTCGTATTGATAAATAATTAATATACATACATATAACTAAATTAAATTTCGATGAGAAAAGTTTTTCAATAATTTAATCAACTGAAATTTTTATTAAAAACAACTTAAAATATTTATATTTATTATAAATATGAGTTGAATCAGTCTTAGGTTTTAAACTACTATATCATCTTTAAAAATTATTTATAATCGTTAGAAAATTATAGTATATACTAAAGTATATATACATGGCTAAATTTTTATATTTACATACATGTTTGACTTTTAACCTTGGATTAAATAATTTGCTTTATGTAAAATTGTTGTTCGATGAGAGCTAATGTGTAACGACCCATGAAATTCGATAACTAAATTGGTTAAATTAATAAAATTTTTGTAATTAAATTTAGAAAGAAATAAATTTTTTATCATTTATATTGAAAAATGTTAAGAATGAATTGTAGTTATTAAAAACTAATTATTGACAATTGAAATGAAATCACAATAAGAATGAAATAGTGTAAATTGTTGCACTTGGGTATAAAATTCAAAAAAATAAATAAGTGTAAGTGTTGTATAAATAAAAGAAATTTGTAATAATAAGTAGTAATTGAATAAAATCAATGTCCTGTAAGTAATTATAATATTGTTTGGAAATAATAAACTTATAAATGTGTGATTAAGAGTTAATGAAAAAATTATTATGAGTTACATATATATTTAGTTCATTCAATTGAATTGGAAATCAATTGCAAATAAATCTAAATTAAATGTTACGTTAATGTAAATTAAGGTAATAATTGGGAATAATGTTGATTTTATTCATATTATGACAATTTGTTGAATTAAGAGAATGGAAGTCAAGATTTACTAATTTATTGGAATTTAAAGTTAAATAATTGGATTAATTGCAAATAAGTGGAATTAAATATTAAAATATTACGTTAATGGAAATTAGGATGAAATTTGAGAATATTAATACAATAACTACGAACCAATGTAAATTTCATCCATTTGATAATGATAGATTGAATAATAGAATGAAAAGTCAATTAAATGGAATTATTGAAAATAAAATAAGTAATTTCTGAATTATTGAAATTGAAAGCAAAGATAGTAATTATCGAAATAATTAACATTGAATCAACATGAAAATTTGTTTTAAATTGTTATAAATGGCTAAATAAATCAAGTGATAAAATTTGTAAACTATAGAATTGAAAGTGAAAATTTGATTTGATTAATTAATTATTAATTTATTTAATTAACTGGAAAATAGCCATTTTGGCCACTGACTCGGATTTCGACGAAACCAGTTTCATCGAATTTATAACGGTAAATTATTGTAGGGTTTCAAGTTTCATAACGATCGGTTTTGTCGTTTGATCGTACGAGCTTGAAATGCCTTGAAATCAATTAAATTGAAATCAATTGAAATCAATTTGGAATAAACTAATTTTTGCATACTTCTTCATACGATGGAATTTGGACCTGAAACCTGTTTCATTGATTTTAAAATATTTTAAAACATCTATTTTGATATATGGGTTGACCCAATTTCGTTCCAGAGTCAGAACGGGCTTTTCGGGCCATTTTATCGTTCAACGCATATATCAGCCGTGTCCATCCATTGTAATTTCTGCTTTGCATATATATACCTTGCTATATACCCTAGCATATTTCTTATGTTCATTGTTCTGTACGTACAATTCAGTTGTCTCCCCTCCTCAATGGCAGACAATCAAATTCTAGAGCCAATTGCAATTCAAAATCAAATCAAAATTTCTAGCTCCATATCGTCGGAAAGCTCTCGACGAGCGCATCTCAGATTTATAATTCGTTTTTTGATCTGAGATGCTGTGTGACCAGAATTGGTAGAAGAAGTTACGGCCGTTCATCACACGCCGATGAACTACGTCGGATCGTCGATTTGAGGGTAGGGTTTGGTGGAGATTGACCAAGGAGTTCATCTATATGGGTTGTTTCGAGAATCAACGACTGGATTTGGAGAAAAATTCGAACTAGGGTTCAACTTAGGCGGCGGTTGCTGGCATTTTTCGAGCCGGAGGTGTCACGTGGGGCGCGCGATGCTAGGGAGAGCAGCCAGGCGAGTCACGGCGGCGGCGAGGTTGGACCTAGGCGCGGCGATCGATCGCCTCTGGCATGCATTACGTGGTGGCGGTGTAATCATCTTTCGCGTGCATTTAGGGCTTGCTATAGAAGGTGGTTAGATGACGTGGCTATGTTGAGTAATGTCATTTATTCTTTTTCTATTTAATTTTGTTTTCCAAATCGTCTAATTATCTTAACTTTTGCATACGGACTCAAATTCACGCGCGGTTTTCTCCGCTAGGATCGTAATAAAATTACGGACATTTTGGTGCTGGTTTAGATGAATTCTGAGACTGTTCAAATTTTGGGTTTAAATTGGATTTGAATTCAATTTAAATTCAAAAGGTGAGTATTTTAACCCACTCACAACTTCTAAAAAAGTTTATGTTTGTTAAATTGATTTATGCTGTGATTAGAAATTTATTTACGACTGTTTGGCATATTTTAATCATCGTTTCGGTTAAAATTGAATTTATTGAATTAAATAATTATTTAATTCATTATTGCATATAAACTGCCAGTTAAATAGTTATTTAATTTATTATTGCATATAAACTACCAGTTAAATAGTTATTTAATTTATTATTGAATATAAACTGCCAGTAAATGCGTGTTATTTATTTTCTATTATATATTGATGTTATTGATTGAATTGATGATTGTGATAAATGGTTGATGATTGATATTTGATGAATGGATGTTGTATTTTATATTGTTATAAACTGCAAGTTATTATGCATTTTATTTCATTCGGGAGTGCGGTTTGAAATGATATATGACCGTATTTTTATTTTAAATTATGGATTGAAATGATAAATATCTGCATCACTTGATCATAGGATAGAAAATTATATACAGACACCGTCGGTCTATATATAAAATATTTTGAAAATGGTTTCTATGGTTTTGAAAGAAATATATGGTTTAATGAATATTGATTTTGATATTATATAAATATTATTTTTAAATATAGTTAAATGCTTGAATTTGAGCTACGCGTAAGTTTGTCAAATAAAAAATTAAGTTTAATAATAGAGTTTGATTTTTTATTAAAATAAAATGTGAGTGAGTATTTAAAAAATTTTGATATAGAGTTTATAATGACTTAAATGAAATTAAGGTGGGAAGATAAATGAAATTGGTTTGAATTAAATTATTTAAGAATTATACACGAATAAATTTGATTTGAAAATTAAATAAAATTGAGGCTTTAAAGGGTATGATTCTTATAACTTGATTTGGTTTAGAGTGATTTAACGAATATTTCAGGTATATTTAAATTTAAGGAAATATTCAGTTATTTGAAATTTGGGTTATATTTAAGTTATAATGGATTTATTAAGTAAAAAGTTTCAAAACTAAATAATAGAAAATTGAATTGTAATTATCAAACTTTGTTTTGAAATTGTTGAATACTTAAGGCTTGAAATATGCCGAATTCGAAAGGGTTTATTTTGTGGATCAATCGATTATGAAATCAATATAATTTGGAATAGTTTATTTGGAAACTGAATTATATTGGAATTTATGATTCGGCGATTTGGTTTAAATATAAAATTTTGGAATTCGAGTTGTTTTGGAATTGATTTGCGAAATTTAAGAAGCTATTATTATATAAAGTATTTTAATATTTAAACCATTTAAGTGATGGAATTTATGTTTCAAAGTTATGAATTTCAAAGTATTATGATTTGAAATGTTATAATTTCAAGTATTTGGTTTCGAAGGGTTATAACATTGAAAGTGCTATGATTTTGGAAAAAAGATAAATTTGGAATAAAAATGATATTATATTGATATGGGTTTTTACAAAAATGATATCATTATGATTTGGTTTTTGAAATGGAAAGGATATCGTATTATATGGTTTCGAAATGGATATTATATTCTGGTTTTGAAGTATAAATTATTTGAAATGACCGTGGTGTTATAATAACGTTCGCTTGTTAAAGAGACCGGGATCGGAGGTTGTCATACTCATTGCCAACTTCGAAAACCACTTTAACAATCGTGTACACGGTGGAGATTCCAGAATGAAGTAGGATGGCGGCGGCGTTTCCTTTGAGGTAATACGTGGACCCAACTCTCGTGAGTTGGCATAAGGTGGCTAAAACAGGAGCGATCAACGGGCTAAGAAGGTAGCACCTTTTATCGGATACACTCCTTCGATACCACTCTATTACTTTGTAATTGATTTGGGCCCTTTTGATTTTGGGGGTGTGACTCGAGGTGGACGGTAGTAGCTGCTACGCGTTACCATCGATCTGGAAGCGTAATTGGTATATCAACCCTGACATTGCCTAGTTGTGCCATGTCACCTATCTAGCGCGTCTTGTACGAGTTTGATTTGTGTCATACCTATGGAGTATCCTCTGGTAGCCTCCCGATCAGGAGGTATTACGTACCATATAGACTATTGGCACTAATACGTATTAAGGGCTATATGGGTAACCCCGTAATGCTATTTTAAAGTAAGTTTATTTTGCTAATAGACATTATTATAATATCGTATATTACTACATAGTAAATAGTTTAACAGATCCTTAGGAGATGTGAATCTCGAACATTTCTTAAGTTACGGCACTCACGTTAGACACTGGTTAGGAGATGTCAAATCCCGTAAACATCTCTGACGCCGTTCCACCCATATTTGGTTCTATTGATTTAACTTACATAAGATCTTTTATTTCCGACTCGAATGTTTTGTCTTTTCAATTCGCTCGGTTCAATCTGAGCATTTTAGGTTTTGAAGACTTTATTTTATAGGATGAATACGAAGATATTATTACTATTATCTATTTTATTATTCACTACATCATGTACTCCGCTGCATTTTATTATTCTCTAGTATGTGAAACTCTGATATGTATTATGTAAGTATAATCAAATGTTTTGTAAACAGCTTCATGAACTCTTTATTTGATTATTACATTTTATCGTTCCACTGCAAAATTCTATTTTGTTTTTTTCTTCTCTGTTTCTCTTATTTGCCCATAACAATCCGTCCTTCTGTATGGTTTAAGTCTGACGTGGGTGGTTTATCGTCGATTCAAACGTACAAAAATGCGGGATGTTACATTTGATATCAGAGCTTTGGTTTAGCAATAAACCTTAGCTTTGTGGGGTCTGACTCTTTATTAATAGGGTAGTAATACCCTATGATGAGTCGCTGAGTGTATATATATGAGAGAGCGTATTTGTTAGTGTTATAAAAAGGTTTTAATGTTGTGTTAATTGTTCTGTTTCATATTTATAAATTCTGGTTGGAGCATAGGACGCTATGACGACAATAGGGATTTCTAAACACTTAATAGGACAAATCGACACAATATTTGTTTTGAATATAGTGAATGAAATAATTTTGCCTATTATATTTTCTATATATATATATATAAAATAATTTTTTAATAAATGATATATATTTGGTTGTAATATATTGGTTGGTAGATGGTGAATTTATAAATATTGATTGGAAACTAGAGTTGAAGAAAATAAAATAAAGAAAAATTGGAAATTTAGAGCTTAAGTTGCGGGTTTTGAAAATTGATTTCATAGGATTTTAGAATATAATAATATTATTTATAAGTAATTTTCTGATATGAATATTTCAATATAATTTGAAAGAATTGTTTTAAAGAAAATTTGAAAAGAAATAAGTTCTGTACTCCCCTCTCTGTCGTTGGAAAATAATTTCGGTGATGAGTGCACGCATCATCGACATTCATTTTCGAGTTTCTAAGTGGAAAGGTCACGGTAGTAGTTTTACTATAGATTTATTTTGTAAACAAATATAAATTTTAAATTGTTTTAAATATAATTGGATATATAAGTTGTAAGTATATATTTATTTATTATTTTAAAATGATTTAAAATTAAACCCGATATTTTGTTCTTAAATTTCCGTTAATTAATAGTTTTAATTAGTGTAGTGAAATGGAATTTTGCCCATAATTGAAACCTCTAAATGAAATAAGAGATTTAATGCTAAGTTATAAATGGGATTAAAGGAAATTTGAAATTGTAACATATGAAACAAAGAATATTATTATTGAACATTAAGTTAGTTAAAAGAAATAAAATAAACTTGTGTAACTTTCTGTTACATCCTTAAAAGCATATATTTAACGTACCAATTATAAAAAGTTAAAATGTTAAAAGAGAATGTAATGGAAAATTAACAAGTAAAACTTGAAGTAATGAAAGTATTTAGTGAAATTCTTTTATAAATAATAATTTGATGTTGTAATTGTTGTGAACTTAAGTTATAATTGAAATGTTACTGTAATAAAGGTAATATGAAGTAAGTATTGTAAGTATAAGATATTAAACTTAAGTAAATGAATTAATATGCAAAGAAATTGAATTAAACATGAATACTATAAATAAATGAAAACGAATATTTGTAAGTAATAAATGAATTTGCAAGAAATAATGTAAAATAAAAAGATAAGTATTATATGAAAGAAAAAGAAATCAAACAACAAAGGTCATGAAATGAAACTGAAAAATTAACTTGATTTATTGTTTGGAATTGTTGTTTTTTTGGTTTATGGTTGTTTGGGCAAGGATACTTTAAAATTGTTTGGATGTATGAATAATCTATTTAGTTTCATCTAACACTGTTGAGTAAATGGTGCACTTAATAGTTTATTTTTCATTCTGTACAATTTAAAGTTTTTGAACCCGAACAACTATTTGCTTTGTTTGATATGAATGGATAATTGATGTGTGTTGATTTTATGTGATGGTTGTTTGCTTGTTGCAAGTGATGGTTATTATATTGATTTGTTCGTTAGTGTTTGAAACAACTTTAATATTTCATTCTATAATTATTAACTCATTTTGGATTATATAAGTAAAATACAGGTTATGGAAGCAATTTCTACTGCTTTTGGTTTCATAAAATAAGTGCAAATTGCCCGACAAATAGGTACGTTTTCAAATTACGGTTTATAACGTTATTATATTATTTTTCCCACGTTGAGATATATATTATTTTAGAAATTATATGTTGTATATTGTTATATATGATATTATATTTCTCCCGAGCCTCTCCGTACAAAGGAGATTCTACCAAAAATTTCCGTAAATTTTGGACTTAGAAAAAAATTTGAAATGTTTTCCAAACTTTATTAAATTGAGTATGAAAGGATCTAATGGTTATAAATTGATATTTTATTTAAATTATTAAATTTTGTAAATTTATTTATTTATAAAATTAATATTTTGAATAAGATGTATTGACTACTTAATTCTTCCTTTTCCCTTCTTTTTCCTTTTCGGGGACGAAAAATTTTGAGTGGGCGAGAGTGTAACGACCCGTGAAATTCGATAACTAAATTGGTTATATTAATAAGATTTTTGTAATTAAATTAGAAAGAAATAAAAAATTTATAATTTATATTGAAGTAAATGTTAAGAATGAATTGTAGCAATGGTTATTAAAAACTAATTATTGACAATTAAAGTGAAATCATAATAAAAATAAAATAGTGTAAATTGTTGCACTTGGGTATAAAATTCAAAATAAGTAAATAAGTGTAAGTGTTGTATAAATAAAAGAAATTTGTAATAATAAATAGTAATTGAATAAAATCAATGTCTTGTAAGTAATTATAATATTGTTTGGAAATAATAAACTTATAAATGTGTGATTAAGAGTTAATGACAACAATTATTATGAGTTACATATATATTTAGTTCATTCAATTGAATTGGAAATCAATTGCAAATAAATCTAAACTAAATGTTACGTTACTGTAAATTAAGGTAATAATTGGGCATAATGTTAATTTTGTTCATATTATGACAATTTGTTGAATTAAGAGAACGGAAGTCAGGATTTATTAATTTATTGGAATTTAAAGTTAAATAATTAGATTAATTGCAAATAAGTGGACTTAATTATTAAAATATTACGTTAATGGAAATTAGGATGAAATTTGAGAATATTAATGCAATAACTATGAACCAATGTAAATTTCATCCATTTGATAATGATAGATTGAATAATAGAATGAAAAGTCAATTAAATAGAATTATTGAAAATAAAATTGATAATTTCTGAATTATCGAAATTGAAAGCAAAGATAGTAATTATTGAAATAATTAACATTGAATCAAGATGAAAATTTGTTTTAAATTGTTATAAATGGCTAAATAAATCAAGTGATAAAATTTGTAAACTATAGAATTGAAATTGAAAATTTGATTTGATTAATTAATTATCAATTTATTTAATTAACTGAAAAATAGCCATTTTAGCAACTGACTCAGATTTCGATGAAACTAGTTCAACGGATCTGTAACGGTGAATTATTGTAGGATTTCAAGTTTCATAACGATCGGGTTTGTCGTTTAATCGTACGAGCTTTGAATGCCTTGAAATCAATTTGGAATAAACTGATTTTTGCATATCTTCATACGATGGAATTTGGACCTGAAATCTGTTCCATTGATTTTAAAATATTTTAAAACATCTATTTTGATATATGGGTTGACCCAATTTCGTTCTGGAGTCAGAACGGGCTTTTCGGGCCATTTTATCGTTCAACGCGTATATCAATCGTGTCCATCCATTCTAATTTCAGCTTTGAATATATATACCTCGCTATAAACCCTAGCCTATTCCTTATGTTCATTGTTCTATACGTACAATTTAGCTGTCTCTCCTCCTCAATGGCGGACAATCAAATTCTAGATCCAATTGCAATTCAAAATCAAATTAAAATTTCAGACTCTACAAACTATATCATATTTTATATCGTCAGAAAGCTCTCGATGAGCACATCTCAGATCTATAATTCTTTTTCTGATCTGGAATGTTGTCGGGCCGGTATTGGGTGAGTAAGTTACGGCCGTTCATCACGCGCCGATGAACTACGTCGGATCGTCGATTTGAGGACAGGGTTTGGTGGAGATTGACCAGAGGAGTTCATCTATATAGGTTGTTTCAAGAATCAACGGTTGGATTTGGAGAAAAATTCGAACTAGGGTTCGAATTAGGTGGCGGTTGCAGGCATTGTTGTGATGGGAGGTGTCGCATGGGGCGCGCGGTGCTGGGGAAAGCGGCGGCGGCGAGGTTGGACCCAAGCGCGGCGATCGATCGCCTGTGGCATGCGTTACGTGGTGGCGGCGCTATCATCTTCCGCGTGCGTTTAGGGCTTGCTGTAGAAGGTGGTTAGATGACGTGACTATGTTGAGTAATGTCATTTATTCTTTTTCTATTTAATTTTGTTTTCCAAATCGTCTAATTGTCATAACTTTTGCATACAGACTCAGATTCACGCGCGATTTTCTCCGCTGAGATCGTAATAAAATTCCAGACATTTTGGCTCTGGTTTGGATGAATTCTAAAACTGTTCAAATTTTGGGTTTAAATTGGATCTAAATTCAATTTAAATTCAAAAGGTGAGTGTTTTAACCCACTCACAACTTCTAAAATTTCTTATGTTTGTTAAATTGATTTATGAAGTGATTAGAAATTTATTTATGACTGTTTGGCATATTTTAATCATCATTTCAGTTAAAATTGAATTTATTGAATTAAATAGTTATTTAATTTACTATTGCATATAAACTACCAGTTAAATAGTTATTTAATTTATTATTGCATGTAAACTGCCAGTTAAATAGTTATTTAATTTATTATTGAATATAAACTGCCAGTAAATGCCTGTTATTAATTTTCTGTTATATATTGATGTTATTGATTGAATTGGATGATGATTGTGATAAATGGTTGATGATTGATATTTGATGAATGGATGTTGTATTTTATATTGTTATAAACTGCAAGTTGTCATGTATTTTATTTCATTCGAGAGTACGGTTTGAAATGATATATAACCGTATTTTTATTTTAAATTGCGGATTGAAATGATAAATATCCGTATCACTTGACCATAGGATAAAAAATTATATAAAGACATTGTCGGTCTATATATAAAATATTTTGAAAATGATTTCTATGGTTTTGGAAAGAAATATATGGTTTAATGAATATTGATTTTGATATTATATAAATATTATTTTTAAATATAGTTAAATGCTTGAATTTAAGCTATTGGTAAGTTTGTTAAATAAAAAATTAAGTTTAATAATAGAGTTTTATTTTTTATTAACATAAAATGTGAGTGAGTATTTAAATTTTTTTAATATAGAGTTTATAATGACTTAAATGAAATTAAGGTGGGAAAATAAATATGAAATTGGTTTGAATTAAATTATTTAAGAATTATACTCGAATAAATTTGATTTGAAAATTAAATAAAATTGAGGCTTTAAAGGGTATGATTTTATAACTTGATTTTGGTTTAGAGTGATTTAATGAATATTTCAAGTATATTTAAATTTAAGAAAATATTCAGTTATTTGAAATTTGGGTTAAATTTAAGTTATATTGGATTTATTAAGTAAAAAATTTCAAAACTAAATAATAAAAAATTGAATTACTGAATTGTAATTATCAAACTTAGTTTTGAAATTGTTGAATACGTAAGGCTTGAAATATGCTGAATTTGAAAGGGTTTATTCTGTGGATCAATCGATTGTGAAATCAATATAATTTGGAATAGTTTATTTGGAAACTGAATTGTATTGAAATTTATGATTTGGGGATTTGGTTTAAATATAAAATTTTGGAATTCGAGTTGTTTTGGAATTGATTTGCGAAATTTAAGAAACTATTATTATATAAAGTATTTTAATATTTGAACCATTTAAGTGATGGAAGTTATGTTTCAAAGTTATGAATTTCAAAGTATTATGATTTGAAAATGTTATAATTTCATGTATTTGGTTTCGAAGGGTTATAACATTGAAAGTGCTATGATTTTGGAAAAAGGATATATTTGGAATAAAAAATATATTATATTGATATGGGTTTTTATAAAAATGATATCATAATGATTTGGTTTTTGAAATGGAAAGGATATTGTATTATATGGTTTCGAAATGATATTATATTCTAGTTTTGAAGTATAAATTATTTGAAATGACCGCAGTGTTATAATAATGTTTGGTTGTTAAAGAGACGGGGATCGAAGGTTGTCACTCTCTGCCAACTCCCAAAACCACTTTAACAATCGTATACGCGATGGAGATTCCAGAATGACGTAGGATGGTGGCAGCGTTTCCTTTGAGGTATATACGTGGACCCGACTCCTGTGAGTTGGCATAAGGTGGCTAAAACAGGAGCGATCGACGGGCTAAGAATGTAGCATCTTTTATCGAACACACTCCTTCTATACCATTCTATTACTTTGTGATAGATTTGGGCCCTTTTGATTTTGAGGGTGTGGCTCGAGGTGGACGGTAGTAGCTGCTATGCGTTACCTCCGGTCCGGAAGCATAATTGGTATATCTACCATGGCATTGCCTAATTGTGTCTTGTCACCTACCTAGCGCGCCTTGTGCAAGTTTGATTTGTGTCGTACCTATGGAATATCCTCTGGTAGCCTGCCGATCAGCAGGTATTACGGTACTGTATAGACTATTGGCACTATTACGTGTTAAGGGCTATATGGGTAACCCCTTAACGCTATTTTGAAGTAAGTTTATTTTACTAATAGACATTATTATAATAATGTATATTACTACATAGTAAATAGTTTGACGGATCCTTAGGAGATGTGAATCCCGAACATCTCTTAAGTTACTGCACTCATGTTAGACACTGGATAGGAGATGTCAAATCCCGTAAACATCTCTGACGCGGTTCCACACATATTTGGTTTTATTGATTTAACTTACATAAGATCTTGTAGTTCTGACATGAGTGTTTTGTCTTTTCAATTCGTTCGGGTCAGTCTGAGCATTTCAGGTTTTGAAGACTTTATTTTGGAGGACGAAGACGAAGATATTATTACTATTATCTATTTTATTATTCACTGCATCATGTACTCCGCTGCATTTTATTATTCTCTGGTATGTGAAACTCTGATATGTATTGTATAAGTATAATCAAATGTTTTGTAAACAGCTTCATGAACTATTTATTTGATTATTATATTTATCGTTCTGCTGCAAGATTCTATTTTGTTTTTTTTCTTCTCTGTTTTTCTTATTTACCCCATAACAATCCGCCCTTCTGTATGGTTTAAGTCTGACGTGGGTGGTTTATCGTCGATTCAAAACGTACATAAAGGCGGGATGTTACATAATGTATTTATAATTAAAGGGTGATATTAACACATATATAAAATGGTTATATATGTAAATATATATCATATATTGCGAATATATAATTTACCTAAAGAGATCGATGCTTTGGATTCACACTTTGATTTATCGGTTCCCCAAATCTGCACCACTATTGCTAGCAATCGATGCGTCACCACTGAATGTAGTTGTAGTTCCTTGTATTTATGATATATGGGGTCAATTCATCATTGGTTTGGGAAGAAGATATGTTAGAACATGAAAAGGAAGAAAGAGGCGAGAGATTTGGCAAAAGCATCTTCCAAAGCAATGAGATTTGGCCTGGCATTCATAAGGAATTTGAAGATCAAGTCTTCCACAAATACCTTCTACTAATTCAAAATTAGATCAACGTCATTCTTCCTCTTTTGCCTCTTTATGGCTATCCTCTATTGGTTTCATAATGGACCAATTAAATACTAAATCCTATTTGTAAGTTAGTTATATTTAAATAAAATAAAATTCTCCACCGGTATCATATATCGATAAACACATACAAAACTTTTATACGAGCACCCAATCAATTACTAATAGCATCCATAACATTTCTAGAAGCTACCTCATTCACTAAAATACACTCCATATAAGAATTTCCACAAAAGCTAACAGTTCATAAATATTAATTTATTTACTTTATTTACAACTATTATAAACCAATTAAATTGGGTGGTGTTTCGAAGACTGAAGAAATTCAATTGTATGACTCATAGGTGTGAATTCGGTCAATGATTAATATTTGAACAATTTAAATACTAACATTCACACATAACTTTAACTTATGATGTGATGGTTTAACATAACTCATCGCTTATATGTCTCATCGGTAACTTTCAATGACGATTATTTACATCAATTCTCTTTGTCAACACTATATCACTTCAGAATTTATGAAATTTGGTTTTGATCAGAATTCCAATATCATCTATATTCAACTTGTTTAGTCCATGAATGCAATGACCCGCCATTCGTAATATCCGAAAATCCATTCACTACGGTACCCAAATCCCTAAGTACTAAAAATAATGGCTCTTAAGGGTAGTAAATAAAAAAATAAAGCAAATATCACAAACTCGCATAGAACTTACAATGGAAGGATAAAATAAAATAACAATGCATATGTATGTATGTGTGTATGTGTATGTATATATAAGCATAACTGTAAATATCATGACAATACGAGGACAATATAATCCATTATCATAATACATAACACTCAAAACATATGAAATTCAAATGATATAATATCCCAAAATAACATGTCTTATATACACTATAACGTCTAACATGTCCATTTACAAAAAAATTGGATAAATAATCTTAACAACATAAAACTATAGCTCCATAACTTGCTCCTGCTAGCAATATCCCCAATTCCCTAGTATGTACCTACTCAAGAGATAAATAAAAAGGAAAACATAAATAGAGTTAGACATAAAGTCTGGTAAAAGGAAAACATTACTACTAAACTTATTATACAATACACCAAGATGACATGAATAATGTAGTAAGTGGTACCCCAGAATATCACCCGTATGTAAACCAAGTATACATAAAATAAATGAGCAAGAGCTCTAGAATAATTTCGTATCATACCTTGTCGTGCTCTTTTATTGCATCCAATAAGTTAGCATTGAAGGAGCCAGATCAGTCGGAATCGGGTGAAATAGCTAGATTTCAAAAAAAAATTATATTTTGGATCTATCGGGCCTATGAAGTCTAAATGGTTTATTAGATCCAATCTAATATAACTTTGAAAATATAAATTTATTTAAAAGAGGTTTAATTTATTTTATTTTAGACATATTATTATGAGTGTATCAAATACACTCGTATTTGTATAGTGCACGTGTAACATGGGATATGATGTACATAGTTAATGTATACGTATATAGAAGTTTGGATTTACATCTATAATGTATACATCCTCCATTTATATGTATAATGGTTATCATAAAACATTTCAACCATACATGTATGTGTGTGTTTCTATATATATCAAAATTAACTTATGTATTAAATGCAATAAATAATTTAAAATATTTGAATATATTTGACTGCATCAATAAAATAGATTCAAAATTGAATGAATAGCGATGCATTTAAAAGGCATTTGATTTAGAGTTAATAAATTTCCAAAATCTTTATTTTGATTTTTTTTTGCCATGGATGGTAAGGTGAAGAGAGAAGAAATGCGAGTGAATGAAAAAAATGAATCTCTACAGGAAATGAATTAGTGGAATTCTAATATTTGACTGTGTTAACTCCTATTTCTGCCGCGACCTAAAACTCCGCGACCTATAACTCAGCAGTCCAACGACCTAAGAGTGCCTGGCGACCTAAAACATCACGACCTAAAATTCCGCGACCTATAACTCAGCAGCCCAACGACCTAAGAGTACCTGACGACCTAATTGTCTCAGCGACCTAACGACCTAAAGGTGGGACGACCTAACTACAGAAAGTTCAACACGACCTAAGGATATGTACCGACCTAAAGTATGGAGCGACTTAAAAAGGATAACGACTTAACGACCTATAATAGGTCGCTTGCGACCTATGCAGATGAAGTAAAATCCCTATGCCGCTTCACTCATACCATGATCTGCTAAGTCGACCACGACCTACTGCTTACTAGCTCGTTCCAGAATTAAGTGCAATGCTATCCAACCATCTTCAGGAAAAAGCTTGCGACCTACGACCTATGATAGGTCGCTCGCGACCTATCACTACGAAGATAAATCTCAATACTGCTTCATTTATGCAGCCACCAGTTGGGTCGTTCACGACCTAGGACTTGCTTGCCAGTGTGTCCAAACGAACAAGCACACCCCTATTGAGTCGCAACCCATGTCTTGTAGGTCGGCCACGACTTGCGACCTATCTTAGGTCAGTCACGACCTACGACCCAGCATGGGAATTCACTATAAATACAGCGGCACCTCCAACATTCAAAGGACTTTTGGATCATTTCTTCAAGGCATTGGAACTTTACTATCTTCAAAGCAAGCTGCACTCCATCACTTCAAGCTCACGCAAGACATTTAGACCAAACTTCACACAAAGATTCGAAACATTCAATCATGGATTCAAAGAACTCTGTGGCATTGAAGTTTTCTCTAGCTACTTGTCTTTTTGAATTGAATTGGATTGTAATTGAAAGAAATTGTAATAAGTTGTAATTCAGTCAGCAATAAAAAGGATTGAAGTGGACGTAGGCCTGATCATAAGCCGAACCACTATAAACTCTGTGCTCATTTACTGCATTTTCTGTTACTTACTGTTATCTCTTGATTCCCGTATTCATCAGGTGGTGCTTTCACAACTACACTTCACACACCGGGGTGTTAGCGTTCAAATTTTAGCGTTAACAGACTGCATCAATAAAATAGATTCAAAATTGAATGAATAGTGATGCATTTAAAAGGCATTTGATCTAGAGTTGATAAATTTCCAAAATCTTTATTTTGATTTTTTTGCCATGGATGGTAAGGTGAAGAGAGAAGAAACGCGAGTGAATGAAAAAAATGAATCTCTACAGGAAATGAATTAGCGAATTTCTTTTAATTGAAGGAAAGAAACTTTACCCATTCTTTTAATTAAAACTTCCACACTCAACTCCTTTAATTTTCTCTTTCACCACTCCTCCCTCTTCACATGCTATGATGAAATTACATGGCATCAAATGTCATAAAATTTCCATAAATAACTTCATGCAATTATCTTTTATTTAAACTTGTTTAAAATTACATCAATATCGTACATAGATGCATACAAATATAACTTTTATAAGTGCATTCAAATAACTACAGATACTTAAAAAATATCAAATAAGTTAAGTAATACAAGAAAATAGTATGAAGGAGAAAAACCATTTAATTAATATTTTTCAAATGTTAGTTAATTTACAATATTTTAAATCATGTGATTTTCTGGATAATTCATCATTACCGTTGTGTGATTCAAAGGTGTAAATTTAGTCAAGATAATATCAAACAATTTGAATATTAATGTCCACACGTCACTTTAGCTGGTGGTGTGATAATTTAGCATAATTTATCGCTTACGCATTTTTTGATAAAGTCCAACTTTGCTATTTTAAGCGATATCTGATAGTAACGATTATTTACATCAATTCTCTTCGTCAAAACTATATCATCTTAGGGCTTTGTAATTTGGTTTTGGACAAAATTCCAATATCATCCACATCCAACTTGGTTAGTCCAAACACAAAAATATTTGGTTCAATAATAATATTGATTTTTAATCATGCTGCTTTGGCCGGAGACTTTGACTTTGAGTTGACTACAGTTGATAGTGATACTAAACTCTTATAACCAAGGAGCTCTAGTGAAGTGTTTCACTTTCAATATTTTAACTTAGAAATAACCAAAGTTGCTCGATGGATTGTCATGCCATGATTTAACTATAATTGAGGTGGAGTATTCACATTGAAATATTATAGTATTCTTAAATTGGAACTATGTAGCATCATCACTTCAAGGTCTCATGTTTAACCTTTAGATATAGTTAACCAATAGGAAACTCTTGAGTGAGTCATTTATAGTTATCCAATAATTATTAGTATGTAACCTTTTGGCGCCCCAATAGTCATAAGTAATAAACAATCCAACATTTGAAAAGCGATACATACTTCAATCTCAACGGATGAATCGATATTCATTCGAACAATCTTGACTAGGAAGATTTATAATAATATGTAATTTTTCAATAATAAAATTCTTATGATTACAACCACTTGAAATTACTATTACGTAACATGGTATTTAAGAATTTTCTGTTTATATGCACTTTAAATTAATCACTTCATTAATTTTATCACAATATAACAAAATATATTACAGAAATCAAACACCTTTATTATGAACAAGACTGGTAGTCAGGTTAGATGTTGTAACAAATTGCATTAAGTATTTAATTTACTAGAGTGGTACATTAGTTATTCTTAATCAATTCATAAGCAATATAGAATTTTTTTACAATGTTGTAATGATTTGTAAATAGGTAGCATATTTCGTAGTAAATAGGAAATGGTTGGTCCATTTTTCCAAGTCTGAAGAGTTTAGTTTAGGGGAAAGATAAAAACATCTTTGCTTCTATTGGTATAATTCATATTCTGTAATCGAATGAATTTGTTTGGTTTGTGATCGCCTGCTGGACTACTTCATCAAAGGTGAAAAAGTATGAAATTTGTTTTTGTCCATCATTTTCCTCTTTATTCTTTTAGTTGAAAAAAGAATGACTATGTTAGGACATGAGAATGAGAATCTTTTCAGATATGCATATACTGATATCCAACATCTTGTGAGATGTTTTAAGAAGTATTCATGATACACCCAATGATCCAGGATAACATATGTGGATGAGGATTTTAAGTTTTTCCCTTCAAAAAAAACTAATTTGTTTAGTCATAAATAAATTGATGTATAAATAAAATAAATAAGTGATCTTTACTGATTTAAATTGTATCCATATTTTAGGTTCACCTAAGTAAATGTACATAGTAAGCCACTAAGCAAATCGCCTAAGATGGACGTGTAAAAAAACAAAGGTAATATGAACTGGAACTGTAAAAAAAACGAGTGACGCTTATTTGAAAATTGAAATCATGTTACATATGAATTAGAATTACACATCATTATCATGATATGAACTAGAATTGCACATCTTCATGTAATTAAATAGTCCAGTTTCTAATGATTTTATGTTTCAAATACTCGATTGAGATAATATTGGATTATGGATTGGTAAATCGCGCAATTTTGAAACGAAAACGGACATTCTAAAATATGAATACATTACTGAAGAGTGTAGGTTTCAGCAGAATTTTTCAGGTTAAACGAATTGTTAGGCTAAAAGTTTCATGAACTGATTACATTTTTGATTTAAATCGTTTAAGTGGTCTAAAAAAACTGTTACAATGTTGGTTATGACCTTTGACCAAAGGCAACAAAAATTGTAACTATAACGAAACAACCCAAATTCTAGAACTAGTAACCACCTCCACCATTGACACCGCCAGTTACCTTTTCTAAATCGGCTCTCCCATAGAATCCATTTATCACTATGTATTCATTAATGTTTGCCTTTTTGGCCTAATGCCATATGTTGATCATATAGTCAAAAACAAGGTTGCAGTATCCATTACATGAACAAATATTGTATTATTGTTTTCAACCTTCCCAAGCAGTCTGCTTTAAGGATCAGATACCTAGGAACTTATAAAGGATGGAGTAGAGTAGATTCATTTTCCTACCTAAGCATAACCTAGATTAAGTGAATTAAGCAGTAAAATCATTAATAATACATATGTTGCACCAATGTTTTACTTAATGGAATTGATTAAGTATAATTACTTAATGTAATTACCAAAGTGTATTTACTTAGTGTAAGTAATTAATGATTAATTACTAAATGTAATTAATAAAGGATAATTACTTAATAGAAGTAATTAAATGATAATTACTTAGTGGAAGTAATTAAGGATTAATTACTCGGTGTAATTAATTAAAGAATTAATTAACTAATTAATTAAGGAGTTAATTAATTAATGTAATAAATTAAAGTATAGTTAATTACTGAATGCGATTAATTAAAGATTAATTATTAAATGTAATTAATTAGAAGAATAATTGGTTAATGAAAGTAATTAGAGGATCATTAATTAATGTAATTAATAAGAATAATTAAAGGGTTAGCTAATTAATGAATGTGACTAATTAAAGATAATTAATCAATGTAAGTGATTTTAGTATAATTAATTAATATAATTAATTAAGGATCAATGTAATTAATTATAGTTAATTAATTAATGAGAGTAATTAAAGGTTAATTAACGTGAATGGTTAATTAATTTATGTAATTAATTAAAAGCTAATTACTTAATGTAATTAAAGAATAATTAATTGAGGATGATTAATTAGGACAATAATTAAGGGATGATTAATTAATTAGTTTGTAATTAATTAATGGTTAAGTAAGCAAGATTTATAGTAATGGAAGTAATTAATTTAATTTATTTGAATTAATTAGAAATGGTGTGACTAATTAATCTTGTTTATGGATGATTGAATGATGTTGAATGCCTTGGATCATTTGATAGCTCTGATATGTGATATGTGCTGCTTTGTGATATGAGATGTTTTAGTTGAATTTTGATTATCCATCTGTGATAATGTTAATTATCTATCTGTGATAATGTGCATTATCTATCTGTGTGAATATATTATCCTAAATGATAGATTAAATTGTTTAACTTAAACAACTTGGACAATAAAACGGCATTTTGGATTTCAATGAGACCGGGATCGGATTCCAAATTGGATATCCGAAAACCACACCGATCCAATTTAAACGTTAGGTCGTGAAATCTCAAGTGAAGTTCAAGATGAAGACTCGAAGTGTAAGGGCTATTGTCGTTAACTCTGAGGGTGATTCCAAAACGAGTGTAACGAAATAGTACTTTCAGTTTCGAGATGAAGATTCAGAGTACAAGGGCTATTCTCGTTAACTCTAAGGGTGATTCCAAAATAAGTGTAGCGAGATAATGCCTTTGGTTTCATTTGAACCCGGAACGGACTTATGTGGACTGAATGCTATCAGACCATCGTCACTGGAGGACGATGAGCATTCCAAGATATGTGTTCTAAAAAGATAATCGTAGCCTCAAGCCTCATCAACCAGGAATGGCTAAAACAGGGGAGGCGTAGCAAGGCTAAGTGGGTAGCACCCAAGTAGGATAAGATTTCACCTGTCCAGAGGTCCCTTTTTATTCGGCTGTGTGGGCAGTTGGTCGCGATAACTGCTGGGGTTGTCTTATTCGGAATTATCCAGTAAGGGGTAGTTCCAGTCTTATGTTGTAGGGGATCAAGGTGGATCCTTGGTACGGTGATCTAGGCCACGTACTGTGACGGACGGTAACCCAGTAGCCCTGCCATTGTATGGAATCCAATCTCCAATAAGTCGTTTTGATTGTGCCCAACTATGTTGGAACATGAGATATAAGCATTCCAGCTATTTCTGTATTTTACTTGAAAACCCTAGACACTATCATAATATCACTGTATTTCCTATTAAATGTTTTGGTTATCGTAAGGTAAAAACCTGACATGTCTATTTGTGGCGTGGTCTTACGAGATACATTTGTTTTCAAATGATTTTCAAAGTTAAACAACTTTAACCCGTTTACTCACACCAGACTCATGTCTGACCCAGAGTTTGTTTTCTGTTTTCTTAAACTCTTGGGTACTCAAATTTTTACGAGTAGCCAAGGGTTTTAGGTTAGCTTTGACAAATTCTGGAGGAGATTTGGAGCAAAAGGCTTCGGCGTATATAGATATTGTGTTTCTGCTATGTTAATCTCTGTGTTGTATCTTGAGTTGTATGATAGACAGTTTTTTATATATGACTAATGCGTTGTGATATAAAGCTGTGTAACTCTGATAGATGATGTATATTATGTAATAACTATGTGATTAATATATTTTATTCGTTTCGCTATGAGATTCTGATATTGTTTAGTTCTTTCTTTCCTATCTTTTCTCTTTTCTATCCCTTTCTTTCTAAATAATGATGCGTCTTTCTATGGTATGAAAGGCGGGTCGTTACAAATAAAAATTCATATTTTATTAACTACTTCATTGTCATTTGGCACATAAACTATGGATTCTAATTTTACACAACCCAGTTTTAGGGTATCAATGCGTACTAAATATATGAAATTTCCTGCATATTGGAAATTTTATATGTACTTTCTATATTCGATAAAGTTGGTTACCTTTTGTGTCTCTTTCCTACATTTTTTAATCAAAAATATATGTTAATTTTTATTGTCTGTAGACCCAAGTAATAGCAAATTACAGTTTTAGTTGTAGCTGCTAATCTCTCTCTATGTATGTGTCTATGCACGTGTGCGTGTGTGTGTGTGTGTGTGTGTGTGTGTGTGTAAATTGTAGACACAGTTGGTGACACAATGAATCTGCATCATTGGATTGCCCCTTGATTTCCACCTTCCATATAAGGATAAAAATATCCAAAGGCCATGAATTTTTGTGTCCCCAATTTATGTTTAATTTTGTGTCTAAATAGTCGCCCCATATATATAGGTTCAACATATCTTCATGCTTTACACTGTGATTGCTCTTTTTAAAAGGTTTTGACATGGTTATTAAAAGTATTTAGCACATGCACATTAATCCATAATGAATTAACAAAGTACGTAGTCTTTACTAATAGCTAGGGTAAGTTATTCACTTGAATAGCTACTGTAAATGAGGTCAACATCATCATCAGTTACTAGGGTTTTATTTTTTGTTTCATTTCCAAAGTACAAAAGATCCAACACTACATGGAAGAAATCACTGAATTTCAAAGCCTTAACTTTGAATACCCTAAAAAAATAGAAGACCAAAAGACACACATTTCAAATTTATTTAATATAGAATAGATAGAAGATATATTGCTCTTTTTTAAATAATAGATTGCACCTACCAGCTTTATTGTATTTTAAATGAAACATAAAATATACATTTGCATGGACATCAGCTAGAGCTATAATAGTACAATTGGTGATGAGTAAATTACTAGTGGAAATATCATTGTTAATCATGTCATTTTCAATGTGTAGGCATCCTAAAATTTTCTTTTTCGGTAACTGTTGATAAGGGTGTAAATCGGTCGGACCGGACCGGACGGAGGTGCGTTCAGTTTCTGTCCTGAATAAAATCGGACCGGACATGGATCGGACGAGATTCAAATTTGTACAATTTTTTTGTCCTAGCTCGTGTCCTAAAGGAAATTGGATAGACACGTACATACGTTTTTCAAACATGGACTCGAACAGACACGGACAGACATTGTTATTTACATCTAATTTTATGTGGTTTAATAGAATTTTCATTAGCTATTTTATTGTTATCAATGTGTATTGAAGTATAAGCATTTTACGAATTCTTACTCAATTTACCGACCAAATAGTTGTCATATATGTTTTGAGAAACATAGTGCATATACTGAAATATAAGAAAGTAGAACGAATTTGAACGAACGCGGACCAGACGAGATTTTTGCTCGTACAAATTTTGTTGTCCTAGCTCATGTCCTAATTGAAAATCGAACGAACTCGGACGGACGTATTTTGGACCATGGACACGAACGAACATCGGACACTCGTACAAAATTAACAACTCTAACCGTCGAAAATTACACCAACTTTTCAAGCAACGCTTTATGATGATTTGAAAACTGCTTCATATGTGGCTTTGGAAAAAGATGGATGTTAAGTTCCTTCTAAATTGAAATTATAAAGATAAAGGGATCCTTTGATCTATAGGATTGATGAGGTTGGACATTTTTACCATATTACCACCTACCAACCGCTACCAACTAAATTGGTACCGAAAAAATGATAAGCAATTTGATTAGTATGGTTTGCTGAACATCATTAAAATATGCGGTACGGTAATAGTGATTAAAAACTGAATGTGGTAATTACCATACCTACAACATGTCTTAACCAATACACACACACACACACACACACACACACACACACACACACACACACATAGGAAAGTCTATTTGAATACAATTTGGTGACACAATTGGTGACACGATGAATCTCTACCATTGAATTGCCCTTTGAATTCCACCTTCCATATAAAGACAAAAAGATCTGATGGTCTAGATCTTATGCGTCAGCATTTGTGTCACCAAATTGTTTCCAAATAGCCGACGCGTGCGCGCGCACACACACGCAGATATATATATATATATATATATATATATATATATATATATATATATATATATGTATGTATATATATATATATGTGTGTGTGTATATATATATGTGTGTATATATATATATGTATATATATATATCTGTGTGTGTGTGTGTGTATAATGTAATGATTAAACAGAAAATCTAAGAAAAAACTATTATGACATCGGATTAAGTGTAATTCTTATCATCTACTTTTAAAAAATAATATGATTTTATACAATGTTTTGGTTTTTTTCACATCGTTTACAATGTATGTTTGACTACATAAAATAAAATTGGTAAATAATTTTATATTAAATGCAATTCTTATTATGTACTTTTAGAAAATAATACGATTTTATACAATATTTTGAGTTCTTACACAACGTTTACTATATGTTTGACTTCACAAAATAAAATTGTAAATAATTCTATAATAAAAAACAACAACACTTAATATTTACTCTTTTGACATGAAATATTGTAAACTGATAAAATCAAACCACTTAGAAAAGAACCCAATGTAAAACATAACCGATAACCTAGCAGATATGAAAAAGAAATAATGGCGACTTCTTCGGTTTCTTGCTTTCATCAATCATCTTCTTCGTTCTTTCCAAAACCGATATCGATTCCAACTAATTCGTTTCCTCATCTTGATCGAGTTGCTTCCTCAAGTCGCTCTTATGCGTAGGTAGTTAAGAATCAAACGCTTCCTCAATGGAATTCATCTCTCCAGAATCCAAGATTAAAGAATTGGATCGATCAAAGAGGGATAGGAATTTCCGCTTTCGGTGGATAGTAATCATTTAGCGAAAGAATGTCGCGATCCAGTCAGATGTTTTGGGTGTGGAAAGTTTGGCCGCAAGAAAAGAGACCGTTCGATGAAATTAGTTCTTTCCTCTGACAGATCCATCATCGGTCGATCATGGGTTTCAATTTGTATTAAAATGTATGAAGTTAAAGGGGATTTCGTTTGATCATTTATGGTTACAGAAACGAGGGACTAACTATTTAGAGGAAATGTTCGTGCATTTTAATGTAATCAATTCGATTAATATTGGTATGGGACACATAGACAAATTCGGGGATTCGGATGAATATTTTGGAAATTCTGTATGTCCTTTCAATGATTTTGGTTCGTAGAATGGTTGTTTTAAATGGGGCTAATGGTTGTTCGCATAGTGTTGTTTCTATTCTTTTATTCACTCCCAAGAGGAAGGAATTTTATTAATATGAACCTATTCTTTTTTACCCTCCTGTTATGCAATGTAATGCGGATTCTCTTTCTTCGAAGGCAAATGTGTTTGTTGTGGATTGTGTTGTCTTCACTTTGGGTGACCATAGCTCGGGTTCAAAAACAAGTGAAATAAGCCAAGGTTTTATTCAGTCTCATAATAAATGATACAGAGCAAAATCTCATGGGATGGGGAAATTTGAGTTATCTATTGCTAATAAATTTGATTATCTTGCATCTATGGTGGAATCTGATCTTAATACTGACTTGATTGAAGTTGAGAGTAATGTAGAATTTCATTCTTAGATACTCAATGTTATTGCCATAAATCAAGTGGAGAAAGTTGTAGCTAGTAATATGAACTTAGATACAAAGAATAGTGATGGACCTGCTGAAGGTTATCAATTAAAAGATTTACATGATGAATCATCAGTTTTAAAGGGGAGTTTAGTTAATGATATAATTGCTAAGAAAGTTAGTACTGATGATGTCTCAGTGGATCGAATGGCCAACTGTACAATGTACTATGGTAAAAATTTAAGTGCTATGGATGGAAACAATATAGTCATGGGGAATTCTTCTTAGAAAGTTAGTTCGGATAATGATTTAGTGGATCGAATTGCTAACTCTCAGATAATTAGTACCGATGATGATTCGATGGATCTAATGGCTTACTGTAAGATGAATTATGGTAAAAATTCAAGTGATGTGGATGGAAACAATGTTGACACGGTGAATCCTTCTCTCAGTATCTCTGATGTTTCACTGACTTTCAAGAGTATGCAAGAAAGTTATTTTCCAATGTAGCAGCTTTAGATCATATCGCTGATGTTGAAATGGGGGTTTTGGGAAAATTGACCGAGGGTAAATCGTCTTGCTCTGATGTGGATGTTTCATATTTCCAAGCTGGTATCAGTGTGCAAGGTGCACGTAATTATATGGATTATTCTTTTGTTGATTTGCTAAGAGTTAGGAGCTGTTGTCTATGTGCTTGGTGCCTTATAGTGATCATACCGCCAATAATTCTATCGATCTGACTGGAGATTATAGAGTTATGTTTGGAAATCAACTGTCTATTATTGTCATTCCAGAGGACTATGTTGGGGATGATTGTAAGGAGGTAGATTTTGTTGGTAAATTGAATAGGGAAATGTTAACATATACTAACGAGAATGTGAAGCTTGAAAATCAATAGAATAATGGTTGCTCTAATGTTCATCAAAAGGAATTAGTTCTGGCTCAAGTAGAAGAAGATAATGGTTTCCTAGCTGTTGACCCTATTATGGATGAGAATAATGTTAAATTTTGTTTCGTGAATAAGAAAGTGGAGAAGACTGTGATTCAAAATTCATCGTACACGTCAACTTTGGATGCTACAGTTCATAGTATTAGAGAGAATTCTTCATTTGTTCCTACAACATCTAGGAGAGGTAGACGTAGGAAATCAATGTCCGTTTGTAGGACTGTTCGTCGTAGCACCAAGATCCGTGGTGGTCATTCTCAGACTTTGTGTGGGTTACTTAATTTGTATGCCATGAGTGGTGCTACGAATTCAGGCTCAGGTATGATATTTGATTTGGATAGTACGTATTCATCGTATGCTTTAGGTAGTTTGACTTCTTCTAAATTTTGTCAGTTAGCTAGAGATATTGCTTTTATGTTTTCTGATGTTGAGGTAGATTTAGCGTATATTAGAAGTATGGAATTCGATAGGGCTAGAACTATTGGTTTATGAGGATTATTAGTTGGAATATCAGATGTTTGCACGATTTAAATAAATGTGATAAAATAAGAGTTTTTTTTAAAGACTATTATATTGACAATGCACTTTTACAGGAAACTAAAATCGAATGTCCAGATATTCGTTTTTATAGAAGATTAGGTGGTTATCATTTTAGGAAATGGGCTTATTTACCTTCTGTTGGCGCTTTTAGGGGTTTACTTATTGGATGGTGGGATAATTTATTTAAATTGCTCCAATGTATTTTTAAGCAACACTCACTGCATATAATTCTCATTAACCATAGTGATAATTCTATTTTAAATATTTCTAATGTTTATGGGCCAAACTCAAAAAATGGTCATTGGATTCTTTGAAATGAATGTCTAGAATTTAAATTTTTAGCTCCTGGTTCTTGGATTTTGGGGGTGATTTTAGTGTTACGTGTTTCTAGGTGAGCGTACACCATGGAAAGGTAATTTCTCTGATATGGAGAAACTTGACCAATTTATTATTAATTCTAATTTAATTGAAATTCCACTTTCGAATAGAGCTTTTACATGGAGTAATACCAGAGAGTCCCCATATATGGCTCTTCTTGATAGGCTTTTTATTACTGATGAAACTGAGGATAAATTTTCTATTTGTAGAGTTTCTGGTTTGCCTTACACTTATTCTAATCATTGTCCTATCATTCTTACGTGTGATCATCATAGAATTATTAATAGATCTTTTAAATTTGAAAAAATGTGGTTATTAGAATCCAATTTTTTGAATTTAATTAAAAATAAATGGATTTCTACGAGCTTTTATAATATTAGAAATATGGATAATTTTGCAAAAATATTTGTTTTAAAGCTTAGGGGTCTTAGGAACTTTCTTAAAAATTGGAGTAAGAATGTTTTTGGCAGTATTAAAATTAAAAAAGAAAACATTCTTTTTGAAATGCTTAACATTAATAAGATAGAAGAAACTAAACAACTAAATCTAGGTGAGTGTAACGTTCTTGCTAATCTAAAAGAAGAGCTTAATTCAATTTTACAAAAAAGAGGAGGTTATATGGAAATAAGGATCAAGAATTCAATGGATTAATGAAGGTGATAATAATACCAATTTTTTGCATTATATGGTTAATGGTAGAAAACGTAGTAATACGATTAATTCTATTTTTGTGAATAACGAGGAATTGGTCAATCAAAGAGATCTTAATAAGGCTTTAACCGACTACTATAGAGATACTTTTGGTAATAAAAATAAGTATAGAATTAATGCTAGATGGAATGATCTTTATCATTCTATTCTTGCATTGACCTTTCTAAGTTTGATGATCCTTTTTATGAAGAGGAAATTTTGAAAGCTATTAATGACATGTCCATGATAAATCCCTTGGTTCTAATGGGTTCCGTATTTTTTTTACAAAATATTTTAGGATGTTTTAAAATTCAATTTAATTAGCAAGTTTAACGAATTCTGTAATGGAAAATTGCAATTAGGTAGATTTAATTTTGCAAATGTTATTTTATTGAACAAAAAATTGGTGCTAATAATTTAAAAGATTTTAGACCTATTTTCTTGATTAATTGTTCCGTTAAGATTATTTTAAAAAAAAATTGGCTAATAGACTTAGTAAAAGAATGAATGATCTAATTGACTGTTCATAAACTGCTTTCATTAAGGGGAGAAATATCATTGATGGTGTGGCAGTTGTTCAAGAATACATCAATCACTGTTGTAAGAATATTATTACTTGTGCGATTTTAAAACTGTACTTTGCGAAAGCTTTTGATTCGGTGGATTGAGATTTTCTAGTTGATACGTTTCATGTTAGAGTTTTCAGTCATAAATGGATTAGCTGGATCATAAATTTACTTAAAAATGGTAACAAATGGTTAATGGTATTTTAAGTGATAAAATTCAATCTAAACGAGGTTTAAGGCAAGGTGATCCTTTATCACCTCTTTTATTTAACTTAGCCACAGATGTTTTCGCTAAGATAATTAAAAAGCAGTTGATAATGGATCTTTGGGGAGTGTTGGTAGTGAAATTTCGCATAATGGTCTATCCATCCTTCAATTTGCGGATGATACCTTACTATTTACCTCTCATTTGCCTAATTACCCTTAAATTTATTTTATATAGTTTTGAACTTCCATCAGGTTTAAAAATAAATTTTGGTAAAAATTTGGTTTTAGTTTAAAGTGATTTTGAAAAGATTGAAAATTTAGTTGCTAATACGCTAATTGTAAAACAATGAATTTTCCATTTGATTATCTTGGTTTTTAAATTAGATCTACTAAACTTAAACATGATGATTGGTTTATTATCATAGATAAAATTAAAAATAGGATTTTTAATTGGAACAAGAGATTTTTGTCGAGAGCGGGTGGATTAGTTCTTATAAACTCTGTTTTATCAGCTCTCCCGATCTATTAGATATCTATGCATCTTTTTCTAGAATGTGTGATTAACAAAATTGATAAAATTAGAGGGACTTCTTATGGAGTGGGGAAAACTCTAACAACGGTATTAAATTATTAGTAAATTGGAAAACTTTTTGTAAATTCAAAAAGAAAGGTGGTTTAGGAGTCATTAATTTACGTAACATAAATTTTCCTATGTTAGGGAAATGATTATGAAAATTTAAGGATATTAGTGATAATCCTATTTGGAAAGATTCATTTTTAAATATTACTATAATGGTAGTAATAATTTACATCAAATTACTCCTACAGTTATAAGTAAATTGTCTAATTTTTGAAAATCAATTTTAAAATGCCATGAGATTTTTAACCTAGGTATTAATACAATAGTTCATTCAGAAAATAGTACTTCTTTTTGGCATGAACGTTGGATTTCTATTATCCCTCTTAGCATAGAATTTAAAGACCTTAATGAAATTTGTAACTTTAAGAATGCTTTAATTATAGACGTTTTTTCTCTCGAAAATGACCTCCCCCCCCCCCCCCAAATTTTAGTTTAAATAGAATTTTAGTACGCACTATTCTTCGTTAATCTTCTTTGTTTTATGCTAGGCTGAATTTTTATAATATTGATAATGAAAATGATAATATTAGTTAGGAATGGGATATGAGTAAGAAGTATACTTCTAATTCATTTTATAAATTTCTTAACTTCTCCGGTATAGCAAATAACTCTTTTAGATTTATTTGGAAAACAAATGCTCCTCTTAAATCTAAAATCCATGTGGTTAATCATGCATGAAAAACTAAATGCTATAGAATTTTTAAAAAGAAAAAATATGCAAATTGATAATAAATGTTATTTTTGCAATCTGCATTTTGAAGATATTAAGCATGTGTACTATGGTTGCATGGATACTTACTACATTTTGAATAGTACTCTCAAATTCTTTAAGTTTAGTCTTACAACTAAAATTTCTAATTGTGATCACTTTCAGAATAATTTTATATTTAAGTTAGATTTTAACATACAATTTATTCATTATAATTTGTTAGTATATTTGGTTTGAGAGAAATCAGAGAATTTCTAATAATAATAATAGTCATTTTAATAAATTAATTTTTATAATTTCTTCATTTTGATTTAATTGGATCTCAAATCCTAAATATAAATTAGCTAAAAATAATAATTTTAAAGAATACATTAATAAGGTTAGTAATAATTATTAAGTTATTTAAACATAAAAATAATATTCTTGACATTAATAATTTTTGTATTATTATTTTTTCAAACTTAAATGATGATTTCTCTGTTTATCATAATATACTTTTGATCAAAGGACCATAAGGATAAGTTTTAATTTGTTTTAGTTTTAGTTTATTTTTGTTTTTGTGTAAAGATCTTTAACTTCTTTTGACCATGGATTCTTTTTAGTCTAATTTCTAATTTTCATTGTATTATGTCGTGTTATCTTAGCTTTTGTTTTTTACTTTTATTTTATTATTACATATATATATATATATATATATATGTATGTATATAAATTTTATTTATATACATATATGTGTATTATTCTTATAATTTGTTAATTTCTTTTACAGATACAGGTTTTGGCCAGAAATGGTGTTAGATTCTTTTTGCAGGTTCACAGGATTGCTGATGGAAGGATTGCTATTCGCAGGGAAAAGCACTTCTCGGTTCTTCTACATCTTCATTATGATGTTCTACTTTCTAGATGATTCACTTGCAGCGAGGCGCTCTCTCCAGCTCTACCGAGTCTGCAGAGTGGCACTTTCCATTCCAGATCATTTGCATTTTCATTTCTTCTGAATCTGCATCATGGCGTTTCCTTTCCAAATGGAGCTGGCTTCTAGTATCATTGGTGCTGAGTTGATCCATTGTTTTATAGGTACTTTTAGCACCTCAATACTGGACGGTGGCCTTGCCGGATCTCGATATTGGGGTGTAATGGACGTTGGCCTTACCAGAGCTCATTCTAATGGTACTTGAGTTATTTTCTTTGTTATTTGTACTATGATTAGCTACCAGGCAGACATGTTGGTAGCACCTTATCTTCTGTGATATATACATATTTACATGTGTGCTCTCCTCTATTTTAGATACCATACTTGTAAATGGTAAAAGTTTATTACCGACCTTACCAACAGTAGACGAAGTACCGGTTTTACAATTATATGGTTGGTAACGGTATGATTTTTCAGTTACCATATAAATTGATATGGTGATGGTTTTGAATACGAAATTTCGGTACCGATCTAAATCTAACCCTAGACATGGGTTAGCAGTACAAATCTGAAGAAAAAGAAAAAAGAAATTTTTTGATCGAATCTCAAAATGCCTTCTCGACTTATGAAAGAATAAGATCATATATAAGTAATAAAAAGCATTCATTTTCAAAAAAGAAGAGGAAAAGGAAAAATAGAACAAAAGATGCATAATTTTGAAATAACAGTACAAAACAACAATTTTTTGAATAATATCAACACTGAAGTAACTTTTTTTATAATAAAAAAAGCACATGTTTATTATCGTGTGTTCTGTACGCGAAAACTAAAATGGCATATATATTCCAACTAATATTTTGTTATCATTCGCATACAAAATTGGATTAGCCCCCTTGCCTTTTTGACTTCATTATTACTTCTTTTATCAATTAAATCCCATGCATAGCCATGTTTATAATATGCAATCGTCTTTGCAAATATAGTTTAGCCGCCTCCATATTACTGTTTACGGTCATTCTTTTTCTCTACTAGTAATCTTGTTCATTGATACTTGGTGGGCAAGACCGATCCTATAGGTTGTCATGCCAAAGGATACTCTAAAATTTTGAAAACTGTTGTCTCCGTATCTAGAAAAAAGGGAATGTCTTCAAAATTTAAGTAAATGTACACATATGTGGATATGATATTATTCCCATTTTAAAACATGCTACTAAAAGTTAATTTTGTTATCATATGTTTATTAGCGTTAGTATTGGAACTTTTTATTTTATACGAAAAAATTCTATCATGCATTTAGATTTACGGATGCTGAGCGGAAGAATAAATATTTTATATCGATCCGCCCAGCAGCGGATAAAGGAATTGATTTTAGTGGGAGCGAAATACAGTTTTTTTCCATACATGAAATAATAATGAAGATAACAAAAATTAATACACAAACTTTTTCGCACAAAAATTAGTTCATGCAAAAAATTAGTTTATACATAAATTAGCATATTTGATGATGCTCTTTTAAAATATTTTTCCATACCCATTTTAAATTAGCAATAATACACGTATTATTTATTTTATCATATAAAGAAACAAATTAAGTTCACATATGAATTAGATTCACAACATGGTTAGGACATTTTAACAGACATATAATATGCACTATAAATTGACAAAAGCTAGAGAAAACTTCGTAGAATCATCTCAGTTCAACCAAGTATGAAGCAAAAAAAACCAACCAATAAAAATCAAAGATCATACCAACTAGAAAATAGGTAATTTGATGAAATGTTGATGGAGTGTTGTGTTTTCTTCTTCCAGCAGTAAAAGCAGCACTATACAGCGGTTAACGAAAATAAATGAAAATCAATGGAGTAAAAAAGTTTGAGTGGGGACTGGACTTTATTATTGGGATGATTTTTTAAATATGAAAATTTGTATCCGTTTGGTTTCATTTTGTATTTTGAGTTTTGTATTTTCAACTTGCACTAGAAATTAGCAAAATATAAAAGAACAATATTTATAATTCTTAGCCATTACGACGACTAACGGACGACGAAGGGGTTGAATTGTTCTCCGTGCTTTTGTTATCTTTCAAAACCCGAAAAACAAAATAAACTTGTTTTCTATTTTATATGTTAATTTCATTTTTCAAAATTGTTTGTTTCTGAATGATGTGTAAAACGGACGGGCTTTTGTATATACGAAAACATAAAACTAAAAACTGACAAGTCAACCGGTGCTTTAGTTTTTTGTAACTTTTTTAATCTCAGTGGGGGCCACCGTCCCGCTGGACTCTCTTACATCCGCCGGTGCATCCACGGAAAATGATATAGATATTCAAATTTGGTGATAATTAATATCTTACCCTCATGGTGTGTGTGAACATTTTTTAATGATTGTATAAATACACCATATATTGAAAAGTTTCAAAATACTTCTGAAAAAACAATTAAATTATTTTTTGCAACCTACTTTATATGTATGTTGGATACTTGGTAAAACTCATACTGCACGGGTTCAAGTTAAACTTGGTGTCCGTATTTCTCAAAAACGTTTCAATTAAAAATGATCGTTGCTCCGCTCAAAATTAGAAAGTCTGATGGAAGATATACACGTAAAAACTCTAATGGATATCATGAAATTGTTGTTAAAGAGAAAAATAGATTTGTGATGCTTCGTTTGACTCATAGTTACTAGGGAGGTAAAAGTCTGAATACCACGAAATGAGGAAGAACGCAATTGCTGATTTGGGCGAAGAACATAGATAATTTGTGTTATTACTGATTGCATGATCAAAGATGAAGATTTGAAATTTCCGAATCATGTTCTACCTTTTTCTTCTTTAGTTTCAAATAGCTACTAGGATATATTTTTTTTCTTTTACAAATTATATGTGTTTAACATATTTAACAGAAATAATTTTCTTAAATAGCTGTGTTTTTACGTTAAAATCATATGTAATCGATTTGAATTTCACATTTAAGTTGGAACATTTAATTTTTTATTAGATTGAATTGTTTAAGTTATCAATTAATAAAGAGTGAAAATGTATAGGAAGCATATATTTAAGTGGCACTAAGTTTGATAACATATGTAGGAGAACGTATTGAATTTGTAAAAAAAAAATATTGCTGCCAGATCCTATTTTTAAGTAATAGTCACATTCGATAATATCCATAGAGATGGTAAAAACAGGTTAAAAAAGCGATAAGACAATAAACTTTAATTCTATTATTTTTTCAAAACATTTAATTGATATATCACTTACCACTGTAGAAATAAATTTATCATCACAGCCATAATCATCTTTTGAAGGGGATTTTTTACGGTCGTTTGTTAATTTCTGAACATTTATACCACCTTCCGTTGAAGATGCTTTTGGAGATATATTTTTGAGTCGACCTTTGCTTATCAAAGTGTTTAATATTCATTGGTTGGTTGATAAATTGTGTTGTACGTTGAAAATAATTTTTTAATATATAAATAAAGTAATAATAACGTGACGGTTCACATGTACTTTTGAACATTTTTTTATAAGAAGCACAATCTTTGTGCATATTTAGAAATAAAAAATAACATAAAAAAAGAATAAATTTTCATCGATTAACTGATTTTATGTCCGTAAATAACATGTAACCATGATATTATTTTGAGAATACACAGTGCAATGCACTTAAATAAACAATATGAACAAATTCTAAACAGTGCAAATTAACCTTTTAGTATAAAACAGAAGTGCAGAAGTTGCAGTCACAAAATAATTTATTTTTCTGTAGGATAAGATTACCATAGTGTAAAAGCATAGTTTTAGTGGTATAATTACGCTAACATGGAGTTGAGATATCGGAGATTAACGATGACGAGAAACTCAATGAAGTGTGTTCAAAAAGAAATATTGCTCGTGATAAATCCGAATGGAGATGGTAGGAGAGAGAAGTGGGAAAGGGATAAGGATAGAAAGAGATGTGAATATGGATGGATAAATTGAGTGACATTTATAAGATTTGGTTCATACTTCTAGAATGCTACATTTGTGTTACGAAATTTGAATATTTCTATGTTGGTCGGATTAAGGGTTATGGATATGCATGTTAAGTTTGTTTTAACTCATCTGCGGTAACTTAACTCAATCGTTGATTTAAAAACATTTGGATCGGATTGGGAAAAAAATCACAATCTAGAGAAATCTTAACTCACTGATATTGACAAATATTATATAACATTGTGCATGGTATATGGTACTGAGTGATATTTAATGGTAATAAATACTCTAGTATGTTTTTTATTGAAAAGTAAATAGAGCGCTATCATTGTTATACATATAATATGTTATATTTTTCAGTTGATAAATAGAATTGGATAATGTTGTATGGTTGCTGCTCTTAATTTTGCTATGCGTTTATTCTCATAACTTTATGGCATTATATCAGCTAATTGCTTGTTGCTACAGTAAATTGATATAATAATGGCATTATTGAATTAGTACAAATTAATGCTTATTAATTCCCTTTTTCAACATTTTATCTATCTTCTCTTAAATCTATTTTTGCGCTCATTAAATTTAGCATACGTATACATTTTGATATTTGTATCATTTACTCACAGTTTAATGCATAATACTGAAATTCACAATGGTATACAATAAATCAAGATAAACATTCATTTGTTTAAATTAATTAATCAGAATAAACTAATTAAGTCGTTTCGAACATTATAAAACCATTTTGATTTTGATATTTGTATTATTTATTCACAATTTAAAGCATAACCGTGAAATTCATAAATATCTATATACGGTATACAATAAATTAAGACATATTCGTTTGTTTAAATTAATTACACATTAATATATTTTTTTCCATGAACATAAAGGGTAATTTTAAAAGTTGATGGTTAAACCAAAGGTTTACGCCTACAAATCAACTATTAATAAAGATTTGTTGCAATTTTTGTACAATGCTTGCAGAAATGGTGAATTGTGGAATTTTTCCAACCAATATTTGATTAAAGAGTATATTTGTCCTATACACGCAAACACGCAAGCATACGCTGTGCTTGCATTTTTATCCACATTTTTCAGTGTAACAATATCAACTGCATCAAGTGAGTGAACAGTAAGTTGCTGAAATATATGTACAAAAATAACGCTCCTTTTCATTTGTAAATGTTTACATAACTTTGATAAGCTAAGTAGTAAGGTTATGCCTAATGAAGCCTTCGGTAACGTGTCTACATACAATGTTTGTGATATTATACTGTACACATACTTAGAGTGGAGGCGTTGACATTAGTTTTGAATTCACGGACAAATTTAGAACGAATCAATAATATTAGCAAGTCCCCGACTGCAGGAAGAATGACTACAGGAGTTGTAGGTAACCAGTGCCTTTTTTTCTTACGTATGGAAACTAAGTCTGCATTATCCGTGACACATAAAATGTTATGAAATGTCATCAAAGTTAATTACTTGGTACACATAAAACACAACCAATTAGTTAACACAATTAAACTTACTCTGTGTCAAGTTAGAAAAGCTCATATTATCACAAAACCAATTAGTTAATGTGATGGAAAGTTTCTTAGTATTTATGCAGAATTCATGTTGTAAATTCTTCGACGTGGTACTAATCTCAACAGTTCTCGTAGTACGGAGAAAACTAGGACATCCTTAGATTCATTACCAATAAAATTAACTCCTGCAATGTCCCAGTGACAGTCAGAATGGTAGTAGCCAGAAGAGGTGTCACCTAAACGTTACGATACCCATGCACACAGGGCACTGGACAAAAATTTATACACGTTACAGGGAACTTAATTCTATCAAATATCATACTAAATTAGAAATAGGTTAAGTGGGGACTCATGCACTTGGTACATTCCACTAAATTCCAAATTTCCAAAACCATTAGTTGATATACTGGTAACACTACGACACTGAACAAATTACCTTTTTCCCTGATACATTATATTGATTTCGAGATGTCTTAGAGGTGGAAAACAACCCCACTAATGTAGACAAAGGACGCAAAAAGGAAGCTTGAGAGTTTAGTAATATGACATGTCGATATTCATGTGTCATGACCATACTTTCGTTAACCCAACCATGAGTCAAACCGTGTTTGCGTAAATCAAAGATTCCAGTGGTTCAACAGGTCAGACCGTGAGAACTGCGTCTATCATTAATTTTTATTTTATTAATTTAAACGTAAATTATTCCAATTAATGTTAAAATTTAACCAATTATAATTAGTATATTGAAATTTAAAACAATTATTTTCAAAACATTTCATAAAAACTATTAACTGGAATAATTCTATAATTATTATGCACACTAGTAATTATTATGTCGTCCAAAATTGATAAAATAATTCAATAATTTGGTGGTTAAGATTATAGAATTATTTGTTAAATTAATTATGTAAAAAAATGAAATGATGGTTTTTCCTCAAATTTGAAGAACCGTAGAGTTCAAAGAGGTCGGCCTAGAGGTTTTTTCAAGATTTTGAGGTTAAACCGCGGGTTCATGTACGCACAATGTTGTTTTATTTTTAAAGCCGTAGCGCTTCAAGGTCGTAGGTTAACCATGGTCGAACCGAGGTGGGTTGAGTCAGGTCTTTAAAACACTGGTCGTGACTACTCTCCCGGCTGCTATTTAATCTATTTATATATCCTATGTTAATTCACTACAAGATAATACGGCTATTCCAACGGCTCCTATCCGTTGGCGGCCGTTGGAAGCCGTTGGAATAAATCCCACGTCTTCCAACGCTTTCCAACGGATCCAACGGACCATTTCCAACGGCATTTCCAACGGCCGCTAACGGCTTGTAGCCGTTGGAATCCGTTAGAAACCGTTACAATAAAATGACCAACAAGCCGTTGGAGGCCGTTGGAAATACTGGGTTTATTTTGCTGTATAACAGCAAGCCTATTTACCTTCCACCACACCATTTCCAATCCATTCAATTTTCATTCCATTTCCAATCAATTCCACACACACACACACACACACACACATATATATATATATATATATATATATATATCAATACAAACAACACACATAAATCAACAAAACACCAATATAAACAAACCAAACCGATCAAACATCACAAAATATACCATCAACGTACATACCATCAACAAATGTCCATAAACCATGCACATACCATCAAAATATTTCTCACCCACTCCGTACCAATATATACAATATCACCATCAATATCGAAACATCTCCAAGTCAATATATACATTGTTCAAACACAAATACTCAAAAACATACCTCCTCAAGGATCCTCGTCGCCTCCAGAAGCACCAGACGTCGAAGGAAGGGTACCATGATTCTGCAAATACTGCGCAAGCTTTTGATCCAACTGCTCCACCTGGATGGCTCGTAGACGATTCTCCTCCCGTAGCTGCTCAACCATAGCTCTAAGCTCCTTGATTTCTTCTTTGTCTCGGTCTTTTTGAGCTTGTCGAGCCTGTCGAGCCTGCAAATAAAATTAATAGCAAAAGGGTTGTCTCAGCATATAAAATATTATAACATTATATATCTAAACGCTGGTTTTTTGTACATATGTAAAAGGATTAATTACCGTTAGGTTCCCGAAGCCAAAACGTCTACTTCGTTGCGTCAGATCCATAACAGCGGTAAAAATGTTATCCTGCTCCTTCTGTGTCAGCGCATCACGACCAGCCTGCTCAAGCGCATAAGCCCGTGCCTCCTGCAACCTCGACTATAATGGAAAAAAAACAATTTCACTTGAAAAATAGTAGCATGTAATTATTTTGCATAGCTAGAAATTAATAAACTTATCGGTGTAAGTATTAGAAATTAAAAAATGCATACATATGCCCCGGTCGCCCTATCTTGATCACCCCACTGATATATGATATTGCCAGCCTCATCTACTTGTCTAGACGCGTGGGTGTGAGCAAACACGTCCACTAAGCCAACAGAGCCCCCACGAGCTCGTTCCTGCAATTGATAATTTGGATAATTTAACTGTACATAACTAATTACTGAACTGATCAATATACAAATGTGATAATAGATAAATTTACCAAATCTTTGCGGTGATGCTAGAAAGATTTGGAGCCTCCACAGTGTGATACAGGATTCCTGCTCCTGTTTGCCGAGTTCCTAGCTGACTCCTCCTGCAAATTTACAATGATTAATTATTTATTAAACGATAAAAAATTGCTGAGATTTATTGTAGATTTACCTTGAACTCCTCAGAGTTCCACCAATCAACCCATTTCTCCCATACAGTCGCGCTCATCCACTTGGGCTTCTTTCCTACTTTTTTAATCTCCGACATAGTCTCCCTATAGTTCTTCGCGATCCTGGAGTTCCAATGTCGCTGAACTAAATTGACGTCAGGCTCTTGCAAATCTACGGCGCCCTGTACAATGAGAAAATATTACTAATTATTTATTTGTATTTAATTAATCATCTTGTAAAGCGGTATAAACTTACCAGAAAATCTTGCTAAATCGTCTCTCTCACGTCGTCGGGGATCTTGCCCCACTTGGGCCGGCAATCGGTCATCCTTGTGACGCCCCACCTCTATACCCACGCTAGCCAAGAACACTCCGAAGTAGTGCTGTCAACTAGCACGGAGAATAAGGCTGTTGAGGAGCGACCATCCATGTAATTGCTTATCACACGGTGGCTATAAATAATCTTCGGAAACAAACATAGAAATAATCATATCACAAATCAGTCACAGATATCCATATCACAAAGGCGGAAGAAGATATGAATATATAACTAACACATGAAAGTGTACATCAGAGTAGTGGTCAGTAAGATCCACGATAATACAAAAGAATAGCAACACGTGCTATACAAAAGAATACAACTATGAGTCTATATCTCAAGTGTATACAACAAAAACTGCTAATCTAAACAGTTAGCCAAAAGTCAGAGTGATGAATCCCTGGGAAGAAGTCAAGCAGAAGCACCTGTAACATCTCGGTCTGACCCGAGTATTATTTAAGAAAATAATAAACGGATCAGTCTAGCTATAAATATCAGATGACATGAGATAACATAAAAGATATGGCATAAACATAAACATCCATAATGACATACCGCTATAAGTATGTAAATAATGATCAACAGAAGATCAATCAATAAGAGATAATCAATATCACAAGAATCTTCTCAAAGATTCGGAAAGGGCATCATACCCCAAACTTGTACTCATAACAAGTCAATGACATAAATTCTAGAAATCAATGCAAGAAGTCCAGAAATCATAGAAAAGAGAAAGAGGCCTATCACATGACGGTCCGAAGACCAAGGGGAGCTACCCCACATGTGTGAATGGAATCACACAGATTAAGGTCCAGACTAACCAAAAAGCAAAAAGGTATGTGTGAGTGGAATCACACAAGTGGTGTCTAGTCTAACCTCGCAACAAGAGACATCGCACAGTTGCTAGTCTAAATCATCAGAATGATCGTCATGATCAACGAGAAGTGTCAATTACACTAAGCTAGTAAATATAGAAGTTTAGCTTCATGTCCCATAACCACTTGCTTAACTTAAATATTTACGAACAAACTGTAAATCTTCACTAATAAAATTGTCACAAGAGGTTCAATCGAACAAGTCCAGGAATTAACCGACGAAGTGAACGCAAGCGTTTCATACCACTTGTTTTACTAAGTCGTTTAATTAAATTTCTCATCCGAGTGAGGTAAAGGGTTGTATATACTAATAGATTGGAAAACGGTTTAAGAAAAGAGCTTTGTTATTAAAAAATAGAGTTGAAATTGTTTGTTAAAAGAGTTTTGATATTTACTACTAGTATTGAAACCTTTATATTTTTAAAATGACAAATCACAGAAGAGATTGTAGAAACAATCATCACAAAGATCACATTCGGAGATGTGAATAAAATCCAAGGAAATCAGCTCAAAAGCATCAAAGTGGAAGTTCCCCAACGACCAAACGTGGCCGAGATAACCAGGGATGGTTTGTCTCGAAGAATGGTCAACTCAGCATCTCAACAAAGCAAGTTCTGTTGAATGTTTTTCAGATAAGATCGCCTACGGAGGGGGGGTCCAGGGGGGGTGGCAACCCCCCAAGGTGGGGGTGCGGGGGCAACGCCACCGCTTACGGGGTTCGACCTGCCCGGTCAGGTCGCGGGGGTCCAGGGGGCAGCGCCCCCGGCGGGGTGCGGGGCAGCGCCCCGACCAAAACGGTACGACCTAGTGAAGACAAAATGAGGTCATACGACCTAACGACTCAAGGGTCATACGACCTAACGACTCATGGGTCATACGACCTAACGACTCATGGGTCATACGACCTAACGACTCATGGGTCTAACGACCTATCGACTCAAGGGTCATACGACCTAACGACTCAAGGGTCATACGACCTAACGACTCAAGGGTCATACGACCTAACGACTCATGGGTCATACGACCTAACGACTCATGGGTCTAACGACCTAACGACTCAAGGGTCTAACGACCTAACGACTCAAGGGTCATACGACCTAACGACTCAAGGGTCATACGACCTAACGACTCATGGGTCATACGACCTAACGACTCATGGGTCATACGACCTAACGAGTTAAAAATGGCCAGAACGACCTAGGGGTTAACTCGTGAACGACTCACGACCTATGGACGAACGAATTAACTCCGAACGACCTAAAAATGGCCAGAACGACTCAAGTGCAGAAAATTCAACAAAACGCTAAAAATTGGAGTTTTTCGCCAATCCAATCCAAACCAAATGCTAACATGCATGCAAAAATGATAGGGAATCATTCCCAACAGTCCAATATAGTTATAGGCTAGAATTGTGAGATAAAAATCTCACCTTTGCACCAAATATCAATGAAAATGAAGTTTTAAGCAAGCAAGAATCAATCCTTCTTCTATCTAAGCACAAGAAGCTTGAATCCAATGTCTTCTTCTTGAATTTGGAGTAGAAAGATGGATTGCAATTGAATTTGAGTTTTGGAATTTTAATTTCCCATTCCCTCCACCATTAATGCCAAAGCTTGATTAGTTAGGAAATTTATGAAGAGTGAGGAGAAGAGGGTTGGAACTTGGGCTTAATAGGCTAAACTAACCCAAAGTCCAAAGCGGGAAAAGTTAGTGAAATTTCACTAACTCCAAACCCATCGATGCTTATACTTAAAAAAGTTGTAAACGACATTTCGAACTCAATGGAAGTGGTCTCGAGTCCTAATTTAACCATTTGCAAAAAGTAGCTTTTCGGACCAAAATCCGATTAACGAGTTAATATTTAAATAAAATATTTAAATACAAACTCGATAAATATGCGGGTTGTTACAATCCTAGTCATGTACGCCTGCTTCGAAATGCTCAGAACCACTTTGGATGGCTCCAACTCAAATCCACTGCGTTAAATATAAAATTGAACTTTAGACAATTGTAAATATATCATGTACAATTAAAAAATTAAAATGCTATGCTCGCTAATTATGATACTTACGTCTCATCGGCCTTAGGCTACAAGTATACAAGTGGCTGAGCTGGTGGCTCACCACTACTCTCTCCAATATGACGTGAAGAGCCACGTCGCCGAGACCCAGAACCAGAACCGGAACCGGACATAATATATATACCTGCCATATATACATACGTATACACATTATAACAATCATGATATGATGAACCATTAAAAAATGTAATACAATATGCTACAAATGTGTCATGTTGTGTATGTGTTGAGTGTGTGAGTATACACTTATTGTCATTAAAATTGTATAAATTGGATAAATGCATTATTAATCAGAGATCAATGTAATGTGAATACTTTTAAAAATTACCGGATATTACTCAGTCGTCCTCACCGTTTTCAGATTCAGACTCGGTTTCGTGCTCTATGTCGTTTTCCTCTACACTCTCAAATGCTTCGACTAATACATTTGTCTCATCATTTAAAGGTCCAAAATCGGTTTGATCGTCTGTAATTGCTATTGCAGCATTTTCCTCCAGATCTGCTTGATAGGCTTGTTCGTCTGGAATATTTTGTCCATCGAACGTAAATCTTGCTTTGGTTTTAAAAACTGCAGACCAATCTGCTTTATTCCTTTTTAGAGATGGATAAGGGGCACAATAAGCTTGTAGGGCTTGTTTGGCTAGTATAAATGGGTCGTACTTTTGATAACGCGAGGTATGTTTAATTTCTATAAGATTATATTTTGGATGCACGTTAATACCAGAACCTGGAACATTGCTGAACCAGTTGCATCTAAACAGATAAACATCCTCCACAGGTCTTGTAAAATATGTCAACTGCAATATCTGAGTTAACACGCCATAAAAATCATTTATATGATTATTAGGGTCATCACTGCCTTTAACAAATACACCAGTATTTTTTGTTAATTTTTCAGCACCGTATTCTTAGGTGTTGAATTTATATCCATCAACAAAATATATTGGATACGTGTTAACTTTTCTTTTCGGTCCAAACGCCAAATGTTTCAGTCCTTTATCGAGCACATTATTTGTGGGATCAGAAACGTATTTCGAAAACCAAGTACTGAAATCTTTGCTTGAATCTCCGCCTGGATTTTGTGATTCATAAATACTGCAAACACAAACATGATATATTACATTATTATTTATTCACACGTGTAGTATTAAATTTAATAAAACTTGGAATGTGCTAATTACCTAACAAATGGTGCAACTTCAGGACAATTAAGAAGAATATATGTGTGTGCTACATGGTATTCTTTATCATCTAGCCACACTTCCTCACATTTTCCAGCATGTCGGCCATGTTGTTTAAAAATAGATAATACTGATTCAAAAGATGAATCTTGTTCAACGGCCTGATCGTCATTACGCGGAACACTTACAAATGATAAGTTCACATGGTCTTTAAAATAATGAGATAAAAAGAAAGAAGCTTCTTCTTCGATATATGATTTGCAAATAGAACCTTCAACTCGAGCTTTTTGTCTCACTTTTTTCTTCAAATGATTTAAGTACCTAATAAAAAATATTTGGGTTAAGTATTAACTACTATATTTATACTTAAATCAACATTTACATACTCAATATAGTAACATACCTTTCGAATGGATACATCCATGCATATTGCACAGGACCTCGAAGACGTGCTTCATATGGAAGATGAACAGGTAAATGCTCCATTACATTAAAGAAACCCGGAGAAAATATTTTCTCCAGCTTGCAGAGCAGTATAGGAATTTCTTCTTCAAGTTTAAGTAGACGGTCAACTTTTAACGTAGTTGAAAAAGCTCCTTGTAAAATAAACTAAGTTCTGTTATTACCGTCCAAACTTTTACCGGTAATAATTCTTTGAAAGCGATGGGTATCAAATTTTCCATCATTACATGACAATCATGGCTTTTCATTCCACTCAGTCTCCTATTTTTATATTCGACACATCTACGAAGATTAGAGGAAATTCCATCGGGAAATCGTAATCCTTCCACCCATTGTAACAGTACTTTAACTTGGTTGCTGTCTAGTTCATAGCATGCTTTGGGTTTTTTATTGTCGGGAGTCATATGAAGCTCAGGACGATTGCATATTTGCTCTATATCACGTCTAGATTTCAAATCGTCCTTAGTCTTGCCCTTCACATTCAAAACTGTATAAAACACATTATCAAATACGTTTTTTCGTTATGCATCACGTCAATGTTATGACGGATTAATAGATTTTTCCAATAAGGCAATTCCCAGAATATACTTTGTTTGCACCAATTATGAAACGTCGATTTACCTTGAATTTCTTCTTGTTGTCCGGTCTCGTGTATCTTTGGATAGACTTTTACAAGTTCATATATATCCTCGCTTGACCAAACCGCTGGTGGTCGTAGAGTCTCATGTCTATTAGCTATGAAGTTTTTTTTGTCTCTTCTAAAAGGGTGATTAATATGAAGAAAACATCGATGACAATCAAACCATGAAATTTTCTTTCCATTTGGCAAAGAAAATGCTCGTGTTTCTTCCATGCGATAAGGACCAGCAAAACGACCGGCTAGTTTCCCTTATAGCAAATTCGATGAACACTTGTACCCCTTTTAGAAAATGTTCGCTTATTGCGCCACTAGTTTCCCTTCTTTGATACATCCAGCTTCGATCATTAAAGTAATTAACCATGTTTCCCTACTAGAAAACCTATGATAGAGTAAAAATGTTATAAATCATTCATTTTATATTTTGCAGGAAATTTTCCAACGGCTTCCAACGGCCGCAAACTGCTAATTTCACAAACTTTATTTTAAATAAGCAACTATTGTTTCATTGCCACTTATGTGTCTTTCTTTGATGGTCGGTCATCCTACTTCCTATTACAAACACGATAGTAATTATATTCCGTAAATCATATCATTTTAAACGATTCACAAAATTTCGGCAGCATTTCCCCCGTGTTCCTTGTATCGTACACAAATGCGTGTACACAAGGAACGTAAAGGAAATGCCGTCGAAATTTTGTGAACCGTTTAAAGTGATATGATTGACGGAATATAATTACTTTATAGTGTTTGTAACTTGTCCAATACTGGGACAAATCCGACAAATGATGTATCATATGAATAGATTTTTCCGTTTTGTGGAAAAAACGAATATCCCTAAAACGATCATATACAACACTTGTCAGACGGGGCCGAATAATATCTAAGGATTTAAATATTTGTTTATATTAAATATGAATATATAATTCTTTTAATTAATATTGGTTTATATTTTACCGTTTTATTACATAAGTACTAAATTCATTTTATACACAAAATTCATTTTTTACAAATTCACGTGTTCCTACAAATACAAAAATCGTATTCGCACAAATTCAATATCCGTTCTAACGGATTCCAAATGCAATAAACTCTATCACACACATATACGTTCAATACTAATCAAATCAACATATATAAACTATTAAAATATCCTAAATTACAAAATTTTCAATCGGTAATAACTTGTTTATTATGGGATAATAACTAAAATTAGGGGATAATATAATGTTATATGCATACACTAACAAGTAGGAATCAATCAACATTCGAATTAAACCTAAATAAAAAAAAACTAAATATTAGCTTTAGAAAAATTACCGATTTGGAGAGCTAGAAGGGTGGAGATGGGCCGGAGTAGCTTCCAGATGGCGTCGGAGGTTGTTGGGTTGGTGTTTGGGCCGGCAGCTGAAGATTGGAGATGGTGGAATGGTGGAATTGGGGGTAAGATTTGGTGGGGAAGAAGAATAATGAGCTGAGATCGGTCGCTGGAAAATATGCAGGAAATTTTCCAACGGCTTCCAACGGCCGCAAACGGCAAATTTTCAGACGGCTTCGAACGGCTTCCAACGGCTACGTAAAAAATTAACGGGCCGTTGGAATAGCCGTTGGCGGCCGTTGGAAAAGGGGCGTTGGAATATACTGTTTTTCTAGTAGTGATTTATCTGTTTATACTCACGTATCACTACTGTCTACTAGTGTTTATTTTAATTTCAACTCCGCTCTACTACACTAATAGTTTCAAAGACCGAACCATGAGTCAAAACAGATTAGTGCAAGGTCAAAGGTTCTAATGGTCCAACCAATCAGATCGTGAGAACTGTATTTATTGTTAATTCTTATTTTATTGATTTTAAATTAAATTATTTTCAATTAATGTTAAAATTTAACAAATTGTAACTAATATATTGAAATTTAAAATAATTATGTTTGAACATTTTATAACAAATATTAATTGGAATAATTCTATAACACATTTTTTAGCATAAAATTGTAAACTTCCTTATTTTTTATGATGAAAAAAGTTCAGTTCAACGATATTCGTAAAATGTACACTAATAATGTATTATATCGTCCAAAATTGCTAAGATATTCCAACAATTTAGTGGTCAAGGTTATGAAATTATTTGTTAAATTAATTATGTGAAAAAGTGAAGAATGAAACAATAAATTTTTCCTCCAACTTGAAGAACCATGGGGTTAAAAGAGGTCGGGCTAGATGTTTTTTCAGGATATTGAGGTTAAACCGTGGGTTCATGCACATGTAAGGTTATTTTATTTTCAGAACCGTAGCGCTCCAAGGTCGAAAGTTAACCGTGATCGAACCCTAGTTGGGTTGGGTCTTTAAACACTAAGTCTACACTAATGATTGGTAGACAAAAATGGTTACTTTATTCATATTTAACAAACCAATTGAAAAGATTCTCTAAGACCAGTAATGATATCAAAATATTGTACCAACAACCAATTATGCTAGGTTGTTTAACGTAATTCACTTCTATTAATGTTTTGGAAAACAAGATCAAAATTTATTTCTTATCAACCTACAAATGACATTTATAGTACCATAATAAAACTCCCCATTACCTTATTGACAGATTAATCTTCATGCTCTACCCAAGTACTAATAAAGTAGAAACCATCCTGAATATAAACAGATAAATTAGTATGCATGGTTTAACCGAGTGCTAATAAAATGTAATTACAAAATCTACCCATGTGAAAAGCTAGCGTTCCATTCTAGTTAAATAATATTTATGAAATATTAATTATTAAATTTTATTTGATTTGTTTGAATGCCATTAGTGTTTAATAAAGTGCGCACATAAAAGTCATAAATGTACGTGTCGATATACGATATTGATAAATATTTAAATTTTATTTAAGTTAGTAAGTGGGTTTGGAAATTGTTCAAGGCCCATAAGGTCTTAAGTATGGCCATTCATAGAGCTAAGGGGTTGGGGCGCAAATGTTGAAATGACACTATATGAATGATCAAGGAAAGAAAAAAAATTCTCCACCTTTTTCTCTTCTTAAATCCCTACATAAACACAATTTACGGTCATTTGTTTCTCTCCTCCTCTATTTATTTGAGTCGAGAATAACAAGGCTAAGAAGCCATTAACATTTCCAAAGTAAAATTTAAAAACAAAATCAAAATAATATAAGTAGTGTTGTCTCCGGGTCATAGCAAAGCCCAGGGGCTGATATAGTTAAATTTAGGAGTTATTCTTCATTCAACGTATGAGTTTCATTATCTTTTATATATACACATGGCCGGTTCTAGCCTATGAGTTGCTATAACGGCCCGATATTTTCAACTATTCGCATCCGCACAAGTCGGACTTGAATTGTTCAAAATATCAGATTATTAGTTTAAATTTGGCAAACTTAACATATACAGTAAATAAATCAATCACAGAATCACGATACAGAGTAGTACAATAATACGCAGCGGAATAAATGAATAGTAGTTCATGAAGCTACTATATAAAAATCAGAGTTAGAAATAAATTACAACAGAATATCTCAATTGCAGTGAAGTCTCCAGTACGAGCAGATCACTTCTCTGAACCAATCAACTGGATGACTGAAAGGATAGATAGCTGGATCTTCAAGCAAAGATTCAACTTTGAAGGTGAGTCTCAAATGCTGTATCACTCAGTCTGACCCGAGCGTAAAGCAAAACACAAAAACACTCGAGTCAGGATTAACATTCTTATATCTATAAATCCAACTCAAGTGAAATATCAACTGTAATATAAGTAACTTAAAGGATGTTTGGGATAACCATCCCCTAAGGATCTACAGAACTATCTACAAGGTAGAAATATACACTATAACACCGTGGTCCTTTCAAATAAATTTATATTTCAAAACCAAAATATCATTTTCACCTCAATATAAAAATATATATATATATTGAAAATTTTATAAAGTAAAGTATTTATAATTTCCTCAAGTTTCACCGATCACTTCAAAAATCAACTCGACTTTCCTATTCAGATTAAATTAAATCTCAATTTCCATTCAATTTAGTCTTCTAAAGAACAAATTCAAATTTTATCAATTTCAAATGCAGATCTGAATCACAATTTAACTATTTAAGTCCCGTATTTCAAAGCTTCAACATTTCAAACTAAACCTAACAGTTTCATATAGATCTTGATTTAACTTCATTATTATTTATTCTTGAAATATCTACTCAATATTACTTATATAGCCTTATATCACAATTCATTATATTTGCCTTCAATTTCTTTAAACGTGAATATTCATTAAATCACTAAAGTCAAAGTTATGTTATGAACTATATTTTAAGTTTTCAAATTTAATAAGTTTCGAATTTGATTTAATTAAACAAAATTATTAATTAAATACCATTCCAATCAATTCAACTTTATCTTCCTTAACATATACAAACATTAGAAATCTATTTAAAATAAAATACTTAAACATATTCTATTAATTAAATCAAACTTTATTAAATTAAAGTTTACTATTAAATCTACTTTACATTAAACATATTTATATGTAAAAATATTTCCAATATTAACTAAAACCCTATATTTCTCCTAAAACCATAGAAAATTATTTCAAAATATTTGTAACGCCCCGAAAATTTTCGACTTTCGAAAATTCAACATCGACACTCACTTTATCGACTGCCGAGAAATCGAAGGCCGGAAACACGGAATGTTATAGGTTTTAAAAGAAATTTAGGAAAAGAAAAGGAAAGAAGAAGACAGAAGAAATAAAAAAATGGAGAGGAAAGAAAACAGAGAATAGAAAATAGAAATCTCTAAAATAGAAGAAGAAGAGAATAGAACGGGACAGAAAACAAAACTTTTTAAAATAGAAGAAAAAGAGAATAGAACAGGATAGAAAGATAGAACAGAACAGAAAACAACTGAACAACATCAGAATCTCACAATTCGCAGCGGAACAACATATAATAATAAATGAATAATCTTTAAACAATGAACTATCAGTTATTACATTTTATACATTACATTACATTACATCATATCATCAGAGTGTACAACAATAACAACAACAAACAGTGCAGCGGAAAAAGAAATACTATATAAGTAATACGCCATGCGATCCAGCTTGCCTCCAGCAACTCCAGAATATTCAGAATATCCTGATAAACCTAACTCTTAACTGCCCGTGTGGAAATTGGTGGGCACCCAGAGTTTAGGAAGGAAAAACAATAAACTCCAAGTCAGTCATGTGACTGGTGTGAGAACTCAAAACAGTTTATTTATCTTTGAAAACAAAATGGAGGAATATTTTTTTAAATCAATTCGCAATGCTTTTAAAAATGAGACTACCATAAGACCTCCTGCCACACACACAATGCAAACGCAGACTTGGAGAAGATTTCTCCTTATGATAGTCAAAGATGCTTGATACGCATTAAAAAAGAAACATTTGATATTATTATTAGTGCATAGTGTAGGAAAAATTCATTTCGAAAGTAGAATATAAATCTTAGCCAGCATAGGTACCATTTTATTATGCCTACTATAGCTACCTCCTGAGGAAGCAGGTTCTACAACTAAAACCGTACAAGTCACGTATTGTTTCTTTGGATTTCCAACGAATGATCAGGCCAAGGAACTTCCCATTGCCACATGAGAATGCCTCTGGATGGACATCCCCGAGAACCAAACCGGATCTCTACCAACACAAGGCCGGGTTACCCCTAACTGAGTAACAACTGACCGAATATGCCATCCCCCGGTCCTTTGGGACCTTTTCACCGAGCGCTCGTAATCAATTCACACAATCATAACAAAGTGTTTTCAACATGAGTAAGTATCTGGGCTCCATACCATGATACCACCCTTTTCCAGAAGGAAATGGACACATCCTAAAGGGTGCTACCCCTCATAACCTTGCTGCTTCTTTCCTGTTTTGACCATTCACGGGGTGTGAGGCTCGACGAAGTCACGTCCACAAAAACATACTTTATACAAAAGCCATGCTTTGGGTCAACAAATGATCAACACAATGATCACAAGGATAGACGATCAAATAAACGATCCTATCACAAATAATCAACACAATGATCATTTCAGCATCACTCAGCATGTCACATTACCAAATTGGGAATATATCGTTGATAACATTCAACTACATAACCTCTAAGCACGTACGTCTCAGAGAAGGGTGTTAAGCTAAAAGAATAAATTCTCTGCCACCAACAGAAATATATTTGAAAGAAATCGGCTTTATATCTCAAATTGTAATGTCAGACATACAATCCATACAAGTCTGTTCCGGGATCGAACAAAACCGAAGGCACTTACAAAGAAGTCCTTGCAATCCGGATATTCACAATCCTGATCGGATTCACCATCACATATGGAGAACTCAATACCGTAGCTACTCGGTGCAGAGTCAATCGACAGGTCATCCTATCGTTCTCGCAAATACCGGGTCTTCAACACCGATCTTCAATGCAATTCACAACGACGTATCACATATTCGGAATGGGTTATACGACCCCATGGTCCTTTCCCGGTTAACCCGAATAGTGAGCGCTTATTCAAAAATAAGTGTGGCATTCAAATTCAATCAATTCACATCAAATACCCATTCACAGGGAAATATTGATAGTCGGTTATTGAACTATCAATGGATATGCACACATCACCAGATTCCAAATAATTTTCCAAATTATTTATCTTCCAAAATATCTTTACAAGATATAAAATTTCAACACTTCAAAAATAAATCAATATTTATTTTTAAACAAATTCCACTTTCTTTTATAAATTCCTTAGTGAATTTACATTTCACAATATCCATGCATATACGATTTCAATTATCCATTTCAATTTATCTTCAAAAAGATAAATTTTAATTATTCACTTCATATTGGAAAATATTCAATATACTTAAATCGAATTAAGTATATATTTCATTCTTTAAGGAAATCATTCTCTTAAACATATTTATTTGGGCCAAAACGAATGTTGCGTAAAACATCGTTACGACAACCCAAAATCACTAGTATAGGGATTCGAAATTAAAATAGATATATAAATCCCAATACTATACAAAACATTTCCTTTCGGAAATCATTTATTATAACAACAGTGTTATAATCTACCATTTCCTTTTATTTCTCGAAAAACGTCTATTTCAACAATAAATGTTGAAATCTATGGTTTCGAATCTCAACACATTTTAAAATATCGTTAGATCGTTTTAAATTCCATTTAAACATCACATTCAAAACAATTTCTTTAACATCTTATTCACTATTCAAAAACGTGAATATTCTTTGTTAACAAATTTCATCCTTTTATTCATTTCATTTTAAAGGATTATTCACAGTTCAAAAACGTGAATATTACTCCATTAATAGGTTTCAACAATTGACTTATCAAAATAAGTCGTTTGTGAATTTATAAAACAACTTTTATGAATTCCATTTCTATTTATTTATAACAACTTCCTTTTATAAATTCCTTTATTAACCTATTCGATTTATAACTCAATTATAAAACGAAGATTCATATTATAAGTTAAATGCTTATAAAACGATTATTTTACAAAAATCGTTTCTTTGAACTTCATAATTATAAATCTTATAACCTATAAGATTCAATTATTCATCCAAATCTATTCCTCAATTAACTTCACCAATTTATAAATCTTACTATTTATAAATTTTATTTATAACTTCACAGTTTATAATTCTATAAATTTCATTCATTTATGAAATTCATTTTCACTTCATTCAAACACTTATAAAAACTCGTTTTATAATGTCTATATTTCAATTTATAAATATCCATTTATAAATCACTTAATATAAATCAATTTATATTATTCTTTTAAAACATCTTTAATCTCCTTTATAATTTCACCATTCTCTTGATTTATAAAATAATTAAATTTTATAAATCCTATATTTAAACTTTTCACAGTAAATTCTAAAATCCCGATTAAACTATTTTATAAAATCATTAGCATCATATTCTCAAAAATCAGCTTTTAACTATATTTCACAAAAACCATAATTTTATAACTTTGGAAATTATAACGTTTATTTATTTAAAATGGATCAATTCCAAATTTTTTTTTATAAAACGTATACTTTTCAAAAATCACTTTTGAAATCATTTTAAAATTCCAAATTTGGTCCAATGATGCTACATACCAAATAGTCAATCACGACAACAACGACATCATATATCGTATATGATAATCAACGAATATCAAAATATCCATAATTAAATAAATACCGTTGAGGAATCCAGTTGGATCCCTCCAACCTGTTTTCCTGCATCCACAAACATTAGCACAATACCAATTTCGCTCCAGTACGAAATTATCGCGGTATATGTTCTTATTAAATATTATCCGCTTAATAACGGCGCAATAGGGTCTCATCCGCTAAAAAATACGGTAAATCAACAACTGCAATATATACATATGCCAATATATATATATATATATATTGATATTATATATAATACCAATTTCACTGTTTATGAAATATTCGCGGTATATGTTTTTATTAAATAACATCCGCTTACTAACGGCGTATAATGTCTATTTTAACAATCAATAGATATCAATCAACATTCAAACATGCATTCAAATATTTTAAATCTAACTATTTAAAATAAAATCGAAACTGATTCGATTGAGTGAGAAGTTCTCACCTTGATTTTAATTTCCGTTTTAGCGATTTATTTCGAATAAAATTAAACGCGCGTTTAATTTTACCCAGAATTCTCACTAACTCTAAACGACTCCAAACCAACTCCATCGCGTAGTGCTCGTCCATACGATTCCAACGCAACTGAGTTTGCATTTTTTCGACCTCGTATGAAAAAGTTATAAATATTTGAAGTTTATACGATTTAAACTATAATTAATCACAACATTAACTAATTAATTTTAAACCTTAACCATTCACAGCCCTTAGATCCACATCTCCCTGCATCTCCACCGTCCCCCCTTTCTTCCCTCTCTCTCGTTTTTGCACGCAGGAAGGCCGAACCCAACATAGATAATTAGGGTTAAATATCGCGACTTCATCGTTCAACAATACTTCGATCAGGATACTCCATCGCGAAGCTCGCTCTTGACTCCACCTCCACCATCAGACCGCACCCACTCGGCCACCCCCTCTCCTCGTTTTGCATGCGCAGGCCGGCCCCCTTCTCATGCCAATTCCCATCGATCCGGAGCCCCATTTTCCATCACAACCGTTGATTTCGAAGAGCATGACGAGCTTTACACTTTTCTAGTTGAAACTTTCATGAATCGATGCATAGATTTGAAGATTTGGAGGGAGGAAGGAAGATCATTTCTGGCCATTGGTTTGAAAGAGGCGGCTAGGGTTTTATTAGGGTTTTTATTTTTTTTATTTTTTTTAATTATGAATGGTGTGGGTGTGTATTTATAGAGTTTTGAACGACACTATTCATCCGAAAATTCCGAACTCCGATTTAGGCGCCGAAACTGACGTACCTAGGGTTTATCCCGCGTTCCGGACACAATGGAACAGGTTTCGGAAGCTAATTCGAACATATGTGCGAGTTATGGCTGCAAACGCTCAATTTAAATTAAACCGATTTAACTCGATTTCTAGGCGTTTTAATTCATACCGGACAAACGGTAAATCAAATTGACTTGAAATTTGAAACCTTACAATAATATCACATTACGGATCCGATGAAACTGGTTTCGTCGAAATCCGAGACTTTTTGAAAAATGGCTATTTTGACTCGCCAAATTTAAATTAAAAATAATTCGATGCGTTTCGAGCTGCCACGATCAAACGATAACTCCGATTGACACGAAAATTGAAATCCGGTAATAACTAACTATTACGGATCCAATGGAACTAGTTTCGTTCAATTCTGAGACTGTTCAAAAATTGGCTATTTTCACTAGTCGATTTTAATATTAAAATATTCAATTTTCACAAATTAACTTTTAATTCGATTTTAAAAGTTCTAAAATATCATTCTAACTTCAACATGATAAAATAAAATTTTACAAATCATTTTCAATCATATTTAACCCAATTTTCAATTATTTCCATAATTTAACTTATTAAATTATCGATTTAATTATTCAATTAAATCCAATAAATCAAATAAAAATTTATTCGACTTATTAATTCACTTATTAATATTTAAAATTAATTAAATATTCAAATTTAAATTTATAAAAATCCTGGGTCGTTACAATCTTCCCCACTTAAAAGAATTTCGTCCTCGAAATTACTAGTAAGAAAAGTTACAGAATTTATTAACTTTCCAAAATTCATAGTTAAATTTCTTACAAATCTTTACTAAGTTTTCAAATCATACTTAGTTATCTTTTCAAAAACAACTTCTATTGTTTAACTTTCAACTTCAAAACAAAGTTATAGTTTTCAAAATTTTCCAATTTTCTCAAAAATTTTCTAACGCCTTAAATTTCCGGAAAAATTCGCCATAGTCTCCTTTGCGCGGCTCGATCCGAAAAAAAAATGACAGTATGTATATCACAAATATACATCTCATCAAGTAATGAGGCATCCCGAAGGGAAAAAAGTGTCAAAGTACGGTATGTAATCCGAGATATGTACCTTATATTTTATTAGCAAGCATATACGGCTAATATAGCGTGAAAGCGAGCTCCAAATGCGAAGCAAACGCGATCCGCACCTACTAAACACTCAACAAACAACATGAGAATCATGCATATATGAAAATAATCTCAATATACAACATATAGCAACATAATAACTATATATGTCAACATAGCAAATGAAACAAAAGCAACAAATGCAAACATCAACCAACTATCATCCATAAACAATGTATATTCATTCATATACTCATTAATATTAATGAATTGGTTTTCAATTTAATCACATTTGATTTATTAACAGTGGATGTTCTTACTAGCATTCATTCTCAATTAGTTTATATTCACTAATTCATATTCAAGTTGGTTCACTTCCAAATCAAATTCAATTTTATTCAAGATTCACTTAACTTCCAATTGAATTTCAATTACTTTAGCTTTCAATTTCATTAACTCACTTTCATTAACACTTAATGAATTATATACAATCAATCAACAATCATACATCAACCAATGTATATTAATTACAACCAAGTTCCTTTGCTTACAATTGGTTTAATTTAATTGATTTTCATTCAATTATTCAACTTTCAATACCATTAGAATTTTAATGAATTAACACTTATATTCATTATTTCATATCAACTTAATTCACATTCAATTGATTAACATTCAATCCATTCATTCAATTCAATTTCTAAAGTTGAATTTTATTTATATAACTTAATTCATTTTTATATTTACAACTCATATTCATAAATATATTCATATAGTTTCACTTCTTATCTATATATAAGTTTATTTCACAATTGTAAATCACTTTAATTATAATTCAACTCTTATAATTCTTTTTGCTTATACAATTCCTTTATTTAGATTATTCAAACAACTAAACAATCAACTTATATACACTTTAATAATTCTGAAAAATTATTCCTTTATATATAAAATATAATCAAGGTAAAATTATTCCATTTACCCAATTTTAAAACAATATCGTGTCGGTTTATCTAGTTTAAGAGTTTAGAAACCCCTATCTACGATAGTTAGCTAGACTAGATCGACCGGAATCTATAAACAATCAACCGATAAGTCAACACAATACAAAACAATTTTATATTCACTAACAAATACGCTCTCATAGCTATTATTACACTCAAATTCATTCTAGAGTACTGCTGACTCTATCTCTAATGAATAATACCCAACAAAACCATGGTTGTCGCTTAACCATATGCTCTGATACCAAATGTAACGCCCCGAAAATTTTCGACTTTCGAAAATTCAACATCGACACTCACTTTATCGACTGCCGAGAAATCGAAGGCCGGAAACACGGAATGTTATGGGTTTTAAAAGAAATTTAGGAAAAGAAAAAGAAAGAAGAAGACAGAAGAAATAGAAAAATGGAGAGGAAAGAAAACAGAGAATAGAAAATAGAAATCTCTAAAATAGAAGAAGAAGAGAATAGAACGGGACAGAAAACAGAACTTTTTAAAATAGAAGAAAAAGAGAATAGAACGGAATAGAAAGATAGAACAGAACAGAAAACAACTGAACAACATCAGAATCTCACAATTCGCAGCGGAACAACATATAATAATAAATGAATAATCTTTAAACAAAGAACTATCAGTTATTACATTTTATACATTACATTACATTACATCATATCATCAGAGTGTACAACAATAACAACAACAAACAGTGCAGCGGAAAAAGAAATACTATATAAGTAATACGCCATGCGATCCAGCTTGCCTCCAGCAACTCCAGAATATTCAGAATATCCTGATAAACCTAACTCTTAACTGCCCGTGTGGAAATTGGTGGGCACCCAGAGTTTAGGAAGGAAAAACAATAAACTCCAAGTCAGTCATGTGACTGGTGTGAGAACTCAAAACAGTTTATTTATCTTTGAAAACAAAATGGAGGAATATTTTTTTAAATCAATTCGCAATGCTTTTAAAAATGAGACTACCATAAGACCTCCTGCCACACACACAATGCAAACGCAGACTTGGAGAAGATTTCTCCTTATGATAGTCAAAGATGCTTGATACGCATTAAAAAAGAAACATTTGATATTATTATTAGTGCATAGTGTAGGAAAAATTCATTTCGAAAGTAGAATATAAATCTTAGCCAGCATAGGTACCATTTTATTATGCCTACTATAGCTACCTCCTGAGGAAGCAGGTTCTACAACTAAAACCGTACAAGTCACGTATTGTTTCTTTGGATTTCCAACGAATGATCAGGCCAAGGAACTTCCCATTGCCACATGAGAATGCCTCTGGATGGACATCCCCGAGAACCAAACCGGATCTCTACCAACACAAGGCCGGGTTACCCCTAACTGAGTAACAACTGACCGAATATGCCATCCCCCGGTCCTTTGGGACCTTTTCACCGAGCGCTCGTAATCAATTCACACAATCATAACAAAGTGTTTTCAACATGAGTAAGTATCTGGGCTCCATACCATGATACCACCCTTTTCCAGAAGGAAATGGACACATCCTAAAGGGTGCTACCCCTCATAACCTTGCTGCTTCTTTCCTGTTTTGACCATTCACGGGGTGTGAGGCTCGACGAAGTCACGTCCACAAAAACATACTTTATACAAAAGCTATGCTTTGGGTCAACAAATGATCAACACAATGATCACAAGGATAGACGATCAAATAAACGATCCTATCACAAATAATCAACACAATGATCATTTCAGCATCACTCAGCATGTCACATTACCAAATTGGGAATATATCGCTGATAACATTCAACTACATAACCTCTAAGCACGTACGTCTCAGAGAAGGGTGTTAAGCTAAAAGAATAAATTCTCCGCCACCAACAGAAATATATTTGAAAGAAATCGGCTTTATATCTCAAATTGTAATGTCAGACATACAATCCATACAAGTCTGTTCCGGGATCGAACAAAACCGAAGGCACTTACAAAGAAGTCCTTGCAATCCGGATATTCACAATCCTGATCGGATTCACCATCACATATGGAGAACTCAATACCGTAGCTACTCGGTGCAGAGTCAATCGACAGGTCATCCTATCGTTCTCGCAAATACCGGGTCTTCAACACCGATCTTCAATGCAATTCACAACGACGTATCACATATTCGGAATGGGTTATACGACCCCATGGTCCTTTCCCGGTTAACCCGAATAGTGAGCGCTTATTCAAAAATAAGTGTGGCATTCAAATTCAATCAATTCACATCAAATACCCATTCAAAGGGAAATATTGATAGTCGGTTATTGAACTATCAATGGATATGCACACATCACCAGATTCCAAATAATTTTCCAAATTATTTATCTTCCAAAATATCTTTACAAGATATAAAATTTCAACACTTCAAATATAAATCAATATTTATTTTTAAACAAATTCCACTTTCTTTTATAAATTCCTTAGTGAATTTACATTTCACAATATCCATGCATATACGATTTCAATTATCCATTTCAATTTATCTTCAAAAAGATAAATTCTAATTATTCACTTCATATTGGAAAATATTCAATATACTTAAATCGAATTAAGTATATATTTCATTCTTTAAGGAAATCATTCTCTTAAACATATTTATTTGGGCCAAAACGAATGTTGCGTAAAACATCGTTACGACAACCGGGATTCGAAATTAAAATAGATATATAAATCCCAATACTATACAAAACATTTCCTTTCGGAAATCATTTATTATAACAACAGTGTTATAATCTACCATTTCCTTTTATTTCTCGAAAAACGTCTATTTCAATAATAAATGTTGAAATCTATGGTTTCGAATCTCAACACATTTTAAAACATCGTTAGATCGTTTTAAATTCCATTTAAACATCACATTCAAAACAATTTCTTTAACATCTTATTCACTATTCAAAAACGTGAATATTCTTTGTTAACAAATTTCATCCTTTTATTCATTTCATTTTAAAGGATTATTCACAGTTCAAAAACGTGAATATTACTCCATTAATAGGTTTCAACAATTGACTTATCAAAATAAGTCGTTTGTGAATTTATAAAACAACTTTTATGAATTCCATTTCTATTTATTTATAACAACTTCCTTTTATAAATTCCTTTATTAACCTATTCGATTTATAACTCAATTATAAAACGAAGATTCATATTATAAGTTAAATGCTTATAAAACGATTATTTTACAAAAATCGTTTCTTTGAACTTCATAATTATAAATCTTATAACCTATAAGATTCAATTATTCACCCAAATCTATTCCTCAATTAACTTCACCAATTTATAAATCTTACTATTTATAAATTTTATTTATAACTTCACAGTTTATAATTCTATAAATTTCATTCATTTATGAAATTCATTTTCACTTCATTCAAACACTTATAAAAACTCGTTTTATAATGTCTATATTTCAATTTATAAATATCCATTTATAAATCACTTAATATAAATCAATTTATATTGTTCTTTTAAAACATCTTTAATCTCCTTTATAATTTCACCATTCTCTTGATTTATAAAATAATTAAATTTTATAAATCCTATATTTAAACTTTTCACAGTAAATTCTAAAATCCCGATTAAACTATTTTATAAAATCATTAGCATCATATTCTCAAAAATCAGCTTTTAACTATATTTCACAAAAACCATAATTTTATAACTTTGGAAATTATAACGTTTATTTATTTAAAATGGATCAATTCCAATTTTTTTTTTTATAAAACGTATACTTTTCAAAAATCACTTTTGAAATCATTTTAAAATTCCAAATTTGGTCCAATGATGCTACATACCAAATAGTCAATCACGACAACAACGACATCATATATCGTATATGATAATCAACGAATATCAAAATATCCATAAGTAAATAAATACTGTTGAGGAATCCAGTTGGATCCCTCCAACCTGTTTTCCTGCATCCACAAACATTAGCACAATACCAATTTCGCTCCAGTACGAAATTATCGCGGTATATGTTCTTATTAAATATTATCCGCTTAATAACGGCGCAATAGGGTCTCATCCGCTAAAAAATACGGAAAATTAACAACTGCAATATATACATATGCCAATATATATATATTGATATTATATATAATACCAATTTCACTGTTTATGAAATATTCGCGGTATATGTTTTTATTAAATAACATCCGCTTACTAACGGCGTATAATGTCTATTTTAACAATCAATAGATATCAATCAACATTCAAACATGCATTCAAATATTTTAAATCTAACTATTTAAAATAAAATCGAAACTGATTCGATTGAGTGAGAAGTTCTCACCTTGATTTTAATTTCCGTTTTAGCGATTTATTTCGAATAAAATTAAACGCGCGTTTAATTTTACCCAAAATTCTCACTAACTCCAAACGACTCCAAACCAACTCCATCGCGTAGTGCTCGTCCATACGATTCCAACGCAACTGAGTTTGCATTTTTTCGACCTCGTATGAAAAAGTTATAAATATTTGAAGTTTATACGATTTAAACTAGAATTAATCACAACATTAACTAATTAATTTTAAACCTTAACCATTCACAGCCCTTAGATCCACATCTCCCTGCATCTCCACCGTCCCCCCTTTCTTCCCTCTCTCTCGTTTTTGCACGCAGGAAGGCCGAACCCAACATAGATAATTAGGGTTAAATATCGCGACTTCATCGTTCAACAATACTTCGATCAGGATACTCCATCGCGAAGCTCGCTCTTGACTCCACCTCCACCCTCAGACCGCACCCACTCGGCCACCCCCTCTCCTCGTTTTGCGTGCGAAGGCCGGCCCCCTTCTCATGCCAATTCCCATCGATCCGGAGCCCCATTTTCCATCACAACCGTTGATTTCGAAGAGCATGACGAGCTTTACACTTTTCTAGTTGAAACTTTCATGAATCGATGCATAGATTTGAAGATTTGGAGGGAGGAAGGAAGATCATTTCTGGCCATTGGTTTGAAAGAGGCGGCTAGGGTTTTATTAGGGTTTTTATTTATTTTTTATTTTTTTTAATTATGAAGGGTGTGGGTGTGTATTTATAGAGTTTTGAACGACACTATTCATCCGGAAATTCCGAACTCCGATTTAGGCGCCGAAACTGACGTACCTAGGGTTTATCCCACGTTCCGAACACAATAGAACAGGTTTCGGAAGCTAATTCGGACATCTGTGCGAGTTATGGCTGCAAACGCTCAATTTAAATTAAACCGATTTAACTCGATTTCTAGGCGTTTTAATTCATACCGGACAAACGGTAAATCCAATTGACTTGAAATTTGAAACCTTACAATAATATCACATTACGGATCTGATGAAACTGGTTTCGTCGAAATCCGAGACTTTTTGAAAAATGGCTTCGCCAAATTTAAATTAAAAATAATTCGATGCGTTTCGAGCTGCCACGATCAAACGATAACTCCGATTAACACGAAAATTGAAATCCGGTAATAACTAACTATTACGGATCCAATGGAACTAGTTTCGTTCAATTCTGAGACTGTTCAAAAATTGGCTATTTTCACTAGTCGATTTTAATATTAAAATATTCAATTTTCACAAATTAACTTTTAATTCAATTTTAAAAGTTCTAAAATATCATTCTAACTTCAACATGATAAAATAAAATTTTACAAATCATTTTCAATCATATTTAACCCAATTTTCAATTATTTCCATAATTTAACTTATTAAATTATCGATTTAATTATTCAATTAAATCCAATAAATCAAATAAAAATTTATTCGACTTATTAATTCACTTATTAATATTTAAAATTAATTAAATATTCAAATTTAAATTTATAAAAATCCTGGGTCGTTACAATATTTATATATGGACCAACGACGTCTGTATATACTTCTATTATATGGTTAAGTGATATGGATATTTATCATTTCAATCCGTAATTAAGTATATATATATATATATATATATACACCGGTAGATATCATTTCGACCTGTAATCCCAATTTAGTTCAAATGAAAATCGCTTGGGTTTATCATTTCAACCCATAACGATTTTCTCCTATTCTAAAGTACATTCGGGTATGTATCATTTCGACCCATAGTGAATTCTATACTAACAGGGAACTTACAGAGTGATAGAAGATAATAAAATAATAATAGGCATATATCATCAATAATTTAAATAAAATATAAACAACAGGATGTGGTGTCATATCCCACAGGTGAACAGTTACACATAATAGCATATATAACAAAATAACTACAACATTATATTTCAATTGTCGTTTCAATTGAAATCAAATTTAATAAAATACAAGAACGTTAATCGTGAGTAATTGCTCACCTTTCGAGGCTAGAGATTTTGACGACTCGACAAGATACGAATTGGATCACAATCTAGACCATCGAATAGTCCAAACAACAACTCAAAGCAAAGTAAGACCTGAACGCGATTTGGACGAACAAGGCTGATGATCAAGAATTGATAAAACGAATCAGAATTGGATCGATGAAGGTAAAAGGTATATAGATGGATTTATATACTAAAGTCAAACATGTAAAATAAATTGTATGCTATAATTAAAACAATATTTGTTATAAATTTAGTATCGACGAAATCAACTTAAGTCCAAAATATAATGTATATGTATAAACAAATATATGTAAGATATTTATATATATAGCACCCACTACATTCATGTTACTCAAATGTATACAGACCCATTATAAATCTATGCAGACCCATCAACATACAAGTATAAGTTATATAGTAACCTTTATAATTCTGTTATGACTCACATTTTAAAATATAACTGTAACTATTTATAACAAAATATATATAATAGGTTTTAGACTATGAATATATGCACAGCCTTTACAAAATATATGCACAGCCTTTTACAAAATATATGCACAGCCTTTTAAATTTCCAAATATCTACAAATCCTCACTGCTATAAGCTAACCCACCCACTGCAACACGCAACTACCTACATATGATTATTTATGTATTATTTTAAATATAAAGTAACGTGCCTACAACACAAATATAAACTTATATACTAATATATCTTTACGTATTAGTTATGCGCATAATTACAGTGACATATGTAACTTACATTTTTACCAATAATAAAATTTATTACTGCATACGATATATATAATAAATTTGAATATAACCAAGAGATTATAACATACTTTTTAATATAAATTGTAAATAAAAGGTCTGGATGTAAAACCCATGTGTTAAAACACATACATTAAAACTGTAAAATACATGTACTTATATATATGTGAACATATTATTTATATAAGACTTATTGCAAAAAAAAATGATCGATTTAAAAATAATGATATAAATCTAAATATATTCAGCTCTTACAATTATATATACAAACAAATATGCAGACCCTATATGTAAAATATGGCTAAATATGCACACATGCTCCTGTTTACGTAACCAATTGTATGTTGACAAGTGTGTATATAACAATTGTATATATAACAATTGTATATATAATCTATTTACAAATCATCAGCGTACTATATATATAGATAAGACAACTTGTAATAATTCGTATGAATTTATATATATATATATATATATATATATATATATATATATAAGTATAAAAAGGTAAACAGATTATAGCTTTTAACTTTTAGGTAAATACAACACAATATATTTATAATATAGATATTACCTTGTATGGAAAATGTTGCAGAGGAAAGGAGAAAGGTGGACTTCGGAAAATAAAGGAGGAGGGGACTGCTATCTACAAGCATGCGATATTATTTTTTTCAAAGAGAACAAAATGAGCAGTTGAATGGAGAAGAAGGCCACTTATATCCTTTGTTGTATTCTCTCACAAACAACACCAGATGACTGAGAAGAGAAAGTGAAAGGACAAAGACAAACGTAAAGATTTATATTGGGAACATCAAGGCCAAAAGTGAATAAATATAAAGGTGAATAAAGTGGGCCGTTTAAAATTTAATGAATGCAAAGTAACGTATAACGTTTTATGAACGCAAAAATAACGTACCGATATAAATGTACAGTAACGAATATGAAAAAATTCAAGCGCAAATAAATGAAACGAAACGTACACAAATAAATGAAAACCAATGAAGTTAAAAAGGCAATAATAGTGTAAATGTGAATCGTTGCCACATAAACAAATAAAACGTATACAAATCTTTTACCGGTTATGTGATGGCAACGGTCGCCCTTTATTGAGCTGAATAATAAAAGCAAATTTCTATTGTTTGAGCACCACGTTTCAAATTTGAAATGTAAAGTAAAAATATAAGGGAGGAAATCAATTGAAAAGTAAATGAAAAGCTGCACATTTTAGGCCTATCCACTTTCTTTTGAACGAACATGTGTATGCGGTGCATTTTGTTTCAGTCTCAAGATGAAAGCAATATTATAAAACGTTATAAAGAAACGTATGGAATTAAACATAAGTAGTTTTAGTGGAAAGAGAATGAACGGCTTGAGTGACCCAGTGACGTGAAGATTTTTAATACATACATAACATATATATTAAAATTTTAAAGCAGGAACGAAACAGTGAAAAAAATAAAGTAGAAATAAAAGGTCAGGAAAAGTAGCATTGAGTATATATGTTAGAAAAGTAATAAATTTTATTAGCAACGGTCATCCACTGATTTAGCTTCCTTATTCAAACGAATAAATAATGTGGTCCAGCTGTAACGTTTCAAATTTTGAAACGAAGGAAATAGAAATGGGACAGATTGCAAAAGGAAAGCCACACATAAATGGAATAAAACGTTAAGCATGAAACGTGCCACATTCAATGGAAACAAACTGAAATGATAACGTCAAGCGCGGGAATTAAGGACAATAAAGTAGAAAGTATGAGAAACGTAAAAGTGAATAAACGAATGAATGCAAGCTACAGATATATATATAAAAATGTTGTAACATACTATGTTTCTGCCAGAGAGAAGAGAAAATGTTTGAAATGGAATAAATAGAGAAGGAACAAACGCAAAATGAAATAGCAACGGATAGAAAATTAAAGAGCTACGGCACGAATACAGGGAGTAATAAAGGTAAGGTATTGATTGGTTTGTAACTGATATAAAATTTGAATGGACAGAAAAGAAATAAAATTTATGGTAAAAGTCGATTCCCTTGATTTTATGCAAATTTCTGAATCAATTATAATTATACGTAATCCAAATATTAATTTTTTTTTTCAAAATTTTATTATTAATAATTTCTCAAAAATCCAATTCAATATGTTATAAACCAATTAAAAATTGTTAAATTTTATGGGTTGTTACAGTTGCCCTAGGCGAGCATAATTTTTTTTGTCTCTTACCTAGCATAAAAAATTAAAAATGATATTATAACATTGTAAATATTTTTCATTAACTTCACATAATAACAAAGTTTATCCAAACTACATATTTCAACCATTCTTCCAAAATAAGTTCTCATTAACTTCATATACGTACTCTAATATTTTTACCATATCAATTCCGTTCAACGAAAACAACTTCTTCTTGAATTTTTGGAAGGAAATTCTTTAACTACATCATCAAACTTTAAAATATCCAAATGTTCATTTTCAATTGAAATCATTGCCAACCCACTTAGTCTTTCTTGCAACATAGTAGTTCGAAGATAAGTTTTTATCAACTTGAACTTAGAGAAGCTTCTTTCTACCGAAGTAGCCGTAGTCGGTATAGTTAATAAAATTCGATATGCACCCCATACATTTTGATATCCACTCACATCACGATAGGATTTAATAAATTCAAGAATACTACTTGATTTTGTTGTTTCCGATGGCAATATTCTTTTCAATTGTCTAAGTTCAAGAAATAATCCTTTCCCATATATCGTTTTCTTGATTATCTTCCAAAAAACTTTCTACTTTCATGCATTGCTCTTTTAATTGTTTTTCTTCAATGGTTTTGAACTTTGCATTAAAAGAAATCCAAAAAACTTTTCATAAAGCTCAAATTGTTCAAACTGATCCTTAAGTGAATAAAGAGCCTGGTCTATTATATGAAGAAAGTAAGTGGTTCTAAGATTATCTTCCAAAGATTGACTTTCATAAGCATCAACATCCATATCCTCATCAAAATGCTTCTTTCTATGAATAATTCTTCTTTTAGCAAATTTAGGTTTAATGCCAACTTTATCGGTGATTTCTTTAGCTTCATTTATCATGCTTGCAAATCCATTTTCTCTAAATTTCTAAAAAAAAATGCAATAAGCTCCTTTACTTTAGTAATTGCATCTTCAATATCCACTTCTTCACGTTAAAGTATTTTGCTAACTCGATTAATACTATCTAATATAGTGTACCAAACACATAAACTAATTAAGAACTTGTAATCTTTTAATGCATTTTGACATAAACATTTAGCTTCTACCCTCATGATACTATCATCTTTATACTTATTTGAAATCTCAATTAAAGCATCTCTTAACTCCGTCGGTTGGGTTCTTATCGCTTTCACGCTTTCTATATGACTTTCTTATCGAGTTGCCGATAATGCTTTTGACGTTAAACCTTTTGTATGTTGTCTAAGTATTTCCCATCGTTGAGTTGAACTGGAAAATAAAATATTGATCTTTTGGACATATGCAAAAAAATATCTAGCATTCATGCATGATTTTTCCATATCACATAGAGCAAGATTAAAACAGGACACCATACAAGATATAAAATGCTCTTGGATTTTGATCAAGAAGTCTCTTTTGTACCCCCTGATGTTTACCTAATATAAAATTTAAGTTATTTATTACATGATATAATATAGTAACACTAAACTACTAAATTCATGTTATAAAATAACATACCTTTTATATTGGATCCATTATCATAGTCTTGGCTCCTCATATCATCAATGTTGAGTTTAAGATCAATTAGAATATTTTGAAGCTTTCTAAAAAGATCAAGTTCCGATGTATCATCAACCTCTGCAAAGCTAAGAAAAAATTCCTCCACCTTGATAGCATCATCAATGTCAACACATCTTATAATAATTGACATTTATTTTTTGTGACTCAAATTGAAGTACAATCAAGAATGATTGAACAATATTTTGCCTTTAATATTTTCGAAAGCATCGTATCTTTAATCTTTTTGCCAACAAAAGTATTAATTCATTTTAAATGCTATGGCTAAGAAAATGATTGATTACTTCATTATTTACCACTCTTTGAAGATGCCCGTTCATGATTGGATTAAATTCGGCTACAATTCCACAAGTTGGCAAAAAAGTCCATTATTTTTTTCATAAATTCTTTCATTAGTACCACAAAATGGTAAATTATTTCGAGAAAGAGTTTTTACAATGCCAATTATATGCACCAATACCTTTTTACTTTTTTCCAACGTTATCTCTCTTGATCGATTAAAGATTCCAATTTTTTCATCAATTGTTGCGTTTTCTTGAAGACCTTTGTACAAATCAACCCATTTTATAAGATTTGCGATATGCTTTGGATTACTTTTATGCTCTCTTAGCTTGGTCCTAATGTTATGCCAATCATCCATTCCTTCTTCTCCTAATTTAAACTTTTTTTGTGAGTTTTTAAACAGCTTGCAACAAAAAAGACTCTATTTACTTCATTTGAGTAGATTAGCCATTTTCTGTCATATTTTTCACCTCGTGGATAATAACTAAAATAGCGTTTAAAAGAAAAATGCCTACCATCAATTTGTTTTCAGAAAATTTTTCATTTTCTTTCACAATTTTGATAGGCTCTCGTTTAACTAGCATTATCCTTTACTATCGGTTATTCTTCCCCATAGTCCTGGATCGCATCCTTTTCAAGATCAAGCATAATCAAATCATCAAAACCTTCATTCAAATCATTCACTTTACCAACAATGTCTTCTTCAATTAGATTTCCTTCTTCATTTTCAATAGCCTCTTCATTGACATCAACATCTTCATCCATTTCATGAACCTCAATATGCTCTTTTTCATCCATCTCTTTAATTCTACTTGAAGTTGAAGATTGCGATTTTTGATTTTGCGCTTGAAATAAATTAGAGATCGAAACAAGGAGAGATTTTGCAAGTTCATCTTTCTTTCGCTTAAATTTTCTATTGTAAAATCCGGAGTCTGTTTCGAAATCTAACACGATTTTTCGTCTTTATTCTTCGTCATATTTCCTATAGATGTCTAATTCAATGGAACAAGTGAAGTTTTAGCACTATACATAAATTATAAGAATATATTTCATTTGACGTACATAACAAATATATTAACCATTGAATTTAAAAATTGAATTCAAATATTTTTTTCCTAATAAAATGTCACCATCAATCTAATAAGTATTAATCTAAATAATCAACAAATCAATGTATAATAATTGCAATGCAGTTTAATAAGTTAAGCAAAGCAATGCAATGCTTTTGATATTTATCAGTTATCATTTATCATCAACCTAAATCTAACATAACAAGCATTAATTAAAATTCAAATAGCAAACACAGTACTGTTATTATCAATACACTTATACAAAAATAGTAAATTAATAATTACCTTTTTATCAAATTCCTTCGGGCGGCTAATCACTAATGCAGTAATCAAATTAACAACTAGAGTCGAATTGTTAAAGCCGAAGGAGCATGTCATGTGTGTTGTTGCCTGTTGCAGGCTTGCAGCCTATTAAATTTGGAGATTATGTGGGGTTGGAGATGTTGGAGACTGTTGTGTTGAGGACTGCCAGAGCAGAATTAGCAACCAGAGTGAGTCATGATGTTGGAGACTGTCGTTGTAGCCGTGCGCAGAGGAGAATTGGAGAAGGAGGTAATCACGTTTTGAGCTTCTGAGAATTGGTATTTTTTCCTCTGATATGTTGCCTCATCAATAGGGATTGCCATATTCAGTGGCCTATTGGGCTTTGCCCAAGAACCGACTCTGTATATACATTATTTGATCGTGTAGATTAAAACTTATATATGCCATAACAAATGTATATATGTATGCCTAAATTTTCTTATTCTATTTGTATATTCAAATTGTTTAAATGTAAAACAAAGAAAATAAGGAAACACAAAAACAATTTTTAATAATTTGTTTTAAAGGCATGAACATGAATTTTTATTTTTAATATCGATTGAATTTATTTAAAGATATTCATTTAAAATAATGACCGTAAAGGTTAAAGGTTTAATGTATCAATAAGTTATATAAAGCTCAACCTTTTTCTTCAAACAAATGTTGTAGTTCAAATTTTAAAAAAGATTCATGAGAATCATTGTAAAAACAATTGAATTTGTTTTAAAGTTATTCATTTAAAACATTGGTTATGAAGGTTATACATTAAAGTTTAATTTTAACAAGTTATATAAAGTTTAAATAATTTCTTGAAACAAATGTTCTCATTCAGATTTAAAATAAATCCATGGAAACATCATTATAATACGAATTGAATATGTTTTTAAAGGTATACATTTAAAACAACTGTTATAAAGGTTGAAATTAAATGTTAAATTTTAACAAGTTATATAAAGTTTAAACAATTTTTTTAAACTAGTGTTCTAATTCAGATTCTAAAAATGATTTTGCTAAAACATAAATCCATTTTTGAATTCTTCCAAAGTCAGAGCTAGATTACAAAATGTTAATTTTAAATTTCAAAACATATAAGATTATTAATAATTAATCTCAGTATGTATATGGGTTTAAGTGTTCAAATGAGATTTAGAAAGGCAAAAAAAAAGAATAAGTAAAGGAAGTAGAAAGGGCTTTCACCATTTTCTCTTCTCGAATGCCTAACTAAACTCATTAGTTATCATTCATAAATATAAGTAAACTATTGTTGATTAGTTAAAGTAGTCTTGTAACATATTATATATATAAGTAAACTCTGTGTGTGCAATCATCATTTTGTATGATTTCAAAATAAAATTATGGATAGAAAAAGCGTACATAAAGGCCGAATGTGTCCGTTGCAATGTAAATCCTAACACCTATAAAAGTACACATTGATCATGCACAATGTCCATTGTTGCACTTGTAGTATATACATGTGATTGTATTTGATATGCTGATTACATTATATTTAATCTTAATTAAAATAAAAGTCACTTTTATGCTAGTAAATAAAATAAGATTTAGTTTAAAAACAAATTTTACAGTATATCTAAAACCGATTTAGACTTCACTAGCTCAACAAATATCAAAAATTAATTTTTTTCGAAACCCACCTATTTTACCTGCTTCTGACTAGCCCGCTTCCTTTATTTTGCTCTTCTCATCCCCCATTCTTTTCTCTTTAAATTTGGTATGAGTTTTATTACATTCAAAATTATTATAATTTTTTTTATAAAATGAAAGCTTAGGTCTCAATTACAAGTTGTATACCAAAATCGATAAACCCAAATTTCCAGAATAAAAAATGTTTTAAAAGTACTGTAAGGAGTACTACCTTATAGAACTTTTCAAAAGTAAGAAAAAGAAAACCAAAATAAATTCTCTATTAAAGTTATATCTCTGCGAAAAGTAAAAACCTTTCTAATTTTGATGTGGTGTGGAAGCGAAAAGAACGTTACTTCTCTGAAACTTACTACATAGTAAACACAAATTATTTCAAAGGTTAATTCGGCCTCAGGTGGTTATGTTTCTCTAATAGAAAATTTTCATACGTACTTTAATAGTCCTATCTATTTTCATTTATAATAAATTAGGTTGGGTAACCTCGGCATAGATAGAGGTCTGTCCTCTATGAGGGATGATACGCTCTCAAAAAAACTCTTACCAACACTTGTAAGAGAAAAGCCATAACACTTGGATTTCAAAATCGGCCAATAATAGAGTGTGAGACATGGTCAAAGTTATACCATGCACTTAGAAAGTGTTGGGGAGAAGTCCTAGGCACTAATTGATGGATTCCCAAAGAGTGAACCATGATCAAATAGTATCATGTACATAGAGAACCAACGAGATTCATATCCATGTACTTAGTGGGTAGATTCTCGTCTAAATAGAAAATCCCTAAGACAGATGTAAATACCTAGTAGGTAGATTCCCATATAAATAGAAAACTTTTAGAAATAGTTCTAATACTTACTGGTCCATTAAATAGAGAAGCCTTAGGTATTAGACCTAAGTCCCTAGCGGGTAGACTCCAATCTAAGACTAGATTCCACAAGACTTAATTAGACATGCTAACCTACGTATGAAATTCTATTTCAAAATCAAGAAAGACTACACATTAGGGTGCAAAATACCCTAACAATCATAAATCAAAACTAAAGAATTTTGTGTATGATGCATTTGAAATAACACGAGACATAGAGTCTTTGTTACGATAACTAAGGGAAACTTTATGAAAAAATTCCCTTAACTACCCTAATCGAACGCAAAAGCAAAAGCAAAAGCAAAAGCAAAAGCATTAGGCGATATTGAACAAAAAATGCCCTTGGTACTATAAAAATAATAATGATGCATATATCAAATATCCAAACACTAAGACAGTAAAATGACTTAATATATTTCAAAAGCATCATGTTAGAGGAAAAAGACAAATGCCTATCAAGGAAGCAGGCTAGTCGTAATGGGTTAAATGGATGAATTTAAAAAAAATTCCTACTTGAATTACAGTGGGCATATGCAGTCTAATATCTAATAGACTTTTTCTTAAAGAGAGTAATCTTTCATTTCTATCTCTTAATTAAATTAATTGGTTGATTTATTTAAATGATAGTTTTACCAGATTTATACTTGGTATATTTTGTGAGTATATCTAAATATACTCAAGTGTATATAGTGCAAGTGCAAATTTTCATATCGTGAACATAGTTAATGTGTATGTGTATAGGTGCTGGGATTTACATCACAATAGAAACATTCACCCTTTATATAGACACTAGCTATCCAAAACATTATTTGCAAAAAAAGTATACATACGTATATGTATATGTATACTTTAAAGTTTTTTTATTAAACCACTAATAAATCTAAGTTAAGTTTAACAAGATCAACAAATATGAACTCTAAATTTTGTTTGTAAAGTATCAAATTGTCTAATTTGGTAATATAAAATGAAAACAGATCAATATCTTCAAATTTAAAATAAATTATGTATTAATAATTTGAAATAAACAATGAAAATAAAGGTATTTTGTAAATAACATTCATACCATAACCTTCCATTTTAATGCAAAATAAAAGTTTTATCAAACAAGATTAGAAAGTTAATATATGTATGTTTAAATATTTAGTTGAACCTCCTTAATACGCACATACATATCATTTTTCTTCCAAAATCACTTATTGTATAATAATTTTCAAATTAATTTTAGAATACATATGTATGTATGTATATCTGTGTGTGCGCACTTGCTTGGAGTAGAAAAGCCAATTATGAATCAACGAAAATTAATATAGATGTCTAAATAAAAAATATATTAACTATAATATCTAGATTTTAAAACACCAAAATTAATACAAATTAACAATAATTATCAATAGAAACCTTCATGATTAATTTCAGACCCAAATCAAATATTGATAAATTGTCAAAATTTTCAGATCTACACTTACACAAAAAAGGGGATAACAAATGTGTAAGTAATTTGTCAAAGTAAATAACCACCTGACCTATAATATCATGATGTATATAGGTAAAATTAAATAGAATATACCTTGTTGATGTTGTCCTTTTGAATGAACCTTGATTGACTGATTCTATCCTAGATCTGACCTCTAAGCTTTAGTCATGAAATGACTTAGAGTACCACCTTTTATTTGATTGATTGATTGGATGCAAGTAAAATAATTTTTTGTTATACTTATCTAATTTTTAGGCCATGAAAGTTAAAACATGAATATGGAGGCTAGGATTTGGAAAAGAGTGCTTAAATGAGGCAGGTGAATGAAAGGCAAGATATTTATAGAGGGAATGTTTTTTAAACCTTCTCCCTTCGTTTTCTAGATCTTGATAAAGATAGGGCATGCACAATGTTTAATTATGTAATTTGTTACATATATAACTTGATAACATATCTTGTGCAAAATAAAAGGTGTTTTCTTTTTATAGTGTACTTATTATATTGTGATATAATTAATTAGGTAATTAATTTAAAGTATATTAAATAGAAAAGCCATAAATGATATGTTATGTGATAGTAATACAATGTGTTGTAATCAAGAGAAATTTACCACAATAAAAGACATTATTTTAATTATTCCTAGTCATGATGTTTCGAGACAAAATATCAACACATCCGTCGAAGCTAGTGCGTGTAATACTCCCTTAATGTTAGGCAGTATATTATTCATTGCTGTTGTAGGCACAAAGGGGTTATATAGTGGAAGTGTTGGATTACTATGGAATGACTCATTCGAGAGCTTTTTGTTCTTTAATATAACTAAGGTCAGATAGAGAATCTCAAAGTGACATTGTTACACAGTTCCTTTGACTTGAGAATCTACAGAACTTCAATGTTGACACTCCACTTTGATTATAGTTAAATCATGGCATGACGTCCATCAGAAAATATAGTTTGGTTTGAGTTGAAGCATTGGAAGTGAAACACCATTCAATAAAGAATTATTCTCCTCGGTTATATAGGGTTGGTATCACTTCAATCTTGCGTGTATATAAAAGTTATAAACGTGCATACCGATATACAATGTCAGTGGAATTTTTAAACTGGATTTAAATAAAACAAATGTTGTGTGTTTTAATTAATAGAGATTTATGAAATATTAAATTTTGTTTTTTTACCACCATTAGTATTTAATAAAGTGCGTAAATAAAAATTATAAACACATGTATCAATATAATATATCGGTATAGTATTTAAACTAGATTTAAATGGATTAAATAAAAAGAGGTTTGAAATTCTTTAAGGCCCGTTTCCTTCTTTATATGGCCAATGAAATAGAGAAAAGGAGGATTTTTCAATTTTGAAATGTAGAGGAAAAGAATAAATCAAAGGAAGAACAAGTTTGCCCATCTTTAATGATCTTCATTGCTTCCTTTATATCATTCATTCATTTAATCTTTTCCTTCTCCTTTTAAATCAAATCATGGACAAAAAAATTCATGGGAATCGGGGAAAAAATTTCCAAAATCAAAACCAAAAAGGTGGTTTACCTATCGATCTTAGTAATATCCGAGTGTTGATTTCTGAATCTAAGGGCTTTTGATTTATCATTCAAGGTGTGATTTATAGGCAACAACGTAGGTCATTCTCTAACAAATTAATTTATTTGTTTTATCATTAATTTGCTTGGATTTGCATGATTAATTATGTGTTTAATTGGCTATCTTATAGCGTGCGAATTAAAACCCCTTTATCTTAATTAAATGTACGACTATTGTATTGATTCAGTTCAGATATACATATGTTCTTCATTCCCTTATAATTTAAGTCATCTTGATTAATATGTTTTTGATTCAATCTCACCTTTGTTTTTTTGTTGTTGTTCTGTGTATTACTTCGACCTATTTTTTCCTATCATGAATTTTGATATACGTAACTTGTCCAATTTCTTCTCTTATATTTTTATAATTTTTTGATCTAAACTTTACAAATGGACTTTCATGTAAATTTTAAATCTTTTATTTTATTTTCCAAGTTTATTGTTTTATGAAAAATCTTAAACTCTAGTTTCATATCTAAACTAAAAGTGTAATCCAAATTATTGGCCGTATAAATCCCACTTATAATATATATGCACGTACATACATACATATGTATCATAATTACAGTGTTCATAAATATTTGTTGTTCTAAATTTAAAATGTTAAATTGTAACTTCATATAAAAGGGAACTTATATTTGTTGTTTCAATTCAAATTTGTAGATTAGATCTTGTGTAATAATGTAACACTTAGTATTAAAACCTTTTTAATTGAAATCAAATTCATTAATGTTAATTTGGATTTCAATTCACATAAAATTATCTTATGTGATTTTAATACACACACACACATATATATATTTCTACATCACATACATACATATATCTTTGTGTGTGTCGATATTATGGACAACAAAGGCATATGTAAAAGGGAAATGGATTTGTTGTGGTGTAAATCCAAGTAGCTACATACTGTCTCGTTAACTAGGCACACATCTTATTTGTAGCATATGCACTTCATACAAACAAGTGTATTCGATATACTTGTAAACCAAAACTTAAAAAAGAAATTTCTTTCATAAAAATTTAAATAAAATAAAGATTTTATTTAAAATGAATTTTAGATTCTATATAAAATCTCTTTAAGCTTCATAGGCCTAATACATCCAAAGATATGAATTTTTTTGAAATCTACTATTTCACCCACTTTCGATAGGTTCGGTTCCTTCAGATCCAACTAATGAATTTCAAGCTTCCTATGGCCTGCCATGAGTGTGGCTAGATGGGTCGCTAATTTTTTAATAACACTTAGCAAACTATTACATTTAAATTATGCCCATCGATATCGCATATTGATTTTACATAGATAAATTTTTTATGCGGTTGTGCGAACCTTAGGTGTGGATTCAACTAGCGATTAACATTGAACAATTCAAAATTAATGTTCGCTCATCTCCTTAGCTAGTGGATGACAGTATGGTCAAATTTCTCACAAATGCATCTTTATCGGTAAAATAAAATTTTATAAATTAAGTGATACCTGGTAGTAATGATTATTTACAAAAATTCTCTTCATCAAAACTATATGGGCTTTAGGACTTAGAAAATTTGGTTTTTGGTCAAAATTCCAATATCGTCTGCATTTAAAATCCAAAAATAAAGTCCTTGATTCAACAATAACTATTGCTATTAACCATACTGCTCTAGCCATAGACTTTGACTTTGAATTGATTACAATTGCTATGATTCTGACTCTTATAATGAAGGAGATAATTTCTTTATTGAATAGTGTTTCGCTTCTGATGCTTGTAACGACCTGATATTTTCAACCATTTGCATCCAAACATGCCGGAATTGAATTGCTCAAAATACCAGATTGTAAGTTTATATTTGGAAAAACTCAGCATATACAGTAAATAAATAATCACAGAATCACAGACACAGAGTAATATAACAATATGCAGCAGAAACAAAAGAATGGTAGTTCATGAAGCTACTATATATATATAAAAGAGTTAAACAAGATACATAGAAGTCTCGAATATAATAGTCAAATACAAGATCAGAATACATAACTAGAATCAACTGAATAACTGAAAGCTGGATAGATAGCCGGATCTCCAAGCGAAGCCTCGACTCCAAAGGTGAGTCTCGAATACTGGTACACTCGGTTTGAACAGAGCGTAAAGCAAAACACAAAACATTCAAGTCGGGATTAACGTTCTTATATCAATAAATCCAACTCAAGTGAAATAACAACTGAAAATACAAGTAACTCAAAAGATGTTGGGATAACCATCCTTTAAGGATCCGTTAAACTATTTACTATGTAGTAATATTCGCTATTATAATAATGTCTAAAGCAAAGTAAACTATCAAAATAGTGTTAAGGCGTTACCATTATCCTCCTTAACACATTTTATGTAAGCGTCATAGTCTATAAAGCACTATAAACTCCACCTTTAACTAGTGGGCTATCAGGGGTACTCCATAGATATAACACAAAACAAATCGTAGTGGTTGCGCATAGGGACACGAGTATGACAAGGCACACGAGGCAATACCCAAGGTAGTGAAACTACCGTTTGTCTGATTCGGACTGGTGAGAACGCATTGCCGCAATGATCGCAACACCGCGAAACAACACTCCCAATTCAAGGGTGCACACCAATCAAAAACAAGTAATGAGTAGTTTACGAAGAAGTGCGTTCGCTTAGAGGTGGCTAACCTCATTGGCCCGGCACGGCTCCTGTTTAAGTCATTTCAAATTTGACACAAGTGTCAAGGCTATCCATTATCGTTCACTTTCTTCAAATCCAGCAACGTCATCATTCCAACCACTTCATTCTAGATCACACTCCGCGTATAATAGTTATTAAAGTGGTTTTCGGTTTAGACAGAGAATATGCCCCTAACTGATCCCGGACTCTTCAATAACTACGTAATTATTACACCGATTGGTCATTTAATAAACTTTCAAATTAGTTTATATTTAATATTATTTCCATTTCAAAACCATATCAATACGATATAACTTCCATTTCAAAACCAAATTACGATATATGTAACGATATGATTTTATCGGGATCCGAAGGTCGGCATTCATACGTCCACTGTATCAAATGCCGCATAATCGAATGCCGAAAAACCGAATTGTTAGGGTTAAAGAAGAAGAGGTAGAAGAAAAGGATAGAAGAAATAAGGAAACAGAACAGAAACAATATCAGAATCTCACAATCCCAGCGGAACAACATATAATAGATAAATGAATAATCTTTAAAACAAAGAACTATATCAGTTATTACATTACATCATATTACATTTTATTATCAGAGTGTACAACAACAAAACAACAATAAACAGCGGAAAAGAAGTACTATATACTAGTGAATACGCCATGCCATCCAGCTTGCTTCCAGCAACTCCTGAATTCCAGAATATCCTGATAAACCTGACTCTTGACTGCCCGTGTGGAAATTGGTGGGCACCCAGAGTTTAGGAAGGAAACAATAAACTCCGAGTCAGTCATGAGACTGGTGTGAGAACTTAAAATAGTTATTATCTTTTAAAACAACAACAAGGATAATTTTAAAGTCAATTCGCAATGCTTTTGGAAAATGGGACTACTAAGACCTCCCGCCACACACACGATGCAAACGCAGAATTGGAGGAGATTTCTTCTTATGATAGTCAAAGATGCTCGATACGCATTAAAAAGAAACATTTGATATTATTACTAGTGCATAGTGTAGGAAAACATTTCGAAAGTAAAGATATAAATCTTAGCCAGCATAGGCATTCCGCACTTATGCCTACTATAGCTACCATCCAAACAGTGGGGCGCCACCATAAGTGAATGATAGGTTCTACAACTAAAACTGTACAAGGTGCGTATTGTTTTATTTGGATTTCCAACAAATGGTCAGGCTAAGGAACTTCCCACTGCCACATGGGATCGCCTCTGGCGGGACATCCCGAGAACTTAACCAGCTCTCTGCCAACACAAGGCCGGGTTACCTTTGTCACTAGGTAACTACTACACGACTATGCCATCCCCCGATCCCTTTGGACCTTTACCCGAGCGCTCGATAACCAACATCACACAGTAATAAATATAGTGTGTCAACATGAGTAAGTATCTGGGCTCCATACCATGATACCACCCTTTCCAGAAGGAAATGACATACCCTAAAGAGCGCGACCCTCATAACCTTGCCGCATATTCCTGTTTTGACCATTTCCGGGGAGTGAGGTCTGACGAAGTCTCGTCCAGAAATCTAGGCACAAAGCCATGCTTTGATCAACAAATGATCAATAAATAATCATCACACAGCAACACTAAGCATGCCACATTACCAAATTGGGAATATATCGCTGATAACCTTCAACTACATAACCTCTGAGCGCGTATGTCTCAGAGAAGGGTGTTAAGCTAAGAGAATAAATTCTCCGCCACCAACAGAAATGTATTTGAAATAATCTGCTTTATATCTCAAAATGTATTGTCAGACACGTGACCATACAAGTCTGTTCCGTGTTCGAACAGAACCGAAGGCACTTCAAAAGAATCCCTTGCAATCCGGGTATTCATAATCCCGATAAAACTTCCCATCACAAAGGAAATCTCCATACCATAGCTAACGGTGCAGAGACAATCGATAGGTCATCCTATCGTTTTCACAAATACCCGGTCTTCAACACCGGTCATCAAATGCAATCCATAACGACGTATCACATATTCAGAATGGGTTATACGACCCCAAGGTCCTTTCACGGCTAACCCGAATAGTGAGCGCTTATTCAAAAATAAGTGTAGCATTCAAATTCAAGCAAATCACAACAAATACCTATTTAAAGGTAAATATTGATAGTCGGTTATTTAACTATCAATAGGCGTGTTCAACATCACCAAATTCCAAAATTTCCAAAATATCTTTACTAGATATATAATTTCCACACTTCAACCATTTGAAAACAAATTTTCAAATCACTTTTCACCTTTACCACTTTTGAAAACAAATTTCAAATCGTTTCCCTACACGGGATATACTTTCTTTTCAAAATGGTTCATTTAAACCAATCAATAAATCCTTAATGATTTACTTTATATTTACGTTTCAAATCCGTAAATTTATTCCCACACTTCAAAACTAAATTAATATTTTTTTAAAAAATTCTCCTTTCCTTTTATAAATTCCATAGTGAATTTACATTTCCAAAATATCTATGAATATACGATTTCCAAATCGATTTCTAATATTCGTTTTCAATTTATCTTTGAAAGATAAAATCTTAAAATATTCACTTCATATTGGAAAACATTTCCATACTTATTTAATAATAAGAAATTCACAAATCCATTTATTTTCAATACCTGGAAAATATTCAATATACTTAAATCGAAATTAAGTATATATTTCATTCTTTAAAGAAAACATGCGCTTAAACACATTTATTTGAGTCAAAACGAATGTTACGTAAAACATCGTTACGACGACCCAAAATCACTAGTATATGGATTCGAAATTAAGATAGATATATAAATCCAAATACTATATAAAACATTTCCTTTCAGAAATCATTTACTATAACAACAGTGTTATAGTCCACTATTTCCTTATTTCTCGAAAACGTCTATTTCAACAATGAATGTTGAAATCTATGGTTTCGACAGTTAATACATTTTAAAACATCTTTAAAACAATTAACTTCATTTTATAATATCACTTCCTCAAAAACATGTCCATTTTCTTTAATAATATATTCACTGTCCAAAATCGTGAATATAAATATACTTCATTAACCAAATTTCAACATTTCTACGCATTTTATATAAAGAATAATTCGCTATCCAAAGTCGCGAATATACTTCCTTTAATAATTTCCATATTCAATTCATCAAATTCCATTGATTTCGAATTTATAAACAATGTTTATAAATTCTATTTTTATTTATAAACTTCGATTTATAAATCTCCTTTATTAATCCAATGTACAACTCAATTATATTTAAAAAGTCCATATTATAAGTTAAATACTTATAATTCATTTATTTACAAAATCGTTCTTTTTAAGACTTCTATTACTTATAAGATTCCTTTATATTTTATAACAATTTCAACTTATAAAATCTCCTTTATTAACAATTTCTATTAATATCCCATTTAAATGCCCAAAATCCAGTTTATAAGTTAATTTCTTATAAATCTTTTATTTTACAACATCTATTCATTTTATAATCTTCACAACTTATAAATCTATAATTTTTTATGAAATCCATTTTATACTTTATTTTAACACTTAATAAACTCGTTTTATAATTCCAATATTTTTAATTTATAAATATCAATTTTATAAATCTTTTATATACATCCTTTATAATAATTCAAAAATCCAAATTTAAACTATTTTATAAATCTATTATTTTAAAAATCACCTTTTGGTTATATTTCACAAAAATCTTAATTCTTATAACATAAAAATTTATAACGTTTTACTTATTTAAAATGAATCAATTCAAAATTTTAGTAAAACGTATACTTTGAAAAATCATTTTAAAAATCCTTTTAAAATCAAAATCGTTATTTTTAAACTTTAAAAATAGATCCGATGATGCAACAACACCAAATAGTCAATCACGACAACAAAGACATCATATATCAGTATATGATAATCAACAAATATCACAATATCTGTAAATAAATCAATACAGTTGAGGAATGCAGTTGGATCCCTCCAACCTGTTTCCCTGCATCCAAAGATGTTAGCACAATACCAATTCCGTTCCAGTACGGAATTATCGCGGTATATGGGATTTATAAATTATTATCCTCTTAATAGGCGGCGCAATAGGGTCTCATCCGCTATATAATGCGGGAAATCAACTCCAAGTACATATATAATACCAATTCCATACAAGTTGGAATTATCGCGGTATATGTTTTTAATAAATAACATCCGCTTACTAACGGCGCATAATGTCTATTTTAACAATCAATAGATAACAATCAACATTCAAACATACAATCAAGCAATTTTAAATCTAACTATTTAAAATTTAAATCGAAACAATTCGATTGAGTGAGAAGTTCTCACCTTGATTTCAATTTCGTTTTCAGCTTTTATTTCGAATAAAATTAAACACGCGTTTAATTTTACCGGAAATTCTCACTAACTCCAAATGACTCCAATCCAGTTCCATAGCGTAGTGCTCGTCGATGCGATTCCAACGCAAAAAGTTTCGTGCGTTTTCAACCTCGTAGCAAAAAGTTATAGCAGTTTAAAGTTTGAACGAATTATAATATCAATAAATTACAATTTCTTTTATTAATTTTAGCCTACTCAATCCTGGCCGTCCATTTCTTCCCGGATGTAATCCAGCCGCACCCTGCTTCCTTCCCATTCACGCATTTCACTCCCAGGTAGCAAAATCACGCAAGAACCCATATGCTCGATCAAACCCTAGGTTGTCGATCTCATCACGAACATCTAGGACTCGATCAGGATACTCCATTCGAACGCTCCACTCGAGAGCTATCAACGCCTTGAACCTGGTCGAGCTCGGCCCCAATTGGCCTCGAAAAACGTGGACAAACGACGCGCCTTTGAACGAAGATTGCCGCCAATCCACTTCGTATTTTACGATCATCCCCGTTGATATACAAGATCTCATAGCCCTCTACATTTTTGTAGTTGAAAGAATTTGCTAAAAGCTGATGGATTGAGAGATTTGAAGGGAACAAAATTGGTGATTTTCGGCGATAGAAATTATTAGGGCCGGCTGGAAGAAATATTAGGGTTTGAGTGCAAAATAATGAAAGTAGGGGCCTTATATAGAAAATTTCACAAACACTATTCACCCGAAAATTTTCGAACTCCAAACGAAGCGTGCCGGTTGGCATTTCTAAGCTTTACCCCACGTTCTGAACACAATGGAACGTGTTTTGGAGGCTAATTCGATCATTTGTGCGAGTTACGGCAATAAACGTTCGATTTTAAATTAAATCGATTTAAACTAATTTCTAGGCGTTTTGGCTTGCCCCGGACAAACGGTAAATCCGATTGACTTGAAATTTGAAACCGTACAATAATATCACATTACGGATCCGATGAAACTGGTTTCGTCAAAATCCGAGACTGTTTGAAAAATGACTATTTTAACTCGCCAAATTAATATTAAAACAATTTCGATGCGTTTTGAGCTGCCAGGGTCAAACGAAAACTCCGATTGTTACGAAAATTAAAACCCGGTAATAACAAACTATTACGGATCCAATGGAACTAGTTTCGTCCAATTCTGAGACTGTTCGAAAATTGGCTATTTTTCAATCGATAATTAAATATTAAAATATTCAATTTTCACAAATAAACTTTTAATTCCATTTTAAAAGTTCTTTAACATCTATATAACTTCAATATTATTAAATAAAATTTTACAAATCATTTTCAATCATATTAAACTCGATTTTCAATTATTTCTGTAATTTCAACTATTAAATTATCGATTTAATTATCCAAATTAAATGCAGATATTCAAAATAAAATTTTGGACTATTTAATTTCACTTGTTAATATTTAAAATCAATTAAATATACAAATTTTAATTGACAGAAATTTTGGGTCGTTACATACTTCCCCCCTTAAAAGAATTTCGTCCTCGAAATTACCAAGTAAGAATTTTTTTTGAAATCCATTAACTTTTCAAAACAAACCGTTCAAGTTTGATTTACAAATCTCTTAAGTGTTTAACTTTCCCAAAATCTATAGTTAAACTTCTTTCAATAACTTTACTAAGTTTCCAAATCCAAACTTAGTTTTCAAAAATTTCCCAATTTTCTAAAAAATATTCTAACGCCTTAAATTTTCGGAAAAATTCGCCAGAGTCTCCTTTGCGCGGCTCGATCCGAAAAAAAATGACAGTATATATATCACAAATATACATCTAATCAAGTGATGAGGCATCCCGCTGGGAAAAAAGTGTAAAAGTACGATATTTAATCCGAGATATGTACCTTTTATATTATTAGCGAGCATATACGGCTAATATAGCGCGAAAGCGAGATCCAAATGCGAAGCAAGCGCAATCCGCACCTACTAAACACTCAACAAACAAATGAGAACATGTGTATATGAAAATAATACCCATATACATCATATAGCAACATAACAACTACATGTGCCAACATAGCAAATGCAACAAAAGCAACAAATGCAACCATCAATCAACTATCATCCAACTATCATCCAACAAATCCATAACCAAATCAATATTCATTCATATTCTCATTATTATTCAATGAATTGGTTTTTCAATTTAAATCACATTTGATTCATTTACATTGGATTTAATTAACATTCATTCATTCGTTTCCAATTAGTTTACATTCACTAATTAAATTCACATTAGTTCACTTCCAAATCAAATTATATAGCTTTCATTTTTATCAATTCAACTTCATTAACACTTAATGAAATATACATAATCAATTAACAAGCAAATAACAACTAATGTTTATCCAACATTACCAAATTATTTAATTTACATTCCATTTGGTCCAACACTTTTAATTCCAATTGGTTGATATTAATTGACTTTCATTCAATTATTCAACTTCCAATAACATTAACTTTTAATGAATTTACACTTACATTCATTATTCCATATGAATTATTTACATTCTGTTGATTAACATTCAATTCATTAGTTTAATTCAATTGCTAATTCCTTTAACAATATAAAGTTGAATTTCATTCATATAACTCAAGTTCAAATTCTTAATGACTTCATTTCATTAATTCACTTATTAACTTACTTTGACACCAAAAATCAACTTCATTCAACATCACTTAAGTTATATTCCATTTCTAACATTTTATCTAATCCAATTCAGATTCCAATTCTAAAGTAAATTCCATTTACTTTTACCAAAGTCAAATTCCACTACTTATTCAAATTCCATCTCATTTTGCTTAACAAAATTGTTTAACCACTTCAATAAATGGTTTTACTTATCCTTTCCCATTCTATAAGTTATACAACTTATTTATTAACTTCCAAATCCATTAACTTATCCAAAGCTAAATTTATTATTCATATTATAAGTTCAAAACTCATTTCACTTATATTCAACCATTACAACTTGGATTTTAATTGATTCACTTATACACCCTTTAACTTAACTCCATCCTTTAAGTTAAATTTATTCTATCCAAATTCAAATTGTATAAGTTACCAACTCATTTATCATTCCCATAATATTTTAAATAGGATTTCAGAGTCTTTTTAATCTTTCAAAACCATTTTTGAAACCAATTCAATTATCCTTTGAATTTCAAAACCCAAACTCAAATTTTCCAAACAACTTTTATTTAAACAATTTGGCAGCAATCCCTCTTTTGGAAACCTAAAAATGAACACCAATGATGTCGCGATCATCATCAGAATTATTTTCCAGCGACCGAAAAGAGTTTAGAGCTTTAATTTTCTCCAAAACAATTTCCTAAAATATCAAATCCTTTCAAAACACTTCTCTGAAATTTTGTTTTTTAGATTATAAATCTTTTACTTATATAATTTCACTTCTTATATATAAGATTATTTCACAATCGTAAATCACATTAATTATAGTTCCATACTTATAATTCTTCGCTTATACAATTATTCTTTTACAATATGTTTCATTTAACTTATTCAAACAACTTTTATTAACTTGTATATATCTTACATTTTCAACAATCAACCAAACAATCAATTATATACTTTAATAATTCTGAAAAATTATTCCTTTATACATATAAAATATAATCAAGGTAAAATTATTTCATTTACCCAATTTAAAATGATACTATGTCGACTTGCCTCGTTTAAGAGTTTAGAAACCCCTATCGATTACGGTTGTACACCCCGCACCGACCAGAATTCATAAACAACTCAACGGATAAGCAAACACAATATAAAACAATTTCATATTCACTAACAAATACGCACTCGTATCTATTATTACACTCACACTCATTCCAGAGTACTACTGACTCTATCTCTAATGAGTAATACCCAACAGAGCCATGGTTATCGCTTAACCATATGCTCTGATACCAGCCGTAACGATACGATTTTATCGGGATTCGAAGGTCGGCATTCATACGTCCACTGTATCAAATGCCGCATAATCGAATGCCGGAAAACCTAATTGTTAAGGTTAAAGAAGAAGAGGTAGAAGAAAAGGATAGAAGAAATAAGGAAACAGAACAGAAACAATATCAGAATCTCATAGTCGCAGCGGAACAACATATAATAGATAAATGAATAATCTTTAAAACAAAGAATTATATCAGTTATTACATTACATCATATTACATTTTATTATCAGAGTGTACAACAACAAAACAACAATAAACAGCGGAAAAGAAGTACTATATACTAGTGAATACGCCATGCCATCCATCTTGCCTCCAGCAACTCCTGAATTCCAGAATATCCCGATAAACCTGACTCTTGACTGCCCGTGTGGAAATTGGTGGGCACCCAGAGTTTTGGAAGGAAACAATAAACTCCGAGTCAGTCATGGGACTGGTGTGAGAACTTAAAACGGTTATTATCTTTTAAAACAACAACAACAAGGATAATTTTAAAGTCAATTCGCAATGCTTTTGGAAAATGGGACTACCATAAGACCTCCCGCCACACACACAATGCAAACGCAGAATTGGAGGAGATTTCTTCTTATGATAGTCAAAGATGCTTGATACGCATAAAAAAGAAACATTTGATATTATAATTCATTTATTTACAAAATCGTTCTTTTTAAGACTTCTATTACTTATAAGATTCCTTTATATTTTATAACAATTTCAACTTATAAAATCTCCTTTATTAACAATTTCTATTAATATCCCATTTAAATGCCCAAAATCCAGTTTATAAGTTAATTTCTTATAAATCTTTTATTTTACAACATCTGTTCATTTTATAATCTTCACAACTTATAAATCTATAATTTTTTATGAAATCCATTTTATACTTTATTTTAACACTTAATAAACTCGTTTTATAATTCCAATATTTTTAATTTATAAATATCAAATTTATAAATCTTTTATATACATCCTTTATAATAATTCAAAAATCCAAATTTAAACTATTTTATAAATATATTATTTTAAAAATCACCTTTTGGTTATATTTCACAAAAATCTTAATTTTTATAACATAAAAATTTATTACGTTTTACTTATTTAAAATGAATCAATCCAAAAATTTAATAAAACGTATACTTTGAAAAATCATTTTAAAAATCCTTTTAAAATCAAAATCGTTATTTTTAAACTTTAAAAATGGATCCGATGATGCAACAACACCAAATAGTCAATCACGACAACAAAGACATCATATATCAGTATATGATAATCAACAAATATCACAATATCTGTAAATAAATCAATACAGTTGAGGAATCCAGTTGGATCCCTCCAACCTGTTTCCCTGCATCCGAAGATGTTAGCACAATACCAATTCCGTTCCAGTACGGAATTATCGCGGTATATGGGATTTATAAATTATTATCCGCTTAATAGGCGGCGCAATAGGGTCTCATCCGCTATATAATGCGGGAAATCAACTCCAAGTACATTTATAATACCAATTCCATACAAGTTGGAATTATCGCGGTATATGTTTTTAATAAATAACATCCGCTTGCTAACGGCGCACAATGTCTATTTTAACAATCAATAGATAACAATCAACAGTCAAACATACAATCAAGCAATTTTAAATCTAACTATTTAAATATAAATCGAAACAATTCGATTGAGTGAGAAGTTCTCACCTTGATTTCAATTTCGTTTTCAGCTTTTATTTCGAATAAAATTAAACACGCGTTTAATTTTACCCGAAATTCTCACTAACCCCAAATGACTCCAATCCAGTTCTATAGCGTAGTGCTCGTCGATGCGATTCCAACGCAAAAAGTTTCGTGCGTTTTCAACCTCGTAGCAAAAAGTTATAGCAGTTTAAAGTTTGAACGAATTATAATATCAATAAATTACAATTTCTTTTATTAATTTTAGCCTACTCAATCCTGGTCGTCCATTTCTTCCCTGATGTAATCCAGCCGCACCCTGCTTCCTTCCCATTCATGCGTTTCACTCCCAGGTAGCAAAATCACGCAAGAACCCATATGCTCGATCAAACCCTAGGTTGTCGATCTCATCACGAACATCTAGGACTCGATCAGGATACTCCATTCGAACGCTCCACTCGAGAGCTATCAACGCCTTGAACTTGGTTGAGCTCGGCCCCTATTGGCCTTGAAAAACATGGACAAACGACGCGCCTTTGAACGAAGATTGCCGCCAATCCACTTCGTATTTTACGATCATCACCGTTGATATACAAGATCTCATAGCCCTCTACATTTTTGTAGTTGAAAGAATTTGCTAAAAGCTGATGGATTGAGAGATTTGAAGGGAACAAAATTGGTGATTTTTGTCCATAGAAATTATTAGGGCCGGCTGGAAGAAATATTAGGGTTTGAGTGCAAAATAATGAAAGTAGGGGCCTTATATAGAAAATTTCACAAACACTATTCACCCGAAAATTTTCGAACTCCAAACGAAGTGTGCCGGTTGGCATTTCAAAGGTTTACCCTTCGTTCCAAACACAATGGTACGTGTTTTGGAGGCTAATTCGATCATCTGTGCGAGTTACGGCAATAAACGTTCGATTTTAAATTAAATCGATTTAAACTAATTTCTAGGCGTTTTGGCTTGCCCCGGACAAACGGTAAATCCGATTGACTTGAAATTTGAAACCATACAATAATATCACATTACGGATCTGATGAAATTGATTTCGTCGAAATCCGAGACTGTTTGAAAAATGACTATTTTAACTCGCTAAATTAATATTAAAACAATTTCAATGCGTTTTGAGCTGCCAGGGTCAAACAAAAACTCCGATTGTTACGAAAACTGAAATCCGTTAATAACAAACTATTACGGATCCAATGGAACTAGTTTCGTCCAATTCTGAGACTGTTTGAAAATTGGCTATTTTTCAGTCGATAATTAAATATTAAAATATTCAATTTTCACAAATAAACTTTTAATTCCATTTTAAAAGTTCTATAACATCTATATAACTTCAATATGATTAAATAAAATTTTACAAATCATTTTCAATCATATTAAACTCGATTTTCAATTATTTCTGAAATTTCAACTATTAAATTATCGATTTAATTATCCAAATTAAATCCAGATATTCAAAATAAAATTTTGGGCTATTTAATTTCACTTGTTAATATTTAAAATTAATTAAATATACAAATTTTAATTGACAAAAATTCTGGGTCGTTACATTATAATTTCCATTTAAATTATATCCATCTCAAATATATCCATTTACAAAATCTTAGTACTTCAAAATTATAATACTTTCTAATCAAACACTTTGGAAATCATAATACTTTGGAAATTAAAATTTAGAAATCATAATGCTTGGAATCATAACACTTCCCACTTATCCGTTTAAATAAAATAGTTTATATAAAATAGTTATAATTTAAAATAGTTTATATTAAAAATAATTTATATTAAAATAGTTTATATGAAATAAATTTATAAAGTAACATATATAAACAGTTTTAAACATAATTTAAAAATACTTTATATAATAATATAGCTTCCTCAAATTTCACAAATCAATTCCAAATCAACCCCAATCCCAAAATTTCAAATATTGTCAAATCTCAAATTATCAATTTCAATTCATTTCAGTTCTCAATAAACCATTATATCGATTTCAAATACAAATTTGAACCACAGATAAAACATTTAAATTTCAATATATTCCAAATCTTTAAATATTTCAAAATCTCAAAACTTAATTTTATAATTTCATATATCTCTTAATTTAACTATATTATTATTTAGTTTTGAAATATTCACTTAATAGATCCAATATTATTTAAATAAAACCCCGAATTGCAAATAAACTAAATATTTCCTTTAATTTATTTAAACTTGAAATATTCATTTAAATCACCTTAACCAAAATCAAGTTATAAAATTATATCTTTTAAAAATCTCAAATTCAATAAGTTCCAAATCGATTTCTAATTAAATGCATTCCTTAATTAAATACAATTTCAAATCAATTTACAATCTATTTTCTCAACCTTAATTTATTAAATCATTATAAACTCTATATTAAAATATAATTTAAATAAACACTTAGCCATATTATATTTTAAGAAAATCAAACTATATTATTAAGCTTATTTTATATTAAAACAAATGCATAGCTTAAAATCAAGAATTTAAATATATACATAAAGTAACATTTATATAGTATCTAAAATCAATATTTATATAAAACCATATATTTCCATCCAAACCATAGTAATCATTTCAAATTATTTATATATAGACCTACGGTGTTTGTATATAATTTTCTATCCTATGGTCAAATGATATAGACATTTATCATTTCAATCCGCAATTTAAATATATACGGGTATATATATCATTTCAACCCGTAATCACAAATTCAATTTAATGAAAATGGCTTGGGTTTATCATTCCCATAATGATTTTCTCCTATTCTAAAGTCCGTTCGGGTATGTATCATTTCAACCCATAGTGAATTCTCTACTAACAGGGAACTTGCAGAGTGATAACAGATATGACAATAATATAACAGACATATATCATCAATATAAATAACAGATAATGGTGTCAGATGTCACAGGCGAGCACATACAGGTAATAATATATATATATATATATATATATATATATATATAACAGTGTAAATAACTAACAACAGCATATTTCAATTGTCATTTCAATTGAGATCAAATTTAATAAATAAAAGAACATTAATTGTGAGTGATTGCTCACCTTTTGAGGTTAGAGATGAACGAGACTGAGATGGGTTATGGATCCAAGCACGAAATGCAAAGCAAAGTAAGATTGGCACAAATTCGACGGATAGAGATGATAACAGAAATTGATGAGAACAAACCCAAATCAGTTTTGATATAAACTGGAAATATAACATTATTATTTTCTTATTAAGTCAAGGTTTCATCTTAAGACAAATATCAAAATAAAATACATATGTAAATAAAATCATTGTTTTGTATAAAAACACATACATTAGAGATTAAATGTTTGAAATAAATACTTATATATTATACAACAGATTCAAGATATCATACATGCAGACATATGTAATACTATAATACCACCGAAATCTACACATATACAACGGCCAACTATTCTATTACAAATATAACCATAACATATACCCAAAACTATGGTTTATAGAACATATATATGTATATATAAAATCTAACCAAAATCAAATATGTAGACTCAATATTCATAACAACATATGCAGGCCAGTAAACAAATTCCTATAACTATCTAAACCTTTAAATTATATTATATAAGTTATACAGACTATATATATATATATATACACACACACACACACACACACACACAACCATTTTACAAAATTCATGAAATAAGAACAACTAAACTTGTATATACATATAAGTTATATATATGTGCAGCAAATCACGGTTATAATCACTTGTGCAAACCTCTACATATTAACAATCCCATAGTTTATATACTATATACAGTAGCCTAAGTAAACCTAGTATTTTATAAAACAAATATAAACTTATATAAGTACATATCTAAAACAGAGAAGCAATGAACTAGCATTAGAAAATACGATGAGTACACTTATATATATTATCCTCAAATCAATAGATACTGACATAAACCGTTTTAATAAGAATATATATATAGAGAAAACAGAAGCGTAATGGAACCAAGCTCGGTGGAGAGAAAACTAGCAGGAGTAGGCATGATCAAAGGAAAAAATAAAATAATATTGCTCAGTAAAATACAACTTGTTTATATTACTACCTCTCAGCAAAAGTGATCAGGAAAGACCCAGAGGCTGTCGAGTCCCGGTTCAGGGGGAAGGTAAGCACGCCGAGGCATGAGCGAAATCAATGGTGGACAGTGGAAACGAATGGCATGGAGGCTGCTGTCGCTTGTCAGTGAGGGGGACGGCTTCTCGGCTGAGATGGCGGAGGATTGCGAAAAGGAGGAGGAAGGAAGCAAGTGAGGGTGAGGGGAAGGAAGCAAACCGGTTGAAGATTGATGGGTTCTCGGTTCTCTGCCCGGTCGAATGAGGAGGAGGGTGGTGAAGTTGTTAGGCGGAGGGCATGCTAAGTGGCCAGAGGAGATGAGGAATCAACATGTGGAATGATGGGACCGGAAAGCGTGGCTATTCATGCGAAATGGCGAATCACGGTGAGGATGAGGCCGTGTGATGAGGTGGCTGTCGTCGGCAAAGCATCGGAGGTGATAGGCGGGCCAGAGGGGATTAATGGCCGAAGGTAGGTTAGTTGGCTCGTGTATTGCCGAAGGTGCACGAGATGTAAGTGATCAGGAAGTTGGAGTGGTGTCGCGCGAGCAAGATGATGTAGCAGCTCCTTTTTTTAAGAAGTAAATGAATATGAACATGGTAGAAGAAGAAAAGTAGGCTAAGGAGTTGTTATAAGGAAATGAATAGGCTAAGGAGATTAAAATCCTAAATATGACAGCCTGTATTATTTGTTGTATATTTTCTCAAGACAACAAAACGAATCAAATGGAAAACATATGAACGGAACATTGAAATAATAAATGAGAATAGGGAATAGAAAAGGTCTCTAAAGTTGAACTCAATGAAATTAAATGTTAATGACCATTGGAATTTACATGGTGGTTAACCGAACAGGCAAAAGAATTCAAAAAGTTCAAAACGGTACCGATACGGTTCAACGTTTACAAATTTTGCCGTCACCAGACGTCGAAACACACATACGAATATACCATGGAAATCAACACGACGAGACGATATAGATATCGGTGGTACGATTAAATTATAAAAATTCGAATTTTCTACTAGCAGAAAATGCAGCAAAAATGCAAAAAAATAAGATCGACTAAGCTAAAGAATTACGAATTTGGAAAAACGAAAAATGATGTCTCAGTCAGAAGATGATTTAGAATTTTTCTATGTAAAAATATTCAGGTTTGGTAAATATTTTATTATCAACAATTATTAACTGACTTGAATTTAATAGAATTTCAAACTGAAATAAAGTTTCATAAAATCAGATGAAAATTTTCCATCTTCTATATTTAAATATACGTATTCCAAATATAAAATTTTAATATTTAAAATTTCACAAAATTCAATTAATTAAATAAATAAAACGACTAAAATTTATGGATCGTTACACTCTCCCCCACTCAAAACTTTTCGTCCCCGAAAAGGAACGAGGTAGGAGAATAGAAACAAGCAGGAAGAAAAATTGATTGAAAAACAAAATAAGACAATTCAATTTAAACTATATAAATTTCAATTTAAAAAAATTAATATTCTATAATTGATTTTTAAATTCAAGATATTTCCTTATGTTGATTTTGTTTCAATTTGTGAATTCCTCAAAACAGAATTTTTGTCAATCTCATTTATTATTCCATTAATTCATTATTCTATTTATCTCTATTATCATTTTTTTTATAATTAAAATTTAAGTGTATAGCATTTATTATTACCATCCAAATTTTATTTATAAAATCATTTAACATCGTTTTACATTGTATATTATTCAATTTCAAAGTTAACTTCTAAATAATTTAGGTAAGTTATATTGGAATGCAATCGAGTATTATACAAGTAAAATATTTCCTTACTAAATTATTTCAAATTTAAATATTTATTCAAAATTTTGGTTTCATTTTGAAATTAAAATCACTTTTAACATAAATTTAAGAATTAAATTTCCGATTTCACTTCAAACAAATTAGAGATAAATTAATATATATATATATATATATACATACATACATACATATACAAAATATATATCAAATCAATTTTTTTCCATATATCAATATATTTTATAAATCAAGTCATATTTTAGAAATACAAATCGATTTAATTTTCAAAGCAAAACTGTAGTAAAGCTATATAATAGTCTCTCCACTTCGAAACTCGAAAATGAATGTCGATGATGCGGCCGCCATCACCGAGATTATTTTCCAGCGACAAAATAGAAGAGCACTGATTTAAACATTTAAAATTCTTCGAAAATATTTTAAATAATACACCCTTTAAACTTAAAAACCAAAGTTTGAAATCACCAAAAATTAAATTCTCAGTTTCTTGATTTAAATTCATTTAAAATTTCAAATTATTTTATAAACCATGTTTTTTTAGTTCAATTATTTATATATGAGACAAAAGCCCATGGTTTACAAGCCATATTTAAAATCCAATATTATTTATTAACAACCAATTCAATTAACTATCAAAATTCAGAAAATTATACTTATATATAATATAATTATACAAAATTAATTAAAATTTTCCAATTTGAAAACAATATTGTGTCCAGTTTGCTCTGTTCAAGTGTTTTGTAAATCATATCGATAGCGTTGATTAGACGAATCGATCGAAAACCCAAATCAACATTAACAACTCAAACAACACAATATATATAAAACATTTTAATATTAATACAAATACACTTCCTCACTCAATTATATAGAATAGGTTCCAAACAAAGATAGAGATTCAAGTTCAAGGGCTCAAATCAAAAGAATTTTGATTCGAAGATAGGTTCGAAACAAAGATAAGATGAATAAATAACAAAATAGGAAGATGGATAAGTTTATATAGATCGTGGACAACCTCAACCGGGTCAACCGTGACTTCAATAATAAGATCGATGCAGAATTTCGAGGCAAATCGGCATCAGATAACAAGAGATAGAATTCGGGTATGGCAAAAGATAACAGCATCGTAAACCGAGGATACAGAAATCTCCGGTAAATCGATGCCTATTGTAAAGGAGTTTCTCCCATTTAAAAATCATTCGAAGATTGGCCAGACCACTGATTCATTATAAAGATCATTCGAAGTGAAGTTATGGGGTACTCCGGTATACGAATAGGGAGAGGTAATGATGGATTTCGGAACCGAGGGACGTTCCAAAGTTCAAAGGAAATTCAAATTAAAGAGGAAAGAATTAAAGCTTGAACGAAAGTGATTCCGTAATTAAATTAACCATACATGCTAAGTTTTGCCTAGAGCCAAAGCTCTGATACCAAATGTAACGACCTGATATTTTCAACCATTCGCATCCAAACATGCTGGAATTGAATTGCTCAAAATACCAGATTGTAAGTTTATATTTGGAAAAACTCAGCATATACAGTAAATAAATAATCACAGAATCACAAACACAGAGTAATATAACAATATGCAGCGGAAACAAAAGAATGGTAGCTCGTGAAGCTACTAAATACATACATACATACATACATACATACATACATACATATATATATATAACAGAGTTAAACAAGATACACAGGAGTCTCAAATACAATAGTCAAATACAAGATCAGAATACATAACTAGAATCAACTGAATAACTGAAAGATGGATAGATAGCCGGAACTCCAAGCGAAGCCCTAACTCCAAAGGTTAGTCTCGGATACTGGTACACTCAGTCTGACCCGAGCGTAAAGCAAAACACGAAACACTCGAGTCAGGATTAACATTCTTATATCAATAAATCCAACTCAAGTGAAATAACAACTGAAAATACAAGTAACTCGAAATATGTTGGGATAACCATCCTTTAAGGATCCGTTAAACTATCTACTATGTAGTAATATTCGCTATTATAATAATGTCTAAAGTAAAGTAAACTATTAAAATAACGTTAAGGCGTTAGCATTATCCCCCTTAACACATTTTATATAAGCGTCATAGTCCATACAGCAATGTAAACTCCACCGTAAACTAGTGGGCTACCTGGGAGTACTCCATAAGTATAACACAAAATAAATCGTAGTGGTCGCGCATAGGGATACGAGTATGACAAGGCACATGAGGCAATATCCAAGGTAGTGAAACTACCGTTTGCTTGATCCGGACTGGTAAGAACGCATCGCCGCCACGATCGCAACACCGCGAAACAACACTCCCAATTCAAGGGTGCGCACCAATCAAAAACAAGTAATGAGTAGTTTACGAACAAATGTGTTCTCTTAGCGGTGGCTAACCTCATTGGCCTGGCATGGCTCCTGTTTAAGTCATTTCAAATTTGACACAAGTGTCAAGGCTATCCATTATCGTTCTCTTTCTTCAAATCCAGCAACGTCATCATTCCAACCACTTCATTCTGGATCACACTCCGCGTATAATAGTTATTAAAGTGGTTTTTGGTTTAGACAGAGAGTATGTCCCCTAACTGATCCCGGACTCTTCAATAACTACGTAATTATTACACCGATTGGTCATTTAATAAACTTTCAAAATAGTTTATATTTCAAAACCAAAATATTATTGCCATTTCAAAACCATATCAATACGATATAACTTCAATTTCAAAACCAAATACGATATAATTTCCATTTAAAATATACCCATCTCAAATATATCCATTTACAAAATCTTAGTACTTCAAAGTTATAACACTTTCTAAATCAAACACTTTGGAAATCATAATACTTTGGAAATCAAAATTTACAAATCATAATGCTTGGAATCATAACACTTCCCACTTAACTGTTTAATTAAAAATAATAGTATATATGATAAAATAGTTTATAATTCAAAATAGTTTATATAAAAATAGTTATAATTTAAAATAGTTTATATTAAAAATAATTCATATTAAAATAGTTTATATGAAATAAATTTATAAAATAACATATGTAATTAGTTTTAAATATAATTTAAAAATACTTTATATAATAATATTGCTTCCTCAAATTTCACAAATCAATTCCAAATCAACACCAATCCCCAAATTTCACATATTGGCAAATCTCAAATTATCAATTTCAATTCAATTTAGTTCTCAATAAACCATTATATCGATTTCAAATACAGATTTGAACCACAGATAGACCATTTAAATTTCGATATATTCCACAGCTTTAAATATTTCGCAATCTCAAAACTAAATTTGATAATTTCATATATCTCTTAATTTAACTCTATTATTATTTAGTTTTGAAATATTAACTTAATAGATCCAATATTATTTAAAAAAAACCCCAAATTACAAATAAACTAAATATTTCCCTCAATTTATTTAAACTTGAAATATTCATTTAAACTCACCTTCACCAAAATCAAGTTATAAAATTATATCCTTTAAAAATTTCAAAATTCAATAATTTCCAAATAGATTTCTAATTAAATGTATTTCTTAATTAAATACAATTTCAAATCAATTTCCAATCTATCTTCTCAACCTTATTTTATTAAATCATTATAAACTCTATATTAAAATTAATTTAAATAAAACTTATCCATATTATATTTTAATAAAATCAAACTTTATTATTAAGCTTATTTTATATTAAAACAAATTTATGCATAGCTTAAAATCAAGAATTTAACTATATATATAAAAAATAACATTTATATAATATCTAAAATCAATATTTTTATAAAACCATATATTTCCTTCCAAACCATAGTAACCATATTAAATTATTTATATATAGACCTACGGTGTCTGTATATAATTTTCGTTCCTATGGTCAAATGATATGGATATCTATCATTTCAATCCGCAATTTAAATATATACGGGTATATATATCATTTCAACCCGTAATTCCAAATTCAATTTAATAAAAATCGCTTAGGTTTATCATTCCCATAATGATTTTTTCCTATTCTAAAGTCTGTTTGGGTATGTACCATTTCAACCCATAGTGAATTCTATTCTAACAGGGAACTTGCAGAGTGATAATAGATATGACAATAATATAACAGGCATATATCATCAATATAAATAACAGATAATGGTGTCAGATGTCACAGGTGAGCAGATACAGGTAATAACATATATATAACAGTGTAAATAACTAACAGCAGCATATTTCAATTGTCGTTTCAATTGAAATCAAATTTAATAAATAAAAGAACATTAATCGTGAGTGATTGCTCACCTTTCGATGTTAGAGATGAAAGAGACCGAGATGGGTTACGAATCCAAGCACGAAATACAAAGCAAAGTAAGATTGGAACGAATTCGACGGATAGAGCTGATAACAGAAATTGATAAGAACAAATCCAAATCAGTTTTGATATAAACTAGAAATATAACATTATTATTTTCTTATTAAGTCAATGTTTCATCTTAAGACAAATATCAAAATAAAATACATATGTAAATAAAATCATTGTTTTGCGTAAAAACACATATATTAAAGATTAAATATTTGAAATAAATACTTATATATTATACAACAGATTCAAGATATCATACATGCAGACATATGTAATACTATAATACCACTGAAATCTATACATATATAGCAGTTAAATATTCTATTACAAATATAATCATAACATAAACCCAAAACTATGGTTTATAGAACATATATATGTGTGTGTGTGTGTGTGTGTATATATATATATATATATTCTAACCAAAATCAAATATGTAGACTCAATATTCATAACAACATATGCAGGCCACTAAACAAATTCCTATAACTATCTGAACCTCTAAATTATATTATATAAGTTATACAGACATATGCAGGCCGAGGCATGAGCGAAATCTATGGTGGACAGTGGAAACGAATGGCGTGGAGGCTGCTGTTGCTTGTCAGTGAGGGGGATGGCTTCTCGGCTGAGATGACGGAGGATTGCGAAAAGGAGGAGGAAGGAAGAAAGTGAGGGTGAGGGGAGGGAAGCAAATGGGTTGAAGGTTGATGGGTTCTCGGTTCTCTGCCCGGTCTAACCGAGGAGGAGGTTAGTGAAGCTATTAGGCGGAGGGCGTGCTAAGTGGCCAGAGGAGATGAGGTAATCAACAGGTGGAATGGTGGGACCGGAAAGCGGTGGCTGTTCTTGCGAAGTGGCGGATCACGGTGAGGATGAGGACGTGTGATGAGGTGGCTGTCGTTGGGAAAGCTTCGGAGGTGACAGGCGGGCCAGAGGGGATTAATGGCTGGAGGTAGGTTGGTTGGCTCGTGTATTGCTGAAGGTGTGCAAGATGTAAGTGATCGGGATGTTGAAGTGGTGTCGCGCGAGCAAGATGACGTAGCAGCTCCCTTTTTTATTAAGAATTAAATGAATTTGAACATGGCAGCAGAAGAAGAGCAGGCTAAGGAGCTGTGATAAGGAAATGAATAGGCTAAGATAATTAAAAGCCTAAATATGACAGCCTATATTATTTGTTGTATATTTTCTCAAGACAACAGAACGAATCAAATGGAAAAAAATATGAACGGACCATTAAAATAATAAATGAGAATAAGGAATAGAAAAGCTCTCGAAAGTTGAATTCAACGAAATTAAATGGTAATGACCATTGGAATTTACACGGCGGTTAACCGAACAGGCAAAAGAATTCAAAAAGTTCAAAACGGTACCGATACGGTTCAACGTTTACAGATTTCGCCGTCCACCGGACGTCGAAACACATATACGAATATGCTACGGAGATCAACACGACGAGATGATCAAAACGGCATACAGATACCCGTGGTATGATTTAATATAAAAATTCAAATTTTCTACTAGCGGAAAATGAAGCAAAAATGCAGTAAAATAAGATCGACGGAGCTAAAGAATTCCTAATTTGGAAAAAGGGAATATGACGTCTCAGTCAAAAGATAATTTAGAATTTTTCTATGTAAAAATATTCAGGTTTGAAAAATATGTTATTATCAACAATTATTAACTAACATGAATTTAATAGAATTTCACAATAAAATAAACTTTCATAAAATTAGATGAAAATTTACCATCTTCTATATTGAAATATACGTATTCCAAATATAAAATTTGAAAGTGGCTACTGTGCGGCTAACTATCACTTAGGATCGTGTAATATGGAATATAATTAAATCTAAATGTGGAAATAGATGATAATAGCAAAGTAAATAAAAATGAGCACACTAGGAATTTTTATACTGGTTCTAACTTCCCGTTCTACGTCCAGTCCCAGACTTCCCTCTGGAATTTCTCATAATAACCCTCTCTTAACCCGGAGGAATAGGTATACAACACCTGAACGACCGAACAAGATTTTTCCGCCTCTAACAACCGAAAGAGGACTTTACTCGCCTGAACAACCGAACAGGACTTTAACAGTTTCAATGGAATTGCTTTGACACTATGTGTTCTTAATAACACCGATATGTCTTTGATGGTACAACCTTTCTATAATCTTTCCTCAAGTATATATGTGTTTATAAAGATTAAGAAAGGAAAATATTGCTTTGAATCAAAGAATAAGTTAATTGTTTCAGAGATTCAAGCAATATATGAAAGTTGTGATTGCTTTTTAGAATACAGAGATAGTAGAAAGTTAAATCAGAAAGTAATCAGAAAATTGGTGATTTGTGAAGCGGATTTTGTGTGTTTATATAATAGTTAAAGAGATGCAACCGTTCATGAAGAGTTATGATCAACAGAAGCATCCATACCTCTTCATATTAGAACGTGACTCTTGGCAAAAGGAAGTGTCCATTCAGAAAAAATAGCTGTTGAAAGAATTCAGTTGACTGACCCAAAACGATCAGTCAACTGAATATTCAAAGTTGTTTAAAAACAGAGCATTTCTGTGCACCTGTATAGTTTCAGTCGACTAGTCATATTTAGTCAGTCGACTGAATATTTAAAGATAGAAAAAAAACAGTGCGCAAGTTCAATAGGCTGTTTTATGGTTATTCACTCGACTGGTCGAATTTCTTCAGTCGACTGAATTCTGTTGATAATCAAAAATCACCACAGCTCATTTGGTTAGAGCACCTGCCTTCTAAACTAGTGACCTGGGTTAGAGCCCTGCTCCATGCATTTTTTGAAAACTTGATTTTGATTAAAATATGCATGCAAGTTTATTTGAATGTGAATGACGATTCTTGAGGAAAGATTTTAACGAAGCACTAAACTAGACTCTATATATATATTTGATGACTCTTGTTAAAATATATAACTATACAAACCATATATTGAGCCGATGAGTCTGGATGTTATCGTAGTCGTAGATTCGTGAATTGTTGTTCCATGTCAGCAATCAAAACCTATGATCCAACAAAATTTTAATTTCAAATTTTAATATTTAAAATTTCACAAAATTCATTTAATTAAATAAATAAAATGAATCAAATTTACGGGTCGTTACAATGCTTTAACTCAAACCCATCTATAGTCGCTCGATGAATTACCATGCCATAACTTAATTATAATAAAAGTGGCATATTCACATTGAAGTTCAACAATATTCTCAAGTTGAAAGAGCCGTGTCACATCATCACTTTGAGGTCTCTTATTTGACTTTAGTTGTAATTAATCAATAGGAAACTCTCGAGTGAATCATTCCATCGTTATCCAAAAACTATCAATAGACATCCTCAAGTGCTTCCATTAGCCACGAGTAATACGCCACAACCATCTGGAGTTCCCTCAAGTCTCAATGGATGTATCGATATCCTTTCTCGAAACTTCTAGTCTAGGATAGGAATATTTGAGACAATATGTTATATTTTAGTACAATAAAATTCTCAGGGTCACAACATATTATAATGACTATCAGATAACGTGTATTTAAGAATTTTATAGTAAATATACTTTAATAATTACTTAATTAATTATATCACAATATAACAAAGCATATTATAGAAATCAAACAACTTTATTATAAAAAGATTAGTTATCGAGTCAGATATATGCAAAAAATTACATAAATGCCCCTAAGGCATACCCCTAATAGTATCAATCTCCCACTGCACTTGGGGTCAAATATGAAATCTTATTCCAACTCGTGCGATCAAATTTCTCAAAGGTAATCGGGTCAATCTTTTAGTGAATGGGCATGCTATTCAGTTTGAATTATCAACTTTGTTAATTAACTCTCTTCGATGTTGGAAAGCAAAACATTTGGATTATGTTTTTCGACTTCAAAAGGGTTTTAGGTTCTTTTACAAACTATATGTTAGCTTTGTTATCATATAACAATGTCATGAGACTCTTGACATTTGAATCACCCCTAGTCAGTTATAAATTTATGCATTTATTTATTCTATTTATATTACAGTGCTATTCAAGGCGATGAACTTAGCCTTTGGTTGAATCGGCCACTACTTATTGATTGGAATGTTTCCAACATAAAGTTCTTAAATTATGTTTGAATAATAATTTAGAATTGACATACTATACTCGATGTCACTATGAAGTTGGAGTCCGTGGTCCGTGGTCCGTGCGCTCGTTCATAAGGTGTTCATTATTTCTATAAACAATTCTTTAGTATTTCATAAATACTCGAGGATGCTCTAAGTTATCATTCAGTGATCTTAATTTGGATTTGATACTTGCCTTAGGTATCAAATACATAAGTGCAATTCGATAGCGTAGGCAATACAATACGTATGATAATTCCTATTGCTAATGCATAAGAAATCTATCTTACATATTCCATATTAAACATTTTAATATAATGTCTATGTATTTTGGGATAATTCCAACATCCTTTTAAACTGATTATAAAAGATGTTAATTTTAAGTCCAATATCAAGAGTTAACAACCAAACAAAACTGATTGTAACATGAATATATCGTTAACAATCACAAGTTTGTTGCTTACTTATAGTTTTGTAATATTTTAGTACCTTTATAATGCTTTCTTATAGAAACACGCTTTATCTACATTATAACTAAAATTCAAACTGTTTGATTCTTTTGCTAAAATATTTTCTCAATTCTGATGCTCGTTGAATGATACTTTGGTATTAGTTCTTGGATTATGTTCGGTAACTCACAAATTCAAAATTGCTTCCACTGACTTCATGACACTTAGGTTATTAAGCATAAATGACATATTCTAAATTATTATTTAAAATTTCTATTTCAATATTCATATATCATAACTTAAAATCATATCGAGTGATCATTTGTGAGTAAAACGAAATAGCTTAAGTATATTGAATGATGAATCCATTACGTTAATTTTAATAATAGGAGGATACAATGTTATTCTATTAATATAACTAACCATATTGCAACTGTTCTCGGAGACACTTTTGGATTTATGGCTTATATCCCTTTGGGTATAACTATCAAAATCATATGTTTTTTATAACAACAGTGATACTTCATTCAAGTCGAGCACTCATTATAACGTCTCGGTAGCTCAAACTCATGACCTCAAGGGCCTTTGTCTAAAGCATTATACCTCTAACCACTTGAGCTAAAGGTCCTTGACAACCATCAAAGTCATATTTTGATTATATACCTTGAATCTACTCTTGATTTGTGCATTATGCCATATAGTAGTGTGATGATCTGGAATTTCGAACACTTCGTATTTAAATATCTAAATTATTTAAATATTTGAATATTAGATTTAATGCGATTAAATTGGTATAATAACCTTGTTAACCCTTTTTTAATTCATAACTAATGATGATAAAAAAAATTTGAAAAATGTTTCCAAAAATAAATACTTTGAAGAAATATCGATAATGTGCGTGAAAAACATTTTATCGATAAACAGCTTTTTATTCGATATAAGTTGTTCAAACTTATTTTTCTGATATAAGTTTTTCAAACTTTTTTTTACATACAGTAAATAACTTAGAAGATCATTGGTAGCTAATAAAAACATTTTCATGTTTATGGATAATTAAATGTGAATAGCAATAAGAGATTAGCAAAGTGACTAAGGATGAAATATTATGTGAATAGTGTTCTGGGATATTTTTTTAGGGTTAAAGGCAAGGTGTAAAGAAAACATATGGAGGGAATGGATTGGCTAGAAATGGGAGGGGTAAGGGGGATATTTTTACTTGTTTAAAGTCTTTGCAATATATTCCTGAGTGTTCATAATTTTTTTTCTAAGTTTTATGAAAAAAGGACTAAGTATTCAATCTCTCTTTCTCCTTTTTAACATCTCAAAACCATATCAAATGAAGTCAAATATTCACCAAACTCAAGCCTAGATCCAAAAGCAATGTTGGAAGCTTGAAGACCAAGCCAAAGAGTGGAGGTCGTGAGCATTGACTATTGTTTATGAGCATAAGTCTAACTAATATAGGGATTAATGTGCAATATATATGTAATTTTTATATATTAATAATATATAAGTACAATTCTAATTAATGTAGGGATTAATGACGTTCATCTATTATCCCTCATTAGTTAGCTTATTCATGTTCAATAAGTTTATGAGCATCGATTATTTTTTGTTGATTCTTAATTTATGCTCGAGTAATTTATGAGTAGTTTTAACTTTTTACTACATAGGTTAGGTAGCCAGTATTTAAGGGAGCATTGAAACAAACGGCTTATGAATTTAGTTTCACAGTTTAACTATAAGGCATTGAATGACAATGTTTGGTCAAAGTTAAATTTAGTAAAAGATGTTTATTATAGTCTAAATAAAAGGTAAGATATTTTGTAAATAAACATTTATGAAAAGATTTTATAGAAGAAAGTGACTTGATATAAATATGTTTTATAAATGGAGATATTTTAAACCAAGAATTTGAGAACTTAGATCCCCATGTTTTTTAAATTGGTTTTCTAAAATTTTGGAGAGAATAGTAACAATATTTTTTGAAAGTATTTGTGAATACCAATATTTGAAAAGATTTTTAAGATTCATTCAAGTTTAATGTTGCTCTTGGAATTAACGAGACAGCTAGGAATAAAGTATTTTTACGTTATCTAGTTTGACTGGCTTGAAAGTTACTAAAAATAGACAAGAGATGTGTTCAGATTGGTAAGAACTTTTTATAGATATTACCCTTCTTAATAAGTTCAATATGTGTTTATATTATGTTTAACATATAAATTTTGTCATCTTCCCTTTTTGCAAGACCATGATACCATGGATTTGGCAGAATGTATTTCGTGATCATCAAGGTAGGAAGCCCAAAGATATGATTAACAGGATTGGAAAATCAGTTATAAGCAAGGCCATGGATGATAGTCAAGCAGATTCAAATGAATGGCATCTCCAAATTGGATAAGTATGGATTGATGCTTGCCTAGGCAGGGGATCAGCACATATCTCTTCCCCTAAGCAGGGGAGTATGGATATATACACTCAACTCAACAAATCAACTCATTAAAGATCGATCGGTTACTCCAAATTTTTTTTGGGAACTTTACATACAACTCAGGAAATCAGAAGAAGGCAACATGGAAAACTCACCCTAGGGATTGCTGAGCCCCGTTCCTCCATTAAAGGGGATCGGCACTGATTCCCCTGCAGGGTCGGAATGGATCCTCAAAGTGGGCATAATGAGGGCCATTTTTGGGGAGTGAGGTTGGCCTAGTTTGAAGGTTCTGCATGTGGAATTTCAGTTGGATATTTGCACGTATTCTCCTACAAATACAGGATCATTGACTAAGGGAAATGGATCTTCTCCTTCTCATGGCTACACTCTGCCTTTTTTTATTACTTGGATTCAAACCATTATAACCGTAATCAGAAGTATAAATAAAAGGAAAATCTTTAGAGTGGACGTAGGCCGAAGTCAACCGAAGCACAATAAAACATTCTGTGTTCATTTCTTACCATTTTAACTTTATGTTCTTCATATTTTATTCTCTACTTCACTCTATTTGGAATTGGTTATTGGATTTGAGGCGCTTTCACATTGTTTGGGTGTTGGTAGCCATTATTGATGCTAACATCTTAATGCTTTCACTAAGAACACTTGCACCTGTAGATTTGGAAGTTAGGATCTTGGATTTGGAAGCTTGAATACTTGGATCTAGAAAGAAATGGCTAGGCAATCAATAAGGAGAACATTGGCAGATAAAAGTCACCATGGAGGGAGTCAGGAGGCGTCCTTAGGAGCTAATCAACCCTCCGTCTACATTACTAGGAACGAGATGGAGACTATAATGGAGGCAATGCAGGAGCGGATGATGAAGAGACAAGAGGAGATGTTTAAGAATTTCTTTATGCAAATCTAACAAACCGGAGCAAGAGCTACTGCCAAGTTGGATTCTAGAGTTTTAGTAGCAATAGTTGTGGAAAATCAGAATCAAGAGCATGGAAAGAAAGCTAACAAGAAGAAGAATGGAACAGAATAGCGGGGGGCGAACCCTAAGCAAGTAGGAGGGATCAACATCAATCCCCCTATAGGGATCAACATCGGTCCCCTAGGCTTGGGGGCACACCTCTGGGTTGGGTCAGTTCAAATGTCGGTAGGCTAGTGGTCAGTGCTATGTAGGTTGATGCAGATCGAAATGTGAATGCACGTTGGAAGGGGTATGTTTCGAAATACCCTGACAGAGTCAGGGGCGGGCTGGTAATATGGATTGGAGCATACGTTTAGTTGGTAGTGATAGGTTTACAGAGATGAACAGAAGAGCTATGGTTGGAGGATTCATGAACAAGGATTTGGATGATGTAAATAGGAGTCCTTCACTCCTACTATTAGGCTTGCTAGGAATCCACTAGAGTTCTATTATGAATACTGGAAACATATGATGGAATAACGGATCCTACTATTCCTCTAACGAAGTATATGAGGCATATGGAAGTGCTGGGGGCCTCGGAGAAAGTGATTGCATGATTTTTCCCCTATACTTGGCAAATATAGCTGCATTATGGTTTAGGCAATTGGAGAATGGTTCCATTGGTCCTTGGACGGAGTTGGTTGATAAGTTCATGAAGCAATTTCGGGTCCACATCACGAGACTTAAGAATGTAATGACGTTGACGATGATAAAGCAGAGGGATGGGGGATCCCTTTGGAATTTCTTAACAAGGTTTAATACGATGGTTGCTTCAGTGGATCGACCTAATCAATCGATGATTTTAATGATGGAAGTATCTAGGACTGATGGTAAAATGAATTTTAAGGTGGCACTAGAACAAGATCCTCCAATGGATCTTGGAGAATTTTATCATGAGACCAAGAGGTTCCTGGAGCAAGAAGATGCTAAGGCTAATAGAGAAGAAGAGTTTAATAGAGTAAGCGACGGAGGACCATTTGGAGAAATTCCAGGCAAGGACAAAGGAAAGTAGGAGGTGGATGATGGTTTTGATGGTTCGAAGTGGCAAAGGAGAGAACCAAAATTCTCTTGTAATTTAAATGAGAACTTGGAGAGGATATATTTGGATACTCGAGAACGCCTTCCGTGCGGAAGGCCAACAAGGAGAGAACCTATAGAACGTGAGCATATATTAGGGAAATACTGCTTATTCCATGGGCTGGATAGGCATGATACAAATGACTGCAATCACTTGAAGGATACGGTTAAGGAACACATGTGGAATAATCAGTTACCATAATATGTGAGGGCTTAGGTTGTGATAGTGGAACAAGAGCAGCCACCGTTCGCATCCAATAGAAATGGCCTTGGATCGAGGTCATAGATCGTCATCTCTTGATCAGGATGGCTTGAACTAAATAAATAATAAAATCCACAATAAAAATACTAAGTCACTTGCACATGTATGGGATCGAGGTTGGTCCTAGACATGCTCTGAGATGATGATTAACCATCATGCCTGGAGAGGCAATGTTTGGTTTTCCTTGTTTTCTTTTTTTATGGCTGCAAGAACTTAAATTTAATAATTTTACAAATGGATTTTAGAACACTCAAATCTACATTAAAGTAATGATTGAAACAGGTTGTGGTTGTCCCAACGGGAGAGATGAGGCAATAACGGCAAGGTGAGTGTCCCTTTTTTCGAGAGCAATAGAATGGACTCATACGTCATGGATTAAGCCCTCGGTTGTGGAATCGAGGTCGGAGAATAAAACCACACACATCGCATTATTTTTCAACTGGAGTGATGGAATCGGAGTGCAAAAAGTAGCCCGCTTCATCAGAGAGCGACATGAACGGCCTGCTTACCATTGTGCCCTCCACACTAGAGAGTGAGTAGGGTCCAACAAGGGTCCGAAGAGACAATGGTCAGCACGAAGAGGCTATTATTCATATTTACATAGTTATATCTTCTATGGAGTATCTAGGCCAGAGTGAAAGGAATAGGTTGCTTCGCCCGAGAGTGCAAGATCGACCCGATCTTTGTTAAGTTTGGATTGAGCTTCATAAGGGTCCGAAGAGACCACGAACCAATCCAGAGAGATTGAGGATTTGAGACAACGATCTGGAGAGATTGTGGATTTGGCCACTGGCTTGGAATGGATATGGATTCGGCAAATGATTTAGAATGGATCCAAAATTGAATATTGACTCATAACAGTCGTGGATTTCACTAACAATCTATATATATTGAGGATTTGGCATGCAGATGCTAACTCCCAGGGAACACGAGATGGCTTATGGAGATTTAATTTGGCAAAGTAATGGGTTCTTGATTGGAATACTCGGTTGTCGATGGATTTCAGACTATAGACTTATGGAAATTCAAAACACTTTTTTCTATTGCAAGGCATGTTCTAGGGGGCAAATGTTATCCCACCTTTTGGTAAGGCCGTGATACCATGGATTTGGCAGATTGGATTTCATGATCATTAAGGCAGAAAACCCGAAGAGTTGTTTATCAGGATCAAAAAATCAGTTATAAGCATGGCTATGGATAGTCAAGCAGATTTAGATGAATGGCATCCTAGAATTGGAAAAGTATGGATTGGTGCTTCCACTAAACAGGGGATCGGATTAGATCACTATGGATATGGATACTCAACTCATCAGATCAACTCATCAAAGATCAATCGGTAACTTTAGAAAACACTTAGGGAACTTTATAAACAACATAAGAAACTAAAGGAAGGCAACATGGAGGACTCACCCTATGGATCACCCGTTCTTGCTCCCCCATTCGAAGGATCAGCAATGAGCCCTAATAGTAGGCCCAATGAGGTCCATTTTCTAGGAGTGAGGTCGGTCTGGAGGCTTTTCCTGTGGAATTTCAGTTGGATATTTACACGTCTTCTCCTATAAATACAGGATCATTGGGTAAGGAAAGGGATCTTCTTCTTCTCTCCTGGCTACACTATGCCATTTTTATTTCTCAGTTTCAAATCAATGTAACTGTAATCAGCAATATAAATAAAAGGAAAATCTTTAGTGTGAATGTAGGCCGGTGTCGGCCGAGAAATCATCCTGTGTTCATTTATTGCTATTATAATTTTCCGTTCTTCGTATTTTATTATCTACTTCACTCTGTTTGGAATTGGTTATTGGATTTGTGGTTCTTTCACATTATTTGTGCGTTAGCGGCCATTTTTGACACTAACAAATTTCAATATGCACATAGTTCACTAGGTAATAACATTTTCAATTTAGAATGGAGAAATTATAGTCTAAGTGAAATAATGCTCCAAATTTGGTTCAAAGAAATGAAATTATAGCATTTGCATTATCATACATTTTGACATATACAACAATTGCAAAATTAGAAACATATCATAGTTTCTTGGAAAACACCATATTTTCTTACTTATATAACATTACATGAGAATAATACGTAAAATTTAATTAAAGATAATAATTAGATCAAACGGTGCAAGGAAACAAAATCAATGTAAGGAACTATTAAAAAAGATTATTATTGTTATCGGAATAAGTTATTATAGTTGGCTATATTACAATATAAAACAAAGTATTTATAAAGAAAGCACCTATATATGTACAGAAGCAACAAATATATAAATAAAAATAGGAGTGTTTTGTAGTAAAATAATGACTTTTTAAAATGAAAGAAATAGGCAAGGTTAACTTGTAATATTTTGAATTAAAATCAGTAGAAACTCTAGTTTAGTCAAAGATAAATTATGCATTTTTTCACAAAAATCATAGATAAAACTTGCATTTTAATTACATGCATTTAGTACTTCCATTATTTTCCTTAAAATTATTTATAATATACTTAATAAAAACATATATTATACCTCTCCTCCTTCATCAAACCAATACCACTTAATACCTAACTCAACATTCAAACATAATTTTCTTTTGATTTCAACTTTTTATTCAATAATTTATCATTTTTACCATTTCTTTTCTTTGTTCATGGATGCAAATATGGACAATAATTTTTTATTAGAAATCCAATCATAAATTGACATGGATATTTATTTAGAGTACTAATCCAATATTGATACTAATGCTTTTAATATTATCTATTTGCACATCAAAATATCAACATGGTATGATATTTATAACCAAATCAAATTATTATCCATGTAAGTTAAAATATATAATCATGTTCCTTTACGGATAGAATATATGACGTTACCTTTCAAGCACAAACAAATATATAAATATAATATTGCTTATAAAACGATACAATATATCACTTTTACAATCTTAAGAATAGTTTATCGATAAATAATTGAAGAATAGTAAAGAAACATTTGTTGAAGTTATAAAATGATAATCATTATATTTTCCCTTATGGAGCTAAGACTAAAAATGCTTCTGAACTAATTCTAAAAAAGGAATCACATAAAATAAAATGACGGATTAAAAATAAGTTCGCTAATCTATTAGCATTAAAGAGGATTACCATGTAAATTCTTCCAAAAAATTTAATTTCAATTAAAGATAATCAATTTCAACTACTTCTCAATTTTGTTTAAGTTCAAATCAAATGGAGCTGATAGTAATCAATTTCTGTTATCAGTTACATGGTAGTATTGTTTACTATGATCTTTCTTATATGAAATTGGTTAATTAATAAAGATTATCAGTACTATGTGAGCACATTCGTTATACGTGTGTGAATAAACATATGTAAAATTTTATTTTATTATATACGATAAGGCATATATACGCACATAACCAACTATGATTTATATACAACGCTTTAAGATAATACTTCTATTAAGAGTAATATTTATGCTCAATTTCATATCATAAAATTTAAAGTGGTCACCATAAACAGTAGAAACTGTGAACTAAACTAAAAGTACATGTTTGGTAAATTGTTTTGTATTCTCTACTAAATGTATAAAATTTAAAATTTTGAACTATGCGTATTTTCGGGTAGTTTAAAAGTGGTTTTCAAATTATTAGTATCATCAATTTGACATTGGTGCATTTTGAGAAAGAAGCATCGATGACAATTTTTTTTTAAATTTGTGAACGACTAATGAATATGCTACTGATTAAAGTGTTAAAAAATACCACGCCACCTACATGATCCCAATTAATTAAAATGTGAACAAATGCCATGTGAGAATGAATTTGCAGCTAGTTCCAGATGGAACTGGGAGTAGAAGTAAATTATTTTCTAAAGATATTTACTAACTTAAACTAATGTAGAATAATGTACAATATGAATTTATGGTATTTTTGATTCAAAATTAATCTATAGAATTAATTACATGTCAATTAAAGAATCCTTCCTCAATGCTAGTTAAATGAATTGCCACTAATTTGAGAATTCAACTAAATGTAATTAACCGAATGTTAAAAAAGGAAAAAAAAAATTGAAATCATATATCACATTAAAACTTAGCCTAAAATCACTATGTTAACTAGAAATCTTGTCAATGCCCCAAAGTAGAATTAAAGGACAGGGTCAATTCCTTGTGATTTCCTTTGGATGACTTGAGGAGAGTGGAATGTGTATATTTTCTTTTGTATCCCTTCGATCGGACGGCGATGGTAAAAATTTGCTTAGATCGACCTTTCGGCTCGATTGAAAGGGTTGGTTTCTTTCCTTATCAGCCTTTCAATCTTGCTGAGATGGTTTGGTTTTCCCTTCGAAAGCTCTCATTTTGAAGTGGATGTAGAACCCAAACGGATAACCTTAGGAATCTCTAAGTGAAGACTGTCTTAATGGGTTTCAGCCTTGCTGAAGGCTTAAGTCATTGAGTGGCTTGATCTTCAGCCAAGAATCTAAGATAGAGGTTTTGACCCTGTCGAAAGCTATAGACTTAAATGTCTGGGGTTAGATTGGAAATCTCATGTTAACATGATTTGGAATTAGGTTTTGATCTTGTCAAAAGCTGGATCCATAGACACCTTGCGTTAGGTTTGGGTTTCTATGGTTCTAGTGGATTGAGGTTAGGTTTCGACCTTGTCGAAAGCAGATACCGAAAGGAAGTTAGTCTGGAGAATATAACTGAAGTCACTTGAATATGATAGGTTTTGATCGGGTCGGAAGGGACCTTTCGATACAGTTGATACCTGTAACATAAGGTCATATTTGCAAAAAGTTTAAGAAACAGTAAAGTAATTAGAAATATTGAAGACTTCCCTTTATTAGCTCAAAGAAGACTTTGTTAATCGATTTCCCTAATTCGATCTACAAATTAGGGTTTTACAGCTTTTTTAATTAAGAAAATACAAGATGGGAATGACTGAGCTCGAATCCCTAAAACCAGACTTATTGGGTCATATTTATAAATGCAGGTCAGCACCTTTTGACCCCAATGCTTTCGACCTAGTCGAAAGGCGGCTGCCGTTTTGACACTAGTATGCTTCTACCTTTGTTGAAAGGAGTGGTTGTGCTTTCCTCATTTATGTTTCTTTGTAATAGATTTCGACTTGTCGATAGGCTTTATCTAGTGGTTTCAAAGATTTTGAGATGCTGATGGTTGCTTCCGAACTCTTGCCTATGACTTGAAGTGGAACCTTCATGGAAAATAAAGGCTTCGACCAGTTCGAAAGGATAGGTTTATCTTTCAAAAGGGTTGTTCAGGCCAATACATGCTTTTTGAGTGGTTGAGTGAAGGCGAAACCTTTGGTTTCAAAAGGTTTGACGCGTATTTGAAGAGTTGTCCTATATTGTCTTCGAAAGGTGTTACTTCAACTCATTCGAAAGGTCTTCAATCATGTGGAATCACCTGCTTCGAAAGGTGGTCACTGAAGGTGGAAGGGTGCTTTTGACTCTTCGACCCCTTCGAAAAGTAAAGAATATTCTGGCTTTTGGTTGTAGCAACATTTTAACCACTTTTAACGGTTTTGAAGCTTTTGGACTTTGGCTGTAGTATCCATTCGACTCTCTCGAAAGGTTTGGTTGGGTTTTTTCATCTTATTCTTCTTTATCTTCTGTTCAAACAGGTTTCGATGAAGTGGAAAGGAATTTTTGGTAGTAATATTTAGCCCCCCCTTTGAATGGATGCACCCGAGTTTCTAAGTCAACCATGTTGAAACCAAGAAACTTCCCGCCTTTTGACATTCCCGCGTAAATCTCGATCATTTATTTAAATATAATCTAATGGCCTGCCGCCTTCTCTGACTTTTCTTATAAAGTATGTTTTCTTCTTCTTCCTCTTCACTTATCTACGATCAAACCAACTTCGAGAAATTGTAAAGAGATTTCCAAAGATTTCCTAAATCGCTTTTTCGTCAATCAAAGAAGAAATCAGATCCAATGTAAGTAAAATTCATATTGTTTTGCAAATATCTTTTCCTTTCTTTGTTTTCTATATTTTACTTGGCATTTCTAATTTCCTAGATCATATAATCAAAATTTTGATTTAAAACTATTCTTATTAAAAGCATGTTGAATTCGATTCACTGAGAATTGTTTGAATTTCAAGTTTCAATCCTCCTGAGGGAATTCCACGATTTGATTTCATGAATCAATTAAGTTTAATTTCCATTAAGTTTTGCGCTGAGTCTAATTCAAATTTCCATCATTACTGTTACTTTTAAGAAGGTTTGAATTTTCATTTTAGTGATTTCAAAATCAAAAAGGCTAATCCATGTTTAACATTGTTAGTTTAATGGTTTTCATTGAATTTTTATTAAATTTTTGGATTCCTGGATTTGAAATTGAGTTTGGGGAAGAAAGGGGTTTCTACTTTCTTCGCCCGGAAGCTTTGGAATTGTATGGATTAAAAAATCGACGCCATAAATTTACGTTTCTACCCCTTCGAATGGGTTTAAGGCGAGGACTTTTACTTTGCTTTCTTATCCTCTTTCGATGAGGTTGAAAGGTGTTGTAGCGCTGATTTGACTGATCTAGTCGAAAGGTTATATAGTGAAGTAGTATGCAGTTAACCCTCTAAGTAAAATGTCTCAACCAAGTCGAAACCTTTTGTGTTGATTGTCATCTTTTCTTTTTAGTATGCTTTTCGAAATAGTGGCTCCCTTTCGACCTTATTGAAAGCTTCTGTAACTTAATGAGTCGAAACCCTTTATAAACATATTTCTCCAGCATTGCCCAAGCATTCCAAGTTCATATGACTTTAACTTGGGATTTTCAAATCAATGGGTGTATAACGTTTCGATGGCATTCATATTTCTCTTAGAAAACTTAACCCATTGGTTTTGACAGCGTCGAAGGGTCTTGTTACCTTGTTTAATGAATTTTAGTAGTGTTTATACTTAAATTGGTTTTACATTTCCTTCTAACAACATAGCTTTCGTTGAGTTTACAGCATTGTTGAATGGTCCCAATTAGACATACATTTTAACCCTCCCTTTCGATCTTGTCAAAATCTCAGTTAATGTTCATATTTGAGCTTTTAACATTGTGGAAAGGTGCCTGCTAAATGTTAATTTTTTTTATCCCTTTCAATTCTGTCTAAAGCTCTAAATTTCTGATTTTCTTTAACTTTAACATTCTTCAAAGAACTTGAGGTTTCATGTTTAAGCTGCAATAGTGGGTTTTTTTTTCAATTGCTAAAAGAATGTTAAGTTGATAATAAAATTGAAATTTTAACTGAAACGTTTTCACCTGGTAGAACCATGTGCTCTCCGAGGAAAATCAGGGCCACTTCCAAATATTCTTTCATATCAACACAAGACAAAGTAGACGCCATCCTTAATGATTATGGAATTATTGGTATGGAAGCTATCCCTCCTAGGGAATCTGACACCATCAGCAACCCTCCCGGAGGGTTTTTTGTCATAGAGCCATCCTTATATGGCATAATGGGTTTCTTCCATTTCTAGAATTTTTGTCCAATTCTTTCTCATCTCGAAATAGCTTCAACCCAGCTGTCCCTGAACATGTACACTTGCCTTCTGTCTCTGGAGTTGATGGCATTAGAGTCTGGCCTCCCCTCTTTGAATGCCGAAGTTTTGGACCACTTGGTCCGACTGGTCAAGCTTAGCAATTTCAATAGCGAAATCTATAGGGCGAACCCCCCGAAGAAGCTGATATCAGAGGGTGTTAACAAGTTTAGAGACTAGGAGAACCAGTTCATCTTCATCAAGTGCTTCCCAAATATCAGTGGGACTTTCTCTGCCCCCCATAAGTTCAGATTTTTTTTATTATTTTCCTTCTGTTCAGTGGTTTTTCTTATCTAATCTTCTCTTTTGTCAGGTACCCCTTCTAAAGAGCTAAATGAGGAAGATAAGAGAACTTTGGGTCTCTGATTGTAGCCTCAAGCAAGATCGGGAGTAGATCGATAAATTTGCAAAAGCATTCTCTTCTGCCGGCTGGCTAAAAGATCCTCGGCAATCCTCCTTCTGTCCAACATACCTACCGAAGCAAACGCTTCCCTCTTTGGGAGGCCCATCAAAATTTTCTCCCATGTCATCCAACTATGCTGACCATGCCGGTAAGTGATAAACGCCGTGCTTGTTAATTATTACTGTGTTGTTTTCTAAAATTAATCCACTGACCTATAGTTTCTCTAAATTCTTTTCAATTGCTCCTCAAGTGGATGAACTGTGAGGAACAGTTTCTTCGACTCCCAGAAATCGACAATGATACATCCTCGGTATTCACTTGCCATAAATCCAAATGCCGGAGAAGCAGATTCTCAAGGGTAAGAAAGAAAAATAAGACAGAACAGAATCTCACACATGTTGTTTCAACATAAAATCTTTGCAGCGGAAATTAAAATACATTTATCAGAGTTAAACATGGACAGTTATAAATTCCTGTCCTTACAAATTTGTGGAATAATATAGTGCAAGAGTGTAGTGGAAATAGACCAAAATCTTCAAAAAATCTTCTGACTCCATACTTTGAGCTCCATCATGTTTTCTTCAAAACTAAACCTGACTACTTGGCTGACCAAGAAATTTAGGGCACTCAGAGTTAAGGAAAAGGAAAATAATCTCCAGGACGGTCATGGGACTATTGTGAGCATTCAAAATACGCGTTTTGAAAACAAAGAGTTATCTCATAAGATCATGCCGCACATAAACACAACACAGGTTTTTACCTTATGATAACCAAATCCTTATTACTTAAAATCACTTGATATTATTATTAATGACATATCATTGAAAACATTTGCAAGTAAACTTATTAATCTTAGCCGAAATGTTGCATTATTAAATTCCAGCAGACCACCTTGTAATACAAGGCTTCTACATCCAAAATATTTTGGGCTCTTATTGTAGAACGGGTTTCCATACAAATGACTAGGTAAAGGGACTATCTTTCGACAGTACATCTCTAGAGGAATGTATCGAGGTCAATAGAATATTTGCGCCTATACCAACACAAGACCGGCCTATCTTTGCTTAGATAGTACTAAATATGTCATCGCTCCGTTTGTTACTGACCTATCCAAGAATCCTCATAGCATACATCCACATTAATTTAAACCCAAACGTCATAGCAAGTAGAAATATATCTAGAAGAGGATGGTCATACCCTAATGGTTGAGAATCACATAGCCTTGCCGTATCCATCCTGTTTCGACCATTTCCCGGTGTGAGGATTGAGGTAGCGATTACCTTTATCATACCACATCGTCTTCCTTTGAATGCCACACCGCTATTCCATCGATCACTATTGAATTACACAAACATACAACCTCCGATCTCATACGTCTCAGAGAAGGGTGTTAAGTGAAAAGAAGTTCCCTTCTCCGCTACTAAACAGATCTACGTTTATAAAAGTCAACGATGAAATTTCAAGAATGCAATGTCAGACATCCATCCATACAAGTTCGTTCTGAGACTGAACGAAACCGAAGGCACTCTCCTACCACATCCTATCGAGAATTATCCCTATGATTAGTAGCAAAAAGTCCTTTCAACCCAAAGAGTTTAAAAAAATGAAGGGACCGCTGCTACTTTGTTATTCGGGAGCTATCCAGAATTATCAACAAGCAGTCCTTTCCTCCCGAAAATCCTTGGTCTTCATTCATCATTCTCTCCATTAGGTTTTCATCTTTTGAATGCATACATTAGTTTGAAGTGGTTTTCAATAGGAATTAACCCAGATCCGACCCTGGTTCCTTCTAACCGGTCATCGATAAAAAAGAGGTTTTGTGAATCGAGAACCATTCTTTAACTTGTCAAGTACTTTTTATCTTAATCTGTTTTTTAGAGATATACAACTTTTAAAACACTTCTTTCCGGTATATACGGAATCTTTAAATCTCGCTTATCACAGCCTTTGATTACTTAAAAACTTTTAAAACTTAGAATAATTAGAAATCACTTCATTTTACAAGGAAACATTTCCATAGTTATTTCATTTAAATCTTAACAAAGATTTCTTAATTTAAAACTCATTCTTTTGATTTCAGTGAAACCATGTTATCTAGGATGTTAATCCAAAACCAGTCAATATTAAGTGAGCAGAATCTATAGAAATCATCTAATTCTACTCAATATCAATCCCCTTATTTGACAAATACTATGCGTGGAATAACGGTGAAATCACCTTTTAAATTCCATGAAGTGGAATAGTATGAGTTCCCTCTTCGAGCTTCAATACCGAGTACAAGAAGAACATCTCTATAAAATCCAAGTTGTTTAAATTTGGAAAATTAAATCCTTTATTTACTAACTCGTTTTCAACATTTCGACCTTATCTATTCCTCATCGAGGGAAGAGGCCGGGTGAGCCAGGGCATAGGTTGCTCCTGAAAGTCTCCCTTGTTTTAAGTACATCACATCCGAATCTCACGAATAGAACAATCCAGTTTACTCATCGGCCTTTAGAGCCAAGATTGAACCACTATTTATAATAGCTTTTTCTTTAATTCATTTATTTGAACTTCCTTTAATAAGCTAGAAATCCTCCAAATCATTATGAAAACTCTTAATTATCCATTTGAATCTTTTTACAAAGGATTTGTTAAGAATTTTTAGGTTTAAAACTATATTTCAAAAGTTATAGAAAAGTGTGCGGAAAGTGCTCTTTTAAGCTATTTTGATCAAAACGACTTTTTGTTATTTGAAAATTCACTTTTATTACTCAAACAACTTTAAGACCATTTTAAAACTTATAAGATTTATTCCGTATTTTTAACAATTTTTTAACATAATTTTCAAAGAAATCCAATTTTGGATTTCTAACTGCAAAATCAGGATTTTTTTCAAAACTTGTTTTACTCATATTTCAAAATCTACTTGTTTAAATCTAAATTTTCTTTCTTTTTTAGAAAAATTTGGATACAATAGTTCAGAAAATTTTATCTCGAAGAATTCCGAGATATATTCCAACTTTTATACTTGTTTAACTTTTATAGCTCGAAATCACGAACTATCATTATGCGACACGCTTATTTTTTAATAAATTTTATATTATTTTTCAAACTTCACCAAAACACTTCAAGATGTTAAAAAAACACTTCAAATAATATTTTAAACCATTTTAAAGATACTCAACAATTTCATATACACCAATTCATTAATTCAAGGAAAGTGGTCCTTTGTGTTTATCGATGTGTATATTCTTGACTTGCGTATATTTCTGACATTCATATGAGAACAACCAAACTTGACGATCAAAGCATATTAAACATTTGTTTGCAATATCATATCATCATCCAACATATAGTATAATAGTTTTAGGAGTTCTTATCGTCATTTCCACTGGAACTAGTTTTAAAACGGCTATAGCTTCATTATCTCGAAATGAAACTCGTCGAGCTTGGATCCTTGAAATGGCTTGGCCTAGCCTTGGTTCTCACGGCCTAGGTTGGAAAGTGGGTAGAGCTCGCGGCCAAGGATGGTGGATGGTGATGCCTTGGGTTTGAGAGTTGGAGTGATGAAGATTGAGTTTGTTTTGAGGTTTTTAACTATATATAACTATATATTATGATTTAATTTATTTTTGAAACAAAATTTGACATTATTTCTCTTAGGATGGAAGCCATTAAAGTGGAAGAAAAAGCTTGAAAATATGAAGAGGAAGATGAATGAAAACGAAGAGAAGATGGTTGGGTATTTATAGGAAAAAGGAAGAGTATAAAAGAAGACATGTACACATCACTTTTATCACTACTTCAAGGCTTCTCCAACACACTTCCCCTCTTCACAATGCACGGTTAAAGCCCCCTATGTGCACTTCACTTCCATCATCTAATGTATACATATGTTGACTTATTTATGCTTAAGAAGTAAGAAATCCTTAAAATATATTATTTATTTTATATTATATTTCTTATACTTAATTATATTTATATATGTATGTTTATATGTGTATTATAATGTAAATTTAACCTATATATGTATGTACATGTAGGTGTTTAACACTTCAAATGTCTTCGAACAACTTTTGTTTGTTAAATCATTGAAATCTAGAGAACCGATATCAGTCACATTTTCACTTATACTCTAACGTACATATATTTGTAAAAAAACTTCAAAAATAAATTTCTTATCATTTTAAACTAATAGAAATGGTAATATTTGAATTATAAAACCATATAAACTCATAATAAAAATTATTTACAAAAATTGTTATTATACCGATAAAGCGATACCGATCTTTCCTTATATTTTCAAATCAATTATATCTCTTTATAAAACTATTATAATTGATTTATTATCACTTTATAGTTATTCAAAATGAATTATCATTTGTTTAAAATAATTCTTCGGATGATTTTAAATAATTATTAAATCATTATAACTTGATTGAATTTTGAATTAATCTATATTTAAATACGATGCCACTGATCGATATAAATCCCAAGGAAAATATTCATGTAAATACTTATTCAAAATAAGTTTATTATTATTTCTTATTATTTATTATTACTTGAAATAATATTATTTGTATTATCAACCTTTTATTTGCAAAATTTTAAAAAATAAATATAATCTATCAACATGAAAATAGGCATAAGGACAAACTTAGAAATTTCTTTAAGCTGGAGGACATCAAGTTATTTTTTTGGCTGAAGGACAATGTTAGTTATAACTAGCATTTTCTATAGTGTAAAACTGAATATAATGCTAGTTATAACTAGTATTTTGTATAGTGTAAAAGTTGAATATAATGATAAATATAACTAGAATTTTTCCTTCAACCTAAAAATAATAATTCATGTCCTGTAGTCTAATTTTTTTTCAAAGTTTGTCATTTTCCCTAATTCTCTTATTTATCAAAGTGATAAATTGGCGGGTCGTTACAGACTTCCTCTCTTAAAAGAATTTCGTTCCCAAAATTACCCAAAACAAAAACCCAAAGGTATATCCCATAATATTTATTTATAACTCATTTCCGTATGATGTATATAGATCATCCGTACACAATATCTGATTTGAATTCACAACTTTACTTCCGAACTGGTATCGATCCCCCGTTCCTCTAGTGCGGACTCTGACCAGGCTTTCTGATCAGAACTTTAGTTCTCCTTGCATAGCTCTCAACAATGATAGCAAAATCAACCATCTAACCATAAACCCTCATCAATTTTTGTCTTCAAGAATCGAGTGATAAATCCTTTTTCACATAAGTGTTAAACACGAAAAAGTTCTGCACTCAAATTTTAGATTAAATAGTGCGACGAAACAATCCACATACTTCATGTGTTTTTTTTAAAAAATTTATGAAAATATTTCATAAAACTTTCATCTTTTATTCAAACTTTTATAAAGATACTTCTTTATACATAACCATTATACATTTTTATTTCCAAATATTTTAACTTTTAAGAAAACATTTCTTTCAAAAGATAAATATTCTTTTATTATAACATATTTCTAAACATACCTTCATGATTTCTAAAATACTCATTTTCAAAATAATTCATTGAATTGATAAATTAACGTAAACTTCCTTTTAATAATATCAAATGTGAAAACTTTCTTTGTTTAGTCAATACTTCATTTATAGTTATATGTTCTTTTTACTTATACAAGTTAATACTTAAAAAATATTCATATAGTTATTCAATTACTTTAAGTATATTCATAAATTACTTGACAAGTTTTACTTACTTTAAAATATAATCAAAGAGATTAAAGCAATTACTACCAAAACATCATTAAAATGAACTTCTCTCTTTCTTTTATTATTTGAACTCGTAACATTTCCTATCTTTATATAAAAGACTCCAATACTCGTTATTATCTATTAAAATAAATTTATTTAAAATCTAAATACATTCATAAGATTTCTTCCAAAGTGTCATTTAAGGGTTTAAAAACAAATGTAGCTAAAAAATCATTTACAACAAACCCAAACCATTTAACTTTAATTATTGCTTAAAGATTAGTACTAATAAAAAGTTGGGACAATCATCATTTTATAAATCCGGGCATTCTTACATCATTTAAACCTTCCGACACTAGGGTCCAAAAAGAAGATTGCCCTCCCCCTCTAAACTGTTAAAACTCTAAATACTATATCAAAACCAACCATTATACTCATACATACTCAACTCCTCGGATTCCATTCCTACTTTTCTGAATCTAAAGATAAAGGTGGACTCCTACCTCCCCTTCTCCCTCTTCTTCACTATCCAACTCATCATCGGCCTCGTTGTCGTCCTCCTCTTGTACTTGTTCAATTCCCTAGGGTAATCACGGCTGATTCCATGCGACACGTCCCAAGCTTATTGGTATACCAATATGATTCCTCCTTCTTCCAACTCCTCTAATCCTTGCACATTTTCTTCCTACGGATTTTCAAATTCATCGACTCCCTCCTCTTCTTCTTCTTTTGTCGTCTCCTCATTGTTGCTTTCTATTGCTTCCCAGTTTACGTATGAACTAGACGATGCCTCCTTCCATATACCGTAACGCCCCACTTCGAGACCCACATTAGCAAAGAGTATTACAAGGTAATACCGTCTGCTAATACGGAGAATGGAGCTGGATAGGAGCGACCATCTATAGCCTTATCTTAACTTGTGGAAAGAGAAGATGGAGGAAGAAAGTGTTAGAATAATACGTACTGTTTTCTGATTTATTTCTCTCCAACCAGGCTTTGGGCCAAGTTAATTAAACATTTTCCTTGCTCATATTCCATATCACATTTCTCCACTCATTCGATATGATAGGGTTTGGATCTTCCATTTTCTCATATTCCTCCTCAATTGGTTTTACCTCCTCTTTTACGAGTTTTGATTCCTCTTCCATTAGCTCATCCTCCTCTGTTCGTTCTAGAATGGAATTAGCATGATCCGCCACCCAATTTCCCTCCGAGGCTTGCTCGGGTTTGTTGACATTGGAAATTATAATAATTTCTGGAGATGGGGTTGGTATACGCATTCCAGCAATATGCAAACCATTTTCATCCCTACGAATATACGAGGCATAGTCTTCCCTAATCGGAGATCTACCATTGCTAAGTGGAAGTACTGGCCGTTCCTCTTCATTATTAGGGAGAACTATAAGGTTAACCTTTTCGCCCCAATTTGCTCTAGAGAATTCCTCTTTCGCATAACTTCTCCCATTTGGTTTCTACAAGACAAACAATTATTCTTTTAGATACAAGTGGTAGGTAATTGCTAGCATATTCATAGGTAGAGAGGTTTGGTCAATACTCAAAAAAATTTCGAGGTTCATGCCTAGAGGTAGCTTTTAAAATTCATTGTACAATATTTATTTATTTCCAAAATTCTTTGAAAATTTTACCAATTATATATAATTAGATAAAATAATTTCATATAAAACCAAATTCTTTTGTATATTTTATTAATACATACGCGCTCATATACACACACACACACACACTTAAATTCATTCTACGGTGTTATGGACCCCATATCTAGTGAGTTGCTCATCCTAGGGCATTTCTAACCCTATCTCTGATGAGTCTTTTACCCCTATCGGGCTCAATTATTTTCTCTACCTGAGGTATGATACCAAATATGGGGACCCGTTTTTTCGACTCCTAGAGATCGACACTAATACATCCTTGGTATTCACGTGCCGTAAACCCATGTGCCAGAGAGTAGATTCTCAAGGGTAAGAATGAAAAATAAGATAGAACAGAATCTCACACATGTTATTTCAACATAAAATCTTTGCAGCGAAAACTAAAATAGATTTATTAGAGTTAAACATAGACAGTTATTAATTTCTGTCCTAATAATTTTGTAAAATACTACAGTACAAGAGTGTAGTAGAAATAGAAAAAAATCTTCAGAAAATCTTCTGACTTCATGCTTTAAGCTCCATCCAACTTTCTTCTAAACTAAACTTGACTACTTGCATGCACGAGAAATTTAGGGCACCCAGAGTTTAAGGAAAAAGAAAATAATCTCCAGGTAAGCCATGGGACTGGTGTGAGAACTCAAAATACTCGTTTTGAAAACAAAGGGGTATCTCATAAGACCACGTCGCACATAAGCCAAATCATCATTATGTAAATTCACTAGATATTATTATTAATGACATATCTTTGAAAACAATCGCATGTAAATTTATTAATATTAGCCGAAGTTGTTACGTTATTAAATTCCACCAAACCACCTTGTAATACAAGGCTTTCTAGATCTAAGGTCTTACGGGATCTTATTGGGAACGGGTTTCCATGCAAATGACCTGGTGAAGGGACTACCTTCCGACAGTACATCTCTAGAGGAACGTACCGAGGTCAACAGAACTTTTGCACCTCTACCAACACAAGACCGGCCTACCACTCCTTAGATAGTACCGAATATGTCATCACCCCGGTCGTTGCCGACCTATCCGAGGATCCTCGTAGCATACATCCACATTAATTTTAACCCGAACATGATAGTGGGTTGAAATATATCTAGAAGGGAAAGATCATACTCTAATGGTTGCGAATAACATAGCCTTGCCGCATCTACCCTATTTTGGCCATTTTCAGGCGTGAGGCTTAAGGTAGCGATTACCATTATCATAGCACATCATCTTCCTTTGAATGCCAAACTACCATTCCATCGATTACTCTTGACTTTCACAAACATTCAACCTTGGAGCTCTTATGTCCCAAAGAATGGTGTTAAGCTCAAAGAAGTTGCCTTCTCCGCCACCAAACAAATGTATGTTTATAAAAGTCAATAATGAATTCTTAAGAATGCAACGTCAGATATCCATCCATAAAAGTTCATTCTGGGTTTAAACAAAATCGAAGGCATTCTTCTACCACATCTTGTCGGGAATTATTCATAGGATTAGTAGCGAAAAGTCCTTGCAACCCAAAGAGTTTCAGAAATAAAGAGACCACTGCTACTTTAGTATTTGGGAGCAAACCAGAATTATCAACAAACAGTCCTTTCATCCCGAAAATCCCTTGTCTTCATGCTTTATTCTATCTATTAAGTTTTCATCTTTCGAACACATACATTGGTTCGAAGTGGCCTTCAGATAGGAATTACCCCCAGATTCAACCCTGGTTCCTTCTAACTAATCATCGATAAAAAGAGATTTTTTGAATATAGAATCATTCTTCATTTAATTAAGTTCTTTCTATCAAAAACCATTTTTTAAGAGATATACAAGTTTGAAAACACTTCTTTCCGATATATATGGAATCTTTAAACCTTGCATACCGAAACCTTCTATTACTTAAAATATTTTTAAACTTGGAATAATTCGAAATCATTTCAACTTACACTTAGGAAGACATTTCCAACATTTTTTCATTTAAATCATAACAAAGATGTCTTAGATTAAAACTCATACTTTTTATTTCATTGAAACCATGTTATCTAGGATGTTAATCCAAAACCAGTCAATATTAAGTGATCAGAATCTATAGAAATTATCTAATTCTACTCAATATCAATCCCGTTATTCAAGAAATACTACAGGCAGAATAACAGTGAAATCAACTTTTAAATTCCACGAATAGTAAGAGCTCCCTCTTCGGGCTTTAAAACTGAGTACAAGAAGATCATCTCTATAAAATCCAAGTTGTTTAGATTTGAAAAATTAAATCTTTTTTTACTTAACTCGTTTTCGGTATTTCAACATTATCTATCCCTCTCCTAGGGAAGAGACCAGGTGAGCCTGGAGACTGGTTGCTCCTGAACATCTTCTTTGTTTAAGAACCTCACATTTGGATCTCACGAATAGAAAAATCCAGTCTACTCATTGGCTTTTAGAGCTAAGAATAAACCATTATTTTGATAATTCATTTATTTGTACTTTATTCAATAAGCTAGAAAACCTCTAATTATAAAAGTCTTAACTATCCATTTGAAAACATTTACAAAGGATTTGGATACGAATCGTTAAGTTTAAAACTATATTTCAAAAGTTATAGAAAAGTGCTGCGAAAAGTGCTCTTTTAAGCTATATTGATCAAAACGACTTTTTATTATTTGAAAATTCACTTTTATTACTAAAATCACTTTTAGACCATTTTAAAACATCTATAAGATTTATTCCACATTTTTAAACAATTCTAAAACATCATTTTGAAGAAATCCAATTTTGGATTTCGAACTGCAAATTCGAGATTTTTTTTCAAAAAATGTTTTACTGGTATTTCAAAATCTACTTGTCAAATTCTCAATTTTCTTTCTTCGTTGGAAAACTATGGATATAGTAGTTCAGAATATTCTTATCTCGAAAAATTCCGAGCCATATTCTAACTTTTACACTTGTTTGGCTTTTATAGCGCGAAATTGCGAACTACTATTACGTGATGCGCATATTTTTGACTAAATTTTCTATTTCTTTTCAAACTTCACTAAAACACTTCTAAACGTTCATAAACAACTTCAAATACATTTTAAACCATTTTAAAGAGATTTAACAATTTCATATACACCAATTCATTAATTCAAGAAAAGTGATTTCCTTTGTGTTTATCGACGTGTATATTTGTAACTTGCTTATATTTTCGACATTCATACGAAAGCAACCAAACTTGATGATCAAAACATGTTAAACATCAATTCGCAACATCATATCAGCATCCAACATATAATATAATTGTTTTTGGAGTTCTCACCTTCATTTCCACTCAAACTAGTTTAAAAACCGCTATAGCTTCGCTATCTCGAAATGGAAATCCACAAAATTGAGCTTCGATCGTTGAAATGGCTTAGCCTAGTCTTGGTGCTCATGGTCTAGGTTGGAAAGTGGGTGGAGCTCATGGCCAAGGGTGGTGGATGGTGATGCCTTGGATTTGGGAGGTGGAGAGATGAAAATTAAGCTGTTTTAAGGTTTTTAACTATATATAACTATATATTTTGATTTAATTTCCTTTTAAAATAAATTTTGACATTATTTCTCTTAGGATGAAAGCCATTAAAATGGAAGCAAAAGCTTGAAAAAATGAAGAAGAAGATGAATGAAAATGATTATGAGAAGATGGTAGGGTATTTATAGGAAAAAGGAAGAGTATAAAAGAAGACATATGCACATCACTTTTGTCACTACTTCAAGGCTTCTCCAACACACTTCCCCTCTTCACAATGCATGGCCAAATCCCCCCTCCCATGTGCACATCACTTCCATCATCTCATGTATACAAAGGTTGACTTATTTATGCTTAAGAATTAAGAAATCCTTAAAATATATTATTTATTTTATATTATATTTTTCATAATTGATTATATATATATATATATATGCGTGTGTGTTTATATGTATATTATCATTTGTATGTCACATATATATGTATGTACATGTAGGTGTTTAACACTTCGAATGTCTTCGAACAACTTTTGTTTTGTTAAATCGTTGAAATCCGTAGAATCGATTATCGGTCACATTTTCATTTATACTCTAACATATATATATTTTAAACAAACTTTAAAAATAAATTTATTATCATTTTAAACTAAATAAACCATCATATTTGAATTATAAAACTATATAGATTCATATTAAAAAAATTTTACAAAAATTGTTACTATACTGATAAAGCGATATCGATTTTTCCTTATATTTTCAAATGAATTATATTTCTTTATATAACTATTATAATTGATTTATTATCACTTTTTAGATATTCAAATGAATCATCATTTATTTGAAATAATTATTTGGATGATTTAAAATAATCATTAAATCATTATAACTTGATTAAATTTAAACAAATCAATATTTAAGTACGATGCCACTAATCGATATAAATCCATGGGAAATATTCTTGTAAATACTTATTCAAAATAAGTTTATTATTACTTATTATTACTTGAAATAATGTTATTTGTATTGTTAACCTTTTATTTGCAAAAAATTTAAAATAAATATAATTTATCAATGTGATAAATTCGCAGGTCGTTACAAAAGTCCACCGGTGATCTTGCTACTCCTTGCTCGACATTACACACGTCATCTTTTTCCTAGGCCATTGCCAGGTCGAAGATGGCTACTAAAAAAAGCTAATCAAAATGTCTGCGGTGGAGCTACTTCAAAAGAAATTTAAAGTGGTTGTGGCTAATGATTCTCTACCGCTGGTTGAAGTGGAGTTTGTTAATGTTGGGGAGTCTTTAAAGAGTCCATTGTCGAAGCTCCTCATGTCATGCCTAAAGAAACTACCTCCAAAGTCGATCCGCTTTCATGCATCATTGTCTCCAACTTTTTGAGTGTAGTTGAGCAGATGCAAAAGGCATTGCGAACTTCGACCTGTACTAAAGTTCTAAATCTTCCGGCACCATCACCTTCCACACCCCCAATGATTTCAAAAGATGGTCCATTATTTTTTAAATTCGCCATCATTTACTTCTATTCAACCGCCACCCTCCATTCCTGCTTTGGAAGAACACTACCGATTCCTTATCAAGCAACAACTCTTGTTATGTGTTATAATATTATTATCTATGTTTTTTCTTTAAGACTTACAAGTTATGTTGTATTCTTCTTTTTAATTTCCAAGAGTTGGCTAGTTTTGCACAAGCAGGCGTCTAAGTCTTCTGTTGAGTCCTTCAAGTTTCGAGAGGAGATTTTTTCCTTAAAGAACCAAGTTTCTTCTTTATCTGCGGCAAAAGATGAAGAAGCCTTTGAACTGGACTTAAAGGAAAAGGTCAGAATGACAGCAAAGCATGCTAGTTTAAAGAAAAAGTTGGAAAAGAACAAAGCCTCCTTGAAACTGGCTGTTGGCACCATTTCGGACGCGTAGCAGTGAGTATCGCAATTCCTTGACTTATCTCTCAAAGACATCATTATGAACTCCTTTGAAGACGCCTTAATGCTCGCTTATGCTTATATTGTTGTTAAGTGCCTTGAATTGAGTTTCCCCTCGCTCGACCCTGCTCTTATTGATAGGGTAATGGATAGAATCAAAAAGATGGATCAGGGGATTGAAGTTGCCAGGATGGAGGAAATCAACGCCTTCAAACTTCTTTCTTTTGAAGTTCCTCCTTTTGAAGTTGAGTCCGACTCAGAGGATGAAGGCAATAAAGATGATGCTGTCAAAGAGGAGGGGAATAATGATGATGATAATAACAACGACGACAATGATGAAGATGATGACAACGCTGACGGTGGCCAAGGTTTAGGTGGTGACAGAGAAGGTCACACTGAGTCTTCTGACAAAGATGGAGACGGTAATACAAGAGCTCCTGAGAAAGGGTCATCTCCTCACAAAACAATCCCTCTTGAATCTATCGCCCCCTTTGCTCCTTAAGAAGATCCTACTTCTATTAATTTGATGTACCAAGAGGAAAAGAGCAGGTTTCTCAGACTTCTGTCCTAATACCTCAGGTATGGGACTCTCTACTTAAATATCTTTTAGTTCGAAGATAATAATAGTGTAAATCATTCATTTTTGATAAGGAAGAAATCTATCCTCCTCTATAAAACGAACTTAAAAGAAAACAAGCGGAGATATAAAAAATTGTATAGGGAGTTAGATAAGCGAATAAGGGAGTACAATGTACTTTCCAATAAATATCATAGGCTTAATAGAAGTGCATCAGTTGTAACGACCCAGAATTTTTATTAATTAAAATTTGAATATTTAATTAATTTTAAATATTAATAAGTGAATTTATAAGTCAAATAAATTTTTATTTGAATTATTGGATTTTATTGGATTATTAAATCGATAATTTAAAATGTTAAATTATGGAAATAATTGAAAATTGAGTTAAATATGATTGAAAATGATTTGTAAAATTTTATTTTATCATATTGAAGTTAGAACGATATTTTAGAACCTTTAAAATCGAATTAAAAGTTAATTTGTGAAAATTGAATATTTTAATATTAAAATCGACTAGTGAAAATAGTCAATTTTTGGATAGTCTCAGAATTGAACGAAACCAGTTCCATTGGATCCGTAATAGTTAGTTATTACCGGATTTCAATTTTCGTGTCAATCGGAGCTATCGTTTGATCGTGGCAGCTCGAAACGTATCGAATGATTTTTAATATTAATTTGGCGAGTTAAAATAGCCATTTTTCAAAAAGTCTCGGATTTCGACGAAACCAGTTTCATCGGATCCGTAATGTGATATTATTGTAAGGTTTCAAATTTCGTGTCGATTGGATTTACCGTTTGTCCGGTACGAATTAAAACGCCTAGAAATCGATTTAAATCGGTTTAATTTAAATTGAGCGTTTATAGCCATAACTCGCACAGATGTCCGAATTAGCTTTCGAAACCTGTTCCATTGTGTCCGGAACGCGGGGTAAACCCTAGAAACGCTGGTTACGGCGCGTAAATCGGAGTTCGGAATTTCCGGATGAATAGTGTTCGATTTTCTTCTATAAATAGAGACCCTACCCTTCATAAATAAAATAAATAAATAAATATCTCTAATCTAAACCCTAGCCGCCACCCTCCCCATGAATGGCCAGAAAACACCCACGTTTTCCCCTCGATTACTCCAAATCCGTCGACAATTAGCCTTAGGTTTCAACTAGAGAATTGTAGTGCACAACACGATCTTTAATATCAACGGTCAAGATCGCGAATAGCTTCACGAATCAATGGGAAAATGACCATGAAGTGGCCGGCCTGCGCACGCAAAACGAGGAGGAGGAGGGGGCCGAGCTTCAGGTGGTGGATGGTGGAGGTAGCTATCGCGAAGAGCTTCGAATTGCAAGTGGTTTGATCGAGTTTCATCGAGTTTTGACGTTGCAAATTTAAAACCCTAATTGGGTGTTGTATGGGTTGGGTGCGGCCTGTAGAGCAACGGGGAAGATGAAGATGAGAGGGGGTACGTTGTGCGGCTGTGATTGCGTGGGTCATGGATCGTGTGGCTCTGAATGCATGTAGGGTTTTAAAGTTAATTAAGGTTGTAAATTTATATATAGTTTAAATCGTGTAACTTCAAAAATTCATAACTTTTTCATACGAGGTCGAAAACGCGCGAAACCAGTTGCGTTGGAATCGTATGGACGAGCACTACGCTATGGAGTTGGTTTGGAGTCGTTTGGAGTTAGTGAGAATTTTGGGTAAAATTAAACTCCGTTTAATTTTATTCGAAATAAATCGCTAAAACGGAATTTAAAATCAAGGTGAGAACTTCTCACTCAATCGAATCAGTTTCGATTTTATTTTAAATAGTTAGATTTAAAATATTTGAATGCATGTTTGAATGTTGATTAATATCTATTGATTGTTAAAATAGACATTATACGCCGTTAGTAAGCGGATGTTATTTATTAAAAACATATACCGCGAATATTTCATAAACAGTGAAATTGGTATTATATATAATATCAATATATATATATTGGCATATGTATATATTGCAGTTGTTGATTTTTCGCATTTTTTGTTTAGCGGATGAGATCCTATTGCGCCGTCTATTAAGCGGATAATATTTTAAAATCCCATATACCGCGATAATTTCGTACTAGAGCGAAATTGGTATTGTGCTAATGTTTGTGAATGCAGGAAACAGGTTGGAGGGATCCAACTGGATTCCTCAACAGTATTTATTTGATTATGGATATTTTGATATTCGTTGATTATCATATTGATATATGATATCGTTATTTGTCGTGATTGACTATTTGGTGTGTAGCATCATTGGACCAAGTTTTGGAACTTTAAAATGATTTTTAAAGTGATTTTTGAAAATATATTATATGTTTGGAATTTGATCTATTTTAAGTAAATAAACGTTATAATTTTTAAAGTTATAAAAATTATGATTTTTGAGAGAAATAGTTAAAAACTGATTTTTGAGAATATGATGCTAATGATTTTATAAAATAGTAAAATCGGGATTTTTGAAATTATTGTGAGAAGTTTAAATATAGGATTTATGAAATTTAATTATTTTATAAATCAGAATGATGAAATTATAAAGGAGATTAAAGATGTTTTAAATATTAATATAAATTGATTTATATTAAGAGATTTATAAATGGATATTTATAAATTGAAATATTGACATTATAAAACGAGTTTTTATAAGTGTTAGAATAAATTGTAAATGAATTCCATAAATGAATGAAATTTATAGAATTATAAACGGTGAAGTTATAAATAGAATTTTATAAACAGTAGGTTTATAAAATTTGTAAAGTCATTAAAAGAATGGTTTTGGATAAATAATTTAATCTTATAAGTTATAAGATTTATAATTATGAAGTTCAAAGGAACGATTTTTGTAAAGTAATTGTTTTATAAGTATTTAACTTATAATATGAACCTTTAGTTTATAATTGAAATATAAATCGAATAGGTTAATAAAGGAGATTTATAAAGGAAGTTGTTATAAAATAATTAGAAATGGAGTTTATAAACATTGTTTTATAAATTCACAAACGACTTATTTTGATAAGTAAATTGTTATGATTTATTTATGGAGTTATATTCACGTTTTGACTGTGAATAACCCTTTGAAAAAAAAAATGTATAAAAGAATGAAAATTTGTTAACGTAGTATATTCACGTTTTTGAATAGTGAATAATATGTTAAAGAAATTGTTTTGAATGTGATGTTTTAAATAGAATTAAAACGATCTAACGATGTTTTAAAAGGCGTTGAGATTCGAAACCATAGATTTCAACATCTATTGTTGAAATAGACGTTTTCGAGAAATAAAAGAAAATGATGGACTATAACACTGTTGTTATAGTAAATGATTTCCGAAAGGAAATGTTTTGTATAGTATTGGGATTTATATATCTATTTTAATTTCGAATCCCTATACTAGTGATTTTGGGTTGTCGTAACGATGTTTTACGCAACATTCGTTTTGGCCCAAATAAATATGTTTATGAGAATGATTTCCTTGAAGAATGAAATATATACTTAATTTCGATTGAAGTATATTGAATATTTTCCAAGTGTTGAAAATAAATAGGTTCGTGAATTATTTATTTAATAAGTATGGAAATGTTTTCCAACATGAAGTGAACATTTATAATTTATCTTTTTGAAGAAAAATTGAAAATGGATAATTGAAATCGTATATGCATGATATTTTGGAATATAAATTCACTAGGGAATTTATAAAAGAAAGTAGAATTGGTTTAAAAATAAATATTGATTTATTTTTGAAGTGTTGAAATTTTATATCTTGTAAAGATATTTTGGAAAATAAATAATTTGGAAAATTATTTGGAATCTGGTGATGTATGCATATCAATTGATAGTTCAATAACCGACTATCAATATTTCCCTTTGAATGGGTAATTGATGTGATTTGTTTGAATTTGAATGCCACACTTATTTTTGAATAAGCGCTCACTATTCGGGTTAACCGGGAAAGGACCATGGGGTCGTATAACCCATTCCGAATATGTGATACGTCGTTGTGAATTGCATTGAAGACCGGTGTTGAAGACCGAGTATTTGCAAAAGCGATAGGATGACCTGTCGATTGACTCTGCACCGAGTTGCTCCGGTATAGAGTTCTCCATATGTGATGGTGAATCCGATCAGGATTGTGAATATCCGGATTGCAAGGGCTTCGTAAGAAGTGCCTTCGGTTTTGTTCGAGCCCGGAACAGACTTGTATGGATTGTATGTCTGACATTACAAATTGAGATATAAAGCCGATTTCATTCAAATATATTTCTGTTGGTGGCGGAGAATTTATTCTTTTAGCTTAACACCCTTCTCTGAGACGTACGAGCTCAGAGGTTATATAGTTGAAGTTATCAGCGATATATTCCCAAATTGGTAATGTGACATGCTGAGTGATGCTGAAATGATCATTGTGTTGATTATTTGTGATAGGATCGTTTATTTGATCGTCTATCTTTGTGATCATTTCTATGATCATTTGTTGACCCAAAGCATGGCTTTTGTATAAAGTATGTTTTTGTGGACGTGACTTCGTCGAGCCTCACACCCCGTGAATGGTCAAAACAGGAAAGATGCGGCAAGGTTATGAGGGGTAGCGCCCTTTAGGATGTGTGCATTTCCTTCTGGAAAAGGGTGGTATCATGGTATGGAGCCCAGATACTTACTCATGTTGAAAACACTTTGTTATGATTGTGTGAATTGATTACGAGCGCTCGGTTAAAAGGTCCCAAAGGACCGGGGGATGGCATATTCGGTCAGTTGTTACTCAGTTAGGGGTAACCCGGCCTTGTGTTGGTTGAGATCCGGTTTGGTTCTCGGGGATGTCCATCCAGAGGCATTCTCATGTGGCAATGGGAAGTTCCTTGGCCTGATCATTCGTTGGAAATCCAATTCCCAATACGAAACTTGTACGGTATTAGTTGTAGGACCTGCCATTCACTTATGGTGGTCACCACTGTTTGGATGGTAGCTATAGTAGGCATACGATAATGGTCGTATGTTGGCTAAGATTTATATTCTACTTTCGAAATGAATTTTTCCTACACTATGCACTAATAATAATATCAAATGTTCTTTTTAATACGTATCAAGCATCTTTGACTATCATAAGGAGAAATCTCCTCCGATTCTGCGTTTGCATTGTGTGTGTGTGCGGGAGGCCTTATGGTAGTCTCATTTTTAAAAGCATTGCGAATTGACTTTAAAAATATTCCTCTATTTGATTTTTTAAAGATAAATAAACTGTTTTGAGTTCTCACACCAGTCACATGACTGACTCGGAGTTTATTGTTTTCCTTCCTAAACTCTGGGTGCCCACCAATTTTCACACGGGCAGTTAAGAGTTAGGTTTATCAGGATATTCTGGATATTCTGGAGTTGCTGGAGGCAAGATGGATGGCATGGCGTATTACTAGTTATATAGTATTTCTTTTTCGCTGCACTGTTGTTGTTGTATGATGTTGTACACTCTGATGATATGATGTAATGAAATGTGATGTAATGTAATAACTGATATAGTTCTTTGTTTAAAGATTATTCATTTATTATTATATGTTGTTCCGCTGCGAATTGTGAGATTCTGATGTTGTTCTGTTGTTTTCTGTTCCGTTCTATTCTCTTTTTCTTCTATTTTAAAGATTTCTATTTTCTATTTTCTTTCTTTTCTCTTCCCTCTATTATTTTCTATCTTATCTCTTCTTATCTCTTTCTCTTTTCTTAAATTCTTTTTCTTAAAACCATAACATTTCGGGTTTCCGGCCTTCGATTGTTCGGCAGTCGATAAAGTGAGTATCGATGTTGAATTTTTGAAAGTCGAGAATTCTCGTTTGTTACATTTGGTATCAGAGCATATGGTTAAGCGACAACCATGGTTCTGTTGGGTATTACTCGTTAGAGATAGAGTCAGTAGTACTCTAGAATGAGTTTGAGTGTAATAATAGCTATGAGAGCGTATTTTTTAGTGAATATAAAATTGTTTTATATTATGATGATTGGTTTGTTGAGTGGTATATAGATTCTGGTTAATACGAGTAATTAACGTTGTTGATAGGGATCTCTAAACACTTGAATAGAACAATTCGACACAATATTGTTTTAAATTGGGTAAATGAAATAATTTTTGCCTTGATTATCTTTTATATATAAAGAAATAATTTTTCAGAATTATTAAAGAGTATATAAGTTGATTGTTTAGTTGTTTGAATAATCCAGATAAAAGAATAATTGTATAAGCAAAAGAATTATAAGAATTGAATTATAATTAAAGTGATTTACAATTATGAAATAAACTTATATATATATAAGAAGTGAAACTATATGAATATGAGTTGTAAATAAAAATGAATTTAAAGTTAAATGGAGTATAACTTAAGTGATGTTGAATGAAGTTGATATTGGTGTCCAAGTAAATCAATAAAGTAAATGAATATGAACTTGAGTTATATAAATGAAATTCAACTTTGAAATTGAATTGAATTAATGGATTGAATATTAATCAATTGAATGTAAATTAAATTGATAAGAAATAATGAATGTAAGTGTCAATTCATTAAAATCTAATGTTATTAGAAGTTGAAAGTTTGAATGAAAATCAATTAATTAAACCAAACTGAATGAATATAAGAAAAGGAATTTGGTTGTAATTAATATACATTGATTGTTATGTGATTGTTAGTTGATTGTATATAATTCGTTAAGATTTAATGAAATTGAAAACTAAAGTAATTGGAATTCAATTTGAAGTTAAGTAAAAACTTAAATAGAATTGAATTTGAATTGGAAGTGAACCAACTTGAATATGAATTGGTGAATGATAACTAATTGAATTGAGAATGAATGTTAGAAAACATCCACTGTTAATGAATCAAATGTGATTAAATTAAAAACCTATTTCATTGAATATTAATAAGAATATAAATGAATATTTATTGGTTATGGATGTTAGGTGAATAATAGTTGGTTGATGTTTGCATTTGTTGTTGTTTACATTTGCTATGTTGACATATGTTAGCATGTATAGTTGTTATGTTGCTATATGTTGTATATTGATACTATTGTCTATATGCATGATTCTCATGTTGTTTTTTGAGTGTTTAGTAGGTGCGGATCGCGTTTGCTTCGCATTTGGAGCTCGCTTTCGCGCTATATTAGCCGTATATGCTTGCTAATAGAATTATAAGGTACTTATCTCGGATTACATACCGTACTTTTATACTTTTTTTCCCTTCGGGATGCCTCATTATTTGATGAGATGTATATTTGTGATATATATACTGTCATTTTTTTTTTCGGATCGAGCCGCGCAAAGGAGACTATGGCGAATTTTTCCAAAAATTTAAGGCGTTAGAATTTTTTTTGAGAAAATTGGAAAATTTTGAAAACTTAAAACTTTGATTTTGGAATTGAAAGTTAAATGATATAGTTTGGTTTTGGAAAAGATAACTAAGTATGATTTGAAAACTTAGTGAAGTATTATAAGAAGTTTAATTATGGATTTTGGAAAGTTAATAGATTCTGTAACTTTTCTTACTTAATAATTTCGAGGACGAAATTCTTTTAAGGGGGGAAGATTGTAACGACCCAGAATTTTTATTAATTAAAATTTGAATATTTAATTAATTTTAAATATTAATAAGTGAATTTATAAGTCAAATAAATTTTTATTTGAATTATTGGATTTTATTGGATTATTAAATCGATAATTTAAAATGTTAAATTATGGAAATAATTGAAAATTGAGTTAAATATGATTGAAAATGATTTGTAAAATTTTATTTTATCATATTGAAGTTAGAACGATATTTTAGAACTTTTAAAATCGAATTAAAAGTTAATTTGTGAAAATTGAATATTTTAATATTAAAATCGACTAGTGAAAATAGTCAATTTTTGGACAGTCTCAGAATTGAACGAAACCAGTTCCATTGGATCCGTAATAGTTAGTTATTACCGGATTTCAATTTTCGTATCAATCGGAGCTATCGTTTGATCGTGGCAGCTCGAAACGTATCGAATGATTTTTAATATTAATTTGGCGAGTTAAAATAGCCATTTTTCAAAAAGTCTCGGATTTCGACGAAACCAGTTTCATCGGATCCGTAATGTGATATTATTGTAAGGTTTCAAATTTCGTGTCGATTGGATTTACCGTTTGTCCGGTACGAATTAAAACGCCTAGAAATCGATTTAAATCGGTTTAATTTAAATTGAGCGTTTATAACCATAACTCGCACAGATGTCCGAATTAGCTTTCGAAACCTGTTCCATTGTGTCCGGAATGCGGGGTAAACCCTAGAAACGCTGGTTACGGTGCGTAACTCGGAGTTCGGAATTTCCGGATGAATAGTGTTCGATTTTCTTCTATAAATAGAGACCCTACCCTTCATAAATAAAAAAAATAAATAAATATCTCTAATCTAAACCCTAGCCGCTAGGGGTGGGCATTTAACCGACCGAACCGACTTAACCGATCGAACCGACCTTAATCGAACCGCTTTAACCGAAAAAATTGGTTAACCGAACATTCGGTTAACCGACCGACGTTAACCGATCAAAATCGGTTCGGTTAATGATTAACCGCGGTTATGTATCGGTTAACCGTTAACCGAAACCATTTTTTAAATCATCCCAAAATCCCAAAACTATTCGCAACCCGACCCAGTAATTTTTACGTAACCCTAATCAAGAGAGACTTCAGCCGCTATACAGTATACACTATCTTCATACTTCGATTTTGTTCCCAAAAATAAAATACTTATCTACTTATCTATTTTATTTTCATGAATCCATGATAATCAAATCTTGAATCCATTATAATCAAATCGTGAATCCGTGATAATCGAATCATGAATTCGTGATAATCGAATCGATCCTCTACTGCCTTGCTCTTCAGTCTTTGCTATCCAGATCGTTGATTTGAGCAATGGTGAATACTAGCAGGAAAAGGAAAAATGTGAGTTTGACTTATTTTTACAAATGATTATTTTGATTTGTTAGTTGTTATGTTGGAATGGTTCAGCTTGGTTTATTATTAACTTAACCGGTAATTTAACTGAAATGTAATTGGCATATAGATGCTTGGAACTAACGGTTAGAGCGCAGAACAGACTTTACAATGATACTAGCTCTGTGATACTGCCTTTTATAACTTAAACTGTGCCTTCCATACCATTTGCATCTATTATGTGCCTTACTTGGTCTTAAAAAACCTAGACATCTATTATATCAAAAAAATATGAATTGAAATCTATGCACTACAAAAAAAGAAAATTAGAGAGAGAAATGGGGTTGAGAAATAGTAGAAAACTAGATAAGATGAAGCTCAATGATTTTGTATTTTCATTAGTTTTCTAATAAGCTGACTTGCTCATTTTAATAAAAGCTAATTGGGATTTTATATCTATGTTCAGTTAATCAAAGCCCAAACCGGATTGGAAAAATAAAAACTGAAACAAATGAAATATGGTAATCAGTATGCTCCTTCTTTCTCTCCTGTTGCGGATGGCGCATGACAAATGCTCTCTCTTCAAAATCCACCTTATCTTTAGTTCTATAATTGCTGCTGTAAAGTATGGATGGTTTAGTTCAAACAGTGTGCATGAAATTAACATATTTCAAATTACAACAAAATATAGGCCTTATATGTATGCCAGAGTTCAAATATAAATACATTAGGTTTATTAGTTTATAATCACTTCATTTTAGGTGCACCTGTAGTATCACTGTAGGCAAAACTGTAAATATAAATGAAGTAGAAACAAGCTTGAGCATGGGAGGTTGCGTGTGTATATGTGATATGCATGGCTGTGACATGTATTTTGTATGTGAATGGTTGTGACATGTATTTTGTATGTGCGTGTATATGTGAGGATGTGCATGACTGGGCTGATGTGTATTTCATATTTTGTTGATCTTGTTTGCTTATTAATTTCTATTGAAACAGCTGCTACTTTATAACTTAGAGGTAATAATAAAAGCGTATGCTTTTGGGTCTAAATTCTTTGAACACATATATACATACATATATTTGTGCATTCTTGTTTGTAGTTCTGTTATTGAGGAATTCCATATATTTGTGCATTGCTGCATGTAGTGATCCATGGTTTTGAAGATATGATACATGTACTGTTTTTCAAGGTCATTTTTCATTTTTTTGCAAGATGGGATGGATGTAGATAGTTTGATTTAGTGTTGTAAAGCTAGTTTGTTCCTTATCAATTTAAATGATATTCTTGCTGGTTGCTAATTTGCTGGCTTGTCATCTAAATTGTGACGCCCCACCTCTATACCCACGCTAGCCAAGAACACTACGGTGTAGTGCTGTCGACTAGCACGGAGAATAAAGCTGTTGAGGAGCGACCGTCCGTGTAATTGCTTTGTGCGAGCACCGATATGCCAGATAGTAAAAACGTGCATTTCATTTCAGGAGGTAATCCGACATGCTGATGCAAGCTCAAAGCTACTACACAGTGGCTATAATAGTCTAGGACAAAAATATAAAATAATAACACAGATAATATGAATGCGGAACACAGATGAAACGGAAAATCTCATATACATATATAATAACTGATGTCAGTTACAATACATTTGACACGGTACATGTGATACAACTACAACAGTCGACTCAGGAAGTTATATATACAAGTACATTAACGACTAATATACATGAATACATATCAACATATACTATGACTCGACAACTCCAAAAGATATGAAAAGTCTTCATAGCTCAAGCAGCATCCCAAAGCAGAATATCTTCAACCTGAAAATACTCGGTCTGACCCGAGTATTACATTCAAAAGAAAATAATACCCGGGTCAGTCTAATTCAAACTCAGTTATTAATGCACAGAAGCAATAATAATCAAATAACGAATAGATGACAATCACAATAAATCTTGACTATCCAATCACTAACAGGAATGAATTGGACAAAGGAAACAATCAAGTAATTGGAAACATCAATTAAGACGTCAACTCGAGTAGGGCTGCAGTGTACGCAAGCGTGTACTGCCACGCCACTACAACATATGGAATACGAAATAGTTCCATAAATCAAAAGCAAAAGAAATAACAATAAAACCAATACCGTGTGGCTGCAGTTCACGCTTGCGTGCACTGCCGTGCCACTACAGTGATGATGTACCCATTGAATACCGTGTGGCTGCAGTTCACGCTTGCGTGCACTGCCTTGCCACTATAGTGATGATATACCCAATGAAAATTCACAAGCATCGCCGCGAATGTCATAAGGCCGGGTGTCGATTAAATTGCAGAGACAAATGCGAGGTCAAGCCTAATGAATTTAGGCTCAACACAAGGCGATGAGCAAAGTAGCAAGTCATGTACACGAAAACGAAACCAAGAAACATATAAATGCACATTAACAAGTACTGTGCATATACAATTGCACATAAACAAGTGTAGTACAATGACTGGACTAGCAAATGTAGTAAACAAGAGATGCAGGCAACAAGTGCACCAGTAGAACAAATTGAAACAAAGTGCACAAGCATCTCGACCTAAAACAGAAACAAGGGGAACAAGTGCAACACAGTTCACCTAAATACCCAACCCAATTGAACCCAGTGAATGCACAAAGCGTAGCATCTGCGCCACAACCAACTGCAATGTCAAAGAATTGATATGGATTGACACTGGGGCAAGTAACTATCAGATGAAAGAGAGTAGGCATGAATTTCAATGCAATAGGAACTTACAACAGGAGACTACAAGGTGAACCAGCAAAAGCATGGTACCAGTTCAACTCAAAAACAACATGAATGACACAATACATAAAGCACGAAGACTCTAATGACCCTGTGCATAAAGGCAGGGGTTCAAACTGCATGAACACAGCTGTGTGTAAGTGAGGGCACCAACAATATGGCACAACAGCACACCACAGAAGAAGACAGTCAAAACAATGCTCAGGTAACCCAAAGCTGTGAACAACACTGTCCCTAATACAAAAACCCAATAAAATACATGACAGTCCAATATGACATGGACAGTGGAAAATATGACACCAAGCTCAAGAAATTCAAGTGCTGGCACAACAAATTCGAACATACATATATACATATATGTGTAAACACATACATATCTATATCAGATGAAACCGGGTAACAATCAATCGTATATATACATACGCGAATGAATATATATATATATATATAAAGCAATGCCACAGAGATATGGGACTACAGAGGGCCGAGCATTGAAAATGTTTCAAAGCCAAAGCCAAAAAGAAATATGCAGTTCAACATCAAAGTAAATTTTGAAAACGATGCCAACAGAGAGCAGGGATGCAGACTCAAGTACATCCAACCGAGAACTCGAAGACATTATCAAGTCAATGTCGAAGTTCAACTAAAACAAGTTCGAACAAATCCGGTGCCAAAGCCACAGTTAAAATGCAACAAGCACAAATAAAGGCCAGGCAAAAATTAAACAGCGAGAACAAGTCAGGAATGAACACAATTAATTAATGTCGAGCATAAAAATGTTTCGATAAGTCAAGCCTAAAATCGAACAATACAGTGGTAATACACGAGAATTACCAGAAGTCAAGACCGAAGTCAAATGGAATCAACAGTAGCAAGTTTTAACATGAAGGTTGAAATCAAACAGAAAGCAAGTCGATAAAGCTACAGAGATAAACATCAAAATGGCCAAAATCGAACAAGTCTAGCCATAATCAAAATCAGTCAATCGGTAAAATCAAGTCAAAGACGAGACAAAGAAATCAGAATAAGCAACCGAATTCAACTGATTCGAATTAGATGTGAGAATTCACTCACCTTTAATCGGTCGCGATTCGAAGAATCGTGAAGCCCTAGTGTCGAACGACGATCGAAGTTGTTAAATGATTGCCGAAGCCCCAATTTTTGGACGAAGAGGAAGGAGGACGAAGCCGCCATTAACTCTCTCGCTCTTGTTTGCTTTGGGGCTAGTGAATGGGAAAAATGAAGAAATTAAAAAGGGGGAACGGGTTAAAGAACGTAAAGAGGGGGACGGTTCGAACGGCACTCAAAAAAATAAATGGCCGATATTCACAATTTCAAAGCTCATAACACTTAACCAATTTTATTTTTATTTTATTTTTTAAGAATTTCAACCCGGTAAAACAAAAACTCCATCCTCAATTTGCTAGCGACAATAATTATTTAAATGACGATAATAAATTTTCACAAAAACTCGGGTTGTTACATAAATCTTGATTTCATATAATTGTTTGATGTTTTTGTTGATTATATAATTGTTGTTCATGTTTTGATTCCAATACTGCTTTTTGTTTATTTATGATGTTTCTTACCTTGCAAGTGAGGGTAAATGGAAGACTTTTCATATGTATTAATTTGTTCAGGTAATGATTGAATTGATTGCTTCATTAAAATTAGCCATTCATATGTATTAATATCTTCTGTTTCTGTTTTTAGTTTTCAGCTAACTTCCATTTGTTTATCTTTGGGCGGAGAGACTTAGAGAATGGAGACCAAGTCGCCGAAGTTGTAACGCTGGTTGATGACTGCTGTAGTTTATGAAATTGTTGTGGTTCTAATGCTTCTAATGTGGCACATATGAACTATGAAAATTGAATGCTTCAGCTTTGTAATGTTGTCTGTTGTGGTTATAAACTTGTAATGGTCTATGCAAGGCTTCAATGTTTGTAGATGTAGACTTGTTGTATTTCTATGGTTACATTTGTTAGTTTCTATTCAATGCATGTAATTTCACTGCTATGGGACTAGTTATAATGCTATTGTGGCCTGCCTATGACTAGTTGTAATGCTTGTAATTTTGAAATTTGAATTTCAATGCATAGTTGCAAAGAGTTAATCGGTTAACCGCTGTAACTTGGCCGGTTAACCGATTAACCATTTAACCGCGAACAACAATCGGTTAACCGTTCGAATAGAACGGTTAACCGCGGTTTAAAAGTTGCGGTTTGGTCGATACAGCTGACCATAATTAACCGAATATAGGTTAACCGAACCGCCTATTAGTTTAGGTTAACCGCAAAAATTAACCGATTTGAACGGTTAACCGACCGCGCCCACCCCTACTAGCCGCCACCCTCCCCATGAATAGCCAGAAAACACCCACGTTTTCCCCTCGATTACTCCAAATCCGTCGACAATTAGCCTTAGGTTTCAACTAGAGAATTGTAGAGCACAACACGATCTTTAATATCAACGGTCAAGATCGCGAATAGCTTCACGAATCAACGGGAAAATGACCATGAAGTGGCCGGCCTGTGCACGCAAAACGAGGAGGAGGAGGGGGCCGAGCTTCAGGTGGTGGATGGTGGAGGTAGCTATCGCGAAGAGCTTCGAATTGCAAGTGGTTTGATCGAGTTTCATCGAGTTTTGACGTTGCAAATTTAAAACCCTAATTGGGTGTTGTATGGGTTAGGTGCGGCCTGTAGAGCAACGGGGAAGATGAAGATGAGAGGGGGTGCGTTGTGTGGCTGTGATTGCGTGGGTCATGGATCGTGTGGCTCTGAATGCATGTAGGGTTTTAAAGTTAATTAAGGTTGTAAATTTATATATAGTTTAAATCGTGTAACTTCAAAAATTCATAACTTTTTCATACGAGGTCGAAAACGCGCGAAACCAGTTGCGTTGGAATCGTATGGACGAGCACTACGCTATGGAGTTGGTTTGGAGTCGTTTGGAGTTAGTGAGAATTTTGGGTAAAATTAAACGTCCATTTAATTTTATTCGAAATAAATCGCTAAAACGGAATTTAAAATCAAGGTGAGAACTTCTCACTCAATCGAATCAGTTTCGATTTTATTTTAAATAGTTAGATTTAAAATATTTGAATGCATGTTTGAATGTTGATTAATATCTATTGATTGTTAAAATAGACATTATACGCCGTTAGTAAGCGGATGTTATTTATTAAAAACATATACCGCGAATATTTCATAAACAGTGAAATTGGTATTATATATAATATCAATATATATATATTGGCATATGTATATATTGCAGTTGTTGATTTTCCGCATTTTTTGTTTAGCAGATGAGACCCTATTGCGCCGTCTATTAAGCGGATAATATTTTAAAATCCCATATACCGCGATAATTTCGTACTGGAGCGAAATTGGTATTGTGCTAATGTTTGTGAATGCAGGAAACAGGTTGGAGGGATCCAACTGGATTCCTCAACAGTATTTATTTGATTATGGATATTTTGATATTCGTTGATTATCATATTGATATATGATATCGTTGTTTGTCGTGATTGACTATTTGGTGTGTAGCATCAATGGACCAAGTTTTGGAACTTTAAAATGATTTTTAAAGTGATTTTTGAAAATATATTATATGTTTGGAATTTGATCTATTTTAAGTAAATAAACATTATAATTTTTAAAGTTATAAAAATTATGATTTTTGAGAGAAATAGTTAAAAACTGATTTTTGAGAATATGATGCTAATGATTTTATAAAATAGTAAAAACGGGATTTTTGAAATTATTGTGAAAAGTTTAAATATAGGATTTATGAAATTTAATTATTTTATAAATCAGAATGATGAAATTATAAAGGAGATTAAAGATGTTTTAAATATTAATATAAATTGATTTATATTAAGAGATTTATAAATGGATATTTATAAATTGAAATATTGACATTATAAAACGAGTTTTTATAAGTGTTAGAATAAATTGTAAATGAATTCCATAAATGAATGAAATTTATAGAATTATAAACGGTGAAGTTATAAATAGAATTTTATAAACAGTAGGTTTATAAAATTTGTAAAGTCATTAAAAGAATGGTTTTGGATAAATAATTTAATCTTATAAGTTATAAGATTTATAATTATGAAGTTCAAAGGAACGATTTTTGTAAAGTAATTATTTTATAAGTATTTAACTTATAATATGAACCTTTAGTTTATAATTGAAATATAAATCGAATAGGTTAATAAAGGAGATTTATAAAGGAAGTTGTTATAAAATAATTAGAAATGGAGTTTATAAACGTTGTTTTATAAATTCACAAACGACTTATTTTGATAAGTAAATTGTTATGATTTATTTATGGAGTTATATTCACGTTTTGACTGTGAATAACCCTTTGAAAAAAAAAATGTATAAAAGAATGAAAATTTGTTAACGTAGTATATTCACGTTTTTGAATAGTGAATAATATGTTAAAGAAATTGTTTTGAATGTGATGTTTTAAATAGAATTAAAACGATCTAACGATGTTTTAAAAGGCGTTGAGATTCGAAACCATAGATTTCAACATCTATTGTTGAAATAGAAGTTTTCGAGAAATAAAAGGAAATGATGGACTATAACACTGTTGTTATAGTAAATGATTTCCGAAAGGAAATGTTTTGTATAGTATTGGGATTTATATATCTATTTTAATTTCGAATCCCTATACTAGTGATTTTGGGTTATCGTAACAATGTTTTACGCAACATTCGTTTTGGCCCAAATAAATATGTTTATGAGAATGATTTCCTTAAAGAATGAAATATATACTTAATTTCGATTGAAGTATATTGAATATTTTCCAAGTGTTGAAAATAAATAGGTTCGTGAATTATTTATTTAATAAGTATGGAAATGTTTTCCAACATGAAGTGAACATTTAGAATTTATCTTTTTGAAGAAAAATTGAAAATGGATAATTGAAATCGTATATGCATGATATTTTGGAATATAAATTCACTAGGGAATTTATAAAAGAAAGTAGAATTGGTTTAAAAATAAATATTGATTTATTTTTGAAGTGTTGAAATTTTATATCTTGTAAAGATATTTTGGAAAATAAATAATTTGGAAAATTATTTGGAATCTGGTGATGTATGCATATCAATTGATAGTTCAATAACCGACTATCAATATTTCCCTTTGAATGGGTAATTGATGTGATTTGTTTGAATTTGAATGCCACACTTATTTTTGAATAAGCGCTCACTATTCGGGTTAACCGGGAAAGGACCATGGGGTCGTATAACCCATTCCGAATATGTGATACGTCGTTGTGAATTGCATTGAAGACCGGTGTTGAAGACCGAGTATTTGCAAAAGCGATAGGATGACCTGTCGATTGACTCTGCACCGAGTTGCTCCGGTATAGAGTTCTCCATATGTGATGGTGAATCCGATCAGGATTGTGAATATCCGGATTGCAAGGGCTTCGTAAGAAGTGCCTTCGGTTTTGTTCGAGCCCGGAACAGACTTGTATGGATTGTATGTCTGACATTACAAATTGAGATATAAAGCCGATTTCATTCAAATATATTTCTGTTGGTGGCGGAGAATTTATTCTTTTAGCTTAACACCCTTCTCTGAGACGTACGAGCTCAGAGGTTATATAGTTGAAGTTATCAGCGATATATTCCCAAATTGGTAATGTGACATGCTGAGTGATGCTGAAATGATCATTGTGTTGATTATTTGTGATAGGATCGTTTATTTGATCGTCTATCTTTGTGATCATTTCTATGATCATTTGTTGACCCAAAGCATGGCTTTTGTATAAAGTATGTTTTTGTGGACGTGACTTCGTCGAGCCTCACACCCCGTGAATGGTCAAAACAGGAAAGATGCGGCAAGGTTATGAGGGGTAGCGCCCTTTAGGATGTGTGCATTTCCTTCTGGAAAAGGGTGGTATCATGGTATGGAGCCCAGATACTTACTCATGTTGAAAACACTTTGTTATGATTGTGTGAATTGATTACGAGCGCTCGGTTAAAAGGTCCCAAAGGACCGGGGGATGGCATATTCGGTCAGTTGTTACTCAGTTAGGGGTAACCCGGCCTTGTGTTGGTTGAGATCCGGTTTGGTTCTCGGGGATGTCCATCCAGAGGCATTCTCATGTGGCAATGGGAAGTTCCTTGGCCTGATCATTCGTTGGAAATCCAATTCCCAATACGAAACTTGTACGGTATTAGTTGTAGGACCTGCCATTCACTTATGGTGGTCACCACTGTTTGGATGGTAGCTATAATAGGCATACGATAATGGTCGTATGTTGGCTAAGATTTATATTCTACTTTCGAAATGAATTTTTCCTACACTATGCACTAATAATAATATCAAATGTTCTTTTTAATACGTATCAAGCATCTTTGACTATCATAAGGAGAAATCTCCTCCGATTCTGCGTTTGCATTGTGTGTGTGTGCGGGAGGCCTTATGGTAGTCTCATTTTTAAAAGCATTGCGAATTGACTTTAAAAATATTCCTCTATTTGATTTTTTAAAGATAAATAAACTGTTTTGAGTTCTCACACCAGTCACATGACTGACTCGGAGTTTATTGTTTTCCTTCCTAAACTCTGGGTGCCCACCAATTTTCACACGGGCAGTTAAGAGTTAGGTTTATCAGGATATTCTGGATATTCTGGAGTTGCTGGAGGCAAGATGGATGGCATGGCGTATTACTAGTTATATAGTATTTCTTTTTCCGCTGCACTGTTGTTGTTGTATGATGTTGTACACTCTGATGATATGATGTAATGAAATGTGATGTAATGTAATAACTGATATAGTTCTTTGTTTAAAGATTATTCATTTATTATTATATGTTGTTCCGCTGCGAATTGTGAGATTCTGATGTTGTTCTGTTGTTTTCTGTTTCGTTCTATTCTCTTTTTCTTCTATTTTAAAGATTTCTATTTTCTATTTTCTTTCTTTTCTCTTCCCTCTATTATTTTCTATCTTATCTCTTCTTATCTCTTTCTCTTTTCTTAAATTCTTTTTCTTAAAACCATAACATTTCGGGTTTCCGGCCTTCGATTGTTCGGCAGTCGATAAAGTGAGTATCGATGTTGAATTTTCGAAAGTCGAGAATTCTCGTTTGTTACATCAGTGCTGGCGTCTTCTAAGCATCAAGAAGCTGCCCTTACTAAGGAGAGCATGCCTTCTCTATGATGCTCTATTAAAAGAAAATCGAGAGTTAATCGCCTTAGTTTTGATGTTGATCAAAGAGAGGGATATTTTAGTTAATTTCTTGTATAAGGCCTATTGTAGACACCCAATTATTGACTTTTTATACCTAGGTTAATTTACTAGGGGTCTACTTAGGCACTTTCATAAGAAATATTTGGATGAATTCGGATCTGACCTGCATCTTGGATCTTGCCGGAACTTACCCCGAGTCATATCCTTTCCCTAAGATCTCCCTCCCTAAAAACTTAAGTACTATAAGGATAAATCTGCCTTTGAATTATTTACTAAATCTATGTTGTATGAACCAGATGAATAATTGTAAACGTGCAATAATGTATTGATTTTGTAAACATTTGTTTTACTCTTGCCTTTTATTCTTTGCTTTATTTTTATTATATTATCACAGAGTGATCGTTCATTAGGCCAACTTGTTTCTAGAGACCATTTATGCCAATATGTTAAATTGAAAAGATTTTATCGTGAAAAGGCATCAATTTTAAAGCCTTCAAAATTAGCAAGATACTGTTTCTTAGAGAATTACAAAAAATCTACTTGGAATATCTTTGTCTCCGCTTTGATTTCCTTGATAATGAGAAAGAAAAGGTTCTTAAGGAGATCATAACATTTCATACGAAATTAATTTATTGTCGCGATAGTCATCAAGTTAGGAAGTGGGACTATAGCAAATGTCCATCGGTCATTACTGTAGGAGGAGTCAATACTCCTTTTGATTCGACAATTACCCTTTCTGCTAATTCATTAAATAAAGTTAGAAATGTAGTATCTCAACTTTAAATATAAAACAATCGTCTATTTTATCTTTTAGTTTTTGCTGTCATTTGAATTGTAATCTTTTATCATAATAATAAAGTGACTTTTCATTTTGATTTTTACCCCATTTTGTTTCGTTTTCAATTTAAATAGGAGTTAAAATTATCAGCAACTCCTCTCTTACTTGATTCAGCGTCGTGCTTTAATAATCTTAGAGATAAGTTGTTGACGGAATTCGAAAGGAGAAAATTTCTTGGTGACACTTTACTCGAACGCTTTCATGGCAATACCGAAGCTTTAAGTTGGTATAAAAGATATTTACTGCAGAAAACTATTGTTAGCAATTTAAAGATAAAATTGCCAGCTTAGAGGCTGATATCAAAAGTGAAGGTGAAATGATTTCTGGGATAAGTAAAGTTCACCCTTCAATCGACTTTGATCAGAAAATGTCAAAACTCTTTCAACAAATTAGTGATTTAGAAATGAAACAGAAGGATATCCAACTCAATATGAATCGCTGGCATATATTACGGGGGATAATATTCAAAGTATTGATTTACCGGCTCCCCGTGCTACTACATCTGTTACTAGACCTACAAGGTCTACTTCCCTCGTTGTTTAGAAATTCCCTACAATGACTAATCCCCCACCTAGCTTAGACGAGAGGGTAGTGGGTGAATGTTGAGGAAAGTCAAGTTTGAAGTGGTAAAGTATTTTGATGAACAACAAAGGATTAAATATTCACAATATACAAATGAGTATGTTGCCAGAATTTAGGAACTTGAGCACGACAACTACTTCCTTCAGAAGCAGATCGTGGAATTAGAAAGGGAAAATAAAACCCTTAAAGGCATAAACAGAGCTTTCAATCGCGCTCTGAAGACTAATATCGATGCAATCGATGATGTAGACAGGATAAGGAAGAAAGAAAAGAAACTCAAAGAGGTCCTCTGCATCGCAAATCGTCATATATTTGATCCTTTGATTGCCGAGAATCTGAGCAAGGCTACTTAAGATTTATGATTGATTTTTATTCATGAATATATACTTGTTCTGTATATTTGTAAACGGTTCTATAAATCATGTAAACCATATAAACTTTGTAAATATCACCTGATTTGTGATTCTTTCTTATAGTGTTATGTCTGAAATGCTTGTTTGATAGCCCATACTATAATTTCTGCATTCGTTGAAACTTTCATTCTCCTTTGCTATTTTGATTTCCCAGAAAAGTATGAAGCAAACGATATTCCAATTGTTAGTTTAAAATTGACGTATAAGCAATGTATGCCATTTGTGTAGATTGACAAATCACTATGTTAATCATATGAAAAGTGGTTTATATCAAATGTTTAAATCCCATCTTTAACCACTATGTTAATCATATGAAAAGTGGTTTATATCAAATGTTTAAATCCCATCTTTAACTATGATGAGAAATAATTAGTAATTTAACTTTAATCATTTTGCTGGAATGTTTGAAGTCTGTTTTTAGAAAACCCTTCCCTGAAGTAGGGATATAAATGTGAAAGTGATTCTTTCTAGATAGTTAATAAAGAGCTAAATATGAAAATGTTCAGAATTCATTATTTGAATATTTGCAATATAAACACAATGACCCGTTCTTGAGTATTTATGAAATTTGGAAACTTAGAAATCCATAACCCAAATTCCGGTATTAACAGAAACATATAATAATGATCTTCTTGAGAATATTCTTTAACCCAGATTCAGGCATTCGTGATAGAAATCCATAATAGAAATTTCAAGCCTAGGTTAGGGTGCTAATAAGTAATAGTCTTGCAACCCAGATTCGGGTATAATAAAGACTGTAAGTGATTGATAAAGATCCGAAACCCAGATTCGGGTATTAATAGATGAAATTCAGAAAGGAAGTCCTGAAACCCAGATTTGGGTATTAATAAATGAAATTTAAAAACGAAAGTTCCGTAATGCATATTCGATTTTTAATTGATGAGTTCTACTTTACTCCTTGGAGTCTATCTTCCTTGGTAGGCATAAACCCACTTGGCTTTGTATACAGTAATAATTTGATTGGTCGCTTCTCGAGCTTAGATGTCCTAGTTCATAATCTGATGTGCCACTTCTTGGGCCTGGACATCTTAGTCCATTAAAGATATACCACATCTGTGGTTAGGACATCTTAGTCCATTAATTGATTAGCCTCTTCTTAGGCTTAGACATATTAGTCCATTATTCATGAGCCTCTTCTTGGGCTTGGACATTTTAGTCCATTATTTGATGAGCCTCTTCTCTGGCTTGGACTTCTTAGTCCATTTTTGTCTGGTGCTCTTAGTTAGTTCATCTTAGACCTGGAAGCAAGGACTTACCCAACCTCCCTCTAGGAGGCGACCTTCCTTGGCTATAACATGGCATGGACATGGGCTTGTTCGGTGCTTCAGTCTGGCCATAGCACGACATGGATAATGGCTTACCCCATCCTCTCTCCAGGCGGTGCCCTACCTTGGCCATAGCATGGCACATATAAGGGCTTGTTCGGTGCTTTAACTTGGCCATAATATGCGTGGATAAAGGCTTACTCTGTCCTCCCTTTAGGAGGTGCCTGATTTGACCTGAGGTGCAGCCAAGGGCTTATTCGGTGCTTTAACCTGGCCATAGCATGGCTCGGTTAAAGGCTTGCTCTACCCTCATTCCAGGAGGTGGTCTGCCCTGGCCAACTCGGCACGGGAAGAGGCTTTCTACCATCTTAGTAGACTACCATCTTCGATAGTATCCAAATGCGAGGAGTATTCCACTCCCAACCATGTGGATCTTTCTTATAAAAGTAACCCTTCATTGATTTTTCTCATATTCTCTTTACAAATTCATTAATATTTCATTGACGAAAGAAATTGAATATCATCCCCTCTAGGGCTCTGCAATGTTTGGTCTCTTATCCATTCATCATGTGATAGTGACAATAGGATCCCCCAAGATTCCTTTCAAGTTTTGGCTTCTTTTTCTATGATGGCCAATAGTTAAGCTCATCGTTGGTTAGGAAGTGGACATTCTCTATTGATGTTGTTACGTTGTATTCTTTAGGATGTCTAGACTTGAAACTTGATCCCTGTGGATAGCATTTTGATTTTTTGTTCTTTGATCTTGTAGTTTGACACTCTTTGATGCTTTTCTTTTTGCCACCTTTTGTAGATCTTGTGTTGGGAGTGTTCTTGTTGTAGTTTGTTACCATTTATGTGCAAAGGCGTTGTAGTCAGTCATTGTCTCTTTTTCAAAGATTGTGCCTTTGGAATAATTTTGAATAGTTCTCCTCATTTGGCTGAATACATTATCACTTCCACTTTTCTTTCTTCCTAAGGCAAAAATAAAGATGGGGCCAATATGAAAGAGGTTCAAGATCAACTTCCCAGGATCATATGATTCTTCTTTTTTCTTATTTATAATTCTAAGAGCTTCTAGACTTAGCCTTTGCTCTTCATTTTGATTAAAATCCTTGATGGTTTTTGAGGGGAACCCTATCTCACGTGGTTCGAAAGACCCTTGCTTAGATCTTATGAGTCTTCTAGCCATGATGATGTTATACCAAAGTAGATAAGCTTGAGATGAGTTAGGTTAGGTTAGAAACAAGTAGTATTGGGTGTTTAACCATGTCGGAGGTTCGAGCCCTCCTTCTTGTGCTAAAATGTTAATAAGAAATCTTGTCAACACCCCAAATTAGAATTTTAGACAGGGTCAATTCCTTTTTATTTCCTTTGGATGAGTTGAGGAGAGTGGAATACGTATATTTTCTTTGGTATCCCTTCGAACAAGCTGCTATAGTTAATATTTGCTTAGATCGACTTTTTGACTCGGCCGAAACGGTTAGTTTCTTTCCTTATCAGCCTTTTGATCTTGCTGAGATGGTTTGGTTCTCCCTTCGAAAGCTCTTCTTTCGAAGTGGATACAAAACCCAAACGGATAACCTTAGGAATCACTGAGTGAGACTCTCTTACTGGGTTTCGACCTTGTCAAAGGCTTACGTTATTGAGTGGCTTGGGCTTCATTCAAGAATCTGAGATAGATGTTTCGATCCTATCGAAAGCTATAGACTTAATTTCTTGGATTTAGATTGGAAATCTCAGGTTAATGTGATTTGGAATTAGATTTTAATCTTGTTGAAAGCCGAATCCTTAGGCATTGGTGTTAGGTTTGGGTTTCTATGGTTCTAGTGGATTAAGGTTAGGTTTCGACCTTATTGGAAGTAGAAGCCCAAAGGATGTTACCCTGGAGAATATAATTGAAGTCACTTGAATATGATAGGTTTCGCTTGGGTCGGAAGGGACCTTTTCATACTATCGATACCTGTAACACAAGGTTAGATTTTCCAAAAGCTTGAGAAACAGTAAAGTAATTAGAAATATTGAAGACTTCCCTTTATTAGCTCAAAGAAAACTTTTTTAATCAATTTCCCTAATTCGATTTACAAATAAAGGTTTTGCAGCTTTTTTAAGTAAGAGAATTCAAGCTTGGAATGACTGAGTTCGGATCCCTAAAACCAGTCCCCTTGGGTCTTATTTATAGATGCAGGTCAGCACCTTTCAATCCCCATGCTTTTGACTAGGTCAAAAGTTGGCAACCGTGTGACACTAGTTAGCTTCCGCCTTTGTTGAAAGGAGCGGTTGCGCTTTTTCTCCTCTATGTTTCTTTGTAAGAGCTTTTAACTTTGTCGATTGGCTTTATCTAGTGTTTTCGAAGATGTTGAGATGCTGATGGTTTCTTCCAAACTCTTGCATGTGACTTGAAGTGGAACCTTCTTGGACAATAATGGCTTTGACCGTTTCAAAAGGCTTGGTTTAGTTTTGGAAAGGGATGTCCAGGCCAATACATGATTTTTGAGTGGTTTGAGTGAAGGAAAAGCCTTTAGTTTTGAAAGATTTGGTGCATATTTGAAGAGTTGTCCTTCACTCTCTTTGAAAAATGTGTTGTTAACCCGCCTTTTGGCAAGGCCGTAGACATGCGGATTTAACTAAATTGGTTGTTCAGTTGTCGATACTGGAATACGATGGGTTTTGGTCAATCTATCACGGATGGTAGTCATGATTATGAAGCCAGGATTCGGCATATTCGATGGACAAAAGTCACGGGATACTCAAAATACTAGTTTTGGCAAAAGTTGAGTTATCACGGGTTGCCTGGAGTGGGCCGACATGTTGGAGTCTTGTTGGAGTCTCGAGGGGGTCTCGAGTAGTCGGCATGTTTGAGTCTCGAGGGGGTCTCGAGTGGGTCGGCATGTTGGATTCTCAAGGAAGTCGGCGTGTTGGAGTCTCGAGGGAGTCTCGAGTGGGTCGACATGCTGGAGTCTCGAGGAAGTCTCAAGTGGGTCAGCATGTTGGAGTCTCGTATGGGTCAGGATGTTGGAGTCTCGAGGGAGTCTCGGGTGGGTCGGCATGTTGGAGTCTCAAGGGAGTCGGCGTGTTGTAGTCTCGAGGGAGTCTCGAGTGGGTCGGCATGTTAGAGTCTCGAGGGAGTCTCGAGTAGGTCCGCATGTTGGAATCTAGTGTGGGTCAGCATGTTGGAGTCTCGAGGGAGTCGGCATGTTGGAGTCTCGAGTGAGTCCTGAGTGGGTCGGCATGTTGGAGTCTCGAGGGAGTCTCGAGTGGGTCGACATGATGGAGTCTCGAGGGATTCGGCATGTTGGAGTTTCTAGGGAGTCTCGAGTGAGTCGGCATGTTGGAGTCTCGAGTGGGTTGGCATGTTGGAGTCTCAAAGGAGCCGGCAAGCTGGAGTCTCGAGGGAGTCTCGAGTGGGTCGGCTTGTTGGAGTCTCGAGGGAGTCTGGAGTGGGTACGCATGTTGGAGTCTCAAGTGGGTCGGCATGTTGGAGTCTAGAGTGGGTCGGCATGTTGGAGTCTGGAGTGGATCGGCATTTAATATACTCCAGGAAAGCAGTGATCGACTATATGGACTCGACTATGGTCCTTATGGGCCGGATCACTCAGGAAGCCCAGTAACTCGGATTTTGCCTATAAATACGGCAATCGGGGCTTCAAAAAAGGGATCTTCATTCTGTTTTCTTTCTTCTTCCTCATTAAGGCTACTCTGCCATAATTGTTTCGAAAACTCTGGATTGTAACTATAATTGATTCTCATATCAATAAAAGGAAAATTTTGCAGTGGACGTCGGCCAGAGTCTGCCGACCCACTATAAATCCGTTGTTTTTCTGCTTTATTTTTAATTTTTACTGCTCTTCATATTTATACTCTCTACATACACTCTATCTATTATCTGTGACTGTTAGTTGGTGCTTTCATTTATGTTTGATGTTAGTGACCAATTTTGGCGCTAACATTTTGGTGCTTTCGCTGAGAACGTTAGCACTCAGGGATTCTAAAGCTTGGACTTTGGATTTGAAGGCTTAGAAACTCGGATTCTTGGGAAGCTATGGCGAAGCAATCAACAAGGAGACAAAGAGCAGAAAGAATTCAGCATGAAAGAAGTCAGGAGGCTTCCTCAGGAGCTAATCAAACCTCAGTTTTCATCACCAGAGATGAGATGGAAATGATGATGGATGCTTTGCAGGAAGGGATATTAAAAAGGCAGGAGGAAATGATACAAAACCTACTCCAACAGGTTGGACAGGTTGGAGTGCAAAACTAAAGGAATGGAGTAGCAGGTGATGCTGGAAATGAGGATCATGAAGCTAGAGTGATTGGAACGGAGGCAGTCCAGAATCAGGACCAAGGGCATGAAGCGACTGAAGTACGGGATAGAGTGGACCATCGGGACCGGCCCCTGAACTAGGGGGCATGCCCCCGAATTGTGTAGGCTCCATTCCAGCAAGGGTACCAGGCGATTTTGGGAATTTGGCATTAATAGGGAAGTGATTGCTACTCCAAAAGGGCAGGTCCCAGGATTCCATTGTGGACTCGGGGGGCAGGTTGGAGACAACGAGCAGAGGCCGTTACTTGATGACAATGATAGGTTAGCAGGTGTAATCGGATGGGCTATGAGGGGAGGACTAGTGAATAGATATTTGGAGGACGTGAACAGGATCCCCTTCACTCCTTTGATTAGGTAGGCAAGGAATCCGTCGAATTTCAAACTACTATCGCTGGAAATGTATGATAGGAAAACATATCCCAATGTTTACCTAACAAGGTATATATGGCACATGGAAGTACTAAGGGCATCGGAGGAAGTCATGACATGGTGTTTTCCTTTGTATTTGACAGATATAGCGGCACCATGGTTTAGACAACTGGAAAGCGGCTTTATTGGCACATGGACGGAGTTGAATGATAGGTTTATGAGGCAATTCCGGGTCCACATCGTGAGACCTAGGAGTGTGATCACTTTGACATCGATGAAGCAATGGAAGGGAGAATCACTTAAGTATTTCCTAACCAGATTCAATGCGGCAGTGGCTTCGATGGATCAACCTAATCCGTCGATGGTTTTGATGGCGGTAGACTCAGGGATTGCGGATAATTCGGATTTCAAGATATCATTGGAACAAGATCCACCAATGTATCTCGGGGAATTTTACCATGAAGCAGAAAGGTTTCTAAGACAGGAAAATGCAAAGGCTGAAATAGGAGGGAGAGAGGTAGAGGCTTATGCGGTAAAAGATGGAGGTCCACCTAAGGAGGATTCAAACAAGGACGACAAAGGCAAAAGGAAAAATGGATAACGAAAACACATCGAAAAGGAAACAGAGGGAATCAAAATTCTCTTCTTGTATGGATTTAATGAGACTCTGGAAAGAATTTATTTAGATACTAGAGGACGCCTCCAGTATCGAAGGCCAACAAAGAGGGAACCCTCCGAACATGAACGGGCATCGAGAAAGCATTGGCTATTCCATGAGCTGGATGGGCATAACACACAAATGACTGCAGGCATTTGAAGGATATCATTAAGGAACAAATAAGAAATGGTCATTTATAACAGTTCATAAGGAATCGAACTGTGATAGTGGAATAGGAGAAGTCCCTACCCACATCAGACGAAGCTAGCACTGGATCTCGGCACGTAGCCTTGTTATCAGCTGAATGGATTTATGGCTTTGAATAAGTAGTAAACCCCAAAGTAAGGCGGCTAAGTCACTTACACATGTATGAGATCGAGTATGATCTCTAGCCATGCTCTGAGATGATGATATACTGTAATGCTCGGGTTTATGAAATTTTGTTTTTTCTATTTTCTATAAACTCTAGTTTCTTTCTTAACAACAGATCAATCATTTTGCAACACTTATTTCGCTGGGATTTGTAACGAATATAACCATTACAAATTACTAACGGTTATTTTTGTTGCCTTCCTTTGTCACGTTTATAACCGTTAGGATATTTGATACTTCGGTAAATAAGGTGATGTAAGGAGGGCAAGCTAGTAATTTTTCTTTTACATCCTAGTTTTGTTGTTTCTAACGCATTAGCAAACCCCCTCTCTCTTTGTACAAATCTAGGTTTTTTTTTCTTATTTTGCTTCCTTCATTCAATTTTTTTCCCAAATCGAATCTATTCATCTGTTCTAATCTAGGGTACATTTTCTTATGAATCCTAGGTATCCTTCTCTTATGCGAATCTCTATCGCCGGAATCTCGGATACTTTTTCCTTATTACATAACTTTTATTTTACTTAGTATAACTTGTGATTCTTTTCTGGATTGTCTGAAGCATTTTTCTTTTGCTGACTTGAAATGTTATTTTATAATGATGTGTAGATAAAAGGAGCCGCAGCTGCAAAAGAAGCAGTAGGGGAGGGTCACGCATGGTGTGTAGATAAAATGAGCTGCAGCTGCGACCTGCGATTGTCCATTGCCTTTGACGGCGATTGTCCGCAGCATCAACCCTAACTTCCTCTCTGCCTTCGACGTGCTTCTTTCCTCCTCCGCCTGGATCGGGTACTCTCATATTTTTTCTTTTTTCTTCTTGCTAATTCTGCTCCATTATTGAGTTTTCCAAAACCTTCTTTCTACTAATTATCATTTTACTTATCGGTCATCTGCACGTGGACATGAACTCCAAGTGAGAGAACAATACAATGCAGAGTAGAGAAGCCAACTTTTTGTAAATAAAATAAATTAATATTGGTTATATTTTTCTATTCAGCAAGTAAATTTCCTGCCCTATGATTTTCGGCTATGTTTTACAATAGATTTTTTATACGTCGTTGGTGTTATTACCGATGTCCAATCTTTAATTGCAGATATATGGGAGTGCAACGGTGAATTGTAGGCTGCTGCTTTTGTTGAAGTGAGTTAAAACAAAATTTAAAACCAAGTGAAACGAGATGCAAGAATTGCTGCCACTAGTTTGGGGATCATCCCACTAAGCAATTTTGATGCCATTTTATGTCGACATCACGAGAAGGACATGACACTAAGGATTTGGACCTTACCATCCAAGTGCATTTTAGACAAGGTCAGCTTCTAGTTTTATTATTTATTGGTTTCAGGCATTAAACTAGATGTTTCATTTACTTAAATATAATACGTTTACTTTTGGAATGAAGCAATGTGATAGCATCAGAACTTATGTTGATACTGATACAGAGAAGACTTTCTCTTCCTTGAGCATATATATTTATTTTCTTTAGTTGCAAGGCATAATAAAAGGTGCGGTTGAGTCAAATTAAAAGTTTATGATGGGAAAGGATGGCGGTGTAATTAGTACTTTGAATACGAACGTATGTTTTTGAGTTTTTACATATGGATATGTTGTTTTACTTTTCCTAGATGAAAAAGATTGCATTAAAAGTTTCCCATCTCCCATTATCTTTTTCCATCAAACTACTCTTTTGTTAAAAAAACAATGTCATCATTTCACTGGAACAAGAATGAAACACTAAAAAATTAAAGAGTTTTGGTTATTATAGCATGTTAGCATTTAAAGAACGGTTCATTTCAATATTGAGAGTCTGAGACATGCCTTCAGGGATTGAAATGATTATTGAAATTTATAGTGTTCTTAAATACTACTGAAATTTAAAACCCCAACCGAGCATACTAGTCATACCCAAACTATCAATATAAAAGAATTTCAAAAAACATTTCAATTCTAAGCTCAATTTCAATAAATTGATCAATGATCTTTGGCATTCTTACCGCTACATCAAGTTTCGGCGATAACAAATTTTCATTTTTTTTTTGAAGTTTCAGAATTCTAAACAAACTGATATATTACTCATATATCTAACCTATATGGAATATGAATATCAGAAAAAGAAGATCAACCCTTTAATGTTTTTCTATGTTATTTATAAACATATTACTATGTATAATATTTTGAGCTTTTACACAAGTGTTGTTTTACTTTTTTGAAAAACATAAACATTGCATCAAAATTTCTTCCACCTAATAGTTACAGTTCTGTGTGCATAACCATAAATATTTTAACTGTTGTTCAAATTATCAACGCAAATATCAGTTGTTTACATAACCACCCAAAAGCTATAGTATTTTGATACATGGATTCAGACTCTAAATGCCTATGGTGCTATTCAAATTTATGCAATCATTTATATCAATACACACCACACAACCTGCACATACGAATATAGATTCATATACAAATGATATAATATACAATCTTTCGTTTTCTAATATAGATTTCCGTCCTTTTTCAAACGAATGCACGCTTGAAAACTATTAAGATTTATTGCGTTCTCAATTGCTATCCCCTAATTTGAGCAGACTATTGCATACCCAAACTTCCAGTTTAAAAAAATTCAAAAATTATTTCGATACTAAGCTTGGTTTCAAAACACTAATCAATGAGCTTTACCATTCTTACTATTAAATCTATATGCATGCAAAAAAGAAAATAGTAAATAGATAGCAGTAATGAATGTAGAATAGATTTAGTAGACAGTTATATCAGGGGATCAATCCTCACGGTTTTCTGGCCGCTGCTGGTTAAACAACTATCTTTTTATGCATCAATGTTTGATAACACATGCATTCTATGTCCAAGTGCTTATGTAACCATTCATGAAAAATGCTGAATTTGTCATTACCAAGGTATAAAATTAAAAAAAAAGTCAACATTGAACTTAAAAAGTTCATTTGTCCAGTTCTCAATTTAGTTTGGGTGAAATGAGTAAATTTCAAAAAAAAACACCATAATTGAAGCCTAATGGGCCTATATAATCGATTAAATAGCATTACTCAAACTATCTTCTTTTATTTAAAATATTTCATTTTCATTTAATTATTCATATTAATTAAATTTATTTAATATTTATTTTGAAGATATTCGATATATATACATACACTTACATGACAATATAATAATAAATGAGTATGTATGTATGTATATACACATACAAATATATTGTCATGTGTTGTCATGTGTGTTATATATTCAAAATAATCATACACTCACCTGACAATATATTTATATGTATAGACACATGCTTATTTACTAATGTATTGTCATGTGAGTATGAATATATATCAGATATATTTCATTGAATAAATTTAATTAATATTGTTAATCAAATAAATATAAAATATTTTTCAATAACATATGATTTCATTTAAATAGATAGATTGAATCTAATGCTAGTTAAATTTCATAGGCTAATTAGAATCAAGATAATTTTTATTTTATTTTTTGAAAGTTACTCATTTTACCCACTGTCAAACGAAACAGATTCAACAAAGATAAACACGTTTTGTGTTTTAAACGTGTTCTCTAAAATGCATGGAAGAGGGAAAAGGTAGAAAACGGTCGATTTAAAAATGATTTTAGCATATAAAATTAAAAATGAATTTTCTTGTTTTTCGTCTTTTGGAAGATATAAAAAACTATGCCTTTTTTCTACTTTTCCCCTTTATTATAATGATTGGGATTTTCCAAACTTTTCCTTCTCTTTCATACCATCTAACATACATATTAAAAATGGAAAACATGATTCATTTTAAAGACAAACACCACCTGAGTCTCTCCAAAGGAAGTTTTGAATCACTTTTTAAGTAATTCTAACTAAACAGTAGTAATAGGTAAAAGCGTTTAAATATAATTTGACCTTTTAACTAAGAATAATTTGATTTTGACAATTCTACTAAAATTTATTAAACGTCAAACAAAATTGTAATATGCATGTTGCCATCTATGTACTTATACTATAAGATTTCTATGCCAATTTATGCTCATAAACATATTTAATTGTCATTTAGATTCTGCACAATTTAAGCTAATTTTTGTCATTTTTCATTATAAGCACATAAAATGTAAGAAACTACCAAAGAAAAATAATCAAGGTCTTAATGTCTTCAACACAAAAAATTTAAAAAACTGTGGAAAACAACAGTTACGTTACGAAATGAACTACTGACCATTCAAAAAATGTCACAAAAAATGTCACAAACAACAGTTCGTTAATTGAATAATCTACAAGAAAAATATCTGCTTGGTAGTGCCGATGTTTGTCTAACCGTGTGTTAGAGTATTTGTAGAAGTTACTAAGTATATTATTTACTTTTTGGATGAAGTGTTCGTCCGACATTCATCAAGTTGGATTGGATAAAGCTCTAATCAATTCAACTGGCGATCGTTTATTGGCTCTAATCTTAGGTATCTTGGTTAATTGAATAGTATGATTAACCTATTGCGGTCTTGTACTTGCTCTAGAATTTTGGCCAACTTCTTTTAGTTTTCGTCCATCCTAAAATTCAACTTAATTTACAAAAAACCATATAAAACGTATACCCCTAGACTGCTAATACTTCATTAGTGGTTCTCTCTGTATGGTAACAAAAAATAGTATCTACTACCCTCAGATTTAAAATTGAGCAGCGACTATGAACTCTTAACAATGCAGATTATAAATTCCACGCAAATTGTAAACCCTTATGGACCAAAAGCCATAACAAGAATAAAAAGCTCTAACGAGAACAAAACTTTGGAATTTCTCCAAACCTTATTTTAGTTGCATTCTGTAATTTCTCTCGTATTACATATTGTTTGCAGTGTTAGCTAGCTTCAATTTCTCTCATATTTCATATTGTTTATTAAAGCCATTATGGAACCTGTGGTTCTTCATGTTATGTAATTTTTAAGCCGGTAAACTTAGTTTGTTTACAGATAGAAAATACAACATCATCTGATAATGAGGAAAGGAATTGTATAGTTGCCGCTTTTACCTAATGGAGTGTGTGTACATGTATATATATATGAATGTATGTGTATGAATGTACGTCAAGGGCGTCGCTAAGGCATCGTCGAGCTTCATTTTGCCATTGCTTTGCAATTTTGGAGTCCGGTTTTTATTGCTTTTGTTAAAATCATGTCTAGTGTAGAGCCTGCTGCCTATATTCTTGCTTTTGCTTCTTTTGCCAGAGTAGAAGCTTTAACTTGTTTCTCTGAAAGTCCTTTGACTTCTGCTTCGACCTCTTTAGCAGCTTTAGCAGCCTTATTTGCTTTTTCAGAGACGATCTGTGCTTTTTCTTCCACCTTAGCTTTCGCTACCACTTCAACATATGCTTTTCTTCTTCCATCTTCAGGTATTGCACTGCAAAATTACAAGTGTTTATAGAATCAAATACCAAGTGCATACTAAAACTATAAAATTTAGCTTTCTGATAATCAGAATAAAGTATCAGGAGCTGTATTATACAAATCCATATTATACACAATTTTAAACGTATTCTAACAGCTGAAAAGTGGGAAGATGGACATTGACTCATTGTAATATTGTATCATCATCATAATAAAATTACCAACAGAAATTAGGAATCTTATCCATTCATTTCATATGATCAAGCACTCTAGCTAGTACCTTGAGTCAAGGTATCTGTGTATGCAATAATTTGAAGAGTAAGAAATAGTTTAAAGTATGAAATAGAATCAGGTAAGCCATTGGGTACTAAATTGCGTAAGAGCATTTATGTAACTGGAATGCTGTATCACCTGAAAAGTTCAGCTGCAGACTTTGAAGTTGCAGACGGGCTAGTAGAAACTTCAACAACCTGACAATGGAAAAAGCATTTCGAAGTTCATAATATGTCAAATTTGAAATTTAAAAAGAAATAACAACTAGTGTTCAAAAAATAACAACTTCTGTTTTCCTTTTTTGAGGTTTCTGGCTTTTTTGGATTTTGTGGTTGTACTGTCTTTTCTTCCAAGTTAGAATCGAATGCCCGAGATATGATTTCATGCAACTCAGCTGCCCTACCTGTAGTTGCAGAAAAAAGCAATAGCTACTTTTGGAGGTAACACATCTCTCAAATCAATATTATATGAGAGGATTGGATTTCCTCTATAGATTGTATTTTTATGATACGTTAGGAAAACCGACAAATAATGAGTGCTTGAATTATAGGTAACCCATGCATTTGCAATGCGGTCATCTTTAAGGCTGCTATTCAATGAAACATTTGCTACGGAAATAATTAAGTTGACATCGATACCTACATGATCAGATGGAGGATCCCAAGGATTCTGATAGGTGTCAAACTCAATAGCAACAAACCTGTTTTCAGTAAGGTTAAAATCAGTTTTTGGCCCATATAAACCAAGGCAGTCGCCCTATGAATCTTATGGTGACCCATGCCTCTAGGCATATAGAAAAACACAGCTTGAAGGAGCGCATTAAGAAGGAAGAGATGGACAAGCGATTATAGATGGAGCGTGTCGAGGTAGATATCACTCCCCTCCAAGTCATACTACCGAGCGATATCGTCCCTGAAAAGGCTGACCCTTCCATATCCCAAAGTGTGATTACTTCTGTTTCTATCTCTAAAAGTATTTCATCTAAAAGTGGCAAGGGAAGAGGAAGATCAAAGAGGAAAGGCAAGGTGAGAGCTTCAGTGAGTCTGTCCCGAAGAAGGCGAAAATGGACAAGAAATAGTCATAGACTCGGTTGGGGTTATGTATAGCTAGATAGCTAGTTTCATTTTGTTGGTTGGGATTATGTGGGTACAAACCCCACTTGTGGTTTCTAATTTTAGGGATAAACTTGTACTTAGCTTTCCAAGTTTTTCTTATGAATAAATTTTTTGTCCATTCATTTTAACTTTTGTGTGAATTTGTTTAAGTGTTCAGGCTATTATATTTCCGTTCAATGTACTTGTAATTTGTCTCTCGTCCATTAAGTTGTGGTGTCATTCAGTCGCCCGTTTCTTCTGGCGTCGATCCGATAAGTTCATCTGAAGGCCTCCTTTTGGTCGTGGCCTTAATTCATATCAAACACATGGTGTGCGCAATAGTATTACACTGTCATATTCAGTGGCTGAATGATTTTATTCATGCCTCGGCCTCGAGTTGGCGATGTTAGGTCATGGATGCTCAGATGCCATCCATTAAGAATTTGTACTCCTCCTGTCAGGCTCAGGTCATAGTTTGCGAATGATGGAATTGAGTTGCACTCATTTATTTGTTTATACTCTTATTTGTACTATGGGGACCAGAGTTAGTTGGTGGGCAGTTCATCGGTCCCATTGGATGTTTATACTCCAACCCACACTATGGAGATAGGAGTTGTTCTAGTAAAGGGTCGAACTACATTTTCCATGGTTAATTCCTTTACCCCTAACTGAGAAGAAAAACTTAAAGAATGATCAGTCGTATCACATCCTCTTTTACTTTACATCCCTCTTGTAAAATCGGGGGACCGAGCTAGATAACGAACAGTCGAGTCATATATGTTCTATATTTTTTGCTCAGCCCATTGAATCGTAGGTGAGATTTAACGAATGAACAATCAAGTCAAATTCATTCTGATCAATTTCGAAGACGGACCTGAGAACTTGGTTCACATCAGACTCAAGGCACTCGCCAGTCTATAATAGGAGTACGTAGATGTTAGTCGATGGCATATCACAACTATTATACTACGTATAAACAATTTACGGATATAGAAGAAACTTCAAGTTATTTGTTACCAACTGAAAGAGAAAGTGATAAGGTCTTCCTTATTACATGTCTTTAAAATAAAAAAATCAAATTCTAAATGAAATACAAATGGATGAGAAGAAAATCCAATGGAGTAGCATCGTAGATGCTTGCTATTCTATGCTCTAGGGAGTGCAATGCCATCGGTAGTAGTTAGCTTGAAAGTTCCATCTCCAAGCTCCTGATCGATGACATATAGTCCTTCCCATCTCCCAGCCATGTTGATGGGGATAGGAAAGGTTCATTTTAGGGTGAGATCACCAATTTTAAAGTTGCAACTTGGAATTTAACATTGTAGTACTGGCCGACTCAGTGTGCAGCTGCCGTCAAGTCATCTTCTTCGCACCTCTCTTGGACTATGTCTAGAGGTTCCAAAAAGAGATCTCTATTTTTTGGGTCGTAATAAGTCACTCGATGAGAAGGAACTTCAAGTTCTATGGAAATCACGGGTTCAGAGCCATAGGCAAAGGTGAATAGAGTGTGGCCAGTCATGGACTTGTTGGTGGTTCAGTATGCCCATACTGCTAACGAGAGTTCATCAATCCACTTGCCTCTAGCCTTTTACAGTTTCTTTTTCAGAATGGAATTTATGATTTTATTAAAGACTTGACCTACACATTGCTTGAGGGTTAATGAATGCTGCAGATCTTTTCTTAATAAGATGCTGGTGGCAGAAGTCTTTGAATTCAGCACCGTCGAATTGAGTCCCGTTGTCAGTTAGGATTTTTTTGGGGGAGACTGAAATGACAAACAATGTTTTGAACAACAAAATTTATTACTTTCTTCATAGTGATAGTGGCCAATTATTCAGCTTCAGCCTATTTAGCAATGTAATTGACTGCTATGATGGTGCAATTCATGTCACCTTTGGAAATCGGCAAAGAGCCGATCATGTCAATGCCCCATGCAACAAACGGTCGTAGACTGACCTTTTGAGTAATCTCCGTCGGTGGGGCTCTCAGAATTTTTGTGAATATGTGGCGCTTGTCACATCATCTAGCATATTCAGGTGCGTCTCTATTGATAGTTGGCCAGTACTAACCATAACAGAGTATTTTCTTTGCCAAGTTTTTCCCTCGGTGTGATCGCCATGTTCTCCTTTATGGGCTTCTTTTAATACACGTTTAATTTCATCGTTGGTGATACACCAAAGAAAGGAGATGGAAAACCCTTGCTTTGATGTATCACCAACGATGAAAAATAATAGCAGAGGGCCTATTACTTTTCATTCCTTCGTTTAGGAAGGATTCCACTTTATAGATAATCTTTTATTGGAGTCATCCATGCCTTTTCTTCAGGCTCCATCTCTAATACCAATCAATCTCCATCAGGTCAATGCTTGAAGCATTAAGTACTTTAACTTTTGCCAGGCCTCACATTCAACTTTGTTATTTGCCATAAGGAAGTAAAGTTTAAGGGCATAACAGATCGAGCACTCCATAGGAGTGACTAGCATGACTCTGACGCTAGAACTCCAATCATTAGTTGCTCCATCCATGTACATCTTCCATTTTGTGGTAGGTTCTTCAGTGCTCTTAGGGGAGTCAAGTTGTGCAGCGAATTCAGCTATGAAGTCTACCAACACTTGTCCCTGAATGAGGAAGATAAGTGAATAGAACTGGCTCAATTTGATGTTCCATTTCAGTAACCTTCTAGACGTCTTAGGTCGTTGTAGGACTTGTCGTAATGGATGGTCGACAAAGACATTGATGGAGTGAGCCTGAAAATAAAGACGGAGCTTCCTTGATGCAATTAACAGGAAGTATGCAAGCTTGTCTAATTTTAGATAATTTTTTCAGCACCTGTCAATTGTTTGCTAACTTAGTATACTGGCCTCTAGATCCGATTCTCCTCGCACGGCAGCACAACACTTATGGCGTGTACCAACACCGCTAAATAGATGTATAAGTCTTCACGATCCATTGGCTTGGATGAGATGGAGGGTTTCTCAAATTGGTGTACCAGTACTTGAATTGCATCAACACAATCCTTCGCCCATGCAAAGTTTCTCTTCCCTCTTCTGATCAAGTCGAAGAAGGGGATGCACTTATCGATCGCTTTGGAGATGAAATGACTTAGGACGAGGACCTTCCCATTTAGAATTTGCACATACTTAACCGTCTTTCATATTTGAATATCTCTTATCATATGAATCTTCTCAAGATTGGCCTTAATTCCATGAGAGTTAACGTTGAAACCCAAGAACTTTCCTGATGGAACATCGAATGAGAATTTCAAGGGATTAAGATTCATTCCATACGTTTGGAGGTACTGAACATCTCCGTTAAATCATCGTTGTGGTCATTTGATCGTTATGACTTCATGAGCATAGCATCCACATATACTTCCGTTGATCATCCGATCCGATCTCTGAACATCCGGTTGACCAATCTCTTATAAGTTGGGCAAGCATTCTTTAGCCCAAATTGCATCACAGTATACAAGTATAATCCTAGGTCGGTAACGAAGCTGGTGTGTTCCTATTCTAGGTTGTGTATCAGGATCTAGTTGTATCTGGAATACACGTCCATAAATGAAAGCAGTTCATGTCCAGTAGTCGAATCTACCGGCTGGTCGATCCTTGAAAGTGGAAAGCTGTCCTTCAGACATGCTATATTCAGGTCTGAGTAGTAAGTGCATGTCCTCCACTTTCCACCAGCTATTCTCGCAATTACAGGATTAGATACTCACTTTGGGTAGAGGGCGCCATGGATAAACTAGCTGTTTTTGCGTTTACCCACCTCCTCTTTGAGTGTGATAGATCTCTTCAGATCTATGCTGTGCCATTTATGTTTCACCAAAACAAGCCTCAAGTCGATATTAAATGCATGGCTCATAATGGTTAGCGAGATCCTACACCTGTTATAGTGGATCTAAGCAAAAACATCAAAATATTCTCAGAAAAATCCAGCTAATTCCTTCATCGTCGTTGCACATAGCTGTGATCCGATCATCAGGACCCATGATGGGCCATCATGTTTGATTGTGTCAATCATCAGCTCAGCAGGTGCAGGCTTGGATTTTTTGGGCTCTTCTTCCTCTTCTCTCGAATCTATATCTTTATAAAACCAACTATGGTGCTTGAGCCATGGCTCGGATGTTGATTGCCAGGCTTCATTAATTTTGATGCAGAGAGGTTTCTCCACATCCTTTCCCATTTTTTCCATAAACCATCTCTTAACTTAGCAACAGAGCAAGCATGGCCAGTCGCCTGAACTTTATAAATAATTCCAACGCCATTCCCTATCGGGAATTTGAGTGTTAAACACCGAGAGGTGATAAATTCCTTGAATTTAGCAAAGGGCTGGCCGACCTAAGAAAGCGTTGTACGGACAGTTCACATCCATCACAAGAAATGGAAGCACCCGCACTCTCATATGGTTTTCCTCTCCTAACTCCACTGGTAGCTCAATGTAGCCTACCGCTTCAATAGCAATACCGTTAAAGCCATAAACACGGGCTATGCATGGTTTCAAATATTTAGCTTCCAATAACATCTGGTCATATGCCTTCTTGAAAAGGATATTAACTGAACTTCCATAGTCGATCAACATCTTTTTTTCCCTAAGCGGGGCCGATTATGGCTGAAATCACCATTGGGTCAATCGTAGAGGCTTCCACCCTGTTTGCATCCTACTTCAAAACACGACTTCATCAGTCTTAATTCTCTTCTGCTTTACCGAAGCACCATCCTCCGCGTTCAAGTAGCATTCAATATCAACATGTCTTATAGCGTTCATTTAAAGCTCTATTTCGTTCCTGCTTTTGTCGGCTGGATATGGTTATAATATTGTTAATGACTAACCATCCTCCCATCCGTCTAGGTCCTCAGTATTAGGTGGAGCATGTCCTCTATTGGGGTTGGATGTCCCATTTCCCCCATCCTACGTGGCTTTAATAAACTGTTCCAATTTCTTTCATGAACCAACTTTTCAATGACATTAGGAAGGTGGTAGCACTCATCCGTGGTATGACCAAATTTTTTACGGAATCGATAATACTTCCCTATTTTTTTGCTTCTTTATCTGTTCTTTCGAAGGTCATTTCCTATACTACATAGTGTTACAAGTCAATAAATGGATGTTCTCTAATGACGTGTTCAATGGTGTATGGGTGTCAAACATCGAAATTCTTAGCTTTCGTCTCCCAAAATCCCATCTTCGATCGTGGTTCCTATCATAGCCTCTCTTTCACTCATTTTCTTTGTTTTGAACATTAATTTCAACTTTTCCAGAAATCTCTTTGGACTATTTCACCGCCACATTACTTTATTCCCTCGACACTCAAGCCAACAATATCTCTCTTCTTGGACTGCTTTGTCTCCTCCTTCCTCAGGTACTGAGCTGCCTTCGCATAAAAATGGTCCAATGTAGAAGGAGTCTTTTTCGCCAACCAATCGCCAAAATCAAAATCAAGGTCAACTCCCTTAGTCAATGCCATTAGTATTGCATCATATTTTGGATTACTGACTTCAACAACAAGCGTATTAAACCTTTTCGGATAATCTTTCAACTATTCCCCTGGTGCGTAGATCAAGTTAAAGAGGGACATGACATCTTTGGGGCAAGTTGCATGCATGCGAAATAGCTTTATGAACTTTTTTGCTAATTCATTAAATGAAGAAATTGATTGCAGTGGTAGCTTAATGAACCACATGGTCACAACCACTTCTAGAAAAATGGCGAAACATCTGCACTTGACTGCCTCAATGGCTCATGCAGAGTTCAGTGCCACTCATATTTCATGAGATGCTACCAAGGGTCATTTTTTTCCGCATAAGCAGGCATCATAGGCATGTTAAACCTACGTAGATAATCTGCATGTAGGATGTTGTCAGTGAATGGGGTATGACTTATGGAGAGACCGTAATCATCACTGGTTAGGCCTTGACTTTCTTTCATAAGCTATCTCACCATAGCCATTTAGCCCAACGTCTGGAAAGCCGATGCCTGGTAGCGGTCATGTTCCACCTTACGTGAATGACTCGATCCACGCCTTTGGGAAGCACAGCGTTGCCTTGGCTAAGCGTGCTCTTGATGTTCCTTTTAAGTAGTAGTCATATCATTCACATTCTCCTGAGCTCCAATGCCATAATCATTTGTGGCGCATCCGAAGTCAACTCATTCGGTAGCAGGTAAGTTTATCCTTGGTTTAACTGTCGATCTCCCTAGGGGGTTCGGTACCGATCCATGCGTTCTGGCAATAGTCGATCGCGCAGTTCCCCCATGACGTCCCAGCATCGTATGTATCCATCTTGCATTGTTGGATTTTGTGATAGTCGTTAGATTAAAAGGAGCTCTCTGATCTTAAGTATGGAATAGGCATCCTCCTTGTCATCTTACATAGGTCTTTCAACTAGTTCATCTGTTTGATATTGGCCTGAATTTGCTGATTAAGATGAGGACAGTTATCATTCGGTTCCTTCATCGGGACTTCAAAGTCGGCTTAGGTGATGTAATTAGAAGGGTTTGGGGGGGGGGGGCATTGACAGCCGCCGGCTGTACATTTTGGTCAACCTATTGAGTGCCATTATCTTTATTACCTTCAATAAGCAATGAACTCCATATTTATAGGAGCAGATGATCGAATATCTTCTTGAAATTTTGCCAATAGAGCCTCACAATTGAGACGAGGTTACACAAAAAATTTCACGGCCCAATTCCCAAGAAAAGGAGATCGACACCAATCGGTCCATATTGCCACATAGCACCTGGCGATCTCTTTAGTGAGTCCTCTATGCTAAGTTTCCAATGTTGTATGTATAACTATCTTCATTTTATTAGAGATATCGATCGATTCCCGTTGAGTAGAACTGTTGGTTGATGTTGTTCACAGTCACAACGATATGACCTGATCCCTACATAGGAGAAAGGAGAGGCACCGATCCCCTGCCAAAAGGAGGCATTAATCCATACATAGAATATTCCAAAGTGTCTATCTCTTGTTCCCTCTTGATCACTGCTTCATGTTATCGTCTATGCTTAATCTTTGGACTCCCTGATCACCTCTCTGGGCTGCTTGCCTTGTCTACCATCGAGCTTAATTGTCCAACAGTTCGGATATAACCGGGTCAAAAGGTCGGATAATAGAAAATAAATAGTAATAAATAATAATAACGTTAAATACAACATAAGAGGGGAAATAAATCATCGACCCACCACCGAACGAGACCTAAGTAGAGTCGGTCAACTCTTCCAATCAACCAGTCTGTTAGGGCATGTTGAACCTTGTCCTATATGGCCAAGAATTAATAAATAATAATCTAACATATAGAAAAGATGCTAGCACCTATAAATGCAAGCTTAGCCCCTCAATTTTCTAAACAGAATAACATAGGTCTATCATTCTTTCTTCTTATATATATATGTGTTTTTGTGTGTGTGTGTGGGGGGGGGGGGGGGAGAAGGACAAAAAATAAAATGGAATAAGAATAGGAGCGAATCAATTCTTCGAAAAAAGGTAAATTCTAGATTTATAAATTAACACAAATCTCCTCCCAAGTCTTAAATTCTAACTGATGTGCATACACTTTTAAATGCTTAGTTTTAGTTGAAAAGATAAGGAGTCAAAGGAGGAAAAATGAGTTTGGACCTGGAGATTGGGAAGCCATAAGGTGAGTGGAAAATTATATGTTTTACATAATACTAATTCTATATTGTTGGAATTCTAATTTTTTACATCTATGTGAGAACCGTTGAATTGTAGGCTTAAATAAACAAATCTATCCTGAAACCATTACCGACATATTCAAAAATAACTTAACTTTAACGAAATGATACATGTACACCCTAAATTTGGTAGTTTGGGAGGAAAAAGTCACTAAAATTTATGAAATATAACATTAATAGGGTTGTGTAATTCCACATTCTTGTTATTTGGGTTATAAATTGTTAAACTTAATTAATCATCAATTGGAGATGTTTTAATTTGATATGGGATTCAAATTCCCGTCTTTAAATTCATTGGAATTATATTATCTCCTTGGTAGTTTCTTAAATTGTCAACAATATGAAAATTGCTCCATTTGAAATCACAAGTAATATGCTCAAATTAAAGAGATGTGCAAAGTAGTGTCTTTCCACAGTTTTCACTGTTTATTTAAATAAAAAATATTTCCTAGAAATTTCAAAGGCAACGTAAATTGGGCATTTTATGGAAAATTTCAACGGTAATATTCCTTCTTAGGAAAGATACGGCTATAATGCAATAAAATGTGAAAATATATATTTTTGTAGAAGTTATACATATGTGTACAAACAAAAATCCCTAAATGTAAAAACTAAGAAGTTATAAATATAAATATAAATAACCCCATTTACTAATTAAATATATACATGTAAAGAAAAGTATGAGCTTAATGAATAAATGAACAAACGTTAGTTGCATCATAAATACATATAGGTATGGTAGCGTGCAATTAATTGTATGTTATCATATTTATTATAAATAAAACACTAAATATGAATAAGGAAATAAATTAAGGAGTAAAAGGTAAGTTATTGTAATCAAGTCAATATGATTAGTATTCCATTTAATGAATTTAACTATAGAGACTAAATATTGCATGGGTAAAGGAAAAATAAATAGGCATGATAAATAAAAGTCGGTAATAACATTTATGGAGAGCATTACTAAAGGAAGTAAGTGTACAAAATAAAAAGAAGTCAAAGCTAGTAAATAAATCATGACTATGAATAAATAACAAACTTAAAAAGTGTAATAATCTCCATAATTGAAATTACATGGCCTCAATAATACATTTACGATGGGTGAGAATTAGTGGGCCTAGCCCCAATATTTAGATTAATTATAAATGACTTGGTTTAGCATGGTTTGGGATGTCAGGTCGGTAGAGTTACACAACAGAAGTCTATCCTCTACAAGGGGCTATAAGTAGTTGTGTGTATGTACTACTGATTGGGACATCTTCAAATATAGGACCCGTAGAGAGGAATCACATATAAATATGTAGGAAAATATGCCATGGGATTCGCCTTGGATTTGAAGTGGCATATAGCCACAGGGTCTACTTCAGTTCTAAACCAGAGGCATTAAGTAACCGATAATAGTCATTTTCCTTGATTTGCATTAGGAAAATCAAAATGGGAACTGTACGAAGAGGCCAGCGCTACGTCTGCATTGTGTACCAGTTTTTGTAGGGCAGGGTTGGGTATAGGTCTGTGCCTCCATCGGTCCAGCGACCGATTAGAAAAGACGTGGCAACGCTTGTTTGGATTAAACTTCTTACTAGTGTAGAGTTCATATGGGATATGCATTGATTTCAAAGTTTTTTGTTATTTGGTTAGAAGTTGGTTAGTTAAACCTTAGACATGTCTTTGAGTTGCAATAGTAATTCGCCTAGTTAAATTGTAAAGGTATGTCTAGGAGTCATCGACCTTCAAGCCAGTTGACTATCAATTACGTTGCTGAGGTTTTTTTTGGAAGAATGAGGATGCTTATACGCATACACGTACCTCGGAGTCGGTTAGATTTGTGTTACGCGTAGGTGAAATTAAATCTTGAATCCTTAAATAATATACATATAGCACTTAAGTGGAGATCAATCGTATAACTAGTGTCATGGATAAACTATGTAATTTACTAGTTGCCATAACATTGTTTTGACCCCTTCCTCATCACAATCCATAGGATAAATATAGGCCTAGCCCCTCACTTTTCTTCTCATATTATTTGAACAGAGTAGCAAATCTCTACCATTCGTCCTCCTTCACTATTTTTAGAAATTAATATATATGTATGTATGTATGTATTAAAAGATAGAAAATAAAAGCGAAGAAGAGAAGGAGTGAATCAATACTGTGAAAAAGGGTGAATTATAGATTTGTAAATTTAAGCTTCGCTTAACTCAAATCTCCTATCAAATCTTAAATTCTAATGGGCATGCATACACTTTTAAATATGTATTTTTGGTTGAAAAGAAAAGGGGTCAAAGTAAGAAGAATGGATTTGGACAATAAAATGAGTAGTGTTTTTACATAATACTAAATTTATATCGTTGGAATTTTATTTTTATGCCTATGTGGAAACCAATGAATTATTGTCTTAAATAAATAATCTAACCTAAAACCCTTGCCTACAAATTCAAATTTCGCTTAACTTTGATGAAATGACATATATACCCTAGATCTGGAAGTTCGGGAGAATAGATCCCAAAATTTGTGAAATATAATATTGAATGAGTTGCATAGTAAATTCTAGATTCTTTATATTTGGGTTATAAATAATTAAACTTGATAATCATCAATTAGAGATGCTTTAGTTTGATTTGGGATGCAAATTCCTACATTTAAATTCATTGGAATCATAGAATCTCCATGGTAGTCCCAACATTTGTTAAAAAGGCAATCTAACACTTAACTTGAATCATTGAAGAAGAAGAAAAAACAATCAAAATTGATAAAGATAATAGACTTAGAAACATGAACTCAAATAGTAACGACCCGATATTTTCAACCATTCGTATCCGCACATGTCGGACTTGAATTGCTCAAAATACTGCGTTGTAAATAAAATTTGGCAAATCTCAGAATATACAGTAAATACATAATCACAGATCACAGACACAGAGTATTTAATAATGCAGCGGAATTTAAAAGAAATAGTAGTTCATGAAGCTACTATATAAAAATAAGATACATCAGGGTTAAACAATATACAGTAGAAGAGTAACAAGATACATCAAGTACAAATCAAAATACATCACTGGAAACACTGGATACTGAAAACAAATAGATGGCAGGATCTTCAAGGAAAGCTCCAACTCCAAAGGTGAATCTTGAATGCTAACTCACTCAATCTGACTCGAGCGTAAAGCAAAATACGAAACACTCGAGTCAGGACATAAATACTTATGAACTGTAAATAAACTCAAGTGAACAGTAACAAAAATGCATCAGTAACTTAAAGAATGCTTGGGATCGCCCATCCTTTAAGGATCCGTTAAACTATTTACTATGTAGTAATATTGCGCTATTATAATAATGTCTACAGTAAAATAAACATACTTTTAAATAGCGTTCCGGGCTACCCATATCACCCTTCACACATAATAGTCGCAATAGTCCATCCAATATCATGCCATCTCCACTCCGGGTGACTGTCAGAGGATACCACACGGGCTACGGGAGAAAAACAAACTCGTAGTAAAGGCTCGGTATGGTAGGTGACACGGCACACAAGGCAATGCCAGGGTAGATATACCAATTACGCACACGGGCTGGTGGTAACGCAGCAGCCACATACGCCCACCTCGGAACACACTCCCATATCAAAATCGGAGGATGGCCATATAATCAATCACCAGTAAGAGTATAGTATCGAAGGAATGTGTCCGATCGGAGGAATGACCTCACTTGGCCCGAGATCGCTCCTGTTTTAGCCACCTTATGCCAACTCACGGGAGTTAGGTCCACGTAATATACCTCAAGAACGTCGCCACCATCCTACTTCATTCTGGAATCTCCACCGCGTACACAGTTGTTAAAGTGGTTTTCGGAGTTGGCAGAGAGTATGACAACTTTCGATCCCGGTCTCTTTAACAACCAAACGTTATTATAACGCCGTGGTCATTTCAAAATAGTTTATATTTCAAAAGGATCAAATCATTTCATTTCAAAACTATATTCCTTTCAAAATAGTTTACGCCTCGAAACCAAAACCATTTTTATTTCAAAACTATATTCAAATCAAAATAGTTTATACTTCGAAACAAAAAACATTTCAAACATATATTCATTTCAAAATCATAATATTTTCAAAGTATAACTCTTTCGAAACCAAAAATACTTGAAACAATTACACTTTGAAAATCATAACATTTCAAAATCATACATTTGAAATCATCGGATATTCATTTAATTCTTTACATTTTACAATTCATTCAATTAATCCCAAATTTTCAATTTTCAACTTAATTCAATTCAAACCATCAGTTTCAATTAAATTTCCTAATAACCATTTCCAAGTCATATCAATTTCAAATATAGATTTGATCCACAAATTAAACTATTCAATTTTTAATAAATTTCAAAGCTTTAATATCCCGCATTTCAATACTAAATTTTATAATTTCATATATCTCAAATCTAGTTTCATTATTACTTAGTTTTGAAATATTCATTTCATAAATCCAATATTATTTAAATAAACTCAATTTACAATTAAACTAAATATCCTTTCATACCAATATAAACTTCAAATATTCATTTATCAAAAGTACATATCATTCTAATTCATATTCTTTATCAAAATAAAGATCAAATCATTTCCAAACCTTATTATCAAATCATTATTTGAATTCAAATTCAAATACTCAAATTTAAATATCATTTTTAAATCAAATAAGTCATTCATTTGTTATTTCAAGTATCATTACAAAATACATTAAAAATTCCATTCAAAAATTCATTTATCTCATTACATTTCATTCCATTTAACACATAACCAAGTAAACCTTACTTAAATTCAAATTCAAATTTAAATTCCTTAAAAATTCAAATTTAAACATTAAAATATATTCAAAACTTCTTAAATTTCACAATTAATCAATTTCCAAAATTTAAATCATTTAACACTTTAAAATATAACTCAAACGGTGTTAAAAACTATAACATTTCAAACATTGTCAAATTATAGCAACGACAGCATTTATAAAGTGCTATCGTAGCTTATAGCTTCCAAAAATGGTTTAGTTCAAGAATAACGGCATTTATAAAATGTCGTAATAGATATTTAGTTATTTCAAACATTGTTAGATTCAAAACAATAGCATTTAAAAATGCTGTCAAAAGACTACAACATTTTGAAAATGCTATGAATTCCAGATTTCATTTTAGCTTTTCAAAAAAAAAAAACTCCAAATTTTTATCATAACTTAAAAATCATATTTCTAGACTTCAAAATTTCACATTTAAAATCATTTTAACATATGATTTAACACAACAAATTTTTTAGATCAAATATTCAATTTAAAAACTCCATTCATTTATTAAGTCAAAATTCACTGTTTATTAACATATAAATTAAATAAAACTTAAAATTTTACTTCATATATAATTGTAAAACTTTAAATTTAATTTCCATTATTTATTTACATTTTAAAATAAAATTTAAAGTCTAAAATCTCAATTATTTCACATTTACGTACTCAAATTCACAATTTCAAGACTTAATATTTAATTTTCTTAAAACCATAAAATATATATTTTTAAATCAAAATTTCATACTTTTAAAAATACATATTTTAATAAAAATCATTTAAAAATATACCACGGGGTCTGTATATAATTTTCTAACCTAGGTCAAGTGATACGGATATATATCATTTCAATCCGCAGTTTACAAAGAAAACCCGGGTTCTATCATTTCAAACCCACAATCCCAAGTCAAAATAAAATACAATAAAAATCGCTCAGGCCTATCATTTCAGCCCATAACGATTTTTCTCTAATCTAAAGTCCGTTTGGGTATGTATCATTTCAACCCATAGTGATTCTATTCTAACAGGGAACTTGCAGTGTGAATATATGCATAAACAATATAAACAATGTCAGTGTCACAATATAATGTCATATATCACATGTTAGGTGATAATTAACAGTTTTAACATGGTAATAACATGGCATAGCATATCATATGATCATCATTAACTTGCATAACATTTTATATTACTAAACACTTGTCATCAATTCACTGTTTCATAAGTATAAATGTCAGAGTGAGAAAGACTCACCTTTTACGAAGCTAGAGACAAACAACACACACAAGAGCGATTCCAAAGGCACGACAAGCACGATTTGATTTGAATTGATGGATACCCTTGTAAACAACACAAAATATAACATACATAAGCACAAATATAGGTATCGACATACAAATATAATCAACAACTTTAGTTTGCAGAACAGTTGCAAAACAAGAGAGATGACCAAACCTTAGAAGCAAAAGACTTGCACACGACAACATAAGCTTGTCACATGATCAAATGGGCTTGACCTCACCACACTAGGCTCAGCCTAGGTGTCAACATGGCTCGGCCATGGCCTAGAGACAAGGCTTAGGGCATGAAAGTGGAAGGTAAAGGCAAAACAAGTGGAAAGTAAAGGAGGCAAGGGGTTTGGGTCAAGGAATGGAAGGTTTTGGTGTACATAGGCTCGGCCTATGGTCCTATGGGCTCGGCCTGGTGCATCTTCAGGTCAGGTCAGAGATGATGATGATGGCTATAGGTCATGGCAGCAAGTGGTGGTGGTGTTAGAGGTGGTGGCCAAGGCTAAACATGAAGGAAATGGGAATACAAGGCTCGGTTAGGCAATATTTGGAGTTTTAAGCAAAGTTTTGTGGAGATGGCTTCAATTGGATGGCATGGTTTGTCATGGTCAGAGGAGGAGGAGATGTTTGCTGTTGTAGATGGTGGAGGAGATGGTCCGTGGTGATGGAGGAGAAGTGGGGCCGAGCAAGCAAGAGGAAGAGGAAGGCTAAATCAATGAAGAAGAGGGAAAAAATGGAAGAAAGAAGCCATTAACTTGCAATTTTTTCTCGATATGATGTAGCCGTGAGTTTGAAATGAGAAGAAAGATATTTTTCACGTGAATTGAAGATGAGAAACATGGCTATAGGGTAGAGGGATGTACGGCTAAAGTAAGGAGAGGAAAAGGCAAAAGCAAATGAAGAGGCGGAAAAACGAAGAGCCTTGAGCAACTAAAGAGACACAAACTCTTCAAATTTCCATTATTTTCTTTTTAAACCTTATATAACTGAAATATATATATAAAATCAGATAAAATACGAAAATTTAGTAAATAAACAAAAATAAATAAATAAATTATTAATTATATATAGTTTAATTAAATAAAACAGCAAAATTTGCAACTAGTCTTGAAAATATGAAAAATAAGTGCAATGAACTTGGGAAAATTTTTATGTACTTAAAAGTATTTATAAATAAAGATAAGAAAACAAAATAAAAAGGAAATCACAAAAGTAAATAAATAAATTTTAATTTAAATATAGTTTAGATGAAGAAAATAGCAGAAAAATGGAAACTAACCTTTAAAAATAGAAAATAAATTCAATGAGCTTTGGACAAATTCAAACATCACTTTAAAATATTCAAAAGGTAAAAATATATGTAACATAACATATAATACAATTTAGAATAATATATGACAATTAAAAAGATTATTTATATAATTTAAAATAAAAAGTAGTGTTAAATAAAACAATTTACACCCAATTTTGTAAAAAGCATAACTTTCACAATATTATTCGGATTTCAACGAAACGAAAAGCAGTGTTCTTAAAATTTTATTTACTTTCATAATAAAAGAAAAAAATTAAAATTTTCAAACTTTTAAAATTTAAATTTAAAAGTAAAAGTTTGACCAGATTGACCAAAATTCACATTTTCTGGAAATATTCAATTTATGCATGTTTGAAATTCTAATCCACATCAAAATCAACATTTATATTTCAATTAACAAAATATATTCATTTTAATAAATAAAATAAATTTTTTAAACTAGGAATTTAAATTAAAATAATTAAAATATACAATTACAATAATCAGAAAATACAGGGTTGTTACACAAATATTAATTTTTTTTATCAAATGTCTAAATTTCGGAGAACATGAAACATAAAAGAAACAGTTTAAATATGACTTAATTTAATCATCTGGGCCCATATTCAGATAATATAAATTAAAGTCAGACATGTGAATAAGAAAAACCAGATGTCTAAATGCATGGAAATTTTTTTTGTGTAGGGGGCCATAAGTCAAAATTAACATATTATATATCGCAGCGATATTATATAATATTGAATATTAAAGTATGTACAATATACAACACAAGAATATACATACATGAAATTACATAATACTTTGATGATATACAACAGTACTACATATTAGTTACCTTTATGCCTAGAACAACACAAGCTGGTCATACTGTCCCTATGTCTGAATAGTTTCGGACTGACCGAAGTATTATAAATAACACATGGGTCAGAATTTGTCTACAATGATATGTGTTATAATAGCATCTAATGATGTAATGTATGGTATACTAACATAATCAGTATTAAAATATCTCAAAATAACATCCAATATAAAACCATATAGAAAAGAGTTATCACCCATATAAATCAAATCAATAAGAAATCAGGAAAAAACATATCCAATGGGTGAATAATCCAATCATTAAATCATCATCATCTATATATATATATATATATAATAAATCATAAAGTAAAATAGGGTTGTCTCAATAATGTCTAGAATAGATATAAATAAACATTCTCAAGTCTATCAATACAAAATGGTGTCACCCGCTTATGAAGTATAATGGTTTATAAGAATATATCTTATACATGATATAAATCAAATGCAATGGTGACGAAAGTTGACTATATGACAAACATAAGGTCCCAAGTAGAGTCACATCATAATGCATGGGTTACACCACCCATATATGTAGTTAAGTGAGGTCTATAAACAATATGTACTTATCTACTACTCAATGTAGAACCAGAAGAGAGATTAGCACCTACCTCCATGCCTTAGGCTACACACTCGGATCCTCTCCAATAGTCTTTAGTTGCCTCCTTGATAATCCTGACAATACCCACAAAATGTGCTCGTCAACACGAGCAATCCCAATCACGATCCTAGACCATGCCTATATGGTAATAGACTGCTAGCCAAGGTGAAAAAGAGGGGTTAGGGCTACCCGCCCTAAGGGAAAACCACCCTTCACTAAAATCCCATGATGCGTGTCTAATATAATAAAAGCGCCATAGATCTGAGGAGCGACCCTATGATCAGGCTGCCAAGGTGGATTCTGGTCATCTTGTTCCCTCTAACTCCAAATCATATCCTAGAGCACTTCATGATAGACAAGTAGATAATATATATATATATATATATATATAGGTATTACCTCATAACTCAATCATCCGTGAGTTTTCTCAACGTCGAGCATCACCTCACATAAGTATAAACCATCATCCATATTCCTATCGTATTAGTGTCATCTACTTGCACTAGATAACCAAATAAGTGTCACATTGATGTCCCATACGATAGTGTGTTATTACTCTTTTTATTCAATGCTTATATACTACACACAATCCACACAAAATATTTATGTGCAACAAGTCCAACTAATAACCAGAAAATTGTTACCAAAAGTCTCATACTAGACGGTATCACTAATACATTTATTCAAATTTGTAATACCTCCACTTCTATACTTATACTATCCAGGAGTATTATATAATAATACTGTAGGAGAATATAGAAAATGAGGCGATATGGGGTACACATGTCCCTTAGGCTCAAATAGGTACATATTTAAACATTTCATAAATAACTCACCTATACGTATATGGTATTAGCATAAAGAAATAAACCCGTGTGCCATTAGGATAGAAAAATATACAGTATATATAATAAATACAGAGTATACAGAGTCCAAATCACAACGATAATATACAATAAATAAGTACACATAAGTTCAATATACATCTAATATACACTATCATTAAATCATCCAATATATGAATCCAAATATATGTCAATAGTATAAAATGTCTATGGTTATAGTAGTATCCAATCCTCCATCTGTGCCTAACATCCACAATATGTTCATTATGTCCCTGTACATGAGATGTCTCGGACTGACCAGAGTATTATATATAATACATGGGTTAGACTATGTCTATAATTATAGGATTAATATAGTATTTGGTAATAATGTACAGAGAGTATAATAATGATAGCTTGAAAATTCAGAAAGATCTCTAAATGTTATCTATAAGAAACTTATACAAAAAAGCATCATCACCCATATAAATCAAACCAGTAAAAAAACTAGAAAATCATATCCAATGGGTGAATCATTCATATCTTGAAATCATCATCAATATCCAAAGGTAATCAATAAGGAGATATCCTCAAGTAAAGTTAGGCAAAGATGAAACTATTCCTACATTATCTCTCAATCTCATATTGTAAAATACCATCGTCAAATCATCAAAATAAATAAGAAAGATTTGAGCTAGCTCATAAAAATGCCCGAATATAATCAATAATAAGTAGGTCATCTACCAAAGAAGGATAAGGGGTTGACCATACTCTAGACACATTCTCGGGTATGATCTTTCTCATATATACCTATCTACTACACGCAAATCGAAATTAAACGAGAGACTGATGGCCGTATTCCCGTTTCAGGAACCAAGGGTCTACTAGCCGTACTGTGTAGCCGGATCTATTCTTATAGCCTTAATTACCTCGATGAAAATTGTGATTCATATCCACCAATGGCTCATCAGTGCGTAGCCTCAGTCATGACCTTGCTTTGCCCTTATATGTAACAGATTGCTGGCCTAAGTGATAGAAGGGGCTATGGAAACCTACCCATATACTATAATGTACATCTGATATAACATATAACATCAGTGTCGTGGTTCTGGGGTGCGACCGCACGATCAGGCTGTTAGGGTGGATACTGACCAATCTGGTTTACTCTCGAACCATGAAGAAGAGCTAGACAAAGTAGACAGGCACATAGTATATACACAATAGTCATTATATGGCTCTACATATAAGTCGCCATGTAATAATCAAATACTTAACGCAACGAGTATCACATACAACATACCCCCGTATTGAATTTCATCCATGAGCAAAAGAATAACCGAATAAATAAGACAACGGTGTCACATACCACCGCTTGTTGCTAGTCCATTTATTCAGTGCTCACACATCACAATCCTTTATCCTTTATAAGGTCCAAAGAATAACCTGAAAAGTGTTATCGAAAGTCCCATACTAGATGATATCACTAATCCGTTTATTTATATTTCTCATCACATAGAATAAATATTAATAAATCCAACAGAAAGATGTCATCACCATATCATCTTAAAATATAACTCAGATAATACTTACAGTGAATCATTCATGATATTAAAGGTCGACACAAAATAGATGAGGATTCAGGAACCATAGGAATTGTATATGAAATTCCAATTTGACCTAGAAATGTAACAAAAATTATATTGAATAAGATCGTTCTTTAAACAATTAGGTATCTTAAATAAAATTCTTTCCCAATTAATTTTATATTCTAAAACCAATAAATCTTGTAGAATATTGATGTATCAACTAATTTCACTTCATTTATATAATACTAAGATAGAGCTTTAAACATTATAACTTGTTTTCAACTCCTTATTTGTATACATCTAAAACATCCAAAATCACTTCATAGATTAATCACAATTTATAAAAGTCATTTCCTAATTTTCTTAATTAAATTCTTCTTTAAAATAAATAATAAATATACTTTTAATTGATTTAATACTAAGCTTTAAATAAAACTTTTCTCCATAAAATTGAATATTTGCTTTATATAATTATTCACATTCATTTCCAATGCAAATATAATTTATTTGCAATTAAAATATAAATTTACAAAAAAGGTCAATGGGGGACTCGAGCAAGAGTAGGACGGCTAAAATGCACAAGCCTTACCAATAGGCTAGGCTTGATTTTGGAATAAAAAGGTAACCACTTGACTGAAACACTTCACCGTCAACTGAATCTACTGACTAACAAGCAATAAACAAATCAACTGAATTTGGATTTATTTCTCGGGTTTTTTCACTAGTTCAGTCGGTTGAATAAAACACTTGATCGACTGGATTCCTGAAGCATAAAAAATGATTATTTTGTATTGATTCAAATTCCAACATATCTCATAATTATTCAAATTTGACCAAAATAAAAGCAACGTGTGTTTCAAGAGGAGTGTTTATAAATGAAATTCATATCCGTCCAATTCCATTATAAATCTGTAATTTATCAAATTCATAACCTTAATATAAGCCCTTATCAATATAATGTAACATGAAATTCAATCTTCAAATTTCATTACGAATCCCAGAAATGCACATGTTAAAGTTCATAGATACAAAATTAATCATCAAGCCATAGGTATGTGAGTGATAAAACATTCACCTTGGCTAATGAAACTCCGAAGCAAAAATAGCATTCGGTCTTCTTTAATTCATCAAACAAGAATGCTCCATAGCTGTAAACTTAATCAAAATTTCAAATTCTTTGATAATTAGTGTAGTTTGGTGTAGATAACATCGTATATTTACCTATGAATTCATTTGATTTTATATGATTTTATTTTGATTAAATGAAGAAGAGGTTATGGGAGTTCCCTTTGTCAGCTTCGGAGGTATGGTTAAGTGGAGAGAAAGTGAAAGAGGAAGGAGACTTTGAATTTTAAGAAGGAGAAAAGGGTTCAGAATGTTTTTAGAGGGAGAAACTAAGTTTTACTGTTTATTCAACATGTTTCGTTTTCGTTATAGGCCAACTATATTTATACTCAAACACTATAAGTGGGCATTATGACACAGCTCAACAACTTACAATGCACATAACATGTTCGACACAAGTACTAGCTGATCATTTCTCAACATCAGCATGTGGAGAGGTGTAACAACTAACCCGCCTTTAAATTTTGACCTCGTCTCAAGGTCAAGTGTCGAAAATCGATCTACCAACTTCCAGTAATCTTCCCAGCTTGCTTCTTCTAATAGTTGATTCTTTCACTTAATTAAAACTTCAGTGATGATTTCCTTTTCACTTAGAGCGAGAAGACAAGCTAAAGTTGTTTCAGTATCACAAAGGACTTCAGCACTCGAATCGAGTATGTCTCTCTAAATGATAATGTTTGAACCCACTCTTATTTTTAGTTGTGAAACATGAAAGACCGAGTGTAGTTTGAAAGAAGATGGCAACTTGAGTTTATAAGCAACCGAACTGCTTTTAGCTCAACTGCATAGAAGTATTGAGGAGATAGTTTGGTAGTTTTTTGGCATTCTGCATAAATCTGCCACTATGGTTGAAGTTGTAAGTATATCCAATCTCCTACTTGATGCTCTCTTTCAATTCTTTTGTTATTAGCACATTTAGTCATTCTTTCTTTGGCTTTGTTCATACTATCTTAAAGCAACCACAATGCAGTATCTTTGGCAAATAACTCTTCATCAACTTGATACACTCTAGCAGACTTAGGAATATAAGATAATAAGGACGGTAGTGATCTACCATAGACTGTTTCGAATATGTGCATTATATAGACATTTTTCAGGTAGTGGTTAACCAAAATTCAGCAAGGCTGTGCCAATTAACCTACTCATGGGGTTTATGATTGCAAAACCACCTAAAATAACATTCAAGAGCCGTATTTGTAATCTATGATTGGCCATCGGATTGTAGATAATAGGCAGAACTTAGAGCTAAAGAACAATGTTTGAATTTTAAACAATTCAGACCAGAAATTACTTATGAAATTTGCATCTCTATCACTTACTATTGATCTAGGAAGCCCGTGCAGTTTATAAACCCTATAAAAAAAGACTTTTGCTACCTATATTGCTATGTAAGGATGTGTAAGAGGAAAAACATGGGCATATTTTCTTAATATATCCGCTACTACATAAATCACAATATATTTGTTACATTTAGGTAGCCTAATAATGAAATCCATACTAACATCTTCCCAAATTCTTTTTGGTGTGGAAGTTGTTGAAGTACCCCTGGGTATCACACAATTTTAGATTTCACTCTTTGACATGTATCACAAGCTTGCACAAATTTTTGCACATCAGATTTTTGATGTTGCCAAAAAAATTGCTTAAGTCTCTTTAAGGTTCTGTCAATGCATGAGTGGCCAACCAAGGGAGTTGAATGATATTCTTGCTATAATATCTGCATGAGTACACTATCTATAGGGTGAATAATAACCTTCCCTTTATAAAACAATAGGCCATCTATTTTTTATACTTTGAATTGTCAATAGCACTAGTTTGCAATTTGTTTCCTAACTCTGAGAAATAAGGTCATGTAAAATCCTATCTTTAAGGTCTTGTAACCAAGAGTTTTGTACTATAGAAGTTGCAACTAGGTATCAGTTGTGATGGCGTGATCAGTAAAATCATCTCTTTTAGATAAATAGTCTGCAAACGCATTTTTTTGCTAGCCTTGCACTCCACGTTGTAATCAAAACCATGTGGTTTTGCTAACTACTTACTTTGTAGCCCTGATTGTAGTTTTTATTCAAGTAGATACTTCAAACTCTTATAATCAATTCTGATTATGAATTTTCCACCTACCAAATATTGGCTCTATTTTTCGCTATAAGCATTACTGCTTATAATTTCTTTTCATAAACTGTAAGTGTAAAGTATTGCCTTTGAATGCTTGACTAATGAAAGCAATTATATTATCTTTTTAAAGTAGAAGTGCTCCAATACCCACTTTGGAAACGTAACATTCTATTGTAAATTACCAAGAGAAATCAAGCACGGCTAGGAAAGGTGGAGACATTAAACAGTGCTTAAGTGTATCAAAAACATGTCGAGCTTCTTCATTCCAATGAAATGCATTCTTCTTCAAAAAGTTGGTAAGTGGATTGGCAATAACTCCACAATATTTTTACAAATCTTCTATAGTAATCTGATAAGCCTAAAAACCTCTTAATGCTTTCAAATTCTTTAGAACAAACCACTGTTTGACTGCTACGATCATCTCTTCATCCACTGCAATCCTTGTTGGGAGATAACATGACCTAGGTATGCAATTTTTGTTTGAGAAAAATAGCATTTACAAAGTTTAACCACTAAGTGATTTTCCTGCAAGACTTGAATGTTATTAACACAGGTTACAATTGCCCCTTCCATGATTTACTATAAATAAGAATGTCATCATAAAACACAAGAATAAATTTTCTAAGGTAAGGTTTAAATATAGTATTCATTAATGCTCGAAAAGTTGATGGAGCATTAGTAAGGCCAAATGGCATCACAATAAATTCATAGTGGACTTGATGAGTTCTAAATGCATTTTTAGGAATATCTGCCTCAAAAAATTTAATTTGATGATACCCTGATTTGAGATCTAATTTAGAAAAATAAAGTGAACCAGCATTCTCATCCAATAATTCAACTATAAGTGGTATAGGAAACTTATCTCTAATAGTATTTTTGTTGAGTTCCTTGTAGTCAATGCACATTCTCTATGAGCCATTTGATTTTTTTTACCATCACAATAGGTACAGCATAGGAGCTTGAACTTGGACTTATTATGCTAGTTTCTAGCATGTCTTGTACTATTTTCTTAATCTCATTTTAAAGATAAAATGAATATCTGTAGCGTTTCAGCATAATGGTTTAGAGTGTGGTAATAGAGGAATTTTATCGTCTTGGAGGATGAATGGAAGAAAATGCGAAAAACTGCAGGAAATTCATACAATATTGCTTGTAGATCAGATGGAATTCATAGATTGGACTAAAGATGATGCTTTATGAGGAAATTTCAAAGATGAGCCTTCACTGAAAAATAGAAATCTGGATCATAAAGTTTAGGCAATGGTAAGTAATATCCTTTGCAATGGTATATGCAGAAACTAAACTGGCCTCCTTATTTTGTAACCCTTGCCAAGTGATAATTTTTCCCTTTTGCCGAAATTGAACTTGAAGTTTGTTGAAGTTAAAAGTAACATCATCAAATAGTTTCATCTATTTTAAACCAAGCCCCATTTGACAACCAACCAACGGTAGTAAAAGAAAATCAGCTCATATTTTGTGCCTTGGCAAGCTATAAGAATATTAGAACAAATGCCTTGACCCTGTAAATTTTCTCTACTAGAAATATGAACATCAAAAGATCTTGTAAAATGAATATTCAACCGTAGTTTCTATGCTAAAGTATTGTTCAAAAAATTATATGTTGAACCGAAATCAATCAAAATAGAGATAAGGTGCCATTTTAGAAAACCATGTAGTATAGTGGTGTTATTTGTATTAACACCACTAATGACACTTAATGAAACCGATGGTTGTAATTCTTCTATTTGTTCATTTGTGACTTCAACTTCAGATTCTAAAAATATTCTGAACCATGTAACATTCCTTTTAAAATAAAAAAAATACTTGTTTACCCGGGCATTTATGGCCTGATACCATTTTTCATCACAAGCATAACATAATTCTTGACTTCTTCTATGCATAGTGTCATTTGGAGTTAACTTTTTTGCAGGAAATTATTGGTTAAATTTGGATAGAGCATCAGGATTTGGTTCGGAAGTGAAAGGCTTGGTTATAGGTGAAGCGTAATTCCATGGAGGTTTTTCTGAATTTGGTAAGTAAGAGGAGGGGTATGAATATGGTTTCAATGTTTTCTCTAAGTGCAAGCACTTCTCTTCAATAATTTTTGCCAAGGAAATTGCATCTCTCAAAGTTTTTGGTTGGCTAGCAAGTATTTCATTTAATTTTAGATTTTAAACCACTAACAAATCTATCCAAAATATACTTTGGAGGTAATTTGTCTAAAAGGCTTAAGATCTATCCAAATTTACTCAAATACTCCCCTACTGATGCAATTTGTCTAATATTGGATAATGCTCCAAAAGGTCTTTGATGATAAAAAGAGTTAAGTCTGGTTATTATCTCTTCTTTGAAACTTCCCACTCCAAAATAATTGCCAACATTTATTGATAACTAATGACGCCATTGTAATGCTTCTTCACACAAATGAAATGAAAGATTTGAACCTTATCAGTATCAGGTAGTTTAAAATATCTAAAAACAAGTTCAGTCTGCTTAAGCTAAGCTAAAAAGTCACTAGAACTATTATAGACTGGAAATTCTAAATTCATGGCTTTGTGATGAAACGGAGAATTATGAGATTGAGAGTGAGAATGTGTATTGTTTACCTAAACTTGATTAGGTACAACATTATCAAAAGCTAGAGAGTGATCAACAATACTTGATCCATTACCATGTCGAGGATTAGGACCTAAAATACCAACAACAGTAAGTGGATCAAAGTTAGATCTGGGTGAATTTTCTTTGTTTTGCTTCAACACCTTCAACTCTTTAAAACAATTGTAATAATGACTGAAATTCTTGAGTGGAATTGCGTTGTGTGGTATTGGTTAAGATCTAATTCGCAAGTTGGTTGTTTAATAATTCTTTCTTCTATAATTAGATCTCAAGCTTTTCTAAGGTCGATCCAATTTATTTTTCATCATCTCTGAGTTTTGTGACCTAAATCTGATAACACCTCTGAGTGAGGAGTTTCCTTTGTCAGCTTCGAGGGCATGGTGTAATGGAGAAAATGTGATGAACGGGATTTTCAACCCTAAAAAATCGACATAAATACATCCTCGGTATTCACATGCCGAAAATTGAAGTGTCAGAAAACTCGACCATTAAGGGTAGATAGAAAATAAAGACAGAACAGAACTTACACAAATGAAATAACATATATAATTTCGACATATAATCTTTAGAATGGATAACCTGATTTGAACTATTGTTTGAAACCACAACTTTACTTCCGAACTAGTATTGATCCTTCGCTTCTTTAGTACAAACTCCGATCAAACTCAGAAACTTCTATTCCTTGCATATGTCTAAAATATGTTAGAAAATGTAAGCATCCAACTATAAATCCTCATCAATGTTTGCTCTAAAGCATCAAGTGATAAATTCTTTTCGTATATCAAAATCCTATATTCGAATCTTTAGGCCAAATTCATGTTACGAAATAATTCTTGTAAAATGCATATACTTTTTATCTTTTCCAAAATATTTAGAAAATCTTGGTTTAAATTTCTAAACATTTCATAAAAATATAGTTTTATTATTATGAAATTTTCTCAAGTGGTTTGTGTATTTACATTTGAATTAAGCCATAAACAAAAGAACATAATTATATTATAAATGCTTAATATTTTACATTCATCCTTTTCTTACACACATCATACTCCTCACATACTTAAAGCCATTCTTAAGTCCTTCTAAACCTACTTGGATTTTCATAGAAACTAATACAAACATAACTAGCTTACGAGCCGTACATATATATGCTACTACACAATACTAGATTGATGTTTTCAAATCTTCCAATCTCTCATCATAATCAAATCTCCGAGTCTGACGCTAATAGCCCACCTCCTTATCCAAAATCAAATAAGACTTCTCCATCATCATCACTATCATCTTGTTCATGATCGGCTTCATTTTCGTCCACAATCTAGGTATAACATCCACTTCATATGGCAACTAGGGCAGGTTCCATGGCACATGCCCCAGTCCGGCTGGCATTTCTTGTATAATTTCTCCTTCTACTAGTTCTTTCAAACCTTGCACTTCTTCTTCCTTAGGATCCACAAATTCTTCCTCTTCGTCTTCCATGTCGTCCAATGAATCGGGGAATCTGACGACTCCTCATCGTCCATCTCCCATCTTACGTTACTGTCTCTATTGCTCTTGTTTGATTGATGGGATATCATAGTGTTCGGGTCTTCTTCAGATTCAGATTCTTCTTCCATTGGATCTTCCTCAGGAATTTCATCTTCTGATTTAAGTTCTAAATTTATTGGGTCGGTGATCTATATTCTTTCTGATGCCTAAGGGGTGTCTTCGTCACTAGACACTATAATAAGTTCTGGAGTCAAGGAAGATATAGGCATTTCGGTCATACGGTAACCGTCTTTATCTAATCGGGTGTATGGATCTAATTCTTCTTTAATAATAGGCATAATATTACTTAGTGGCCATTTCCCGAGTTCCTCCTCATCACTCGAAAGAATGTTTAGATCATTCTTCTCACCCAGTTGGCTCTCGAGGTCTCCCCATTCAAATACTTTTTCCCATAGCTTGAGGGTTTCTACAATTATTAACAACAAACATTTAGATACTAAATTTTTTAAGTGTCTTAACTAAATCTAATTTTAGGTTATAAATCTAAGTTTATCATAGCATAAATTCATTTTAATTATACAATTTTAAGGGTGATAGTTCATTAAGCATATGATATTGTTTCTCTAAACCAATACATAGAATATTTCAAATAAAATCATTTGAAAATTCCATTTCCACAAACCCTTTTTAGATAAAAGCTCTCTTTATCCAAATCCCTTTTTAAACTATTACTCTTAATCTTCTCAGTGTTATTATTAAACATTTTATAGTCAAGCCCTAAAATTCTAATCACAAGATGTTTATACATAGATTTTACTAATCTTGATTTCAACTATCATTCACGTTATAGCATATCTAACTATATGTTTTCTTCGAAACATATTCTTTATATTCAAAATATAGTCCTAGGTAAAATGATTTCATTTACTATATTTTTCTAAAACAAAAATCATTTGTATATCATTAACAAATACATGCCCTTGTATAATATACTCTCAACTCATTTTAGAGTGTTACTAATAGTATCTCCAACGAGTTACTCATCCTAGGGTGTTACTTACCCTATCTCTGATGAGACGATACACCTATCAAGCTCAGGTGTTCGCGCAACCTAAGCTCTAATAGCAAATATGATGAACGGGCTTTTCGACCCTTAAAAATAAAAAATAATACATCCTCGGTATTCATGTACCGTAAATTCAAGTGCTGGAAAACCCGACCGTTAAGGGTAGAAAGAAAATAAAGATAGAACATAATCTTACATTAATGGAATAACACATATTATTTCAACATATAATCTTTATAGTGGAAAATTTTAAATACATTTATCGGAGTTTATCTTAATATTAATATGGACCGTTATAAATATCTATCTTTAAAAATGTAGGATAAAATAGTATATGAGCATGGTGGAAATGGATAACAATCTTCAAAAGAATCTTTTAACTCCATGCTCCGAGCTCTTGCAAAGCGCTCTAAACAAAAACCGACTATTTGGCTGCTTGGAAAACTAGGGCACATAGAGTTTAATGCAAAGAAAATAAACTTCGGGTTAGTCATGGGACTGGTATGAGAAACTCAAAATAGAGTACTTGAAAAACAAAGGGTATTTTATAAGACCGCGCGACATATAAACACGGAATGAATTTTTGCCTTATGATATCCAGAACATTTCTACGTGAAATCCAGTGATATTATTTTTAATGACATTCGTTTGAAACCTTTCAAATATACATATTCAAAGAGCCAAAATTGTTACATTATTTAATTCCAGCATAATAGGTTTACAATTAAGCCCGAAGGCACTTAATAGAGAGTTGGATTCAAATTAATAGTGAGTTAAGGGACTACCTACCGTGCGGTGCATCTCTAGAGGGATCACCGGGGATCAACTTCTTTGAAACCTCTACGAATTAAGACCGACCTAGCCGTAGGCCCATCTGGTGGTGGATAGAACCAAATATGATATCACCCTGGCCGTTCGTGACCTATCCGAGAGCTCTCTAACCTTACACCACATATTTTTTTACCCGATGTCATAGTGGGCGCAAAATAAATCTAGAAAGGTGATATCATACCCTAATGGTAGCGAACCACTTAGCCTTAAAGCAACACTTGTTTCATAATTCCTCGAGTGTGAGGCTCAAGTTAATGTTTACCTTAGAACATCTTCACTTAAAATGTCACATTGCCATTTCCAACAACACACTATTGATTTCCACAGAAGTACGACCTTTGAGCTCGTACGTTTCAGAGAAAGGTTTTAGTTATAAGAGGGGTTACCTCCTATACCACCAAATAAATGTACGTTTATAGATATCAATGCACTATGAACTTAGAAATACAATGTTAGACATTCACACATACAAGTTGCCTAGAAATAGGACAAACCAAAGACACTTTCCTACCACGTCCAGTTGGGATTTACTCCTAAGATTAGTAGCAAGTAGTCCTTACAATCGAAGATCCCAATACACAAGGACCACTGCTATTTATTTATCTCATGAGCTACTCCAAAATTATCAATAAGCAGTCCTTCCATCATGAAGATACTCGCCTTCAACTTCATTGCCTTTAACATGTCTTTACATTGAAACTCTTAAATTGATTCAAAGTGGTCTATGGATAAGAATCACTCAAATTAGACCCCGGTTCCTTCAAACTAATCATCGATAAAAAGATGCTAAGTAAATAAGCGCTTATCTTTAGTTTAATTACTTTATCTTTATAAAAAAATATCGTCTACAAATATATATCATTAGAACATTTCTTTTCAGTATATACGGAATCATTAAACCTCTCTTATCAAATCCTTCGATTATTTAAAATCTTTATGAACCTTGAAATGAATCTTAATCATTTCATTGTTTACTTTAGGAAAATATTTTCAAATCATTTGTTGTAAACCCAATACAATTAATTTTAAGTATAGGAATTAAATTAATTTATTTAAATATTGACAAAAGTTTTCTAATTTCTAATACATATCTTTTTAATAAGTTGAAACCATGTTATCTAAGATTGTAGATCCAAACTTGTTAGTATTCGAGTAAAACAAATCCATATAAATTGTACTAATTCTACTCAACATCAATTTCTGTATCCGACCTTTACTATCCATCAAACAATGGTGAAATCACCTTTTAAATTCACACTGATAGTATGGTTTCCCTACTCAGAGTTTAATACAAAGTATAAGAAGATTATCTCGATTTAATTGAATTAATAATGGTAACTAAATCTTTTTTACTTGTCTCGTTTCGGAGATTTTCGACTTTATCCATTCCTCGCCTAAGAAAGAGGCCAGGTGAGCCAGGGTACTGGTCGCCCTCGAACATCTCCTTATTTTAAGCATCTCACATTCGGATCTCATGAATAGAAAAATCCAGTCTACTCATCGGCTTTTAGAGTCAAGATTAAATCACTTGATTTTAACAGCTTTTCTTTAAATTATTTACTTAAACTTTTTTTTAACATTTATTCTAAAACCTTTAAATCATTTTTAAAATAATTAATTATTTATTTGATAACATTATAAAAGATTTGGGGAAGAATACTTAACTTTAAAACCACGTTTCAAAAGTTATTAAAAGTGCTGCAAAAAGTGCTACGAATAGTGCTTTAAGCTTATTTGGTCAAAAAAACTTTTCTATCCATTAGAAATCCATTTTTATTACTCAAATATCTTTTAAAATATTTATAGAATTTATTCCGTATTTTTAAAGAATTAAAAATATCATTTTTAATGAATTTATCACTTTGATTTTCGAACTGCCAGACTATTTTGAAATCTAGTTTTGCATATATTTCAAAATGTACTAAATGAAATCTCGATCCATTTTTTTTTTTGAAAAGTATGATTTAAAAGCTTGGAAAATTCTTATTACGAAGAATTCCGCCTCCAAATGCATCGTAAAATGGATTTTACTTTCCGCGGTGCGAAATCTCGAACTGCCGTTACAGAACGTGCCTATTTGACTCAATTTTCATACCTTGTCAGAACTTCATTAAATTGGATTTTAGTATTTATAAAACATTTATAAACCAGTTTAAACCATTGTAAAGAAGTTTAACAATCTCATATACAGCATTTCATTTATTAACGGAAAATGATTTCCCTTATGATATTCGATGTGTATTAAAAATGAATCATTCCAATATCAAAATAAACATATAATCAACATCCAAACTTGATGACCGAACATAGTAAACATCCATAGCAATCATATCACATCATCTTCATCACACACACACACATACATATATATAGTTTCTCACCTTCATTTGTTTCTAACTTCTCGAAAATTCGCTATAACATCGCTATGATCGAATCAAAGCCTACGAAATCAAGCCTTGGATCTATAGGTGGGCTCAGCCTAGCTTGTAAGGAGGTGGAGTGCTCGGCCTTGTTTGTTGGAGGTGGTGTACTCGGCCTTGGTTGTTGGAGGTGGTGGCTTTGGATTATGAGTGAGGAAAGGAAGTGATTTGTCTTGGTTTTGAAGTGGATTTCTTATGTATATATACTTATATAAATTTAATTTCTTTTTGCAAAACTTTTCTTCATAATTTCCTTAAGGTTGAAAGGCATAGGAAAGCTTAAGAATGAAGAAGAAGATGAAGTAGAATAGTGTGTAAAATTATGAAGAGAATGGTGGGTATTTATAGGAAAAATTTGGAAATAAATATCTAAGTGCATAATTACACTTTTGCGCCTTGTCCACAACCCTCCATCCCTTCCAAACGCACGGCAAGGCCACTCGCCTTGTGTTTTTGCATGTGTGTGATGATGATGGTGTGTAATTGAGTTGATGTTTACTTTTTAGGGTAGAAATATCGTAGGTATTTATACTTTTTACTATATGTAAATTCTAATGCAAATTGTAAGTATATTTGTATGCATATATGGGTTCATATATATGTTAGGGTGTGTATGTGTATGTTATATATGTGTACAAGTGATATAAACAAGTGTGCACCAACTTTGAAAAACTTTCGTTCGTTAAACTGTTGAAAATCGGGAAGTCGATTCCCAATCACATTTTCACTTATTAATAAATTCACATATAAATGTAACCAAAATTTGAAGACTAATTTCTTATCATTTTAAACTACTTAAAATGATCTCTTTCGAATTATAAAACCATATAAATTAATATCAAACAATTATTTAAAAAAAGAGCTGTTATATCAATAAAGCGATACGAATTTTCTTATATTTTTAAATCAAGTATATACCTTTATAAAACTATTATAAATGATTTATTATCACCTAATAACTAATTAAAATGAATTATTATCATTTAATAATTTGAATAATTATAATGATCGTTAAATCTCAATTTAAATTTATAAATCAATTATTAAATACGCTGCCATTATTAATGGTGTCATAAATACTCTTTATTCCTAAAAATAAAATAAATTAATTTATATCATAATCTTGTCTAAAGAGATAAGTAAGTGTATGCATCCAGCTACGTGCATGAATTCTGATAATTATAGAGCTGTTTATTGATAAAACGATGTTCGGTTATTTTATCGATATTTTTCCAAAGCATATACTTTTGTAATACTTATTCAAAATAATATTATCATCATTATTTATTATTTAAGACAACATAATCTATGTTAAAAAGCTTATATCTGAATGTTGTAAAAATAAATATAATTTATCAAAGCGATAAATTTGCGGGTCGTTACGGAAAAGGTGAAGAAGGAAGGAGGAATTTGAATTTTGAGAGGGGGAAAAGAGTTCAGAATGTTTCTGGAGGGAGAAAGTAAGTATTATTATTTATTCACATTGTTTCATTTTCGTTATAGGCTAACAATACTTATACTCAAACATTATAACTGAGTTTTATGACATAGCCCAACAACATACAACCCACTTAACATGTTCGACATAAGTACTAACCGATCAATTTTCCCCCTTCTTGCATGGAAGCTTCGCTATCAATGATGGTTTCTCAGCATCAGCATGTGGTGGAGTGTAACTACGGGTCTTCTACATATATTTTGTCCATGAAGCAAAAGAGAAGAGTAGGAAGATATGAACGTGAATTGCCTTTTGTTTTAGTGAACGAGGGAACGAATTCTCTGAACAAAGAAATGTCTAGTTCTTCTGTTTCATGAAGCAAATAGGGTTTGGGCTTTGGGCCTTATCTATATACTAAACCCTTTTCTATTTCATTTCGTTTCTTTACTTTACCTTTAAAAACTATTTTCTTTTCAACATAAAACATCATAAATTTTCAATTACAAATCATATTAATACCATTAAAAAAATTACTCAACATTATTAAATTTGTATAGAATTTATTTTCTTAAATTTATTTGTTAATTAATGATATCAAAACCATTGTCCTTGGCCTACTTAGTAAACTTCCTTTATTAACTAAAATTAATTACTTAAAAATTATTACTACCTCAAAAATGCATTTCTTATTCATTATATAAATTTATAACATATTATTTTCATATTTTAACTTATTTTATTTCAAATCTTTTCTTAATTATATGTCAAACTCAACTATCAAATAATTTTCGAAAAGTTCATTTAAATAAATAAAACTTCTTTTTATTTTTAAAAATATATTTCCAATCACATTTACTAATAATACTAGATTTTATAAAATATATAATTATTTTTAATGTATCAAAATCATTTTAAATCCTTAAATTTACAAATAAATCCCAATCATTCTTAGTAAATCTTTAAAAATCTATTTTAATTAATTAAATTACCATTATTACCTTTAATTTTTTATTACTCAACACCAATTATTATAAAATTTGTCATCATGTAAAAATAAAAACATGTATACAATAATAAAAGTAATTATATAAATATATACTATATTAGGAAGCATAAATATTATTTCTTATAATAAAAGATATATTAATAAATTAAATAATATGTATAGTGATATTCAAGTAGATAAACAGACATTATATGATACTTTTGCAAATCCAGAATGTAGATTTAAAATCATTAACAACCATTATAAAACCATTGATATATTTAAATATGAATTTGCTAAATCATTATAGTTTTCACTTAAATAATAATATTATTAAACTACTTCATTTAATTATTAAACACCTTAATGTAACTTATAAAATCACATATTACTCATAATGTTCATTTCATAATTTTTTATAATTAATTATTATTTTTAAATAAATTTTATATTTATCCAAGTTAATTTTCTTTTATTCCTAAACGATATAATTTTCCAAAATGTTAGATTATATTCAAAATTCATGAAATATACTTTGAAATCCATAAATTATTAATTAGAAATAATTTATTATATTTGTAAATAATTAATAAACTTAAATTTCATAATTCATTTTAATATATGATCACCTTTATTAATATTTTTAATATCAAATTTAAATAAATATTTCTCCAAATTAATTTTAAAATCTTTTAATACATAATCTATATTAATTAAATACGTATAGTATCAAATGACATCGTTAATAACTCAAATTTCATAATTCATATTAATATATGATCACCTTTATTAATATTGTTAATATCAAATTTAAATAAATATTTCTCCAAATTAATTTCATAATCTTTTAATACATAATCTATATTAATTAAATACATATAGTGTCAAATGACATCATTAATATAAATTATTATATAATTTTCTTTATTAATTGGTTCATTTTAAATTTGGGTGTCGATTGGTTGGACAAGAGAGGGTCGACCGGTCGATCATCCAATTATGCGATTTCCAACGCCTGAATTGATCCATTCCAGCCATCTTCTTCTCCTTTACTCCCATCTCCTTCTACCATTCAATCATACACTCATATTCCATCCAAACATTATTTCTTACGTTAACAAAAAAAATCAATTTATCCAATATCATCAAATTCAAAAAGACAGAGGGAGAATGTTAAGTTACATGCAGGGCATAAAAATGCACAGACAACCATTTCATCATTGCAGACATCATAACATCATTATAAACATTGAAGTGAGCGAAATTACTCATCTTAGATTGAAGAAACACAATTACCCTTCTAGATTCTTCCTGGTCCTTCCCCTTCTCTACTGTAAGTTTCTCCTTTCTTAAATTTGATGAATTAAAGCTTAATTTCACTAGCTAATTCAATGTAGAAGATGCCAAGAAGCTTATGAATTCAGTTATAAGAATTTATTTGACTTTGATTTGAATTTTAAAGTGATAGGATTTGTTGAGATTTTGATTTTGTTAAGTAAATAAATGTTTGCGTTTAGGGTATATTTATACTTGGAGATGAAAACTCCAGAAAAAGAGTATACTGGAGATGGAGAATTCAAGAAACTAGGGTTTGAATTAGGTTAAATAAAGGTTTGGGCTTAAGATATATTAGACTTTTCTTTGTTAGACAATTATCTTCTTCTTCTATTTTCTTTTCTAACTTTTGTTCATGAAATAAATTACATTTCCAAGCCCACTTTCAAATCAAAATCTCTACACTAAATTTCTAACAAATCATTTTAACAATTCCATAAAATTATTTTTCATAATTTATTTAATTAATTAAATCATTTTATTTAAATATTTTGCTAATAAAATTCAAACTTCTTTAATAAAATATTTTCTTTCATTAAAATAATCTAAACTTATATGATTTAATTTAATTTGACATAAAATAATTAATTTATATTTTTATATTTTAAAATATTCTAACAAATTATTAAATCATTTTTATTTTCATATTAAATTCTTATTATTTAAAAAAAATATTTCCCATCCATTTTTTCCAAATCATCTCCATAACTAATAGTAATTAATTCAAATCATAATTAATTCATAAATTATTAACTTACTAGTTCTCGACAATAGGTTATTACACTTGGTGGCGTCCTATGCTCTCACTTCATGAAGTCGTAAAATGTGACACTCGACACAACGAAAGATTATATTGCAATTAGAAGCTCTATCATTTGTAGTGAAGTTCTAAGCACCTATTGTGAAAGCGGAAAAGAGTCGGTGGATAAATCTGTCATAGTAGTATCTATTAATTCTATAAAGAAGTTGGACAGTTAATTCTATCCTTTTTGCTACTTCTGTAATGGTTTAGAGCATAGGACATGAACACTAATGAGGAGGTTACTCAATGCTTAAGTGACAAGTTATTATTGGAATTGTTAACCTAAAAGATTATATTGGGATTGTTATTCTAAATGTGTAGGCTTAGTGTTGTGAGGTAAACCCAGTTAGGTGCAACTGAAAGGATTATCATTGGGATTGTTAATACAATAACTTAATATATATATATATATATACATATATATGTATATATATATATATCAAGCATTTGTCATTAAGAGTAACTCAATGTACAGATAAGTACTCTTTTGCTAGGACCACACACTAGAGATATTTCTAGGATTGTGCAGTTTCAATATGTTCCACCTATGAATGGAAACTTTCATAAATCACAATTCGACTTAGTTACAATTTGGATAGTTAACGTATATTGTGAAAGTAATTGATCCCTTACATACACATACACATACACATACACATACACATACACATACACATACATATGCATATGCATATACATACATACATACATATATACGAAATGCACAATAAATAACACCCTTATGTGTAGGTTATAATGAACTCAACACCTTACCACTAATGATATAATTTACTCACAAACTTCATCTAATCGCCTCCATTTCTCCATTTTTTCTATATTTCAGGAGAACGGGTCAGTAGGTCATATGCCCATAATACAGTGCATGTAGGAGGTGATGTGGCATTAGAGAGTTATATTTATTCGCAGTTACTTCTCCATGTACTTTATATTATCACTCTCATGTATTTTCAATTGGTAACATTATTGTGTAGACCACATTTATATTAAGACTACTATCTAATTTGGTTATTTTCAGTACTTATATTTTATTTCCTTCCACTGAGAGGTCTGAATGAGTAGAATGTTACAAATTTACAATTGTCTTTGTATATTGTAAAACTAAAAAAACTCAATGACTTGTACCTCTTAGAACGATGCGAGTTCAAGCGCCATTTTGGTCTTTGGATCGGTGTGTCTGGAGGTGTGGGTTGTCACATCAGATGTTAGGTTCAAAATTACTTAGGGATTAGTCTCATATCGAGGGAATGTACTTATATATTTCTAGAATTATTATATATACATATATATAAGTATAACATGCACACACACCCTTATATTTCAGTAATGCTTACCATTATTCGAGGATAGTCGCTAATATTTCAAATTACAAAAAAGTGAAATGAGCAATCAAATAGGAAATAGTTCTGGGACAACTGAGGTTTTGGGCATGAACTTTCCTATATGGTTATGGTATCCTCAAAGCAAGAGGCCAAAGTGAACTTAACCCCAATGATGGACTCCTAGTGCAACACAAGGTGCAGCCTCTTGCGTTCTTTGGATTCCCCTTAGCCATGCTGGGATTTCCAACGTCTTTGTGGAAAGAATTATTTTGCGACTGAATCATTTGTAGAGGCATGGCCTTGGTTGAGGAATGATACTTATCATGATGGTTGTGGAGGATGCGATAAAGAAATAGTTAGCTTCATGGCACTAGTAATGAGAAGCCTTGAACAGGCAAAAGATTGTTATTATTAAGGCAAACGAGAAAGGATGTTTTGGACTAATTTTAAGAGGTGCTTTGAAAATAAGTTTATTTCTTAGGTAGAATACGGAGTGAAGCTAGAGAAGTTCACTAATCTGGATAAAAGGGACTGCAACATCAAGGAGTAAGTCAATGAATTCAATCAGTTGGCGAAATATGGTCCAGACCTTATCAATGTACAAGTGAAAAAAGCAACAAATTTTATTAAGGGATTAAGTCCATCTTTAAGATATATCGCTTAAAGTCACGTACCAACTGAAGCTATTTTGGAGGGCTAGGTTGAGATAGCACTACTAAATTCAATCGCTAAGGATGGACCTAAGAAAGTAAAAGGGGGGCCAGTTCGGCAAAATCAATACAAAACTGTAGTGGACCCCAAGGCCAGATAAAGAGGTAAGAGCTAAGGTGTAGGATGTGCAATTTCATATGACATTTGGCTAACAACTACAAGATAAATCTAGCAAGGATCAAATGCTACAACCGCAACTGGCTCGATCACATGAAGAGGAAATGTCTGACTTTGTCTAACACTTATAGCTAGGCGGTTCCAACTGATGCACTTGATGTTGTTCCTTGATCGAACGTATTTTCAGCTTTGGAAAAGTGAATGAAGGTCATTATAGAAGGTGCGTTAAGTCTTTCTAATTTGTCTATTCACGCTTCATCTAACACTAAAGCATTACACTCGTATAGCTATAGACCCTGTTATATTGTTAAACCTTATTGGAGGATCGATTCATTAATCATTTATTTGTAAAGGCTCAAAACTGTATATTTTCGGTGTCGGATTTGATTGCGTGCTTTCATATTGGGATTTTTTGAGTTTGGTTTAATTTTAGGAGTGGACTAGATGGTTATGCATGGAGTATTACTAAGTGTGGTAAGAAGGTTATTTATTTAGGTACTTATAATAGGTGCAACCTTGAGCTTTATTACGATCCCAAAAGTTCTGTTCTATTGAGTTGCTGTAGACCAATCACATGATGAGTTAGCTTTAGTACCATAAGTTTGTGACGACCTAAATGTCTTTGTCGAAGTTTTCGATCTCCATTCTTAGAAGGAGATCAAATTTTGAACTTATCTACAGGAGAATGCTATACCCATTGCCTTACCTTTTGGCATATGTCTCCTAGAGAAAAATGCGAGTTTAACAAGTAAATGAAATTATTAGAGAGAGGCTTTATTTGGAGAAGCATATCGGAATGGGGAGCTTCAGTTGTCTTTGCTACCAAAGTGTATGGCCTTTTGACTTTGCATCGAATATTGATGAATTGAATAAGCTAACAAAAAAATAATCATTATCCACTGCCATGTATAGAAGATCTCTTTAGTTAGTTAGTTAGAGCAAAAGTACTCTCTCAACTTGACTTGGCTACTATTTCCCATCGATTGTGTTTAGCCAAGGATAGTATTCAAAAAGCTACTTTTCATACACCTAATTGACTTTACAAGGGATTCGTTATGCCATTTGGACTGACTACTACAAGAGCATACTTCATCGACATCATCAGTCTAGTCTTTAGAGGGTTGCTAAATAATTACATGGTGGTATTTGTTAATGACATACTTGTCTATTCAGTAAGCAAGGAAGGGCACAAGTTGCATTTAGGGAACTGATCAACACTTTCCATGGGCATAAGTTGAAGGTGAAATTTTCAAATGTCACTTTTGGCGCAAGGAGGTTCTCTTTCTAGGGCATGTCATTTTCAAGCATGGACTATCAACCAATCCTTATAAAACTGCTGCCTACAGGATTGGCACATACTGAAGAATGCAATAGAGGTAAGGAGATTTCTTAGTTTGACCGGCAATTATAATAAGTCCATTAAGGAATTGCAAAAATTTCTGCACCATAGACACTCCTAGCCAACAAGAACGTAATTTTCTTGTGGAACACAGAATGCGAGGATGGTTTGGTTAAGCTAAAAGTGTTGTTGACTAGTGCACCTGTTTTAGTACACCCTAATGGTTCGAAGGCATTAGCGGTATATACCGATGCTTGTGGTACGGGACTGGGCTCTATATTGATATAGGAGGGTAATTTTTTTTGCTATGCTTGTCGATAATTGAAGGTACATGAGAGAAACAATCCAACCCATGATCTTGAGTTGGAAACTATTGTCTTCGGCATCCATTGTGGATGAATTATCTTTTAGGCAATCGATTTGAGTTAATCACGAATCATAAATATCTTAAGTATTTATTCTACTAAAATAGTTGGATATTAAGTAGAAGAGGTGGAAGGAGTTTTTAGAGTTGTATGATTTTAATATCTCAGATACTCCGGGCATAGGCAATGTTGTAGCAGATGCCTTGAGCAAAAAGCATGTGATGATATATCTTATGTTTTTGGAATGGAAGAACTTGGATTTCGTTTATTTTTTACGTTCATCAAAAATTACATGAGATTATTGACAGCTTTAGATGTCCAGCCATCAATTATGAAGTGCAGTAGTTTAAGTTACAAGCAAGACATGGAGTTATTAGGTTTTTTGATAAGCGGAACAGAGGAAAGCATTTGATTAAGTTAGACCATTATTCAAGATGATTATGAAGAGATGGTAGGTTATTTGTCCCTCTTGTTAAGGAATTGATTAACAAGGTGCTAGCTGTAGCCGAGTCCTATCATTCTTGAAGACCATTCATCTTGGCCTGACAATATGTATCGTGATATGAAGAGAGTATTTTACTGGCTTGGTACTTATAGATATGTAGCTAAGCTTATTTCCAAGTGTGTGAGGAAGATAGCTCATTTCCATGGAGTTCCTTCTAATATTATCAGTGACCGAGGTCCGCTTTTTGCTAGTGAGTTTTGGAGGACCCTTCAAGAGGCCTTGGGCATTAAACAAACTAAATTTGAGTATCATTTACAACCCAAAGACAGAGGGATGGACTAAGAGGATGAATTAGTATTAGAGAACTAGCCGTGGATGGGTGTCTTGGGCTTTATTGGTTCTTGGAAGGATTGCCATTAGTAGAATTTGCATATAATAAGACCTATTAGGAAAGTATTGGGATAACACCATTCGAGGAATTGTACAGGACCCCATGCAAATATCTATATTGTTAGTGGGATACTATGGATTGAATTATTCTTGGACTTGACATAATTAGGGATTTGGGAAAATGTTGATTTAATCCGGGGATAAATGAAGACTGCATAAGATAGGCGGAAATCATATGCTGGCCGAAGACACACATAGTTAGAGTTCATAGTTGGCGATATGTTCTTTGTGAATGTCTTACCGCTTAGATGCATTATGAGGTTCAGTAGTTTGGAATAGTTAGAACCGATGTTTTTAGGGCCATTTTCAATCTTGGAGAGAGTAAGAAAGTTAGCTTGTAGAATGGAGCTTCTTGAAAAGTTGGTGGGAATTTACAATGTTTTCCAGGCGTCACTTACGGAAGTGTTTATACAATTCAGCTACAATGGTCAAGGAGCGTCAGTTGGAAGATGTTAAAACAAAAAGGGAGTTAGTTATTCATCGTGCACCTACCTACATTATTGACCATGGGACAAAGTGACTTCATAGCAAAGTAAATAGACTATTAGAGTCCAATGGCGAGTCGATCCACTATAGAACCCTTTGGAACCCGAGGAGAAAATCTAAGCTAACCATTCATAGCTCTTTTATGGTACGTTTCATTTAATTTAGTATGATTGCTTGAACGCATAATATGTAGCTTGGTATATTTCATACGTAAGTGTGTGTGGATGTTTGGCATGGACGTGATCGTGTCATTATGACATGTTTTGGGTGATGATTAGTAAAGGATGTATTATATTAGTTAGCATCACACATATGGGCTAATCAATTCATATTGGTCTACGATGCACATCACCATTTCTATTTTATTATATGAGTTATATGCATAATGGCGGCCACATTTTTTTCCATATGTAATGAGTGGTTTCTCATCACATAGAATATTAAGTATATAGGGTGATGCAAACATTTTGGATACATGACAAAAGCATTTGCATTTTCGAAAGTCGATTAGTTCTGGAGACCGTAAGATTCACATTTATCAAAATGTTTGTTTGCATTTTATACCAATAATTACATGTTGCATTAGAAATTTTAAACCGTGGATAATGTTTGCAAAAGATTGGTGTTTGAGTGGATGGTTGGAGATATTGTTATTCTTCTAAGCAAGTTGCATTTTCCATCCTTAAGAGATTTTAGGGATGAAATAATTTTGAAGGAGAAAGAACGTAACGCCCTAGAAATTCAAATAATAAATTAAAATACTAATAAGGGATAAAAATCAATTTTACACAAAAAGATAAAATATTTAATTTTCACAAACATTGAAATTAGACCATAAGATCTATTTAATTACGATAGGTATGCCGTTTAAAGTCAGAAAACATATACAACTTGTTGAATTTAATAAAACAGGTCAAAATTAATAGAAACTAGACCCAATGACATTTCAATAAATATTAATTTTTGAATTTAACCTAATAACCGAAGTTTTCAACTATCAATAAAGCACTAATGTTCACTTCTCTTCATTCTAAACCTTGGATGCTGCCTCTCTTATTATACATTCTTTTCTTCTTCCTCCTTAAAATTCATTAATCCGAAAATTATTTTCTGTTTTCTTCTCTAAATCTTTAAATCAAACATAAAAGAAAGAAAATCAAATTAAAAGATGGAGAGTGGAAGACAATCAAACCATGGTTGATTGATTGATTTGATTGGATGTGCTATGTTATATAGTAGTATATATAGTATATATTGGAGTGATTAAACAAATTAAGGAAAGAGGAAGGGAAGCATCATTTCAAATTGGTTAGGAAAAAGGATTTCTTCGAACAACCCCACAAGTTGAGTGGATTTATCTATAAAATGTCTACAATCTAGAGAGTTAGTTAAATTTTCAGTAACCTTCTTAGAACTAAAAATATGATTTGTAATCTAGAATCTGTCCTTTTATTCAAAAATACTTATGTATTGAAAGAATTGGAAAACCCTAGGTAATGAATTGATAAAATAATCATTGCAGTATTGGATGGAAGGGTAAATTGGATTGAATATACCTCTGATTCTATTGATTTGATTATGTGTAATAAGTTTGGAGTTACTTTGATAAATAAAAAGTGAATATACCAAGATTCGGTTCTATAACCTTGAAATATACATAGAAAATTGATTACAATACTAGATATAATTGTTAGAGCAAACAAATTAAAGTTGTGTATAAACAAAACGAAAACCATAGCCAAGTGCTTTTTAAAAAGGAAATCTGACATGTATACTTGAATCCAAGAAAAAAATGAATATAACAATAAAAAATAAAGAAGATAACGGACCTGGAAACATGAACTCAAACTCTGAATTTTTGAATTTTAGAGAAAAAGTAGAGAAGAAACAGTTCAAATCTAATCTGATTCAGGTGTCTGAATCCACATTCAGACATTTGGAATCGATCTCGAAAATCTTAATTAGATGCTAGACATTTAAATACCTATAAAAAGCTTTTGTATATTGGTCAGACATTTGAACTAAATCCAAATGTCCGAACTACTACAACAAGCCTTGGTTGAATCTCGACCTCGTACAGGCCAAGTTAGATGGATTGAGGATGTTCCCGCTTTGTTTTCTTTTCAGAGTTCATGTAAATGAATTGAGTCATGCAGAAAGTTGAAAAAGTATCACACTTGCGAATGTCCTAGGCTCTCACTTTATGAAGTAGTCTGACATGATGCTCAACATGGTGAGTTATTACATCGCAATTAAAATCTCTTATCATTCAAATATAAGTTCTAGTCAATTAGTGAAAGAGGAAAAGAGTAGGTGAATAAATCTATCATAGTAGGATCTATCAATTCTATAAAGGAGTTAGATCGATTAATTCTTGATAGAGTTAAGAGTATGCCCTAGCGGAAATTATGTAATTTGCTACATTTATCTAACTCGATTACCTATCTTGTTTAAAGCAAAAGATGTTTTCTTTCTATTTTGTACTTGATATAATGTGTTATATAAATTAGTTAATTTAATTAAAGTATATTTAATAGAAAATCAATAAATAGTATTTTTTTTATGATAGTAGTTACGTAGTGTTGTAACTCTGAGTAATTTATCATAATGAAAATAAATATATCATTTTAAATGTTCTAGTCAACATGCATCGAGACTGAATATCGTTGTATATGTTGAGGCTAAAGTACACAACACTCTCCAAATTTTGGGCATTGTATTACTCATGACTACTGGGAGCACATAAGGGTCACGTACTGATGTTATTAGATAACTATGAAACGACTTGCTTGATAGTTTTCTATTGGTTAATATAACTAAGGTCAAATAGAAAATATCGATGTAACTGATTTATACAATTCCCTTGATTTGAGAATACTATCGATCTTCAATATAAAAGCTTCACTTTGATTATAGTTAAATCATGGTACGACGTCATCGAGTGACTGTAGTTGGGTCGAGTGTATGTATTGGAAGTGAAGCACTATTGAAGAGAGGATTCATCTCCTCAGTTACATTTGGTTAGTATCACAGGTCAACTTAAGTCAACACAAAGTCAAAAATCTCTGTCATGGTAGTTTGGTTAAGAATAATTTCTATTATTGAACCAATAATTTTATGATTAGAGTATGAAATTGAATGTGGGCGATGTTGGGATTTTGACGACTACGAAACTCCATAAGTCCATACTGACATAGTTTAAAGGTGAGTAAATCCACTGAAATTCTAATTATTTCTGAAGCGTCTGGCTTGAACTTTGATTTTAGTACACAATTCTACAAGCTTTAGACTCAACAAATCCAATTCCATAGCGAAGATATCGCTGATTCAAGTCCAACACGACTGCCAAGTTTGAATCTGACCTCGTACGAAGCAAGATATTGATTTAAGTTGAATTGCGGTAAATCGAGACAGTTAATTAACTTGAGTATTTTAGCTATATACTAGTATAACCGCACAACGGTGGAGAAACCGACCGTTGTGTTATTTGATATAAAAGAAAAAACTATTTGTTAATTCTTTTCTTTTATTAATAATTTAATGAGAAATTAACTGCATTTAAAAAAAATGAAAGTAATTGAAAATGTGTTAATCCAATTATAATAAGGATTGTAAATGTAGGCCAACTTAATACTGATGATCTGCTATCAGTTTATTGATATGCACCACTCACAAACACACATACATATATGTATCAAGAAGGATAAGTGTACTCTTAATTTTGAACTTCATTGTAGCTCTAGCTCATTATTGAATTTGAAAAAAAAAATCAAACAAATATCACCTAAATATATATCATCATATTTGTAAATATTTAATTAAAAAAGATGACAAATGCAAAAATTGATGTAATAAATAAATCTCATATTATTGAACTACAATGTTTAAATAAATTATCTAAGAGTATCATTATTATATTAAAAACTAACATTATTGAAGTAAAAATAATAAGAGAAAAAGCTAAATTTTGTATTTTGTCATTGTTGATATTTCTTGTAACAAGAAGCTTGATTCCGTCCCATAATCAATAACTGATTGAGGCATAACATTGATACTTTGTTTTTTCATTCACATACTCAATTTGGACAACACCAACTCTGAAAAGACGAGGGATCCATAACAACTATTTTAGTTTTTGTTCGTATATATCCTTGCCTTGCTGACTCGTTCTCGCTTTTGATATATTTGCGTTTTCTTGGTATATCATCCAATAATTTGTATCAAAACATAAATATTTTGCTACAGATGTTATACAAATTCGCTTGATCACGTATAGAGAATGAATTAAATCATAACTGAACTCTAGAATATCATAAACAAAAAACTATAGTGTGAAAGTTAGCTCAAGAACATGGACAAACTTAGATAAGATTCATGGCGCAGATCCCACTATTATATCTTCATTGCTCACCTTACCAAGAATCTATAATATAAGCCATCTACAAAAACAGTCATCAGGTCAAACTATAAACTCTATATCGTAACGTACATTTAAAAACCGTATAACGAAACATACTTTATAAATTTCAAACACTAACTTAATTTCTATCCTCTCTGTATTCTTCAACAATATAGTCCTCTTCAAAACTTTCTTCGTTATTTCTACTTTTTATGATCCCTACTTTCAATCTTTTCAAAGTAGGTGATGTGATCCTGTTCGCGTTAATATAATGATTCTATATTTCCTTTAAGTTTAGGTGTCATATATATAGTAGGTCTGGCTGGTGCAGCTTGTATTGTATGTACTTCAACGTTAGCCAAGAAATAAATAACCTGATAAAAATTGTTAATACAAGAAAGCAAACTGTATGGTTAATTACGCCAGCAAAGATTATTTAATACACAATAGATGAACTCTTTTGCATGTCAATCTTAACTCCCCAGTTGAGATAACGTATAAAATTCTTAATTAATAAAAAATTAATGAACTATTTTGCAATCTATCTAAGTACTCTGCTATTGATCAAATATATAACATTTAAAATCCTTACATATAAGATGATGAACAGAAAATATAATATGCTACAATTCCCCGGCCCTACCATTCAAAACAAAAGGCAATTACACTTCTCCACCGTTCAATACACAACAGTCATATGCATAGCTAATTCCCATATATAATTTCGTCAATCGAGTAATTATTAATAATACCATCAGCAACTTTGCATTCATGTACACAAAATAGTATGTAATGCACATCGATGTTAGCTAACAAAGAAATAGATAAAAATGATTAAAAAAACCAAATGATTCAGACAAGAGTTAAGGAAATTATATATGGAGAATTGATGGACTCTTTAATTTTCAAGTCCATCTCAACTCCTTCTAGAAATAACATATTAAATCCTTACATAGAAGATTATACGTTTTGACATTCAAGCTATTAAAAGCAAAAAGCAAGCAACAACCCTATAACTAATCCGCATACGTAGTTTCATGCTGGGAATAATTGACGAAGGCCGACCATATCTCTCCATGATCATCTCCATCTCCTTATTATATGGGCAAACCCTAGATATCCATAAACTAATTCTCTTTCAAGTTACTGTTCACAAGAAACTCCCCATAACTGGGACCGTTGAATCGAAAGGTATCAGAACTGGAAATGTACTTAAACTTGATGTCATGGTACTTGTTACCATGTTGGTCCATTATCTTCACATGGAGACCACCAACATCTAGGAGAAGGTGTGCCTTCTCCGCTAAGTCTTGAAACTCCTGTGAAGCATTTGAATAAACTTCGAAGGTAGTCAAATGGAGTCGATGCCGGTCAGGTTTGGTGTCGGTCAGAGTGACCCTCTTCTTGCTCAAGTGCAACATTGGTCCTCTCACTCCCATTCTGATTGATGTTTTAATCCACCCTCTTTTAATGAGTTTTGATCCAGAAGATGATAACTTCTTGTATGGGCGGTTGTACTGCAGTGGAGCTTTTCCTTTCATCACATGCTTTTCTTCTTTTTTTCCATCTTGATGACTTCTCTTCATGTGCTCAAGCCTACCGAACATATCCGTAGTTAGATTGGCTTTGTAAAAGGAGAGGAGAATAGAAAATTTTATAGCTGCGGTCCTCTGTTAAATTTGACCTATTCAAATATATAGTTGGATTCGGCAGCGTATATACTATTTATTTTATGAACGACTAACACTATGTTGCTAATTGCCATGCATGAGTTAAGGACAATTAAACATAACTCTATCTATGATTAAGGATGCATGGTAATGAATACAGTATATAGGTTAAACATCCAATCAACTAGTGCATTGTGTTTGAGCCCATGTAAACTATGTCTGCAATATGAGGAAGCAAAATTATTTCACATACCAGCAGTCTTTGCAGCACGAAAAAGAAGTTCCTTGAGACGATGCTGAGCAGGATCGCCTTCGAGAGTTGTAGATATGTAAAGTTCAACTTTAGCTACGACCTCTTCATTTGTAAAATATTGGTAAAGTCCATCTGATGATAATATTAAGAATTTTTCTTCTGCTCTTATTTTATGATGGTACAAAGATGGATTGCAAGTGATATATGGAGATGTGCCTATGCAGTCGATTTGAAACATTTTCAGAAGAGCATTGTTCCATTTTGGCTGAATAAATCTACGCCTTCAAAAATTGTATCCACTTTACCATATGAGGCAACCTATGGAAGCACTAACTAGCATTCTTTCGCTTTTAATCTTCCTCTTCTTGCTGCTTATGAGTCTTTTCTTATTTAATTAAGTTGTCCCAAAATATCGCCTACCCTATCACATTCAAAACTAGATAAGGAATCAGAGATGGACTATAAAATTCACATATAAAAAATTAGAAGTAAAAGATAGAACAGCATCCCTAGAATCAACATGTTCTTCTAATTAACATATCATAGCCATTCTTCGATTTTCATGATTCATTCACATATCAAATATTTGTACAGAACTATAAAAAAAAGAAAGAAACAACTACATTGTGCTCTGAAACCATTTACACCCTCCTCCTACTGTTAACCCATGTTTTCTACATCCCTTTCAATATCTTTGCAAACCATATCATACTCATAATCATCAACGCAAAGGGCACAACAAAAACAAGAAAGTAACCATAGATGTCCATCTGCCTTACCTGTAAATTAAGCAAATGTGTGAAATTATGAGGGAAGCGTTGAGGCAACTATTAAATATGCGAGGTTGTTCACCTGTTCATAATGGATGTAAACATGGTGAAACAAGTAAATGAACAAGAGAATTCTTGCAACCTGCACAAAATAACAAATAAAAGATAAAAATGCGCTATAAATTTTATGTAGTAACCATAGCCTAAACATTTTGATATTAAGTTAATGGTGGTGCATCTATGAAAAATAATAAATTAGTGTATTGCTTCTTTTAATAATCATTATTCATTAGAGTGTATGACACACAAAACGTGCATACAATACACGGGATGTAGAGATGATGTAGAGTATGAAAATTGAAAAGGTATTGACGATTTGAGTAATGAACACCAACTAAACATATACAACCAATTCTCTTTATTATTAGTAGATGTATAGCCCATTATATGGAAAACAGTTCTAGAGTGAAATTTTGTGGTTAATGGATGCCATATCTACTTGATCCTTTTGATTCGAATTAGGTACAAAACTGAGTCTGCATGGTCTAGAATCTTCAACTGTAGCTACGCATGTGTTGTCTGTGTGTTTAGAGATATTCCAGTACTCAAAAATTCAATAATGATACAAGTATTAATTATATTTATCAAATTTTCTACATAAATTAATTAATTATATTTATCAAATTTTCTGCATAAATTATTAATTATAAGCGACATACTTATTCAGATGTTTATTATAAACACTACTTATCTTACAACACAAAACAAAATTCTTTTTTACCCAAATGTAGATAGCTAATAATTCTATAAAGATGATTAGAAGAATAAAAACACTTCATGTGAGTAAAGGTTAATTTATTTATATATCTCAAGTATGTGTTAATTGCTATAGTTTGTGTTAAGTTGATGTTTGCAGCAAACTACTCTAGTCTTAATAGATGCCTTAAGTCTGGAAGGTACTGAACAGAGAGCTACCATATATCTGTATTCTTAGTTTGAAATCAACCTTCTTAACAAATTATCACTAATGCCGAATAAACATGGTATCCCTTTTTGGGGAAAATGTAAGATTTGATAAAATAATATCGAAGATGCATTTGATTTAAGCATATAATTTTTACTCGTCAACTATGCAGAACATCTATCAGGTTCTTTGAAAAAAAGCACAGCAGAAAAAATGAAAGGAAAAAAAACGTAGAGAGAAAGATAAAGTAAAAAAGGCATTTGTTTCGCATATTAATAATATAAGAAATTACATATTACTAGCCAATCAAGGAACAAAATTCCCTTATTAACAAGATACGTAGTGGAATTTTTCAACCCAACAGTGTCCAGAAATCTTAACACACATGAAAAAAAATAACATAAGCAAAAGGTAGTTTTTAAGAATTCCAAAGAAAATCAATTGATTCAAATTCTATAAAGTTACCAATGTAGATTAACTGCTGGAGTACTAATCTCGGAAATGAGGACCATACAGGTGCACAATTGACCCTCTTCGGCTAACATGGAATAAGCCACAGAAACTAAAGCAAGCAGATGATGGATAACCTGAAATACTAAACATTAAAGTTTAAATAAACAACCCAAAATACTAAACATAGACTCAAGACTAAAAACTAAAAAACAACCAATAAAAACAAGTTGATACTCAACCATCATCAATATATCCACCGTTTAAGCGTGATAAAATGAACTAGACTAAACAAAAGACTTGCTTCTTTAGTCGCATACCATACGAAATAACTGATGCTGAATGAATCAGAACTTAAGAAAACTTAGCAAGAACAGTCGATGTAGCCTGAAAGTGCCAATGCGTCCATTCAGCTATGTTAAACATCTGATGTGTAAACAAAGAAAAGAATCAAAGGATATAACTTCAGTATAAGTGCTTCCTGATCTAAACTGATAATCGTGGATATAAACTTGCAGGAGAAATTATATGACAACAAAAGATCCATAAATCCAACAGAAAACAAACACTGACAACAAAACTTAAAATAGCCTTGGGACCAAAACATCAAACTACCTAATTATAAAATAACATGATACACCAAGCAGGTCCAAAGCAAGTTGCATGTATAAAAGCTGAAACAAGAAACCCATAACTAAACATTACTCATTGATGGGACAAAATAGAAAAGTAAATACTTTCACTAAATCAAAATTGTTGCAACTATTCAGAAAGTTAATTCAAACTAAATTCACAGGTCCTTCAAAAGAACCATGATCATAAGCACATGGCAGCTAGTTAATAAAAATCAAAGTGATAAAAAAATGTGGAAACTAATGAAATATCCAAAACTGTAATAGCCATAACTCACATTTTAATTAATTGAATTACCAACATATGAATTTGAATCCATTCACAAGAGAAAGCGTTGCCCATTTCAGATTGACAATAAGTTAGAGCTGAATCGATTTTGCTTGATGATTCTTCGAAGCTTCACCTCCAAATCCTCTTCATCTTCTCTTATCTTAACCATAGCATAAGCAATGGAGTAATGAATTGGTTAAAACCCTAGTTTATGGAGTAATGAATTGCATGAAGGTCAGAGGGTGCGAAACTCTGGACGCGATGCTAGAAGATCGCAAAGGCATAGAAATTTAGTCGCCGGCAGTAGGTTGATACAATTAGCAGAGTGCTTGAAGGTGTGGCGACGAAGATGAAATTGGGGAAAATATAGGGTTGTAGATGCGATTAGAGAGGGAAAGGTTGCGAGAAAGGTGGATCTGAGAGAATTAACTGGTGTTGAAAAATTGACTAATTGGAGACGTGATCCGAGAAAAATCAAGAGACAAATGTTGGATCTGAATAATAGAATCGGAGAGAAACAAGAGAAAAGCGGAGCTTGCAAAATAGGATAGAACACGGAACTGCTGCTTGCGTGTTTTTCTGGCTCCAGAGTAATTGATTTTGGACAACTGACAGTAAACAAACCTCCTTGTCCAAAACATCATCTTCCAAAAAAACAACTCCCGCACATAAATAACATATACAAGCAAACCCAAACCCATCATCCACAAATCTAACAGTTTCCCCCTCCATGCTCCATGGATCAAAGATCCGACAACTCCATCGAACTCCACGGTGCACTTCTCTGCATCCATCACTACCATCTTGAGCTCGACATTGAGACCCCACTTGAGACCTGCACCGCGACACAGGCAAACCAAAAAAATCATGACCTACAAATGTTGATCGCACCACTCCAGAACACAAGCCCGAAGCCTCCTCACCCGATAAACTCAAATCAACTCTCGGTTGAGCTTCACTTCTCCTTAAACTCCGATCAACTCTAGCAATAATCTTGCGCCCCTGAGTTGAACATCACGAATCTCCACCGCAACCCTAAATGCTAACATATATTCAAAGGTTATGACTACGCGAGAGTACAGAAATAAACTTTAAAATTTTCTATTGAGTGAATTTGTAGTTCTCGATTTTTGAAGGCACGAGGCCATTTTTCTAAGCTACTAGAAATAAAATGAGAATGGAAGGAGGGAATGAAAGAAAGCGTGAAGCAGGGAAAAGTGTCTTGAGGACTTTGTTTTATAACCAAATAAAATAAAATAATAAAAAAACAAAATGATTATGCTTTCCAAAACAATATTCCACATTTCACGCGAAGAGACGACTCAAGAAACATGGAAAAATGTTTTTGTGCGAGTATACTCAAGTGTTTGTTTTTAAGTAAAAAGTTTAGGGGTACGACACTACATAATATCACGTTCGTGCATGGACCACGAATGATAGAATTAAAAATAAGACCACGCACACAAAACAGCAATAAAATAGATAGGTTTAACTATTATGTAAAGTTTCAAAAACACCGCTATTTGCGCAAAGTATGTCAAACGAAAATTTAATTATTTTCCAAATTCAAAACTAGAAAAAAATTCTACAAGTTAAAGTAAAAATACATCATGAAAATCGTACCATTTAATTAATATGATTTTCTTATTATTGTAAATAAATTTATAGAATGAATTCACCATTATTATTTATTAATTAAAAGGAGTTAAACAAGACTATTAAATCCATTTAATTAACATTTATCTACCAACTCAAATATTTAAATAATCCCCATATTTGCATGTAAGTTATTTATCTTTAAAAAAAAATTATTTAGATGTTTAAAATTAATTAAATATTCATAATTAAAGCGACAAAATTCTGGGATGTTATATCCCTCCCTAAAAGAATTTCGTCCCTGAAATTACCACATAGTAGAAAATGTAATATCCCAACATAAGATTCAAATGACTTTCTTGGCTTTCAGTAGCCCGATTAGTTATATTTTTCTTATGGAAAATCCTTATCAAAACATAAATTCTTAAACCACACTGAACTATTCTAATTGCCTAAGTAATGCACATATTTCCCATGAAAGAGAATATGGAAAATACAATACACACTTGTTAGTTGAAAGGAAAATTAACTGGGCAAATTACACCACCGATTCTTATGACTATCGGTGATGTCTACAAATCTTTGCGCAAAATTTCTTTTCAATTTTGGCCTAAATTCTGAAAAATTACGGCAGCACCTCTTTTGCATGGCTGATCCGAAAAATCTACAACTAGCCTCAATAGACCCAAATCAAACCAAAAAAAAACAAAAGCCAATTGACCTCCTATATCCGGGGCCTATATTCATCAATAGATAAAAATTCCAATTTATAAATCTACTAAATATCTCTTTTACATTTGATTTTTATTTTGCAAGCAACTTATTACCTTGATGCGAATGTAGGTGCGCAAGAAATCAAATAGCAATCTCTTATGTCCCTATAACTATCTTTTATGTATACAATTCAAATATGAACTATGCTGACAATAAGCAATACACAAGCTATTTCTATTATAGGCTCAAAAACGTAAATAATATAACAATCATAGACAACATAGCAATATGATGCAATTGGTAATAACGAGGCAGCCATACATGCAAAAACTAGCATGATATAAATGTATGTGCAGCTCTAATAAATAAAGCCGCATGCAAACAAAAGCAACATATCAATCGTATACAACAAAAAATACAGAAATTATCCTATGGTAAAATACTATGCATCCGATCATTTCAAAGGTAAATTTTAGAACTAAATGCCCGGGTACTATATTCAAAACATATTTTCAAATTTCCTTCAAAGAGAATTAAATCAAAATCAAAATAAATTATGACAAGGAGAGGGGCTCCTTGTACTGAAGTATGGTACAATTCTAGAATCAAAACAATATAGAGCATCCAATGATATTATGGTTCTTTCTAAAACAACAGCAGAGAAAAGAAATAAACTGGCGAGTCGTTTAAATCAGAAAAACCCCCAATTCACCCAACTTTAGTCATACCTAAAAATATTTCAAAACAAAAAACACTTTACAAAAACTCCTTTCAAATATCCTAAAATAGTAATAGTACTTTACCAAAGTTTCAAAATGGTTTTATGATTATTTCTTTCATAAATTCTTTTGAAATCACTTTTTCAAAAGCATGGGATTTAAGTACTAATAAACAACAATTCAAAAACCTCTGTTTATAAATTCAATCTTTATAAACAATGATACATAAAATCACACAACCAATTCATCGAATCCAATCAAATCAAATCCATGAAGGAATAAAGTACCACTTAACATTATTTAAAATTTTAAATGACAAACAATAAAATCTCGGCTTAGTTACTCTTTCCTGAATGTCCAAGAATGTAGATAATTCACTAGGCATACTATTTTGCTCATTAGCCTTTGGTCACCGCTTAAAGGATTATCTATGCTCCTTCATACAAAACTGAAAGTCACTCTCCAATATTGTTGTTTTCTTAACTACACCAATTTTTCTAAATCACTTTTCATTTATTATTAAATAACATTATATATGAATTATTTCATGAATTTTCACCATAAATATTTTATAAAGATATTTTCTTTATAAAACAACAATTAAAAACTTACTCAACCATCTAATTGTATAGTACTCTTCTATATCCTAAGAGTACGTATGAAACACTAATTTGATTTTACTTTTCAAAATTTTGTTGGTGACCTAACCAAAATATGGGTTTTTTAAAACTGTGCCATCCTTTCGACCTCTATAGCTTAGTGTTATATTGAAAGATGTTTATGTGTTGGCCTAATAACACCAAATAGTTTATGCTACTTAGATGTTTTAACCAAAAGCTATGGTTCTACATAAATAATGTCTATTAAAACCTCCCTATCTAAATTAACCAATTTTAAATTTTTAGTCAAAATATCTCTTTTCTATTCAAGAGTTTAAATTTCCATTTTTCAAATTACTATTCAAAATAACTTTTACTTTATCCAGTTTCCTTTAAGAAACTTAAGACCGATTACCCAGTTTTTATTTCAAAACTCATTCTGAAAACTTATTACATATATATCTCTACGAAATAACTTCAGCTGGTTTATTTATTAAAACTCACTTTAGGTTCGTTGGGATTTGAACTTATTTCTATCGCACAATGATAAAGACAATAATTTACTAAGTGCCCCGTAATGTTCGCCTAAGCAAGCATATGATCCTCACTTAGAATATTATGAAGATTACCACAAAACTAATCAAGGCGATTTCTTCCAAATTACTCTAAATAAAACGCATCCACTTAAAATTTCTCTTCCAAAATATTTATATTTAGAAATACTTCCAAGTAGTGCTACCATTTATATTTTTTTCGAAAACCTTTCGAAATTATTTCAAATGACTCCGAGATTTAAATTCAAAAATCCTTTTTCAAACACATTTTATAAATCACATTTGTAGAAAATTACAATTATATAAATCATTTTATATTACAATAATTATCCTTTATTATAATAAAATTTTCTCAAATATTTATTCTTTAAATGTCTTATCTTACCAGTTAGATTATATTAAACAACTTTTATCAAAAGTTTACTTTTAACCTAACTTTATAACCAAACATCTTATAGTCAAATTGTGAAACTTAATTCAAAAGGGGTTCATTTGTAATCAAAAAAATGCTTAAAAATAAGTTGAACATAAATAATCATCAATCAACAAATGGTAATCAATGTTGCTAAATTTAATCAAGCATAACTGATCAAACATCAATGATAATAAATGAATATTATCGCATTCAAACAAGCAAACACACTTCATAACTATATAAAGTTTGAAAATTATTCCTTTATACAAATACATATATAAACCAAAGAAAAGTATTCAATTTACCAATTATAAAAGTTAATATCATGCTTGTTCTCCTCGTTCAAGTGTTTTGCAATCCCTATCGACGCCGTGGCATCGCACGTTTCGACCAGAATTCAAAATTCATACTCAACAGACCAGTTAAAATGATACATTTTTACAGCAATAAAAAATACGCTCCAGTATATATATTACACTCAACTCATTCTAAAGTACCACTTACTGTATCCTTAATAAGTTACTCATTCCAAGGCATTACTAATCCTATTTCAAATGAGCCATACCCTACCAAAACAAAGTTCTCTATTAAGCTTCGGCTCTGATACCAAATTGTAATAATCCGACTTTTCGGCCATTGAAAGTCAAGACTGAATATATCTACGATATTCAAATGCTGAACAGCCAATCGCAAGAAAGGCAGATTATTCGGTTAAAATAAAAGAAAACAACAAAGAACAGGGGAAACAGGATCTCACAGTGGACTCGGCAACATATAATTTACAAAGATGGTAAAAACTGACACTTCGAAGTCCAAAGTGCATCAGAGTTAAAAATAAACCTTATCAGCTGGACAATTATAAAATCCTGGCCTTACAATTGCTGATGGGTGTACAATATAATACAATGGAATTAAAATACTATGGAAAGCGAACATCCAACTCTTCTCTAAGAACTCCATATCACCAATGCCAATCTAGGAAAATAGTCGATCTGACCCAAGCATTGTAATAAAATACACCTGGGTCAATCTGGAATACCAACATGATAAAACTCAAGTAATATGATGTAATATAGTAATTTCATGAGACCACACAGCTAAACATATAATGGGTTTTTACCTTACAAAAACAACATTCATAGATGAAGAAATGGGAAAAAATAGGAATAACAATCCAATCAAGAAACGATGAAAATAAATAACAAAAACAAATCCAAATAAAAAGGGTAGGTACAAGTAAGAAAAAAATCCTATACTTAATAAATGGATATAAATAATATCAGATTCTAAACTTGAAAGAATGGACACAAATAATTAAACATAGAGAAAAGCATAAGGTAGTTCTCAATGCAATTAAGGAAACAATTCAAAGATTTGAATTTACAAAAAAGATGAAAGAAAATTTTCCAACAATGACTAGAAGGATGCACCTTCCTTACCAAAAATATACCTCTATAAATATAGTTGACAAACGATGGCCCTTAGAAATGTACAAGCCAGTCCCCACCAACCCTACTCCGAATATAACATACCATAAAGCGGAAAAACGAATCCAATAGAGTGGGTGTGAAAATACCCTAGTGATAGCAACACCCATTGCTTGACGTCCATTCATGCTTTGGTTTTAGTCATTTTCGACAATGGGTAACAAAGATCAAATGAGCTACTCATCGTCTTAGAGTGACAAAATATAAAGAAAGTAGCAAAACTGAAATTGATAGTCGAAAGATTAACTATTGGAAATAACAAAGTAATTTATGTATGGGAATTAAATCATATACACTTACTATTAGTAAGTGAATCAAACTTTTAAAATATTTGATTCACACTTGGGCTTGAATTTCACATTCCAGATATTGCAAAACATTTTTTAAAAAAATACTCTTTGAAATATTCTTTTAAAAGGAAAACTTATAATACTAGGTGTATTAAAACAAAGGTCAAAAACAAATGTCATTAAAACATTGCTTACCATAAACCCAAAACAATTTACACAACATTATTTTTAAGCAATTACTTCTGAAAAATTTTCTCTTTTATAAACCAGCATTTATAAATTTAAAAAAAGTTAATCTATCCCAAGGATAATTTATATATAACTCTTTTATAACTTTAAAACCACATTAATTTTTCCAAAAGAAAATAAATCAAATTTTAAATACTTTTTTATAAATTTTAAAACAACATTAATTATCCCGAAAGATAATAGATCACATTTATAATCTCTTTTAGTAAACTAATAAATTATCTTTAAACACCTTTGTTCAATTAGTTCATTCACTTTGAAAAGCTAAATCAGTTAATAAATTTTGCACACTTTTATTAAATCAGTTAATTTACTTTAAACTCTTTTATTAAATCAATTAATTAACTTTTGAAACATCATTAATTAAAATTATTAAAAAATCGAGATATCATTAATTAAAATGATTAACTAAATTCAAACAACATTAATTAAAACGATTAAATAAATTTAAATCAACGTTAATTAAAAATTATTAATTAACCTCAAATTTCATTAATTAAAATTGTTTATTAGATTTAAACATCATTAATTAAAATGATCAATTAAACTCAAGTATCATCAATTAAAATAATTAAATAAATCAAATATCATCGATTAAAACGATTAATTAAACTCAAATATCATTAATTAAAATTATTAATTGAATTCAAATACCATTACATAAAATGATTACTTAAATTTTGTGAAAATACAAGCTTAAGTCAACATACACAAAGGGATGATAGTCAATAAGTTACGTATAGTGAAAGTTGCTATAGTGACATTTAAACAAATCATATAGAATGTCACAAATATTTTCAATCAAACAACAGTATAAGCAACACAAGGATGTAAATAAATTAATATTGGCGAGAAACCCTTTAGGGTACCTCTATAAATATCCCCTGCAAAAACAATGGATACGGATAATATGCATAGTCATATGGGTTTCCTGGAAATCATATAATGTGTCATCCAATTTCAAAATAGGAATCCAATGAAACAAACAATAAAACAACAATATAAACTATTATTCAAGCATTTAGCATTAACCTATAGCATCATAAATATTATATAATTTAATTAAAGGTGAGTAGGCTTACCAAAATTCTAGCCGGTGCCGAAGAGTTCTGGTTCAAACTAAAATCGAATGGGTGCTCGATTTTAGTATAAAATTATACAAGGTTCAAATTCAAACAATCAAATTTCATAGCAAAGATCTGATAATACATGACCAATGCGATTGACCACGCTTGAATCCGACCACGTACGAAGCAAGATATTGATTTTATACGAGTTGCGATAAATCGAGATAGTTAACTAAATTAATTAATCTTAATTATTTTAATTATATATAATTACTCAAAGCATCATATTCTGGAAAACTGCTCGCATGCATAAATGAAAAATATATACAAGAAAATTCAAACCCACCATCTACAAATCCAACAATTTCTCCATCCACACTCCATGAATTGAAGATCTGAATACTCCTTCGAACTCCACAGTCCCCTCTCAACATTCATCACCATATCTCGAGCTTCACAACGAGACCCCACTCACGATCCATACCTAGACACAGACCGGACAAAAAAATTGCGACCCATAAATGCTAATCACACCACTCTAGAACGCAACCCCTGATGCTCCATTGGTCGACAAACTCAAATCAACTCTCGGTTGTGCTTCACTCCTTCTAAAATTCCGTTTAAATCTAACCCTAATCTCGCATCCCTAAGTTGAACATCATAAATCTCCATTGCAACTCCGAATACTAACGTAGATTCGAAGAACATGGCTATGTGATACTAAAGAAATTAACTTTAAAATTTTTTGTTGAGTGAATTTGTAGTTCTCGATTTTTGAAGGCATGAGGCCATTTTTGTAAGCTACTGGAAATAAACCTCGTTCCCTAAATTATCCAAAGAAAAAACTTACTCTCAAATTTCCTTTCAAAATATGTATACCTTAAAGTATATTTAAGTAAAACTATTGCTAAGTTTCCAAGAATCATCTGAAATCTTTATCAAAGCCACCAAGATTTAAATCCTTTGAAAATTTATTTTATTTTCAAAATATATTTTACAATACTGATTTATAAAATAAATTATTATAAAATCATCCAAATTATTTCTTCTAATGAACAACTTTTAATAAAAATTAAATTTTAACCCGGTATTATAACCTAACGCCTTAGAGTCAAACTGTGAAACTTAATTCACAATATGTTTGATTCAATGTCCCTGTACATTCTATCTACCAAACCTATACTTAAAAGGAAAAACCACTAATAGATTAGAAAATAGTCAATGTTCAAAAACGAATGAGCATGACTAATCAAATCCTATATGATAATAATTAAATATTACAACTCCTAACAACAACCAATATATATATGACTATATTTTATATTTTGAAAATTTTCCTTCATATATATATATATATATATATATATATATATACACACACACACAACATAGTCCTAGGTAAAATTATTTCATTTACCAATTTTAAAGTAATATTGTGTCGATTAGACTAGTTCAAGTGTTTAGAAAATCCCTACCGATAATGTTGGCCAAATACATCGACCAGAATTCTTGAGCCAGTCAACAGATCAAATCACATAATATAAAGCATTTTTATTCATTAACAAATACGCGCTCTTATATGTAATATGCTCTCATACTCATCTTATGGACTCACTTAACCTATCTTAAATGAGTCAACCCCCCAGGGCCATGGTTCTCGCTTAACCTTGCGCTCTGATACTAACAGTAAAGACCCACCTTTCTTGCATCTAGAGACGACACTTAAAACAACTCGGTATTCGTGTGCCGACTATTTAAGTGTCCTAAAGATAGGTAATTTGGGGTGAAGAAAGAAAAGTTAGAGTAGATCTGACAAAATGTGATGAGAATATATAATATAAACATGTCTTTACATAAAGGATATAATCTTTATTATACACAACGTCAGAGTACATTAACCTATTATCAACTTGACAGTTATAAATGCCTTTCCTTACAATTGTTGACATATACATACAGACAAAACAAACACAGCAGAAGATAGAAGATATGTGAATACATCTTGGAGGATCCAGCTCATCACATGAATACTTCAAAATTTCCAGCTAAATCTAGAAAATATACTCGGGCTGACCCGAGCATTATAAGAAAAATAATGCCTAGATCAGTCTAGTAAAACCAACATGAGAAACTCAAATCACAAGGAATTTTATTTATTTATCTAGAACACCCTTTTAAAATCAAAGGTATCTTATAAGAACACACTGCGTATAAACACGGACGTGGTTTTATCTTACGTTAACCAAATCATTTTTATATAAAATCCAATGATATTATAATAATGTCTAGAATAAAAATACATATTAATCATAGCCTAAATTGTTACATTATTGAATTCCAGCATAATAGCTATACAATCAAGTATGTAGACACTTATTGGAGTATGGATTCTAACTATGAAAGGATAAGGGTCTACCCACCGAATCCATACACCTTTAGATAAAATGTATAGGAGGCTACAATACGTTGCACCTTTGCTGCTCAGGACCGGCCCTACGCCTTAGTGGATAGTGCTGAATACGATCACTTTTTGGTTGTGATTAAACAACCATAATGGGGCTTAAAGCATACATAGAGATATTGACACAAGATCTTGGGATGATCATACCCTAATGGGAGCGGCCCGCATAGCCCTGCCGCATGTCCTAGCTTTAGTCATTTTCATGGTTGATGAGGGTTGGGGATACGATTGCCTCTTTATATAGCAACTATCTTGGAATGCTAACACTGCCTCTAGGCAGCGATGTAGCGCCAGCATTCATCCATACAAGTTCGTTCTGGGTTTGAACAAAATCGAAGGTGGTACCTCTACTACATCCATTTTGGAATCACTTTCAAGATTAGTTGTAAGTAACCCTTGCACTTTCAAAAGCTCCATCTTCAATCGTCTTTAAGATGTATTCAGTTCAAAATCATATGTTGGTTCAAAATGGTTTTTAGACAATATATTTGATCCCGATCTCTCCGAACCAATGTCTATAATTTCCAGTATACTTAACCCAGTTCTTTTGGAAATAATCAAATAATACCTAGGAGCAGGGATCACCCCCTAACTGCTTATATGGACGGATCTCCCTATCATTTGTCCTAGAAGAACAAAACGAGATTTATGCGCACAGTATAGCATCATCGAAGATGACTGTGCCATATTACTCACGTTTTCTCCTAGATATATCCGAAGTTATATTTTGGTTCAGATTTGATAGTCAGTTATTTAACTATTAGAAAAACAAACAAGTAACAATTCAGAGATTTAATTACCCATAACAACTACTATGCCTCAAATTAAATCTTTCATTTACTAAAACATTTTTCAAAAGTGTTTATAAAAAACATTCACATACTTATCCTACTGACACAATTATATTCACAAAACATCTTTGAAAATTTTCTCATTTGCAAATCATATGAAAGAATAAAAACAAAATGTTATTTAAAATATAGATAAAGATAACCTCAAACAATATTCCTTCGATGTTAAGTGTGGAATGAATATCCACACCACTAGAATTAAGAAGGTCAATCAAAGGAAATTCAATATCTAATTCTTTTATAAATTTTCTTCTATAAATCCACTTAATAAATCTCTTTTATTTATGAATCTCCTTTACTTAAATTCCAAACCCATTTACAAAACTCTTTTTAAATCACTAAGTTAATTTTACAAAACTCCTTTATAAATATTAAAACCATTTATATTTCTCTTTATAAATCTCTAAAATTGTTTATAAAACTTCATTTATAAATATCCAAAATTATTTATAAAACTTTCTTATAAGTAAGCCTTATTTAAAACAAAACTCCTTTAATAAACTTATTTAATAAAGTCCTTTTGTGAACAAAACGATTATATTAAAACCTTTACTACAATCATTACTCAATTTGAAATCGTTATTAAACGTATGATTGACCTTAAAATCAGAAAGTAGCTTAGTGACCATAATTGTTCCCATTTACTAAGTTTACTTTTCAAGTTATAACATCGGTATTTACGTAACAACCAGATATGTATAAGGGAATCGACCAATAACAATGAATCATATAAGTAAATGCCCAAGTTACAAAAATAGAAGATAGGGATTTGTTTTGCTAAACACATGTCTAAGTTATTATAATGGCAGAACAAGTTTTTATTCTACCTAATATATGTCAACATAACTACTTAGTGAACTATGGTAGAACGGTGATTTATTCTCTCAAACAGATGTCAAATACAAATTATTTAGCAGAATGGTTATTTATTCTGCCAAATAGATGTCATTGGTTTCATATTCAATTGAGTTTACATAAGGATGCATGACAAAGAAATCACTTTGATTAAAATCCTACTTTAAAAGAAAGTTACTTCAGAACAAAACCGATCTTCAAACTTAAGGTGGTTTAAACTTTCAAACTTTATTTATTTAATAATTAAACAATATTTAAACTCTTTATTAAGTCATAATTAATCCTTTAATTAAAATTTTAAAAATAATTAAATACTAAATAAATAATCAATTAATAAATATTTTTTAAATAAATAATTAAATAAGAGTTAACCTTTAAATAAATAATTAAACCATAATCAATCTTTAATTAATTATTAAATAATACTTTAAAAGTTTAGACAGTAATTAAATATTAATTAATATTAATTAATTAATCTTTAAATAAAACTTTGTAGTAAAGTTAAACCATAATTTAAACTAATTAAATCATAATCAAGTTTTACTTAAACCTTTACTTAAATTTAACTTGATTAGAAATAAGTAATAATTAAACCCTTTCTTAAATAAATAATGATAAATTAAATAATAATTTACCTTTTATTAATTAACACATTATAATTTACTTACTTAAAAATAATTAAGCCCTAATTACCCTAACTTAATTACTATTAAGTACTAATTACCTTACTTAATTACTTAATTAAATAATCATTAAGTAAATAAATAATATTTTTATTAAATACTTAAAGTATGTTTGAAAATACTTTTAAAAGGATATTTTGGTTAGAACATTTTTCAAAAAGAGTTTGTTTTTCATGAAATGCATTTATAGCGACTATGACTATACGACCCGAAATTTTCAAAACTTTTTTAATATATTGAAAGGCTTTAGAATACTTAACTTTTATATTCTAAATACTTTCATAACTTAATATAATATTTAAAAAAAGTAAGGTTTTGAGAACTAAATCAAATTTTAAGGCTTGTAACTTTTCAAAAACAATTCTCAAGTAAAACAAGTTTTCAAAATAAAGGATTCCTATGTCGCTATTTTACAAATTAAAGTTTTAACTTTTCTTAATATACAACATCATAAGCAAGTGTACCAACATATATCTACGACATAATCAACATACACAAGCAAAGACATTAACTTGCTATTAATTAACTAACTTTCATTTTCAAGTTTACTACACCATATCCATGCACATACATATGCATACATAAGCAAAACGACTACAATATTGTCTAGACCAAACATACAAGATACTTAACAACTAATGTAGCAACCCAGTATTTTCAACCATTCGCATCCGCACATGTCGGACATAAATTGCTCAAAATACCGCATTGTAAATAAAATTTGGCAAATCTCAGAGTATACAGTAAATAAAATCACAGATCACAGACACAGAGCAATAATAATGCAGCGGAAGTAAAAGAAATAGTAGTTCATGAAGCTACTATGTAAATATATCAAAGTTAAATAAGATACAATAGAAGAAATAGAGTACAACAGAAGTCCCAGTACAAGAAGTCTACTAATACAAGAGTTGAAAATGAACAACAGACTAAAAAAGATAAAACTAGACAAGTAGATAATCTCCAGCAATTCAAAATCTCTAGAATGTGAAAATCCAAATCTGTGAATACTCAGGCTGACCCGTGCGTAAATAAAAAATACAAACACTCGAGTCAGGACATATATACTTATACAATGTAAACCAACTCAAGTGAAATGTAGTAAAAGTACAAGTAACTTAAAGGATGCTTGGGACCGCCCATCCTCTAAGGATCTGTTAAACTATTTACTATGTAGTAATATTGCGCTATTATAATAATGTCTATAGTAAAATAAACTTACTTTAAAATAGCATCACGGGGTTACCCATATAGCCTCAGACACGTAATAGTCCCAGTAGTCCATCCAATATATGCATATCTCCAGATCGGGAGACTACGATAAGATACGCATGGGCTACGGGAGAAAACCAAACTCATAGTATAGGCTCGATATGGTAGGTGACACGGCACACAAGGCAATGCCAGGGTAGATATACCAATTACGCACACGGGATGGTGGTAACACAGCAGCCACATACACCCACCTCGGAACACATTCCCAAAATCGGAGGGGCGCCCAAACAATCACAAAAGCAATAGAATGGTATCGAAGAATAGAGGGGCTACCCCTTTTGGCCCGAGATCGCTCCTGTTTTAGCCACATTATGCCAACTCATGGGAGTTGGGTCCACGTAATATACCTCAAGAACGTCGTCACCATCCTACTTCATTCTGGAATCTCCACCGCATACACGGTTGTCAAAGTGGTTTTCGGTATCGACAGAGAGTATGCCCATATCCGATCCCGGTCTCTTTGAGAACCAATCGTTATTATAACCCATGTTATAACTTTAAAATAATATCTTATACTTCAAAATAAAATATCATTTCAATCCAAATCTTTATCAAACTAAGATTAAATCATTTCCAAACCATTTCAATATATCAACATACCATATCTTTCAAATTCAAATATTTATCAAAATAAATATCAAGTCATTTCCAACCATTTCAATATATTAAATTATCATATCCTTTAAAAAATTCCTTTCAAATACTTTTAATACATTAAAATGTCATATCCTTTCAAAGCTTCATTTCAGATCATTTTGATATCAAAATATCATATCTTTCAGAACTTCATTTTCAAATCTTTTTAATATCAAAATATCATATCTTTCAGAACTTCATTTTCAAATCATTTTATCAAAATATCATATCTTTTCAAAACATTAATATCAAGTCATCATTTGAATGAAAATTCAAATATTCTACTTGAAATACCTTTTAAATCCAAAGATATCATTCATTTATTATCATTTCAAATCACCTTTTAAATAGTTTATATTCCAATTAAATTAATTCATCTAAACCATTTAAAATTGAAGTTATTATTCTTTTAAGTCAAGTAACCAAATTTCAAAGTTTCAAGTCATTCTGAGCTTGTTTACTAAGTCAAAACCATAAACATTTAAAATTTTAGCCTTTTGCAACATTTAGAAAAAGATGTTATAAGTTACACTTGAAAACATTTTAATTCAGCAAAGACAGCACTTAAAAATTGCTGTTATCAGTTTTAGTTGAATTTTTAGCTTAAAACAGTAAAGACAGCATTTCCAGAAATGCTGTAATAGATCAGGTTTCAAAACAAGGGTTTTAATTCATTTCATCAAAGACAGCAGCCCACTACAACATTTACCGAAATGCTATAATAGACCCGAGTTAAGTTTTTAGACTATTAGTTCAACTACAACAACTACAACATTTTCAGAACTTCTGTAATAGCCTCTTTTATTCAGTTTTAGTTCATTTACAGAAACCATAGCATTTCTGAATGCTATTAAAAGTGATTTCCAGATTTTTAATGTATTTTCAACAATTAATAAACTTCATTTTAAACTGTTTAAACATTGTCAAAATCATATTTTAACATTTAAAAATGTTCATTAACATATCATTTAACATATTATTTTGATATAATAAATTTCTTATAATTAAATCCAATTTCACCAAATTACTTAATAAATTCAAGTGTAAAAGTTTCCAATTCTTCACATTTTTAAATAAACAACTTAACACTTGAATTTTCTCCATTTTTTTCTCAAATATGATTTAATTTCCATTTTATTTATAAAACTAAATTTTTATTTAACAAATTTCAAAATTTCCACCTAAGATATATTTTCAAATTCAATGTAACTATTCATTTTTCCAACATTTTTAACTTATAGAAAATTACAAATTTCTATATTTAATATTTAGAAATCTAATTTAAATCAAATTTTCATATATATACACTTCTAAAATTTCTTAAAATTCCAGAAAATTTTACAAAAATAACCACATGCCTGCATATAGTTTTCTAACCCAGGTCAAGTGATACAGATATATGTCATTTCAATCCGCAGTTTACAAATAAAATCCGGGTTTTATCATTTCAAACCCGCAGTCCCAAGTCAAAAATAATAATCAAAAACCGTTCAGGCCTATCATTTCAGCCCATAACGATTTTTTTCTATTCTAAAGTCCGTTCGAGTATGTATCATTTCAACCCATAGTGATTTCTAATCTAACAGGGAACTTGCAGTGTGATAAACAGATATAAATGAACAGTTTAATAATATACAATAGTAACAGGTGATATGACATGTATTAACAAGTTTAACATCATACATAAATAATCACAAGCAGTTATAGCATCATTTATAATTCTACACATTCAGATATTGCCGCTTCACAATTGCATAAGTATTTAATGTCGTGTGAGATTTACTCACCTCTAAGTGCTGGAGATAACAAAACCAATGACACAACCGGATCAAAAACATGATGATAAGACTACGGACTTGAGTGGAGAGCAAATCCAAGCTACAAATCTTGGGTTACGACCCAAACAAAAATCAAAACTAACCATAAATTCAATATACTTTGAAATGATGTAACTTATAAATGAAAAGAGATTTGAATGTCAAATCTTTTGCGTTGCTTTCTACATTTGCTTGCACGGCTTAGGAAATATTTTGATCTGGTTTGGACATGCTTTAGCTCAAGTTTGGGTCCTAGAAATGCACGACCTAGGGGTTAGAACATGGGGAGGAAGTTACAAGGTAGAATGTGAAGAGGTTTTAGGCTAAAAGCATGGTTTGGCTCAACAAGGAGGCTCAACCATGGGGTGTATGGGCTCGGCCAGTGGAGTATGGGTCTGGTCAGTGGCTGGAGGGGAGTGTGGTGGTCAGGTCAGTGGAGTGGAGGCAGCTAGGGGTGGTGGTTAGGGTGGTGGTTGAAGGAGATGAAGCAAAGTAGTCAAACTAGCATGGTTTCAAGGGTCTAGTTGCATTTTTGTGGAGTTTTATCACCATAGGGGGCTCGGCCTTGGTCAACACCAGAGGAGTAGCTGGTGATGATGGTAGGGAAGATGTGTAGGAGGTGGTGGCTATGGCTATGGAGGAGAGACCGATCAAAACTATGGAGAAAACAAGGCAAAAATCTGAAAAAATGAGAAGAAAAGTGACAAAAGAGAAGCCATTGCCAAGGAAATTTCTCTAGCCGTGAAGAAGAATGAAAGAGGAAATGTTTTCTACGTGAAAAATAATGAAAATCACGGCTAAGAGAGTATATTGCATGGCCAAGAGGAGTAATGGAGAGGTTATGGCCAAGAAAGGACTTTATGAGGTGAAAAGACTTAAGTTTCAAAAGCTTTTAAAACCTTTCGTATTTCCTTTTCTTTTAAATCAAGTTAAACAAAATATAGTTTAGCAAATACTTTTAAAAACCGAAACAAAGTGAAAATAAATAATTAAATTTAAAGAAAATATCAAAAGAATTAAGGAAATTGCTTAAAAATTCAAAATAGGGTTCAAAAATTTCAATTAAATCATCAAATGGCTTTGAAAAAATATCCACTTCATTTTAAAAATATTATAAAGAAATTTTTTGAAATAAAATAGTTTATTTATCATTTCTAAAATGAAATAAATAATTAAATTGGAGAAAAATAGAAAAAGAACTAAAGAAATTGTTTAAAAATTGAAAACAGGGCATGAAAATTACAACAAAATTATCATTAACTCTAGAAAAATTCCTACTTCACTTTAAAACAAATAAAATGTCAAATAAATAAAATAAATGAGGAATAAAATAAAGTGGGAATGAGAATAAAATAAGATCTTCATAAAATAGAAAAATAAATAAAGAATTTCTTTAATTAATTGAAACTGGAAATTAGAAATTTTAAACAAAAATACAACTGACACTGAAAAATGTCAATTACACTTTCAAAAATGTTTTAAAACCAAAATATATACAATACATGTTATCTACCCATATAAACGTAAATTATAACATTACATGACCAAATAAAATATTTTTTTATATAATTTAAAATAAATAATTTTGTTAAACACAGCAAATTTCACACAATAGTTAAAAAGGCATAACTTTCACATTATAAATCAGATTTTAATGAAACGAAAAGCAGTGTTCTTAAAATTTTATTTACTTTCATTATGAAAGATAAAAATTAAAATTTTAAAACTTTCAAATTTTAAATTTAAAAGTCAAAGTTTGACCATATGGACCAAAATTCACTTTTTGGAAAATATTCTTTTTAATCATGTTTTGGAATGATAATTCATATCAAATCAAAGTTTATATTTAAAATAACAAAATTATCTAAATAAAATAAATAAAATAAAATAAAATTAAAATTCAATTAAAATAATTACAAAATACAGGGTTGTTACACTCTCCTCCACTCAAAACTTTTCGTCCTTTAAAAGGAATAAGGTACAGGAAAGCACAGATAAGATAGAAATGAAATAAGATTAAGACAAGGCGACAAGAAAATTGAGATTATACCTGATAACTGTTGTTATAGGTAAGTTTAACAAGGTCTAGATGATCTTTCCAAGATCCTCCAGAATCAAGAACACAAGCACGAAAAAGGTGGATTCATAATGAGTACCAAAGATTATCAAAGATTATAGAAAGATTTCTAAACAAAAAAATTATAGAAAGATGCCTATACCAGTCTATAGCAAGACAAGAATAATAAGGACAACCAAAGATAGTTTGAAAAACAAAATACGGAAATAATTTTGAAACCATAGAAATTTCAACTTAAATAGAAAATAATTTTTTACACAAGTTAAATAAATCTTAACTATCTCAAATTTCATTATCTTATTATCCAATTACCTTAAATTAACAATTTTAAAACCATGGGTTTGAAAAATAATCATTTATTACATTCATAATGTACTTAATAAATTTAGTTCTTCTTTATTCCAAATAAAAATTAAATTTATTCCTTTCAATATATTTATCACTTATGTTAAATATACTTACACTTACTATAATAGCTTTATTTTATTTTTAGTTCTTTTAACATTATTTTATTGTAAGTTATTCAATTACCCTTTATTTTATTTACCTCTGTTAATCGTTTTATAACTAAAATTTAAGTGTATAACATTTATTATAACCACTCAATTTTATTTATAAAATCTTTTTATATTGTATATTATCCAATTACATTGTTAACTTCTCAAATTAAGGTAAGTTATATTTGAATGCAATTGTATTATACAAATAAAACTTTCCAATTAAATCATTTCTTGCCTGAATATTCATCCAAATTTTTGATTTTTTTACAATTGAAATTATTCTTTAAAATAAAATTTAAGAATTAAATTTCCGATTTCTTCAAACCATTTAGAGATAAATAAATGTATGTATATAATTTATCAAATCAAATTTATATCATATATCTATATATATTATTAATCAAATCATATTTTAGAAATTCAAATCAATTTGAGTGACCAAAACAAAGCTGTAGCAAGACTATAGAGCGGTCTCTTCACTTCGAAACTCGAAAATGAATGTCGATGATGGTGCAGTCATCACCGAAATTATTTCCCAGCGACAAAGAAAAGAGAATTGATTTTTAAACTTCAAAATTCTTTGGAAGCATATTCTTATTTGAAAATACTTTAAATAATATATCGTAAAACTTAAACACAAGGTTTGAAACCGTTAGAAATTAAATTCTCAAATTTCTTGTTTTAAATTCATTTCAGTTCCCAAATCAATTTATAAACAACTATTTATAAATTCATTTATAGAGCAATAAATGATAAATCAAGTATTACCACTTCAAATAATCAATGTAAATCAGTTTATTAAGTTCCATAAATTTTCTTATATATCAAAATTTATTTCATTAACCAAATTTTAAAATAATATTGTGTCAGTTTGTTCTGTCAAAGTGTTTTAGAAATCCTATCGATAGCGTTGATCAAACGAATCAATTGGAAGCCCAAATCAAAATCAACAACTCAAACAACAAAATATATAAAACAAAATATAGATTTACAAATACAATTCAAAATGTTTGGAAGAATAGATTGGGAACAAAAGACAAGATGATTAATTAACAAAATAGGGAGATGGGTAAGCTTAAATAAATCGTGGGCAACCTTAACTGGGTCAACCGTGACTTAAAAAGAATAAGATCAATGTGGATTTTTCTAGGGTAAATCTACCTTCGATCTCATGAGATAGAGTTTGGAATAACAAAAGATATTAGCTTCTAAACTAAGAATAGATATAAATCTCTGGTGAATCGATGCTAATTGTAAAGGAGTTTCCCCCTTTTACAATTCAATTTAAAATTGGCGATGTAACGCCCCACTCTCAGACCCACTGTAACAAAGAGTATTACGGGAGTAATACCGTCTGTTAAAGCGGAGAATAGAGTATAATGGAAGCGACCATTTGTAATCAAGCTATAACTATCTACTGAATACGTCGAAAAGATTGTATCTATTTTTTTTAAGTGGTTCGACCTATTCAATAAATATTTATAACGAAATTACAATGGCTAAAGACCTATCAGAATAAGCATAGTAATAAATGATAAACATCACAGAACAGAATCACATAACAGATATAACATCCCAGAACAATACATCATCAATACAGATCCAAATACTATAAGTGGATACAAAGCCACCGCTCACACATGTGAGTCAAAAATATGTACATAAGAGTCTGAAATAACAGAGTAGCTGAATAGTGGAAAAATAAAAGAGCTATCTATCAGCATAGCAGACAATGTTCAAGCGGAAGCACATAAAGCTAAGTCCAGAGACCTAACCTGAAACAACTCGGTCTGACCCGAGCGAAAACACTCGGGTCAGGCTAGCTAAATAATCAGTAATAACTGAGATATATATAATAATGCAGTACATAAATAAAACAATACTTCTCCAAAGAGAAGAGTAATATGGACTACATGAATATAATGACGATCCCTAATCATCAATAACAGTAAAAATCTCCAAAGAGAATACAAACACCAAAGTGTTAAATAAATAAAATCGCCTCATATCATCGGCGTAGCCAAAGCTATATAAAGTTGCCCCTAGGCAATAATCCCAAGAGTGACCAGAGTCAATAATCAATGCCCAAGCAAAGATCGATGCTCCAAAGAGCAATAGGGATATACTGAAAAGTCAATGAAATCAAACACTGAAAAGCAGTGTCCAGAGACACTGTGAATCCACAAGGTAATCGCACTTACATCGTATGGTTCCATAGAACCAACACCAAATGGCGATACTCGAATGGATATAAAATCATCAGATAATACAAGTATTGCACGTGCACCGACCAGAGTCGTTGTTGCCAAGTACTGTTGAGTTGTGATCGATCACTCGCACAGATGCGGAACGCGCGAAACGACAAGATCCTTCCCAGAAGGATAAAAGGCCCAGAGACACATGCCGTAAAAACTGCTCCATAGAGCAGGTGTCCAGAGACGGTTGCCCAGAGGCGTGGTGACCCAGAGGTCTAGTACTGGCCGCCCAGAGGCTAATGTGTCACTAACTTCTTGGAGAGGAACCCGTAAAGTGTTAACCATGAGTCCCATACCCCACGTTCGCACTAAACGGTTTCCTAACCAATAGCAAGCTCACACTCCAAAAAATAAAAAGTCCACCTCATATCATCGGTAAACTAGACCCAAAGGTCAAAATGATCAATCGAATAGGTCTGGGATTAACCGGAAAGAAAATACACACGGTTTCCATAGGCCGGAGATTTCCTAACCGTTTAAGCACCTTTCCACTTCTCTTGACGTTCTAAAAGTGAGTGTGAGATTTTTATTATAGAAAATAATGGTGTAAAACGGATTTGTAATTGATTTCGAAATCACTTTTAAAACGGTCTTTTGAAAAGTCTCCTATTATGGAGTAATTAATTTAATAATTAAAAATAATATTATATAATAATTTTCAAAAGCCATTTTGGAATGAAAAATCCTTTTAAATCCTTTTTATAAAGCCCGTGTATGAAATCCAGAGACAAATCTCAAAGAAATCGACGAAAACCAGAAAATCATCAAAAATATTCTAAGTGTTTGAAACCATTCAAAAACTGCTGCGAACTCAAGTTCGACAATTTATTTGGACCAGCAATCTATGTCCAAATTGCATGAAAACTGGTAGGCATGTAGTCCGACATCCCTACTTTAATATGCAAAAAGAATTTCTAGATTCCGAGTTGAGACGAAGTGGCAGCGACGTCTCAAAGTTGAACCCAGAAAAAGATTCACACTGTTTTCCAACAGCGACCAGAGTCTAACTTTGGCACGAAAATCGAAGTGCCAAACGAACTTCAATGTTGCCCAAATTTTTCAGAGATGGAGTTCGGAACTCCACCTTTCCAACGAGACTAAAAACGTCGAATTCCGACTACCGATACGAGCGTGGGGGCATCGTGAAGTGGAGGTCAAAAACTGGAACAAGAGAAAAGCACTGAGGTAAAGATTTTTTTTTTTTTCTTATTTTTTTTTTGACGCAGGCCCGGCCCGCGTCGGCCTGCCCCAGCCCGCCTGGGATGGGGAGGGTCCAGCCCCCCAGCCCGCATGGGCTGGGGGACCCGGGGCCGCCCCCAGCCCCTGCGGGCTGGGGGAGTTAGGCCCGCCCCAGCCCGCTGCGGGCTGGGGAAAAGGGGCTGCCTAGCCCCCTTGCGGGCTGGGCCTGGTGGCCCGCCCCAGCCCCTTGCGGGCTGGGGGACTTGGATCCCCCCCAGCCCACACGGGCTGGGGGTTTAGGGCCTGCCCCCAGCCCAAGCGGGCTGGGGGATTTGGGTCCCCCCCCAGCCCACACGGGCTGGGGGTTTATGGCCCGCCCCCAGCCCAGGCGGGCTGGGGGACTTGGGTCCCCCCCAGCCCACACGGGCTGGGGGTTTAGAGCCTGCCCCCAGCCCTCGCGGGCTGGGGGTCCTGGGCCCGCCCCCAGCCCTCGCGGGCTGGGGGTCCTGGGCCCGCCCCCAGCCCCAAGCGGGCTGGGGTCTGTGGCCGGCCCCAGCCCGTTTGGGCTGGGGACTTAATTTTCTACTGGCTAGCCCAACTGGGCTGGCCTGCTACACCTGGGCAGCACCCTGGGTTCAACCCAGGCCTGCCTGGAGCATTCAGAGTTGGGTTTTCAGCCCATTTTCAGCCTAGGTATTTTCCAGCCAACAGTTTTTTTTTGCATTTTTTTGCCATTTAGGGGTGTTTTTTTCACCTTTTTGGCATCAAAAAATCACTAATAACAATCACTAATCACCATATAATGATTATTACACTAAATTAAAGGAAACCAAGGCCAAATCTTAGCATTACAACTAGCAATAATTACTAATCCATAGTAATTAACTTAATGAAGAAAAGTATCAAATGGTTTGAGTGCACAATATGAAGCAAGTCAAACTCCTCAACCCCAAAGCAAAGATCAAGAGGCTTCATGGACCCAAAATCAACAAAAAAAACAAAATAATAATTACTACAAGATGGTAGAGATAAATAGGGATTAAGAAGGAGGATTAGAGAATATGAGAGATTGCATTCCCTTTCTTCTTCTCTTTTCTTTTTCTTCTAGGATTAAACTAATTTATGAAGAGAAGGAGATGAAGCTTCTAAATGGAGGCCATTAATTTTGTTTAGATCTAGGTTTTAGGAATTTATGAAGAGGAGGAGGGTTAGGGTTTATGAGAGGGGTTTGAGATATTAAATAGGAGTGGGTTGGTTAATGGGTCATGGTAAGAGGTTTTAAAACCCATTAGGACTTAGTTTATTTTGCTAAGGTTATCGTGTGAACAAAAATCCTAATAAGCATCCTAGTTTTAATTAAAACCATGTAATTGTCTCATTTGGCCCATTAACCTATAATCACTTTTTATTTAAAAATTCCTCATTTCAACCCGAAATATTTTAATTTGCAAATTTAAATTCCCAAAAATTTGTTTAGCCCCCTATTTAACTTAAAATCATAATTTTTAACTTATCATTCGGTAATTGCAATCTCAGGGTTGTTACAGACTCCCCCTCTTAAGAAAATTGCGTCCCCGCAATTCCTTAAATATCGAAGTCGTCTATAACATCTAATCCACACAAGCAATACAGAAGATAAAATATAGATGCTCACCCATGTCGGAAGATGAAAGAAAACCAGGATAAGTACGCTTGATGAATTCTCTGGTCTCCCAAGTGCAGTCCTTAGGATTAGACGACCATTGAATCTTCACAAGCGGAACCTCTTTGTTTCGAAGACGTCTGATCTCCGAATCAAGCACACGAAGTGGTTGCTGCTCTGTAGATAGATCGGGTGAGATCTCCAAATCAGGTACGATATGAGGCTCGATAATAGAATCAGGATTGCGCACACACTTGCGAAGCTGAGAATGGAACACATCATGTATTCCAGGGAAATGAGCAGGTAGAGCCACTCTATAAGCAACAGGGCCGATGCGTTCCGTAATGGGAAATGGTCCAACATAGCGAGGAGCCAACTTCCCTGTAGAGCTGAAACGCACAACCCCCTTCATAGGAGAAATCCGAATAAAGACAGAATCGCCAATGGAGAACTCAAGATGCTTCCTACGGTTGTCCGCGTAGGATTTCTGACGGTCCTGTGCCTCTTTCATTCTCTGACGGATAAGAACAATCTTTTCAGAAGATTCCCGAACTGAATCTGGACCAAAAATAAGCTTATCGCCAGATTCTAACCAACAAGCAGGAGAGCGACATGGCCTTCCGTATAGAGCCTCGAAAGGTGCCATGCCAATACTAGACTGATAGCTGTTGTTGTAGGAGAACTCTACAAGCGGTAAGTGATCCTCCCAACTACCTCCGAAATCCAGAATACAACAGCGCAAAAGATCCTCCAAAACACGATTCACCCTCTCCGTCTGACCGTCGGTCTGAGGATGATAAGCAGTCGAGAGATTCAGCTTTGTGTCCAAAGCTGACTGTAGGCACTTCCAGAAGTGACTAGTAAAGATAGTGTCTCGATCACAGACGATAGAGCTAGGAATGCCATGAAGTCGAACGACTTCCTTCACATATAGCTTGGCAAGCTGAGGAGCAGTCCGAGTGGACCTAATCGGAATGAAATGAGCCGATTTGGTCAAGCGATCAACAATAACCCAGATAGAAGTATGGCCTGACCTCGATCGAGGCAGACCGTCAATAAAATCCATGGAAATCTGATCCCATTTTCATAATGGAATCTCTAGAGGCTGAAGAAGACCAGATGGACGTTGATGCTCGGCTTTGATCTGTTGACAAGTCATGCAACGGCTTACATAACTTGCAACATCTCTCTTCAAACCCTCCCAATAATATAGCCGGCACATATCGGCATACATCTTACTCGAACCGGGATGAATAGCGTACTTAGAGCGATGCCACTCGTCTAGAATGTCACGCCTAAGTGATAAATCAGATGGTACAACAATACGGTTCTTCCTACGAAGACACCGATGAAAATCAAGAGAATAATCCAGCAATGTCTCATCACTGGATCCCGACTCGAGAAGGTGAATAAGATGCAATAAGTCTGGATCCTGCCGCTGAGCATGGGCAATGCGATCCAATAAGACAGGACGAGCTTCCAATAAGACCGCTGACTCACTTAAAAGATCATTCGAAGCAGAGTTATGGGATACTCCAGAATCAAAAGAAGATGAATAGTGAGGGACATGAATGGATTTTGGAACTGTAGGGAACATTCCAAAATTCAAAGGAAATTCGAATCAAAGAGGAAAGATTTAAACTCGAAAAAAAGTGATTCTATAAATAATTTACCTTATATTCTATGTTTTTCCTCAAAGCCAAAGCTCTGATACCAAATGTAGCAACCCGGTATTTTCAACCATTCGCGTCCGCACATATCGGACTTGAATTGCTCAAAATACCGCGTTGTAAATAAAATTTGGAAAATCTAAGAGTATACAGTAAATAAAATCACAGATCACAGACACAGAGTAATAATAGTGCAGCAGAAGTAAAAGAAATAGTAGTTCATGAAGCTACTATGTAAATATATCGGAGTTACATAAGATACAACAGAAGAAATAGAGTACAACAGAAGTCCCAATACTAGAAGTCTACTAATACAAGAGCTGAAAAGGAACAACAGACTGAAAAAGATAAAACTAGATAAGTAGATAATCTCCAGCGATTCCAAAACTCATGAATGTGGAAATCCAAATCTGTGAATACTCAGGCTAACCCGAGTGTAAATAAAAAATACAAACACTCGAGTCAGGACATACATACTTATACAATGCAAATCAACTCAAGTGAAATGAAGTAAAAATACAAGTAACTTAAAGGATGCTTGGGACCGCCCATCCTCTAAGGATCTGTTAAACTATTTACTATGTAGTAATATTGCGCTATTATAATAATGTCTATAGTAAAATAAACTTACTTTAAAATAGCATCACGGGGTTACCCTTATAGCCCCAGACACGTAATAGCCCCAATAGTCCATCCAATATCCGCATATCTCCTGATCGAGAGACTACGAGAAGATACGCATGGGCTACGGGAGAAAACCAAACTCGTAGTAAAGGCTCGATAGGGTAGGTGACACAGCACATAAGGCAATGGCAGAGTAGATATACCAATTACGCACACGGGCTGGTGGTAACGCAGCAGCCATGTACGCCCACCTCGGAACACATTCCCAAAATCGGAAGGGCGCCCAAAAAATCACAAAAGCAGTAGAATGATATCGAAGAAATGCATCCGACCAGAGGAGCCATGCCTTTTGACCCGAGATCGCTCCTGTTTTAGCCACCTTATGCCAACTCACGGGAGTTGGTCCACGCAATATACCTCAAGAACGTCGCCACCATCCTACTTCATTCTGGAATCTCCATCGCGTACACGGTTGTCAAAGTGGTTTTGGGTATCGACAGAGAGTATGCCCATATCCGATCCCGGTCTTTTTGCCAACCAATCGTTATTATAACCCGTGTTATAACTTTAAAATAATATTTTGTACTTCAAAATAAAATATCATTTCAATCCAAATCTTTATCAAAATAAAGATTAAATCATTTCCAATCCATTTCAATATATCAACAACCACATCTTTCAAATTCAAATATTTATCAAAATAAATATCAAGTCATTTCCAACCATTTCAATATATTAAATTGTCATATCCTTTCAAAACTTCCTTTCAAATCATTTTAATACATTAAAATATCATATCCTTTCAAAGCTTCATTTCAAATCATTTTGTTATCAAAATATCATATCTTTCAGAACTTCATTTTCAAATCATTTTAATATCAAAATATCACATCTTTCAGAACTTCATTTTCAAATCATTTTAATATCAAAATATCATATCTTTTCAAAACATTAATATCAAATCATCATTCGAATGAAAATCCAAATATTCAACTTTAAATACCTTTTAAATTCAAAGATATCATTCGTTTATTATAATTTCAAATCACCTTTTAAATAGTTTATATTCCAATTAAATTAATTCATTTAAACCATTTAAAAGTGAAGTTATTATTTATTCAAGTCAAGTATTCAAATTTCAAAGTTTCAAGTCATTTTGAGCTCGTTTACTAAGTCAAAACTATAAACATTTAAAATTTCAGCATTTCGCAGCATTTAGAAAAAGCTGTTATAAGTTACACTTGAAAACATTTTAATTCAGCAAAGACAGCACTTAAAAACAGCTGTTAAAACTCAATTTTAGTTGAATTTTTAGTTTAAAACTGCAAAGGCAACATTTCCAGAAATGCTGTAATAGCCCAGGTTTCAAAACAAGGGTTTTAATTCATTTCAGCAAAGACAGCAGCCTACTACGACATTTATAGAAATGCTATAATAGACCTGAGTTAAGTTTTTAGCCTATTAGTTCAACTACAGCAACTACAACATTTTAGAATTGCTGTAATAGCCTCTTTTATTCAGTTTTAGTTCATTTACAGAAACCATAGCATTTCTGAATGCTTAAAAGTGATTTCCAGCAATTAATAAACTTTATTTTAAACCCTTTAAACATTATCAAAATCATATTTTAACATTTAAAAATGTTCGTTAACATATTATTTACAATAAATTTCTTGTAATTAAATCCAATTTCACCAAATTACTTAATAAATTCAAGTGTAAAAGTTTTCAATTCTTCACATTTTTAAATAAACAACTTAACATTTAAATTTTCTCCTTTTTTTCAAATAAGATTTAATTTCCATTTTATTCATAAAACTAATTTTTATTTAACAAAATTCAAATTTTCTACTTAAGTTATATTTTCAAAATTCAATGTAACTCTTCATTTTTCCAATATTTTTAACTTATAGAAAATTCTAAATTTCTATATTTAATATTTAGAAATCCAATTTAAATCAAATTTTCATATATATACACTTTTATAATTACTTAAAATTCCAAAAAATTTTATAAAAATAACCACGGGTCTGTGTATAGTTTTCTAACCTAGGTCAAGTGATACAGATATATATCATTTCAATCCGCAGTTCACAAATAAAATCCGGGTTCTATCATTTCAAACCCGCTGTCCCAAGTCAAAAATAAATAATTAAAAACCACTCAGGCCTATCATTCCGCCCATAATGATTTTTTCATATTCTAAAGTCCGTTCGGGTATGTATCATTTCAACCTATAGTGATTTCTAATCTAACAGGGAACTTGCAGTGTGATAAACAGATATAAATGAACAGTTTAATAATATACAACAGTAACAGGTGATATGACATGTAATTTAACAGGTTTAACATCATACATAAATAATCACAAGCAGTTATAGCATCATTTATAATTCTACACATTCAAATGTTGTCGCTTCACAATTGCATAAGTATATAGTGTCGTGTGAGATTTACTCACCTCTAAATACTGGAGATAACAAAACCAATGACATAACGAAATCAAAAGCACGATGACAAGACTACGGAATTGAGTGGTGAGCAAATCCAAGCTACAAATCTTGTGTTACAACCCAAACAAAAATCAAAACAAACCATAAATTCAATATATTTTGAAATGATGTAACTTATAAATGAAAAGAGATTTGAATGTCAAATCTTTTGCCTTGCTTTCTACATTTGCTTGCACGGCTTAGGAAATGTTTTGGTTCAGGTTTGGACATGCTTTAGCTCAGGTTTGGGTCCTAGAAATGCACGGCCTAGGGGTTAGAACATGGGGAGGAAGTTACAAGCTAGAATGCAAAGAGGTTTTAGGCTAAAAGCATGGTTTTGTTCAACAAGGAGGCTCAGCCATGGGGTGTATGGGCTCGGCCAGTGGAGTATGGGTTTGGCTAGTGGCTAGAGAGGAGTTTAGTTTTCAGGTCAGTGGAGTGGAGGCGGCTGGAGGTGGTGGTTAGGGTGGTGGTTGAATGAGATGAAGCAAAGTGGTCAAACTAGCATGGTTTCAAGGGTCTAGTTCCATTTTTGTGGAGTTTTATCACCAGAGGGGGCTCAGCCATGGTCAAGACTAGAGAAGTAGCTGGTGATGATGGTAGGGAAGATGTTTAGGAGGTGGTGGCCGTGGCTATGGAGGAGAGACCGATCAAAACTATGGAGAGAACAAGGCAAAAAATACGAAAAAATGAGAAGAAAAGTGACAAAAGAGAAGCCATTACCAAGGAAATTTCTCTAGCCGTGAAGAAGAATGAAAAAGGAAATGTTTTATATGTGAAAAATAATGAAACTCATGGCTAAGAAAGTATATTGCACGGCCAAGAGGAGTATTGGAGAGGTTATGGCAAATGAAAGGACTTTAGGAGGTGAAAAGACTTAAGTTTCAAAAGCTTTTAAAACCTTTCATATTTCCTTTTCTTTTAAATCAAGTAAAACAAAATATAATTCAGAAAATACTTTTAAAACCGAAAAAAAAGTGAAATAAAATGAAAATAAATAGTTAAATTTGAATAAAATGTAAAAAGAATTAAGGAAATTGCTTAAAAATTCAAAACAGGGTTCAAAAATTTCAATTAAATCATCAATGGCTTTGAAAAAATATCCACTTCATTTTAAAAATATTATAAAGCAAAAATTTGAAATAAAATAGTTTATTTATCATTTATAAAATGAAATAAATAATTAAATTGGATAAAAATAGAAAAAGAACTAAAGAAATTGTTTAAAAATTGAAAACAGGGCATGAAAATTACAACAAAATTATCATTAACTCTAGAAAAATTCCTACTTCACTTTAAAACAAATAAAATGTCAAATAAATAAAATAAATGAGGAATAAAATAAAGTGGGAATGAAAATAAAGTAAGATCTTGAGAAAATAGAAAAATAAATAAAGAATTTCTTTAATTAATTGAAACTGGAAATTAGAAATTTTAAACAAAAATACAACCGACACTGGAAAATGTCAATTACACTTTCAAAAATGTTTTAAAACCAAAATATATACAATACATGTCATTTATCCATATAAACATTAATTAGAACATTACATGACCAAATAAAATATTTTTTTACATAATTTAAAATGAACAATTTTGTTAAATACAACAAATTTCACACAATAATTAAAAAGGCACAACTTTCACATTATAAATCAGATTTCAACGAAACGAAAAGCAGTGTTCTTAAAATTTTATTTACTTTCATAAATAAAGATAAAAATTCATATTTTCAAACTTTCAAATTTTAAATTTAAAAGTCAAAGTTTGACCATATTGACCAAAATTCACTTTCTGGAAAATATTTTTTTAATCATGTTTTGGAATGATAATTCATATCAAAATCAAAGTTTATATTTATAATAACAAAAATATTTAAATTAAATAAATAAAATAAAGTTAAATAAAAATTCAACTAAAATAATTACAAAATACAGGGTTGTTACAACCAAATAATAGTATTTTCTATTAAAGCTAACATCAAATTTAAAGTTCACAAATTTTAAGGAAAAGGTGAGCTTTTTCTCACTATTATACCTCCAACTTTTCCAAAGCGACCCAAGATGCTTCCGACTAACAACAACACTACGACATTCCTTCTCTTCATTTCTTTTCCTAATGGGTTGGCCCAAGATATAGTGAACACGGCTCAAAGGTGGTGGAGCTCGGCCTTGAAAGTTGGACGGACTTTGGATCGTCATCGAATTCACAAAAATCAAACTCGAAAATGGGTCATCTTACAACTGATTTTTGGACATGTTACTCATGGAATTTGGTAAGGTTTTAAAATACAAAGTTCTTGGTAGTTATTTCCTCTACAATTTCAAAAAAAGTAACTCAATTTGGATCAGTTTTGGAGGAAGATATAGTCAAAAATAGAAGATGTGTTTTAGACTTGTAAATCTCTATTTGGACATGGCTAAGCTCAAAATTTGAAGAAGTGATACATACGAAAGTTGTAGCTAATGGAATTTGCTACGGTTTGAAAAAAAGAAATTCTCTATTTGGATAAGATATGAGAAAGACATGGTAGAAGTAAGAGGAGGCAAAAGTGAAGAAACGAAAGGGGTATTTAAAATCAAGAAACAAAGGAAATTACCTTAATATCCTTGGTCCTTCACCCTCCACCTCCTCTTGCCACATCACCATGCCACAACACCTTCATGTACCTCAGCCCATAAGCTTATCCTCTTCTTTCTTTTGCTTAGCCAACATGTTCAAACATGCATGTATTTAGTTGCCAACATGTCATTTCATGTCTCTTAAGGCATCTTATATTATTATTTTTTATTTAGAACCTTATGTGCTTAAGTATGTATATAAAACATGATATTCGAACTAACATGTAATTATATGTATATATTATACTAACAAAGTTTACATACTTCTGACAAATTTTAGCCAACAAAAAGTCGAAAATTCAGAAGACGAATTCTAGTCACATTTTTTATTATTCTTTGAACTAAATATTTTTGTAAAATTTTTGAAAACTCTTTCACCATCATAATTTATTATTTACAATAGATTTATTTTATTACAAAATATAATATTTGAATATATAAAATTAATTAAATATTTGAAAATCAAAGAGGTGAAATTCCATGTCGTTACAAATCTTTAAATTGGAAATGTTCCAAATGAAGGACTGTGGATGGTTCAATGAAAAGGCAAAGTACGCCATCTTGAATTATGATAAAATAAAAACAAAATATATACATATAAATGCATAAATTTATAGCTGAGCTGAGGGAGATTCTAAATGCTTAGAATCCAGTAATTTTGTATATGATAACAATATCACATTTAGTTCGTAATAGAACTTAGAGCTCACTAGAAGTCGAAAGACATACTTCGAATTGTTCTACATGATAAAGGTAGTTTACCAACGTCGGAGAGAGTTGATTGACAGAGTAGATAATTGAAACTTAATAGCTTAGTCGTTCACTGAGGGATTGACCAGATTAGTTTTGACGAAACCTACTAAAGAAGTTGAAATAAAATTCCGTAATTGATGCCAAGTGCAAGTAGGACATTGATATAGTTAGGGGTATACCTAAGGCAATTATGTAATTTGTTACATATATCCAACTTAAGAACCAATCTTGTTTAAAATAAAAGGTGTTTTCTTTCTATTATATACTTGATAAAATACGTTATATCAATTAATTAATTTATTAAAAGTATATTTAATAGAAAAGCTATAAATGGTATATTTATTGATAATAGTTACAAAGTGTTGTAACTGTGAGTAATTAATCATAATGAAAATAAATATATCATTTTAAATATTCCTAGCCAAGATGCATTGAGACTGGATATCGATGTATCTATTAAGACTAGAGTACATAACACTCTTCAAATGTTAGGCAGTGCGCTACTCATGACTGTCAAAGGCACCTAGGGGTTACATATTGATTGTTATTGGATAAATATGGAATGACTCACTCGATAGTTTTTTGTTGGTTTATAAAACAAAGGTTAAACAGAAAATATCGATGTGACTGATTTACATAGTTCTCTCAATTTGAGAATAAACTATTGATCTTCAATATGAAAGCTCCATTTTGATTATGGTCAAATCCTAGCATGATGTCCATCGAGTGACTATAGTTGGGTCAAGTGGAAGTATTAGAAGTGAAACACTATTCAAGAGAGAATCCGTCCCCTCAATTATACAGGGTTAGTATCATAGGTCAACCAAAGTCCACTCAAAGACCAAATCCCTAGCCATAGTAGCTCGATTAATAATAATTGTTGTTATTGAACCAAGGCTTTTATATTTGGACTTTGAAGTTTGGACTATTGGGATTTTGACCACTACCAAATTCCATAAGTCCAAAGTGATATAGTTTTGACGAAGATAATTGGTGCGAATAAAAGTCACAACCAAGTAACACTTAACAAGTGAAATTAGATTTTAAGGAAATCAAGTAAGCAATAAATTTGTCCAAAATGTCGCACCACCTTCTAAGTGACATGTGAACATTAATATTGGAACAGGTCGATATTAATCGATGATCAAATTTACACCTGATGAGCCATACAATGGAAACAAAGAATTCTCCTTTGATCAAGCAATTTAATTAGTTTATAATTGTTATAAATTATTTAAATTAATTAAAATAATTAATATTTTTTATAAATTTGAATATGATTTGAGAAATAAATATTATAACTTTTGATTATAATATTTATGAATATATTAATCGATATATCATATTGATAAGCAATTAAATTAGATTTAATTGTGTAATAATTTTACGTGGGCTTGCCCATTATAGGGGCTATAATTTTCAGCTGTAAACATGAAGTAGGTAGCTAGGATTTGAGAGTTAAGGGGGCTTGATTTTGATGGTTGAGATTGAAGGAAAGATATATAGGATTAGATCCGCCTTTCTTTCTTTTTTGTCCAAATATATAAGCTCTTTAATCCTAATTAGATCCCACTTTTTCTTAGCTTCCTTCTTCATCATTTTGACCAAAATTAATCCTCTCCCTGAAAAATCTCTCATATCAAATTCATGATCCATTACTATCTAATGCATTTTGGAGGAGCTTGGAGCTAGAGGCATCATCGATAGCCAGTTATGATCTCATTCCAATATATTGTATGTATCAGAAATAAGTTAAGTAGGGACATGCTGTTATAACTGTCCTATGATAGAATTTGTATTATTGTGACTCTGATAAATCATTTCGGAAATGACTTTGTGAAGAATTATATTGAATAATATATGTTATTCTGTTGCGTGGTGAGATTCTATGATTGTTTAGTTTCTTCTTATCTTTCATCTTCTTTCTTTCCCTTAAAATATTCCTTTTTGGCGCTTGGTTATTCGACACATGAATAACGTGGATGTATTAGTGTCGATTTTTGGGCTTCGAAAAAGGCAAGTCATTACACTTGGTAATAGAGCCAGGTTAAGCGAGACCCTTGGCTTTAGTGGAGTAACTCATTAAGAGATAAGGTAATGGAATGCCTTATATGAGTTTGAGTATATACATGTAAGAGTACGTATTTGTTAGTGATATGAAAGTGTTTTATTATGTGTTGTTTGATCTGTATAGTGGCTTAAAAATTCTGGTTGATGCGTCTGGCCAAATTTATCGATTGGTATTTCCTAGACACTTAAACAAGCCCAAATTGACACTATATTGATTTATAAATTAACAAATGAAATAATTTTACGTAGGAATATATTTTTCTATATATAAAAGAAAAAAAATTCAAAAATTTAATATAGTTATTCTTGGTTGTGCTTGTTTGTTAAAAATGATAATATTCCATCATTATCATTAGAATTTAATCGATAATGCTCTATCATTTCCGAGCATTAACTATTATCTATTAATCTTTCTAGAATTTTCCTTTTGAAACCTAGGTTGGGTAGATAGTTTTCTTTGGGAACATTGAAACAAGCACCATGTGAATTAAGTTTCGCAATTTGACAATAAGACGTTCGGTGTTAATGTCGGTTAGGATTTGATTTAATGAAAAATGTTTATAGAAAATCTGAATATTTTGAAATAAATATTTTCAAAATAATTTTATATAAAGTTTATTTTGTAAAATTGGGTTTAATAAAAAGGGTTTACAAAAAGGAAGTTAGAATAATTTTGAGATAAATACTTAAAAAAGGTTTTATAAAGTTAATGTTATGAAATAAATTTATATGAAAGTGTCTTTAAATTAAAAAGAATTGAAGTTGGAAACTTGAGGACTAAAATCTCGGTACTTTGAAAAAAAAATTGATTTTCAAGGGATGGAAATAATAATAGTATTATTTGAAACTATTTTGGTCTAGGTGTAAAAGTTTTAGGAATGAAAATTATAAGTAAGAAGTATTTTCTATGGATTGGTTCGAAAAAACGAGTCTCCATTTATCTTGTGATGATCAAAATAATCTTCTAAGTGATGACCAAATAGTTGCCTACATGAACGTTGCATGGTACCTAGCAAATTATTCTCTTATCATTGTACAATCAAAACAAGTTCAAATCCGAATGAAGCTAAAGTAAGATGGTGGTGAATATTTTGTTGGGAAAAGCATAAATTATTGTTTCAAAAAGGGGATTTTGAAATAAACGTTGGATTTTGAAGTTAACTAGTTCGAGTCCCTAGTTCCTTTGTATTATTTTTGAGTTACTCAAGCAATGTAAATATATAGTTGCCAGAGTTAAAATATATAGATCATCTCAGAAAGTTTTTGAAATAAAACCCAGGTATTTGGATCTTGAGTTTTCTTGGAAGAAAACTGCAAAATGGAATGGTTGAATACATAGGGGTATATTCTCTTAGGATATAGTAAAATATTATACGAGTTGAACCTAACTTATTTTTATGAAATGTGACGGTAAATAATTACTTATGAGAATGAAATTTATATCGGTGAGAACCAATTTAATAAGTGCGTAGAATGGACATAGATCATTTCTCCTTCTTTTATAGTTTTGATATAAGATTCGAGTACGTGGCTTTAAGATGTTTCACACCATTTTGAATAAGGACCTATCACTCGATTTTGACGATGAACACTTGATAAGGGTTTTTGGTATGAAACTAAAGTTTTCTACCATAGTATACGACTATATAAGGAGAACGAGATTTCAAATTAAGGAGCCTGATCAGAATGTGCACTAGAGAATCGGGTGAGCAATACTAGTTTGGAAGTAAAGTTATGTATTCAAGTAGAGTTCGAATCAGATTTTGTTACAGACCTATAAATAGTCTTGGGTATCCTTGGGGTGAAATTTCAGGGATGAAATCCCTTTAAAGGGGAAGAGTGTAACAACCCAGAATTTAACCACTTTTATTTTTTAACATATTTAAATGATTTTAAATATTCATTTTATGATTTTATTATAAAAGAATTAAATTTTGAAATATAATAATTTGATTCCAAATAACGAATTTTAATATGAATATATAGAAATTTCTATAATTTTTATTTTAGAAAAAATTAATTTTCTGGTTGACATATTTTATGTCGAACGTCGGTATTTTTGAAATTTAACAAAATGTAGTAACCGGTGTGTTTTATTATTATTTTGAGATTGCGTTATAGTGTCGGGCACAATCGCATTCTGTTTTCTGTCGTTTGTACCTCATACGTGAACGTGGTGCTATTTTGTGGACATATGTATTCAAATATCAGTGCACACACAAATACACATGCTTTTATACACACACTTACACTGGGCCATACTTCTCCGTATTTCCTTCCTTACTTTTGCCATCCCTACTTATACCATGCTTGATTCTAGCTAAGATTGGTGCCATGATTTTTGGAAAAAATTCATTGATCTTGTTCTCAACTTGCTTTCCTGTATCTATGAATCTCAACCCATTTTCGTTGTTTTTAATTCTTCCAGACATTGCTTAGTTCCTATGGAAATTTCAAAACAATGAAAGTAACCCCCTTATGCAAAACTCAATACTCACATACTTTAAATCCATCCACTATTAGCCAAAAAAACCTGAATGAATGTTGTTTGGTATCTCATTAGCTATTTTTAGAAATTGACGGCACTCGATTTCACCGAGCGACGGTCGAGAATTCTTCATATAACAGTTAGAGGGATCGTATGTTCATAAATTTAAAAAATTGATTCCCCTCAATCCACTTTGAATTAGAAGTTGTCGTCGGCATCGTTGGGTTCGCAATACAGTATAGTATTTTTGATGAAGTTATAGAGGGATTTCGTGTCAGTGATTGTTGATGTTCATCGGCTAGGTTTGGAATTTTTCGACGATTGAGGGAAAGTTGAACGAATTGGAGAATGCAGGGTTGTTCGTCGGGGAGAGGCGCTCGATCGATGAGTTTTTGAAGGATTTTTTTGACAAAATTTGTTGCGTATTTTTGCCGAAGGAGGGTTTCATGCGGTCAGATTTGACCATGGGAGTCCGTAGCTTCGGTGAGGGGTGTGGTCTAATGAGCATGAGATGTCGAGTGCGATGGGGTCTCGGCGGTAATGATGGGTGAAAGGTGGAGCAGTGCACATGTTTGCATGCATGAAAGGTTTACTAGAAGAAGAAAGGGAGGAGGGGTGAAGAAGAAGAGCGGGTTCGGGTGCACAGTGATGGACCTTGGCCTAATTTGTGATAAACCTTATATTTAAATTGTTTTTATTTATTAAAAAGTTTGCTGGATTTAAATTGGAATAACTCATTCACATAGGATCGAATTAGCCCAAGAATTTTTCCATTGAGTTTGTATTGACGAATATAACACTTCTGTTTAGTTTGTTGATTGATTTGGAATGTTTAATAATTATGACATACAAATAGGGATAGAATGTAATTACGTTATTTTAATTAATAGCATTGTTTAAATTATTATATATTAACTAGTTATGTTTATTTGGCCAAATAAAATATCGTTGAGCTAAATTAGTTTAAATAGTAATATGGACATTTATTTAGTAGAATAAAACACTTTTCTTCTAATTAAATTTATTTAAGTGTGCTAGTAGAATAAATCACTATTTTGCTATAATTACTAGATAGGTTATATTTAGACATCTATTTAGCAGGATAAATCACAGTTCAGTTATTACATGAGTGAGACACTTATGCACATACTAGTTGATTGATTTTAGTTAAGTTTTAGATTAAAAATTGATTGATAATTATGAAATTATATATATATATATATATATATATATATATATATATATATATATGTCTTCCTACGTAAATAACAAGGATTATAACTTGATAGATCGAAATTGAATGAAATTGTAACTTGTTTAAGTACCATAGTGATGATTAAGCCTCTTTTTAAATGGAAAAGTTAATAATGGATTCAATGTTATATTAAAGCTAATTATTATCTATTAATAAGGTTTTAAAGGTAATTATTATTTATTAATATTGTTTTGAAGATAAATAATTATGGTTTTAAGGTTATTTAATAACTTATTGAGAATGTTTTACTTTATATTTTAATTATCAATTAAAGTTTTGTAATCTTATGGGTTTAAGTTAATTAATTATATTTAAAGGTTAATTAGTTATCAAATTAATATTATTTAGAAACTAATTATATTGTTTTAAAGTTCAATTAATAATCATATTAATAATGTTTAGAAGTTAATTAACTATTTATTTTATTGATATTGTTTAAAGTTAAATTATTAGTAAAATAGTACTAGTTAAAGTTAATCTAATACAATATTATTATTATTATTCTAAAATTATTTTGAATGAGGTTAAAGATAATTAAACAAAGAATGTTAAACAATAACTTGGTTATTAAAGGTATTTTAATAAATGATTGTTATCAAAGGAATTTTATTGATTTAAGGTTATTTATAAAAGGAGTTTCATAATCGGAAAAGATCTTGGAGTTTGGGAATTGGTTTGTAAATAATTTGGATATTTATAAATTATTTTGAATACTTATATAAAGGCTATAAATGATTTTGATATTTATCAAAGAATTTTTATGAAAATAGGCTTTCATAAATGAAAGGGGTTTAGCAAAAGGGTTTAAATTTTGAAATTTAAGAAGAAGCTATACAAACTAATTTGGAGTTTAGGTAAAGGAAATATTATGTACGAAAGAGATTTAATAAAAGGAATAATATTTCGTTTGATCCTTTTGAAATGATTTGGAACTGTGAAATCTTTCATGAATGTTTGTGAATATACTTATGTCAGTAAGATCATTATGTGAACATTTTTGATAAACATTTTTGCAAAGAGATTTGAATAAATGAAAGAATTGTTTTGAGGCTTAGTGATTTCTATAGGTAATTAAATCCCTGAAATTGAATGTGTGTTATAGATAGTTAAATAACCCACTATCAAATTTGGACCAAAACGTAATGGTGGAAATATTTAGGAGAAACACGTGAGTTACATGGCATAGTCATCTCCGATGATGTTGTATCATGCGTACTGTAACGACCCAGAATTTTTAACAACTTAATTTGAGAATATTTAATTAAGTTTAAATATTTGAATGATGGTTTGAATTGAATTTCAAATTATCAGAATGAATTTAGCGATTAAATTATAGAATTTAATCTATTGAAAGTTGAATAATAATTTGATTCTTCAATTTTAAGCTGATTAAAAATATTTCAAAGGCTTGTAAAATTTATATTGATAATATTGAAGATTATAGAAGCTTCAGAAATAAATTTGGAAGTGAATTGTTCAGTTTTGAAATTTTATCGTTTGAATCGATGTTTAAAATAGCCTTCCGAGGCACAGTCTCGGAATTCGACGAAACCAGTTCCATTGGGTCCGTAATATTGAATTATTACCGGATTTCAAATTTCGTATTTTTCAGAGTTGATATGTGATCACACGACGCGTAAACGCATTGGAATTTAATCGAATTCAGTTTGAATCTTAATTTAAATATTAGTCAAATGCACCACGTTATCTTCCTAAACTCACGCCAAAAATTACGGCAAGAATCACGATAGAAATCGTGCCGAGCATACCTCCTTCACGTTTAAATGTCCCTCATTCCTCTCGTTCGTTTTAAAAATCAAATGGCCGAAGCCTCAGTAAAAAAAGAAAGAAAGAAAAAGGGGGCGAACGCGGTCTCGATCGAGCAAGCAAGGAGGAACGCGATGAGGGGTCGCGCGTTCGATCGATGAAGGCGGCATGGGTTTCGCGGTCAACTGGGAGGCCGTGGCTAGGGCATGGAGGCGAGGTTGCGCTCGTGCTCGCGTTGAAGGCAGTCGAGTTCTAGGGTTTCGCGATGACGACTCGCGATAGCAGGGATGTGCGGTAGCGTTTTCGAAGGGATGCAGGCACGCGACCAATTGTTGAGGCCAATAGGGGGACTCGCGGTGATTTGGTTCTCGAACTGGGTATTGGGGTGTCGCGATTTGATACTCGCGTGGGTTCTCTGGCCGTGGGCTTCGAGAAATGGCCTGGGTTTTGATTTTTACAGTAAGGTAATTTTGTTTACCATTTATTAATTTATGACATATATGAATTGGTGGAAATTAATGGAAATTTAAACAGAAAAATATTTTTCTGTAGAAAGATATATGAAACAGAAAAGTTTTGAAAGTTAATATTTGATTTTATAAACAGTTTATATGTATATACAGTGTAGTCTAAACAGGAAAAGTTATAAATGGAAATTCAATTTATTAAGTGAAAGATTTATTTAAAGAGAATTTAGTTTAAATTTAAATTTTTAGTTAAACAAATTTATTAAAAGAAATTGATATAAGGATATTAATTTTAAGTAAAATGATTAGTTAAGTTGTTATAAATAAATAGTTTACGATAATAAATTTGTTTTATCTATTATAGTTACTAAAAAGAATTTTTTTTTTGTAAAAAATTGAATTTATAATTGATTAAGTTATTAAAGGAGAGTTTGGTTAATTAAATTTAATTTTTAGTTAAAATAAATTTATTTAAGAAGAAATTGGTTTAAATAAAACTATTGATTAATTAAACAATCAAGAACGAAAATTAGTTTAAATAAATTTACTAAAGAAGAAATTAGTTTAAAACGAAACTATGAGTTAATTTAACTATTAAAACAAAATCGCCGATGAATCGAAATTATCTAATGAAAAATTTATTATTCGATCTGTTCGAATATTAATAAATGGTGTAAATAATTATACAAGGTATAAATCAAGAAAATCGAGTCAAGATGGGAAATGGATTGCAAAATAAAAGCAAAGGTGAGAACTTCTCACTCAAAAGGATTTATTTAAATTTTAAATAGTTAGATTTAAAATTGTTAGTTGTGTTGATTGAATGCTTGAATGATGATTGTTATATATATATATATTGGATGTGAATAGACCCTACACGCCGTTAGTAAGCGGAACTTATTTATTACACACATATACCGTGATATTCCACCTCGAAGTGGAATTGGTATTGTATTATATATATAGCAATATATATATTGGCATATGTATATATTGCAGTTGATTGATTTCCCGCATTGTATAGCGGATGAGACCCTATGCGCCGTTAGTAAGCGGATAATATTTATTAAATCCCATATACCGTGATATTCCGTCTTGAAACGGAATTGGTATTGTGTTAATGTCTGTGGATGCAGGGAAACAGGTTGGAGGGATCCAACTGGATTCCTCACAAATATTTATTTGATTTCATATATTGTGATATTTGATTGTTTATCATGGATGATATATGATGTTTGAAAGTCGTGATTGACTATTGATGTGTTGCACCATCGGATCCAATTTTTGAAGTTTAAAAACAACGATTTTGATTTCTAAAGTGATTTTTGGAAATATACGTTTATAAAGTATTTTTGGAATTGATTCATCTTAAATAAATAAACGTTATAATTTTAATATTATAAGAATTATGATTTTTGAGAAATTCAGTTAAAAGTTGATTTTTTGAAGATACGAGATTAATGATTTTATAAAATAGTTTAAACTGGGATTTCTGAATTTATTATAAAAAGTTAAAAATAGGATTTATGAAATTTAATTATTTTATAATCAAATGATGAAATTATAAAAGAGTTTAAAGACGTTTTAAAAATAGTAATATAAATTGTTTTATATTAAAAGATTTATAAATTGATATTTATAAATTAAAAATATTGGAATTATAAAACGAGCTTTTACAAGTATTAGAATGAATTGTAAATGAATTTCATAAATTGGAATTATAGAATTATAACGGTGAAGTTATAAATGGAATTTTATAAACAGTAGGTTTATAAAATTTGTAAAGTTATTTAAAAGAATAGATTTTGGATAAATAAAAGAATCTTATAAGTTATAAGATTTATAAATTTGGGGAGTTTAAAGAAACAATTTTGTAAACAAATAAATTATAAGTGTTTGACTTATAATATGAATTTTTAGTATATCATTGTGATATGAATTGAGATAGGTTAATAAAGGAATTTATAAAAAGGAGTTGATATAAAATAAATAGAAATAGAATTTATAAACGTTGTTTTATAAATCCGCAACGACTTATTTTGATAAGGAATTGTTGTAATTTATTAATGGAGTTATATTCACGTTTTAGACAGTGAATAATCCTTTAAAATAAAATGAATAGAAGTGATGAAATTTATTAATAAGGTATATTCACGTTTTTGAATAGTGAATAATATGTTAAAGAAATTGTTTTGGATGTGATGTTTTAAATAGAATTAAAACGATCTAAAGATGTTTTAAAATATATTAACTATCGAAACCATAGATTTCAACATTCATTGTTGAAATAGACGTTTTCGAGAAATAGAAGGAAATAGTAGATTATAACACTGTTGTTATAATAGATAATTTCCGAAAGGAAATGTTTTGTATAGTATCGGGATTTATATATCTATTTTAATTTCAAATCCCTATACTAGTGATTTTGGATTGTCGTAACGATGTTTTACGCAACATTCGTTTTGGCCCAAATAAATAAATATGGTTAAGTGAATGATTTCCTTAAAGAATGAAATATATACTTAATTTCGGTTAGAGTATATTAAATATTTTCTAAGTATAGAAAATAAAAAGATTTGTGAATTACTTATAAATAAATAAGTATAGAAATGCTTTTCCAATATTAAGTGAATATTTTGAATTTATCTTTTTGAAGATAAATTGAAAATGAATATTTGAAAACGAATGGAAATCGTATATTCATAAATATTTTGGAATGTAAATTCAATATGGAATTTATAAATGGAATTTGGAAAATGAGTTTAAAAATAAATATTGATTTATTTTTGAAGTATGGAAAGTTTATATCTTCTAAAGATATTTTTGGGAAATAAATAATTTGGAATCTGGTGATGTTGGCATATCTATTGATAGTTCAATAACCGATTATCAATATTTACCTTTAAATAGGTATTTGTAGTGATTTGCTTGAAATTGAATGCCACACTTATTTTTTTAAAATAAGCGCTCACTATTCGGGTTAACCGGGAAAGGACCTTGGGGTCGTATAACCCATTCCGAATATGTGATACGTCGTTATGAATTGCATTTGAAGATCGGTGTTGAAGACCGGATATTTTTGAAAATGTAAGGGTTTCTTGTTGATTGTCTCTGCACTGGCCGATCCCCGGTATTGAGATCTCCATATGTGATGGGAAATCCGAACGTGATTAGAGATTATTCGGATTGCAAGGACTTCTTTGTAAGTGCCTTCGGTTCTGTTCGATCCCGGAACAGACTTGTATGGATAGTATGTCTGACATTACAAATTGAGATATAAAGCCGATTTCTTTCAAATATATTTCTGTTGGTGGCGGAGAATTTATTCTCTTAGCTTAACACCCTTCTCTGAGACGTACGAGCTCAGAGGTTATATAGTTGAAGGTTATCAGCGATATACTCCCAATCTTGGTAATGTGACATACTGAGTGTTGCTGTGAAATGATCATTGTGTTGATTATTTGTGATAGGATCATTTGTTTGATCGTCTATCTTGGTGATCATTTCTATGATCATTTGTTGACCCAAAGCACGGCTTTTGTATAAAGTGTGTTTTTGTGGACGTGACTTCGTCGAGCCTCACAAACCGGTAATGGTCGAAACAGGAATTGTACGGCAAGGTTTCCAGGGATCGCTTCCCTAGGGTATGGCCATTCCTTCTGGAAAAGGGTAGTATCATGGTATGGAGCCCAGATACTTACTCATGTTGAAAACACTTTGTTATGATTGTGTGATGATGGTGACGAGCGCTCGGTTAAAGGTCCCAAAGGACCGGGGGTGGCATATCTGAGGGTTTGTAATATTCCTTGGGAAAAGGGATCCCCGGCTTTGTTTAGCGGAGAACGGTTTGGTTCTCGGGGCGTCCTTCCAGAGGCATTTCCATGTGGCAATGGGAAGTTCCTTGGCCTGACCATTTGTTGGAAAATCCATTCTTCAAATACGAGCCTGGTACGGTTTTAGTTGTATAACCTGCCATGGAATATGGCGGCAACCCGCTATTGAACATGGTAGCTATAGTAGGCATAGTTCGAAATGTCTATGCTGGCTAAGATTTATATCTTTATTTTCGAAATGAATTTTCCTACACTATGCACTAGTAATAATATCAAATGTTCTTTTAAATACGTATCAAGCATCTTTGACTATCATAAGGAGAAATCTCCTCCGATTCTGCGTTTGCATGTGTGTGTGTGCGGGAGGCCTTATGGTAGTCTCATTCTTAAAAGCATTGCGAATTGATTTTAAAAATATTCCTCTATTTTGATTTTAAAGATAAATAAACTGTTTTGAGTTCTCACACCAGTCTCATGACTGACTCGGAGTTTATTGTTTTCCTTCCTAAACTCAGGGTGCCCACCAATTTCCACACGGGCAGTCAAGAGTTAAGGTTTATCAGGATATTATGGAATTCAGGAGTTGCAGGAGGCAAGATGGATGGCATTGGCGTATCACTAGTATATAGTATTTCTTTTCCGCTGTTTGTTTGTTTTTTGTTGTACACTCTGATGATATGATGTAATGAAATGTAATGTAATAACTGATATAGTTCTTTGTTTAAAGATTATTCATTTATCTATTATATGTTGTTCCGCTGCGAATTGTGAGATTCTGATGTTGTTCTGTTTTCTGCTTTCTTTTCTCTCTTCTACCTCTTTCTTTTTCTTTTCTTCTTTCTTAAACCCATAACATTTCGGTTTTTAATGCAACGAAAAATCGCGATCGTTACATTTGGTATCAGTGCATATGGTTAAGCGACAACCATGGTTCTGTTGGGTATTGCTCATTAGAGATAGAGTCAGCAGTACTCTAGAATGAGTTTGAGTGTAATAATAGATATGAGCGCGTATTTGTTAGTGAATATAAAATTGTTTTTGAATCGGGTAAATAAGATAATTTTGCCCAAAACTATTTTTGTATAGAAAAGAAATGATTTTCTATGAATTATTATAGTATATGATTGCATGGATTGTTGGGAAGTAATAATATCAAATTATTATCATTACTATATGGAATTAAATAAAAAGTAAAATGGATTGAATTCAAGTAAATTAACTTGATAATTTATTTATTTGTGAAATAATTTCAAATGGAATGAATATGAATATGAAATGTGAATAAAAAATTGAATATGGAAAAAAAAAATTTGAAATGAATAAGTGAATGTACTAATTGAAATGAATTAGTGAATGAAACTAATTTAAAGTGGTAATATGAATTAGCTAATGAAAGTTAATCGTTAGAATTCAATATTTAGAATTGAGAATTGAATTCGAATGAAATTTAAATTGTGAATTGAATTCAAATAGAATTGAAATTGTGAATTGAATTGAAATGTAAAATTGAATGAGAATAAATATGTGACTTCAATAGTGAAGTAAAAATGTATAAAAAGCATATATTGAAAATTTTGTAATAGAACTGGCAAAATGGTTTGTATGTTGGAATTGGATATTATGAATAGCAGGATATACATGTATTATAAAGGAATTGGGATTTTGATTTTGAAGATAAAATTGAATTGCTCGACAAAAAGGTACGTATTTGAATTTCAGTATGAAATTTGATGATTTTCTTCTCCAGCCACTTGGCTTTCTCTTTTCTTTTTGATTCTGAGGGGCCGTGGTGCCATTTTGTAGTCGTACCGAGCTAGCCGCGCAAAGGAGACGCTGGCGAAATTTTTCGAAAATTAGGGTGTTAGAAAAATTTTGAGAAATTTTGAAAGTTTGAAATTTGAATTTGAATTGTTAGGAAAACAATGTTGTTTGAAACCTATAATTGAAGTTGGAAAGCTAGTTGAAAGGATAATGAATCTGTAGTAAATAGATTTAGGTTAGTAGGTTGATAAAACTATTTGAATTGTGAAAAAAATGATAGACGGGATAAGGGCATTCTTCTTAGCTTGTAATTTCGGGACGAAATTCTTTTAAGGGGGGAAGATTGTAACGACCCAGAATTTTTAACAATTTAATTTGAGAATATTTAATTAAGTTTAAATATTTGAATGATGGTTTGAATTGAATTTCAAATTATCAGAATGAATTTAGCGATTAAATTATAGAATTTAATCTATTGAAAGTTGAATAATAATTTGATTCTTCAATTTTAAGCTGATTAAAAATATTTCAAAGGCTTGTAAAATTTATATTGATAATATTGAAGATTATAGAAGCTTCAGAAATAAATTTGGAAGTGAATTGTTCAGTTTTGAAATTTTATCGTTTGAATCGATGTTTAAAATAGCCTTCCGAGGCGCAGTCTCGGAATTCGACGAAACCAGTTCCATTGGGTCCGTAATATTGAATTATTACCGGATTTCAAATTTCGTATTTTTCAGAGTTGATATGTGATCACACGACGCGTAAACGCATTGGAATTTAATCGAATTCAATTTGAATCTTAATTTAAATATTAGTCAAATGCACCACGTTATCTTCCTAAACTCACGCCAAAAATTACGGCAAGAATCACGATAGAAATCATGCCGAGCATACCTCCTTCACGTTTAAATGTTCCTCATTCCTCTCGTTCGTTTTAAAAATCAAATGGCCGAAGCCTCAGTAAAAAAAAAGAAAAAAAAAGGGGGCGAACGCGGTCTCGATCGAGCAAGCAAGGAGGAACGCGATGAGGGGTCGCGCGTTCGATCGATGAAGGCGGCATGGGTTTCGCGGTCAACTGGGAGGCCGTGGCTAGGGCATGGAGGCGAGGTTGCGCTCGTGCTCGCGTTGAAGGCAGTCGAGTTCTAGGGTTTCGCGATGACGACTCGCGATAGCAGGGATGTGCGGTAGCGTTTTCGAAGGGATGCAGGCACGCGACCAATTGTTGGGGCCAATAGGGGGACTCGCGGTGATTTGGTTCTCGAACTGGGTATTGGGGTGTCGCGATTTGATACTCGCGTGGGTTCTCTGGCCGTGGGCTTCGAGAAATGGCCTGGGTTTTGATTTTTACAGTAAGGTAATTTTGTTTACCATTTATTAATTTATGACATATATGAATTGGTGGAAATTAATGGAAATTTAAACAGAAAAATATTTTTCTGTAGAAAGACATATGAAACAGAAAAGTTTTGAAAGTTAATATTTGATTTTATAAACAGTTTATATGTATATACAGTGTAGTCTAAACAGGAAAAGTTATAAATGGAAATTCAATTTATTAAGTGAAAGATTTATTTAAAGAGAATTTAGTTTAAATTTAAATTTTTAGTTAAACAAATTTATTAAAAGAAATTGATATAAGGATATTAATTTTAAGTAAAATGATTAGTTAAGTTGTTATAAATAAATAGTTTACGATAATAAATTTGTTTTATCTATTATAGTTACTAAAAAGAATTTTTTTTTTGTAAAAAATTAAATTTATAATTGATTAAGTTATTAAAGGAGAGTGTGGTTAATTTAATTTAATTTTTAGTTAAAATAAATTTATTTAAGAAGAAATTGGTTTAAATAAAACTATTGATTAATTAAACAATCAAGGAGGAAAATTAGTTTAAATAAATTTATTAAAGAAGAAATTAGTTTAAAACGAAACTATGAGTTAATTTAACTATTAAAACAAAATCGCCGATGAATCGAAATTATCTAATGAAAATTTATTATTCGATCTGTTCGAATATTAATAAATGGTGTAAATATTTATACAAGGTATAAATCAAGAAAATCGAGTCAAGATGGGAAATGGATTGCAAAATAAAAGCAAAGGTGAGAACTTCTCACTCAAAAGGATTTATTTAAATTTTAAATAATTAGATTTAAAATTGTTAGTTGTGTTGATTGAATGCTTGAATGATGATTGTTATATATATATATATATATATTGGATGTGAATAGACCCTACACGCCGTTAGTAAGCAGAGGTTATTTATTACACACATATACCACGATATTCCACCTCGAAGTGGAATTGGTATTATATTATATATATAGCAATATATATATTGGCATATGTATATATTGCAGTTGATTGATTTCCCGCATTGTATAGCGGATGAGACCCTATGCGCCGTTAGTAAGCGGATAATATTTATTAAATCCCATATACCGCGATATTCCGTCTTGAAACGGAATTGGTATTGTGTTAATGTCCGTGGATGCAGGGAAACAGGTTGGAGGGATCCAACTGGATTCCTCACAAATATTTATTTGATTTCATATATTGTGATATTTGATTGTTTATCATGGATGATATATGATGTTTGAAAGTCGTGATTGACTATTGATGTGTTGCACCATCGGATCCAATTTTTGAAGTTTAAAAACAACGATTTTGATTTCTAAAGTGATTTTTGGAAATATACGTTTATAAAGTATTTTTGGAATTGATTCATCTTAAATAAATAAACGTTATAATTTTAATATTATAAGAATTATGATTTTTGAGAAATTCAGTTAAAAGTTGATTCTTTGAAGATATGAGATTAATGATTTTATAAAATAGTTTAAACTGCGATTTCTGAATTTATTATAAAAATTTAAAAGTAGGATTTATGAAATTTAATTATTTTATAATCAAATGATGAAATTATAAAAGAGTTTAAAGACGTTTTAAAAATAGTAATATAAATTGTTTTATATTAAAAGATTTATAAATTGATATTTATAAATTAAAAATATTGGAATTATAAAACGAGCTTTTACAAGTATTAGAATGAATTTTAAATGAATTTCATAAATTGGAATTATAGAATTATAACGGTGAAGTTATAAATGGAATTTTATAAACAGTAGGTTTATAAAATTTGTAAAGTTATTTAAAAGAATAGATTTTGGATAAATAAAAGAAACTTTTAAGTTATAAGATTTATAAATTTGGGGAGTTTAAAGAAACAATTTTGTAAACAAATAAATTATAAGTGTTTGACTTATAATATGAATTTTTAGTATATCATTGTGATATGAATTGAGATAGGTTAATAAAGGAATTTATAAAAAGGAGTTGATATAAAATAAATAGAAATAGAATTTATAAACGTTGTTTTATAAATCTGCAACGACTTATTTTGATAAGGAATTGTTGTAATTTATTAATGGAGTTATATTCACGTTTTAGACAGTGAATAATCCTTTAAAATAAAATGAATAGAAGTGATGAAATTTATTAACAAGGTATATTCACGTTTTTGAATAGTGAATAATATGTTAAAGAAATTGTTTTGGATGTGATGTTTTAAATAGAATTAAAACGATCTAAAGATGTTTTAAAATATATTAACTATCGAAACCATAGATTTCAACATTAATTGTTGAAATAGACGTTTTCGAGAAATAGAAGGAAATAGTAGATTATAACACTGTTGTTATAATAGATAATTTCCGAAAGGAAATGTTTTGTATAGTATTGGGATTTATACATCTATTTTAATTTCAAATCCCTATACTAGTGATTTTGGGTTGTCGTAACGATGTTTTACGCAACATTCGTTTTGGCCCAAATAAATAAATATGGTTAAGTGAATGATTTCCTTAAAGAATGAAATATATACTTAATTTCGATAAGAGTATATTAAATATTTTCTAAGTATAGAAAATAAAAAGATTTGTGAATTACTTATAAATAAATAAGTATAGAAATGCTTTTCCAATATTAAGTGAATATTTTGAATTTATCTTTTTGAAGATAAATTGAAAATGAATATTTGAAAACAAATGGAAATCGTATATTCATAAATATTTTGGAATGTAAATTCAATATGGAATTTATAAATGGAATTTGGAAAATGAGTTTAAAAATAAATATTGATTTATTTTTGAAGTATGGAAAGTTTATATCTTCTAAAGATATTTTTGGGAAATAAATAATTTGGAATCTGGTGATGTTGGCATATCTATTGATAGTTCAATAACCGACTATCAATATTTACCTTTAAATAGGTATTTGTAGTGATTTGCTTGAAATTGAATGGCATACTTATTTTTTAAAAATAAGCGCTCACTATTCGGGTTAACCGGGAGAGGACCTTGGGGTCGTATAACCCATTCCGAATATGTGATACGTCGTTATGAATTGCATTTGAAGATCGGTGTTGAAGACCGGATATTTTTGAAAACGTAAGGGTTTCTTGTTGATTGTCTCTGCACTGGCTGATCCCCGGTATTGAGATCTCCATATGTGATGGGAAATCTAAACGTGATTAGAGATTATTCGTATTGCAAGGACTTCTTTGTAAGTGCCTTCGGTTCTGTTCGATCCCGGAACAGACTTGTATGGATAGTATGTCTGACATTACAAATTGAGATATAAAGCCGATTTCTTTCAAATATATTTCTGTTGGTGGCGGAGAATTTATTCTCTTAGCTTAACACCCTTCTCTGAGACGTACGAGCTCAGAGGTTATATAGTTGAAGGTTATCAGCGATATACTCCCAATCTTGGTAATGTGACATACTGAGTGTTGCTGTGAAATGATCATTGTGTTGATTATTTATGATAGGATCATTTGTTTGATCGTCTATCTTGGTGATCATTTCTATGATCATTTATTGACCCAAAGCACGGCTTTTGTATAAAGTGTGTTTTTGTGGACGTGACTTCGTCGAGCCTCACAAACGGGTAATGGTCGAAACAGGAATTGTGCGCAAGGTTTCCAGGGATCGCTTCCCTAGGGTATGGCCATTCCTTCTGGAAAAGGGTAGTATCATGGTATGGAGCCCAGATACTTACTCATGTTGAAAACACTTTGTTATGATTGTGTGATGATGGTGACGAGCGCTCGGTTAAAGGTCCCAAAGGACCGGGGGTGGCATATCTGAGGGTTTGTAATATTCCTTGGGAAAAGGGATTCCCGGCTTTGTTTAGCGGAGAACGGTTTGGTTCTCGGGGCGTCCTTCCAGAGGCGTTTCCATGTGGCAATGGGAAGTTCCTTGGCCTGACCATTTGTTGGAAAATCCATTCTTCAAATACGAGCCGGGTACGGTTTTAGTTGTATAACCTGCCATGGAATATGACGGTAACCCGCTATTGAACATGGTAGCTATAGTAGGCATAGTTCGAAATGTCTATGCTGGCTAAGATTTATATCTTTATTTTCGAAATGAATTTTCCTACACTATGCACTAGTAATAATATCAAATGTTCTTTTAAATACGTATCAAGCATCTTTGACTATCATAAGGAGAAATCTCCTCCGATTCTGCGTTTGCATGTGTGTGTGTGCGGGAGGCCTTATGGTAGTCTCATTCTTAAAAGCATTGCGAATTGATTTTAAAATTATTCCTCTATTTTGATTTTAAAGATAAATAAACTGTTTTGAGTTCTCACACCAGTCTCATGACTGACTCGGAGTTTATTGTATTCCTTCCTAAACTCTGGTGCCCACCAATTTCCACACGGGCAGTCAAGAGTTAAGGTTTATCAGGATATTATGGAATTCAGGAGTTGCAGGAGGCAAGATGGATGGCATTGGCGTATCACTAGTATATAGTATTTCTTTTCCGCTGTTTGTTTGTTTTTTGTTGCACACTCTGATGATATGATGTAATGAAATGTAATGTAATAACTGATATAGTTCTTTGTTTAAAGATTATTCATTTATCTATTATATGTTGTTCCGCTGCGAATTGTGAGATTCTGATGTTGTTCTGTTTTCTGCTTTCTTTTCTCTCTTCTACCTCTTTCTTTTTCTTTTCTTCTTTCTTAAACCCATAACATTTCGGCTTTTAATGCAACGAAAAATCGCGATCGTTACATTTGGTATCAGAGCATATGGTTAAGCGACAACCATGGTTCTGTTGGGTATTACTCATTAGTGATAGAGTCAGCAGTACTCTAGAATGAGTTTGAGTGTAATAATAGATATGAGCGTGCATTTGTTAGTGAATATAAAATTGTTTTTGAATCGGGTAAATAAGATAATTTTGCCCAAAACTATTTTTGTATAGAAAAGAAATGATTTTCTATGAATTATTATAGTATATGATTGCATGGATTGTTGGGAAGTAATAATATCAAATTATTATCATTACTATATGGAATTAAATAAAAAGTAAAATGGATTGAATTCAAGTAAATTAACTTGATAATTTATTCATTTGTGAAATAATTTCAAATGGAATGAATATGAATATGAAATGTGAATAAAAAATTGAATATGGAAAAAAAAATTTGAAATGAATAAGTGAATGTACTAATTGAAATGAATTAGTGAATGAAACTAATTTAAAGTGGTAATATGAATTAGCTAATGAAAGTTAATCGTTAGAATTCAATATTTAGAATTGAGAATTGAATTCGAATGAAATTTAAATTGTGAATTGAATTCAAATAGAATTGAAATTGTGAATTGAAATGTAAAATTGAATGAGAATAAATATGTGACTTCAATAGTGAAGTAAAAATGTATAAAAAGCATATATTGAAAATTTTGTAATAGAATTGGCAAAATGGTTTGTATGTTGGAATTGGATATTATGAATAGCAGGATATACAAGTATTATAAAGGAATTGGGATTTTGATTTTGAAGATAAAATTGAATTGCTCGACAAAAAGGTACGTATTTGAATTTCAGTATGAAATTTGATGATTTTCTTCTCCAGCCACTTGGCTTTCTCTTTTCTTTTTGATTCTGAGGGGCCGTGGTGCCATTTTGTAGTCGTACCGAGCTAGCCGCGCAAAGGAGACGCTGGCGAAATTTTTCGAAAATTAGGGTGTTAGAAAAATTTTGAGAAATTTTGAAAGTTTGAAATTTGAATTTGAATTTAAATTTGAATTGTTAGGAAAACAATGTTGTTTGAAACCTATAATTGAAGTTGGAAAGCTAGTTGAAAGGATAATGAATCTGTAGTAAATAGATTTAGGTTAGTAGGTTGATAAAACTATTTGAATTGTGAAAAAAATGATAGACGGGATAAGGGCATTCTTCTTAACTTGTAATTTCGGGACGAAATTCTTTTAAGGGGGGAAGATTGTAACGACCCAGAATTTTTAACAATTTAATTTGAGAATATTTAATTAAGTTTAAATATTTGAATGATGGTTTGAATTGAATTTCAAATTATCAGAATGAATTTAGCGATTAAATTATAGAATTTAATCTATTGAAAGTTGAATAATAATTTGATTCTTCAATTTTAAGCTGATTAAAAATATTTCAAAGGCTTGTAAAATTTATATTGATAATATTGAAGATTATAGAAGCTTCAGAAATAAATTTGGAAGTGAATTGTTCAGTTTTGAAATTTTATCGTTTGAATCGATGTTTAAAATAGCCTTTCGAGGCACAGTCTCGGAATTCGACGAAACCAGTTCCATTGGGTCCGTAATATTGAATTATTACCAGATTTCAAATTTCGTATTTTTCAGAGTTGATATGTGATCACATGACGCGTAAACGCATTGGAATTTAATCGAATTCAATTTGAATCTTAATTTAAATATTAGTCAAATGCACCACGTTATCTTCCTAAACTCACGCCAAAAATTACGGCAAGAATCACGATAGAAATCATGCCGAGCATACCTCCTTCACGTTTAAATGTCCCTCATTCCTCTCGTTCGTTTTAAAAATCAAATGGCCGAAGCCTCAGTAAAAAAAAGAAAAAAAAAGGGGGCGAACGCGGTCTCGATCGAGCAAGCAAGGAGGAACGCGATGAGGGGTCGCGCGTTCGATCGATAAAGGCGGCATGGGTTTCGCGGTCAACTGGGAGGCCGTGGCTAGGGCATGGAGGCGAGGTTGCGCTCGTGCTCGCGTTGAAGGCAGTCGAGTTCTAGGGTTTCGCGATGACGACTCGCGATAGCAGGGATGTGCGGTAGCGTTTTCGAAGGGATGCAGGCACGCGACCAATTGTTGAGGCCAATAGGGGGACTCGCGGTGATTTGGTTCTCGAACTGGGTATTGGGGTGTCGCGATTTGATACTCGCGTGGGTTCTCTGGCCGTGGGCTTCGAGAAATGGCCTGGGTTTTGATTTTTACAGTAAGGTAATTTTGTTTACCATTTATTAATTTATGACATATATGAATTGGTGGAAATTAATGGAAATTTAAACAGAAAAATATTTTTCTGTAGAAAGATATATGAAACAGAAAAGTTTTGAAAGTTAATATTTGATTTTATAAACAGTTTATATGTATATACAGTGTAGTCTAAACAGGAAAAGTTATAAATGGAAATTCAATTTATTAAGTGAAAGATTTATTTAAAGAGAATTTAGTTTAAATTTAAATTTTTAGTTAAACAAATTTATTAAAAGAAATTGATATAAGGATATTAATTTTAAGTAAAATGATTAGTTAAGTTGTTATAAATAAATAGTTTACGATAATAAATTTGTTTTATCTATTATAGTTACTAAAAAGAAATTTTTTTTTGTAAAAAATTGAATTTATAATTGGTTAAGTTATTAAAGGAGAGTGTGGTTAATTAAATTTAATTTTTAGTTAAAATAAATTTATTTAAGAAGAAATTGGTTTAAATAAAACTATTGATTAATTAAACAATCAAGAACGAAAATTAGTTTAAATAAATTTATTAAAGAAGAAATTAGTTTAAAACGAAACTATGAGTTAATTTAACTATTAAAACAAAATCGCCGATGAATCGAAATTATCTAATGAAAAATTTATTATTCGATCTGTTCGAATATTAATAAATGGTGTAAATATTTATACAAGGTATAAATCAAGAAAATCGAGTCAAGATGGGAAATGGATTGCAAAATAAAAGCAAAGGTGAGAACTTCTCACTCAAAAGGATTTATTTAAATTTTAAATATTTAGATTTAAAATTGTTAGTTGTGTTGATTGAATGCTTGAATGATGATTGTTATATATATATATATATATATATATATATATATATATATATATATATATATATATTGGATGTGAATAGACCCTACACGCCGTTAGTAAGCAGAGGTTATTTATTACACACATATACCACGATATTCCACCTCGAAGTGGAATTGGTATTATATTATATATATAGCAATATATATATTGGCATATGTATATATTGCAGTTGATTGATTTCCCGCATTGTATAGCGGATGAGACCCTATGCGCCGTTAGTAAGCGGATAATATTTATTAAATCCCATATACCGCGATATTTCGTCTTGAAACGGAATTGGTATCGTGTTAATGTCTGTGGATGCAGGGAAACAGGTTGGAGGGATCCAACTGGATTCCTCACAAATATTTATTCGATTTCATATATTGTGATATTTGATTGTTTATCATGGATGATATATGATGTTTGAAAGTCGTGATTGACTATTGATGTGTTGCACCATCGGATCCAATTTTTGAAGTTTAAAAACAACGATTTTGATTTCTAAAGTGATTTTTGGAAATATACGTTTATAAAGTATTTTTGGAATTGATTCATCTTAAATAAATAAACGTTATAATTTTAATATTATAAGAATTATGATTTTTGAGAAATTCAGTTAAAAGTTGATTTTTTGAAGATATGAGATTAATGATTTTATAAAATAGTTTAAACTGGGATTTCTGAATTTATTATAAAAAGTTAAAAATAGGATTTATGAAATTTAATTATTTTATAATCAAATGATGAAATTATAAAAGAGTTTAAAGACGTTTTAAAAATAGTAATATAAATTGTTTTATATTAAAAGATTTATAAATTGATATTTATAAATTAAAAATATTGGAATTATAAAACGAGCTTTTACAAGTATTAGAATGAATTGTAAATGAATTTCATAAATTGGAATTATAGAATTATAACGGTGAAGTTATAAATGGAATTTTATAAACAGTAGGTTTATAAAATTTGTAAAGTTATTTAAAAGAATAGATTTTGGATAAATAAAAGAAACTTTTAAGTTATAAGATTTATAAATTTGGGGAGTTTAAAGAAACAATTTTGTAAACAAATAAATTATAAGTGTTTGACTTATAATATGAATTTTTAGTATATCATTGTGATATGAATTGAGATAGGTTAATAAAGGAATTTATAAAAAGGAGTTGATATAAAATAAATAGAAATAGAATTTATAAACGTTGTTTTATAAATCCGCAACGACTTATTTTGATAAGGAATTGTTGTAATTTATTAATGGAGTTATATTCACGTTTTAGACAGTGAATAATCCTTTAAAATAAAATGAATAGTGATGAAATTTATTAACAAGGTATATTCACGTTTTTGAATAGTGAATAATATGTTAAAGAAATTGTTTTGGATGTGATGTTTTAAATAGAATTAAAACGATCTAAAGATGTTTTAAAATATATTAACTATCGAAACCATAGATTTCAACATTCATTGTTGAAATAGACGTTTTCGAGAAATAGAAGGAAATAGTAGATTATAACACTGTTGTTATAATAGATAATTTTCGAAAGGAAATGTTTTGTATAGTATTGGGATTTATACATCTATTTTAATTTCAAATCCCTATACTAGTGATTTTGGGTTGTCGTAACGATGTTTTACGCAACATTCGTTTTGGCCCAAATAAATAAATATGGTTAAGTGAATGATTTCCTTAAAGAATGAAATATATACTTAATTTCGATTAGAGTATATTAAATATTTTCTAAGTATAGAAAATAAAAAGATTTGTGAATTACTTATAAATAAATAAGTATAGAAATGCTTTTCCAATATTAAGTGAATATTTTGAATTTATCTTTTTGAAGATAAATTGAAAATGAATATTTGAAAACAAATGGAAATCGTATATTCATAAATATTTTGGAATGTAAATTCAATATGGAATTTATAAATGGAATTTGGAAAATGAGTTTAAAAATAAATATTGATTTATTTTTGAAGTATGGAAAGTTTATATCTTCTAAAGATATTTTTGGGAAATAAATAATTTGGAATCTGGTGATGTTGGCATATGTATTGATAGTTCAATAACCGACTATCAATATTTACCTTTAAATAGGTATTTGTAGTGATTTGCTTGAAATTGAATGGCACACTTATTTTTTTAAAATAAGCGCTCACTATTCGGGTTAACCGGGAGAGGACCTTGGGGTCGTATAACCCATTCCGAATATGTGATACGTCGTTATGAATTGCATTTGAAGATCGGTGTTGAAGACCGGATATTTTTGAAAACGTAAGGGTTTCTTGTTGATTGTCTCTGCACTGGCTGATCCCCGGTATTGAGATCTCCATATGTGATGGGAAATCCGAACGTGATTAGAGATTATTCGGATTGCAAGGACTTCTTTGTAAGTGCCTTCGGTTCTGTTCGATCCCGGAACAGACTTGTATGGATAGTATGTCTGACATTACAAATTGAGATATAAAGCCGATTTCTTTCAAATATATTTCTGTTGGTGGCGGAGAATTTATTCTCTTAGCTTAACACCCTTCTCTGAGACGTACGAGCTCAGAGGTTATATAGTTGAAGGTTATCAGCGATATACTCCCAATCTTGGTAATGTGACATACTGAGTGTTGCTGTGAAATGAACATTGTGTTGATTATTTATGATAGGATCATTTGTTTGATCGTCTATCTTGGTGATCATTTCTATGATCATTTTTTGACCCAAAGCATGGCTTTTGTATAAAGTGTGTTTTTGTGGACGTGACTTCGTCGAGCCTCACAAACCGGTAATGGTCGAAACAGGAATTGTGCGCAAGGTTTCCAGGGATCGCTTCCCTAGGGTATGGCCATTCCTTCTGGAAAAGGGTAGTATCATGGCATGGAGCCCAGATACTTACTCATGTTGAAAACACTTTGTTATGATTGTGTGATGATGGTGACGAGCGCTCGGTTAAAGGTCCCAAAGGACCGGGGGTGGCATATCTGAGGGTTTGTAATATTCCTTGGGAAAAGGGATTCCCGGCTTTGTTTAGCGGAGAACGGTTTGGTTCTCGGGGCGTCCTTCCAGAGGCGTTTCCATGTGGCAATGGGAAGTTCCTTGGCCTGACCATTTGTTGGAAAATCCATTCTTCAAATACGAGCCGGGTACGGTTTTAGTTGTATAACCTGCCATGGAATATGACGGTAACCCGCTATTGAACATGGTAGCTATAGTAGGCATAGTTCGAAATGTCTATGCTGGCTAAGATTTATATCTTTATTTTCGAAATGAATTTTCCTACACTATGCACTAGTAATAATATCAAATGTTCTTTTAAATACGTATCAAGCATCTTTGACTATCATAAGGAGAAATCTCCTCCGATTCTGCGTTTGCATGTGTGTGTGTGCGGGAGGCCTTATGGTAGTCTCATTCTTAAAAGCATTGCGAATTGATTTTAAAAATATTCCTCTATTTTGATTTTAAAGATAAATAAACTGTTTTGAGTTCTCACACCAGTCTCATGACTGACTCGGAGTTTATTGTATTCCTTCCTAAACTCTGGTGCCCACCAATTTCCACACGGGCAGTCAAGAGTTAAGGTTTATCAAGATATTCTGGAATTCAGGAGTTGCAGGAGGCAAGATGGATGGCATTGGCGTATCACTAGTATATAGTATTTCTTTTCCGCTGTTTGTTTGTTTTTTGTTGCACACTCTGATGTAATGAAATGTAATGTAATAACTGATATAGTTCTTTGTTTAAAGATTATTCATTTATCTATTATATGTTGTTCCGCTGCGAATTGTGAGATTCTGATGTTGTTCTGTTTTCTGCTTTCTTTTCTCTCTTCTACCTCTTTCTTTTTCTTTTCTTCTTTCTTAAACCCATAACATTTCGGTTTTTAATGCAACGAAAAATCGCGATCGTTACATTTGGTATCAGAGCATATGGTTAAGCGACAACCATGGTTCTGTTGGGTATTACTCATTAGTGATAGTGTCAGCATTACTCTAGAATGAGTTTGAGTGTAATAATGGATATGAGCGTGCATTTGTTAGTGAATATAAAATTGTTTTTGAATCGGGTAAATAAGATAATTTTGCCCAAAACTATTTTTGTATAGAAAAGAAATGATTTTCTATGAATTATTATAGTATATGATTGCATGGATTGTTGGGAAGTAATAATATCAAATTATTATCATTACTATATGGAATTAAATAAAAAGTAAAATGGATTGAATTCAAGTAAATTAACTTGATAATTTATTCATTTGTGAAATAATTTCAAATGGAATGAATATGAATATGAAATGTGAATAAAAAATTGAATATGGAAAAAAAAATTTGAAATGAATAAGTGAATGTACTAATTGAAATGAATTAGTGAATGAAACTAATTTAAAGTGGTAATATGAATTAGCTAATGAAAGTTAATCGTTAGAATTCAATATTTAGAATTGAGAATTGAATTCGAATGAAATTTAAATTGTGAATTGAATTCAAATAGAATTGAAATTGTGAATTGAATTGAAATGTAAAATTGAATGAGAATAAATATGTGACTTCAATAGTGAAGTAAAAATGTATAAAAAGAATATATTGAAAATTTTGTAATAGAATTGGCAAAATGGTTTGTATGTTGGAATTGGATATTATGAATAGCAGGATATACAGGTATTATAAAGGAATTGGGATTTTGATTTTGAAGATAAAATTGAATTGCTCGACAAAAAGGTACGTATTTGAATTTCAGTATGAAATTTGATGATTTTCTTCTCCAGCCACTTGGCTTTCTCTTTTCTTTTTGATTCTGAGGGGCCGTGGTGCCATTTTGTAGTCGTACCGAGCTAGCCGCGCAAAGGAGACGCTGGCGAAATTTTTCGAAAATTAGGGTGTTAGAAAAATTTTGAGAAATTTTGAAAGTTTGAAATTTGAATTTGAATTTAAATTTGAATTGTTAGGAAAACAATGTTGTTTGAAACCTATAATTGAAGTTGGAAAGCTAGTTGAAAGGATAATGAATCTGTAGTAAAAAGATTTAGGTTAGTAGGTTGATAAAACTATTTGAATTGTGAAAAAAATGATAGACGGGATAAGGGCATTCTTCTTAACTTGTAATTTCGGGACGAAATTCTTTTAAGGGGGGAAGATTGTAACGACCCAGAATTTTTAACAATTTTATTTGAGAATATTTAATTAAGTTTAAATATTTGAATGATGGTTTGAATTGAATTTCAAATTATCAGAATGAATTTAGCGATTAAATTATAGAATTTAATCTATTGAAAGTTGAATAATAATTTGATTCTTCAATTTTAAGATGATTAAAAATATTTCAAAAGCTTGTAAAATTTATATTGATAATATTGAAGATTATAGAAGCTTCAGAAATAAATTTGGAAGTGAATTGTTCAGTTTTGAAATTTTATCGTTTGAATCGATGTTTAAAATAGCCTTCCGAGGCACAGTCTCGGAATTCGACGAAACCAGTTCCATTGGGTCCGTAATATTGAATTATTACCGGATTTCAAATTTCGTATTTTTCAGAGTTGATATGTGATCACACGACGCGTAAACGCATTGGAATTTAATCGAATTCAATTTGAATCTTAATTTAAATATTAGTCAAATGCACCACGTTATCTTCCTAAACTCACGCCAAAAATTACGGCAAGAATCACGATAGAAATCATGCCGAGCATACCTCCTTCACGTTTAAATGTCCCTCATTCCTCTTGTTCGTTTTAAAAATCAAATGGCCGAAGCCTCAGTAAAAAAAAAAAAGGGGGGCGAACGCGGTCTCGATCGAGCAAGCAAGGAGGAACGCGATGAGGGGTCGTGCGTTCGATCGATGAAGGCGGCATGGGTTTCGCGGTCAACTGGGAGGCCGTGGCTAGGGCATGGAGGCGAGGTTGCGCTCGTGCTCGCGTTGAAGGCAGTCGAGTTCTAGGGTTTCGCGATGACGACTCGCGATAGCAGGGATGTGCGGTAGCGTTTTCGAAGGGATGCAGGCACGCGACCAATTGTTGAGGCCAATAGGGGGACTCGCGGTGATTTGGTTCTCGAACTGGGTATTGGGGTGTCGCGATTTGATACTCGCGTGGGTTCTCTGGCCGTGGGCTTCGAGAAATGGCCTTGTTTTTGATTTTTACTGTAAGGTAATTTTGTTTACCATTTATTAATTTATGACATATATGAATTGGTGGAAACTAATGGAAATTTAAACAGAAAAATATTTTTCTGTAGAAAGATATATGAAACAGAAAAGTTTTGAAAGTTAATATTTGATTTTATAAACAGTTTATATGTATATACAGTGTAGTGTAAACAGGAAAAGTTATAAATGGAAATTCAATTTATTAAGTGAAAGATTTGAGAATTTAGTTTAAATTTAAATTTTTACTTAAACAAATTTATTAAAAGAAATTGATATAAGGATATTAATTTTAAGTAAAATGATTAGTTAAGTTGTTATAAAATAAATAGTTTAGGATAATAAATTTGTTTCATCTATTATAGTTACTAAAAAGAAATTTTTTTTTTGTAAAAAATTGAATTTATAATTGATTAAGTTATTAAAGGAGAGTTAGGTTAATTAAATTTAATTTTTAGTTAAAATAAATTTATTTAAGAAGAAATTGGTTTAAATAAAACTATTGATTAATTAAACAATCAAGAACAAAAATTAGTTTAAATAAATTTATTAAAGAAGAAATTAGTTTAAAACGAAACTATGAGTTAATTTAACTATTAAAACAAAATCGCCGATGAATCGAAATTATCTAATGAAAAATTTATTATTTGATCTGTTCGAATATTAATAAATGGTGTAAATATTTATACAAGGTATAAATCAAGAAAATCGAGTCAAGATGGGAAATGGATTGCAAAATAAAAGCAAAGGTGAGAACTTCTCACTCAAAAGGATTTATTTAAATTTTAAATAGTTAGATTTAAAATTGTTAGTTGTGTTGATTGAATGCTTGAATGATGATTGTAATATATATATATATATATATATATATATATATATATATATATATATATATATATATATATTGGATGTGAATAGACCCTACACGCCGTTAGTAAGCGGAGGTTATTTATTACACACATATACCGCGATATTCCACCTCGAAGTGGAATTGGTATTATATTATATATATAGCAATATATATATATATTGGCATATGTATATATTGCAGTTGATTGATTTCCCGCATTGTATAGCGGATGAGACCCTATGCGCCGTTAGTAAGCGGATAATATTTATTAAATCCCATATACCGCGATATTCCGTCTTGAAACGGAATTGGTATTGTGTTAATGTCTGTGGATGCAGGGAAACAGGTTGGAGGGATCCAACTGGATTCCTCACAAATATTTATTTGATTTCATATATTTTGATATTTGATTGTTTATCGTGGATGATATATGATGTTTGAAAGTCGTGATTGACAATTGATGTGTTGCACCATCGGATCCAATTTTTGAAGTTTAAAAACAACGATTTTGATTTCTAAAGTGATTTTTGGAAATATACGTTTATAAAGTATTTTTGGAATTGATTCATCTTAAATAAATAAACGTTATAATTTTAATATTATAAGAATTATGATTTTTGAGAAATTCAGTTAAAAGTTGATTTTTTGAAGATATGAGATTAATGATTTTATAAAATAGTTTAAACTGGGATTTCTGAATTTATTATAAAAAGTTAAAAATAGGATTTATGAAATTTAATTATTTTATAAATCAAATGATGAAATTATAAAAGAGTTTAAAGACGTTTTAAAAATAGTAATATAAATTGTTTTATATTAAAAGATTTATAAATTGATATTTATAAATTAAAAATATTGGAATTATAAAATGAGCTTTTACAAGTATTAGAATGAATTGTAAATGAATTTCATAAATTGGAATTATAGAATTATAACGGTGAAGTTATAAATGGAATTTTATAAACAGTAGGTTTATAAAATTTGTAAAGTTATTTAAAAGAATAGATTTTGGATAAATAAAAGAATCTTATAAGTTATAAGATTTATAAATTTGGGGAGTTTAAAGAAACAATTTTGTAAACAAATAAATTATAAGCGTTTGACTTATAATATGAATTTTTAGTATATCATTGTGATATGAATTGAGATAGGTTAATAAAGGAATTTATAAAAAGGAGTTGATATAAAATAAATAGAAATAGAATTTATAAACGTTGTTTTATAAATCCGCAACGACTTATTTTGATAAGGAATTGTTGTAATTTATTAATGGAGTTATATTCACGTTTTAGACAGTGAATAATCCTTTAAAATAAAATGAATAGAAGTGATGAAATTTATTAACAAGGTATATTCACGTTTTTGAATAGTGAATAATATGTTAAAGAAATTGTTTTGGATGTGATGTTTTAAATAGAATTAAAACGATCTAAAGATGTTTTAAAATATATTAACTATCGAAACCATAGATTTCAACATCCATTGTTGAAATAGTCGTTTTCGAGAAATAAAAGGAAATAGTAGATTATAACACTGTTGTTATAATAGATAATTTCCGAAAGGAAATGTTTTGTGTAGTATTGGGATTTATATATCTATTTTAATTTCAAATCCCTATACTAGTGATTTTGGGTTGTCGTAACGATGTTTTACGCAACATTCGTTTTGGCCCAAATAAATAAATATGGTTAAGTGAATGATTTCCTTAAAGAATGAAATATATACTTAATTTCGATTAGAGTATATTAAATATTTTCTAAGTATAGAAAATAAAAAGATTTGTGAATTACTTATAAATAAATAAGTATAGAAATGCTTTTCCAATATTAAGTGAATATTTTGAATTTATCTTTTTGAAGATAAATTGAAAATGAATATTTGAAAACGAATGGAAATCGTATATTCATAAATATTTTGGAATGTAAATTCAATATGGAATTTATAAATGGAATTTGGAAAATGAGTTTAAAAATAAATATTGATTTATTTTTGAAGTATGGAAAGTTTATATCTTCTAAAGATATTTTTGGGAAATAAATAATTTGGAATCTGGTGATGTTGGCATATCTATTGATAGTTCAATAACCGACTATCAATATTTACCTTTAAATAGGTATTTGTAGTGATTTGCTTGAAATTGAATGGCACACTTATTTTTTTAAAATAAGCGCTCACTATTCGGGTTAACCGGGAAAGGACCTTGGGGTCGTATAACCCATTCCGAATATGTGATACGTCGTTATGAATTGCATTTGAAGATCGGTGTTGAAGACCGGATATTTTTGAAAACGTAAGGGTTTCTTGTTGATTGTCTCTGCACTGGCTGATCCCCGGTATTGAGATCTCCATATGTGATGGGAAATCCGAACGTGATTAGAGATTAGTCGGATTGCAAGGACTTCTTTGTAAGTGCCTTCGGTTCTGTTCGATCCCGGAACAGACTTGTATGGATAGTATGTCTGACATTACAAATTGAGATATAAAGCCGATTTCTTTCAAATATATTTCTGTTGGTGGCGGAGAATTTATTCTCTTAGCTTAACACCCTTCTCTGAGACGTACGAGCTCAGAGGTTATATAGTTGAAGGTTATCAGCGATATACTCCCAATCTTGGTAATGTGACATACTGAGTGTTGCTGTGAAATGATCATTGTGTTGATTATTTGTGATAGGATCATTTGTTTGATCGTCTATCTTGGTGATCATTTCTATGATCATTTGTTGACCCAAAGCACGGCTTTTGTATAAAGTGTGTTTTTGTGGACGTGACTTCGTCGAGCCTCACAAACCGGTAATGGTCGAAACAGGAATTGTGCGGCAAGGTTTCCAGGGATCGCTTCCCTAGGGTATGACCATTCCTTCTGGAAAAGGGTAGTATCATGGTATGGAGCCCAGATACTTACTCATGTTGAAAACCCTTTGTTATGATTGTGTGATGATGGTGACGAGCGTTCGGTTAAAGGTCCCAAAGGACCGGGGGTGGCATATCTGAGGGTTTGTAATATTCCTTGGGAAAAGGGATTCCCGGCTTTGTTTAGCGGAGAACGGTTTGGTTCTCGGGCGTCCTTCCAGAGGCGTTTCCATGTGGCAATGGGAAGTTCCTTGGCCTGACCATTTGTTGGAAAATCCATTCTTCAAATACGAGCCTGGTACGGTTTTAGTTGTATAACCTGCCATGGAATATGGCGGTAACCCGCTTTTGAACATGGTAGCTATAGTAGGCATAGTTCGAAATGTCTATGCTGGCTAAGATTTATATCTTTATTTTCGAAATGAATTTTCCTACACTATGCACTAGTAATAATATCAAATGTTCTTTTAAATACGTATCAAGCATCTTTGACTATCATAAGGAGAAATCTCCTCCGATTCTGCGTTTGCATGTGTGTGTGTGCGGGAGGCCTTATGGTAGTCTCATTCTTAAAAGCATTGCGAATTGATTTTAAAAATATTCCTCTATTTTGATTTTAAAGATAAATAAACTGTTTTGAGTTTTCACACCAGTCTCATGACTGACTCGGAGTTTATTGTTTTCCTTCCTAAACTCTGGGTGCCCACCAATTTCCACACGGGCAGTCAAGAGTTAAGGTTTATCAGGATATTCTAGAATTCAGGAGTTGCAGGAGGCAAGATGGATGGCATTGGCGTATCACTAGTATATAGTATTTCTTTTCCGCTGTTTGTTTGTTTGTTGTTGTACACTCTGATGATATGATGTAATGAAATGTAATGTAATAACTGATATAGTTCTTTGTTTAAAGATTATTCATTTATCTATTATATGTTGTTCCTCTGCGAATTGTGAGATTCTGATGTTGTTCTGTTTTCTGCTTTCTTTTCTCTCTTCTACCTCTTTCTTTTTCTTTTCTTCTTTCTTAAACCCATAACATTTCGGTTTTTAATGCAACGAAAAATCGCGATCGTTACACGTACAAGTCTCATTTTGTTCTCCTAGGACAAATGATAAGGAAATTTGTCCACTAATGGTTAGGAGGTGAACTCTGCTCTTATTCTTTTGTCAGCTTATTCCCTAAACGATGGGGTAGAGTTTACTTAAAACTATCGAATGTAGTTTCGAAGAGACTAGGATCAAATATGTTATCCGAAAACCACTTCGATCTAACTCAAGCATTTCGAAGTGAAGACATCTTGAAGATGATGGAATTGAAGACGGAGCTCTTTGAAGTGCAAGTGCTGCTTGCTACTAATCCGAAGGGTGATTCCAAAATGGATGTACTAGAAGTAGTACTTCAGTTTGTCCATCTCCTGGATAACTTGTATGGATGATTGCTAACATTGCATTCGTTGCATGGAGAGCAGTGTTAGAATTCTAAGTGGTAAGTGCTATATAAAAGGTAAAATGTAGCCTCAAGCCTCATCAACCGGGAAATGGCAAAAATCGGGTATGCAGCAAAGCCAGGTTGGTAGCTCTCATCAAAGTATGGTCATTCCAAATCTAGATCGATTACTATTTACTCATGTATGCTTCAAGGCCCATTAATCGAGGGGTGATCATATTCGACACTACTAGTCAAATGGTAGGCCAATCCAATGTGGCAGGGGTACAAGATGTTCTTATCAGAACCCTGTGCATTTTATCTAGGGATGTACCATTAGAAGGTAGTTCCTTACATTGTCATAGTATGGAATCCAATGTCCAATACGAGCCTTACAGTTTTAGATGTTCCCAACTATGTTGGAAAGTGAAATGTAAGCATTCCAATTATTTTACTATTTTATTTTCACTCTTAGACATTATTATAATATCAATGAATTTTCTATAAAAGATATTTTGGTTACCATAAGGTAAAAACTCGTCCGTGTTAATGTGCGGCATGGTCTTATGAGACACCCTTGATTTTAAAGGAATTTTTAAGGTGAAATTCAACTGTTTTGAGTTTCTCACACTAGACCCATGTCTGATGCAGAGTTTTTTTTTCTTTTCTAAAACTCTTGGGTGCACAAATTTGTACGAGCAGACATCAGGTTTCCCGCAGATGCATTTTGAAAGAGCTTGGAGTAGCAGGCTTCATCGATAGCTAGTTATTATCTCATTCTGCTACATTATTTGTATCAGGTATCAATTAGTTAGGGACAGGCTGTTATAATTTTCCTACGATGGAATTTGTATTATAGTGGCCCTGATGTATCATTTTGAAAATTACTTTATAAAGAATTATATCGATTAATATATGTTATTCCATTGCATTGTGAGATTCTATGATCATTTAGTTTTTTCTTATCCTCTATATTCTTTCTTTCCCTTCATAATTTGTCTTTTCGAAACTTGGTTGTTCGAGCTCATGAATATCGTGGATGTATTAGTGTCGACTTTCGGGATCCAAAAATGGCAGGCCCTTACATAATTAAAAAATATGGTTTTATTAAAAACAATATTAGATTTGGATCTAATAAAACCTTTAGACTTCATAGGTCCTAAAGATCTAACATAGGATTTTTTTTTGAAATTTTCCCTTATCTCCGCTGCAGGCTTGCCCTATTCTAACAATTCTCTCATTTTTGGTACTTGTGTATTGGCATAATGTATAGGACATGAACACTAATGAGCAGGTTACTAAATTTTTAAGTGACAAGTAATTATTGGGATTGTTATAGGGATCTTTAACCCGAATATATAGGCTTAGGATTGTAAGATTACTTAATTTAGGCAATTATAATTGAGATTGTTAACTTAATATATAGAAAAGGGTTCCCATTGAGAGTATTAACTCAATGCATAGATAGGTTGTTTTTTGTTAAGACCATAAACTAGGAATATTTCTTGGATAATTTAGTTTTAGTATGTTTTAACTATGAGCGGAAACTTTCACAAATCACAATTAGGATAGTCAACTTATATTTGCTTAAATATAGGACACACACATTAAAGAACACCCTTAGGTGTAGGTTATAACTGAATTTTAGTTACTTGTCAATACTTCACCACTATGGGTATAGTTCACTCATCGAATTTCGTCTAACCTCCTCTATTTCTCCATCTTTATATCTATTTGAAGATTATACGTCAGCGTGTAATTTGGCCCGAATCCGTTGCATAAATAAGAATGTGGAATTCCAAAGCTATATTTATTCGTAGCTACTTCTCTAGGTACTTTATATTATATTTATTAGTTAGACTCATGTATTGTCGTTTGGAGACATAATTGTATGGACGATATTGTTGAGACCTGAGAGTACTATTTGAATTAGTTATTTTTTTGTACCTATATTTTATTTCTTCAGCTCTAAGCTCTAAAAGTGTGGGATGTTCTAAATTTATAGCTTTTTATATATCTTGTAAACCATAAAAACTCAACCACTCTTACCTTTTGAAACGACTCGAGTTCAAATGCCATTTTAGGCTATGGATTGGTGTGTTCGTTGGTGCATGTTGTCACTTATATCACATTCAATACATTTTTACTTCCATGGTTGTTGTTGTCCATTCTTGGAATTTGTTCATCTTTCTGTATTTTAAAAAATATTTTGAAATTCGCCACTATAAATGCTATCATTCCATCATCATTATCTTACCCTTATTATTTGGTTATAGCATTAATGGTGAATGACTTCTTATTTCCCCGACTTTCCTTTCTTACTTGGAACTAAACTTCAGATGGCATTAAATTACCTATTAATTCTTCTACTATGATAATACTTATATTGTTAGCCACTTCAATTACCAAATTCTTTTGATCGTATTCACTTAGAAGCGAATTTAGAATCTTTCGGACTTGGATTACTTTCGTAAAGTTTTTTCTAGTACAATTAAATCATGCAACATTCCTTGAAACCTAGACTACATGTTAGAGATAGACTCATTGGGTTTCATTTTAAGTAACTGAAATTAGTTAGTTAACAAGAGATCTTGGTTTTCTTAGCCTTACTTGTGCTTTTTTGTGTGGCTTGTGATGTTCATAAAATTTCACATGCACTCTGATAAATAGACACTCTATTGAACTCATTTTGACTAGGGAACAAAATAATATATTTATAGCCTTAGTGCTTGTGCATTTTACTCATTTTTCCATTGTGCATAATTAGAATGAGGCTCAGTTTACTCACTTCTACGGTATTCCATATACCTAACCATTAGATTATAATTAAATTTTCATTCTACATGACCAATAAGCATTAACTACTACCATTAAAGAGTGGGGTCTAGTATAATTGTCCTTGTACAAATGTGTTAAAAGGGTATTTGGGTTACTTACCATTTAAACTTGTCAAAACTTAGATTGTGAATTTTTGAGAACCAATGCTCTAATACCAAATGATGGGTTATGATGCGATAGCCTATTACTATGTAGAATGGATTTTAAGGCTAATGTAACACTGGAGAGGGTCGAATAGTATTTTTAACCTATTAACAATTAATTTTTTGATTATCAAACTTAAGGAAACAAAATTAAATTCATAGGAAATGATATAATCAATGATGAAAGTAAAAGCAATAAAAGTAGAGAGAGATATCATGAATTTTTATACTAGTTCAGATTTTCATCGTACATCCAATCCTATACCCCATATAGAATTTCACTATAACAAACTTGTAATTCCAAGTGGCAAGTGCACCTATACAACTTGATTTTGAATCGGTGGCAAGCAGCATCTATTTTGTCTTTCCACGGGTGGAAAAACACACCTTATATCTTGCAAATCCACAGGTGAAAAAACATCAAACCTTCTTGACTTTCAACAGGTGGTCTTACAATCCTAACTTTCAAGAGTAGCAAGATGTACCTTTACAAACAAAAAGTAGAATAATATTATAATAAATTCAGCCTTTCGATCATGATTTCAAGAAGCCATCAACAATAGTTATTATTGGCCTTCAAAAACAATATATCTCTAACTTCTTTGAGGAATCAAATAAGAATAGAGAGTAAATGATAGAGAATTTGCATAAGGAATAGCTGATTTTCAATGGTTTGCAAATTCATGAAGAAATAGTGATAAAGAGAGTGATTTGCAAATCATAGCTATATGTGAGCAGTATGGCTTTTCGACAAAATATGATAATGTAAAGGGTAAGAGATATGAGAGAGAATCAATTAAATAAAAAACTCAAAACCCTTAAATTGAAGATGAAGAGAAGTAGCTCTTCGTAAAGGGGTGAGGTGAAGTATCCATTCGTTTAAATTCAAAAGTTATCATAATGGCTCATATGTTGAATTACTTTTTTGGATATATCAACATATCCTAGTTTATTCTAACAGTGTTTTTATGAAAATTATTTTAGCTCTTTCTAATTTTAGAATCAATATTCAAATTTCATAAGATGTTATGGTGAATAAAATAAAGATTTTAAGAAGAGAGATTTCAAAGAATTGCTACAAGTCCCTTAGCAAATAAAACTAAGATACGATATACCTAAAAATTACCGATTATTATCTCGTACTATTCCCATCATAGTTCCTTGAGTCTCTTTTATTCTCCAAGCCTTGCCTTTGAGTCTTATTTGTTCTTTTAGTATTGTTCTTATCTTCTTGGTCTTGATTCCTCTTGATTAACCTAGTCTTGTGTAAATTCTTGTATTGGTCTAGCTTGATATGTGTACTGCATCTTCACTTGATTATCCTGTAATATATCTTGATATTATATTTCCTATACTACATCATACATAAACTTAGAAATTATTGCAGCCAATATTTATCTGGTTGTTATCATCAAAGCTAATAGTTGTGGTTCTAGCAAGAATTTCCCTCGAATGTGTGTATGATATTTTTCCATTATAACTACATTGTATGTGGTTAATTATGGTTTTACTGTTTTAATATTAATGTAACTATTATATTGGTTTAGTACACATCTGATGATTTAGCGTTTACGTAACTAATATAGTATTTTAATATGCATTTGATGATTTGGTGGTTGTGTCATCAATATAGTGGGTTAGCATAAAGTTGATGTTGATGCTTATGTTACTAAAATAGGAGATCAGTACACGTTTTTGATTTATACTTACATCGCTGACGTATCTTATACTTTATATCTTTAAGACAGATCTCGGTCAAGATATTTCATTTTTCTTACAATTTATAAAATTTTAATACTCAATTCTCCATGATTGAGTATACTCTTAAGAAGGTCATATGTTTAATCCGACAAATCGCACTTATATCTAACATATTGTATAATCACTATTCTTTATTTACTTTCGTCTCAAGCACTGAAGTTTGAACCTAGTTTTTTCCCTAATATACCTTAGAACCGCTCAGTTCATTTAAGAATATTTATCCTTTCTATTAAGTTTCTTAGCACTTTTGAATTTCTATCGAAATCCAAGTTCAACTCGTGCAATCTTATATTTTTATCTATTTTAAATAAGTAATTATGGTCTTTGCTTAAATTTCATTGGTTTTATCTTTTGAAGCATATATATTACTGAAATAACATATTTTCAGATGCTTATGATAACATCAATAAAAATTAAAGAAAGAAAAACTAATAAATCAATTATAAAATGAAAAAACAACAAATTAAATAAAAATATAATAATTAGAAAATCTACCTATCCGAACACACACACAGAAACACACACACACACCCACACACACAGATATATATATATATATATATATATATATATTATATTTAGTTCTATCTTAAGCATTTGTTGTTAACATAATCATTGATCTTGACAAGCACCATTGTCCAAGTGGTTAATCGATTCGGCTTTGGTGTAAGAGGTCACAAGTTAGAAACTTTCTTTCGAACGTTTATTGACATGGGATATGTTGTCCCAATGATTTGTTGTATATAAAGTACCATTTCATAAAAAACAAAAAAAAATCATTGATCTCACATAATATATAAGAAATAAATAAATTCCCTCAATTTATCTAGATTCAACCGTTGATATGATGACCTTATACGTTATCTATGTAATTAAAATTGATCTGTCTTTTTCCAAGTAAATTATAACATAAAATATTAGAGGTTTTCATATTAAAACACGATGGTCAAGAAATTACATATCTATTTGGTTAGTGAAATAATTTTTATTTTAAGATATTACTTTGATTTACTCCATTTTCTAAGACAACATATAAATTTAGCCAGTGATGTTGTTCTTCTATATAAAATATATAAATTACAGATCTAATAATATCAATAACACACACATGCATATATATATTTATATATATATGCATGTATGTATGTATGTATGTATGTTTGTATGGATGCATTAATGATTTTTAAATAAGAAATTTCAAAGGGGTAAACAGGAAAACATACATATGAACCTTGGTCAGAAAAGAATTTTAATTCTATAATCATAAGGAAAAAGCAAAGGATATATATATATATATATATATATGTATGTATGTATGTATGTATGTATGTATGTATATTGGTTCACTCCCAATCCTTTCACTTTTTCCTCATAATTTTAGTACTAAAATCCTTTTTTGACCCGGATTCATGTGGTAAGTTTTCCTATTTACCCCTCTATAGTTTCTCATTTAAAATGTATTAATACATTGATTTGTAACAATATGTCTCTTTGTGTTTTGCTTTTACTGGTTTAACTTATGGTTCTATTTTATTTCACAATCAAGTTCAAACCTAAACATAAAGTCTCTTCTTACTCGCTAAAAGTGAAATCTCTATTCTCTTTGTTTTCATCTTTCATTGTATTTTGTCTTTAATATCAAGCTCAAAAGGAGCTAAAAATGATAACAAAATTTTAGCTATACAATACAATTATAAGAAAGTGTCACATGATATAATGGTAATATTTAAACTAGATGGTAGTCAGCCCTTTTTACCACTCACAACTCACTTGATTTTTCTAACTTTATGTAGAATTCATTTTTTAGATTCCATATCCATATATAATTTACTTCGAATCATTATAGGTCTTCACATTTCATCGATATTTCATTATAATGCCAGAAGATAAGTTTGTAAAATATTTTATAATCGAATAGTACAACATACTTAGAATTAATTTTCTCCATTTTCCCTACAAATAAGTAAGAATTAGTTTGCATAATGTAATTCAGTTTTTTAATAAATTAAGTTTAGTTCATAATTTTATATGCATAATTTTATATATTGTCAATAGAGTGAATCGAAGAAATAGTTTAAAGTGAAAATTCTTGCTTTAGACCAAATAGATACGTTAATTTCTTGGTCACCATGTTCTAGTGTAGAAAACGACTATATTTTATGTTATAATTTACCTAGGATCGATGACATTCAAGAACAAATTATTTTTAATTACAAAGATAATGTTGAACATCATATCAGTGGTTGGATCTAAATAAACTAAGGAAATTTGTTTTATATCATTTATTTTACATGAGATCAATGATTAAAATTAACAATAAATGCTTAAGACTGAATTATAGCCCTGAATATGTGTATGTGTGTGTGTGTGTGTATAAGTATGTATGGATAATTATACTTCTTAATTATTATACCTTTCATTTAGTGCATTATTTTTCAATTTATATTTAATTTATTAGCTTTCTTTCTTGCATTTTTAATATTATCATATATATCAGAAAATATGTTATTTTTAGCAAGATATAGTTTTCAAAGAATGTAACCAGTGAAATTTGAACAAAGATCATAGTTACTAGTTTGAGCTTGGACTTTGATAGAAATTTAAAAGTAGGAAGCTACTTCATAGGGAAGGTCAAATGTTTATTAGACAAAATCTGGATTCGAACCGGGGTGACCGAGATAAAAGTAAATAAAGAAAAGTGTGGTTATTATATAGTATATTATACTTTAAGTGTTATTTGTAGGACTTGAACTTGTGACCATCTTAAAATTATACTCAATCATGGAGAATCGAGTATTTACATTTTAAAATTATAAGAAAAATGGGAAATTTTGAGTGAAATTCGACTTTAAGATATATAGTGCAAGTTATTGTTTTTTGGTATAAAATATTTAAGTGCACATCTTATAATATCTTATATATATAAGTTGGTTTACTCTCGATCATCTTTCTTTTTCCTCATAATTTTAGAAATAAAATCCTTACTTCACCATGTGTATATTTCCTATTTACCCTTCTATAATTTTCATTTAACAAGTATCTGTATATTTAGCTGTAACAACATGTCTCTTTGACTTATGCTTTTATTGGGTTAATTCATGGTTCGTTTTTAATTTCACAATGAAGCTCAAACCCAAAACACAAGTTTCTTCTTACTCATCAAAAATAAAATGTCTATTCTATTTGTTCTCGTCTTTCGTTCTCGTCTTTAGTTCTAGTTAATATTTAATCTCAAGCTCCAAAAAAGTTCAAAATGGTATCAAAATTTCAATTGCATAACTCAATTATCAGAAAGAGTTACATAATATTATCATGACCATTTAAACTTGATGTTATTCAACTCTCTATCCCACTCATGATTCAATTGATTTTTTCTAACTTTATGAATAATTCATTTTTTTAGATTCTATATATATAAACAATCTAATTTGTATCATCGTGGGTCTTTACTTTTCATTGGTATTTCATTGTTATGTCGGAAGATAAGTTTGCATTATATTATAGAATTGAAAGATGCAACATGTTCAGAATGTATTCCCCATTTTTCTCATATATAAGTAAGAATTAGTTTATAATGCATTTCAATTTTTATGAATTTAGTTTAGTTTAAGATCTTGTATGTACAATTAAAAAATTGAAAATTATTTCAATCATTTGTTAGTTATTTTTCAAAGAATATCCTCAATACTATTAAACCAAATTACTTCATATGTAATTTGCAGGATTATTTTTGGATATATTTTCTCTAAATATGCATAATCTATTTGTTGGTAATTAGCAATGAAAATAAAGAAGGCCCAAAGTTAAATTCATAATAATAACCTATTGAAAATCAATATATGGTGTCTAAGTTATTTTAGGATATTAAAAGAATAAAGATAAATCAACTTGAAAATTTGTTATTATGTAATTTTTAGCTCTAATATTTCTCATGTAACTAATTTAGTAAGTCCAAGTATAAGGGTTGTTTCTTTGCTTCCCTCCTTTTGTTAGATTTGCTCATTTTATGTTCATTTTATTACATTTTACTAGACATACCAATGTTGTTCATTCCTTAGGAAAAAATATTATTTTTCCTCCATGATTAATAGGTATATTTTTACATTTATCCCTCTAAAATATCTTATTTAACATGCTTAATATATTAACAATATGTCTCTTTGACTATTTCTTTTGTCAGTCTTGTGTATTCTATTTAATTCAATTTTATTCTCCGTGACATTCAAACCCAAAGCATAAATTTACCTTTTTTCTCATCAAAAATAAAATATATAGCAAGGTCGAAATATTGATGATACTCAAATCTCTTTCCTACTCAATTCACTTAATTTTTTCCCTCTATATATAATTTTTTTTTTTTATATTTCAAATCCATAAACAATTTTCTTTAAATAGTCGCAAATCCTGATTTCTCATTAAAATTGCATCTATTACCTTAGTAGGTAGTCTATAAATTATTTTAGAATCAAAGGTATAAGATGCTTCGAATTTGTTTTGTTCTCTCTTTTCCATATAAGTAACAATCTATATATATAGTATATTTTCATTTCTTGTTTTTATAAAGAAAGTTTAGGTCATGATTTTAGATGCACATATTGAAAGTGATTTCGGTTATTTATTTCTTAATTTTTAAAGAATATCCTCAACTATATTAAATACCTTTTTATGCAATTTATAGTTTTATTTTTTATTCTTTTGTTCAATCTAATTATTGATAATCTATAACGAAAACTAAAATATGTTGAAAGTCAAATTATTTATATTGAATTTCTTCGAAAACTATGAGTGGTGTCTAAGTTGTGTCTATATAATAAAAGTAGTTACAAAAAATAAAATCCATTTTTTGGCAATTCATAATTTCTCTCTAAAATTTCTCATCTAAATAATTTTGATGAATCCATGTGATAACAATTGTTTCTTGCCTTCTAGCTTTGATTAGTTTTTCCTATTTTATATTCATTCTGTTCAATTCAGTAATTAGTTACTTATCTGAAATCTCAATCTAAACTTAATATATCAAAAAATAAATTACAATACATTATACAAAATAATCCTTACTTATTTATAGGGAAAAGAGAGAAGACAAATTTCCTAATTAAAGTGGGATTGAAGTACATATACAAGTATGGTAGAACGATCAAAAATTTAAATTCTTTGTATTGAACCACCTGAAACATTATGAATGATGTTTACATTGTGTTAGAATACTAAAAGAATAAAAAAATCAAATTGAAATTTGGCAGCGGAGTACCTTTCAGCTCTAAAATTTCTCACTTAATTGATTTTAAGAAATATAGTTGTAACACTTTTCTTATCTTTCCCCTTTAGTTGTTTAGTCCATTTTATATTCATTTTATCATACATACACACATACATATATATTGACACATACTCGCATGCACATATATACATATATGTATATATGTATGTATATGTATATATACAGTTTAACCCGTAGGTAATACCATTTTCTTCTCATCCAAAAATTTCTCTGTTCACTATCTTTTCCTTTTAGTTCACTAGATTCTTTTATTACTCTATGTATTATTCACTCATTTTATTCCATTACTATAACAATTTTCTTCGAATTCTTAAACATGTTCACTTTTATTGAATTACGTTTATTATCATAAACTAAAAGTCTTTGCAATATGAATTGAAAGTATAACATAGTAATAATTTATATTCTTCATCATTTTTCCTGAAGATAAGTAAGAATTAGTTTGTATAATATATTTTATTTATTATTTTTATAAATTAGGTTTGAATCATGATTTTAGATGCATAATTGAAATAAAGAAAATGAATACAATAATTTATTTATTTATCAGAGATTAATGTCGTATTGGTAGCCATACACCTCTAGCACCCAATATACTTATATTATATGCTGTAACGATACCTAATTGATTGTAGGATGATTGTCAAGTAGTAAAATAGATAATAAAATCACTGAACCTGTCAAATCTCACAGCGCAATGATAAAGTATAATATCAATCACATATATAAAATGGGTGGTATAGAAAATAATGAAATAAACCATCACATATCAGAGCGTAGTTCAATAAAGTTATAAAAACTAGTGATAGAGTTTATACAACTAATAGATAAACTCAAATATCTATCTCTAAATGAAGTATGTCGAGCATTATCAGGCCCTAAAGTGTCACACAACTGAATAAGAAATAATAAGCTCAAAATATAAGTATGTGAAAATGTCTCCTCTTACTAGTCAAATGCACAACTCCATTTTATGTCCCACACATGTTATTTAGTCTACTCATTTAAGAGTACCCAAGGAAACAAGAAGCAAATCATAAAAATCGAATCAAAAAACAGTCTGGTATGAATGATAAACAACCATAAAATACAATTAAAGTCGATATCGTATATAAGATATAGGGTGTGGACAATTGTACTTGACATGTCCTTGCATCCAAAGAGTTAGGAGATAAATATATATGCCAATTTACTATGACCATCATCATATGAGTGTACTATAAGTCATAGCACAATGTTGGCTGTCTAGGTATTCATGTCCACTGTAACAACCCAATATTTTCAACCATTCGTATCCGCACATGTCAGACTTGAATTGCTCAAAATACCGTATTGTAAATAAAATTTGGCAAATCTCAGAATATACAATAAATACATAATCACATATCACAGACACAAAGTATTTAATAATGCAGCGGAAGTAAAATAGATAGTAGTTCATGAAGCTACTATATATATAAGATACATCAGAGTTAAATAATATACAACAGAAGAGTAACAAGATACATCAAGTACAAATCAAAATACATCACTGCAAAAACTGGATACTGAAAACAAATAGATGACTGGATCTTCAAGCAAAGCTCCAACTCCAAAGGTGAGTCTTGAATGCTGAATCACTCAATCTGACTCGAGCGTAAAGAAAAATACAAAACAGTCGAGTCAGGACATAAATACTTATGAACTGTACATAAACTCAAGTGAACAGTAACAAAATGCATCAATAACTTAAAGGATGCTTGGGATCGCCCATCCTTTAAGGATCCGTTAAACTATTTACTATGTAGTAATATTGCGCTACAATAATAATGTCTACAGTAAAATAAACATACTTTTAAATAGCGTTCCGGGCTACCCATATCACCCTTCACACATAATAGTCCCAGTAGTCCATCCAATATCATGCCATCCCCACTCCGGGTGACTGTCATAGGATACCACACGGGCTACGGGAGAAAAACAAACTCGTAGTAAAGGCTCGGTATGGTAGGTGACACGGCACACAAGGCAATGGCAGGGTAGATATACCAATTACACACACGGGCTGGTGGTAACGCAGCAGCCACATACGCCCACCTCGGAACACACTCCCAATCAAAATCGAAGGATGGCCATCTAATCAATCACTAGTAAGAGTATAGTATCGAAGGAATGTGTCCGATCGGAGGAATGACCTCACTTGGCCCAAGATCGCTCCTGTTTTAGCCACCTTATGCCAACTCATGGGAGTTGGGTCCACCTAATATACCTCAAGAACGTCGCCACCATCCTACTTCATTCTGGAATCTCCACCGCGTACACGGTTGTCAAAGTGGTTTTCGGAGTTGGCAGAGAGTATGACGACTTCCGATCCCGGTCTCTTTAACAACCAAACATTATTATAACGCCGTAGTCATTTCAAAATAGTTTAAACTTCAAAAAGATCAAATCATTTCATTTCAAACTATATTTCTTTCAAAATAGTCTATACTTCGAAAACAAAACCATTTTTATTCAAAACTATTTATTCAATCAAAATAGTTTATACTTCGAAACCAAAATCATTTTTATTTCAAAAATACTTATTCAATCAAAATAGTTTATACTTCGAAACCAAAATAATTTTTATTTCAAAACTATTTATTCAATCAAAATAGTTTATACTTCGAAACCAAAAACATTTCAAAACTATATTCGCATTTCCATTTCAAACATATATTCACGTTTAAAAAAATTCATAATACTTTCAAAGTATAACTTTTCCGAAACCAAAATACTTGAAATCATTACACTTTGAAAATCATAACATTCCGAAATCATACATTTGAAATCAATCTTTTAATTCTTTACACATTACAAATTTATTCCATTAAACCAAAATTTCAAATTTCCAATTTAATTCAATTCAAACCAAATCAGTTTCAATTCAGTTTAGTTTTCTAACAAAACATTTCAAATCTTACAAATTTCAAATATAGATTTGATCTACAAAATAAACATCCAATTTTAATATATTTCCAAACTTTAATATCCCACATTTCAAAACTAAACTTTATAATTCCATATATTCATATCTCAAATCTAATTTCATTATTATTTCGTTTTGAAATATTCATTTCATAAATCCAACATTATTAAAAAACTTAAATTACAATTAAACCAAATATCTTTTCATACAAATATAAACTTCAAATATTCCTTTATCAAATAAATCAAAACCAAATATTATTCCACATTCATATTCTTTATCAAAATAAAGATCAATCATTTCCAAACCATTTCAAAATCATTAAAATATCATATCCTTTCAAAACCTCATTATCATATCATTATTTGAATTCAAATTCAAATATTCAAATTTAAATATCATTTTAAAATCAAACATATCATTCATTTATTATTTCAAATATTATTACAAAACACCTTTCAAAATCACATTCACCAATTCATTTATCTTATTACATTTCATTCCATTTAACACATAACCAAGTAAACTTAAGTTAAATTCAAATTCAATTTAAATTCCTTAAAAATTCAAATTTAAACATTAAAATATATTCAAAACTCCTTATTTTCATAAATAATAAATTTTCAAAAGTTAAATCATTTAACACTTCAAAATATAACACAAACAGTGTTAAATTTTATAACATTTCAAAACATTGTCAAATTAAAGCCACGACAACATTTATACAGTACTATAGTAGCTTATAGTTTCCAAACTAGTTTAGTTCAAGAATAAAGGCATTTATAACATGCCATAATAGATATTTAGTTATTTCAAACATAGTCAAGTTCAAAAACAACAGCATTTAAAATGCTGTCAAAAGACTACAACATTTTGAAAATGCTATAAAATTCCAGATTTTATTTTAACTTTTCAAAACAATAAAACTTCAATTTAATAAATTTTAAACTTATAAATCATATTTGTAGACTTCAAAATTTCACATTTAAATAATTTCAACATATGATTTATCATAATAAAATATTAAGATCAAATATTCAATTTAAAAACTCCATTAATTTATTAAGTCAAAATTCACTATTTATTAACTTAAAATTTTAATAAAGCTTAACATTTTACGTCAAATATCATTTCAAAAATTTAAATTTAATTTCCATTATTTATTTACATTTTAAAATAAAATTTAAAGTCAAAAATCACAATTACTTCAAATTTACATACTTAAATTCACAATTTCAAGACTTAATTTTTAATTTTCTTAAAACCATAAAATATTTATTTTTAAATCAAAATTTCATACTTTTAAAAAAATACATATTTTAATAAAAATCATTTAAAAATATACCACGGGGTCTGTATATAATTTTCTAACCTAGGTCAAGTGATACGGATATATATCATTTCAATCCGTAGTTTACAAAGAAAACCCGGGTTCTATCATTTCAAACCCGCAATCCCAAGTCAAATAAAATACAATAAAATTGCTCAGGCCTATCATTTCCGCCCATAATGATTTTTCCCTAATCTAAAGTCCGTTTGAGTATGTATCATTTCAACCCATAGTGATTCTATTCTAACAGGGAACTTGCAGTGTGAATATATGCATAAACAATATAAACAATGTCAATGTCACAATATAATGTCATATATCAGATGTCAGGTGATAATTAACAGTTTTAACATGGTAATAACATGGCATAGCATATCATATGATCATCATTAACTTGCATAACATTTTATATTACTAAACACTTGTCATCAATTCACTATTTCATAAGTATAAATGTCAGAGTGAGAAAGACTCACCGTTTCAAGCTGAAGACCACTACGACACACAAAACGATTCCAAAGGCAGGACAAGCACGATACAGCACGACTAGTGATTCAAATGAGTGGAGAGAGCCAAAATATCATCCTATCACAACAACCAAAACAAGACAATGCAATATAACATATGAATATATTTAACACAAAACGATATAGAAACAAATTGAAATACAAAGCAATAAAGAGCAAAGTGACTTGACCTTGCCTTATCACTCAAATGCATAGCCTAAGTGGAGCATACATTCAGCCATGATCAGGTTTAGCTCGGGTATGGCATCCGTAAAGCACGGGTAGAAGGAATATAAAAGGTAGGGTTTGCAACATGAAGCATATCAATGGACAAGGCAAAATAGGTGAAGTTTTTGGTGCATTTTGGTTCGACTATGACCCCATATAGGCTCGGCCATGGGGTCTTCATGTCAGTTCAGATCCGGATAGTAGTGAAAGGGGCAGCCAAAGGTGAAGTAGATGAAGGTGGTGGTGGCTAAGGGGTGGCCAAAAGCAACTATGAAGGCAATAGTGGAGTACAGGGCTTGGCTTGCATTGTTTTGTTGAAGTGCTTTGTAAATTTGAGGTGGTGGCTTCATCTAATGGTCATGGCCAGAGGTGGTGGTCAGAGGAGAGGGGTTGGTGCTGCTGTATATGGTGGTGAGGATGGTGGTCAGCAAGGAGAGAGGTGAGGCCAAGCAAACTTGAAGAAGAGGAAGGCTAAATCAATGAAGAAGAGGGAAAAAATGTGAAAAGAAAAGCCATTGTTTTATTTACTTTTTTTTTCTTCATGGCCGTGATTTTTAGGGGATGAGAAGTCTTCCCTTTCACGTGAAAAAGAAAGAAGAATACACGACTGAAGAATGGAGTTAAGGCAGCCAATTGAAGAGATGTTGGTTGAGAAATGAAAAGACAGAATACAAAAAGGCTTAAGCAAATAAAGAGTCACAAACCTTTCAAATTTCCACCATTTATTTTTAAAATTTAAATACATGTAAAATATGTATAAATATAGATAAAACACGAAAATATAGTAAATAAACAAAAATAAATAAATAAATATTAGTTAAATATAATTAAATTAAGAAAATAACAAAGAAAATGTAAATTAGGCTTGAAAATTTGAAAATAAATGAAATGAACTTTGGGAAAATTGTATGTACATGAAAAATATTTATAAATAAAGATAAAAACATAAAAATAAAATTCATACATAAAAATGAATAAATAAATTTTAATTAAATATAATTTAAATGAAGAAAATAGCAGAAAAATAGAAACTAACCTTTAAAAATAGAAAATGAATTCAATGAGCTTTGGAAAAATTCAAACATCACTTTAAAAATATTTAAAAGGTAAAAATATATGTAACTTAACATATAATAGAATTTAGAATAAGATATGACAAATAAAAAAATATATTTATATAATTTAAAATAAACAATATTGTTAAATAAAACAATTTACACCTAATTTTGTAAAAAGCATAACTTTCACAATATTATTCGGATTTCAACGAAACGAAAAGCATTGTTCTTAAAATTTTATTTACTTTCATAACAAAATATAAAAATCAAATTTTCAAACTTTTAAAATTTAAATTTAAAAGTCAAAGTTTGACCAGATTGACCAAAATTCACCTTTTTTGCAAAATATTCAATATATTCAGGTTTGAAGTTATTATTCACATACCAATCAAAATTTATATTTAAAATAACAAAATTAGTTCATTTAAATAAATAAAACAAAGTTTTTTTTTTGAAATCAGGAATTCAAATTAGAATAATTTAAATATACAATTAAAATAATCACAAAATACAGGGTTGTTACATCCACAAAACCTATGTCCTCTGACTTCCATAGAGTACACTCGATGATGGTCATAGTAAATTGGCATATATAGTTATCTTCTAACTCTATGACGATGGTTATAGTAAATTGGCATATATACTAAAAGATATGGTGCGTTATAGGTATTGTTGAAGTATCACAAAGACTAAGATTCACAGGACAAATAAACATAAACATAAACATTAGAAACATTTAAATGGTAACTCATTATTCAAAATAAAAGTTCGTAAATAAGTCTGAAAAACATCACATGTCTCAAGTACCAAATACATATGTCTTATGAAAAATACATCCCAATCTCATAAAATCAGAGTCTAATAAAGTAATCATCCCTCTCATAAGCGTCAATATATCAAAAGCCAAATGAAAAGAAGACTGAAAAGAAAAAGAATACATGAAGAACTCCTAGAATGTATCTCAAAGAAATTTGAATCAACTATTACCTCTGCTGGCCTATGGGGGAGAAGGGGAAATAAAGGAGTGGGTCAGACTATTAGTCTAGTGAGTGAAAGTTACGACTAGTATTTTAAGAAAGATAAAGATAATAGACTTAGTAACAGTTTTAGTATAAAAAGTAAATAGAGAAAAGATAAAACTGGGATAAAATACCATTTCTGATTCTCTTTGCTTTGGTTGTGATTATTTGCACTTGTCTTAGATTACTGCTTTCATTAGGTTGAAACCCTAATCCTTTTTTAATTAGGCTGAATCCTCATTCTACCCGTTGATCGGGCTTCTAACTCTGTTGTGCCACTGTCAGCTAGTTCCATCATGTAGGTCCCATAGCAAAAGACACCTGTTTAGTGCTTGGAACGCAGTCGCGACTTATCAATGCCGCACGCTCGGTCATTGTTGGAACACGCTAACTGTCGCCCCTTCTTGTGACCCCTTACCTATCAAGATAAGCATTCTCAGCCTCACCTTATCTGTTATGAGACACTACACCAGAAATGCCATTTTGCAATGGTTATGAGCCGTTGCAAACAGATTTTGCAACAGCTTTGCAACAACCCTGTATTTTGTGATTTTTTTTTTATTTTAATTATTTTAACTTAAATTCTTGATTTAAAAACTTTATTTTATTTGTTAATGTGGATAACTTTTGTAATTTTAAATATAAATTTTGATTTTTGTGTGAATTATAACTCCGAACCTGAATAAATGGAATATTTCCAAAAAAGTGGATTTTGGTCAAAATGGTCAAACTTTGACTTTCAAATTTAAAATTTAAATATTTTAATTTTTTAATTTTATCTTTTATTATGAAAATAGATTTAATTTTAAGAATACTACTTTTCGTTTCACTGAAATTGGATTAATATTGTGAAAGTTATGCTTTTTACAATATTGTGTGTAAATGGTTTTATTTAACAAATTTGTTTATTTTAATTTATATAAATAATATTTTTGTTTGTCAAATCATGTTCTAATTTGTGTAACATGATATGTTATGTATATATTTTATTTTTAAAACATTTTTAGAAGTGTAATTGAAAATTCCAATGTCAGTTGTATTTTGTTTACAGTTTTTAATTTTTAGTTTCAATTAATTAAGGTAATTCTTTATTTATTTATTTTCTTATATTTTCTTAAGACCTTATTTTATTTTCATTTATACTTGAGTTTTTTCATTATTTATTTTATTTACTCGACTTTTATTTATTTAGAAGTGTTGTTGAAGTTATTCAAAGTCAGTTGAATTGTATTTACAATTTTTAATTCTAGTTTCCATTTAATAGAGTATTTACTTTACTTATTTCCTTCTTTTCCTAAAACTATTTATTTATTTTTCATAATATCGATCTCTACCTTATTTTTCTATTTTAATTATTTATACATTTATTTAGTAATTAAATGGATAAGTGTTTAGATTCTTATTTATTTCTTGGAAAGAAATTTCAAATATATATACACGTTATTGCTTTAAAAGGCATACCTTTAAAATGTATTTAATTTAACGTTATTGTATTGATTTGTTTGTCATAGCTTCTTGTATACACCTTTATTTAATATATAGGAAACCCATAAATTAAGATACGTTACCTATTTTTAATTAAAGGCATACGTTACGTTTTGATTTATTACCTCTTTATCTTTCCATCCATTGATTTCATATCATAACTCCTCCATATTTGTTGCCGTTTATTCCCTTAACCCTAGCGCCTCCATCATATTTCATGTGAAAACATCACTTTTTCACTTCACAGTACATGCATGTTCAGATCTGAAGAAAAATCTTTGGGTAATGTCTCTTCTTCTTTTTCCACGTTTTCTTCTTTGTTTTGCCTTGTTTTTCACTTGAATTTGCCTTGATCTTCACTATGTTGCTCGGCCCGTAACCCTACCATCTTCTCCATCGACCACCACCACTTCCTTCCCCATATAACCCACAGCCTAACATCATTCTCCTCTGACCTGAAAGTGCTTTGATCATCCCTTGCACAAAACTCCACTAAAACAATGCCAAACTCCTTGAATTTATACCTAGCCAAGCCTATATTCACATCCACTTCATTTCCTTACCATGGCCACCTCCTTAGCCTCCACCACCAGCAAGTACCACACCTGAACACTACTACTAACATCTGACCTGACCTGAATTAGCCCCTGACCAAGCCCAAATGTGCCAAGGCCGAGCCCAAAATGATGAACAAACCACCTCTCTTTTGCTTGCCTTTTTACCTTCCTCATGTTGTAAGCTCCAAACCCTTTGTCTTTTTGACTAAGCCTTGTTATTTTCAGATCCAAACCTGACCATTACCACCTAAAAACATCCAAGGCCGAACCAATATAGCCTTGTAGCTGAGCCTATGTGGGTAAAGGTCAAGCAAATTCGATGGGAAAGTTTGGCGATGTCTCTTGTTATTTCTATTTCCATTTTGTTTCAATAGATTTTTGGTATTGTAAAAATATCTATATATGGTTTGTTTCATTGTTGAATCAAGATTTATATCTTGGCTCTCTCTCCACGCAAATCAAGTCGTGCTATCATGCTTTCTGGATCTTTATTTATGTGTGTTTGATTTGCGAATTCTATCTTTAAAGAGGTGAGTTTTCACTCATAACATTTATACTTATATAATTTGTGAAGTGATAATAAGTGAATGCGTAGAATTGTTATATCATTTTATACCTGCCTATGATGTTAATTGTATGATGTTAAACCCTGTTATAAACTTGTCTCATCATCTGTTATGTTTTACTTTATTATACAGTGTATTTATTTCCGTTTCTCACACTGCAAGTTCCCTGTAGAATAGAATCACTATGGGTCGAAATGATACATACCAGAACGGACTCTAGAATAGGGAAAAATCATTACGGGATGAAATGATAGGCCTGGGTGATTTTTATTTATTTGTATTTGTCTTGGGATTTTGGGTTTGAAATCATCAAAACCCGGAAATTTTACTAATTACGGATTTAAATGATAATTTCCGTATCACTTGATTTAGGTGTGAAATATTATCCGGAGCCGTGGTTGATTTCAAAATATGATTTCTTATAAATTTCATGTATTGTAAACGAAAAAAAAAAATACGAAATTTGACTTATGTTGGATTTAAAATGGTTAAGCAGTGATTTTCTAAAAGGTTAAATGGCATAAGTTAATAGATGGTTTGAGCTGTAGTGTGAAAGTTTGATTTAATGTAATAATGGGAATTTAAGTAAAAATGGAATTATAAGATTAACTTGGTAATTAATAAAATCGATGTTTGAATTGGATAAATATAGAGTAAAAGGAAATATCAAGTTATTTGTAGAATAAAGTAAGCAACTTGTAGTGTATTTTGAATTTATGTAATTAGTTTGAAATGTTAAATAAATGGATAGTTAAATGGAAATTTGGAATTTAACTTGACTTGGAATTGTGAGGTTTGGTTTTAAAATGGAAGTTTAAGTAAATTAAATAAAAGGGAAATTTAGTTTAATGTATGAAATGGTAATTTGAAATTTAAGTGATAAATAACTGTTAAAAGGTAAAAAATGGGAAATTTGTACACTTGAATTTAATAAGTTAAATTATTGATATTTTTTATGAAATTTACTTTACAAAAATCATAAGTTCAAGGGTATTTAAATGACCATTTTATAGTGGAAATATGAAATTTTATAAGTTAAAAATGGTTTAAATTGAAGTTTATTTATGGCTGAAATTCTACTATAAATCTGAAATTTCAATATTTAAAGTGTTTAACTGAATAAATGAACTCAGGCTAATTTTGTGGGAATTGAATATTTGATTTAAAGGAATAGTAAATTCACTTTTTAATGGTTTAAATGAATGATTTTAATTTGGAATTATAAATCATTTTGAAATTTATAACCACAGGTACACTGCTTTGTGTGTCATGTGATTTCCTTGTGATTATTTGATGCACACCTTTGATTTTAAGAGTGTGGCTAGAGGTGAGCGGTTACTCCAGCTCTACGCTACCTTAGTCACAGTAACACTGTTATTTGCATTGTTTACTTTAATATGGATATTTCTAGGATAGAGTTTATTACTACTTAATTGATGGTTTGACTGATCCTTAAAGGATGGGCGATCCCAAGCATCCTTTAAGTTATTGTGCATTGCTATTACAGTTCACTTGAGTTGGTTTACATTGTATAAGTATGTATGTCCTGACTCGAGTGTTTGTGTTTTATTTTACGCTCGGGTCAGCCTGAGAATCACAGCTTTGGATTCACCATCTGGAGCTAGAGTTTTGCTGGAGCTTATCTGTCTATCTATTCGTCTACTTCTTCCAGTTAGTTCATATTCGGTATCTGTCTCTGTATTGTTGTTTATGTATCCTGACTTCTATCGTATCTATTTTACTATGAAATTTTGTATATGTTTTGAGAGTATGTATATAGTAGCTTCATGAACTACTATGGTATTTTATTTCCGCTGCGAGTATTCTGATATTTCTATGTCTGTGATTCTGTGAATGATTTTATTTGCTCCAAAATTTATTACAATCTGTTATTTTGAATTATCCAAGTCTGACATGTGAGGATTATTGTCGATTTGAATAGTCCAAAATAGAGGGTCGTTACAAGCTTTAAGCCATTGCTAAATTGGCAGTGGTAAAAAATTAGCAACGGCTCTCAACCGTTGCGAAACAATAATTAGCAACGGTTCAAAGCCGTTGTAAAACCTTATTTTACAACAGTTTAGAGCCATTGCAAAACCAGACGTAGCAGCGGCTAGCAGCCATTGCGAAACCAAAAGTAGAAACGGCTCAAAATCGTTGTAAAATGCTTATTTTACAATAGTTTTGAGCCGTTGCTACTTTTGGTTTTGCAACAGCTCTAAACTGTTGCTAATTTTCATATTTTTTATATAAAAGTATTGCTTTTTCGGCCCTCCTATAGTAACAGTCATTTAATTATCATACTCAATACAAACATTTGCAAATTTAACATAATATCACAAAAGAAAGATCATTAAACCCAATATTTTTCATGGAATCAACACAAAGACCAAACATAACAAATCTTGAAATTACAACGTTCAACAATAATACATTACACTACATAATTGATCAGTAGCAGCAACAACAATAGTATTACGGTGTACAGTACATAGTTTGACAAGCAAGTTACAATGTACAATGTAGAGATCTATCGTTAATCGATACATAATTCATTGTCTTGACGCCTTCCTCTAATCTGTTCCTGCCTGATCATCATTGCTGCAAAACTAGTCATATATCACTGGATGACAAGGTAAAAGGACATGTCATATATCACTGGAATGTCCTAAGCATACTCAATATGGTAAAAAGACATGTCAGATATGTTTATGTATTGACAAATAATGGAGTAATAAATTTACTGTGCATTCTTTTAATGAAGCAAAATTCCTTTTAATGAAGCAAATTTTTTTAATTAGATCCAACAAGAAAAATTATTTTAGATCCCATCAAAAAAAGGAAAAAAAATTCTAACAATGAGTGATGACGAATTTAAAAAAGATAAGCTATTTCGATGTAACAGGGGACTAAGCGCAAAATCTCTAGAAAAAAAATAATATATAGATCATTTGAGCTGGTGGCCATTGATCATTCAAAACTTGCTCTAAATTTTAATTTTAATTTTAATTAGAAATAGAACCAGATCACTTTTATCACTTGAAACTCGTGTTGTTGATACATATTTTGTTAAATGTCTAAATAAACAGAGTTCTGCTTAGGTGAGTGTTAAAAAAAATACCTGTTTAATCTGAAATGTAGGTTATAGAACTTTTTGTAGTCTTCTTTCAAGATTTTATGAGTTGGACTTGGTTTGTCAATGTTTTGTTTTAAAATAACTTTTTGAAAATCAATTATTAAAGTCAGTCATTCTAAATATATCAAAGGCCCATGCATATGTATTCAATTTTAGTTAAAGTTGTGATGGTAAAGAAAAACTTATTACTCCTTTCTTTTAGTTATGGTGCGCATATCTAAACCTGAAGCAAATATAATTGTATGAATCTTCACAGAAAACCAGAAGTAAATATTATGTTTGACAATTTTCTTGAAAACACTTCAGCATTTTGAAATTATCTTTCGAAAAATGACCGAGTAATTCTTCTTTTATGATTAAGTTTCGACATGTTTGAATCTTGAATTTCTTTTAACTATAATTAAGTTCTAATTTACTAAAGGGGCATCATTCATAATTGCACATTGTTTTTGACCGTGGTGTCGTATAATTAAGCTTCCTTCTGTTTTATATGCACCTTATAATTCCATATGTATTTCTCTTTCCGTTATAATACACAAGTTCCAATCCAAAATGGATTGTGTAATAGCCATCCATTTGAATTACATAAAAAATTGTTATTGCAACCATCAGTGAAAGCTAATTCGTATTTCTACGTTACAATGCATATATGTATGTTGCCTATATTGTTTTCCCTCATTGTTTTCTTCCATGTTTTAGACATATTGAAAACATAGGGCTCGTAACACATAAGAAAATGAAAACAAAAAAAGAAAAATGAGAATGACATGTGCTGTCCTACCCACAAAATGTATATGCGCCAACAATCTACTTTACCAAACATGTACATGGATTTAATAAAGTGAGTTTTAAAAACCTCCTAGAAAGTATTACTGTACGGAGTTGATTTTATTCATTTAATTGAAAATACGATGTTCTGCATACAGACTATTATTATTAGCTACCATCAGTTTAGATATCCTTAAACAAGCAACACGTGTAAAATTTTAACTCTGACAAACTAGTAATAATTTTTATAAAGAGAGGTATGTCTGAATTTGCAGGCATAAGATTTCAGGCAACAAGGAAAGAAAGTGAAGAGAAAAATTTAAGAAGATCAAACTTGCTATCTTAGGCATAATCGTTGCCTTAATCCTCATCATAATCCTGACAATTTGCCCTGGATTCAAATGCCCAATTTAGATAGCAAATAAGCGAATACTAATCTCGCTTATAGTAGAAATTCACTAGCTTACGCATCGTGTGCTGTATACAAACTAACCTTCAATATCACAACCATAACCTCCAATTCCAGCACTACCCCGTACCTGTTATGTTAATCAAAATATCATAATTACACCATAAAAAGTGCACATTTTTGTAAAAGGACTCAACAAATATAACTCAAAGTATCATGTGTTTTTTAACTAGACAACTGTGAATACCTTGATGTGCAGTCACACATTCATTAGATTAATTCTCCACATCCTTTATTTTTTAGGTAGCAGTGAAGGTTGGTGTGGTAATATGAACCGTGATGTTATAAACAATCTATAACAGTGTCATATCTTCAGGTAATATTTAAAATGAGAAATCGACCTGTTAATGTTGTCGTATACTTTTTAAGTGTAATTTTCTCCTTTTCAAATTGGATCTTTATGTCCCTATCTGTATTTGAAGGTAATTAGTTACTTAGAATAGTAAGTTTCTACCCATCTTGCACACAAAAATATATACTCATGCTCTGACATAATGATGGTTTATAACACATTTCTTTGTAGAAATCTCCTTCGAACTCTCACTTAATTTTTATTTCTAAGAGAGAACTTTTCCACTTGCATATAATAATCAAATAAATTTTCAAATTATAATTTAAAAGAAGTGCATGGATATTAAATATGTATATGTTTCTTTTACAATCTTACATCTCTTACAATGGTATTTTGAGTAATATTAATGCAACTGCATAGTCTTATCCATGCGTAATCCAAAATTTTGAAAAACTTATCTGAGGGTAGTGCTTTTTTTTATTGGCAGCTGTATTTTTGCTCATGCTAAATTTATTTTACTTGCTGCACATGGGTTAATAATTAGGAAAAATAATATATACCTGCTCTCGCGTCTAAAGATGTCAAATTGAAATCTATGGATGGCACACATAGGCAAATTAAAACTAGTTTCATAAACTATTCATTCTTAAAGTTAAACAGAACTTCCATAAGAATCATTTCTAATTAATAAGTGATACAGTCTACACATAGGCAAAAACATGCACAAGAAAAAAAGCATGCACAAACTTGTGGGAACATATTATCAAAATTTGGAGTAGGACTTAAATTTGCGTATAAAAACTTAATTTTAAGTACACAAACTTAGTGTTAAGGACTGTACATTTATTTTCATTAATTTGGTATAGATTTAATGAAATTCAAGAGATTGGAAAACAGATCATTTATTTTCATTAAGTTGCTAGTTTTACATGCATCATCAATTCATCATCCAATAATTTATGTACATTTCAGTATTTTCCAATGCTACTAGTTTCAGCATCCAATGCCAAAAAATAGTTGTTAGGAAGCATGGAAGATGATCTTTTTTCTTTCTAATTGTTAAATCAAGTTAGGTTTAATTCGATTTGATTTTACAAAATGCACTGAACGTCCAAATTGCATTTTGTTTACCATACATTTTGCAGTAAATGTGAGCTATCTATTGGTACCAAATGTGAGTCAGGTTAGACTTGAAGTTGTACCCTACCTGTTCTATTTTAATGGAAGGGTAAATTTTAAAATTGTTGGTAAAATGATTACACCAAAATATTCTCTGATGCCAATATATGTTTTAGGATACTGAATACCGAATAATTAACGTTCTTATCTTTACGTAAATATAATACTCTTTAATTTATCATAGGATGCCATTTCTAAGTTAATATGTTTCCATACGGAATCACATATATAATATCAAATTCAATTATCTCTGGGGCGAAGATTCTCCTCATAAAAAGAAGCGGAAAAGAACTGCAAGATATAGTGCAAAAAAGTAGTACTGTAAAAGTTTAGTACACATCTTAAAAAAATTTCAACCAGACAAATAGTTATGTAGGACTCTGGAAAAAAGATACTTTTATTTAAAACAAAGAGCAAAAAGTTAGTGGTCTTAAGTAGAGAGAAAGGAACAGTCAATCTCAACCTCTAAATTTATATTCAAATTATCAAGTGTGTTAGCAGAATATAAGTAGAAAACAATAGAAGCTAAGTTGAACAAACTACAAAATAAACATCTTCTTGCATTCAGTATCAACCAATCTTCTTTCTTATTCTCCTCCTTGGTACGTCATAGCTAATTATTTCAACAAATCTAGTGAGTTTACTTACTTCTTCTAACCATCATTGCAATATATAAAACTTCAAAAGTTCACTTTTTTCCTTTTTGATTTCATTTTATATAGGAAAAAGGCGGACTGAAGCCATTAATGGTTGAAGGGAAGATTATAAAGAGAAGAGAGTTGCATGGAAGTTTTCAGATTTGTGCACCACGTACGTGCTGTGCATGTGCACCAAAAAAATTAAATGCACATGCATGTTTTAATATGAAATGTCTATATAACACATTGGCCTCAATAGCATGCGAATTATTAAGTATATGTCAAAAAGAGAATCTAAATTCGAAGTACGTGATTACTACTAGAAATTTGCAAGTGCATTTCAATATATGTACTGCAAGGCAAAATAATTCATTTAGGGTCCTGTATTGGAAGTCTTACAAAAATATAGGATGTTTATGACAACAAACAACCTGTTAGTTTTTTGGAATCTAACACGGAAAAACCCAAAAGTAACTTCCTTAGTGGAAATGTCAAAAAATTTGATAAAAAATCTGTATGTTTGAGTAGTTGGGTAAAAAAGAACATACCGAGATATTTGGTACCTCGATTAGCCTTCCTATTGGGACAAAGCCAAGGATTTGATAAAGGGAGAGCCAATTTTTTATACCGACTTATCTGTTACAAAACTTTTAACATAACATAAATTATATGGTATAACTATTAATCAACATTAAATGATCAAATGTTGCATACATACTTGATTAACTTGATAAAAAACCAAACCAGGAATGCCATAACATCAAAATATGAATTATTTTTCATAAGTTCTAGTCGATAGATTTCCATCATATCAAACTCATTAGTTTTTTTTGAAATGGTACTTTATATACAACAAATCATTGGGACAACATATCCCATGTCAATAAACGTTCGAAAGCAAGTTTAGAACTTGTGACCTCTTGCACCAAAGCCGAATCAATTAACCACTTGGACAATGGTGCTTGTCAATATAAACTATCATCAGCTATTGAATCATTGTTGAGCTGATTTGCAATTTCTTTCACAATATAAAATATTATACTATCTTCAAGAAATTCGTCCTTCATTTTGTTGCGAAGGCTAGATTTAACTAGCTTCATAACTAAAAAATGCCCTTTTAGTAGTAGCTGTAGAAACGGAAAGAGTCAAACTCTCTAATCCTTAGTTCAAAAACTCTCTTCTCCCCTTAGTCACTTGCCATGCATATGTCTTCTTAGCCTGATATTTTTTAAACTTAAGAATTTAAATTATTTTGTAACAAAAAATACCAACATAGCCTTTTTGACTTAAAACTCATGATTAATCTTGCAATTAGTTAGAGAATATTGAAGAATGTAGTGACGGTTTTCTCTAATTGCTATTAAAATAACTTAGGAGAACATAATAATAAAAAATCACAAAGGAAGATTGTAACATATCGTAGGCACAATCTTATTCTATGATGTATCATGAGCATTAAGGACAGTGCATATGCTACCCTTAACAATATAGCTTACTATATCAATATGCTTAAGAAAATTCAAAGGTTTTATAAAACTTTTCTACCGCTTCCATTTATTAATGAATAGAACAAATAAAGACACAAATCTTACCTAACTAATAGATTAAATGTAGGAAAACATATTGGGCATAACTGATACATTGAATCTTACATAATTAAACACAACCCCATTGGTACCACATGAGATATCTCTTACCTAATCCTTAGTTCACTAAAAGTGAAATGATAAATAAAGTACAATTATGCACTTATGCTTGACTATTAGTATACTTACCTGATTTGTTTGATGAGATACTTGAAAGGGATTAAGTGGGTTATGAACGACAACATCAAATGAGACCTTATAAAACAAACTTCAATAAATAATCATAATATTTGTTCATAACCCAACCTTAAATAAAAACAGGTAAAATAATTTGCTATGCACATTTTTTACAAATGCAGGCTATAAAGTAGATCAGAATTTTCTTATGGCTACAATGACCTCCAATATGCTTATAGCTCCAAACATAACACCAAGTAGAGAAAGTAAAATAAATAGGACCAAACTTTTGCTTTTAGAGTTCTTGTAGTATTGAACAAAAGCATGGAATCAATGAAACTTGATATCGATCTAGCCTACTACTACCTACACACATTACAATATCAAGAAAAAGACACTACAACAGACTTCCTACACATTCCTAGTTTGTTATTTCTGGATTTATTAAACACAACCAGGTATTCTTGATTGGTTAGTAGATATAGAAATTGTAATAAATGTTGCTTAAACTGATGTGCTCTACAAGATGTCGAAGTCAGTGACCATGAGTGCGACATTATTTAAGTATATAAAATCAAAATGTATTGAGCGTATACAAATTACTTGCTCATAACACAAATCTAACTTTACTGGAAGCTCAATCATATAAGACTTGCAAGTAGTAACTACAGATGAGAACTCAGATTACTGAACTGAACCAAATTGAAGAATCAAAATCAAATTGCAATCTAACAAGAATTAAATTTAATTCAAAACCTCTTGTATACCGAACCACTTACAAGGAATAAAAATTAAAATCAAATCATTTACAAGGAATAAAAGTCGGACGCAGGAAAACTATTATATTCGAAAACTATCATATACCGAACCATTCATTTGAAAATAGGAACCAAATTGATGATTTAAACATAACGAAACATTCATAAGGAATAAAAATAAAAATCGATTCGTATTAAATACCTTGACCGGATCGATTGGAAAATGAGATCACTAGATTCTTTTTGAACTGCGTCGATAATCGATACCTTTGCCTTAATCGAGTGTAGTATGTTAGAGTTTAACAATTGATGGCTTTTAGGAGATTAAAATTTGGCGATCTGAAGATGAAATCAGAGAAGAGTACGGGGAACTATATTAGGGAAAATGGTAAAGGAGCGTACTATTTTGGGAATGAGGAGGGTTACACAAGTGGCAACGAATTAAAAAAAAATCACAACGACTTTGACCCGTTGCAAAAATAATACGGCCTTTAGCCGTTCTTATTGATTTTACAACGGCTCGAAACCGTTGTTGTTTAGCAACGGCCCAAAACCGTTGCTATTCTTCCGCATGAGGGGGTTACGAAACTGCCAATATGGTGTAGTGAGACCATCAGTCATAGTCTAAAATGGTCCAGTCCAGCCTCACGCTAAGCGTTTCGTGAGACCAGTTATAGTCTGAAAGGAAATGTTATTGGTACGGGTCCTAACAAACAAAATATAGTTGCGCCCTGTATCCAAATCCTCCGATTTGAGCTTCTATCTATTAGCCACTTATTTACCCTATGTCTCAGCCTTACCTAATTATTGTGGGACCGTCAATCCTAGTCTGAAAGGGTCCTACCCGACCTCACCTAATCTATTGTGAGTCCATAGTCCTTGTCTGAAATGGAATGCTGCTGGTACGGGCCCTATTTCTGTTCTTACTTATCTTAGTACAAGTTCTTAAAATAAGCCTCTTCTATTATTTCCATTCTGTTAGCTTACTAACTTAATCTAAGTCTTAAAATAAGTCTTTTCTGTTATTTCTAATTATAACCTATGTTATAATTTGCTTATTAACTTAGTCAAAGTTTTAAAAATAAGTCTCTTCTATTTTCTCTTTTTAGTTATAACCCTTAGTTATAAATATGCTTGCAAATGTCTCAAATTTACCTATTTCAGTCTGTAACGACCCGTAAATTTTCGATAATTAAAATAGCTAATTTAAAAGATTTCGTGATTTAGTGTTAGAAAAAAATTTGTAAGTCGTTTGGAATAATAATAACTAGAATGAAATGTAACAAATTTTATCTAAGTTAATTATTTATGAATTGAATGAAATCCCAAATAAATTGAAGAAAGATGTAGTCAAAGGTAATTGAATGAATTTGCATGGTATAGGAAATTGTGACACTTGTTTGAAAATAATAAACTTATAAGTAATTAAAAGTTAACGGTGATAATTATTTAAGTTACCTATTCATTTAGTTAGTTGAATTGAATTTGTGAACCAATTGCAGTTGAAATGAAAGTTTATATATTAGTTGAGTGCATTATCTCTAACTGTAGTTAAATAATAATGTGGAATTCATTTGATATAATATAGTAAATCGACTGATAATGAAATTTTTATTTAAAAATCCAATATTGAAATCCGTCAAATATTGAACAATTAAATTGTTTAAATTTAATATTTGGAATTTATCGAATAATTGAATAGCGGGAATTGAATAACTGTTTTAATGAAAATGGTTGTTCTATAATTTGAATTCGTTAAATTTTATAAGTTCGTTTTGAATATTTCAAAAGTTAGTGATTTAAGAATAATCAAATTCGTTTAAATTTAATATTACAAATGTTTGAATAATTAAATTTCGAATTTGATATGATTAATTTGATATTGAAATTTAATATATGAAATTAGAGTGAATAATAGAAATTTGATTTAATATTATTCAAATTGGTTTCCAAAGTGAATGTAAGTTATATCGGGATTATAATAGAGTTAATAAGATTTTAAAATTGAAATTTATTGAATAATTGAATAGCGGGTTTAATATGATTAAAAATGATGTGTAAAATTTTATTTTATCATATTAAAGTAAGAATGATGTTGTAGAACTTTTAAAATTGAATTAAAAGTAAATTTGTGAAAATTGAATATTTTAATATTTAATTGACGAGTTAAAATAGCCATTTTAAAATAGTCTCGGATTTCAACGAAACTAGTTTCGTCGGATCCGTAATGTGATATTATTGTAAGATTTCAAATTTCAAGTCAATCGGATTTATCGTTTGTCCTGGGCAAGCCAAAACGCCTAGAAAATCGTTTAATCGGTTTAATTTAAAATTGATCGTTTATTGCTGTATCTTGCACAGATGATCGAATGAGCTTCCGAAACCTATTCCATTGTGTCCAGAACGCGGGGTAAACCCTAAAAACGCCGGTCACCGCGCGAGATTTGGAGTTCGAAAATTCCGGATGAATGGTAACTCGAAAAATTTTCTATAAAAAGGACCCTTATCTTCATTCTTGCTCCAAAACCCTAAGGGCTATAACGCAGCCGCCATTATCATATTCAAAGGGCAGAAATTCTCCTCATTCTTCTCTTAATTTCTCTTAATACACGAATCGATTCGAAAACATTTAACTACAAACTTCTAGATCTTGATGCGAGCTTTAAATCCATACGGCTGTGATGTTCTATAGTCAAGCGGATCGATGGGATTTTTGCCGTGAAGGCTGGCCGTTCGTGCACGTTTTACGGAGCGATGGAGGCACTGGGGGGTGCGGTCGGCCGGCATGGGTCGAGCTCGAGACGAGCTTCAACGTGGTGCTGCTGCGATGGGGTTTCGTCGACGATTGAAGGGCGCGTTCAAAACCCTAGTTAGGCGTGTTGGGTTCCTGTACGTGGGTTTCGAACGTGAGAGAGGAAGGAGGAAGCGTGCGTGCGGCCTGATGGATGGGGGATGGAAATCAACGGCTATGATGTGAGATAGGGTTTTAAATTAAAAATAAAGTGAAAAAAATTTATATTTAAATTTGTATTAACTTCTAAATATCATAACTTGTTGATGCGAGGTCCGTTTTGGATGAAACGAAGTGCGTTGGGTTCGTATTGACGAGCACTGCGCTATGGAGCTGGATTGGAATCGTTTGGAGCTAGTGGAAATTTCGGGTAAAATTAAACGCTCGTTTAATTTTATTCGAAATAAAACGCTGGAACTACATTGAAATCAATGTGAGTGTTTTATAACGCTCACAACGTACTAAATATATTTATGCTAGTTAAATTTGACATTATGAAGTGTTATGAATTTTATTTGTCGTTGTTTGATAAAATTTAATTGTCATATAGATTGTCATTTGAATTAACCGTTGAAAATTAAATTGACAGTTAAATTGAAATAAAAAATTGAATTGCGATTAAATTACCTGACATTGATAACTATGAAATTGCCATGAATTGTATTGTTTATTGGATGATGTATTTCGATGGATATTATTGGTTGATATTTAAATGTTTGGACGTTTATTTGCTTATATATATATCCTGTTATGCATACATATGAAACTGTGATTTGATTTAAGTGATATATATTCATCCCTGACATTTAATTGAAATAAATAATTACTTGGCCATAGGATAGAAAATTATATACGGACACCGAATTGGCTAAATTAATAATTTTTAAAATCGTCGATTTGAAATTTATTTAAATGTTTTGATTTAAAAGTTATGAATAGAAATCAATTTATAGAAATCGAATTTATCGAAAAATTGAGTTTGGAATGTTGAAATAAATTTTGGTTAAAAGAAATTGTTAAATAATTTAAGTTGAGACTTTGAAATTAAAAATTGGGATATGATTGAATTTCTAAAATTTATTTGTTTTAAAGATTGAACATTATTTCGAGCTTCGAGAGTAAAAGCGATATAAAAATGATATTTTGAAATTGAGCTTGAAATTGAATCATATTGATATTGGATTTAAACTTGAATATTGATGGATAATTTTGTTAAGTGTTATAAATGGATATTTTGAAAAACCAAGCTCCAAATCGATATAAATTAATTGAATTAATTAAAAGTGAATATAAAATTGAATAAATTTGAAGTCAAAGTTGACGTTGATTGAATCGAAATCAAAATTGAATCGGTAGAAGGGAAATTGAAATTGTTTTGAATTGGGAAGTTATAATTGAAATGGATTGGTTTTGAAGCTGTTTTATTTTGTTTTCCAAATTACTCTGTTATATAAACCATTTTTGAATACTTAAAGTATTTTAATCTATTTTAAATCTACTTAACCCAATTTAAATTATTTTAAACTAATTTATCTATTTCAAATCCATTATAAGATTTTAAGTATTTTTAACTATTTTAATTATTTAAAACTACTTTTAAACTACTTAAAACTATTTTATAAAATTCTAAGCTGGTCAATAAGGTGAAATGTTTATATTTAAATCTTCAATTTAAATACGAATTGGGTTAAATGAAATTGCAACCTAAATTGAAATTCGAAATGATTTTGAAATCGAAATGAGATATTGAGACGGAAAAGTGATTTTTGAAACGGAATCTTACATTTTGAATAACTATGATGATATTTGAAATGGATTTGATTTTTGAAGCGAATATGATATTTTGATACCAATTATGAATCGATTTGAAATGTAAAAGAGCCATCGGTGTAATAATACGTAGTTATTAAAGAGACCGGGATCGGATATGGACATACTCTCTGTCGATACCGAAAAACACTTTAATAACTATTATACGCGGAGTGTTGATCCAGAATGAAGTGGATGGTTTGGTGAACGCGTTGACTGAAGAAAGAGAACGATATTGGATGACCCCTGACATGACTAAAACAGGAGCCGCGTCGGGCCATTGAGGTTCGCCATCTCTAGCGGACACACTTCTTCGATACCATATCTATTACATTTGTGATTCGATTTGGGTGCACCCCTTGATTTGGGAGTGTTGTTTCGCGGTGTTGGGGTAGCTGCTGGCTCTTCTCAACATCAGTCCGGATCATGCAACTACTAGTATCCTAGTTGGTATCGCCTCATGTACCTTGTCATACTGATTATCCTATTCGCGACCACTGCGTTATGTTTTGTGTTATACCTATGGGGTACCCTCTGATAACCACCAGTTTACGGTGGGGCTTACGGTGCTGTATAGACTATGGCGTTATAAAAATGTGTTAAGGGGGATTATGGTAACGCCTTAACGCTATTTTGATACTTTATATTACTGATAGGCATTATCTACTTAGCGTACATTACTACATAGTAGATAGTTTAACGAATCCTTATGAGATGGAAAATCCCGTAACATCTCTTGAGTTATTGCACGCATGTTGACACTGGATATGAGATGTCAAACCCCGCAAACATCTCTGACGCCGTTACACTCATATTTATTTACGATTGATTTAACTTTCATAAGGATATTTTAGTCTCGACTCGAGTGTTTTGTCTTTTCATTACGCTCGGGTCAGTCCTAATTTTTCAGATTTTTGAAGATATATTCTGGAGGATGAAGACGAAGATTTGGTACACTATTACTATTATTATCTTTGCATCATGTTGTCTGCTGCATTATTTTATTTGTCCTGTTGTATATGTATAACTCTGATAAATGTTGTATAAATAATGATCAAAGTGTTGTTTCATTTCTTTTTTCCCCTCCCCTTTCTTTTCTTAATTACCCAATAACCATCTTCCCTTTTGAATGGTTTGGAACCGGCATATGTATTTGATCGTCGGTTTAAACTGTCCAAAAAGGCGGGTCGTTACAGTTGGTATCAGAGCTTTGGTTTAGCGATAACCTTAGCTTTGTGGGGTCTGACTCTTTATAAATAGGGTAGTAATACCCTATGATGAGTCACTGAGTGTATATATATGAGAGAGCATATTTGTTAGTTATATAAAATGTTTTATATTATGTCGGTTGATTTGTTGAGTGGCTTATGAATTCTGGTCAATACGAGTAATTAACGTCATTGATAGGGATCTCTAAACACTTAAACAGAACAATTCGACATAGTATTGTTTTGAAATTGGGTAAATGAAATAATTTTGCTCTAATTATATTTTGTATATAAAGAAAAATTTTCAGAAATTATTGTGACTTATCTAGCTTACCTGGTTGTTAGGAATGAAAATATTGGTTATTATCATTAATTTGATATTGTAATTTAATAAATAAGGTTTATTACAAAATAAACAATGATAAAACAACTTGAGGAATATTTCAAGAAAGTAAAATCCTATAAGAATATTTTATAAAGGTGACTTATAAATTAAAACAGATTTAAATTGGAAAATATTGAATTTAAGACCCGGAGATTTTGAAAATGGTTCTCAAAGCTTTGAAGAAAATATATTGGGACATTAGTTGGAAAATATTTATGGGAAATATATTGAAAGGATTTTAAGAATGAATGAATTTCAGTTCCCCTCTCTTATGTCATTGGAAAATAATTTCGGTGATGACTGCGCAGCATCATCGACGTTCATTTTCGAGTCTCAAAGTGGGGGAGACTTTTAGGAAGCTTTGCTTTTCTTCAAAATTATTTTGGGTAAATGGGTTTTGGTTTAAACTCCAAAGGTATGATTTGATATATTAAAGATATAAGTGTATATGTTTATTTCAAACGATTTGAAAAGAACCGGGCATTTAAATTTCTAAGTTATGTTAATCAGTAATTTTCAAATGAAATGTGAATAACCAGAATTTATAAAATAAGAGGATTAAGATATCTAAGCTATTGTTTGGGAAAACTTTAAAGTTGAAGGGTAAAGAGGATTTAAACAAATTAAATTTGTGAACATTCTAATTAAGTAAAATGAAATTCTATAAATTTGTATAATACCAAATTTGCATTCTAATAACATATAATATGACTTACCATATATTAAGAAGTTGAAATGATGTTTTGGATATGTAATGAGATTTGTACAAATAAACAGAACCTGAAAGTAATTGAAATATACAAGTAAGGAAAACTCAAAAGGAATTAAAATGTAAATAAATGGAAATTTTCGATTGTGATAAAAATTATATATACTTAAATATAACATGAAATGATGAATGGATAAATGGAACAAGTAAGTGAACTTAAGAAAGAAGATAAATGAATCGTATTATATCTTGGTAAATTGGTTATAGAAAATAAATATAAATTGCAAAGGGATTGTAAAAAAATTGAATTTGTAACCTTTAAGATAACTGTAAACTAAGAAGAGTCATTTATGAGAGGTTAGACTTTTATAGGATCATTAATAAACTAAAGTGCCGGTTAATAAAATGTTCCACAAATGAATTCGTTATTAACTGAAATTATGAAAATGCAATAAATGTAAACAAAGGAATTTCTTATAGCTAAGAATCAATTGGGAAAAGAAATTGAGTTTAAATTAAATTATATAGAATGTTTAAAATGAACTTGAGTAAACAAATTCTTTGATATGATGTTTGAGAAAAGATAATGTTCAAGAATGCTATGTAAAGAAAGTAATATACTAACTGAATAATGGATTGTGAATAATTAATTGTAAATAAAAAAAAAAGCCAACAAAATAATTTAGTATAGATAAATTGGATAGAAATCCATTGGAAGGTAATACGTGAGTTGTACGTATATTATATTGTTCGCATAACGATTTGATCCAAATTCGAGCACAAAATTTCGAGATGATTTATATCGATCCAAGTTAGGATTTTCCACTCGATTCTCGATGGGGAACCCTGGATATGGACTTTTGGTTTGATTCTGGAATTCTTTATCATAGTATATGGCTATGCAAGGAGAGTAACAGTTTCCAATCAAGGAACCAAATCTGAGTCCGCACTAGAGAGTCGAGTGAACGATACTAGTTGGAAGTGAAATTGTGTGATCGAATAAGCGATTAGATTGATATTGCTCACGGATGATATATGTACGGCTTACGGACTTAATTAAAGTTAATATTGGAAATTTATGATGCCAAATATAAAATGATTCTTTTAAAATTATATAACAGGATATATATATATATAAAAGAGATAAACCAAATTGAATGTAAAATTAATAATTTGGTTATGTTGGGCATGATTTGGTTGTTATATGATTGTTAGTTGATTGTATATAATTCATTAAGTGTTAATGAAATTGAAAGCTATAAGTCAATGAAATCAAGTAGGAAGTTAAATGAATTTAAAAGAATTTAAATTGATTCAAATTGGAAGTGAACTTATGTAAATATAAATTAGTGAATGTTAACTAATTGAATTGAGAATGAATGTTAGTAAAATCCAACGTTAATGAATCAACTGTGATTAGAATTGAAAACCAAGTGAATAAATATTAATGAGAAGTGAATTTATATTGATTGGTTATGGATTTGTTGGATGATAGTTGGATGATAATTGATTTGGTGGATGCATTGTTGTTTTGTTGCATTTGCTATGTTGGCACATGTAGTTGTTATGTTGCTATATTGTGTATATTGATATTATTTTCATATATGCATGTTTCTCATGGTTTGTTGAGTGTTTAGTAGGTTCGGATTGCGCTTGCTTCGCATTTGGAGCTCGCTTTTGCGCTATATTAGCCGTATATGCTCGCTAATAATATATAAGGTACATATCTCGGATTACATACCGTAATTTTACACTTTTTCCCTACGGGATGCCTCATCACTTGATGAGATGTATATTTGTGATATATATACTGTCATTTTTTTTCCGATCGAGCCGCGCAAAGGAGACTCTGCCGAAATTTTCCGTAAATCCGGGTGTTACAAATTTTTTCAAGTTTTAAATTTCTTTTTTATAACTTGTTTTGATAACTAACTTTTAAAGTTGGAAAGCCGTTCGGAGTAACTTAGTGGAAGCGTAGTTATGACTTTATAAATGGAATTTCATTGTTTATAAGTTGGTAACTTTGAATAAAATATATCTAATGTTGAATTCTATACTTAGTTCCTTTTCCCTTCTTTTTCCTTTTCGGGGACGAAAAGTTTTGAGTGGGGGAGAGTGTAACGAGTCGTAAATTTTCGATAATTAAAATAGCTAATTTAAAAGATTTCGTGATTTAGTGTTAGAAAAAAATTTGTAAGTCATTTGGAATAATAATAACTAGAATGAAATGCAACAAATTTTATCTAAGTTAATTATTTATGAATTGAATGAAATCCCAAATAAATTGAAGAAAGATGTAGTCAAAGGTAATTGAATGAATTTGCATGGTATAGGAAATTGTGACACTTGTTTGAAAATAATAAACTTATAAGTAATTAAAAGTTAACGGTGATAATTATTTAAGTTACATATTCATTTAGTTGGTCGAATTGAATTTGTGAACCAATTGCAATTGAAATGAAAGTTTATATATTAGTTGAGTGCATTATCTCTAACTGTAGTTAAATAATAATGTGGAATTCATTTGATATAATATAGTAAATCGACTGATAATGAAATTTTTATATAAAAATCCAATATTGAAATCCGTCAAATATTGAACAATTAAATTGTTTAAATTTAATATTTGGAATTTATCGAATAATTGAATAGCGGGAATTGAATAACTTTTTTAATGAAAATGGTTGTTCTATAATTTGAATTTGTTAAATTTTATAAGTTGGTTTTGAATATTTCAAAAGTTAGTGATTTAAGAATAATCAAATTCGTTTAAATTTAATATTACTAATGTTTGAATAATTAAATTCCGAATTTGATATGATTAATTTGATATTGAAATTTAATATATGAAATTAGAGTGAATAATTGAAATTTGATTTAATATGATTCAAATTGGTTTCCAAAGTGAATGTAAGTTATATCGGGATTATAATAGAGTTATTAAGATTATAAAATTGGAATTTATTGAATAATTGAATAACGGGTTTAATATGATTAAAAATGATTTGTAAAATTTTATTTTATCATATTAAAGTAAGAATGATGTTGTAGAACTTTTAATATTAAATTAAAAGTAAATTTGTGAAAATTGAATATTTTAATATTTAATTGACGAGTTAAAATAGCCATTTTTCAAACAGTCTCGGATTTCAACGAAACCAGTTTCGTCGGATCCGTAATGTGATATTATTGTCAGATTTCAAATTTCAAGTCAATCGGATTTATCGTTTGTCCAGGGCAAGCCAAAACGCCTAGAAAATCGTTTAATCGGTTTAATTTAAAATTAATCGTTTATTGCCGTATCTCGCACAGATGATCGAATTAGCTTTCGAAACCTTTTCCATTGTGTCCGGAACGCGGGGTAAACCCTAAAAACGCCGGTCATCGCGCGAGATTTGGAGTTCGAAAATTCCGGATGAATGGTAACTCGAAAATTTTTCTATAAAAAGGACCCTTATCTTCATTCTTGCTCCAAAACCCTAAAGGCTATAACGCAGCCGCCATTATCATATTCAAAGGCCAGAAATTCTCCTCAATGTTCTCTTAATTTCTCTTAATCCACGAATCGATTCGAAAACATTTCAACTACAAACTTCTAGATCTAGATGCGAGCTTTAAATCCATACGGCTGTGATGTTCTATAGTTAAGCGGATCGATGAGATTTTTGCCGTGAAGGCTGGCCGTTCGTGCACGTTTTACGGAGCGATGGAGGCACTGGGGGGTGCGGTCGGCCGGCATGGGTCGAGCTCGAGATGAGCTTCGACGTGGTGCTGCTGCGATGGGGTTTCGTCGACGATTGGAGGGCGCGTTCAAAACCCTAGTTAGGCGTGTTGGGTTCCTGTACGTGGGTTTCGAACGTGAGAGAGGAAGGAGGAAGCGTGTGTGCGGCCTGATGGATGGGGGATGGAAATCAACGGCTATGATGTGAGATAGGGTTTTAAATTAAAAATAAAGTGAAAAAAATTTATATTTAAATTCGTATTAACTTCTAAATATCATAACTTGTTGATACGAGGTCCGTTTTGGATGAAACGAAGTGCGTTGGGTTCGTATTGACGAGCACTGCGCTATGGAGCTGGATTGGAATCGTTTGGAGCTAGTGGAAATTTTGGGTAAAATTAAACGCTCGTTTAATTTTATTCGAAATAAAACGCTGGAACTACATTGAAATCAATGTGAGTGTTTTATAACGCTCACAACGTACTAAATATCTTTATGCTAGTTAAATTTGACATTATGAAGTGTTATGAATTTTATTTGTCGTTGTTTGATAAAATTTAATTGTCATATAGATTGTCATTTGAATTAACCGTTGAAAATTAAATTGACAGTTAAATTGAAATAAAAAAATTGAATTGCGATTAAATTACCTGACATTGATAACTATGAAATTCCCATGAATTGTATTGTTTATTGGATGATGTATTTCGATGGATATTATTGGTTGATATTTAAATGTTTGGACGTTTATTTGCTTATATATATATCCTGTTATGCATACATATGAAACTGTGATTTGATTTAAGTGATATATATTCATCCCTGACATTTAATTGAAATAAATAATTACTTGGCCATAGGATAGAAAATTATATACGGACACCGAATTGGCTAAATTAATAATTTTTAAAATCGTCGATTTGAAATTTATTTAAATGTTTTGATTTAAAAGTTATGAATAGAAATCAATTTATAGAAATCGAATTTATCGAAAAATTGAGTTTGGAATGTTGAAATAAATTTTGGTTAAAAGAAATTGTTAAATAATTTAAGTTGAGACTTTGAAATTAAAAATTGGGATATGATTGAATTTCTAAAATTTATTTGTTTTAAAGATTGAACATTATTTCGAGCTTCGAGTATTACTAAGTAAAAGCGATATAAAAATGATATTTTGAAATTGAGCTTGAAATTGAATCATATTGAAATTGGATTTAAACTTGAATATTGATGGATAATTTTGTTAAGTGTTATAAATGGATATTTTGAAAAATTAAGCTCCAAATCGATATAAATTAATTGAATTAATTAAAAGTGAATATAAAATTGAATAAATTTGAAGTCAAAGTTGATGTTGATTGAATCGAAATCGAAATTGAATCGGTAGAAGGGAAATTGAAATTGTTTTGAATTGGGAAGTTATAATTGAAATGGATTGGTTTTGAAGCTGTTTTATTTTGTTTTCCAAATTACTCTGTTATATAAACCATTTTTGAATACTTCAACTATTTTAATCTATTTTAAATCTACTTAACCCAATTTAAATTATTTTAAACTAATTTATCTATTTCAAATCCATTATAAGATTTTAAGTATTTTTAACTATTTTAATTATTTAAAACTACTTTTAAACTACTTAAAACTATTTTATAAAATTCTAAGCTGGTCAATAAGGTGAAATGTTTATATTTAAATCTTGAATTTAAATACGACTTGGGTTAAATGAAATTGCAACCTAAATTGAAATTCGAAATGATTTTGAAATCGAAATGAGATATTGAGACGGAAAATGATTTTTGAAACGGAATCTTACATTTTGAATAACTATGATGATATTTGAAATGGATTTGATTTTTGAAACGAATATGATATTTTGATACCAATTATGAATCGATTTGAAATGTAAAAGAGCCATCGGTGTAATAATACGTAGTTATGAAAGAGACCGGGATCGATATGGACATCCTCTCTGTCGATACCGAAAATCACTTTAATAACTATTATACGCGGAGTGTTGATCCAGAATGAAGTGGATGGTTTGGTGAACGCGTTGACTGAAGAAAGAGAACGATATTGGATGACCCCTGACATGACTAAAACAGGAGCCGCGCCGGGCCATTGAGGTTCGCCATCTCTAGCGGACACACTTCTTCGATACCATATCTATTACATTTGTGATTTGATTTGGGTGCACCCCTTGATTTGGGAGTGTTGTTTCGCGGTGTTGGGGTAGCTGCTGGCTCTTCTCAACATCAGTCCGGATCATGAAACTACTAGTATCCTAGTTGGTATCGCCTCATGTACCTTCTCATACTGATTATCCTATTCGCGACCACTACGTTATGTTTTGTGTTATACCTATGGGGTACCCTCTGATAACCACCAGTTTGCGGTGGGGCTTACGGTCCTGTATAGACTATGGCATTATAAAAATGTGTTAAGGGGGATTATTGTAACGCCTTAACGCTATTTTGATACTTTATATTACTGATAGGCATTATCTACTTAGCGTACATTACTACATAGTAGATAGTTTAACGGATCCTTAAAAGATGGAAAATCTCGTAACATTTCTTGAGTTATTGCACGCACGTTGACACTGGATATGAGATGTCAAACCCCGTAAACATCTCTGACGCCGTTACACTCATATTTATTTATGACTGATTTAACTTTCATAAGGATATTTTAGTCCTGACTCGAGTGTTTTGTCTTTTCATTACGCTCGGGTCAGTCCTGAGTTTTCAGATTTTTGAAGATCTATTCTGGAGGATGAAGACGAAGATTTGGTACACTATTACTATTATTATCTTTGCATCATGTTGTCTGCTGCATTATTTTATTTGTCCTGTTGTATATGTATAACTCTGATAAATGTTGTGTAAATAATGATCAAAGTATTGTAAACAGCTTCATGAACTGTTTATTTGACTATTATATTTTATCGTTCCGCTGCAAGATTCTATGTTGTTTCATTTCTTTTTTTTCCCTCCCCTTTCTTTTCTTAATTACCCCAATTACCATATGCCCTTTTGAATGGCTTGGAACCGGCATATGTATTTGATCGTCGGTTTAAACTGTCCAAAAAGGCGGTTCGTTACACAGTCCATCTTCATTACAGTTTTTCTTATTTTACATCTAATTCTGTAAATCTAGTGGTTATTTCTATTTACTCCCAATTTTTTGCAAATTCTATTCTTTTTATTTTATTCACGTAAAAAGGAATAAAAAACTAACATTCACAGGCCAAATTCTAACATAAAAGATGCAAATAACAGTAAAGAACTATAAATAACTGAATAAAATAGCTAAATAAAATTAACTAAATAAAATAGACTGAAAAGAACTTTAAAAACTAGTTAGAAATAACATATATAGAAATCGTCTAAAAATTGCAGAAAAACTACAACTATTGCGAACCCTGTTATTTTAAATTACTTAAAAATCTAACATAATTGCTAAACACTAACCTATGTTCCTTAGCCCTGGTCCTTGGCCTTCTCGGATCTACTTATAGGGTGTAAAATAATTTTATTAAAAAGATCTTCTCCCTAAAAAAATTTCTATTTAGGGTCCAACCTCAGGCAACGAACCCAAATGGGAGAAAATCTGAATGAGAAAGATAGCTAGGCCCAGGGTCTTATTTACTGTGTCACTTATGGATCTCAGACCATTGGAATTGAAGATTAAATCTGGTGCAATCATGTCAAGGCCTCACTAGGAACCGTCGGATGGGAGCACGAACACACAGGATTGAAAAAGAAATTGCAAAACACGTCGTCATTTAACCTGGATGAATTCACGCTCAAATACAGAGGTGGGTCGACCCATATATGTGAAAGGTCGACCTATGCACATTAGGGGTCGACCTAACCTATATATTATTTCTTTCCTTTTTGTTTTCTTATTTGTTGTTCAATTCGTATTCTTCATATTAACTCGGATTCTAACAAACTATATATGGAAATTAACCAGAAAATTACCATGGACACAATGGTGTAACTTCCGTAGCTCGATTCTGACATTTTCCCAAACTTATTTTATTATTTAATTAATTCGTTAATGAATTATTATAGCTCAAATTTTGGATTGTTACATTCTTCCCTCCTTAAGGATTTCGTCCCCAAAATCTCTAAGGACAGAAGAATGAAATAATTATTTTCATCCATACAACCATATACTCAACCACCATCCATTGCATCTATTGTCTTTAAGCTCTCTAATTCAATTTATAATATATGCAATAGTGTAGTGTCAATTTCCCTAACTAATGCAAAAGATTAGGCATACTACAGATTCGTCGACCTCCTTTTATGCAATCATGTCTGTGCATTGTATCCAAATGAATGCAAATTTTTAATGACAACTGATAGTTCTACATATGTGCTACAATCATCATCCAAATGCAACAATCATATGCTAATCATCCATTTATAGCAACTATGGAAATAAAATAAAAATGCAAATGAGCACACATCTATATGCATATGCTTTAGTGATCTAGTTAGGCCGATCCCTAAGAGATAATAGTGCTTAGTATATGCGTCCATTAGAAACCACTAGAAAACACTTGCAACCACTAGCGTCCATCTTACATAATATGTTCTAGTAACGCGTTTATATTTAGTCCTATTATCCATAGGTTAAACCCTAAGATCTACCCTCCCAAAGGATACTAAAGGAAAGAACCTATTCAAACTAAAGATGGAAATAGGAAATTCAAAAGTACCATCGAAAATAAACAGATAAGAGAAACGTACTTTCTCTTTAGCCTCCCATGTAGCATTCCCGATACTATCTCCCTACTGCACCTTAACCAAAGGGACTTCCTTATTCCTGAGCTTCTTGATAAGATGTCCAACGATTATGGTAGGAATGCAACGAACCGATGCTTCTCTTTCCACTTCAACTTCCTCAAGTAAGCTAGGTTCCACTATCTTTGCTGAATCATTTAAGAACTTTCTCAAGAAAAACATGAAAACATCATGAACTCCCATGAGCCTCTTCGGTAGCTTTATCTGATACGCCATCTTTCCTACTCTTTCCACAATGGGGAACTGTCCTATGAATCTGGGAGAAAATATCCCACTTGATCCAACTTTTACTACCTTTCTTAGAGGAGATACCTTGATGAAAACCAAGTCTCCAACCTCAAATCAATATCCCTTCTCTGCTTATCTGCATAAGATTTCTTCCTGTCTTGGGCCATCTTCATTCTCCTTCTAATAAAATCAATCTTTTTTGAAGTCTCTTTAACCATGTCAGGACCAAGTTGCAATCTCTCTATAGACTCCAACCAACACGAAGGTTACTTGCAAGGTCTTCAATAAAGAGCTTCAAAAGGTGCCAACCCAATGCTAGCTTGAAAACTATTGTTGTGTGCGAAATCCACTAAAGGAAGATGCTCCACCCAAGTTCCTCCAAAATCAAGAATGCATATCCTCAATGAATCCTTAAGAACTCTATTAACTCTCTTCGTTTGGCCGTCCGTCTGAGGGTGATAGGCCGTACTCAATCTAAGCCGCGTTCCTAAAGCCTCTTGCAAACTTCTTCAAAACTCACTAGTAAAGATAGGGTTTCTATCGCTCACTATGCTAGACAGAACTTCATTAAGTCGGACTTTCTCATAAACATATAAGGATGCCAAATAAGGGGCTGTCCTCTTACTCTTAACCAGAATGAAGTGGGTGCACTTAGTCAAATGATCTACAATCACCCAAATACTGGTATTCCACTTCCTAGATCGAGGTAAACCACTTATGAAGTCCATCGAAACACTATCCCACTTCCATTCGGGTACATCCAATGGTTGAAGCAATCCGCCGGGCTTCTGCTGCTCCACCTTAACTTGTTGGCATACAATACACTTAGCCACAAACTCTGCTACATCCTTCTTCGTGTTGCTCCAATAATACACTCCCTTCATGTACCTATACATCTTATCAGCACCCGTATGAATAGTCATTCGAAAATAGTGTGCTTCTGCTAGAACTGCTGTCGTCAGATCACTAGTGCAGGGGACACAAAGTCTTTTGTCTCTCCTTAGCCACACTTTATTGTCTATGGAATAGCGTTGGATATGTCTAGAGTCCTCTCCTCTGCTAATCCTCTCTAGAACATCCATAAGCTCTGAATCCTCTCGCTGCCTTGAGCCAATCTGATCTATGAGGGTAGGCTTAACCTCAGGTGCTGCTAATAACCCAAGGATAATGTGCGTGGAGGGCTTAAAATCAAAGGAGGAAATAAACTCTAGGCTTTTCCACTCTATGAACATTGGACTAAGGGTTGCTCTCTTCCTACTTAACGCATCTGCAACCACGTAACCTTTACAAGGGGTATAGGCTATGTCAAAGTCATATGATGCCAAAAACTCCATCCAACGCTGCTGCCTCAAGTTTAAATCCTTTTGTGAGAATAGGTACTTCAATGATTTATAGTCGGTGAAAAGCTCGAACCTCTGTCCTAGAAAGTAATGTCTCCAAGACTTGAGCGTGAAAACAATAGCAGCTTGCTCCAAATCAGAGATAAGGCAGTTCTTCTCATAAGTTTTCAATTGTCTACTTTCGTAGCATACTACCCTTCCTTCTTGCATTAATACTGCCCCAAGACCCATCACATATGCATCAGTGTATATTGTAAAAGGCTTAGCTCCATCGAATAAAACCAACAGTGGTGCACTTGTAAGGTCTCTCTTTAGCATCATGAAGGAATCCTCATAGTCCACATCCCACACGAGTGCTGCATTCTTCTTATTGAGGCAAGTAAGTGGTGCTGAAATCCTAGCGAAATCTCTAATAAACTTCCTATAATAGCCAGCCAAACCTAGGAAGCTTCTAACTTCGGTAGCGTTCTTGGGGGCCTTCCAATCTTATACGGCTACTACCTTAGCGGGATTAATAGCTAGACTCTCTTTTAAGACTACAGGCCCCAAGAAACACACCTCCTTATGCCAAAAGTGACACTTCGAGAATTTAGCCTTCAACTGATCGACACGAAGTGTACAAAGAACCTCCTCAAGATGAATAAATAACATGCTCTTCCATACTCTTAGAAAACACCAAAAAATCATCCAAGAATACTAAAATGAACTTATTTAGGATATCTCGGAAAACACGGCTCATCAAATCTACAAAATAGGCTGGGGCATTGGTCACCCCAAACGGCATAACCAATCACTCAAAGAATTCGTTGGGTGTCCTAAATGCTGTCTTATCAATGCTATCGTCAGCAACCCTGAGCTAATGAAATCCAGTAGCTAAATCGAGCTAAGAAAATACTAAAGAGCTAACCACTGATCAAAAAGATCGTATATTGTAGGAAGTGGGTAACGGTTCATCTTCGTGAGCTTATTCAACTCTCTAAAGCCTACGCAAAGTTTAAGGGAACTATCCACCTTTGTAGCGAAGACGACTGGTGCTCCCTACTCAAATATTCTCCGTCTGATGAAGCCTTTCTCCATTAGCTCACCGATATGCTTGTTTAACTCTTTCGTCTCTCTAGGAGCCATATGTCTCACGGGCAAAGCCATTGGCTTAGCATTGTCATTAAGATAGATCCTAAAGTCAATCTCTCTTTTAGGAGGTAGTCCCCTAACTTCCTCAAAGACGTCTGGGAAATCTCTAACAACTGAAATAGAATCTAGCTCGCTTTAGTGATGAATCAAGGGAGTAAAGGAAGCTCTACATGACTGACCCCTTTGGGTCGTAAGAAACCTCGAGAGTCCTACCGCTGCCGATTCTCCTCTCACAGTCCAATATCGGTCCATAAGTGGATAGCCAATCCATCCCCAAGAATCATCCCATATCCTGAAAATCCCAGTACATAAGCATTGCAATCAAACTCTACACCTAGTGTAAAAATTTCATACCCCTACAAATCATGGATAAATGTGTCGACCCTCCTTTGGGGTTTGCAACATATATAGGGTCTACTACTATAGAAATATCTAAGTTGCAAACAATCCATCAAGGAACTAGGAATGAAAGAATGCGATGCTACGAAGTCAAAAAGAGTCTGAATAGGAAAATTTGAAATAGAGATCAAACTTCTACAAAGACTTCCCTACCTCGATCTGGTCCACTACTAGAAGGTGCTGCATCCAAAGTTTGTACTTGGGATGTCGATGTGCCTACTTTTTGCCCCTTCTTCCGAGGACAAGCTCTATTAAGATGACCAAGCTGCCCGGAGTTTTAACACCTCCCCTTCATCATGTCCTTCATACAGTCCTTTGCGAAATGCCCAACCAATCCACAATTATGACATTTCCTACCTTTCCTGATGTGCATCTGAGGTCCTCCTTCTTTGGCCTTGTCCATATCCTTCTTATTCTTCCTCCATTGCTTTTTAGAGTTTTCTAAGTTAGAACCTCCTTAAGCTATCCTTTCAATTGCTAGGATGCAAGATGAACTCTCCGTCGATCTTTCAATCCTAACAGCCCAAATATCTGCTCTGTATTCTTTGACCAAGCTCATGCCTCCACGAAATCCTCCATGTCGAAAAACGTTCTGCCTTCTAGACTAGAAAATTCCATAAGGGTTTTTATAAAAGCTCTCTTATACTATGCAAAGAAAAGAAAATTTAGGCTCGAAAGAAGGTTGAACTGGACTTTAAGGGATTTTTATAAAAGCTCTCTTATACTTTAAAACTATTTCTAAGAGTTTCTTGCTGAAAAATAGTTTGAAAATATTTTACCTATGAAAAATACTTTGATTTTTAAAACAAGTTTTTAGGAATCCTGTAACCTTAGGCTCTGATACCAAGTGAAACACCCCACAACACTTAATATACCCAAAAAGGGCACACTAGAAGATATGTTGCGTTATAGGTATAGCTGAAGCATCATAGCGACTAAGAATCATAAGACAAATAAATATAAACGGCAAAAACATTTAAATGGTAACTCATTGTTCAAAATAAAACTTCATAAATAAGTCTAAAAAACATCACATGTCTCAAATACCAAATACATATGTCTTATGAAAAATACATCCCAGTCTCATAAAATCAGAGTATAATAAAATAATCATCCCTTTCATAAGTACCAGTACATCAAAAACCAAATGAAAAGAAGACCAAAAAGAAGAAGGATACATGAAGAACTCCGAGAATGTATCTCCAAGAAATCTAAATCAACCATCCTTGCCTCTACTGGCCTATATGGGGAAAAGGGGAAATAGAGGAGTGGGTTATACGATAAGTTTGGTGAGTAAAAGTAACTAATAGTATTTTTGAGCAAGCTAAATATATTAGACTTAGCAAAGGTGATAGTATAAAAAGGAAATAGAGAAAAGATAAACTGGGATAAAATACTATTTCTGATTCTGTTAGCTTTGATTGTGATTGTTTGCAGTTGTCTTAGATTACCGCTTTGATTGGGCTGAAACCCTAATCCTATTTTAATTAGGCTGAATCCTAATTCTATCCATCGATCGGCTTTCTATCTTTATTATGATGCTATGAGCTAGTCCCAACCTATAGGTCCTATAGCAAAAGAAACCAGCCTAGTGCTTGGAACGCAGTAACGATTTATCAATGCCACACGCTCGGTCATCGTCAGTACACGCTAACCATCGCCCCTCTTATGACCTCTTACTTACCCTATCGGCATAAACATGCCCAACCTCACCTAATCTGTTGTGAGACCATCAGTCCTAGTCTGAAAGGGTCCTGCCCACCCTTACCTAATTGTTTTGTGAGATCATTGGTCCTAGTTCGAAAGGGAATGCTTTTAGTACGAGTTCTAAGAAACAAAATCTAGTTGCTCCCATGCCCAAATCCCTCGATTTGAGCTTCTATCTATTGGCCACTTATTTACCATGTGTCCCTGCCTCACCTAACTATTGTGAGACTGTCAGTCCTAGTCTGAAAGGGTCCTACCCAGCCTCACCTAATCTGTTGCGAGAACTTCAGTCCTAGTCTGAAAGGGAATGCTGTTAGTACGAGCTTTATTTCTGTTGTTGCTTATTAACTTAGTATGGGCTTTATTTCTGTTGTTGCTTATTAACTTAGTGTAAGTTCTTAAAATAAGCCTCTTCTGTTATTTCTGTTCTGTTTTCTTATTAACTTAATCTGAGTTTTAAAATAAGCCTTTTTTTCTATTTATAACCTATTTTATAATTTTCTTATTAACTTAGTCAAAGTTTTAAAAGTAAGCCCCTTCTATTTTCTCTTTTTAGTTATAATCACTGGTTATAAATATGCTTTCAAATGTCTCAAATTTGTCTATTTCAATCTATCTTCTTTTTATTATAGTTTTTCTTATTTTACATCTAATTTTTGTAAATTTAGTGTTTATTTATATTTAATGCATATTTGCAAATTCTATTCTTTTTAATTTATTCGCGTAAAAAGGAATAAAAAGAAACTAACATTTACTAGCCAAATTCTAATGTAAAACAAATGAAATAAATGCAAATAACAGTAAAAAATTGAAAATAACTGTAAATAATTGAATAAAATAGTTGAAAAAAAACAACTGAATAAAATAGACTGAAAAGAAATTTAAAAACTAGCTGTAAATAATTTATATAGGAATTATCTTAAAATTACAGAAAAAGTACAACTATTAGGAACTCTATTATTTTAAATTACTTAAAAATCCAAAATAATTACTAAATACTCACCTGTCGTCCTTAGCTCTAGTCCTTGGTCCTTCCGGATCCACTTCTAGGGTGTAAAATATTTTATTAAAAAGATCTTCTCCCTAGAAAAAATTTCTATATAGGGTCCAACTTTAGGCAACGAAACCAATTCGGAGAAAATCTGAATGAGAAAATAGCTAGGTCCAGTGTCTTATTTATAATGTCACTTAGGGATCTCAAGACGTTGGATTTGAAGATTAAATCTGGTGCAACCACGTCACGGCCTCGCTAGGAACCATTGGATGGAAGCACGAACGCATAGGATTGAAAAGAAATTGCAAAACACGTCATCGTTTAACCTGGATGAATTCACGCTCAAATACAAAGGTAGGTCGACCTTAGCGTCGACCCATATATGTGGAAGGTCGACCTATAGGTCGACCTGTGTACATTAAGGGTCGACCCTAAGGTTGACCTCACCTATATATTATTATTATTATTTTTCCTTTTGTTTTCTTATTTCTTGTTTAATTTGGATTGTTACATACAAAGCCAAGGCCGGCCACTCTCTAACAAATAAGAAGGAGAAAATTCAAGAAAGAAGGGTTCAGGGAAGAGATTAAATCAAGTTTTTTAAGTTAGGCGAGCAAAATCTTTCTCTGAAGCCTTATCTAGCTTTTTTAAATTCAGATGTTTAATGTGCTTGGATGTTTAAACATTTTCTATATAGTTTAAAATTTAATTAAAATGAATTCGTTCATGTTTTAGGATAAAACATGGGTAAATCACAACCAAATGCCATGAAATTCTAATATGATTTGCTTAATGATGAAACAGAGATGGGTTTTTAATTTCATATTTTGAAGTTAATATGAATATTTTATGAATTTTTCGAATTTGAAAAAATAGTTAAATTCAAATTAGTTAATTTTTTAAAATAACAATATCAATTGTTATGAGTTGAAATTTTCATATGAGGTATAATATGATAGAAGAGATATTTAATGAATTTTTTAGATTTTCCTCATTAAATTTTCTATTTTATATGAATTACATGGTAAGGGAAAGAACCAAATAATTAAAGGGAAAACTAATTAATTAAGATGGTTAACAAATTTCTAAAAAGAAATCAAGATGATAAGAGAATCATCCAATAAAAAGATGTCAACAATTGGGTTTGGTAAAAAGAAATAGCTTAAGAAAGCAATAAATTAGTTTTTAATTTTATTAAAAGAGTGTTATTGTAACCCTATTGACCAAGTAAAATATAACCCACGAAGACCAAATAATAGCAAAATAAATAGTACGCGAAGGCATTAAAGCTAGTATTCATGAAGGCTAACAATTATGATAACACATAAAAGTTAGGATATAAAATAAATCACAAATTAGAGACTAGTCACGGAGGCAATCAACCTATTGACGAAAATAAAATAAGGCATGGCAGCTTATATATAAGTTTATATATGAAAGCTATTGGCAAAGTGAAACACATGAAAACAAAGGTAAGTAAAATGAAAATGGGATACGAAGCTTATCTAGAGAGTGAAAGTTTTTGAAATTTCTACTTTGTAAAGCCGGAATTTATAATTGGTTAGGTGTGATGTTTGTATCTTCATATGTCAGACCTACACTACTCTGATTTTCTTATCATATATTTACCCTTACAGAGGAACGATTTGGATTAAATATGTTGTAATGAATTATGGAAACCAAATTGATGTAATAAAAAATCATTTAGCCGCTCTATTTCCTTAATTTTATGGAAAAAAAATCTATATCGATCTCACTTTGCCACTTAGAAATAATTCAGGTGATGACTGCAGCATCATCGACATTCAATTTTTGGTCCCAAAGTGGGGGGATGTTATAGATAATCAAAACATATCAAACACAGTGTAACGACCAGTAGATTTCGATAATTAAATTAGTTAATTTAGTAAGATTTTTGTAATTAAATTTTGAAAGAAATAAAAACTTTATAATTTATAATGAAGTGAATGTTAGAAATGAAATGTAGCAATGGTAACTAAAATTAATTATTGACAATTGGAGTGAAATCCTAATAAGGAAATAGTGTAAATTGTTGCACTTGGGTATAAAATTGAAAATCTGTAAATAAAAGTAAGAATTGAATTAACCAATGAAATAATATATTAATTAATAGTAATGCAATGTAAATTAGGGTAATAATGTTAATGCAAGATGACAAATAACTAATTTAGTGAAATCCCAATTAATTGAAACAATTGTAAGGTTATAATTGATTGTAATTAGTAAATTAGGAAATAAATTCAAAGTTATTTTAATTTAAGAAATGATACATAAGAAAATAGTGATTTGATAGAATCAATGCTAGATAAGTAATTATAATAATTGTTGGTTGATAATAAAGTATGAATGAAATTAAATTAGGCAAATAGTGATAACTATTAATTGTTTACCCATTTATTTAATTTATTGAGTTATATCCAAATCCATTGCAATTAAACGTAATTAACAACTACGTTAATAAGAATTTAGTTGATGACTGTAAAAATATTAGGGTAATTGGATATATACTAATGTTAAATTTATCCATAAGATGATGATTGATTGAATAAAGAGATTGAAAACGAATTGAATCAATTTATTTGAAATTAAAAATATAATTTATTTGAATTTACTTAAATTGAAGGTAAACACTATAAATTTTTCAATAAATCCTTAATTGATTGATATAGAAATTTTGGTTAATGAATTATAATTTTAATTGTAATTAGGACTGATAGAAATGGTAAATAGTTAAATTTGAATTGAAGAAGTGATTAATTAATTTAATATTAAATTATTTAATTAACTGGAAAATAGACATTTTGGCCACTGACTCGGATTTCGACGAAACCAGTTTCGTCGGATCAGTAACAGTGAATCATTATAGGATTTTAAGTTTCATAACGATCAGACTTGACGTTTGATTGTATGGACTCGAAATGCCTAGAAATCAATTTAATTAAAATCAATTGAAATCAATTTGAAATAAGTTGATTTTAGCATAAATTCTTCATACAATGGAATTTGAACTTGAAACCTGTTCCATTGCGTTTAAAATATTTATAAACATCTATTTTGATACATGGGTTGACCCATTTTCGTTCTGAAGTCAGAACGGGATTTTTGGGTATTGGTCATTTAACTTTCTATCAAAATCAATCCGGTCCATTCTAATTTCATCTTTGCCTATATATACCTCGTTATAAACCCTAGCCCATTTCTTATGTTCATTATTCTGTACGTACAATTCCAGTTGCTCCTCCTCATTCCTTGGCAGACAAAGCCAAAAATTCCAAGTGCAATTTCAAATAAAATTCAAAGCCAAAAATTCAAACTCCTCAAATAATATCAAATTTTATATCAATCTGAAGCTCTCGACGAGCGCATCATAGATCTGTAATTCGTTTCCTTTTTTGAACCTCTGGTTGTCTAGAAAGCAGTGGCTTAGTTTCGGCCGTTCATATAGGGCCATCGTCTTTGACGGTAGATCTTCGATGATACCTCGATCCGATGGTGCTGCGTCGAAGAGGGAGTCGATCGACACGGTTGTGATGGGTTTTTAGCTTCGGAAGTCGCCACGATCTGAGGTTGAATGGAACGAAGACCGTTCGTTCTGGCGAACTAGGAGGGGGCCGCGATCGTCGGGGCGGTGCCAGTGGAGGCGGCTCGACCTCGGGAATGTAAATTTTACAAGCCTTTAAAATATTTTTATTCAGCTTAAATCCAAGATATACCACTTAAACCAATTTCAATTATTTAATTTAATAATTAAATTATCTAATAAATAGTGATATTCGAATTCAAGTTAGAAACTAACTATGAAATATTTAAAATCAATTAAATATTACGATTTCAAACAACCAAAAATTTTGGATTGTCACAGTAGATGAGGTTTCAACATTCTCTCCCTTTTAGACGATAACAACTATATAATATGTGTAATATATACCTCCCCTTTGTTATAAGCTCCCCTGTCAAAAAGCAAGTTAGAATAAATAGACTATATCAACTCCTTCTCCCCCTTTGGCATCACAAAAAGGAAATTATGAATATATGACAAAGAAGAGTGGAGTATTCAAAACATACTACAAACTTGCAGATAATATAGGAGTTTGTGACAGAAATAGAAAAAAATATACAACGAAAGAGTTCAAAAACACTAAATAATACCAAAGGAATTTAAAACCTAGGGCTGGAATCACTGCCTACATCATCATATTCATCTTTATTACCATTGTTGTTCCCCGAGCTTGATGACCATTGAAATGGAGCGGGGTTGAAAACTTTGGTAGATGATGAGGTGGAGCAACCAATACGTTCCCAAATTTTATTGAGAAAGCCACGAATGGAATTAAAGCGTTTTTCAGTTTTATTTTCGAGAGTGACCATTCGGGTTCTAAGATTAGCTTGGCTTTGGGAAAGAGTGACCAAAGCATTCCTTGAGCTAGTGTCAGGAGAAAAAATCACTATATCATCATTGTCTTCTTCTTCTTCTGGGGGTGGAGCAATAGGTTGAACATGTTGACGTGGTTGGGGTTGGTTTTGATCATGGTTGGCAACCTATTCTTGAAATGAAATATATGCCAAACTTCCCGGTCGTTTTGGCAAACCCATAAGACCCAATGTCGTTGATCCAAGCTCTTTGATCGTTGTGAATTCAGAATCAGGAAAAGGAATGTTAAAATTTTGGATAATCTTCATTATATAAGCACCATAATGAAAGGCCTTATAGCGCCTTCGACGATTAACATCCATGAATTCTTCCAAAATCACTTGAGCCCAATTGATGGATTGACCGGAATAGATAGTATAAAGGGTTTGGAAGTTTCTTTTATTAACAAATTCATAACTTCCTGTGGAATAACGGAGCAAATCAAAGCTCTGTAGAGGATACGAGCTTGTGGATGGAGTTAAATGGAAGTAAGTCTAGTTATGTCATCATTCAAAAATTGGTGTGAGACCTTGTCTCTATCATCCAAATCAGTCCCCATTGATGGACATTGAAGTATATCACCAAGTCTAGCTAGTGGTAGATAAATTTTAACTCCACAAACTAATGTCCAAATACAATCGTTGCGATTGTGAGGAGTATGATGGTTCAAATTCGTATTAGCATATAACAACTTAACCAAAAGATGATTGATTTTGGTAATATTAGCAGCATAAGAGACAAGAGATGCTAACCCATTTGATTACAATTTGTTGAATCCGATAAGCCTCGAATTCTTCAAATTTTATGAAAGCACTAAGAAGGAAGTGAGATCTCTTTTGTGCAAAACGTTGTCTTGCTTGCTCCTTCCATAGCCATTGATCGATGTTTGGGGTAAATGAAGAAGTAGATAGTCTTGATCTTTTTTGTTTTGGAGCCATTAGTGAATATGTGGAAGAAAGTTTTGATATTTAATGGGGAAAAACTGAAAAAGAAGATGAAGAATGAGGATAGAAGAAAGGTAGGGGTTGAAAAAGGGGTAGTTATATAGAAAAACGTGCAAAAAGCAATTCAATTTTGAATAGCCAGAAGATTTCAGACGTCTGAAATATACAATTCAGACGTTTGAATGGAAGAAAATCGAGTCAGAAAGTATTTAGTTCATTTTAGACTATATTCAGACGCCTGTTTTTGAGATTCAGACGTCTGAATCTCAGGAAAAATTTCTTCTTCGGTAATATTCAAACGTCTGAAATATCTATTTCAGATGTCTGAAAAAATGTATCGAAACATATTTCAGACCATAGAAAAAAATGAAGAAAATAAATAGATTATATTAGTATTTGAATGATATATAGCATACAATTATGATCATTCAAAAACAAATATAGATAAATGAAAGCATTAGTTCGAATCACTTGGAGTCTTGCAATCTTCCGGTTCAATCTTGGTTATCTCCGTGTATGGTTGCAATGGAGACCAATAGGGTTGACGTTCCCAAGAGTTTGGAGAAACCGAAGGACGCCGTGGGCTAGGCACCCATGGAATCGAAGTTGAAGGTTGAACTACATCTTTCTTTGGAGATGTACCGTAGAATTTTAATGCCACTTGTTCAATGAAACTAAGTCGTTTGGCATTAACTTTCCGTTCGTAATAAATCTCCCGTTGCAAATCCAACTGTTTGTGGTAATGATGAATCTCGGCTATTTTTTCTTTAGTTGATGGAGAACCGAAGAAAAGAAATTGTTGATATTTCTTCCTTTCTGGAGAATAACCAGATGGTTCGTATGAAGGATGAGGTCTAGCTGGTTCACGTAGTGTTGGAGTAGCCAATATTTCTAAGGAAGATGTAGAATATGTGGGGGTGAGTTTTCAGAGTTGTTGTTGTTTGAAGCCATGGTGAGAAGGAGAAAAATCATGTTGAAATCCATAGTAATAAAGCTTTTGGTAAAAAGAAGAACGGAACAAGTTTATAAAAGATATTGAAAAGTTCAAAAATAGAATGTTAGCTAAGAGATGGTGGCTGAGATGTTTTAAACAATAATATACATATATTTAAAACAAAGAAAACAAGAGGTTGTACATGAAAGTTTGTTTTAGATACTTAAGAGGTAAGAGTTTTGATGTGGTAAGATAACCAGAGACATCAATAGCCCATAGAAAGATATCATAAATTTTTGAGCGAGACGATACCAAGCTCTCGTCTACGTTTGATAAAAACATTTTCTAAAAGAGGTTTTGTAAAAATATCAGCCAACTGATTTTCATATGGAACAAAATCCAAATTTATTGTTCCTTTTTCAATATTATCATGAAGAAAATGATGACGTATGTCAATATGTTTTGTTCGTGAGTGATTGACAGGATTTTTAGACAAGTTAATAGCATTAGAATAGTCATAATATATAGTTGAATTTGTTAAGTTTATATTGAAGTCTCTAAGTGTCTGTTGCATATAGATTACTTGAGCACAAGCCAAAGCAGCAGAAATATATTCTGCTTCACATGTAGAGAGAGAAACGTAGTTTTGTTTCTTACTAAACCAAGGTATTAGTGATTTTTCAATAAAATGGCATGTACCACTTGTGCTTTTTTGATCTATTCGAGATCCACCGAAATCAGCATCACTACATGAAACTAACTCGAATGGACATTCTTTTGGATAGAATGGACCGAAATCCTTGGTGTTAGTGAGATAACGTAATATACGTTTCACGGCTCTTAAATGTGATTCCTTTGGGTTGGCCTGAAATCTAGCACACAAACAGACACTCATCATTATGTCAGGTCGACTTGCCGTTAAATATAGTAATGATCCAATCATACTTCGGTATAATTTTTTGTCAACACTTTTGCCACTATCATCTTTTTCAAGATGTGTTGTTGTACTCATTGGAATCGGTTTGGCAGAAGTATTTTCCATTCTGAATCGTTTGATTAAATTATCACAATATTTTTCTTGATTAATGAAGATGCCATTTTGAAGTTGTTTAATTTGTAAGCCAAGAAAATATGTTAGTTCTCCCATGTGAGACATTTCAAATTCCTTGGTCATTATTTTGGAGAAGTCCTGACACAACTTGTCATTAGTTGAACCAAAATTGATATCATCAACATAAATTTGAACTATTAAAATATCCCTTTTCGAATGTTTAATGAAGTGTTTGATCAACTTTCCCAATTTGAAATCCCGAAGAAATTAGATAGGACTTTAGTCGATCATATCAAGCACGTGGTGCTTGTTTTAAACCGTATAGAGCTTTCTTAAGTTTATAAATATGATCGGGAAATTTCTCGTGAATAAATAAGGGAGTTTGTTCAACATACACCTTTTCTTTTATATAACCATTTAGAAAGGCACTTTTAACGTCCATTTGATAAATTTTGAAATTGTGAAAACATGCATAGGCCATTAAGATCCGTATTGCTTCTAGTCATGCGACCGGGGCAAACGTTCTTCGTAGTCAATTCCTTCTTCTTGATTGTATCCTTGTGCAACTAACCTTGCTTTATTTTTGGTAATGTTGCCTTGTTCATCTTCTTTGTTCTTGCAGACCCATTTCATTCCAATAACAGTTTGATCACTTGGTCTAGGAACTAATTCCCAAACTTCATTGCGTTCAAACTGATTTAGCTCTTCTTGCATTGCAATTATCTAGTAGTCGTCCGTGGAAGCTTCTTTGGGATTCTTTGGTTCGATATTGGAAAGGAATGCTACGCGACCCATTTGATTTAGTTGACTTCTAGTTCGTACGTTTGAATTAATTTCTCCGATAATATTTTAAACGGAATGATCCCGTAATATTTTTGGTGGAGATTTTAATTCATCATTATTATTATGAATAATGTGTTCATCATTTTCAAGATTTGTAGATTTCGTATTTTTGATGTTATCCGAAAAATCTTCATCATCTTTTATACTTGGTTTTTGTTGAAAATTTTCATCGAAAGATACGTGTAAAGTTTCTTCAACAGTATTTGATCTTTTATTAAATATCCGATAAGCTTTGCTACAATCTGAATATCCTAGAAAGATTCCATCGTCAGATTTCGCATCGAATTTTCCAAGCTGATATTTGGTATTTAATATAAAACATTTTGAACCAAAAACATTGAAATAAGATATTTTTGGTTTTCTTCCAGTGAAAAGTTCATAAGAGGTGTATTTCGTGAGAGGTCGAATTGGAACGCGATTTAAAACATAACAAGCAGTTGTAACATCTTATGCCTAAAAATGTTTTGGAAGAATGCTTCCATTTAACAAAGTTTGTGCACATTCTTGTAAAGTTTTGTTTTTCGTTCTACAACTCCATTTTGTTATGGAGTTCTAGGGAACAAAAAATTATGAAAAATTCCTTTCTTTTTACAAAATTGGTCAAAAACTTCGTTTTTAAATTCTCCTCCATGATCACTTCTTATGTTCTTTATTTTCAAACGTTTTAAATTTTGGATCTGTTTGATAAAATTTTTAAAATGCTCAAACGTATCACTTTTATTTTTCTTAAAAATGGTCCAAGTATATCTAGAAAAAGCATCTACTATTACAAACACATATCTATTGTGGTTTAAGGATTGTACTTGGGTTGGCCCAAATAGATCCATGTGTTGTAATTCAAGTGATTGTAGTGTAGAAATAACTTTCTTAGATTTAAAAGATGATTTGGTTAATTTTCCTAATTGACATGCATTACAAATGTGATTGACTTTGAAGTTCATGTTTGGAAAACCTCTGACTAAATCATTTTTAGAAAGCTTGTTTATAGTTTTGAAGTTGATATAACAGAATCTTTTATGCCATAGACAAGGATCATTTTCATTAGCTATAAAACACATATCTAAATTGTGATTGATTTTCATATTCAGAATATAGATATTTCTATCTCTATTTCCTTCAAATACAAGATTTTGATTTTTATCAAAAATGCTCCACTTATCTTCAGAAAAAGAGATTTTGAATCCTTTGTCACGTAACTGGTTGATACTTAAAAGATTGTGTTTTAAATTTTTGACAAGTAAAACATTGGAAATAAGAGGTAAATTAGATGTACCGACGTTGCTGACGTCGCCTTTTACGATGATATATCCTTTGGAATTGTCTCCAAAAGTGACAGAGCCTCCATCAGAGTAAGTAATGTTTGATAGCATATTTTTGTCTCCAGTCATATGTTTTGAGCAACCGCCGTCGAGTATCCATTTTCGTCTCTTTTTAAGTGGGTCCTGCAAAAAATAATAATGACATTGGTACCTACTTTGTGATAGGGTCCTAAGAGTTAAGTTTTAGGAAACCAAACCCAATTGGGTTCAGTATCCCCCTTAAAAATATAATTTTTATTTTTATGAACAGTTTCCAAAAAGTGTATATATATTTATTCCTAATCAAACTATTATTTGTTTTAGGAACCCATATTTTTATGTTTTTTGAGTTATTGTTCCTTTTTGGACGAGTAGTAGAATTAAAAATATTTCTCATAATTTCCTTTTTAGACGGAGCCTATGGTTTCTTGGAATATCCGAGACCCTTTTTATTAGACGTGGATTGAGAATTTTCAAGAATATTGGATCGAGTTTCTCGACCTTTATTAAAGTTAGAAACATTTATAGTAATATTATCTAACTTGGTTTTAAGGCAAGTATTATCTAATTCTATCATTTTGATCTTAGTTTTCAACTCATGATTTTCAGAGACAAGAGAATCATTCTTTTCATTTTGAGTTTCAATTTCTCGACTCAATAAAGGAAGTTGAGAGTTATCATTAGGGAAGGTATCTTGAAGTTTTCCAAGTTCTTCTTCTAATATTTTCTTTTCATCATTAAGCATATCACTCTCGAATTTTTCTTTTCTCTGATTTTCTAGATCCTTTTTATATTTTCTTTTGATACTTTTTAAGGTATCAGGAAGTTTTGAATTAATTTCAATCATATCATCAAAAGTAAGATCATTTACCTCATTCTCTGTAGCCATGAAACAAACATTTGCTTGTCATTTTCACTCTCACTACTGCTTTCTGAAGAAGAAGAATCCGAGTCATCCCATGTTACTGAAAATGCTTTTCTTTTAAACTTGTTCTTTCGATCTTATTGTGATATGTTTTCTTTTGTTCAGCACAATCTTTTTGCATGTGCCCCTTCTTGTGGCAGTTAAAGCATTCTAGTATAGATGAAGATAGCTTATTTGTATTGTTGTTGAAGTTTCTTTTCCCGTTGTTTCGATTTCCTTTACTGTACTTCAAAACTTTTTAAAGTTTTTAGCAATGAATGCAAAGTCTTCTTCATCCGAGCCTGATTCTTCTTTTTCTACATGAAATGCATATTCTTTCTTTCTTGTGCTAGTACTTTTTTAGCCTGCAAACTCACTTCGTAGGACATTAGATTTTCTATTAACTCTTCTGGTTTCATGGTAGAAAGATCATTAGCTTCTTCAATAGCTAAGACTTTTCTTTCCCATTCATTCGTTAAAGAGTTAAGGATTTTTGAAACAATGTCAAAATGGAGTATATTTCTCCTAGTCCTAGTAAAGAATGATGAATATCTCAAAATCTGGAGTACATATCATTTATAGATTCATCTTGCTTCATTCTAAAATTTTGAAGTTGATTCTTAAGCATGGATATTTTACTTTCTTTGACCTTGTTAGTACCTTCATGAGTGACTTTTAATGCTCTCCATATTTCATATGTAGTGTTACATATGCTAACTTGGTTAAATTCATTTTTATCTAATGCACAAAACAACATATTCATCGGTTTAGCATTAGCAAAAGCATCTTGTTTTTTTGCAGCTGTCCATGTAGTATATTCAGTAGTAGTTGCAGTATATTCTTCTTGTGTAACATTCCATGCATAAAAACTACTGGCTTGCATATAAATACTCATTCATGTTGCCCAATAGTTATAATTCATGCCATTGAATAGAGGAGGTCGTGCAGTAGATTGACCTTCAATAAAACTAGCTTAGTGACAGTGTTAGTGGTAGTGTTGGTGTTGTTTTCCATATTAGCAAGATATCAGATAACTGTGTAACGGTGCCTTGCTCTGATACCAAACGAAAAGACAGTGCGGATCATGCTATATGGAATTATATTAAACTAGTGTTGAAATAAACTAAGTTGCTATAGTAATGTAAATAAGTAAAATAAAACAAGAACACCAAAAATATTTATACTGGTTCGAACTTTCCGTTCTACGTCCAGTCCCAGTCTCCTTCTGGAATTTCACTAACAACAATCCTCACTTAACCTTAAGGAACTAGTTTACAACACCTGAACAACAGAATAGGATTCGATGCCACAACAGCCGAAGAGGACTTCACTCGCCTGAATAGCAGAATATGATTTTAACTTATACAGAGGGTATCTGACACAGTGTGTTCTTGATAACACGGATTGTCTCTTGATAGTACAACCTTTCCTATAATCTTCTCCTTTTGATATATATATATATATATATATATATATGTATGTATGTATGTATGTATGTATGTATGTGAAGAATATGGAAGTAAATGAATGATTTTGTATGAACTTGAATGCATAAGAGTGTTAGAATCAAAGTAGTATAAGAATAGAAAGAGTTAGACCGATTAGGTGAATAAAAATGATGATTCTAACATGTTTATATAGAGTATAAAAAGGTGCAATTGTTCATGAATAGTTACCATGAAAAAATATGGATATATCTATTGATAAAAAGTCGTATCTCTTTATGGAAGAGAAATGTCTATTCAAAAATATAGCCGTTGTACGAATTCAGACGTCTGAAAAATAGAGTTCAGACTTCTGAAATCGTTAACGTACAAACCAGAAAGAAAATAGGTCATTTTTGACCTTATTCAGATGTCTGAAAATACCAATTGAGACGTCTGAAATTGTCTAAGAAATCAAATTTGATTCTAGATTCAGACGTCTGAAATGGTCAATTCAGACGTCTGAATTTGACCTGAAAGTGCAAATATGCTCTATGCATGTGTGTATGTGCACATGTCGACATATATATCCAAAGGAGAGATTTTAACATCATTTTAACTCTAGACAAAGACTCAACACAACACATATGCAGTATGAAGTTCATTTGAATCCAGTCTTGTAGATTTCCTGCAAAAACAAGTTAGTATATAAAATCAACGTATATAGTTGTCGTAGTCAAAATATCATAAGTATGAAACATCGTAGACGAGGTTTCAACATTTATTAAGTAAATATTTCGAAACTAAATAATAGAAAATTGAATTTGATATATATATATATATATATATATATATATATATGAAATTATCAAACTTAGTTTTGAAATTGTTGAATACTTAAAGTTTGAAATATATTGAATTCGAAATGGTTTATTTTGTAGATCAGATCTGCTTTGAAATCGATATAATTTGGAATAGTTTATTTGGAAACTGAAGTGAATTAAAGTTTATGATTTGAGATTTGGTTAAGTATAAAATTTAGAAATTCGAGTTGTTTTGGAATTGATTTGTGAAATTGAAGAAGCCATTTTATTTTATAAAGTACTTAATATTTAAACCATTTAAGTGGTGGAAGTTATGTTTCAAAGTTATGAGTTCCAGGTATTAAAATTTGAAAGTGTTATATTCAAGTGTTTTGATTTCGAAATGTTATAACTTTGTAAGTGTTACGATTTTAGAAAAGGATATATTTGAAATGAAAATGATATAGTATCGATTTGGTTTTGAAAGGAAATGATATTTGATTTTAAAGTATAAACTATTTTGAAAATGACCGTGGTGTTATAATAACGTTTGGTTGTTAAAGAGACTGGGATTGGAAGTTGTCATACTCTCTGCCAACTCCGAAATCCACTCTAACAACAGTGTATGCGATGGAGATTCCAGAATGAAGTAGGATGATGGCGACGTCCTTTGAGGTATGAACGATGGATGCGACTCCCGTGAGTTGGCTTAAGGTGGCTAAAATAGGAGCGATCTCGGGCCAGTGAGGTAGCCTTTCTTATTGGACACACTCCTTCGATATAATATTCTGACTTTGAGATTGATTTGGTGGCCACTTTGACTTTTAATTTTTTAGGGGTGTGGCTCGAGGTGGGCGGTAGCTGTGCGCTATGCGTCACCACCAGCCCGAGTGCGTAATTGGTATATCTACCCTGGCATTGCCTTGTGTACCGTGTCGCCTACCCTATCGTACCTTGTACGAGTTTGGATTTCTCCCGTAGCCCGTGGAGTATTTAGGGTAGTCTCCCGATCTAGAGATGCGTTGATACTAGATGGACTACTGGGATTATTATTTGTCAAGGTGGAAAATGTAAAGCCTTAACACTATTTAAAAGTTAGTTTATTTTACTATAGACATTATTATAACAGCGAAATATTAAAACATAGTAAATAGTTTAACGGATCCTTAGGAGATGTAATCACGAGCATCTCTTAAGTTATTTCACTCACGTTAGACGCTGGATAGGAGATGTCAAATCCCGTAAACATCTCTAACGTCATTCCACTCATATTATTTACCGTTGATTTAACTTACATAAGATCTTTTAGTTCCGACTCGAGTGTTTTGTCTTTTCAATTCGCTCGAGTCAGCCTGAGCATTTCAGGATTTGAAGATTTTATTTCTGGAGGACGAGGACAAAGATTGTATTACTATTATTTATTATATCATTCCACTACATTTATACTGTTCCGCTGCATTGTTATTTATTATTCTCTGGTATGTGTAACTCTGATTCTATATTATATTAGTATAATCAAATGTTTTGTAAACAACTTCATGAACTGTTATTTGATTATTATATTTTGTCGTTCCGCTGCAAGATTCTGTTTTGCTTTTCTTTCTCTGCGTTTTCTTATTCACTCCAATACTAATCCGCCCTTCTGTATGGTTGAGTCTGATGTGTGTTGTTTATTGTTGATTTAAAGCGTATAAAAAGGTGGGATCTTGCATTTGGTATCAGAGCTTTGGTTTACCGATGAACCTTAGTTTTGTGGGGTCTGACTCTTTATTAGTAGGGTAGTAATATCCTATGATGAGTCATTGAGTGTATATATATGGTAGAGCGTATTTGTTAGTGTTATAAAGGGTTTTGATATTGTATTAATCTGTTCCGTTTTATATTTATAAATTCTGGGTGGTGCATAGGATGCTATAACATCGATAGGGATTTCTAAACACTTAATAGGACAGACCGACACAATATTTATTTTAAAATATAGGTGAATGAAATAATTTTGCCTATTTCATATTTTTATATATAAAAACAATATATTTTATAAATGGTGTATTTGGTTGTAATATATTGGTTTGTTAGGTAGTGAAATTTTTAGATATTAGTTGAAAATAAGATTGAAAATAAAATAAATGAAAGATTGGAAACTTAGAACTTAAGTTTCGGGATTTTGAAAATTTCTTTCAAAGGATTTTGGAATATAATAATATTGTTTATAACTATCTTCTGATATAAATATTTTAATATAATTTGAAAGAATTGCTTTAAAGAAACTTTGGAAAGAAATAAGTTCTATACTCCTCTATGTCGCTGGGAAATAATTTCGGTGATGAGTACACACATCATCGACATTCATTTTCGAGTTTCAAAGTGGGAAAGCCACTGTTGTAGTTTTACTACAGATTTATTTGGATAAACAAATATAAATTTCAAATTGTTTTAAATATAATTGGATACGTAAATTGTAAGTGTATACATCTATCTATTATTTTAAATTGATTTGAACTTTAACCTGGTATTTAGTTCTTAAGTTTCTGTTAATTAATAGTTTTAATTACTATAGTGAAATGGAATTTAACTAATAAGTGAAACCTCTAAATGAAATTACAAGCATTGAACATTAAATTAATTTAAAAGAAATGAGATAAACTTGGATAAATTTCAATTGCATTCTTAAAAAGCATATATATAACTTACCAAATATTAAAAGTTCTAATATTTTATAATAAAATGTAATAGAATATTATACAAGTAAAAATTTGAAATAATGAAAGTATTCAATGAAATTCTTTAATAAATAAGAATCTGATATTGTAGTTGTTATAAACTTAAGTATGATTAAAAGACTATTAATTAAATAAATTGAAAGACAAGTATTATAAATAAATGAATAAATGAAATTAAGTAATAAATGAACGGAATAAATGAAATTGAGAAATGAATGAATTTAACACAATGAAAAGAAAATTTATATGATATGAATGAAAAGGAAATCAAATAATAAATATTTTGAAATGAAATTAATAAGAATGAACTTAATTTATGCTTGGAATTGTTGTTTGTTGGGTTTATGGTTGTTTGGGCTAGGATACTTTAAAATTGTTTGGATGTATGAATAATCTATTTAGTTTCATCTAAGACTGTTGAGTAAATTGTTTGGGCTCTGATACCATGCTGTAACGCCCCACCCTGAGACCCACCTTAGTAAAGAGAATTAATGAGTAATTCTGTCTACTAAAGCGGAGAATAGGGCTGGTTAAGGGCGACCATCTATAACTTTGTCTTAAACATCTACTGAATACGTCGATAAATGCACTATGATTTTTCTTTTCTATCTCAATGGATCGACATACACAATAAATGCTTAATCCAAAACTATAGATGGCTAACGGATCTATCAGAACAAAATACCATAACTAAATGTAAAGCACATCACAGAACAGTAACCAACATCATATATATACATAAACACTGATACATGTTTAGTACAATACAATATGAATACAATAAAGGTGGTACTCGACCACACTATATACATGGAATCGAATATAAATACATCAGAGTCAAGCGGAAAGAAATATAAACCACAAAAGTGCTAGGATGATATCCAAGAAGATGCATCAAAGCAAAGTCCTGTAACTGATAGCTAACCTGAAACAACTCGGTCTGACCCGAGTGATAAACACACGGGTCGGGCAACTGGATCTTATCGTTAGAAAGGAATACGATAAGGTAAAGAGAAGAGCTTCGCAACGAGATAACATAATTAGGTATGAACATCTAGGGTTGATATCAAGTAACTTCACTATGTCTCTATGGTGGTTTGCATATACATATACTTGGGTTAATCTGAAGGAATTCATGTATATGGTATAAAGGAAAACATTCAAACATTATCCATGAATAAATAAATCTCTCAAGTCGTATATAAATCCCAAGTATAAATCCATAAAATTTGAAATCACCAAAATCCTCAAAGAAATCATATTTGCCTTATTTACATCTATAAGGCTAGGTAAACACATCAAAAATGGTGAAATCGAAATCATCATAACTCATAAAAGAAATCTCATATTGGCCAATTATTACATGCAAAAGCATGTTGCACGTGCTATTTGCCAGTACTGTTCACCATCATGGTACCATATCCATCTCTCGACCGGAATCCTCATCTCGAATTAATCCGGTCTATGACGTCATCTATATTCTCCCCGAACACCCGCCATCAAAAGTGATTGGAGCACCTCACTCCAATCGGTGTCCGCTGAGTCCCCGCCATCAAAAGTGATCGAGTCAAGTATTACTTAACTCGATCGGGACTCTAAGTACTGGTAGTTCTCCCAGAATGTGTCAACAACTCTCGGATAGTAACCCGGAAAGTGGTAACGTATGTCCCATACCATACGCTCTCACTTAGCGGTTTTCTAGCTGCTAGTTCGTGCCACACTAAGAAATCATCAACATCATCAAAAGAATCGCCTCATGTCATCGGCATATGGTATAAGATGCTAACCCGTCTCATCTCATCGACGAGTAGAAACTCCATAAAAACATCAAACTCATAAAATTCCATCAAAATCTTGCCTCATATCATTGGCAAGTGAATCTCCATCAATATAGTCCTAATCTCGTACATACTTCCGAATAGGAGATCTCGGACTATACGTATTAGCCAAATGGACTAATATAATCTCAAACTCATACCATAATGTGGTTAACATCAAGGAGGAAATCAAATGATTCCTCAAAATCGTTTCGGTTGTACAAGTCCGAAATTAACCGATAAAGTAAATACTCAAGTCCCATACCTCACGGATTTTCTAAATCGTTTAATTTATTTTCTTATACGTTCGAAAAAGCACAAAGATGATTAAAATTAATAAGTTATAACATAAAATAATTTACTAGAAATGGATTAGTAAATAAATTTCATAATAAAATTCTTGCAAAAGAATACAAATGAAATTGTCAAAATCGGTCAATTAAATCAAAATTTGGGGCCGTCCATGACAGGCCAACAATGAAAACATCAATTTTCCACCATGCAAACTTCGAAATTCCACGAAGCATAACACAAAATTTGTAGTCACAGTCTAAGATTTCAAAACTTCAAAAACTTTGATATTTTGGTCAGTAACGAATAAGTTACAAGCGAAATACTATTAGAAAATAAAATTTGCGCACTACCTATTAACTCAGGCCAGCGACAAAAATGTCTATTTTTCACTATGAAGACTTCCAGATCATTCAAAAGCTAAAACATAAAAGTTGTTGCATATTTCCTAAGGATTCCAGAACATCTTGAATTTCAAGATTCTGATTAATGACTTGAAAGTTATGATCGAAATACTACATAAAAAAAATTTATGTGCACTGCTTATTAACACAGAACAGCAACGAAAAAGTCGATTTTTCACTTGATAGGCTTCAAAATCATTCAAAACTGAAAACATAAGAGTTGTGGCGTATTTCACAAGGATTTCAGAACATCCAAGATTTCGAAATTCTGATTAGAAACACAAAAGTTTTGCTGAAAACACTATTCAGCCAAATATATTTCCTGTGCAAAAACGCTTTCGGTTTTGCAACTTTCACAGCAAATACAGAGGTCCAAACGGACTCGGAACTTGATAAAATTAGACATGAACAAACTAGACACAATAAGCTTCAAAATGAAACAAAAATCACCTCAATCCGACTTCGGATGTGGGAGATATAAACATTCAAAGATGAGGTATTTCAGACATCAACAATTAAGAACAGAGATGAAACTTGAACATATAGAGCCAAATTTTCCAAGCATGAGCCAATTTAGTTGCTGTAAGTTTTAAACTTACCTTTTGTAGCGAAAAGAGGAGATTATGAAGCAAAGATTGGAGCAAATATGAGGTCTTTAGCAATGAAGAGAAGCTCTAGCACATGCAGAAACTAGAAAAAGAGGCATGCAAAGAAGAAAAATTACAAAACAAATAATAAAAATAAACAAATATGGATTTCTCCTCAAATTCAAGATAGAGAAGGATGAAGATTACCTTCTTGTTGAATTAGATCCAAATTTCTATTGATTTAGCAAAGAATCTTATTAATTATGGCTAGGGTTTGAGAAGGCAGCCATTGTTTCTAATTTTTGAACTTCTACCGTTTCTTTTCTCAAATGAGCTGAAGGAGGAAGAAGTGTACGTACTTCTTTCCTGGCTCCAGAAGTTCTCTAGTGGATATTGGGTTTGGGCTTAACCCAATGACCCATATTAATTTTACTTAGGCAAAAATTTGTTTAAGTTTATTTGCGCTTATACAATACTTAAATCTTCATAACTTCTACATTTTTAATCCATTGTTAATGATTTTGGATGCGTTGGATTCGTTATGTCATCTAGTTTTTAATAAAATTATCAAAACATGAGTTTTGACAATTTTGTTACTAAATCTTCATTTATTACTCAATTTATCCAATTTTCCCATAATTGCAAAATAAATTGCAAATTTAATACAATTGGTTAAATAAAAAGATGTTATGTACCCAAAACAAAAAAATACAAGTTTAGACATTATTAATTATTTCTCACATTTTTAATCATAGTTATCATGATTAATTATTTTATTAACTCATTCTTGTATATATTTAATTAATAAAATGACAATATTGGCAAACAAGCACAATATTATACAAAATATCAATTTAGTCAAATGTAGTCAGTTAACTACATTCAAATTCATGAAATAAAGTAGAAACTTTATTTTGCTCATGTCCATCATTTTTTTATACTGAAAGAAGATTATTATTTTTTTCTTCTTATTCCCCACGTTTTATTTTACAATAAAATGTATTATTGGTTTTAAAATTACCAATATGATTTCCCCAACCCAAACAAAATTCCATTAATTATTCCAAACCACTCCAACCATCGAAATGGAGTGATTAATTTATTTTTGTTACAATTCATTAGCCCAAAAATTCAAATTCATTATGCATATGATGATTAAACAATTATTTAACAATTTTCTTTGTATTTAACAAAGAAAAGATGCAATTTGACAATAAATTACATTATCGCCAAATCGTACATGTTAATTGAATATAGTTGCATCTCTATATTCAAAATTCATGAAATAAAGGAAAAACTTTATCTCACACATATGTTTATTACTATTAATACAATAAAATCTTTCTACTTTTATTTTCCCTTTTATTTTACAATAAAAGGAGAATATTGGAATAAATTGCCAAATTCCTTTAATGCTCCTACTAAATTCCATCAATGACAATTTCCAACTCAAAGATCACAATTAAGTTGTTTACTTCATCTTTCCTTCATCTTAAATTTTCTTCAATCATTTAATTTGAAATAAACCTTATTTTATATTGTTCTCCCAAAATTAATTCATATTATATTGTTTATTCCAAATAAACAATGTAATTCATCATTTTCTTCCAATTAATTCAATTAATTCCAATATTAAATTATAATATTCATTATAATTTAATATTTACGGTAATCTCCAACCAGGGTTGTTACAGGTGCACTTAGTATTTTATTTTTCATTCTGTACAATTTAAAGTTTTGAACCCGAACAACTATTTGTTTTGCTTGATATGAATGGATGATTGATTTGCATTGATTTTATGTGATGGTTATATGCTTTGTTGCAAGTGATTGTTGTTTATATTGATTTGTTTATTAGTGGTTGAAACAACTTTAAATATTTCATTTTTATATAATTGTTCACCTTTTGGATTATATAAGTGAAATACAGGTTATGGAAGCAATTGCCACTGCTTTTGGTTTCATAATTAAGAGTTAATTGGCCGATAAATAGGTATGTTCTCAGATTACAGTTTTATAGCGTTATCATATTGTTTTTCCCATTTTAAGGACATATTATTTGAGATATTGTGATATATATTGTTATATTTGATATTATATTTTCTCCCGAGCCACCCCGTACAAAGGAGACTCTACCGAAATTTTCCGTAAATTTTAGGCTTAGAAAATTTTGAAAAATGTTTTCCAAACTTTATTAATTTGAGTATAAAATGATTTAATAGTAAGTAGTTGGTATATTTTATTTAAATTAATTAATTTTGTAATTTATTTGTTTATAAAGTTAATATTTTTGAATAAGATGCATTGTTTACTCAATTCTTTCTTTTCCCTTCTTTTCCTTTTCACGAACGAAAAGTTTTGAGTGGGGGTGTGATGACCCAGAATTTTGGATGTTTGAAATCAGAATATTTAATTGATTTTAATTATTTAAAATTAAATTTTTTAACTTGAATTCAAGTAACACCATTTATTTGAATAATCTAATTATCAAATTAAATAATTTGAAATTAGGTAAAATGTTGAATCTGGAGTTTTAAGCCTATTAAAAATAATTTGAAGGCTTGTAAAATTTATATTGATAGTACTGAAGAGAGTATAAGTGCTAAAATTGAATTGGGAAGCGTTTTGTTAAGTTTTGAAATTTTATCATATAAATCGATGTTTAAAAATAGTCTTCCGAGACACAGTCTTGGAATTCGATGAAACCAGTTCCATTGGATGCGTAATAAGGTAATATTATCGGATTTCAAATTTCGTAACGTTTCGAGTTATCATGGGATCTTACGATAGGTAAATACGCTGAAATTTATATCGAAAATTTAATATAATAACTGGGTCCAAAAAGCTATCTTCTCCATATGATCGAATTAGAACTCGAAACTATTTTCCATTACATTCGGAATAGGGATATAATATTATAAATGCCTGGTGGCACGACTCGATAGGAGATCGAGATTTTAAGCTACATAAATTGAGACGATTTAAATTTGAATATATATTGTTGGATTGGTCAAACGATTTCAACCTAAGCCTACTTTCTTTCACCATCACATCTTTTTCTCTTCCTTTCAAAAATTCTATAGCTTCTCTCTGGCATGCAATCCTTCACCTCAATTTCAAAATCACGTCATTCTTTTAAAGCTTATTTTCGAAGCCACTCTCCTATATACAGCATACTCCCCTATTCATTGTCTTCCGAGAATCCTTCGAACACACCAGTCCTCCATAAAAAAAAATCGCGCCGCCTTAAAATAAAAACCATGCTATAATATTCTTCCCTCTTTCACAAAATGAGCAGTTCAGATTCTTAAAAAAAGGGGGAATTAGTAGCCGATTTCGAATCAAACGGGAAGTTCATTCGAATCATGCAACAGCTTGGCCGAGGCATGGTCGGCGTGTGCAATGTTCGTCGGCGACGCACGTTCGTGGAAGTGAGGGTCACAAAATTTCGGTTTCGTGCGCACGTGGGTGGCCAGAGTCGAGGCAAGAAGTAGTGGCGGTGGAGCCTTGCGCGGTGGTTGAGGGGTTTCGCGACGAACTGGGGTAGCACGCATAGTCGAGATGCTGAAGGAGGCCGAGCTAGGGTTGGTCGACGTGATGAGTAGTTCGGCATTGAAGTGGTGGTCATGGGCTTGGTTGGCTGTTGTCATCGACTTCGACAGTGAGATGGTCGGAGGCTCGTACTCGAGCACAAGAGTTTGGGGGCAGTAAGGTATAGCTCTCTTGTTTTTTTGTATATATATGCAGATTAGGAAAGAAAAGGAATAAATAAAAAGTTTTAAAACAGAAAAAAAGATAGGATTTTTTTATAGTAAGGGGAAATTATTGTTTTGATATTTACAGTAAGTTATAAAATTTCTATCTTAGTCTAAAAGTAATAAATAGGTAGATAAACAGAAAATAAAATAAATATAGGTATGTATACTAGTTATTTTATGATTAGGTAATATGGTAATTGAACTATTTGTATTATTTTAGTTACTAATTTTTTTAAAAAAGGAAGTTAGCTTAAAAAAAATTATAATAATTATTTGTCAAATTAAATCTTGAGTTAATTAACTTAAATGGTAATAAATTGTTTGATTAGTTCAAATGATAATAAATCTTGTAATTGTTTATACAAGGTCGAAAAACCGTGAAGCCAAGTCAAGATTGGATCGGTTTTCAAACAAAAATCAAAGGTGAGTTAATCTCACTCATCTGGTAATAATTTAAATTTAAATGATTAAATTTAAATAATTGGTTAAATGATTGTATTAATTCGATGTGATATATTATATAGTAGTATATAGTATATATTGGAGTGATTGATTTCCGCATTATATAGCGGATGAGACCCTATGCGCCGCATAATAGCGGACGATGTTATATTAATCGCATATATCGCGATATTCCACCTCGAAGTGGAATTGGTATTGTGCTAACATCTATGGATGTAGGAAAACAGGTTGGAGGGATGCAACGGGATTTCTCAACATTTATTTAGATTATTTAATATTCTCTATTATGATTATTTGATATTCTGTGATGAATTATTTGGAATATTGAATGCTATAGCTTGCTTGAATATATTTCGATACATTCAGTTATCAAAATATATAGAATTGGATTTTTGAAAGAAAATAAAAGAGGGAAATTTTAAGTAAAATAATTGTAGAGAATTTGAATAAATTTAAGAATGAACTGGATCAGAATAAAAGCGATTTTAAAATTCTAATAAATAATTTCGAGTATGGAAAAAAAGAGATTTTGAATAAACGGAAAAATAATGAATTATAAAACTTAAGTGATATTATTTAGAGGGATAAAGAATTAATTTTAAAATTCAAGGTTTAAATTTATTTAAAAGGAATTTTGGAAATCTGAAATTGGTATTTTTCAGTTAAAAGATTTTAAATCATAAGTAAGAAATAAATATTTGAAGTTAATGGGTTTTGAAACAGATGAGTAAGTGAAGGAATTTATTTCAAAATGAAGTAATTTGGAAATCAATTTGGAAATTGGTTTAAGTGTTTGAAATTGGGAATGTAAAGGACAATGTGACTATGAAATTTATAAATTAGGGCTTATAAAAGCAAAGCAATATATCAGTGGATATTTGAAAGAATAAATTCACGGTGGGGATTTATTAAGGGAATGATAAAATTTGTTTAAAAATAAATAGTGATTTATTTAAAAGATGTGAAAGAGAAGGGTATTTCCCGGGATAGCCAAGTACGTTTTCAAAATAAATTTTTAAATATAAGTTAAAAGCTTTAATATTATTTTAGAAAGCATGATCTAGAAAATTTATTATTTCTAAATGTTTAAATTCTAAAATAGGTATTTTTTTTCAAGTCTATTATAGTAGTAATTATTTAAAGGTGACTTGGTATGTTGTTTTAAAAAGAGAAAATCTAGTTTTATATTTTATAAAGTAACCTTATTTTAAATATTCCTAAAGTGTATATATATATAATAAAGTATTGAAGTAGTTTTCAATTTAAATGTTTTAAAGTATATTTTATAATAAAGTGTTTGAATTATTCTAAAATCTAAAGTATTTGTACTTGGCGATTTTAGTGGAAATAGAAAAATATTTGGGGGATTTGTTTCGTAAAAGGAAGATGGTTTGAAACTGTTTTCAAAAAGGGTTGAAATGGAAATATATCTTGTGAAGATATTTTGGGGTTAATAAATAATTCATGAGAAATTATTTATGGTTGATGGTTGTTTGTGAATGTTAACTGATAGTTAAATAACCGACTATCAATATTGGACAATGCGCTGACCATTTCGAAGAGACCGGGATCGGGATTAATTTCTCGAAAAGCACTTCGATCCGGTTTGTACATTTTCATGAGGAAGACGAGTTCGGAGTCGAAGATGGAGCAGTGAAGTGAAAGGGTTAATTGCTACTAATCCTGAGGATGACTCCAAAATGGATGTAGTAGGAATAGTGCCTTCGGTTCCGTTCGAACCCGGGACGGACTTGTATGGACGAATGCTTTCGGAACATCGTCAGGTGGACTATGGGTATTCTAAGTGAAACGTCCTAAAAGGTAACACTTAGCCTCAAGCCTCATCAACCGGGAATGACTGAAAAATCAGGGGTTATGCAGCAAGGCTAGGTGGGTAGCACCCATTTAGGGTGAGGTCATCCCTATCTAGATGTCCCTTTTATTTTGGCTTAGTGGTGCGGTTGCTGATCCCAACCGTGGGGTGATCTTACTAGGGATTATCCAGTAAGGGGTAGTCCCGGCTTTGTGTTGCAGGGGGTCGGGAGAGATCCTCGATATGCTGATCTAGACCAGGTATCGTGATAGGTGGTACCCCAGTGCCTAGTCATTAGTTGGAAATCCATTCTCCCTACGCGCCTTTTACGAGTTTTGTTTGTATTACCCACTTTGTGGCTAGTAGATGGAATTTAATCATGTAACAATTTTGGCTATTTCAATAAGTATTTGTAAATAGACCCTATTATAATATCAGAGGATTTTATAAAAGTGTTTTAGCTACCGTAAGGTAAAAACCCGACGTGTTTATTTATGGCGTGGTCTTACGAGATGCTTTTTTTTCAAAGGATTTTTGAAACTTTAATAACCAATTTGGGTGTGATTTGTCACGCTGGTATTCCAGACTGACTCGGGTGTTATTTAACTATAATGCACGGGTCAGACCGAGTATTATAGATTACAGAAAAGGATGCTGAGGAGCTGGATGGCGATATGTACTCCCGTACTTGTTTTAGATATTCCGCTGTGTTGATTAGCTGTGTATTCAGATTGTGAGGACAGGTTATGATTACTGTCCAGTTGTGTGATATGTATACTCTATTGATGTAATGTATAAACAGATTTGCTTTTGTGTAAAGATCATTCATTATCTATTATATTTTATTCCACTGCGATGGTTAGATTATGATGTTTGTTTCTATTTTCTTCTTCTACCTCTTTCTTCTTTATCCCAAATGGTTCGTATTTCCGTTCATCTTGAGTTGAATGATGGAGAATAGTGTCGGCTTAAGGGGTATAGATTTGTGGGTCGTTTCACTTGGTATCAGAGCGAGGTTGATGATAACCTTGGCTCTGGTGGGAATTACTCATTTAATAAAGTCTGTAGTACCCTAGAATGAGCTTGAGCGCATTAATAGATATGAGTGCGTATTTTTTAGTGAATATAAAATTGTTTTATACTGTGTTGATTTGTCGGTTGAGCGTTTATGGATTCTGGTCGATGTGTGGGACGCCATGTCATCGATAGGGGTTTCTAAATCTTAAACAAGATAAACTGACACAGTATTGTTTTAAAATAGTGTAAATAAGATAATTTTACGCAAATTATTTTCGTATATAAAGGGAATAACTTTTCATAAATTATTATAGTTATATATGGATGCTTGGTTGTTAGGGATGATGATATTAAATAATTATCATTAATGTGTAAAATTGAATAAGATATTGAAATCATAACCAAAAGCTAAGAAATAAATTCATATACAAATGGGATCTGTAAATGTGATTTATAATTGAATAAGGAATTGAAATCATAATTAAAAACCAAGCAACAAACTCATATACAAATGAGATTTGTAAATGTAAACTATAAATGTGAATTATAGTGTGATTAATGATTAAAATAAGATAAAATTCCAAAATAATGTTTGAATATAAATTTAAGGGATTTGGCATTTGAAAATTTGGAAATTTAAATTCCTTTGAATTTGAAAATGATTCTAAAAAAGTTAGGAAAAATAATATATATTTGAGAAATATTTTTGAATCGGATTTGAAATCTAGAGAGATTTGGAATTTAAGAATATTTGAAGGATTTTAAAATGATAAAAGCAATGAACTCTTTTCGATCGCTGGAAAATAATTCCGATGGTGATCGCGATATTTTTGCCGTTGCCTTAGACCTCAAAGGCAACATTTTGACTATCTAAGGCAACATAAGTAATCTTGTTGCAATAGAACCCTATTTGGGTCTATGGCAACACCCATAGGTATCTGTAGCAACATTCCAAAAATGTTGCTATAGATATTAACTTTCTAAAGTTGTGGGGCCCACATCTTGTGGGGCCCACAATGCGGGGCCCACGACCCAACTGGGTCCATCCCTATGGCAACACCTTGAATGATTATTGCAATATTATTTTAAGCAACATTTATAACCCGGTGGCAACACTATTATGAAGCTACTGCAACACTATTCTAAAGCTACTACAACACTATTCTGAAGCTACTGCAATACTATACTGAAGCTACTGCAACACTATACTGAAGAGACACTAAGAGCACATAGAACAGTACAATACCACATAGAACACTTGCATAATACACAGTACAATATCACATAAAACACTTGCATAATACACAGCATAATACACAGTACAGTTAACAATTCATACATACACATCACAATTCATGTCAGTTACCCCAAAATATCCAGTTACCCCAAAATACTACAAAGCTACCCCAAAATATCCGGTACACATAACAATTCATGACTTAAGAGCTGGTGCCTCCAGTCAGATTATCAGTTTCATTGGACATGACTGTGGAAGTTAGATCCTCTACATTGAAGTTCATCTCCGGGTTGGCATCACCTAATTTCTTAAGCACCCTAGCCAAATTCTCTTGTACCTTCTGATTTACCTTGGATTCTAGCCGTGCTTCCATTTTTTCGACAAGCCTTTGCCTTAAGTCATGTACGTAAGCATTTGTTAGAGCCTCGGTTGATTGTTTTGCACAATTTGCACGCCTTCCTATAAGCAAAGGACGACCCTGTGATTTTCCATTCGAAATTACTATTTCAACAGTATTTCCTCCTTCTCCACCGGCCATTGCCTTTTGAACTAAGTCCTACAAAATAAAGCCACATCAAAATTACCCTACAGTAAATGCAAAGAATGCAGCAAATGCTTACATATAGATTGTGTACAGCAAATGCAGAGAAAACCACATTTTGGAAAACAATTTGTTTATGTGCATGTAATTAGAAAACAATTTGTAACATATATACTAGTAAAAACTGGAAAACAATTCCGTCGACAGCCAGCTATGGCTTCGTCATCTGGATTCTAAGGCTTCAAACGCCATTCATTTTATTTATGCACATATGTGTATTACTATAGACATATATTTTTATATAAACCAAGTCAGTAATCCCTTTAACCAAATTCATTTCTTCGTTTCCAGTTTTTGTGTCATTTCTAGCCAAACGCAAAAGCAAGTCCTCTTCATTCACTAGAAAAGGAAAAAAATGGCTGAGGGATCAAAATTCTTAATCTCACAATATACTCAATTACAATTTCCAAAGCAAACATCTATGCCATTAGTACGTTTGCGAAACTCAGGTTCAACAAGTGTTTCACGGACAGTTTCAAGGACATGAGCATACATGCACATGAGCAAGACATGAACAATGTGTAGCATGTGCAAAATAGAACAAAATTATTACAAAACAGAATTATTACTTACAAGTTTGTAATTCATTACTTGAGGATTAGACACGTACTCACGTCCATCTGTTCTCTTACGACTTTTAAGAAAAAGTGTTGAATCGGATGGTGTCTCTTGATACAAGTTCAATAAATAGTTTATCATACACTCTCTTCAGTCAAAAATGTAAAGTATCACATACTATCTTATGACGAAGCTGGGTGAATGACTTTGGACCAGTGGTGTGTGTGTCTTGATACGACTTACGACTATCAGAATTTTTCAGGGCTTTTTGCTAAAAAATACACAAAAAACAAAGTACTCGTTTATCTCACAAAAAAAACTACTCGTTTATCTTGCGAAATAAATAATATGTACGTATACCTGAATCTCATCATCTGCCCAATACCTCAAGAGCACTTTAAAATCCTCCACTGGGATGTTGTCCGGCTTGTTATCTAGCCTCTCCTCATCAGTCTTATAAGCTTTATAATGAGCTGTTTTTATGCGACTCTTGTACCCCCTCCAACAGTCACGAATAGACTTCAACACCCAATTTTCACAGTCATCCGGAATAATATACCGTTGCTTAAATATAAATCAAAGATAAAAAAGAATAAATAAATCAAAATTCAGCTACATTATAGTTAATAGATCAATATTACTTATTAAAGTAAAATTCAGCAACATTATAGCTAATAATAGATTCCTTAACATAATCCCATAAAGATTTCTTCAACTTTTCAGGAACAGTCGACCAAGATTTATACGTAAGTGGCACAGACCTTTTCAATGTTCCTAAAAAGTTGCTCAGTTCAAATATTACTTTGTCATCATCTGAAATAGGTTGGAACCACTGGTTCATCATAATTAGAACTCTTTTGTCATTCGCCCTTGTATGAACATTAAACATCTTTGTGTGACCTCTGAGTCTTTTAGGAACTTCACCTTTAATTAAAATGAAAATTTCCGTCAAATAATAACATAAATCATAATGTAAATTCGGTACTTAAATATTAATCCTACTGTAATATTAAATATTATTATCACTTCAATTCAGTACCTGCTTCATCTTCTTCATTTTCAATGTCTGGCAAGACATTCTCCGCAACATGCTTATTTTCCATACCATTTGCACTAGCTTTTGCAGCATTTTTCTTTTGTCGTTCCCGCAGAGCCAAATAATTAGCCGTTGTTCCTTTTCCTTCAAATCCTTATCAGTTGAACTTACTACCAGGCTTGGGCTTGGGCTTGTGCTTCTCAACTTTTCCTTTTCCTTTGCGATACCACTAGCTGAACGAGTTTGTGGTCCACTAACAGGCTTGGGCTTCTCAACTTTTTTAGTTCTCTAAATTGTATATACAAGTAGGAAATAAGATTGGATTTTATAGTTATTATTTTCATAAGCAGAAAAAATAAGATATGTAGCTATCACACACCTTTCTTGGACTTTGTGAAGTATCATCTTCACTATGCTCCTCATGGTCCGGATTATATTTCTGATCACTATCCACATCCTCTTGCATCTTTTCTTTTCCTTTATCTTTTTTTTGGTTTGCATTTCTCAGTTTAGCTGAAATGCAGGCACACCTAAAGAAGCAAGAACTTCGCTGTTCCTCATCACATTAACAGCTCTATGTACTTCATAATCTTTTAGGTTCATCATCAACTTAGCAGCTCTCTGTAGTTCATAATCTTTTAGAGATAGTGGAGGTGTAGAATACTCATTTGGAGGTGGTGGAGGTGGTAGATGAACATCCTGCAAGTATATAATAAACAGGAACATCATAGTAAGTATGCTGCAAGAGTGGTACAAAATATTCAAATTACAATAAGATCATCATAATAAGAATTCTTCAAACCTGCATGCCATTTTCATCCATATCTTCTTCTTCCGATGTTGGTAAACGTGATTCCAACTTCCTCTTAACACTTGATGAGTTCAGATTCACTGTTGAATCGCTGATTTTTGGTTTTTTTGTCTGTGTCATCTTCTGAGGATTTACCTGATTAGCTAACTTTAGATTCATAGTTGCATTGTTGGGTTCTGGATTATTTAGCCATGTCGACTTTCGAGGACTCCTCACCTCATCTAACTTTAGATTCTCGGTTGCATTGCTGGGTTCTGGATCATTCAGCCATGCCGACTTCCAATTACTTTTCACCTCAGCTAACTTTAGATTCACGGTTGCATCGTTGGGTTCTGGATTATTCAGCCGTGTCGACTGCCGAGGACTATTCACTTCACCTAACTTTATATCCACAGTTGCATCGCTATTCAGCCATGCTGACTTCGGAGGACTGTTGACTTCAACTAACTTCTTATTTTTTTGGTTCAGTTGTAGTTGATGAGCCATCACGTACTGTCGTTTCACTGGTTTTGTAGTTGCAACAATACAATGATATTATAATCATAATCTTTAAATGTTATAATCAAAATATCACAATAATTTTTTTTTGTTGTATCAAAATATCACAATCTGTAAATGATATTACTATCCATTTATATATACTTGTAACCAGATTCTGCCTTGGCCGCATGATTACATGCGGCTGCATTTGCTTCAGTGGCTCAATTGCAGTATCGACAACGTTGTCGATATAAAAATCCAAGTTGCCACCACTGTTAACTCCTTTGACTAATTCGGAGAGGTCCGCATCATTCGTCACTAACTTCCACCCACCCTTCTCACCATTTCTCATATAAATTCCTCCTATTTCGATGTATTGAAGGTCATCCTTCACAAAATCCATGAGCAATGTGTACGAGAAGTAGTCAAGATCAACCCTCTTTACCACGGTATCGGTTCCACCAACATATTGTGCCTTCTGAAATGCACCCTTGTGATGAAATGTGAGCTGCATGAGTTCCCCCATCCTATACAAAATGGATAAAGAATGGTGAGTTTACATTGGAAGCAAGATATGAAATAATAAAATGGACAGGTATATTAAGTACATATGTGTATGTAGGTATATAAAGCACTAGAAACAACAAGGGAACACATAAAATCAAAATAACTTACAAGCAGTCAAGTAATTAAAAAGTAGTAAATTAATTATGAAAATCAACAGATACAGAAGTCGTCCCTTAATTAAGAACCAACACATAAATAGAAGTCACTTGATATTGCTACATAGAAATCAAGAGGAAGTTTCCTCTATGCTAGGCGGAATGAGGATTTGTGTTGCCGCGACGTCATCTCTATGCCACCTAACATCATTAACTTGATTTCCTATTCCATTACCACATTGAATATCAAGTAAAACCGTATCATCTTCATTTCCATTTTCATTTTCGACTTCACACCAGTCCCTCGGCAATTTCTTGACAACATTATAAAGTGCCGTATCAGTTGGATCTTGTACATAAAATACTTGTTATACTTGTGAAGCCATAACATACGGATCAGATTTCTGGCACAATCTATTAAAATTAACTCGAGTCATCCCATACAAATCTTTCTCTTCTTGTTACCAGCAACACTTAAATAAAACCACTGAAATTTCTCCCCAATAATCAATTTCTAGTATTTCTTCAATTGCTCCGTAGTAACTAACATTACCAACAAATGGATTTTGATCTTTTGAACTTGCAAAGCTAGTGGTCAAGGCAGTCAAGAATACACCACTATTCTGTGTTTTACACATAGTATCTCTATATTTTGTATGGAATCTGTATCCATTAATAACATATCCACTAAATTTCCTAGCTGTCTGATTAGGGCCCATTGCAAGCACTTCTAGCTCTTTCGAAATGTCCTCTTTTTTCCCAACTTCATCCTTCACCCATTTCCAGAATTCTTCAGTATGTGCTCTCTCTCTTTTATATCTTCTCGATATTGCATGACCATCAATTAAAGCTCGATGTTCCCTATAATAATTATGATGGTATTATTATCAATAAAGAAATATTCTAATTCTTTAGTACTTGCTAGAATAAAATTAGAATATAAAAACTTACTCTTTTAAATTATCTCTTTCCTCGTTACCACAATTGAATAGAATGTACCGATGACATGCCATCCACTCAGATTCTTTTAGATGAATAGCTTTTCCATCTTTATTTCTTCTTGTACCAATAGCATATTCCATATTTTGTGGACGACTTTCAAATTTAGGTACTGCATCACCACCGCTTAAGAATCTTGAGCAGCATGTCAAGCATTCTTTTGCCAAGTAACCTTCGGCAATGGAACCCTCCGGTTTAGATCTGTTGCGCACATAATTTTTGAGTTTAGCTAGATAACGCTCAATCGAAAACATACATCGAACGTGCATAGGTCCACCGTATTCAACTTCCTTGCACAAGTGAACCGTCAAATGAACCATTATGTCAAAGAAAGCCGGTGGAAATATCATCTCAAATTGGCAAAGAATTTCGACAATTTCTTGTTGTTGCCTCTTCACACCTTCCAAATCAATTACTTTGCCCCAAAGACCTCTTAAGAATGCACCAAATCTTATCAGAGGCAATGCAACCTCAGGCTTTAGTGTTTTTTTCATAGCAAATTGCAACAAGTAGTGAAGTAGAAAATGAGCATCATGGGTCTTGTACCCTGAGATTTTCCTTTCCTTCGTGTGAACATACCAACTGATATTGGCTACACAACCGTATGGCAATTTAACATTCTCCGGTACTGAGCAAAATATTTCTTTTGCTTTATTCGTCATGTCAAATATGGCAGCCCTAATCTCAAAGTGTTCGCCGTCAGTTGATAAAACAGGATGCAGGACCTTCTTGATGCCCATTTCCTGTAAATCAAAACGAGCATTCAAATGGTCTTTTGACTTTCCACTAATATTTAGCAAATTATGGAGTATGTTGTCGCATATGTTTTTTCTATATGCATAACATCAAGGTTATGTTGCAATAAATTGTGGCTCCAATACGGTAAATTGAAAAATATTGACTTCTTTTTGAAAGGGGAATCATTTTTCTTCCTAAAATTATTATCAAAGTCACGCAACAGTTCTTCAATGTCTGTTCCTGATAAATTTCCTGGAATCTATCCTATTTCAACTTCACCATTGAACCTCCTCTTATCAAACCACCACTTGTGTTTCGGATCCAGAAATTTTCTATGATTCATGTAGCACATTTTTTACTATGTTTCAAGTACATGGAAGAAGTCTCATAATGGCATACAGGACAACCCAATTTACCCTTTGTGCTCCAACCGGATAACATTGCATTCCCTGGAAAATCGCTAATGGTCCACAACACACTTGCATGTAACATGAATTTTTGATCAGTAAAGGCATCATAAGTTTCTATGCCTAGATCCCATAATTCTTTCAACTCTTCAATTAGAGGCTGCATATACACATCAATTTTATTCTTTGGAGACTCTGGACCGGAGATGAGTGTTGAAAGAATTAGATTTTCGGGCTTCATGCAAAACCAAGGTGGAAGGTTGTAGTTAACTAATACAATTGGCGATGTACTGTAAGTTGTACTCATTGTACGAAAAGGATTGAATCCATCAGAGGCTACACCCAATTTGGTATTTCTATTTTCTGATGAAAAATCAGGATACATAACATCCATCGCCTTCCAAGTCTCGCTATCAGCTGGATGTCTAAGTTTTCCGTCTTTTTTCCATCCCACAGAATGCCATCTCATAAGTTGTGAATACTCCTTGCATATAAACAGCCTTTGCAGCCTTGGTTTTAGCGGAAAATAACGCATTACTTTTGTTGGGACTTTGTGAATCAACTTCTCTGGATCATTGTCACGGGTGCCTTTCTTTTCCTCTTCCTACCTCGAAATACCACAAGAGTTACAGACATCTTTATCTTCATTTTCTGCCCAATAGAGCATGAAATCGTTTGGACATGCATGTATTTTTTTGTAATCAAGACCTAAATCTTTAATGATTTTCTTCGCAGCTCTAAAAGATAAAGGTATGTGGGCCTGTGGAAAAGCCTCTCTCATCAACTCTAGTATATCCCCAACTGTAGACTCTGTAATTCTATGTACACATTTTAAAGAATAAAGCCTGATGATAAAACTTAATCTCGAAAATTTTGAACAGCCATGATATAATGGCCGCTTTCCATCTTCGACAAGGCGATAAAATCTTTTAGCATCGGCATTTGGTGCATCAGAATTCTCATCTTCACAGTTCTGCATATTTCCACGAGTACGGTGCCACATTTCACCTAGATTATCTTCAAAATCACCAGCATCACAGTCTATATCTTCATCACTCCTTCCAAAATTTGGGTGAGAAACCTCACAAATCCATTTCACATAAAATGGAGATGGACTATTGCAGATGAGATGATCATAAATTATATCTGGACGACGCCACTTGCTATTTTTACAATTCTTGCATGGGCACGTCATTTCATCGCCTACGACCAATTTAGAAAAACCGTTTTGTATAAAGGCTCTTATCCCGCTAATATATCCTTCACTAAACTTTGGAAGTTCAATCCAAATGTTTTCGCTGTCCATCACTACAATTATGAATATGAGTATTTTAACATAAAAAGATAAAATTTGTGTGTGTTCCCAACAAGAGGAAACCTAGACAAGTCGAATTGTTAATTTAGGCCGAATTAAGAATTTATAAGTAGTTTAAATCGAAACACTAAAGTGATGGGAGAGAGTGTTATACCTCAAAATCGAAATTGAAGCCGTAAAGTGATGTAAACAATGCTTGAACCCCCAAATTGAAGCGAAATCGCTGAACAAAGCTTGAACCCTCAAATCGAAGCCCTAATCGAACCGAAATCGCTGAACCCTAAATTAAGAATGTTCGCTTGAACCTTTGTAAGAAGACAGAGAAGAATGAAAATAAAAAGTTATTTGCGGGGACTTTTTTCTTCGCAGCTCTAAAAGATCAAGGAGTGGTGTTCGGATTGATGAGGTGTCACGTTCCCCAACGTAGGATTTGCCTTGGTAGATTGGCGCGGATCGGTACGAAAGATACGCAAAGGTCTGCTATAGCAACACTATAAAAAAATGTTGCATCAATTACACTTGTTTAGCTAGAGCAACACATTTTTATGGCTAAGGCAACACCAAAAATTCAACGTCGCAGTAGGACCAAAATTGTATAGCTATCGCAACATTTTACCTGGCAACACCTTGCAAAAATGTTGCAGAAGGCCATCTATGGCGTAGTGTATTTATTCACATTAATATTGTAGGATTGCGTAAGAAAATGGGTCGTTAGATGTAAACGGGATTAGATAAGATTCTATGAGTTATTAGAAGTGAAATAGGATGATTTTGAAATCAATTGGAATGACTATGAGTTTGTTTTGCTTAGAATGAATTAAATACAAGCGAGTAAGTTGTAAATCACTTAAACTGAATGGAATGATTTGGGAATTGGTTGTAAGCAATTGTAATAAGTGTCGGAACCTTATATGTGCTTATGGAAATTATATAACGTGCGTTATATGTGAAATTTATGTGTTAGCTACTGAAAGTAAGTGAAATGTTAATAAATTGCATACATTTAGTACTTATATGTTTGAATTGAGTGAGTACAGGTACCGAGAAGCTGCTTGGCTGGATTAGATCACGCAAAATGCTAAAATAATAAGCCGCTTGCTTAAAATGCTAAGTAAAGGTACGCCTACGCAATAAAAATAGGAAATATGAACTGTTTTTGTTTTTTCGACCGTGTGGGTCGATGTATATATATTTATATCTCTTGTCAATTTGCAAAAGCTCCTCCGTACAAAGGAGACTCTGCCAAAAAATTTCGAAAATTTTAGGAATTAGAAATTTTTTTGTTAGCGACAAACGATTTCAAATTGGAAATTGAAATAAATTAGTGAATGAAACTAATTTAAAATAATGATATGAATTAGTTATAAATGGAAGATAAAATTCAATATGCAGAGTTCAAGATAAATTGAATTCATATGGAAATGGGAGAACTAATTTGAATAGAAATAGATATTAACTAAAGTGGTGAAATAAAAATAAATAATTAAAGTGTATAAAATGATTTTAAAAGCTATGGTTGGATACTATTGATGTAGGATATACAGGTATTGTAAAAAAGGAAAGGGAAATTTGGTTTTGATTTCAGAAGAAAAATTTGAATGGCTCGACAAAAAGGTATGTGTTTAAATTTCTGTATGAAATATGATTAGGTTTTTGATCTAGCCACTTGGCCTTTTATTTTCTTTTGGAATTTGGGTGCCCGTAGAGGCATTTTGTAGTTGTACCGAGCTAGCCGCGCAAAGGAGGCATTGGCAAAAAATTTCGAAAATTTAGGGAGTTAGAAAATTTTTGAATTTTTTTTGATAATTCAAAATTTGGTTTTAAATTGAAATTTGAATGATTGAGCAAATAGTATTGTTTGAAAACTATGGGAGAGTTTGGAAAGTTAGTAAGAATGATAGTGGGTCTTTAATAAAGGATATGTTATGGCAAGTTGATAAAACTGTTTGGTTTTGGAAAATAGTAATGGGTATTGGATCATTCCTCTTAACTAGTAATTTTTGGGGAAGAAATTCTTTTAATGGGGAAGGAACGTGATGACCCGGAATTTTTGATGTTTGAAATCAGAATATTTAATTGATTTTAAATATTTAAAAGTAATTTTTTTAACTTGAATTCAAGTATCACCATTTATTTGGATAATTTAATTATTAAATTAAATAATTTGAAATTGGGTAAAATGTTGAATATGGAGTTTTAAGCCTATTAAAAATAATTTGAAGGCTTATAAAATTTGTATTGATAGTACTGAGGAGAGTAAAAGTGTTAAATTTGTTAAAATTGAATTCGGAAGCGTTTTGTTAAGTTTTGAAATTTTATCGTTTAAATCATGTTTAAAAATAGCCTTCCGAGACACATTCTCGGAATTCGACTAAACCAGTTCCATTGGATCCATAATAGGGTAATATTATCAAATTTCAAATTTCGTAACGTTTGGAGTTATCGTGGGATCTTACGATAGGTAAACGCGCTGAAATTTATATCGAAAATTTAATATAATATCTGGGTCCAAAAAGCTATCTTCTCCATATGATCGAATTAGAACTCGAAACTTTTTCCATTAAGTACAGAGTAGGGGTATAATGTTATAAATGCCTGGCGGCATGACTCAATAGGAGATCGAGATTTTAAGCTACGTAAATCGAGACGATTTAAATTTGAATATATATTGTTGGAGTGGTCAAACGATTTCAACCTCAGCCTACTTTCTTTCACCTTCACATCTTTTTCTCTTCCTTCAAAAATACTATAGCTTCCCTCTAGCACATAATCCTTCACCTCAATTTCAAAATCGTGTCATTCTTTTAAAGCTTATTTTCGAAGCCACTCTCCTATATACAACATACTCCCCTATTCATTGTCTTCTAAGAATCGTTCGAACGAACCAGTCTTCCATAAAAAAAATCACACCGCCTTAAAATAAAAATCACGCTATAATATTCTTCCCTCTTTCACAAAATGAGCAGTTCAGATTCTTAAAAAAAGGGAATTGGCAGCCGATTTCAAATCAAACGTGAAGTTAATTCGAATCAAGCAGCAGCTCGACCGAGGAATGATCGGCGCGTGCAACGTTCGTCGACGACGCACGTTCATGGAAGTGAGGGTCGCGAGATTTAAGTTTCACGCGCATGCGGGTGGCCAGAGTCGAGGCAAGAAGTAGCGGCGGTGGAGCCTTGCGCGGTGGTAGAGGGGTTTCGCGATGACCTGGGGCAGCGCGCGTAGTCGAGATGCTGAAGGAGGCCGAGCTAGGGTTGGTCGACGTAATAAGTAGTTCGGCATTGAAGTGGCGGTCGCGGGCTTGGTTGGCTATCGTCATCGACTTCGACAGTGAGATGGTCGGAGGCTCGTACTAGAGCACAAGAGTTTCGAGCCAGTAAGGTATAGCTGTCTTGTTTTTTTGTATATATATGCAGATTAAGAAAGAAAAGGAATAAATAAAAAGTTTGAAAACAGAAAAAAGATGGGAAGTATTTACAGTAAGGGTAAATTATTGTTTTGATATTTACAGCAAGTTATAAAATTTCCGTCTTAGTTTAAAAGTAATAAATAGGTAGATAAACAGAAAATAAAATAAATATAGATATGTATAAGCCCATTTTCAATTACTAGTTATTTTATGATTAAGTAATAAGGTAATTGACCTATTTGAATTATTTTAGTTACTAAATTTTTTTAAAAGGAAGTTAGCTTAAAAAAATTTATAATAATTATTTGTTAAATTAAATATTGAGTTAATTAACTTAAATGGTAATAAATTGTTCGATTAGTTCAAACGATAATAAATCTTGTAATTGTTTATACAAGGTCGAAAACCGTGAAGCCAAGTCATGATTGGATCGGATTTCAAACAAAAATCAAAGGTGAGTTAATCTCACTCATCTGCTAATAATTTAAATTTAATTGATTAAATTTAAATAATTGATTGAATGATTGTATTGATTTGATGTGATATATTATATAGTAGTATATAGTATATATTGGAGTGATTGATTTCCTGCATTATATAGCGGTGAGACCCTATGCGCCGCATAATAGCGGACAATATTATATTAATCCCATATACCGCGATATTGCACCTTGAAGTGGAACTGGGATTGTGCTAACATCTATGGATGCAGGGAAACAGGTGGGAGGGATCCAACGGGATTCCTCAACATTTATTTAGATTATTTAATATTCTCTGTTCTGATTATTTGATATTCTGTGATGAATTATATTAGAATATTGAATGCTATAGTTTGCTTGAATATATTTCGGTACACCGAGTTATCAAAATATATGGAATTGGATTTTTGAAAGAAAATAAAAGAGTGAAATTTTAAGTAAAATAATTATAGAGAATTTGAATAAATTTAAGATTGAACTGGATCAGAATAAAAGTGATTTTAAAATTCTAATAAATAATTCCTAGTATGGCAAAAAAAAGAGATTTTGAATAAACAGAAAAATAATGAATTATAAAACTTCAGTGATATTATTTTGAGGGATAACGAATTTATTTTAAAATTCAAGGTTTAAATTTATTTAAAAGGAATTTTGGAAATCTAAAATTGGTATTTTTCATTTAAAAGAGTTTAAATCATAAGTAAGAAATAAATATTTTAAGTTAATGGGTTTTGAAACAGATGAGTAAGCGAAGGAATTTATTTCAAAATAGAGTAAATTGGAAATCAATTTGGAAATTGATTTAAGTGTTTGAAATTGGAAATTTAAAGGAGAATGTGACTATGAAATTTATAAATTGGGGTTTATGAAAGAAAAGCAATATATCAGTGGATATTTGAAAGAATAAATTCACGGTGGGGAATTATTAAGGGAATGAGAAAATTTGTTTAGAAATAAATCGTGATTTATTTAAAAGATGTGAAAGAGATGGGTATTTCCCAGGATAGCCAAGTACGTTTTCAAAATAAATTTTTAAATATAAGTTAAAAGCTTTAATGTTGTTTTAAAAAGCATGTTCTAGAAAATTTATTATTTCTAAATGTTTAAATTTTAAAATAGGTATTTTTTTCAAATATATTATAGTAGTAATTATTTAAAGGTAACTTGGTATATTGTTTTAAAAAGAGAAAATCTAGTTTTATATTTTATAAAGTAACCTTATTTTAAATATTCCTAAAGTATATATATATTTAATAAAGTATTGAAGTAGTTTTCAATTTAAATGTTTTAAAGTATATTTTGTAATAAAGTTTTTGAATTATTCTAAAATCTAAAGTATTTGTACTTGGTGATTTCAGTGGAAATAGAAAAATATTTGGGGGATTTGTTCCGTAAAAGGAAGATGGTTTGAAACTGTTTTCAAAAAGGGTCGAAATGGAGATATATCTTGTGAAGATATTTTTAGGTTAATAAATAATTCAGGAGAAATTATTTATGGTTGATGGTTGTTTGTGAATGTTAATTGATTGTTAAATAACCGACTATCAATATTGGACAATGCGCTGATTGTTTCGAAGAGACCGGGATCGGGATTAATTTCTCGAAAACCCCTTCGATTCTGTTTGTATGTTTTCATAAGGAAGACGAGTTCGGAGTCGAAGATGGAGCAGTGAAGTGCAAGGGCTAGTCGCTACTAATCCTGAGGATGACTCTAAAATGGATGTATTAGGAATAGTGCCTTCGGTTCTGTTCGAACCCGGGATAGACTTGTATGGACGAATGCTTTCGGAACATCGTCGGGTGGACGATGGGCATTCTAAGTGAAACGTTCTAAAAGGTAATGCTTAGGCTCAAGCCTCATCAACCGGGGATGACTGAAAATCAGGGGTTATGCAGCAAGGCTAGGTGGGTAGCACCCATTTAGGGTGAGGTCATCCCTGTCTAGCTGTCCCTTTTATTTCGGCTTAGTGGTTCGGTTGCTGATCCTAACCATGGTATGATCTTACTCGGGATTATCCAGTAAAGGGTAGTCCCGGTCTTGTGTTGCAGGGGGCCTGTAGCGATCCTCGTTATGCTGATCTAGACCAGGTACCGTGACAGGTGGTACCCTAGTGCCTAGTCATTAGTTGGAAATCTATTCTCCCTACGTGCCTTTTACGAGTTTTGTTTGTATTACCCACTTTGTGGCTAGTAGCTGGAATTTAATCATGTAACAATTTCGTCTATTTTAATAAGTATTTGTAAATAGACCCTATTATAATATCAGAGGACTTTATAAAAGTGTTTTAGCTATCGTAAGTTAAAAACCCGACATGTTTATTTGTAGCGTGGTCTTACGAGATGCTTTTGTTTTCAAAGGATTTTTGAAACTTTAATAACCAATTTGAGTGTGATTTCTCACGCTGGTATTCCAGACTGACTCGGGTGTTATTTAACTATAATGCTCGGGTCAGACCGAGTATTATAGATTACAGGAAAGGATGCTGAGGAGCTGGATGGTGATACGTACTCCCGTACTTGTTTTAGACATTCCGCTGTGTTGATTAGCTGTGTATTTAGATTATGAGGACAGGTTATGATTACTGTCCAGTTGTGTGATATGTATACTCTTATGATGTAATGTATAAACAGATTTGCTTTTGTGTAAAGATCATTCATTATCTATTATATTTTATTCCGCTGCGATGGTTAGATTCTGATGTTTGTTTCTATTTTCTTCTTCTACCTCTTTCTTCTGTAGCCCAAATTGTTCGTATTTCCGTTCATCTTGAGTTGAGTGATGGAGAATATTGTCGATTTAAGGGGCACGGATTTACAGGTCGTTTCAGGGGGAGTGTTACTCGGCACCTTGGGCCGGCTACCAAACGACAGGTGAAGATATTATTATTAGCACTGGACAAGATTCCGACCAAGAAGATCCTAGATGTATAAGGGTTTGATGCCTTTGACATGTTTCGGCATCCCTGGCATGGTGAAGACTGGAGGTGTTAGCAAGTTGTCAGGCCCACAACAAAGTAAGAGCGTTTAGCGTGCCTGGCCCGGTGCACAGAAGTCACCTACTATGGGACGAGGTACCTTGTTCCTAAGCCCATGAGGGAAGTCCAACCCATCTTCGTCTATAAATAGAAGGGCAGAGGCACAGTGAAAGGGACCTTTTTTGAAGAACGCTGGGGAGACCCTACCATTTTTTATACTCTCCTTTTTTAATTCAAATTTGTATTCAAGTGATTGATTTACAAATTGTATCTGTATTCAAGTAATGGAGAAAGCAATAAAGATTAAACTCAAAGTGGACGTAGGCAATCATGCCGAACCACTATAAATCCGGTGTTCACGTTTTTGTTGTTCATTTTGTATTGAATTACGCTATTCTTCTGTTTTAATTTACTCTCTTCATTAATCTCTCTACATAACTCTACTCAAGGGTGTTAGTGACCAATTTTGGTGCTAACATTTTGGTGCTTTCATTGAGAATTGAATTCTCTGCTTGATTGGATCTCATTAGTGGATTCTATATTCGCTGGATAGATCCAGTTATCTACAAGAAAACTACCTAGTCTACTCATATTTGAAACAAATCTAAAGGAAGCTGATAGCCGTAGATTGGATTCACTGATGTACGCAAGATCTGATTGGACGTTGAAGTTTGCACTCGAGTTGAATGAAGGTCGACCCTCTTCTTAAGGCAATTCGGTCGATCATCCCAGAAAAGGCGCATGCCGATCAACTAGAAAAGGCATATGTCGATCTCCCCAAAAAAGGCATATGCCGAACGCCTCAGAAAAGGCATATGCCGATCGCCCAGAAAAGGCGTATGCCGAAATCCCCAGAAAAGGCGTATGCCGATCGTCCAAAAAAGGCCTTTGCCGAACGCCCCAAAAAAGGCGTATGCCGATCGCCCCAGAAAAGGCGTATGCCGAACGCGCCAGAAAAGGCGTATGCGGATCGCCCAGAAAAGGCGTATGCCGAACGCCCAGAAAAGGCGTATGCCGAACGCCTCAGAAAAGGCGTATGTCGAACGCCCAGAAAAGGCGTATGTCGAACGCCCCAGAAAAGGCGTATGCCAATCGCCCAGAAAAGGCGTATGCCGAACGTCCCAGAAAAGGCGTATGTCGATCGCCCTCGAAATGCCGAGCCACATCCATGCCGAGCGACCCAATGCATGCCGAGCGAGAGTATGCCGAACGACATCCAGGCCGAGCCGCATTCCTATGCTGAGCGGCATCTAGGCCGAGCCACATGCCTATGCCGAATGACATCCACACCGATCTGCATTCCTATGCCGAGCGGCATCTAGGACGAGCCGCATGCCTATGCCGAATGGCATCCACATCGATCCACATTCCTATGCCGAGCGGCATCCAGGCCGATCCAAACTTAAGTTACACCGGTCTCATATACGACCCCTATTTTATGAAAAAAATATTTTCGGGTACGACCTAATAAAGGAACATTATATCTACTTCCCTTACATCTAATGATCGACCAGGGCATAGAGGATCTAGCGGCAGCTTCTGAACGGCAACAAGGGAATAGACAAACAACCGCTACTCAAACGATACTCTCAAAAGGATATCATACTGATCACCCTTGAGGAGAATCAACCTCCATATATATTTTGGCAGCTAGTTAGCTGGAGAGTCTCCTATGACAATGGATCGTTTCTACTACAAAAATGAATCTAAACCAAAGTGTAGAGGAGCGAAACAGACTAAGAAAAATAAAAATAAAGGCCCGTTGGCTAAGGATGCAGATCCCAGTAGCCAAAACAAGACCTTAAAATTAGGCTCATATGCTCTTTGAAAGATTTAATTGACAACCTCTACTTGAAGACTCGCGACTCGGAGTGGTACTGGAAACCAACCTCGAGAGAGTACACCAAAGTCTAAAGAAAATCAAGGGAATGTTGTATATTGCCAAATGCTCACTGATCCTAACATGGGCGATTACAAACACCTCCAAGGTGTGATCGAAAAGCCGATCTGGAAAGGAAAGCTTCAATAGTATGTACAAGTCCTGCAGAATGGCGGGCAGCGAACATTCGATGCCTATTAATAAAGGGCTATGGTTATCAATTGGACTGCTGACGGTCGACATCCCTTTGAAAGGAGCCAGGGGCAAAGTTGAATAGCGAGCACACGATGCTGCTTCACTTATCAATGAGATTTATCCTAATTTTCTTTGAATTATTTCCAAATCTATTTCTATTTCAATTGATCTATGAACTACGACTAGCTTGAACTAAACTACTTTCAAAACGATGCAGGTGACCAGGTACTTAGATTTGGTCGCCAACCAATCCACGCAGATCATGATCGGACGTGTGGATTTACATCTAGACGAGCATAATTCAATCACTCATAATCAACCATATGCCTTTGATTTGGGGCTATGGACTAGATATTGAAAAGCCCATGATGATCAGAGCCCAATACAAAGTGAACATGACTGACCTCACATTCGTCGACCACCACATTTGACTTGGATACCTAAGCAAGGCTTGGAATGAGTATGGCTCGATCATCCACTCAATCGAGTCACAGAACAAAGTTAGACAAAATATAGATGCCCCTCTTGAAGCTCAGTGACATCGGGATCTATCTAGAGTGGACGTGATTTGATCGCCTACACATCAAATCCTACCTTGAACACAAAAGGTTGTTCGAAAGCCAGACTTGGTGTAGTTGTAATGGACTACCTACTCGTCAACCATCGCTCTCAATACATGGACACGACTGCACCTTGAAACATATGCAACTTATTGTGTCTACTCAATAATCCATTATTCTTAGTTGCTAGAAAGAGATACGAAAAAATTATGTGAGATTTGACTATCTAACCCAGCATGGATGTGATCCAACCATCTATCATATACCTCCTTTCTTGACTTGATTGGAAGAGCTATAATCACCAATCGGACGAGAATCGGCCATCCATTCTTCAAGTTTCATCCTTCATGCTGGGGGCAAAGTCCCATTCCATGAGCAAACGTGGTCCGATCATTCATTCTACAGCATTAGCCTCGATACGGTAAATGAAATACAAATTAAATGAGTGGAAATACGACTGCTCTCGATAAAAACCTCCAAGTCCTCTGAGTGCGGACTGGAGTGCTCTAAGTCCCCAGAGCACGGACTAGATTATAAATGACTTAAATCTCCGAGTCCCTTGAGCGTGGACTGGAGTACTCTAAGTCCCCAGAGTGCGGACTAGAGTATAAACGACTTCAATCTCCAAGTCCCATGAGTGCGGATTGGTGTGCTCTAAGTCCCCTGAGTGCGGACTAGAGTATAAACGACTTCAATCTCCATGTCCCCTGAGCGCGGACTGGAGTCCCCTAAGTCCCCAGAGTGCGGACTAGAGTATAAACGACTTCAATCTCCAAGTCCCCTGAGCGCGGACTGGAGTACTCTAAGTCCCCAGAGTACGGACTAGAGTATAAACAACTTCAATCTCCAAGTCCCCTGAGTGCGAACTGGAGTGCTCTAAGTCCCCAGAGTGCGGACTCGAGTATAAACGACTTAAATCTCCAAGTCCCCTGAGCACGGACTGAAGTACTCTAAGTCCCCAGAGTGCGGACTAGAGTATAAACGACTTCAATCTCCAAGTCCCCTAAGTGCGGACTGGAGTACTCTAAGTCCACAGAGTGCAGACTAGAGTATAAACGACTTAAAAACCTCTAAGTCCCCAGAGTGCGGACTAGAGTACTCTAAGTCCCCAGAGTGCGGACTAGAGTATAAACAACTTAAAAACCTCTACGTCACCAGAGTGAGGACTAGAGTACCCTATGTCCCCTGAGTGCGGACTAGAGTATAAATGACTTAAAAACCTCTAAGTCCTTAAAGCATACTAGAGTACTCTCAATCCCCTGAGCGTGGACTAGAGTATAAACGACATAAATACCTCTAAGTCCCTGAAGCGGACTAGAGCACTCTCAGTCCTCGGAATGCGGACTAGAGTATAAACGAACTGACGAAAATCTCTACGTCCCGAACTGTGGACTAAAGCATAAACTGTTCGACAAATCTCTAAGTCCCTAGAGCAAGCATGAACACAAATTGGGCGCGAGTCGAACGAGGGGAGAATAACACTAAGTCACCGGGATGCAAAGTGGTGTATAAACATCGACAAATAGACGAGTGGATTCCGACCATTCTCTATTCCGCAAACTTCGGCCTAAAATCGACAGGAGGATTATTAACTCGCTAAGGATGGAGCTCGACAATCCAACTAGTAGCCTGTCTAAATCAATGCTGGGAGCAGGGGTACAAATCACTAAAAGCCGAATACGATAGCTTACTATAGCTCTAGCTTGACGTTCTTTGTAACTTGAGGCAACGAGTACATGGAGGCCTCAATACAGAACTAATCGAAACAGCATCCAAAGCTATGAGCAACCGACTATATCATACCTCAGATCGAGGGTCAATACCAATCCGCAATAAGCACATAAGAACGTGACTGGGATGTTCCTTGAAAAACTATGACCTCCATAATGTGGAAAGGAGGGTAAACCATGAAGACTTGGTCAAAAATTCTCCAGCACCCTCCTTTGATCCATTAGGAGGAGTATGAAACTGGATGGGCATGACCCGACTGCATTTGTAGCGAACTTTACATCGAGATCTGATTACAGAACATGAACCAAAGTGGACGTGGATCACCGTCCAGTGCCCAAATTGCGCCCTAAAACTGACAAGGCATCGAAGTATTACTCTTGGAATGAAAAACCACGATAAAATCCAAGATAGGCGAGACCCCATCTCCCATCGACTGACCTGATCCCTGATTCAACGGGAAAGAGAGTAATGCTAAAGTGGGCATGGCTGACCTTCCTACTTATTGGTATATATGCCCCAGACCTGGGGGCATGAAATAGAAGCAACATGAATGTGAACCGACTATTAATCGATCAACCCTATGTTTTCGAAGTTTAGGTGGGAATATAAACATAGTTAGGACGAGACTCAACCATCCATGCAGTACATTTACCAAACCGAGACTGGGAGAAGACGCGTGGTCATCCAAAGACTGGCTGCGATAGATCAATATTGAAACTTATATATAATGTTTACAACTACTCAAGGCTATGACCGAAAGAATGCCTAGGGATAGAATCATTAAATGGATACCTAAGCTAGTGGGCAACTAACTGTCACTCCAACCCGAGGCATGCAGATCATGAATGTTGCTCGAATGTGGAAGATGGAACCGCTGTAAAACAACAACGCATGATGACAGACGATATAGTGTTTAGGAGTCGAGATGCAGACAAGGTGGACAACTAAGTCCGCATCCAAAACACTGACAATTGGCAAGTAGTGCCAGAGCCATGGCTCGGGCAGCATTCTTGGATCTATAGAGACGTAGATCCGAGAGATGTTGATGGGGGAATTAGGGAAACGAATGCAGCACGGGCTGAGCTGACGATTGACATACCAGTTAGCCAGGATGACCCGTCACGAGTCCTTAAGATTGGATCGCAACTCGACCCATCATTAGCCGAAGATCTTACTGATTTCCTCCGATTGAACCTAGACATTTTCGCTTGGACACATTCTGATATGTGTGGGATTTCTCCCGCTATTGCGAGTCATATGTTGAACATAGACCCGAAATACGTTCCTGTAAAACAAAAAAGGAGAGGCATGCACCCGGATAGGTCCGCTGATCTTAGAGAGGAGGTGGAAAAACTCAAAGCCAATGGATTCGTCCGCGATCTCCTTTATACTGAATGGGTTTCTAACCCTGTGCTTGTGAGGAAAGCAAACGGGAAGTGGAGAACTTGTGTTGATTAATCTGATCCAAATAAAGATGCCCGAAGGATATTTTCCCTTTACCTAGAATTGACCAGCTCGTCGACTGTACGGTCGGACACGAATTATTGTCTTTTATGGATGCGTATTAGGGATACAATCAGATCCCGATGCACATTCCAGACGAAGAACACACAAGTTTTGTCACAGATGTGGGGCTATATTACTATGTAGTAATGCCTTTTGGATTGAAAAACGCGGGAGCAGCTTATCAGCATCTGGTGAATCGAATGTTTAAAGACCAGATTGGTAGAACGATGGAAGTCTATATGGATGACATGCTCATGAAGTCACGACAGTCAAACGACCACATCCGAGACCTAGTGGAGATGTTTGAATCAAGCATTATGGAATGAAAATCAATCCTTTGGAGTGTTCATTTGGCGTAGCGTCAGGAAAAGTTTTTGGGTTTCATTGTGAATGCGCGGGGAATCGAATCTAACCCGGAGAAGATTTAAGCTATCCGAGACATACAAGTGCCCAGAACTATACAGCTAGTACAAAGCTTGGATGGAAAGGTGGCTGCGCTGAGTCGATTTATATCCAGAGCTACAGAAGTGTTTTCCTTTCTTCCATGTGATAAAGAAAGGAAAGAGGAATTTCGAGTGGATATTCGATTGCGAGGAAGCATTCCGAGCTTTGGTAAGGCATTTGGAAAGTCCGCTGATGCTATCGAAACCAATAGACCACGAAATGTTGTATGTGTACTTGGCAGTATCCCAACATACTATCAGTACGGCTTTGGTTCGCGAAGAGGACCGAGTTCAAAAGCCAGTTTACTATGTTAGTAAACGTTTGACGGGGGTAGAAAGAAATTAGCCCAAGATTGAGAAATTAGCCTATTTCTTGGTGATTGCATCACGCAAGCTTCGCCCATATTTTCAGGCACACTCAATCAGTGTTTACACCGATCAACCCTTGCGACAGGTACTCCAACGATTGGAAACTTCTGGAAGGATGTTAAAATTGAATATTGAGTTGAGTCAGTTCGATATTACCTACCTGCCACGAAGGCCATACCGGGTCAAACACTAGCAGACTTCATCGCTGAATTCACCGTGTCAGACGACTCAAACGGCCATAATGTCATACCTCCCGTTCGATGGAAGATGAACACCGATAGGGCATCTAAAGACCGTTGTTCGGGGGCTGGCGTAGTTCTTGTGACTTTTGAAAACCTCAGTTTGTTATGCTTTGAAGCTTGAATTCCCAGAACCAAATAACAAAGCCGAATATGAAGCATTGATTGCCAGCTTAAGACTCATCAAAGAACTGAGAGTAAGATCGGTTGAAATCTTTTGCGACTCCCACTGGTGGTGTACCAAGTATGGGTAGACTACCAAGCAAGGGGGTAGAGACTTGCCCCGTATCTGGTCCGAATCCAGGAGCTGCTAGCGAATCTCGAGTATTAGGATATTTCATATGTCCCGCGTGAGCAAAACAGAGCAGCCGATTCTTGGCAAAATTTGCAAGCACTGGCGATGCGCAGCAGATGGGATTGTTTCCCGTTGAAACCTTGTATGCTCCGAGTATAAATATGATGTAGGTAGATTTCGTGTTAGAAATCGAAATTGATAAGGAATCATGGATGACCTCATTTAAGCAATACTTACTACATGGGGTCTTACCCGATAGAAGGAGAAAAAGACGACAAGTCATTCGTAAGGCTTCACGATATGTAATGGAGAGCGGAATAATGTATCGAAGGGGATTCTCGACCCCCTTACTCCGGTGCATAGCCCATGATGAGATGAAACGAGTCCTGAAGGAGTCCATGAAGGAGCGTGGGTGACCATACTGTGGACAAACGTTAGCAAAGAAAATCCTCTGCTATTTGCATTGTGGGGGATGTGAGGAGATGTGACAAATGCCAGAAATATGCAAAAGTCCCAAGAGCCCCGCCGACGGAACTCACACAAATGGTTAGTCCTTGGCCATTTGCAATGTGGGGGATCGACATAGTTGGTTCCTTACACATATCCAAAGGTGGTGCGAAATACGCGATAATTGCGGTCGATTACTTTACTAAGTGGGCAGAAGCAGAGCCTTTGGCCACTATCACCACCAAAAAGGTCATTAATTTCTTTGTACGAAATATTACATGCCGTTTTGGCATTTCACGAACTATAATTACAGACAATGGAACTCAATTCAAAAGCAAGGAGTTCAAAGAATTTTTCAAAAAATATGGCATTGAGAAAAAGTTTGCAGCAGTTTCTCATACTGAAACAAACCAATAGGTTGAACATATACGCGAATGGAGCATCCAGTGATCAGTATTATGGCACAGGAGTCATGTTAATGACTCCTACGGAACGATCGATCTGCTACGTCTTGAAACTCGATTTGCTGTAACAAACAACGATGTTTAGTATGAAGCCTTGACCGCCAGCCTCAAACTTGCTAGAGGATTTGGAGTGGAAACTTTACATATCTTTTGTGTTTCTTGATTGGTAGTATGCAAAGTTAAGGAAGTTGATCTTGCTATGGGGCATTGTCTGATCCTTATGTCAGTCAGGTCCAAGAGCAACTAACTGACTTCACGTATTACATTATTACACACATACTCAACGAACAAAATGAAAAGAGTCCAGTCACTAGCCAAGCTGTCCATTTTTAGGGACATGCAACGAACATACATTGTTTCGGTTGAAATATTTAATATTCCAAGCAGTGACGGATGGAGATCGGCTAGGTTTTGGAGACAGAGCCAGAAATGGTGTCATGGTGGACTCCTATCAAAGACTATCTACAATGAGGAATTCTTACTGAACAGAGGAATGGAAAACGACAAATCCTCCTTAAATCTTCACGCCAAATCATCCAAGAATAAGTCGTGTATATAAAGGAGTTTATCCATCCCTATGCCTCGATGTATCGCCCATGATGATATCTTGAGAAAAGTCTATGAAGAAGAATGCGAAGATAACATTAGTGGGAAAACCATGATAAAGAAAATACTCTGCTACAAGTATTACTGGCCAACTATCAATTCAGATGCGGTTGATCATGCTAGACAATGCGACGAGTGTAAGACGTTTGCAAAAAATCCAAGAACCCCGTCGATGGAAATTACTCAAATGGCTAGTCTATAGCCGTTTGCCACTTTGGGGCAATGAAATCATCTTCTTGCTGATCCTAAAGGTGGTGCAAAATACACCATCATAGCAGTTGTTTACTTTACCAAATGGGCAGACAAAGAACTTTTAGCCACAACCAAAAAATAATAATCAACCTCACTGTCCGTAACATCATCTATCCTTATGACCTTCTATGATCTATTATTACTACAAATGGACAGGTTGAAGTTGTGAACAAAATCATAAAGCCTGTTCTGAAGAGAAGTTTGGAAAAGGCTAGAGGTAAATGGGTGGATGAACTCCCAACAACACTATGGGCTTATAGAACTACCCATGGGTCCGTGACTAGCCGTATTCCATTCAACCTTGCTTACTGCTTTGAGAAAATACAAACAAGGAATCGCAATTGAATTTCAATTAAACTAGATGGTATTAGCGACGACTTATGAGCATATAAAACGCATCCGACAGCCAATGGCAAGAACATGTACCCGAACATGCATGTGTACATCCGAAAAAAGTTCGACTTCTTAAAATCAACAGGGAATTGAATTCTCACTTAAGGTTACTAAGAAAAGACTGGATCAAATAGCCGAAGCTTATTGGACCTGTAGAACCGGACATGGATGGCCACTGATGAACTACAACCCTGGATTTATAATATTAGGAATCGACCAAGCGTCATGGCGACCAAAGAAGGATACGAAACCTTGGGAGGATAAATTAAAGAATAATGACTGTTCAGGAAACATGGTGGATTTCTTTCTGTAAACAAGGAATACTTGCTGATTCAAAGCGTGTCATGTTGCTTCACACGACACACTTTGGAGGGAAAGTGTTACCCGACACCTTGGGCCGGCTACAAAACAAAAGGTGAAGATATTATTATTAGCACTAGACAAGATTCTGACCAAGCAGATCTTGGAGGTATAAGGGTTTGATGCAATCGACATGTTTCGGCATCCCTGGCACGGTGCACACTGGAGGTGTTAGCAAGTTGTCAGGCCCACAACAAAGCAAGAGCGTTTGGCCTGCCTGGCCTGGTGTACAGAAGTCACCTACTATGGGCCGAGGTACCTTGTTCCTAAGCCCATTAGGGAAGTCCAACCCATCTTCGTCTATAAATAGAAGGGCAGAGGCACAGTGAAAGGGACCTTTTTTGAAGAGCACTGGGAGACCCCACCATTTTTTATACTCTCCTCTTTTTAATTTAAACTTGTATTCAAGTGATTGATTTACGGATTGTACTTGTATTCAAGTAATGGAGAAAGCAATAAAGATTAAACTCAAAGTGGACGTAGGCGATTACGCTGAACCACTATAAATCCGGTGTTCTCGTTTTTGCTGTTCTTTTTGTATTGGATTACGTTATTCTTCTGTTCTAATTTACTTTCTTCATTAATCTCTCTACATAACTCTACTCAAGGGTGTTAGTGACCAATTTTGGTGCTAACAGGGGGAGTGTAATGACCGATAGATTTCGATAATTAAATTGGTTAATTTAGTAAGATTTTTGTAATTAAATTTTGAAAGAAATAAAAACTTTATAATTTATAATAAAGCAAATGTTAGAAATGAAATGTAGCAATGGTAACTAAAATTAATTATTGACAATTGGATTGAAATCCTAATAAGGAAATGGTGTAAATTGTTGCACTTGGGTATAAAATTGAAAATCAGTAAATAAAAGTAAGCATTGAATTAACCAATGAAGTAATATACTGATTAATAGTAACGAAATGTAAATTAGGGTAATAATGTTAATGGAAGATGATAAATAACTAATTTAGTGCAATCCCAATTCATTGAAACAATTGTAAGGTTATAATTGATTGTAATTAGTAACTTGGGAAATAAATTCAAAGTTATTTTAATTTAAGAAATAATACATAAGCAAAATAGTGATTTGATAGAATCAATGATAGATAAGTAATTATAATAATTATTGGTTGATAATAAATTATGAATAGGATTAAATTAGGCAAATAGTGATAACTATTAATTGTTTACCCATTTATTTAATTTATTGAATTAGATCTAAATCCATTGCAATTAAACGTAATTAAAAACTACGTTAATATGAATTTAGTTGATGACTGTAAAAATATTAGGGTAATTTGGATATATACTAATGTTAAATTTATCCATAAGATGATGATTGATTGAATAAAGAGATTGAAAACAAATTGAATTAATTTATTTAAAATTAAAAATATAATTTATTTTAATTTACTTAAATTGATTGACATGGAAATTTTGGTTAATGAATTATAAGTTAATTGTAATCAGGAATGATAGAAATGGTAAATAATTAAATTTGAATTGAAGAAGTGATTAATTAATTTAATATTAAATTATTTAATTAACTGGAAAATAGACATTTTGGTCACTGACTCGGATTTCGATGAAACCAGTTTCATCGGATCCGCAACAGTAAATCATTATAGGATTTTAAGTTTCGTAACGATCGGACTTGTCGTTTGATCGTATGGACTCGAAACGCCTAGAAATCCATTTAATTGGAATCAGTTGAAATCAATTTGAAATAAGTTGACTTTAGCATAAATTCTTCATACAATGGAATTTGGACTTGAAACCTGTTCCATTGCATTTAAAATATTTATAAACATCTATTTTCATATACGGGTTGACCCGTTTTCGTTCCGGAGTCAGAACAGACTTTTCGGGCCATTTGTCGTTCAACTTTCAATCCAAATCAATCCGGTCCATTCTAATTTCAGCTTTACCTATATATACCTCGTTATAAACCCTAGCCCATTTCTCTTTTTCATTATTTTGTATGTATAATTCTAGTTGCTCCTCCTCATTCCATGGCAGACAAAACCAAAAATTCCAATTGCAATTTTAAATAAAATTCAAAGCCAAAAATTCAAACTCCTCAAATAATATCAAATTTTATATCAATCTGAAGCTCTAGATGAGCGCATCACAGATCTGTAATTCGTTTTCCTTTTTGAACCTCTGGTCGTCCAGAAAGCAGTGGATTAGTTTTGGCCATTCATTTAGGGCCATCATCTTTGACGGTAGATCTTCGATGATAGCTAGATCCATTGGTGTTGCGTCAAAAAGGGAGGGTAGGGGAGTCGATCAGCACGGTTGTGATGGGTTTTAAGCTTTGGAAGTCGCCGTGATCTGATGTTGAATGGAATGAAGACCGTTTTTCTGGCGAACTGGGAGGGGGCCGCGGTCGTTGGGGCGGTGCCTGTGGAGGCGGCTCGACCTCCGTAAGTCATCAGCGATCATCGATGAGGGTAGAAGCGCGTGTGGAGGCGTAGGTTGGTGGCGGCCGCATCGTCATCGAACAGTTCCAGGCTAGGCTATGCTTTCGAATGGTATAGCTGAGAGGCGCAGAATGTAAGTTTATTGTTTTATTATTTTTTCAAATTAAAATTTTAATCTTCTAACGCATTTAACTTTTGCATACGAGGTCCAATTCATTAGCGATTTTCTCCGCTAGGATCGTATCAAAATTTCAAACATTTTGACGCTGGTTTGGATGAATTCTAAGACTGTTTATGGGTTTAAATTGGATTTAAATTCAATTTAAATTTGAAAGGTGAGTGTTTTAACCCACTCACAACTTCTAAAATTTCTTATGTTTGTTAAATTGATTTATGATGTGATTAGAAATTTATTTATGACTGTTTGGCATATTTTGAATCATCATCTCAGTTTATTTGAATTTATTTGGATAAAATAGTATTTAATTTATTATTGAATATAAACTGCCAGTAAATACCTGTTATTTGTTATCTGTTCTATATTGATGTTATTGATTGAATTGGATGATGATTGCGATAAATGTTTGATGATTGATATTGGATGAATGTATGTTGTATTTTATATCATTATAATTCGCAAGTTCGTTATGTATCTATTTTTATTAATTCGGGATTGCGGTTTGAAATGATATATAACCGCATTTATATTTTAAATTATGGATTGAAATGATAAATATCTGTATCACTTGACCATAGGATAGAAAATTATATACAGACACCACAGTCTATATATAAAAATATTTTGAAATGATTTCTATGGTTTTGTAAAGAAATATATGGTTTTATAGATATATTGATTTCAGATATTATATAAATGCTACTTTATCGATATAGTTAAATTCTTGATTTTTAGCTGTATATAAATTTGTTTGGTATAAAACAAGTTTAAAAATAAAGATTGACTTTATTAAAAATGTAATATGGTTAAGTATGTATATAAATTATATTTTATATAGAGTTTATAATGATTTTTAAAAAAATTAAGGCTAAGAAGATAGATTTGAAATTGATTTGAAATTGCCTTAAATGTAGAAATTTATTAAATGAAACCGATTTGGAACTTATGGAATTTGAGATTTGTAAAGGATATGATTTATAACTTGATCTTGTTTAAGGTGAATTAAATAAATATTTCAAGTACAAATAAATTGAAGGAAGTTATTTATTTGTAATCTGGGTTTTGTTTAAATGATAATAGATTTATTAAGTAAATATTTTGAGACTAAATAATAGAAAATTGAATTTGATATATATATATATATATATATATATATATATATATATATATGAAATTATCAAACTTAGTTTTGAAATTATCGAATACTTAAAATTTGAAATATATTGAATTTGAAATGGTTTATTTTGTGGATCAAATCGGCTTTGAAATCGATATAATTTGGAATAGTTTATTTGGAAACTGAATTGAATTGAAGTTTATGATTTGAGATTTGGTTAAATATAGAATTTAGAAATTCGAGTTGTTTTGGAATTGATTTGTGAAATTGAAGAAACCATTTTATTTTATAAAGTATATAATATTTAAACCATTTAAGTGGTGGAAGTTATGTTTCATAGTTATGAGTTCCAAGTATTAAAATTTGAAAGTGTTATATTCAAGTGTTTTGATTTCGAAATGTTATAACTTTGAAAGTGTTATGATTTTAGAAAAGGATATATTTGAAATAAAAATGATATCGTATTGATTTGGTTTTGAAAGGGCAATGATATTTGGTTTTAAAGTATAAACTATTTGAAAACGACCGCGGTGTTATAATAACGTTTGCTTGTTAAAGAGGCCGGGATCGGAAGTTGTCATACTCTCTGCCAACTCCAAAAACCACTCTAACAACCGTGTGCGCGGTGGAGATTCCAGAATGAAGCAGGATGGTGGAGACGTCCTTTGAGGCATGAACGTGGACCCGACTCCCGTGAGTTGGCTTAAGGTGGCTAAAACTGGAGCGATCTCGGGCCAGTGAGGTAGCCCCTCTTGTCAGACACACTCCTTCTATATTATATTCTAACTTAGAGATTGATTTGGTGGCCACTTTTGACTTTTGATTTTTTTGGGGTACGGCTCGAGGTGGGCGGTAGCTGCGCGCTATGCGCCACCACCATCCCGTGTGTGTAATTGGTATATCTACCCTAGCATTGCCTTGTGTGCCGTGTCACCTACCCTATCGCGCCTTGTACGAGTTTGGATTTCTCCCGTAGCCGGTGGAGTATTTTGGATAGTCTCCCAATCTGGAGATGCGCTGATACTAGATTGACTACTAGGACTATTACGTGTTAAGGTGGAAAATGTAAAGCCTTAACACTATTTATAAGTAAGTTTATTTTACTATAGACATTATTATAGTAGCGAAATATTACTACGTAGTAAATAGTTTAACGGATCCTTAGAAGATGTGAATCCCGAGCATCTCTTAAGTTATTGCACTCACGTAAGACATTGTATAAGAGATGTCAAATCCCGTAAACATCTCTGATGCCGTTTTACTCATATTATTTATCGTTGATTTAACTTACATAAGATCTTTTAGTTCTGACTCGAATGTTTTGTCTTTTCAATTCGCTCGGGTCAGCCTGCGCTTTTTAGGATTTGAAGACTTTATTTCTAGAGGACGAGGACGAAGAATGTATTACTATTATTTATTATATCATTCTACTACATTTATTCTATTCCGCTATATTGTTATTTATTATTCTCTGGTATGTTTTACTCTGATTCTATATTGTACTAGTATAATCAAATGTTTTGTAAACGGCTCCATGAACTGTTATTTGATTATTATATTTTATCGTTCCGTTGCAAGATTCTGTTTTGTTTTTATTTCTCTGCTTTTTCTTATTCACCCTAATAACAATATGACATTTTGTATGGTTTGAGTCTGACATGTGTGGTCTATCGTCGATTTAAAGCATACAAAAATGCAGGATATCACACATAGCATTCCTCAAACAATCCTAACAATAACTCATGTGCATTTACATACCATAACTTGTATGGCCAATCCTCTGCCAGAAACCAATGGAAATATCTTGATTTCTCGATGTATGCATGCCAGTCCGGACGCTAGGGACTAGATCCATGTATCCTCAAGGTTCAAGGTATAAGGATCCATGTCAACGATCTGGGATAACATAACCTCATATCCAACCGAACGTCCCCAAATATACTCTCTTTACGAACATACTTCAACATCTCTAAGTAACAATGATCCCTTTGCATGCATCATCATAGCCAAACACATTCTTGTTCCATTCCATTAGTTTACATAGTAGAACACATCCTCTTGTTCTACCCATAACTTCCTATCTTCATCGAGCTTGTCCTCATAAATCACCATCACAATTCCATCATATCGATTTATCATTATTGGAACACAATCTGTTAGTGCCGAGTCATCATCATCAAAACATCTCAATACATCCATCATAATTCATAAAGACGTCTCACTAGTGTTGAAGCCATTTCATCAAAGCATCACGTCCTCGCTTCCCTGTCAAAACTATTCTTCCTTTTATTATAATGTCGAACCCAAATGTTAAACAAATAAATGGACGTAAACTGCACGATCCCTAAAGCCTGCCCCTCGACTCACACCTTTGATCAACATGTTGTCATCAACACTTAATCATGTCGGTACCAACCTGATAAGGTCGATGGAAACATGTTGACTAGCAAAAATGGATTATTTCCTTCATTTTCCAAGTCTACTCATCATCCTTGCAAGCCCAGAGAACCGCCTTCAGCATCTCAAAGTAGATGTCTCCCTGCCTCAAAGTGAAACAGGTCAGTATTAGGTTGAACTATCAGGTCGCTACCGAGTTTTTGACTTTGTGAAAGTTTGCAATTTTTTTTAAACTTCTCATCATTTACCCCTAGCCTTAAGCTTTCTAACAAAAGCCCCAAAGTCCCTTGCTATGTGGCCCGAAGTAATAATTCCAGTTCTTGAAGCTCATCCACCACTGAGTTGTTCTTGCACCTGCCACCATCTTTATTTTGACTTTATCAAAACATTATTTAAACTTTACCAAACTTCATGCAACTTGTCTTGGGGATATTCCTTGGCCTCAAAGAATAATATTATATGGTCGCATCGTATGTTGAATATTTTTTAGCCAATTTGCATGAACTAATGACCTCTTTCTAACTACAGACTAAAACGACTTCAAAACAATAAAACAATCACATACAAACATCATATAACATTTACATATCACATACAAGTAATCTAAACATAATTCAAGTATATATCATCCTAAATCATACTACAAACATAATGACAACTTGATTTAAAAAATGGGGGAAAATGAATCAAAATACATATTTATCCTTTTAAACTCAATTTAAAGATGTTATTAAAGTTAGATCCATATTAAAAACCTCATAACATAAAGTATATCTTAAAATCATAATTATACTGTATCAACATGCATAGAATAATGAAAATGCAAAATTCACTCATCTTATACCAAGTATGGACAAATTCCAAGAAAAACGAAGAGCAAACATTGAAGATATGAATCCCAAGGTGGTCTATATTTTAAACACAAAATTTTATTGCTAATTAGCCTTTAATGATGTGATTTATCTAATTAAAGCAAGGAAAATTAGTGCTTTTTGTCTAAAAGATAATTAATGAAGATTTGGTTCGGTTTTGGAAAGTGATTAAGAACTTTTCCATCTGCTCAAATGACCATAAATCTTAAAATTATTTTGTGGGCCTAACCCGAGCTTTATTATTTACCCATTTATATATTCAAAACTATACAAACTTCAAATGACCATATCTTTTAAACAGTAAGTGCAAAAGCTGTTATGACTACTCTATGGAAAGTGACACCATCATTTCTTTCCATGAAAGTGGTCTCAACCAATAATTCGGCTCCCGTCAATAGTTGCAGGCCATACAATTATTTAGGGTCAAAATTATATAGTAAAATTTCTAAGGGTCAAAAACATCACTACTATATATTTCCTAAAGTTATAATGTCATCTGACCTAAGATGAAATTAAAAATAAGATTTATAATCCTATAATATGTAAAATACGGGTCGTTGCACTCGTCCTGCTTTTAGGAACATCTCCCATGAAATACCCAAATAAAATAAGGTAAAGTCAAACAATGTTTACCCTAAAAACGTAATAACCGGGAGTAATCATGTTAAACATCAGAAATGTTGATCAAATAATCAAATGTAATCTATGCCTATCCTTACGTGCAAGGTACTAGACTAAAGATATCAAAAGTGAAAGTAAGTGTTATAAACATGAAGCCTTACCAGCTGAAGAACAATGGATAGATCTCCTCATGCTTTCCTCATTCTTCCATGTGTAAACTCTCTCGCTTTCACTCCATAGAAAACGTACTAACCCCATTGTCTTTCTCTAAAGTTGCTTCGTATCATGTTTGATGATATGAACAGGCTTATGATGCTTTGAAGCTTCTTATTCAACCTCATTGTCATCAAGTTGATTCTGTTCAATTATCACATCTGATCCATGCAAAAAATTCTGCAAGTGGGAAACGTAGAATACATTATGCACATCCACCATTTTCTGAGGTAAGTTAACTCTATAAGTTAGTTTCCTAATCCTCTCAAGCATAGGAAAAGGACATACGAATCTCGACTCGAACTTTTCTCTTGTGCTGAACTGAATCACATTCTTTGGTGGAGAGATCTTAACCAACACCACATCAGCAATAGTGAACTCGAAAATTCTATGTCTTTTATTAGCGTAGTTCTTTTGTCTATCCTAAGCAGTTTTCATTTATTGGTGAATGATCTTGATCTTCTTCGATGTCTCCCTAATCATATGTGGCCGTCATATTAGTTTCTCATCTACTTCCCACTAACAAGAAGCAGGTTGCATGCTATGTCATATAATGCCTCGAATTATGCCATAGTAATGCTAGACGGATAACTATTATTGTATAAAAACTCTACTAAATGCATGTGATTGTCTCTCGAGTGTCCAAAGTCGGGTAGGCAAAAATACGATTCAACCTTTCTGTTTACCCATAAGTCTGTAGGTGATAAGCTATATTGCGATGTGGCTTTGTTCCCAATGCCTCATGTAAGCTCTTTCAAAATCCGCTAGTGAACAATGGGCCTCGGTCACCTAATGCTCTGTCGAATCGCACAATGCATAACACCTACAATTCAACCAATTTTGATGACATCCTACAAGATTTAACTGGCACGTATTGAGTAGACTTCATCAATTTATCGACTATGACCCAGATACTACCATACCCTCCTTTAGTCCTCATTAATCCATCGATAAAGTTCATCGATATATATTCCCACTTCCATTCGGGAATCTCAAGCAATTGCATCATACGATTTGACTTCTTTTGCTATACTTTCACTAATTGGAAGTTCATGCATCTCGAGATGAATGTCCCGACATCCTTCTTTATCACTTTCTAATTAAATTCCTGATTCATATCGCAATAAATTTTATTGCCTTTGGGATGTATAGTCCATCCCGTATGATAGTACTCTCATAGCACCTCATTGCCTAATCCATCTACATCAGGCTAAAACAAACTTCCATCCTTATGGGCAAACCATCTCGATTGTGTCCGTATAACTTCATATTCTTAGAAACTACCGCACACTCAATCTTAATAATGATCTCTACTAGCCTAGCATCATACCCTTGACTAGAATCAATCCGCTTGATCAAAGTAGGTTTGATGGTCGAACAAGCCAAAATCTCCTGCTCTAGCTTACATTGAGGTTATCAACGTAACTAGCAATAAGCTAAAACTGCATACACTCTAGGAACATTGCTCCTAATCTAAAATGTCTCCTACTCAGAACATCAGTGACTTTAATTCCCTTACGAAACGTGTAGGAAATGTTGAAATCATAGAAGGCTAAGAATTCCAACCATTGCTGTCGACGAAGGTTGAGATCATTTTATGAGAAGACATAGTTCAATTATTTGTAATCCATGAATAATTTTAACCTCTCCCCAAGAAAAGTGCCTCCAAATCATCATAGCAAATGCTATCATCGCAAACTCCAAATAATGAGTTAGCTGCTTCCTCTCGTGTGGTTTCAGCTGTCGACAAGCTTACACAACAACCCTTCACCTTTGCATCAGTACTACACCAAATCCAGTACCATATGTGCCCATGTATACTATCAATTCCTTATTACCACTTGGAGTGACTAACATCAGTACTCTCGTCAACCTTTATTTTAGATGCTCGAATATGTTCTCACACCTCGTGTCCCAAATAAAATTCAGATTCTTCTTTGTCAAATTAGTTAATGGTACTGCTACCTTTAGCAAGTTCTTGACAAAAATTCTATATTATCTTATTAGTCCAAGGAAACTCCTCATGTTTGTAGCATTCTTGGGTTGGTACTAATGTTGAACTACTACAACCTGCGTAGGTTTTACAGTAATGCCTTGCTCAAAACAACATGACCTAAGAACCGCACTCCCCTCCTCCAAAAGTAACACTTCAAATTTTTTTGCATCAATCCACTTTTCATTAATATCTCCATCACAATCCTCAAATGTGTCATTTATTCATCCTCTATCCAAGAAAAGACTAAAATATCATCAATGAACGCAAGTACATACTTATATAGCCAGTCATTGAAATAACTGTTCATGAGGTCAACAAAGTTGGCTAATGTATTTTTTAGCCTAAATGACATCACTAACCACTCATAAAACCCAAACGGTGTACAAATCATTGTAATAAAAATACTGTCATAGCCACTCTCAACAGATGAAACCACATCATAAGGTATAATTGAGAGAACACAATAGAACATGGAGCCGATTGAACGAATCATTAATATGCGAGAGTGGATACTTATTCTTCATCATCGCCTTATTCATCTCACGTTAAAAACCACACAACCTCAACGAGTCATTCGCCTTAGTGGAGAATACTATTAATGTCCCCATTCAGATATACTCCATCGAATGAACACTCATCCCGATAGGTCATTGACTTACACCTCTAGTAATCTCTACTCTTCGAATGCCATATGCCTTAAAGCCATATTCATCAGTCTGGTGTTATTCATTAAATCTATACAGAACTCTGTCTCTTCATATGGTGGTAATTCGGTCACCTACTCTAATACATTTGCATAGTCCCAAGCTATAGAAAAAATGAAATCGTCTTATGAAATCTCCAGTGAATATAGAAATCTAACCATCACCTCATCCTCCAGTAGGCATCCTTACTCTACCCTTTTTCTCGTCATCATTCCCAATCATCACCAATGAACTCCCATAATTGACCACTACTGCATACTACCTCAGCCATTCCATTTCCAAGAAAATATTGAACCCCGTAATATCTAGAACAAAACAAACAAAAAAAAGAACATTTTAACTCGATAAGGTAATATCATGGAAAATCATGCATTGGCCAGTCGAGCTTCCATCAGGATTAGTCACAATCAAGGGCGGCCTACTAAGTCGGGTCTCAACCCCAATCTCTCTACCAAATTACTAGATATAAAATAATGTGAAGCATCATATTGAATAAATCATGTATAGGAATATCATAAATGGAAAGCATACCTTAGCTGGTAATGCCCTTTCCCTTCTCCTTCGCTGATGGAGCACTCGCGAAGTCGGAATGACATCTAAGGCATATGCCTTCACCAACTACTTCTTCTTGGCTGGTTCGAGGTAGTCCTTCCCTAAATGCCCAAACTTACTACAGTTATGGTACTTCTTTCCATTGACTTCGCAACTTTTACTCGGATTACCCTTATCGTCATAATTATAGCAACTAGTATCCCAATTTCCCTTTTTGATCATCCTCATTCTTGAACTTCTTCCTTTTGTTCTTCCATTTCTTCTTTTCTCCCTCACCCAATCGTGGATTTGGCTCACCTTTAGAAACAACAGTCTATTTGATGGGTACAACCTCTTGTCTTGTAAAGCCTTTCTGTCCAACTTATCGAAACTCTCATTTATACGACCATTTGATCATTTCCTAAGATGAAGGTTCAGCTTAATGATAAAATTTTCATGCTTTTTTAATGGATTGTCGATTAATAATGTTCCATATTTTGACAAGGTGTTGAACTCATAAACATAGCCTGAAATAGATAAGCCACCATATCTCAAATTTGAAAATTTCCTAAACAATACTGACTTTTGAGCTATCGGTATGACCTCAAATCTGGTCTTTAACTGATCCCTATTGAGCTAATATTTAGGAGTAGTAGCCCAAAGTGTGTTCCACCCATTTATCTCTCTTCCTTTAAATTTCCTAGAGGATAACCCCTTCCTTATAGCATCATTTAACTCCAAGTTTTCAAGGATTCTTTCACAGGTGCTAAACCTGTCCTACACTTCCATGGTTGTTTGCATCCCATGGAATGGTTTTCCACCAAGGATCAAGAAGTCGATATACGGTTTGGCTAAATCATCCCTAGCCGCTTGCACTGGAGCACCACCAACAATAATATTCGGAGCTACCACCTTAGATTTTAGCTGCATGTTCCTCATCATGGTATTAAACATCATCTGCGAATGAGAGTTAGTAGCACTTCAACTTGATGAACCCTAGAGATGGAGTTACTAGTAGTGTTTCTTGCTTGCTGGATCATTCCTAATTTGTATTAAAAATGATCAGTCTCTCATAAAGGAAAATTGCATCAGTGGTGCTCATGTATGCAAGGCATTTTATATAATATATAATGCTATTATGTAGTTTTGAAAATTAGAACATATAACAGGTATACTTTGTGTTATATGCTCAATCCATTCTTGGGTGATAACTCTTCATTATCTCCAATGGATCCCAATATCCCTTAAATTAATTAAGTTATGCTTAGTCAAGTCAATCAAACTAAGCTTTGATACAAAATATGACAACCTCCAAACACCTCTGTCACCTAATATACCTATGCAGTGTGTTGTATTGCCGCTCGATCAATTGTAGGATGATTATCAAGGCGTAAAATAGATTAAAAAAATCACAGATGTTGTCATATATCTCATAGTATAGGGATAAAATATAATATCAATCCTAGATATAATATAGGAAAGGTAGAATTATAACTAAATGAACCATCATAGAGTAGAGCATAAGTTCAATGAAGATACAAAGAAGTAATTGAGTTTAGAAAATTGATAAATAAACTCAAATATCTATCTCTAATAAAAATATGTCAAATATAATCAAGGATCCATGATGTTGCACGACAAAATAAGAAATAATATGCTCAAAATATAAGTATAAGAAAACATGACCTCCTGCCAATCCATCTACATAACTCTATATGCCATACCATGCCTACTATCTACTCTACTCATTTAATAGTACCCGAGATAGTAATGTGCAAAGTATAAAACCTCGAGTCAGACAACAGTCTAGTGTATGCGATAAACAATCTCAAAATGCTGTAGAAGTTTGTATATTATATTGGATATAAGATCATAACTGATCCGTCCTTCCACTCAAAGAGTTGACAAACAACAGTATATGCTAATCCACTATCATCATCATCATATATGTGTACTAAAAGTCTAAGTACAATGTTAGTTGTCTACCTGTAATACGTACATCCTATGGCATTCCTAGAGCAATAAGAAAACATAGCATCCATCAAACAATCCTCACAATCACTGATATGCATTAGATATAAGATAACTTGTATGGCCTATCCTCTACAAGATACTATTAGAAAAATATCAGTTTCTCAATGCTCGAATCCATGCCACTACGGACACCAAGAACTACAACCATGTATCCTCAAGGTCCACGCTACATTTATCAATATCAATGGTCTAAGAAAACATACCCCTGTATCTATGTGAGCATCCTCACATACCCCTTCTTTGTGAGCATATTTCAAAACCTCTGAATATTAACTATCACTTTGCATGCATTGTCATAGCCGAACACATTCTCATTCCATTCCATTGATTTCCATAGTAGAACACATATATTTGTTCTATCAACATGTTCCTATCCTTGTTGAACTTGTCTGCATGGATCAACATAACAACTCTATCATCACCGAGTCATCATCATTGGAACACAATCCTGTCGTCATCAAAACATCTCGATACATCGATTATAAGTCATAGAGTGGTCTTACAAAAGTGAAGAAGCCATCACATTGAAGCATCATATCCATGCTTCATCATCAAAACTATTCTTCGTTGTGATATAATGTTGATTCCAAACATCGAACAATAAAGTATATGAACACTGCACGATCCTCGAAGTCAGCAACTTGACTCCCTTTTGTACCAACATGTCATTATAAACACATAATCATATCGGCACCGATGGTATAAGGTCGCTAATAGCATGTTTACTTAGCCAAAATGGTTGTCATATATCTCACAGTATAGGGATAAAATATAATATCAATCATAGATATAATATAGGAAAGATAGAATTATAACTAAATGAACCATCATAGAGAAGAGCGTAAATTCAATGAAGTTATACAAAGGAGTAATTGAGCTTAGAAAATTGATAAATAAACTCAAATATCTATCTCTAATAAAATATGTCAAATATAATCAAGGCTCCACGATGTCGCATGGCAAAATAAGAAATAATATGCTCAAAATATAAGTATAAGAAAACATCACCTCCTGCCAATCCATCTACATAACTCTGTATTCCATACCACGCCTACTATCTACTCTACTCATTTAATAGTACCCGAGATAGTAATGAGCAAAGTAAAAAACCTCGAGTCGGACAACAGTCTAGTGCATGCGATAAACAATCTCAAAATACTGTAGAAGTTTGTATATTATATTGGACATAAGATCATACCTGATCCGTCCTTCCATTCAAAGAGTTAGCAGATAACAGTATATACCAATCTACCATCATCATCATCATATGGGTGTACTAAAAGTCTAAGTACAATGTCAGTTGTCTACTTGTAATACCTACATCCTATGGTGTTCCTAGAGCGATAAGAAAACATAGCATCCATCAAACAATCCTCACAATCACTGATATGCATTAGATATATGATAACTCGTATGGCCTATCTTCTATAAGATACTATTGGAAAAATATCGGTTTCTTAATGCTCGAATCCATGCCACTTCGGACACCAAGAACTACACCCATGTATCCTCAAGGCCAAGCTACATTTATCAATATCAATGGTCTAGGAAAACATATCCCTGTATCTATGTGAGTATCCTCACATACCCCTTCTTTGTGAGCATACTTCAAAACCTCTGAATATTAACTATCATTTTGCATGCATCTTCATAGCCGAACACATTCTCATTCCATTCCATTCATTTCCACAGTAGAACACATATATTTGTTCTATCAACATGTTCCTATCCTCGTTGAACTTGTCTGCATGGATCAACATAACTACTCTATCATCATCGAGTCATCATCAATGGAACACAATCCCGTCATCATCATCAGAACATCTTGATACATCCATTATAACAGAGTGGTCTTGCCAAAGTGAAGAACCCATCACATTGAAGCATCATATCCATGCTTCATCATCAAAACTGTTCTTCATTGTGATATAATGTTGATTCCAAACTTCGAACAATAAAATAGATGAACACTGCACGATCCTCGAAGTCAGCAACTTGATTCCCTTTTGTACCAACATGTCATTATAAACACGTAATCATATCGGTACCGATGGGATAAGGTCGCTGACAGCATGTTTACTTTGCCAAAATGGCCAAGTTTGCTTCATTTCCCCAAATCCACTCATTGTCCCTGTAATATGAAACTCCTACTTCATTATCTTAAAGCAGGTATCTCCCTGCCTCAAAGTAAAATAGGTCGATATCAGATTGACCTATCAGGTCATTGTCGAGTTGTTGGTTAGCAAAATTTTGCAAAGTTTATAAACTTCTCATTATTTTCCCCATGCTTGAAGCTTCCTAACTAATCCCTGGTGTCACTTGCCGTGCCTAAAGCAATACACCCAATTCCTCAGAGCTCATTTACCATGATTTGTTCTTGCACCTACCACTGCTTGGATTTCTGGCTTTACCGAAACATCGTCAAAACTTTATAAAACTTCAGATGACTTGTTTTGGGGTCTTCCTAGGTCTCAAAGAACAATATAGTACAATTGCATCACATTTTGAATTTTTTTTTTGCAGAATTATAATCATTTTATAACTCCACTAAAACATTTTAAAAACACATCAAACGATCACAAACAAACATCACATTACATCCAAACATCACATATGAGTAATGTAAACACAACACCAGTCTATGTATCATCATAATCTAACTATAAACAAAATGATGACCTACTAAAATGGTGGAAAGTAAAGAAAAATATGAATTTATCTCTTTATACTTGGTTTAAAGATGTTATTGAAGTTAGATCCATATTTAAAAATGTCTTAACATTAAAAATCATATTAAAAATCATTATTTTACTATATCAACATACAAAATAGTGAGAGATGCAAAAATCACTCAACTTATACTAAGTACGCATGAATTCCAAGCCAATTCGAGAATGAGTAGTGAATACGTAAATCCAAGGTGGTCCAAAAATAAATCTCTAATTTTCCTTTGCAAATTAGCCCTTGATAACATGATTTATCTAATTAAATTAAGGATACTCGTTTCTTTTTCGATAGAAGACGATTAATGGAGGTTTTGTTCAATTTTGAGAAGTGAAAAAAGTGATTAGGAACTGTCCCATCTCCATAATTAGGCACAAATCCTGAAATGGGATAGTGGGTCTAAGCCGGGCCTAGTTAATTATCCACTAATTTGGCCAAAAGCATTCCTAAATTCAAACTGCCATATCTAATAAGCGATAAGTCCAGAAAGCTATTATGACCAGTCTACGGATAAAGAAATCATCATGCCATTCCATCAAAAGTGGTATTGACCCCTAGTTTTCCCTCTATCAAAAGTTATAGGCCGTATAAGTTTTCAAGGTTAAAGTTGTTCAAAAAAATCTCTAAAGATAAAAGATGTTACTACTCAACATTTCCTAGATTTTTAATATCATTAGATCCCATATGAATTTAAAAATAATATTTTTACAATCCCCTGAACATAAAATATAGGTCTATACAAGTGTTAACTATAAACTAATTTTCTTTTTTATGTAATTTGTAGCTTATATATGAATCTTTTCGAATATGTCCAATCAATTTGGTAGTAGTTCGATAATGAAGATAAGGAATGTTGAAAGTTAAATGTTGAACCTTTTGAATACCATGGATAACGTCTAAATTCTATTTTGGTATTAAAAGAATTCAAAATAAGTCAACTTGAAATTTTTTTCATTAAATTATTATTTGCTTTAAAATTTCTCATTTAACCTATTTTCCCTAAGCAAAAATAGCTAAAACTTGAAATTATAACATTTGAATTATTATTTATCATTTAAAAAAATTTCGCTTTTCAAATTTTAGCTATTTTCCCTCTTATTTTGAAATATATTTACCATTCATAAGCAAAATAAAATTTCACTTTCTTAAATTTTAAATTACATATAATAGGCCACCAATTTTTGTGCTTTTAATTGATGAGAATATGAAATTAGGCTGAAAGCCTTGTCAACCTAAGGTAATAGTTTCATGGACAATACTTAAGAATAAATAGTTTCAAGGACAAAGGATAAAATAAATTATCATATTATGATGTGCTAAGGGAAATTATAAATGATAAATGTAACAGATATATAATGGCGTTTTCTTTAATCATTTTCCCTCGACCATGCTTATTCCAATGTGAGGTCTTAGAAATTTATTACCTTGGATCGAGAACCCCTTTAATTGAAAATCCCAAGGAGAATTGTTTAATATGACTCTATCAATTCTAGACCATACCTTTGTGGTTAGTTCCCACATTTATATATATTTTATCACTAAACCTATTTATAAATTACTTTTCTTCGACTTGAATATTGCATTATTGGAAAATTTTCTTTTTTTCTTATAATTGATTATAATTATGGTTTTTGTGGACACTAGGAAATAGAAATATGCAAAAATGATTCACATTAGGTAAATAATATGAAGTTTTTATTTGTTAAATCATGCAATGAAATTCTTAATGTAAGTTATCTAGATGCATATGCAAGATTTGTTTGAGTACGCAAAATTATATTGAATGCCATGCTTCAATTGGTTTACTCTAAAAGGAGTACTTTACTAAATATTAAGTGTTACGTACGATGCACGATATATATATATATCTATGATTCAGTACTTTATGAATATTTTGAGGTTGGTCAAATGCAATGTGTATTAACAATGGTAAGAGAAATGTCTATTTATTTATGCAAGTTATACAAAAATGTTTATTGATTTTTCTTGTGATTTCTTATTATATATGTGCTTTATTATTAGTGCTTAATGTGGGGTATCAATAATGATCATATCATTATCAACATGTGATAGTCAATTAGATTTAATGCAAATCTTATTTCATTATTAATTACATGCCTTAAACATGTACATGAATATTAAAATATCCATCCGCGTTGAAACAAATACTGATCTAAATATGTACTGATAGAATTTATATGTTATGTATAACGACCCGATGTTTCGTGCCATTCGCATCCACACATGTCATACTTAAATTGCTCAAAATATCAGATTATTAAATGTCGTATCAGAGCTCTGGTTTTAGGCAAACTTAACATATGTAGTAGATTTAATTACAGAATTACTTTCATTCGTGCTTGAATCTCTTCCTCTTTGATTCGGTTTCATTTGAATTTTGGAACTCTCCCTCTTGTTCTGAAGTCCATTCTTTTCTCCCCTATTTGTATTCTTTTGATTCCGGAATATCCCACAACTCCACTTCGAATAATCTCTATAAAAAAAATCGACGATCGCACCAATCTTTGAATGATTTGTAAAGGGGTGAAATTCCTTTACAATTGGCATTGATTCACTGGAGATTTCTACACCCTTAGTTTTGATATTGCTATCTCTTGCTATGCCAAATTCTATCTCTGGCGATCGAATGTCGATTCTCCTTAGAATTCCGCATCGATCATATTCCTGAAGTCATGGTTGACCCGGTTAAGGTCACCCGTGATTTATATAGGTATATCCATCTTCTATTTTGTAATTTAATTATCTCATCTTCGTTTGAGCCTATCTTTGAATCAGAATTCTATTTGATTAGAGTTCCTCTAATTTGAATCTCTATCTTTGTTTTGAAATCCATTCTTGAATCTTCCTTTGAAAAATTGTGTTTGTTTGTATTTTATAAATTGTTTTATATATCGAAATTATTATTTTGATAAGTATGATTATATTCTATATATTTTACTTTTTAAAACTGTTCAATCTTCTTCCTTATTTAAGCTATTCATCTCCCTTTATTTTGGATCTGAAAGAAAGGAAAAAACTCACCTTCTCTGCAAATACCCAGACCTCTTTGCCGAATCCAATACCTGTACCTCCACCATCATATCCTCCACCATCTGACTCACGCAACTTCGTCAAACCCTTCGGTCTATCTTTTGCACTTCACCCGTTCCCCAATTTCAACCCCTCCTTGCCGAGAACCCAGTCCGCCACCATCTTTCCCTGGACACCCTTAGCCGGTCACAACATCTCCCCTCATTCAACCACAACAGCTACCTCGTGCTCCTCCCCTACAAGTGCCGAACCCATAGCCGACATAACCTCCTAACCTTCGGCTTCGGCCACCTTGCCCCCCGACATGCCAAGGCTTCCAGCCCCTCACCATTCTTCCTCCTCTTTGCGCAAGTCCACCAAAACTCAACAACCCACCCTTGTGCCAACATCTTTAGTTCAGCCGAGTGCTGCCTTCAACCCATACTTGTAAGTGTAAATAAGTGTTATATATATATATTATTTTACAAAAGGATTTACATATATTATGTTGTATTTTAAAATAAATTATGGTAATATTATATATGTGTATTATGTTATATATATATGTATAAATATTTGAATTCGGACTGTTTTATATATATACATATATATTTATATATAATTGTATGATTGGTTAAGTCTTATATATATAAAATTTTGGCAAACTTGTATGCTAGTATTACATAATTTGTTCAGATTCTTGAAATTTTGCAGTAAATTATATATATATATATATATATATATATATATATATTTGATTTACAGTCTTGATTTTTAGTTATCTGAGTTATATATGTAATATACAAATGTTAGTTAAGTATTGTATAAGGCAAGTTTACATATACATATAATTTAGTAAATAGTTATATATATATATATATATATATATATATAGATTTATGGTCGTGTGTGTGTATGCTGCAAAGTAGAATATAACATGAGTAAAATAAAATATTCGCTGCAATCTAATTACTTTCTTATACCTATTCTCATATTTATATATACTTGATGATATAAGTATGTACATATATAGTATCTGTTTTTTTACTTTGTGGGTTTATTTGTTTTCTTTTGGTAGAGATATGGGGTTATATGATTTATATTTTAGCATATATAGGTTATGTTTAATATAGAGGCAGCAATGTATGTATTGGTTCCCCGATGTCATATGTTGTTTATTTGTATTGTATATTTGTGTTGTATAAAATTTTAGTATTATATATATATATATATATATTTGCTACACATAAGTACACCCGAGTTTGATTTTTAAATATATATTATAGATGTGGTTTAACCTAAAACAATGATTTTGAAATGCATATTGTGACGACCCGTGATTTCTAACAATTTAAATTGAATAATTAATTGATCATAAAATATTTAAAAGTTAATTTTAACTTGAATTTCAGATATCAATATTTACTTGATAATTATATCATTGAATTATATAGTTTAAATATTGAATTTAATAAGTGAAATTGGGTAAATTGTTGAATCTGAAATCTATAAACTTGTTTAAATTAATTTGAAGGCTAATAAAATTTATAACGCTGATACTGAAGATAATAGAATGGTTGAAATTTAATTTAAAGGTAATTTGTACAATTTTAATAATATATTGTTTAAATTGACAGTTAAAAATAGCCTTCCGAGGCATAGTCTCGGAATTCGACGAAACCAGTTCCATTGGATCCGTAATAGTTAGTTATTATTGGATTTCAATTTTCGTAGCAATCGGAGTTGTCGTGTGACCCTGGAAACTCAAAACGCTTAGAACTATTTTAATCGATTTAATTTAAAAATCGATTGTTTATTGCCGTAACTCGCGCATATGATCGAATTAGCTTCCGAAATACGTTTCATTGTGTTCGAAATGCGGGTAAAACCTTATAATCGCCTAGCGGCATTCCTTAAGAGGAGTTCGAGATTTTTATAGCAATTAACGAGACATTTTGAGAGTTTTATAAAATAATAAAATTTATGGTCAATTGTCAAAGATATTTTCATCTACAAGCATACTCTAGAAGCCGTTCGTTCCTTCCCAAGCACACCTCTTTCTCTGCTTAAAAATTGTGTCCCTCTCTTTTATTCGAAAAATGGAGATCGAATTCACAAAGGAATTTTTATGGCCGAACTATCGAAGTTGAAAATCCCCTTTATAATCCCCCTCCTTTCCTTCCTCTTCAAATTCGAACCAGATTTCTTTTCACGATCTAAATTCCCAAAATCAAATTCGAACTCAGTCTCTCTTCCTTCTCTTCAAAAAAATCGCGACCCGATGTAAAAAAAAAGGGGGAAAGAAGAAGAGCCGTGCTCTAATTCGAAGCCGCTGGACTCACGCTGGAAGGCAGAGGGGAATGCGTGCGTGGTTTTAGTGGCGAGGGACGTGATGGGTTTTTGGGGGTGGTTGAATGGTTTCGAGGTGGCGGCTGCAGTTCCGGTTGTTGCTTTGGCAAGGGGCGATGAAGTTGATGCTCGAAGCTATAGTTTCGACGACTGGGGCTTTGGGTGCGCGATGCTTGTCGCTTCGGTGGTGGTAGTGCGGCAGCGACTTTTCTGTGAGGTATTTTTGATAATCTATTTGCAACTTCGGAAATTAAATGAATTGATTATAAGATGGAATTTATAACAAAAGAAATATAGTAGGTTTATCAAAAGAAAAATTAGTTAAAATTTAATTAATAGATGGTAATAGGCTGATTGATTGATTCAAATGTTAATAAATTTTAAATGTTTAATTCAAGGTTTGAAATCTGAAAAGAAAAACAAGCTGGTTGGAATGGGTTGCAAAAAGCAAAATCAAAGGTGAGTAAATCTCATGCTTTTGGATTTCTATTAAATTTAAATGGTTAAATTTAAATATTTAGTGGAATGATTGAATTGATGTGCTCTGTGAATTGATGGTGTGACTTGGGTTTGGTTGATTCTTAAGTTAATCGTGGTTTGACTCGTGTTGGGGTTTTAAGTTGTTTTAAATTTAAATTAAGGATTTAATGATTTGTGATTCATTAAATTAGTAGGATAATTGAAATTAATTGATCTAATTAATAAATGATTTGGGTTAATTAATTTAGTAATTAAGGGTTTGAATTAATTAATAAATTAAATTTAAGTTAATTAATTAAGTGTAAGTAATTCAGAATTATCATTTGATGGTTTGATAAATAATTACTTAATGAAATTAATAAAATATAATTACCTTGTGTAATTAATCAAGAGATTAATTAAGATGGTTAATTATGAAGAAACTTATTTATTCAATGAAGTAAGTAAACTGATAGTTAATTACAAGTTTAGAGAAATCAAGAACGATTAATATTGTGGCTTAATTAATATAATTAATTTAGATTAGAATAAATTAAAATATAATAGGAAATCATTAATTTACATAATCAATGACGAAATTAAAAATTGATTTATTTAATAAAGTAATCAGTAATAAGTGACTTATGAGGAGTTAATTAATATAAGTAATTAAGGATTAATGTAATTAATATTGTTAATTAATTTATGAAGTAATTAGGATTACTTATTGATTTGTGTTAAGGATACTTAATAACGTGAAATTAATTAAATTTAATTACTTGAATTTAATTGAAAAATAATTAATCCAGGGTGATTAATTAAGGTGAATAGTGATGGGTTGACTAATTAATTGATTTGGAATTAATTAAAGTAAATCTAAGTGATTGAGTTTTGAAATTCAATTAGAATCAATTGAATTGATTTGTGTGATTAAGTTTTGCTTATGAATGATTGAATGGTATTGGATATTTTGGATGAGTTAATATCTCTGATATGAAATGTTGTGTATTTCATTTGGATAACATGGGTTATGATGACATGAGATTCGAAGGGGCCGGGATCGGGTATTGGAAGATACCCGAAACCACTTCGATTTTTTTTATAAATTGATTTGTGGAATCAAAAGGCAGGAATGAAGTGATTTAAGTGAACTGAATTATCTAAGTTTGGTACTTGGAAATTTATATGTGATATAAGTATTGTCTATAGCAAATTGTAAATTGGTTAAATTGATATAAGTTACCCGGGTTTTATTTAAGTTGTATGCTTTTGTATTCCTTGTTAGTTGGGTTTACTCACGCTGGTTTCCAGCCTGACCCGGGTGTTACTTTGGTGTAATGCTCGGGTCAGACCGAGTATTACAGAATTTTCAGGTAGGGCGTTCTGGAGCTCAGGAGGCTAACTAGAAGGCAAGTACGTATAGAGTGTTTCCGCTGTAATTGTATTATTGTTTGGCTGATATATAATTATTGTATATATTCAGTGTCATTGTATATGTGAAACTCTGATGTATATTAAATGTAACCGATAGATATAGTATTCTTTTGTAAACTGTTATTATTTATTATTATATTTTATCCGCTGCGAATGTGAGTTGTTGATTATTTCTGTTCTTCTTCTTCTATCTCTTTCTTCTTTTCCACAACTATCTGAAATTTTCGGGTTCGAAAATTTCGGGTTCGAAAATTTCGGGCCGTTACAGTTGGTATCAGAGCTGAAAGGTTAAGCGAGAACCTTGGCTCTGGTGGGAGTTACTCATTCAATAGAATTTGTAGTACTCTAGAATGAGTTGAGTGTATATATATGAGCGCGTACTTGTTATTTTCTTATATAAAGATTTTAAATGATTTATATAAAAATACATTTTTGATATATAAAGCAATATTTCCTTCTAATAAATATTAAGGTGATTGGTTGTTAAATTATTAGAAGTAAATTAAGAAGTAATATAATGCAACCAAACTAAAATTAAATAAGGATAAGTTTGAAATGGATTCAAACTGAAATTGAAGTCTTGAATTAGAATTAAATTAAGTAGAAATAGAAATACAACCAAATTAAAATTTAATGGATTGAAAATGAAATTCTAAAATTAGAATTCAGGAATTAAATTATTTAAAAGCTTTAAATAAGGGAAAGTTTGAAATGAGACTTATTGCAAACAATGAGTTGTTTGGAAATTGATTTGAATTTAAAACCAAAGGTGGTTTAAAATTTTAAAACAAGGCTGGGAGGGCCAAGAAATAAATATGTATATGTGTATGGATATACATGATATCAAAGATAATTTGAAATAAACTCCAAGAGGTTGTGTTTTGATTTTTTTGCTGAAGTGTGGTGTAAAAACCCTGAGTGATATAAGTTTTGAACTTATAAGAGGGAAAGAATTTTGAAGTTTGAAGCGGGAATTCAAATTTAGTCAGGTTGATTGGATTAAGTAAATTGGAATTTAACTCTGGGAAAGTTAAATAAGTTTAGAAAAAGCAAGCTGAATTGAAAATTACAAGATGAAATTGGGATTGAACTTGGAAAGTTAAATGGTTGATTTGAATTGGTAGGTTGTATGATCTCAAAATGGGTGTGAGATCTAGAAATTGGAAAAATAGACGGACGTTTAGGATATGGAATCGCTTTAAACTGAAAATTTGAATAATTGAGTTTGTAAATTAAATTGTTTAGGAATTGGCTTCAAACTGGAAGATAAAACTTAGTAATAAATTAAAAATTTTAAAATAAAATTGTATTGAACTCTTATTTGAACCTTGAAATACATAAGTAAAGATAATTTAAATTGGAATTTTGAGAATTGGACTCAGAAATTAAATTGATTAAAAACTTTGAATGAAAGTTAAATTGGTTTAAAAAGTTAAACCAACCTTTGAGAATTTAACTCGAACTTATATAATTCGAAATAGTTTGAATTCAAGATTGAAATTGAATTAGTTTAAAATTGAATTTGGTTTGAATTAATTGGATTGGTGATTGAAGATGTATAAGTTTAAGAATTTAAATGGGAAATTGAATCGGATTACATTGAAATGATTTGAATTTGAAATGGGTTCAATTGATATAATTCAAACGGATTGAAATAATTTGAAATTAAATTGATTCAACTTGAATTGGGTTTAAATAAATTTCAATAGAAATTGGAGTTATTCAAGTTAGAATTGAGTCAATTAAATGGAAGTGGAAATTTAAGTTGAATTGTTGGGAAGTGGACAGTTGACTCTTGACTAGTTTCAATATACATTGTTTTGATATAAACTTATTTTTCTAAGCTATTAAATACATACAACCTTTCTTTCTTAAAGCCAAATTATTTTATACTTGTTTTACAATTATTTTTGGAACTATTTAACAAATTTTCAACTATTTTATAAACTAATTACTATTTTCAACTACTAATTACTATTTTATAGCTATTTTGCAATTATTTAAAATTTCTATGACTATTTAATTATTTTCCAGTTATTTTACAATTACTGAGCTATTTTACAGCTATTTCACAAACTAGTAAATTATTTTTCAACTACTTATCTATTTTTCAATTTTCAAGCTTTTTTCTAAAAAAAAAAATAAACTGGTCCGAGTTCAAACTGTTGTTGATTTAAATACCCAATTGAGAAAAGGATTGAAGTAATAATCCAAATGGGGATTATGGAAAATTGATTAAGTGAATAAAGTTCAAACTGAATGTGAATGGAAAGGAAATGGATTTGGCTAATAATCAATGAAGTTAAATACGTAGGATGTACGTATATTATTCTATTCGCATAGTGATTTGATCCAGATTTGAGCACAGAATTTCGAGATAGTTTATCGATCCGAGTCGGGATTTTTCACTCGATTTTCGACGGCGAACCTGGATATGGATTGTTGATTGGTTCTGGATATTCTCTATCATAGTTATTGATATGCAAGGAGAATGACGGTTTCTGATCAAGAAACCAGATCTGTGTCCGCACTAGGAAGTCGGGTGGACGATACTAGTTCGGAAGTGAAATTGTATGATCGAGTGAGCGATCAGATTGGTATAGCGTACGGATGATAAGTGTACATCGTACGGATTTGAATGAAATTGATATTGGAAAGATTAATCAAATTTGAATATTTGATTTTGAATAAACAAGTTATAAATCTTTGTTATATAAGATAAATCTTTTCTTGTTAAATCTATTGCCAGAAGAAAAGGATTTTTGCAAGTGTTTGAAGTATAAAAGGGGTTTTATACAAGTTTGAAATGATCCAAAGTTTTAAAAATTATATATATATATATAAAGGATCTTATGGGGATTTTGGAAAAGGTTTGAGAACCTTTGGATTTGGAAAGGCTTTTGATTTTTGGGTAAAATCAATATTGAATTTGGAAAGCCTACTTTGAGAATTATCGATTTTGGGATAATCGATTTTGTATAAATGAGCTTTGTATGAGATCGTACTAGGTGTATGATTTGAAGATACCATATGTGTATAGTATAAAATGTTTTGATGATGGCTCTAGGGAAAAAGGCGCTCCCTTGAAATGAACTTCTCAGGTGTGCAACCGGGTGGTGCTGCCTTGAACCCCAAGGGGGGATTCTAAAGATTATCCTGTGAGGAGTCCGGACAAAACTAGTTCTTGAGGAATATTGGGTAGCGAAAGTCGAGGGCGCTGATGCCTACAGAGGCATTTGGGTTATGCTATGACGATAGTGTAACTCGATGTCGCTGCGATCTACTGTGGGGACCATAGCGAAATTCGTGTGGAGGATGAGTGCCAACAGTCTACACTTGATTTTGCCGGGAAGGCAACGCAACATCGGTAGAATGCGATCTATGGTCAAGTGGAGTGGAGAAGTTTCATTTTTGGCAGCGAAATTCGATGGCGCTGATGCCTACAGTTATATGGGTTTTTGCTGTGATAGCTACGTAACCCCAGTTGTAGCTGCGATCTGTCGTGGGTTCCATGGTGTAATCGTAGGGCGCGGAGGTCTACAGTTATCTATGGATTTTGTCGGGATGGCAACGTAACCATCAGGTTAACTGCGACCATGGATGGGGGTTTCTCACTAAAGAGATTTCCCTATTTTCAAAAACTATTTTCAATAAAATTATTTTCCAAGTATTTTCACTGGGTGTTGAAAACGGGTTTGCCAAGTACTTATAGATTTTCAGTCCTACGCCTGATCAACGTATGACTGAATTTCTGTGAGAACAAGGATGGACTGGTTGAGACATCGAGCTATAAGAAGTGTTTTTATAGAGAGCTATTTTATTTTGTATGACGTGAATTTAAAAAGCATTTTTAATTTTTTTCAAATAAAGATGTTGGAAAATCAAGGAAATCCAAACTGGAATTTTAATGAAGTGATTTTGTAATTAAAATCGAATATTGATTTAGAAGTTGGAAATAAGCTAATTGATTAAATAATTGTTTGATTGAGTATGTTAATAAAATTTAACTTTGGTAAATAAATGGATTGTAAATTAATAATGGAGTTTGGAAATGAATTAGAATTGTAGATAGAATTCGACTTGGATTTGATAATGAATTAAATAAGAGGAGATGTTGTAAAAATAAATAGAGTTGGATTGAAAATGTGATGGATTGAATTACAAATAAAATTCAAGGGTGATTTGAATAATATTTAATGAAATTTGCAAGTAAATTGGATATAAGAGAAGTAATTATAATTGAAGTGAAAACCCCCCATAATAGAAATGGTTTGAGTTGCATAACAAAACTCAAGTGAACAGAAATAAATTGAGAATGGCCTTGTATTAATAAAATAAACTCGATAATGAATTAAGTAAATAAATGAAAATTTAAAATGGGTTAATTGAGTTAAATAATAAATGGATGAAGTCTGATAGAATAAAAAATTAAACCTAAGTTGTGATTGGAATTGGATTATCAGACTGAACTTAAGTTCGGTGGCATATTAATTTGAAGTGTAAATGAGTTGAGTTTGTGCTTGAATATTATTTTGATAAATTGAGAAGGTGAATTTGAAATTAAAATTTAAAATGGATGGGCTAACTAAATTTAATGGAAGTTGATTAAATGAGAATCAAATAGAAGTAAACTTAAGTTCGATGTTGGAATAAATTAAAGTAAATTAACTTAAGTTTAAAATTTATGGAAGTTTGGCTTCGAATAAGAGTGGAAGCTCATTAAATAAAAGCTTGGATTAATTAATTTGAAAATGCTTATTAATTTATAAGTTTGAATGTGCCAAGCTTAATAAATGGTTTTGAATGAATCCAATGTGGGGATGAGATAAAATGCAATGTACGGTTGGTAAATAAATTAGAAATGAAATTAAATTAAATTCAGAATGAGTTGAAATTAATTTAAAATAGTTATAAACTAAATAAATACTCTATTAAGAGAATATTGTCGAATTTGTATAGAAAGAATCGTCGTATGACGTAAACAAAAGTAATTAAATTCCTGTGTGTTGATAGAGATTAAATAAATTGGTTTTCGAATTAATTGAAGTGAAAATGAGCTTGTTTGGATTAAAAATCAATGGAATGTCAGAAATTGAGTTGTGAACCATTAAAAGTTAGATGAAACAACATATGAATTGGTTGAAAAGAAATTGAATTAGCTTTAAAGCATATAAATTGTTTATGGGAAGTGTTTGGTGCTGGATGTTTAGTAATGTATATGTTTAGCTATTGAAAGTAAGTAGAATGTTAATAAATTCTCTATATATGGCACTTACATATTTAAATTGAGTAAGTACAGGTACCAGGAAGCCGTTTTGGCTGGATTTGGTTGCGCTTTTTGCTAAAATAAATAAACTGCTTGCTTAAAATGGTAAATAAAGGTACGCCTACGCAATAAAAATAGGAAATATGAACTGTTTTTTTTTCTTTTTCCGACCGTGTGGGTCGATGTATACATATTTATATTTCTTGTCAAATTGCAAAAGCTCCTCCGTACAAAGGAGATCTGCCAAAAATTTTCGAAAATTTTTGGAGCTAGAAAATTTTTGGAGCTAGAAAATTTTGGTTGGCGTCAAAACAATTTTCAAATTGGAAATTGAAGTAAACTAGTAAATGAAACTAATATGAATCGATTATAAACGAAAGATAAAATTCAATATTCAAAATCGAAAATAAATTGAATTCATATGAAAATGGGAAAATCTAATCTGAATAGAAGTAAATATGAAAACCTATGTAAGGAGAGGTATGAAATGATTTGTAAAATTTTGATTGAATATTGTTGCTAAGTAAATTATGCAGGTATTATAGAGGGAAAAGAAATTGGATTTGATTCCAAAAGATAAATGTGAATTGCCCGACAAAAAGGTATGTCTTTAAAATTTTGTATGAAATTGGATTGGGTTTTTGATGTAGCCACTTGGCTTTGGTTTTCTTTTGGAATTTGGGAGCTTGTAGGGGCCTTTTGTAGTTGTACCGAGCTAGCCACGCAAAGGAGACGCTGGCAAAAAATTTCGTAAATTTAGGGAGTTAAAAAAATTTTGAGAAAATTTTGATAATTCAAAATTAGGTTTTAAATTGAAATTTAAATGATTGAGCAAAAAGGGTATCATTTGAAACTGTAGAAGCGTTGGGAGGCTGGTAAGAATAATAAGGGGGTCTTTTATAAAAGTTAATTGGTAAGATGCTGAACAGTTGGTTTTGAGAGAAAAGGTAAACGGGTATTGGACCATTCTTCCTAATTAGTAATTTCGAGGACGAAATTCTTTTAAGGGGGGAGGAATGTGACGACCCGTCATTTCTAACAATTTAAATTGAATAGTTAATTGATTATAAAATATTTAAAAGTTAATTTTAACTTGAATTTCAGATATCAATATTTACTTGATAATTATGTCATTGAATTATATAGTCTAAATATTGAATTTAATAATTGAAATTGGGTAAATTGTTGAATCTGAAATCTATAAGCCTGTTTAAATTAATTTGAAGGCTTATAAATTTATAACGCAGATACTGAAGATAATAGAATGGTTGAAATTTAATTTAAAGGTAATTTGTTCAATTTTAATAATATATTGTTTAAATTGACAGTTAAAAATAGCCTTCCGAGGCATAGTCTCGGAATTCGACGAAACCAGTTCCATTGGATCCGTAATAGTTAGTTATTATTGGATATCAATTTTCGTAGCAATCGCAGTTGTCGTGTGACCCTAGCAACTCAAAACGCTTAGAACTATTTTAATCGATTTAATTTAAAAATCGATTGTTTATTTCCGTAACTCGCGCATATGATCGAATTAGCTTCCGAAATACGTTTCATTGTGTTCGAAATGCGGGTAAAATCTTATAATCGCCTAGCGGCATTCCTTAAGAGGAGTTCGAGATTTTTATAGCAATTAACGAGACGTTTTGAGAGTTTTATAAAATAATAAAATTTAAGGTCAATTGTCAAAGTTATTTTCATCTACAAGCATACTCTAGAAGCCGTTCGTTCCTTCCCAAACACGCCTCTTTCTCTGCTTAAAAATCATGTCCCTCTCCTTTGTTCAAAAAATGGAGATCGAATTCACAAAGGAATTTTTATGGCCGAACTATCGAAATTGAAAATCCCCTTTATAATCCCCCTCCTTTCCTTCCTCTTCAAATTCGAACCAGATTTCTTTTCACGATCTAAATTCCCAAAGTCAAATTCGAACTCAGCCTCTCTTCCTTCTCTTCAGGAAAACCGCGACCCGATGTAAAAAAAAAGGGAAAGAAGAAGAGCCGCGCTCGGATTCGAAGCCGCTGGACTCACGCTGGAAGGCAGAGGGGAACGCGCGCGTGGTTTTAGTGGCGAGGGACGTGATGGGTTTTTGGGGGTGGTTGAACGATTTCGAGGTGGCGACTGCAGTTCCGGTTGTTGCTTTGGCAAGGGACGATGAAGTTGATGCTCGAAGTTATAGTTTCGGTGACTGGGGCTTTGGGTGTGCGATGCTTGTCGCTTCGGTGGTGGTAGTGCGGCAGCGACTTTTCTGTGAGGTATTTTTGATAATCTATTTGCAACTTCGAAAATTAAATGAATTGATTATAAGATGGAATTTATAACAGAAAAAAATACAGTAGGTTTATCAAAAGAAAAATTAGTTAAAATTTAATTAATAGATGGTAATAGGCTGATTGATTTATTCAAATGTTAATAAATTGTAAATGTTTAATTCAAGGTTTGAAATCTGAAAAGAAAAACAAGTTGGTTGGAATGGGTTGCAAAAAGCAAAATCAAAGGTGAGTAAATCTCATGCTTTTGGATTTCTATTTAAATTTAAATGGTTATATTTAAATATTTAGTGGAATGATTGAATTGATGTGCTCTGTGAATTGATGGTGTGACTTGGGTTTGGTTGATTCTCGAGTTAATCGTGGTTTGACTCAAAGTGTTGGGGTTTTAAGTTGTTTTAAATTTATATTATAAATAAGAAAATGTTTCATTTTTAATGTTAATAAGGATTTAATGATTTGTGATTCATTAAATTAGTAGGATAATTGAAATTAATTGATCTAATTAATAAATGATTTGGGTTAATTAATTTAGTAATTAAGGGTTTGAATTAATTAATAAATTAAATTAAAGTTAATTAATTAAGTGGAAGTAATTTAGAATTATCATTTGATGGTTTGATAAATAATTACTTAATGAAATTAATAAAATATAATTACCTTGTGTAATTAATCAACAGATTAATTAAGATGGTTAATTATGAAGAAACTTATTTATTCAATGAAGTAAGTAAACTGGTAGTTAATTACAAGTTTAGAGAAATCAAGAACGATTAATATTGTGGCTTAATTAATGTAATTAATTTAGATTAGAATAAATTAAAATATAATTGGAAATCATTAATTTACATAATCAATGACGAAATTAAAATTGATTTATTTAATAAAGTAATCAGTAATAAGTGACTTATGAGGAGTTAATTAATATAAGTAATTAAGGATTAATGTAATTAATATTGTTAATTAATTTATGAAGTAATTAGGATTACTTATTGATTTGTGTTAAGGATACTTAATAACGTGAAATTAATTAAAGTTAATTACTTGAATTTAATTGAAAAATAATTAATCCAGGGTGATTAATTAAGGTGAATAGTGATGGGTTGACTAATTAATTGATTTGGAATTAATTAAAGTAAGTGAAGAAATCTAAGTGATTGAGTTTTGAAATTCAATTAGAATCAATTGAATTGATTTGTGTGATTAAGTTCTGCTTATGAATGATTGAATGGTATTGGATATTTTGGATGAGTTAATATCTCTGATATGAAATGTTGTGTATTTCATTTGGATAACATGGGTTATGATGACATGAGATTCGAAGGGGCCGGGATCGGGTATTGGAAGATACCCGAAACCACTTCGAATTTTTTTTATAAATTGATTTGTGGAATCAAAAGGCAGGAATGAAGTGATTTAAGTGAACTGAATTATCTAAGTTTGGTACATGGAAATTTATATGTGATATAAGTATTGTCTATAGCAAATTGTAAATTGGTTAAATTGATATAAGTTACCCGGGTTTTATTTAAGTTGTATGCTTTTGTATTCCTTGTTAGTTGGGTTTACTCACGCTGGTTTCCAGCCTGACCCGGGTGTTACTTTGGTGTAATGCTCGGGTCAGACCGAGTATTACAGAATTTTCAGGTAGGGCGTTCTGGAGCTCAGGAGGCTAACTGGAAGGCAAGTACGTATAGAGTGTTTCCGCTGTAATTGTATTATTGTTTAGCTGATATATAATTATTGTATATATTCAGTGTTAGTGTATATGTGGAACTCTGATGTATATTAAATGTAACCGATAGATATAGTATTCTTTTGTAAACTGTTATTATTTATTATTATATTTTATCCGCTGCGAATGTGAGTTGTTGATTATTTCTGTTCTTCTTCTTCCATCTCTTTCTTCTTTTCCAGAACTATCTGAAATTTTCAGGTTCAAAAATTTTAGGTCGTTAAACATATATATTTAATTTAATATTTGTGTGAATATATAATATGATTTTATTATGTATATAGTTATATATAGTTGTATATAAGTTCACTTACACCACTTGTCATCATCGATCAGTTTTAATTTGATTTCGTCAATCCCTTGTCTATCATCTTTTCTATCGAATCCATGCCAATCTTGATTTGCTTTGGAATTCGTAGCTCATTCCTTTGTCAAATCTATCTTGTGACGCCCCACCTCTATGCTCACAATAACAAAGAGTATTAAAGGAAATATTGTCTGTTATTACGAAGAATAAGGCTGGATAGGAGCGGCCATCCATAGTTAGGCCTTACACTAGTATTGGTTACCTCGATAGAAGTGGTATATATTTTTATTTGTCATCTCTTATTTATTTACTCCCATCGACATACCCAATTCTAGTATAAAACGAACTACGATGGTTCATAATAGTTTAGGACAATATATATAATAATAACACAGATAAGCTAAATGTGGAACACAGATAATATCAAATCTCATATATATAACTGAAATCAGTTACAGTACATGTGATACAATACATATGATAAAACCACGACTGTCGACTCAGGAAGTTACATATACAAGTACATTATTGACCATAATATACATGAATACATGTCATCCTATACTATGACAACGACTACTCCAATGATATGAAGAGACTTCATAGCTCAAGCAGCGAACCAAAGTAAGATACCAACAACCTGTAAATAACTCGGCCTGACCCGAGTATTAAATTCAAAAGAAAATAATACACAGGTCGGTCTAATTCAAACTCGGTTATTAATGCACGGAAGCAATAATAATTAAATAAAAAATAGACGACAGTCACAAATAATCTCACCTATCCAAATCATCAACAAAGATAAATAAAAGGATTATAAATGAAGATAATTTAGAAAACAAGAGAATTGCCTAGACGGCAATTAACAACAAAATCTAATTATTAAATAAATAATTAAAAATCATAATCTAATTATCAGTTAGATAATTAGACAACAACAAAAGGATCAAATCAAAACAAATCAAATTACAATTTCAAAATATTGAGTTGGACACGTAAAACAATTCAAGCGATTGAAATCATCAATTAAAACGTCAATTCTGATTTGGCTGCAGTACACGCACGCGTGCACTACCTTGCCAAAATCATATATACACCTGAAAACAGAGGGTACACCTCAAAAGCAAAGCTCTAACCAGGAAAAACAGGTACAACAGAATGCACTAGTACAACAAAAATGAAGCTATATCAATATGCAAAGACGCACATCACGACTCCAAATATTAATAGCCACTCGAAACTAAAAAGGTTAAGTCACGACTATAATGACTCAACACAACTACAAACAAAAGGAAACTGCAGCCACCACAAGAATACAAGGGCAAACTGCAACCAAAAACTGCAGCCACCACAACATCACAAGGGCGAGACTACAAGAAAAACTCAGATGCAAGCACACTCAAGGAGCAGACACAAAGAACAAGACCACATATAAGTAGCATGACAATGAAACATGCCAGAGTGAAGATTACAAGTGCAAAGCTCCTGTCCAGACATGGAAGCAGGACTAATGAATGCAACAAAACAACTCAACTTGAATGACCAAGTGCACAAAGGCAGTGGTACAAACTACAAGAAGACAGCAAAATGAAGGTGAGACCACCAAAATATGGCACCACAGCACACAACAGTAACGAGTCAAGTACATGAACATGAAGGAACCAGACCACAATGGCTACCAAAGTGGTCAGGCAATTTAAAATACAGGGCAATGTTCAAGGCACAGCATAAATATGAACCACGTTCATATAAACTGTGCAACAACCAAAATAACTAAAAACTGCAAATGTATGAAGGCAGCAAAGCCAACTGACCAGAGTCATCATGAAACCACAATATAAAGACCACAATATACTCAAACGAGCATGACTCAAAACATCATTGTTGAAGATGAGAAGAAACAAGTGCAGACAACATATACCAATGAAACAACAATGGAGCATATATATATGTATGCATATAAATAACGCTCGACAAGTTACAAACTGCTATTAAAACAGCAGCTCACATAAACAAAATAGGTCAATCCACAGTCAATGTCAAGGCATGAACCAACAGTGAATTCAAGTGAATGGCCATACATGATGCATCAGTGAAATAATTCGATATGCAACCAAAGGTCGCCGTAAAGACCAACGAATGCAACTGTATACAAGTGAAACCAATGCAAACTACTGAACTCCAAAAATGAACAGTGATGGAGTATCAGGTCGAAAAACAACGAAAGAGTCACAGCAGTTTCAAAGCAAAGAATTTTAACAAGTTTAAAAATCAATATCATAAGTACCGAGCATCATATGCAAATGAGACAAGGTTGCAAACCAAGAATCATACAAATACAAGAAATAGCCGTGGATACAAATGCATCACAATTCAAAGCAGCAGGAACAAGCAATTAGCCAAGAAACTAAACAGTCAAGCAACGACAATGCAAGTGCCGAACTCAACTGGACAGCACAATATGGACAAGTTACATTAAACAGTGGCATACTAAAACAAGAACAATTTTAGTTGAAAATGGAGCAACCCAAAATAATGTCACACAGTAAAACCCAATCATTAAATAAGTTTAAATCAATGTGACCACAAGGATAAGGATGCAAGCAAATGTCACTGGGTGGCCATGTCTTGCATACATATGAACCAAGTTCCTATGTACAACAAACACAAAGAAACAAAGACCACAACAATAAACTGATCAGTAAGAAGTGCCACGAAACCACCCAGTTCAACAGTCGAGTATCATGTCACAATATACATGATGAAGCAACCCAGTTAAGTGGCCGAAATCAAACCAGTGACAGAGATTCAATTTATAACAAAGTCAAATGTATCAAGCCAAAAGCAACAGGGTAACCATAGCCGTGTTTTAACAAAATCAAGCAAATCCAGGTTGACACCAATGGCCACAGTCCACTGAATACAGTTCTGGCCGAAGTCAACATAACAGCGACTTCGAAACCGTGGTGAACAATGGGAAACAGTGTCAAAGAAAATCAAAATGGTGTCAACCAAGTAACATGAAAAGAACCAATTGAATAAGTCAGTGAATCATCTCGAGTATTAAAGCAAAATAGAATGGCCAAGATAAATGAAGTGACGAAATCAAACATTTGTATACGAATGAAAATCAAAGAATTCAAAGCCGTGGAAATCACAAAATCACACATATATATAAAGTTGAATTAGATGTGAGTAATAAAAATCACCCACCTTTCATTCGAAGAGCCCAGATCCACTGCCTAAATTCCAGAATCGAAGCCGTGGCGATCAAATAATCGAGCGAAGCAAAAAAATCGAAACCCTAAAATTATCGAAAGAGGAACGAGAGAGCAGCCATTTTCGTTTAGGGTTTTAAAATGAAAAATGAATGAATAACCGGGTATTCACTCCAATATAACATGGCACCAATGATAAACGTGGGCCGAGATTAATTTTTAAAGCCCACATAATCACTTGACAATTTAATACAAAGAATTTCGATCTGATTAAAAACTCCAAATATCCATTAACAACCAATTTAATCATCATTTGGCGATAATTAATTGTTACAAAACCCCGGTCCCCTCCTTATAAAAATTGTGTCCCCGCAATTTTCATAATTAAGGTTGTCACTAACAATTATTTTTCTAACATAAACTGGTTAAGCTAGAAAAATAAAGGTCACGAATACAAACGCCAAGAAAATCTTTTAATTCATAAAAGAAATTTACAAATTCTCAACAAAATCTAATTATCAAATGGGTAATTCAAAAAACAGCAAAACTGAATAAACGATTATCAGCAATATTTAATTATCAATTAGGTAATTAGAATACAGATATCACAAAACAGCAATATCTTATTATCAATACGATAATTAGAAAACAACAAAATTTAATTATCAACAAAGATAATTAGGAAACACAAAATCACAAATCGCAAAACCGCAAACATCTAGTTATCAACCAGATAATCAGAAAACATGAACTTCATAATCAGCAAACACTAACTATCAACAGAGATAGATAGAAAACAGCAATTCAATATAATCAACATAATCTAGAATCATTTAGAGAATAGAATATCTATAATCAGCAAAATTAGCAATTATCTAATTATCCAACACGATAATCAGAAAACTCATATCAATAAATATCTAATTATCAACAACGATAATCAGAAATCACAAATCAATAAATATCTAATTATCAAAAACAATAATCAGAAATCTCTAATCGACAAATATCTAATTATCAAAAAGGATAATCAAAAATCTCAAATCATCAAATATCTAATTATCAACGACGATAATCAGAAATCACAAATCAACAAATATCTAATTATCAAAAACGATAATCAGAAATCACAAATCGACAAATATCCAATTATCAAAAACGATAATCAGAAATCTCAAATCATCAAATATCTAATTATCAACAACGATAATCAGAAATCACAAATCAACAAATATCTAATTATCAAAACAATAATCAAAAATATCAAATCGAAAAATATCCAATTATCAAAAACGATAATCAGAAACAACAAATAACCAATTATTAAAAACAATAATCAGAAATCTCAAATCGACAAATATCTAATTATCAAAAATGATAATCAGAAACAACAAATATCCAATTATCAAAAACGATAATGAGAAACAACAAATATCCAATTATCAAAAACGATAATCAGAAACAACATATATCCAATTATCAAAAACAATAATCAGAAATCTCAAATCGACAAATATCTAATTATCAAAAACGATAATCAGAAACAACAAATATCCAATTATCAAAAACGATAATCAGAAACAACAAATATCCAATTATCAAAAACGAAAATCAGAAACAACATATATCCAATTATCAAAAACAATAATCAGAAATCTCAAATCGACAAATATCTAATTATCAAAAACGATTATCAGAAACAACAAATATCCAATTATCAAAAATGATAATTAGAAACAACAAATATCCAATTATCAAAAACGATAATCCGAAACAACAAATATCCAATTATCAAAAACGATAATCAGAAACAACAAATATCCAATTACCTGTAGATAACTGGAAACAACAAATATCTAGAAATCAATTAAGATGACTAGAAAATCAACATAAAAGGTTGAATCGATCCCATCAGATGGCGAGTTTTAGCTACGCCACACGTGCGCCAACAAATGGCCGAAGCCTACCAAGTACTATATTTTTTTGGCGCCCAACAAATGACCCGAAGGTCCAACAAATGACCCGAAGGTCCAACAAATGACTCGAAGGTCTAAACTGGTGTTGGCCCGAAGGTCCAACATATGACCCGAAGGTCCAACATAGTGGCTCGAAAGCACACAAAATCATCAAAATCACCAAACATCAGATGCTTCAATTAACGAGTCTGGAATTAATCGAAATAGCAAATGCACATGTCCCATAACCATGAGTTTTACTAAATCGTTTAATTCTCTTTATCGTTTCCTTGAAAGTGCAGAATTGTGCATTATAAATAAATAACATTTTACGTTCTCAAACGAACAAGTCCGGAATTAAGCGAATCAGTAAAGGTAAGGGTTCATAGTCCTCGATTTTGCTGAAACGTTTAAATCGCTTCCTCATTCTTTTGAAAGCGCAAATTGTAGAAATTTTGGAAAATAATTTTATTTTAAAACGATTTTTAAAATACGTGATTAAAACAGCAACAACTATAGCAATTTCGATAAGGAGATTGCACTTCTCAAAACACCGTAAAAACGGATCTCAAAATCAATATTGCGGGATAACCGCTTGAAAATCCATTTTAAAATTGACGGTTACTGATGTCAAAGTGACAGTAATTTTTATACGTCAAAATCTCATCAAAATAATTCGCATCCAAATACGATACCAGTGAATTTTCATTCATTAAAATGTCAACAAAACACCGTGCTTCAAAAACTTAGCACCAGTGTGAAAATCCCGTTATAAAAATAATGGCAGCAAAATACGTTTAAAACCAAACACCGGTTCAACGTAAAATTAATGCAGTAACGTGCAACTCAAATTTGCACGTATACTACAAAATGAACAAAGAAATCAATCGAATATATCTTCAATGAAGATAATTCAAAACAACAAAAATCTCAACAAAATCACATAACTGCAATCGCTTCGGATCCTCAAATCGGATTCGGAATTTTCAAAGAAAACAAAATAAACACATCTATATAATAACATAATGAAATTTTATGTCAATTTCATATTTTGATTTATAAATCAAAAGAGTTACCAGCTGTACTCAACGAAGACAGTCTCACTGTTTCCACTGCGCACTCTAATAACAGAACACAAATTACTCAATCATCAAAACATAATTTCCCTTTTGTATTTTTAAATAAAGATATTTAAATTTCATCAAAATTTCAAAACTTTAGTTTTGATTCAAAGCACAATAAAGCATCGACAAATAGTTGTAACACATGTTCCATCCAAGTTATGTTTTATATTATGTCCATAAACCCCAAGCCCTGATACCAACTGTGACGCCCCACCTCTATGCTCACAATAACAAAGAGTATTAAAGGAAATACTGTCTGTTATTACGAAGAATAAGGCTGGATAGGAGCGGCCATCCGTAGTTAGGCCTTACACTAGTATTGGTTACCTCGATAGGAGTGGTATATTTTTTTATTTTTAATCTATTATTTATTTACTCCCATCGACATACCCAATTCCATTATAAAACGAACTACGATGGTTCATAATAGTTTAGGACAATATATATAATAATAACACAAATAGGCTAAATGTGGAACACAGATAATATCAAATCTTAAATATATAACTGAAATCAGTTACAGTACATGCGATACAATACACATGATACAACTACAACTATCGACTCAGGAAGTTACATATACAAGTACATTATTGACCATAATATACATGAATACATATCATCCTATACTATGACAACGACTACTCCAATGATATAAAGAGACTTCATAGCACAAGCAGCAACCCAAAGTAAGATACCAACAACCTGTAAATAACTCGGCCCGATCCGAGTATTAAATTCAAAAGAAAATAATACACGGGTCGGTCTAATTCAAACTCAGTTATTAATGCAAGGAAGCAATAATAATTAAATAACAAATAGATGATAGTCACAAATAATCTCACTTATCCAAATCATCAACAAAGATAAATAAAAGGATTATCAATGAAGATAATTTAGAAAACAAGAGAATTGCCTAGACGGCAATTAACAACAAAATCTAATTATTAAATAAATAATTAGAAACTCATAATCTAATTATCAGTTAGATAATTAGACAACAACAAAAGGATCAAATCAAAACAAATCAAATTACAATTTCAAAATATTGAGTTGGACATGCAAAACAATTCAAGCGATTGAAATCATCAATTAAAACGTCAATTCTGATTTGGCTGCAGTACACGCACGCATGCACTACCTTGCCAAAATCATATATACACCTGAAAACAGAGGGTATGCCTCAAAAGCAAAGCTCTAACCAGGAAAAACAGGTACAACAGAATGCACCAGTACAACAAAAATGAAGCTATATCAATATGCAAAGACGCACATCACGACTCCAAATATTAATAGCCACTCGAAACTAAAAAGGTTAAGTCACGGCTATAATGACTCAACACAACTACAAACAAAAGGAAACTGCAGCCACCACAAGAATACAAGGGCAAACTGCAACCAAAAACTGCAGCCACCACAAGATCACAAGAGCGAGACTACAAGAAAAACTCAGATGCAAGCACACTCAAGGAGCAGACACAAAGAACAAGACCACATACAAGTAGCATGACAATGAAACATGCCAGAGTGAAGATTACAAGTGCAAAGCTCCTGTTCAGACATGGAAGCAGGACTAATGAATGCAACAAAACAACTCAACTCGAATGACCAAGTGCACAAAGGCAGTTGTACAAACTACAAGAAGACAGCAAAATGAAGGTGAGAGCACCAAAATATGGCACCACAACACACAATAGTAATGAGTCAAGTACAACAACATGAAGGGACCAGACCACAATGGCTACCAAAGTGGTCACGCAATTTAAAATACAGGGCAATGCTTAAGGCACAACATAAATATGAACCACGTTCATATAGATTGTGCAACAACCAAAATAACTAAAAACTGCAAATGTTTGAAGGCAGCAAAGCCAACAGACCAAAGTCATCATGAAACCACAATATAAAGACCGCAATATACTCAAACGAGCATGACTCAAAACATCATTGTTGAAGATGAGAAGAATCAAGTGCAGACAGCACATACCAATGAAACAACAATGGAGCATATATATGTATGCATATAAATGATGCTCGACACGTTACAAACTGCTATTAAACCAGCAGCTCACATAAACAAAATAGGTCAATCCATAGTCAATGTCAAGGCATGAACCAACAGTGAATTCAAGTGAATGGCCATACATGATGCATCAGTGAAACAACTCGATATGCAACCAAAGGTTGCCGACCAACAAATGCAACTGTATACAAGTGAAACCACTGCGAACTACTGAACTCCAAAAATGAACAGTGATCGAGTATCAGGTCGAAAAACAATGAAAGAGTCACAGCAGTTTCAAAGCAAAGAATTTTAACAAGTTCAAAAATCAATATCATAAGTACCGAGCATCATATGCAAATGAGACAAGGTTGCAAACCAAGAATCATACAAATACAAAAAATAGCTGTGTATACAATTGCATCACAATTCAAAGCAGGAGGAACAAGAAATTAGCCAAGAAACTAAACAGTCAAGCAATGACAATGCAAGTGCCGAACTCAACTAGATAGCACAACATGGACAAGGTACATTAAAAAGTGGCATACTAAAAAAAGAACAATTTTAGTTGAAAATGGAGCAACCCAAAATAATGTTACAAAGTAAAACCCAATTATTAAATAAGATTAAATCAATGGGACCGCAAGGATAAGGATGTAAGCAAATGTCACTGGGTGGCCATGTCTAGCATACATATGAACCATGTTCCTATGTACAACAAACACAAAGAAACAAAGGCCATAATAATAAACTGATCAGTAAGAAGTGCCACGAAACCACCCAGTTCAACAGTCGAGTATCATGTCACAATATACATGATGAAGCAACCCAGTTAAGTGGCCGAAATCAAAATAGTGACAGAGATTCAATTTATAAAAAAGTCAAATGTATCAAGCCAAAACCAACAGGGTAACCATAGCCGTGTTTTAACAAAATCAAGCAAATCTAGGTTGACACCAATGGCCACAGTCCACTAAATACAGTTCTGGCCGAAGTCAACGTAAAAGCGACTTCGAATCTGTGGTGAACAATGGGAAACAGTGTCAAAGAAAATCAAAACAGTGTCAACCAAGTAACACGAAAAGAACCAATTGAATAAGTCAGTGAATCATCTCGAGTATTAAAGAAAAATAGAATGGCCAAGATTAATCAAGTGACGAACTCAAACATTTGTATACGAACGAAAATCAAAGAATTCAAAGCCTGGAAATCACAAAATCACACACACACACATATATATATATATAAAGTTGAATTAGATATGAGTAATAAAAATCATTCACCTTTCATTCGAAGAGCCCAGATCCACTGCCTAAATTCCAGAATTGAAGCCGTGGCGATCAAATAATCGAGCGAAGCAAAAAAAAATCGAAACCCTAAAATTATCGAAAGAGGAACGAGAGTGCAGCCATTTTCGTTTAGGGTTTTAAAATGAAAAATGAATGAATAACCGGGTATTCACTCCAATATAACACGGCACCAATGATAAATGTGGGCCGAGATTAATTTTTAAAGCCCACATAATCACTTGACAATTTAATACAAAGAATTTCAATCTGGTTAAAAACTCCAAATATCCATTAACAACCAATTTAATCGTCATTTGGCGATAATTAATTGTTACAAAACCCCGTGTTGTTACATATCTAGCCTTGGAAGGTGGGCAATCACTCACGATTTAACGTGCTTATGTTTATTAAATTTGATTTCAATTGAAACGACAATTGAAATATACTGCTAAATTGAACTGTTAATTATTTAAATTGTTATATATGATATGCATTTAAATGTAATTGTTCACCTATGGGATATGACACTGTATCATGTTGTTATATTATACTGTTATTAATGATATGCATGTTGTTATTATTATTATCATATTTGTTATCACTCTGCAAGTTCCCTATTAGTATAGAATTCCCTATGGGTTGAAATGGTACATACCCGAAGATCTGTAGAATAGAAGAAAATCGTAATGGGTTGAAATGATAAACCAAGTGACTTTCAAATTAAATTGAATTTGAGATTGCGGGTTGAAATGATATATACCCATATAAATTTAAACTACAGATTGAAATGATAAATATCCGTATCAATTGACCATAGGATAGAAAATTATATGCAGACACGGTCGGTCTATATATAAATATTTTTAAAATAATCTCAATGGTTTTGAAAGGAAATATAAACGGTTTTATTTAATATTGAAATATTTTATATATAAATAAGAATATGAAGTAGATTTAATAATATGTATAAGTATTTATTTAAAATTTTAATTTAAAAATAGATTTTTATAATGATTTTATAAGTTAAGGTTGGAAGATAAATTTGAAATTTACTCGAAATTGTATTTAATTAAATTAATTTGAAACTGTTGAATTTGAAATTTAAAGATATGAGTAATTTAATGAATATTTCACGTCTAAATAAATTGAAGGAAATATTTAGTAAAATGTAATTTAAGGTTGTTTAAACAATATTGAATTTATTAAGTGAATATTTCAAGGCTAAATAATAATGAAGTTAAATCAAGATCTATACGAAAATGTTAAATTTAGTATTGAAATGTTGAATATTTAAAGCTTTGAAATATATTGAAATTTAAATGGTATATTTTGTGGTTCAAATCTGTAATTGAAATCGATATAAATTGAAATTATTTATTTAGAAACTAAATTAAATCGAAATCGATGAATTGAGATTGAATTAAATTTGAATCTGAAATTCGAGTTGATTTGAATCGATTTGTAAAATTTGAGGAAATTATAAATATTTTAATTTAAAGATTATTTTAATATATATATATACTATTTTAATATAAAACTATTTTTAATATGAACTATTTTAATATACTAATTATTTTAATATAAACTATTTTATTTTATATGCTATTATTAATATCTAAATTGTTTAAGTGGTGGAAGTTATGATCTCAAAGTTATGGATTTCCAAAGAATTACGATTTCAAAGTGTTTTGGTTCCGAAAGTGTTGTAACTTTGAAAGTGCCAAAATTTGGAAATAGATATATTTGAAATAGAAATGAGTGACGCAACATTTGAGGCTCACCGTTCAAGTTGCAACTTCACCTGGAGATCCATCTATATCTATTTAGCTTTCAGCTATCCAATTATTGGTTCAGACTTGCCATCTGTTTGTATTCGAGACTGTATTGTATTTTAGATATTCTGTTGTATTTTATGTCAACTCTGTTATTTATCTACCCCGTTGCTTATTATTATAAATACACTGTGTCTGTGATTCTGTGATTGATTTATTTACCGTATATGTTGAGTTCTGCCAATATAAATTTACTATCTGATATTTTGAGCAATTCAAGTCCGATATATGCGGATGCGAATGGTTGAAAATACCAGGTCGTTACATTATGTTACATATAAAGTAAAAAATATCATAATGAGGTGACAAGCTAAGATGATTACACATACTAAATATTTTAAATAGTAATTAGGAATGTCATCATTCTTTTTTAATTTATATAAGCGTATTACTATTCAAGCATGCAAACCTAGGAACATATTTCAATTATGCTCAGAAGTAGACTCTAAGTAGTAAAAAATATATGAGAAAATTGGTATTTTATTACTACTATCATGATTTAAAATATATTTTTAAGAGTTCATCATGTTTCACACCCTTAATAATAATACCAGATTATTTTTGGTATTTTATAATAGGGGAGTGGAAGGAAACACATCAACTCCATAAATTGTCTCAATTAAAGGAAGATTAGAGTGTAACGATACATATTTTACATACCGAAGCATCATAAAATAAATGCCATTTTTATATAGGGTTGTATGATTATATGTCTTTGAGAAATGACTACTAGAGACCATTTCCATCATTGAAATTTTTATCAAACTATTTTGACCCTTAAAATCATGTATGGCATATATCTTTTTATATGAGCCAAATTGTGGTCTTCAATCACTTCCATTAGATTAAGGTGATAGTTTCGCTTTCCATAGAGTGATTATAATAGAAAAACGGACTTACTATTTGGAAATATGACTATTTGAAGTTTCACTTAATTTTGAACAACTTAATGGATAGATAAGAAGATTAGTAGCTAAGCCCAAGTCCCATTTTGAAATTAGCACCCAAAGGGGGCCGATGGGACTTTTCCTTATCATTTCACGCTTTCAAAAATAGTTAGAAAAGCTGTCAATAACATTCTCTAGTCTTAAACGACTCATATTCCTAAATTTAATTAACCAAAACTTCTCATGAAGCAAAAAGGAACTAAGTGTTAGACCAGTGAGATGCTTAGAATGGTAAGGCTTTGGATTGATGGAAAATGACTCGGTGAGATGCTTGGATCAATGAAGGGTTTTGCTTCGCACAAGGAGAGAAAATTAGCCAAAACTTTACTAAGTTATATGGATAGGTACCCTTGGATCGGTACTGTTTGCAACCAAATTGGCCATAAACATCTAGGAATATATTTTAATAGTGAAATAAATGAAGAAATTAAGTGGAAATAGAGGAATAATACTAAATATCAAGAAAAATGCAATAGAAAGCAAAAACAACAAGGTTTATAGTGGTACGACGTTGATTGCCTACGTCCACTTTGAATATTATCTTTATTGCTTCAAAATTCACTTGATTACAATTACAACCAGTAAGAAATTATAAGAGATCAGAAAAGAATAGAGGATGTTGGTTACAACAATGGTAGAGTCTCACTTGCAATCCCCAAAAGTCCCTCAAAATGGCCCCTATGACTCTATTTATAGATGAAGGAAGCCTTCAATCTGACTGAAACTTCAGCATTTGGATTTCCTCGACCGTATGGCCCTACCATAGGGAGAGTTAGACCCAACTGTCAATGGATAGGGGTCGGTACTGACCCTTATCTTGTTGAGTTTGGGCTAGTGATACCTATGGTGGCTTTCTTATAGTCTATATTGATGATGTTTCAAATATTATAGCAATTTGATGCATGGAGCTCTAGTCCTTATAATACTTTAGTTAGAATCTTAACTTGGTCTGGGTTGTGTCGATCCTTTCTAGTCCCTAAAGTATGCCAAACTTTTCCTTACATACCATGCAACTCTGAACCATATCTCTTGAATATCCTATACCAACCCACATTCTTTGTGCCAAGCTATGCCGATCCATACCCTTTGAACGTCCTATGCCAATCTAAAGCCTACAAATGAGCCATGCTGCCCATTCACATTATGCCGATCCAAACACACTATGCTGACCCCTTTTGCTTAGGCTGTACCATGTCGATCCATATCACTCCGACCTCATCATACAACCCTATTCCCCGACCATTAACGTGCCAACCTCACTAGTTTTACAAGATATGCCGACTAATCCATAATTCCTCCAACCTGTCAAACACCCATACCGACCCCTATTCCAACCAAACTAAATCCCATAATCCGACATCCATCATCATCCATCTATTAACTCCATTTATCCTGGATTGATATAGTTTTCTGGGCATTATATTTTGATCATGTGGCTATTGTCTCGTGATCATCTTTCTCATCAGCACTTGAGTCTAGCCATCATAATCAGACCTATATAGTCAGGCTAAGGCATCGGATAACAATTGCCCTCTAAAGTGCGTCTCATGAATAACATGACATGCTTTGAATTGGAAAAAGTCCAGGTTCCTGGGAACAAGTCTACCCAACTTCCTGGTTGATAATTGTTCTTTTACAAACCTTTGATGATACAAACCCAATGTGTACCCCATTAGTATGCAATTTTTTCTTCATATGAGGTCTTTTGGTTTTCTTCTAATTTGACTTCAAGTTCGATCATTTCAAGTTAAACCGCCATTTCGGTTACTTTCAAAAGGCTCAGTTCATAAATTCTTTTTGTGCTCGTTCATATATATGTCTTTGTTGTTGACTTTCAGACGCGTTCGAACGTTTGTTGGTCTTTTCCAACTCGTTTTATTTTGTATGTTTCCGTTTATAGTCTAATCCTCACGATACTGGTTGCCATTTAGTTTTTAAACATCTACCATTACCTTCTATTTCCTTCTTTATTTCACTTGCATCCATTATTCATGCATATCTCCCTTTTTCTTTCCTTTTCATATTGCATTAATACACACACACACTTATATACCATTTTTTAATTTTTATTTATATATTTTTTATTTTATTTTATTTTTTTGGATGGGTCAGCATGGTATGTCGATCCCTTGGCGAATTTGCCTAGATAGGCATCGGCTAGCCTTGAGGCTGACCCCTCTTCAATCTTGGGAACAAATCAATTAGGCATGACCGGTTCGTCTTCCTATCCTTATCGCCGATATAAAAGCTCATACCCTACTCCTTTATCTCTTCACCTTATTTTCCCAGCATTTAACCCTTTCTCCTTTGCTCTTTACCTAACTGAATGCCTTGAAGCAAAATAAGCTTCTTCTTTTAAACCCAATTTCGAGCGTGGGCCCCATCTCCAATCTCCATCACCATCAATTCGCCGTTAATCCAAGTTTTTAACTCGTAATTGTTAGAAATGTGGATTACGGATCTTAAGGCTGGAATAACACTAGAGGGGGGGTGAATAGTGTTTTTTGGATTTTCTAAATCTTTTTGAAACTTGTGTAATTTAATCACCAACAAATGCAATTCACAGATACAAATATAATCATAGAATCAGACACAGATGCAAATACTAAATAAAAGCAATAAAGGAAAGAACATACCAGGATTTTATACTGGTTCGGAGTTACCCTACATCCAGTCCCGTGCAAGCGTACAGATTTCTTTTCAAAATAATCTCCTAGATTACACCCTCGGTTTCAAGGCTATGAGGTACAACCTCCTATATTCGAGTTCAAGGCAACTCTCTCTATTTAACTAGGCTACAAGATCACCTAATTAATTTTCGAGGCTACAATCACACCCAATTGATTTCAAGGCTAAACTGCACCTTTTACTCAACATTTTGATTTACAAGAGATCCTATAACTTTGAATAGCACTGAGATCTTATGGAGAGAGTGGCAGAGAATCAAACAAGAGATAATCAAGTTTGATTCACTTGGTATTTCGGCAGAGTATAGTTTAGGATTCTTCAGAACAAATGTGGAAGATGAAGAGGAAAGAAAACAAGTGAAATCTGATAAAAAATTCATTTAGAACTACTAGTATTTATCGAAGATCAACAACCATGTCTAATCATCAAAGGATACGACGAATAGACACTTCTTTTGAAAATTTGAATTTTGAATTAACGGGCACCATGTTGACATGGGCGGTTGAAGGATGTCGACATGCTCTAGCAAAATTGGTAATTTTTATTTTTTTATTAAAATTGGTTTCTACAATTTGTTAAAACAATTTCTAAACTTTGTGAATATATTTGAATATAGTTTGAACATATAAAAGTAATTTTTAATATATATAATCTTAATCTATAAAGTGATTTAAAAACTTAGTATATGAATATTTGAAAGCTAAATATTTAAAACAAGAGATAGTTTAAAATCAAGGACAATTTTGAAATCAAAATATTAAAAACGATAAAGATTATTTTGAGGCTAAAATATTTCAAACAAGAGAGATGACTTTTTGAAAAAAGGGTTTTGAAAATATTTAAAATAAGAGATATATTTTTGAGAAGCATTTTCATAAAATTAGTGGATATCAAAATAGGACCACTATATGTTCCACTAGATATTGTTGTGGGTTCCATTTCACTAGGGTTCCATCCCTTTAACAGGCTCGAATTGGATTCCATTCCACGAATAAATTTCGAATAAAGATATAAGTGCTTTCAAGAAGTTTTAACATAAATATAGACTCAATACTTATCTTGTGTTCTTGTAATCTTGAACTCTTGATATCTTGATACTCATGAGTCTTCAATCATGATATCTTGGGACTTGAATCTTTGTGCTATACAGTCTTCATTCTTGGTATCGGCATGTTTATATCCTACGTATACATATATATATCTAAACATTAATATTAGTATTTATATTTTATAACAAGTCCTAAGGTTATTTTCATCAAAACCATCATCTCAACGACTAATAATCTCCCCATTTTTGATGATGACAACCTATGTTTATAAAATATACTTCACCTTCACTATAACTCCCACTAAAACTAATAACTCCCTCTACAACTAATAACTCCCCCTTAATCTAAGCCTAACTACTTTAACTACTCTAATTTATATTTCTCCCCTTTATCATCAACAAAAATTAATCCTAAACTACTATAACTCCTCTTTAATCTAATACTATCCAAACTAAATACTAATAAGGAAGTATAATAAACATAAACACATAAATATATTTAACTACATAAATTATAAAATAACACTACTAACGAGAGGTTTTTGACAATTGGAGATTTGTGAACCGAACAATTTGGATAATGAAAAAAAAAAGTTTCCATGTTGTTCAACCAAATTCCCATCTTTGTCAAAAACAGACTTTGCCCACGCAGATCACGTTGTCGTCTTCTTCCATAGGTGCTTCTTTCTCTTCTTCCTCTTCCTCTTCTTCTTCTTCCTCTTTACTATGCTCTAAGGGGTTATGCACTTGAATCTTGTTCTTTTTCCATCCTTATTTCCAAAACTTGAAGTTCAGTCAACATTTGCATGGCATCCTTCGTAGACTCTTAAATCTTTATCATACGTGCCAGTGTATTGCGTTTAAATGGACCAAAATGAGGAGAAGGGAAAGAAATGGTGTCATTTTGGTTTGATTTAGTGGAGGAGGCCATTAATTGTAATTTTAAAAAGTTTAATACAGAGAAAGAGAAGTGAGAAGAAATAAAAATTCAAAATACATAGGTTTATCAAACCACCAAACTAATTTTAGAGGGAAAATCAAATTTTCAAATTTTGATGTTGTATGTCGACATGGGTGGTAGGGGTATGTTGACATCATTATGAAAAAATTAATTTTCGTGTATATCTCTGTTTATTAAAATATATGTTACTATATCTATATTCTGTAACTTAGTTATTGAACAAATGCCAAATTTTGTTTTTAACTTAATAAATATAGATTGATGTAAGGGTTTTGTTAAAGTATCAGCAATTTGATTTTCAGAGTTGATAAATTCAAGAGAAATAATCTCTTTACTTTTATTATCTCTGAGAAAATGATGTCTGATATCAATATGTTTAGTCCTAGCATGATGAGTAGGATTTTTAGATAAGTTTACAGCACTAGTATTATCACAATAAATTGGTGATTTTGAAATTGTTAGTCCAAAATCTTTTAAGGTTTGTTGCATATAAATGACTTGAGAGCAAGCCAAAGCAGCAGAGATATATGCTTCTTCATTTGTTGATAAAGAAACAGTGTTTTTCTTTTTACTAAACCATGAAACCAGAGAATGCCCCAAAAAGTTACAAATTCCACTTGTACTTTTTTGGTCAGATTTGCAACCAGCATAGTCAGCATCATAATAAGAGATTAAATCAAATGAATTATTTTTAGGGTAAAATAAACCATAATCAAAAGTATGTTTAAAATATCTTATGAAACATTTCACAGCTTTTAAGTGAGTCTCTTTGGGTTGAGATTGGTATCTTGCACAGAGACAAACACTATGCATGATATCAGATCTGCTCGTAGTGATATAAAGTAGTGATCCAATCATTACCCTATATAGTTTTTGATTTACATATTTTGAAAGATCTTCATTATTTAAAGTTTCATTAGTTTCCATAGGAGTGGGTTTTCCACTCACAGTAGTCCAACAAAATTTACTAACTAGATCGCTAGCATATTTTTCTTGACTAATAAAAATACCATTATCTAATTGTTTTATTTGTAAACCTAAGAAGAAAGTAAGTTCACCCATATGACTCATCTCAAACTCTTTTGTCATTATTTTAGAAAATTCTTTATTCTTTTCATGATTAGTTGAACCAAAAATAATATCATCTATATAAACTTGTATTAGTTGGACGTTATTTTTATTTCTTTTAATGAAAAAATATTATCTACTTTACCAATTTCAAAATTTGATTGTAGTAAAAAAAATCTTATCATACCACGCTCTAGGAGCTTGTTTCAGACCATATAGAGGTTTCTTAAGTATGAAAACATGGTTTGGAAATTTTTCATCTTCAAAGAGTGGAGGTTGTTCAACATAAACTTCCTCTTTAACAGATCCATTTAGAAAAGCACTTTTAACATCCATTTGAAGTAATTTGAAATTATTATAGTTTGCGAAAGAAAACAGAATTCTAATGGCTTCTAATCTTGCTACGGGTGCAAAAGTTTCTTCAAAATTTATTCCTTCTTGACAATAACCTTGTGCGACTGATCGAGCTTTATTTCTAACGACCTCGCTTAGTTCATTCATTTTATTTTTATAAACCCATTTAGTTCCTATTATAGTTTTATCCTCGGGTTTAGGAACAAGTTCCCAAACATCATTTTTGGTGAATTGATTCAGTTCTTCTTGCATAGCCAGAATCCATGAATCATCAGAGAATGCTTTCTTTGAATTTTTAGGTTCAACGGACGATATAAAAGCTACATTATTCATGTTATTTAGTTGATTTCTATTTTTAACAACAGATATAATATCTCCTAGTATATTTTCTATAGGATGATCTTTTAAGAGATAAACCTTTTTATTTGGATGAATAAGTTCATTATTTGTTTCCATTGATTCATTATTTAGGGTAGCAGAATCTTCTTCATCATTAATTTGTTCAACATATTTTAAATTTTCATCAAACGAAAAGTGCATTATTTCTTCAATGGTATTAATTCTTAAATTGAAAACTTTGTATGCTTTACTTCTATTAGAATATTCGATAAAGATTCCTTTATTGGATTTAGGATCAAATTTATCCAAATTATCTTTTGTATTTAGAATAAAACATTTACTTCCAAAGATTCTAAAATAAGATACCTTTAGTTTCTTCTGGTAAAGAAGTTCATAAGGTGTTTTATCAGTTAACGGTTTAATTAATATTCTATTCAAAATGTAGCAAGCTGTAGCGACTGCTTCAGCCCAAAATATTTTGTAAATTACTATTTAAAAGCACTGTTCTAGCACACTTTTAAATTGTCCTATTTTACGTTCTACCACTTCGTTTTGTTGTGGAGTTCTTTGAAAAGAGAAATTAAGAGTTATCCTTTTTATTGTGGAATCTTTCAAAATTTTCAATTTCAAATTCCCCACCGTGATCACTACGAACAGTTATAATTTTTAAAGAAAATTTATTTTAAAGACTTTCTATAAAAAATTAAATGAATCAAAAGCATCACTTTTATGTTTCATAAAAATTGTCCATGTAAACATAGAATAATCATCTTACAAAGACATATTTATTGTGATTTGTTGATTGAATTTGAGATGGGCCAAACAAATCTAGATGAAGTAACTCAAGAGGTTTTGAAGTTGAAATCATATCTTTTAATTTGAAAGAACTCCTAAATTTTCCTAATTGACAAGCATCACATATACTATCTATTTTAAAATTCATTCTAGGGTGGCCTCTTACTAGTTCAAGTTTAGAAAGTCTAGAGAAGAGTTTAAAATTCAAATGCCCAAATCTTTTATGCCAAATCCAAGGGTCACTTGTATTAGCCAAAAGACGTAGATTATCATTTGAGATTTTCATACTAAGAATATAAATATTTTTCATCCTAGTTTCTTCAAATATAATGTTTGAATTATTATCTTCAACGTGACACTTATCTTTCTCAAATTTAATTTTGTATCCTTTATCTCAATGTTGACTAATGCTAAGCAGATTGTGTTTCAGATTCTTAACTAATAAAACGTTAGAAAGAGTAGGAGTTTTAGAGTTATCGACATTGCCGATGCTGTAACGACCCAACTTCCAAACTCTAGGAAGTCGCATCGCTAAGAAGAAAGAAAGGGATAGAAAAGAGAAAAGAAAGGAAAGAAAGAACAGACAACATCAGAATCTCACAGCAGCATCAAATGAATTATAATATATCACATAATACTTTACATAGTATCATATACATCAGAGTTAAACAGCTAATACAACACAAACTAGACAGTTATAAACGTCTGTCTAGCAATTACAATTCAAGTACATCAGAGAAAAATAGATAGAATACAAACACAGCGGAACCACTAAAAATATCTACACGCTGAAGCACCCTGCTCCATTATCTCCTCCAGAACTTGTCAAAGCAATCCTGAATCACTTGACTACTCATACATAATATGAGTACCCAAGAGTTTAATAAAACAGAAAATAAACACTCAGGTCAGACAGGGGTCTGGTGTGAGTAAACGGGGATAAAAGTTGCTTAACTTTAGAAAATCCTTTGAAACAAAAGGTATCACGTAAGACTTCCCACACATAAACATGGAAAAGTTTTTACCTTACACTAACCAAAACATTTGATAGGAAATCAAGCGATATTATAATAGTGTCTAGGGTTTTCAAGTAAATAAGAAATAGCCGAAATTGTTACATTCATTAAATTCCAGCCACTAGCCACAAAAGTGGGTAATACAATCAAAACCGTAGGGTCTCGTCGGAAAAATGGGTTTCCAACAATGGCAGGGATACTGGGGTACCGCCCGTCACAGTACGTGGCCTAGATCACCATACCGAGGAGTACTCCCACTCCACTACAACACAAAGCCGGAACCATTCCTTACTGAACAGTTCCGAACAAGACCACCCCGCAGATAGGTCGTCACAAACTGCCACACAGCCGAATATAAAGGGACCTCTAGACAGGGATAAATCTTGCTCTCCAGTGGGGGCTACCCACGAAGCTTTGCTGCACCTCCCCTGTTTTAGCCATTCCCGGTTGATGAGGCTTGAGGTTACGATTACCTTTATAGGACATATCAATCTTAGAATGCTCATCGTCCACCTGACGATGTTCTGAAAGCATTCAATCCATACAAGTTCGTTCCGGGTTCGAACGAAATCGAAGGCATTATCTCGTTATACTCGTATTGGAATCACCCTCAGAGTTAACGACGATAACCCTTGCACTCTAAATCTCCATCTCTAATCTATAAGTGCTATTCCGTCAACTCATCACGGAATCACCCACAGAGTTATACTGACGTATAACCCTTACACCCCGAGTCTTCACTTGCTCCACTTGGATTAACGACCTAACGTTTAATTGGAATCGATGTGGTTTTCGGAATTCCAAATTTGGAAACCCGATCCCAGTCTCATCGAAACCAAACGCCATCTTAATGTCCAAGTTGTACTTAAGGGTTTTAAACAATTAACTCATTTTATTATTATCTAATTCACATAGATAGATAAACTACATCTCACAATAGATAATCGCATTCATATCATAAATTGAAAATCTGCATCATCACAAACAGATAATCATCACAACCAAATAATCCATCACAAACCATCATACTTTAACCAAACATCCATATCATACAGATACAACTAATCTCATTACTGAGATCACAACCATTCAATCAATAACATCCATAAGCAATGATTTACTAACCAACAATTATAATTAATTTAAAATGAATTAAATTAATTACAACCATCTCTAATTAATTTAAAATAAATTAAATTAATTACTCATTTAAATCCTGCTTAACATCTATTAATTAATTAACCCAGTTAATTAATTATCCACTAAGTATTTAACTTGATTAAACAACTTTGATTAATCATTCACTTATTACAATAAGTAATTATTCCTTAATTAATTTCATAAATTAATTAATCTTAATCATAAGTAATTAACATTTAATTACTTCATTTATTAATTAATTATAATTAATTATATTTATCCTTAATTAATTACAATTAATTAACCACTTAATTTAACTCAATCAAACAATCCTTAATTACATCATTAATTATAATAATTAATGATCTCTAATATTTAAATAAATTATTTAATTAAAATTAATTACATTTAGTAATTAATCTAATTATTAATCACCTTGATTAATACTTAATTAAGTAATTAACTATCTTTAATTACTCATTTATAAATTAATTAACCAATAATTAATCATTAATTAATTCTTAATTAATTACAAAAGTAATTATCCAAATTACTAATTATATTCCAGTAATTATCATTATTACTTCTCTAAGTAATCCGGCTCCATTAATTACATTAAGTAATTACACTCTTAAAATCATCAAATGATTTACTTAAATTAATTAAACCGAATTAATTTACTTAAATAAATCACATATCAAAATTAATTACAATAAGTAATCAATTCCTTAATTACTTTAACAATTAATAATACTTAACAAATTACAATTAATTATATTCAATTAATTAATGTAGTTAATTATCAAAATTAATTTCATTAATTAATTACTAAGTTATCCTTAGATAATTATCACCATTTATTAATTAACAACCTTTCAATAATTATATACTTAAGGAAGTTTGAATTAGATTAATTATCAATAAATCATTTCTAATTAATATTAATCTAAATCATTATTTAAAATCAAATAATTAAGTAAATCCTTAATTATCTTAAATATTTTCAAAATAATTTATCAAATGACTCAATTATATTCAAAATGTATTTAAACAATACATTTCTAAATTTAAATTCAAATTCCAATTCATTTTTTCAAAAAAAAAATAAAGATTCAAAATGTTCAATCATTTAAACATTAATCCCAATTAAAATAATTATAAACCTTAAAATAAAATGAATGTTTAAAGAACATTCATTACTTGAATATAAAAGAGAAGTTTAAAATAAATTTACTTGATTAAAATAAATCAAGCTTGAGATTAGATTGATTACTTTAACCTCAATTTTAAATTAACATTTCATATTTCAAATGTTAAAAGAAATAATTTTTTCTAAGTTTAAACCTTATTTGAAATCAAATTTCATTTTCAAATTCACTTTAAAACATCTGAATATGTTCATCATTTTTAAATTTACAACTGTTTGAAATCAAAACTGAAATTGTTTTTAACTAAATTTCAAAACCAATTTAAATCTTGTTTAAAACATTTAAATCTGTTCAAAATTTAAAAATAACAAAAATGTTTTAATCAAATTCTGGTTTTTAAAAAAAACAAACCTGAAACTGTTTTAATCTTGATTTAAAACTGAAATTAAATCTTGTTTAAATTTAAGATTTCGTTTTTTTTTAAAACTTTTGAACTCAAAACTGCATTTGAATTCAGATTCAAGTTATACTTGAATCAAGTTTTCAACTTAAAATATGAATTTCATTCAAAAAACTAAAAACTGCAAAATAACTCTCTGGATTAAAACCTGAAACTGTTTTTAAGTCTTGATTTAAAACAGAATTTAAAACTTGTTTAAATTTAAAATTTTCATTTTTAAAAACTTTGAATTTCAAACTTTATTTGAATTCAATTTTCAACTTCCACCTAAAATCAAATTCCCACACTAAGATTTAAATTCCATTCAAATTTTAGAAACTGCAAACTTCAGTTTTATAAACCTGTAATTCACTATACTCGAGAAACCCATCATCCCACTTCGAGTTCACCCACCATTTTCTTCGGGTCAAAAACAAAACTACCCGAGGATTTACCCGATTCTAAACCCTGCACACCAAAAAAAATTCACCAGACACCCAACCTGTACGGTGCATATGCACCGTCACCTTGGCCAACTCCAGCCATGCTAACCCACTCCTCCAAGTCACTTACCATCCCCTAACAGAGATACAATCCCCTAATCTCCCCTGCTACTCAAATTTTCAAAATTTCAGGTTGATCAAACAACCTGAAACACAACCACAAACTCTATCAAACCTGGAAAACCCAATGTCATCTCCTCCCCTTCTTATCATCTATCACCAGATTCCCCCATTCTTACATCAATACTCCACTAACATGAAACATCTAAACACCTAAAATCCACTGGCTCCTCAGAAAATTCTTAAATCCCTAATTCTGTTCAAAACAGAATGCTAGTTCCACAACAATTTAAAAAGATGAAATTTTGTTTTAAAATTTATGATTTATAACATACATTGATGTATAATCTTGTTGAAATAATTAATGATGTTGATATCTTTATATTGAAATACTTACTGCTGTATTTGCTTCTGAAGTAACAGATTTTTCAAACAACTAAATTATGATTTAAGGGAATAATTTATTATTAACAGCATTATTTGTTTGCTCATATTAATTCCTAACAGAAATTAAACAAATAAATAAAGTATTTCTATTAAAGAAAATTTTAGTTACAAACTAATTATAATTGCAGATTCAAACAATCAGCAACACACAAACATATGCATATATGTTCACATAGAGCAACCAGCACAACATATTCTTTTCTACTAATATATATATATATATATGCACAGAGATCACAGGCTTTTTGCATGATGAAGTTACTCTATTCAATTTTTTTTAAAAACAGAGAGCAGTACAAATTTTGCCTAAACATGTTTTGATTTCTGTGTATTAAAAACTTGGGTTCTATAAGTTATGTTTGATTTTGATTTTTAAAGAAACTGTTTTTAAAATAAAAGAAGCTTACTCACCTAATATGAAGATGGAAAGAACAGATTAGATGCAGATTCCAATTTGAAGATGCAGAGACAAACTTAGGTGCAGATTTCAGGACCCTGCATATTGAAGCTGCATGCAGACTCCATTCTAAATGCTCAGATTTGTAGTTTGATTTTTGCAGAATTTTGAGTAGATAGGTTTTGCAGATTTGCTATTTTGATTGCAGATTTGAAATTGTTTGTATAAATTGATTTGCAGATTTTGATTTGTTTTTGTTTGAGGTTTTTGATTTACTGAAATATGATTTCAGGTTTTCAAATGAGAAAATGGTTTGAACAAACAATAAAAACATTTGTTATATTTCTTATTTGAAAGAATAAAATCCAAGAATAAATTAGTTTGCCACTTGTTATCTTTAGGTGTAGATAAATTTACAAGTGTCTATTTAGTTTAAAAAGCTAACACATGTTCATTCAATATTTAAAAGAAATTTTAAATTTATAAATGTATTTGAATTTATCTTAAACCATTTCTAATTTGTTTTAAATGTTTATTAACATTAGCCTTTAAATAATAACATATAAACTTCTTTATAAAACTATACATTTACATTTTAATGTTTGCTTAATTATTTTTAAAATAATATTCTTTATGAAACTAAATTTCAAAAGAAAAGATTTTTAAAAGAAAAGAAAGGTTGAATTTATATTATTTCAAAAAGGTTTCAAACTAAATGTTATACTTTAATAAAAATGAATTAAATCTTATTCCAAAGAAAAACAATTTTAAAACAAAACAAAACAAACTTTTGAAAAGTTTACAATACTAATTAGATTAATTTAAATCAAATTAATCAATTTACAAATTATACATTTATATATAATAATTAGAAAATATCCTTTATTTGATATTAAAATTATAACCAAATCCTCTATTTACAATGTATAAACATTTATACATTATAAATAAAATATTTTTAAATCAGTTTAGAAGATAAATTCATTACTTAAATATTTTTAAATTTTGAAAAGAATATCATTTGACAAATTAAATAATTATTAATTTTCAAAAGAGAATTTCTGTTTGAATTAAATTATTAAATCAATATTTCACATTTTAAAATAATTATCAATGAAATTATTAAATAATTATTGCCTAAATTTCCGGGACATCACAGATGCCAATCATATATCCTTTTGAGTTATCTCCAAAATTAACCAATCGTCCATCTTTATGGATAATATCATTCAGCATATCTGGATTACAAGTCAGGTGTCTCGAACATCCACTATCAAGTGTCCACTTATTCTTCTTGATTTGCACAGTTTGTCCATTGAGTGTTGATTCTTCAAAGGCCATATAATATTTTCCTTTCTGCACAGAATACAAACTTGGTAGATAACTTGATTTTCTATAATAACTATATGCAGACTTATGAGACAATGATGATTTGAACAGTTGTAAATTAGTATTAACTAAATCCCTAAAAATAGCCATTTTAGATACTTTTTCAAAATTCAAATCTTTCTTTGTTACCAAATGTTAGAAATGCGGATTGCAGATCTTAAGGCTGGAATAACACTAGTTGGTTGAATAGTGTTTTATGGATTTTCTAAATCTTTTTGAAAGTTATATAATTTAATCACTAACAAATGCAATTCACAAACATAGATATAATCATAGAATCAGACATAGATGGAAATACTAAATAAAAGCAGCAAAGGAAAGAACACACAGGTTTTATACTGGTTCGGAGTTACCCTACATCCAGTCCCGTACAAGTGTACGGATTTTTTTTCAAAATAATCTCCCAGATTACACCTTCGGTTTCAAGGCTACGAGGTACACCCTCCTTTATTCAAGTTTAGGGCAACTCTCTTGATTTAACCAGGCTACAAGATCACTTAATTGATTTCTGGGGATACAATCGCACTCAATTAATTTCAAGATTCTACCGCACCTTGTAGCCAACCGTTTGATTTACGAAAGATCCTATAACTTTGAATAGCACAGAGATCTCATGAAGAGAGTGGCAGAAAATAAAAAAGAGATAATCAAGTTTGATTCACTTGGTATTTCGGAAGAGCATAGTTTAGGATTCTTTAGAACAAATGTGGAAGATGAAGAGGAAAGAAAACAAGTGAAATCTGTTAAAAAATTCGTTTAGAACTACTAATATTTATCAAAGATCAACAACCATATCTATTCGTGAAAGGATATGACCAATAGACACTTCTTTTTAAAATTTGAATTTTGAATTTAACGGGCACCATGTCGACATAGGGGGTTGAAGGATGTCGACGTGCTATAGGCAAAGTTAGTAATTTTGTTTTTCTTATTAAAATTTGTTACTATAATTTGTTAAAACAATCTCTAAACTTTGTAAATATATTTAAATATAGTTTAAACATATAATAGTAATTTTAATATATATAATCCTAATCTATAAAGTGATTTAAAAACCGAGTATATAAATATTTAAAAGCTAAATATTCAAACAAGACCTAGTTTAAAATCAAGGACAATTTTGAAATCAAAATATTAAAAAATGATAAAGATTATTTTGAGGCTAAAATATGTCAAACAAGAGAGATGTCTTTTTGAAAAGAAGGTTTTGAAAACATTTAAAATAAGAGATATAATTTTGAAAAGCATTTTTGTAAAATTAGTGGATATCAAAATAGGACCACTATATGTTCCACTAGATATTGTCGTGGGTCCCATCCTACTCAGGTTCCATCCCTTTAACAGGCTCGAAGTGGATTCCATTCCACGAATAAATTTCGAATAAAGATGTAAGTGCTTTCAAGAAGTTTGAAAATAATTCTAGACTCAATACTTATCTTGTATTCTTGAAATCTTGAACTCTTGGTATCTTGATACTCATGAGTCTTCATTCTTGATATCTTCAGTCTTGAATATTTATACTGTACAGTCTTCATTCTTGGTACTTACATGTTTATATCCTGCATATACATATATATTTAAACTATAATGTTAATATTTATATTTTACAACAAGTCCTAGGGTTGCTGTCGTCAAAATCATTATCTCAAGGACTAATAGTAATTTGTTCCAAAGAGGTATGACTTCCTCTCACAATTGCATTCGCTGAGTTGCGAATCTAGGGTGTCGCATACGTTTGTCCTTAGGCGAGTGAATCAATGGGCCTAGTTGGATTAAACGAGTTTAAGGGAGAACAAGAAGAAGTTGCAGGAGAAGGGAGAGGAAGAAATAAGGAATAGGTAAGAAAGAGTGAGGAAGAGAGAATATGGGCAGATCGACTGATAGGCATCATTCAATCGGCTAAGTCTGTGCATTTTAACATGTATGTGCACATTTTGAATTCAGTCGACTGAATGGTCCTAATCCGTTGACTGAAAACTGCAATTGTCATTTTATATTGAATAGACATTTCTTTTTTGAAGGGATTTCTTCCTCGCCAAGGGATGCAACCATTACTGTTTGTAGAGATCTCTTCACGGGTAGTTGCAACTCACTATCTTTTATAAATATACTTGAGTTTCATTGTTATAATCACTTAATTTTCTTCTCCCTCTTGATCTAACTTGAATATCATTCTTTGAATCTATTGCTTACTTGATTTCTTGCATTCATTGCTTACAATCTCACTTCCATATCTTACAAGTAATTCTAAGCTTCCTGTTATTCATACACACACAATCATACATATCACTCTTGAGGAAAACAATATATGAAGGGCATAATACAAGTGACAAATCTGTGTTATTAATACAAAAAGTCAAGGCAATCTATTTTGCAATCAAGTCATGTTCGGTTGCTCAGACGGTCAAGTCATGTTCTATTGCTCAGGCGGTCAAGTCCTGTTCAGTTGGTTAGGCGATAAAGTCTTGATCGATTGCTCAAGCGGTGTAATACCTATTCCTCCAGGTTAACCGAGGGCTGCTAGGTTTAGTTCTAGAAGGTATCCGGACTGTATGTAGAATAGGAGTTTGAACCAACATAAAAATTCCTAGTGTATTTTTAGTTTACTATTATTTTTATTATTATTTTCCACACCATTTATTTATTGTATTCCATATTACATGATACTTTAGCACAGTTACTTTCATTTGGTATTGGACCAAGGTTATCTTATAACTGTAACATAGTTATTTGATATTTATTATGGAAAACAATACTAGCATTACAACTAACACTAGCTTTCTTGAAAGTCAGTCTACTGCACGACCATCTCTATTTATTGAAATGAACTATAACTATTGGGCTACTATGATGAGAATTTATATACAAGCAAATAGTTATGAAACCTGGAATATTACTCAAACTGAATATAACATACCCACTATAGAATATTCACAATGGTCTAACTTTCAAAAACTGGATGCTACTGCAATGCTAAAGCCATGAATATGTTATATTGTGCATTAGACAAGAATGAGTTTAGTAGAGTAAGCATGTGTAAAATGACCTATGAAATTTGGCGTACACTTAAAATTACACACGAAGCTACTAACAAAGTAAAACAGAGTAAAATCTCTATGCTCAAAATTAGTTTTAGAATTTCAAAGTGAAGCAAGTTGAAACTATAAATGAAATGTACTCTAGATTCCAAGATATATGTAGCCTTAGGAGAAAAATACACATGTCTTATGAAGTTAATCTCCAGGCTAAGCGAGTACAGGCTCAAGGTAAGAAGAATATAATATTCCATGCAGAAAAGGATAAATCAGATTCAGATGAGGAAGATATGGCGTTCTTTGCTAAAATTTTCAAAAAGTTTTTGAAATTTAGAAAGTGCAACAAATTCAGAAATAACAAGAACAGCTCCAGCATCAATAACAATAGCAACAAACCATCATCGTCCGTTTTAAAAGGTTATCAGTGTCACAAGAAAGGTAACATCAAGAAAGGTTGTCCTAATAAAAAGAAAGATAAATATAAGCACATGAAAGAAATATTCAATAAGAAAGCCTTCTCTGTGACATGGGATGATTCAAAATCATCTTCATCATCGGATAGTGACTTAGACAGTGATATGGAACAAGCCAATATATGTTTTATAGCCAAAAATGATGAGGTAAGTGATTTAACTTTTGATGATTTATTAGAAATAAACTTTGAACTAGTTGACAAACTAAGTGACATCAAAAGGAAGTATAAAGAAACTTCTGAAAAACTAAATAGAACTGAAATTGTAGTAGATATGTTAAGAGATGAGAAATAAATTTTAAAAGATGAACTTGAAGTTACTCAAGAGTCTTTTTTCTAATACGAAATCTCAAATCTCTATGTTAAGTCAAGAGATAGAAACTCAAAAGACAAGAATGATGCTTCATTAATTTAAAATCATGATCTTAAAGCTAATGTTAAAATTTTGGAATTAGATAATTCTAGTCTTAAAACAAAATTAGATGATATTACTAAAAATGTCTCTAATTTTAACAAAGGTAGAGAAAATATTTCAAAAATTGTTGAAAACTCTCATATTGTTTCAAATAAAAAAGGACTAGGATATAAGCAAATCTCAAAAGTTATTCCAAAGAAAAAGGATTTATTATACAACAATTTTAAAAGGAATAAAATTGAAAAACCAATTTCAAAATTTACAAATTATTCTAAATCAATTAAGATTTTTGTTCCCAAAACAAATAATTCTTTTATTAGAGATAAATGTATAAAATCTTTTATAAAAACTATTTACAGAAACAAAGATTTTATTTTTAAGAAGAATTCGAAACCCTCTTAGGTTTGGCTTCCTAAAACATAACTCTTAGAACCCAAATAAAACGGTGGGTACCAAAGTTAATTTTATATTTTGCAGGTACCACCTAAAAAAAAGAAAAATGGATATTAGACAGTGGTTGCTCGAAACTCATGTAATGAAACAAAGAGATGCTAACAAATATTACCTACTCAGATGGAGGTTCTGTCACATTTGGAGACAATTCCAAAGGACATATCGTCGGCAAAGATGATGAAGATATAAGCATAGTTTAGGGGGAGAAACAATGAGCATATTGGCTAGCAAACATTCAGGGGGCATATAGATTAACAAGGCTTGTCGAGATTCTCTCATAGCAAATGGGGTTTATTGTAACATTCCCGATTTTAAACCAAATATAAATTGGTAATTAATTTGATTTTTGAAATTAAATTGTGAATTTATTTGTAAATTAATGTGAAATTTCCCAAAAGAAATATATATATATATATATATATGTATATGTATATATATAAGTTTTTAAGTAAAGGATTTGATTTGGAAATCTTAAATATTTTTATTTTTTTGGAATTTGAATTTGAAATTCAAATTATAAATGTTTTAAAATAATATATTTAATTTGGAAACTCTAAAATTAATACTAATAGAAAGAAATTGTTTTTTATTTATAATATGATGATCTGAAAATTTTATTTTGAAATTAATATAATAATTTTCTAAAAGTGAAATTTGAATATTTTCGACACTAGTATTATTTATATAAAATTTAAGTATAATAACTTAAATTTAATTTTAAATTTATATACAACTAAATGTAATTTGTATGTATATATACATTTAAAAGTATAATAAATTAAGTTTAATATAGTTTGTAAATATATATCAAAGTATAAATAAGAAAACATGATTTATAAATAAGAATAAAGTAGGGGTTTAAAATAAAGTTATAAATTAATTTAAAACAAGGACTTAAACACAATTTAAATAACAAATGACATTTGTAGAATAATAACACATGCTTTAAAACAAGTGTAAACATTTATCATATTTTTTTTTACAAGTGTAGCTAATGAATACAAGTGGCTTAAATTCTTCAAATTAAAATATATAGAAATATATGCAAAGAAAGAAAAAGAAAAAAAACTGGACACTTCATTTTCAGTTCAAAATTCTCAAAATCCTTTTACTCTTCATCTTCACAAAAGAAGGTCAAAAACCTGGAATAAAAATCAAAACCAAAAACAAACTGTGATTTCAAGCTTTTAACCTGAAAATCAAAATAGAATCAGAATCAAAACAAACAACTACAAGGCTGAAGCATTTAAACATGAACAATCCAAAGTTTTAAGCAAAGACATATCAAAAGAAAATCTGTAAAAACCAAATTCATCTCAACAATTCATGGATCTAAAATTCAAGTCCAAGTTCAACCTGAAGCATCATCAATCTGATCAACATCAACATATCAAAAGATATCAGGATTCAGATTAAAAACAAGAATCAAAGCTTCAGTTCAAAAAAAAAAAATTAATTCATCAATTTTCAGATTTGAAAGCATATCCAGGTCCTTTGTTCTTCCAAACGGGTGAGCAGATCCACCTGTTAAAAACTTGAATCTGTGTTGTGCTTTGTCTCTGTGAAGTGAGATTGTTTTGTATGAATATAAATGTGATTGAATGCCTGAGTATTCAAAGATATGTGGGTATGCATGTATGAGTACAGGCATTTCACCTTGTTAAAAAGATATACAGACCAATGTTAGTATTAAAATTAAATTCCTCTTCTTCCAATCCTTTTTAGGATTTGAGATTTAAACAAAAAGTGATTAGGTTAACCAGATCTTAGTTTTAAAATACTGTTAAGCATAGTTAATAAGTAGTTTAACCTAGAAGTATGAATTACAGCAACAACTCAAAAGTATGAAATTTTTTTACTTTAATGATTTATTTCTTCACTTATGTAATCTGCTTTGAAATTGAAAGTTATGATTTTTAAGATCAATATCATGATTTTCAAGTACATTTGTACGGAGAAATCACGAGTTGAACTAAATTGGGTTTTGACGAAAATCTGATGATCGGAATAATGATAAATCTCGTGGTCGAAAAGGGAGCATGTTTGGAGGTCTAGGATCATCAGAAAAATGTTAGATGATTTTATGGTTCGTCGTGGATGCATGGCGAAGCCCTTTTATGGTTTAAGTCAGGTTTGGGATTGGCTGAGTTTTAATGGTCGCTGCATCGTCAGGGATTGATCGGAGTCAATCGGGCCTAGGGAAGGACGTTAGTGGATCATCAGAGAAGCTGTGGCTGGAGTTTCGACATTTTTGATGGATTGAGGCGATGGTATGTGGCGATTGTAGGTGGTCGAATTGGTTCCAGAAGGTAGTTGAGTAGCTCGATTTTGGTTTCTTGATCGAATCATCGATTTGGGTAGTCGATTGGGTAGAGGTGGTCAATGATAACTTGCTGGTGGTAGCGAAGTTGGTCGGAGGGAGGCTGATCATCGGTACACGTGCAACTATGAACATGGATATCTGGTTGTTCGAATGGTTGAGGAAGATGAAGAAATACTCGAAGGAGGTCTCGTGAATCTTGGTCGATGGCTTATGGTTACATTCGCGTATGTCTAACTGATGGTAGATTTTAAATTTTAAAACTAAAAACAAAATATAAAGAGGAAGGAAAGAAAGAAACTCAGGGGTTTACTCGAGATTTTCTCGGGAACTTGTTTTATCAATTGTGAAATGTAAATCGAGTTTTCTTTTAAACTTTAAACTATTGTCTCTATATATTAATTGTTTTTAAATGTTTGGTTAAAGAAAAGTTTTAATGTTTTAAATTTAAAAGATGATAAAATGTTTTAATCATTTTGTTGATAACAAATTATTAAATAAGTTTCAAAAATGTATTTACGGAACAAGTGCCACGACCCGAAATCCAATGTTCATAAATCGACATCAAATATCTCACTTGTATTCGACTGTCGGAGATTCAAACGTTGAACTCCAGAATGGATGGAACTTATAACAACATTAGATGAATATAAACAGCGGAATCAACATGAACTTCCATAGATCATAACACAGATACAACATCATCACAATGTTTGATTACAACAAATCGCCACCATCATCAGTATGATACATATATGATACACCAACAAAATGATAACATCACAGCGGAACACTAACAACAGGGTTTCGAAAAGGTCTCCAACTTACTTCAGCTTCGATAAGTCTTCAAAAACACTAAACACTTCAAAAGATTCCCAAACCCAAAGCTTTCAAAACCGACAGCTTCCAAAAGATTCCAAAATCCAAGCTAGCTCCAAAACACAGATAACCTGTTTCTAGGCTGCCCGTGTGGAAATTATGGGCACCCTGAGTTAGGAAGGGAACTATAAACTCCAGGTCAGTCATGAGACTGGTATGAGTATACAAAAACAGTTGTTGTGAACAAAAACAATTTATAAAAGAAAACCGTTCATAATTTTGGAAAATGAACTACCATAAGGCCTCTCGGCACACACACAATGGAATCGCACACTTGGGGGAGATTTCTCCTTATGATAGTCAAATATGCTTTATACGAGAAAACTCTTTGATATTATTATTAGTGCATAGTTGTGACGACCCGGAATTTTAGGCAATATCAATTTAATAATCTGTATTAATAATTTAATTGATTTGATAATTTTTCTTTATAATTTTAATTTAAATTGGTAAATTTAATCTTTTTAAGGTTAATTAATATATAATCTGGTAATTTTGGTCAATGTCTTTTTATAATTTAAAATTTGGTAAGATTTATTTTTCAAAGCTAATAAATTTTTTATTCTATTTATAATATATATATTTTTGATATATATTGTGAATAGGAAAATCTTTTGTTTTAAATAAAGATTGAATTTTCAAATTGTATTATATATATGTAGTATATGTTATAATTTAGAGTTGTTTTGAAATTTAATATAATCTGTTGATAATTTATATATGTATGAACTATATTTTAAAGCTTTGTTTTAAAATTCAATATTTTTCAAAAGTTAATTTAGAATGAGTTCAATTGTTTTCAAAATATAAGATAATTATTTATTTTTAAATATGATAGTTTAAAAAGGATTTAATCAAAGTTTTATTTTGTTTTCTTTTAAAATGCTTAAATTAAATTGGATATAAATGTATATATGAGTTATTAATAAACTTTCTTTTTAAAATTATTTCTTAAACAATAAAGTAAAATGTTCTAGATTTTAAAATACATGTATAAGGATTTATTTGTATTATAACTAGTTTTATAATATTTTCTTTAAAGATTAAATTTATATATGCATACATAAGTATTTATTAATTTAGTAGATTAAGTATGTAAGTTTATATTTACATTTAAATTAAGTAAAAAAATTAATAAAAAAATACTTAATAACATGTGTAAACATGTTAGGACATCTTAATAACACATGTAAGGAAATTAAGTTATGTTAGTGACAAGTGTCTTCTTTTAAAAAATTCACTTTCTTTAATTTTTATTAAATAATAACTAAGTTTATTAAAACATATCTTTCTTCTTTCCTTCAATCTATTTTCTTTTCTCCCTTCTTTCAAATTAATGACAAATCAGTAAACTACTTCAAACACTGCAAATTGCAAAACTGTGTTTCAAATGGATGTTCAAAAGCAAATCTGAAGTAAAATGAAATCTGCAAATTAAAGTTCTTCTCAACAATTAAAACTGCAACTTTAACCTGTAAATTCAAGGGGAAGATCAACAGCAAGTCAGATCAGTTTCAACATCTTTTAAAAAATCAAATTGAGGCATGCAAAGGGATTCATTTTCATCAGCAAAACATTTTTTCCAAATTAAGGATTCAAAGTCAGGAAAAAGAATTAAACCTGCTCTGCAAATTAATAGGTGAGTAAATATTTTTAAAAACAGTTTGATCTGCTTTATTTTAACTACCATGCATGTTATGATCTGTGATTTGAGTTTGGTGATTGCATGAAATCCTTTTCAGAATTTATATTATTGAATAGATAAGATCTGTATACATGTTATAGGTCTGAATGTTTATGGAAACTTTGTTTTTCTGTTTGTTTTAAAAGACCAGGTTACACTTCAATTCCAAATCTCCCTATAACATCCTTATTTGACCTTGATGATTAAATAAAAGTTGTTTGTTATTGATTGTTGGTAATTTTAAAAATAGTTTCTGTAAAATTAAATTTACAAATAATTTTTACAATGGAAATTACAGTAAGAAACTGTTGCATGTCAAAAATTTATATCCTTAATTCTTGCTTTCGGTTGTATAGTTGGATTAATAGTAAGAAATGGTGAATTTCAACATGAAATTCATAATTTTAAGTTGATAATTTGTTGGGAATTTGGTGATGAAGGTTTTCGGCAATATGGTGAATTGCCATTGACCCACTTGTTGATTTGAGTTGAAATTATGGTCGAGGCTAGTTTTCGAAGTGTGGATGATAGGAAAAATACTGGTGATTTTTCTTAGAGGCCGTGGTGTTTGCAATTGATCGAATTAGGGTTTTAGATTGATTTTTGCTCGGCTTGACTGTCGAAGAAATTGCAACTTGATATATGGACCGGAGGTGTTCGCGTTTGGGGGGATGGAGGCTTGTGGACGAGGTGGTTCGATGGAGTGGTCGGCGAAGTTCAGCGACGACGAGATAGTCGGCGTTGGGGATTTTTACTGGCGAATTTGGTTCGAGTTTCTACAATAATTCACCAGTAAAATATTTATTAATTTAGTAATTTAAATAAGTAAGTTTATATTTACATTTAAATTAAGTGAAAATTAATTAAAAATACTTAAGAAAACATGTGTAAACATGTTAATCATCTTAATAACACTTGTAAGAAAATTAAATACTATAGTGACAAATGTAAGTTTTTGAACAAGTGGCCTTTATTTTTTTTCTTTTATTTGAAATTTAAACATAAAGAAGTTTTTTTTCCTTTCTTTGTTCTTTCAAATTAATTGCAAACCACAAAATAACAAAATCTGAAAATTAAACCAAAAGCAAATCTGAAGCAAAATTTAAAATCTGCAAAGTTGCAATTCAAATCACTGAAAATTCAAAGGGATCAAGAACAACTCAGCAATTTTAAAACAAATTAAAGGCAGGCAGAGGATTTTCTTCAACAAAGCATATCAAAGAATTATCCAGATTTAATGTTTAAAGGCCTGGAAAAAAAATGAAACTGCTCTGCATAAAAATGGTGAGTAAATTATTTTAAACAAATAGTTTGAAATTGATTTAAACTCTAATACATATATTAAATCTATGGATTGATTTGGTGACTGCATGAAAATCTTTTCAGTATTCATATTATTGAATTATAAGATCGGTGTATATATATGTGTGTGTGTGTGTGTGTGTGTGTGTGTGTGTGTGTGTATAGGTCTGTATACATATGAAACTCTGTTTACTGTTTTTTTTAAGACCAGAATTCTCTTCAAAAGTTCAAATCTTCCACTAATGTCATTATTTGACATTGATGATTGAATAGAAGTTGTTTGTTATTGTTTGTTGTTAATTTTAAAAATAGTTTCATAATTTAAAATGCAACAAATAATCATAAAAAAGGAATTAACAGTAAAACTAGGATTTTTGTTAAAAATCAACTGTCTTAAATTTTAATTTGAATTACATGCATGTAATCATGATGGAAAATCATGAATTTTGATATGCAATTTGTAATTTTTATTTGGGTATTTAATGTGATATTTGGGTTTGGTTTCTTGTTCGTGTGGGTTGCTTTGGTTGTTAGTAACTAGTTAATTGGTATGCTTTGCTGTTTGAAATTGAAATCTTTGCTGGGTTACTAAATTACCTTTGCTTTTAAATTTCGGGGACGAAATCCTTTTAAGGGGGGAGAAATGTGAAGACTCGGAATTTTAGGCAATATCAATTTAATAATCTGTATTAATAATTTAATTGATTTGATAATTTTTCTTTATAATTTTAATTTAAATTGGTAAATTTAATCTTTTTAAGGTTAATAAATATATAATCTGGTAATTTTGATCAATGTCTTTTTACAACTTAAAATTTGGTAAGATTTATTTTTCAAAGCTAATAATTTTTTATTCTATTTATAATATATATATATATATTTGATATATATTGTGAATAGGAAAATCTTTTATTTTAAATAAAGATTGAATTTTCAAATTGTATTATATATATGTAGTATATGTTATAATTTGGAGTTGTTTTTAAATTTAAAATAATCTGTTGATAATTTATATATGTATGAACTGTAATTTTAAGCTTTGTTTTAAAATTCAATATTTTTCAAAAGTTAATTTAGGATTAATTCAATTGTTTTCAAAATATAAGATAACTATTTATTTTTAAATATGATAGTTTAAAAAGGATTTAATCAAAGTTTTATTTTGTTTTCTTTTAAAATGCTTAAATAAAAATGGACATAAATGTATATATAAAGTTATTAATAAACTTTCTTTTTAAAATTATTTCTTAAACAATAAAGTTAAATGTTATAGATTTTAAAATACATGTATAAAGATTTATTTGTATTATAACTAGTTTTATAATATTCTCTTTAAAGATTAAATTTATATATGCATACATAAGTATTTATTAATTTAGTAGATTAAGTATGTAAGTTTATATTTACATTTAAATTAAGTAAAAAAAATTATAAAGAATACTTAATGACATGTGTAAACAAGTTAGGACATCTTAATAACACATGTAAGGAAATTAAGTTATGTTAGTGACAAGTGTCTTCTTTTTAAAATTTCACTTTCTTTAATTTTTATTAAATAATAACTAAGTTTGTTAAAACATATCTTTCTTCTTTCCTTCAATCTATTTTCTTTTCTTTTCTCCCTTCTTTCAAATTGATGGCAAATCAGTAAACTACTTTCAACACTGCAAATTGCAAACTGTGTTTCAAATGGATGTTCAAAAGCAAATCTGAAGTAAAATGAAATCTGCAAATTAAAGTTCTTCTCAACAATTAAAACTGCAATTTCAACCTGTAAATTCAAGGGGAAGATCAATAGCAAGTTAGATTAGTTTCAACATCTTTTAAAAAATCAAATTGAGGCATGCAAAGGGATTCATTTTCATCAGCAAAACATTATTTCCAGATTAAGGATTCAAAGTCAGGAAAAAGAATTAAACTTGCTCTGCAAATTAATAGATGAGTAAATATTTATAAAAACAGTTTGATTTGCTTTAGTTTAACTACCATGCATGTATTGATCTGTGATTTGAGTTTGGTGATTGCATGAAATCCTTTTCAGAATTTATATTATTGAATTGATAAGATCTATTTATATGTAATATGTCTGAATGTTTATGGAAACTCTGTTTTTCTGTTTTTTTTAAAGATCAGGTTTCACTTCAAATCCAAATCTCCCAATAACATCCTTATTTGACCTTAATGATTAAATAAAAGTTGTTTGTTATTGGTTATTGGTAATTTTAAAAATAGTTTCTGTAAAATTAAATTTACAAATAATTTTTAAATTGGAAATTATAGGAAGAAACTGTTGCATGTCAAAAATTTATATCCTTAATTCTTGCTTTCGGTTGTATAGTTGGATTAATAGTAAGAAATGGTGAATTTTAACATGAAATTCATAATTTTTAAGTTGATAATTTTTTGGGAATTTTGTGATGAAGGTTTTCGGCAATATGATGAATTGCTGTTGACCCACTTGTTGATTTGAGTCGAAATTATGGTCAAGGCTAGTTTTCGAAGTGTGGATGATGGGAAAAATACTGGTGATTTTTCTTAGAGGCCGTGGTGTTTGGAATTGATCGAAGTAGGGTTTTATATTGATTTTTGCTCGGCTTGACTGTCGAAGAAATTGCGACTTGAGATGTGGACCGGAGGTGTTCACGTTTGGGGGGATAGAGGCTCGTGGACGAGGTGGTTCGATGGAGTGGTCAGCGAAGTTCAATGGCGACGAGATGGTCGGCGTTGGGGATTTTTACTGGCAAATTTGGTTTGAGTTTCTACAGTAATTCGAGCAATAGGTTCGAATTATGATTCGCGTTCACATCGTTGGATCTGGTTTTATATTTGTGCTCGCACGCGTTCAAGCAACTGTCGACGACGATCGCAACGAACTGCGACAGCCGGAGGTGATGGCGCATGTGCACCGTGTACGTTGTGCAACTAGGTAATATTAGGAATTGGGGAAAAAAGGTTTTACCCGAAGTAGCTCTCGCGTCTTCTCGTGATCGACTCGAAGAGGGGTGTAACATGGGGTTTCTCGGGGAAGGCTCGTGAAGATTGCCGTACTTGTCTCGGGTTTTGGTTGTTTGTATTCTGGTTAGTATTGTAATGATAAAGTTTACAAGTTAAACTTGTGATTTTAAATAAATTCAAGGTTTAAATTTTTATAAAAGAAAGTAAGCTTACAGGTTAAAGTTTGTTCGTTGAAGTAAAAGTAAATCAAACATTTAAAAATGTAAATTGAACTTATATTTCAAATTTAAAAAGTTTAAGATGATTTCTTTTGTAAGTAATTATCTTAATTCAATGTTGAAATTCAATTTAAAAGGGAATGTTTTGAATTTGAATATTGAATCAAAAGTTTTACGCAAAATTTTAAAAAAATGTTTAAAAACTTAAGTTTCAAATTTTATTTAAAATGAATAAGTTTGAATTAGAAAATTAAAGTGTTTTAGATTTTTTAAGTGATTTCTAAATGTTTTATTTTCAAATAAGTTAAGGTTATAAATTGTAAACTCATAAAATAGTTTGTTTTAAGTTATTAAGATTTGATTAATTTCAAATAATTTATTTATGAAGATAATTAAGGTTAAATTATTTGGATACGAACTTAAGAATACTTAATTAATATAATTTTTTAATAAGTAAAGTTTAATTAAGATTAATGTTTTCTTAGTTAATTAAGGGTTTTTAAATATAAGATGTTAATTAATTAATTAATTTTAATTAATTAGTTAATTGTTGTTTAATTTTAAATAATCACTTAATTATGAATTAATCAAGTGTAATTACTTAATGAAGTAATTAATAGTTAATTATTGAATGTAATTAAGAATGGAAATTACTCATGGAAGTGATTAAATGGAAGTGATTAATGGTTAATCACTTGATGTTATTTAAGGAATTGATTAATATAATTGATTTGAAGTTAATTAATTAAAGAGTTAAAGATTATTTAATGATGGAATTAATTACTTGTTAAGGTAATTAAGTGAGTAATCATCTAATGAAAGTAATTAGAAGATAATTGCCTATGTAAGTAATTAAGGGTTAATTACTTAATTAATTTAGTTAATTAATTAATGTGATTAATTAATTAATGAATGAGATTAATTACTAAGGGTAATTAATTAAAAACATAATTAATTAATTAATTAATTAAGTAATTAATTAAGGATTATTTGATAATTTAAATTGATTAATAATTACTTAATGAAATAATTAAAGATTAATTAATTAGTATAATTAATCAAGATTAATAAAATGAATTAAGAAGTTAATTAATTAAGATAAGTAATTACAAGTTGTTAATTACTGTTTATAATTAATTAAGACTAATTAATGAGGTGATTAATTACAATTAAAGGCATTATTAATTAATAAGGATATTAGTAATTAATCAAGGTTGATTAATAAAGTGATTAATTTAAGTGTGAATAATTAATTGTAATTAATTGAGGTTTTAATGTAATTAATTATAGTTGATTAATAAATGGAAACAAATGTAGGATCATTAATTATTGTAATTAATGATAGTAATTAAAGGTTAATTACTGAATATGGTTATGGATAATTACTTGAATGTAATTAAAGGATAATTAAGCAAGGAAGATTAATTTAAAGAAGATTAATAAGAGATTATTAGTTTATTTATTAGGAATAAATTAGGATTTAGGTAATCCAATTGATTAAGAGTTAATCAATTCTGCTTTTGGATAATTGCTTGATATTGGATGATTGATTTATATTGGATGATTGATATTGGGTGATTGGTTGATACTGGATGATTTGGATATCTATGATATGTGATATGCTGCTTTGTGAGATGAATGTTTGATATGAATTATCTATTGTGATAATGTGAATCATCTATCTGTTTATATCATCATGAATATAAGTTTAACCGTTTAAACCCTTAAAACAACTTGATCATTAAAATGGCGTTTAGATTCGGTGAGACCGGGATCGGGTTTCCATATTTGGATAATCCAAAAACCACATCGATCCAAATTAAACGTTAGGTCGTGAATCCAAGTAGAGCTTAGTGAAGACTCAAAGTGTAAGGACTATTCGTCAGTATAACTCTGGGGGTGATTCCATGACGAGTTTGTATTACCCACTTTTGTAGCTAGTAGATGGAATTTAATAGATGTAACAATTTCGGCTATTTCTTATTTACTTGAAAACCCTAGACACTATTATAATATCACTGGATTTCTTATCAAATGTTTTGGTTAGCGTAAGGTAAAAACTTTTCCATGTTTATGTGTGGGAAGTCTTATATTCTAAAGTTAAGCAATTTTAACCCGTTTACTCATACCAGACCCCTGTCTGACCCGAGTGTTTATTTTCTGTTTTATTAAATTCTTGAGTACTCATATTATGTATGAGTAGTCGAGGGATTCAGGTTTGCTTGGAGAATTCTGGAGGAGATATGGAGCAGGAGGCTTCCACGTGTAGCTATATTATGGTTCCGCTGTGTTTGTGTTGTATCTTTATCTTGTGATATCTTGAGTTGTATAGTTAGACAGATGTTTAAAACTATCTAATATGTGTTGTATAAGTTGTGTACTCTGATGTAATATGATACTATGTAATATTTTATATGATATATTATACTTCATTCGTTTCGCTGTGAGTTATCTGATGTTGTTGTGTTTCTCCTTTTCTTATCTTTTCTTCTTCTATCCCTTTCTTTCTTAATTAGTGATGCGACTTTCTGGTGTTAGAAAGTTGGGTCGCTATAATAGTGTAGAAAATATTTTCGAAAGTATAATATTAATCTTAGCCAGCATACGTACCATTATAGTATGCCTACTATAGCTACCATGTTAAATTGCAGGTTCTATAACTAAAACCGTACTGGGCGCGTATTGGTGATTGGATTTCCAACAATGGTCGGGCAAAGGAACTTCCTGGGCCACATGGATACGTCTCTGGAGGGACGCTCCGAGAACCTAACTAGATCTCTGCTAACACAAGGTCGGGTTACCTATATGACTAGGTAACTACTACACGAGTATGCCATCCCCCGATCATAACTGACCTTTATCCGGGGCCCCACAACAACAACCATAAAGCAACATAATTACAATATCAACATAAGTTAAGTATCTAGGCTCCATACCATGGTACCACTTCTATCTGGAAGGAAATGCACATAACCTAAGGGGAGCTACCCCTAATAACCTTGCATCATCCTTCCTGTTTCGATCATTTCCGGGTTGTGAGGTTCGACGAAGTCTCGTCCGCAAAGCTACGCTTTTCACAAAAGCCATGTTTCGATCAACAAATGATCAGCAGCACTCAACATGCCACACTACCAAATTGGGAGTATATCACTAATAACCATCAACTACATAACCTCTGAGCTCATATGTCTCAGAGAAAGGTGTTAAGCTAAGAGAATAAATTCTTCACCACCAACAGAAATGTATTTTAAAGAAATCAGCTTTATATCTCAAAGTGCAATATCAGACATACAACCATACAAGTCTGTTCCATGTTCGAACAGAACCGAAGGCACTTTCGAAGAAGCCCTTGCAATCTGGGCATCCACAACCCCATACTCCCCATCACATATAGAAATCTCTATACTGGAGCAACCCAGTGCAGAGTCATTCAACAGGTTATCTAATCGTTCTCAAAGACACACCGCCGTCTTCCAATGCTATCCATTTCGTCGTATCACTATTCGTAATGGGTTATGTGACACAAAGGTCCTCTCCCGGCTAAACCGAATAGTGAGCCCTCAATTTAAAAACATGTGGATATATTAATCACAAAGATTTATCTTTAGGGTTCGATGTGGGTTTTGGATAATCAACTGAAATCCGACTCACTATCGCATCGAAATTCAATTGCCGTTTTACGGCCAATGGTTTTTCACATTCACAGAAACGAATCGCTGATATTACAGCTCAGCACAAAGTAATTCATATCACATAGCATCACAATCACATATCAGAGATATCAATCCAATACATAGCATTGAATACAAGTTTAGTCATCTACAAACAAGATTAATTAATCGTGTGATTATAATTAATTAATCACATAATTACATTTATTAATTATCCTTAATTATTAATTAGTTAATCTTAATTACATTCATTAATTACCTTAATTACTAATTAATTAATCTTAATTACTTTCATTAATTATCCTTAATTATTAATTAATCAATCTTATTTACTTTCATTAATTATCCTTAATTATTAACTAATTAATCTTAATTACTTTCATTAATTATCCTTAATTATTAATTAATTTATCTTAATTACTTTCATTAGTTATCCTTAATTAATTTCCTTAATTAATTAATCCTTAATTCTTCATTAATTTAATTACTTTTATTAATTAATTATTCCTTAATTAACAACCAATTAATTACAAATCAATTAACCTTAATTAATCTTTATTATTAAGTAATTAATTAAATAGTTATTCTTTAAGTAATCATATTAACAAATCATAATTTAAAAGATAAATCTTTTTATCTTGTTAATTACTTTGATTATTTTATAAACCTTGTTTAATAATCATCCTTATCACATTAGTTTCTTTAAAAGGTTAATATTTGTTTTAAATAACATTTTATCTTAATTTTCCTTTTTAATTACTTTATTTATTTAATAATAAAAAATAACTTAATAAAATAATGCGACAAAATTAAATAAATTAAATTTGATTACTTTAAAAATATTTTACTTAAATCCTAAATTAATTCAAAACTTAAATCAAGACCATCATTTGAAAACATGGATTAAAAATGTTAAAAGCTTGAATTTTTTTAAGCAAAAACTATTATATATATTAGACCGAGGCCCACTTCGAGTCTTACCCGATCAAAACGCCTGAGTGCTTTGAGTTTCCTAGAAAACAACCCATATACCTTAACTTTTCAAACTTAAATTTTTGTATTTGACCTAATACGTACACCATACTACTTGAGCCAGGACTCGAGCCAGTAATGCAATCACCCGAAGATAGCTTCGAGTCTCTCCTTCCTTCCCAAACTCCTGTCCTCTGACATGAACCAAAGCCATGTGCACATGCACAATCAATCCGGCCACCTAGAGTTGAAAATCTGGCCATCAAGGAGTCCACAATGACTTTCCCGAACCACACGAACACCCAGACTTTCGAAATGACGGTGATCTTGCAATCGAGCCATTAAGCCCAGATCTGGAACAGAACTGAGCGACAATAAGTCGCCTTGTTCTTCCAACTCTAATCATCAGATTCCACGTAGCGTTGGCTAGAACAACGTTGAACCCTCACGCTTCGAATCCCACTGGTGCGAACGGCTCCGGGTCCATCGACGATGACGCAGCAACACCCTTTCCGACCATGACCCAATTTTAACATTTAACCATAAATCGATCTCGTTTGCTGCAACGACCCGGAATTTTTGATCCTGAAAATTCCAGATAGTTAGGAAAAGAAGAAAATAGATAGAAGTAGAAACAAAAATGAAACACAGAATCTCATATTTGCGGCGGATCCAAAATTTAATTTAAATAAAATGACAGTTATACAAGGAAAAACTATATCAGTTAATTTACATTAATACATCAGAGTTACAACATTTGCACAAAACACTGGAAAGTTAAATTAACACGTCCCAGATAAACAATATATCACAATGGAATATACTCCATACGTTCCTGCCATCCAGCTCGCCTCCTGAGCTCAAGAAAATGTCCTTACCTGAAAATCTGTAATACTTGGTCTGACCAGAGCATTACATCAAAGTAACACCCGGATCAGGCTGGAAACCAGAGCGAGTAAACCCATCTAACAAGAAATACCAATGCATAAAATTTACTTAAAACTCGGGGTAACTCGTTTATCATTACAAGTTCACAACTTGCTACAGTCATCACATATATTCACAATCAATCCCTAAGTACCTTAGTTTTTAAATGGTCCAGTCATTTAAAATATTCCAATTTAGCCTATTGGTTTCACATATCAACCTATAAAGAATCATTGTAGGTTACAAATCGAAGTGGGTTCGGGTATTTACTAATTCCCAACCCCGGTCTCTTCGAATTCAATACCATCTTAACCTAAGTTATTCAAGTGAAATACAATTCAACTTTAAATACAGGATGTCACTTTTGCACAGCAATTCATAATCGATTGATAGCCACATCATCACAGTTCACCCAAATATATCATATCACGAAAGATTTATATCAGAGATATTAACCAATTCAAGGCATTTAATATCATTCAATCATCCATAAGCAAGATTTATCATTTCCAAAATTAAATTAATGTATCTCTAATTAAATTAATTACTAATCTTTAATCACTTAGATCACCTTTACTTATCATTAATTAATTACAAACCAATTAATTCATTATTTTTTAAATTTTCCATCTTAATTAATCATCCTTGATTAATTATACTTTCAAATACATTAAGTAATTAGCCTATAATTAAATTCACAAATTAATTATCCTTAACCATTTACAGCAATTATCCTTAATTAATTACTTAAATTAATTATCTTATAACCACTTACATTAATTAAGTATCCTTTAATTTATCACATTCATTAATTAACTAACCCTTAATTAATTTTAAGATAATTCATTTATCTTAATCACTTTCTTAATCATTATTAGAATTAATAAACTTAGGATTACTTATCATTAACTTGAAAATTTACAAAAGTCCTTAAGTTAAATGATAAAGCACTTCATCCTCTTTAATTATTACTTAATCACATTTTAACTAAGTTTTAAAAGGATTTAAGCTTTAAACTAAATATAAAATAAGTTACATATCCTATCTGAATCTCCAATATCTTACCCGAGCAAAAGCCCAAGCATTTCCACTTTCTAACTCGAGTCACCATTTCCTTTCTTCTAAAAAAATCTTTCACATTTTAAAACCCGTTAACGTACAAAACAACCTGGGTCAATCCCTATGCTTCCCAAAGTCTCAACCCTTCTTCCACTTCCTTTTCTTTCAAAAACTCTGATTTAGTTAAACTTTTTATAAAAACTGCTACAACAATTAAACACTTGCGATCAACATAGTCCAAACCGGATGTCAACCCTACGTAGTACCCGAGTCCAAACATTCTTTTACCCGAGCTCTCTCTGTTCTCTATCCCTAACTCTCGATCATCTTCCTCCTATGCACTAAAGTCGTGCACGTGCACACAGTTCCGTTAACTGTAACGACCCGTATTTTACGTGTCGATGGATCGTAGAATTTACAGGTCGTTAGTGTTGTTTGTGGTGTTCCTAGCCTGAGTCGTATAAGGAGATAACTCGTGTGGTTAGTGTTGAGTCGTGACCGACTCATAGGCATTGCCGAGTTAAGGGTTGAGTCGTGACCGACTCATAGGATAGGTCGTGTACAAGTTACGACTCATAGGATGGAAGGCTTGGGAGTTAGGTCGTTTGAAGGATAGGTCGTAGGTAGGGGTGAGCGACCTAAGGAGCTAACGGGTTAGGATGTTAATGTGTTGAGAGTTAGGTCGGTTGAGCGACCTAGGATAGAGGAACGACCTAAGAAAGTGACCGACCTAGTGGAGAGCGACCTAAGAGGGGGTAGCGACCTAAAGGGCGACGACCTAAGGGTTGTTCAGCCTATAAATAGAGGGGTTTGGCTCACTTTTTGGCACCGGTTTTTGAAGCGACGAAGTGCTGCCATTTTGAGAGCTCGACTACAACATTTCTTCATTTTCTTTTCTCTATTCCAATCTAGTTCTAACATCCATCCTAGATCGAAGATCGAGATCAAAGATTCAAGTGCCAAAGTTGAAGATCTTCATCCGTTGGAGCTAGATTTCATCGATTGAAGCGAGATATTGCCGGATCAAGCCTTGATCTCCGTTGTCCAGATCTGAAGTGTTTAGTTTTTGAGGTGTTTGGGTGATTTGGTGAGTGGTAGTTATCTCTCACGCGGATCCAAAGGAGTATATTGGATTGGTGGCATGTTTGGGTGTTAAAGTTAGAGATTTCATGCATTTTTCTTAGATCGAAGTCTAGATCCATGGTTTTTGAAGATGTTTACTTATGCAAGTTAGTTTAACAAGTATTAGAGACAAAACCCATGTTTTATATTTGATAGATCTATGCTAAAAACTATGGTTTCACATATGTTGGACTTTTGCTCACTTATTTACGAAATTGCCATTATAGTTGATATTGCTTATATTGCTTGTTAGATCTTGTTTGAATGATTGATATTTGAATGTATGATTGATTTGATTGTTTCCAAGTTAGCTAGTAGTTGATTTGGAACAAGAGGATGGAAGAGGATTCAAAAGCTATGGAAGAAGGCTCTTGAATGGTGAAAGCTGCTTAAGGCATATGTAGCGGATGTTGAAGCTCATATGTATAGATTGGATGATGTTGAGATGGGACTTTGCCATGATTTGATGAGGCAAACCATGTTGTTGAGATGAGACTTTGCTTTGATGCGATGAAGCGAAGTATGATGTGAGTTTTGGCTTAATCCAAGCAGGGATCATTCCAAGCATGTTGATAACTTGAAGGGTAGTTCAAGTTAGTTGATAATGGATTGTTCAAGAGGTAGCTTGAGCTTGTATGAGGATTGTCGTCAAGAAGGATGGCTAGGAGGCCTGGATCTCATCGTGGTTGAAGGTTCTAGCATGCTCAAAAGCAAGAGTACATGGGCCGCCCATAACGACTACAGGTAGGTAGTCGGGACACCCAAAAGACTACAGGTAGGTAGTTGAGTACTCTGGGCAAAGTAGATAAGTCCTAGGCACAAGGCAGTGTGCGGAGTTATGGTTAGAACCGGGGTTACCATTAGCCCTTGACAGGTGGTCATTCAACTAACGGTGAAATCAAGGCAAAGTTAACAGTGATAGCCAGAGTCATGGATGTTTGGTTGTATCATCATTCGGTCTCAAGAGCGGTGTTTTCTGGGTGCTTATCTGATCTTGGTTTAGGCCTTGGGGGTTTGTATTTGGAAAACATCGACCTTGACTCGAGTGATAATTACTTTACTTTAATTGCCTGCTGTGTTATGCCTGCTTCTCCTTAGTGTGTGTCTGGGGGCTATCACTGTAGAAAGAGGTGGAGTGGGATGGTTTGGTTCCTATTCCTTTTATCCTTTATGCTCTTTTGGTATGTTTGATAGTTAATTTACTGCTCACTAAGACTTTGTCTGACTCAAGGTTTTATGTCTCCTCTTATTACCTTGGGCTGTTCATCCATGTTTGGGATGGGCAGACTAGGTAGCAGGTGACAGGTGCTGTGCTAGGAGTTCTACGCTGAAGATGACGAAGACGAGCAGGAGGCTTTGCATATTAGTTTTCTTACTATATGTACTGGGTATCCGCTGCTGTATTTGGTTGAGTGATTTGTAGTGAGGCTTTCATGTATGGATTTGTGTAGATGATTGTATAAAACTACTGTGATGCTTATATGATGATGTTTCTGTTCTATGGAGCTTCACTATATTATATTTCTCTATTGTATTTTATCCATGCGCTGTGAGTTATGCGATAGAGATTCTTTTGTTTTGTTTTACCCTGACTATCGTCCATGGCTGCCTGGCACACCTTTCAGCGCATTATTTCCTTGTTTTGGTGCGGGAGTCATGGGCGGTCGTCACATTTGGTATCAGAGCGAGGTTAATCGATTTCAGCCAACGCTCGCTGACGTAACTACGTATGAGAGACGTAATTGTATTTTGATGGATGATTACTATATATAATATAGTAGCCTAGAAGGATTTGAACTCCTTATGCAGTTGTTTCTTAAGGTGTTCTAATCATTCTTATTACAGATATTAAGGATGAGTCGAAGAGGGAGACCAGCTGCAAGGGAAAGCCGTGCTGATGAAGGAGCTGTTGATTATGGAACTATGTTCGAAGCGATGATGACTTCGATCATGAGAAGGATACCAGCTTCAGGATCATCAGTGGATGTGGGAGTTCAAGTTCAAGCTCCAAGACCGGTGGATTTTGCTAAGCTTTGCAAGGATTATACTTCTCTTGGAGGAAAAGCTTTCTTGGGGACGGAGTCGACTATTGAGGTGCAGAGATGGATTGATGCATGTCGAAGGATCTTTGGTGACTTAGGGATTGAGGATGCAACTAAGAGAAAGCTTGCATCGAGACAGCTTCAGGGAAGAGCTGCTGATTGGTGGAATTCTATCACCATTGATACCCCAGAAGAAGAGATTACTTGGGAGCAATTCCAAGTTAGATTTGAAGCCAAGTTCATCTCTACGGCTCAGAAGTCTGTTTTGTTCAAGAGGTTTGTAGAGCTCAAGCAAGGTGGGAGACCAGTTCTTGAGTATATTTCTGAGTTTGAAGCTTTGTCCAAGTATGCCAGATCGTACATTGATTCTCCCTATCAGAAGAATGAGAAGTTTGTGACTGGTCTGGATGCTTATCTTGGGAGGCAGTTAGTGGATCATTTGGACGATCCATTTGAGAAGCTTGTGGAGAAAGCCCTTAGGCATGAGAGTTTGTTTCCTAAGGAAAGTTCTGTTGTTGCTGTAACCAGGGAAGGATCTAAACCACACCAGAATGGCAATAAGAGGAGGAAGCAGCAGCAACAGAAGGGTAAGGATGGCCAGAAGAAGCCGAAGAGCGAAATGACTTGCTATAACTACCAGCAGAAGGGCCATCTTTACAAAGATTGTAAGAATCCCAAGGTGCCGGGAAAGTGTTACAACTGTGATAAGCTGGGACATATCAAGAAGGACTGTCCAGAACCGAGGAAAGATAGGCAGGTTGTGCAAGCCTATGCTTTGGGGGCTGTTCCATCGTCTTCGAAAGCTCCTACTGCTGAGGAGAAGGGGAAGAGTGTGGTGGTTCAAGGTACTCTTTCTATTTGTGGTGTTCCAGTTAGAGTGTTGTTTGATACTGGAGCGTCGCATTCTTTTGTTTGTGATGAGTTGGTATGCCGGTTAGGTATGAAACCGGATATTGTTGATAGGCCATTGGTTGTGACTAATCCGGTTGGGGGTTCGTCATGTTTGTGTATGATATGCCGTGGTCTAGTTGTGTCGAGTCATGATTGCTCGTTTGTTTGTGATTGCTTTGTTCTGAACTTTGCGGGGTTCGGAATTATTTTGGGCATGGACTGGCTTAGGAAGTATGCGGCTAGGATTGATTGTGAGAGGCTTGAGGTGACAGTCGGAAATGTGGAAGGGCGAAAGGTTGTGATACGATGTAAGCATGAGGAAGGCGTCTTCATGAGCTTCATGTATTCGCTGGTTGTTCCACGGGATGGACTGTCATCAGTGCCTATTGTGAATGAGTTTGGTGATGTCTTTGAGGAAGTCAAAGGGTTACCGCCGCATAGGGAGATCGAGTTTCGTATCGATTTAATTGAGGGAGCCAGACCTGTTGTGATGCCTCTTAGGCGAATGGCACCGAGGGAGCAGCAAGAGCTGAAGGTGCAAGTTGATGACCTTTTGCGGAAAGGATTCATTCGGAGAAGTGTGTCCGAATGGGGTGCACCTGTTGTGTTCGCAACCAAAGCGGATGGGTCGTTGAGGTTGTGCGTGGATTATCGTGAGCTGAATAAGTTGACTAGGAAAAACAAGTATCCATTGCCGAGAATAGATGACTTGTTTGACCAGCTTCACGAGGCTAAGGTGTTTTCTCAGATGGATTTGGCAACGGGATTTCACCAGTTGAGAGTGGCAAAGGATAGTGTGCCGAAGACTGCTTTCAGGACACCATCCGGGTTTTATGAGTGGCTGGTAATGCCGTTTGGATTGACTAACGCGCCAGCATATTTTGTGGATCTTATGAATAGAGTGTTCAGAGATCAGTTGAACAAATTTGTACTTGTGTTCGTGGATGATATTTTGGTTTACTCCAAAACTGAAGAAGAGCACAAGACGCACTTAAGGATTGTTTTGGAAATCTTGCGGAAACATCAGCTGAAGGCTAAGTTTTCGAAGTGTCACTTCTGGAAGAGTGAAGTGAGGTTCTTAGGCCATGTTATCTCTAGAAATGGAATAGCGGTTGATCCCGCTAAGGTGGCAGCAATCCAGGATTGGGTTAGACCTAAGAATGCATCTGATGTGAGGAGTTTTCTTGGATTAGCAGGATATTATCGTCGGTTTATCAAAGACTTTTCCAAGATAGCTGCACCGTTGACAGGATTGACGAAAAAGAACCAAGTGTTCAAATGGGATGATAAATGTGAGCAAGCTTTCGTGATCCTGAAAGAGCGACTGACAAGTGCTCCTGTTTTGACTATTCCTAGTGGGAATGATGAGATGGTGGTCTACACCGATGCATGTGGCACTGGACTAGGAGCGGTGCTAATGCAGAAGGATAAAGTTGTTGCATATGCTAGTCGACAACTGAAGCCGCATGAAAGGAATTATCCGACTCATGATTTGGAGTTAGCGGCGATTGTGTTTGCTTTGAAGATATGGAGACATTACCTATTGGGAGTTAGATTCGAGTTGTTTACAGATCATAAGTCGTTAAAGTATCTGTTCTCCCAAAAGGATTTGAATCTTCGACAGCAACGGTGGCTAGAGTTCCTAGCATCATATGATTTTGGTATAGCCTATACTCCAGGGAAAGGTAACGCAGTGGCTGATGCGTTAAGTCGAAGACATGCAGGTTTGGGAGCCATGTTTTCGGAATGGAAGAGTCTTGAGTATTTGGCTGAGTTTGATTTCAGGCCCAGATGTGAATTGGAACCTGAGATGTTGGCAAACTTATCGATAAGGCCTACTCTTGTGGAAAGGATTGGCGAGAGCCAAAGGAGAGATGATAAGCTTGTCAAGATTATTCGTGATTTAGAATCTGGATTGGACCGAGAAAAGGATAAAGGATTCGAGGTCGATCGAGAGGGTTGGCTTCGAAAGCAAGAACGATTGGTTGTTCCCGATGTAGATGGATTGAGAGATGAAGTTCTGAGGGAAAGTCATCACTCGAAGTTGACAATTCATCCAGGTGGAAATAAGATGTATCGGGATATGAAGAGAGCTTACTACTGGGAAGGTATGAAGAAAGATGTTGGAAATTTTATTTCCAAGTGTATGAACTGCCAGTTGGTGAAAGCTGAGCAGAAGAAGCCCAGTGGACTGCTTCAGCCATTGGAGGTTCCTACATGGAAGTGGGAGCAAGTGTCGATGGATTTTATTGATGGTCTACCTAGGACAAGAGCAGGGAATGAAGGGATTTGGGTCATTGTAGATCGTTTGACCAAGAGTGCAAGGTTCATTCCTGTTCGATCGACTAGGACTGCATCAAAGTTGGCTGAACTGTATGTGAAGTGGATAGTTCGTTTCCATGGTGTTCCCAAGAGTATAGTGAGCGATCGAGACCCATTGTTCACTAGTAGATTTTGGAAGAGCTTCCAGGAAGTTTTGGGAACTGAGTTGTGTTTGAGTACAACTTATCACCCTCAAACAGATGGTCAGACTGAGAGAGTCAACCGAGTTTTGGAAGATCTTCTTAGGGCATGTGTTTTGGACTTCGGAGGATCATGGGAAGATCACCTTCATTTGGTGGAGTTTGCTTATAATAACAGTTATCAGTCGAGTATTGGTATGGCACCATATGAAGCATTATATGGAAGACCGTGTAACTCTCCGACATGTTGGTTGGAAACGGGAGAAAAGCTGATGCTTGGGCCAGAGATGATTCGTCAAACTACGGATTGTATAGAGATCATTCGGCAACGAATGAGGGCAGCCCAGGATCGTCAGAAGAGTTATGCAGATAATCGTCGAAAGGATTTGGAATTCGATGTGGGTGATATGGTTTTTGTGAAGATTTCTCCATTGAAGAATGCTATAAGGTTTGGGAAGAAAGGAAAGTTGACTCCGAGATTTGTTGGACCATTCCCGATTATCGAGCGTATTGGAAAGCTCGCTTATAGATTGGAGTTACCGGAAAAGATGGCGGGTGTGCACAATGTTTTTCATGTAGCTTATCTACGGAAGTATGTGCACGACCCAAAGACAGTGGTTTCTGCTGATAGCTATGAAGATTTGGAGGTTGATCCAGTTGTTACAAGACCTCGTAAGCCGCTTCGTATTGTTGAAACTGATACGAAACAGCTTAGGAGGAAGACGATTACGTTGCTCAAGGTACAATGGAGTGATGATGTTAACGACTGTACATGGGAGGAGGAAGAGAGGATGAAGGCAGCTCATCCCGGACTCTTCGAGGTATCGCCCTAAAGTGTCGTGACATCTCATGAATTTGTAGCTTGTTCTGAGTCTTAGAATTCTGCATCCTAGGCTAGAATTGGTTGCATGGTTTGTTGATTGCTTTGGATGGTAGGCATGCAGAATATCTTTGATTTCTGATTGTTTGCTTGGAATTTCGGGGGCGAAATTCCTAAGGGGGAGAGAATGTAACGACCCGTATTTTACGTGTCGATGGATCGTAGAATTTACAGGTCGTTAGTGTTGTTTGTGGTGTTCCTAGCCTGAGTCGTATAAGGAGATAACTCGTGTGGTTAGTGTTGAGTCGTGACCGACTCATAGGCATTGCCGAGTTAAGGGTTGAGTCGTGACCGACTCATAGGATAGGTCGTGTACAAGTTACGACTCATAGGATGGAAGGCTTGGGAGTTAGGTCGTTTGAAGGATAGGTCGTAGGTAGGGGTGAGCGACCTAAGGAGCTAACGGGTTAGGATGTTAATGTGTTGAGAGTTAGGTCGGTTGAGCGACCTAGGATAGAGGAACGACCTAAGAAAGTGACCGACCTAGTGGAGAGCGACCTAAGAGGGGGTAGCGACCTAAAGGGCGACGACCTAAGGGTTGTTCAGCCTATAAATAGAGGGGTTTGGCTCACTTTTTGGCACCGGTTTTTGAAGCGACGAAGTGCTGCCATTTTGAGAGCTCGACTACAACATTTCTTCATTTTCTTTTCTCTATTCCAATCTAGTTCTAACATCCATCCTAGATCGAAGATCGAGATCAAAGATTCAAGTGCCAAAGTTGAAGATCTTCATCCGTTGGAGCTAGATTTCATCGATTGAAGCGAGATATTGCCGGATCAAGCCTTGATCTCCGTTGTCCAGATCTGAAGTGTTTAGTTTTTGAGGTGTTTGGGTGATTTGGTGAGTGGTAGTTATCTCTCACGCGGATCCAAAGGAGTATATTGGATTGGTGGCATGTTTGGGTGTTAAAGTTAGAGATTTCATGCATTTTTCTTAGATCGAAGTCTAGATCCATGGTTTTTGAAGATGTTTACTTATGCAAGTTAGTTTAACAAGTATTAGAGACAAAACCCATGTTTTATATTTGATAGATCTATGCTAAAAACTATGGTTTCACATATGTTGGACTTTTGCTCACTTATTTACGAAATTGCCATTATAGTTGATATTGCTTATATTGCTTGTTAGATCTTGTTTGAATGATTGATATTTGAATGTATGATTGATTTGATTGTTTCCAAGTTAGCTAGTAGTTGATTTGGAACAAGAGGATGGAAGAGGATTCAAAAGCTATGGAAGAAGGCTCTTGAATGGTGAAAGCTGCTTAAGGCATATGTAGCGGATGTTGAAGCTCATATGTATAGATTGGATGATGTTGAGATGGGACTTTGCCATGATTTGATGAGGCAAACCATGTTGTTGAGATGAGACTTTGCTTTGATGCGATGAAGCGAAGTATGATGTGAGTTTTGGCTTAATCCAAGCAGGGATCATTCCAAGCATGTTGATAACTTGAAGGGTAGTTCAAGTTAGTTGATAATGGATTGTTCAAGAGGTAGCTTGAGCTTGTATGAGGATTGTCGTCAAGAAGGATGGCTAGGAGGCCTGGATCTCATCGTGGTTGAAGGTTCTAGCATGCTCAAAAGCAAGAGCACATGGGCCGCCCATAACGACTACAGGTAGGTAGTCGGGACACCCAAAAGACTACAGGTAGGTAGTTGAGTACTCTGGGCAAAGTAGATAAGTCCTAGGCACAAGGCAGTGTGCGGAGTTATGGTTAGAACCGGGGTTACCATTAGCCCTTGACAGGTGGTCATTCAACTAACGGTGAAATCAAGGCAAAGTTAACAGTGATAGCCAGAGTCATGGATGTTTGGTTGTATCATCATTCGGTCTCAAGAGCGGTGTTTTCTGGGTGCTTATCTGATCTTGGTTTAGGCCTTGGGGGTTTGTATTTGGAAAACATCGACCTTGACTCGAGTGATAATTACTTTACTTTAATTGCCTGCTGTGTTATGCCTGCTTCTCCTTAGTGTGTGTCTGGGGGCTATCACTGTAGAAAGAGGTGGAGTGGGATGGTTTGGTTCCTATTCCTTTTATCCTTTATGCTCTTTTGGTATGTTTGATAGTTAATTTACTGCTCACTAAGACTTTGTCTGACTCAAGGTTTTATGTCTCCTCTTATTACCTTGGGCTGTTCATCCATGTTTGGGATGGGCAGACTAGGTAGCAGGTGACAGGTGCTGTGCTAGGAGTTCTACGCTGAAGATGACGAAGACGAGCAGGAGGCTTTGCATATTAGTTTTCTTACTATATGTACTGGGTATCCGCTGCTGTATTTGGTTGAGTGATTTGTAGTGAGGCTTTCATGTATGGATTTGTGTAGATGATTGTATAAAACTACTGTGATGCTTATATGATGATGTTTCTGTTCTATGGAGCTTCACTATATTATATTTCTCTATTGTATTTTATCCATGCGCTGTGAGTTATGCGATAGAGATTCTTTTGTTTTGTTTTACCCTGACTATCGTCCATGGCTGCCTGGCACACCTTTCAGCGCATTATTTCCTTGTTTTGGTGCGGGAGTCATGGGCGGTCGTCACATTAACCCTCCGACCAATACTCCGATCACCATCAAGTCATCCACGATGTGCTCAGGCACTCTAACCACCCAGACCATTCCAAGTCCCCTTGAATCGAAATCTAGAACTTCGACCCCAAAACTAGGCTTGAAACCATCGCCTATCGCCGTTCTCCCAGCCATCGCTGTACGCCGAAGGCCTTGAAATCCCGTCAGCACCAACGCCAGAGATCACTCTTTCCTTTCCCCTCCCACCGCAACCTCCAAACACTCTTTTGATGCCGCAGTTGCCCTGATTATAACGAGGTCAAATCGAGCTCCTAAGCCCTACTATCACGTCGCTACGCCTCCACAAGATTCGAGAACATCTCCGACCATTATTTTCCTCATCGCCTACCACCAGACTAGCTTTACCCAAGAAACACGCGAATCTAAATTTTTCTGATCATCAGAAATTCCTCGAAAACGAATATACGTTCAATCCTTGATTTCTCGTGATTTAACAACCAAAAACTCTTGTTTATAATTTTAAAAATACTAATCTTTGATGATAAAACAGATAATATTCCTAGAACACCAAATTATAATGATCGAGGTTTTTATATGTTTTACAAATCTGTTGTTCTTCTTCGTTTATATCACCATGATCATCAAATTCTTATTGGAAATAATTTTCATCCCATTTTCTTATTGTTACTAACAAGCTTTGTTTATAGATCCAAGCTTAACGATGCTTAGAGGGTGAGCAATTTAGTTTTGAACATATTATAAAGTAGTAGAACTAATCACAGAGCATATAATAATTCCCAGACATTTATACAAATATCTACATAGATGTTCATGCATTTCTAATTAACCAATAATGCAATCACTTAACATAATTCATTTTAAGAATTTACATTATGCATTTATATTTAAGACAGATTAATTTTTTTAAATGGATTTGTTTACTCACCATGAATGTCAACAGAGAAAGCCTGGAAATTCTTGCTTTGATCTGATCTGTTGCTTGCTGTTTTGAATTTGAATTTATCCGATTTGAAACCTTGTTTGTTGAGATGAATTGAACTTGAAACAGCTGCTTGTATTTTGAATCTGAAGTTGCTTGATTTGATTTGCTTATTGATCTGGACCTTGCTTAGCTTCAGGTTTTGATTGCAAAAGTTTGATATAGTTTGGATTTAATTTTTTTTTTCTTTTCTGAGCTTCTTTGTTTTGGGTTTTCAGTTTTGAAAATAAAGATGAGAAAAATATGTAAACTGGTTTCTCTTTTTTTCTTTTTCTTTCAAAACATGTAGTTATATTTTTATTAATTGCCACTTGTTATTTTGTTAGTTACACTTGTATTTGCATGGTTTAAATTATTTGCACTTGTTAAAAATGAGTATCTTTATGTTTAAATCCTCTATTTATTTTAACTTAACAATTATGTTTTAACCCCTTTAAATTAAATATTTATTATTATTATTTTTAAATATATTTTCAAATATATTATGTATTTGGACATTTGTTTTATTCATTTATGTATATGTTCACAAATGTATATATATAAACTATGTTTTCTTCCAAGTATTAAAATGAAAGTGTTTTAAACTTTTTATTTTTATTTTTCTTATTAATCTTAGAAAATCTCACTATTATAAAGTTTTGCATATATCCACTAAATTTATTATAAGATTTGTTATAGCTTTAAATCATTTATAAATATATATAAATATATATATATATACATACAGATATTTCTTAATTATTAGAATTCCATTTACTTATCAAAATAAAATCAGATAAATATTCAATTATCAGCTGGCCAGAATCCAGGTTATCACATTCCTCCCCCTTTGAATCTTTTCGTCCTCGAAAAACAAAGCCAGAATAAAATTATTAAAATGCTTAAAATTAGATAAATTTTCTTTGATCATTTTTAAAATACTTTGAAATCTATATAATATTTCCAAAATAATTTTTATAAAAATACTTTTATAACTCGATGTTTCAACAAGTCTGTCCTTATTCTCATAGAAATTCGGTCATACGTTGATCAGGCGTAGGACTAAAAATCTTAGGTACTTAGCAGACCCATTTTCAACACCCAGTGAAAATACATGGAAAATAATTTTATTGAAAATATAGAAAACATTTGAAAAAAAGAGAGCATCTTTGGTGAGAATGCTTTAGAAATCATCACCCCCATCCATGGTCGCAGTTAACTCGATGGTTGTGTTTCCATCCGGGAAAAATCAATAAATAACTATAGGCACTCCGCGCCGCTCGATTACGCCATGGAACCCGCTACAAATCGTTGCTACATCTGGGGTTACGTTGCTATCATAGAAAAAACCCATATAACTGTAGGCATCAGCGCCCTCGAATTCCGCTGCCAAAAAAATGAAACTTCTCCACTCCACTCGACCATAGATCGCATTCTACCGATGTTACGTTGCCTTCCCGGCAAAATCAAGCGTAGACCGTTGACACTCACCTCCATATGATTTCCGCTATGGTACACAGTAGAACGCAGCGACATCGAGTACACTGTCGTCACAGCATAACCCAAATGCCTCTGTGGGCATCAGCGCCCTCGACTTTCGCTACCCAATAATCCTCAAGAACTTCAATTTGTCCGGACTTCCTTACAGGATCCACTTTAGAGCCTTTCCCACTTCGAGGCTCGAGGTAGTACGAACCTATGGTACTCCTAAGAAGTTCATTTCAAGGGAGCGCCTTTTTCTCCAGTGCCATTTTCAAACCACTTTATACTATACACATATAGTATCTTCCAAATCATACACCTAGTATGAATCCCATATAAATCTCCTTTTCTCAAAATCGATTATTCCAAAATCGATAATTCCCAAACTAGGCTTTCCAAATTTCCAAAATTGATTTTTCCCCAAAAATCAAAAGCCTTTCCAAACCCAAAGGTTCCAAAAACCTTTCCTCAAAATCATTCTCATAAGATCCTTTATATATATATATATATATATATATATATATAGATATATAACCTTGAAAAGTCTTTGGATCACTTCATACTTATATAAATTACCTTTTTATACTTCAAGTATTTTCAAAAACCCTTTTTATTCTGGCTATAGATTTAACAAGGGGAGTTTATCAAATATATATAACTTGTTTATGCCAAATCAAATATTCAAGTTTGATTGCTCTTATAAAGTTATTTCCAACTTACTTATCATCGTAGAAATATCCAACTTTCACTTTTATTCATTTTATATTTTCACAAAATTTACTTTTCATTTCAAAAATCATTTCACACTCATATCCACAAATTCCCTTATATCAATTTCATTCAAATCTGTACGATGTACACATATCATTCATACGCTATATCAATTTGATCGCTCACTCGATCACATAATTTCACTTCAGAACTAGTATCGTCCAACCGACTTCCTAGTGTGCACTCAGATCTAGTTTCTTGATCAAAAACCGTCATTCTCCTTGCATAATCATAGCTATGATAGAGAATTTCCAGAACTAATCAAAAATCCATATCCAGATTCGCCGTCGAAAATCGAATAAAAAATCCCAACTCGGATCGATACACTATCTCGAAATTCTGTGCTCGAATCTGGATCAAATCACTATGCGAATAGAACAATATACGTACATCCTACGTATTTATCTCCATTGATTATTAGCTAAAACAATTTCTCCTTTCTATTCATATTTCCTTTGATTCTATTCACTTATTCTCAAATGCTTCCATTTCCCATTGGGTTATCACTTCAATTAAAACCAGTTTGTACTCTGACCAACTTAAATTTAAAAATAGCTTGAAATTTTTTAAAATAGATAAGTAGTTGAAAAATAGTTATTAATTTGTAAAATAGTTAAGTAATTGTAAAATAGTTGGAAAATAGTCAAATAGTTATAGAAATTTTAAATAATTGCAAAATAGTAATTAGTTATAAAGTAGTTGAAAAATAGTAATTAGTTTATAAAACAGTTGAAAAAAAATTGTTAATTAGTTCCAAAAATAATTGTAAAATAAGTATAAAATAGTTTGGCCTTAAAATAAAAGGTTGTAGATAGTAAATAGCTTGGAAAAATAGGTTTATATTAAAACAATTATTTTGAAAATAGCCTAGAACCAAACTGTTCAATTCCCAATCTCCATTCTCATTAATTCAACTTCACTTTCCACTTCCATTTAAATTGACTCAATTCCAATTTGAATTAATCCCAATTCCAGTCAATTGTCAATTTCCAATTAACTTTCAACTTCAATTCAAATTAAGCTAACTTCCATTCCCATCCTAAATTTAAATCAACTTCCTATTTGAATTTGAACCCATTCAACTTAAATTTCATTTCAAATTTATCCAATTCAAATTTTCCATTTGAATTTTAAACTTATCCATCTTCAATCACAACTCTAATAAATTCAAATCAAATTAAATTTGAACTAATTCTATTCAAATTTCAACATAAAACCATCTCGAATTATATAAGTTTGAGTTATATTTTAAAAGTTGATATAATCAAACTAACCTTTACATTTAATTTAACAATCTTAATCTTTTTAAACAATTTAAATTTGAGTCCAAATTTTCGAAACTCTATTTTAAATTATTTTCACTTAACTTATTTCGAAGTTCAAATAAGAGTTTAAAACAATTTTATCTTTAAAATTAAATTTGTTACCCAATTTTATCTTCCAACTTTGAAACCGATTCTTACACAATTTTAATTTACAAATTCAATTCTTAACATTTAAATCCTTAGTTCAAAGTGATCCCATATCCTAAATTTCTAACTAAAGTTTAATTTCTATTTTATCTCAACAATAGGTATATTACCACAATCTATTTCTTCATTCATTTAAACAAATCCAATTCACAGTTTAAAGATTATTAATAACAATAGGATAATATTATCCAGTTTATTTTAAAACGTTCATCCATTGCCAATTTCCAGATCTCAAACCTATTTTGAGATCACACAAACTCCCAATTCAAATCCACCATTTAACTTTCCAACTTAAATCTCACTTTCATCTTGAAATCACCAAATCAGGTTGTTCATTCAAACTTATTTAACTTCTTCTAAGTTAAATTCAATTTAATCCCATTAATCCCACTCAAAATTTGAATTCTCCATTTCAAATTTCAAATTTATATCACTTAAAAGTTCAAAAACTTATTTCACTTTGGGTTTTTACATCACACTTCACTTAGAGTTTATTTCCAATCATCTTTGACATAATGTATATCCATACACATATACATATTTAATTCTTGGTCCGCCAAGCCAAATTTTAAAATTTAAACCACCTTTGGTTTTAATTCAAAACAAATTCTTATTATTATTTTAAAATAAGACTATATTCAAAATAGTCTGAATAATATTATTTATTATTTTTTCATCACTTTGAAACAAATTTCCAAATTTCTAGACCTAGATTTAAAACTTCATAATTTAGATCATCTTCAGTTCCAATTTAAAAGTCATACTTACCTAAATGTTTTACTCCCCTAAGACATTTCATTATTATCTTATTCTGAAATCACTTTTACAAATTCAGGATTATAATTTCAGTTTGAATCCATTTCAAACTTATCTTCATTCAATTTCAGTTTGGTTGTATTCCTATCACCACTTAATTCTCCTTACTTTATTTAATTCCAATGATTCAACAACCAATTCCCATAATATATTTAATAATTCGAAAAATTATTTCTGTATATATCGAAAGATAAACTTATACAAAATCATTTCTAAAACCAGCTCTCATATATATATATATATATACACATACACATACTCAACTCATTCTAGGGTACTACTGACCCTATTCTTAATTATTACACCCATCAGAGCCAAGGTTTTCGCTTAAACATCTGCTCTGATACCAAATGCAATGACCCGTAATTTTTGATCCCGAAAATTCCAGATAGTTAGGAAAAGAAGAAAAGAGATAGAAGAAGAAACAGAAATGAAACATAGAATCTCATATTCGCAGCGGATCCAAAATATAATATTAAATAAAATAACAGTTGTACAAGGAAAACCTATATCAGTTACTTTACATTAATACATCAAAGTTACAACATTTACACAAAACACTGGACAGTTAAATTACCATGTCCTAGATAAACAGTATATCATAACGGAATATACTCCATACGCTCCTGCCATCCAGCTCGCCTCCTGAGCTCTAGAAAACGTCCTTACCTAAAAATCCGTAATACTCTGTCTGATCCGAGCATTATATCAAAGTAAAACCTGGGTTAGGCTGGAAACCAGCGTGAGTAAATCCATCTAACAAGAAAAACTAATGCATAGAATTTACTTAAAACCCGGTGACGCAGCGGATATTTAACAAAACGATATGGATCGATGAAAGTAGCAAACGGTGGATTGAAGATACTGAAATGCCCAAATTCATTGATCACAAAGATGCCGAATTCTAGCTATCCTCGTCACGTTGATCGCGCACGATACCGTGAAAGAAGATCTTCAATTCTTCAAGCGTTGATCAAGCGCACTTGATTCCGCGAATCGGCTTCAACAATCGTTGATTCGAGCGCACTCGAATAACCGAAAGTGGAGATAGTAGATTACACTCAACTACCAATTTAGGATGAAAGCACACAACAATCAACAAGAATTTTATTCAAAACAAAATCAACCTTGAAATGTACAACACACCCCCTATTTATAGTTTTTAACAACCTGACTCTTAAGTCGTACTCGACTTACGGCTTACCCATAGGTTGGCAACGACTGATCCACAAACGCGACTCAACAAACACACGACTTAAGCAAGCTGCGACTCAACGACTCAGCTATATCACAACACATATATACACTTGACCGACTTAAAGAAATACAACACATACGGCTCAAAGCTTCACCGACTCATGACTCTAACCCACACCTGTATTACAACACAACATATAAGTCGGCAGCGACTCAACAGCTTCTCACACAGCATTACAATTATGCGACCAAAGACGAGACGACTCACGACTCATATTTCAATACGACACATACATGTATCTCAACAGAACAAAGTACACGACATACGACTTAAACAGACCACGACTTAACACTTTTCAGCATAACGACTTAACGACTCATGAATCAAGCGACTCATCTTGTAGGCATCACCACCCAAGGTCCAGCAACCTAAATCTGAGTGACTTATCTCCATCGACTTATCTCCAGGCGACTTAACTCCGAGCGACCCACTTCTCCGTGACTCGTTATCCTTCACCTTGTTAAGTCGCGAACGACTTAAGGCCTCTTCATTAGCACCTGTAGTTATAGGTCGTAGACGACCTAAAGATTCAGATTCCGAACGACTTATCGTTTTGTTAGGTCGTAACTCCTCTTCTCCTAGCCTGTTAGGTCGTGACCGACCCAACCCTTCTTCCTTCTGTCGTATGCGACTCATGTCTTTGCCTTCGGATCTGTTAAGTCATGAACGACTTAAACTCCCACCAAGTCGTGAACGACTCATATCGTTAACTTGCAATTCTTCGACCCTGGTCTGAGCTGCATCATCCTCCCCTGGTTGAGAAAAATTTGTCCTCGAATTTGTAAGTTCTTCTACATCAGATTGTTCATCTCCATAATATGGCACAAGATGTTTAACATTGAACACGTTAGAAGTGTACACATTCTCCGACAACTTCAACTTATAAGCTTTTTCATTAATTCGTTTCACAACTTCTACCGGACCAATTTTTCTGGCTTTCAACTTGTTATAAGCGCATACTGGAAAACGATCCTTTGTTAACACAGCGTAAACCAAATCACCTTCGCTAAATTCAATATTTCGTCGCTTCAAATCTGCAGTTCGCTTATATTTCTCATTTGCCTTCACTAATCGTTCCTGAACGATTTTATGACATTCAATTAATTCATCAACAAAATCAACAGCTCGTTTAATCGTTCCCTTCGGTAGTGGTACTACCGTTAGGTCCAACGGTCCCCTTGGTAAATTTGAATATACAATCTGAAATGGAATGAATCCCGTACTACGATTCACTGCATGATTATGAGCAAACTCTGCCTGGCATAACTTCATATCCCAACTTTTCAGATTGTCCTTCACAAGACATCGCAACAAATTTCCTAATGATCTGTTAACAACTTCGGTCTGTCCGTCTGTTTGCGGATGATAAGCGCTGCTAAAGTTCAACTTCGTTCCCACCATCTTCCACAAACTAAGCCAAAAATGACTCAAAAATCTGGTATCCCTGTCTGAAACAATAGACTCCGGCAACCCATGTAAACGATAGATTTCTTTAAAGAATAACTGAGCAACACGAACAGCATCCGCCGTCTTCTTACAAGCAACAAAATGTACCATCTTCGAGAAACGATCCACCATCACATATATCGAGTCATTTCCCCTTTGCGTTCTCGGCAAACCCAGCACGAAATCCATGCTAATGTCTACCCATGGTTTTGTAGGTACAGGTAAAGGCATATACAAACCCGCATTTGTTGCTGTCCCTTTCGAAACTTGACAAACATGGCATCTCTGAACAAACCTTTCAACTTCCTTCCTCATCGATGGTCAATAGTAGGATTGAGAGATTAACTACAATGTTCAGTCTCTACCCACATGTCCTTCCTCATGAAGCTCCTTAATAATCTTCATTCTCAAACTGCTCTCTGGTATACATAATCGATTTTCTTTAAACAAGAAACCATCAATCAACACAAATTCATCAGTATTTCCATCTTTAACTTTCTCAACGTACTTTGCAAAGTATGGATCCTCCTCAAATAATTCTGGCAATAATTCGAATCCTGTCACCTCAACCTTCATTGTCGTTAATAGATGACTCCTTCTACTCAAAGCATCAGCTACACGATTTGTTATCCCAGATTTGTGCTTCACAACAAAAGTAAACTGCTGCAAATAGGCAATCCACAATGCATGCCTCGCTAAAATCTTGTCTTGCCCCTGCAAATGCTTCAAAGCTTCATGGTCTGTATAAAGAACAAACTCCTTATGGAACATATAGTGTCTCTAATGTTTCACTGCTTGCACAACAGCATAAAACTCTACATCATACGTACTATATCTCATCTTTGCCCCTGATAACTTCTCACTAAAGTATGCAATAGGACGTCCCTTCTGACTCAACACCCCTCCAATCCCAACCTTAGATGCATCAGTGTGTAGTTCAAACAGCAACTGAAAATCTGGTAATACAAGAATTAGTGTCGTCGTCAAAAGTCCTTTGATTCGTTCAAAAGCAATCCCTGCTTCCTCCGTATAAGAAAAAGGTTTCCCTTTCATACAATCAGTAACTGGAGCCATCACGCTACTGAAGTGTGGGATGAATCTTTGGTAGAATGACGCTAGCCCATGAAAACTTCTCACTTCTGTAATTTTCCTCGGCTGTGGCCAATTTCTGACTGCTTCAACTTTATTCTGGTCCACCTGGATACCTTCTCCTGACACCACCTACCCCAGAAATAAAACACTATGCGTCATGAACACGCATTTCTTCGTAGCAGCATAAAATTGTTCCTCACGAAGAATAATCAACACCTTCCGCAAATGCTCTACATGCTCCTCTGTACTCGCACTATAAATCAGAATATCATCAAAGTAAACAACGACAAACTTCCCAATGTACGGTCTGAAAATTTGATTCATCACCCTCATAAATGTACTTGGTGCATTCGATAGACCAAACGGCATAACCAACCATTCATATAAACCTTCTCTCGTCTTGAATGCGGTCTTCCATTCGTCTCCTGGTCTAATTCGAATCTGATGATAACCACTCTTCAAATCAATCTTCGAAAAAATAGTAGCCCCACTCAACTGATCTAGCAAATCATCCAGTCTAGGCATAGGAAACCTGTAACGAACAGTAATCTTGTTCAAAGCTCTACTATCGGTACACATTCTCCATGTTCCATCCTTCTTCGGCACCAACAATGCTGGTACTGCACAAGGACTCAAGCTTTCCTGAACACGTCCCTGCTCAAGCAACTCTTCCACCTGCCTTCGCAACTCCTCATGTTCCTTCGGACTCATTCGGTAATGTGGTCGATGCGGTAATACTGCTCCCGGAACAAGATCAATTTGATGTTGAATGTCTCTCAGCGGCGGTAACTCCTTAGGCAACTCTTCTGGAAAGACATCCTCAAATTCTCTCAAGATCGGCTTCACTTCTTCAGGAACTTCAACCATTTCATTACACTCTCGCCCAATCAACAAAAAGACTTCAGGCTCTTCTTCAACTTCTTTAACAAACTCCTTCAAAGACAATAAAGTTTTCAACTCTTCAATCTCCTCTAGCTTGCTTTCCCTCTGTTGTTGCTTCTTGGGAACTAAAGTGATTTTAGTACCTTCAAACATGAAACTATAGCTATTAGCACGACCATCATGTTGCACTGCTCTATCAAATTGCCATGGTCTGCCCAACAACAGATGACACACATCCATGTCTACAACGTCACACCAAATTTCATCTTTGTATTTCTTCCCGATTGAAAATTTCGCACAAGCTCTTCGCCCAACTTTCACTTCACCACCCTTCCTTAACCATGCTAACTTGTACGGTTTAGGATGCTTCTCAGTTTTCAAATTCAACTTTCTCACTGCTTCAGTAGAGATAATAATGTCACAACTCCCAGCATCAATGACGAACTTGCAAACCTTTCCCAGGATAGTGCATGTGGACTAAAATATGTTATTCCTCAACCAACTAGAATCTTCTTCTTGCTTCGGTGTAAGACAAGACCTCCTCATCATAAGATTACAACCCTCATCTCCGGACAATAAATCTTCCTCCTCAACTGGTAATGAATTAGAACATTCTGCATCTACTTCCTCTTCTTCAACCTCTGCAACCATTGCTCTCCTCTTCGGCTTCGGACATTCATTGCTTTTGTGACCCAACTCCTGACAATTATAACATTTGAAACTGCTATTAACCTTTGCCTTCTCAACTTCCTTCACAACTGGTTTTGCGACCGCTTTAGGAACATTAGAACTTCCACTAACACCCTTCACTTGATTGTTGGAATTAGTAAACACACCACCTCCACGCCTTCCTTGTTTCTCCCAAGCCAACGCTTTCTGGTGTGCTTCTGCCATAGATCTTGGATCAAACATATTAACCATATCCTGAATCTGCATTCGCAACCCTCCAACAAATCTAGCAGTTAGCTGTTCCTCTGTCTTCATAATGTCATTTCGAGCAATCAGTTGATAAAATTCATCAGCATAATCATTAACAGTCTTCTTCCCTTGCCTCAGATTCTGTAATCTCTGGTACATAAGTGATTGATAGTTATAAGGTAAAAATGTAGCTCTCATCAACTTCTTCATCTTATCCCAAGACTCAACCTTTGACTTCCCCATTCTCTCTCTCGTAAGTTTAGTTTGCTGCCACCATGCCAAAGCTCTCCCCCTCAACCTAGTAGCAACCAACTTCACTCGACGATTCTCCGGAACCTCCTTGAAATCAAAGATCTCCTCCACATTTGAAAACCGGTCTAAGAATTCTTCAGCAACCATCCCACCTTTAAATTCTGGAATCCCCATCTTCATTCCCGATTCCCAACGACGATCATCATCTACATCCCGATATGAATTTCGAACTTGGTCTCGATCTTGATAATGAATACTAGCTCTATCACCCTCTTCATCAAAATCAAATGTACGTCTATATCGATCTCGACCATCGATATCCCTTCGATCACGCATGTCTCTTCTACTATGTCTCTCTTCATCTCTATATGGCTCATTTTCAAATTCTCGTGGAGTTCTCCTCTATTCATGTCCATAGTCATGGTGATCTCTTCTTGATGAAATTGATGTTTCTCTTCTTTCTCTAAAAGATTGCGGTGATACCCTCCTCGCTTCCGTAACCGATGGCGAAACTACGTTTCCTCCATGGTTCGAGATTGGTGATCTCCTCCTTTGACTTTGATTCAAATCATTCATCAACTTCTCTAACTTTCCAATGCCTTCATCAAATTTCTCATTACTATGTTGTTCCATTAGTTCGGCTTCTTCTCTTCTATACAACGCTTCAACATTCTGATGACGATTAGCTCTTCTCGGCGGCATGGTTAGATTTCACAACACTTCAACAAATATTTCAAATTCTTCAACAAAGCTTCAACTCAAAACAGGTCACGGCTCCACTAACTCGGCTCAACTTGGCTCGCACGGCTTAACTCTTCAAACAATGATACCAAACTGATGCACGGCCCAAAACTGATGCACGGCCTATACTTAGCACAAAGTTATGTTCGGCCTTCACACTTCAACACAAATCAACTCAAACAACTTCCACACTTTGATCCAAAATGAAATGGATCGAAAACTCCAAACTTGTTGCAACCTCGCGATGAACACGATGAACACCAAACTTCAAACTCCTTGGCTCCAAGACTCGTCTAAGCTATGATTGGCTAAGTCAAGCTCTGATACCAAAACTGACGCAGCGGATATTTATCAAAACGATATGGATCGATGAAAGTAGCAAACGGTGGATTGAAGATACTGAAATGCCCTAATTCGTTGATCACAAAGATACCGAATTCTAGCTATCCTCGTCACGTTGATCGCGCACGATACCGTGAAAGAAGATCTTCAATTCTTCAAGCGTTGATCAAGCGCACTTGATTCCGCGAATCGGCTTCAACAATCGTTGATTCGAGCGCACTCGAATAACCGAAAGTGGAGATAGGAGATTACACCCAACTACCAATTTAGGATGAAAGCACACAGCAATCAACAAGAATTTTATTCAAAAAAAAAATCAACCTTGAAATGTACAACACACCCCCTATTTATAGTTTTTCACAACCTGACTCTTAAGTCGTACTCGACTTACGGCTTACCCATAGGTTGGCAACGACTCATCCACAAACGCGACTCAACAAACACACGACTTAAGCAAGCTGCGACTCAACGACTCAGCTACATCACAACACATATATACACATGACCGACTTAAAGAAATACAACACATACGGCTCAAAGCTTCACCGACTCATGACTCTAACCCACACCCGTATTACAACACAACATATAAGTCGGCAGCGACTCAACAGCTTCTCACACAGCATTACAATTATGCGACCAAAGACGAGACGACTCACGACTCATATTTCAATACGACACATACATGTATCTCAACAGAACAAAGTACACGACATACGACTTAAACAGACCACGACTTAACACTTTTCAGCATAACGACTTAACGACTCATGAATCAAGCGACTCATCTTGTAGGCATCACCACCCAAGGTCCAGCAACCTAAATCTGAGCGACTTATCTCCAACGACTTATCTCCAGGCGACTTAACTCCGAGCGACCCACTTCTCCGTGACTCGTTATCCTTCACCTTGTTAAGTCGCGAACGACTTAAGGCCTCTTCATTAGCACCTGTAGTTATAGGTAGTAGACGACCTAAAGATTCAGATTTCGAATGACTTATCGTTTTGTTAGGTCGTAACTCCTCTTCTCCTAGCCTGTTAGGTCGTGACCGACCTAACCCTTCTTCCTTCAGTCGTATGCAACTCATGTCTTTGCCTTCGGATCTGTTAAGTCATGAACGACTTAAATCCCACTAAGTCGTGAACGACTCATATCGTTAACTTGCAATTCTTCGACCCTGGTCTGAGCTGCATCACCCGGGGTAACTCGTTTATCATTACAAGTTCACAACTTGCTACAGTCATCACATATATTCACAATCAGTCCCTAAGTACCTTTACTTAGTTTTTAAGTGGTCCAGTCATTTAAATTATTCTAATTCAGCCTATTGATTTCACATATCGACCTATAAAGAATCATGGTAAGTTACAAATCGAAGTGGGTTCGGTTATTTATTGTTTCCCGACCCTGGTCTCTTTGAATTCAATACCATCTTAACCTAATTTATTCAAGTGAAATACAATTCAACTTTAAATACAGGATGCCACTTTTGCACAGCAATTCATCATCGATGGATAACCACATCATCACTGTTTACCCAAAAATATCATATCACGAAACATTTATATCAGAGATATCAACCAATTCAAGGCATTTAATATCATTCAATCATCCATAAGCAAGATTTATCGCTCCCAAAATTAAATTAATGTATCTCTAATTAAATTAATTACTAATCTTTAATCACTTAGATCATCTTTACTTATCATTAATTAATTACAAACCAATTAATTCATTATTTTTTAAATTTTCCATCTTAATTAATCATCCTTGATTAATTATACTTTCAATTACATTAAGTAATTAGCCTATAATTAAATTCACAAATTAATTATCCTTAACCATTTACAGTAATTATCCTTAATTAATTACTTAAATTAATTATCTTATAACCACTTACATTAATTAAGTATCCTTTAATTTATCACACTCATTAATTAACTAACCCTTAATTAATTTTAAGATAATTCATTTATCTTAATCACTTTCTTAATCATTATTAGAATTAATATACTTAGGATTACTTATCATTAACTTGAAAATTTACAAAAGTCCTTAAGTTAAATGATAAAGCACTTCATCCTCTTTAATTATTACTTAATCACATTTTAACTAAGTTTTAAAAGGATTTAAGCTTTAAACTAAATATAAAATAAGTTACATATCCTATCTGAATCTCCAATATCTTACCCGAGCAAAAGCCCAAGCATTTCCACTTTCTAACTCGAGTCACCATTTCCTTTCTTCTAAAAATAATCTTTCACATTTTAAAACCCGTTAACATACAAAACAACCCAGGTCAATCCCTATGCTTCCCCTAGTCTCAACCCTTCTTCCACTTCCTTTTCTTTCAAAAACTCTGATTTAGTTAAACTTTCTATAAAAACTGTTACAACAATTAAACACTTGCGATCAACATAGTCCAAACCTGGTGTCAACCCTATGTAATACCCGAGTCCAAACATTCTTTTACCTGAGCTCTTTCTCTCTTCTCTATCCCTAATTCTCGATCATCTTCCTCCTATGCACTAAACGAGTCCATGATGACGTTCCCGAACCACACGAACACCCAGACTTTCGAAACAACAGTGATCTTGCAATCAAGCCATTAGACCCAAATCTGGAATAGAATTGAGCCATAATAAATCAGCTCGTTCTTCCACCTCTGATCATCAGAGGTCACGCAGTGTCGGCCAGAACAACGTCGAACCCTCACGCTTCGAATCCACCGGTGCGAACGACTTCGGTCCATCGACGATGATATAGCGACACCCTTTCCGACCATGACCCAGTATGAACATTTAACCCTAAATCGATCTCGTTTTCCATCCACAACATTCAAAAAAAAATTCAAACATTTTTCCTAAACCCTTCGACCCCTCAGCAAGTTACCACTACGATCTCGCGGTCCATTAACTTGTTGATCGCCAAAAATTATTGAAAATGATAATGCCGTTCATCCTCGTGTTTCACAGAGGGTACATTATTAAAAAATTTGATTTTGCTTTTAAAAATCATTGATTTCAAAATCGTTTCGAATCATATAATTGAAATCAAGGATTATGATAATTAAATTTTCAGCATGATTTAGGTTTACCTGTATTTGTAAAATTTCCAGAGAAACTTAAGTTAAATTTATTTAAATTTATTTTTAAATCTTAAGGTATGATCATAAAAAAATGTTCTATTTAGATTTCAAAGCTTAAAATTGGTCCAAGATAAAGTTTTTGAATTTAAAAACAGTTTTCGGAACCTGCAAGCCTGGAGCAGAACTAAGGTTTATGTGCACAGACATGCACACCTCATTTCTAGGTGTATGTATATACATGCAAACTTAAATTTACAATTCAAACTTCAATATTTTTCATAGCAACAGGTTTAGTTCAAATCTAAAAGAGTTTACTCACATTGAAAAGGCAGAGACTTGAAAAGCAGGGATTTGAAAACTGAAGCCTTTAATACTGGAACTTTGAATTGCCTTGAAAGCTTGTTTCTGAAAACCTTGAATTGCTGAGATGATTCAAAACTGAACTGAAGCTGCTTGATTAACTTGCTTGAACTTTGATTATTAGTTTGCTTGCTTATTTAAGAAGGTTACAGGCTTTGATTTATTTGAATATGTATGCGGGGTTTTGAGTTTGAACTAGAGTTGTTTTGATTTTTTTGAGTTTGAGAATAGTTTCAAGTTTAAGTTCTTGGATTTTCTGGTTTTTAAAATAGTTTAACAGGTTGATTTTAGAAAAGAGGAGATAATAAAAGAGATGGGAAAAACAAGATGTATGTTTATATAATGTAAATTAGGATTTATTTAAAATTAAGGAAAATAAAAACTAACTATGGCACTTGTTAATTTTCTCTTTTCATGAATTACACTTGTTAATTCATTTACTAAATGTTAAACACTTGTTAAATTGGGTATCTTATTACTTAACACTTGTACTTTTTTACATAATTACATGTTTAAATAAAAATTTGTATTACGTTTTCTTATTTGTATAATTACATTCCTTATTATATTTACATAACTTTTAAAAGCGAATGTCTTAATACTAATTTATACATAAATAAAATCATATACATAGGCTAATATTTTGAATCCAAATATTTTTCTTATATTTATTTAAATTCAAATTCAAATACAAATTGGAATTACAATCCATTATATATATAAATAAATAAACACAATATCCATTTGTTTTGAAAATTTAAAATAAATTCAAATTAATTCCAATTTTTATATTAATTATTAAATTTAAATTTGGTTTAAAAAACAGGATCGTTACAACAAGTTTTCAAGAAATTTCAAAAGTTGAAATTTTAAAATTATAATGTTTTTAACTTTATTTGATTTAAAATAAATTTTATATTAATTGTTTATATCCCCGAGTGTTTTTCAAAATAAAATTCAATGATGTAATTGAAAATAATAATTAAGATAAATGGTTTATCTTAAGTTAATTGAGATATTAATTTAATTAAAAGATTAAGATTAATTTATTAAGGGATAAAGTACTTAATTAAAAGATAATTTGTAATTAAGGGTTAATTGACTAAAGGTTAATTAATTAATAATTGAGAATAAATTATTATACAATTAAAAGAATAATTAATTATTAAGTAAGGTTAATTAATTACTTAAAGATAATTACTTAATAAAAGTAATTAAGGATAATTAATTAATGATTAAAGTTGATTAATGAAGTGATTAAAGAATCATAAAAGGATAATTAATTTATGTTATTAATTAATTAAGGTAATTAATTTGAGTATAATTAATTAAAGGTTAATTAATTAATTAATGAAATCGATTAGGGACAATCATTTATTGGAATTAATTAATTAAAAGGTAATTAATTAAGGGTTATTTAATTAATGTAATTAAGGTTAATTACTTTATTAATTAAGGTTGATTAGTTAATAATTAATGGTTAATTAATTTATTATTAATGGTTCATTAATAAATGATTAAAGAATAATAGATGAAAATGATTTGTAATTAATTAATATTAATTAACCAGGACTAATAGTTTATTCATAAGTAATTTATCTGATTTAAATTAATCAGATAATTAATTGACCTTAGTTGTGGATGTTTGGATTCTATTGGATGTTGAATTGTTTGATATCCTTGATGTGTGATGCTTTGTGATACGAATTATTTTGATTCGAGCCGTGATGAATATAATTTATTTATCTGTGATGAATGTATATTATTTATCTGTAAATCTGTGAATGGAGATAAGCGTTATAGGATTATACCGGTTATCGATATTGTTGTGCTTGAATCTGTATTGATTGATGATCTTGCACTATTGTGTAAAACCCCTGGACTACACCATACACACACAAATATGGGTTTCACAAGGAAATCGGTTAAGTCATAGATATTTTGAAATCTAAGTATTATTTTGTTTAAAAATTGAAATTTGAATCCAAATGGTTTTGGAAATGGAATTGGATATGGAAAACTTTGAAAGGGAAGTTTTGAAATTAAAGTTTAGTTCGAAAATATTATTTGAAATTTTTTTGGAAATTAGTTTGAAATATTTATACAAGTTATATGATATATATGGATTTTAGAACCATCTTTAAAATATTAAAAAAAAATACTATTTTGGGAATTTTAATCTAACCCAAGTTTATACTTTACAGGATATAACTTATGAATATTTGATCGGATTTTTTCGAAACGAAAACCATTGTTTTCCAAATAGTAAGAGCTTTTATATAAAGAAAGGATTTCCAATTTGTGTTGAAAAAATTTCAAGTTTGAGATGAAAATAGTTTTGAAAGCTTTGAATGAATCTTTGTTAAAGGTTGGATTAGTAAATCAAATTTTGTAAAGGGATTTGTTTGAAAGCTATGAATAAATCTTTCTTAAAGATTTAATAAATCTTGTTTTGAATTAAAGTGAATTCTAAATATGAATCTTTGTGAAAGATTAATGAAACTTTGTTTTCAAATTGAAGAGGATCTTATGGGTGTATCTTCTGTATCAAAGATTTTGAATTGATAGTTTTGAAAGGCTATGAATAAATCTTTGTGAACTTTGTGAAGTGAATCTTTATGTTTAAAAGATTTGAATATGGTAATTTTCTTAAACCATTTGAAGAAATGTTTTAGGCTTTAAGTTGTGACTTAACTGACATCCCATGTATCTATATGGTTTTAAAATTTAGCGCTCATTATTCGGTTTAGTCGGCAGAGGACTTTGTGTCATGAAACCTATTCCAAATAATGATACAACGAAATGGATAGCAATTGAAGAACGGTAGTGAAGATCGGGTATTTTTGAAAGTGAAAGGATAACCCATCGAATGTCTCTGCACCGAATGGCCCCGGTATAGAGATTTTATCACCCTTTGTGATGGGGAGTCCGGACGTGATTAGGGATTATCCGGATTGCAAGGGTTTCTTTTGAAGTGCCTTTGGTTTTTGCTCGAACCCGGAACAGACTTGTATGGATGTATGTCTGACGTTATACTTCGAGATTTAAAGCCGGTTTCTATCAAATACATTTCTGTTTGGTGGCGGAGAATTTATTCTCTTAGCTTAACACCCTTCTCCGAGACGTACGAGCTCAGAGGTTATGTAGTTTATGGTTACTAGTGATGCATTCCCAATTTGGTAATGTGGCATACAAAGTGCTGCTAATCATTTTTTGATCAAAGCGTGGCTTTTGTGTAAAGCGTAGCTTTGTGGAAGTGATCTCGTCGGACCTCATAACCCGGAATGGTCGAAACAGGAAGGATGCAGCAAGGTTATTTGGGGGTAGCGCCCCCGAAAGGTATGTCCATTTCCTTCTGGATATTGGTGGTATCATGGTATGAAGCCCAAATATTTAACCTATGTGGTTACTGCAAATTTATTACTTTGTGGTTGTTGGCATTGAGGCCTTGGATAAAGGTTGGTTACGACCGAGGGGTGGCATACTCGTGATAGTTAGTTACCTGTTTATAGAGGTAACCCGGCCATGTGTTGGCAGAGATCCGGTTAGGTTCTCGGGGCGCCCTCCAGAGGCAAACCCATGTGGCCTAGGAAGTTCCTTTACCTGACCATTATTGGAAATCCAATCACCAATATGCACCTTGTACGGTTTTAGTTGTAGAACCTGCCATCTAATATGATAGCTATAGTAGGGAGAATATAATGGTACGTATGCTGGCTAAGATTAATATTATACTTACAAATGTTTTCCACAATGCACTAATAATAATATCAAATAGATTTCGCATATCAAGCGTGTTTGACTATCATAAGGGGAAATCTCCTCCAATTGTGCCTTGCATTGTATGTGTGCGGGGAGGTCTTATGGTAGTTTCATTTTCCAAAAAGCATTGCGGATTTCTTTCGAATACTTTTATTTTCTTTTGTTAAAGATAAAACTATTTTTGTTTGCGCATACCAGTCCTATGACTGATCTGGAGTTTATTGTTCCCTTTCTAAACTCTGGGTGCCCATAATTTTCCACACGAGCAGTCTAGAGGTTAAAATTTTCAAATAGTCAGATAGTAGTTGTAGATTCGATATCTTTGATGTATCTGGATTGGCGATCGCATTCGTTTCACTTCAACATTCGGACTGACCTTGCTTAATACCACTTGATGGTGGTTCGAGCTTCTGGATTGAAATCTATTGAGCTTTGGAAATGGAGATGAAATATTGGATTCTCAATCTCTCTCTCTTTCTATTGAAGTTAATGTTGGAGTTCCTCAGTCGAAGATTTTCTTTCTGCTGTTGTGTATCTCTAATTATGTGATATTTATTATATCATTGTTATATCGAATGTTGTATATCAATGATATATTCATTTCTTTCTTCCGTTGTGTTGCTTACTTAATGTGTTATAACCTCCAGCGAACCAGATTCGATGTTTGAATCTGCGGCATTCGAATACGGGTGAAGTATTTGGTGTCGATTTTCGATGGTTGAGTCAGGGTCGTCACATTTTGTGTCAGAGCTAAAGGTTGAGTAAGAACTTTAGCTATGGAGTATAACACATTAGGTAACTCATTAGAGATAGGGTTACAATTGCCCTAGAATGAGTATATCCCTAAGATATCCGTCTGTATGCCTCAGTAAGTTCTCTTACTATTCACTGATAGTGAGTATGAGTGCAAGAAGAGGACAAGGTAGGGGACAGGGGAGTACCGCTATAAATGGTCAATACCCTGCAACAATGGAAACAACTTTTCTCTATCGATTCCTTTTGGTCATCATCCGATATCGATTCTCTGATGGCATTCGTAGCAGCTCCAAGAAGAAGCTTTGGTGTGGTGATGGCCCTGCGAATCGTGTAGATAAGTTCATATTTCATATTCTAATCATCAGTTTCCTATCAGCTTTTCGATTTTAACTTTAATGAGTTTGAAATTTTAATTGGAATAAATTGATTAATGAAATATGAAGTTAAAATTGAATCATATAAGTTTGTCTATTCCTTTAGGTCTAGATATATTCTACGAATAATTTGTTATCCATCGAACTAACTAATCCCCTACATATTTTGAAGACTGGATGACCCGAGTATCTTGTGAAATATTGTATGAGATCATTCTCATATGTACTAATGATATTCTGATTTGGTAAACCAAATATAGAATAGATATATAGTTTGACCTAGATAACTATTTCTTTATCTTTGTGTATCCATCTTTGTTTGTCTCCTTGTCTTGCAAATTTGGAGGACGAAAGTTTCTTAAGGAGGGAATCTGTAACATTCCCGGTTTTAAACCAAATATAAATTGGTAAATAATATAATTTTTTAAATTAAATTGTGAATTTATTAGTAAATTAATCTGAAAATTCCCATATATATATATATATATATATCAATTCTTAAGTAATGGATTTGATTTGGAAATCTAAAATATTTTTATTTCTTTTGGAATTTGAATTTGAAATTCAAATTATAAATGTTTTAAAATAATATATTGGATTTTGAAACTCTAAAATTAATACTAATAGAAAAAATTGTTTGTATTTATAATATGATGATTTGCAAATTTTGTTTTGAAATTAATATAATAATTTTCTAAATGTTAAATTTGAATATTTTCAACACTAGTATTATTTATATAAAATTTAAGTATAATAACTTAAGTTTAATTTCAAATTTATATAACTAAATGTAATTTGTATGTATATATATGCATTTAAAAATATAATAAACCAAGTTTAATATAGTTTGTAAATATATTTAAAAGTATAAATAAGAAAACATGATTTATAAATAAGAATAAAGTAGGGGTTTAAAAAAAAGTTATAAATTAATTTAAAATAAGGACTTAAACACAATTTGAATAACAAATGACATTTGTAGAATAATAACACATACTTTAAAATAAGTGCACATATTTTTCATAAACTTTTTTACAAGTGTAGCTAATGAATACAAGTGGCTTAAATTCTTTAAATTAAAATATATAGAAATATATGAAAAAAAAGAAAAAGAAAAAAAATTGGCTACTTCATTTTTAGTTCAAAATTCTCAACATCCTTTTACTCTTCATCTTCTCGAAAGAAAGTCAAAAACTTGGAATAAAAATCAAAACAAAAAAAACTGTGATTTCAAGCTTTAAACCTGAAAATCAAAATATAATCAAAACGAACAAGTACAAGCCTGAAGTGTTTAAACATGAACAATTCAAAGTTTTAAGCAAAGCAAGTACAGATCAAAAGAAAATCTGTAAAAACCAAATTCATCTCAGCAATTCATGGATCTAAAATTCAAGTCCAAGTTTAACCTGAAGCATATTCAATCTGATCAACATAACCAGATCAAAAGATATCAGGATTCAGATCAAAAACAAGAATCAAAGCTTCATTCAAAAAAAAAATTTAATTCAATAATTTTTAGATTTGAAATCATATCCAAGTCCTCTGTTCTTCCAAACATGGGAGCAAATCTACTGTTAAAAACTTGAATCTGTGTTATGCTTCATCTCTGTGAAGTGAAATTGTTTTGTATGAATGTAAGTGTGATTGTAAGCGTGAGTATTCAAAGATATATGGGTATGCATGTATGAGTACAGGCATTTCACCTTGTTAAAAAGATACACAGACTTATGTAAGGATTAAAATTAAATTCCTCTTCTTCCAATCCTTTTTAGGATTTGAGATTTAAACAAAAAGTGATTAGATTAACCAGATCTTAGTTTTAAAAATACTGTTAAACATAGTTAATAAGTAGTTTCAACCTGGAAGTACGAATTACATTAATAACTCAAAAGTAGGAGAAAATTTGACTTTAATGATTTATTGCTTCACTTATGTAATCTATTTTGAAATTGAAAGTTATAATTTTTAAGATCAATATCATGATTTTTAAGTACATATGTTTGGAGAAATCACGAGTTGAACGTAAATTGGGTTTTGACAAAAGTCTAATGATTGGAGTAATGATAAATCTCGTGATCGAAAAGGGAGTATGTTTGGAGGTCTAGGATCATCAGAAAAATGTTTGATGACTTTCTGGTTCGTCGTGGATGCATGGCGAGGGTTTAAGTCAGGTTTGGGGCTGGCTGAGTTTTAGTGGTCGCTGCGTCGTCAGGGATTGATCGGAGTCAATCAGGCCTGAGGAAAGAGGTTAGTGGATCATCAGAGCAGCTATGGCCGGAGTTTCAACATTTCTGATGTCTTGAGGCGATGGGATGTGGAAATTGTAGGTGATCGAAATAGTTCTAGAAGGTAGTTGAGTAGCTCGATTTTGGTTCCTTGATCCAACCGTTGATCTGGGTAGTCGATTTGGTAGAGGTGGTCGATGATAAGTTGCTGGTGGTAGCGAAGTTGGTCGGAGGGAGGCTGATCATTGGTACATGTGCACCTGTGCACATGGATATCTGGTTGCTCGAATGGTTGAGGAAAATAAAGAAATTCTCTAAGGAGGTCTCGTGAATCTTGGTCGATGGCTCGGGTGGGTATACAGTTACATTCGCGTATGTCCAACTGATTGCAGATTTTAAATTTTAAAACTAAAAACAAAGTATAAAGATGAAGGAAAGAAAGAAACTCAGGGGTTTACTTGGGCAAACCTACATCTGGCTCGGGTTTACTAGTGAATTTCTCGGGAACTTGTTTATCAATTGTGAAATATAAATCTAGTTTTCTTTTAAACTTTGAACTATTGCCTCTATATATTATTTGTTTTTAAATGTTTGGTTAAAGAAAAGTTTTAATGTTTTAAATTTAAAAGATGATAAAATGTTTTAATCATTTCATTGATAACAAATTATTAAATAAGTTTCAAAAATGTATTTATGGAACAAGTTTTTAAGAAATTTCAAAAGTTGAAATTTTAAAATTATAATGTTTTTAACTTTGTTTGATTTAAAATAAATTTTATATTAATTGTTTAGATCCCCGAGTGTTTTCAAAATAAAAATTCAATGATGTAATTGAAAATAATAATTAAGGTAAATGGTTTAACAATCGTTTATTGGAATTAATTAATTAAAAGGTAATTAATTAAGGGTTATTTAATTAATGTAATTAAGGTTAATTAATTTATTAATTAAGGTTGATTAGTTAATAATTAAGGTTAATTAATTTATTATTATTGGTTAATTAATAAGTGATTAAAGAATAATAGATCAAAATGATTTGTAATTAATTAATATTAATTAACCAGGATTAATAGTTTATTCATAAGTAATTTATCTGATTTAAATGAATCAGATAATTAATTGACCTTAGTTGTGGATGTTTGGATTCTATTGGATGTTGAATTGTTTGATATCCTTGATGTGTGATGCTTTGTGATATGAATTATTTTGATTCGAGCTGTGATGAATATAATTTATTTATCTGTGATGAATGCATATTACTTATGTATGAATCTGTGAATGGAGATAAGCGTTATAGGATTATACCGCTTATCGATATTGTTGTGCTTGAATCTGTATTGATTGATGATCTTGCACTATTGTGTAAAACCCCTGGACTACACCACACACACACAAATATGGATTTCACAAGGAAATCGGTTAAGTCATAGATATTTTGAAATCTAAGTATTATTTTGTTTAAAAATTGAAATCTGAATCCAAATGGTTTTGGAAATGGAATTGGATATGGAAAACTTTTGAAAGGGAAGTTTTGAAATTAAAGTTTAGTTCGAAAATATTATTTGAAATTGTTATGGAAATTAGTTTGAAAGATTTATACAAGTTATATGATATATATGGATTTTAGAACCATCTTTAAAATATTTTAAAAAATATTATTTTGGGAATTTAAATCTAACCCAAGTTTATACTTTAAAGGATATAACTTATGAATATTTGATCAGATTTTTTCGAAATGAAAACCATTGTTTTCCAAATAGTAATAGCTTTTATATAAAGAAAGGATTTCCAATTTTTGTTTAAAGAATTTCAAGTTTGAGATGAAAATAGTTTTGAAAGCTATGAATGAATCTTTGTTAAAGATTGGATTAGTAAATCAAATTTTGTAAAGGGATTTGTTTGAAAGCTATGAATAAATCTTTCTTAAAGATTTAATAAATCTTGTTTTGAATTAAAGTGAATACTAAATATGAATCTTTGTAAAAGATTAATGAAACTTTGTTTTCAAATTGAAGAGGATCTTATGGGTGTATCTTCTGTATAAAAGATTTTGAATTGAAATAGTTTTGAAAGGCTATGAATAAATCTTTGTGAACTTTGTGAAGTGAATCTTTTTCTTTAAAATATTTGAATATGGTAATTTGTTTAAACCATTTGAAGAAAGGTTTTGGGCTTTAAGTTGTGACTTAACTGACATCCCATATATCCATATGGTTTTAAAATTAAGTGCTCGTTATTCGGTTTAGCCGGGAGAGGACTTTGTGTCACGGAACCCACTCCGAATAATGATACGACGAAATGGATAGAAATTGAAGACCGGTAGTGAAGATGGGGTATTTTCGAAAGTGAAAGGATAACCCGTCGAATGTCTCTGCACCGAATGGCCCCAGTATAGAGATTTTATCACCCTTTGTGATGGGGAGTCCGGATGTGACGCCCCGCCTCTATACCTATGCTAGCCAAGAACACTACGGAGTAATGTCGTCAACTAGCACGGAGAATAAGGCTGTTGAGGAGTGACCATCCGCGTAATTGCTTTGTGCGAGCACCGATATGTCAGATAGTACAACATGCATTTGGTTTCAGGAGGAAATCCGACATACCGATACAAACTCAAAGCTACTACACAGTGGCTATATATATTCTTCGTAAAAAAATATAGAAATAAACTTAACATAAATCAGTCACAAAAGTTCATATCTCGAAGGCGGAAGCAGATATGAATATTACACATGAAAGTGTATATCAGAGTAGTGGTCAAACAAGATCCACAATATCACAAAAGAATAGTTACAAGTGCTAGCAAAAGAATAAATATACATCATAGAGTCTATATCTCAAATGTATACAACAAAATAAACTATTAATCTAAGAAGTTGGCCAAAAGTTAGGCGATAGTCCCTGATAAGAGGTCAAGAGGAAGCACCTGTAACATCTCGGTCTGACCCGAGTATTATTTAATAAGAAAATAATAAACGGATCAGTCTAACTATAAATATCAGACAAAATGATATAGAATGAGAGATATGACAAAAACATATGATAACCATAAAGCCATACTATGATAAGTATGCAATTGAAAATCAACTAGGGATTAATCAATATCGCAAGAATCTTCTCAAAGATCAAAAGGAATGTCATACTCTTTAATTTTTTTATCCACCAAACCATAAATATTGACAATAATATCAATGCCAATCACAAAAGTTATTGACACACAAATTCACCAATGCACAAATATTGATAAAACTTGCCAATGTAAATCACGATAGTTGGTGAAACACAAGTTCTAGAAATCATCAATGGAAATCCAGAAATCACAAAAAGGGGGAGGCCAATCATAAAACGGGAGTATGAAAACTCACCAACACGTGTATCACAGAATGGAATGCTATTCCATGGTTGCTAACCATAAGTTTTAAGCCGGAGCTCCACAAAACGGCCCGAAGACCATGGGTCGCTACCCCACCAATTTTGAGTCGAAACTCCATAGAAACGGGGTTTAGTCTCACTCGCAGACAAAGAGGCATCGCACATTGCTAGTCTAAATCACAAAAATGATCATCATCGATCACAAGAAGTGTCAATTACAGTAAGCTAGTAAATATATGAGCTTAGCCTCATGTCCCATAACCACTAGCTTAACTTAAATATTTACGAACAAATTGTAAGTTTCCACTAGAAAATTGTCACAAGAGATTCAATCGAACAAGTCCAAGAATTAACCAACGAAGTAAACGCAAGCATTTCATACCACTTCTTTTACTAAGTAGTTTAATTAGATTTCTCATACGAGTGAGGTAAAGGTTTGTATATACTAGTAGATTGGAAAACGGTTTAAGAAACGAGCTTTACTACTAGTATTGAAATCTTTATATTTTTAAAGTGACAAATCACAAAAATGATTGTAGAAACAATAAATCACAAAAACTCACATTTGAAGACATGAATAAAACCCAAAGAATTCGATTCCAAATCCATCAAGGTGGAAATACCCTTGCGACTTAACAGCCTCGACTTACGACTTAACACAATACAACACAAGAAATCAACGGCTCAACTCATGCGACTCCACGGCATATGACATAAGGGATCATCAGCATAGCAGGTGCAACTTAAAGCAGGTGCGACTTAAAGCAGCTGCGACTTACAGCAGACCGAGCAACCTAAGTTGGTACGACCTATAGCAGCAGGCCGAGTGACTTGAGGAACGAGCGACCTAGCTGGTTGCGACTTAAAGCAAGCCGAGCGTCTTAAGGAGGTGAGACCTAACAGGCCGACTCATTAGTGAGGCGAGCGACCTAAGGAGCGCGACTTAACAGGCCGATTCATTAGCGAGGCGAGCGACCTAAGGAACGCGACTTAACAGGCCGAGCGACTTATGAACAGTCCGAGTGACTTATGAACAGACTGAGCGACCTAAGTGGTGCGACTTAACATAGCCGACTCATAGCATGTGCGACTTAAAGAATGGCGCGACCAATGTTGGTGCGACCTATATGCATGCCGAGCGACCTGACTGGTAGAAGTGCAAACCCTCTCCATTTTGCAACCGGTCGAGCACGAACGCTAGGGGATTACGCCCATCGGCTATCCGGTCCTATTAACTCCTCGATGCATCACTAAAACATGTTCAAACGTCAAAGTTAGGATTTTTTAAAGATTTGAACCCAAAATAATAAAAATTGGAATTTTCACAAAACCAATCCAAATCAAAATCCAATGCACATGAATAAGTGTTAGGAATTCATACCCAACAATCAAAGATAATCGTAGACTTAGATGTTAGATAAAAATATCACCTTTTCACAAAATCAATGAAGGAGAAGCTTGAAAGCAAAGGAAGAATCAACCACACTTCAATCTCAACACAAGAAGCTTGAATCAATGGCTTCTCATAGAATTGGGAGCTAGAGTTTGGATTTTGCAAATGAACTAGGGCTTGGAGTTTTAATTTCCCATTCCTCTCTCCATTTTTGATGAAGCTTGAGTGTTAGGAAATGAAAGTGAAGTAATGAAGAGAAGAGGGGGTTGAGCTAGAATTAATAGTTTAGGCTAATGGACTTAACCAAACCCAAAGCCTAAAGTTAAAAAGAGGCAAAATTCCACTAACTCCAAACATATCAAAGTTTATACCAAAAAAAGATCGCAAACGGCGTTTTGAACTCAATGGAAGTGGTCCCGAGTCCTAATTCGACCGTATGAAAAAGGTAAATTTTCGGACTAAAATCCGACTAACGATAAAATACTTAAACAAAATATTTAGATATTCAATCGTAAAATATGCCGGTTGTTACAGACCCCCCTCCTTAAAGAAATTGCGTCCTCGTAATATTTAAGAAGAAAATATAAGGTAACAACTATGAAAGCATATCAACACAAAAGAAATTTAAAATAAGAAATTCACCTCAAAAGGCACAGGAAAGTAAGTCCGGATGTGTTCACTCGATGAACTCTCTAGATTCCCAAGAGCAATCCTTAAGATTTGAGGACCATTAAACTTTAACAAGCGGAACATCTTTATTTCGAAGGCGTTTGACCTCTGAAGCAACAATACGAATAGGATGTTGCTCATAAGTTAAATTAGGTGAAACTTCAGTTTCTTCCACAACACTGGGCTCAAGAATAGAATCAGAATATCGAAGGCATTTCCGTAATTGAGAAACGTGAAACACGTCATGAATAGAAGAAAACTGAGCCGGTAATAAAAGGCGATAAGCCACTGAACCAATACGTTCGGTGATAGGAAATGGCCCAATATATTGAGGCGCTAATTTTCCCGATCGACTGAAACGTACAACGCCCTTCATAGGTGAAACACAAATAAAAACAAGATCTTCCACAGAAAATTCTAATTTCCTTCTCCGGTTATCGGCGTAGGGTTTTTGTCTACTCTGGGCTTCTTTCATCCTATGACGACTAAGGTCAATCTTCTCTGTGGAATCATGAATAAAATCTGGACATAAAACCAGCTTCAAGCCAACAAGAAGGGGATCGACATGGCCTTCCATAGAGTGCCTCAAAAGGTGCCATACCAATACTAGATTGGAAGCTATTATTATAGGAAAACTCAACAAGAGAAATATGATCTTCCCAACTTCCACAAAAATCAAGAACACATGCACGAAGAAGATCTTCAAATGTTTGATTCACACGCTCAGTCTGTCCATCGGACTGAGGATGATAAGCGGTGCTAAAATTAAGCTTCATTCCCAAAGCTTTTTGAAGACTCTTCCAAAATCCACTAGTAAACAATGGATCACGATCACTAACAATAGAAGTAGGAACTCCATGCAATTTAACAATTTCTTTGATAAAGAGTTTGTCTAAAAGAGGCACGGTTCGATTAATGGGAATAAAATGGGCGGATTTAGTAAGTCTATCGACTATCACCCATAAGCTTTCGTGACTCGAACGAGAACGGGGAAGGCTGTCTATAAAATCCATGGAAATTTGGTCCCACTTCCAAATTGGAATTTCTAAAGGTTGCAATAACCCACCGGGCCTTTGATGTTCGGCCTTGACAAGTTGGTAAGTCATGCAACACTTAACAAAGTTAGCAATATCAGATTTCATTCCCTTCCAATAATAAAGTCGCTTCATATCCGCGTACATTTTACTACTACCGGGATGAATGGTAAATTTAGAACGATGAGAATCTTCTAAAATATCTTTACGAAGATCGCTAATATTTGGCACGATAAGTTTACCAAATTTTCGAATGCCGCCACGAGAATCAACATCAAAGTCTTTCAAACCTTCAATATCAATTTTATCCTAAAATTTTGGAAAAGAAGAGCCAATTCGGGATCTAGCTTTTGAGCTTCAAGAATGAGGTCTAAAAGAGAAGGATGAGGCTCAAGGCTACATAAAACAAGAGATGAACATAAATCGGATACACGATTTATAATCTCACAAGTGGATAAAATTCCGAGATCATTCCATTCGGATATCATCATAGAAACAACCGCTTGTTGCTTGCGACTAAGTGATCGGCAACACGATTTCCCTTTCCGGGAGTATAAAGAATATCAAGATCATAAGATGCAAGGAATTCGAGCCAACGTTGTTGACGCAAATTAAGTTCCTTTTGAGAATATTGATACTTCAAAGATTTATGATCGGTGAAAAGAATAAATTTTTCTCCCAAAAGATAATGACGCCAAATCCGAAGGGCGAAAACAATAGTCGCGACCTCTAAATCACGAGTTGCATATCTAGACTCGGCGGGCTTCAATTGCCTAGAAGCATAATCAATTACACATTCTCTTTGCATAAGAACGCACCCAAACCAACGCGACTAGCATCGGTATAAACAATAAAATCTTGATTCCCCTCGGGAATAACAAGAATAGAAGCATCTAAAAGGAGTTCTTTTAATTTATGAAAAGAAGCTTCGCATTTGTCGAACCAAATGTATTTAACACCTTTCTTTGTCAAACTAGTAAAAGGCATGGAAATTTTGGAAAAGTCTTTTATAAAACGACGGTAATAGCCTGCCAATCCAAGAAAACTACGGATCTCCATCACACTCTCCGGTCTCTTCCAATTTAGAATCGCTTCAATCTTCGAAGGATCCACAGAAATTTCGGATTCGAAAATAACATGACCAAGAAACTTCACACGAGATCGCCAAAAGTGGCATTTAGAAAATTTTGCTTTTAATTGATTACTCCTAAGAGTTTCCAACACAATTTGAAGATGCTTTTCATGCTCCTCCTCAGTTTTAGAATAGACAAGAATATCATCAATGAAGATGAGAACAAATCGATCGAGGAAGTCTTTGAAAACTCTATTCATAAGGTCAACAAAATAAGCCGGAGCATTCGTTAAACAAAATGGCATAACAAGCCATTCATAAGATCCATAACGAGTAAGGAACGATGTCAAAGGAATGATATCCTCTGCAATACGAAGCTGATGAAAACCTGTTGCTAAGTCCAATTGTGAAAAGACTCTAGCACCACTAAGTTGATCGAATAGATCATCAATCCGAGGTGAAGGATATTTATTTTTGATAGTAAGATCATTAAGCTTGCGGTAGTCAACGCAAAGCCTAAGTGTACCGTTGGATTTCTTCGCAAAAATAGCTAAAGCTCCCCAAGGCGAGGAACTAGAGCGAATAAATTGCTTCGTCTCTAATTCGGATAATTGTTTGCGCATCTCCTCATTCTCCTTATTGGACACGCGATAAGGAGGACGAGTGATAGGTTGAGCTCCAGGTATGAGATTTATTCCGAACTCAATTGCTCGCTAGATGGTAATCCTAAAACGGGCTCAAATATGTCGGAAAATTCATGAACAGCGTGAATAAGAGAAATAATGTCTTCCTCATCATCATCATCGTCATCATGAGGATTTAAAGAATATAAAGACGCAGCCAAGATGGAATCCGAATCTGTAAGATCAATAGTAATCTGGTTAACAGATTGAGGATGTCGAAGACGAATAGTCCGCTCAGGACAAAGGATTTGAGCTTCACAGCGGTTATGCCAATCCGTTCCCAAAATCATTCCAAAGCCTAAGTAGCGCATAACATGCAAATCGGCTCGGAAAGAAAAATCACACAAAATAATCCTGACATCTTTACACAATAAACTGATTGTTGCGGATCCACCAACCGGATTCGCAATTCTCAAAGAAGTCATTAAACACAAAACATCCAAAGCAAAAGTATCAACAAGTTCTTTTGAAATAAAAGAGTGGGACGCACCCATATCAAAAAGAACACGAATAGGATGATCACGAAATAAATAATGCCATCAAAGATAGAATGAGAAATATCTTGACCACGAGAAGTGCTACTAGGAGTTTGCACCACATTAAGCTTTCCCTTCTTCCTGTTTTGAAGTTTGGGACACGAAGATATATAATGGTCCGGGCTTTTGCAATAGCGACAAGAACGGGGCTTTGAACACTTATTCGCATAATGGTCCTTAGAACCACAGTTGTAGCATTGCCCACCACTTGAGGTAGAAGTCTTGGTTGCTGGAGAGGCTTGCCTCCCTTTCTTATTGTTGGGATAAGGACCTTTGAACTTATTAGGCCTCTTCTTGTTGGTGAAGTTCGGTTTAGCACTCCCAACCTCAACATCACTTACTCTATCGGCCTCTTCAAGTCGAAGAGAGTTATCAATAAGCTGATCAAAAGAAACTTCTAATTTTAGAAGTAATGGCTTCTTGAGATTTTTATTCAAGCCATAGACAAATCTTTGGTTTTTCTTCAATGGGGTGTTTATGTACTCGACCCCGTATTTAAAAGTGACTCGAATGATGCGACATAGTCTACCACGGAAGATTCACCTTGAAGAAGATTTATGAAACGACAAGCCAAAGTGACCTTCCCATCTTCTGGCACAAATTTTAACTCGAAGGGTTCCCGGAATTTTTGCCAAGCAAGATTCGCTTCATTTATTTCAGAAATCAGAAGCTCATACCAATCTAATGCTCTTTCTTGGAGCATACTAGAGGCCACCTGAACATGGTGAAGATCAATAAGATTCATGCGAGAAAAGATTCGATCGCACGTTCTCAGCCATGCCTGGACTTCAATAATAGTTTCAGATCCTTTGAATGGCTTCCCACCCAAATTGGTATAATCGTTGCACAAACGTGCAAATCCAGACTTAGGGTGAGTAGACTCCGGATTAGATCCGGCTGCTTGAGCATTCTTTACTAGATCAAGAAGCCGCTGGGCAGACATAAATACTCCATCTTGGGGAATAGCACTAGATTGACCGGCGATGGGACGGCCAGGTCTAACCATTTCTCTTCCTTTAGAAAGAAAGAAATAAGAAGGAAAAGGTTATTCACCAAATGAATATCAAGCAATCTTGATAGATAAAACAAGGAATCATAAAGAAAATAGGATGAATCGGTACGAAGACTCGAATTAAATCTTGAAGCACGACTCCTAAGAAGGACTTAGGACGATGATCCTTGCTAGATTATTCTACATTGTTCCGAAGTTTCGCTCCGATGCCAAGCTGTGACGCCCCACCTCTATATTCATGCTAGCCAAGAACACTACGGAGTAATGTCCTCAAATAGCGCGGAGAATAAGGCTGTTGAGGAGCGACCATCCGCATAATTGCTTTGTGCGAGCACCGATATGTCAGATAGTACATCATGCATTTGGTTTCAGGAGGAAATCCTACATACCGATACAAACTCAAAGCTACTACACAGTGGCTATATATATTCTTCGGAAACAAATATAGAAATAAACACAACATAAATCAATCACAGAAGTTCATATCTCGAAGGCGGAAACAGATATGAATATTACACATGAAAGTGTATATTAGAGTAGTGGTCAAACAAGATCCACAATATCACAAAAGAATAGTTACAAGTGCTAGACAAAACAATAAGTATATATCCTGGAGTCTATATCTTAAATGTATACAACAAAATAAACTACTAATCTAAGTAGTTGGCCAAAAGTCAGGCGTTAGTCCCTGATAAGAGGTCAAGAGTAAGCACTTGTAACATCTCGGTCTGACCCGAGTATTATTTAATAAGTAAATAATAAACGGACCAGTCTAACTATAAATATCAGACGAAATGATATAGAATAAGAGATAGACAAAAACATATGATAACCATAAAGCCATACTGTGATAAGTATGCAATTGAAAATTAACTAGGGATTAATCAATATCACAAGAATCTTCTCAAAGATCAAAAGGAATGTCATACTCTTTATTTTTTTATCCAAACCATAAATATTGACAATAATATCAATGCCAATCACAAAAATTATTGACACACAAATTCACCAATGCACAAATAGATAAAACTTACCAATGTAAATCACGAAAATTGGTGAAACACAAGTTCTAGAAATCATCAATGGAAATCCAGAAATCACAAAAAGGGGGAGGCCTATCACAAAACGGGAGTATGAAAACTCACCAACACGTGTATCACAAAATGGAATGCTATTCCATGGTTGCTAACCATAAGTTTTGAGTCGGAGCTCCACAAAACGGCCCGAAGACGAGGGTCACTACCCCACCAATTTGAGTCGAAACTCCACAGAAACGGGGTATAGTCTCCCTCGCAGACAAAGAGACATCACACATTGCTAGTCTAAATCACAAAAATAATCATCATCGATCACAAGAAGTGTCAATTACAGTAAGCTAGTAAATATATGAGCTTAGCCTTATGTCCTATAACCACTAGCTTAACTTAAATATTTACAAACAAATTGTAAGTTTCCACTAGAAATTGTCACAAGAGATTCAATCGAACAAGTCCATGAATTAACCAAGGAAGTAAACGCAAGCGTTTCATACCACTTATTTTACTAAGTAGTTTAATTAGATTTCTCATACGAGTGAGGTAAAGGTTTGTATATACTAGTAGATTGGAAAACGGTTTAAGAAACGAGCTTTACTACTAGTATTGAAACCTTTATATTTTTAAAGTGACAAATCACAAAAATGATTGTAGAAACAATAAATCACAAAAACTCACATTCGAAGACGTGAATAAAACAAAGAATTCTATTCCGAATCCATCAAGGTGGAAATACCCTTGTGATTAACAGCCGCGACTTACGACTTAACACAATACAACACAAGAAATCAAAGGCTCAACTCATGCGACTCCACGGCATACGACATAAGGGATCAGCAACATAGCAGGTGCGACTTAAAGCAGATGCGACTTAAAGCAGGTGCGACTTAAAGCTGGCCGAGCGACCTAAGTTGGTACGACCTATAGGGCAGGCCGAGTGACTTGAGGAACGAGCGACCTAACTGGTTGCGACTTAAAGCAAGCCGAGCGTCTTAAGGAGGTGAGACCTAACAGGCCGACTCATTAGCGAGGCGAGCGACCTAAGGAGCGCGACTTAACAGGCCGATTCATTAGTGAGGCGAGCGACCTAAGGAGCACAACTTAACAGGCCGAACGACTTATGAACAGGCCGAGCGACTTATGAACAGGCCGAGCGACTTATGAACAGGCCGAGCGACCTAAGTGGTGCGACTTAACATGGCCGACTCATAGCCTGTGCGACTTAAAGCATGGCGCGGCCTATGTTGGTGCGACCTATATGCAGGCTGAGCGACCCGACTGGTAGAAGTGCAAACCCTCTCCATTTTGCAACCGGTCGAGCACGGACGCTAGGGGATTACGCCCATCGGCTACCCGGTCCTATTAGCTCCTCGATGCATCACCAAAACATGTTTAAACCTAAAAGTTAGGATTTTTCAAAGATTTGAACCCAAAACACTAAAAATTGGAATTTTCACAAAACCACTCCAAACCAAAATCCAATGCACATGAATAAGTGTTAGGAATCCATACCCAACAATCAAAGATAATCATAGACTTAGATGTGAGATAAAAATCTTACCTTTTCACAAAATCAATGAAGGACAAGCTTGAAAGCAAAGGAAGAATCAACCACACTTCAGTCTCAACACAAGAAGCTTGAATCAATGGCTTCTCATAGAATTGGGAGCTAGAGTTTGGATTTTGCAAATGAACTAGGGCTTGGAGTTTTAATTTCCCATTCCTCTCTCCATTTGTGATGAAGCTTGAGTGTTAGGAAATGAAAGTGAAGTAATGAAGAGAAGAGGGGGTTGAGCTAGAATTAATAGTTTAGGCTAATGGGCTTAACCAAACCCAAAGCCCAAAATGAAAAAGTGCAAAAATTCCACTAACTCTAAACATATCAAAGTTTATACTCATAAAGATCGCAAACGACGTTTTGAACTCAATGGAAGTGGTCCCGAGTCCTAATTCGACCGTATGCAAAAAGTAACTTTTCGGACGAAAATCCGACTAACGATAAAATACTTAAACAAAATATTTAGATATTCAATCGTAAAATATGCGGGTTGTTACACCGGACGTGATTAGGGATTATCCGGATTGCAAGGGCTTCTTTTGAAGTGCCTTTGGATCTGTTGGAACCTGGAACAGATTTGTATAGATATATGTCTGACGTTACACTTTGAGATGTAAAGCTGGTTTCTATCAAATACTGGTGGCGGAGAATTTATTCTCTTAGTTTAACACCCTTCTTTGAGACGTACGAGCTCAGAGGTTATGTAGTTGATGGTTACTAGTGATACATTCGCAATTTGATAATATGGCATACGAAGTACTGCTGATCATTTGTTGATCAAAGCATTGCTTTTATGTAAAGCGTAGCTTTGTGGAAGTGACCTCGTCGGACCTTACAACCCAGAATGGTCAAAACAGGAAGGATGCAACAAGGTTATTTGGGGGTAGCACCCCCTAAGGGTATATCCATTTCCTTCTGGATAGAGGTGGTATCATGGTATGGAGCCCAGATATTTAACCTATGTGGTTACTGCAAATTTATTACTTTGTGGTTGTTGGTGTCGAGGCCTCGGATATAGGTTAGTTATGATGGGGGTGGCATACTCGTGACAGTTAGTTACCTAGTTACGGAGGTAACCGGGCCTTGTCACTACAAGAAAAAGCATTTTTAGTCGCATTTATTTGTGTCGTTTATTATAAAGTGCAATCAAAAAGTTATTTAAGTGCTACAAATTTTTTACGGAATAGTGTTTATCTAAGTCTAATCAATGGAGGGAACAAAAATTTAAGGCGGGACTTAATTCTTTTTCGTGGCCACACAAAAGATCTTTCTCCCTCTTTTATTTTCATTTACCGCTTAAAATTTATTTTACTTTCTCTCTATAATAAGCAACCCTAAATCATATATCCAAATTCATTGGTTGTTCCTCCGTCCGTCGACTGCCACCCATGAATGCTTCTCCCTTCGTTGTCAATTCCTCACTTTGTCTCGATGTAATTTTTTATCGATTTCGTTTTCAATACGATTTGTGCATCCATGATAAATCTTAGAACTTATTTTTATCTTACGACCAATTGTGATGATACTGATGCTCAACTTAAAGGTATATATAGTTCCTAGAAGCATCCCAGTTATCTTCACTTGTTGTATAAGAAGTTTTGCTATCTGTTGAGTTTTAGTTTCATTGTTCTATTTGATAATAGTTATTCATTATTTTGAATTAAAATTTTACTGAATTTAGTTCTCTTTTTACTAATATAAGATTGGGTGCTTTGTCTATGGCATTTTTTTTAAAAGCACTGCGATTAATCTTTTAAAACAAAGAAATTGGAGCACAGATCGTACAGAACCTAACTGTACTTTTAAATGTTTTGCGTGATATAGTTCTAACCAATTTTTTTCATATAATCGTATATATTTACAAATAATATTTTTTTCATCATCAAACTAGTGATTTTTTTTATAGGTTTAGACAAGCATCTTTATATTCCAATGGAAATATGTGTATAGTTAATTGTATTCATTATTTGTTAATGATGTTTTAATTTCCTCTTAGGTTGAACAGGAAAATTAATGAGTGAGCATCCTTGGTGCTTCCCACAACTTGGAGAAATCTCCATCGAGGCACTAAAGGTTTATATGAATTTGTCTTTAGTTTATTTATTCTTAAATTGTTGCTTATAGACTACACAATGTTGTTCATACTATAAATTACCATGTCATTGATAGAGTAATAAATTAGTTATCAAAGTAACTATCATGTCATTGTAATTAGAAACTGAAAAATATTTTAACTTACTGATTTGACATTAAGAAGGTGTTGAAGTTGTTAAAGTAATTACCATTTCTTGGTTGAATTGAAAATCTCAACACTCTAACTAGGATGCACACCCAGTTCGGACTACAAGTTAAATCTGAAAGCAACTAGAATTTTTTTTCCACGCTTATATCTATCGTAGGAACATATAGAAGTAATAAAATGGAACACATAAAAGGATTGAAAATTGTATCCAAAAAGGAAAAGGAGTTCTTAATTATACCAGGTAGAGAGTTATATGCTTTTGTGATAAGGCAGTTTTGATGAGGTTGTGTGGTCATGTGGGAAGAATGTAGGTGGCGGTAGTTATAGGATGTTGTGAAGTTGATGGGATAATAGAGAGTTATGTACTTTTGTGATGTTGTGAACTGCAGCAAGGCAGTGAAAATGAGGTTAATGGGCAGTTAATATAAGTGGTGGTTTGAAGGTAATGGTATGAAGATGTAAGTGAATGTGATGTATATGCTTGGTTGAAATGTAAGGGAGGGTTGGTTGGTGAAAGGATAGCAGCAATTTGTAGTGAATGATGGTGGTTAGTGGGATGAAGTGCACTGAGTGAGTTATTGTTTGAAGTTGTAGATGTATGTAGAAGTTGTAGAGGCTGGGGTTTGGGGATGCAATAGTGGTTGATGGAGGATGGTTCAGATAGTGTACAGGCAATGGGAAGTGAGTCGGTGAAGTGTGGAAGGAAGTGTTTTCACTAGTACAAAAAGTGCATATTGCTTCGCTTCATTTGCATCGGTTGGAGTAAAAACTGATGCAAATAGAACTATTTGCATCGGTTCTATCTTAATAACCGATGCAATTGGTACGTGGAAAGCAATAGGTAATAAAAAAAATCTAATTTGCATCAGTTCTCACCAACAACCGATGCAAATAGTTTTAGTCGCATCGGGTTTAAAGTCAACCGATGCAACTACATCTTGATGGAAATATGAAATTTGGGTGGGAAATAATGAAAAATTGGCTCCAAAGTTTGCTTCAACAAATGTACTCCTTCTTATCTCGGCACATTACCCAAATCAAAAACAACTCATCTTCCCCAAAATTAATAAACGTGTTCTATCTTCTCTCTTCTTTTTTTCGTTCAAAGCAAAAGAATTCCCGGAATTAAAAAAGTCTTCCTTTTCCAATCCTCAACAGAATTCCCCTCAAACAAATTCCAAATCAGAATTCGCCAACCGGTTCATGGTATTGAAGCTTCAGTCTACGTGGGTAGGCAATTTGGGGATTGCGCGTGTGAGGAAGTGGCGTTGTCGGTGTCGAAGTCGAGGTTGCTAGAGGTCGTGGCGATGTTGTTTGAAGCAATGGATTGGGAAGTAATGTCGAAGGTGGCGGGTGAAGTACCGTGTTCGAGTAGATTTGTGGGTGTATGGATGCTGTGGTCAGTTGTTTGATGGAGGTGTGGAAGTCGGAGTTTGTAGGCGTCGCAGTCAAACCCGATATACAAAAAGGTTCCTGTCTTGATTCGTAAAGAAAAACCAGTTTGTGAGTCGATGATCATTGTTCAATACATCGATGAAGTTTTTGAAGGTCCCTCCATTCTCCCTTCTGATACTCTTGAGCATGCTCAAGCCAGATTTTGGGCTTATTGCATTGATGACAAGGTATGTAAAATCTCCTACCTTTATACACGTGTATGGTTATTCACTTTATATGTTCATTTCTAATTGATATTACTTTACTATAGTTGTTAACCGGCTTCATTAGCATAGTAGAGACGAACATGACAAAAGATGATAAACTGCAAACAGTAGAAAATATTATTTCAGAGTTGAAACCATTGGAAGAATATTTGGCAGAGAAGCCATATTTCGGAGGAGACAGCATTGGTTATGTAGACATTGCACTAAGAGCTTCACTATGTTGGCTAAAAGTAACCGAAGAAGTCGAAAGCGTTAAAATGTTAGATGAGGTAAAGCTTCCAAAGTTAGTTAAGTGGGCAGAGAGATTCAGTTCAGATGATACGGTGAAGGGAGTAGTGCCTGAACATAACAAGCTAGTTGAGTATTGCAATGTTATTCAGGAAAAACTCTGGAAATCTAGGCCTGCAAATTGAATTAGTTTGATGTTTGATCTTACTTTGTCATACGGATTGCTTTCTTTCAGGTTATAACTGATTCTCTACAGCTTGCTTTCAGGTGAGTCATCTTACTCTGCAAGTAAATGATCTTCCATACTATGTGTCAATTTTGTCCATCAATTTGTACTATATATCTGAAACCAATAAATGTTCCATTTACACAATATTCTGTTAACTTAAAGGTGAAATGTGATAGAGTGTTTATGCCAATTGTAGAGATATAATTTGATTTCACAAAATGTATTAAGTGACTGATCTCATAGGACTTGTCAGTTTGTAACATTTATTTGATTTTTTTCTCTCTAAATATTTCCCTGTTTTGATATCAGTGTGTACTTCTGTTTCTTTTGTAGCATGACACAAAATATTACTATGAGGACGGTATTAGGCAGTCGCCAAGAAAATAAGTACACTTTATTCTAAAGGTTAAATTTTGGCAATAATATAGTAGTATATTATGGCAGGAGACCTTGGGCAAACATTCGACTCAAATGCCACACTAACACATTATGAGATGAACCCAGCTAAAGGTCAAACTGTGCTTTGTGTTGGTGATCTTTCATATGCGGATAATTACCGTAATCATGATAATGTGCGATGGGACACTTGGGCTAGATTTGTGGAGAGAAGTGTTTCTTATCAACCTTGGATTTGGACTGCTGGAAATCATGAGCTTGATTTTGCTCCTGAATTCGTATGTTGGATACTTTTGTTTTTTCAATTTTGGATTAAAAATCGGTCTTTGAGATCTAATAGTGACTAAAATAATTAGATAATGTGGATAGGAAATGCATATGATTTGGATAATATATACCGTTTCTTTTTAATTTTTCAGGGAGAGATTGAGCCAATGAAGCCATTTAGACACAGATATCATACCCCATATAGAGCTGCTGGTAGTGTCAGGTAATGAAACGGTAATTACAAGCCTATTAAATTCTTCTATTTTTTGTGTCTCAAAGTTCATAATGCCATGGTTATTTTAGTTATTCAAATTATCTTTCTAAGTATAAAATGACATTACTTCTCTATAAAAAAGAATGCAAGGATGATAACCATTATGTCTCTAATCATCTATGAAAAATAAAGGTAAATGTAATCTTTCTAGGCAATCAATCAGTTTGGGCGCAGTAAAGTGCAGGTAAACCATATTCAAAGTTCATAGCACTTTACAGACCCGTATATATTTATTGAAGATTTGTGGTTGCAAATGTACTCTATTGAACTTGATTGTTAAGAATACTAATGCTACTCGAGCCCTAAATTTGCAGTTTTGCTATTCCTTGATTTTGGAATCTTTTTTTAAATTTTTTTGTTTATTCTTTAATTATCCACGTACCAAACGTTGTTATCACTATATTAAATGGAGACATTTTCAGATTTAACATTATTGACATCAATACTACCATGGTCTGAAAAGGGTAGGTTGTACCTTAAATGCTTGGCCTTGGGTTTTTTGTGTTTGTGAGTTGAAGATTGTCAATTTGTAAAACACTGATAGTCCAGTGAATCCAGTCCATACATACTCAAGTTAGTTAAATTTACTAAAGATAATACTAGTGGTTATCTGAGATTATCTTATTTTATGAAGATTATAACTGTAAATCTGATCGATATGGCTGATAAAAGATTTTACAAGTGATTAGAAGCTACCGGTTGCACCCCTTTCCTATATTTGCATATTTTTATACTCTGTAAATCATTGTTAACCGATATATCTTATAATATTCCATATATGAAAGTAATTCCTGGTCAACATTTTTTTTCTTCTGTTTCCCATGTTTTGTTAGGTATGGAAATCTATTCAGAATCATAACCAGTCTGATTGTTGAACAATAACAAAATAGAGGTGTGCATGGAGTACGCTATCACAAACCACCTGAAAATCCACTATATAATGACTGAATTTTTAATGAGAATATTAGCAGCAAACAACAAACTTTGTCCAACATAATGTTTTCAGTTTGTTTTTGTGACCAGTTGAAGCAGTTGCTTTTCCATACCTTACGTTGTAATTGTTAGAGCAATGGACTAATTCCTTTGCATAAATAAAGACATTAGATCTATCAAAAAATTCTTAGTCTAACAGTTAAAATAGAGTGAGATTATATCAAACAACTTGTATACTTAACATATTCATATCAATTTAGTAATAAAAAAAATTGTTTATTTTTACTGAAGAAGCACTTTACAGACCTGCTTAATAAGAAGCACTTTACTAGACCAATGCTCAAAGACGATGATTTATATATAAATATTTTCTGATCTGAATTTAAGATAGAATAGAGTTATAGTAAAACGTGTGAGCAATTTGTCCTAATGCACTTTCCAATGTGTGTATAATTCCAAGCCAGTCAGGAAGAGTGGTTGCGATGATGTTAAAATGATGCATCACTAAACATTGGTTAAGCTAACCTAATCATTTGGAATAAGTTTATTTCTTGAAGGTCCTTCGTGCTAACAACTTGTACATTTTTTAACAGCGTTATTATTTATAACTGTATCGAAAACCAACCAAATGCAATAACAAAACATAGATTTATATATAGTAAATAATTGAAAAAGCAGGACATGAAGAAAAATAGTGGGAATATTGAATGTAAAATCTATTCTGAAATTTAATTCAGGGACCTTTTCTTTATCAATATCATCATCATTGCATAATCGGTTGAATGGGTGTGTAACGGGGCATAGTTCTGTGCATTTTAAACAATTAAATTATAAACAATTATAAGAGTAATATAAGCTTAAATTATTTGTGTCCTTCAAACTCCATCGTGCATTTTAATAGTGCAACCTTTCTAGCTTAAATTGTTATTGCATATAGTACAATTAGTAATGTACGAACTGGAGAGTACAACCTTTATGCATATGTTTCGGGCTTTATAGGAGATTACAAGATGGATGTAACGATAACTATTAATGCAGGTAAAGTATAGATTGTTTGTAGATCTTTATATACAGCTCCAATACAAAAATGGAACCACCAATGCAAGTGATGTAATGATTTTTTTTTAAAATCTATTTATTCATCAGCTTTGCTGTTTGTAGCAGGTTCTTTCATTAATTTGGGTGATCTTGTATATGAACCTCCAAGGGATGGTCCTACAATTTGGGAGATTGGAATTCCTGATCGTACTGCTGCTGAATTCTTTATCCCAGACCCAGACCCAGACCATCGTTATATAAATAAACTATATGCCAATCATGATAAGTAATCAGTTTTCTTCTTCACATATTTGTTTCCGTTATCTAATATACTAGTTATACTAAGGTCAAAATGTACTCATGTTTGCCCAAGTTAGAGCTCAATGAAATATAAATATTCTCATATCTTTTATATTGAATAAAGTATATTTAAGACAGATGCAGTTGAGTTGGATTTATTTCGTAGTGCATGGTGCCAGAAGTTACAATCAAATAATAACTCATAATATCACACTCTCAATGTGATAGCGTGGGTCATATTTTTCTTTAGTGAGCTAGAGAAACAACATTGAGTAGAATCAGTATAAACAGTGACCTGGATATGGTAAATTCTAAGATTTGAAACCTTGACTAAAAATCGTTTATGTAACAAGCTTAAACAATAATGCGCTTAAATTATAGCAGGCTGAATATCACTGTTGATTTGGATGCTATTATCTCTCAAACTGTTCTCCATAACAATGTTATTCATAGTTATATAACAATAACAACCTTGCTTTCATTGCAGAGTTAGGCAATATGGTTTGTGGGAGAGGTACAAAGAATTATATCCTAACAGAGATCTAATTTATACTGTTGGGAAAAGTAACTACACTAAAGATTGGTTCTTCGCCCAGGTTACTAGGTATATATTAATGAACATTTCATATTCAAAAGTTAAAATTGCATCATACTGCGATAAAAATGTGAATTTGTGGTAGTAACAGCAACCTATTTTTCATACCAAATGTTTTCGCGGATCGTGCAGAAATGTTGGTCAGAAGAGTTATGTGGGTACAACGTGACAAGTGGAATTTGGACTAAAGCATGTGAACAAAACCAGACCTTACATCCTACGGGTGGCACTCGCATCATCCGCACATGCTGAATTACAAGTACGCTTCTTCCTCCTACTTTATTTTATTTATTTATTTGGTACCACTTAACTTACTATGTTGTCAAGAAAAAAAGGCCAAAATAAGAAGTAAATATTTGATTGATATTTACATTTTAATAAAGAGGAGTTTTTGGTTTGTTCAAAGGTTCGTGTCAATGACTTGGGTGCAATGACTCCTCATTTTACAACTGGATCAATTGGACAAGACAATTCAATTGCAGACACGGGATTCATGGTTTATATTGGTTATATAGCATTGATGTTAGCAAATGGACAGTCAAGGTTCAAATACTATATATCTCATGCAACCAAGAAGTACCAGCCCCTTTCCAAGGACTCATGTATGACTACATACGACTTGAAGGACCGTTGTCTGAATTTAATGTCTGAATATGTTTTCATTCTTTTGTAGAATTATTAAATCTGATTATGTATTTGCCATAAAATTTAATTTTGAATGATGGTAATATTGCATGCAATAATTGTTTGTTATAATCAATAATATATATAGTCTATTTGAGTACTGTAATAATGGTATCTGAGAATGATTTTTTTGCATCAGGTATAAATAGCTGATGCAATAGAGGGATTAGTTTGCATTGGTTGTTATAAAAAACCGATGCAATAAAGGGATTAGTTGCATCGGTTTTCATTACAACCGATGCAACATGGGGCTGTGTCCAAGCAACCAACCATGATATTTTGCATCAGTTGTTAGTAACAACCGATGCAAACAGGACCTTTTTGCATCGGTTTTAGAACTGATGCAAAAGTGTTAAGCCTGTTGCATCGGTTGCATATGCATCGGTTGTTGAACTGATGCAAAAGGGGGGTAAACAACCGATGCAAATGGCCTGTTTTGTAGCAGTGTTTGTATGTGAAAGGTATTAGTAGGTTGTTGTTTGGATTTGCAGTAAGGAGATATGCGTTTGAAATGATGAATATGTATGCGCAGTCGCAAGTTGATGGTCAGTGGTAGTGAAGTTCATATGCAGTGAGATGGGGTAGAAGGATGGTTGTCTGCAGTTGTTGTAGCTTGTGAGTTGGTTGGGTAGGAGTGTGGTGGTAGTTCAGTTGATAGGGTATGTTTTTTGGTGATTGAAATAGTGGAGGATATTGAAAATAGTGTGTGGCAATTAAAACAGTGGAGGGTATTGAAAACAATGGGTGGTGATTGAAACAGTGGAGCAACTGGGTTGTGCAGTATGTTTTATGAAGTGGTATGTTGGCTGGGAAGTAGTATGGCAAGGCAGGTTGTAGGGGTTGAAACTGGACAATTTTTGTGTATAGGATATTTTTCCAAAGAATAAACGGCTAGTGGTACAATTTTTGACCAAGTGGAAAGGAGAATCAAAAATATTACGAGATGGTTAAAAGTTTTCTACTCTGAATATTGGGGAAAAATCCATTTTGCAAGGGGGTTTGCAACAACTCCATTTTAGATTCTACACAAACAAACCAGAGTTCTACTCTAGAAATGAAACTGGACAGAGTTCATCTCGAAATTTGGTCATAGGGAAGGCCGAAGATGGGCATAGTTTGGGGAATGATTGTTCTGAGGGCTACAGTGGAACAAGATGTTGTGTGAAGTGATAAATTTTGTGTTCATTTGTTTATGGTGTTGCATGTGCACAACAGCAGATAGTGCACAATAATAAAGTTGAAGCGAGGAACAACGGGTTGTAGTGTGCATGCAAATTAGGCATGCTTACCTGAAATCTAGCCGTTGTACTTGAATAGCTTGCAAACATAAGTGCATGAGTGAGTATGCTGTAAGCAAAGAGTGAGAATGGTAGCGTATTACTAGCTAACAAACAAATTTTTGTTGAAATATGAGAAATAAATCAATGATGAAGCTTTGACGAGTTGATAAGATTTTGATCAACTCCACTTCCTTCTGCGTGAATCAGTTATTTAAACTTTAAATGACTAGGCCTCATAGCTGATAGTAGTTTCATGCTATTAGGTATCACAGGGCTTAGAATGTTGTTAATTTTCTCCTGGTTTCAAATCCAAAAATATCTTGTTTTGGGTTAAGTTATACGATAGCGGGTACCATGTTTGATCGCAATCTCACGTGATATGTAAAACCTTGGTCGGAGACGACAATGCTATGTCTTGGGTTAAATTTTGGATACTGTGATACATATCAAGCTTTTTTAAGGAAATACGATTATGTATTTTCTTCTCTAGGCAGATGTATATAATATTTATGTTTATACCCAATAATCATGGCATAGGCAGCTTACTCAATACTAATGGACCAAACATTGATTAAATAACTCAAATCACCAATAACTGCATGAATTGGGTTATATGGCTACATATGCATTTGTGGTTCCAAACATACAATTGATGGCTATACAGTTTTTTCCCACCGTAGGGGAAAAAGGCGTATTATGCATGATCCACGAATTCTGTTCCTGCCCAATGTACTATGTGGTAGCCTGGTATGTCTGACTATCTGATCTATTTTTATTTGAATCATTCACCTGTTTCCTAACGTTTTGCTGTAACCCAGATCATTCATGTGCAATGATATCTGAAAGCATTACACGGCTTGTGACATCTTTTTCCTTCATTTTTAACTAACTAACTTACATCTTTTGAAAATGGTTTTCCTTCCATTCTTCGTTTTTCTTAAATTTGACTATGCCTTTTGTTTTCTTTATTTACTTCTTGCACTTAGGGTTCTTCTTGCCTAATTAGTTCTTATTCTTACATCTTATCTCCTACGTATATTCATTATATAGGTATTTCTAGTTTATTTTCCAAAATGGTGATTAAGTTGTGGTAAATTGTTCCTGAATGCGACCTTTCTATAGGAGAGGTTTGTTCTTGAATTGTTATTATTTTAGTAATATTATTGGATTAACATTTATATTTTTGAGTAAATATTTTCAGGTGATGTCGTTGTTAGAGATAGAAAACAAGCACATTTATGGCTGGTCACGGTAATTTGTTCCTATTTCATGAAGTAGCTGTGTAAGTATTTGATCCTAGAGTAGTAATTATGTGATATTGTTTATATTTCTGTCGTGCATGTTGTAAATTTATATTTGTACCATGTATAAGTTTCTACTGTATATTTCGTGAACTTGGCTTTTACACTAAAATATGAATCAAAACTTTTTTGTTTCTCATTTTGTTTTGTTAGCTTTAGATGACCGATTAGACTCCAACCTTATTGTCTTGTGTTTCATTGGAGTCGGATTTGACAACCAGGTAAATAGATTTTGTATTTCAATTTTATGTATCGTATGGGCCTAATTTAAGCAAATTTTACATAGTCAGTTATGTTGTACCTAGAAGAAATGTCCACATTTCATTACAGTGGCATAATAAGCAATGGTTTTCAGTCAGTATAAGAATTAGATTCATAATAAGCAGATGTGTAACTTGTTTCTCATTTATAAAAATCACATATTTTTGGACGTAAGCGAATGTGTAACCTGTTTCAAATTGCATAAATTAGAGCAAAATGTTTTTTACTGCAGGTTCGTTCATTTATGACTCAGTAAAGCAACGAAGTTGCACTCAAATATCAAAATTTTAGTAACTGATGAATATCTTGAAAAGTACAATTTTTTCTATTTTAATATGGAATTTATACAATCTACAGAAACTAATTACGTGCTTGTACTCATTTTCCACTTTTAGATCTTAGTATATCAGTGCCAAAAAATTAATTCTACTAAGCAACAACGCTTCTGGTCATGTATCCACAAATGTTGAAACAGTTCAGTAAACCATTTCACATCTAATGGAAGAGCTTAGAAATGCTAACTGTTGGGTACGTGTAATTTTTCATTTAATTGTAAGATGGACTTTATTTATTTCATTTCGTTTATAACTTTGATTTTTTATATGAAATTATTTATAAAATAATATGCTCGTACAATGTTGTAGATGTTTGATATCAGATTTGAAGTCCTGCAAATTGACATAATTGTTTGACTATACGTTGTGCTTTCACTTGTGCAGGCATTGGACTTTCGAAGAGAGCAAGGTTGGACTTTTATGGTGCTAGCTTTCACTTGTGCATGCAACAAAGAATTATGGGTAATCAAGCATTTTGTTAGCACCAGTTTGGTATAACATTTTATTATTACTAGGTGTGCAAATTTGCATATGAATAGTTATTGCTTGTGAGTTTGGTCATTTTATCAAAAAAACTGTATTAGAATGGTTATGGATATCTTATTTGATTACATGATCAATATTTTTTTTAGTTGTTCGAATATGATGATTATGTGAGTGATTGTTGATTGATATAGTAGAAATAAAATAGACCATCAATAGGTAATAATAGCATGAAAAAATGGTGCAAAATGATCAATAACTTTTAGTAGCGTTTCAAAAATGCTACGAAAATACATATAGTGGCGTTGAGTAAACGCAACCGTAAAGTAGGGGTAAAGTTGGAAATTCTTTTGGTAGCATCAAAAAACCCTTTGGTGGCGTTTTATACAAGCTGCAAAAAAAGAATTTGGTGGCATTTCATAAACGCTGCAGTAAAACGATTTATGGCAGCGTTGAAATAAGTGCAACTAAAAATTAGGTATTTTTAGCCGCGGGCTTTATAACAGCATTCATCAAAACGCTGCTAAAACTTTTAGTAGCGTTTTTTGAGCGCTACTAAAAATCAAAATTCTTGTAGTTGTGTTGACAGAGATCCAATTAGGTTCTCGGGGCGTCCCTCTAGAGGCACACCCATGTGGCCCAGCAAGTTCCTTTGGCTGACCATTGTTGGAAATCCATGTACGGTTTTAGTTGTAGAACATGCCATCTAATATGGTAGCTATAGTGGGCATAATATAATGGTACGTATGCTGGCTAAGATTAATATTATACTTGCAAATGTTTTCCACTGTGCACTACTAATAATATCAAATGGATTTCGTGTATCAGCATGTTTGACTATCGTAAGGAGAAATCTCCTCCAATTGTGTGCTTGCATTGTGAGTGTGCAGGGAGGCCTTATGGAAATTTCATTTTCCACAAAGCATTGTGGATTTCTTTTAAATACTTTTGCTTTCTTTTATAAAGATAAAACTGTTTTTGTATGCTCATACCAGTCCCATGATTGACCTGGAGTTTATTGTTACCTTTCTAAACTCTGGGTGCCCATAATTTTCCACACAGGTAGTCTAGAATTAGATTTTTCAAATAGTCAGATAGTAGATGTAGATTCGATATCTTTGAAATATCTGGATTGGCGATCGCATTCGTTTCACTTCAACATTCAGACTGACCTTGCTTAATACAACTTGATGGTGGTTCGATCTTCTGGATTGAAATCTTTTGAGCTTTGGCAATGGAGATGAAATATTGGATTGTCAAGCTCTCTCTCTTTCCATTGAAGTTAATGTTGGAGTTCATCAGTCGAAGATTTTCTTTCCGCTGTTGTGTATCTCTTATTATGTGATATTCATTATATCATTGTTGTATCGAATGTTGCATATCAATGATATATTCATTTTTTTCTTCCACTGTGTTGTTTACTTAATGCATCATAAGCTCCGGCGAACCAGATTCGACATTTGAATCTGCGGCATTCGAATATGGATGAAGTATTTGGTGCCAATTTTCGAAGGTTGAGTTAGGGTCGTCACAGTTATTATCATCAAAAGAGGGAGAATGTTGGCTCTTCAGTTTTGATTGCTGACAAGAATCTCAAACGACACAACGATTCATAAATCTGCAACTACTATGACGCCCATACTAAATAGGAATCTCAAACGACACAATAATTCATGAATCTGTGACTTCTACGATGACCAGACTAAACAACTCGATATTTGGTCCGTATATTCTATGTATTTAAACAAGAGTCATATATTATGTGTATAGAGTCAAGTGTAGTAGCTCTGTTAAGAACTTTCCTCAGGAATCATCATTCTCATTCGTATATTCACAAACAATTGCACTCGATTTGAAATTAATCATTTTCTAACTCACATGCACTCATGCTTCAGGAAAAACACAATTTAATCGACTGAACTAATGCCCTCATTTGACTGAACCTGTGAATAATTTTTTTAAATACACGGACCAAACGACTAATAGGCATCATTCAGTTGACTGAGTCTGTGCATTTTAACATGTATGTGCACAATGGAATTCACTCGACTGAATGCTATTAGGCAATCGACTGAAAACTACAATTGACAATTTTTTACTGAAAAGACGCTTCTTTTCTGAATGGATTTCTTCCTCTCCAAGTGATGCAGCAATTGCTGTTTGTAGAGATATCTTCACCAGTGGTTGTAACACACTGTCTTCTATAAATATTCTTGAGTTTCATTGTTCAAATCACTTAATTTTCCTTTCTCTCTTGATCTAACTTGAATAGCATTCTTCAAATCTACTGCGTACTTGATTTCTTACATTCATTGCTTACAATCTCACTTCCATATCTTACAAGCAATTCTAAGCTTCCCATTATTCATACACACACACTCATATAAATCACTCTTGAGGAAAATATTATAGGAAGGGTGTACTACAAGTGGCAAATTTGTGTTATTAGAACACACAAAGTCAAGATAATCTATTTTGTAATCAAGTCCTGATCGGTTTCTCAGGCGGTCAAGTCCTATTTTGTTGTTCAAGCGGTCAAGTCTTGTTTGATTGTTCATGCGATAAAGTCCTATTTGGTTGCTAAGACGGTGCGATACCTGTTCCTTCGGGTTAAGCGAAGGCTGCTAGTTTTAATTTTAGAAGGAGCCTGGGACTAGACGTAGAACAGGAGTTTGAACTAGTATAAAAATTCTTGGTGTCTTTTTACTTTAATGTTATTATTATTATTTTCCGCACTATTTATTTATTACATTTCATATTGCACGATCCTATAACATAGTCTCTTTTATTTGGTGTAGGAACAAGGTTATCTTATAACTGTAACATAGTTATCTGATATTTTATTATGGAAAACAACACTAGCACTACAACTTACACTAGCTTTCTTGATGGTCAATCTACTGCACGACCACCTCTATTTAATGAAGTGAACTATAAATATTGGGCTACTAGGATGAGAATTTATATACAAGCAAATAGTTATGAAACCTGGAATATTACTCAAACTGAATATAACACACCGACTATAGAATATTCATAATGGTCTAATACACAAAAAATGGATGCTTTTGCAAATGCTAAAGCTATGAAAATGTTATATTGTGCATTAGACAAGAATGAGCTTAATAGAGTAAACATGTGTAAGGCTTATGAAATTTGGCACACATTTAAAATTACACATGAAGGTACTAACAAAGTAAAATAGAGTAAAATCTTTATGCTCAAAAATTGGGTCCTGAATTTCAAAATGAAGCAAGATGAAACTATAAATGAAATGTACTCTAGATTTCAAGATATATATCATTCTTTTTTAGCCTTAATAGAAAAATATGCAAACTTTAATATTGTTTCAAAAATCCTCAACTCTCTAATTGGTGAGTAGGAAAGAAAGGTCTTAGCTGTCGTAGAAGCTAATGACATTTCAACCATTAAACCAGAAGAGTTGATAGGAAATCTAATGTCTTACGAAGTTAATCTCCAGGCAAAGCAAGTACCGACTCAAGCTAAGAAAAATACAACATTCCTAGCAGAAAAGGATGAATCAGATTCAAATGAGGAAGATATGGCATTCATTGCTAAAAATGTCAAAAAGTTTTTGAAATTTATAAAGAGCAACAAATTCATAAATAACTAGAACAGCTCCAGCAACAGCAACAATAACAATAGCAACAAACCATCATTGTTTGCTCTAGAATGTTATGAGTTGTAACAACCCGAGTTCCAGTAAGTCCGGGTTTATCACAAAAATACTAAAACCCAAATCCACCGAAGCCTGAGTTAGATGTCTGGTATCCTGCATATAGGCAAAGATAAATATACCAGAGCTCAAATAAATATCCCACATCGGAACTGAGTAAAATATCCTAATAAGTAAATACTCACCATGCTAATAATACTTTCTAAACAAGTGTCTCAAAGCTGGAAAATCTCCGCCATCTATCTAAGCCGTGGGATGATATGAGGAGGGGGTCAGAACTAAAGTTCTGGTGAATGGACAAATTATAAACTTCTCAGCATAATTCTACATATACCATTCTATTTCCATTTTATGTTAAGTTAGGTTTATTGGGTTTATAATACTCTCGCCTCTTTGCGTGAATCGTACCCATCTACTCCCTAGTCGACCAAGACCTAATAACCAATACATATATGTAACTACATGCCCAAAGTCCGCATCGGTCCTAGGTATTACCCATAGTACTTTCTGTGTCCTCCTTGAAAAGGACACCATCGTCTCGCTATTAGAGCGTACTATAACTACATCTGTAAAGGACAACTTCATGTGGCCTATAATATAGATGTTCCATCGTCTACTATGAAAATGTGAAACTGCATCCGCACTAGCTTATTCTAGTGCTCGAACATCAGCAATGCACCATACAGTGTGTACCTTGAGGACTACATGTAATCTTTCTGTTAACTCCTTGCATTCTACCAACAAGGTCAACCTTGTACGGAACTCAATAGGAGATTTTCTATATATGTAAAGGTCCTCTTTGTTAGGCCTACGATACAAATATTCTACTTGGTCTGCCTCTATTCATCGTGACTATGACCCTACGCAGCCCTCCCTCAACTAATCGAAAGACCTTTCAAGAGCTAAGTGGTTGTGCCCAACTACAAACATTCTAGGCATCCAATTGGCTGTGCCTCTCATCCAATTCTCGATAGTGTAAGAATCATTGGCCTGTTGGTTTAACCCTAGTCTTTCCCCAACTCGCTCTGAGTGATGATGGCTGATACCCGCATGCGACTATTCTTGTGGGTACTGCCCACTGTAACCTACTCGTAAACGGGAGTACGGTGGCATACGAATATCCTACTCCATCGCCAAACTTTTGACGGCCTACAAAAGTTTGCTTTGTTAGGCCTGTAATGCAAAAGCAGTCATGGCATACTCTCTTGATGAAGCACCTACAGACCATCCTCCAGGGGTGCAGCTTCGATAGGCCTACACCAGAGGGCCATCCTAGAGTATTCTCACGTCCCGTTGAAGACTCATACTTCCATCTAGTCCAAATTGACTAAGTTGGACGGGCTCTTTCTGTACTAAAAATTTGCGATGAACTACTTCGTTAGGCTCTTTATCTAGATTCTCTTTTGGCTACTCCAAACACACCTTACCATTTTATTAGACCCTACGTCTAATATTTATTATGCATTTAGTTTACTTTTCTTATTCCATTTGCTACTTATTTATCCTAATCGGTGTACCCAACCCATCCACATGTGAGACCATATCAGTCCTATACCTGAAAGGGAACACTGCTGGTATGGGCTATTGCGATTATTTTTGCTTATTAACTTAATCCAAGATCTAAGTGTGATAAAATAATCCTCTTCTATTTCTTTCTTTTTAATAATAACCTACGCGTTACAATTATACTAGCAATTGTCACTTTTATATTCTTTTCTTTCTTTTATAACCTACATGTTATAAATGTTATTATAAGTGTCTCTTTTCTATTCTAATTTATCTTCTTTTATTATGATACTAAATTTTCTGTGGTTCTCTTATATTATATAACAGTCTTAACTTGGGACTACGTCCACCTGTCATAAGTTACTTATCATAATAACTGCTTTACTTTGTACTCTACTATCTACGCAATAAATGCAGATCTAGTCATATTTTATGTTTATTATTTTTAGTCTTGTCAAATAATTAACTTGATTATTTCTTTTTCTTTAGTTTTTTTAATGCTTCACGTTATTCTCTTTTATTCTGGGAAGTAGTTCTATTCTATTTGATTGGTTACAAAAACTGTGCTAAAAATCCATTTCCATATTTTAATACTAAATAATGCTATCAACAATAACCGTAACTGCAAGATATTCCTTTTATTGTTTCTTTAATTTTTGGGTAATGCAAAATACAATAATGTCACTATTTTGCACCAATTCCATTTTTCTTGCTTTTATTCTTGCAATTACATTTATCATTATCCTTACAATATTAAACTATGGAAATGTATTCCCTTTTCTAAACCAACCAACTAATCTATGAGTAACTTCCCAATCAAGTTATTAGACTTTCCTTTTTAAATTCATTTCTCCCATTTTAACTTAATTTACTGTAAATTTCTCACTTTTAGGCTTATGCCTTTCTCTACAACTTCTAAGCCTAATATAACTTATATTTAATTGGGTTCCTTTTCTCTTTTTTCCATATAATTAACATTTAAATATATGTACACTTTTCTTACAAAATTTACAGTTTTAAAATAGCTAGCTAGTAGAACCAATTATTGAAATTAGTCCTAACGCTGAATTAAATATTTAATAGGAATTTAACGATATTGTATATCATAAACATAAAAGAGATATAATTTAAATCCACTCATCTGTCGTCCTTAGCTTTTATCTATGGCTTTCCTTAATCTGCTACTAAGGCGTTTGATATTTTTGTTAAAAAGATCTTCTCTCCAGAAATATTTTCTATTTAGGGTTCAACCTCAGGCAATGAACCCAACTGGGAGAAAATCTGATTGTGAGAGAATAACTAGGCTTAGGATTCTACTTATAGCGGAACTTGGGAATCTAAGGCTATTGGATGTTTGGATTGAATATGTTGCAACCACGTCGCAGGCTCGCTGCAAATCATTGGATCTAGTAAACAACCCTTCAAATCATATGAAAATGAACTTTGGATCCATCGGCTCGCTCCTGGATGTTTTTACATCCAGGTGGGAAATGCAGGTCGACTTGGGGGATTTGCGGGTCGACCTAGGGGATTTGCGGGTCGACCTATAGGTCGAGCTGACCTCGGCAAGAGTCGACCCATAGGGTCCTTCGTTTTTTTCTCGTTTAAATATATATATATATATATATATAATTATTTTATTCCGATATCTTATTCTCTCATAACTTCTTCATATTAACTTGGATTTCGACAAGTTATATATGAAAATTGATTAGAAAATCGCCACAAACACAATGGTAGAATTTTCGAGGCCATATTCTGAAAATTCCAAAAATTCTTATTTTCACTGTTCATAGTTATTTGATTATTTAATTATCTAAAAATGCAAAGTATTACATTCGCCCACCCTTTAGGAAATTTCGTCCCCAGAATTCAACAAGGGTAAAACTATGAAATTCCTCCCATCAATCACTTCCATTTTGTGTACATATAATTTTGCGACCATCCGTATTCTTGTGCAAAGTGCCATTCGAGATAAAACATATGCATGTATATGAATTTCTAAGCAGTACCTTCTGTATGAATGCTTTTCTTCTTTAAAAACTCCCATTTAACGTATGATGCACACATCCTAAATATACTTGTAATTTTTATATAAATGCAATCTTTTGAAACTCAAAACATTTTTCGTCTAAATTTTCCCGCACTCCTACTGAATAGGGGCGTAATTTAACGACTTTTACATCCAAATCCTACCACACAACTTTTCATATTTGAATTTCAGAAAATCTAATTTTTTCCAAACTCGATTTCTAATTTCAAAAAGAAGGTAGAAAATGGGAACCCTCACATTTACCGTTTTACTTTTGCGCACCTCTTTCTCCGTACTTGGAACTTATGCCGCTATTCTACAAAAATCTCTATTTTCTTTCCCAAGCATGGTTTACATAAGAAAAACTTTCTTTCCAAAAAAATTCCCAAGCTTAATTTTTGGAAAGAAAATGTATTTTTCTTTCGCAATTCTCATTTATTTTTACTGACATTTCTATCGCTTTCTTTAGATTTTACTGTTTTTGTTTTTATCTGCTTTTACTTTTTTATTATTATTTTGTCCTATGTCCTTATTCTTTTCTTGTGAATATCACAAAAACATAGAGAAAAAAGCATCTTACTAATCATCATCGATTTAATATTATAGGACCTAATGCTTACATAGGAGTACAATGTCATAACTAAAAGAGAAAACAAGTCATGCTATAAAGCAATACTTGATAGGTAAATATAGCAGCTAAACACAGCTATCATCTAGGGCTAGGAGGCCTAGGACCATGTCCACACTGACACAAAAAGGTCCTACTCTAGGAATCCAAGTAACTCATATGCTCTTCCTGCCGCCTACTACTCATTACTAACTTACGATGTATTACTCACGATGAATAAGATCTATTCATCTCTTCCACTATACACTCAAAATGGAATAACCAAGTCTCATTTACTACAATTAATAAGGATTTAAATCTATGAAGTCTCTATCTAAAAAGACAACAAAGCTTGGGGAAATTTTCTCTTTACCTTTACCTTCCATTTATCCCCAACTAAAGTCTACCTATCCCAACCACGTGTGTCTTACTATCTTACTAATATCACTTCACTATTCTACTATAGTCTACACACATGAAGCAAGATTTCTATGTTCTCACTAGGGTCCTATACACTTTACATGAACTTTTATTATTACACTAAAAGTAATTACCGCTATCGCTTACGTAGCCTTACACTTTTCCCATCACACCTGGGAAATGATTCCTATCTACTTCAAGAAGTTTGGTTTGGTATTTATCATTTCATTTCAAAAATTAAAGCTTTTAATATTTTGGAACATCAAATTCCAAAATCCTGGCCTTTGAAAGTTTTACTTTCAAGTTTCTATTAAATTTAAAGGTACTTGGTTACTTAATATTTTATCTTTCTAGACTTGCATCTTTACAACTCTTTGAATTTAAATTATTCTTCAAACCTGGGGGGGGGGGGACTTACAAATTCTAAGTTCCAACTTATTCTTCTTTTCCTTTTAAATACCTTTACAGCTTTCCATAAATAAAAATTTGGATTTTTAAATTTAACTGTTTATTAAGATTTTCTCTTCCAAAAACTTATTTACTTTTTCACCAGACCATTTTTCTTTAAAACATGCTTTGCTTATCCTTAAAACATTTTTTTGACTTCCAAAAATGTCCTCACATGTTTTCAAAACATCTTCAATTGATAGATTATCAAATTTATGAAAACTGGAGTGGACAAGACAATTATTGTATCAAAAATCCCTTAACTTTCATACTCTTCCAATTACATAACCTTAGAGGAGTTTCTAACTTACTACAAATGGGGACTTTCTACAAAGGCAAGCATCCATTGCGCATAATCAATGGAAAAATATGAAGTTTCCATTGCTTAGCTTCCTACTAAGTCTCTCCATAATATTCCTCCTAACTAACACTGTCTCCAATTATTACACTTCTTATTACACCTAATGGTTTTATACCTTAATGTATTGGAACTACTTTTTTTTATAAGAAACCATTAATGCTAAAACCTTCTATGAATCCTTTAAAAGAGGCTATACAAAATATTGTGCTTCCATACCTATGCATCTCTTTCACGTATTCCTTATAACTTGCACAAAACATCTTTATTTGTGATTTGGTTTCATAGAAAATTATATCCTTATTTCATTTGATTCCAATAGATTAAAGTATGTTTAATCTATATTCACTTGCAATAGACATTTCCTATAAGTTTATTAGTTTCTTAATATTTAACATACATCCTTTTTTTTAGAAGAGCTCATTTTCAAAATTGTTTTAATATTTTCATAACTAGAAAACATTTCCATATGCTCATTTTAAGTGTTCTTGCAAACCACTTTATTTTTATGCTTAGAAATTATCTTCAAAACACATTTTTTTAATTGGGTCAAAACAAATGTTGCGTAAAACACCGTTACTACAACCCAAAAATACTAGTGTATGGATTCAATTAAAACAAATATTAATAAATCTCATATGCTATGTAAAAACATTTCCTTTGGGAGTCACCTACAATAACAATAGTGTCATAGTCTATGCTTCCTTTATTTTCCACGAAAACATATAATACAACAATAAATGTTGTAACCTTCGTTTTCGACACTTAACACACTCCAGATATTTATATTTAAAATCTTTGTTTACCTACAAAGAAACTAGCGAGCTATACATGCTTTATAATTCTTCAAAAAAATTTCACTTTTAACAAAATTTTCATCACATAAAAACCAATTTAAATTTCATACCACTTTTTTTTCTATAATCCAATATTTACTTCCTCAAACATATTAACAATTATATTTTTCAACTTTTCAATTCCAAAAGTTTCATTTTATTGGGCTAGACATAAAGTACATTTTCTTCTTACTACCCTTCGAATACCCTTCCTAAACCTTGGTAATCTCATTTCCTTACTAAAATCTCTTATTCCTTCCAAAATAAAAAATATTCTCCTTACTATCCCTAGGGAACTTTCACACTTCCTATAACATATGGATACAATCTTCTCTTAAAACATAGGTTATTGTAAACTATAAATCGGTAATAACCTAGGGCTCAACATCCTTGGGTCATCCCGAACCCAGCTAGCAAAATGTGCACAAATGTACTTCTAAAAACTTTCCATATGTTAAAATCTATAATTGGGGACTATTTGGTTATTAGTACATAATATACTTATATTTTATTCAAAAATACAAATACGTTCACTCATATTTCCTAATTTACTTAGGATCTACTAACCAAAGCTCTGATACCAAATGTAACAACTCGAGCTTCGGTGGGTCCGGATTTTTTGCAAAAATGCTAAAATCCAAATCCACTGAAGCCTGAGTTGGGTGTTTGGTATCCTGCAAATAGGCAAAGATGAATATATCAAAGCTCTAATAAATATCTCACAACGGAACTGAGTAAAATATAGTAATGAGTTAATACTCACTGAGTAATAACACTTTCTAAATAAGTGTCTCAAAGCTGGACAATCACTACTATCTATCTAACCTATGGAATGATATAAGGAGGGGATTAGAACTAAAGTTCTGATGAATGGACAAATTATACAGTTCTAAGCATAATTATACATATACCGTTCTATTTCCATTTTCTATTATATTAGGTTTATTGGGTTTATAATACTCTTGCCTCTTTGCGTTAATCGTACTGTAACTACATCAGTAAAGGATAGCTTCATGAAGCCTACAATAGAGATCTTCCGTCGTCTACTATGGAAAATGTGAAACTGCGTCTGCACTAGCTTATACAGGTGCTTGGATATCCACAATGTACCACCCAGTGTGTACCTTGAGGACTACATTTAATCTTTCTGTCTACTCCCTGAATTCCGCCGATAAGGTCTACCTTGTACGGAACTCAATCGAGGATTTTCTATGTCTGCAAAGGTCCGCTTCCTTAGGCCTACAATACAGAAATTCTACTTGGTCTGTCTCTTTTCTCATCATGGATATGGGCCCACGCATCCCTCCGTAACAAATAGAAAGACCTTTCAAGGGCTAAGTGGTTGTGCCCTACTGCAGACAATCTAAACATCCAATTGGTTGTTCCCCTCATTCAATGTCTCGATAGTGAAAGAATCATTGGCATGTTGGTTTAACTTTAGTCTTTTCCAAGCTCACTCTTACTGATGATGGATGATACCCACATGCGACTCTCCTTTTGGGTCCAACCCACTGTAATCTACTCGCAAGCAAGAGTACGATGTAATACGAATATCCTACTCCATCACCAACCTTTTGACTACCTATAAGGGTCCGCTTCGTTAGGCCTACAATGCAAAAGCAATCAAGGCGTACTCTCTTGATGGAACACCTATAGACCTGCCTTCAAGGGTGCAGCTTCGTTAGGCCTACCCTAGAGGGCCATCCTAGAGTATCCTCATGTCCCGTTGAAGTCTCACACTTCCTTCTAGCCTAAAATAACTAAGTTAGATGTGGTATTTCTATACTAAAAATCTGCGATGAACTGCTTCATTAGGCTCTTTATCCAGCTTCTCTTTAGGCTACTCCAAACGCACTTTACCATTTTATTAGACCCTGTGTCTAATCTTCTATTATGCATTTAGTTTACTTTTCTTTTTCTGTTGGCTACTTATCTACCCTAATCAACATGCCCAGCCCCACCCACATGTGACACCATCAGTCCTGGACCTAAAAGGAATGCTGCGAGTATGGGCCACTTCTATTATTTTTGCTTATTAACTTAATCCAAAATCTAAGTTTGATAAAATAAGCATCTTCTATTTCTTTCTTTTTAATTATAACCTACGTGTTACAATTATACTTGCAATTGTCACTTTTATATTATTTTCTTTCTTTAATAACCCAAGTGTTATAAATGTAATTGCAAGTGTCTCTTTTCTATTCTATTTTGCCTTCTTTTATTATGATACTAAATTTTCTTCCGTGTTCTTATATTATATTACAGTCTTAACTTGGTACTACGTCCAACTGCAATAAGTTACTTATCATAAGAACTGATTTACTTTGTACTCTACTATCTGCGCAACAAATGCAAATCTAGTCACATTTTCTGTTTGTTGTTTCTAGTCTTGTCGAATAATTAACTTGATTATTTCTTCTTTTTTGATTTCTTTAATGCTTCTCGTTATTCCTTTTTATTTTGGGAAGTAGTTCTATTCTCTTTGGTTGGTAACAAAAACTATGCTAAAAAGCCATTTTCATATTTTAATACTAAATAATGCTATAAACAATAACCCATAATTGCAAGATATCTTTTATTGTTTCTTTAATTGTTGGGTAATGCAAAATACAATAATGTCTCTATTTTGCACTAATTCCATTTTTGTTACTTTTATTCTTGCAATTACGTTTATCGTTATCTGTACATTATTAAACTATGGAAATGTATTCCCTTTTCTAAACCAACCAACTAATCTATCACTAACTTTCAAATCAAATTATTAGATATTCCCCTTTATAATTCATTTTTCCCGTTTTAATATAATTTACTATAAATTTCTCACTTTTAGGCTTATGCCTTTCTCTACAACTTCTAAGCCTAATGTTACTTATATTTAACTGGGTTTCTTTTTTTCCATACAAATAACATTTAGATATAAGTACACTTTTCTTACGAAATTTACAGTCTTAACATAACTATCTAGTAGAACCAATTGCTGGAATTAGTCCAAATGCTGATTTAAATATATAATGCGAATCTAAGGATATTGTATATTATAAACATAAAAGAGATATAATTTAAATCCACCCACCTTTTGTCCTTAGCTTTTATCCATGGTTTATTTTGGGTTCAGCCTTAGGCAATGAACCCAATTGGGAGAAAATCAGATTGTGGGAAAATAGCTAGGCCTAGGGCTCTATTTATAATGGAGTTTGGGACGTTGGATTTTTGAATTGAATATGGTGCAACCACATCACAGGCTCGTTGCGAATCATTGGATCCAGAAAATAACACTTCAGATCGCACGAAAATCAACTTTGGATCCATCGGATCGCTTTTGGACTTTTTGTCGTCTAGGCGGGAAATGCGGGTCGACCTATAGGCCGACTCAACCCCGGAAAGGGTCGACCCATTGTGTCCTGTATTTTTTTATTTTTAAATATGTATATTTTTATTTTATTATGATATCTTATTCTCTCGTAACTTCTTCATATTAACTCGGATTTCAACAAGTTATATGGAAATTGATTAGAAAATTGCCTTGAACATAATGGTATAAGTTTTGAGGCCATACTCTGACAATTCCAAAAATGCTTGTTTTCACTGTTCATATCTAAAAATGCGAAGTGTTACATGAGTGTCATAAGAAAGGTCACATCAGGATAGACTGTCCTGATAAAAAAGACAAATATAAGCATAAGAAAGACAGATTCAAAACAAAAGCCTTCTTTGTCACTTGGGATGATTTAGAATCATCTTCACTATCAGATGGTGACTTAGGTAGTGATATGGAACAAGTCAATGAATGTTTTATGACCACAAATGATGAGGTGAGTGATCTAACTTTTAATGATTTATTGGAAATAAACTTTGAATTAGTTGACAAACTAAGAGACATCAAAAGGAAGTAGAAAGAAATTTCTGAAAAATTAAATAGAACTGAAATTGAAGTAGATATGTCAAGAGACGAGAAACAAATTTTAGAAGAGGAACTTGAAGTTACTCAAGAGTCTTGTTCTAATATGAAATCTCAACTCTCTATGTTAAATCAAGAGACAGAAACTCAGAAAGAAAAGAATGATACTCTATTAATTGAAAATCATGATCTTAAAGATAATGTTAAAATTTTGGAATTAGATAATTCTAGTCTTAAAAAATTTTGATGATATTATTAAAAATTTGTCCAATTTTAACAAAGGTAAAGAAAATCTTTCTAAACTTATAGAAAATTCTCAGACTGTTTCAAATAAAAGAGGAATAGAATATAAACAGGTCTCAAAATTTATTTCAAAGAAAAGGGATTCATTATATAACAATTTTGAATGGAATAAAATTGAAAAACCAATTTCAAAATTTGCAAATTGTTCTAAATCAATTAAGATTTGGGTTTCTAAAACAAATAATTCTTTGATTAGAGATAGATATTTAAAATATTTTATAAAAACTGGTCATGAAAACACATATTTTATTCTTAAAAGGAATTCTAAACCCTCTTAGGTTTAGCTTCCCAAGACCTAGCTCTTAGGACCCAAATAAAATGGTGGGTACCAATGTTAATTTTATATTTTGCAGATACCACCAAAAAAGAGAGGAAAATTGATATTAAACAGTGGTTGTTCGAAATACATGAAAGGAAACAAAGAGATGCTAACAAATATTACCTACTTAGATGGAGGTTCTAGCACATTTGGAGACAATTCCAAAGGATATATCATCGGCAAAGGCGATGCGACCAATGATGGTATATCCAATTTACCTCTTACTACAAATGTTTTATTAGTTAAAAAATTAAAACATAATTTACTTAGTATCATTCAATCGTGTGACAAAGGATTCAATATTTCTTTTTCTCAAAATAAGTGTAGCATTTTTGATCAAAATAAAAATCTTATTTTTGAAGGTTTTAGAAATAAAAATATATATTTTAAATATGAATATAATTTACAATACAAATACGTGTTTAATAACTAAAGAAAATGATTCTTGGCTATAACACAAGAGATTTTTCATATTAATTTCAAAGCTATTAACAAATTATCTAAAAATAAATTGGTAAAAGGTTTACCAAAAATGAATTTTAAAGTAGACAGTATTTATGATTGTGACGATCCGGAATTTTTAAGCCTTTAAGTCGAAATATTTAATTGATTTTGAATATTCAATAGAGTAATTTTAACTTAAATTTTAAATATCACAATTTATTTGATGATTAAATTATTCAATTAAATAATTTGGAATTGGGTGAAATATGAAATTTGAAGTTTTAAGCCTGTTAAAAATAATTTGAAGGCTTGAAAATTCTATATTGATAGCGCTGAAAACAATAAAAGTTGTAAAATTAAAATTAACAGTGGTTTGGTCAGTTTTAAAAATATATTGTTTAAATTGAATTTAAAAATAGCCTTCCGAGGCACAGTCTCGGAATTTGACGAAACCAGTTCCATTAGGTCCGTAATATTGACTTATTACCGGATTTCAAATCTCGTAGCGCTTGGAGTTATCGTGTGACAGTATGATACGTAAACGCACTGAAGTTAAATCGAATATTTAATTTAAATAAAATTGATTTGGCCGGTCAAAGATATTTTAACTTCCCATCAAACACTGTAGTAGTTCCTTCTCCAGTACGCCTTCCTCAACATTTGATCACGTCCATTTTTGTTTTTTTTTCTTCTGAGTTCCAAAGCTTTTCAAAGCTTCTGCGAGAATCCAAATCTCGTTCGTTCCTTAATAAAAACAATATAAATATAGATTGTGTACAGCCGAAGCCTTCTTCTAAATCAATTTCCAAGCCCTTCCCTATTCATATGTGAACCAGTCCCAAATTAATTCACGAAAACGAAAATCGTGCCGACCCTTCCCTCAAATCGAAACGCAACGATAGATATATAGAGAGAGGGCCGCTCGCTCGCACGGCACAAGGCAGAGATTCGTGAAACTCGCGGCGATTGAGAGTTTCATTTCGCAATTAGGAGGCAGAGTCGATTTGGGAAGGGATTTGTGGTGTTTGAGGTTTGCGTACGCGAATGCTGGAGGGAGGAAGTCGCGACTTTCACGACCTGGGGTTGCGACGAGCGATGGTGGAAGTCACGACAACGTGAGGCGACGTATGACGTCGATGTCGGGTCGCGTGGATGGGTGATAGCGGCGCCGTGAGGCTGGGTTCAAGATGTTGACCTCAGCATCAGGTTTGGCATACGTATTTCTCCACTCGGGGTCATGTACGACAATAAGGTATGGATTTTTTTTTCTTTAAAAATTTCTGTATATATATACTTGTAGTTATAAGGATGTTAGGAATTTCAATAGCAATAAACTATATGTTCAGATTAAAATTTAATATATGTGTATGGATAGAAAAAGGGGGTGAAAATGTTTACTGTTTAAGTTTAAAATCTCGGAAGTCAAACTTATATATATATATACTAGAAATTTATATGAGACTTTAGAAGAAAAAAAGAGTTTATAAGGAATTGGGGATAAGATTATATAGTTGACTCATTTAATTTATTTGGTTACTAAAAGAAAGAGAAGAATTAGTAAAACTAATCAATAGTTAAGTTAAATAAATAAATTGTTTGACTAATTTAAATATTAATAAATTATATAATAATTGTGCAAGGTCTGAATCGTGAAGGAAACAAGCTGGTTGGTTTGGATTGAAAATTAAAACAAAGGTGAGTTAATCTCACTCAGTTGAAATTTAAATTTAAATGATCAAAATTTAAATAATTGTTTGAATGGCTGAATTGATTGATGTGATATATTATAGTATAATTTGAAATTGGCATATTATTTGATGCTAACATTTGTGGATGCAGGGAAAACAGGTTGGAGGGATCCAACTGGACCCCTCAACTTTTATTTAAATTATTTTATATTCTCTGTTCTGATTGTTTGATATTCTATAATGAATTATGTGGATGCTTGGAATGCTATGGCTTGGTTGATATAATTGGGTATGATGAATTACCAAAAAACATATAAATTTGATTCTGGAAATGAAAATAAAAGAAGTGAAATTGCAAGTAAAATAATTTTAGAAAAGTTGAATAAATTTATGAATGAACTGGAAAGGAAATAAAGTGACATTAAAATTTTAATAAATATATCTTGAGTATGGGAGGAAAATTTAAATAAAAAGAAAGTTAATGAAACTTAATCTTCAATGTTATTAGTTAAAAGAAATAAACAATTATTTTAAATTTAGGAATTAAATTATCCTAGAAGAATAAAGAGGAAATGAGAAAAATCTATATCTCAGTTAAAGATCTAAAATCAAACGGGTAATAATAACAACAATAATAAAGTCCATAATTAATGAATTTTGAAATAAATTGATAAGTAAATAATTTATTTCAAATAAAATAAATTGGCAATCAATTTGGGAAATTGATTTAAGTGATTGAAATTGGAAATTTCTCCCTGGATAACCAAGTATGTTTCAAAGTAAATTATTTTTTTAAAATATAAATTAAAAGTTTAAAGTTTGTTTTGAGAAGTATGTTTTGAAAATTTACTATTTCTAATATTTAAATTCTAAAGTAAGTATTTCCTTTAAATCTATTATGGTAGTAATTATTTAAAGAGTGACTTAGTATTTGTTTTTTAAAAAAAAGTGAAAATTTAGTTTTATATTTTATTTAGTAACCTTATTTTCAAATATTAATATCGTATGTCTTCTTAACAAATTCTGGAAGTAGTTTTAACTTAAATGTTTTAAAGTATATTTCAAAGTAAAGTGTTTTTAAATTATTTTTAAAAATCTAGTTTGTGCTTGGTAATTTTCAGAGGAGATAGAAAATATTTGGGAAAGTTTATTCTGGAAAGAAAGATGGTTTTAAAACTGTTTTCAAAGGATTGAAAATAGAAAATATATCTTGGGAAGATATTTTGAGGTTAATAAATAATTTGGGAAATTATTTATTGTGTGATGGATGTTGTGAATATTAATTGATAGTTAAATAACCGACTATCAATATTGGACAACTGCGTTGATCGTTTCGAAGAGACCGGGATCGTGATTTATTTCTCGAAAACCACTTCGATCCGGTTTGTATGTTTCGTGCGAAAAACGTGTTCGAAGTCGAAGATGGAGCAGTGAAGTGCAAGGGCTAGTCGCTACTAATCCTGAGGATATTTCAAAAATGGATGTAGTAGGAATAGTGCCTTCGGTTCCGTTCGAACCCGGGACGGACTTGTATGGACGTATGCTTGCGAAACATCGTCAGGTGGACGATGGGCATTCTAAGTGAAAACGTTCTAAAGGTAACGTTTAGCCTCAGGCCTCATCAAATGGGAATGACTGAAAATCAGGGGATATGCAGCAAGGTTAGGTGGGTCATGCCCAAGCAGGACAAGATATTTCCCCTGTCTAGATGTCCCTTTTTATATATTTCGGCTTAGTGGGTGGTTGGTCGCGCCAACCATGGGGTTTATCTTGTTCGGGACTGTTCAGTAAGGAATGGTTCCGGCCTTGTGTTGCAGGGGATGAAGGGAGTAATCCTCGGTACGGTGATCTAGGCCCCGTACTGTGGTAGGTGGTACCCTAGTGCCTAGTCATTGTTGGAAATCCATTCTCCCTACGAGCCTTGTACGAGTTTTGTTTGTATTACCCACTCTGTGGCTAGTAGCTGGAATTTAATCATGTAACAATTTCGGCTATTTTATAAGTATTTGTATATAGACCCTATTATAATATCAGAGGATTTCTATAAAAATTGTTTTAGCTATCGTAAGGTAAAAACCTGACATGTTTATTTGTGGCGTGGTCTTACGAGATGCTTTTGTTTTCAAAGGATTTTGAAACTTTAATAATCAATTGGGTGTGATTTTCTCACGCTGGTATTCCAGACTGACTCGGGTATTATTTAACTGTAATGCTCGGGTCAGACCGAGTATTATAGAATACAGGATATGATGCTGTGGAGCTAAGGAGACGAGCTGGATTGACGATACGTATAGTCGTACTTGTATATATATATTTCCCCTGTTGAGTTGTTGTGTACCCATTGTATGTTATTGATGTGAGCTGTGACTGATGTATTCTGATGATGTAATGTATGTAAACAGATATATTTGATTTTGAGTAAAGATTATTTATTATCTATTATATTTTATTCCGCTGCGATGGTTAGATTCTGTTGTTGATTTTGTTTTCTCTTCTTCTACCTCTTCTTCTTTAACCCAAATGGTTCGTATTTCTGTGCAACTTGAGTTGATTGTTGTAGAATAGTATTGACTCAAGGGGTACGGATTTGCGGGCTGTTACAGTTGGTATCGGAGCGTTGGTTGGTGATAACCTTGGCTCTGGTGGGAATTACTCATAAATTAGAGTCCATAGTACTCTATAATGAGTGTGAGCGTATTAATAGATATGAGCGCGTATTTGTTAGTGAATATAAATTGTTTTAATATTGTGTTGGTTGATTTATTGAGTGGCATATGAACCTTCGTCGACACAGTCTGCGCAACTGTATTGAAAGGGTTTCTACACACTTGAATAGAACAATCGACATGGTATTGTTTTAAATGTGGGTGAATGAAATAATTTTACCCAAAATATATTTTGATATAAATAAAAGTTTTGTAAACTATTTAGCTATTATATGGTTGCTTGGATGTTAGAAATGATAATATTAAAGTATTATCATTGTTAAGTGAAAATTTAACTAGAAATTGAAAATATAACCGAAGTTTAAGGGAATAAATTCATTATGAAATGAAACATATAAATATGAATTATAATTGTAATTTATAAATTGAAATATAATCAAAAAAGAATTTGTATTAGCATAAGCTGTGCAAATGAATCATAGTAAAATTGATTTAAGCAGGATTGGAAAATTTAAATCCTGGAGATTTTAGTAGTGTTTTGAAAATAAATAATAGCACAATTGTTTTGGAGATATTTCTGAAAGGAAATTGTTTTAAAGGGATTTTGAAAGTGATATAGCATTGAAATCATTTGGATTATTGGAAAATAATTCTGATGATGACGGCCGCATCATCAGTATTCATTTTCGAATTCCTAAGTGATGGATTGCTGCCAAAAATTGATTTGCTCTGAAAAGCTAGTTGTTTTTGAAAATTTTAAAGGAAATTTGTTGGGAATAAAACAAGATTGGTTTAATTTTTGAGAAATGTGATGTGATGTGAGATGATGGAGATTTCAAATCAATTTGAAACTAAAGCCGGAAGTTTAAAAATCCTAATAGGATGGGTTGTAAGCTTATAAAATTGAGATGAGTTGTAAATCAGGAAGGAAATATAGGCTGTGAATGTTGGAATTAAATAAAGTGAGAAGTTGTAAAATTGAAATTAACTTGGATTGGGAGAACAAAATTTAACTGGATTAAAATAAATTGAATAAGCTGAAATAATATCCAGTTATATCCAAATTAAGTTGAAATCGAATTGAGTTGAATAAATCAGAGTTGAAATAAAATTGAATTGGAATAAAAATTCAGCTGAATTATTGAATGGAATTAAATACTTACCTGGATAAATGAAAATAAATTGGATAAGACATGAGAATTTAAATAAATAAACCAAAATAACTTATAAGAGAGTTAAAAATCCATAGAAATAAAATATGCTTGGACTATAAATAAATAGCAGGCTTGAGTTAAAAATAATGGATGAATATATTCAAGCCTAGAATGAGTGTGATTGCATGACATATAAGTTGTGACTTATAAAATTTAAAATGGAATACAATGCCCAAAATCAATATTTTGATAAATTGAAAAATGAAATGAGGATCCAAACTTGAAGTATAAAATAAATATTGAACTTAAGAAAATTAAATGGAGTGATATTTGGAATAAAAATTCAAGTGTTGGTTTATGAATAAGGGGAGAACTAGTTGGATAATAAATTAGTTAATGGAATTGAATTGTAAGTTTATGATGAAGTTGGAAATAAACTCAAGTTATAAATTAAAATTGATTCAAATTGTTGATGAAGTGCAAGTAATTGAGAATGAGGTTGAATTGTGAGTTAGTAAATTGGATGGTAAATTAAAAGTGAATAATAGAATCAGTACTTGAGTTATTAATTAAAATTAGACTTGAAGTGTAAAAAAAGTAAATATAATTAGGGAAGTATAGAATGAAAATGAAATGGATTAAAATAGTAATGGGATGAATTGCAAATAAAAATCCGAATAAGCGGAAATAAATTGGAAATGGCCATGTAATAAATTGGATGAACTGAATCTGAAAGGTAAATTTGATAATAACCAATCAAATGAAATTGCAAATTTAAAATGAGATTGGATTGAAATAGAATCAAGTGAAAATAAATTTTTAATCGAAATAAAATTCGGTGAGTTATGAATAATATTAATGGAATTAAATTCCAGAATAAATAATTGTAAACCATTTAAAATTATTAAAGGATTAATATAACTTGAGACAATAAGGAAAATAGAATGTTTCGAGTTTATTAGAATGGTTTAAGTGAATGTGGATAAACTAATTATATTAAATAAATGATGGAATAAATAAGAATAAAATGAAATGTGGTTTAAAAACGTTGAGAAATGGTTATGAAATGAAATAGCTTGGATTGTTTTTGAGCTAAATAAATAGTTCCGAATAAACAGATGTGAAATGAAATGTAAATGAATGGATTGTGGATGAAATTCAAATAGAGTGTGTCGAGCTAAATAAATGGTCGTGAATGAATTTAAATTAAAAGAAAATTTAATTGGCAATGAAGATGAACCAAAATTGTTAATGGTTTTGAATGAACTGGTTTGGATAATACAGTGAGATGCAAAGTGAATGGATTCAAATCTGAAATGCAATGAAAATGAGAATATATGGATCATGAATAAATTTAGAAACGGAATAGAATTGAGTTGAAATCCCTTTAAAATTGGTATAAATCATGAATGCTTATTTATTCACCTAGACTTTGTCAAATTGCAAAGAATAAATTATTATTGAATGTAAATGGAAGTAATTAAAATTCTATGAGTCGATAGAAGTAAAATAAATTAATTTTGAAATCAATTGAATTTAAATATGAGTTCAGTTTGCTTAAGAATAAATTAAATATAAGCAATTGAGTTTTAATTTATTCAAATTGTTGAAGCTGTGTACGAATCGATGGAAGACCATTCAAATGTAATGAAAATGGTTTGTAAATAAGTTGAAACAGTTGAATTTGCTTGGAAACTATATAAATAGCTTACAGAAAATGTTGGGTATGAGTTTCTTTTAGAATTCATATGTTTTAACTATTACAAATAAGTGATATGCTGTTAAACTTCATATATTTGGCACTTACATGTTTAAATTGAGTAAGTACAGGTACCTGGAAGCCATATGGCTGGATTTGGGTTGAGCTATTTGCTAAAAATAATAAGCCGCTTGCTTAAAATGCTAAATAAAGTACGCCTACGCAATTAAAATAGGAAATATGAACTGTTTTTGGTTTTTCCGACTGTGTGGGTCGATGTATATATATTTATCTCTTTTGTCAAATTGGAAAAGCTCCTCCGTACAAAGGGGACTCTGCCAAAAATTTTCGAAAATTTTGGGAGTTAGAAAATTTTTGAAAATTTTGGAAAATTTGTTAACGACAAACGAATTCAAATTGAAAACTAAAATAAGTTAGTAAATGAAACCAATTTAAAATAATGACATAATTAGTTATAAATGGAAGATAAAATTAAATGTTTAAAGTTGAAAATAAATTGAATTCATATGGAAATGAAGGAATCGATTTGAATAGAAATGGATATAAACGAGTAGTAAGTTGAAAATAAATATAAGAAGCATATAAAATGATTATATACTAAACCTAAGAAAGGAGTGGCCAATTCTTAATTGGAAATTGATACTACAAATATATTCCAAGATAATATTAGAATGAATAGATATAGACATTTTGTGAGAAAGTCGATAAAATGTTTTGGGAATATTGTGATTGGATATTAGTGCTAAGCAGGATATGCAGGTAATGGATTGATTTCAAAAGATAAAAATTTGACATGCTCGACAAAAAGGTACGTGTTTAGGTTTCTATATGAAATTTGATTGGGATTTTGGATTGAGCCACTTGGCCTTTTGTTTTTTTGGATTTGGGAGGCCGTAGAGCCATTTTGTAGTTGTACCGAGCTAGCCGCGCAAAGGAGACGCTGGCGAAATTTTTCGAAAATTTAGAGAGTTAGAAAAATTTTGAGAAAATTTTGATAATTCAAGATTTGGTTTTAAATTGAAACTTGAATGGCTAAACAAATAGTATAGTTTGAAACTATGAGAGGGTTTGGAAAGTTAATAAGAATGATAATGGTCTTTTATAAAAAATCGTTGGTAAGATGGTGAATTGTTTGGTTTAGGGAAAAGGATAAACGGGAATTAGGCCATTCTTCCTAATTAGTAATTTCGGGGACGAAATTCTTTTAAGGGGGGAGGAATGTGACGACCCGGAATTTTTAAACCTTTAAATCGAAATATTTAATTGATTTTGAATATTCAATAGAGTAATTTTAACTTAAATTTTAAATATCACAATTTATTTGATGATTAAATTATTCAATTAAATAATTTGGAATTGGATGAAATATAAAATTTGAAGTTTTAAGCCTGTTAAAAATAATTTGAAGGCTTGAAAATTCTATATTGATAGCACTGAAAATAATAAAAGTTGTAAAATTGAAATTAACAGTGGTTTGGTCAGTTTTAAAAATATATTGTTTAAATTGAATTTAAAAATAGCCTCCCGAGGCACAGTCTCGGAATTTGACGAAACCAGTTCCATTAGGTCCGTAATATTGACTTATTACCGGATTTCAAATCTTGTAGCGCTTGGAGTTATCGTGTGACAGTACGATAGGTAAACGCACTGAAGTTAAATCGAATATTTAATTTAAATAAAATTGATTTGGCCGGTCAAAGGTATTTTAACTTCCCATCAAACACTGTAGTAGTTCCTTCTCCAATACGCCTTCCTCAACATTTTATCACGTCCATTTTTGTGTTTTTTTTCTTCTGAGTTCCAAAGCTTTTCAAAGCTTCTGCGACTTTATATACTAGAAATCCCGAAAGTTTCAAAGCTTCAAAGCTTCTGCGACTTTCAAAGCTTCTGCCAATTTCAAAGCTTCTGTTTTTTTTATCACGTCCATTTTAAAATCCCGAAAGTCAAAATTATATATATATATATATATATATACTAGAAATTTATATGAGACTTTAGAAGAAAAAAAAAGTTTATAAGGAATTGGGGATAAGATTATGTAGTTGACTCATTTAATTTATTTGGTTACTAAAAGAAAGAGAAGAATTAGTAAAACTAATCAATAGTTAAGTTAAATAAATAAATTGTTTGACTAATTTAAATATTAATAAATTATATAATGATTTGTGCAAGGTCTGAATCGTGAAGGAAACAAGCTGGTTGGTTTGGACTGAAAATTAAAACAAAGGTGAGTTAATCTCACTCAGTTGAAATTTAAATTTAAATGGTCAAAATTTAAATAATTGTTTGAATGGCTGAATTGATTGATGTGATATATTATAGTATAATTTGAAATTGGCATATTATTTGATGCTAACATTTGTGGATGCAGGGAAAACATGTTGGAGGGATCCAACTGGACCCCTCAACTTTTATTTAAATTATTTTATATTCTCTGTTCTGATTGTTTGATATTCTATAATGAATTATGTGGATGCATGGAATGCTATGGCTTGGTTAATATAATTGGGTATGATGAATTACCAAAAAACATATAAATTTGATTTTGGAAATGAAAATAAAAGAAGTGAAATTGCAAGTAAAATAATTTTAGAAAAGTTGAATAAATTTATGAATGAACTGGAAAGGAAATAAAGTGACATTAAAATTTTAATAAATATATCTTGAGTATGGGGAGGAAAATTTAAATAAACAGAAAGTTAATGAAACTTAATCTTCAATGTTATTAGTTAAAAGAAATAAACAATTATTTTAAATTTAGGAATTAAATTATCCTAGAAGAATAAAGAGGAAATGAGAAAAATCTATATCTCAGTTAAAGATCTAAAATCAAACGGGAAATAATAACAACAATAATAAAGTCCCTAATTAATGAATTTTGAAATAAATTGATAAGTAAATAATTTATTTCAAATAAAATAAATTGGCAATCAATTTGGGAAATTGATTTAAGTGATTGAAATTGGAAATTTCTCCCTGGATAACCAAGTATGTTTCAAAGTAAATTATTTTTTTAAATATAAATTAAAAGTTTAAAGTTTGTTTTGAGAAGTATGTTTTGAAAATTTACTATTTCTAATATTTAAATTCTAAAGTAAGTATTTCCTTTAAATCTATTATGGTAGTAATTATTTAAAGAGTGACTTAGTATTTGTTTTTAAAAAAAAGTGAAAATTTAGTTTTATATTTTATTTAGTAACCTTATTTTCAAATATTAATATCGTATGTCTTCTTAACAAATTCTGGAAGTAGTTTAAACTTAAATGTTTTAATGTATATTTCAAAGTAAAGTGTTTTTAAATTATTTTTAAAAATCTAGTTTGTGCTTGGTAATTTTCAGAGGAGATAGAAAATATTTGGGAAAGTTTATTCTGGAAAGAAAGAAGGTTTTGAAACTGTTTTCAAAGGGTTGAAAATAGAAAATATATCTTGGGAAGATATTTTGAGGTTAACAAATAATTTGGGAAATTATTTATTGTGTGATGGATGTTGTGAATATTAATTGATAGTTAAATAACCGACTATCAATATTGGACAACTGCGTTGATCATTTCAAAGAGACCGGGATCGAGATTTATTTCTCAAAAACCACTTCGATCCGGTTTGTACGTTTCATGCGAAAAACGTGTTCGGAGTCGAAGATGGAGCAGTGAAGTGCAAGGGCTAGTCGCTACTAATCCTGAGGATATTTCCAAAATGGATGTAGTAGGAATAGTGCCTTCGGTTCCGTTCGAACCCGGGACGGACTTGTATGGACGAATGCTTGCGAAACATCGTCAGGTGGACGATGGGCATTCTAAGTGAAAACGTTCTAAAGGTAACGTTTAGCCTCAGGCCTCATCAAATGGGAATGACTGAAAATCAGGGGATATGCAGCAAGGTTAGGTGGGTCATGCCCAAGCAGGACAAGATATTTCCCCTGTCTAGATGTCCCTTTTTATATATTTCGGCTTAGTGGGTGGTTGGTCGCACCAACCACGGGGTTTATCTTGTTCGGGACTGTTCAGTAAGGAATGGTTCCGGCCTTGTGTTGCAGGGGATGAAGGGAGTAATCCTCGGTACGGTGATCTAGGCCCCGTACTGTGGTAGGTGGTACCCTAGTGCCTAGTCATTGTTGGAAATCCATTCTCCCTACGAGCCTTGTACGAGTTTTGTTTGTATTACCCACTCTGTGGCTAGTAGCTGGAATTTAATCATGTAACAATTTCGGCTATTTTATAAGTATTTGTATATAGACCCTATTATAATATCAGAGGATTTCTATAAAAATTGTTTAGCTTTCGTAAGGTAAAAACCCGACATGTTTATTTGTGGCGTGGTCTTACGAGATGCTTTTGTTTTCAAAGGATTTTGAAACTTTAATAATCAATTGGGTGTGATTTTCTCACGCTGTTATTCCAGACTGACTCGGGTATTATTTAACTGTAATGCTCGGGTCAGACCGAGTATTATAGAATACAGGATGTGATGCTGTGGAGCTAAGGAGACGAGCTGGATTGACGATACGTATAGTCGTACTTGTATATATATATTTCCGCTGTTGAGTTGTTGTGTACCCATTGTATGTTATTGATGTGAGCTGTGACTGATGTATTCTGATGATGTAATGTATGTAAACAGATATATTTGATTTTGAGTAAAGATTTTTTATTATGTATTATATTTTATTCCGCTGCAATGGTTAGATTCTGTTGTTGATTTTGTTTTCTTTTCTTCTACCTCTTCTTCTTTAACCCAAATGGTTCGTATTTCTGTGCAACTTCAGTTGATTGTTGTAGAATAGTATTGACTCAAGGGGTACGGATTTGCGGGCTGTTACAATGATGCTTGTCAGTTAGGTAAATTATCAAAATCATCCTTTAAATCAAAGAAAAGTACTTCTACTGTACAACCACTAGAACTATTGCATTTGGATCTCTTTAGTCCAACTCAAGTTCAATCTATAAACCATAACGAATATGCGTTTGTTATAGTAGATGATTTTTTACTTTAGTCCGTGGGATGATGATTTTGATGACAACAACCTTAGAATAGATTATAAAATATAAATACTAACGGTATAAGTGTAGATATATATGTATATGCAGGATTTAACCATGCAGGTACCAAGAATGAAGACTGTACAATATAGAGATTCAAGATATCAAGATTGAAGACTCACGGGTAACAAGAATATCAAGATTATCAAGAGTTCAAGATTTCATGTAATTTACTTCTTAATTATAAATTTTGTTAAAACTCCTAGAAAAGCACTGGCATCTTAAAATCCAATTTATTCGTGGAATGGAATCCACTTCGAGTCTGTTAAAGGGATGGAACCCTAAGTAGGATGGAACCTACGAAAAATCTAGTGGAACATTGTTTTGTATCCGCTAACTTTTTTTCAAAATGATTTTTCAAAATTATATCTTGTTTTCAAAATGATTTCAAAACCTTCCTTTTAAAAGAATCAAAAACATCTATCCTGATTTCAAATACTTTTAGCCTCAAAATAATCTTGAATTTCAAAATCAAATTATCCTTGGTTTTAAACTATCTTTTAAAATAAAAGTATATTTAATTTTTTAATATTTATATATTGATATTTAAATATAAAATTATAATAAAATTTTATACATACCAAAATATTATTCAATATATTTATTTATGTATTTCAACTATATTTAAGTATATTTATAAAAGTTTAAAATAGTTTTAAAATAAGATAAAAGTTGTTATGAAAGAAAAACAAAACATAAAAAATCCTTTAGGATGTCGACATGCCCAAGTACCCCATGTCGACATAGCGTCAGTTGAGTTCAAAATTTAAATTTTAAAAGAAGTGTCTATTCGTCATAACTCTTCATGAATGGACATGGCTTTTGTTCCTCCATAAATAGGGGTTGATTTCAATGAATTTTAACATATATTTTTCTGGCTTTTTGCTCATCTTCTTCTACATTTCTGTATATAAATTCTTACCATTACTCTGCCGAAATCAACATTGAATCTAACTAGATTATCTCTGGTTTGATTCTCTATCATTATCTCAACAAGATCCTCAGTGCTATTCAGAGTTATAGGCTTTTTGTAATCAACTTAGCGAGAAAAGGTGTGATTGTAGCCTTGGAAATCAATCAAGCGAGATAAGGTGTGATTATAGCCTTGGGAAATCAACTGGGTGAACTTGTTGCCCGGGAAATCAAGTATCTCTACCCAGAGGATTGTGATTCTGGAGGTTGTACCTCGTTGCTTTGAATTCGAGGGTGTAATTGTAAAGATTATTTTTTGAAAGGAAATCCGTACTTGCGTGCGGGACTGGATGTAGGGTAACTCCGAACCAGTATAAAATCCGGCGTGTTCTTTCCTTTACTGCTTTTACTTTATTTCTTCATCTGTGTTTATTTCTGTGATCATATCTGTGTCTGAATATTGCATACATCTATGTTTAAATTAACATAAACTTAAAAAGATTTAGTAATTCTTTGTAAACACTATTCACCCCCTTCTAGTGTTAATCCTAGCCTTAAGATCCGTAATATGCATTTCTCATATTTACTTCTTAATTAATAAATTATGCTTGACTACTGCGAGTGGAAAACCCACTCCCATGGCAACCAATGAGTACCTTAGTAAAGAAGATCTCTTGAAAGATGTAGATCAAAAATTATATAGATTAATGATTGGATCACTACTCTATATTACTGCTAGTAGACTTGATATCATGCATTGTGTTTGTCTCTATGCAAGATATCAATCTTAATCTAAAGAGACTCACTTAAAAGCCGTAAAACGTATCATAAGATATGTTAAACACACCTCTGATTATGGCTTATTTTACCCTAAAAATGATTCTTTTGATTTAATATCTTATTAGGATGCTGATTATGCTGGTTGTAAATCAGACCGAAAAAGTACAAGTGGAACTTGTCACTTTTTGGGGCGTTCTCTGATTTCCTGCTTTAGTGAAAATCAAAACACGGTTTCTTTATCAACAACTGAAGCAGAGTATATTTCTGCTGCTTTGGCTTGTTCTCAAGTAATATATATGCAACAAACTTTAAAAGATTATGGTTTAAATGTTTCAAAATCACCAATTTATTGTGATAATACTAGTGCGATAAATTTATCCAAAAATATTACTTAACATGCTCGAACTAAACATATTGATATCAGACATCATTTTCTCAGAGATAATATAAGTAAGGATACATCTGTGTTTGTTTCTGAGATTATATCTATGTCTGAATATTGCATACATCTGTGTTAAAATTAACATAAACGTAAAAATATTTAGTAATTCTTTATAAACACTATTCACCCCCTTCTAATATTAATCCTGGCCTTAAGATCCGTAGTCTGCATTTATCACATTTTCAAGTACTATTTTTCTTAAAAATAAAAGTGATACTTTTGAACACGTCAAAATTTTTGCTAAAAGAATTCAAAATCTCAAAAATTAGAAATCTTAGAAGTGATCATGGAGGTGAATTCGAAAATGAAGCTTTTAAACATTTTTGTAATAAAAAGGGAATTTACCATAATTTTTGTTTTTCTAGAACACCACAACAAAATGGAGTCGTAAAAATGAAAAATAGAACTTTACAAGAATGTGCAAGAACTTTGTTAGACGCAAGCACTATACCAAAACATTTCTAGGCAGAAGCTGTAGCAACTGCCTTTTATGTCCTAAATCGTATTTCCATCCGACCTGTAACTAAACATTCTCCTTGTGAACTATTTCATCATACAAAACTAAATACTTCATATTTTAAAATTTAAATAGAAAGGGACACCCCTTTCTTTTTAGGGATAGTGATAGGAAAATCTCATCTACTGCTCATTGTAGATACTTAATTTGTTAGGAATTCCGTACAAAGAAGACAAATGATCTTGAACTACATCATTTGACCATATATGTATTGCAATAAAGAAGGAGGATTTTCAATACGGGATATAAAAACATATCTCTCTATAGCACCTGTGCTAACTACTCTATGGTTTGGGTCTTTAGCGGATCTATTGATATAAATTAATCGTTTATTCCCCGATGCTTTTTCATTCAAAAATGTTTTATTTTAAACACAAAAAATTATCTTGGAAAATTCAATCCAAAGTCCGATGATGGAATTTTCATAGGATATTCAGAACGAAGAAAAGCTTATCGAATTTTTTATAAAAGAACTAAAACAATCGAAGAAACACTTCATGTTTCCTTCGATGATAATTTTAAATTTAATAATTTTTTAAGGATGATGAGATAATCACTTAGAAGGTCACAAATACGGTTACTGAAAATAATTTTGAAGAAGATGAAAATGTCGTTTAACAATTTTGAAGAAGATGAAAACATCGTTTATAATGAAAATGAATTAAGATCTACTCCTAGGATTTTACGAGATCACCTAGTAGAAAATGTCATAGGAGAAATTGATTCAATTGTTAGAACTAGAAATCAACTTAATCAAATAGGCCATGTAGCTTTTCTTTCTAATATTGAGCCTAAAAATGCAAAAGAAGCCTCTATTGATGACTATTGGATTATAGCTATGCAAGAAGAGCTAAACCAATTCGAACGAAATGAAGTTTGGGAATTAGTTCCTACACCGAGCATTGATACTAAATGGGTCATCAAGAATAAAGTAGATGAACAAGGAAATATAACTAGGAATAATGCTAGATTAGTTGCACAAGGATATAATCAAGAAGAAAGAGTTGACTATGAAGGAACGTTTACTCCAGTCATATGAATAGAAGCGATACGAATCCTACTGGCTTTTTCATGTTTTCAACTTTATAAAATGGATGTTAAAATTGCCTTTTTAAATGGATATATAAAAGAAAATGTTTATATTGAACAACCTCCTTTATTAACCCGTGAAAAATTTCCAAACTATATCTATAAACTTAAGAAAGCCTTATATGGTCTAAAACAAGCACTACGTGCTTGGTATGAACGTCTTAAGAGCTATCTAATAGATTCTGGTTTTGAAATTGGAAAGATTGATCAAACTCTTTTTACTAAACAAACTAAAAAGGATATTTTAATTATTCAAATTTATGTAGATGATATTATTTTTGGTTTTACAAATGAAAAATTATGTCGAGAATTTTCTAATATAATGACCAAAGAATTTGAAATGCACATATGGAAGAATTATCTTATTTTCATGGTTTACAAATTAAACAATTAGAAAATGGAATTTTTATTAATCAAGAAAAATATTGTAATAATCTAATTAAACTCTATGGTATGGAACATACTTCTGCCAAACCAACTCCAATGAGTACAACTATACATGTTGATAGAGATGAAGATGGCAACAGTGTCAACCAAAAATTATATCAAAGTATAATTAGATCATTGCTCTATCTAATTGCTAGTAGACCTGACATAATAAGGAGCATTTTTTTACGTGCTCGATTTCAAGAAAATCCTAAAGAATCACATATGCGAGCAATGAAATGAATATTATGTTATCTAAGCAAAACCAAAGATTTTGGACTTTTCTATCCAAAAGAATGTCCTTTCGAGTTAGTATCATATAGTGACGCTGATTTCCAAGGATTTTGGATGGATGACTTTAAAAGAAATAAAATTGTGTTTCACTATCGACATGTGAAGCAGAACATATTCCTGCTACTTTAGCATGTGCTCAACTCATTTCCATGCAAAATACACTTCAAGATTTTGGTATAAACTTATCTAAATCAACTATTTTCTATAATAACACAAGTTCTATAAACTTATCTAAAAATCCTTTCAATCATTCATGAACTAAACATAGTGACATATGTCATCATATCCATCGTCATAATATTAAAAAGGATACATTCAGATTAGAAGTTGCATCCTTTGAGAATCAATTGGCTGGTATATTTACAAAACCATTAAATGAAAATACTTTTATAAAAATAAGAAGGGAATTAAGGATTTTATCATTAAAAGATTTATAATCTTTATAAACTTTTCCGAAAATGAATTTTTTTTCCAAAGCAATCAAGTTTCTAAGACTCGAACTCTGGTTGTTTATTTACAAGTTAGACGTGCTACCACTTTACTATTGTATTATTCACACCAAATTATGTTTTCTTTGCAATTCCTATTACAATTTCTTTTCTATTCTTCAAAATTAATTTCAGCCTTGCATTTTCTTATTCCTTTTAAACCCAACATTCATATCTGGTTTAAATATGTTTCACCACATACTTCTTTACTATTTTTGATGTACTTTTGCCTATATATACCATTCCTTATCAAAAAAATTAATATATTTAATTTTTGTTTTCAAAAAGAAATTTTTTCTTCAAAGATTGTGCACTTTTAAACATGTCGTCTCATGAATCATCGGAGCATTCTTCCATTGGTTCTTCATCACCTAGTTCCGGCTGGTCAAGTTTACCCACTCCAACTCCAATCTATGAACCAGTGCCTATTGCGCCTCCCGGCTATCACATCGATATTCACCCGACCCAAAATTCCCTTGTAGAAATCCGAGTTTTGGCTCCCTATCGATTGCTCGTCATATAGATGATATTCATCATCATCAACGAGAGTTGTTGAGCATTCAATAGGAAATGTATTACGAGTAGAAAAATTACAGTAGGAGATTCAGCTTACTGGAAAATTTGCAGTCAAATTTTATGGATCACCTCCATCGAATAGATATGTTCATCAACCATCTCCCTAAAGGCCTTCGTACTCGCCTAATTCATGGGATGATTCGACTATTCAACCATTGAGAGAAATAACCAAAATTAAACCGGATGAATGCTGGACTCCAAAATCTTCTAAATCAGCTAAATAAATGTTTTACATATGACTTCTATTGTTTTCTTTTCCCATTTTTTAAGCTATGATTGTGTATTTTCCTTTCTATACTTAATAATAATTGTTTCTGCACTTTTTCAACAGAGGAAGTCGACTGACCAAGGCAAAACAGTTGGCTAAATTAACTTTTTTAGCTATATTTTTTTCTGCAACTTAGTCGACTAACTCAGAAATTCAGTCGACTAAATAGGACAAAAATACACTACAAACTCTCGGGAATGATTCAGTCGACTGAATCCTTATTTCAGTCGACTGAACCAAAATATAAATTTTTTTAAATAGCCTAGTCAGTCGACTGGTTGTGCAACTTTAGTCCATTGAAACTGGTAATGCTAGTAACCACTGGCTAAAAGACTTTTCAAATATCAAAATAAAGTTATATTTTTCACTTCTAATCAATTCTACTAATCTTCAGCCATTACCTCTTCAACTCTACTCTAAGCGAATCTCAAAATTTCACATATCTGCAAATCTATCTTCACTTTTTCCTCAAAAACCCTAAAACCCTACCATATCCCCAAAAAAAGCAAGATAATCTTCGACCTCTGCTGGTCCATTTGATTCTCAGATTTGTGGTTGGTTATATAACGAGAGAGTAGCACAAAGGTTTGACAAAATGAAGAAATTGAGAATTTTTTTGAAGGTTCATTTGTTAAATTTCCTGATTTTTCTCCTTATGCCATCCAAAAACTCGGTAGACGAAGTGGATTGGAGTTTCTGATTGATTGTACTGCAAATAGCATCAAACTCAAGCATCTTCTCATCAAGTTATTTTACGCCAACCTCATTCTAGACCACCATACTATTCAAAACATGGATGATTATGTTTGGACTCTTGTATGTGGCACCATAATCTTCCTACCACTAGCTCGACTTAGAAGAATTCTCACTTGTCCATCAAAAGGAGAAGAGTTAGCAGAAATTCCCATAAATATGGAGTCAAGAGATCGAACTAGCCACTTATTCCTCTCTGATGACATGACAGAGTTTAAAGCTATTACATTAAGGCCCAAACAATAATTATGCATAGAGAATTAACTCATACTATCAACCCAAGAATAGGAAGCTATGGAAAAGTGTACAGATGAGATTTCCAATCTCTATACGCCGTATGGGGTGGACGTCATGTAAATTGGGCTAAGGTAATTCTAGAAGCATTTCAAACTTACAATCAAGGATGAATGAAAACACTTCTTTATGGTGCATACATTATGAGCATAATTAAACATTTTGTTATTCCATTCTCCGACTCGAATTTCTCTATAATTGGATCATAAACATTAAAACACTAAGTTTGATAAGTCTCCCAAAACAATATTGTGATCATACGATTATCACCTATGAGCATTGGCTAGATAACCAAACTTTCGGACAACCACAACCATCCTCCAAACAACAAGCTCCCTATGTCGAAGCTTCAACTTCTTTTCAACCACTACCACCTCAAAGGGAATTTAGTGAGATACGAGAACTAAGTTCGCAAGCTCTACCACAAGAAGCCGTTACCAGCATTTCCAAAACTCCAAGGCTTCTAGATCAACGTCTTTCTCATGTCAAGACGAATGTATCTCGTGTTAAGAAATCTGTGACAAAGGTAAACAAAAAGAAGCAATCTCATGTGCACAACCCTCTTCTATATTCGTCCATATGCCAACATCTCAAGGGAACTGACCTGCACAACATTTTACTTGGTCGACCTCTGAAGAAGGAAGGGATAAAGAGGAAGAGGAAGGGGAAGAAGCATGAACTCAAGGTGGGGATTCTACTGGTGACGAAGGAGAAACCGAGGGAGATGAGAAAGAAGATAGCTTCGATGAAGAAGGAAGTGGTGATGAGTAGGTATTCATTTTATGTTTTCATTAATTTACCAAACTGAAATGTTATTTTGCAAACAATGGTAGGTATTCTCATTATGCTGTCTGTGTAATATTTATGTGACAATGACTTGTGCTCTAAATTTATGTGATTACTAGCTGTCTTTATCATTTTCCATGTCAATTTTACATTCATAGATTATAAATATTATTAGTTTGGAAACTCTCCTTTTTGTCGATGACAAAGGGGGAGAAAGATATTGCTTATTTACTATTTACAGGAAGATATAAGCATAAATTCAGGGGAGAAACCACGAGCATAGTGGCTAGCAAATGATATAGATTAACAAGGTTTGTCGAGATTCACTCATAACAATGGAGTTGTCATCATCAAAAAGGAAGAGAATGTTAGATACTGAGTTCTAATTGCTGACAAGAATCTCAAACGACACAACAATTCATGAATCTGCGACTACTATGAAGTTCGGACTTGATGACTCGATATTTGGTAAGTATATTCAATATATTTAAACAAGAGTCATATATTATGTATATAGAGTCAAGTCTAGTAGCTTTGTTAAGATCATTCTTCATGTATCATCACTCTCATTCATATGTCCACAAACAATTACACTCCATTTGAAATTAAGCATTTTCTAACTCACATGCACTCAGGGTTCAAGAAAAACATAGTTCTGTCAACTAAACTGATGCCCTTAGTCGACTAAACCTGTGTATAAATTTATTTAAGAAGTGCACGGACCAATCGACTGATAGGCATCATTTTGTTGACTATCTATGCATTTTAAAACACATGTGCACATTTTGAATTCAGTCGACTGAATGGTCCTAGTCGATCGAATGAAAATTGCAGCTATCATTTTTTATTGAATGGACACTTCTTTTTTGAAGGGATTTCTTCCTCGCCAATTGATGCAGCCATTGCTGTTTTTAGAGATCTCTTCACCAGCACTTGCAACTCACTATCTTCTATAAATATACTTCAGTTTCATTGTTCAAATCACTTAATTTTCTTCTCTCTTTTAATTTAACTTTAATTTCATTCTTAGATACTATTGCTTACTTGATTTCTTACATTCAATTCTTACAATCTCACTTCCATATCTTATAAGCAATTCTAAGCTTCCTATTATTCATACATGCACATTCATACATTTCACTCTTAAGGAAAATATTATAAGAAGGGTGTACTACAAGTGACAAATCCGTGTTATTAGAACACACAAAGTCAAGACAATCTTTTTGTAATCAAGTCCTGTTTGGTTGCTTAGGTGGTCAAGTCCTGTTCTATAGCTCAGGCGGTCAAGTCCTGTTTGGTTGCTTAGGCATTAAAGTGCTATTCGGTTGCTTGGGCGGTGTAATACCTGTTCCTCCAGGTTAAGTGAGGGCTGCTAGTTTTAATTCCAAAAGGAGTCAAGGACTGGATGTAGAACAGGAGTTCAAACCAGTATAAAAATTCCTAGTGTCTTTATACTTTACTGCTATTGTTATTATTTTCTACACTAGTTATTTATCATATTCCATATTACATAATCTTATAGCACGGTTACTTTCAATGGAAGAGCTTGTGCTAGGGGTCAGGGTAGAAGTTAATTCATAAGGATCGGGTTAAGGATTAAAATTTTGTTTCATCATGAGAGTTAAATTATAGGGATCGACATCACTGTTAGAAAGAATTACAGTGATCAGTAACGAGAGTTAAAGTATAGGGATTAGTATTCCCAAGTGAATTTGAGTGTAGGGATTGGCTACAAGGATAAGGCATAAGGATCAACATCTAAGGCAAGGATCGATGTTGACTATAAAGACCAGTTTAACTCAATTCGTTTAGAAATTTAACTACATACTGCCTTGCCTGAACATAAAAGGACTAAGAATAAACATGACTTGCATACTTGGACCGACGAACTCAAGTTTGAACGAACAAATTTCAACCTACTTAGCATGAAATAAATATAAAATTGGCCAAACATACTTGAAAATGGGCTTCGTGACTTAGAATGTCAGCAGCTGATCCTAAAGCTTTGGTTGCTGATCAACCTTCATGCCGCTTGAGATGGTCAGCCATGACGGTCTCTCTGGATGAAACCTCCAAGCATTGGTATTATAAATTTTGCTTTTTGATTTGAAAATGCATATATTTATTTCATATTACACTGTAGTAGTTCTCACATGACACGGGGAAACCTGTTATTATCTCTAATATTAGTTTTCTACTAGGTATACATGACATAGATCTCAAGTTACATAAAGCGTTCAACCACAATGTCCTCTGAGTCGCCCAAGAGACCAAGCTCCACCACCTTATCTGATAAACCCAAACTGATAATCAAATAGGACAAGTAATGGCACCAGATCCATAACAAATCTTTTTTCCAACATCCCAGTCCTTCCTATAGAAGTTGTTGATCTAGCTCCAGATGTCATGGAGGGTGCCATCATTTTAAGTAATCCGGTTGATTCACAAGCATCTTGAATCGGTGAAGCCCCTCTTGGTCGATTATGTTCCATTTATGGGATTCCCTTCAAAGACATTTTAGTTCCGTCGAGGCAAGATAGACCCCACTTGCCCCCCAGCCGGTGCATGCAACAAGTTCATGTGTTGGGCCAGATGCGTGCCACCCTTCAACTCCTTCGTTCGATAAATGCTGAGATACTTAGGAATCTCTCCTATTGAGCTAATAGTTGTACTTTTATCAATGCCACTTTTCTCCTCTTCATGAACGTCCTATTCCATCTGCCAACTCTTAAAGACATGCAATATATCTACAATTTCAAAAGATAGGTCGATAGTCCTTTATACGTCTTCCTTGAACCTTTACCCAAATGCCAGGTATTCGGGCGCATGGAATAAGCTCTTCCTATTCAAACATGGATAGTTCTATATACGGCATCCTCCCAACTTCAGAAGAAGATGGTGGGAAGGATGTAAGCACCATTTCTACCTTTGTCTTTAGTTCAAAGATTCATGTCGCAGCTTCTTCCCTAATCGTACTAATATCTTCAATTCTTTCAGGTGTCCATCCTTGACCTGAAGGTGTCGGGGTATTCCAATGATGGCATGACCATTCGCGCCACTCCCGTAGAGGACCGGGACATCAAAATCCTCGTCACTGATGAGTTGCTCTCATTATTAGGGTAGTTAGAAGACGACCGTAAAATTGGTCTTCCTGGAAGCAAAGCGATTTCGAAGACTACCGTTGAGAGAATGGAAGAAATAAATGATCCTACGGTTCCCCGTATTAAGGGAAACCAGGAAGACATTGAAGAGGAAGAGATAAAGGAGTCGCAAGATATAGGGTTAAGAAATGAAGACACAGGCCTTGGAAAAGCGCCAACAGTTGAAGCGCCAAATACTAGCCAACTGCAACCTACCTCGAAGAGGGAAAAAGTTTGGCGTGCTAGATATGAAAAAGTAAGGCTAGGGTAACCCTAAAATTCATCATATCTCCGGTTGAAAAAGAATCGCCTTCTCAACAGATAGAAAGCTCATTAAAGGGGCTCTCTAACATTCCGATCCAGAAGATTTATTAAATTACAACTTCACTAATCTTGACATCGAAGGGCTTAACTCACCTGCGAGAAGCGACAAAGGCATGAAACCTTCTAACAGAGGAGATGAAACTCCAATGATTAAAGCTAATGTTACTAGTCCGTCAGGGGGAAACACTAGGACGCACATAAGCATTTTCACTCCACCATCCACAAGTGGGAGAGGTAGGATTCGAACCTACGTAGAATTGGTTAACTCTTCACATAACAACTCCTAATATGCTCCTATTTGGCTCCTTTGTAGGGGAAATCTCCCAATTTCATGCTTTCCATCATCTTTATGGCTCTTCTACATACTACCGCCTGGGTAAGGATTTTGAATCTGGAAGACGCCGAGACAATGGTGAAGGACAAGACAGAGACTATTATTCTTGAGAATCTTCATCTTCGTCCAAAAGTAAATCTCAAACACCTACTCCATGCCAAGGCAATCCATCTAAACCTTCTGCTGATAGTGGAGATAAATCCATACATCGGGGTTCCCAAGCTGCCGCTCCCTATGATCAACTCTCTAAATCGTCTAGTACAAGGCAATCTTACGAGCGTCGTAAACATCCACTAGTTACATCTGAACATATTCCATCGGTTCCTGCCCATGATCCGACCACGGTGTAGAATCACTGAACTCAAGGCTATTTTCCCAAAAATCTGCTTTACGGGTTTAAGTTTCTTCCTTCTATACACTTCATTCTTAGAAGTGCCAAAGAGAGCTCATTAGAATGCATGAATGACGTGTTCGTCTAGAATGAAGCATTCATTCATTTAGCTGAAAAACTCTCCAAAGTTTCCATCGAGCGCCATCATGAAATTCAACATCTTAAGTTAGAGGCCATTCATGACAAATATATTATCAAACAATAAGACGCTGAGCTGCTCGAATGTAAGGCTTAACTTGCTAAGGCGAAGAAAAATGTGAAGGAAACAACTAAGGCAGTAAGTTGCCTGAAGACTTTGCATAAGGGGGAACTGGATGTTGCACTTCAACGCAGTGACGCCTTTGCTTTAGATAAGGACTCCTTACAAAAGGAGAAAGATGTCCTAGCCCGCCGCATTGAGGAGCTAGAAAAATTACTATCCAAAAAGAGGGAAGAAAAAATCGAGCCACATGAAGAGTCGTAAAAATATTGCAAGTAGATTGTTGAAACAAGGAACTCAAAGACGAAACTCGATGAACAACTCGCCCAAATTGAAGTCTTGAAAGAAGCCCCCATAAATAGGGTAGGAGAGAGGTGCTAACAGAAGCCAACTCTCGAGTTGAGGCAGTGACTGAGTCCGGCAGGGAAGAGATCAAGAACTTGTTTGATCTGCTCATCACTGAATATAATGCAAAAGTTCTCCTTCATCTCCACTTGACCTTAAGGCCATCTCGAATCGCTCACCGAAGCTTGGGAGATCATCACAAAAATCAACAAAGAAGAGTTTTGTGTGGTATAACTTGATAAAGGGGCTCTTGTGCAAGAAGTGCTCCAAGGGAATGAGCCATTTGACATGGCTGCTGTAAAACTTCAATTTCGCAAAGCTCTTGCACCGGTTGAAGAGAAAAAAGATATCGTAGGGCCTTTTGGAACTGAACACAAGGAACCTTCTCCTACTCAATTGGTTGGGACGTCATCTTCTCAACCTATGGAGCAATATGTCAGTTATGATCCGAACAGGCCCGAACTTGGTCTACACATGCCGTGTCACATCATTGAAGGAAGCATGCTGATGAACACCGAGAGCCAACCGAATGTTGGTATCGTATTGTACACCTTCAAACTAAAAAGTTACTATTTTCGGTACATAATGGCTATAGACTGATGCTCGTGCTTTGATCAATTTTTGCAGGTCACCCCAGTTTAGAACAAACTCCTAGGAATGACGTTGCCATGGAGCACCAAGAAAGAACGATCGAAGTTCTGGCTACTACAGACACTCTAAGGCCCGAAGCTCAAGTGATTGGGACACTCGACGAGGACAAGCCTGTAAACCCAATTTTGGAAAATAGCTCAATGACGTTGTGGCCATGGGTGCCTCTGAGCATACCGCAAAATTTAGCATGAAAGAACAAATTAAAGAGGAGAAAAATTCGAAATGCAAAGTCAAGAGTGAACCTGACGTGGTGGTGGTTGACGATTCTATTCTTAGGCTCTGCAATTCTTCCTACTTGGTAGAACTCTTCCTATTGAGATTCTCCTCCTTCCTCAAGTGCTTCAACTAAGGTGGCAAAGGGTCTCAGAAGGGACTCTCAACTGATTCAACTCCAGAAATGCCAAAGAAGGAGAAGAAATCAAATAAATAGTTAGTGTTTTGTGTTATTGTACATAGTCCTGATAAGTTAGATGTATGCTTCTTTTCCTAGTAGCAGATGTATGGGCATGGACCTCGAACTTTTGAATAATTTGTAATCAATTTTCAAGATTGTGAATAAAAGTTTTTGTTTTTTGATTAATCATCGCGTGAATTATTACTCTATTAGTAGAGTAGTTCATTCTCGTTTCAGTTTCTTGTAATAATGTTCACAAGTCTTGTTAATAATTCACTATCTTGATATCGAAGTCTCTTCGTAGGCGCTATCTTAAGTCGTAAGCAATGCCGACCTAGAACTTGTAACTAATGGTTGTATCTTGCAATTAACAGTTCCAGTCTCTTCCATTGATTTTAGATCGGAATTCGTGGGATATTGAATGGTTGAAAACTCGTCCATCCACCTTGGGTTTTAAAGTTGGCCTGTGATCTGGGGACTTAGAATTTTATAGTCCGCGGTCTGTGACTGAAGATTTTTCGTTGAATTGTTTATACTCTAATCCGCAGTTAAGGATTTATAGTACTATGGTCCATGGTTTAGGACTTAGAGATTTTTGTCAAATCGTTTATACTCTAATCCATTGTCCGGGATTTAGAGTACTCTAGTCCGTGCTAGGGACTTAGAGATTTTTGTCAAATCGTTTATACTTTATTCTGTAGTCAGGGATTTAGGGTATTCATGTCTGTGGTCAGGGACTTAGAGATTTTTGTTAAATCATTTATACTTTAATCTGCGGTCAGGGAATTTGTGTACTCTAGTCCGCGGTCAAGGACTTAGAGATTTTTATCAAATCATTTATACTCTAATCCACGGTCAGGGATTCAGAATACTCTTGTCCACGGTCAGGGAATTCGAGATTTTTGTCAGATTGTTTATACTATAATTCGCAGTCAGGGATTTAGTGTACTCTAGTCCGTAGTAGGGACTTAAAGATTTTTGTCAAATCGTTTATACTCTAATCCGCAATCAAGGATTTAGAGTACTCTAGTCCATAGTTAGGGACTTAGAGATTTTTCGTCATTCTCCTACCATTGGTGGCCTTTTTTCCTCATTGCGTGAATTGCCTTTCGATTCATCTATAGAAATCGCCAACCAAACAAACTCACAAAAGTTCAGTCTCATCGAGGATCAGTATGATTGCTCGACTTCTAACTCTTCGAATCTGTTATACATCATAGATATCATACCAGTCAGTTACAACACATACTTAGCATTACATGCAGTAACAATAGTTTACACAAAGGAAGCTTCAAAATTTCATTCATCATAAGAATAGGAACAGAATAACTTGTCTTATTGCATATTAAAAAAGATAAATACTGGAGCAAATACTGAATGCAAATAATACTAAAATGTGAAACAAATAGTCTAGGTGAAATAACATGTTAAATACTTGCCATTCCACATTTTTGGAAGCGTCACAACATCAACAGTCGCTAGCTTGAAAGTTCCTTCTCTAAGCCTTTGTTCAATGATGTACGGCCCTTCCCATATCGGATTAATGTGCGAGGAAACCGTAAAAATTCATTTCACGATAAGATCGCCAACGTCGAAGGTTCTCAGTCAGACATTAGTATTATATTACCAGGCGATTCGATGTCGATGTGCAGTTGCTTTCAAATTGGCCTGCTTATGCTTCTCATTGATAAAGTCTGATGATTCTAAGAAAAGATCATGGTTCGTTCTGGAGTCGTAGTAAGTCACCTGGCAAAAAGGGAAATCACGTTCCATTGGAATAACTGCTTCATTTCGGTAAGCAAGAGCGAATGGAGTAGTGCCAGTCGTAGATTTACATAGGCATATTTTGCGCCACCTTTGGAAATTGCCTATATATTTGGATATGTGAGAAATTGCATATTTTGCACCACCTTTGAAAATTGGCAAAGCGCCAATGATATCGATTCCCCATATAGAGAATGGCCATGGACTAACCATCTACGTGATCTCTATCGGTGGATCTCTTAAAACTTTTGCATATATCTGGCATCTGTCGCTTCGTCTCACATAATCGGCAGCATCCTAGTTCACAGTCCGCCAGTAGTATCCATAACATAGTATCTTTTTTGCTAGCACTTACCCTTTAGTGTGATCGTCACATTCTCCCTCATGGACTTCTTTTAAAACATGCTTTATCTCGTCATGGAAGATACACTAGAGTAAGGGAACAAAGTACCCCTTTCTATACATAGTTCCTTCTTGCATAATATACCGTGAAGCTTTATGAAGGACTTGTCGCTTTTTAATCTTCTTCTTAGTCAAGATTCCACGAAACAAGTATTCTTTAAATGGGGCCATCCACGATTCTCTTTCGGGTTCTGTGTCCGGTACTTGATCAACGTCCATCACATTTATGCTTAGGGTATGTAGTGTCTCAAATGAAACCAAGCCAATTTGTTATGTGTAATATTCCTGTCTTTAAATCAAATTTAAATTTGTAATTAATTTATTTTTTGGATTAATTATGAATTTATTTGAAAATTTTTGGAAAATAAATAGATTGTAAATAGAATTTGAAAATCCAAATAAAAATATCTTGTAAAATAAACTGGATTTTAAAACTCTATGATTTAAAGTTAATATAATGAATTTCTAAAAGATATTTAAAGAATAAATTATAAAATATATATGTATACATTTATAAAAAAACAAAACATAATTCCTAAATATATAAAAGTGTAAACATATGTTATATATACACTAATTGTAAATTGAAAACTTTTATTTGGAAATTCAATAATAAATATTTTAAAACAGATTGGATTTAAAAAAACTTTATATTTGAAACTAATATATATGTATATGTGATTATGTTAGTGTATAATTAATTTTTTAAAACATTTTCTTTATACTTGAAATAAAATTTAGTTTTGTATACATTTGAAATAAATAGAAAATGTACTCGTAATTTATAAAAATTGATAAATAGAGGGTTAAAACAAACCTAATAAACTAATTAAAGATTAGGTGGTTAAACATAATTTATAAATAAATTAAAGAAAGGGTTTAAACACAAAATGTTTACTATTTGACATTTATAAATAAAATTTAATATACCTTAACAAGTGTAAAAGAAAATAAACATGCAAATTAACATGTGTTAGTTTGTATTTACAAGTGGCATTTTATTTTATTTTAAATTAAATTTATATGTAAAAAATGAAAAGAGAAACCTGGCCACATAATTCAGTTCAAACTCTTTCAAAATTAAGATCTTAAAAGAAAAGAAACAAAAGCAAAGGCAAAGTTTAAAACCACACAAAAATCAGAGTATACAAAATCTGAACACCTGAGTTTAAAGCTTTAGGCAATCCAAACAAGAATCAAAATCAAAGCAAAACAACAAGCAACCAAAGCCAGTTCAAAGTATCTAAAGATCAGATTCAATTAAGTACAAGACTCAACTCAGTTTAAAGGTAATCAAACTTTAAAAAATCTAGAATCAAGCTCCAGTTCATTCCATATCATCAAGATCAAAACAAGTTCTTCAACCTGATTCAAATCTTAGGCATGCAAGTTCAGCCCAGCAAATTCAATATATATCCAAATTTTAAAGACTGGAAACCAAAGCAAGCTGCAGATCAAACAAACAAAATCTCAGATCAAAAGAAAAACAAAAATTGTTCTCTGCTTTGTCAAGTTCTAGGTGAGTAAACTTTTAGACCTTGATCTGTTTCATCTCTGATTCATGTGATTGAAATCATGATATGAAATATGTTGTGTGAATGTAAAGTATCATTACATGTTTGAATGCATGAGTGTATATGTTTGGGTATATGAGGATAGGCTCTGTTCTTAGTGCAGGCTTCCAAATAAAGATCAAAATTTAACATCTGTTCATATAATTGATGTTATGACATGATCCATAAAGAAAATTTGTTTATTTTCACCTAATGCTATTTTAAAAAAAAATTATATGTAAAATCAGTAAGGTATTTTACTGGAAAAATAAATTTACAGTGAAACTTTTAAATCTGGAAAATCAATATTCTTAGATTCATGTTTTGATTTGATATTCGGATTCACACTAGAATATGAAGAATTTTGATATATAAATTAGGATTTTTAAGTCTGTATGCAATGGGTATTTCTGAGTTGAACGATTTGGGTATTTTTGTTGATTTTCGATGATCGGTGTTGAAGTTTGTTTCGGGGTTTGGTCTGGAGGTTGCTAGAGTGCTGTGGACCAAGGGAAAAATAGTTTGGTATTTTTTTGATGGCCGGAGTTGATTGACGAAGTCGAACTAGGGTTCGTCTGTTAGTTTTGATCGAGGTGGTTCTCGAGGCAATTTCGCCGTCGTGGGTGGACCAGAACTGTTCGCACCTGAGGGAAATGGAGCGTGGATCATCGACGAGTGTATGGCCGGAGTTTCGAAGCCTCCAATGGTTTGAGGTGGCAAGACAAGGTAGATTTGTGGGTGTCCAGTTTGTTCTTATGGTGTCGATCAAACTCTTTTTTGTTTAAGTGATCGATTGGGAAAACTGGGTTATCAGATTGCTAGGGAAGGTCATAGGCGACTTGTCGGCGGCCGCAATGGTGGTCGGAGCATCGTCGTTGATCATGCATGTGCACGAGGTAGCTGGCATATCTGAGTTGCTATGGTAGTTGGGAAAGAAGAAGTTCACATGGGTTAGGCTCGAGGAAGTCGCTTGTGTGACTCGAAGCAAAATGGGTTCCCGTGATTGCTCGAGAGTGTCTCGGGGTTTTGTGTTTTTACTCAGGTCTGGGAATATTGGGTAAAAGCAAGTTTTTAAATTTTAAAACCTGGAATAGTTGTAAACAGTTTTAACCCATTTCTTTTTGAATAACCAATGTTGACTTAAGTTTGGATTAATTAAGATTTTAAAGCAAATTATTTTAAGTTTAAAATGTTTAATATATACATATAACCTTATTTAAAAACTTATTTTAAATAAACTTAATTTTTTCGTAATTAAGTAAGTAATTAGGAAAAATGAAATGTTTCCAAATCATTAATTTAACTAAAAAATCTTGAGTTAATTAATTTATTAATGATGATTTATTTTCCAAAAGTCATTAACAAGACTTTAAATGATAATTAAAGTAATTATTTAAGATAAAATATTTATCTTTTAATTAATTAAAACTTTAAGAGATTTATTACTTAATGTAAGTAATTTAAGGTTAATTACTTAATGTGATTACTTAAAGGCTGATTACTTTAATTAAAGATTGATCAAGTTATAAAAATAATTAAAGGTAATTAATTTGTAAAGATAACTATTTAACCCAAAGTGTTAATTTATGATTAAAGTTGATTAACCAAGTGATTAAAATTGATTTGTGATTTATTAATGTATGTGATTAGGGATAATCACTTATTGTAATTAATTAAGGATAATTAATTAAATGGTAATTAATTAAGGGTTAATTAATTAAGGGTTAATTAAGAAAAATTAATTAAAGGATAATCAAATAATTAAAGGTTAATTATTTGATGATTGAAGGTTAATTAATTTATTATTTAGAGTTGATTAATTAATAATTAAAGGTTAATTAATTTATTATTAGGTTAATTAATTTATTATTAAAGGATAATTAATTAAAATGGTTTGTAATTAATTAATATTAATTAACCAGGGTTAATCATTTATTCGTAAGTAATTAATCTGATTTAAATTAATTGGATAATTAATTGATCTTACTTATGGATGTTTGAATTGTATTGAATGCTTTGAATTGTTTGGTATCCTTGATGTATGATGCTCTGTGTTATGAATTATATTGATTTAAGCTGTGATAAATGGAATTTATTTATCTGTGATGAATTTATATTATTTATCTGTGAATCTATGAATGAAGATAAGCGTTATAGGATTATACCGCTTATCAATATTGTTGGGCTTGGATTGTGATGATTGATGATGTTGCACTATTGTGTAAAACCCCTGGACTACACCACACACAAATATGGGTTGCACGAGGAAATTGGTTAAGTCACATATATTTTCAATTTAATATTATTTTATCCAAAATAATGAAAAGGTTTAAAATTGAATTTTGAATCCAAAATGATTTGAAATGGAATTGGGTTAAATATGAAAAGCTTTTGAAAAGGGATTTTTAAAATAAAGATTATTTTGAATAACTTGTTAAAGTTTTGAAATTTAAATAGTTTGATCTAAATTTAAATTAAAGATTTGAAATGGAGTTCTATGAATATATGTTTGGAAATTATGGTTTAAAAAAGGCTATACAACTTATATAATGTATATATGGACTTTAAACCATTTTAAAAGTATTATTTTGGGAATTTTAAATTTACCCAAGTTTATACTTTAAAAGCTATAACTTGTGCATATTTGATCGCATATTTCCGAAACGAAAAGTATTTGCTTTCAAATGATAATGGCTTTCAAATAAAGAAAGGATTTCCAGTTTTTGTTGAAAGGGTTTCAAATTTGAAATGGAATTGTTTTGAAAACTATAAATGGATCTTTGATAAAGATTGATGAACTTTATTTTCAAATTTAAGAGGATCTTAAAGGGTGTATCTTTTGTGTAAAAGATTTGAAATGGAATTGTTTTGAAAGCTGTGAATGAATCTTTGTGAAAGATTGGTGAACCTTGGTTTCAAATTAAAGTGGATATTAAGGGTGAATCTTTTGTTTTAAAAAGATTGGAAAATGGTAATTTGTTTAAACCATTTGAAAGAAAAGTTTTGGGCTTTCAGTTGTGACTTAACTATGATCCCAATATCCATATGCTTTTTAAAATATTGCGCTCATTATTCGATTTAGCCGGGAGAGGACTTATGTCATATAACCCATTTCGAATAATGATATGACATAATGGATAGCGTTTGAACATCGGAGGTGAAGATCGAGTATTTTCAAAAGTGAAAGGATTACCCATCGAATGCCTCTACACCGAATAGCCCGGTATAGAGACTTGATCACCCTTTGTGATGGGGAGTCCGGACGTGATTAGAGATTATCCGAATTGCAAGGGCTTTTTTTGAAGTGCCTTTGGTTCTGTTCGAACACGGAACAGACGTGTATGGATATATGTCTGACGTTACACTTTGAGATGTAAAGCTGGTTTCTATCAAATACATTTCTGTTTGGTGGCGGAGAATTTATTCTCTTAGCTTAACACCCTTCTCTGAGACGTACGAGCTCACAGTTTATGTAGTTGATGCTTACTAGTGATACATTCCCAATTTGGTAATGTGGCATACGAAGTGCTGCTAATGATTTGTTGATCAAAGCATAGCTTTTATGTAAAGTGTAGCTTTGTGGACGTGACCTCGTCGGACCTCACAACCCGGAATGGTTGAAACAGGAAGGATGCAGCAAGGTAATTTGGGGGTATCACCCCCTGAGGATATGTCCATTTCCTTCTGGATAGAAGTGGTATCATGATAATGGAGCCCAGATACTTAACTTACGTGGTTGCTGCAAACTTATTTCTTTGTGGTTGCCGGTGTTAAGGATCCTCAGATAAAGGTCGATTACGACCGGGGGATGGCATACTCGTGCAGTAGTTACCTAGTTACAAAGGTAACTCGACCTTGTGTTGGCAGAGAGCTGGTTAAGTTCTCATGGCGTCCCTCTAGAGGCATTGATGAACGTATTTTTCTGCATTTTAAACCGTTTGTTTCATATATTTTTATTTTAATAAAGCGATATTATACGGGTATTTGTTGTGGTTTTGCAGATTATAGATTCCGAAGTGTAACGTTGAAATTCATCGGTTGTGGCGTCCTTTGGTTCAAAAGACAAGCGGCATGAGTGCAACATTTTGAGCACCAAATAAATCAAAGCAATGTCACACTTCAATTTATGCGAAATGAGTTAGTTCACATTTTCACTTCAGCATATGGGTGCAAGCAACATGGGAAACAAATCATATTTATATCTCAAGTCACGTGCTCAAACTCAAAGCAAGGAACAAATTTAATTAATTCAAGCAAGTGGGGACCAACCTCAATCAATGACGTGGCAAGCATGCACATACTTTGATTTAGTAAATATTGGCTGCATATTCTCAAGGTAGCAAACATCAATTCAAAGCAATATGGACCAATTCAAGCAATGATGTGCACGTATATATGTTCTCTTTCACCAATTCAAGCAAAGGAACAATTCCTCCTAAAAAGTAGCATAATACATAGCCATGATATGAAGCAAAATGGGACACATTCAAAAGTAGCTTACGTATGAATTTGGACCAATTCACATATAAAAGTATTTCAAGCAATGACGTGGCAACTGGACTCTTCACCAATTCAAGGAATGGACCCAGTCAGTACAATTATCTTGGCAAATACTAAGAATAGAACCGGTCCTATTGCTAAAAAGATGGACTGATTTTAGGGGCTGAGGCCTATATATACAACATTATACAGCACCTTCAGATCATCTCTTACCTCATCACTTTTCTTCAAGTTTAGATTTAAATTCAGCACTGTTTTTATTTTCGAACAGAATACGTAGGATTGTTGATCAGATTCAGCAATTTATTTATTCTTGTTCTTAGTTATTTTCTGCACTCTTTTCAGTTAGTTAATAATTATTTCAGTTGTTTGCTCCGTTATCTTCTTTTCCGCAATTTCAATTTCTATTCTGATTTTTTTTACAATTCTATATTTTGGTTGCAATTTCGATTAGTTTCGAAATCGATTCGGGGTATATTATTGTTTTTATTTTCTGTTCAAAATTCACCGTCGAATTCGTTTAACACGCCTAAGATTTAACTATGGATTTTAATTGTTTTAAAATACAATTCCCTGTGTTCGACCTGCATACTACATGCCTGTGCGCTTGCAGAATTTATTAAAATTTGTGCTTTTCTAATCAATAGAAATGTCGCAACAAGTTTTTGGCGCCGTTGCCGGGGAGTTGCTATTTTGAAATTTTCGATTTTTCGTTTTTAAGTCTATTCGTGTTAATTTATTTGTTTTTGTATTAGTTTTCGAAAAAAAAAATCGTTTTTTTTCGTTTTTCAGTTCCTTTCACCAAAGTAGCGTTTTACTTAAAAAAAATCGCATTTTGTTCGTTCGCTGCATTTGCTTTTTCCTGTTAGTTTGCATGCAGTAGCCTGTTTTTACGTAACCATTGTTTTCACATAACCATCTTGGTTCACTGCAGTAGCTTAGTTTGGTTCACGTAACCAATTTTACTGTTTCAAGTTGCATGCAGTAGCTTAGTTTTCATACTTGCATTAGTTTGTTGCTTACATTAATTCAGTTGCATTAAATCAGCTCTTTGTTCACATTTCCATTCTCATACTCATGTAATCACGTAACCATCTTTTATTTAGTTCACGAATAAATTTTTATTTTGTTCAAATATTTGCACGTTAGTTTATTCACACGTAAGTTTTTGTTCAATTTTTTTTACAACTCCCGCAGATTGTTTGCACGTCACTGTGTTTTCACTTTGCTCCCACGTTCATGCACTTTGCACTAATTTTCACCACATGGCACGTTAGTTCTATTTTACTCACACATTTTTCAGTGATCACTGTAGTACACATTTTCATGTTTCCTTATTTCATTCATACATAGTGTTTCAAACGAAGGTAATCAAAGCATACTTCATTGCATTATTTCATCAAGTTACATTCCATTTTGCTTATTTCAGTCACGTTTCATTTATATATACACAGTTGCAGTTTAATTTTTTCTAAGATTATCATCTCTTAGATATCTGACAGGTAGAAACAACATAGCAACCACAAACTTTGGAGTTTGATCCGCTAGCGCTACTCAGCTGCATTGGACGGGCTATCATACACCTCTGTAAGTAATTTTCAACTCTACAGGTGCCCAACTGAAAACTGATTTAATTTACTTTTGCCTGTTACACCTTGATTTGTTTATGCGCGTTTGGGAAAGGAAATAATTTTAACCGTTTAGAAAGCCAAAATATTTCATTAAACAAATCAACGGAAATTTCAAATCAAACAAATATGAGCAATCACGGTTCACAACACAGTTCACAACACAGTTCACACCATAATTCACCGAAATTATCACCTAAATCACATGTTGGAAATAATGAATTTCATGAGAACCGACCATTATCCCTTACAGACCGATGTTATCCAACACGGACTGTTCAACCTTCGGTTATTTCATTTCCACCTGCCGAAGGAAATAATTTTGAGCTAAAACATTCTTTTATCCAAGGGGTACCAAAATTCACTGGGTCTGAAAATGCATATGAATTTCTTAGTGAATTTGAGTTATATGCTTCTACAACTAAAATGCAACAACTTTCTAATGAATCCATCAAGCTAAGACTTATTCCATTCGCACTTCTAGAAAGTGCGAAAAGATGGCTTAATTCTCTTCCTAAAAATTCAATTAAGAGTTGGGACAATTTCGTTACTATATTTTTGAAAAAGTTTTTTCCTTTCCACAAAACTCTTAAAATTCGAACTGAAATCAACCAATTCTCCTAGAATGAAGGAGAAACTTTTTCAAAATATTTTGAAAGGTTCAATCAATTGTTATATAGTTGCCCACATCATGCAATCCCTAAACACGTTTTGTGCCAAATCGTTTATGAAGGGCTTAACTATCAAACAAGATCCCAACTCGAATCAATGTGCGGAGGAGAATTCATGGCAAAAACAGACGAGGAAGCTTGGGAATTTTTAGAGGAGTATTCGGAAAAGGATATGCAATGGGAAACAATTCGTGTTCCAATTCGTGCTCCAAATAAAGGAGTACATGTCATTGACCCATCACATCTTCCTATAGATGCCCAAATTCCTCAAGAAGGAGAAGGGCTACCTCATTACTACACACAAGACCAAATCAATGCTATAGCTCAAAACAGTCCTTATTCGTCCACATATAATCCTAACTGGAAGCATCACCCCAATTTTTCATGGTCAAATCCTAACAACGTGGCTAATCCATCACATATGTATCCAATGATACCAAATCCGAATTATCGAGCCCCAACCTCTAACGCTCAAAATTCTCAACCCGCTCCTCAAACGAAACCTTCGAATCAACCGTACAGGCATCCTAATTTCAATCCATCAACCCAACCTTCTCAGCCTTCACAAGAAATTGCTCGATTGGAAAAACAACTCTCTAAACAAAATGAACAAATCACTAACCAAGATGCAAGAATTGAGCAAATCACCAAACAAAATGAACAAATGTTGATAATGATGAAGGATCTCATGAAAATCAATGAGAAAGGTAAATTGCCTAGTCAAACCGAAGTGAATCCAAAGTATAACTCTCGAGGAGTAAATCTTTGTGAGAACGAAGATGTAAATCCGGTTAATGCTGTCACCACATTAAGGTCTGGAAAGAAGGTGGACAACCATGTCGGCAACCCCGACATCCTTCTTAAATCTTCCCATGTTCCAAATTCTGAAACTCAGTCGACAACCACGGTTGTCAATCAAAACGATTCTAATTCTTCATCTACGGTTGGCAATCCCGACCACTCTTCACCTTCTGATGTTGGCAACCCCAACATTCCAGCTCCCTTATCTTCACCCTCTAATATAACACCTTCTTCTTCGAATGAAAAAACTTTCGAACAAGTCTATAAACCCATAGCTCCATTTCCTCATAGACTCAACAAAAAGAAGAAGCCTGCTAATTTTGACCAAATTCTTGAAATCTTCAAACAAGTTTGAGTCAATATTCCACTTCTTGATACCATCGAGCAAATTCCTCAATATGCCAAATGTCTGAAAGAGCTATGCACTCAAAAACGTGCCACTAACGTTCCTAAGACTGCATTTCTAACTGCAAACACTAGCTCTGTTCTTTCAAATCCCTCCCCAATCAAGTATAAGGACCCCGGTTGTCCTACGATCGGTTGTAAAATCGGTAACACTCACATTAGTCATGCCTTACTCGATCTTGGAGCGAGTGTGAATCTTTTGCCTTATACTGTGTACTGTCAACTTGGACTAGGGGAATTAAAACCTACAAACATCACAATTCAACTAGCTGATCGATCTGTCAAAAAACCATTGGGCACAGTTGAAGATGTTTTGGTACAAATCGAGCAATTCTATTTCCCAGTCGATTTCATAGTCCTAGAGACTGCACCTGTCTCAAATCCCAATAGTCAGATTCCTTTGATATTAGGTCGTCCATTTTTAGCAACATCAAATGCTATCATAAATTGTAGGAATGGTCAACTCCGACTTTCCTTTGGGCACCTAACCATTGAACTAAATATCTTCAATCTTAACAGACAACCAAGGGATTTTGAAACAGAAGAAGTTGACATGATCCAAACAATTGTTGAAAATGATTTTAGTGATACTACGGAGTCTCTTAGCATGCGCCTAGATCATTTTAATTCCAACTTCCACGAAGATGAATACATTTATGAATTAAATGATATGCTATGCTCTTTTCATAATTCACTAGAATTCAATCAGTTGATGTCTACTGAAGCCTCAAAAGAAGTACGCCCTAAATTAGACCTCAAACCTCTTCCAAACGGTCTTAAGTATGCATATTTAGATTCTTCGGAAAATTTACCTGTAATCTTGGCATCCGATTTCATTAAGGACTAAGAAGAACAACTTTTGAAAATTTTAAGGGAGAGGCAATAGGATGGGTAATCGCTGACATTAAGGGAATTAGTCCATCAATTATTGAACATCGAATACACTTAGTCGACGAGGCTAAACCCACTCGCGAAGCTCAAAGGCGATTAAACCCTAATATTGGAGAAGTGGTAAAGGAAGAAATTATCAAATGTTTAGACAATAACATTATCTACCCTATCTCTGACAGTACTTGGGTAAGTCCGGTACAAGTTGTACCAAAGAAGTCTGGAATCACTGTGACAACAAATGAGAATAACGAACTTGTTCGGACAAAGGTCAAAACAAAATGGCGCTTTTGCATCGACTATCGAAAACTCAATGCAGCAACAAGAAAAGATCATTTTCCCCTCCCTTTCATTGCTCAAATGCTCGAACGCTTAGCCGGTCATGAATATTATTGTTTCCTTGATGGTTACTCTGGCTATAATCAAATTCCCATTGCGTTAGAGGACCAACATAAAACAACATTCACATGTTCCTTCGGAACTTTCGCTTATCGTCGCATGCCCTTCGGTCTTTGTAATGCTCCTGCTACCTTTCAAAGATGTATGATGAGTATATTTTCTGATATGGCAGAGGATTTCTTAGAAATATTCATGGACGATTTTTCAATTTATGGGTCATCTTTCGATCAATGCCTCCTTCGTTTAGAACGTGTCTTAAAGCGATGTAAGGAGAAATCTCTTGTTCTTAATTGGGAAAAATGTCATTTTATGGTTAAGCGAGGAATAGTCTTAGGTCATGTTGTCTCTAAAAATGGCCTAGAAGTTGACAAATCTAAAGTTGATCTTATTGTTGACCTTCCTCCTCCAAGGTCCGTAAAGGACATTCGCTCGTTTCTCGGCCACGCCGGATTTTATAGGAGGTTCATTAAAGATTTTTCAAAAATTTCAAAACATCTTTCAAATCTTCTGGCTAAAGACGTCAAATTTGAATTTTCCAATGAATGTAAAAAGTCTTTTGAAACCCTCAAATCGATCTTGACCACTGCACCTATCATCCAACCTCCAAATTGGACTTTGCCTTTCGAATTAATGTGTGACGCTTCGTATTATGCCATCGGAGCCATCCTAGGTCAACGAATCGATAAACTTCCTCGAGTCATCTATTATGCTAGCAAAACTCTTAATGAAGCTCAATTGAATTACTCAACCATAGAAAAAGAGTTTTTAGCAGTTATCTTTGCCCTCGATAAGTTTAGATCATATCTCGTAGGTTCTAAGGTCATAGTTTACACCGATCATGCCGCCTTGCGGTATTTACTCACGAAAAAGGATACCAAACCCCGCTTAATCCATTGGATTCTCCTTCTTCAAGAGTTTGATCTAGAAATACGAGATAAAAAGGGTTCTGAAAATGTCGTAGCTGACCATCTTTCTCGTATAGTTCATGAAAACTATGATAACTCTCAAATCAACGATCATTTTCCCGATGAACAAATTCTTTCACTCTCTAGTGCACCATGGTATGCGGACATTGTAAATTATCTTGTCACAAATGAAACACCTTCCCATTGGTCAAAACAAGATAAACAAAAATTTCTCTCCAACGTTCGAAACTTTTACTGGGACGATCCTTATCTTTTCAAATATTGCACCGATCAAATCATTCGCAGATGTGTCCCAGAACATGAATTCCATAGCATCCTCTCTTTTTCACATAATCAAGCATGTGGAGGACATTTTGGAGCAAAGAAAACTACTGCCAAGGTGTTACAGTGCGGTTTTTATTGGCCTTCTCTTTTTCGTGATGCCCACGAATTTTGCTCCAAATGCGCTAGATGTCAACAAACAGGTCGTATTTCCAAACGTGACATGATGCCCCTAAATCTGATCCTTGTCATCGAAATTTTTGATGTTTGGGGAATCGATTTCATGGATCCTTTTCCTAATTCTTTTGGAAATCTCTACATCCTACTTGCAGTAGATTACGTGTCTAAATGGGTTAAGGCCATTCCTACCAAAACGAATGACAATAAAGTTGTTGTCAAATTTTTGAAAGAAAACATATTTTCCCGTTTTGGCACACCTCGAGCCATTATAAGTGATAACGGTTCTCATTTTTGTAATCGTGCTTTTGAATCTCTTCTTAAGAAATATTCTATCACTCATAAACTATCTACTCCATATCATCCACAGACCAACGGTCAAGTCGAGATTTCCAATAGACAAATTAAACAAATTCTTGAAAAGACGGTTAACTCCAACAGAAAAGATTGGTTATCTAAATTGATAGACGCCCTTTGGGCATTTTGCACAGCTTATAAAACCAATCTAGGAATGTCACCATACCGATTAGTCTTTGGAAAAGCATGCCATTTACCCGTTGAGCTCCAGCATCGCGCACTTTGGGCAATCAAATACCTTAATTTCGACATAGAAAAAGCCGGATCGCATCGTAAATTACAATTGTCAGAATTAGAAGAACTAAGAAATGAAGCGTACGAAAATGCAAAGATTTATAAAGAGAAAACCAAATTCTATCATGATAAATCCATACTTCGTAAGACATTCGAAGTAGGTCAGAAAGTTCTCTTATATAATTCCAGACTTCATTTATTTCCGGGAAAATTGAGATCCCGTTGGACAGGTCCATATATTATGAAAACAGTATACCCTTATGGCGCAGTTGAAATTGAAAATCCTAGGGACGGTTCCATTTCAAAGGTCAATGGACAACGCTTGAAGCCATTTCTAGAGTTTGAACAGCACGAGGACGATGAGTTCGTGGATCTTCACGAACCTAGCTATTCGGCATGAGCCGCTCACTATCTTGCACATATCAGGTTGTATTTCTTTTTAGTTTTTTTCTTCTATTTTGCATTTGCATTCTATTTGACAGTTGGGGCACTGTCTCATTCCAGTGTGGGAGGGACGCATATCTCATTCTGTTTGTTCATATTTCATAGTGTAGCATCATTTTTTTTAAAAAAAAAATCATCTCATTATTTGTTTTCAAATTTCCTTTCAATTTTTTTTTCATTTTCCAATATTTTTAGGACTTCGATTTATTTTTAATTAGTCAAGACAAAGTAAGTAAGCAGTTGAAGTCAATTGATGAAGATTTTTGTGAATCACTAATTTCAAATGTAAAATATAATGAAAAGTTGAATTACAAGCGATAATAGTGAGGTTAGTATATAGGGGGATTCATAGGTGATGGTTATGAAATCTTTTCTAAACTGTAGTCTTTGTTTAAAAAAAATGGCAGATTTAAAGTACATGCGTTGACATCTCAAATCATTAAAGTTAAGTGGTGCTAAGTTGATTTGCATAACACTCTTTAGCTCTTCTCAAAAAAAAAAAAAAAAAAAAACCACCTACAGTCGATAGGTGTGCACATTTGTGAAAGTGTGTGCACTCGCCACGCTCTATACTCTTCTCACGTAAGCCCGCAAGGCGGTGCATGGATGGTATATCTGGCCTCAGCATTCCGAGTTAGGTGTATAAATAATTAAATAAATAATCACCTAAGGATTACCGACCTTTTCTGACATAGTCAGCGTCGGTTTGCACAATCCGCCAAGCTCTGTCCCAACTCTCACGTAAGCCCGCGAGGCAGTGCATGGGTGGTATACCTTGGTCCAAAGGATAGGTGTAAAAAAAAAAGAGAAAAAGAAGAAAAAAAACTAGTATAGAGAGACTAAGCTTTGAAACCAAAACACTTCTTGACTTTGTTGATTTGGCTTGTTATACAAATGGAAATGAAAAATACCATTTTGAAAAAAACTGTGATCAACAGTGAAGAATTTATTTCATGGCTGCACTATGTTATCGACCGAAACAACTGGCCAAAATAGAATCTAATGTATGAAAACTTGAGTTACATTGAAATTTGTGATTAGTGAGGAACCAAAAATTTGAAGAAGTTGACTAAAACTGATATACATTATTTTGTTGCAACTATTTTGAAGTAAATCGAGTCTCCATTTGTGTAGAATTTTGCATTCATGAAGTACATTAGAATCATCACATACTGCATTTGGATTTTGTGGGTAGTATCCACTAAAAACCCTCACGAGACACCACTCGTCCTACTAGGGACACCTAGAGGTTTAACGGCTTGTTGCATACGCTCAATGCAATCGTGTTTCCTATGAAAAAAAGATTTAATTAGTTTTTATTTTCTCGTTTATTCGAGGACGAATAAAGTTCAAGTGTGGGGGTATTTGATGACCGTATTTTTTTGCATTATAAACCGTTTGTTTCATTTAATAAGGCAGTATTATACGGGTATTTGTTGTGGTTTTGCAGATTATAGTTTCCGAAGTGTAACGTTGAAATTAATCGGTTGTGGCGTCCTTTGGTTCAAAAGACAAGCGGCATGAGTGCAACATTTTGAGCACCAAATAAATCAAAGCAATGTCACACTTCAATTTATGCGAAATGAGTTAGTTCACATTTTCACTTCAGCATATGGGTGCAAGCAACATGGGCAACAAATCATATTTATATCTCAAGTCACGTGCTCAAACTCAAAGCAAGGAACAAATCTATTTAATTCAAGCAAGTGGGGACCAACCTCAATCAATGATGTGGCAAGCATGCACATACTTTGATTTAGTAAATATTGGCTGCATATTCTCAAGGTAGCAAACATCAATTCAAAGCAATATGGACCAATTCAAGTAATGATGTGGACGTATATATGTTCTCTTTCACCAATTCAAGCAAAGGACCAGTTCCTCCTAAAAAGTAGCATAATACATAGCCATGATATGAAGCAAAATGGGACACATTCAAAAGTAGCTTACGTATGAATTTGGACCAATTCACATATAAAAGTATTTCAAGCAATGACGTGGCAACTGGACTCTTCACCAATTCAAGGAATGGACCCAGTCAGTACAATTATCTTGGCAAATACTAAGAATAGAACCGGTCCTATTGCTAAAAAGATGGACTGATTTTAGGGGCTGAGGCCTATATATACAACATTATACAACACCTTCAGATCATCTCTTACCTCATCACTTTTCTTCAAGTTTAGATTTAAATTCAGCACTGTTTTTATTTTCGAACAGAATACGTAGGATTGTTGATTAGATTTAGCAATTTATTTATTCTTGTTCTTAGTTATTTTCTGCACTCTTTTCAGTTAGTTAATAATTATTTCAGTTGTTTGCTCCGTTATCTTCTTTTCCGCAATTTCAATTTCTATTCTGATTTCTTTTACAATTCTATATTTTGGTTGCAATTTTGATTAGTTTCGAAATCGATTCGGAGTATATTATTGTTTTTATTTTCTGTTCAAAATTCACCGTCGAATTCATTTAACACGCCTAAGATTTAACTATGGATTTTAATTGTTTTAAAATACAATTCCTTGTGTTCGACATGCATACTACACGCCTGTGCGCTTGCAGAATTTATTAAAATTTGTGCTTTTCTAATCAATAGAAAAGTCGCAACAAGTTTTTTTGTTTAAAAAAATCATCTCATTATTTGTTTTCAAATTTCCTTTCAATTTTTTTTCATTTCTCAATATTTTTAGGACTTCGATTTATTTTTAATTAGTCAAGACAAAGTAAGTAAGCAGTTGAAGTCAATTGATGAAGATTTTTGTGAATCACTAATTTCAAATGTAAAATATAATGAAAAGTTGAATTACAAGCGATAATAGTGAGGTTAGTATATAGGGGGATTCATAGGTGATGGTTATGAAATCTTTTCTAAACTGTAGTCTTTGTTTAAAAAAAATGGCAGATTTAAAGTACATGCATTGACATCTCAAATCATTAAAGTTAAGTGGTGCTAAGTTGATTTGCATAACACTCTTTAGCTCTTCTCAAAAAAAAAAAACACCTACTGTCGATAGGTGTGCACACTTGTGAAAGTGTGTGCACTCGCCACGCTCTATACTCTTCTCACGTAAGCCCGCAAGGCAGTGCATGGATGGTATATCTGGCCTCAGCATTCCGAGTTAGGTGTATAAATAATTAAATAAATAATCACCTAAGGATTACCGACCTTTTCTGACATAGTCAGCGTCGGTTTGCACAATCCGCCAAGCTCTGTCCCAACTCTCACGTAAGCCCGCGAGGCAGTGCATGGGTGGTATACCTTGGTCCAAAGGATAGGTGTAAAAAAAAAGAGAAGAAGAAAAAAAACTAGTAAAGAGAGACTAAGCTTTGAAACCCAAACACTTCTTGACTTTGTTGATTTGGCTTGTTATACAAATGGAAATGAAAAATACCATTTTGAAAAAAACTGTGATCAACAGTGAAGAATTTATTTCATGGCTGCACTATGTTATCGACTGAAACAACTGGCCAAACTAGAATCTAATGTATGAAAACTTGAGTTACATTGAAATTTGTGATTAGTGAGGAACCAAAAATTTGAAGAAGTTGACTAAAACTGATATACATTATTTTGTTGCAACTATTTTGAAGTAAATCGAGTCTCCATTTGCGTAGAATTTTGCATTCATGAAGTACATTAGAATCATCACATACTGCATTTGGATTTTGTGGGTAGTATCCACTGAAAACCTTCACGAGACGCCACTCGTCCTACTAGGGACACCTAGAGGTTTAACGGCTTGTTGCATACGCTCAATGCAATCGTGTTTCCTATGAAAAAAAGATTTAATTAGTTTTTATTTTATCGTTTATTCGAGGACGAATAAAGTTCAAGTGTGGGGGTATTTGATGAACGTATTTTTCTGCATTTTAAACCGTTTGTTTCATATATTTTTATTTTAATAAAGCGGTATTATACGGGTATTTGTTGTGGTTTTGCAGATTATAGATTTCGAAGTGTAACGTTGAAATTAATCGGTTGTGGCGTCCTTTGGTTCAAAAGACAAGCGGCATGAGTGCAACATTTTGAGCACCAAATAAATCAAAGCAATGTCACATTTCAATTTATGCGAAATGAGTTAGTTCACATTTTCACTTCAGCATATGGGTGCAAGCAACATGGGAAACAAATCATATTTATATCTCAAGTCACGTTCTCAAACTCAAAGCAAGGAACAAATTTAATTAATTCAAGCAAGTGGGGACCAACCTCAATCAATGACGTGGCAAGCATGCACATACTTTGATTTAGTAAATATTGGCTGCATATTCTCAAGGTAGCAAACATCAATTCAAAGCAATATGGACCAATTCAAGCAATGATGTGGACGTATATATGTTCTCTTTCACCAATTCAAGCAAAGGACCACTTCCTCCTAAAAAGTAGCATAATACATAGCCATGATATGAAGCAAAATGGGACACATTCAAAAGTAGCTTACGTATGAATTTGGACCAATTCACATATAAAAGTATTTCAAGCAATGACGTGGCAACTGGACTCTTCACCAATTCAAGGAATGGGCACAGTCAGTACAATTATCTTGGCAAATACTAAGAATAGAACCGGTCCTATTGCTAAAAAGATGGACTGATTTTAGGGGCTGAGGCCTATATATACAACATTATACAGCACGTTTAGATCATCTCTTACCTCATCACTTTTCTTCAAGTTTAGATTTAAATTAAGCACTGTTTTTATTTTCGAACAGAATACGTAGGATTGTTGATTAGATTTAGCAATTTATTTATTCTTGTTCTTAGTTATTTTCTGCACTCTTTTCAGTTAGTTAATAATTATTTCAGTTGTTTGCTCCGTTATCTTCTTTTCCGCAATTTTAATTTCTATTCTGATTTTTTTACAATTCTATATTTTGGTTGCAATTTCGATTAGTTTCGAAATCGATTCGGAGTATATTATTGTTTTTATTTTCTGTTCAAAATTCACCGTCGAATTCGTTTAACACGCCTAAGATTTAACTATGGATTTTAATTGTTTTAAAATACAATTCCCTGTGTTCGACCTGCATACTACACGCATGTGCGCTTGCAGAATTTATTAAAATTTGTGCTTTTCTAGGCATACCCATATGGCCTAGGAAGTTCCTTTGACTGACCATTTATTGGAAATCCAATCACCAATACGCGTCCTTTACGATTGCAGTTGTATAACCTGCATTCTTAAATGGTCGCCATAGCTAGCATAATATAATGGTACCTATGCTGGCTAAGATTAATATTATACTTTCGAAAATGTTTTCTGCACTATGCACTAATAATAATATCAAAAAGTTTTTCATGTATCAAGCATGTTTGACTATCATAAGGAGAAATCTCCCCTAAGTGTGCGATTGCATTGCGTGTGAGCCAGGAGGCCTTATGGTAGTTTAATTTTCCAAAAAGCATTGTGGATTTCAATTTTAAATTCTTCGTTTGTATTTGTTTAAAAAAATTGTTTTTGTTTGTTCACACTAGTCCCATGACTGAAATGGAGTTTATTGTTCCCTTTCTAAACTCTGGGTGCCCATAATTTTTCAAACGGGCAGCCTAGCGTTATATTTCCAGATAATCAGCTTGTAGATATAGTTTTTGGCAATCTTTGGAATTCTTTGGAGCCTTTGGATTTGGCAATCACATTTGTTTCTCTTGGATTGGAGTTGCTTAACTTCATCATGATGGTGATTCGAGCTTCTGGTTTGGAGTTTGGCATTGAAGATTTTGTTTCCGTTGCTGAGCCTTTTGTCTTCCGCTGCTAGTGTTTTCTTTCCGCTGTTGTCTTGTATCTCTGATAGTATTAATATTCAATTGTATCATTGTTGTATCAATATTGTGTATCAATGATAATTTTTGTTTTCTTCCGCTGTGTAGTTGTACCTAATGTGTTATAAGCTCCGGCGCGAATCGAATTTCAACGGTTGAATCTGCGGCATTCGAATACGATTGAAATATAGATATCGATTTTCGAATTCTAAAATTCAGGTCGTGACATTATGCATCACCAGTGTTGTGAATTTTGGCCAGCGAGTTGGCTCCTCCGTTCTACTCACTCGGGACATGCAAAATGTCATAGTATTCGATATCTGCCAACTACTTCTGAACTCAAGTAAGATATGAGGCAAGCCATTGTCTCTTTGCTTGGTAGTCCCCTCTAACCTGGTACACTATCAGTTGCGAGTTGTAAAAGATTTCGGTAGATTTCACCCCGAGCTCTCTATCAAGCTTAAGTTTGACAATTAACGCCTCATACTTGGGTTCGTTGTTCATAATAGAGAAATCATGCTTCAAAGCATAACAAATTGACCAGTTCTCAGGGGTTACAAGAATGATTTCCGCTCTAAAACAATGATCATTGGATGCTCCATCAGTATAAAGCTTCCACCATAGAGTAGGGATTGCACCACTCATTGGGGACTCGTCCAGCATGGTAAACTCTGCATGAAGTGTACCAATGCTTGTATCTAGATAGCTCTTCGAGGCAGATATGTGATGTCGAACTGACTGAGCTCGATGTTCCACTTAAGCAACCTTTCGGACGTCTTGGGTCGTTGCAAGACCTGTCGTAAAGGCTAATCGATGTAGAAGTTAGTTGGATGTGCATGGAAGTATGGGTGAAGTTTACACGATGGGAACACCAAGCAGTACGTGAACGTCTCTATCTTTGGGTAGTTTCTTTCTGGCCTCGTTAATCATTTACTGACATTGTAAACCGGTCTCTGGATCCGATTCTCCTCATAAACCAAAGCCTCACTTATGGCATGTGGCGATATAGCTAAGTAAATGTACAACTCCTTATGATCAACCGGCTTTGACAAAACAGGGGGTTCTCCTAATGACCCACCAAAGCTCGAAATGTGTCTTCCCAATCTCATGTCCACTCGAAAATCCTCTTCCCTTTCCTTATCAAATCAAAGAACAAAATGCAGTTTCCCTGGAGATGAATCGACTCAAAGCAGCGACCTTCCCATTTAGACTCTGCATATGCTTAATAGTTCTGGGTGCTTGAATATCCCGGATGGCTTAAACCTTTTCTGGATTCACTTCAATTCCTTGTGCATTGATAATAAAGCCCAGGAACTTCCCTGAGCAACATCGAATGAGCACTTCAAATGGTTGATCTTCATGCTATAAAATCAATGGATGTCGAACATCTCTGCTAAGTCTTGAATGTGATCATTTAATCATCATGACTTTAGGAGTATATCATCCACATAGACTTCCATTGTCCAACCGATCTAATCTTTAAATAATCAGTTGACCAAATTTTAATAGGTCTCTCTGGCATTCTTTAATCTGAATGACATTACTACATAAAAGTACAACCCAACATCCACAACAAAACTAGCATGCTCCTGATCTGGGACATGCATCAGAATTTGGTTATACCCCGAGTACGCATCCTTAAATGATAACAATTCGTGCCCCGCTGTTGAATCAACTAGCTGATCAATTCTAAGCAGGGGGAAACTATCCTTGGTGCATGCCCTGTTCAGGTCTGAATAGTCCATACACATTCTCCATTTCCCATTTGCCTTCTTCCCCAGCACAGGGTTAGATATCCATTCAGGATAGAGGGCATTGCGAATAAACCCGTTAGCTTTAAGTTTATCCCCCTCCTCTTTAAGAGCCATGGATATCCCCAGATCCACACCTCATCTTTTCTGCTTCACAGGGACGTACCTTGGATCAATATTCAATGCATGGCTCGTGATGGCAGGTGAGATCTCACACATGTCAGAATGAGTCCAAGCGAATACATCCAGATTTTCTTAGAGGAAATCGATAAGTCCTTTGATCATCGAAGGGCTGAGTTGCGATCCAATCTTCAACACCCGTGATGGGTCGTCGTAGCTGACTGTGATATCAATCGTCAGTTCAACCGGCGCTGCTTTAGCCTCTTTTGGTTCCGCCTCATCATCCCTTGGATCTATATCTCATAGAACCGACTGATATGCTCAAGCTAAGGCTTAGGTGTTATTTGTCAATCTTCAGTAACCTGGATACGGATGGACTTGTCCACACCCTTTCATTTCTCTCTTCGCTGAGCCTCTCTCAACTCAGCCACATAACAGGCACAACCAGTTGCTTAATTGCCATGCATAACACCTACTCCATTATCTGTCGGAAATTTCAGTGTCAAACACCATGAGGCCATTGTTTCCCAGAATTCGGCCAGGTTCGGTCGGCCTAGAAAAACATTGTACGATGAATCCACATCCAAAACAATGAATGGTAGGGTTTGCACCCTACTACGCTCACCTTCTCCTAATTCTATTGGCAATTCAACATAACCAACTGCTTCGGTTGCTACACTATTGAAACCGTGTATACGAGCTTTTGACAGTTTCAAATCTTTAGCCTCCATCCTCATTTGAACGTATGCCTTATTAAAGGTAATGTTCACAGAGCTTCTATAATCAATCAAAATTCTTCTTACCGAAGCTGGGCCAATCATGGCAGAGATAACCATCGAATCAATAGTAGGGGCCTCTACACTATCGGCATCTCTGCTTCTGAATACTATATTATCTATCATTGTACGTTGTTGCTTGGTCGGAGTTCCATCCTCCGTATTCGAACAACATTCAAAGACCACATGTATCATTGAACTAGCATAGCGCTCCATTTCCTACCAACTCCTATTCGTAGGGTGCGGTCCACCAACTATCGTGCTTATTACAAACTTGCCACCAGTATGCGTGGGCTCCTCAGCCAAACGTGGAGCTTGCATTCGATTGGGATCAGATGTTCCCTATCCTCCATCCTATGGATTCTTGATAAACTGCTGCAACATTTTCTACCGAATCAATTTCTTGGTGGCATCATTAAGATGCCTATACGCATCTGAATTGTGCTTGTAACATTTATGAAACTGATAGCGTTTCTCGATTTTCTTTTGTTCCTTAGTCGATTTCTTTGGACATAGCTTCATATATTGGAGAGTATTACAGGTAGACAAATAGATGTTCTCCAATGGTGCGTTCAAAGGTGTATAGTTATTATATATAGGAAGTTTTCACCTCGATTTTCTAAGCCCCCTCTTTCGGTCAGGACTTCCTTCTCCACTCCTTTTCGGTTGACCGGGCTTGTTTTGAACATTGTCCTAAACCTTTTCAGAACTCTCACCAAACCGCTTTACTATGATGATGCTCTGTACCCCTTCTTCGCTTGGCCCTATAGCATTGCTTCTTCTAGACAACCTGGCTTCTTCCTTTCTCATAAACTGGGCTATCTTTGTGTAGAAACGGTGTAGCATGGCTGGTAGTTTTTCAGCTAGCCAATCACCAAACTCGGATTTTTGTCAACCCCCCTGCTGTAGCCATAAGTATGGAGTGGTCATTAGGTTTACTAACTTCAGTGGTAGCAACATGAAATCTCTACAAATAGTCCCTCAGTGATTCCCCTGGAGCTTGGATTACACTGGATAGCGACATCACATCTTTAGGGTGAGTAGCATGAATCCAAAACTACTTCACAAATCTTATTGCCAGCTCATCAAACCTTGAGATCGAGCGCGAGGATAGTCTTATGAACCACATTGTAGCAATGCCAAATAGAGTGATAGGGAAGCATCTACATTTGGTAGCATCATTCACTCTTGTCGAGTCCCTTAACCATTCGTACCTCATGACAAGCTGCCTAGGCTTAGTCTTCCTTTCATAAGCAGGCAACGTAGGCATATCAAACCTTCTAGGATATTCTACTTGTAAAATACCATCGGAAAATGGGATGTGGCTCCTAGAGACTCCCTTGTCATCAATTTTCAAGCCCTGATTCTCCATCATCAACTGTCTGAACATCGCAGATAAATTTGATGTCTGAATAGATAGAACCAAGTGGTGGTCATGCTCCATCCCGTGTGAATGTTCTGGCTGGTGTCTCCGAGGCATTTCACGCCGTCTTGGCCTATCATCCTCCAGATGTGTATCTCGAGCATTCACTTCATTATCGTTCTAGAGAGGTAGCTAGTCAACATCCAAGCATGCTCCAGTGTCCAAGTTCCTAGATCCAAATTGAGTATAACCCACCAGCTGCAGTTGAGGAACCGTCCCCTGGTTGAGGGATCGATACTGACCCCTAAGGAGGGATCGACACTGACCCGGCTTAGCAGGGCACCATGGTCTTCCAAGTGCTGCTCCAATGTTCCTACTCATGCTGCTTTGACTCTACGGCGCCTTTGCCTGTGATGCTCATTCGAAGAAGTCGAACTATCAGCCGCCGAGTATGAAGCGAGACCTCCTCCAGTGCTTTAGCACTACTATTGAGCAATCTGATACATTAGTTTGGCACTAGCCTAAATTTTCTCATTGAGTTGCCTATGACTTTCTATTAACTCCCTCATCCATTCATTAAATTCGGCTCAGTAATGGATTTAACGGGGTTTCGAACTGCGGTAGGCTCCACATTTACATTAGCAGGCTGGTTACTTAGGCCCCCTTGTTTGACACTGGTAGTTTCATTGGCATCAACATTGTGGAAAGTAGATCCAGTGCACCTTATCATCATAGATTCCTTTGCATTGATCTTGAAAAATCTGAATACTATCTACAAGCTTCTTTAAATGAACCTGGATCTCCTTAGGGGGATTTCTTCAATCCAGTAGCTACAATGGAGATCCCAATATCCTAAGAATCGACGTTCTCAGTGAAAGCGCTAAAACGTTTGCAACCAAATTGGCCAAAAACACCCAAGAATAGATTTAATTAGTGAAATAAATTAAGTAATTAAATGAAAAAAAGGTATAACACTAAATATCAAGAAAAATGCAGCAGAAAGCAAAAAACATAAGATTTATAGTGGTTCGATGTTGATTGCCTACGTCCATTTTGAATATTCTCTTTATTGCTTCACAATTCACTTGATTACAATTACAATCAGTACAAAATTGTAAGAGATAAGAAAAGAATAGAGGAAGTTGGTTACAACAACGGTAGAGTCGCACTTGCAACCCCTAAAAGTCCTTCAAAATTGTCCATTGTGCCTCTATTTATAGATGAAGGCAACCTTCAATCTGACTGAAACTTCGGTGTCTGGATCTCCTCAACCATATGGGCCTACTATAGGGAGGGCTATGCCCAATCTTCAAGGGGTTGGGGTCAGGACCGACCCCTATCTGGGTTTAGTTTGGGCTAACGATCCCTACTGTGGCTTTCTTATAGTTTATATTGATGATGTTTCAAATATCAAGGCAATTGGATGCATGGAGTTCTAGTCCTTGTAATACTGTAATTGGAATCTTAACTTGGTTTTGGTTGTGCCGATTCCTTCGGTCTCTCAATGTATGAAGATCCCATCCTTACATACCATGTAACTCCAATCCACATCTCTTGAATATCCTATACCGACCCATATTCTTCGTGCCAAGCTATGTTGTTCTGTACCCCTTAAACGTTCCATGCAGATCCATAACCTGTGAATGAGCCATGCAGACCCATTCACACTATGTCGATCTAAACACACTATGCCGATCCCTTTTGCTTAAGCCATACATGTCGATCCATATCGCTTCAGCCCCATCATACCGATCCTTATTCCCTGACAATCGACATGCCAACCCCATTGGTTTTACAAGTTATGCCAACCCATCCATATTTCCTCCAATTTGTCATACACCTATGCCGACCCCTATTCCAACCAAACTAAATCCCATAATCCAACAACCGGCGTCATCCATCTATCAACTCCATTTATCACATGCTTAATATAATTGTTCGAACATTATATTTTGATCATGTGGTTGTTATCTCATGATCATCTTTCTCATCAGCAATCGAGTCTGGCCCTCATAATCAGACCTATATAGCCGGACCAAGGCACCAGATTATAGGTACCAATCCAAAAAGGTATAATATTTGGGTTTGTTTAGGAGAACGAGGTGAAATGTAGGATCGGTGTAGCATGGTTCGGTAGTGGAGTATTGATCGGGGTAGTTTGGATTGGTGGTGGAAGCTTTAGTCAGTAGGACTTTTATTGCTAGTGGGAAGACAAGGGCAACATTGAGTCATTTCTATGCTTGTTAGGGCCATTCACAAGTTTTCTTTGGCATATTCATATGTTTTCTTAGAATCCCGAGTTGCTTTAAGTCATGCTTCACTTATTTCAAGCTAAGGCTTAGGTCGGTACCGAGTTATATAATTCAACACTTAACTTTCGATGACTATGACACACGAATTATTGAGGATGATTCCATGATGGGATGACGGCTTCAAGGATGGGATATCTGTATTTTGAGACATTGGGTAGGGGACTATGGTCCTTAGATCACATGATGTTTCGATTCATTTATCTTTGGCTATCTATGGAGGTGTAGTCTAGTTCCTAGCCTACCGAGTGGCATGAATTTGAGTATCAAAGAACCAAGACATTGAGTAGCCTTGATTATATGGGGAGGTCATATGAGTATTATGTCTCCAATGCATTGACTGAGTGAATGTGAGAATAGATGATGGATTCTATATTTTCCTTGGTTTCTTATCACCCTAAGGATGTCACATGATATAGATATCATCATTGGAGATATCTAGACACCCATTTGTGCTTTGATGTATGGTACACCTATTATATAGAGTAGCATAAGTCCTTTGTTATTTGCTAACTCTATGGATGCGGGGTTAGATCAAGTATGATTTTCCATAGCATTTGTCCTAGCATGTCGACTTTATAGTATTCGAGATTTTCTACTGCTCACACTAGATCGTTGTTTCACTCGGGATTTATATTTTTCTTTCTATTATTCTGGATACTCTTAAATGAGTAGATCTGGAATATTAGGTCTGTGAGCACATAAAGCTGAATAGGTGATGAGAAGCGGGCTACATTCTTACATTTTATTATATTTAGCTATTATTGCTTATAATTCCGTTGTGTAGCATTATGGAGGTTAGTAATGATATTATCTATTTAGAGACACTTACCTATTTGAATTTATTATCAGTTATATAAACTTTATCACTTATGTTACATAGTTCTATGGATATATGTACTGATTTCTATGGTTCATTTTATTATTACTATCACCCTATTTCATATCTATGACGACTATTATATTTTATTCAATGTGTTGTTATATATATGATAGGTTCTATGATTGATTTAGCTTACTACAAACTTTGGCAACCATCATGCATCGGTTAAGCACCGTTACAGCGCATTCTAGTTATATTGGATGTCGGTGGTATAGAATGGTCGTCACATTTGGTATCAGAACTTAGGTTTAATAATTTAACTAATGGGATACCATGTTCAGTAGAGATTGGGTAGGTGTTCTAACCCCATACTAGATTGAGAGAGAGTGTGTGTATATATATAAGAGAGAGCGTACTTGTTATATTTATTGGTTTTCAAAAATAGATAGTTGTATATATAGTATGAAGTCACGCTACAGACATGAGTACTGTTTAAGTGGAATTCCTTACAGAAAGATTAACCGTCCTAAATGCAGATTGAAGGATGAGTCGTCATACAAGAAATGATGCCAGAAACTCCATCTCCAGAGTTGAAGATGGAGTAAGTTTAAGAGTTGCTAATCCCAATTTGTAGATGATGTTCAATACCTTAATGTGAAACTTGCTATGAAATGCTCAAGTAGTTGCTCCAAATGTTGCTATTATTGGTGGTGCTCTGATGCAAGCTTCTAGAGCCGATTTTGTTATGTTTGAAAAGGACTTTGTCATTTTTGGTGGCAAACTATTCCAGGGAATGGAGTCAAAGATAAAAGGGCAGGATTGATTGGATGCATGCGAAAGGATCTTTGATGACTTAGTGCTGAATTACGCTATGAAAAGACAACTGAGTTCTCGATAGCTTTAAGCACGATATAGGAATTAGTGGAATGAAGTAACGGCTGCAACTCTTGAGGATTTGTTGACTTGGGACTAGTTCAAAGCTAGACTCAAGGAGAACTTTGTTCATACAGTTCAGAGGTCCATTTTGTTTAGTAAGCTTACAGATCTAAAGTAAGGGGATATGACCATCTTTGAGTATGTTGTCGAGTTGATGCCTTATCATGATATAGGATATCTTTCATCGACACTCCATTAAAGAAGAACGACAAGTTCATCATTGGTTTATGCGACAACATGAGGGAGCAATTTATGGGTTACATTGACGAGACTTTTGAGATGATAGTCGATAGGGCCCTGAGGCATGAGAGCCTACATTCGAAACCGAAGGCTATTATTACTAAAGAAGAGTCAAAGCCGCAATTGGGAATGGGAGGCAAGAAGAAATGGAATAGTAATAACAATAGGAAGCAATTTCAAAATGAAGATGGCCAAAAGAGAAGGTCAAGCATGGACCAACCTGTTATAATTATGGAGAGAAGGGTACTTTAGTAGAGTTTTCAAAGCCGAGGAGAAAAGGTGCGACAACTGCGATAATCTTAGGCATATCAAGAAGGATTGTCCAGGGCTGCCTAAGTATAAATAGATGGTGAAAGCATATGCTCTTAACACTCTCTTAACTTTGTCAAGTGCTTCATTCGTCAAAGAGAAAGGGAAGAGTGTTGTTATTTGAGGTAAGCTTTCCATTTACGATGCTCTCGTAGGTGTTTTATTTAATACCAAGGATTCACATTCCTTCATATTCAGTGATTTGGTAGTTTGGATTGGAACCCAAAATTTTTGACCGACCTTTGATTGTGATGAACACTATTGGAGATTCCACTAAATTGTGTATGGCTTGTCATGGTTTAGTCTTATCGAGTCATGGATGTTCTTTTGATTGTGATAGCTTTTCTTTGGATTTTGTTGGGTTGGTATTATTTTGAGTATAGACTTGCTTCATAAATAAGGAGTGATGTTGGATCATGTTAAGTCGTTTGCGACAAAACGGGTAGATGGTGGGCGGATGGTAGTGTTATACTACCTTCTAGATGATGAGGCGATTGTTAGTTTTCTATATATTCTCAACGTCCCACATGATGAGTTGTCATCAATGGATATTACCATAGAGTGTATGGATATATTCGAAGTGGTGACCGAACTTCCTCCACACAAAGAGATCGAGTTCTGTATTAACTTCGTGAAAATGCTAGACCAATAGTGATGCCTTTGAGGAAGATGACACCTAGAGAGCATCAGGAGCTCATGGTGCAAGTGAATGACTTGTTATAGAGAGGATTGATTTATAGAAGTATTTCTAAGTGTGAAGCACACATAGTATTTGCAAGAAGGCAGATGGTTCCCTTAAATCGTGTGTCGATTATCACGAGTAGAATAAATTGATTAGGATAATGACTTACACGATCAACTCCATGGTGCTATGGTATTTCTTAACTGGATCTTGAGATGAGATTTCGCTAGCTGAAAATAGGGAAAGCGAGTGTCTATCACAATGTTTTATATGTCATCTGGATTCTATTAGTTGTTTGTTGTGCCATTCGGGCTGACTAATGTGTTGGCATACTTTTTTGATCTCATGAACTATGTTTTTTAGGGATCAGAAAAATAAATCCATGCTTTTGTTCCACAATGATATTCTTGTCTACTCATGAATGGGGGAGGAACATAAGTTGCATTTTAGGATCGTGCTTGAGGTGTTGAGGGAGCACCGAATAAAAATGAAGTTTTTTAAATGTCACTTCTAGTGGAGAGAAGTGTGATTCTTGGGTCACGTTGTTTTTGAGCAAGGCACTGTTGTGGATCTTGCAAATGTTGCAGCAGTTCAAGATTGGACTTAGCCTAAAAATTCTATAGGCATGATAAATTTCTTGGAATTAGATGGATGTTATAGATAATTTATCTGGGACTTCTCTAAGGTAGTCACACCGTTGAATCAGTGGATGAAAAGAATCAAACTTTTACTTGGGATGTGAGATGTGAACATGCATTCACGAGTCTAATAGAAAGGTTGAAAAGTGCACCAGTATTGACTATTCCGTGTGGGAATGAAAAGACAATAGTATACATTGATTCTTGTGGTATTAGATTGGGCACAGTATTTACATAGAGAGGCAAAGTTGTTTTATATGCTAGTTGATAGTTAAAGCCATATGAGAAGAAATACCCAACCATGATGTAAAGCAAGCAACGATTGTGTTTGCATTAAATATTTGGAGGCATTATCTTTTAACAGAGTGGTTTGAGCTGTTCATCGACTATAAATCATTGAAGTACCTCTTTATTTAACAGGGATGGTAAGAGTTTCTTGCCTCCTATGACTTTGATATTGCATATACATCCAGGAAAGGGAATGCAATTGATATATGTTTCTAGAGTGGATGTAGTTTGAGTCTATTTCTAGTTATGAATTCTGATTAAGATGCAAGCTAGAGCCAATGATATCAATGAACTTGACTATCAGGCCTACTCCGAGTAAGTCGGTGCTAGCCAGAGGTGTGATGCCAGATTAGTAGAAATTATTTTTAAGATTGAAGCTGGAGTAGAGTCTGAAGAGATGAGACAGTACGGACTTGACCGCGATAGTTGGCTCCTTAATGATAGGAGATTTTTTGTACCTGATGTCGATGGGTTAAGGGATGAGGTGCTACCAGAATGCCTTCATTCAAGATTGACTATCCATCCCAATGGTAATAAGATGTACCATGATATGAATTAAACATATTATTGTAAAGGGATGAAGAAAGACATAGGGACATTCATCTCGATGTGCATAAACTGCCAGTTAGTAAAGGCAGTGCAGAAAACGCCTAGTAGTTTGATGCAATCGCTAGAATTTCTGAGCATAAATGGGAGCAAGTTTCATTGGACTTCGTCAACGGATTTTCGAGGACTTGAGATAGGTACGATAACCTTTAGGTCATACTTAATATATTGATGAAGAGTGCTTGATTCATATCTGTTTATGTCTAGCAAAATGGAATCCAAATTGGCTGAATTGTATGTGAAATGGGTGATGTGCTTACATAGTGTGCCAAAGAGCATTGTGATTCACCAAAGCCCTTTATTCGCTAGTAAGTTTTGGAAAATCTTACAAGAGGCATTGTGGTCAGAGTTGCATTTGAGCATGGCTTATAACCTCAAACGTAAAGTCAAACTGAGAGAGTGAATCGTATCTTAGAGGATGCCTTATAGGCTTGTATACTTGACATTGGAGGCTCATAGGATGATTACTTACATTTCGTTGAATTTGCATACAACAACAATTATCAGTCTAGCATTGGTATGGCACCATTCGAAGCCCTATATGGATGACCATGCATTGCTCCATTGTGTTGGTGGGAAGCGGGTGAGAAAATGATAACTAGACCAGATATGATTAGAGAAACCTTAAAAAAGATTGAGACCATTCGACAACAGTTGAAAGCTTCTCAAGATAAGCAGAAGAGCTACGACGATAAGAGATGTAGCAATCTAGAGTTCTCTGTCAATGATATGGTATTCGTCAAGATCTTTCTATTGAAGAGTGTAATTTGGTTTGGTGGTAAAGAGAAGTTGGAACTGAGATTCATATGTTATTTACCAATACTAGAGAGGATTGGGAACCTTACCGGTAGAGTTGACTTACCTCAAAGAATGGAAGGTGTGCACAACGTGTTCCATATTTCTCACATATGGAAATTTATGCATGACTACGGCATAACTGTCATACCAGATAAACTAGATAATATAACGATTGAACTAGTGGTTATGAGACCTTCTTAGCCTATTCGTATTATTATATGTGATACGAAGCAGCTTAGGAGGAAGATGGTGAAGTTGGTAAAGGTTCAATGGAGCAAAAGCAAAGGCGATTGCATTTCGAAACATCGATAAGAGCGTGAGAACAGCTTATCCAATGCTCTTTACTTGATGAGACTTTCTATTTATCACTTTTATATATTATGAAGTATACCATAATGTAGTATCGTTCATACTAGGATAAGCATCGATGTTACCTTTCTCATCCATTGTCACATATGCACGTTTGATGTGTGATGGTTTCCTATGTTTTCATATGATTGTTAGGTGGGCATGATTATTTTATCGATCTTGTTTGGGAATTCGGGGGGCGAAATTGTTAAGGGGAGAATGGGAAGACCCATATTGTACAAATTAGAGGACCAAAAAATGTTAATACTATTTTTATATAGGGTCATATGATTCTATAAGTTTAGGAATTACTACTGGAGAAATTTTCCATCCTTAGAACTTTTATTGAATAATTTTGACCCAAAAATTATCGCATGGCCTATAACTTTTGATAGAAGCCGAATTTGGGTCTAAAATCACGTTCTATTGATTAGAGCGATAGTTTCTCTCTCCATAGATTATTATAGTAGAAAAACGGACTTATTATTTGGGTAATATACCTATTTGATGTTTCACTTGATTTTAAATAGCTTAATGGAGTAAAGAGATTAGTGGCTATGCCCAAGGCCTATTTCGGGATTAGCTCGTAAAGAGGACCGATAGGACTTCTCCTTATCATTTCACTCTTTGCAAAATAGTTGGAGAAGCTACCATCAACAGTCTCTAGCGTTAAACTACTCACGACCCTTAATTTATTTAGGAAAAACATGTCATTAGAAAGAAATTTGTGAGATGAGCACTTGGACTCACGGATTTTTTTGTTCGAGACATCTTAGACCTATTGTTCATCTTGGTATTTGAGCTCTTTCGGATTGTTTTGGATTCTAGGTGAGTATTTAGGACCTCTCACATGCTAATTAGTCATTATACATCTTAAAACAATATTTTAAAATAATTTCTAAACCCTAATACATACTTTAGACCTCAACCGATCATATATGTTAATTTGAAATAATTTTACAAAGTTTAGTTAATTTTTATTCTGACGGATCTCCCTTGTTCTTATTCTCTTGTTCTTTACCCTTAGATTTGGCTCTAATTTGATATGCATGAATGATTTCAGTTTGAATATAATTCGTAGGTTAATTGCTAGAATGTATAATGTTTGTTTGTTGAAAATGTCGATCAAATGGCGACTTAGAATTAGGGCGGAATCTTGCATCAATGATGATCCAAGAATTCAACTTCACCCAAATTTTACGCAACTAATATGAGAAAACAAGGAAAGTCTCATAAAGCAAAGCGTCAAATTTCAAGTCTTTTAAAGGTCATTTACTCGAGCTATAGGAAAAAGAAGATGGATCGTTGACAATGTGCAAACCTTGGATCAGTCGAGGAATGCTTTGGGCCATGTCATTGATTACTTCGGGCTCTACTTCATGTTTGCAAGGGGTTTACTTGGGAAAGAAAAAGCAAGCTAAGTGTTGGATTAGTGAGATGCTTGGATCAGTAAGGCTTTGCACCATTGGAAAATGGCTTGTTGAGATGCTTGGATCTATGAAGTGTTTGGGTGTAACATCCCATTTGGAGGCCTAAAAATAACTACCATGGATACTGTAGTCATCCATAGTAATTGATTCTCGGTGACTGAATATGGTATTATTAGATTCGTTGATATACCAGAAACACATGAATATGAAAAAAAATTAAACTCAATTTAAAACAAATTTCTCATTTCATTTCAAGTTCATTACATAATCCCATACGCAAGTCATATTCAACGAAATTACAATTTATTACAAAATATGTAATGACCCTAATTTTAGTTACATTATTTAGGATATTTAATTAGTTAAATTAGATAAAATAATGGGATGATAAGGGGATTGAGATTTGTGTTAATAGAAAGGTAGACGTGCCATGTTAACAAATGAATTAAAATGTAATAGAAAGGGAAGTTAGATAAGGGGAAAAATAGGAAAAGAAACATTCTTATACCCTAAACCCTTACACATTCATTCTACATGTTGAAAACAAATAACTAAATAGAACAAAGGCCGGCTACCATTAAGGAAGAGCAAGAAGAAGATAAATAAAAATTTAAAGGAAGGAAGCTTAATCAACTTAAATCAAGATCAAATCTTAACTCCGTAATCACAAAGCTAAGGTAAATAATAGGCTACATCCTATGTTTTTGATGTTTTTGGTTTCTAGATCAGATCCAAATTTTTGCAAAGAATATTGCCATGTTTTTATTGTTAAAATGGTTGTATATGCTTGTGACGATTTATGCTAATTCAAATAAATTTTATGATCTGTTTTAATGTGAAAACCCTATTAAATGACATCCATATGATTTATGATCTTTAGATAAGATCTTAAATAATATTTTAGAGATGGGTTTCAGGTTTCATATTTTTATGAATGAATGTGGATTTAATATTAATTTTCTAGTGAAGAAAATGGTTATTTGGGTTTAAAATTAATTACGGCTAATATATATTTTGGGTCTCAAATTAATATATGTTAGAAAACATATTAAACATGATTAATAGGATTTTTTACAGATTTTTCCTATATGTTTTGATAGATATATAAAATTATTTAATGTATGCGACTTAAATGTTTTATATATTTATAAAAGGAGAAGGGGTATTGGTAAATATTTTAATTTGTTATTTCTGAAATTTTGCCAGTACTTTTGGAAAAGAAATTAGCAACCAATTAAATTTTGACATACTAGGCACGTTAATTGAAAAGAATTGCTTAAAAAGGTTATAAATTGGTTTATACATGCTTTATACATGTTCCGCCACTTTTGACACCTAGCTTTCGACCAAGTACTTCCGCCTCGGTCACCATCAAAACCAATGCACATGGTATCAAAGACTTGGTATGTAGCGAATTGGACTGAGGCAAAAGGTATGAAGTTGAAACAAGGGGTTCCGAAGGGGTCGAAGATTTACTTTGTTTTCAAATGAAAATGCACCTGTTTTTCTTTTGAAAAGGATGCTTTCGACTTAGATAGCTTTCAACTTGGTTAAATGATTTTAAGGAATGGTTTTGAAAGAGGTTGCACCTTTTGTGTTAACTAAATGCTTTCGAAGAGGCTGAACCCCTTGCTGCCGCTTTCCACCTTCCACCTTCCAAAGCAAATGGATTTAGAAGGGTTACTTTTTTCAAATTAAATCCACTTCTCCAATGCTTTTGAAGCATTGGTTTCAACACCATCACATAATTACATAGAAAATACCTTTTGCAAGAGTACTTTCGACTTAGTTGTCTTACGACCCTTTGTTCTATTGAAAGCTAAACCTGATGGTTTCGAAAGGAATAGTGTTTAATGCTTTCAAAAGGTTATTCAACATATTTTAACTTGAGCGCAATGCTTTCGAAGGGTTTGTTTTAAGTAGTATACTTTGATGTCTATAACGACCCATATTTTCGGTAGTTAAAAATAGTTAACTTAATAAGATGTTGGGATTTAATGTCGGAAGAAATAAAAATTGTCATATATTAATGAAATATTAACTAAAATGAAAGGTAACAATGGTAGTTAAAGTTAATCATTAACAACCTGAATGAAATTCCAATCAATTGAAATAATGTAAAGGTTATACTTGCTTATAAATTGAATATAAGAAAACAAATGTAAATATAGAATAAATTAATGAAATAGTATAGTTAACGGTAATTTAATAAAATTAGTGTTATGAAAGAAATTGTAACATTTGTTGTGAATAATAAGCCTAAAAGTGATTGTCCGCGGGCTTAGTGCGGTGGTGGGATGATGCGGCTCCCAAGTGGGAGGCTTGGGTTCGAGTCCCACCTTGTGTGGGTGGAGAAACGACTTTTCACTTGGGAGGTATCCGGTTCATTTTCGCGCCTCCTACCCCAAGCCAACCGAAAGGTCTGGCTACTTGGAATAGTTGGTTGTGGCGGGCCTTCCGGCTATTCCCTAGGTTTACTGTTCAGGAATCGCTGGTCGATAGTGATCGAACAGGTTTCCCTGGTTCCCAAAAAAAAAGTCAATGGTGACAATTATTATATGTTACCTATTTATTTAGGCTATTAAATTAAATCGAAAATCAATTGCAATAAATCTAATTAAATATTACGTTAATGTAAATTAAGGCAAAATTGGAAATAATGTTAATTTATTCATAATATGATAATTGGTTGAATAAAATGAATGGAAATCAAGATTTATCAATTTATTGTAATTTAAATTATAATAATTTATTAATTGCAATTAAATGAAATTGAATATTTAAATATTACGCTAATGGGAATTAAGATGAAATTGGAGAACATTGGTGTACTAAGATATAAACCAATGTTAATTTTACCCATAAGATGACAATTGATTGAATAACAAGATTGAAGTCAAAATAAATGGATTTTTGGAAATTTATAATTTATAATTTTTGAATTTATTGAATTTGAAATTTAACATTGAAATTGGTGAAATATTCAATAATAAATTTATATGGAAATTTGTTTTGAAGGATTTTAAATTACTAAGTAATCTAAATGATTGAAATTGTAAATAATTAAATTTGAATAATTTAATATTAATTTATTTAATTAACATCAAAATAGTCATTTTAACCACTGTTTAGGATTCTGATGAAACCAGTTTCATCAGATCCGTAACGGTGAATTGTTGTAGGATTTCAACTTTCGTAGCGATCGAACTTGTCATTTGATCGTACGGACTCGAAATGTGTAGAAATTAATTTAATTAAAATCAAGTTGAAATAAACTAATTTTAAGCTAACTTCTTTATACGATGGAAATTGGACTTGAAACCTGTACCATTGAGTTTAAAAATATTGAAAACATCTGTTTTGATATATGGGATGACCCATTTTCATTTCGGAGTCAAAACGGGCTTTTCAGGTCGTTTATCATTCAACTTTCAAATCAATCTTGTCCATTCATTCTATTTTGGATCTGCCTACTTATAGCCCATTATAAACCCTAGTTATTTCATATTTCCATTTTTTTGTACATATAATTCTATCTGCTTCTCTCTTTCCAATGGCAGACAAACCAACACCAATTCCAAATTCAATTGCAAATCAAAATCAAATCGAAAATTAAAATTCCTCCAAATATATTGAATTATATATTGATTTGAAGCTCTCGACAAGTGGAAGTTGAATCTGTTTTTCGATTTTTGATTTAGGTTTCTGTATGCCCAGAATTCGAGGAATAATTCTCGACCATTTACCGATTGTCGATCAACTTCGACTGATTGTCAAATCAATGATATTGTTGTATTAAGAGTCGAGTGTGTAGTCCATCAGTGCAGTTCGCTGGGTGGTTTGATGGTTGGATTGGGCACAATAATTCGACCTAGGTTTTAAAAATCGCAGCGGCGGGGGATAAATTTCTCGATCGCAACTTGGTCGCGTGGTCGCGCAGGGGATCGGAGAGCATAGGAGACCGACAGCGATCAACTGTGTGGTGGCGGCGACGGCGTCAGGTTGTCGTGAGGATGGGTATTGGGTTGACGAGCGGCAGTATAGCTTCTGTAGAATAGGAGAACAAAGGTGACGTGGCCTTAAGGAACGTGTATGCTTTTCTTCTTTTTTTATTTTATTTTATTTTATTTTTCAAATGTTCTAAATTACATAACATTTGCGTACGTGGTCCAATTCACTCGTGGTTTGTTCCTTCTGGGATCATATCGAAATTTCAGACATTTTGACGCTGGTTTGGATGAATTCTGAGACTGAAATTTTTTAGGCTTTATTTCGAATTTCAAATCGATTTGAAATTCGAAGGTGATTGATTTGACCCAGTCACAACTTCTAAAATTTCTTATGTTAGTTGAATTAAATTTGTGACGGGATTAGGAATTTATTTATTACCGTTTGGTATATTTAAATCATTATTCCAGTTAATTTGACTTTATTTGTGAACTAAATTGTTATCTAAATTATTATTGAATTTAAATTGCGAGTTAATTTCTTGTAAATGATAATCTATTATTATGGTAAATTATTGGCTGAATTGGATGATGATTATGACGGATGTTTGATTGTTTATATTGGATGATTGGATGCTATGTTTAAATTATATACTGTCATCACTCTGTAAGTTTCCTTAGTTACTGTCTAGGTAAATCACTATGGGTTGAAATGATATATACTCGAACGATCTATAGATTAGGGAAAAATCATTATCGGTTGAAATGATAGACTCGAGCGATTTTATGGATTTTATTTAATTCAGGATTGCGGTTTGAAATGGTATATAACCGTAAAATTTTAAATTGCGGATTGAAATGATTAATATCTGTGTCACTTGACCCTAGGGTAGAGAATTATATACGGACAACGGATTTGTTAAATTAAATAATTTTGAATCCTTAATTTTTGAATTTAGTTAAATGACATTTTGAAATAAAATTTGATTTATATAAATTGAATTATTATCGAATTTCAAGTATTATATTAAATTTGGAATTGTTTTAAAGAATTGTTAAAGGAATTAAATTGAAATTTTAAGTTTGAATTTGAAATAGAAGTGAAAATTTCCAAAATTGAGTTATTTGAATTGTTTAAAATATAAATTTGAAATGTATTGAAATTGGAATAATTCAAATTGATATTTCAAACAAGAATTGAAATCGATATAGGATTTAATAGTTTATTTGAATTTGAATTGAAAGATTCAAAATTGAGTTTTGTTGATTTGGAAATTGAAATGGTTCAGATGTGTTGGAACAAAATAAATAGTTTAAATTGATATTTATTGAAAATTCATATTTTAATAAAAAATGTTTAAAAATATATTATTTTAAAATTTCTAATTATTGAGATTTTCAAATTATTAAACTTTTTCCACCAATATAGACTATATTAAATAATTTTGACCTATTTAAACCATTTAATTTATTTTAAAACTAACTAACCCTATTTAACTTATTTTAAATCTAATCAATCTATTTTAAAGCTATTTAATCTATTTTAATTATATTTAGTCTATTTTAAATCTATTTAACTATCTTTAATCACTTTAGTAGTATCTTGATCTTTAATTAAACTATTTTAGAGTATTTTAACTATTTACAACTATGTAAAACTATTTATAACTATCTAAACTATCTTTCGAAATTTCAAACTAAATTAAGTAGATGTTTTTGTATTTTAAATCCTAGATTTTAAAGTGAATAAGGTTAAACGATAACCTAAGTTGGGATTTAAATCACATATTTGATTTGAATATGAACTTTTGAAAGAAGGGTTGTAAACTATTTTGAAAATATGATTTTTTGAAAGTGAATATAAATTTTGAAAGTGATATGGTTTGAATTCAATATGATAATTTGATATCAATTATGAAATGGTTTTGAAAATTTAAAGAACCATCCAGAGTGTAATAAGCAGTTGGTTGTTGAAGAGACCAGGATAAGATATTGTCATACTCTCTACCAATACCGAAAACCACTTTAATAACTGTGTACGTGGTGGAGATTTAAGAAATGAAGTGGGATGGGTTGGCGAACGATTTTTGTATAAGGTATGACATAACCCTGACTCTTGTGAGTCAGCTTAGATGTGACTAAAACAGGAGCCATGCCGGGCTAAGTGTTCCTCCTATCGGGCACATTTCTTCGATACCATTCTATTACTTTGTGATTGATTTGGTGGCCACCCTTGATTTGATTAGGGAGTATGTTCGAGGTGGGCAATAGTAGCTGGTACGCGTTACCACCAGTCCGATTCAACAATTGGTATATCTATCATAGCATTGCCTCATTTGCCGTATTTACATGCCTTAGAGCGCCTTCTACGAGTTTGTTCTGTACCATACTTATGGGGTGCTCTCTGATAGCCCTCCAGTTTATGGAGGAATTACGATACTGTATAGACTGTGGGAATATATAAAAAAGTTTTAAGGGGGATATGGGTAACGCCATAACGCTATTTTAATACTTTTACATTACTGTAGACGTATTATAATAGCGTATTGTACTACATAGTGGATAGTTTAATGGATCCTTAGGAGATGTGAATCTCGAACGTCTCTTAAGTTATTGCACTCACGTTAGACACTGGATAGGAGATGTTAAACCCCATAAGTATCTCTAACCCCTTTCCACTCATATTTATTTACCGTTGATTTAACTTACATAAGATCTTTTAGTTCCGACTCGAATGTTTTGTCTTTTCAATTCGCTCGGGTCAGCCTGAGCATTTCAGGATTGAAGACCTTTTTCTGGAGGACGAAGATGAAGATTTGTACTATTATTATTTTCTATAATTATTCCACTTATCATGTTGTTCCACTGAATTTATTTATTATTTTTCCTTGTTTTATGTAACTCTGATTTTGTGTTGTAAAGAATAATCAAATGTATTTATAAAATAGCTTCATGAACTGTTATTTGCTTATTATATTTCGTCATTCCACTGCGAGATTTTGTATTCTTTTTCTTTCTTTGCTTTTTCTTATTTACCCCAATATTAATATGCCCTTTTAAATAGTTTGAGTGCGACATGTGTGCCTGCTTAAAACGTCGAAAAAGGTCGTTACACTTTCAAAAGGTAACTAATAAAAGTTTCGAAAGGAATGGTTTACAGTATTTTCGAAAGGTTTACCTTAATTTAAATGGAACCTCTCTAATGGTTTCGAAAGGCATATTTCAAGGATTTTAAAAGAGGATGTCTAAGGTTTATAATGCTGTCGAAGAAGGTGTATTTAATGTTTCGAAAGGACAACTTTCAATGGTTTCGAAAGGTATGTTTAGCCTTTAAGCCTAAGGTTATTAAGTCAAGAAATTTACCTATATCGAAAGGGGTACTTTCAATAGTTTCGAAAGAGGTACTTTCATTGGTTTCGAATAAGATTGTTCAAAAGTTTTAAGCAAAGGCTTTGAATATTTTCATAACAATGTTTTGAGTAAAGAATATATCATGGCAAAAAGATTTGAGTAAAGAAAATAGTTTATTTTCCTTGTATAAGAACAATTTAAAGAGTTAAATCATTTTGAAAAGGTTTTCATGAAAAATTTAAAGGGCGCTCAACCCTAAGAAAAATGACTCGGATAATTGTATACCAGATGGGAAACTAGTATAGGGTCGTTCCTTATACATTAGCTGTTAGCCCTAGCTAATTTAGTCCAAAATTCGAGTGTGTAGGGTTAGTTACAGGTAAGACTAAATAACGGTTACACATAAAAAGGAATATATACGTACTGAGATATGTTATTGGTGAGCCCGCAAAACCATTAGGATCAAGTGACCCTTGGAGATGCAAACTAAGGATAGACCATCCATAAGAATGTATAACCGTTGTCAAATAGTTTGTTTAGTTTGTCGGGTAGGCCCGAGTCAGCCAAAGGTTAGTAGTTAGCCAGACAGAACTACATTGTTCTGAACAGATGGTACATTTATTACCTATTTTTAAGCATATACAATATTTTCTATTTTTGATATATCAGTTTGGTTGTGGGGTTTTGATTTGAAAAAGGGTATGTTTTAAAGGGATATTAGTGAGGGGAAACCCGTTCCGCTAAACGCCATGGTCTCACTTAATGTCAACTAACTGAGATGTACAGTATTATTCACAATAGGATTTATGTCTAAATCAAAGTTTATGATTTTCCCCTTAAACTCTTAGATGCTCAAAATTGATTTGAGTAGGCTGTATGTTGTGGATTTACAATATATAGTGGTTGGATGAATAATGCTCCCGGAGACAGCCAGGAGGCTGATGCTAGCTATATTTAGGAGTTGTTTTGTTTTATTTCCACTATATTGTATTAAGTCTGCTATGACTATATAGTACTCTGATCATCCAAAGGGGCATCTTCGTATGTCGCTCTTGGCATATTAATGTAATAATCATATTTGGTCTGAACCTACGAAATGTTTGGGATTATGTAACTTGAATATGAAATGTTATTTTTGTAACCCGCCTTTTGGCAAGGCCATGGATAGGCGGATTCAACTAAATCAACTACTCGCCTGTCGAGGCTGGAATACGACAGGTTTAAGTCGACTGATGTAGCGCAATTGAAAGATGGATATTGGATTGGGTGAAGTGGATCGGCATGGGCTAGTGGCTCAACGCAGTTGTATGGCTCGGTCAGGATGGTGTGGCTCGGTGCAGTGGTATGTGCCAGTCAGGATGACATGGCTCGGTGTAGCGGAATGGCTCGGTGGGAATGGAAGGAACTACCTCCATATGGAATAAAGCTCGGTTTCCTCGAGTCTTAAGGTCCTTCGCTTTGAGCTGTCGTTTGGTAACTTAATGGGATGTAAGGTCAGTCGGCATTGGTGGTTCGGTTGGGAGTTATGTGTCGTTTGACATTGTTCGCTCGGTTTGGAGTCTTGGGTTGGTCAGCATTGGTGGCTCGGTCTAGAGTCTTGGGTCGGTCGGCATTGTTGGTTCAGCTGGGAGTCGTGTGTCGGTCGGCATTGTTCGCTCGATCTGGAGTCTTGGGCCGGTCGGCATTGGTGGCTCGGTCTGGAGTCTTGGGTCGGTCGGCATTGGTGGTTCGGTTAGGAGTTGTGTGTCAGTCGGCATTGGTGGTTCGGTCTGGAGTCTTTGGTCGGTCGACATTGGTGGCTCGGTCTAGAGTCTTAGGTCGGTCGGCTTGGATAGTTCGAGATTACATGGTGAATCGAAGTAAGCCCTCAAAAGACCCGAAGTAACTTTGCGGTGGAACTTGGAATGGAACAGTACTGAACCCCTTACTTTGATGTTGATCTCCATATATCGAACGCTTGTGCCGAACGAAGTTAACCAAGCAACGCTTTGCCGAGCGATGCTTTGTCGGACGACGTTGCTGAATGAAGTTAGTTGAGCGGTATTGGCCTAGCGATGACACCCTCTTCAAGATCGAGCGCCGACCTTCCCATCAAGGCCGAGCGAGAGGTCACCGAACCACGCGGCATTCCTCACCACGCCTTGCAACCGTCTCTTTATGGCCGAGTGGTACGTGACTAAAGCATTTACACCAAATTTCCCTATGCCGAGCCACCCTAGCCGAGCGATGATGGTAGAATGAAGGACGCCAAACGATGCATTTAGGCCGAACGTGTCGAACGGTGCATTCAGGTCAATCTTTTACTAGTCCCAGTTTGACTTATATTCAATCCAAGAAACTCAATAATTAGCATCTCGTAGTCGGGACAAGAAACCGGGTAACATTTTCCCCCCAAAGCGTATCATGAGAGTCAATCATGATGCGCTTTGAATCACAAGCAGACCATGCTTCCCACTCTTCTTCACCTATCGAGAGGAATCTATTTCTCCATGGCGCTACCATCTTGTATCATGGACAGGAATACGACAGGTTTAAGTCGACTGGATGGATAGAATATGTTGCACGCTTAGAAGATGGATATTGGATTGGCTGAAGTGGATCGGCAAGGGCTAGTGGCTCGATGCGGTGGTATGGCTTAGTCAAAATGGTGTTGCTCGGTGTGGTGGTATGGGCCGGTCAAGATGACATGGCTCGATGTAGCGGTATGGCTCAGTGGGAATGGAAGGAACTGGCTCGGTATGGAATGGGGCTCGGTTGCCTCGAGTCCTATGGTCCTTCCCTTTGGATTGTTACTTGGTAACTAAGTGGGATGTAAGGTCATTTGGCATTGGTGGTTCGGCTAGGAGTCATGCGTCAGTTGGCATTATTCGTTTGGTCTAGAGTCTTGGGTCGGTCGGCATTGGTGGTTCGTCTGGAAGTCTTGTGTCGGTCGGCATTGTTCGCTTGGTCTGGAGTATTAGGTCAGTCTGCATTGGTGGATCGGTCTAGTGTCTTGGGTCGGTTGGCATTGGTGGCTCGGTCTGTAGTCTTGGGTCGGTCGGCATTAGTGGTTCGGCTAGGAGTCGTGTGTCGGACGACATTGGTGGTTCGGTCTGGAGTCTGGAATCTTGGGTCGGTCGACATTGGTGGCTCGGTCTGGAGTCTTGGGTCGGTCGGCAATAATGGTTCGGTTCAGAGTTGTGTGTCCGTTGGCACTGAGGAAGAGGGTGTCGGATCGGCATAGGAAGTTGACTCAGCCATGGTCTTGGTGGGCCCGTGTCACTCAGGAAGCCAGGTAACTCGGGTTTTGCCTATAAGCATGTGGGGCTTTTGAAAAGGCACTCTCTCTGGACTTACCTTCTCTTTCCCTACTAAGGCTGGTCTGCCATTGTTGTTCTAAAAACTTAGGATTGTAATTTTAATTGATTCTAACGTCAATAAAAAGGAAATTTCTGGAGTGGATGTAGGCCGGAGTCAGCCGAACCACTATAAATCCTATGTTATTACTGCTCTCATTTTAATTTTCACCGTTCTTCGTATTATCACTCTCTACATGCATTCTATCTGTGATCTGTGACCGTGAATCGGTGCTTTCATATGCATTTGGGTGTTAGTGACCATTTTTGGCGCTAACATTTTGGTGTTTTCATGAGAGCTGAACCCAGAGATTTTGGAGCTAGGAACTTGGATTCTAGGAAACAATGACTAGGCCACAACAAGAAAGCAAGTGACAGAAAGAAGAAATCAAGAGGGAAGTCAAGAGGCCTCCTTTGGAGCTGGAGCTGGAGCTGGAGCAAGTCAAGCATCCACCTACATCACCAAGGACGAGATGGAAGCAATGCTGAAAAGACAAGAGGAGATGATGCAGACTCTTCTCAGACAATTTTGACAAGCAAGAACTATAAGAGCTCAGATCCTTGGAGCTGGGTTAGAAGCACACAATCAATAAGTATATGGAGTGGTTCAACAGGAAACAGCATCTGGTCCACAAATAACAATTAACCCAGATGGACTAAGACTTGGGGGCATACCAACAGGTAATGTTGTATCAATCCATAGAGGGATACCTGATGTTGCTGTGAACTCGGCATCAATAGGAATACATGATTACATGATGAAGAGTATGTGTCCGGATTCCCTCGTGAACTCAGGGGACAAAGCGGAGGTAGCAGACATGGATTACAGCTTGGCGACAATGACAAATTAGTAGAGATGGTCAGACGAGCTATAAGAGGTGGATTGGTAAATAAAGACTTAGAGGATGTGAATAAGAGTCCCTTACTCCTACTGTCAGGTAAGCTAGGAACCCTCTGGATTTTAAGCTGCCAAAGTTGGAGATGTATGATGGGAGAACAGATCTCGTCGTTCACCTGACAAGGTACATAAGGCATATGGAGGTACTGGGGTCATCGGATGAGGTTATGGCTCAATGCTTCCCTTTGTATTTGAGGGATATCGCAGCTATGTGGTTCAGACAGCCAGTGAGTGGTTCTATTGACACTTTGACTGAGCTAATTAAAAGGTTTATGAGGAAAGTTTTGGGTCCATATAGTCTGACCCAAGAACGTAATGACCTTGACATCGATGAAACAATGGAAGGGAGAGTCGCTCAGGGATTTCTTAACCAGATTCAACACGGCAGTAGCTTCAGTGGATCGACCTGATCTGTCGATGGTTTTGATGACAGAGTTTTAGGAATTGCGGATTATTCGTATTTTAAGATATCATTGGAACGGGACCCCCCAATGGATCTTGCGGAGTTCTATCATGAAGAGAAGAGATTCCTAAGATAGGAAGATGCGCAAACCGAAAAAGAAGGAAGAGAGGCTGAAGCTTATGCTGTTAGAGGTGGAGGTCCACCCAGGGAGGAACCAAGCATGGACGACAAGGGAAAAAGGAAAATGAGTGACAACGGTAACCCCTCGAAAAGGAAACGGAGAGAATCAAAATTTTCCTCGTATACGGATTTGACAGAAACTCTAGAAAGGATTTACTTCGATACTTTGGAGCACTTCCAGTATCGAAGACCAGCTAGGAGGGAACCATCGGAATACGACCGGGTGTTAAGAAAACATTGCCTATTCCATGAGCTAGATGGGCACAACACAAATGATTGTAGGCATTTGGAAGACATCGTTGAGGAGCATGTAAGGAATGGTCAACTGCAACAGTACATAAGAATTCGAGCTATAGCAGTGGAATGGGAGCGGCCACCACCTACCTCGAACAAAGGTGGCATTAGATATAGTCACCGCCGGCTTGTTATCAACTGAATGGATTTATGGTTCTAAATAAGTAATAGAACTCAAAGAAATACGGCTAGGTCACTTACGCACGTACGTGGTCGAGGACAGTCCCTAGGTGTGCTCTAAGATGACGAAAAACCATACTACTTAGGTCTATGATATCATGTTTTCTTTTTGTTTTTCTACAAACTCCGGTTTCTTCTTTGGTACTTTGGACATTTAATTCCCTTTGTTGTGCGAACTTTCGCTTTGATAATTGAATTCTGTAATGATTGGATTTGGATCAACGTAATAAATAATGAAGTTCTCACGATCATGGTCTAGACCAGAGAAATGGGGCAGTGATCGCAAATTACGAGTCTCTTTACCGAAGAGCGATGGATTGGACTCGAACACAATATAAGATACCTTGGCCAGAGAGCGGAGGCCGAAGACTATAGAAGTCCTTGACCGGAGAGTTGAGGTTGGAGAATATAAAAAGTCCTTGGATGGAGAGCCAAGACCGGAGGATATAAGAAGTCCTTGACCGGAGAGTCGAGACAGGAGAATATAAAAAGTCCTTAGCCGGAGAGCCAAGACCGAAGAATATAAGGAGTCCTTGGCCGGAGAGTCGAGGCCGGAGAATATAATTAGTCCTTGACCGGAGAGTCGAGGCTGGAGACACTACGCCATAGATGGCCTATTACAATGGAAATACAAGATGTTGCTAGCTACAATGTAATGATAGCTATGCTGATTCTTGTCTATTGCAACATTAGCTTCAGGATGTTAGCATAGATATCAACACTATGTTGCAGTAGTTATAGACTTATAAAAATATTATAAAAAATAAAAAAATGAGTGCGGGATGAAAATAAAGCGGGCTGAAATAATTTTTAAAGCGGGAAGCAAAAACAAAGCGGCAAAAGTTAACAAAATATTGAAGGGTTTCACTCTAAACAAATATCTCGTTTGAAAATAGTTTACCAAAATTTCGCTCAAACAAAATAAGTAAACTTTGTGGAGCTCCCCAAATTCGCGATTGCGATGTCGATTTTGGGTTTGATTTTCTACTCTGGTCAATTTATGGTGTTGAAGTCGCGGAGGAGTTTGGTTGTCGAGGCGATTGAGTTGCGAGTCACTTTTGAGGATTTTCTGTTCGTGGTTCGTCGCGATGCAGTTGAGGGCGGAGGCTTGGGGTCGCGAGTGTTGCTCGATGTTGGTTGCGGTTTAGGGCAGAGAGAAGGAGGCGAAGTCGATTGGTTCAACTGGGTTGATAGCCGGAGTAGGTTGGAGTTTTTTTACTGGTGGAGTTGGTGTCGCAATTTGGTGATTGGGTTTTGAGCAGTGAAAGGCACGGGTTCGTGCTTGAGGAGGAATAGTGAGCTTGAACTTGGATGAATTAAGTGATGGTCTTTGATGAAGCAGGGTGGTTGAGCTTCTCTGGGGTAGTTGATGATTTCGAAGGTGATTCTGTAGGGTGTTGGAGGAAGTGGATGATAGTGTGTCTGAGGTGAAGTAGGTCGGAGGATGTTGATGGCAGTTTATGCTTAAGTGAGATGTGATGACAGGGTTATGTTTGGTAGTGGTATAGTGAGGCAGAGATGGACTGTTTTGGTGATGACTTTTTTTTTGACAGGGGTATGTGGATGTAGTGGTCTATGAATATAGTTGGTGTTGGCGAAGTGTATGCAGAGGAGGTTTGGAGATGTATTTTTTGGGTGCAGTTTTGTGAGTATGTAGTGGCTAAAAGGTGAATGATGCTATCAGGTGAAATGGTGGATGGAAGTATTGTATGACAATGGAACCAGTGTCAGTGGAGCAGGGTGGGTTTGTTGACTGGAGCAGCAGTTTTGTGGTGGCCAATAGTGGTTGGACTGTGGTTGTGGAGGGGTTGGAGATATTTGAGTTGATGTCTGAAGTTGCTGATGGTATGAAGATTTTATGTATTACTGTGATGGATGGTTTTGGAGAGTATGGTATTTGCAGGGCAGTTTGAAGTGAAATAGTGGAAGACAGTGATGAGAGGTTGATGAATAAGGGCAGGGTTGGTTATGTAGTATTTGTTAGTAATGTGAAATAGGTGAGTTTGACAGTGAAGTCAGTCGGAATAGTGAAGTTTATAACAGAGGTGCAAGTGTTTGCGTGGAACAACAGCGTTGTGAAGTGGATGGTTTGATGGCAGTAGGGCAAGTTGAATGGGATATGGTTCGGTTTCGAGTGGTAGTGAATAGAATGTATGTTTGGTAAGTACTGTGATGCCTATACTTGTTTCTTTATTTTTGCACTTGTAAGCTGCTTGAGAACTTACTGTTGCTCCATTTGCTTTGAATACTTCAGTGATGCATTGTTGAGATCCCTCCAATATATGCCAACTGTTAATGTATCTGAAAGGAGCACTTTTGTCCTGCCTATCGCTTTCCTTAAATCTGATCAAGATAGGAGTGTGATCATTAAGAATTGTAGGAAGAGCAATAAAAGTTAAATCAGGGAAATTTGCATGAATTCTTGATTCACTAGAACTTTATCGATGTTTGTAAGCATGCCTCCTTTTCTTCATGTATATTAACAACCCTGCAAAGCACATTCAGCAAGGCCACATTGTAAAATACAATTACTAAAACTTGTAAGATAAGAAAAAGGAATAGGCAATCCTCCCGTCTTGTCTTTAGGGTTCAAAGCATTATTGAAATGCCCAAAAGCTATCCAAGGCAATTGAATAGTAGATACATTGAAAATGAATTCACCCACAGCTTTTCTCTATCAGAAAAAGAATTACTTGCATACGTAAAGCTAATAATGCATCGGAAACCACCTGCATTAGACATAACAGCAGTAACTTGCTGAGTGCTTTTGTCTGAGATATATGTACTCCATATATTTATACCAACAATGACCAATATTCCCCTTTTAAATCCTATGTGATTATTATGAAAATAAGTCTAGTTTTTAGGAAATCTTGCCATAAATTTATGAATGCCTGCATTATTAATCTTAGTCTCTAATAAGGATATAATGGATAGCCTATGAGACTATAAGACATTACTGATAGCATCTTATTATCAATATTTAATCCTCTCACATTCCATGTCATGACATTCATTTAATCTTACGTATGCCCTGGGAGATCTTTTAGGAGAAGCTGTTTGGGTTTTTGAATTTTCATGCTTCTGCTTGTATTTCAAATTTGCCCCAAGCATTTGGGGGACATGTTTTTATTATTTTCTCCTGTATTTTTGTTTCTTCAATACTTTATACAATTTCCTTAATAAACCGCTATTGGACATCATCAATGTCACTAGCAAGTGACTGATTTCCTGAATCAGAGTGCATTCGGTTACTTGCACTTCTTCAAGTTGCACTTCTTGTAAATCGTCAGACATGTGTAGGACCAGTACTGTTTTGTTTCTTTTCTTCGTGTACAGTTGTAGGTGGTATATGTTGATAACTGGTTGACTGCACTTCAGTAACTTTTTCAGGTTGTAGTTCTTTTTCAGGCCGCACTTCTTGTAAATCATCAGAACCTTGTGTAGGACTAGAATTATGTTGTTTCTTTTCTTTGTGTGCAGTTATTGGTGGTATATGCCGATAGTTGCTGGAATGGTGATTAGGTGGCATTTGTGAGGAAGACTGTACTTAGTTTTGCAAAAATTGGTTTGGTATCCTTTTGTTGTCTAACCTTTTTCATTTAATATGTATCAGTCCAATGAATCAGATGGAGAATTTTTTGTTAAAACTCGCAAGCGAAAAGAAGGAAAGGTGTACAAGACTGATACTTCAGTAATTAAGTACAGAATTGTAAGAATTTTATTTTCTCTTCAATCGGATGTCAAAAAAATGCTTCATTTTGCGCATCGACATTTTTGTAGAATTAGATCATGTTTTGTTGAAACCTATAGCAGGATATTTTCTGAATCCATTTTAAAACTGTTAACAGATATTGCAAAATAATTCTTGTTTAAGAAACTTGTTTCATAATTGTTAATTTTATTTAATGTCACATTTTGAAACTGCTTTATTTTGCAGGATAAGATTGAAAAAGCAATAGGCGAAGGAGGAAGTGATGGAGTTGTTCAAGAAATGATTTCTGATGGAAAGTCGCAATAAGTAGAATTTAGTATGTACTGGCTGTAACTATGAATACACTGGCTATGTTTTTGAGTATGGTTGTTATTTTGTACTTGACTAAGTAAAACTTGTGTTGCTGGTTATTCTGAAATGAAAAGTTCTTTGTTGCAGTGTAATGTTGCCTTTAGATATCATTTAATGTTGCAGTATAATGTTGCCACGGATATGATATAATGTTGCGGTATGTAATGTTAAATGTGGTAATAAACTGGCAAAGTGTTGCCATTGGATGGTAAAAGTGTTACCATAGATTAATGAATATGGTCCCCACAATAGGGTTCCGTAAAGGTGGGCCACAAAATTAGTCGGCCCCACAATGTGGGCCCACATGTTGAGGCCCATATTGCGGGGCCTACTTTTTAGTAAATTTGGTATATGTGGCAACAACAGAACCGATGTTGCCCTAGGGCCGCAAAGATGTTGCCTTTGACTCTAGGGCATCGCGGCAAAATGCATCACCGAGAAAGTGTTGCCTTTGCCCTTTTTTAGCCTACAGCAATATTTTCTGGCATTTCCTGCATCATTCTTGGGTGTTGAAGTATGCAATCTATGGCGTAGTGAGAATATAATAAGTCCTTGATCGAAGAGTCAAGGCCGGAGAATATAAGAAGTCCTTAACCGGAGAGTTGAGGCCAAAGAATATAAGAAGTCCTTGACCGAAGAGTTGAGGTCGGAGAATATAAGAGGTACTTGGTAGGAAGGTCGAGGCCCAAAAATATGAAGGTCTTCAGTCAGAAAGTCGAGGCTGGAACAGGATAACGCGACCCGGTGAGGTCTACAAATTCAAAGTTAAAAACAAAGAGGTCAGGGATTCGAATTTCGGCTTAGGATAGATGGACCCGGTGAGGTCCTAGATTTGGCGAAGGGCTGAGAGCGGTCCTGAATTTGGACGTCGACCCAGAAAGGTCATAGTTTTGGCTAATAGTTATGGATGGACTAAAACTCTGCTAAAGAGTTCAGATGGCTACGGAATTGGCTCAGGGTTTGGCCATTGAATTCAGAATCAGATATCGAATAAGTGCAGTAGTAGATTTGGATAAGAATAGGGCGATGACACTTTGATAGGATGGCTTGAATCATGGATATAATAGTATGGTTATGAACAAAACATAGACTTCAGATAATTAGACTTGAAGCTATTTAAAACACGCCTTCCTACTGCAAAGCATATTTTGAGGGCAAATTTAACCCGCCTTTTAGCAAGTTCATGGACAAGTGGATTTAACTAAATCGACTACTTGCCTGTCGAGACTGGAATACGACAGGTTTAAGTCAACTAGATGGATATAAGATGTAGCACACAAGGAAGATGGATATTGTATTGGATGAAATAGATCGGCATGGGCCAGTGGCTCGGCATGGTGGCATAGCTCGGTCAGGATGGTGTGTCTCGGTGCGGTGGTATGGGCCGGTCAGGATGACATGGCTCGGTGTAGTGGTATGGCTCGGTGGGAATGGAAGGAACTGGCTCCGTATAGAATGGGGCTCGGTTGCCTCGACTCCTAAGGTCCTTCGCTTCGGGTTGTCGCTCAGTAACTCAGTGGGATGTAAGGTCGGTCAGTATTGGTGGTTCGGCTAGGAGTCATGCGTCGGTCGGCATTGTTCGTTGGGTCTAGAGTCTTAGGTCGGTCCGCATTGGTGGCTCGGTCTGGAGTCTCGGGTGGGTCGACATCGGTGGTTCGACTGGGAGTCTTGGGTAGATCGGCATTGGTGGTTCGGTCTGGAGTTTTGGATCAGTCGGTATTGGTGGTTCGGTTGGGAGTCGTGTGTCGGTCGGCATTGGTGGTTCGGTCTGGAGTCTAGGTTCGGCCGGCATTGGTGGCTCGGTCTGAAGTCTTGGGTCGGTCGGTATTGATGGTTCGGTTGGGAGTTGTGTGTCAGTTGGCACTGAGGAAGAGGGGGTCAGATCAGCATAGGAAGTTGACTCAGCTATGGTCTTGGTGGGCTCGTATCACTCAAGAAGCCCGCTAACTCAGATTTTGCCTATAAATACAACATGTGGGGCTTCACAAAAAGCGCTCTCTCGGGACTTCCCTTCTCTTTCCCTATAAAGGTGCTCTGCCATTGTTGTTATGAAAACTATGGATTGTAACTATAATTGATTCTAACATTAATAAAAAGGAAATTTCTAGAGTGGACGTAGGACGGAGTCACCCGAACCACTGTAAATCCTGTGTTATTACTGCTCGCATTTTAATTTTTATTGCTCTTCATATTATCACTCTCTACATAAATTCTATCTGTGATCTATGACTGTGAATTGGTGCTTTCATATGCATTTGGGTGTTAGTGGCCAATTTTGGTGCTAACAATTCTGAAATGTAATCAGAAATGTGTTTTAATCGGTAATGATTTTACTTCATATTCAAGTGCTTCTGATATTATGGATACCATTTACGTTACCGTATTTGGTCACCGAAAGATAATACCATGGATGACTACAGTGTATGTAGCGCTTAGCTTTGGATCTCCAGATAGGGGATGTTACAACTTGGGATCGGAGTATAGGTTTATGAAAAAATTTAAACTAAAGTAATTTTTGAAAACATAATCCTATGGAATTAGAGATAAATTCAGGGTATGGGATAACGTTTTAGTAATGTACTTGTATTTGCTATATATAAGTATGTGCTACATCTCTAGATCCTAATCTCTCTTAGGCTTTTTTTCCGCATCTTTCCAGGCTTGAGTATAGATATGGATGCTAGAAGTGGAAGAATTAACCTTGGAGGGGGAAGCGCCATTATAAATGAAAATTACAGACCAAATATAAGAAGGAACCAAGGTTAGGCACAAGCTGGAAATGTGGGCGCTGGAGTTCCGCAAGTCGACATGGGGGTAATGTATCAGTTCTTTGTCAACATGATGCAGGCGAGTGTTGCTACTGGAGTAGTTGGAGGAGGAGTTCATGAAGCTCGGGTGGTGAATAACTATGCTACTCTGAGAAGGGATTAAGTTCGGTTGGGAGGATAGCCAATTATTGGTACTGAAGATGCAATTGAAGTGGAGAATTGGATGCTTCATTACGAATGGATTTTCGCTTACTATTGAGCAGAAGAGAAGGCTTACTTCGAGATAGTTAGAAGGAACAGTGCTGTACTGGTGGTACAGTGTTACAGTTGGAGTTAGGATGAGGAGATAATGACATGGTTGAGATCAAGAGAAGGTTTGCAGAGAGGTTTGTGTTTGAGATTACGAAATCTACACTGCTTAGAAATTTTGCTGAGTTGGAGCAGGGGGAGATGACTGTGCTCGAGTATGCTATAAGTTTTGAGGAGTTGGCAAGGTATAGCTATGCTATGGTGGGTATTCTGATTAAGAGGAACGAGAAGTTCATCGAGGGGTTGAAGCCTCCGCTTGCTAGGGCAATGTTACCGCATATTAATCCATGTGATGTTGTAGCTGAAATGGCTTTGAGGAATGAGGAGATGCTTTCATTTTTGGAGAGAAATAAGGCAAAGAAGTCCAGATGGAGAAGAACCGGAAAAGGAAGTTCTTCCATAAGAAAGAAGCTTAGAAGGGTGCGGCTACAAAGATGGGGAAGTCAGAGGTTTGTTGCTTTAAGTGTGATAAGAAAGAGCATTTTGCCAATGAATGTCGCTCAAGAGATGGAAGGAAAGCGATTGGGAAGAAGAATATCAGGTGCTTCAACTACAATCAAATTGGACATTACAAGAACCAATGCTAGGAGCCTGCTAAGGACGGGAAGCGTAAAGTATATGCATTGGAGCCAGCTACCTCGAGGCCAATAGCAGAGGAAAAAGGAAAAGCTATGTTGGAAGGTATGCTTCTGATTCATGGAAGGTCAGTTAGCGTTCTGTTTGCTACTGGTGCATCGCATTCTTTTGTACCTCATTGTTTGGTAGATAAGCTTTACCAAGAACCCTCATATTTAGTTACTTCCTTAAGGGTTGTAAATCCGATAGGAGAATATGCGACACTTGGGATGAAGTGTGACCACCTAGAGTTTGATTTGATAGGTTATACCTTTGTTTGTTGTTTGCATGTGTTTGATTTCGTAGGGTTAAGAATTATCTGGGATATTTTTCCATGATAGAAAAATATCGCTTAGACACCCTGACTGTAGTGATCAGATTGTATATACCGAAGAAAACTCTAGTTTTGAGGTTAATGCTTTACTGGGTGTTGTGGAGGTAGAAGATAAGTTGAATCACGTTGTTGTTGTGGGAGAATTCGCAGGTATTTTTGAACCCATTGTAGGATTGCCACCAGAATGAACCATTGAGATTCGGATGGATTTAGTACCAGAGAAGAACTAATAAGTAGATTGCCATGCTGAATAACACCTACCGAGATGAGGGAGTTGAAGGTGCAGTTGGTAGATTTGGAAGGCAAGAATTTTATTAGGCCAAGTAGTTTACCTTAGGGAGAAGCCGCAGTGTTTGCTAAGAAGCCGGACGGATCATTAAGGTTATGTATCGGTTATCATAAGCTGAATGAGAAGGTGATAAAGAATTAATATTTGTTGCCTAGAATTGCCGATTTGTTCGATTAGTTGAGTGGAGCCAAGGTATTTTCTCAATTGGATTTAGCAACAGATTTTCATCAGTTTAGCGTAGCAGAGGATGTTATTTCTTTAGGGGCGTTTATAACTGGATATGGATCATACAAATGGTTAGAGATGCCCTTCGGACTGACTAATACACCAGCATTCTTCATGGATTTGATGAACCGTGTTTTCCAAGAGCGCTTGGTTAGGTTCGTGTTGATATTTGTAGATGATATCTTGATATACTCTAAGGATGAAAGGGAGCATGTAGTTCATCATAGAGTGGTTTTGGAAACATTGAGGCAGCATCAGCTAAATGCGAAGTTTTCGAAGTGTCATTTCTGGTAGAAGGAAGTTGAGTTTCTTGTTCATGTAATCTCAGAGAAAGGGTTGTCTATAGATCCGACTAATATTGATGCGGTGAATAATTGGATGAGACCCGAGACAGTGACTGAGATAAAAAGTTTTCTTGGATTAGCGAGGTATTATCGAAGATTTATGAAGGATTTTTGTATTGAAGGTGTGGATACATTACCTTTTGGGAGAAAGATTTGAGTTATATAAGGATCATAAGTCATTGAAGTATTTATTCTCTCAGAAGGAGCTGAGTATATGACAACGAAGATGGTTAGAATTCATAGCTGCTTATGACTTTGGAATTGAGTATACACCAGGGAAGGGCAATAAGGTTGCAGATGCACTTAGCAGAAAACATCAGAATTTAGCATTAGCGATGATAGCTATGTGGAAAGATTTGGAAGCGCTGATGACATGTAGAGTTCAGTGGAGATCTGAAGCTAGATCCAGTGGAAAAACTATAGTGTTATCATGTTTAGAAGTTCGACCGATGACGATCGAAATGATTTTTTCTAAATAGATGGAGGATCCAGTATAAGTTGAACAGATTAGGAAGTTAAAGGATGGAACCAAGAGCGATGACCTAAAGGATTTTAATCTTGATTAGAATGAGTGGATGAGAAAGAAAGGAAGATTATGTGTTCTGATTGCGGAGACATTAGGAAGGAAGTTTTGGAGGAATTCCATCATTCAAAGTTCACTATTCATCTGAAAGGTACTAAGATGTATCAAGACATGAAGAGAAGTTCCTTCTTGGAAGGAATGAAGAGGGATGTAGGCTTATGGGTGAAGCAGTGTCTGAATTGTCAACAGGTAAAGGACAAATATTAGAAGCCAAGTGGGTTTATTCAGCCATTAGATATTCCAGTATGGAAGTGGGATTCAATCTTTATGGATTTTATAGATGGGTTGTGTGACGAACCGCACTCGGCATCCTTGGAGTATGACACCAAACCATGCGTATCCGACCCAAAGCGCACCGATTGTAGATGAGCGGGAGAAAGAAAAGAGAGGGTGAGAAGAAAGAGAGAAGAAAGAAGAAGAGAAGAGAAGAAGAAGAGAGGAGAAGAACCAAAACAATACAAAATCTCACATCGCACTGGAATAACATTAATATAGATTAAATAACCTTTACAAAGAGAAACTTTAATATACATGAATCAATATTACAGTACACAATAAGTAACCATCAGATTGGGCATTTATAATAACCCGTCCTTACAAATGGTGATAATTTACAATAACAACAATGCAATGCAACGGAATAATAAACAACTACGTGTATACGATATGAAGATCTGCAGCTCGTCTGCTGAAGTTTCAAAAGCACCAAATCCGAAGCTGTAAATATACTATGTCCGACATGAGCATTGAAAGGGGAGAATGCTCAGATCGGTCTAGTAAACTAGCGTGAGAAAAACACATCTCAACTAAATTTTAAAGTTTTAAGATTACCAAAACTTTTCTTTTCTCAAAACAAAAGATAACTCGTAAGACTACATCGTAAATAAATACCGACAAGGTTTTTACCTTATGATAACCAAAATATTTCATATCAAATTTTCTTATATTATAATAGTGTCTATTATACAAATAATATTAAAATAGCAGAAATTGTTACATTATTAAATTCGAGCATACACGTTGTAATACAAGGCTTTCTACAATAGAAAATGGCAGGCACATATTAGATTTTGGATTTCCATACAAATGACTAGGTAAAGGGTCTACCTTTTCAAACCAAAATAGTACACCTCTAGAGGGATGTACATAGGGAGCAGATACTACCAGCCTAAACCAACACAAGACCGGCCTACCTATTCCTAGATAATACAGAATATGTCATCACTCCGGTCATTATCGACCTTTATTTATGGCCACAAGCATACATCAACAATAATAGGATATAAGACGTCATAGCGTGTAAAGATATATCCAGAAGAGTGATGACATCTCTTGATGTGAGCAACCCACTTTGCCTTACTGCTTATATCCCTGCTCCGGTCATTTTTCGAGGAGTGAGGAAAAAAGAGGTATCGATTACCTTTCATATATCACATATCACATCATCTTTAAATGCCATATTTCCATTTCCATTGACTACTAACTGCCTTCCACAAAATACAACCCTTGAGCTCGTACATCTCAAGAAGGGTGTTAAGCTAAGAGAAGTTGCCTTCTCCGCCACCACATGATGTATGTTTTTAAAACCCAACGTACGTAATCTTTGAAGCGCAATGTCAGACACTCGTCTGTACAAGTTGTCCAGGAACAGGACAAACCGAAGGTACTCTCCTACCACATCCTATCAGATTAGTAGCGACAGCCCTTGCAATGGATATTTCATAACAGAGTGAATACAACTACCAGATGTATATTGGGATTGTAACCCCAAACAATCAATGAGCAACCCTTCACAATGAAAACCCTAAATATCAATACCATCGACCAACCTACACAATCGTCGTATGTATGTTGGTCCGAAGTGGTTTTCAGATAAATCTGATCCCGGTCTCTTCACACCAACAACGCAAAAGCGTTTCTCAACCTCACACAGAAACTAAGTCTCATAGACTTATCACGACTCCAACTTTCAACTTGCTATCCTTTGGATGAGAAGGAAGCCCGATAGATTGGAGTAATCAAACCGCACTACACGAATCAACATTCTCAACAAAACAGTAATCAAGCCTACACAGTCAGTTACATACTAAGTGTACAACTAATTAGTTTCCACATCAAGTTGAGGAACTAAAATTGCAAATTTTGATAGTTGGTTATTTAACTATCAAAGCAACAAACAAAATCCAGCACATAAGTAGTCACTGGGCTTGATTTTGTTAATCGTTTATAAATCAAAGCACATTCCAATTATTCACTTCAAACTAACTTTTAAAAAGATAATATTCAAAACCATTTCACTTATTGAATATTTGGAAAACAATTTCGTATACTTATTTTAATGATAAGTAAATTTACAAATCATTTTATTTTCAAAACATTTAAATTTCCTTTTATAATATCCCTTTCCAAAAATCCATTTTATTTAAAGGATTATTCACTGTCCAAAATCGTGAATATAAATCTCTTACCAAATTAATTACTTCTAAACATTTAATTTAAAGGTTTATTCACTGTCCAAAATCCTAAATATAATTCCTTTACCAAACTTTCATATTTAAATTATCAAATTAAATTGATTTCACATTTATAAAATTGTGTTTATAAATGACATTTCTATTTGATAAAAACTTCCATTTATAAAATTCCATTATAGACCAATTTCCCGTTTATCTCATTTATATATATCAAAGTCCCATTATAAGTTTATTGCTTATAAATCTCTTTATTTACAAATTCATTCTTTTGTAATGTCATTAGTTATAAAGTCCATTGTAAATTCATTTGTAAATTTTAATTACAAATCCACATACAAATTTGATTACAATCCCATTTCTACTATTTATAAAACACCGCTTTTAATTTCACAACTTATGTTTATAAAATATCAATTTCTTAAATCTTATGTATAAACCATTTATAATGAATTCAAAATTCTCATTTTAACTTATTTTAACAATTTTATAAATCTTATAAACAAACCATTTAAAATAAACAAAAAAAATTCTTACTTAACTTATTTTAAAAAAATAGTTAACTTCATATCTCAAAATCATTTTTAAGTATCTTTCACAAAAACATAATTTTTATTACGTAAAAATTGTAACTTTCTATTTATTTAAAATAAATGCATTCCTTTAATAATTCAAAAATTATTAAAATATATATTTTCAAAATCACTTTGAAATCCTTTTTAATTTGAAATCATCATCTTAATATTTTAAATTCCCAAATATATCCTGATGCTGCAAAAGTACTATATAAAGGGAATTACATCAATCATATCAATCATGGCATCCAAACATCAAATATCACATGATAACAGCATATATAACAATATTTGTAAATAAAAATCAACACTGATGAGGAATCCAATTGGATCCCTTCAACCTATCACTTGCAACAAATATACATATGAGAAAATATATACAATGTCTTCGTCAAGGCAGACGTGCGTATAAAGGGTCATCCGCTCTTACATGGAAACGTATAAGGTCTCATCCACTAAAATATATAGGAATATATATCCAAAAAAACTAATATATATATATATATATAATATCATATCTCATCCAAACAACAATCATCATAAACAACATTTATACCCTCTTATATAAAAATATAAGCGAGTTAGAAAGAGTGAGTTTTACTCACTTTGCTTGCAGCCGTCGCTATAGCGATATGTTTCGACTAAAATTAAACGAGAGTTTAATTTTAACCAAAATTTTCACTAACCTAAATAAATCCCAATCCATCTCCATCGCATAATGCTCATGAATACTAATCCAACGCAACTTGTTTCGTCCAACTTCGACCTCATATGAACAAGTTATGACATTCATAAGATTACACAATTTTATTATATAATTAATTTACAAATCTTTTTTTATTATTATTAACCTCAGATCGGGGCCATCCATTTCAAATCCCATAGATCCAAGCCGCATCTTCTTTTCTTCTACGTATGTTCATTATCAGGAGATGATGCACGTGATAAAACCCATACACGCCTTCGTTCCATCGATTTTGTTACTCAACTCACTCGCCTAGAACGCGATCTGGGACCCCCATTTTGAAGCTCACCACGACCTCCACCTTTAGCTAGAGCCATGCTCAATTCGATCCCATCTATGCTTAGGAAAACAAGATTGAACGCGTTGTCTTTGAGTAAAAATTGTCGCCAATCCATGGCTTTAAATTCGATTGTAGTCGTTGAGATTATAGAGCTCGACAAGCTCTATTTTTGTAGTCAAAGCTTTTTGCAAATTGTTGATGGATCATTAGATAATTGGGGGAGAAAGGGATGATTTTCTGGCCGTTCATGATGAAAGTGGCAGCTAAGGGTTCTAACCCTACGGTTTGTGAAATTTCCAGAAAATGATGTCCTTTTATTGAAAATTTCCGTGCACTATTCATCCAAAAATATTTCGAACTCCAAACGAAGCATGCCGCCAGGCATTTATAATGTTTTACCCCTATTTCGAACACAATTGAATATATATCGACAGCCAATTCCATCATATTTGGAAGATAGGTTTTCGAATCGAATTATTTTAAATTAAATTTTGCTTAAATAAATTTCTACGCGTTTCAAGTTCGTACGACCAAGCCGTTAGTCTGATTGACACGAAATTTGAAATCCTACAAAAATTCACGATTGTGGATCTAATGAATCTGGCTTCGTCGAAATCCGAGACAGTGTCAAAGATAACTGTTGTTAAACGTTAATTGAATATATAAAATTTCCAATTTCTATAAATCAAATTTTAATTCAATTATAAAAATTTATTACCATCATTCTAATTCAAATAGAATTTATATCAACTTTATAAATCATTTTCATTCACATTAAATTCAAATTTCAATATTAAATTAACAATTTAATTATCCCAATAAATTATTATATTTGAAATAAAAGTTATTCAACTTATAAAATTTACTTGTGAATATTAAAATCAATTAAATATTCCAAATTCGGACGACTGAAAAATGGGTCGTTACAGGTTGCCATGATCTAATAGAGAAAATGAAAGTATATGGGTCGCAGTGGATAAGTTAACCAAGAGTGCCATTTCATTCTAGTTAAGTCAATTAGGATGGCACCTCTCTAACTAAGTTATTCATGAAGAATATAGTTAGACTACATGGAATTCCTGGTAGTATAGTAAGTGATAGAGATTCCTTGTTCACTAGTGAGTATCAAAGAAGTTTAGAGGAAATTTTAGGAACCAAGCTCAAGATGAGTACCGCTTACCATCCACAAACTGATGGACAAACAGAAAGAGTTAATAAAGTCTTGAAAGGATTGCTACGAGATTGTGTGTTAGATTTTGGAGGATCATGTGAAGACCATCTACACTTGGTCAAGTTTTCGTATAACAATAGTTATCAGGCTAGTATAGGGATGTCATTATTTGAAGCTTTGTATGGAAGGCCATGCAAATCTGGCCTAGATTTAGTTAGAGAAGCTACAGAGAAGATTGAGTTGATTTTGGCTAAGATGAAGGAAGCTCAGTCTAGGCAGAAGAGTTATGCTAATGGAAGAGTTATGCAATATTATAGTGACTCCAGAATAGCTAGCTAATGGCTAAGCATGAAATTCAATCAAAAGTGTGGATTCTATTCTCTGATCTGTTGGATTGATTAATATCATCCTATGTAAAAAAAATCAATCACGATACTTGTACTTTGCAGCATTGAGTGAGTTAATTTCCTATTTTTCCATTAGTTCCAAGTAGAAAGGGTCAGTGGCTACCATGGTTTTGATATCTTCGAGCCATGGGCTTCGAACTACTGATGTATCTTGAAAGAGTAAAAGTTTATCATTTTAAAAATGGTCATGCAATCTGGATTGGCTATCAACTACTACATTCTCTTTGCTAGTTTATACACCGCAATATATTAAGATGTATGCAATTTATTGAGCCACTTATGTTGAATACTACGTGATGGTTTTTAATCCAATATGTGTTGGAGACTTTGATGGGCAATTTTGATAATGAATTTCCTTCCCAACAAATATTATAACCATTTTTTATAGCAAGTATAAGTACTGGCATTTCTTTTTTCATAAGTTGAAAAGGCTAAGCTTTTACCTTTTAAAGATTGGACAAAAAAGCTAACAATTTGTTTTCTTGCATAAGAACTACACATATCCCATGACCCAACGCATCACACTAAAAGACAAATTACTTTGTGAAGTGTGGCATAGGAATAACTAAAAGGAGAGTTAAGCATTCTTTTAAATGACTAAAGACTTGTTGAGCAGCAGTGTTCCATGTAAAGTTATTCTTCTTTAGGAGTTCAATCGATGGTTTTGCTATTGTACTATATCCATTGACAAATTTCCTATAGTATCTAGACTAAACCAAAAACTTCTATAATGCCTTGACATTCTTTGGCATTGGCCATTTTTTAATAGCTTGTACTTTATCCTAGTTTACCGCTACTCTATTTCTTGTTGTGAGGTGGCCTCGGCAATCAACTTGTTCTTAGGCAGAGGAGAATTTAGGAAGTTTAACCATCAGTTGATTTTGTTCCTGGACCTGCAAAGCCAAGAACAAGTGATGTAAGTGATCTTCCCAGTTTTTACTATAGACAAATAAATCACTAGAAAAACCACGATAAACTTTCTGAGGTAATATTTGAAGATATTATTCATTAGAGCTCGAAATGTGGAAGGAGAATTTGATAATCCTAATGGCATAACTAAAAACTCATAATGGCCTTCATGCTTTTGAATTTTATCTTTTTTTTATCTGTTGGATGCGTTCTTATCTAGTGATAATCTGATATTAGATATAACTTCGTAAAAAACTATGCATCATTTAATTTGTCAAATAGATCATCAATAAGAGGAATAGGAGAATTTTTTTTCTTTGTAAATTCGTTAAGTCTCCTATAATCTATACGCATTCTCCAGCTCCCATCGATTTTTTTGACCATTACAACAAGTGAAGAGTAAGACATAGGCTATTTTTGATAAAGCATGCTTGCAATAATTCATCCACTAATCATTCAATCTCAATTTTAAGGTGATATGAATGCCTGTAGGGTATTAATGAAATGGTTTGGCATAAGGAGTTAAATGGATTTGATGGTTAATCATTCTAGCTGGAAGTAGTGTTGTGGGTTTTTGAAAGACTTTATAAAATTGTTGGATTATTTGTTGTACTTGTGGAGGTATGGGTGGGTTATGGGAAGATAGGTCCACATTCGGTTTGGGATTTATTAGAAATTTAGCGAGATGTGTCATAGTTGATGACATGCCATGATCTTCTCTATCGCTTTTTCACTCACTATCTTATCGTTGGGTTTTCTAATGCCTTGCAAAGTAATTAATGTTCCTTTGTGATTGAATTTAAGTTTGCATTGACAATGTCGTCAAAAGATTGTCACCATTATATTCCTAAACTACTTGCCAACCCTAAAAGATCAATTATTGTTTCTAAGGCTTGACATTTCAAAATAAACCTAATCGAAATACCTCAACCAGTCAATATTTTCCACTGGCTGCTAGTGCTTGAAAAGTTTCTAAGTTCACAATGGCTAAGCCAATTTATGAGTAATGTTGTGGGTAGTGTAACAACCTGGTCCAAAAACAGGTCTAACTTTCAATCCAATATAAGCCCATCTAACCTTAGGCCTATCTCAAAATGAGTTGTTAGGTTGATAAAGTTGATATAATACACGGTGCACAGAGTTATCTATCTTTTCTTTCAGAATATAATAGTGGAATGGAATAAAATATAATATTAGAACCAAGTACACATTTCATGAAAAAAAACCATTTCAGAAACATAAATGTTATCACGAAATCTCATAACATGTCTACATAAAACATCCATAGTACATATTTCAAAAGAACATAACTGTCTGAACCGAATGCATTAGAAAATTTAAAAATCATAAATATATAGATAATTGCTACAAGTCTCTATCTCTCCAACTTTAACTCCTAAATCAATATGATCTCCTCTAGTTGTAATGAGAAGGGAGTTATAATAGTAAATGTCTAGTGCATGAACATCTGAGGTTTTACCATAATTGTATTTGATTAAAATCATTTAGATAAGAAAAATGTCTTGCGTATTTAAAACTATACCATCCTAATAACATCAACTATATGCCTAAAGACCTTTTCTAGTTCAATTCCAAAACTCCAATGCAACTATCGTTAAGGAGGCAAGAAAAAGCATCCAAACTACTTAATATCATTTTATTGGGAATTAAGCAGACTGTAACATGCCATATCTGGAGGCCAAACGCTAAGCACTACAGATCCTATATAGTTATCCATAGTATTAACTTCTAGCTACAAAATACAGTAATGATAATGGTATCCATAATATCGTAAGAACTTGAATATGAATAAAATCACAGATTTCAAAAGAAACATGTAACTGATTACATTTCAAAATAAATTCATATCTAATTACATAATCCCATATCGTTTCCTAGGTAAAGATTAACTATAGTCACTACAAAAATACACCAAGAGCGACATATGACAATGCCCCTTTAGTTGATCAAAGCAACATAGTCATATGTGAATGTACACAACATAATCAAAGAAAACTGAAACTGCAAATCCTAATTAGCTATCCGTCAGCCACCTGCTCATCCCGGAAGCTTTATTCGTCAAAAGACTAAAACCTGAAAATCCTAACCGTCGTCCTACTCAAATCAATTTTAAGTAGCCGAGAGTTTGAGGGGAAACAAAAACTTGGAGTCAAACATAAAGCCTGGTGTGAATAATTCTATCACATCTCAGTTTACTGATATTAAGTGAGACCACATTGCTTAAAGGAATGGGTTTCCCCTCACTAATATCCTCTTTAAAACATACACATTTTGCAGATACTTTCTTGTAACCAACTGGTTAATCAGACTGAGTATATCAAAATAGTAATATCCTTTATGCTAACAAATGAACTATCTGTCCATAAAACAAGTAATATGTGAGCTATCTACACATAAAATATGTGAGCTATCTACACATAATATAATAATAAGATCCGTTATGCTACAAATGGACTATTTGTCAATACAACTGGGTTGATTGCCCAAAAATTGGACTAACCGTCCGAAATCTAGGCCGATGCCTACAAAATGGACTAACTATCCGAATTATTTTCTTAGGGTTAACTACCCTTTAAATTTTCCTTGAAAATATTTTCAAAATGATTTAGCCCTTCAAATCATATATATATATATATATATATATATACAAGGAAAATATACCTTTAGCTTTACTCTAAGCCATTTTGTCTTGTTATATACACTTCACCCAAAATAATGTTGATGAGATTTAATAAGGATTAATTATCCTTCCAAAACAAGTTAAAACCCTTTTTAAATTGAAAATACTTAGGATATATTGTCTATTTGATACATTCAAAAACTTTATTTAAAACATTTAAACAATCCTTTCGAAACCCTTGAAGGTAACCCCTTCAAAACCATTGGAAGACCCTTCCGAAAACATTAGAAAAATCTTTCCTTTCTTTTCTCTGAAAGCTTCAAAATATCAAACATTCCCCTTTAAAACTTTTTAAATATTGCTATTTGAAAACAAAGTAAAACCTTCCTTTCAATCCTTTCGAAACCCTGGCGAATCACCCCTTTCGAAACCATTCATTAAAACCTTTCGAAACTGTCAAAACTCGGTCCTTTTGGAATCATTTTGGGTTCAATTTAAAACATGTGGAAATCTTTCGAAACCATTCAAAAATTTACCCCTTCGAAATCTACAAACGTCTCGATCGTAGCCATTTGGATTATGCCTTCAAGTATAGAAAAAGGATCAGAAACCCACTAAAGTTGAAAGCATCTGTTTCGAAACCATTTAAAACCATCTCTTTCAAAACCAATTTTGTATTTTTCTTTACTTATAGAAAAAACGTCGTAAAACATTTAAGTCGAAAGCAACTGCTTCGAAACCATTTACTAAGTAATGTAGTTATGGTTTCGAAACCATCCCTTCAAAAGCCTTAGAGAGGTGGCCTTGTTTTTAGAAAACAAAACAACCCTTTTGAAACCATTTGAGTCGAAAGGTAAAAGGCGGCAACAAAAATATTTCGATTTATTCAAAACAAATTATTCAAAAACAGAGGCGCAAACCATTCGAAACCATTTCCTTTAAACCATTTGATCTGGTCGAAAGCTACTTTCTCGATAGCTATTTAGTCGAAAGCATGCAGGCATATTTCTTTAATTTTAAACAAAGGACTGCCTAAACCCCTTCAGAACCCCTGGTTTTGACTCCCTACCTTCCTCCTACATCCAATTCACTATGTACCAGTAAAATGATTACCATGTGCTTTGGTTTCGACTATGTCGGAAGCGAAGATGAGGAGGCGGAACCTGGTGCCGATAGTGTCGAAACAACGAAAAACATGTAACAAATAGTTCTTTTCACCTAACTTGCCTTATGTGTCTAATTATGATTGGTTGCCTCTTTCTTTACCAATAAAAAACACTGCACTTTGTCAAAAGGTTGCTGACTTTCCAAATTATATAATTCAAATATTTTCGAAAAAGCCCCTTCTCCTCTTTTAATTATATAAAACATTTAAGTCCCATACCTTAAAATAATTTTATATAACCCTTTAAACACTTAGGAAAAACCTACAAAAATTTCAGAAAATCTATTTTAATATGTTTTCTAACAGACAAAGATTTCAGACCCAATCATTTATTATTTAATCGAAAATAATTATTAACCCAAATTAACATTTTCTTTACTAGAAAATTCATATTAATTCCACGAAAATCCAGAAAAATCTAAAAATTCAAACCCATGTCCAAAATAATATTTATTAACTTCGTAAAAATTTGCAATGCATTCGAATGTCATTTTATAAGGTTTTCACCTTAAAACATATCATAAAACTAATACGAATATACATAAATCATCAACATGTATATGTAGTCATTCCATCATTCAAAATCATGACAAATCAATGCAAAATATTTGGCAATCATCTATAAACTGAAAATAGAACTAATAATGAGATGTAAGCATTATTCACCTTAGCTTTAGAGATTATAGAGATTGAGATATGAATAGATTTGATTTAAACTTTCTCCTTCGCAGCTTTTGTTCCTCTTTTCCTTGTTAATGGTGGTCGGCCTCTTCTTTAAGATTTTCAAAATGAAATGAACGTGCAAAATTTTACATGGCCAAGGTTTGGAGGATATAGGAGTTGGCCTCTTTTCTATTTTACCCCTCCTCTATTTCAATTTAAACTCTTCTTTAGTTCATTGTTAATTTGCACGACTACTTTTAATTAAAATTCAAATCTCAATCCCTTAATCAACACATTATTCTATTTAATTTAGCTAATTAAATATCCTAAATAATGTTACAATAAATCTGGGGCATTACAGACTCCCCTCCTTAAGGAATTTCATCCTCCAAATTACAATAAGGTACACGATAGATCAAACAAGAGGGTAAACCACATCAAACAAGTCAGGATAAGTATCTCTAATCCTGCTCTCAATCTCCCAAGTATAGTTCCTGTCATCGTTGCTTTATTAGACTTTGACCAATCTGACCATCTTGGTTCTAAGCCTCTTCTCATCTCTCGCAACCATGCGAGCTGGTTTCCTTACTATGGTCAAATCCCGTTCCACCCCTAAATCTTCTAGCACAGCCAGTGCAATAGCAGTCTTCGGTTCTCTAACACACTTTCTAAGATGGGAAACATGATAAACATCGTGGACACCTGCTAAAGTGCTCGGTAACTCAACTGTACATGCAAGTTTCCTGATCCTCTCAACAATAGAAAATGGTTCAACGAATCTCGATGCTATCTTCCCCGTTTTTTCAAACCTAACCACACCTTTCATTGGTGATACTTTGATGAAAACCTAGTCTCCCACTAATAATGCAAGATCTTTCCATCTCTTATCTACATACCTTTTCTGCCTAGACCGAGCCTCCTTCATTCTAGCCTAAATGACCTTAATCTTTTCTACAACTTTTCTGACTAAATCTGGACCAAGAACAAACCTATCCCTAGTCTCTAGCCAACATATGGGAGATTTGCATGGCTTTCCATACAAAGCTTCCAAAAGATCCATCCCGATACTTGTATGATAACTATTGTTATATGAAAACTCAACTAAATGTAGATGGTCTTCCTATGATCCCCCGAAATCTAATACATAACTCTTAACAAATCTTCCAAGATCGTGTTAACCCTCTCCATTTGCCCATCTGTTTGCGTATGGTAAGTGGTATTCGTCTTGAGCTTGGTTCCCCAAACTTCCTGTAGACTCTTCCAGAACTCGCTAGTGAACATAGGATCTCTATTGCTAACTATGTTACTAGGAATTACATGCAGTCTAACCACATTCTTCATAAATAACCTCCTAGTGAATAGAGAACTTTGAATGATGGCATTCCTCTAAGACTTCTTTCCTTATGTTTCATACGCTCAGAACACATAATCTTCCTTTCTTTCTTGTAACGACCCGCAAATCCGTACCCCTTGAGTTAACACTATTCTACTTAAATCAACTCAAGTTGTACAGAAATACGAACCATTTGGGTTTAAGAAGAAGAGGTAGAAGAAGAGAAAACAAAATCAACATCAGAATCTAACCATCGCAGCGGAATAAAATATAATAGATAATATATAAACTTTACTCAACACCAAATATTTCTGTTTAGATATATTACATCATCAGAGTACATCAGTCACAGCTCACATCAATAACATACAATGAGTACACAACAACTCAAACAGCGGAATATATATATAAATAAGTACGAGAATACGTGTCGTCATCCTGCTCGTCTCCTGAGCTCCACAGCATCATATCTTGTATCCTATAATACTCGGTCTGACCCGAGCATCACAGTTAAATAACACCCGAGTCAGTCTAGAATACCAGCGTGAGAAAATCACACCCAATTGATTATTAAAGTTTCAAAAATCCTTTGAAAACAAAAGCATCTCGTAAGACCACGCCACAAATAAACATGTCGGGTTTTTACCTTACGATAGCTAAAACAATTTTTATAGAAATCCTCTGATATTATAATAGTGTCTATAGAAAGTAAATAGAATCTAGCTGAAATGCTTGCATCTCACGTTTCAGCAATAGTTGGGCACAATCAAAACCGTACGGGCGCGTAGGGAAAATGGATTTCCAACAATGACTAGGCACTGGGGTACCACCTGTCACAGTACGGGGCCTAGATCACCGTACCGAGGACTACTCCCTTCATCCCCTGCAACACAAGGCCGGAACCATTCCTTACTGAACAGTTCCAAACAAGATAAACCCCGTGGTTGGCGCGACCAACCACCCACTAAGCCGAAATATATAAGGGACATCTAGACAGGGGAATTATCTTGTCCTGCTTGGGCATGACCCACCTAACCTTGCTGCATATCCCCTGATTTTCAGTCATTCCCATTTGATGAGGCTTGAGGCTAAGCGTTACCTTTAGAACGTTTTCACTTAGAATGCCCATCGTCCACCTGACGATGTTTCGCAAGCATTCGTCCATACAAGTCCGTCCCGGGTTCGAACGGAACCGAAGGCACTATTCCTACTACATCCATTTTGGAAATATCCTCAGGATTAGTAGCGACTAGCCCTTGCACTTCACTGCTTCATCTTCGACTCCGAACACGTTTTTCGCACGAAACGTACAAATCGGATCGAAGTGGTTTTCGAGAAATTAATCTCGATCCCGGTCTCTTCGAAACGATCAACGCAGTTGGCCAATATTGATAGTCGGTTATTTAACTATCAATTAATATTCACAAACAACCATCATCCAATAAATAATTTTCCACATTATTTATTTATCTCAAAATATCTTCACAAGATATATTTCTATTTTCAATCCTTTGAAAATAGTTTCAAAACCATCTTTCTTTCAGAATACACTTTCCCAAATATTTTCTATCTCCTCTGAAATCACCAAACACAAAACTAAATTTTAAAAATAAATTTAAAACACTTTACTTTGAAGATATATGTTTTTTTTTTTTAAACATTTAAATTAAAACTACTTTAATAATTTGTTAAAATTACATATTAGATGAATATTTGAAATAAGATTACTTAATAAAATAAAAAAAATAGATTTTTCACTTTTGAAACAAAATACTAAGTCACTTTTTACTACTATAATAGATTTGAGAAAATGCTTACCTTTGAATTTAAATAATAGAAATAATAAATCTTCTAAAACTTGCCTTTTTACAACAATTTTAAAACCTTTAAATTTATTTAAGGATTTACTTTAAAATTATACTTGGTTATCCAGAGAAAAATCCCACCTTCAATTACTTAAATCAATTTCCCAAATTGATTTCCAATTTATTCCCTTTAGATTCAGAATCTGTTAATTTCAAATCTCATTTCTTGATTCAAATTTTTTTTTTAATTTCTCAATTACTTCTTTATTCTTTTAAATAAATTTAAACTTTGAATTTTTAAATAACTCTTTATTTCTTTAATTGATATAACTTAAGTTTACAATTCATCAATTTCATTTTATTCAAAATTCCATTTCTCTTCATACACGAAGTTATTTATTCTTATTTCCATATTACTTCTATTCCTTGTCAATTCATTCTTAATTAATTCAAACTTTCTATAATTTTTTTCGCTTACAAATTTACTTCCTTTAATTTTCTTTTCAACAATTCAATTCATATATTTTTGGTAATTCATTATACCCAAATATCCAATCGAACCTTAACATTCAATATTCCAATATAACCCATCATAGAATATCAAACAATCGCAACAGAGAATATTGAATAATTTAAATAAATGTGAGGGGTCCAGTTGGATCCCTCCAACCTGTTTTCCCTGCATCCACAGACGTTAGCACAATATAATGCATCAATCCCCAAATATATCATACAATAGCACATCAATCAATTCAACTATTCAAACAATTATTTAAATTTAATTACTTGAATTTAAATTTAAACTGAGTGAGATTAACTCACCTTTTGCCCTTGAATGTGCAAATCCATTTCATTCTCGATTTGTTTCTTCCCAATTTTGACCTTGAATAATGTTGGATGATTTTTAATTAATTCCGAATCAATCGAACAATTAATTACCACTTTAATAAGTCTTAACTCAATCCAATAAATTTTACTTAAACTAAAAATCCCTTTTGAAACCTTTTGTAACTAAATAAATTCATTTCAAGTAAATCACCTAAATAACTTATTTTTAAATAAGCTAATTTAAAATGTGAGTATATTCATTTCATTTTCACAATAATCTATATAGGTTGAGATCTGTCTTCCCCTTTTTCTTCATGTGTTTATATTTAAAACTTCTGAAAACAATTCAAATCCAATATCAATTTTTTTTTAAAAAAAAAACTGGAACGTAAAATGAAATCAAACGAGTTGTAATTTATACCTTGAAGGAATTACACACTCAGGACACCTCGTTCATCACCACGAAACCCTACGTCGAAACCATAACTTCGCCTGCCGCTCAATCATCATTGTCGCGTTCCCATCAAACTCGCGGCCGCCACCTGAGTCACTAACGCCTCCCCCTAAGCTCACGTAATCACCACAGCGACCCACCTTCCAAAACCCTAAGCAACCATCGCCGCTTGCTTGGCTTGGATTGAGGTCGCGATTTGAAATCGCGTGAAGACGCCGATGCAGTCGCCTCCCACTACCGAGCTTCCATACCCTAGAATCGAGAGTTGCAATACGCGACCTAACTCCCTCGTCTTCGAAGCGCCGGCTCCTTTTTTTTAGATTTAATTCGATTTCGATTTACACTAATACTGAAGCTTGCTCGAATTAGGAGGATGAACACTCGAATTGATTTTGAACGAAATTTGAAAATTGTTTCGGCCTTTTTTTTTTTGTAGTTTCTCGAATTGAATAACGAGAGCGAGAAAAGAATAGGTAATTAAAAGAGGAACGAGAAGGAACAACTTGATTTCGTTAGAGAAAAAGGAAAATGGATAGGAATGAGAGGGAGAAAGGACTTGGTAATGTTGAACAGAATGAAGAGGAACACGAATTGAGCTCGGCCATTATTATTATTTTTAGCTTCGTTTGATTTGAGAATAAGGATTCGGCCCTTAATTATATTTCTCTTTGAAAAGCTTGAGCAAGACGCTAATGCACGAGCCTGCAGAGAGAATAGAGGGAACATGAAAAGATATTCGCGTGTACGATGGTTTCATCATGTCGGCTTCACAGAGATAGGCTGGCTGCTGATAAAAATTTATATTTTATATTCAAAAATATCTCGTTGAGGTACCTAGTTATTAAATTTGATTCGGTATAGATTTCAGCGCATTTATATAACGTACGCTCACACAACAACTCCAAATGCTACGAAAATTGAAATCCGATAATAATTCAATATTACGGACACAATAGAACTGGTTTCGTTGAAATCGGAGACTGTCCCTCGGAAGGCTATTTTCAAATTCAGTTTAAACGATATAAATTTTGAAACTGAACGAACAACTTCCAAATTCAATTTTAACACTTTTACTACCTTCACTATCATCAATATAAATTTTCTAAGCCTCCAAATTATATTTTAATCGGATTAAAATTCCAGATTCAACATTATTCAAATTCAAGTTATTTACTTCAATAATTTAATTATCAAATAAATTGTGATATTCGTAATTCAAGTTAAAACTACCTTATTGAATATTTAAAATCAATTAAATATTCCAATTTTAAATGCTTGAAAATTGCGGGTCGTCACATTCCTTCCCCCTTAAAAGAATTTCGTCCCCGAAATTACTAGTTAGGAAGAATGGTTCAATACCCGTTACTTTTCTCAAAACCAAACAATTCAACATCCAACCAACTATCTTTTATAAAAGACTATTATCATTCTTATTAACTTTCTAATCCTTTCCCTAGTTTGCAAACCATCTTATTCGCTCAATCATTCAAGTTTTATTCTTAAAACCAATTTTGAATTACCAAATTTCTCAAAAATTTTCTAACACCCTAAATTTCCGAAAAATTTCGCCAGCGTCTCCTTTGCGCGGCTGACTCGGTACAACTACAAAATGGCTCTACGGCCTCCCAAATCCAAAAAGAAAACCAAAAAGCCAAGTTGCTCAATCCAAATCCAAATCCCAATCAAATTTCATACCAAATTCAAATACATACCTTTTTGTCGAGCATTTCAAATTTATCTCTTTAAATCAAATCCAATTCTCTTTTCCCTTTATATTACCTGCATATCCTCCCTGACAATAATATCCAAACACAATATTCCAAAAATCATTTCATCGACTTCCTTACGAAGTATCAATATTCATCCAAATATTTACTTGGAATACTTTTATATTATCAATATTCAATTTCCAAATAAGAATTGATCATTCCTTACTTAAGTTAACATAAGCATTTCATATGTTTCTTATATTCATTTCCGTCTTACCACTTCAGTTTATATCCATTTCTATTCACAATGATTCTTTCATTTCCATACGGATTCAATTTATTTTTAACTTTAACTATTGAGTTTTAGTTTCCATTCAACTAATTTATGTCATTATTTTAATTAGCTTCATTTACCCACTTATTTCAATTTCTAGTTTGAAATCGTTGTCGTTAACAAAATTTTCCAAAATTTCCAAAAATTTTCTAACTCCCAAAATTTCTGAAAAATTTTGGCAGAGTCTCCTTTGTACGGAGGAGCTTTTGCAATTTGACAAAAGAGATAAATATATATACATCGACCCACACGGTCGGAAAAATCAAAAACAGTTCATATTTCCTATTTTTATTTGCGTAGGCGTACCTTATTTAGCATTTTAAGCAAGCAGCTTATTATTTTTAGCAAATAGCACAACCAAATCCAGCCACACGGCTTCCAGGTACCTGTACTTACTCAATTTAAACATGTAAGTGCCAAATATATGCAGTTTATTAACATTCCACTCTTTTTAAACAACTACAACACATAAATATTAAAACAATGTAACTAACAATGTTTATAAGTAACTTATATGGTTTTAACACTTACGCACTTGTTTTCAACTAGTGCTCACGCCATTTCATTCAAATCTACATGGTTTATGATTCTGTTGCTTACATTCTATTTATTTTTAAACAAATCAATCTCATATTTGATTTAATTGATTTCAAATCAATTTTATTACACTTCTATCAACTCATAGAATTTTAATTACTTCCATTTTCATCCAATGACAATTTATTCTATGCAATTTGACAAGATTTATGTGAATAAATAAGTATTTATGTTTATCACCAGTTTAGATGGATTTTAACTCAATTTATTCTTAATTCTATTCCATTAGAAAATTTATTCACAATCCATATATTCTCAATTCCATTGCATTTAAATTTTATTAACCAAAATTAGTTCATTCAAAACCATTAATAATTTAGGTACATCTCCATTACCAATTAAATTTTTCTTCTTATTTTAATCCATTCACATCCATTCATTGATATTTAAAACCATTCCGTAATTGTTTTTTTCCAAACTATTTTATTTAGCTCGAAAACAATCCAGGTTATTTCATTCAATAACCATTTCAATTATATTCATGATCTATTCATTTGCATTTCATTTAAAACTATTCTATTTTTCTCATTGACTCCAAGTTAAACGGTCTACAAATTCTTATTTAAGAATTTCATTCCTTTGAAAATTATCGGCAACTCACCGAATTTTATTACAATTAAAACTTATTTTTACTTGATTTAAAACCAATCCAATATCATTAAACTTGGTTCAAGTTGAATTCAACTCTCCTCCATCCATTTAGCTTAAGTCAATTTACTTCAATTTATTCAAATTTTATACTTAAGCTCATTCTCATCTCGCAAATAAATATTTTTTTTCTCTTTTATTCAACTTGATTCCATCTCAATTAAATATCATTTTAAATTTTCAATTTCATTTGATTGGTTATTATAAAATTAACTTTCCAAATTCAACTCATCCCATTTATTACCTGGCTATTTTCCAGGTTATCTTCACTTATTTGATTTTATTTGCACATTCAAACCATCACTATTTTAATCCATTTCCATTTTTATTCTTTACATTTTCAATTATATTTAATTTATTACCACTTCAAGTTAAATTTAAATTAATAACTCAAGTTATGAATCCACTATCCATTCTCAATTTATCACCCAATTTTATGAACTCACAGTTCAATTTCATTTCACCAACAATTTAAGTCGAATTTAATTTATCACTTGAGTTTATTTCCAAACTTCATCTTAAACTCATAATTCAACTTTACTTAACTACATTGGGTTCTCAATACATATTTCATTATATAATTCATTATCTAAATAGTCTTTTCCCAACATATATTTCAGAACTTGATTTTAAGTCTCAAAATTTCTTCATTTAAATTTGCTTAAGTTCAACTTACTTTAAAATTTTCAAGTTTGATCTTCAAATTTATTTATTTTCAATTCATCAAACAATTTTTTTATTTATTTATTTATTTATTTTGGATTTTGTATTCCATTCATCATAAACTTAAATATATTCATCTTTTATTTATGACTCGAGTTTTACACTTATTTATAACTCAAGCATATTTTATTCCATGCATTTTTAATTCTTTCATATGCTATTCTGATTTATTTAACTCAATCTAATTCTCATCCAGCTTATTTCCCAGTTAACCGGGTAAAAATTTAATTTCATTTAATAACTTAATTGAATCCTTATTTCAATTCAATTTTATTTTAACTCGGATTTATTTAACTCAATTCGATTTCAACTTGATTCGAATACTACTGGATATTATTTCAGCTTATTCAATTTATTCCAATCCAGTTAAATTTTTATTTCTCAATCCAAGTTAATTTCAATTTTTAACTTTTCATTTTTAATCTAAATTCCAACATTCAAAGCTTATATTCCATTTCTGATTTAAAAATCATCTCAAGTTATAAACTTACAATTTATCTCCTCAGAATTTTTAAACACCCGGCTTTGGTTTCAAATTATTTTGAAATCTCCAATATTTCAAAATCACACTTCTCAAAAATTAAACCAACCCTGGTTTTATTCCCAACAAATTTCCTTTGAAATTTTCAAAAGCAAACAGTTTTTCCTGAACAAATCACTTTGGTAGCAATCCGTCACTCAGAAATTCGAAAATGAATACTGATGATGCGGCCGTCATCATCAGAATTATTTTCCAATAATCCGAGTGATTTCAATGCTATTCCACTTCCAAAATCCTTTTAAAACAAATTTCTTTTCAGAAATACCTCCGAAACAATAATGCTAGTATTTATCTTCAAAACACTTCCAAAATCTCCGGGGTTTAAAGTTTTCAAATTCTATTTTAATTCAAATATTAGCTAAAATGCATTCGTATAGTTTATGCTTATACAAATTCCCAATTAATTTTATTTCAATTTATAATCTACATTCATAATTCATATTTATAAATTTCATTCCATAATTGAATTTATCTTCTCAATCTTTGATTATATTTACAAATTTCTAGTTAAATTTTCACTTAACAATGATAATACTTTAATATTATCATTTCCAGCATCCAAGCAACCATATATTAGCTAAATAGTTTTCAAAAACTTTCTTTATATTCAAAAATATGTTTTTGGGTAAAATTATTTCATTTACCCACATTTAAAACAACATTGTGTCAATTGTTCTATTCAAGTGTTTAGAAACCCCTTCGATACAGTTGCGCAGACTGTGTCGACGAAGGTCCATATGCCACTCAATAAACCAATCAACACAATATTAAAACAATTTATATTCACTAACAAATACGCGCTCATATTTATTAATACACTCAAACTCATTATAGAGTACTACGGACTCTAATTTACGAGTAATTCCCACCAGAGCCAAGGTTATCACCAACCTAAGCTCAGATACCAACTGTAACGACCAACCACCCACTAAGCCGAAATATATAAGGGACATCTAGACAGGGGAATTATCTTGTCCTGCTTGGGCATGACCCACCTAACCTTGCTGCATATCCCCTGATTTTCAGTCATTCCCATTTGATGAGGCTTGAGGCTAAGCGTTACCTTTAGAACGTTTTCACTTAGAATGCCCATCGTCCACCTGACGATGTTTCGCAAGCATTCGTCCATACAAGTCCGTCCCGGGTTCGAACGGAACCGAAGGCACTATTCCTACTACATCCATTTTGGAAATATCCTCAGGATTAGTAGCGACTAGCCCTTGCACTTCACTGCTTCATCTTCGACTCCGAACACGTTTTTCGCACGAAACGTACAAATCGGATGGAAGTGGTTTTCGAGAAATTAATCTCGATCCCGGTCTCTTCGAAACGATCAACGCAGTTGGCCAATATTGATAGTCGGTTATTTAACTATCAATTAATATTCACAAACAACCATCATCCAATAAATAATTTTCCACATTATTTATTTATCTCAAAATATCTTCACAAGATATATTTCTATTTTCAATCCTTTGAAAATAGTTTCAAAACCATCTTTCTTTCAGAATACACTTTCCCAAATATTTTCTATCTCCTCTGAAATCACCAAACACAAAACTAAATTTTAAAAATAAATTTAAAACACTTTACTTTGAAGATATATGTTTTTTTTTTAAACATTTAAATTAAAACTACTTTAATAATTTGTTAAAAATACATATTAGATGAATATTTGAAATAAGATTACTTAATAAAATAAAAAAATAGATTTTTCACTTTTGAAACAAAATACTAAGTCACTTTTTACTACTATAATAGATTTGAGAAAATGCTTACCTTTGAATTTAAATAATAGAAATAATAAATCTTCTAAAACTTGCCTTTTTACAACAATTTTAAAACCTTTAAATTTATTTAAGGATTTACTTTAAAATTATACTTGGTTATCCAGAGAAAAATCCCACCTTCAATTACTTAAATCAATTTCCCAAATCGATTTCCAATTTATTCCCTTTAGATTCAGAATCTGTTAATTTCAAATCTCATTTCTTGATTCAATTTTTTTTTTTTAATTTCTCAATTACTTCTTTATTCTTTTAAATAAATTTAAACTTTGAATTTTTAAATAACTCTTTATTTCTTTAATTGATATAACTTAAGTTTACAATTCATCAATTTCATTTTATTCAAAATTCCATTTCTCTTCATACTCGAAGTTATTTATTCTTATTTCCATATTACTTCTATTCCTTGTCAATTCATTCTTAATTAATTCAAACTTTCTATAATTTTTTTCGCTTACAAATTTACTTCCTTTAATTTTCTTTTCAACAATTCAATTCATATATTTTTGGTAATTCATTATACCCAAATATCCAATCGAACCTTAACATTCAATATTCCAATATAACCCATCATAGAATATCAAACAATCGCAACAGAGAATATTGAATAATTTAAATAAATGTGAGGGGTCCAGTTGGATCCCTCCAACCTGTTTTCCCTGCATCCACAGACGTTAGCACAATATAATGCATCAATCCCCAAATATATCATACAATAGCACATCAATCAATTCAACTATTCAAACAATTATTTAAATTTAATTACTTGAATTTAAATTTAAACTGAGTGAGATTAACTCACCTTTTGCCCTTGAATGTGCAAATCCATTTCATTCTCGATTTGTTTCTTCCCAATTTTGACCTTGAATAATGTTGGATGATTTTTAATTAATTCCGAATCAATCGAACAATTAATTACCACTTTAATAAGTCTTAACTCAATCCAATAAATTTTACTTAAACTAAAAATCCCTTTTGAAACCTTTTGTAACTAAATAAATTCATTTCAAGTAAATCACCTAAATAACTTATTTTTAAATAAGCTAATTTAAAATGTGAGTATATTCATTTCATTTTCACAATAATCTATATAGGTTGAGATCTGTCTTCCCCTTTTTCTTCATGTGTTTATATTTAAAACTTCTGAAAACAATTCAAATCCAATATCAATTTTTTTTTAAAAAAAAAAACTGGAACGTAAAATGAAATCAAACGAGTTGCAATTTATACCTTGAAGGAATTACACACTCAGGACACCTCGTTCATCACCACGAAACCCTACGTCGAAACCATAACTTCGCCTGCCGCTCAATCATCATTGTCGCGTTCCCATCAAACTCGCGGCCGCCACCTGAGTCACTAACGCCTCCCCCTAAGCTCACGTAATCACCACAGCGACCCACCTTCCAAAACCCTAAGCAACCATCGCCGCTTGCTTGGCTTGGATTGAGGTCGCGATTTGAAATCGCGTGAAGACGCCGATGCAGTCGCCTCCCACTACCGAGCTTCCATACCCTAGAATCGAGAGTTGCAATACGCGACCTAACTCCCTCGTCTTCGAAGCGCCGGCCCCTTTTTTTTTAGATTTAATTCGATTTCGATTTACACTAATACTGAAGCTTGCTCGAATTAGGAGGATGAACACTCGAATTGATTTTGAACGAAATTTGAAAATTGTTTCGGCCATTTTTTTTTTGTAGTTTCTCGAATTGAATAACGAGAGCGAGAGAAGAATAGGTAATTAAAAGAGGAACGAGAAGGAACAACTTGATTTCGTTAGAGAAAAAGGAAAATGGATAGGAATGAGAGGGAGAAAGGACTTGGTAATGTTGAACAGAATGAAGAGGAACACGAATTGAGCTCGGCCATTATTATTTTTTTAGCTTCGTTTGATTTGAGAATAAGGATTCGGCCCTTAATTATATTTCTCTTTGAAAAGCTTGAGCAAGACGCTAATGCACGAGCCTACAGAGAGAATAGAGGGAACATGAAAAGATATTCGCGTGTACGATGGTTTCATCATGTCGGCTTCACAGAGATAGGCTGGCTGCTGATAAAAATTTATATTTTATATTCAAAAATATCTCGTTGAGGTACCTAGTTATTAAATTTGATTCGGTATAGATTTCAGCGCATTTATATAACGTACGCTCACACAACAACTCCAAATGCTGCGAAAATTGAAATCCGATAATAATTCAATATTACGGACACAATAGAACTGGTTTCGTTGAAATCGGAGACTGTCCCTCGGAAGGCTATTTTCAAATTCAGTTTAAACGATATAAATTTTGAAACTGAACGAACAACTTCCAAATTCAATTTTAACACTTTTACTACCTTCACTATCATCAATATAAATTTTATAAGCCTCCAAATTATATTTTAATCGGATTAAAATTCCAGATTCAACATTATTCAAATTCAAGTTATTTACTTCAATAATTTAATTATCAAATAAATTGTGATATTCGTAATTCAAGTTAAAATTACCTTATTGAATATTTAAAATCAATTAAATATTCCAATTTTAAATGCTTGAAAATTGCGGGTCGTCACATTTCTCAACCTCCCATTCTGGTCAACAATGAATTCTTTCAAGTCATCGTTCTCGGTTCCATCCCTCAGTTTCCTAATATGTTCATCTTATACTGAATCCTCTTCCTATTTTGAAGCAATCATTTCGATCATTACTGGTCGAACTTTCAAACAGTATAATACAACTGTATCTCAACTAGATCTAGCCTCGGATCCCCACTGTTCTCTGCAATCAGCTAATACTTCCAAAGCTTTCCACTCAGTAATCATTGCCAAAACTGCATTCTAATGTTTCCAACTAAACGTATCAGCAACCATGTTGCCTCTTCCCGGTGTGTACTCAATCCCAAAATCATAAGTGGGGCGATAAATTCTATACATCTTTGTTGTCTCATGTTCAACTCCTTCTGAGAGAACAAATATTTCAACGAGTTATGATCTGTATATAGCTAAAACCTTTCTCCCCAAAGTCAACATCTCCACACCTTCAATGCAAAAATCACTGCAGCCAATTTAATTATGCATTGGATATCTGACATCATGTGGTCTAATTTTTCTAGAAGCATAGGAAATCACTTTACCCACTACATCATCACAGCTCCAAATCCTACTGCACACGCATCGGTATAAACCACCAGATCCTGATTCCCTTCTGGAACAACCAAAACAGGTGCATGGGTCACTAAGTGTTTCAAACTCTAGAATGCTTCCTCACACTTATCGGTCGATACAAACTTTACATCCCTTCTCGTCAACTTGGTCATTAGTGCTGCTATCCATGAAAAATCCTTAATATACCTCTGATGATAACCAACCAAACCAAGCAAACTCTTTATCTCTGTCACTGTCTTAGGTCTCTTCTGACTATTTACTGCCTCAATTTTAGTCGGATCTACTAACAACCCTTCCTTTGAGACTAAATGATCGAGAAACTTTACTTATTTCGTCCGGAAATGACACTTCGAGAACCTTACCTTCAGTTGATGTTGCCTTGGTGTTCAAGCACCATTCTAAGATGAACTTCATGCTCTCTTTCATCTTAGATTATATCAGTATATGATCTATGAAAACCAATATGAACCTATCCAAGTTCTCTTGGAAAACCCAGTTCATCCCACGAAGAAAGCTGGCGCATTACGAATGGCATAACTAACAATTCGTACGATCCATACCTGGTCCTAAACGTCATCAAATGTATACTATCTTATGCTACCCTAAGCTGATGGAAACTGTCTCTAAGTCAATGCTTTGGTTCCACTCAACTGGTTGAACAATTCGTCGATCCTTGGCAATGGATATCAATCATCCTCTTATTCAACTTACGATAATCGATACATGGCCTTAATGATCCATTCGGCTTCTTAGCAAACACTACGGCTCCTCCCCAAGGAGAACTACTCGACCTGATAAAAATATTTCTTTCTAAATCCACCAACTGCCCTTCAACTACCTCATCTCTATAGGGGTCATCCTACTTGACTGTCTACTCACTAGTTCTGCTCCTAGAACCAAATCTATCTGAAACTCAATGGATCATTTCGGCGGCAATCCCACTACTGGTTCAAACACATCTGCAAATTCTCTAACCATGAAAAACTTGACTTAACTCATCATCCAATTCTATAGCACCTAATAAATCTTACATCTCAACGCAAAGACCCTTTTGTGGCATAAACAATCCGACACTATAATTGGGGTGTCTAAGCAATATTTTCCTATACTGGCAAAATACCAAGCATCGTACTCACTTAACTAATCCATCCCGAGAATAATCTCGAACCTCACAAAATCAAACACTTGCAAATTGCAAACAAAAGTTTGACCTAACAAGTCAAACTTTAACAGGTCACATCCCAGCCCTAGAGTTGCATACCCTCATATTGGATTCACAACTCATAAGGAAGTTACTAAATAAGTGGGCTCTATATTAAACTTATCTATCAGACATCTAGATTTAAAAGATTGTGATGCATCAGTATCAAATAGAATGCTAACAGTCATACCATGAATCTGAAGCGTACCTCCCAAGACTGCCTTCCCTTTTCCCTGAACTGTAGGCTTAGAAGCAACAGGTTCCAATGCATACATCTTTCCTTTTCCATCCTTTTTAGGTATGGCCAATCTGGTCATAGTTGAGGCACCTAACACCCTTCTTTCCAGCTTTCTTAACCTTACCAGCACGACACTTATTAGAAAAGTGCCCCTTCTTGTGGCACTAGAAGCAGACGATCTTAGACTTCCCTTTCTAATCTGCTCCACCCTTCTGAGCACTTTTCTAAGGAAAGAACTTCCTCTTTTGATTCTGCCTAACCTGGACTTCTTTAGCCTTACTCTTCTCTAGAGAGTTAAGAGTCTACTCATGCCTTAAGGCTATCTCCACAACGAAGTCAAAAGGATCGCTAATATGATGTAATGTTGCCCTAGCTAACTCAGGCTTCAAATCCCTAATAAGCTTCTCGTTCCTCTTCATGACTATATCCACTGAGGCATACCCATACCGGGAAAAGCCATCGAACTTTCTAGCATACTCCAGAACTGACGACTTCTCTGCTCTTACTCAGCAAACTTCCTTATCAGAACTGGCTATGCCATTGCAAACATAAACCTCTCCTAGAACCTTCCCTTGAAATCTGCCCATGATAAAGTTTCCTCGTCTACACCAGCAGTCACATTGTTCCACCGAAACAATGTGGCTCTCTGAAGCAGCCTGGATGCGAACCTCCTTTTTTGCTCCTCATTGAGCCCTAAGTCTGCAAAAATCTTTTCATAATGCAACAACCAATTTTTCACCTCTATAGCATCCTCTGTCCCCAGTTCCCTCCAATCTTAGCATAATCTCTGCTTAGCTTAGCATAGTGGTTAACTACTGGAGCTTCTAAAACTCCTACGCCTGTAGCATCTCCACCCACCATTCTAGCTACAATCTCTGCTTGCATCATATTCAGAAAAAACTGATACGTAGCCCTCATATGCACTTATGGGACTCCAACACCCATATTCTCTACTTGTGCCTGACCTCGACCTCTTCTCAAATTAGGCCTGGAACTTCCTTAGGTGCCCTCTCCTCCTTGGTTAACTCTTCCTCTTCTTTCTTCCATATCTGTATTCAAACCTTATGAGATATAGAAAATAATCTAACAAAGATAGGAGACTAAAGATAAAGCGTATACATATATATAGCAAATACGAGTTCATTACTATAGAGATCGCATACCCCAATCTTACTCCAATTCCTTAGGATTATGTTTTAAAAACCATTTTTAGTTTAAACTTTTTCATAAACCATGCTTTGATACCAAGTTGTAACATCCCTTATCTCGGCACCAAAAGTAAACGTTATAGATGCTACAGTCATCCATACTATTAATTTTTGGTGATGGAATACAGTAATGATAATGGCATCCATAATATCAGAAGCACTTGAGCATGAATAAAATTATAGATTTCAAAAGCAACATGTTACTGTTTATGTTACAAAAAAAATTCATATCCAAATTACACAATCGCACATCCTTTCCTAGGAAAAGATAATTATAATCACTACAAAAATACACCAAGAGCGACATATGAGAAGGCCCACTTAGTTGATCAAAGAAATATTGTCATATCTGACTTAATATACATAATAGAATCAAAGAAAAATGAAACTACAAATCCTAATTAGTTATCCGTCAATTACATGCTCATCCCTAGAAGTTTTATTCACCAAAAGAATAAAACCTAAAAACTCTAACCCTCAGCCTATTCAAATCAATTTTGAGTATCTGAGAGTTTAAGGGGCAACAAAAACTTCGAGTCAGACGTAAAGCCTAGTGTGAATAATTTTGTTATCTCTCGGTTTGCTGATATTAAGTGAGACCATACTGCTTAGCAGAACGGGTTTGCCCTCACTAATATCCTCTTTAAAACATATACATTTTGCAAATCCTTTCTTGCAACCAAATTGGTTAATCAAACTGATTATATCAAAATAGCAATATACTTTATGCTAACAAATGGACTATCTGTCCGTAAAACAAGTAATATGTGGGCTATCTACAAATAATATAATAACAAGGTTTGTTATGCTACAAATAGACTATCGATCTATACAACTGGGCTAACTAGCCGCAAACTGGATTAACTGTCCGAAATCTAGGCTGACTAGCTGTAAAATGGATTATCCGTCCGTACTATTTTCTTAGGGCTAACTACCCTTTAAATTTTACTTAAAAACCTTTTCAAAATGATTTACTCCTTCAACTCATATATATACACAAGGTAAATATATCTTTAGCTTTACTCTAAGCCATTTTGCAATGTTATATACATTTTACCTAAAGTAATGTAGATGGGATTTAATTAGGATTAACAATCCTTCCAAAACAAGTTAAAACCCTTTTTGACTTGAAAATACTTAGGCTATATTGCCTATTCAATACATTTGAAACATTTGTTTAAAACCATTAAACAACCCTTTCGATACCCTAGGTAACCCCTTCGAAACCATTGGAAGACCCTTTTGGAAACATTGGAAAAACGTTTCCATTTTTTCTCCGAAAGCTTCAACGTATAAGACATCCCCTTTAAAACATTTTAAACATTGCCTTACGAATACAGAGAAAAAAAAACCTCCTTTCAATCCTTTCGAAACCCTGGGGAAGCACACCATTAACCATACATTAAAACCTTTCGAAATAGTTAAAACCCAATCCTTTTGAAAGCACTTTGGGTTTAATTTAAAACATGTGGAAACCTTTCGAAACCATTCAATAGTTTGCCCCTTCGAAACCTTTGAAAAATGTCTTGGTCGGTGACATTTGGATTCTTCCTTCAAGTAGAGCAAAAGGATCGGATATCCATTAAAGTTGAGAGCATCTGTTTGAAATCATTTAAAACCATCTCTTCGAAACTAATTTGAGTTTTACTTTACTTATAGAAAAAAAGGTCTTAAAACATTTAAGTCGAAAGCAACTGCTTCAAAACCATTTCCTAAGTAATGAAGTGATGGGTAACGACCCGTAAATTTTCGATAATTAAATTTGGTTAATGTAATAAGATTTGTGCAATAAAATCTAGAAAGTAATAAAAACTTTATAATTTATAATGAAATAGTGTAAATTGCTGCATTTAGTTATAAAATTGAAATAAGTAAATAGATGTCAGTGAATGGCTAATAGCTCGAATGGAGTTCAAGTTTATTAAAATAGTGGAAACATTTTATTTGTTTATAAGTGAAATATAAGAAAAACAAATGTAAGTATGGAATTAATTTATGAAATAATACAGTGTTAATGGTAAGTGATAAACTTGTAAATGTAAGTAAAGGTAAATAGGTGACAACTAATATATGTTATTTATTTGTTTAGTGTGTTAAATCAAATTTGTAATCAAATTGCAATTAAAGGTAATAATGTTAATGCAAGTGAATATATAATTAATTTAGTGCAATCCCAATTAATTGAAACCAATTGTAAGGTTATAATTGACTGAAATTAGTGAATTAGGAAATAAATTCAACAGTTATATTAATTGATGAAATAATACGTAATAAATTGCAATTTGATAGAATCAATGCTAGATAAGTAATTATAATAATTGTTAGTTGATAATTAAGTATGAATGTGAGTAAATTGTGCAATAGTGATAATTATTAATTGTTTACCCATTCATTTAATTTATTGGATTAGATCTAAATCAATTGCAACCTTTGTTTGTTAATAATAAGCTTATAAGTGAAATTTAACGTTGATAGTAACAATTTGTATATGTTAACCGTTTATTTAGTATATTAAATTAAAACAGGTAACCAATTGCAATAAATCTAAATTAAAGGTTATGTTGGTGTAAATTAAGGGAATAATTGGAAATAATGTCAATTCTATTTATAATATGAAAATTTTGGAATTTAAAAGAATGGAAATAAAGATTATCAATTTATTGGGATTTGAACTATAATAATTGGATTAATTGCAATTAAATGAAATTTAATATCTAAATATTACGTTAATTGAAACTAAGATGAAATTTGGATATTTTAAAGTAATAAATCATGAACCAATGTTAGTTACATCCTTGTGGTGATAAGAGATGTGAATAACAAGGTTTAAAAATTTAATAAATGGGTTCTGGGGATTTTATGTTATAATTTCGAAATATAATGAAATTGAAATTTAACACTGCAATTAATGGTTTAAATCAACTTTAAATTAGTATCTAAATTTTTTCCTAAGTTATTATAAATGATTGAGGAATCAAAAATGATGAAATTTGTTAATAATAGAGTTGAAATTGAAAATTTGATTTGATTAATTAATTATTAATTTATTTAATTAATGTAAAAATAGCCATTTTGGCCACTGACTCGGATTTCGACGAAACTAGTTTCATCGGATCAGTAACGGTGAATTATTGTAGGATTTCAAGTTTCGTAACGATAGGACTTGTCGTTTGACCGTACGTACTCGAAACGCCCAGAAATCAATTAAATTGAAATCAATTGAAATCAATTTGAAATAACTTGATTTGAGCATAACTTCTTCATACGATGGAATTTGGACTTGAAACATATTCCATCGCGTTTAAAATATTTTAAAACATCTATTTTGATATATGGGTTGACTCAATTTCGTCCCGGAGTCGAAACAGGCTTTTTGGGTCATTTTATCGTTCAACGTGTAAGTAAACCTTGCCCATCTATTCTTTTTCCAGCCTTGTCTATAAATACGACGTTATAAACACTAATTGTTCCTCATTGTCATTTATCTATACGTACAATTCATTATGTTCCTTTGCTTTCTCAATGGCAGACAAACCAAAATTCCAATTGCAATTTCAAATAAAATTCAAAGCCAAAAATTCAAACTCCATAAATACTATCAAATTTTATATCGATTTGAAGCCCTCAACAGACGCAACCCAAATCTATAATTTATTTGTCGATTTGGATTGCCGTTTGACCTGAAATGGGCTATTTAATTATGGCCGTTGATACAGGGATATGTGATTTGACGGTGCATCTTGAATCTGGCGTGATCGGAGGGCAGGTACTCGTAGAGGTCGTCGAGTGGTGGAGATCTATGCGGTTAGTTTGGGTAGTAGGCAACGAAATTCGTCATGCTCGGTAGTAGAAGGCTGCGGCGACGTGAGCTGTAGGTGGAGTCGTTCGGTCGCCCGAGTGGGGCCTGGGTGCTGCCGGGCGTGGCGTTGGGTTCGGCGAAGTCAGATCGTGGTGATAGACATTGTAGGCGGTGGCGTTTCGAGATGATGGGCGGCGGCTTCAACTGTACGTGCGCGATTTTGGATCCGGGTTCGTTCGTTTTTCTGTGTGTACGAAGGAGGATGACATGGCTTTGATTTGGGGTGAGTTTTGTTTTATTTTTTTATATAAATTTAATTCGAGTTGCTCTAACTAACATAACGTTCGCATACGATGCCTGTTTTACGTGCGGTTTCTTTTGTCATGACCATGTTGTAATTCCGGACATTTTGGCGCAAGTTTGGATGAATTCTGAGGCTGTTTGATTTTTGGGTTTAAATTGAATTTAAATTCAATTTAAATTCAAAAGGTGAGTGTTTTAACCTACCCACAACTTCTAAAATTTCTTATGCGTGTTAAATCAATTTCTGATGTGATTAGAAATTTATTTATTGCTGTTTGGTATATTTTTATCATAATTCTAGTTAAATTTAATTTATTGAATTAAATTGTTATTCAATTTATTATTGCACATAAACTGCTAGTTAAATTAATTTAATATTGAATATAAACTGCTAGTAATTACCTGTTATTTATTATATGTTCTATATTAATGTTTTTTTTGAATTGGATGATGATTGTGATAAATGGTTGATGATTGATATTGGATGAATGGATGTTTTATTTTATATTGTTATAAACTGAAAGTTGTTATGCATTTTATTTCATTCGGGATTGTGGTTTGAAATGATATATAACCATATTTTTATTTTAAATTACGGATTGAAATGATAATGTATCACTTGACCATAGGATAGAAAATTATATACAGACACCGTCGGTCTATATATAAATATTTTAAAATTATTTCTATGGTTCTGGATATAAATATACGGTTTAATAAGTATTAATTTTTGATATTACATAAATTTTATTTTATATATAGTTAAATTCTTGAATTTGAGCTATGTATTAATTTGTAAAAAAACAAGTTTAATAATAAAGTTTGATTGCTTTTATATAATATGGTTAAGTATCTGTTCAAATTTTATTGTATACAGAGTCTATAATGACTTAAAAAGATTTAAGGTTGGAGGACAGATATGAAATTGATTTGAATTAAAGTATTCAAGAATTATATTCGAATACAATTGATGTGAAATTTAAATAAAAATTGAGATTTTAAAGGGTATGATTTTATAACTTGATTTTTGGTTTAGAGTGATTTAAATAAATATCGAGTTGATTTAAATGAATATATCAAGTTAATCAAATTTAAAGAATATCCAGTTATTTGAAGTTTAAAGGTTCTACTTAAATGATATTTGATTTATTAAGTAAATATTTCAAATCCAAATAATAGTAATTGAATTCAATAGAAATGGAATTATCAAAGAATTAGTTTTGGAAAGGTGGAATATTTAAAGCTTTGAAATATATGAAATTAAAACGGTTATTTGGGGGTTCGAATCTGTATTTGGAATTTGATTTGTGAAATTGAAGAAGTTATTTTATTATATAAAGTAATTTAATATTTAAGCCATTTAAGTGGTGTACTTATGTTTCAAAGTTTGGGTTTCAAAGTAATATAATTTGGAAGTGTTATATTTCAAGTGGTTTTAGTTTCGAAGTATATAAATTTGAAAGTGCTATGATTTTGGAAAAAGAATATATTTGAAATAAGAATGATATTATATTGATTTGGCTTTTATAAAGATAATATCATATTGATTTGGGTTTTTAAAATGGAAATGTTATCGTATTTACATGGTTTTGAAGTATGATTATTTTAAAATGACCGCGGTGTTATAATAACGTTTGGTTGTTAAAGAAACCGGGATCGGAAGTTGTCATACTCTCTGCCAACTCTGGAAACCACTTTGACAACCGTGTACGCGGTGGAGATTACAGAATGAAGTAGGATGGTGGCGACGTTCCTTTGAGATATATACGTGGACCCGACTCCCATGAGTTGGCATAAAGTGGCTAAAACAGGAGCGATTGACGTGCTAAGAAGGTAGCACCTTTTATCGGACACATCCCTTCAATATTATACTCTAACTTTGGATTTATTCGGTGGCCACTTTTGTTTTTTATTTATTTGGGGGTGTGGATCGAGGTGGGCGGTAGCTACGCGCTACGCGTTACCACCGGCTCGGAAGTGTAATTAGTAAATCTACGCTGGCATTGCCTAGTTTTACCGTGTCACCTACCCTAGAATACATTGTATGATTTTGGATTTCTCCCGTAGCCCGTAGAGTATTTAGGGTAGTCTCCCGATCTGGAGATGCGCTAATACAGGATGAACTACTGGGACTATTATTGTGTTTAAGGGGAATATTAGGTCACTCCTTAGCGCTATTTAAAAGTAAGTTTATTTTACTACAGACATTATTATAATAGCGAAATATTACTACATAGTAAATAGTTTAGTGGATCCTTAGGAGATGTTAATCCCGAGCATATCTTAAGTTACTGCACTCACATTGACATAGGATAGGAGATGTCAAATCCCGTAAACATCTATGACGCCGTTTCACTCATATTATTTACCATCGATTTAACTTACATAAGATCTTTTAGTTCTGACTCGAGTGTTTTGTCTTTTCAATTCGATCGGGTCGGCATGAGCATTTCAGGATTTGGAAGACCGTATTCTGGAGGACGAAGACGAAGATTTATTATTATTTATTATAGTATTCCACTACATTCATACTGCTCTGCTGCATTATTATTGTTCTCTGGTATGTGTAACTCTGATATGTATTGTATAAGTATAATCGCATATTTTGTAAAATAGCTTCATGAACTGTATATTTGATTATTATATTTTATCGTTCCGCTGCCAGATTCTATTTAATTCTTTTTTCTTTCTTTCTCTGCTTTTCTTATTTACCCTATAACAATCTACCCTTCTGTATGGTTTAAGTCTGACGTGTGTGGTTTATCGTCAATTTAAAGCGTACAAAAAGGCCGAATGTTACATCTAGTATCAGAGCTTTGGTTTAGCGATAAACCTTAGCTTTGTGGGTTCTGACTCATTATAAATAGGGCAGTAATACTCTATGATGATGAGTCAATGAGAGTATATATATGAGAGAGCATATTTGTTAGTGTTATAAAAAGGTTTTATGTTGTGTTAATTTGTTCCGTTTCATATTTATAAATTCTGGTTAATGCATGGATGCTATGACATCAATAGGGATTTCCAAACACTTAATATGACAGATCGACACAATATTTGTTTTGAAAATAGGTGAACAAAATAATTTTGCCTATTATATTTTCTATATATAAAGTAAATTTTTTATATGTGATATATATTTCGTTGTTAGGTAGTGAAATTTATAAATATTGGTTGGAAATAAGATTTAAAATTAAAGTAAATGAAAATTGGAAATTTTAGAACTTAAGTTCCGGGGTTTTTGAATGATTTTGAAATATAATAGTGATATTATTAGAAGTATTTTCTGATATAATTAATTCAAAATGATTTGAAAGTGTTGTTTTAAAGAAACTTTTGGAAGGAATAAGTTATGTACTTTCCTCTCTATCGCTGGAAAATAATTTCGGTGATGAGTGCATGCATCATCGACATTCATTTGCGAGTTTCGAAGTGGGAAGGCCACTGTAGTAGTTTTATTGCAGATTTATTTTGATAAACAAATATAAATTTTAAATTATTTTAAATATAATAGGATATATATATATATATTTAAAACTGTAAGTTTATAAATTTATTTATTATTTTAAAATGATTTGAAATTAAACCCGGTATTTAGTTCTTAAGTTTCCGTTAATTAATAGTTTCAATTATTGTAGTTAAATGGGATGTAGCTAATTAATAATTGGAACCTCTAATTGAAATAATAGATTAAATGCTAGGTTATAAATGAAACTATAAGAGAGTTGAAATTGTAATCTATAAAACAAAGGATATTATTATTGAACATTAAATTAATTAAAGGAAATAGAATAAACCTGTAAAACTTTCAAATACATCCTTAAAAACATATATACAACTTACAGATTTTAAAAGTTGAGATGTTAATTAGAAAGTGTAATGGAAAATTTTACAAGTAAACCTAAAAGTAATGAAAGTATTCGATACATTCTTTAATAGATAAAGATTTGTTTGTGTAGTTGTTATAAACTTAAGTATAATTGAAAGGCTACTAATTTAATATAATAGAAAGGTAAGTATTATAGATGAAATTTGTAAGAAATAAATGTAAATTAAAAAGATAAGTACCATATGAAAGAGAAGGAAATCAAACAACAAAGGTCATGAAATGAAATGGAAAAATTAACTTAATTTATTGTTTGGAATTGTTATTGTTTAGTTATGGTTGTTGGGAAAGGACACTTTACAATTGTTTGGATGAATGAATAATCTATTTAGTTCCATCTAAGACTGTTGAGTGAATGGTGCAGTTAGTAGTTTATTTTTTATTCTGTACAATTTAAAGTTTTTGAACCCGAACAACTATTTGTTTTGTTTGATATGAAAGGATGATTGATTTATGTTGATTCTGTATGATGGTTGTATGTTGGTTGCAAATTGATTGTCGTTGTTTTATATTGACTTGACTCTTAGAAGTTGAGAACAACCTTAAATATTTCGTTTTATATAATTGTTAACCCTTTTTGGATTATATAAGTGAAATACAGGTTATGGAAGCAATTGCTACTGCTTTTGGTTTCATAATTTAAGTATTGTTTGCCCGACAAATAGGTACGTTTTCGGATTACGGTTTATAGCGTTATTATATTATTTTCTCGAGTTGGGATATATATTATTTTGGAAATTATATGTTATATATTGTTATATTTGATATTATATTTTCTCCCAAGCCTCTCCGTACAAAGGAGACACTGCTGAAATTTTCCGTAAATTTTGGACTTAGAAAATTTTTGAAAATGTTTTTCAAAGTTTATTAATTTGAGTATAAAAGATTTAATGGTTATAAATGGGTATATTTTATTTAAATTAATTTATTTTGTAAATTTATTTGTTTATAAATTTAATATTTTAAGTAAGATATATTGATTTCATAATTCTTCTCTTCCCCTTCTTTTTCCTTTTCGAGGACGAAAAGTTTTGAGTGGGGGAGAGTGTAACGACCCATAAATTTTCGATAACTAAATTTGGTTTATGTAATAAGATTTTTGCAATAAAATCTAAAAAGAAATAAAAACTTTATAATTTATAATGAAATAGTGTAAATTGCTGCATTTAGTTCTAAAATTAAAATAAGTAAATAGATGTAAGTGAATGGCTAATAGCTCGAAGTGGAGTTCAAGTTTATTGAAATAGTGGAAACATTTTATTTGTTTATAAGTGAAATATAAGAAAAACAAATGTAAGTATGGAATTAATTTATGAAATAATACAGTGTTAATGGTAAACTTGTAAAAGTAAGTAAAGGTAAATAGGTGACAACTAATATATGTTATTTATTTGTTTAGTGTGTTAAATCAAATTTGTAATCAAATTGCAATTAAAGGTAATAATGTTAATGCAAGTGAATATATAATTAATTTAGTGCAATCCCAATTAATTGAAACCAATTGTTAGGTTATAATTGATTGAAAATAGTGAACTGGGAAATAAATTCAAAAAATTGATGAAATAATATGTACTAAATTGCAATTTGATAGAATCAATGCTAGATAAGTAATTATAATAATTAAGTATGAATGTGAGTAAATTGGGCAATAGTGATAATTATTAATTGTTTACTCATTCATTTAATTTATTGGATTAGATCTAAATCAATTGCAACCTTTGTTTGTTAATAATAAGCTTATAAGTGAAATTTAACGTTAATAGTAACAATTTATATATGTTAACCGTTTATTTAGTATATTGAATTAAAACCGGTAATCAATTGCAATAAATCTAAATTAAAGGTTATGTTGGTGTAAATTAAGGGAATAATTGGAAATAATGTCAATTCTATTTATAATATGAAAATTTGGGGAATTTAAAAAAATGGAAATAAAGATTTATCAATTTATTGGGATTTAAACTATAATAATTGGATTAATTGCAATTGAATGAAATTTAATATCTAAATATTACGTTAATTTAAGCTAATATGAAATTTGGAGGTTTTAAAGTAATAAATCATGAACCAATGTTAGTTGCATCCTTATGGTGATAAGAGATGTGAATAACAAGGTTTAAAAATTTAATAAATGGGTTTTCGGGATTTGATATTATAATTTCTGAATATAATGAAATTGAAATTTAGCACTACAATTGATGGATTAAATCAACTTTAAATTGGTATCTAAATTTTTTCCTAAGTTACTATAAATGATTAAGGAATCAAAAATGATGAAATTTGTTAATAATAGAGTTGAAATTGAAAATTTGATTTAATTAATTAATTATTAATTTATTTAATTAATGTAAAAATAGCCATTTTGGCCACTGACTCGAATTTTGACAAAAACAATTTCATCGGATCCGTAACGGTGACTTATTGTAGGATTTCAAGTTTCGTAACGATCGAACTTGTCGTTTGATCGTACGTACTCGAAACGCTCAGAAATCAATTAAATTGAAATCAATTTGAAATAACTTTATTTGAGCATAACTTTTTCATACGATAGAATTTGGACATGAAACATGTTCCATCGCGTTTAAAATATTTTAAAACATCTATTTTGATATATGGGTTGACTCAATTTCGTCCCAGAGTCGAAACGGTCTTTTTGGGCCATTTTATCGTTCAACGTGTAAGTAAACCTTGCCCATCTATTCTTTTTCCAGCCTCGTCAATAAATATATCATGATAAACCCTAATTGTTCTTCATTGTCATTTGTCTGTAGGTACAATTCATTCTGTTCCTCCTCTTTCTCTAAGGCAGACAAACCAAAATTCCAATTGCAATTTCAAATAAAATTCAAAGCCAAAAATTCAGACTCCACAAATACTATCAAATTTTATATCGATCTGAAGCTCTCAACAGACGCAACCCAAATCAGTAAAAAAAGATTCGATTTGGATTGTCGTTTGACCTGAAATGGTCTATTTTATTCGGGCCGTTCATACGGGGAGGCATGATTTGGCGGTGGATCTTGATTCTGGCGTCGATCGAAGGGTAGGTACTCGTAGAGGTCGTCGATTGGTGGAGATCTATGCAGTTAGCCTAGGTTGTAGGCGATGAAATTCGCCGTGCTTGGCATTAGAAGGCGACGGCAACGTAAGCTGTAGGTGGAGTCGTTCGGTCGCCCGATTGGGGCCTGGGTGTGGTCGGGCGTGGCGTTGGGTTCGCCGAAGTCAGATCATGGTTATGGTCGTTGTAGGCGGCGGCGTTCGAGTTGATGGGCGGTGGCTTCAACTGTGCGTGTGCAATTTTGGATTCGGGTTCATTCGTTTTTTGTGCGTATGAAGGAGGCTGACGTGGCTTTGATTTGGGGTGAGTTTTGTTTCGTTTTTTTATATAAATTTAATTCGAGTTGTTCTAACTAACATAACGTTCGCATACGATGCCCGTTTTATGCGCGGTTTCTTTTGTTAGGATCGTATTGAAATTCTAGACATTTTGACGCTGGTTTTGATTTTTGGGTTTATATTGAATTTAAATTCAAAAGGTGAGTGTTTTAGCCCACTCACAACTTTTAAAATTTCTTATATGTGTTAAATTAATTTCTGATGTGATTAGAAATTTATTTATTACTGTTTGGTATATTTTTATCATCATTCTAGTTAAATTTAATTTATTGAATTAAATTTTTATTCAATTTATTATTGCATATAAATTGCTAGTTAAATTAATTTAATATTGAATATAAACTGCCATTAATTACTTGTTATTTATTATCTGTTCTATATTAATGTTTTTGTTTGAATTGGATGATGATTGTGATAAATGGTTATTGATTGATATTGGATGAATGGATATTGTATTTTATATTGTTATAAACTGCAAGTTGTTATACATTTTATTTCATTCGGGATTGCAATTTGAAATGATATATAACCGTATTTTTATTTTAAATTATGGATTGAAATGATAAATATCCTTATCACTTGACCATAGGATAGAAAATTATATACAGACACCGTCGGTCTATAAATAAATACTTTAAAATGATTTCTATGGTTTTGGATAGAAATATGCGGTTTAATAAGCATTGATTTTTGATATGACATAAATATTATTTTATATATAGTTAAGCTCTTGAATTTATGCTATGTATTAATTTGTAAAAAAAACAAGTTTAATAATAAAGTTTGATTGCTTTTATATAATATGGTTAAGTATCTATTCAAATTTTATTGTATACAGAGTCTATAATGACTTAAAAATTTTTTGGCAAGGCCAGCTAGTTTTATAGTGGACCGTCCACTTTTTATTACGAACGTAATAAAAATTTGAAGTACAGAAGAAAGGTAAAAGCACCTTAACTACTAAGAAAAAGAAAGAAGACAGCACAAGAGTATGATAGACATATCACAACTACTATAAGAATATCGAAAACAACTACTCCTCCGAAGAGGTAGCATCACCATCATCCATAAAATCCTGGGAAGACACCAATGGGTCACTCCCCAACAGACCAGTATAGGGGTGGAAATGGAAGTAAGACAAGGATCATAAGCCATAGAATTAGAAGAGTACACAAAGGAACGATCCCGGGATGTATCAGCAAGCAAGATAGAATTCGATCTCGCAAAATAACCGTTCAAAACAAGAGCTAATGAGTCACCAGCCGGTCTATAATAAAGGCATCTAAGGTCTAGATGATCATCAGAAACAAATCTAAAGAAAGAATCATCCAAGGGGTTAAGTCTCATGTCAGAAATGTGATCAATCCAACACCTCTCAACGTCATCCCAAACAATAGACGGACAAGGCAGACCAGGAACAGAGGAAGCAACAGGGATTGCAGAAACATCACCAGTGTCCAATGGCAAATTTGGCGGAACAGGAACCTGAATAGGAACCGCCAAAACATTAGAAGGCGCCACAGAAGATGGAGGGGAAGCAGGCTGAGCAGTACAGAGAGCCTGAACCGGGACAGATAAAGGAGCTGCAAGAGGAGGAGTAACCTGAGTAGAAACCTTAGGAACCCATTTCCTAAGTGGAGGCCGAGGAAAAGGGATCTTAGGAGCAGCCACGGTAACAACAGAATATGAGTCGGCAATAGCCAGGTGGCCAGAGGAGTGACAGGAGGAACAAATATCTGGAACCCAACCATAGCGAACACGGACTTCCACCACATGCCCAACAGCTAGCTGAACAGGTATAGAGGAAGGAAGGGGCTTAAAAGGGGAAATCTCAATCAGAGCCTTAGCGAACATCAATTTTTCTTGTGCAACCGTATTAGAGTCAAAACATTTCAATTTACCTACATTACAAGCAAGCCAATTCAAACCAAGTAAAGGTTGAAGAGCAGAGGGGATATGGGAGAAGTAAACCCAAACAGGAATGGAGAGGACTTGCTCTCGAGCGCAAGCAACTGTCGGAGTCCAAGGAGTAATAATAAAAGGTTGCCCACCCAAAAAAGAAGGCTCGGCCTCAAGAACACGACAGCGATCGTCCGGGGAGGAGAACAAAAGGAAGTACATAGAGTCAACTAGCCTAACACGAAGATCACCACGGAGCCGCCAAGCTCTATGACAAACCGAAACCGCTTCATGTAGGCGATGAGAAGGGTCAAGAAAGAAACCAACCAAGTAATCTGACCAATAATCCAAACCAGCTTGCATAACAATAGGTGGAGGGATCATCACTCCATTTTCCTCAATAATTTCAAAATCAATCGGACTATAATCTCCCGTTTACGGGCCAATGAGGTAAATAGTGATGACCACGATTTCAAAGGAGCTGTAGGTTGGGGAGACTCCACAACAATAGGATTAACAACAGCGGCAACAAGGGAAGAAACATCAGGTTCATTACATTGAGATTGGGAGAAAAGTTCTTAGCGGCATTAAGGCAAACACCTAGGGAGCATCGAGTAAAGCTCGAACAAATAGATGCATCAACAGGAAAATCATGGCCAGCCACACCATACTCCGCCCCAACATCACAAGCTTCATGAAGCACAGACACACGCTGCGACAAACCACCAAACTCAGGGTGACCATCATCACCTGGCAATGGAGACGAGACCACTGTCCCGGGCCTTGAGCAAACAACATCAGCATGGGGAGGCGGAAGTGCAGGCAGGGGAGGAAAGTTATCATCATAAAGGAAGGGAGGCACGGTGTGCGCCAGGGTAGGAGGCAAGACCCGATAAGATCAACCAGATTTAGAGGAGGAAGGAGACGAGGACGGCGAATTGGGGAGGAGGGGTAGGGGAACCGAGGAAGACATATGGCAAGAAGGGGACAGAATGGAGGAGGGAAACGATCGAAGCAACCGCGCGAAAATCACGAGCGGAGAAAAAAGACGGAAGCAAGGGACGCCATTGTATAGCATAATATTTTGCCACTTAACTCTGGTAATCGTGACTTAAAAAATTTAAGGTTGGAGGATAGATATGAAACTGATTTGAATTAAAGTATTTAAGAATTATACTCGAATAAAATTAATGTGAAATTTAAATAAAAATTGAGATTTTAAAGGGTATGATTTTATAACTTGATTTTTGGTTTAGATTGATTTAAATAAATATCGAGTTGATTTAAATGAATATATCAAGTTAATCAAATTCAAAGAATATCCAATTATTTGAAGTTTAAAGGTTTTACTTAAATGATATTTGATTTATTAAGTAAACATTTCAAATCCAAATAATACTAATTGAATTTGATAGAAATGGAATTATCAAAGAATTAGTTTTGAAAAGGTGGAATATTTAAAGCTTTGAAATGTATGGAAATTAAAATGGTTATTTGGGGGTTCGAATCTGTATTTGGAATTTGATTTGTGAAATTGAAGAAGTTATTTTATTATATAAAGTAATTTAATATTTAAGCCATTTAAGTGTAGTTATGTTTCAAAGTTTGGGTTTCAAAGTAATATAATTTGGAAGTGTTATATTTCAAGAGGTTTGGTTTCGAAGTATATAAATTTGAAAGTGCTATTATTTTGGAAAAAGAATATATTTGAAATAAAAATGATATTATATTGATTTGGGTTTTATAAAGATAATATCATATTGATTTGGGTTTTTAAAACGGAAATGATATCGTATTTATATGGTTTTGAAATGGATATTATATTCTGGTTTTGAAGTATGATTATTTTAAAATGACCGCGGTGTTATAATAACGTTTGGTTGTTAAAGAGACTGGGATCGGAAGTTGTCATACTCTATGCCAACTCCGAAAACCACTTTGACAACCGTGTACGCGGTGGAGATTTCAGAATGAAGTAGGATGGTGGCGACGTTCCTTTGAGGTATATACGAGTACCCGACTCCCGTGAGTTGGCTTAAGGTGGCTAAAAGAGGAGCGATTGACGGGCTAAGAAGGTAGCAGCTTTTATCGGACACATCCCTTAGATATTATACTCTGACTTTAGATTGATTCAGTGGCCACTTTTGTTTTTTTTATTTGGAGGTGTGGCTCGAGGTAGGCGGTAGCTGTGCGCTATGCATTACCACCGACCCGGAAGCGTTATTGGTATATCTACCCTGGCATTGCCTAGTTGTGCCGTGTCACCTACCCTAGCGTGTCTTGTACGATTTTGGATTTCTCCCATAGCCCGTGGAGTATTTAGGGTAGTCTCCCGATCTGGAAATGCGCTGATACTGGATGGACTACTGGGACTATTATTGTGTTTAAGGGGAATATTGGGTTACTCCTTAAAGCTATTTAGAAGTAAGTTTATTTTACTATAGACATTATTATAATAGCGAAATATTACTGCATAGTACATAGATTAGCGGATCCTTAGGAGATGTGAATCCCGAGCATCTCTTAAGTTACTACACTCACATTGACACTGGATAGGAGATGTCAAATCCCGTAAACTTCTCTGACGCTGTTTCACTCATATTATTTACCGTTGATTTAACTTACATAAGATCTTTTAGTTCTAACTTGAGTGTTTTGTCTTTTCAATTCGCTCGGGTCAGCCTGAGCATTTCAGGATTTGGAAGACCGTATTCTGGAGGACGAAGACGAAGATTTATTATTATTTATTATAATATTCCACTACATTCATACAGTTCCGCTGCATTATTATTGTTCTCTGGTATGTGCAACTCTGCTATATATTGTGTAAGTATAATCGAATATTTTGTAAAACAGCTTCATGAACTGTATATTTGATTATTATATTTTATCGTTCCGCTGCAAGATTCTATTTTATTCTTTTTTCTTTCTTTCTCTGCTTTTCTTATGTACCTTATAACAATCCGTCCTTCTGTATGGTTTAAGTTTGACGTTGCGGTTTATCATCAATTTAAAGCGTACAAAATGGCCGGATGTTACAGATGGTGTCGAAACCATCCCTTTGGAAGCATTGGAAAGGTGCCAAGGTTTTCAGAAAACAAAGCAACCCCTTCGAAACCATTGGAGTCGAAAGGTAAAAGGCGGCAGTAAAAAGATTTCGACTTAGTCGAATGCAATTATTCAAAAACAGAGGCGTAACCCAATCAAAACCATTTCTTTTAAATCATTGACCTGGTCAAAAGCTAAGCCATTTAGTCGAAAGCAAACAGGCGTATTTCATTAATTTAAAACAAAGGACAACCACAACCCCTTTGGAACCCCTAATTTCGACTCCCTACCTTCCTCCTCCATCCGACTCATTACGTACCAGTAAAATGATACCATATGCATTGGTTTCGACTATGTCGGAAGCAAAGACGAGGAGGCGGCACCTGGTGCCGACGGTGTCGAATAAGTTCAAAACATGTAGCAAATAGTTTTTTCACCGAACCTGCCTTACGTGTCTATTTGTTATTGGTTGCCTCTTTCTTTACCAATAAAAAGTATTGCACTTTATCAAAAGGCTACTAACTTTCTAGATTTTCTAATTCAGATTATTTTACAAAAAACCCCTTCTCCTCTTTTAATTATATAAAGCATTTAATTCCAATACCGTAAATAATTTATATAACCCTTTAAACACTAAGGAAAATTCTACAAAAATTATAGAAAATTTATTTTAATATTTTTTCCAACATATAAAAATTTCATCCCCAATCTTTTATTATTTAACCGAAAATAATTATTAACCCAAATTAACATTTTCTTTACTAGAAAATTTATGTTAACTCCACGAAAATTCATAAAAATCTGAAAATTGAAATCCATCTCCAAAATAATATTTACGACCTTCATAAAAATTCACAAGACATTTGGATGTCATTTTATAGGTTTTTCACCTTAAAACATTTCATATAAAACCAATATGAATATACATAAATCATCAACATGTATATTCAATCATTCCATTGTTCAAAATCATGGCAAATCAATGCAAAATATTCGGCAATCATCTATAAACCAAAAATACAATCAAAAATGAGATGTAAACAATATTCCCTTAGCTTTAGAGATATAGAGATTGATATATGAATAGATTTGATTTGAATTTGATTCTTCCTAGTTTTTCTTCCTCTTTTCCCTGTTAATGGTGGTCAGCCCCTTCTTCTAAAATTTTCAAAATGAAATGAATGTGTAAAATTTTACACTGCCAAGGTTTGGAGGATATAGGAATGGCCTCTTTCCTATTTTACCCCTCATCTATTTCAATTTAATCTCTTCGTTAATTCATTATTAATTTGCATAGCTACCCTTAATTAAAAATCTAATCCCAATCCCTTAATCAACACATTATTTTATTTAATTTAAATAATTAAGTATTCTTAATAATGTTACCAAAAATCTGAGGTGTTACACGGACATGGACTATTTAATACCTATAAAATAGTTAGGTCTCTATCATTTAATACCTGACCCATTTCCAAACTCTAATGCAATTAACGTATATGATGCAAGAGAAAGCGCCTAAACCACTTAATACCGTTTATAATTGGAATTAGGCAGACTTTGACAATTTAATACCTAAAATAGATAGGTCCCGATCATTTAATACCTAACCCGTATCAATAACAGGATTAGTCAAACTATTTTTAGGCACCGATAGCCAGACTGGCCATGCAGACTTACCATAAAGAATTGGGACTAACCTCATATCCACTTAGGTTATTTATTATAGGCGTTGCCCCACATCAGTTCTTAAAGTCACACTGCTAATAGCCAGATTTAATTGGGAAGACTTCTGTGTTTTTAGACATGGCATCTTTATAACTTAGTCATACTTTGTCTATATGCTAATTGTTAATATACACTACCCCGCCAAATTAATAATTAAGGCCATATAAGGTAACCCCTTATTACGCGTTTAATTATGGATTAAACTCCAAAAATACCACTAACTACCTTCCCAAGAAATTAATGCTATTTACTCCCCTATTAATTCTAATCAACATGTTCAATATGTTATATTCAATACGTTATTAACTTTAATAATTAATACGCTAATATTATATATATACATATATACATATATATATACATGCATATATATATATATGTATGTATGTATGTATGTATGTATGTATGTATGCAAGATTTAAATAAAATATTTCTAGTCATATGTAAAGAAAATGCTTATTAACTTAAAATGTCAAACTCATACAAGTCCCAAACTCAAACAAAAGAATAACTCATATCCTTAGCCAACACTTAGCTTGTAAACAAAAAGGATTAATAACAAACTTATCTCATATTAATATAATAGAATTAACCCCTCTATTTCAAGGAACAAACTTGATAATTTAAACCTTATATATTCTATTTAACTTTTGCAATTACCACTTCGAAGCGAAAAGGGATTCATACTTATCTAATTTACGGAAACAGACGGTGTAAGTACAAATAATCAAAAATCATACTTTGCACACCATTTCTCAGTTTATTATTTTTAGAATTCTTTAACACTACTAAGAAATTAGAATGAAGTGGAATAGGTCATAAATTTCTTAAATCTCAACATAGATCTAATTCTACTATATTAATACAAAACAATTTAATTCCTTACAGATTCAAAGCTTGACATTTTACTTAAGGAACTTTGGAGGTTTTAGAATTATGTTTTTGTTTTATCAAAACTTCTCAAGGCATATATCAAATCCAAACAAATACTACACAACTACTAAAATGGGAAAACTGAAATTTCCACTTGCAAATAATTGCCTGCTTCTAAACTAGATTTGATTCACACCGCTACTATTTCCTCTTTTAGATAACCCTCTTTTGGAACATACAACAAGTGGATTATATGTAGATTTGATTAGATTTATAATAAAAAACTAGAGAAGAATAGAATTAGAATCCAAATAATTGAAGATTTAAACCTCTTACTTGGAATTCCTAAGTGATTCTGAAATCTAAAGAAGAAGGGATCCGCCAAAGCTTCATTCTTTTTGCTAAAAATTTATGAAAAAAAGTGAGGGGTCTATTTATGTAGGTGAAGAGGAACCATAACCATAAAATTAGAATAATTAAATCCGAGCCATTTAGGCCAATCAAATCCGGCTGTTTTACAACTTCATCGATTGACAGCCAACCTTGGGCTATCGGCTGGTCCTTTTTTGTTGACCGTGAATATTTCTTCCTTTTTTAATTTATTACCATATTTAATTTAACGTTGCATGTTAACTTTAACCCTTACTTAAACATAACGCCTCTCTTAATGATAATAATTTAAATTCAAATTAAAATTTTCAAATTTAAACTCGTTTAAATTATTTTTAATTCAGAAACTTCAAACGTCCATAACTTCCTCGTTTGAACTCCGATTTACACATATTATATATGAAAATTGATCAGAAAATCATCATGACACAATGGTGCAACTCCCATGGTCAAATTTTGAAACTTAAAGAATTTTTCTTTTTAATTTTATTATTTAATTTCCTATTAAATTTGTGGGGTGTTACACTCTCTCTATCCCCTATAAAGGATTTCGCCCCTAAAATCACAAAGGGCGGATAGAGTAACGCACACTTAATAACCATGTTATACAACCAATTTATTCATAATAATCTACATAACCATCTATTCAACCAAAAACGCAATGTGACTCTATATGCAACATAATATAGGTAAGTTTAATCCTAGCATGAATGCAAGAACATGGCATATAGGCATGTATACAAACTCTAAATATACATATAAAATTCTGTATGAGTGTAAGCATACTGTAAAAAGTGTGGTAACTATTTCCTACCATCCAACCTAGCAACCAGGATGCAACCTAATACCTATATTTAAAGAGAAATGTTTACCAGAAAAAAGCTCTGGATGAGAAACCTTCATCCTTTCTTCGGTTTCCTATGCGCTTTTCGTTAGATTTTCTCCCTACTGTACTCGAATCAACCTAATTTCTCCACTACAGAATTTCCTAATTCCATTCTCCACTATACGAGTGGTAGCATAGGTGATAATGAGTTCCGTTTCAACATCTGTTAAATGATATCTCTACTATAGTGGTAGCGTCATGCAGACATTTCCTCAAGTGTGGAACATGAAAGACGTCATGATGCCTACAAACTTGTCTAGAAGCTCCATCTAATAAGAAAGTTTCGCCACCTTCTCTAAAATCGGAAAAGACCCAAAGAACCATGGCGCCAATTTCTCAGATGTACTAAAACTCATAACCTTTCTAAGAATGGAAACCTGACAATACCATGTCTCCAAATTAAAATTCCAATTCCTTTCTTCGGCTGTTAGCATAAGACTCATGCTGATCCTGCGCGGCCTTTAGTCGCTGCCTTAACTCTTTTATATTCTCCAAGGTCCTCCAAAATCCATGACTCAAGCTCTTAACATATCATCTAAACTTCTATCCACCCTTTCCGTCTGACCACCGGTCTGCGGATGGTAAGCAGTGCTAATATCTAAAGATTCCTAAAGCAGATTGCGAACCCCTCCAAAATTCACTTGTGAACAAAGTGTCTCTATCACTAGCAATGCTAACTAGAACTCCATGAAACCATACAACTTCCTTGATATAAATTAGTTTAGAGATGTTGCGGTTCTACTAATTCTAACTAGATTAAAATGAGCCAATCTACTATAACCAAATAGTGTCATTGCCCATTTGATTCCTAGGCAACCCACTCATAAAGTCCATCGATATATGCTCCTATTTCCAGGTTAGGACCTCCAATGGTAATAACAATTCTCCGGTTATGGTAATACCACCCTCCGAGTTTTCCTTGCTTAATCTTAATCCTTTAGCATGTCAAACATCTAGGAACAAAGTCAGCAACTTTCTTTTCGTCCTTTACGAATTAGAAAATTCTCTTCATAACCATATACATCTTAATTCATTTACGACGAATCATGATGCTCCGAAGCTTTAGGATTGAAGCATTCTAACCTAATTTCCTTATTAACTTCTAGTTTTATGTACGGCTTTATCGCTAGTTAAGTATCCTTATTAAATTTTGTTATTCACGTTGTTCCTCAGTATGTATATTTAGTTCGCGGTCTATTCCCATCCACAAAATCAACATATTGATAAACACAATACGTCTTATACTGTCACGACCCAGAATTTCACTGCTTTGATTTGCAAATATTTAATTAGTTTTAAATGCTCAAATAATAGGTTTTATGATGAGAATTAAACTCTTTTAAATGATAAATAATGATGGTGAAATAGATTTCAAAATTTGTTTGAAAAACAGAAAATGTGACCAAAATTTGTTTTTTAAATTTCGATTTTTAGTTAGCAAAAAGTTGTCGGAAATGTTATGACACTTTGGTACACACACAATACATACATTTACAAATATTTTGACATGGAAATGCATATGAGTATGTATGTACGGTTAAGTATGTATATGTGTGTACATATATACATACATACAAAAGATAAGACTTTTTATAAAAAATTAATATATATTATATAATATAAAGATGCTTTTCCTGACAAGTACAATTGAGTGCAAAAAATGTTTTAACATGAGTGTTTGGAGCAGGACAAGCTTGGGAAGGTGGAATAAGGTGGTGGAGGGTAAAGGACAAGGGGCGTTTAGGTAATTTATGTTTTTTCTTGCTTATAAATAGTCCTTTCCTCCTTCCATTTTTCCTCCCCTCCTCCTATCATATATTTTTCTTCCTCGAATAAAATGTATAAATTATTTTATTAAACCATGTAAAATTTTAGTAGCTACAACTTCTATTTGTGCCACTTCTTCGAATTTTAAGCATAGCTATGTCAAAAATGCATTTCTTCCAGACTTATTTTTTTTAACTCGGATATTCTAACCCGAAAATAGCACTCTTCTTTTGACCATATCTCCCTCAAAACAAATCCAAATTAAGTGATTCTATTTTAGAAATGATAGAGAAAAGAATTTCAAGAACTTTTATTTCGACCACTTTTAAAATTTTGAAAGTTACATAGCCAAAAATCGAGGAGGAGAAAATGATCCATTTTCAAAATGATTTTTTTGATTTTCCAAGCTTTGCAAGTTCTATAATATTTCAAGTTTTCAAAAGAGTTTTGTAAGATTTTGGTGAGTAAATCTCTAAACATTTTGGAAAGTTGCCAATTTTTAATGTAAATTGGATATATGTTTGTGTATTGTTGTACTTTCTTTGATTTCTAGCATGTTAGGATGTGTATGTGAGTTGTTAGCTTTTAGTTTAACATATGACTTGAATTAGAAGTAGTTATGTTGTATTTGTTGCTAAAAGTGTGACCTTTGTGATATGTTATGTGGATTATGTGTTTAATACTTTGATATGTGATGTAATGCTGTTAAGGTTAGTGAGATGATTAAGTTGTAAGGACCTGAGATCCTTTATGAAAACTAAATCGTGGCTACTAGTTTTTTTGTAAGATGATTTCAAGTTTACAACTTCAGTTAAAGGTTTTCAAATCCTTTTTTTATATTTTATAAACGTAATAAAGGAAGTGAAAGGAAAGGAAAGATGAAATTTTGACATGTAACTTTGAAAAGTAAGTTAAAATTATAGCATCCATAGCGACTAGATGCGATTCGAAGGAATGCTTTAATATGTTTAAAAGGATTTCCTTTTTATGTTTTTATGGAAAATTTTCAAACTTGGTTAGTAAGTATAAATAAGAAAAGAGTTTGTTTAATTAATTCGTTAATTAAGGATAATTTTTAACTAGTTAAGTAATTAGTAAGTAATTAAGGTTTATGATTTAATTAAGTAACTTAGTTTTTTAAATTAATTAACGAAGTTAATTAAAGATTAATTAAGTTAAGAAGTAATTATTTTAACTAATTAATTTACATTTAATCAAGATAATTATTTAATCATTTTTAATTAAGACTAGTTGCTATTTGACTAGAGGTTAATTATTTTAATTAATTATTATATAATTAGGGATAAATGAAGTAAACAATTAATATTGATTAAGGTTTAATTAATTAATTACATATTATTTATTAAGGTTGAATTTAGACTTAACTGGTAATTAGTTAAGGATTAATTATGAGTTAACTAATTATGACTTAACTAAGATTAAATAAGGAATAATTATTATCAACTTGATTTAATTGGGTTAATTAATATTTAATTAACCTTTAATGAGTAATTAGTTAAGAATAATTAATATTTAATTATTAATAATGGTTTTAAATTATTATTTAATAATAATTAAAGGACTAATTAAGGGTTTAATTTATAAATAAATTATTTATTAATTTTGTAATTAAATTAAGTTCAAATTTAATAAAGATTAATTATGATTTAATAAGAGTTTAACATGCAATTAATCATTTTAAAAGGGAGTTTTAAGTTTCAAACCCTTTGTTTTCGAGAACCAAATTGTTTTAAAGGCACTTTTTTTCCAAACATGGTGTTGAACACAAGGGATTCGAATGTTGATACCATTAAGTAGACAAACAATTGTGAATGAGTTATGTAAATGATTTGATTGTGTGGACATGTGTTAGCAGAATAAATTCTCGTTCTGCTGTAAGTTGATTGCATGATTGTTTGGACATCTATTAGGAATAAATCCCTTTCTGCTACAATGCAATTGTTTATCATGTGGACATATGTTTTGTAGATAAATTCCCATTTTGCTCTAAGTAGTGAATTATTTGGACATCTATTTAGAAGGACAATTCACCACCATCTATTATGTTGTTTGGACATTTTTATGCCAGTTGGCTTATATTGATATATTATTCCCTGATTTGAAAATGAATTGCATTTACATATATGTTGACTTATGTAAATAAATGGTTAAGTGACTTGAAAGTGAAATTGATTTTAAATGGTAACTTAAATCACTACCATTGGGATTGCTAAGCTCCTTTTGAATTTATAAAGTATGGTTTTCAATTAACTTCAATTCTTTAGTCAATTTGGGTTTAAAGTTTATAAATGATTTTCAAATTACATTATTATTTTATAAAGGGATTTATAAATAATAACTTGTTTATAAAAACGCATTTTACTAGGTAAAAAAGTTTATTTAAAGCGATCTAAAAGGATGAGTCACAAAAGATATTTTGTAAGGGATTTTTATCAAGGGAGTTTTAAATGGGGAAATGATTTATAAATGTAAAGAGGTTTTGTAAAATTGACTTGTACTCTTATAAAAGTGTTTTATAAATTGACTTTGGAAATTTATAAGAATTATGAAGTGAGCTTTTAAAAAGGGAATTGCTATAAGGGATAAGGGTTAGGTTTTATAGTAAGTAATATTTGAAAAAGAAGGAAATTGAAAGGAGGAAATTTGCCGGTGTTCTGGTAATATACTTTAACCATTGGGATAAATATATAAATGTTTTCCAAGTGTAAAAGGAATGTTAGGGGTTTTGGGAATAGTATTTTGATGGGACCTTTTGCTACTAATCCCGAGGGTGATTCAAAAATGGATGAATGCTAGAACTGCAATACGGCTTGAAGGGTAGTACTGAGAATCCAAGTGGGATTTCTATTCAAAAGTTAAGCGTAGCCCCAAGCCTCATTAACGGGGAATGACTAAAATTAGGGATAATGCAGCAAGGATAAATGGGTCGCTCCTATTAGGGTATGTCATCACCTTTGTAGATACGTCTACAGATTTATGGATTGGTTGCGCATGAGATCCCAATAAAAAGGGTTGCAAAGCAACTAGGCTGATGACATATTTGGTTCTATTAGTAAGAAGTAGGCCGATCTGCTGTTGGTAGGGGATCCTAGCGAGGTCCTCGATACATTTTCTAGACATGTACCATGATAGGCGGTACCTCGGTGCCTTGTCCTAGTATGGAATCCATTCTCCAATAAGCGTCATACGTTTTTATTTATGCCCAAATATGTTGGAATGTGAGATGCAAGTATTTTAGCTATTTTATATATGTACTTTGAACCTTTAGACATTATTATAATATCACTAGATTTTCTATAAAATGTGTTTTTGTTACCGTAAGGTAAAAACCCATCCGTATTTATGTTAAGCGTGGTCTGACGAGATACCTTTGATGTTAAAAGGGTTTTGAACATAATAATTTAGTTATTTGAGTTTACTCATCCCCGATCCATGTCTGACCTAAAGTTTTATTTTCTTTTCCTAAAACTCTTAGGTGCTCAAATTTTTATAAGTATTCAAGTAGTTCAGGTTTCCTATAAATGCATTTAGAGGAGCTTGGAGCAGGAGCTAGTTATTATCTTATTTCCACTGTATCATATGTATTCTAAATTGGATATGTAGGGATAGACAGTCATAACTGTCCCAGGGAAGAATTTGTATTATTATGACTCGATGTACTATTTTGGAAATGACTTTGTAAAGTATACTTTGATTGATATATGTTTTCCATTGCATTATGTGATTCTATGGTTGTTAGTTTCTTCTTATCCATTCTATCTTCTTCTTTCACCCCTAACAATCGGTTTTTCCGACACTTGAATGTTCGACATGCAATACAGTGGTGTATTAGTGTCGATTTTCGAGGGTAGAAAATCCAGTTCATTATCTTTATTTATCAGCGCACAAGGTTAATTGAGAACCATTGCCTTATGGGGTATACTCATTTATGATGGGGTAAGTGAGACCTTAGAATAAGTATGAGTGTATTATATATAAGAGCATGTATTTTTTAGTGATATCCAAATGTTTTATGTTGTGTTGATTTATCTGTTGTGTGGTTTAAGAACTCTAGTTAAGAGGTGGGACACAACGATATCGATAGGGGTCCGTAAAAATTTGAACAAAGAAAAATGACACCGTGCTGTTTTTGAAATTAGATAAATGAAATAATTTTACCTAGAATATATTTTATAAAAAGAATGATTTCAAAAATAGTATAGTATTTTGTGATATTGTTGTTAGGAGATATTAATACTCTATTATTATCATTTAGGGTTTGTTTAGTCATTCTCGTTCAATTTATGCATTGACTATTGTCAGTGTGTATAGATAGCTACCCATTTTAAGATTTGGGTTGGGTAACTAGAAATAGGAAAAACATTAAAGCGAACTCCTTGTGAATTAAGTTTCACAATTTAACTATAAGGCATTCGATTGATAATTTGAGGTTAAATTTGATTTAATAATAGATGTTTATTAAAAGCTAGAATATTTGAAATAAATATTTGGAAAAGGTTTATAAAAGTTGATTTATAAAATGGATTTACAGGAATGTGTCTTGGATAAAAAGGAATTTAAGTTGAAAACTTGAGAGCTTAAATTTCAAGGCTTTTGGAAAATGTTTCAAGGTTTTAAAAGATAACAATAGTATTATTTGAAAGCAATTTTGGTACAAGAATAAAATTTTGGGGATGAAAATGTTAGGTAAGAAGTATTTTCTTTGGATTGGTTAAGGGGAACGAGTCTTAATTGTTCTGTGATGATCTGAATAATCTTTTAAGTGACAATCAAATATTTTCCTAGGTGTATGTTGTGATGCACTTAGTAAAATTTTATCTTTACCATTGTACAATCAAAACAAGTTGAATTTGAACGAACCCATAGTAATTTGGTAATGAATATTTTATTGGAAAATGTGAAGTATTATTTAAAAAACAATATTTGAAATAAAAGTAGTATTTTTAAGTTTACTAGTTCGAGTGGCTCGAAAATAACTTAAATTTAGGGAAGAGATATGTTCGGATGGTAAGCACTTCTCTTGAGTATTACCTTTCTTAGTAAGGGAGTGTATGACACTGTTTGATAGTACCCAGTTCCTTGGTATCATTTTAGAGTTACTCGACCTATAAGTAAATTTTGTAAGAATTTAAATTATAGTATCATTTCAAAAAGCTTTTGAAATAAGACCGTGTATTTGGAACTTAAGTTTTCTCAAGGAAATAAATGCAAAATAGAATAGTTGAATCAAATAAAGATATACGCTCCGAGGATATAGTGGAGTAGTATACAGGTTGAACCTAAGTTAGTTTTATGAAATGGTTTCATAAATAATTTAGTGGGACTAAAGTTGGTATGAGTGAGAACCAATTAAATAAGTGTGTAAGTTGGATGTAGATTATTTCTCATTTTATGTAGTTATGATGTAAGATTCGAGTATAAGGCTTTGAGGTGTTTCACATCATTCTAGATAAGGATCTATTACTTGATTTTTGGCGATGAGCACTTGATGAAAGTTTTTGATATGGGAAATTTTTTTCTATCATAGTTACAACTATGTAAGGAGAAAAGAGATCACTAATCAGGGAGTCTGATCGGAGTCTGCATTAGAAAATTGGTTGAGCGATACTAGTTCGAAAAGAAGTTATGTACTCGTGTGGTGATCGAGTCGGATTTTGCATATGAATGATCTGTGTACATTGTACGAAATGATGTACGGTGTTACATATTCCTAGGGTGGTTTGCTTTCTGGGAAGCGTTGAGGTGTAACTTCGGGGACAAAATTCTTTGAAGGGGGAAGTATCTAACGACCTAAAATTTCACTACTTTGATTAGCGAATATTCAATTAATTTTAATACTCAAATAATAAGTTTTATGATGAATATAAATCTTTTAAATGATAAATAATAATGGTGAAATAGTTTTCAAAATTTGTTTACAAAAATAAATAGTTTGATGGAAAACAGAAAATGTGATTGGAATACGTTTTCCGAATTTTTCAATTTGCGTCGGCTAAAAGTTATCGAAAATTCGTGACATTTTTGTATACACGCATACATATATTTACAAATATCTTGACATGGAAATGCATATTTCTATATGTATGTACACTCAAGTATGTATGTGTATGCCATGTATGTGTGTGTCTATACACACACACATAAGATAAGATTTTACTACAATAAGTCAATATATTACATAATGTAAAGATGGTTTTCCCGACATAAGTAAAATTAAGTGCAAAATGTGTTCCATCATGTTAGAACATGAAGTGTTAGGAGGCGGAAAGCTTGGTGAGGCGGCACAAGGTGGTGGAAGGTAAAGGACAAGGGGCACTTAGGTAAAAAAAATTCATGCTTATAAATAACCCTTTCTTCCTTCCATTTTTCTTCCTCTTCCTCCAGCCATATCTTCCCCTTCTCTGATGCAAGTGGAGAAATTCTTTTTTATAAACAGTGTACAATTCTATTGGCTACAACTTCAATTGTACCACTTCCTTGAATTTTGAGCATAGCTATGTCAAAAATGAATTTCGTTCATACTCATTTTCTTAACTCAGATTTTTGAGACGAAAAATAGCACTCCTTCTTTTAACCATATCTCTCTCAAAACAAATCAAAATTGAGTGATTATTTTTCTGAAATGAAAGAGAAAAGAAATTTTCAAGAACTTTCTTGTCGACCACTTTTTAAATTTTCGAGAGCAACATGGCCAAAAATCGAGGAGAAAATGACTAATTTTCAAAATGATTTTTGTGGTTTTCCAAGCTTTGCGAGTTCTAAAATATTTCAAGTTTTCAAAAGAGTTTTTCAAGATTTCGGTGAGTACATGTCTAAATCATTTGAAAAGTTGTCACCGTTTTAGTTTATGTTGGATATATGTTTATGTGTATGTTGTAGTTTATTTTATTTATAGCATGTGTTGGATATGTATGTGAGTTGTTAGCTTTTAGTTTAACATGTGCCTTGAATTAGAAGTGGTTATGTTGTATTGGTTGATAAAAATGTGCCTTTATTGGTAGTATGATATGTTTGTGGGGTATTTTTTTAAATCTTGGATATCTGATGTAATGATTTGAAGGTTGGTGAGATGATTGTGTTTTAAGGACTTGAGATCCTCTATGAAAACTAAATCGTGGTCACTAGTTTTGTTATAAGATGATTTCAAGTTTACAACTTTGGTTAAAGGTTTTCAAATCCTTTCTTTTATATTTTAAAAATGTAGTAAAGGAAGTGAAAGGAAGGAAAAGATGAAATTTTTATATGTAACTTTGAAAAGTAACTTAAAATTATAGCATCCAATAGTGCCTAGTCGCTATGGATGGATGCAATTTGAAGGAATGCTTGAATTTGTTTAAATTGATTTCCTTTTTATGTTCTTATGGAAAATTTTCAAACTTGGTTATTAAGTATAAACTAAACTATATTTTGGGTAACAAAAGAGTTTGTTCAATTAATTCATTAATTAAGGATAATTACTAATTAGTTTGGTCACTGATAAGTATTTAAGATTTAAGACTTAGTTAAGTAAGTTAATTATTTTAAATTAATTAATGAAGTTAACTAAAGGTTAATTAATTTGATAGTAATTATTTTAATTAATAATTAATTAATTTATATTTAGTTAAGATAATTATTTAATCATTTTTAATTAAGGTTAGTTACTATTTAATAGGAGGTTAATTACTTTAATTAATTATTATTTAGTCAGGGATAAATCAATTAAAAAGTCATTATTAATTAGGGTTTAATTAATTAAGTAATTGTTATTAATTGAAGTTTTATTGAGGTTTAACTAGTAAGGTTTGATTATGAGTTAATTAATTAAGAATTAACTAAGATTGTAACAATCCATAATTTTAACTATTTTAATAACGTAATTGACTAAATTTCATGAAATTAAACAACAAAATTTTGCAATGAAAATTTAAAATTTGGAATACGTCTATTTAAACGCAGCAGTGTTAGATTTTCATCAGAAATATGGAAGTTTGTTTGGTTCTGAATACTTTTACACAAGAAAAATGTAAACCATTTTCTAAGTGAGACGCCATATTTCATTTTGCCAAATTTGGACTGCTGTAGCTCCAATTCATATTATTTTCAGCGTTTTAGCAGTAGTTTCGGCAGTGAAATTTGAGTCTTGATAAGTGAGTCGTGTCTCTCATATCTGTATACAATTTTGTTCATCTCGTCGTGCTAATCTCCCTAATATATTCATTTATGCATTTTGGCGTTCGGTACACAGCGAAATCTGCGAAATGGTTAGCCATACTAGTACCCATTTTATGCCCTTTGGGTTTCTTTGTGGCCATTCATTTACCACTATGAGAAAACAAATGGGAACAAGCTTTTATTATTTCCAAAAATCAATATATGACCTTCACTATTCCCGCTGTTCAATTTATATTATTTTAATTCATGCCATCTTCATTCTCTCTTCTTCGCTCTCGTTTATGTACTTGCAATTTTATAAGAAAAAAGAACATATAATAAGAAAATTTTATTATAATGAAGATAAATTATCTTTTGAGTGAAAAATTGTTCCTTTAAAATATTTTCCTTTAATAAAAATATTTGGAAATAAATATTAATGGGGTTATATAAAGAAGCACCTTTATAAAATGTTTGAACTTAAGATAAAAGTTTTTATGAAAAGTTTTTGAAAGTTAATAAATTCATATATTCTATTTAGATCATTTCGTCAAATAAATTTTGATCTAAGATTCGAGTTTGGAACTTTGGGGTGTTTACACTAGTTCGAAAAAGTATTTATCACTCGATTCTTGACAAAGAACATTGATGAGGGTTTGAAGTTAGGTACTTTAGTTTTCTATCATAGTTGAGAACTATGCAAGGAAAGCAAAGGTTCTGATCTAGAAGCCTGATTAGAGTCTCTAACGACTCGTAAATTTTAATGGTTTTATAACGTAATTAACTGAATTTTTTTGAAATTTTAAAAAATTAAATTTGGAAATGAAAATTTGATATTTGGAATACTTTTACATAAACATAGAAAATGGTAAATTTTCATCAGAAAGTATGGAAGTTTATTTATTGTGTAATTTTTATTTAAATTTAAATCAGTTAATATTTGATGATAATAAAATATTTCTCAAACCTAAATATTTTTATATAATAAATTTGTAAATCATCTTCTAAGTGAGTTATCATATTTCGTTTCACTAAATTTGGAATTTTATTGCTCCATTTATCTTATTTTCGGCGTTTAGATAGCATTTTCGGTACCGAATATCGATTTTTGATTGGATGATCATATCACTAATATCTGTATACCGTTTGATTGTCTCGTCGTACTGATCTCTATGGTATATTCAATTCTCAAATTTCGAAGTGCGGTATGTGGTGCAATCTGCAAAACGATTGCCATAACGGTTCTGCAATTGGACCTTTTAGCTTCCCATACTCTTTTATATTCCAACGTGTATTAACCCAGCAGCCACTTGCTTTAATTTTTCGCAGAAATTCACCTTGTGATTTTTGCTCTTCCAATCGTTAACTTATATGTGCTGGTTCGTTTTTTTGTTCGCTCTATTTCCTTTACCTTCCATCTTCCATTTCCTTTCCTTCCTTCCACTCCAGCTACCATCAGTCATGCACATATATACATTTTGAAACTATTTACATTCCTCCTCAAACACTGATCGTGGCTGAAACTGCTTCATCCTTTTCTTTTTCCCTCCCACAAACAGGCCTGACCCGCTTCATCCCCATTGCCTTCTCCCCTCCCTTCGACGTCATCCGCCTGCACATAACAACCACCACTTTCCCATCCTCTACCGCTCTTAACCATGGTCGCACCCTCCATGCAAGCCCTGTCACCCAACAACCGACCATGCCCCAAACCCAAAACTTCGCCAACTTTCATGACTTCGGCCTCACCAGAAACCGAAGCTTAGCCACCTGAAGCCAAGCACGACCTCCCTCCACCGCTCAGGCCGACCCTAACCCTACCTCCGTCTTGTCTCCTCCACATAGTCAGCCTCTCTGCCAAGCCCCGCCGAAGCCTCTTTTATTATATAGGTATATATATTCATTTGTTATATATTAGTTTTTTTATAGTTCTTTTATGTATATTAGTTTATATTACTGCACAGGTTTATAAAGATATCTATATATAAGTTAGGTGATCTGTGAATATATGTATACCATGATTATTTGACATGAAGTTCAAATTTAATATTGATTTTAAAGTATATTTATATAACACGTATGGTTGCTTATAAGGTATATTCATATTGATTTTAGGTATTATATATATTGAAAGTTTGGCATGTTGTGTATTCATATATATACTATTTATATTAGTTTGAAAGTATATATTAGATGAAGACACGTATTATATACATGTGCAGTATAGATGCTTAAAGCATATTATAGTATAAAGTTCAGATATATATATATATACACATATATGTATGATTTTACATAAGATTTATAAAAACTGTCTGTTTGTACATATAAGTTTTATTAGTTTATATATATAAACTGCTGGGTTATATAGGTATTATAATAAAGTAAGTTGTATTGTTTTATAATAAGTATTGATTTTATAATATATTATGTATGAAAGTATATATATGAATATAGTATGTTTCAGATTGTATAAATATTGACTTTATGATATATACATTGTTTTTAAACTATATGTACGATTTTATATACGTTCGTATACATTAGTTGATAGGTAAATATATGTGAATTTAGCTTTCAAAATATATGTGGACTTTAATAATGTAAAGATATTTTATTTTGAAAATGATTTTTGAAATTTTGGAAGGAATATATGGTATATTACTTTCCGTCGAATTATATATATATTAACACACACACACACATATATATATATATATATATATATATATTTTCTATAAGTCTACTACGTATGCAGATTACATATCTATGACAGTTTATGTATATATACGTTGTGTAATGATTTTTTGTATCAGTATATATATTGATTTTGTTAGTGGTTTCGAACATTATATATACATGGTGAAGCAAAGATATATGCACATGTTTCTAGATTATTTTGGATAAGCCTAACTTGCTTTACGTATGTGTTGAAAGTAATTTTGAAACAGAACATATAAAGATTTTATATTATATGTATATGTAAATTTAATATTGATTTTATAATAAATATGGATCTTAAGATATGATATGCTAATCTATATAAGTTTTAAAAAATTGAATTTAAGAAAATAATAGTAATAGTATATATATTTTCCATTTATATCAAGTTGGTTGATTTGTTCTCATTGATTCCTATCTATCAGTTTTGTCCGTCAAATCTGTGTTCAGCTTACTTCACTATGAGATTGTTGTGTAGATTGATCGATTGTATAGATCGTGACCAATTCGTAGCTTATTGTGTATCAAATTCCTCCAGCCTCGAAAGGTGAGCAATCACTCACAATTAACGTTGTTATATTTATTGAATTCGATTTCATTTGAAACAATAATTGAAATATGCTCCTAAATTGAACTGTTAATGTTATAATCGCTATATATGAGACGTAATTATCTGTATCTGTTCACTTGTGAGATATGACACCATATCTGTTATTTATATTTTATTTTATTTATCACTGATGATATATGCCTGTTATTGATATATTATATTATTACCATATTTGTACTCTCTCTGCAAGTACCCTGTTAATTTAGAATTCCCTATGGGTTGAAATGATACATACCCGAACGATTTGTAGAATATGAGAAAATCGTTATGAGTTGAAATGATAAACCCAAGCGATTTTCATTTATTTTAAAATTTTGGGATTGCGGGTTGAAATGATATATACCCGCAAATATTTAAATTGCGGATTGAAATGATAAATATCTATATCACTTGACCATAGGATAGAAAATTATATACGGATGTCGTTGTTCTATATTTTGAAAAATGATTTCCAACATTCGAAAGAAATATATGGGTTCTAATAAATATTGTTTTATAATATTTATAAATGTAATTTCTATATATGTATAAAAAATTAGATTTTAAATTAATATGTTTTCAAAATTTTAATTATAAGTTTGTTTTGGAAAAATATAAATTTTAAGATTTTGTTATAGTATTTTTTTTAAATATATATATAATAAGATTTAATACAAATACAATTAATAATAAAATTTAATTTAATAAAATTTTAACTTAATTGATTTATAAAATGTTTAAGTATTTAACTAAAATTTATATTTATATTTTAAAATGGGTTTTTTAAGTTTAAAGGTTGGGAAGACGAATTAGTGTTGGCTTGGAATTTAAATTGGTTAATAAGTGGATTTAAATAAGAATTGATTTAAACTTATTGATGGTTGAGGTTCTAAAAGATATGATTTATAACTTGATTTGATAAAAGGTGATAAAATGAATATTCGTAACTTTAAATAAAACTGAGATTGAATATTGAATATTGATTCAAATTTATAAATTGGAATTCAGACAAATTGATATGAAAATGATTAAGTGAACGTTTTCTAATTTGAAATAAATTTAAGTTAAATGTTGAAATATAAATGAAATATTATATTGTAAATGTTTGAATATATAAACGTGAATCTTTGAACTTTAAATTTGAAATGGTTTAATTGAGAATTTGAATTGAAACTTGACCTTTAAATTTGAAATAGTTAAACTAGAATTGACTTAAATTGAATTTTGGAATTTAAGATGATTTGAATTAATTTGTGAAATTGGAGGAAACTATTTTACCATATAAAGTATTTTTAACCGTTTTAATTTGTAACTATTTAAATATATAAACTATTCTCAACATCTAACATGTTTAGATGGAAAGTGCTATGATTTTCAAAGTGTTATTGATTGCAAAGTGTTATGATTTCAAAAGTGTTACGATCTTTGAAAATGTTACGATTCAGGAATGAATATTATTTAAGTGAATAATGATATCAAATTGATATGATTTTGAAATGAATGTGATATTTTGATATGAATTATGAACTATTTGAATCGAAATGACCACGTGTGAAATAACCATTTGGTTGTTAAAGAGACCAAGATTGGATATTGTCATACTCTCTACCAATATCGAAAACCACTTTAACAACTGTGTACGTGGTGGAGATTCTAGAATGAAGTAGTATGGTTTGGTGACGGTTCTATATGATATTTACATAGACCCGACTCTCGTGAATCAGCTTGATGCGGCTAAAATAGGAGCCATGTCATCATTCCTTCGATCGGGTACATTTCTTCAATACCATTCTATTTCTTTTGTGATTTGATTGGGCGCACCCTTTGATTTGGGAGTGTGTCGTGAGGTGGGCGTAGTAGCTGCTATGCATTACCACTAGTCTGGATACACAAATGGTATATCCACCGTGGCATTTCCTCGAGTATCTTGTCGCATGCCCTATCGCTTCTTCTACGAGTTTGTTTTATATCGTACCTATGGAGTGCTCCCTGATAGCCCACCCATGGGTGGAGTTTACAGTATCTGTATAGACTACGATATTATATAGAATGTGTTAAGGGGGATATGGGTAATGCCTTAACACTATTTTAATAGTTTTACTTTACTATAGACATATTATAATAGCATAAATTACTACATAGTAGATAATTCCATGAATCCTTAGAGGATGGAAATTCCAACTATCCTTTAAGTTACTTGTATTTCAGTTGATATTTCACTTGAGTTGGATTTATTGATATAAGAATGTTAATCTGATTGGGGTATTTTGTATTTTGCTTTACGCTCTGGTCAGACTGAGTCTCACAGCATTTGAGACTCACCTTTGGAGATTGGAGCTTTGTTTGAAGATCTCTCTATCCAGCTTTCAGCTATTTCGATTTATTCCAGTCACTTATGTTCAGAATTATCATCTATTTGTATTAGAGACTACATTGTATTTGAGATATTCGGTTGTATTTTATTTCAAACTATGTTGTTTATATAGTAGCTTCATGAACTACTACTTATCTTTTCCGCTGCTTACTGTTGTAATCTCTGTGACTGTGATTCTATGATTGATTTATTTACCACATATGTTGAGTTTTGCCAAATATAAATTAACAATATGATATATTGAGCAATTCAAGTTCGACATGTGCGGATGTGAATGGTTTGAAATGGTAGGGCGTTATAGGTGGTATCAAAGCTCTGGTTTTACGCAAAACATAGCACATAGAGTAAATTAAATTAAAGAATCACCTTCGTTAGAGCTTGAGTTCATTCCTCTTTGACTAGGTTTCCTTTGAAATTTGGAACCTTCCCCTTCGTCCTGAAATCCATTCTTGTCTCATCCAATTCGTATTTTCTTGATTCTAGATTATCCCATAGCTCCACTAAATGATTTGTAAAGGGGTGAAACTCCTTTAAGACAAGCACTGATTCACCAGAGATTTCTATATCCTCTGTTTAAATGTGGCTATCTCTTGTTATGCTCGAATTCTATCTTTTGTGATCTGATGTCGATTTGCCTCAGAATTCTGCATCGATCTTATCCTTCGAATCTCGTTTGACGCGGTTAAGGTCACCCACGATTAATATAAGTCTATCTGTCTTCCTATTTTATAATTTATTCATCTTATATCCTTTTCGAGCTTATCTTTTAGTTAGAATTCTCCTTGGTTAGGGTCCCCTTGTATTTGAATCTCTATCCTTGTTTTGGAACCCATTCCTGGATCATCGAGTAAGGGAGTGTATTTGTAATTAAAATAAAAATGTTGTATAATGTGTTGTTTGAGTTGTTAAAGTTAATTTGGGGTTTCGATCGATTCGTCTGATCAACGCTATCGATAAGAATTCCAAAACACTTGAACAGGGCAAACTAACACAATATTGTTTTCAAAGTTGGTAAATGAAATGATTCTATGTATGATTATGTTTTATATATAAAAGTATAATTTTCTGAGATTAGATAGTAAAATGAATTGGTTGTTAGAAATGATAATACTTGGTTATCATTTATTCCTTGGTTAACACTTCCAAATCATTTACTATTGTTCTTTGAAATTGTAAATATGGTTATAAAACATGATTTGAAAATGAAATGAATTCAAATTAAAGAGTTGAGAATTTAATTTCTGGTGCATTTCTAAATTTGGTTTTCCATATTCTGAAAAATATGATTTGAAAGTATTTCTAAATGTGAATTCTTTCCAAAGAATTTTTAATGAAGTAAATTAGTACTCTCCTCATTTGTCGCTAAAAAATAATTTGCGGTGATGACCGCACCATCATCGGCATTCATTTTCGAGTCTCGAAGTGGAGAGACCATGTACTAGCTTTGCTAAACTTTTGTTTTGGACAATGAATTTTGTTTGAATTTCTTGTGTATATGTTCATTTATAAAATATATATGTATATATTATTTCAAAATAGTTTGAAGTGAATTCGAAAATTTGAAACTTAAGTTTTATATTAAGAAATGGTTTCAATTATTGGAATAAAGTGCAATTTTTGAATAAGTGGAATATCTATATTGATAAATGAAATTTAGCCAACTTGAAATAGTTGAATTTGAATATAAACTTATTTGTATAATACTAAATTGCATTCTAATATATATAACTTCCCTAAAATAATCTAAAAGTCAAAATGTTAGGGTATAATAAAGAGTTGTTCAAGAAGAAAATTTAAGTAATAAATTGTTCAAACCAAAATCTGGCTTAATATAAATGTTGTAAATAAAATAAAATTTGTATAGTGTTTAATTTCACTCAGAAACATTAATATTGTTAGCGCCAAAAATTGGTCGCTAACACCCTAATCCAGATGAAAGCGCCAAGTACCAGTCACAGCACACAGATAGAGTGCATTTAGGCTAACCTTGGCCTATGTTCACTTCAAAAAATTTCTTTTTACTGCTATAATAATAGATTACAGTTAAAATCCAAAGTTTAACAATGGCTGAGTGCCTTAGCATTAGAGAAGAGAAAGTAAGAGAGCAGATAGAAGATCCCTTTTTCTTAACCCACACATGCTGTATTTATAGGCAAATCTAGGTAGTTGGGACTCTTGAGCAATCCGGGCCCATCAAGGCCATTAACAAACCAGAATCATCATTGTGACCAAACCTAAAAACTAAGCAAGTCGATCCAGTTTCATCCCAGGAGAGACTCGAAGTAACCTCATGTTTGACTCGAAGTAACTCACGCTAAAACTCGCAATAGCCCAATACCGAACCCACTTCCTTATTCTCCAGTTCAAACCAGCCTACCGAACCCAGACGACCGATCCACCAAGGCCGAACGGCCTATGACGAGCCACCAAGGCCGACCGGCCTATGCCGATCCACCTTAATAAACCATATCCATACTCTACCACTGAGCCACTCCCCACACTGGTACCTCTCAAGCACACCGATCCACTAACGCCGAACGACTCGTGACTCCCAGGCCGAACCATGAATGTCGAACGAGTTCCGATGCCGAGCGGTGTCAAATGCCGAGCGGGGTCCGATGCCAAGCAATGTTCAATGCCGAGCGAGGTTCGATGCCGAGCGATGTCCAATGCCAAGCGATATTCGATGCCGAACGATGTCCAATGCCGAGCGAGGTTCGATGCCGAGCGATGTCCAATGCCGAGCGAGGTTCGATGCCGAGCGATGTCCAATGCCGCGCGAGGTTCGATGACGAGCGATGTCCAATGCCGAGCGAGGTTCGATGCCAACCCACATAACCTTGCCAACCCAAACCATACCGAGCCACCTCCAATGCCGAATCATCCCACCAATGCCAGGCCACCCTGCTCTCACCTCAATGCCGAGCAACCTAGAGCCTCCAGACCGAACCATCCATGCCGAACGACCCACAACATCTGGACCGAGCCGTGTAATTCCTCCACTTCTCGACCGAACGACGAATCCAAGTGAACTTCATCCTTTTGAACCGAATCCGTCATATTCCAGCCTCGATGATTGAGAAGTCAATTTAGTTAAATCCGCCTCTCCATGGCCTTGTCGAAAGGCAGGTTACCATTTGCCCCCCCAAAACATGCCTTTCTATTGGATGGTGTGTTTTGAATAGCCTCAAGTTCGAGGTCCGAAGTATGTATGCTATCCACATCTGTACTTTTCGATTCATAATCCAACCCATTTTTTCCAAGTGCCATCGCCGTATCCTTATCCGAATCTACGACTACTCTGAGTCGATATCCAATTCCTAATCTAGTAACCAAATCCATATTTATCTGAACTCGACAACCGAGTTCTAATCCATCCATATCCAACAACTAATAACCATGTTCATGACCTCTCTTGGTTGATGTCCAAATCCGAAACCGTTCCGGGTCCATGCGCAAAGCCGTAGCTATTCATAGCACATATCCAAATCTGTAATCTGATCGCGTTCTTTCCAAGCGCAATCCACACTTGACGACCTATGTTAAGTAATTCCATAGTGTTCATGGTTCGGTGTCCCTGAACGCTGAGTAATGCCATGGCTTAATTCCTAAGTCGAATCCTGGTCACTTCGGACCCTTGCCGAGCACAGTCCATACTCGACGACCTAAAATAATAACCGATAATATAGGGCCTAAGTCCTAGGCCGAATCCTGGTCTCTCCAGACCCTTACCGAGCATAGTCCATGCTCGACGACCTTTTAGCCAAAATCCAAAGGAAAATTTAATCAAAATCAAATTCAAAATACAACCAGAAAACCAAAAATCCATATCCAAAATCCAAACCAAAAAACAAACATCCAAACCCGAATCCAAACCAGAAAACGAGCAAAACAGGGAGTTCAAACCAAACTCCAAAACCAAACCAGAAAAAGCAAATGTCCAAGTCAAAGGGAAAAAAAATAGATTTTACAAATCGGGGTGTCTTGGTAAACCATCATCTCATAGCATGCCTGAGGATTATCTCCGACCCCGTACATGAGTAAGTGATTTAGCCATTTTCCCAGAGTTTGTTGCTTATTCCAAACCATCAAGATTTGTAACAACCCTGTATTTTGTAATTATTTTAAATTGGAATTCTGATTTAAAAACTTTATTTATTTATTTAAATTGGATAAAAACTTTATTTTATTTATTAAAATGAATAATTTTGTTATTTTAAATATTAATTTTTATTTGTATGTGAATTATAGTTTCAAACCTGAATATATTGAATAATTTACAAAAAAAGAATTTTGGTCAAAATGGTCAAACTTTGACTTTTAAATTTAAAATTTAAATATTTGAATTTTTGAATTTTATCTTTTATTATGAAAATAAATTAAATTTCAAGAATACTGATTTTCGTTTCGTTGAAATCTGATTTATATTGCGAAAGTTAGGCTTTTTACAATATTGTATGCACATTGTTTTATTTAACAAAATTGTTGTTTTAAATTATATAAATAATACTTTTGTTTGTTCTAATTTGTGTATATATGTATATATGACATGTAAGGTATTTATTTTATTTTTAAAACATTTTTTTAAAAGTGTAGTTATAATTTTCTAATGTTCATTGTATTTTATTTACAATTTTTAAATGCTAATTTCAATATATTAGCTTTTTTCTTAATTATTTTCTATTTTTCCTTAAATTATATTTTTATTTTCTTTTTCATTTTAGTTTTTTCAGTCTTATTTTTATTTTACGAAACTTTATTTTGTTTATTTTGAATTAAAAGGAAATGGAAATACAAAGAGACAAACCTTTTCATATTACTTGTGACTTTTCACTTACCTTTGGCTTTACACCTTCTTTTGACTCTTCATTTTTCTTTAGCCGTTCATTCTCTATTTCTTGGCCATGTATTTTTCTTCATTTTCACATGAGAAAAACTTCTCACCATATTAAACTCACGACCATATGAAATTGAGAAAAAAATTGCAAGTTCTAATGTCTTCTTCCTTTACTTTTCCTTCCTATTTTCATTGTTTTGCCTAAATCTCTCTTCAACTTTGCTTGTCCTCTACCACCCACCATCACCACCATACTCTCCACCGTCACCAGCCACAGTAACCAACACCTCCTCCACCACCTCATGCTGTCACCTTCAAGTGGACCAAACACCACAATACTTTGCACAAACTCCACCAAACATTGCCTAGACAAGCATATCTCCACCATCCCCTTCATGTTAGCCTCGGCCATCACCTTTAGGACCACCACCACCTGCTGCCACCACCTCTGGCCATCCCCTCTTCTATGACCTGACCTGCACCTGACCATGGTTGAGCCAAACATGACAAAGGCCGAGCCTATCATGCACCAAAACTCCACTGTTTTTGCCTTGTCCTTTGACCTACCCTGTATGATAACTCCTACCTCTTCAAGCACTTGCCTCGCCATGTGTTTTGATGCAAACCCGAGCCATTTTGACACCTTGGCCGAGCCTAGGGTGGGGAGATCAAGCTCATTTGATCATATGACAAGCCATGTTGTCATGGTCAAACACTTTTGTGTTAAAACTGGATAATGTTCTTTGTTGATGCAAATTTCCACTTCGTTTCAATTCACATTTGTATTGTATATATATGTTTATATTGTCTTGTTTATTTGTTGTATACAAGATCAATATCAAGGCTCTCCATTCATTCAAATCAAATCATGCTTGTTGTGCCCTTGGAATCATGCTTGTGTGTTGTTTTGGTCTCTAGCTTTGTAAAAGGTGAGTCCGTCTCACTCTGACATTTATACTTATGAAATAGTAAATGGATGACAAGTGTTTAGTAATTAAAATGTTATGCAAGTTAATGATAATTATATGTTATGTTATTCCATGTTATTACCATGTTAACTCTGATAATTATCACCTAATATCTGATATATGACATCATAGTGTGACATAAACATATTAGTATAATTGTTTATCTTGTTTATGCATATGATCACAATGCAAGTTCTCCGTTAAAATAGAATCACTATGGGTTGAAATGATACATATTCGAATGGACATTGGAACAGGGAAAAATCGTTATGGGCTGAAATTATAGGCCTGAGCGATTTTCATTTATTTTTATTTAACTTGGGATTGCGGGTTTGAAATGATAGAACCTGGGTTTTCTTTTTAACTGCGGATTGAAATGATACATATCTGTATCACTTGACCTAGGTTAGAAAATTATATGCAGACCCCGTGGTATATTTTTAAATAATTTTTATCAAGATATGTATTTTTGAAAGTATGAAATTTGATCTAAAAATATATATTTTATGGTTTTAAGAAGGCTAAATATTAAGTTTTGAATTTGTGAATTTAAGTATGTAAATTTGAAGTAAATGTGATTTTTGACATTAAGTTTTATTTTTAAAATGCAAATAAATAATGGAAATTTAATTTAAAGTCTGAAATTGATATTTGAAGTAAAATGTTAAGTTTTGCTTAAATTAATAAGTTAAGAAAACATGAATTTTGACTTAACAAATGAATTGAGTTTTTAATTGAATATTTGATTTTAAAATTTTATTGTGATAAATCATCTGTTAAAATTATTTAAATGTGAAAATTTGAAGTCTATAAATATGATTTATAAGTTTAAAATAAAAAAATTGAAGTTTTAAATGTCTCTGAAAGTATAATAAAATCTGAAATTTTATTAATAGCATTTTAAAAATGCTATAGTCTTATGACGGGATCTTTAAGTGCTGTTGTTTTGAATTTAACTATGTAATAACTAAATATCTATTACGGCATTTTATAAATACCATGGTTCCTGAACTAAACTATTTTGAAAACTATAAGCTACGATCGCACTTTATAAATGCTGTCGGTGCTATAATTTGACAATGTTTTGAAACGTTATACATTTTAACACTATTTTGAGTTACAATTGAAAGTGTTAAATGATTTAACTTTTGGAATTGATTGTTTGTGAAGTTTAAGGAGTTTGAATATATTTAAATATTTAAATTTTAATTTTTAAGGAAATTTAAATTGAATTTGAATTTAAATAGTGTTTACTTTATTATGTGATAAATGAAAGGAAATGTAATGACATAAATGAAATTCTGAATGGAATTTTTAAATGTGTTTTGTAATGATATTTGAAATGAATGATATATTTTAATTTTTAAAAAAAGTATTTAAATTTGAATATTTCAATTTGAATTCTAATAATTATTTAATAATGAGGATTTTAAAGGAAATGATTTTAAGATGGTTTTGAATGACATAACCTTTATTTTTATAAAGAATGTGAATTTGGAATGATATTTGATTTTCAATAAATGAATATTTGAAGTTTATATTAATATGAAAGGATATTTAGTTTACTTGTAATTTGGATTTATTTAAATGATATTGAGTTTATTAAATACATATTTCAAAACTAAATATTAGTAAATCGAATTAAGATGTATATGAAATTATATAAGTTAGTTTTGAAATGTTTGATATTAAAGTTTTGAATTTTATATAAAAAAATTTGAATAGTCTATTTTGTGAAACAAATCCATGTTTGAAATTGATAATATTTAAAATCGTTTGTGGGGAAACTGAATAGAATTGAAACTAATGGTTTGAATTGAATTAAATTGGAAATTTGAAGTTTGGGTTTAATTGAATAAATGTGTAAATGTAAAGAATTAAAGGAAGGTACCATGATTTCAATGTATGATTTCAAAATGTTATGATTTTCTAAGTGTAATGATTTCAAGTATTTTGGTTTCGAAAGAGTTATAACTTTGAAAGTATTATGATTTTTGAAAGTGAATATATGTTTGAAATGGAAATGATAAAGTATAAACTATTTTGATTTGAATATAATTTTGAAATAAAAATGGTTTTGGTTTTCGAAGTATAAACTATTTTGAAAGGAATATAGTTTGGAAATGAAATGATTTGATTTTGAAGTATGAACTATTTTGAAATGACAACGGCGTTATAATAACGATTGGTTGTTAAAGAGACCGGGATCGGAAGTTGTCATACTCTCTACCAACTCCGAAAACCACTTTAACAACCGTGTACGCGGTGGAGATTCCAGAATGAAGTATAATTGTGGCTTCATTCTTGAGGTATATTACGTAGACCCAACTCCCATGAGTTGGCATAAGGTGGCTAAAACATGAGTGATCTCGGGCCAAAAGGGGTAGCTCCTCCAGTCGGACACATTCCTTCGATACTATACTCTTACACGTTGTTGATTTGATGGCCATCCTCCGATTTTGATTTGGGAGTGTGTTCCGAGGTGGGTGTATGTCGCTGCTGCGTTTCCACCAGCTCTGTGCGTAATTGGTGTATCTACTCTGACATTGCCTCGTTGTGCCGTGTCACCTACCATATCGAGCCTTTACTACGGGTTTGGTTTTCTTCTGTAGCCCATGCGTATCTTCTCGTAGTCTCCCGATCAGGAGATATGCAGACATTGGATGGACTACTAGGACTATTACGTGTCTGTGGCTTATGGGTAACCCCGTGATGCTATTTTAAAGTAAATTTATTTTACTGATAGACATTATTATAATAGCGCAATATTATTATATAGTAAATAGTTTAACAGATCCTTAGAGGATGAGCGATCCTAAGCATCCTTTAAGTTACTGATGCATTTTTTTGCTGTTCACTTGAGTTGATTTACAATTCATAAGTATTTATGTCCTGACTCGGGTGTTTTGTGTTTTTCTTTATGCTCGAGTCAGATTGAGTGATTCTGCATTCAAGACTCACCTTCGGAGTTAGAGATTTTCTTGAAGATCCAGCCATCTATTTTGCTTTCAATATCCAGTGGTTCAGTGATGTTATCTTGATTTGTACCTGATGTATCTTATTACTCTTCTGTTGTATTTTGTTTAACTCTAATGTATCTTATTTTTATATAGTAGCTTCATGAACTACTATCTCTTTTAATTCCGCTACATTATTATTTACTCTGTGTCCATGATTTGTGATTATTTATTTACTGTATATTCTGAGATTTGCAAAATTTTATTTACAACGCGGTATTTTGAGCAATTTAAGTTCGACATGTGCGGATGTGAATGGTTAAAAATATCGGGCTGTTACATTTGGTATCAGAGCTTTGATAGCTCTAGGATAAACTCAGCATATGGAGTAAGTATATTTATAGAATCACTTCCATTCGAGTTTGAATATCTTCCTTTTTGACACGATTCCTTTGAATTTTGAAACGTTCCCTGCGGCTCCAAAATACATTCGTGTCCCTCACTATTCGTCTTCATTTGATTTTGGAGTATCCTATAACTCCACTTCGAATGAGCTTTGTAGTGATTTGGCGGTCTCGCCAATCCCAAAATTATTTGTAAAGGGGTCAAACTCCTTTACAATAGCATTGATTCATCAGAGATTTTATATCGTTGGTTTAGATGCTTGTATCTCTTATAATTCCAAACTCTGTCTCTTGAGATCGAATCTTGATTTACCCTAGAAAATCTACATCGATCTTATTCTTTAAGTCACGGTCGACCTGGTTAAGGTTGCCCGTGATTTATATAAGGTTATCCATCTTCCTATTCTGTTATTTAATCATCACGTCTTTGTTTTCAACTTATCTTCAAATCATTCTTGAAGTGTATTTGTGAACTAATATAAAATGTTTTTTATATTATGTTGTTGATATTGATTTGGGTTTCTGATCGATTTGTTTGATCAACGCTATCGATAGGATTTCCAAAACACTTGAATAGAGCAAACTAACACAATATGTTTTTTTTCAAATTTAGTAATGAAATAAATTTGTAACTATATTATAAATTATTCGGGATTTTATTGAATGGGTTGTTAAGAAATAATATTTGATTTTATCTACCATTATCTCTTGTTTCATACATAAATAATTGAACTATAAACATGGTTATAAATTTATTTGGAAATTTAAAATGAATTTTAAATAACAATTTGAGAATTTAATTTTTTCTGGATTTCAAATCTTGTATTTAAAGTCTTAATAGGATATATCATTTAAAGTATTTTCGAATAGAAATTTGTTTCCAAAGAATTTTAAAGCTTAAAATTAGTGCTCTTCTTTTTTTCACTGGAAAATAATTTCAGTGATGACTACAGCATCATCGATATTAATTTTTGAGTATCAAAGTGAAGAGACCGTTCTATAGTCTTGCTACAGTTTTGTTTTAGGGAATTTGATTGATTTGAAATTCTAAAATAAGACTGGATTTAAAACATATGCTGATATATGATTTAAATTTAAGTGGATATATATAGTATATGTGCATTTATTTATCTCTAAATAGTTTGGAATTTATCGAAAATTTAATTCCTAAATTTTATCTTGAAAGATAATTTTTAAGTGTAATTTCAAGATTTGGATAAATATTCAAGTTTGAAATGATTAAATTGGAATGTTTTATTTGTATAATACACAATTTCATTCCAATATAACTTACCTAAATTATACAGAAGTTGAATATGAAATTGGATAATATACAATCTAAAAAGGGATTTTTATAAATAAAATTTCAGTGGTTATAATAAATGTTATACACTTAAATTTTAGTTATAAAAGATTAATAGAGTTAAATAATGAAAAAGGGTAATGGAATAACTTAAAATATAAAATGATGTTAAAGGAACTAAAATTAAATTAAAGCAGTTATAATAAGTATAAATATATTTAGCATAAGTGATATAATATGTTGAGAGGAATAAATTTAATTTTAATTAGGAATAAAGAAGAATTTATTTATTGAGAACATTATGAGTATAATAAATGATTTTTCAAATCCATGATTTTTGAAATTGTTAATTTAAGATAATTGGATGATAAGATAATGAAATTAGAGATGCTTAAGATTTATTTATGTAAAAAAAATTAATTTTCAACTTAAGTTGAAATTTTCATGGTTCCAAATTTGTGATCTTATTTTATTTCTCAAACTATCTTTCGGTTGTCCTTATTTTCCATATCTTGCTACAGAATGGGAAGGCTATTGTTTATACCGGTCTGTTTAGAAATCTTTCTATAATCTTTGATAATCTTTGGTACTTATCTTGAATCTGAGCACTGCTTGCCATCCATAGACCGTCGGTCAAGCGGAAAGGGTAAATCAAATTCTATAAGATCTTTCTCGTGCTTGTGTTCTTAATTCTGGATGATCTTGGGAAGATCATCTCCACCTTGTTAAAGTTACCTATAACAACAGTTGTCAGGTATAATTTTAATTCTCGTGTCATCTTATCTTAATCCTATCTCATTCTATCTTTTCTGTGCTTTCACGTACCTCATTCCTTTTCGGGGACGAAAAGTTTTGAGTGGGGGAGACTGTAACAACCCTGTATTTTCTAATTATTTTAAATTAAAATTTCTGGTTCAAAAAATTTATTTATTTATTTAAATTGGATAAAAACTTTATTTTATTTATTAAAATGAATAATTTTGTTATTTTAAATATTAATTTTGATTTGTATGTGAATTATAATTTCAAACCTGAATATATTGAATATTTTACAAAAAAAGTGAATTTTGGTTAAAATGGTCAAACTTTGACTTTTAAATTTAAAATTTAAATATTTGAATTTTTTTAATTTTATTTTTTATTATGAAAATAAATTAAATTTCAAGAATATTGCTTTTCGTTTCGTTGAAATCTGATTTATATTGTGAAAGTTATGCTTTTTACAATGTTGTATGTACATTGTTTTATTTAACAAAATTGTTTATTTTATATTATATAAATAATATTTTTGTTTGTTCTAATTTGTGTATATATGTATATATGACATGTTAGGTATTTATTTTATTTTTAAAACATTTTTTTAAAAGTGTAGTCATAATTTTCTAATGTTCATTGTATTTTATTTATAATTTTTAAATGCTAGTTTCAATATATTAGCTATTTTCTTAATTATTTTCTATTTTTCCTTAAATTATATTTTTATTTTCTTTTTCACTTTATTTTTTTCAGTCTTATTTTTATTTTACTGAACTTTATTTTTTTATTTTGAATTAAAAGGAAATGGAAATAAAAAGAGACGAACCTTTTCATATTACTTGTGACTTTTCACTTACCTTTGGCTTTACACCTTCTTTTGACTCTTCATTTCGCTTTAGCCGTTCATTCTCTATTGTTTGGCCGTGTATTTTTCTTCATTTTCACGTGAGAAAAACTTTTCACCATCTTAAATTCACAGCCATATGAAATTGAGAAAAAAATTGCAAGTTCTAATGTCTTCTTCTACTTTTCCTTCATATTTTCATTGTTTTGCCTAGATCTCTCTTCAACTTTGCTTGGCCTCAACCACCCACCATCACCACCATACTCTCCACAATCACCAGCCACAGCAACCATCACCTTCTCCTATGACCACCACCTCAAGCCGTGACCTTCAAGTGGACCAAACACCACAATACTTTGCACAAACTCCACCAAACATTGCCTAGCCAAGCATATCTCCACCATCCCTTCATGTTAGCCTCGGCCATCACCCCTAGGACCACTACCACCTGCTGCCACCACCTCTAGCCATCCCCTCTCCTCTTACCTGAACTGTACCTGACCATGGTTGAGCCAAACATGACCAAGGCCGAGCTTATCATGCACCAAAACTCCACTATTTTTGCCTTGTCCTTTGACCTACCCTATGTTATAACTCCTACCTCTTCAAGAAATTGTGTAGCCATGTGTTTTGATGCAAACCCAAGCCATGTTGACACCTAGGCCGAGCCTAGGGTGGGGAGGTCAAGCTCATTTGATCATATGACAAGCCATGTTATCATGGTCAAACACTTTTGTGTTAAAACTGGGTAATGTTCTTTGTTGATGCAAATTTCCACTTCGTTTCAATTCACATTTGTATTGTATATATATGTTTATATTGTCTTGTTTATTTGTGGTATACAAGATCAATATTAAGGCTCTCTATTCATTCAAATCAAATCGTCCTTGTTGTGTCCTTGGAATCGTGCTTGTGTGTTGTTTTGGTCTCTAGCTTTGTAAAAGGTGAGTCCGTCTCACTCTGACATTTATACTTATGAAATAGTAAATGGATGACAAGTGTTTAGTAATTAAAATGTTATGTATGTTAATGATGATTATATGTTATGTTATTCCATTTTATTACCATGCTAACTCTGATAATTATCACATGATATCTGATATATGACATTATATTGCGACATTGACATGTTAGTATAATTGTTTGTCTTGTTTATGCATATGATCACACTGCAAGTTCCCTGTTAGAATATAATCACTATGGTTTGAAATGATACATATCTTAATAGACATTAGAATAGGAAAAAATCGTTATGGCCAGAAATGATAGGCCTGAGCGATTTTTATTTATTTTTATTTAACTTGGGATTACGGGTTTGAAATGAAAGAACCTGGGTTTTCTTTTTAACTACGGATTGAAATGATACATATCTGTATCACTTGACCTAGGTTAGAATTATATACAGACCCCGTGGTATATTTCTAAATGATTTTTATCAAGATATGTATTTTAAAAGTATGAAATTTGATCTAAAAATATATATTTTATGGTTTTAAGAAGGCTAAATATTAAGTTTTGAATTTGTGAATTTAAGTATGTAAATTTGAAGTAAATATGATTTTTGACTTTAAATTTTATTTTGAAAATGCAAGTAAATAAAGAAATTTAATTTAAAGTCTGAAATTGATATTTGAAGTAAAATGTTAAGTTTTGGTTAAATTAATAAGTTAACAAATGATTTGAGATTTTAATTGAATATTTGAATTTAAAATTTTGTTGTGATAAATCATATGTTAAAATTACTTAAATGTGAAAATTTTAAGTCTATAAATATGATTTATAAGTTTAAAATAACAAAAATTGAAGTTTTAAATGTTTCTGAAAGTTTAATAAAATCTGAAATTTTATTAATAGCATTTTTAAAATGCTATGGTCTTATGACAGGATCTTTAAGTGTCGTTGTTTTGAATTTAACTATGTAATAACTAAATATCTATTACGGCATTTTATAAATACCGTGGTTCCTGAACTAAACTATTTTGGAAACTATAAGCTACGATAGCACTTTATAAATGTTGTCGTTGCTATAATTTGACAATGTTTTGAAATGTTATAGATTTTAACACTGTTTTGAGTTACAATTGAAAGTGTTAAATGATTTAACTTTTGGAATTGATTATTTGTGAAGTTTAAGGAGTTTGAATATATTTAAATATTAAATTAAATTATTAAGGAATTTTAAATTGAATTTAAATAGTGTTTACTTTGTTATGTGATAAGTGCATGGAAATGTAACGAGATAAATGAAATTTTGAATGGAATTTTTGAATGTATTTTGTAATGATATTTGAAATAATAAATGAATGATATATTTGAATTTTAAAAAAAGTATTTAAATTTGAATATTTGGATTTGAATTAAATAATGATTTAATAATGAGGATTTGAAAGGAAATTATTTTAAGATGGTTTTGATGACATAATATTTATTTTTATAAAGAATGTGAATTTGAAATGATATTTGATTTTCAATAAATGAATATTTGAAGTTTATATCAATATGAAAGGATATTTAGTTTACTTGTAATTTGGATTTATTTAAATGATATTGAGTTTATTAAATACATATTTCAAAACTAAGTATTAGTAAACTGAATTAAGATGTATATGAAATTATAAAAGTTAGTTTTGAAATGTGTGATATTAAAGTTTTGAATTTTAAATATAAAAAATTTGAATAGTCTATTTTGTAAAACAAATCTATATTTGAAATTGATAATATTTGAAATAGTTTGTGGGGAAACTGAATTGAATTGAAACTAATGGTTTGAATTGAATTAATTGGAAATTTGAAGTTTTGATTTAATCGAATAAATTTGTAAATGTAAAGAATTAGAGGAAGGCACCATGATTTCAATGTATGATTTCGAAAGTATGATTTTCTAAGTGCAACGATTTCAAGTATTTTGGTTTCGAAAGAGTTATAACTTTGAAAGTATTATGATTTTTGAAAGTGAATATATGTTTAAAATGGAAATGATAAAGTATAAACTATTTTGATTTGAATATACTGTTGATAAAAAAATTTGGTTTCGAAGTATAAACTATTTTGAAAGGAATATAGTTTGGAAATGAAATGATTTGTTTTGAAGTATGAACTATTTTGAAATGACCACGATTCTATAAGAACGATTAGTTGTTAAAGAGACCGGGATCGGAAGTTGTCATACTTGCCAACTTCGAAAACCACTTTAACAACCGTGTACGCGGTGGAGATTTCAGAATGAAGTAGAATTGTGGCTTCATTCTCGAGGTATATTACGTAGACCCAACTCCCGTGAGTTGGCATAAGGTGGCTAAAACATGAGCGATCTCGGGCCAAAAGGGGTTGCTCCTCCAGTCGGACACATTCCTTCGATACTATACTCTTACACGTTGTTGATTTGATGGCCATCCTCCGATTTTGATTTGGGAGTGTGTTCCGAGATGGGCGTATGTGGCTGCTTCGTTACCACCAGCCCGTGCGCGTAATTGGTATGTCTACCCTGGCATTGCCTCATTGTGCCGTGTCACCTACCATATCGAGCCTTTACTACGAGTTTGATTTTCTCCCGTAGCCCATGCGTATCTTCTCATAGGCTCCCGATCAGGAGATATGCAGATATTGGATGGACTACTGGGACTATTACGTGTCTGGGGCTATCTGGGTAACCCCGTGATGCTATTTTATAGTAAGTTTATTTTACTGATAGATATTATAATAACGCAATATTACTATATAGTAAATAGTTTAACGGATCCTTAGAGGATGGGCGATCACAAGCATTCTTTAAGTTACTGATGCATTTTGTTACTGTTCACTTGAGTTGATTTACAGTTCATAAGTATTTATGTCATGACTCTAGTGTTTTGTGTTTTTCTTTATGCTCGAGTCAGATTGAGTGATTCTGCATTCAAGACTCACCTTCAAAGTTGGACGTTTTCTTGATGATCCAACTATCTATTTTGCTTTCTGTATCCAGCGTTTCAGCAATATATCTTGATTTGTACCTGATGTATCTTATTACTCTTCTGTTGTATTTTGTTTAACTCTGATGTATCTTATTTTTATATAGTAGCTTCATGAACTACTAACTCTTTTAATTCCGCTGCAATATTATTTACTTTGTGTCTGTGATCTGTGATTATTTATTTACTGTATATTCTAAGATTTGCCAAATTTTATTTACAACGTGGTATTTTGAGCAATTCAAGTCCGACATGTGCGGATGCGAATGGTTGAAAATATCGAGCTATTACGAGATTAGTTGATGACCAACCGGCCACCATTTCTGGGCCTCATGCCCTTGTTGTTCAAGGGAGACGGTGGCTGCTCTTGTTCCACCGCCGCAGACCATTCCTTACATGCTCCTCGATTATGTCCTTCAAATGCCGGCAGCTATTAGTATCATGCCCATCTAGGTCATGAAAAAGACAGTGCCTTCCTGATGCCTTGTCGCGTTCCGAGGGCTCCCTCCTCATCGGCCTTCGATACGGAAGTCGATCTCGAGTATCCAAGAATATCTGTTCCAATGTTGCATTCAATCCTGTGTAAGTGGAGAACTTGGTTCTCCCCAGCACTTCCTTTTACCTTTATCCTTGTCTTACCCGAGCTTTCGCCAGGTAGTCCTCCATCCTTAACCATGTTCACTTTCTTTGACCTCATATCCAAACATGCATCCTCTTGTTGAAGAAATCTCTCAGCTTCATGAAAGAATTCCCCAAGATCCAATAGTGGGTCCGTATCAATGATACTTTAAAATTTGAGTTATCCCTTATTTAATCGACGTCAGCGTCATGACGTTCTTTGGCCTTTTTATGTGAACTCGAAACTGACTTAAAAACTTGTCCACCAGTTCCATCCATGTTCTAATGGGTCCATCCTCCAGCTGTCTGAACCATATAGCAGCTATATCAGTCAAATAAAGGGGAAGCATCGGGCCATAACCTCCTATGTTGCCTCCAGCACTTCCGTATGACTAGTGTACCTCATCAAGTGGTCAGTGGGATCCGTCTTCCCGTTGTATACTTCCAGAGTGGGCAGTTTGAAATCGAGTGGATTCCTAGCTGTCCTGATGTTTTGGGTAAACGGACTTTTGTTAACTTTCTCTGAATCCCAGTTTTTCAGACCTCCGCGAATAGTCTGCTTGATGATGTCTGCCAATCCAGCGTTTCCAACCAAGGGTTGCCTCGTATCCATGTTTCTAAAGTTCCCTACAAGTCCCTGAGGAAATTATGGCACATACTCCTCATCCCATACCCTGCATTCCTATTGGCGTCATGCTGCGTAGCGTTATCCGGTATCCCAACATGAACTGGTCTAGCATTACCTGGTGGTGTGCCCCCGAGTCTTGGTCCATACACATTGTTAGCTGTATTTCGAATGGAAGCCGCCGTCTGCTGAATCACTCCATCCACCTGCCGGTTGAGTTCCTCTGGTCCAGTTCCAAGAACACGAGCACATGCAGTTCATGGTTGTCCAAATTTCCTGAAAAGAGCCTGCATCATCTCCTCTTGCCGTTTCATCATCTGCTCCCGCATAGAATTCATCATAACCTACATCTCATCCCGAGTTATGTAGACGAATGCATGATCCTCTCCAGCTCCAAAAGAGGTCGCTCGACTTCCTTCCTAATTGATCCTTTCCGCTGCTTGCTTCCTTGTTGGTGGTCTAGCCACTGCTTTCTAAAATCCGATTTCCCAAGCTTTTCATCCAAAATCCAAGCCCCAAAATCACCGAGTTCAATTCTCAGTGAAAGCACCAAAATGTTAGCGCCAAAAATTGGTCGCTAATACTCAAATCCAGATGAAAGCACCAAGTACCAGTCACAGCACACAAATAGAGTGCATTTAGAGAGTATAAATATGAAGAACAGTGAAAATTAAAACGAAAGCAGTAAAGAACAACATATTTTATAGTGGTCTGGCTAACTCCAGCCGAAGTCCACTCCAAAAATTTCCATTCTATTGATGTAATAATCAATTACAGTTACAATCCAAAGTTTAACAATGGCTGAGTGCCATAGGCTTAGAGAAGAGAAAGTAAGAGAGTAGAAAGGAGATCCCCTTTTCTGAACCCACACATGCTGTACTTATAGGCAAATCCAGGTAGTTGGGCCTCCTGAGCAATCTATGCCCATCAAGGCCATTGCCGAACCAGAATCATCAATGTGACCAAACCTAAAGTATAAGCAAGCCGATCCAGTTTCATCCCCCAAGAGACTCGAAGTTACCTCATGTTTGACTCAAGGTAACTCGCGCTAAAACTCGCACTAGCCCAATGTTGAACCCACATCCTTATTCTCGAGTTCAAACCAGCCTATCGAACCTAGACGACCGATCCACCAAGGCTGGCCAACCTATGCCGAGCCACCAAGGCCGACCGGCCTATGATGATCCACCTTGGTCAAACATATCCATACTCCACCACTGAGCCACTCCCCACACTGGTACCTCTCAAGCACACCGATCCACCAATGCCGAACAACCCGAGACTCCCAGGCCCAACCATTAATGCCGAGCAAGGTCCGATGCCGAGCAATGTTCAATGTCGAGCGAAGTTCGATGCCGAGCGATGTCCCGTGCCGAGCAATGTTCAATGCCGAGCGAAGTTCGATGCCGAGCGATGTCCAATGCCGAGCGAGGTCCGATGCCGAGCTATGGTCAATGCCGAGGGAGGTCCGATGCCGAGCGATGTCCAATGCAGAACAAGGTCCGATGCCGAGCGATGTTCGATGCCGAGCGATGTCCAATGCGGAGCAAGGTTCGATGGCGAGCGATGTCCAATGCCGAGCGAGGTTGGATGCCGAGCGATGTCCAATGCCGAGCGAGGTTCGATGCCGAGCGAGGTTCGATGCCGAGCGAGGTTCGATGTTGAGCGAGGTTCGATACCGACCCACATCACCTTGCCAACCCAAACCATACCGAGCCACCTCCAATGCTGAACCATCCCACCAATACCGAACCGTCCATGCTGAACGACCCACAACTTCCAGACCGAGCTGTGTAACTCCTCCACTTCTCGACCGAACGACATATCCAAGTGAAATTCATCCTTTTAAACTGAATCCACCATATTCCAGCCTCGACAAACGAGAAGTCGATTTAGTTAAATCCGGCTCTCTATGGCCTTGCCGAAAGGCGAGTTAACAAATATAACTTACTCGAAAGTTTAAATGTAATTAGAATGTAATTGGATAATATGCACTATGATATAACTAATAGGATATCAAAAATGATATTTTGTTAAGGGAATTTACAAATAATAAATTGGATAATAAAAAGGAAAATTTATTTGTTGAATAATATATGGTTATAAAATGTATACACCTAATATATGTTGCAAAATATGTTAAGTGAAATAAATTAAATAAATAAAAAGGAAGACTATTTAAGCAGATAAATATGAACATAAGAATAGTGAACTTGAATTTTAGTGGAATCAACTTAGCTGAAGATAAATGGATAAAATAAATGAGTTAATTTAAAAACGAATTTGTTTGAAAGAAATGTTGATAAAACGAAAGAAAATCAATTTTAAATTAAATGACTATCTATGAATAAAATGGATTAAACCAAATTGTTGGATATTAATTTATCTAAAATTTAAATCTATATAGTTTTGAATAGTTGAAGTTGAATGTTGAGGTGGAATTAACTATGGTTGATCAAATAGATTTAATAAATGAGAAATAAAAAAAATTGCTGTCAAATTTTTGTAATAAATGTTATGAATTTGAAACAAATAAATTGAATAAAAAAATATGGAAATGAAATCAATTAAATATGAACGCAATAAATTTGTTTGATTAAGTAAAATGAATTGGAATTAACTAATTGAATATAAAACAATTTTAAAATAAATGTTGTTTATATGGTTTTAAATTAATTGTTTCATTTTGTATTTCAATCTATCTCTTCTTTATGTTACTTCTTTTCTCCTACCTCCTTTCATTTCAGGGACGAAAAGTTTTGAATGGGGGAGCATGTAAGACCCATAAATTTTAACGGTTTTTATAATGTAAGTAACTGAATTTTTATGAAATTTAAAAAAATTAAATTTGGAAATGAAAATTTGATATTTGGAATATGTCTATGTAAACATAAAAATTGGTAAATTTTCATCAAAAAATATGGAAGTTTATTTTATTTTGTAATTTTTATTTAAATTTAAATTAGTTAATATTTGATGATAATAAAATATTTCTCAAACCTAAATATTTTTATATAATAAATTTGTAAATCATCTTCTAAGTGAGACGTCATATTTCGTTTTGCCAAATTTGGCATGCTATTGCTTAGTTTATCTTATTTTCGGCGTTTTAGTAGCATTTTTGGTACCGAATATCGACTTTTGATTGGATAATCATATCACTGATATCTTTATACCATTTGATTGTCTCGTCGTACTGGTCTCTACGGTATATTCAATTGTCAAATTTTGGAGTATGGTGTGCGGTGCAATCTGCAAAACGGTTGCCATATAGGTTCCGCAACTGGACCTTTTAGCTTCCCATACTCTTTCATATTCCACCGTGTATTAACCCAACAGCCACTTGCTTTAATTTTTCATAGAAATTCACCTTGTGACTTTTTCTTTTCCAATCGTTAACTTATATGTGCTGGTTCATTTTTTTTGTTCGCTCCATTTCCTTTACCTTCCATCTTCCATTTCCTTTCCTTCCTTCCACTCTAACTCCCCATCAGCCATGCACATATATACATTTCGAAACTATTTACATTCCTCCCTAAACACTGATCCATTCTGAAACCACTTCACCCTCTTCTTTTTCCCTCCCACGTGCAAGCCCGACCCACCTCTTCTCCATCGTCGCCTTCCCTTCCTTCGACGTCAGCCGCCTACACCTAACAACCACTACCTTCCCATCCTCTACCGCTCTTAACCATGGCCACACCTCTTCATTTGAGTCCAATCACCCATCAACCGACCATGCCCGAAACCCAAAACATCGCCAACCTTCATGACTTCAGCCTCACCAGAAACCAAAGCTCAGACACACGAAGCCAAGCACGGCCTCCCTCCACCGCTCAGGCCGACCCCAACTCCGCCTTGTCTCCTCCACCCAGTCAGCCTCTCCACCAAGCCTAGCCGAATCCTCCTCTATTAATATATAGGTGTATATATTCATTTGCTATATATTAGTTTTTTAGTAGTTTTATGTATATTAGTTTATATAAGTGCATAAGTTTATAAAGATATATATATATATATATATATATATATATATATATTGGTTTGGAGATCTGTGAATATATGTATATCATGATTATTTGACTTGAAATTCAAATTTAATATTAATTTTAAGGTATATGTACATAACACGTATGGTTGTTTATAAGGTATATTCATATTGATTTTAAGTATTATACATATTGAAAGTTTGGCCTGTTGTTTATTCATATATATACTGTTTATATTAGTTTGTAAAGTATATATTAGATGAAGGCACGTATTGTTTACACCAAAATTGGTCACAAACCCCAAACATCGTGAAAGCACCAGTATATGAATATAAATCAATAATATTCGAACGCAAATCTCAGATCCAGACGAAATAGTTGGAAAATAACAAATAGAAAAGCAAGATTTATAGTGGTTCGGCTATCTTCGTCCCACGTCCACTCCAAATGTTAATCTTTTATTGACTTTCCTTCCTGGTTGTAGTTAGCTACAACGATGATAACGAAGGAATTCAAGTAAAACAGTACATTAAAGTGTAAAAATGTTTCCGTCAGAGTCTGGACGTCAGATAGCCAAAAGATCCATTTTCTGTAGGCTCTTGGGCTCTATTTATACGTGTAGGTGGCTGATATATCGCTCAAACTTTGGGAGACTTCTTTTGGCACATGAGTGGGCCCATGCGATTGATCCCGTGAAGTTTTGACTCGATCCGTTATCGATACGAACCAAATTCATACCGATCAAGAATTTGTCCAGTCGAGTCAAAACTTGGTGGGAACATTCTTTAGCTCGTACGTAAGCTCATGTGAAAATTTCATAGCATTTGGACTTGTGGATTGTGAGATATTATCGATACGAAATGGGATTTCTGACATGGAACGTTTTCGTATTGATGCCTTTGCATCCATCTTCTTTACATCGATCTAAGGTACGTGCCTATCTGCTGACGTGGTGCTATTTCCGGGCTTGATCCTAACTTCGTGCCGAGTTGAATGCTTCTTTCCTGGAATCGTGGACATTCTTCATTCGCATCCATACTTTGCGTTCATTCGTGTTCATAATTTTCAACTTGCGTTCGTACCCAACCGCTCACATTGCTGCAATTCATTCCCCTTTTCGTATCGATTCCAGGAGTGTGTTTCGTATCGATCTGTTTGATCGATACGAAATAATGATATTGGAGGCATTAACGACCGATACGAAAAAGGCACGAAGGGCCAATAGACGGGTACAAAACTAGACCTTAGGATGGATATGAATGAAGCCTTACCTGATGGATACGAGTGAGGCCTTACCTGATGGATACGAAGACATTGGTACGAAGCACGCCGCCTATCTCCATCCAGATCGATTCGAACCGATCGAGTCGAACAAACCATCGCACGACTGCCTACCAATCTGGGTCCACTGATCGAGCCGAAATCCATCTGCCCTTCCTATCTTATTGATACGAATGCACTGTTCATACCCATGTGGATCGATACGAACAACATCGGTTTGAACCACCGCCGATCGATTCGAATAGCATCGACTCGAAATGTTGCCAACTGATCGATACGAAATGTGTCGATACGAACCAATATTCACATACTTTAACCCATCCATATCTCGAGCATACGAACTCCGATTGTCCTGAAATTTGAAATGTAGCCTCTCCTAGCCTTGATCACCATTTCCAATCGATCCTTTCTTGATTGGAGCTCGGCCGTATTTTTGACAACATCGATCATAACCTTGTTTCCAATCGATTTCTAATACCGATATCCATCTTTTTCCAACTAACTTGTTGATATTCCAACCTTGACCAAAGGGTGGGATAACATTTGCCCCCCAAAACATGCTTTGTGAGAAGAAGGTGTGTTTTGAATAGTTTCGAATACGACATCCAAAGTCCATAGTCGTATCATCCGAATGCATCGTTCTTGACTGCGCTAAGTCAATGTCTGATACCAAATCCAGTAACCAAAGCCTTAACCAACTCTATGTCCATCCAAACTCGATAACCGAGTCCTAATCCATCCTTATCCAATAACCAATAACCGAATCCATGACCTCTCTGGGCCGATATCCAAATCCGTAACCTCTCCGGGTTCTTGCCAAGTGCAATCCATACCTGACGACTATGGTCCGGTGTCCCTGGATGTTGAGTAATGCCATGGCTTAAGTCCTATGCCGAATCCTGGTCGCTCCGGACCCTTGTCGAATATAGTACATAACCGACGATCTGAAACAATAACCGATAATATAGGGCCTGTGTCCTAGGCCAAACCCTGGTCTCTCCGGACCCTTATTGAGTATAGTCCATACTCAACGACCTGAATAAGCCATTTGCTGCATTCGGGCGAAGAGACTTACCCCTTGTTGGGTACAATCCATACCCGATGACCGTTTACCAGAAAGCCAAATAAAAATCCAATGAAAATCCAATCCAAAATCCAAATCAAATCAGAAAACCAAAAATCCACATCTGAAATTAAAACCAACATCCAAACACGAGAACAATCATCCAAACAGAAGTCCAAATCAGAAAACAAACCGAATCATGAGTTCAAACCAAACTCCAATACCAAACCATAAAAATGAGAGTCCAATCCAAAAACAGAAAACAGATTTCACAAACCATAGCGTCGCAGTTTATCATCATTTAGATCATGCCTAGGGGCCATCTCCGTCCCCGTACATGAGTAAATGACTTAGCTATCTTGCTCGTAATTTGATACTTATTTCATATTATCCTAGTCAATTGATAACCAATCGACCATCATTCATGGGCCTCGCTCCATCATTGTTCAAGGTTGATGGTGGTTGCCCCTGCTCCACCGTTGCATTTCGAGCCTCAAAATACAGTCGTAACTGTCCATTCCTTACATGCTCATTGATTATGTCCTTTAAATGCCTGCACCTATTGGTATCATGTCCGTCCAAATCATGAAAGAGACAATGCCTTCCTGATGCCCTTTCACGTTCGGAATGCTCCCTCCTAGCTGGACTTCGGTGGGGAAGGCGATTCTGGGTCTCCATGAATATCCGCTCCAATGTCTCATTCAATCCTATGTAGGTGGAGAATTTTGGCTCTCTCCATCGCTTCCTAGCTTTTTCAGAATCATCATCAAGCTTCCTTTTTCCTCTACCCTTATCTTTATCCAAACCTCCGCTGGATGGTCCTCCATCCTCAGTCGCGTTCGCCTCCTTTAACTTCATATCTATGCATGCATCTTCTTGCCGAAGGAATCTCTCAGCTTCGTGAAAGAATTACCCAAGATCCAGTGGCGGGTCCCGTATTAGAGATACTTTGAATTCAGAATTCTCTCTAACCCCTGATACTACTGCCATTAAAACCATCGATGGAATCGGTCGATCCGTCGAAGCAATTGCCACATTGAACCGAGTTAGAAAAGCTCTAAGCGATTCATCTGTCCTTTGCTTTACTGAGGTTAGCATCATTACATTCTTCAGCCTTTTTATATGAACCCGAAACTGTTTTCAGAAACCTGTCCACCAATTCTGTCAGATCCCTCTTCCATCTGCCTGAACCACATAGCAGCTATGTCCGTCAAGTATAAAGGAAAATATCGGGCCATGACTTCCTCTGATGCCCCCAGCACCTCCATGTGCCTTGTATATCTCATCAAGTGATCAGTTGGATCGGCCTTGCCATTGTACATCTCCATGTTAGGTTGCTTGAACTCTGGTGGATTCCAGGCTATCCTGATTTCACGAGTAAACGGATTCCTGTTTACTCCTTCCAGATCTCTATAGGTCAAACCTCTGTGCAGAGTTTGCCTGATAATCTCAGCTAATCCAAAATAGTCTATCAATGGTTGTCCCCTGAGTCCTCGAGGGAATTCTGGTACATACTCTTCATCCCGCGCTCTTACATTCCTGCCAACATCCTGTTGTGCGGTGTCAACTAGGGTTTCTCTATGAACTGGTCTACCGTTATCCGGTGGTGTGCCTCTAAGCCTGGGTTCATCTAGATTAGCAGGTGCATGCTAATTAAGGGCTCTGCCTTGTTGAACTACTCCATTCGATTGCCTGTTTTGTCCTTCTGCTCTAGCCTTGTGGATCTGAACTCCTGAAGTTCCGACTGTCCCTGTTTTTCCAACCTATCTGAGGAGGTTTTGCATCATCTCCTCTTGCATTTTCAGGAATTCTTCGTGCATCGCTCCCATCATCATTTCCATTTCGTCTCGGGTGATGAAAGCTGAAGACTGGTTGGCTCCTAATGAAGCCTCCTGGCTTCCTTCATGCTGACTTCTCTCTGTTCTTCGTCTTCTACTATATTGCCTTGTCATAATTCTCTAGATCTGGACCCTTAAGCCTTCAAATCTGAACTCCAAATCTGGTATAGCGGGTGCTAGTTGTTCTCAGTGAAAGCACCGTAGTGTTTGCGCCAAAATTGGTCACAAACCTCAAACATTGTGAAAGCACCAGTATATGAATATAAATCAACAATATTCGAACACAAATCTCAGATCGAGATGAAATAGTTGGGAAATAATAAACAGAAGCATAATATTTATAATGGTTCGGCTATCTCCGGCCTACGTCCACTCCAAATGTTAATCTTTTATTGACTTTCCTTCCTTGTTACAATTAGATACAACGATGATAAAGAAGGAATTCGAGTAAAACAGTACAATAAAAGTGCAAAAATGTTTCCGGCAGAGTGTGGACGTCAAATAGCCTAAAGATCCTTTTTCTATAGGCTCTGTGGCTCTATTTATAGGTGTAGGAGCCGATATCTCACTCAAACTTTGGGAGACTTCTTCAGGCATGTGAGTGGGCCCACGCGATCGATCCCGTGAAGTTATGACTCGATCCGTGATCGATACAAACCAATTTCGTATCGATCAAGAATTTGTCCAATCGAGTTGAAACTTGGTGGGAACATTCTTTAGCTCATACATAAACTCCTGTGAAAATTTCATAGCATTTGGACTTGTGGATTATGAGATATGATCGATACGGATTGGGCTTTCTGACATGGAACGTTTTTGTATCGATGCCTTCACATCCATCTACTTCGCATCGATCTTAGGCACGTGCCAATCTACAGATGTGGCGCTATTTCCCAGGCTTGATCCTAACTTTGTGCCGAGTTGAATGCTTCTTCCCTGGAATCGTGGACGTTCTTCTCCTACATCCATACTTTGCGTTCATTCGTGTTCATAATTTTGCAACTTTGCGTTCGTACCCAACTGCTCGCATCGCTGCAGTTCATACCCCTTTTCGTATCGATTCCTTGAGTGTGTTTCGTATCGATATGTGTGATCGATACGAAATAATGATATTGGAGGCATTATCGATTGATACGAAAAACGCACGATGGGCCAACAGACGGGTACGAAACTAGACCTAAGGATGGATACGAACGAAGCCTTACCTGATGGATACGAGCGAGGCCTCACCTGATGGATACGCAGACGTTGATACGAAGCTTGCCGCCTGTCTCCATCCTGATCGATTCGAACTGATCGAGTCGAACAAACCATCGCACGCCTGCCTACAAATCTGGGTCGACTGTCAACGAGTCGAAATCCATCTGGCCTTCCTATCTGATCGATACGAATGCACTGTTCGTACCCATGTGGATCGGTACGAACAACATCGGTTTGAACCACTATCGATCGATTCGAACAGCATAGACTCGAAATGTTGCCAACCGATCGATACGAAATGTATCGATACGAACCAATATTCACATACTTTAACCCATCCATATCTCGAGCGTACGAACTCCAATTGTCCTAAAGTTTGAAATGTAGCCTCTCCTAGCCTTGATCACCATTCCTAATCGATCTCGTCTTGATTGGAGCTCGGCAAAATTTTTGACAACATCGATCATAACCTTGTTTCTAATCGATTTCTAATCCCAAATCCATCTTTTCCAACTAACTTGTTGATATTCCACCTTGACCAAAGAGTGGGATAACACATACTATATACGTGTGCAGTATAGATGCTTACAGCATATTATATTATAAATTTCAGATATATATATATATATATCTATATATATATATAATTTTATATAAGATTTGTAAAAACTGTTTGTTTATGCATATAAGTTTTATAAGTTTATATATATAAACTGCAGGGTTATATAGTTATTAAATAAAGCAAGTTGTATTGTTTTATAATAAGTGTTGATTTTATAATATATTACGAAAGCAAGAATATATATGAATATAGTATGCTTCAGGTTGTATGGATATTGATTTTTATGATATATACATTGTTTTTAAATGGTATGTACAATTTTGTATATGTTCATATACATTAGTTGATAGGTAAGTATATGCCAATTTGGTTTAAAACATATATGGCTTTAATAATGTAAAGATATTTTTTTTTGAAAATGATTTTTGAAATTTTGGAAGGAAATATATGGTATATTACTTTCCGTCGAATTATATATATGTGTGTGTGTGTGTGTGTGCGCGTGTGTGTGTGTGTGTTTATTTTCTATAAGTCTACTACGTATATCGATTACATATCTTTGATAGTTTATGTGGATATGTGTGTGTGTTTGTGTGTCTATATATATATGTTGTTTAATGATTTTATGTATCAGAATATATATTGATTTCGTCAGCGATTTTGAACATTATATATTCATGGTGAAGCAAAGATATATGTACATGTTTCTAGATTATTTTGCATAAGCCTGACTTGGTTTACATATGTGTTGAAAGTAATTTTGAAACAGAACATATAAAGATTATTATATTTTACATATGTGTAAATTTAATATTGATTTTATAATAAATATGGATCTTAAGGTATGATATGTTAGTTTATATAAGTTTTAAAATAATGACTTTGAGAAAATAATAATAATAATATATATATTCCATTTATATCAAGTTGATTTATTTGTTCCCATCGATTTTTATCCATCATTTTTGTCAATCAAATCCATGTTCGGCTTACTTCGCTTTGATATGGTTGTTTGGATAGATCGATTGTTTAGATCATGATCCAATTCATAGCTTATTGTGTATCAAATTCCTCCAACCTCGAAAGTTGAGCAATCACTCACGGTTACCGTTCTTATATTTATTAAATTTGATTTCATTTGAAACGACAATTGAAATATGATGCTAAATCGAACTGTAATGTTATAATTGCTATATATGATAGGCCATTATCTGTATTCATTCACCTATGAGATAGGACACCATATCTTGTTGTTTATATTTTATTTTATTTATCACTGATGATATATGCCTGTTATTGATATATTATATTATTATCATATTTGTTCTCACTCTGCAAGTCCCCTGTTAATTTAGAATTCCCTATGGGTTGAAATGATACATATCCAACAATTTTGTAGAATTAGAGAAAATCGTTATGGATTGAAATGAATAACCCAAGTGATTTTCATTTATTTCAAAATTTTGGGATTACGGGTTGAAATGATATATACCTGTAAATATCTAAATTGCAGATTGAAATGATAAATATCCATATCACTTGACCTTAGGATAGAAAATCATATAGGACATAGTTGGTCTATATTTTGAAAAATGATTTCCAAAGTTTAAAAAGAAATATTTAGGTTTTAATAAATATTATTTTATAATATTTAGAAATGTAATTTCTATATATGTATAAAAATTTACATTTTAAATTAATATGTTTTAGAAATTTAAATTTATAAGTTAGTTTTGGAAAAATATGAATTTTAAGATTTTCTTAAAGTATTATTTTTTTAAATATACGTAATAAGATTTAATACAAATACAACTAATAATAAGATTTAATTTAATAATTTTTTTTATTTAATTGGTTTATAAAATATTTAAGGATTTAATTAAAATTTATATTAATATTTTAAAAATGGATTTTATAACTTTAAAGGTTGGGAAGATGAATCAATGCTGGCTTGGAATTTAAATTGTTTAATAAGTGGATTTAAATAAGAATTTATTTAAACTTATTGATGGTTGAGGTTTTGAAAGATATGATTTATAAATTGTTTTGATAAAAGGTGATTAAATGAATATTCTTAACTTTATAAAACTTAGATTGAATCTTTGAACTTTAAATTTGAAATGGTTTAATGGAGAATTTGAATTGAATCTTGACCTTTAAATTTAAAATAGTTAAACTAGAATTGATTTAAATTGAATTTTGGAATTTAAGATGATTTGAATTAATTTGTGAAATTGGAGAAAAATATTTTATCATATAAAATATTTTTGGCTGTTTTAATTTATAACTATTTAAATATATAAACTATTCTCAACATATAAACTGTTTCGATGGAAAGTGCTATGATTTCCAAAGTGTTATTGATTGCAACGTGTTATGATTTCAAAAGTGTTACGATCTTTGAAAATGTTGCGATTCTAGAATGAATATTATTTAAAGTGAATAATGATATCAAATTGGTATTATTCTTAAATGAATATGATATTTTTATATGAAGTATGAACTATTTGAATCGAAATGACCACGGTGCCAAATGAGCGTTTGGTTGTTAAAGAGACAAAGTTCGGATATTGTCATTTTCTCTGCCAATACCGAAAACCACTTTCACAACTGTGTACGTGGTGGAGATTCCAGAATGAAGTAGGATGGTTTGTAACGGTTCTATATGGTATTTACATAGTCCTGACTCTCGTGAGTCTGCTTGATGCGGCTAAAACAGGAGCCACGCTGGGCCAAGTGAGGTCATTCATCCGATCGGGCACATTTCTTCGATACCATTCTATTACTTTTGTCTTTTGATTGGGTGCACCCTTTGATTTGGGAGTGCGTCACGTGGTGGGCGGTAGTAGCTGCTATGCGCTACCACCAGTCTGGATACGCAAACGGTATATCTACCCTAGCATTTCATCGAGTGCCTTGTCGCATGCACTATCACGCGTTCTACGAGTTTGTTTTGTGTCATACATATGGAGTGCTCCTTGATAGCCCACACGCGGGTGGAGTTTACAATATCTGCATAGACTACGGCATTATATAAAATGTGTTAAAGGGGATATGGGTAATGCCTTAATGCTATTTTAATAGTTTTACTTTACTATAGACATATTACAATAACTACATAGCAGACAGTTACACGGATCCTCAGAGGATGGATATCCCAACTATCCTTTAAGTTACTTGTATTTCAATTGATATTTCACTTGAGTTGGATTTATTGATATAAAAATGTTAATCCTGACTCGAGTGTTTTGTGTTTTTCTTTACGCTCGAGTTAAACCGAGTGTCACAGCATTTGAGACTCATCTTTGGAGATTGAAGGTTTATTTGAAGATCTATCTATCCAACTTTCAGCTATTTCGGTTTATTCCAGTCACTTATGTTTAGACTTATCATCTGTTTGTATTAGAGACTACATTATATTTGAGATATTTAATTGTATTTTATTTCAAACTCTGTTTTTTATATAATAGTTTCATGAACTACTATTTATCTTTTCCGCTGCTTATTGTTGTAATACTCTATGTCCGTGATTCTATGATTGATTTATTTACTGTATATGTTGAATTTTGCCCAATATAAATTAACAATCTGGTATTTTTAGCAATTCAAGTCCGACATGTGCGGATTCGAATTGTTCAAAATGGCAGAGCGTTACAGAGTCCGAACTAGAGGATCGAAGGATCGATACTAGTTCGAAAACTAAAGTCATGTATTCGAATAGGAGATCGAATAAGATATTTCATACGGATGATCTATGTATATTATATGGAATTAAGTTTAAAGACAAATGTTTCAGGCAAACTTTCGTTTTGGGTAATTTCGAGGACGAAATTCTTGTAAGTATGGGAGAATGTAACGTCCCAAAATTTGACTACTTTAAAATATATTATTTAAAGTGATATTAAATATAATATAGGTAAGGTTATATGATTCAAACAATATTAGATAGGATTTGGACAGAGAAGTATGCATAAAAATAGTAACATTTGCATAAATCGACAAAAGTGACAAAACATTGATTTCAAAAAAGAAAGTTTCAACGGTTAAATAAATTATTTTAATTTATTTATGAGTGTTTATATTTTTAGATAATAATATAAAAATTTATTTTTAAATTTGTTTTACATAAATAAATAGTTTAACTAAAACGTAAAAATGTGACCGTAAAACATTTTGTCAAAATTAACGTTTTGTCAATTAAATGTTGTCGCAACGTTGGCGCCCCTTTATTTAATTATATAGGAATATATATTCAAATGGTATAAGTATTAATTAATTTACTAATCAATTTTACTTTAACTAAACATACTTAGAAAATTCTAGAATTTCATTAAGAAAAAGTAAGCACAAAAAGATTAAAAAAAGTACAAAAGTCAAAAAGTAAACATCAAATCAAACAAATATAATTATAATATTCTTTAATTAATACTTAAGTGAAAATGATATAAAGTATTGATATGAAATGTGACGTTATGTGTTGAAAAAATAAGGTTGCTTAAAAAGTAAGTAAAAGGTATTTTGGTCATTTTACACAATAATATTTTATTCTAAACCTTTTCCTATAAATAGCCATGCATACCTCTTCCATTCGCACACTTTCCATTCTCCTTCTTCCTTTTCTAAGATTCTTATTCCTTAGAGCTTTAATGGCTTCTTCTCTTCCATTTTCTTACTAACCTTTTCAAAACCGCAACAAACAAATTCAAAACTCCACCAAACATTGCCAAAGACCCTAGAATATCATCAAAACATGGTTTGGCATCTAAGTAGTGAAGAAATGATGGAGGAAGGGAAGGCCGAGCCCTATGGGTATTGTTAAAAGGTTTGGCTGAGAACAAAGAAGAGGGAAAGACTTGTGGTCGAGAGCAAGTGAAAGTGAAGTGATGGCTGAGCACTAAAAAGTGAGGTGGAGTTGTTTAGGTGATGTATTAATGGAGTAGAAGATGATTATTTGAAGTTAGCAATGGTTTAGTGAAGTGTTGTTTAAAAAAGAATGTTGGTAGGAAGTTAACCTTTTGGAAAAAGGTGAGTACTCGTATTTACTAATTAATTCATAAATTATTTCAAGTGTAATGATTTGAAAGTCAAAATGTGTTGGATGATTAAATGTTTGATAACTTGGTTGCAAATTGGTTGATTATGTGATTGATTATATGAATGCCATCTTGGTTTGATACTTATAAGAGAAATGATTAGTAATTAACCATAGTTAGTTAAATGAGACAAATCCATACAAATATGTGTATGGAAATTATTTTGCCTCTTAATGATTTCTAAATAATCTAAAAAGGTTAGAAATGATATTACAATAATATAATATTATAAAATGAAATTAAATGGAATATGAGTTTGAAATATAAAAATATTGTTTAAAATGAGTTCAAAATGATTTAGAAATTTTTTATAAACATTTAAAAGTGTTTCAAGAAGTTTGAAAAGAAATTGAAAAACAAGTCAAACTAGACGTATGTCGTAACGGTAGTTCACGATTTCGTGCCATAAAAGTTAAATGGGTGTATAAAGTGGAATATAGCTCGAAATTCTTCGAGATAAGAGTTTTTTGGTCTATTTTATCCATAATTTTTCAATGAAGGAAGAAAATCAAGATTTCATCAAGTAGACTTTGAAATATGTCCAAAACAATTTTCTAAAAACATCGCGGTTTTGCAGTTCGGAATTCAAAAAAGGATTTTTTTTTTTAAATTATATTTTTAAATGATTAAAAATATGAAATAAATTTGATAAATCTATTTAAATAGTTTAGAAGAGGTTTGAAATTGAAAATATGAATTTTTAAATATCGAAAAGTTGTTTAAATCAAATAAGCTTATTAAAGCACTTTCCACAACACTTTTCCGCTACCGTTTCTATGACTTTTTAAAAGAAGGTTTAAACTTAACGATTTTTTCTAGAATCAATTATGAATGTTTTTGAATGGAAAATTTAAGCGTTTAAAAGATAATTTGGAATATTATAATCAATTCCAAAATAAAGCTAATAATTGAGTATGCGAAAACGACTAGTGCATTTGTCCCCCCTGTGAGATCTGTGAAGATAAAACAAGGTGTTTAACTAAGGTTAGGAATGGAGCAACTTGTGCTCTGAACTTACATTGCCTATGTCTTTTTTTAGGCAAGGGGTGGAATAGATCGAAAGGAAAGTCTGGATGCTCTAAAAGATTATATTAAGTTTTCCAAAATTAAAGAAGATTAATATTACCCAAAATTTAAGCAATCTCCAAAATGAATAAACTACGACTTGGATTGCATAGGTATAGTCTTCTTATACTTGGTATTAAATTCCGAAGAGGGAACTCGTCTTGTTCGTCGAATTTAAAAGGTTATTTCATCGTTATTCCACCAATAGCATTTCTTGTATATGGAAATTGATCTTGAGTAAAATTAGAATGATTTCTATGATCATATTTACTCAATAATGTTTGCTAAGATTTAGTGAACGATTTGGTATATTTTCCTTAAGTTAAAAGTTATAACTTGAACATAAGAATCTTTTATAATATTAAAAGAATGATTAGGAACCGTTTTCCTAAGTAAAAGAGAAAATGATTTGGAATTATTTCAGGATTTAAGAAAGGTATAATTAAATCAAATGATTTATTAAATGAGGCTTAATGCTTCCATATAGTCTTGAAAAGAAAATGGAATAAATTGAAAAGAATATATCTAAGAAAGATATCTGAATTAAATAAAAGATGAAGTAATTGATTGATGATTGATATCCACTTATGAACTTAGCACCTTTTAAAGCGATGATTGGCTACGAAAGAACCGGGGTCGAATTTGGGTAATCCCTATCCAAAAACCACTTTAAAACAATGTATACGTTCGAAAGTGAAGACATGTTGAAGATGATGATTATTGAAGACCGATGATCTTCATAGCATGAGGACTGCTCGTTGACATGCTATGGGTCGTTCCCATTATAGAGTTTTTTTTATAGTAGTGGTCTCCTTGCTATTGAAAAATTTTTTGGATTGCAAGGGCTTCTCGCCTAGTATGGCCGAGGAAGGTGCCTTCGGCTTCGTTCAATCCCAGAACGAACTTGTATGGATGTTTTTCTAACATTGTATTCTAAGTCACATTTGAGTAGCTTTTATAAAAATATATCGTTTGTCGGGGGAGAAGGCAACTTTTTTAGCTTAACACCCTTTCCCGAGACATACGATCTCAGAAAGTTATACTTTTCAAGAAATCAGTCATGTGACGTGGAAAGATAATGTGGCATCAAAGTGGAACCAGTTATGATCAAAGCATGATTTTGTGTAAAAAGCATGGCATTGAAGAAATTGAGCGCAGCCTCACTAGCCTCGCAGCCCGAAAGATGATATGGGATACTATGTGGTCTAACAGACACAAATTCGGGATAAGTAAGCATGTATGGTGAAGTACAATACATTGGGCCCTTTGGGGGAAAAAAATCCCTCAAGACATTTATTGCCCCATTTTGATAAAGTGGTTAGCATAAGAAAATCAGGGAACTACCGATTATCAATAGTAGTATAGCAAGTACAAATCCAAGCGACTTGCTTGAGAAAAGCAATTTAGGCACCGCAGGGACTATGTTTGTTATGCATGGATCGAAGAAAAAGGCCACTAGTTCCCTATCATGTTGGAAATCCAACTCCAATACGAGCTTTATGATTTCGAATGTAGTCCCAAAATAGCTGCAATGACTTGCAAACATTTTAGCTACCCTTTTTGATATCATATATTTTCTAGTTCGGATTTATTACCTTAGACTTGGTCCAGGTATTAATTCCTTATTTGAAGTTTATTTCAAAGTTTTTTCAAAGGAATGACATTAAAAATAATATCAAGTGAATTTCGCTGTAAAAGTCTTTTGGTTATCATAAGGTAAAAATCTATCCGTGTTTATGTGTGGGCGTGGTCTTATGAGATACCCTTCTTTTCAAAGATTTTGGTAGCTTCATCATGATCTATGCATTAAAATTTTGAGTATCTCACGCTGGTTAATCAAGCCTGATCAAGGTATTTTTAGTACACGGATTAGATCTGAGTCGTTTCAAGTTTAGTTGAAGACGGCTGGAGTTTCCAGAGGAGAGCTGGAGGTCTTCATCATCGTATGGACATATCCTATTATCCGCTGCATTTATTGCATTTATTTTGTTGTTTTCAGCATCTGTAAGGCTGGAAGTGTATAAATATCCAGGCTGAATCTAGGTCAGACTCTGATATTGTATTTAAAAATTTTCCACTGTAAATATTATTATTGAAATAATATATGTTACTCCTTTCGTGTGAGATTCTGTTCTGTCTTTATTTTCTTTCGACCCTTAATGATCCGTCTTTTCATGCAATTTAAATTAAACATGTGTGGTTTATAGTTAATTTAAAAGATGTAGAAAAATGGGCCATCACATTTGGTATTAGAGCTGGAGGTAAAGCGAGAACCTTAGCTTTGGTGAGGTAAAGACACATCAAAGATAGGGTAGTAATACCCTAGGATGTGTGACTCATTAGAGATAGGGTTAGTAACAGCCTAGAATGAGTTTGAGTGTATTATATGCGACTGCATGTTTGTCAGTAACTAATAAATTGTTTTGTGTTGATTTGTCTATTGAGTGATTTATGGATTCTGATAGATAGACCTGATCATCGTTATCAATGAGGGTTCCTAAACATTTAAACAAGACGAACCTACACACTGATTTTTAAAAATTGGTAAATAAAATAATTTTACCTAAGATCATATTATGGACATAAAGTATATATTTTGAAAAGTTGTATAGTTAGAAATCAGGATTAGTGAAGTTTGAATATGAACATCTTATGATTAGAATTTCACAGTTTGACAATAAGACGCTTCATAAAATAATCAATGAGTAAGAAATCTAATAGAGTAATTAAGATCTTTAATACTTATTCCAAATAATAAATTAAGAAATAATAATGTTAAGTTACTATCATAAATTGATTAATTATTTGAATTAAAAGTTTAATACAAATATCTTGTGAATTAAGTTTCACGATTTGACTATAAGGGTTTGATAATGAGATTTGTTTAAGGAAGGAACATATAAGATAAAAATTATTTAAATAATAGAAAATAATTATCTAAAAGAAAAAATATTAAAGGAATGGGAATTTGAATTCGAGTAATTTAAAGGGTTATAGAAATTTAAATGAATTTAATTAATATAAGATAAATTTTGTAAAATGAATTTATAAAATAGGTTTTACAAAGTAATCACTAAAGGATTTTGAAAATGGTATTTTATGATAACTAATTCGATTGGCTTGGAAATGAACTAAAAATGGGTAAGAGATGTGCTCGGATGGTAACCACTTCTCTTAGGTATTACTCTTTTTATTAAGAGGATATATGATACTATTGGTTGTATCCAGTTCCTTAGTATTGTTTTAGAGTTACTCGATCTATATAATTTTCATAAGTTACAGAGATAATATGAATCATTAATTGATGAACTGATTAGTAATATTTATAAAAGTGTTTAAACCGAAGATAAATTTGGAATCGCTAATTGATAAGATAAGGCGGGATTCTCGAAGATTTTGGAAAGTCAAAACTTTTTAAATCATACCTAACTCAGAGCTAAGGATTTATGAAAACTTCTGGTAAAAGATTGTGTAATACTTTGAGTAAATGAAATTGGATAAATATAAATTATAAACGTGACTTATAAATAAAAGGATCAAAGAATAGAGAATTTAAGTATCAGTAATTTTCAATTTGTTTTTCAAAGCAAGAATTTTGTTGTTGTTGTTATAGTTTGGAAGAAAAGAAATAATAAGAAAAGTTTATTGTAATGAAGATAAATTATCATTTGAGTGAAAAATGGTTCCTTTGGAATATTTTCCTTTAATAAAAATATTTGAAAATAAATAGTTAATTGGATTATATAAAGAAGCTCCTTTATAAAATGTTTGAACTTAAGATAAAAGTTTTTACGAAAAGTTTTTGAACGTTAATAGATACATATGTTATATATAGATCATTTCGTCATATAAATTTCAATCTAAGATTCGAGTTCGGAATTTTGAGGTGTTCACACTTGTCCGTAAAATTATTTATCATTCGATTCTTAACGACGAACATTGATGAGGATTTGTGCGTAGGTACTTTAGTTTTCTATCATAGTTGAGAACTATACAAGGAAAGCAAAGGTTCTGATCTAGAAGCCTAATCAGAGTCCGCACTAGAGGATCGGGGGAACAATACTAGTTCGGAAAATAAAGTTATGTATTTGAATAAGAGATCGAATAAGATATTTCATATGGATGATCTGTGTATATTTTATGGAATTATTTTTGAAGATAAATTTTTTAGGCAATCATTTGTTTTAGGTAATTTCGAGAACGAAAGTCTTTTAAGTAGGGGTAACGATCCAGAATTTGACCGCTTTAAAATATACTATTTAAAGAGATTTTAAATATAAAATAGGCGTCTTATTTGATTCAAACAATATTAGATACGATTTGGAAAGAGAAATGTACAAAAAAATAATAACATTTGCCTATATCGACAAAAGTGACAAAATGTTGATTTCAAAAATGTAAGTTTCATTGGTTAAATAAATTATTTTAATTTATTTATGAGTATTTGAATTTTTAAATAGAAATATAAAAATTTATCTTTAAATTTTGTTTACATAAATAAATAATTTAACTAAAATGTTAAAATGTGACCCTAAAACATTTTGTCAAAATTAACGTTTTGTCGATTAAAAGTTGCCGCAATGTTGTTGCCCCTTTATTTACTTATATAGGAATATATATTCAAATAGTATAAGTATTAATTAATTTACCAATCAATTTTACTTTTACTAAACATTCTTAAAAAATTCTTAAATTTCATAAAAAAAAAGTAAGCACAGAAAGACAAAAAAGTACAAAGTAAAAAAGTAGACTTCAAATCAAACTAACGTAATCATTATATTCTTTACTTAATACTTAAGTGAAAATGACATAAATTAATGATTGGAAATGTTAAGTGTAAGAAAAATAAGGTTGCTTAAAAAGTAAGTAAAGGGTATTTTGGTCATGTTACATAATAATATTTTATTTCAAACTTTTTCCTATAGATAATCGTGCATACCTCTTGAATTCTCACACTTTCCATTCTTCTTCTTCTTCCTTTTCTAAGCTCTCCTCTTCTTCCTTAGAGCTTTAGTGGCTTCTTCTCTTCCATTTCCTAACTAACTTTTTCAAAACCATACCAAACAAAGTCAAAACTCCACCAAACTTTGCCAAAAACCTTAGACTATCATCAAACATGGTTTAACGTCTAAGAAGTGAAGAAATGATGAAGGAAGGAGAGGATCAAGAGGAGGCGGAGCCCTAGGGTGGCGTTGGAAGATTTGACTGAGAGCAATGAAGAGGGACTAAATTGTGGTTGAGAGCAAGTGAAAGTGAAGTGATGGCCGAGCACTAAAAAGTGAGGTGGAGTTGTTTAGATGGTGTATTAATGGAGTAGAAGAATATTAGTTGATGTTAGCAATGGTTTAGTAAAGCATTGTTTAAAAAAGAATGTTGGTAGGAAGTTAATCTTTTGGTAAAAGGTGAGTGCTCCTATTTACTAATTAATCCATAAATTATTTCAAGTACAATGATTTGAAAGTTTAAATATGTTGGATGATTAAATGTTTGATAACATGGTTGCAAATTGGTTGATTATATGATTGATTATGTGAATGCAAACTTAGTTTCATAATGATAAGAGAAATGATTGGTAATTAACCATAGTTAATTAAATGAGATAAATCCATACAAATATATGTATGGAATTATTTAGCCTCTTAATGATTTTAAATATTCTAAAAAGGTTAGAAATGATATTATAATAATACAATGTAAAATGAAATAAAATTGAATATGAGTTCAAAATGTAAAAATATTATTTAAAATGAGTTTAAAATGATTTAAAAATGTTTTATAAACATTTAAAACTGTTTCCAATATTTTTGGAAAGAAATTGAAAAGCAAGTCAATACTAGGTGCATCGCGTAACGGTAGTTCGCGATTTCACACCATAAAAGTTAAATGAGTGTACAATGTGGAATATAACTCAAAATTCTTCGAGATAACAATTTTCTGGTCTATTACATCCATAGTTTTCCAATGAGGAAAGAAAATCAAGATTTCATCAAGTAGAGTTTGAAATATGTCCAAAACAATTTTCTAAAAACATCGCGGTTTTGCAGTTCGAAATTCGAAAAGGATTTCTTTATAAATGATATTTTTAAATGATCAAAAACATGAAATAAATTTGATAAATCTATTTAAATATTTTAGAAGAGGTTTGAAATGGAAAATATGAATTTTCAAATATTAAAAGTTGTTTAAATCAAATAAGCTTGTTAAATCACTTTCCACAATACTTTTCTGCTACCGTTTCTATGACTTTTTAAAAGAAGGTTATAACTTAACGATTTTTCCTAGAATCAATTATGAATGATTTCAAAAGGAAAAATTAAGCATTTAAAAGATAATTTGGAATCTTTTAATCAGTTCCAAAATAAGACTAAAAATTGAGTATGCAGGAACGACTAGTACTTTGTCTCGCCTATGAGATTTGGAAAGATAAAACAAGATGTTTAGCTAAGGTTAGGGATGGAGCAACTAGTGTCATGAACTTACCTGGCCTATGTTTTCTCTTTTTAGGCAAGGGGTGGAACAGATCGAAAGAAAAGCCTAGATGCTTTAAAATATATTATTAAGTTTTCCAAAATTAAAGAAGATTAATATTACCCAAAATTTAAGCAATCTCCAAAATGAATAAACTACAACTTTGATTGCATAGGGATAATCTTCTTATACTTCGTATTAAATTCCGAAGAGGAAACTCGTCAAATTCGTGGAATTTAAAAGGAGATCTCACCATTATTCCACCCATAGCACTTGTTGAATATGAAAATTGATGTTGGGTAAAATTAAAATGATTTCTATGATCCTATTTACTTAATAATGTTTACTAAGATTTAATGAATGATTTGGAAATATTTTCCCTAAGTTAAAAGCTATAACTTGAATATAATAAATACTTGATTAAGATTAAATGAATGATTTGGAAAAGTTTTATAGAGAAAAAGAGAAAATGATTTGGAATTATTCCAGGATTTGAGAAAGGTATAATTAAATTAAACTATTTATTAAATGAGGCTTAATGATTCCATATACTTTGAAAAGAAAATGGAATAAATTAAAAATAATATATCTAAAAAAGATATTTGATTTAAATAAAAGATGAAGTAATTGATTGATGATTGATATCCACATATGAACTTAACATGTTTTAAAACGATGATTAGCTTCACAGGAACCGGGATCGGATTTCGGTGATCCCTATCTAAAAACTACTTTGAACCAATGTATATGTTCGAAAGTGAAGTCATGTTGAAGAGGATGATTATTGAAGATCGAGGATCTTCATAGCATGAGGACTACTTGTGACATGCTCTGGGTCACTCCTATTATAGAGTTTTTATAGCAGTGGTTTCCTCATTATTGAGACTTTTTTTGATTACAAAGGCTTCTTGCCTAGTAATGGCCGAGGAAAGTGCCTTCGATTTCGTTCAGTCCAAGACAAACTTGTATGGATGTTTGTCTAACATTGTATTCAAAAATCACATTTGAATCGTTTTTATCAAAGTATATCGACTGGTGGTGGAGAAGTCAACTTCTTTTAGCTTAACACCCTTTCTTGAGACATAAGAGCTCAAGAAGTTATACTTTTCTAAAAGTCAGTCATGTGACATGGAATGACAATGTGGCATTCAAAGTGGAACCTGTTATGATCAAAGCGTGGTTTTGTATGATAACCGTGGCTTTGAAGAAATTGAGCGTAGCCTCACTAGTCTCACATCCCAGAAGATGATATAGGATACAAGGTGGTCTGATAGACAGAAATTTGGATAAGTAAGTATGTATGGTGGAATCCAATACGTTGGGCCCTTTGGGGGAAACATCCCTCATGGCATTTGTTGCCCTATTTTGATAAAGTGGTTAGCTTGAGAAAAGTAGGGAACTACAGGTTATCAGTAGTAGTGTAGCAAGTACAGTTCCAAGCGACTTGCTTGAGAAAAACGATTAAGGCACCTAGAGGACTACATTTGTTACGCGTGGATCAGAGAAAAAGGCCACTAGTTCCCTATCATGTTGGAAATACAACTCAAATACGAGCTTTATGGCTTTGATTGTAGTCCCAAAATAGCTGCATTGACTTGCAAACATTTCGGCTACCCCTTTTGGTGTCATATATTTCATTCGGTATATTCCGTTGACCTAGTCCAGATATATTACCTTAGAATTGGTCCGGGTATTGATAACTTATTTGAATAAGTTTATTTGATAGTGTTTTCAAAGGAATGTCAATAAAAATAATATCAAGTGAATTTTGATGTAAAAGTATTTTGGTTATCATAAGGTAAAAACCTGTCCGTGTTTATGTGTGGGCATGGTCTTATGTGATACCCTTCTTTTCAAAGGTTTTGATAGCATCGTCATGATTTACGCATTTAAATTTCGAGTATCTCATGCTGGTTAATCAAGCCTGATCTGGGTAATTTAAATACTCAGATCAGATCTGAGTAATTTTAGGTTTAGTTAAAGATGGTTGGATTTCCAAAGGAGAGCTGGAGATCTTCATCATCGTATGGACGTATTCTATTATTCGCTGCATCTATTGCATTTGTTTTGTTGTTTTCACAATTTGTAAGGACATAAGTTTATAACCGTCCATGCTGAATCTAGGTTAGCCTATGATATTTTATTTTAAAATTTTCCGCTGTAGAGATTATTATTGAAATAATATATGTTATTACATTCGTGTGAGATTTTGTTCTGTCTTTGTTTTCATTCTACCCTTAATGATCCGTCTTCTCATGCAATTTGAGTTAAACATGTGTGGCTTATTGTCAATTCAAAGGGTACGAAAAAACGGGCCATTATAGTAGAGTAATATATTAAAATAGCATTAGGGCGTTACGCATATCCCCTTTAACACGTTTTTATATATTTTGTAGTCTATACGAATACTATAAGCTCCACCAAATAGGTGGGATACTCAGGGAGCACTTCATAGGTACGGTACCAACCAAACTCGTAATGGACGTGATAAGGCATGTGATAAGGCATGCGAGGCAATGCCTAGGTTAGGATACTACCGTTTTGCAGATCCGGACTGGTGATAATGCATAGCGGCTAATACCGCTCACCTCGAGACACACTCCCGTAATCAAAGGTGCACCCAATCAAATCACAAAGTAATATAATGGTATCGAAGAAGCATGTTCGATCGGTGGTGCCACCTCACTTGGCCCGGCATGGCTCCTGTTTTAGTCACATCAAACTAACCCAAGTGGTTAAGAGCTGCGTGCATACCTCATTGAGACGTTCGCAAAATCATCCTACTTCGTTTTGGATTCTCTACCACATGCACAGTTGTTAAAGTGGTTTTTGATATTGGCAGAGAGTATGACAATATATAATCTTCGTCTCTTCAATAACTAAATGTTTATTTCACACCGCGGGCAATTTTCATTTCAAGCAGTTCATATTTTATATCATAATATCATATCCATTTCAGAATTATATCACTTTCGAAATCATATTCATTTTCAAAAGCAAATCATTTTTAATCATAATAGTTCCAACTTAAACAGTTTGAATATTGAAAGAAGTTTATATATTGGAACAATTATGCATTAAAACAGTTTATAAAATAGGGTATAGATTAGAATAGTTTATATATATTAAAAATAGTTTATATTTTAAAAGAGTTTATATCGAAAATAGTTTTAAATTAGAATTGTTTCTTCTAATTTCACAAATCAATTCAAATCAACCTTAGTTTCAAAATTCAGATTTAATCAACCTCAGTTTAACAATTTCAATTAAAAAGGTTAAATTTTTAATTCCAATTCTCATTAAACCATTTTAATTTATATCGATTTAAAATCCAGTTTGAACTGCAAATTTAAACCACTTCTAATTCAATAGGTTTCAAAGTTTAAATAATCAAACAATTTACAATGACTTAATTTGATAATTCCATTTGTATTTTAAAATTCAACTTTAATTTATGTAAATTTGAAAATATTCATTTAATCATTTTTAACGACATTTAAATAAAATCTCAAATTACAAATTTGAACCAAATATTCAATTTCAATTTTATTTAAATTTGAAAATATTCCTTTAATCACCTTTAATCAAAATCCATTTATCAAGTTATAAAATCAAATCTTTAAAATCTCAAAATTAATAATTTCAAATCAATCTTTATTTAAATTAAATTATTAATTAGTTTAAATTTCAAGCCAACTTTAATTTATCATTCCAACCTCTATTTATTAAAGTTATCACAAAATTTATTTAAAATATTAATATAAATTTTAAATAAATAGTTAAACATATTATAAATATGCAAAAATTAAAACTAAAATCTATTTTAAATATTAATGTAAATTTTAAGTACGTATTTAAAACATATTGTATATATATATTAGTTAAATTAAATTATTATTAAATTTTATTATACTAATTAACATTAAATTAAATCTTATTATTATTAAATTTATTTTAAATCTTATTTTATATATTTTAAAAATAACAAAGTTATAAGTAAAATTTTATAAGTTACATTTTAAAACATACCTTATAATTTTTAAATTCCTAAAACATATTATTAAAAAAAATCTAAACTTTAAACATGTACTAAAATTAAAATATCTTTATATTATATTCTAAAAATCAGTACACATATATTTCTCCTTTTCAAAAATTTGGAAATCGTTTAAAAATAGACCAAGGTGTCCGTATATATTTTTCTATCCTATGATCAATTGATATCGATATTTATCATTTCAATCTGCAATAATTTAATACTTACGGGTATACATCATTACAACTCGCAATCTCAAAATTCCAAAATCAGTAAAATTGCTTGGGTTTATCATTTCGACCCATAATAATTTTCCTTAATCTATAAGATCATTCGGGTATGTATCATTTCAACCCGTAGTGATTTCCTATCTAATCCCAAACTTGCAGAGTGATTGAAAACAGAAAATTAACAACATAGCATATAAGAAACTCGCAATTGTGAATCAGAAATTAAGATATCATACATGTCAATTTAAACATTATACAAGGCAACATATCATCATACGCATCAAAATGAACATCACTTCGTATCATCATATATATGTCAATGTGAGCATAGTAACATATAAAACCATATGTATATTAACTAAACACGTTATAACGAACAGTTCAAGGGTCAATTAAACATAAACTTATTAATCCTGAGTGATTGCTCACCTTTCGAGGCTATGAAATTTGGCAACACAACCAAGCTACAAATTGAATCACGAACTCGACAATCGATCAATCCAAACAACAATCCCAAAGCAAAGCAAGATGGACTCGAGGTCGATGAAAACAAAATATATAATTTTTAAAAATCTAAAATTTACTCACATATTTAAAATAAAATTTTTATATTATATTTTTTTCAAAAAAATCAATATTCAATTTAAAACACATGTTTAAAATAAAAATCTTCACGTTATATTTTAAAAATCAATATTTATTAAAACACATATATTAAAGTCAAAATGTCTATATTTTATATTTCAATAAAATCAATATTTAAAAATCAATAGTTTTATAATAAAAGAAGCTGGCTACGAGGTTAAGTGGCTGCTCAGCAGAGCTTATGCGGAAGAACTAGCCATTGCATGGCAGAGTTGAGGATGGAAGATGAAGTGGCTAGAGCAAGGCTATGGAATGGTGGCCGATGGTCTGGAGGTGATGGTGCTATGTCATACGAGTTGTAGAGTGGCGGAGGGAGATTATATGGTGTTGGCTGTCGAAGGAATGGGTGGAATAGGGAGACTTGGTCGGCTGTCGCTTCAAGTTTCAGGTGCAGCTACGGGCTGGTGGATGCGGCAAGAGGGTGGAGGCTAGGAGGATGGTCGAAACGGCTATGGATGGCTCGGGTGGTTGCATGGTTGGAGGACAGGCAGTATGCGGCTGTGGGTTTGGAGCAAACAAAGGGCGGATGGTAAATGGGTTGTAGGGTGATGAATTAGACATAGGTCAAGGAGCAGTTGACTACTGGCGGAGTTTAGAGGAAGGTGAGGGCTGACGAATTTGTATGGTGTGTTGCGAGTTAATGGTGCCGGTAGGTTTGTGGAAGGTCGTTGGGGTTGCTGGAAGCGTGGGTTGTCAGGTGGAGGTAGGGTGGAATGGTGGTTGGTAGAGGGGCGGAGCACAAAGCCAAGGCGGAGCAAATGGAGGATGGAAGAAGAGGGGTTCGAGGATGGAAGTGGTCTAGATGGTGGTGGAAAAATGATAGGCCGAGGTGGGATTGTAAGGAAATGAAGGGAATAACGGTTTTTTCCATGCAAATATATAACCTTTATTATTATATTTTCTTAAATAAATGAACAGAGAACAAAGAAAGCAAAGAGAATGAGAAGCAATATATTGGAACCAGAGGAATAAAAGCGGACGGTGGAATAGAAAAATCAAATGAATAAATTTCTAGGAATATTAAAAGTTATGGTTGTTAGATTTCTCACAGAGGACAATCGAATAGACTCAGGAACCCAAAAGGCCCAAATACTGAACCGATACGGCTACTCATTTCGTAGATTTCGCCGCGTACTGGACACCGACATGCACAAATGAATATACCATGAAGATCAGCATGACGAGATGAATAGAATGGTACATAGATATGAGAGATACGACTCACCTATCAACACTAAATTTTCGTTGCCAAAAATGCTGCTAAACATCGAAAATGATGTAAAAGGAGCTAAAGCAGTCCAAATTTGGCGAAATGAAATTTGGCATCTCACTTAGGAAATAGTTTACAAATTTATTCATAAAAATATTCATATCTAAAAATATTTGATTTCCATCTATTTAACTGATTTTAAATTTAATAATTGAAATTTAACAACTAAACAAACTTCAATATTTTCAGATGAAAATCTTACACTTGCTACGTTTAAATAGACGTATTGCAAATATGAAATTTTCATTCCCAAAATTATATTGTTTATTTTCATAAAAAATTTAGTAAATTACATTATTTAAAATCCTTAAAATTTATGGGTCGTTACACTATCCCTCACTCCAAACTTTTCATCCCCGAAAAGGAACAAGACTGGAGAATAGAAACGGAACAAAAGGATAAGATAGATTCGAAATACATAGACCAGATACAACAATTAAGTCAAACCATATAAATTTCATTTATTTTATCATTCAAACTAACTCACTTTCAATTCATTTATATTCATATCTAGTTTATTTACATTCACTTTATTTTCTTAAATAGCATTCTCTTTTTATTATTCAATTTATTTCACTTAACCTATCTTGCAACATAGATTAAGTGTATAAACATTTATTATAACAATTCAATTTTCGTTTGTTAATTCCCTTAACAAAATTTCATTTTCGACATCCTATTACTTACATTTTATATTGTATACTATTTTTACATGCTCATATTACATTCGAACCTTTCCAAGTAAATTTTATTAATGTTTCTAAGTGTAATTGAGCATTATACAAATTATCCTTTTATTTACAACATTTCTATTAAGCAAAAATTTAGTTTGAACATTTTATTACTTAATTTTCTCTTGTTTCACTTTCAATTACATATTCACATTAACATTTTAATCTTTTGAATATTTCAGGTACGTTATATATGTCTTGGAATGCAATTGGGTATTACACAAACTAATTTTATCCTAGTTCAATTGTTTCAAGTTATTTTAATTTAATTTTCATTTGAGACACTCCAATTATGAATTTTTTTTTGCATCATTTCAATAATTGAAAACCATCACTTAACGCAAAACTTAAGAGTTAAATTTTTGGTTTCACTTCAAACCATTTTGAAATAAGTACATACACATATATTGTTCATCAAATCATAATCAAGAGTTTCAAATCAAATCCATATTTCAAAACAAAAGTGTAGTAAAGCTACTAAGTGGCCTCCCCACTTTGAGACTCTAAATTGAATGTCGATGATGCTGCAATCATCATCGAAATTATTTTCCAACGACAAAAGAGGAGAGTATCAACTAACTATTTTTAAAATTCTTTAGAAATGATTTCCGTTCGAAAATACATTCAACTAATATATTCTTTCAAAACCTTAAAAACAAAATTTTAGAAAGCACCGGAAATTAAATTCTCAAATCCTTAATTTAAATTCATTTCTTCCATAAATCAGATTTATAAACTATATTTATAAAATTTCAACTCCTAATAACGTACACTATAGTTAATGGTTTAGGAATGTTGACAAAACAACAAATGATAATCTAGCACTATCATTTCTAACAAACAATTCATTTATCCATCAAATTTAAGAAAATTATACATTTATATATAAAATATAATCATATATAAAATTATTTCATTTACCAATCTCAAAAACAATAACGTGTCAGTTTGCTCTGTTCAAGTGTTTTGGAATTCCTATCGATAGCATTGGCCAGACAAATCAATCAAAATAAAAAATTCAAACTTAATAACTCAAACAACACAATATGAAACATTTTTATAACAATCACATAAAAGCTCCCTCATAGGATGATTTAAGAATGGATTTTAGAATAAGGATAGAGATTCAAATTAAAAGGGACTCAAATCAAGGAGAATTCTAACTAAGAAGTTAGGCTTGAAAGGAAGATAAGATAACTAAATTACAAAAGAAGAAAGATGGATAGACTTATATTAATTGCGACGACCATAACCGAGTCAACCGAGACTCCATTTTCAGTAGCAATGTCCAAGGAATCGGAATTCATCCCTCCAGAGATGGCATTTAGAAAATTTAGCTTTCAATTAATGAATGTTAAAGTTTGGAGAACATAGCTCAAATGAGATTCATGCTCATTCTCTGACTTAAAAAAATACAAGAATATCATCATCGAAAACAAGGACAACTTATTGAGAACATCGTGAAAAACGTGATTCATAAGATCGACGAAGAAGGAAGGAGCATCGGTTAATCCAAAGTGCATGACTAACCATTCATAGAAACCATTCTCCGTTTGAAAAGATGTCTTGGGAATGCTCTCCTTGGCTACACGAAGTAGTTAAAAACTAGTAGCAAGATCGAGCTCCAGGAATAAGATCGATGCAGAGTTCAATTTCCCTCTTGGGAGGTAGAGAAGTGACTTCGCCATAAACATCAGGATAATCCTTGACTACTGGGTGGAGTCAAGATCACTAGGCTGCGAATCAAGTGAAAAGATAAAACTTCCTACATAATCCTGAGGCAATCGACATTCGATCACAATATAATTACCTTGGCTTTCAACTAAAGAAACGGTTCGGGCTTTGCATGAGATAATAGCATCAAAACCGAGGACATAGAAATCTCCAGTAAATCGATGCCTATTGTAAAGGAGTTTCAACCCTTTACAAATTATATTAAGGTTGGTGGGACTGCTAATAGGATTAGACACACATAAGGATGAAGTTGTCAATTGAAGTTGCAAGATGTGCTCGAAAGTATTACAGAGATCGATAGAAATAAAGCTATCGGACGCTCCAGTATCAAGAAGAACATGAGTGGAAAAAGACAAGAATGGATTTCAGAACAAAGGTGAAAGTTCCAAAGTTCAAAATAAATCCAAATCTAAGAGAATCTTAACAAAGAATTTCAAGCTCGAACGAAGAAGATTATGTAATTAATTTACTTATTCTAGGATATTACTACCCTATCTCTATTGATTTTTTACTCCATGCTAAGTTTTGCATAAACCAGAGCTCTGATACGACTTGTAACTACCTGCCATTTCGAACCATTCGAATCGACAATAATCTACACACGTCGCACTTGAATTGCTCAACACAACAGATTGTTAATTTATATCTGGCAAAACTTAGCATGTACATTAAATAAATCAATCACATAATCATAGACACAGAGTAATATAACAATCAGCAGCGAAATAGATAAATAGTAGTTTATGAAGCTATTATAGAACATCAAAGTTAAGCAAAATACAACAGAAATCCTGAATACATAGAAGTCTCTAATACAAAAGCAAATAAAAAGTATGAGCATATACAACTGGAAATAACTGAAATGCTGAAAGCTGAATAGGCAAAGGATAGATTTCTAAGCGAAGCTCCAAGCTCCAAAGGTGAGTCTCAAATGATGTAATACTCAGTTTAACCAGAGCACAAAGCAAAACACAAAACACTCGAGTCAGGATTAACATTCTTATGTTAGTAAGTCAACTCAAGTGAAATGTCCAAGTGAAATGCAATATAACTAAAAGGATGTTTGGGACTCCATTCTTTAAGGATCCGTAAAACTGTCCACATATTTAATACAATATGCTACATAGATAATGTCTACAGTAAAGTAAAATATTAAAATAGCATTCAGGCGATACCCATATCCCCCTTCACATTTTTATATATTCATGTTTTGTATGTAGATACTATAAGCTCCACCAAACTGGTGGGATACTCAAGGTACAAACCAAACTCGTAATGGGCACGATAAGGCATGTGGCAAGGCACATGAGGCAATACCTAGGGTAGGATACCACCATTTTGCGGATCCGGATTGGTGGTAATGCATAGCAGCTACTACCGCTCACCTCGAGACACGCTCCCAAAATCAAAGGTGTACCCAATCAAATCATAAAGTAATAAAATGGTATCGAAGAAGCATGCTCGATCGGAGGTGCGACCTCACTTGGCCCGACGAGGCTCTTGTTTTAGTCACATCAAGCTGACCCGAGGGGGTTAAGGCTATGTTCATACCTCATACACACGTTCGCCAAACCATCCTAATTCGTTCTGGATTCTTTACCAGGTGCATAGTTGTTAAAGTGGTTTTCAGTATTGATAGAGAGTATAAGAATATCTGATCTTGGTCTCTTTTATAACCAAACACTTATTTCACACCGTGGTCATTTTTCATTTTAAACATTTCATACATTATATCAAAATATCATATCCATTTCAAAATCATATCACTTTCGAAATCATATTCACTTTCAAGAACATATCATTTTTAATAATATTAGTTCCAACTTAATAGTTTGAATATTGAAAGTAGTTTATATGTTGGAATAGGTATAAATTAAAATAGTTTATAAAAATAGGGTATAGATTAAAATAGTTTATATATATTAAAAATAGTTTATATCGAAAATAGTTTCAAATTAGAATTGTTTCTTCCAATTTCATAAATCAATTCAAATCAACTGCAGTTCCAAAATTCAATTTAAATCAATCTCAGTTCAACAATTTCAATTAAAAAGGTTAAATGTTCAATTCAAATTCTCATTAATCCATTTTAATTTATATCGATTTCAAATCCAAGTTTGAACTACAAATTTAAACCACTTGCAATTTAATTGGTTACAAAGTTTTAATATTCAAACAATTTATAATGACTTAATTTGATAAATTCCATTTGTATTTTAATATTCAACTTTAATTTTATTTAAATTTGAAAATATTCATTTAATCATTTTTAATAACATTTAAATAAAATTTCAAATTACAATCAAATACTAAATATTCAATTTCATTTTTTTTAATTTGAAAGTATTCATTTAATCATCTTTAATCAAAATCCAGCTAACAAGTTATAAAATCGTATCTTTAAAATCTCCAAATCAATAATTTCAAATCAATCTTTATTTAAATTTAATTATTGACCAATTTAAATTTCAAGTCAATTTTAATTTATCTTTCCAACCTCTATTTATTAAAATTATTAAAAATCTATTTAAAATAATAATATAAATTTTAAATATATATTTAAACATATTGTGAATATATAAAAAATATTACAAAAATGAATTTTAAAATATTAATCTAAATTGTAAATAAATATTTAAAACATATTATATATATTAGTTAAATTAAATTTTTATTGAATTTTATTATATTAATTAACATTAAATTAAACCTTATTATTATTAAATTTATTTTAAATCTTATTTTATATATTTTAAAAATAATAAAGTTATAAGTAAAATTTCATAACTTACATTTTAAAACTTAACTTATAATTTTAAATTCCTAAAACATATCATTTAAAAAAAATTCTACACATATATTATAATTAAAATATCTTTATATTATATTCTAAAAGTCAATACACATATATTTATCCTTTTCAAAAATTTGAAAATCATTTAATAATAGACAAACGGTGTCAGTATATTATTTTCTATCCTATGTTCAAGTGATAACGATATTTATCATTTTAATCCACAATAATTTAATATTTATGGGTATATATCATTTCAATCTGCAATTCCAAAGTTCCAAAATCAATAAAATCACTTGGGATTATCATTTCAACCCATAACAATTTTCCTTAATCTATAAGAGCGCTCGGGTATGCATCATTTCAACCCATAGTGAATTTCTTATCTAACCGGGAACTTGCAAAGTGATTGAAAACAGATAATTAAGAGCATAGCATATAAGGAACTCACAATTATGAATCACAAATTATCATATGTACATGTCAATATAAATGTTATACAAAGCAACATATCATCATATACATCAAAATGAACATCACATCATATATATATATATATATGTATATATATAAGTGAGCATAGTAACATATAAAATCATATGTATATTAACTAAACAAAAATCCTACCATAACAAACATTTCAAGGGTCAATTCAAGTGATGTTTATTTACTTAAACATAAAATTGTTAATCATGAGTGATTGCTCATCTTTTGAGGCTATGAAATTTGACGACACAACCAAGCGATGAATTGAATCACGAACTCGACAATCGACCAGTCCAAAGGACAATCCAAAAGCAAGACAAGATGGACTCAAGATCGATGAAAACAAAATATATAATTTTTAAAAATCTAAAATTTATTCACATATTTAAAATAAAATCCTTATATTCTATATTTTTTAAAATTAATATTCAATTTAAAACACATATTTAAAACAAAATCTTCATGCTATATTTCAAAATTCAATATTTATTAAAACACATATATTAAAATCAAAATATCTATATTATATATTTCAATAAAATGAGTATTTAAAAATCATTATTTAAAAATCATTATTTAAAAATCAATTCTTTTATAATAAGAGAAGCTGGCTGCGTGGTTAGGTGGCTGCATAGCCGAGCTTATGCGGAAGAGCCTGCCATGGCACGGCGGTGGCGAGGATGGCGGACGAAGTGGCTGGGGCAAGGTTATAGAATGGTGGCCAATGGTTTGGCGATGACAGTGCTATGCCGTACAGGTTGTGGAGAGGCAGAGGGAGGTTAGATGGTGTTAGCTGTGGGCTGTCGGAGGAATGGGCGGAGGAGGGAGATTTGGTGGGCTGTCGCTTCAAGTATCAGGTGTAACTGCAGGTTGGTGGGTGCGGAAACAGGGTAAAGGCTAGGAGGTTGGTCGATACGGCTGTGGATGGCTCGGGTGGTTGCGTGGTGGGAGAACATGCAGTATGCAACTGTGGGTTTGGAACAAGCAATGGGCGGATGATAAATGGGTTCTAGGGTGATGAATTGGACATGGGTCAAGGAGAAGTTGGTTGTTGGCGGAGATTGGAGGAAGATGAGGGCTGACGAATTTGTGTGTTATGTTGCGAGGTCATTACGCCGGTGGGTTTATGAAAGGTCGGTGGGGTTGCTGAAAGCATGGGTTGTTAGGTGGATGCTGGGCGGAATGGCGGGTGGTGGGGGGAAAAGCATAGGGCTTAGGCGGAGCAAAAGGAGGATGGAACAAGAGGGGTTCGAGGATGGAAGTCGTCAGGACGGGGGTGGAAACATGATTGGCCGAGGTGGGATTTCAAGGAAATGAAGGGACGAACTTTTTTTCCATGCAAATACACACACACATATATATATAACCTTTATTATTATATTTTCTTAAATGAATGATCAGAGAAAGAAGAAAGCAAAGACAATGAGAATCAAGCAATATATTGGAACGAGAGGAATAAAAGCAACCGATGGAATTGAGAAAGTAAATATATTAATTTATAGGAATATTAAAAGTTATGGCTATTAGATTTCTCACGGAGGACAATTGAATAGACACAAGAACCTAAAAGGCTCAAATACGGAACCGATACGGCTAATCGTTTCATGGATTTTGCCACGTACCATATACCGACATGCACGAATGAATATACTGACGAGATCAGCACGATTAGACGAAAAGAATGGTACATAGATACGACAGATACGACCCATCTATAAAAAATCGATTTTCACTGCCAAAAATGCTGCTAAAATGCCGAAAATAAGATACACGGAGCTAGAGCAGGCCAAATTTGGCGAAACGAAATTAGACATCTCACTCAAAAAATAGTTTACAATTTTATTTTATTAAAACATTCAGATTTCAAAAATATTTAAATTCCATTCATTTAACTGATTTTAAATTTAAAAGTTGAAATTTCACAACCAAAGAAACTTTCATATTTTCAATGAAAATCTGACACTGGCTATGTTTAAATAGACATATTCCAAATATTAAATTTTTCATCTCCAAAATTTTATTGTTTAACATTCTTGAAAAATTTAGTTAATTACATTATTTAAAATAGTTAAAATTTACGGGTCGTTACAGTTTAAATTTTTAGTACAAAACTGGATTTGAAATCGATATAAATTAAAATGGTTTTAATGAGAACTTGAATTGAACCTTTAACGTTTTTCATTGAACTTGTTAAACTGAGATTGATTTAAATTGACTTTTGGAACTATAGTTGATTTGAATTGATTAATGAAATTTGAACAGACAATTCTGATTTGAAACTATTTTCTATCTAAACTCTTTTTAATATATAAACTATTTTTAATATATAAACTATTTTTAATATATAAACTATTTTAGTCTATAACCTATTTTTAATACATAAACTATTTTAATACATAACCTATTTCTAATATATGAACTATTTCAATCTATAACCTTTTTTTAATATATTAACTATTTTAATCTATAACCTATTTTTGAATATAAACTATTTTTAATCTATAACTATTTCAATAAATAAACTACTTTCAATATTCAAACTCTTTAAGTTGGAACTGTTATGATTTAAAGTGAATAATGATTTCAAAAGTGAAATAATTTCGAAAGTGATATGGTTTTGAAATGAATATGATATTTTGATATGAAGTATGAACTGTTTGAAATGAAAGTGACCATGGTGTGAAATAAGTGAAGAGACCGGGATTGGATATTGTCATACTCTCTGCCAATGCCGAAAACCACTTCAACAACTATGTACGTGGTGGCGAATACAGAACGAAGTCGGATGATTGGCAAACGATTCTGTACGAGGTATGAACGCAGCCCTAACCCCCTCGGGTTAGCTTGATATGACTAAAAGAGGAGCTATACTGAGCCAAGTGAGGTCGCTCCTCCGATCGAACATGCTTCTTCTATACCATATCTATTACTTTGTGATAGATTTGGTAGCCATCTTTGATTTGATTATGGAAGTGTGTTTCGAGGTGGGTGATAGTAGCTGTTATCCGTTACCACTAGTTTGGAAGTGCAAACGGTATAATCCTACCCTAGCATTGCCTCACGTGCCTTGTCATATGCCTTATCGCTCCCACTACGAGTTTTGTTTGTGTTGTACACTATGGAGTGCCCTCTGATAGCCCTCTAGTTTACGGAGGAATTATGGTACTCTATAGATTACGACATTTATATAAAAATGAGTTAAGAGGGATATGGGTAACGCCTTAAAGCTATTTTAATACTTTACTTAATTGCAAACATTATCTATGTAGCATATTGTATTATGTACGTAGATAGTTTCACGGATCCTTAAAGGATGGCAATCCCAAACATCCTTTAAGTTATATTGCATTTTCACTTGGGCATTTCACTTGAGTTGATTTGCTTACATAAGAATGTTAATCCTGACTCGATTGTTCTGTGTTTTGCTTTATGCTCAGGTCAGACTGAGTGTCATAGCATTTGAGACAAACCTTTGGAGCTTGGAGCTTTGCTTGGAGATCTTTCTTTACCTATTCGGCTTTTCTATTATTTCAGTTATTTCTAATTGTTTATGTCCAGACTTGCCATTTGCTTACGTATTAGAGACCTATTTTTACTTTGGGATTTCTGTTGTACTTTGTTTCAGACTCTCATTTTCTATAGCAGCTTCATGAACTACTATTTATCTATTTCCATGGCTTATTGTTGTAATACTCTATGTCTGCGATTCTATGATTGATTTATTTACTACATATGCTAAGTTTTGCCAAATATAAATTAACAATCTATTGTTTTGAGCAATTCAAGTCTAACATGTGTGGATTATTATCGATTCGAATGGTTCGAAATAGCAGGTCGTTACAAGTGGTATTAGAACTCTGGTTTTGGCAAAACTTAGCATATAAAGTAAAAACTCATTAGAGATAGGGTAGTAATACCATAAAATGAGTGGAATGGATTATTAAGTTATATTCCTTCAAACTCTAAATTATTTGTTAGGATCCTCCTGGGTTAGGATTTCTTTTGAATTTTGGAATTTTACCTTTGTTCTAAAATCCATTCTTGTCTTTTCCTGTTCATGTTCTTCTTAATACTGGAGCATCCCATGGCTTTATTTCTGTTGATCTCCATAATAAATTTGAGCACATCTCATAGCCTCGATTTGCAACTTCATCCTTATGTGTGACTAATCCCATCGGTGGTCCTGCCAACCTTAGTATGATTTATAAAGGGGTGAAACTCCTTAACAACAGGCGTCGATACACCGGAGACTACTATGTCCTCGGTTTCGATGCACTTGATATCTTACTTGGAGGTGATTGGTTATAGCGTTATGATGCAGTCATTTCTTACAAAGCCCGAACGGTTTCTTTAATAGACGACCAAGGTAAATCTCTTATGATCTTATGTCGATTGCCTCAGGATTACGCAGGCAATTTTATCGTTTTGCTTGATTCTCAGCCCAGTGATTTTGACTCCACCCGATAGCCAAGGATTATCCTAATGTTTTGGTGAAGTCACTTCTCTACCTCCCAAGCAGGAAATTGAACTCCGCATCGATCTTATTCCTAAAGCTAGATTTGTTGTTCTCATATGCCTCATATCAGTGATATGTTTGATCAGCTCTACGGAGCTAAAGTATTCTCTCTATTTGATCCTGCTACTAGTTTTCACTAGCTTCGTGTAGCTGAGGAGAGCATTCCCAAGACAGCTTTCCAAAACAAAAATGGTTTCTATAAATGGTTAGTCATGCCCTTTGGATTGACCAATGCTCCTGCTTTCTTCATCGATCTCATGAATCACGTTTTCTGTAATGTTCTCAACAAGTTTGTCCTGGTTTCACTGATGATATTCTCATCTTTTCTATGTCAGAGAAAGATCATGAATGTCATTTAGGCTATGTGTTGGAAACTCTTAGGAGTCATTAGTTGAAAGCTAGATTTTCTAAATGCCATTTTTGGAGGGATGAGGTCTGATTCCTTGGGTACATTGTTTCAGAAAAAGGAGCCTCGGTTGACCCTGTTAAGGCCGTCGTGATTAATATAAGTCCATCCATCTTTCCCCTTTTGTAATTTAATTATCTTATCTTCCTTTCGAGCCTATCTTCTCAGTTATAATTCTCCTTGATTAAGGTCCCCCTAAATTTAAATCTCTATCCTTGTTCTAAAACCCATTCTTGAATCATCCTATGAGGGAACGTATTAGTAATTAATATAAAAATATTTTATATTGTGTTGTTGAGTTGTTAAGTCTGAATTTTGGGTTTCGATCAATTCGTCTAGCTAAAACTATTGATAGGAATTCCAAAACATCTGAACAGAGCAAACTGAGACAATATTGTTTTTGAAATTAATAAATGAAATAATTTTATGTATGATTATATTTTATATATACAAGTATAATTTTCTGAAATTAGATAGTTAAATGAATTGGTTGTTAGAAATGATTGTACTAAATTATCATTTATTGTGTTTTCAACATTCCTAAACTATTAACTATTGTTGTATGTTATAAGGAGAAGAATTTTAAAACATGGATCATAGATCTAGTTGGCAAATGAATTAAATTGCATTAAGGATTCAAGAGTTTAATTTTTGGTGCTTTTCAAAATTTGGTTTTCAAAGTTTCGAAAAAATATATTATTTGGAAGTATTTTCGAATGGAAATTGATTCCAAAGAATTTTAAAAGAAGTAAGTCAATACTTTCCTCTTTTGTCATTGGAAAATAATTTTGATGATGACACATTCATTTTCGAATCTCAAAGTAGGGAGGCCACTTAGTAGCTTTGCTACACTTTTGTTTTGAAAAATGGATTTAGTTTGACATTCTTGAGTATGATTTGATGAACAAAATATATATATATATATATATGTATATATTTATTTCAAAATGGTTGAAGTGAAATTGAAAATATAACTCTTAAGTTTTGTGTTAAGTGATGGTTTTCAATTATTGAAATGAAGCAATTTTTTTGGATAATTAGAGTGTCTAAAATGAAAATAAAATTGAAATAACTTGAAATAGTTGAACTAGGATAATATTAATTTGCATAATACTCAACTGCATTCTAAGACATATATAACTTACCTGAAATATTCAAAAAGTTAAAATGTAATGTGAATATGTAATTGATGGTTATACAAGAGAAAACTTATGTAATAAAAATGTTAAAACTAAATTTTGCTTAATAGAAATGTTGTAATAAAATGTAAATTTGTATAGTACTCAATTATGCTTAGAATCATCAATAAAACTTACCTGGAAAAAGTTTGAATGTGACGAGAACATGTAATTGAGTAGTATACGATATAAAATGTAAGTAAAAGGATTTCCAAAAGAGAAATTTATATGGTTTTGAATTAACTGTTGTATCTGGTACTTTGTATTTTGAATCTATTTTTCCCTTTCTATTACTCTTATTCTCCTATCTCGTTCCTTTTCGGGATGAAAAGTTTTGAGTGAGGGAGAGTATAACGACCCATAAATTTTAGCGATTTTAATAACGTAATTGATAAAATTTATCATGAAAATTAAACAATAAAATTTGCAATGAAAATTTGATATTTGGAACATGTCTATGTAAACGTAGCAAGTGTCAGATTTTCGTCAGAAATATGGAGGTTTGTTTGGTTGTGAAATTTCAATTTAAAACTTAAAAATCAGTAAATTTGATGGAAATAAAATATTTTTAAAATATGAATATTTTTACATAAGAAAAATGCAAAACCATTTTCTGAGTGAGATGCCATATTTCATTTCGTCAAATTTGGACTACTCTAGCTCCGATTATATTATTTTCGATGCTTTAGCAACGGTTTTGGCAGCGAAATTTGAGTTTTGATAAGTGGGTGTGTCTCTCATATCTGTATACCATTCTGTTCGTCTCGTCGTGTCGATCTTCGTTGCATATTCAATTGTGCATTTCGGCATTCGGTACACAACAAAATATACGAAACGGTTAGCCATACCGGTACCCATTTTGAGCCATTTTCGTTTCCTTATGGCCGCTCAATTATTCATCGTGAGAAAAAATAGGCACTAGCTTTTATTGTTTCCAAAAATCAATATTTGACCTTCACTATTCCCACTGTTCAATTTATATTATTCTGCTTTGTGCCATCTTCATTCTCTCCTCTTCATTCTCGTTTTTGTACTTGCAATTTTATAAGAAAAAAGAATATATCATATAAAGCTTTTATATAATCTGAAGCTTGCATATATTGAGTTTGCACATCCTCTTTCCTTTAGAACCCGACCCCGTGTCTCACCCTCTTTCTTCCGCCCATCTCCACTGCTAACCGCCCTTCGACCTCAAACCCTTACAACATTTTCCACCCTCCCAATCTTTGCAACTCACCTTGCTTCACTCCACTTCATCACATATAGCCACTAGACCAGCCGCATACACCTTCGAGTCACCCAAACCAGAGGATTCAACTCCCAAACCCGACACCTACATCCATCGGCCCACAGCCTCCACCATCCAGCCTTCCACCGAACCCACATGATAGAATAGCTCGTCCCGCCACCATCCCTCCTCTCAGCCTCGCAACACCCTGATCGACCACTTTACAGCCGCATCAACTCCATTGCCGAGCACAGCCCGAGCACACACACCCGAAACCATTCCTTCCTCCAACAGCCTTGCACCATGGCTCACAATCCATCTTCCACTTTCGAGCCTATCTTTTCCCATCCGCACCTAGTAGCACCTGTCCTCCACTTTCTCGCTACTCGCACTCCACCTTGCTGTCCCTCCGCCATATATGCAGCAATTCCAACACCTAGGCTCCTCCCTAACCGAAGCACTTCCTATTGTCAGCCGAGCAACTACCAGAAGCCGACTTTCTCTTGACATGCCTTCCGTCTTAACTTGAGCCCGAGCGTAGTAGCCTGCACCATTCCCTTGACCGAGTAGCGGCCCTCTCTTTTATATATAAAAAAAGAAAGAAAAGTAAAGGTATATATATTATATGTGTGTGTGTATATATATATATATATATTTGATTCTGGAATTCTAGTCCATCTTGATGTGCTTTCCAACCGTCGAATTTTACGCAGCAGCTTCTAGCTTGTCGCTGTCTCGCTTGTTCGTGTTTGTACCCATGTGCATGTCCGTGTCTCTTTCTTGTTCTTGTTGCTTCTTTATCCTCAAAAGGTGAGTGATCACTCATGATTAACATTCATATGCTTAGTAAATTTTGTTTCACATGAAATGATGATTTAAATATATTTTTAAATTTGAATTGGATAGTGATTTGATCGTTGAATATGATATGTTAATATTTAAAATTGATTATCTATGTTAATTGACATATGACACCATAACATGTTATATATATATATATATATATATATTACATTTTAAATTGTTAGTTATGATCCATGCTTGTAATTGATATGTTACGGGTTTTTTATTATGCTATTGTTCTCACACTGCAAGTTTCATGTTACTTTATTAAATCCCTATGGGTTAAAACGATACATACCCAAACGATATTATAGATTAGCGGAAAATCATTATGGGTTGTAATGATAAACCCAAGCGATTTTATTGATTTTTAAATTGTGGGATTGCGGGCTGAAATGATATATACCCGTAAAATGTCAAATTATTGCGGATTGAAATGATAAATATTCGTATCACTTGACCATAGGATAGAAAACTATATACAGACACCGTTGGTCTATTTTTAAATGATTTCTAAATTTTTGAAAAGGGGAAATATATTTGTTTTAATAAATATTGATTTTCTAAATATAATATAAGGTTTTTATTTTAATATGTGTGTAAATTTAGATTTTTAAAATATATATTATAAAATTTTAAATTTATAAGTTTAGTTTTGAAAATGCAAGTTTTAACATTTTTCTTATATTTTATTATTTTTAAATATATAAAATAATATTTAATAAAATAAATTTAATAATAAGATTTAATATAATAAAATTTAATATAATAAAATTTAATTTAATCATTATATATATAAGATGTTTAAGTATTTACTAAAATTATATTAATATTTTAAAAATAGATTTTGTAATAACTTTATTGAATTGAGGTTGGAAAGATGAGTTGAAATTGATTTGAAATTTTATTTGTTTAAGAATTGAGTTTAAATAAGAATTGATTTGAACTTATCTCTTTGAGATTTTAATGATATGATAACTGGATTTTGATTAAAGCCGATTAAAAGAATATTTTCAAATTTAAATAAAATTGAAATTAAATATTTAACATTGATTTAAATTTAAAATTTGAGATTTTATTTAAATGTTATAAAAAAATGATTAAGTGAATCTTTTCAAATTTAAATTAAATTAAAGTTGAATTTTCAAATATAAATGAAATTTATCAAATTGAGTTATTATAAATTGTTTAAATATTTAAACCTTGGAACCTATTGAATTAGAAGTGGTTTAGATTTGCAGTTCAAACTTGGATTTGAAATTGGTATAAATTAAAATGGTTTTGATGAGAATTTGAAGTGAACCTATAACCTTTTTAATTGAAATTGTTGAACCAAGATTGATTTGAATTGATTTGTGAAATTGGAAGAAACGATTCTAATTTGTAACCATTATCGATATAAACTCTTTTTAATATATAAACTATTTTTAATATATAAACTATTTTAATCTATAATATATCTTTAATATAAACTATTTTAATCTATAACCTATTTTTAATATATAAACTATTTGAATCTATAACTATTCCAATATATAAACTACTTTCAATATTCCAACTTTTGGAACTATTATGATTTAAAGTGAATAACGATTTCGAAAGTGATATGATTTTGAAATGAATATGATATTTTGATATGAGGTATGAACTGTTTGAAATGAAGATGTCCACGGTGTGAAATAAGCATTTGGTTGTTAAAGAGATGGAGATCGTATATTTTCATACTCTCTGCCAGTACCGAAAACCACTTTAACAACTGTGTACATGGTGGCGAATCCAGAACAAAGTAGGATGTGTTGGATCATAGGTTTTGATTGCTAACATGAAATAACAATTCATGAATCTACGACTATGACAACATCCAGACTCAACTACTCAAAGTATGGTTCGTATAGTTATATGTTTTAATAAGATTCATCAAATGTGTATATAAAGTCATCATTCACATTCAAATAAACATGCATGCATATTTTAATCGAATTCAAAATAAACACACATTCTTTAATGTACTGAACCAGTGGTTATATTTTTATATAACATGGACCAATCAACTAAACACACTTGGTCAGTCAATTGAGTCTGCGCATGAAAAGTGTGCACTTTTTGAATTCAGTCGACTGACCAAACACTTTCAGTCGACTAAATCCTGTAATAGTCCAATATTATGAAAAGACACTTCTCATTATCAAAGGATATCTTTTTTCTTAAGCGTTGCATCTGTTAGCTTTTCATAGAGAACTCTTAGCAGAGGATGTAGCTCTTGATACACTATAAATGCACTCAAGTTTCAATGATCAAATAATCTAATTCTCTCATCTCTTTCGATCTAACGTGCGTTGCATTCTTGATCTATTGCTTACATAATTTTGTGCAATCATGCTTACAATTCCACTTTCATATTCTATAAGCAATTATATTCTTCCTATTCTTCATATACACACAATTATAAACATCATTCTTGAGGAAAAGGTTATAGGAAGGTTGTACTGCAAGTAAAAAATCTGTGTTATCTAGAACACACAAAGTCAAGACAATCTAATTTGGAATAAAGTCCTGTTCGGTGGCTCAGGCGATCAAGTCATGTTCTGTTGCTCAGAGGGAAAGTCCTGTTTGGTTGCTCGGACGGTGTAATACATGTTTCTCTGGGTTAAGTGAGGGTTGCTAACTTTAATTCCAGAAGAAGTCTGGAACTGGTCGTAGAACGAGAGTTCGAACCAGTATAAAAATTCCTGGTGACATTTTACTTTACTACTATTATTTTCCAAACTAGTTATTTATTATATTCGATATTACTTGATCCCATTGCATAGCATATTCATTTGGTATCAGAGCAAGGCCATCATTTAACCGTAACATAGTTATCTGATTTTTTTTAATATGGAAAACAACACCAGCACTACTACTAAAACTATCTTTCTTGAAGGTCAATCTGCTACAAGACTGCCTCTATTTAATGGAATGAACTATAACCATTAGGCTATTAGAATGAGAATTTATATACAAGAAAGTAGTTGTGAAACCTGGAACATTATGTAATCTGAATATACTACACCTACTACTGAATATTCAAGATGGCCTATCACACAGAAAATGGATGCTGTTGCAAATGCTAAGGATATGAATATGTTATATTGTGCATTAAACAAAAATGAGTTTAATAGAAAAGCATGTGTAAAACTACTCATGAAATTTGGTATACACTTAAAGTTACATATGAAGGTACTAACATATTAAAACCGAGTAAAATTTCTGTTCCCAAAAATCAGTTCCAGAATTTCAAAATGAAGCAAAATGAGATTATAAGTGAAATGTACTCTAGATTTCAAGATTATATCATTCTTTGATAGCATTATAAGTAATTTATACGGATTTTGACATTGTTTCAAAAATCCCCAACTCTTTAATGGATAAGTAGGAACGAAAAGTCTTAGCGATCGAAGAAGCTAACAACATTTCAACCATAAAACCAGAAGAGTTGATAGGAAATCTAATGTCTTATGAAGTTAATTTCCAGGTAAAACGAGTACATGCTTAAGATAAGAAGAATATAGCATTTCAGGTAGAAAAGGATGAATCGGATTCAGATGAAGAAGATATGGCATTCATTGCTAAAAATTTCAAAAAGTTTTTAAATTTGGAAAGAGCAAAAAATTTAGAAATAACAAGAATAGCACCAGCAACATTAACAACACCAACAAACCATCATCATCTGCATTAGAATGTATTGAATGCCACAAGAAAGCCCACATCAAGAAAGACTATCCTGAGAAAAAGAAATACAAACATAACACAAGAAAGACAGTCAAGAAGAACGCTTTCTCTGTCGCTTTGGATGATTCAGAATCATCTTCATTATCAGATAGCGACTTAGATAGTGATGTAGAACAAGTAAACATATGCTTTATGGCCATAAAAGATGACGTGAGTGATCTAACTTTTGACGATCTATTGGAAATAAACTCAAAATTAATTGATAAGCTAAAAGACATCAAAAGAAAATACAAAGAATCTCTTGAAAAATTGAATAGAATTGAAATCGAAGTGGATATGCTAAGAGATGAGAAATAAATCTTAGTAGAAGAACTTGAAGTTACTCAAAAATCTTGTTCTAATATGACATCTCAACTCTCTATGTTAAGTCAAGAGATAGAAACTCGGAAAGAAAAAAAATGATGCTCTACCAATTGAAAATCATGATCTTAAAGCTAATGTCAAAATTTTAGAATTAGATAACTCTAGCCTTAAAACAAAGTTAGATGATATACTAAAATGTCTTAGTTTTAATAAAGGCAGGGAATATCTTTCCAAAATTATAGAAAATTCACAAAATGCTTCAAATAAAAGAGAACTAGGATATAAGCAATCTTCTAAAGTTATTCCAATGAAAAAGAATTTTTCATATAAAAGGAATAATAATAAAGTTGAAAAACCTAGTTCAAAAATTTCAAATTTTTCTAAATCAATTAAAATTTGGGATCCTAAAACAAATAATTCTTTGATTAGAGATAAGTATATATAATCTTTTATAAAAAATGTTCATAAAATCAAAGATTTTATTTTAAAAAGGAATTCTGAACCCTCTTTGATTTCGCTTCCTAAAACCCAACTCTTAGGACCCAAAAAAATATTGGGTACCAATGTTAATTCTATATTTTGCAGGTACCACCAAAATAGAGAGGAAAATGGACATTAGATAGTGGTTACTCAAAACACATGATAGGAAACAAAGGATGTTTACTAACAATGAAATATTTAAGCATTGATCATGTGTTCTTGTTTTGTATGCTAAATTTCTGATTTATCATCATTTGTATCTTTAATATATGATATGTGTCTTTGTTACTGTTCATATAATATTTGATGCTTTGAGAACTCCCATTTATGTCGTTGACAAAGTGGGAGAAAAGATTAATTATTTACAGGAATATATAGCACAGATTCAAGGGGTGAAAATTATAGCACAATTGGAGGAATATAATCAGGGGGAGAGATAAGTCAACAAAGCTTGTAGAAGATTCTTCAATAGAAAATGGAGTTGTCATCAACAAAAAGAGAGAGAATGTTGGATCATAGGTTTTGATTGCTAAAGTGAAACAACAATTCACGAATCTGCGGCTACGACAACATATGGACTCAGGGACTCAAAGTATGGTTCGTATGGTTATATGTTTTAACAAGAGCCATCAAATGTGTATATAGACTCTAGTTTAGTGCTTTGTTAAAATCTTTCCTCAAGAATCATCAATCACATTCAAATAAACTTGCATGCATATTTTAATCGAATTCAATATACACTCACATATTCTTTAATGTACTAAATCGGTAGTTATATTTTTATATAACATGGACCAGTCAACTGAACACACCTGGTCAGTCGACTGAGTCTGTATTCAGTCGACTGACCAAACACTTTCAGTCGACTGAATCCTATAATAGTCCAATATTATGAAAAGGCACTTCTCATTATCAAAGAATATATCCTTTCTCAAGTGTTGCATCCGATAGCTTTTCATAGAGAACTCTTACCAGAGGATGTACCTCTTGATACACTATAATTCACTTAAGTTTCAATGATCAAGTAGTCTAATTCTCTCATCTCTCTTGATCTAACATGTCTTGATTCTATTGCTTGCATAATTCTATACAATCATTACTTACAATTCCATTTCCATATTCTATAAGCAATTCTAATCTTCCTATTCCTCATACACACATAAATATACACATCGTTCTTAAGGAAAAGATTATAGGAAGGGTGTACTACAAGTGACAAATTCGTGTTATCTAGAACACACAAAGTCAAGACAATCTAGTTTGTAATAAAGTCCTATTCGGTTGCTCGGGCGATCAAGTTTTATTCTATTGCTCAGGCGGTGTAATACTTATTCCTCCGAGTTAAGTGAGGGTCGCTAGCTTTTATTCCAGAAGGAGTCTGGGACTGGACGTATAACAGAAGTTTGAATGAGTACAAAAATTAGTATAAAAATTCATCGTGTTATTTTAATTTACTGCTATTATTTTCCACACTAGTTATTTATTATATTCCATATTACTTGATCCTATAGCACAATCACTTTCATTTGGTATCGGAGCATCTTCAGGATGGTTGGCGAACGATTTTGTACGAGGTATGAATGTGGCCCTTACCCCCTCGAGTCAGCTTAATATGACTAAAACAAGCGCTATATCAGGCCAAGTGAGGTCGCTCCTCTAATCGGACATGCTTCTTCTGTACTATATCTGTTACTTTGTGATTGATTTGGTGGTGACGTTCGATTCGATATAGGAGTGTGTTCCGAGGTGGGCGGTAGTAGCTGCTATCCGTTACCCCCAATATATGAGTGCAAACGGTAGAATCCTACCCTGACATTGCCTCGCATGCCTTCTAATATGCCTTATCGTTCCCACTACGAGTTTGGTTTGTGCCATACACTATGGAGTGCCCTCTGATAGCCCTTCAGTTTACGAGGAATTACAATACTGTATGGACTACATCATTTATATAAAAATGTGTTAAGGGTGATACAGGTAATGCCTTAACGCTATTTTAATACTTTACTTTACTGTAGACATTATCTATGTAGCGTATTGTATTATGTATGTAAATAGATTTATGAATCCTTAAAGGTTGGGAATCCCAAACATCCTTTAAGTTATATTGCATTTTCACCTTGACATTTCAGTTGAGTTGATTTACTTGCATAAGAATGTTAATCCTGACTCGAGTGTTTTGTGTTTTGCTTTATGCCTGGGTCATACTAAGTTTCACAGCAATTGAGACTCACCTTTGGAGCTTGGAGCTTTGCTTGGAGATCTATCTTTATCTATTCAGCTTTTCTGTTATTTCAGTAATTTCCAGTTGTTTGTGTTCATACTTGTCATTTGCTTTTGTATTATGGACCTCTTTGTACTTAAGATTTCTATTGTGTTTTGTTTCAAACTCTGATGTTTTATAGTAGCTTCATGAACTACTATTTATCTATTTCCGCTGCTTATTGTTGTAATACTCAGTGACTGTGATTCTGTGATTGATTTATTTACTGTATATGCTAAGTTTTGCCGAATATAAATTAGAAATATATCGTTTTATGCAATTCAAGTCTAACATGTGTAGATTATTGTCGATTCGAATGGTTCGAAATAGCAGGTCGTTACAAAGATTAAATAAGGAATAATTATAATTAACTTGATTTAATCGAGGTTAATTATTATTTAATCGACCTTCAATGAGTAATTAATTGATATTAATTAATATTCAATTATTAATAAAGGTTTTAGATTAGTATTTAATAATTAATAATGGGTTAATTATAGGTTTAATTTGTAAATAAGTTATTTATAAAGGTTTAACTATTTATTAATTTATAATTAAATTAAGTTCAAATTTAATAAATTATGATTTAGCAAGAGTTTAACTTGTAATTAATCATTTCTAAAGGGAGTTTTAAGTTTTAAATTATTTGTTCTTGGGAATAAAACTATTTTAAAGGTACTTCTTCCCAAAGATGGTTTTAAACACAAGGGATTCAAATGTCAATAGCATTATGTAGAAAAAGAATTGTGAATGAGTTGTGTAAATGGTTTGATTGTGTGGACATGTGTTAGCAGAATAAATTCTCGTTATGTTGTAAGTTGATTATATGATTGTTTGGGCATCTGTTCATAAAATAAATCCTCATTCTGCTATAATATAATTGTTTATTACATGAACATATATTTCGTAGAAGAAATTCCAATTTTGTTCTAAATAATGAACTATTTGGGCATCTATTTAGCATGACAAATCACCATCCTGCTATTATGTTAATTGGGCATGTATATGCCAGTTAGTTTATATTGACATGTTATTCTCTAATTTGGATATGAGTTGTATTTACATATATGTTGACATATGTAAATAAATGGTTAAGTGACTTGAAAGTGAAATTGATGTTAAATGGCAACTTAAGTTACTACCATTGGGATTTCTAAGCTCTTTTTGAATTTGTAAAGTACGGTTTCAATTAACTTTGATTCTTTAATCAAATTGGGTGTAAGTTTATAAACGATTTTGAAGTTACATTTTTAATTTATAAAGGTATTTATAAACAATAACTTGTTTATAAAGTGGATTCTGCTAAGTAAAAAGGTTTATTTAAAGTGATTTAAAAGGATGAGTTGCAAAATATATTTTTAAATGATTTTTCTTAAAGAAGATTTATCAAGGGTGTTTTAAATAAGGAAATGTCTTATAAATGATTTTAGAGGTTTGCAAAGAGGTTTGTAAAATTGACTTGTAGACATATAAAATTGTTTTATAAATTGACTTTGAAAATTTATAAGAGTTATGAAGTGAGCTTTTAAAAATGGAACTATTATAAAGGATAAGGGGTTAGATTTTATAGTATGTAATGTTGGAAAAAAGGAAATTTGAAAGGAGAAAATTTGCCAATGTTCTAGTAATATACTTATACCGTTGACATAAATATATAAATGTTTTCCAAGTGTAAAAGGGATGTTAGGGGTTTTGGGAATAGAGTTTTGAAGAGATCTTTTGATCTATTTTGCAAAGTATTTTAATTAATTGAAGATTAATTAATAAAGGTTTGGTGGATCCCACATGGAATTAAACTCATGTTTGAATGATTTATTATTTGATAATTAAATAACCGACTATTAAAATATGGACATAAATGTAATTTTAGAAGTACCTAGGAGAAACACATGAGTTATATGGCTCAGTCATCCCCAAAGATGTTGTACTATGCGTATAAATCTCATTTCTTTCTTCTAAGGTAAATAATAAGGAAACCCATCCACAAATGGTTAGGAGGTGACTCCGCTCTTATCTTTAATTTGCTTATTTCCTAAAGAACTGGGGTTGTGTTTACCGAAAACTACCGGAGTTGTTTCAAAGAGACGGGGATCAGATATGTTATTCGAAAAATACTTCGATCCTACTCAAGTTTTTTGAACTAAAAAAATCATGAATAGTATGGAATCGAAGATGGATTATTGAAGTGCAAGAGCTATTTTCTACTAATCCTGAGGGTAATTCCAAAATGAATGTAGTAGAGGTAGTGCTTTCTATTTCGTTCAGACCCAGAACAAACATGTATGGATGAATGCTGGCACTACATTATTGCCTGAAGGGCGGTGTTAAAATTCCAAATGGGATTTCTATTCAAAAGTTAAGCGTAGTCTCAAGCCTCATCAACCGGGAATGACTAAAATCAAGGGTGATGCAGCAAGGCTAAGTGGGTCGCTCCAATTAGGATATGTCATCACCTTTGTACATGCGTCTACAATTTTATGGATTGGTTGTGCATGCGATCCCAATAAAAAAGGGTTGCAAAGAAACCAGGGTGATGACATATTCAGTACTGCCCAGTAAGGGGTAGGCCAATCTTGTGTTGGCAGGGGATCCTAGCAAGGTCCTCGGTACATTTTCTAGACATGTACCTTGACAGATGGTACCTCGATGCATTGTCATAGTATGGAATATGTTCTCCAATAAGGGTCGTACGTTTTAAATTGTGCCTAAATATGTTGGAATGTGAGATGCATGTATTTTAGCTATTTTATATATGTACATTGAACCTTTAGACATTATTATAATATCACTAGATTTTTAGTAAAAAGTGTTTTTGTTATCGTAAGGTAAAAACCTGTTTTCGTTTATATGCGGTGTGGTCTTACAAGCAATTTTTTCTTTTAAAAGGGTTTTGAACACAATAATCTCGTTGTTTGAGTTTACTCATACCAGATCCATGTCCAATCCAAAGTTCAATTTTCTTTTCCTAAAACTCTTAGGTGCTTAAATTTTTATGAGTAGTCAAGTAGTTCAGATTTCTCACGGACGCTTTTGGAAGAGCTTGGAGCAGAAGGCTTCATTGATAGCTAATTATTATCTTGTTTTATCTACATCATATATATTCTATATATGATATGTAGGGACAGACAGTTTAACTATCCCATGGAAGAATTTTTAAGAATCTGATGTATCATTTTGGAAATAAATTTGTAAAGTATTATGTTGATTAATATATGTTATTCCGCTGCATCGTGAGATTTTATGATTGTTGGTTTCTTCTTATCTGTTTTATCTTCTTCGTTCAACCCTAACGATCGGTTTTTCTAACACTTGAATGCTCGGCACGTAATATAATGGCATATTACTGTCAATTTTTGAGGGTTTTGAAAATCCGGTTCATTACCTTTTAGTATTAGAGCATAAGGTTAAGTGAGAACCTTGGCCTTTATGGGGTAAACTCATTTTTGTGAGACCCTAGATTGAGTATGACTTTTTTATATATAAGAGCACATATTTGTTACTGATATACAAATGTTTTATGTTGTGCTTATTTTTTTATTGAGTGGTTTAAGAACTCTGGATGAGATATGCGACACCACGATGTTGATAGGGGTTCCTAAACACTTGAACAAGGAAAAATGACACGATATTGTTTTGAAATTGGATAAATGAAATAAATTTACCTAGAAATATATTTTTTATATAAAGAATGATTTCAAAAATAGTATAGTTTTTTGAGGTATTATTGTTAGAAGATAATCATATTCTATTATTTTCATTTAGGGTTTGTTTAGTCATTCTCGTCCTGTTTGAGCATTGACTATTGTTAATATGTATAGGTAGCTGCCCTTTTTAAGATTTGGGTTGGGTAAGTAGAAATAGGGAAAACATTGAAGTGAACACCTTGTGAATTAAGTTTCATAATTTGACTATAAGGAGTTCGATTGCTAATGTGGGGTTAAATTTGATTTAATAAAAATGTTTATTAAAAGATAGAATATTTGAATTAAATATTTGAAAAATGTTTTATAAAAGTTGATTTATAAAATGGATTTATAGGAATGTGTCTTGAAGTAATAAGAGTTTAATTTATAATTAATCATTTTAAAAGGGAGTTTTAAGTTTTTAATTCCTTGTTTTCGAGAATCAAAATTGTTTTAAAAGGCACTTCTTTCCAAAAATGGTTTTGAACATAAGGGATTCAAATGTCGATACCATTAAGTAGATATACAATTGTGAATGGGTTATGTAAGTGGCTTGATTATATGGAAATGTGTTAGTAGAATAAATTCCCATTCCGCTATAAGTTGATCGTTTGGACATCTGTTAGCAAAATAAATCCCTATTCTGCTATAGTGTAATTGTTTATTATGTGGACATATGTTTAGTAGAAGAAATTCCAATTTCGCTCTAAGTAGTGAATTGTTTGGACATCTACTTAGCAGGATAAATTACCATCCTGCTATTAAGTTATTTAGACATGTGTACGCCAGTTAGTTTATATTGACATGTTATTCCCTGATTTGGATATGAATTGTATATATATATATATTGACTTATGTAAATAAATGGTTAAGTGAGTTGAAAGTGAAATTGATGTTAAACGGTAATCTAAATTACAACCATTGGGATTACTAGGCTCTTTTTGAATTTATAAATTATGGTTTTCAATTAACTTCATTTCTTTAATCAATTTGGGTTTAAAGTTTATAAATGATTTTGAAGTTACATTATTATTTTATAAAGGTATTTATAAATAATAACTCATTTATAAAAATAGGTTTTACTAAGTAAAACGGTTTATTTAAAGTGATTTAAAAGGATGAGTAGCAAAAGATATTTTGTAAAGGATTTTTCTTAAAGAAGATTTATTAAGAGAAGGGAAATGTTTTACAAATGATTTATAGGTTTGTAAAGAGGTTGTATAAATTGACCTGCAGACTTATAAAAGTGTTTTATGAATTGACTTTAGAAATTTATAAGAAATGTGAAGTGAGCTTTTAAAAAGAGAATTGTTATAAAGGATAAGTGGTTGGGTTTTATGGTAAGTAATGTTTGAAAAAAAGGAATTTGAAATGATGAAATTTACCAAATGTTCTGGTAATATACTTATACCATTGAGATAAGTTTATAAATATTTTTCAAGTGTAAAAGGGATGTTAGGGGTTTTGGGAATTGTGTTTTGAAGAGACCTTTTGATCAGTTTTGCAAAGTATTTTCACTAATTAAATATCAATTAATAAAGGTTTAGTGGATCCCTTATGGAATTAAACTCATGTTGAATGATTGTTTATTTGATAGTTAAATAACCGACTCTCAAAATATGGACCTAAACATAACTTTGGAAATATCTGGAAGAAATACGCAAGTTATATGGCACAGCCATCCACAATGATGTTATACTATGTGTATAAATCTCAATTCATTCTTCTAGGTTAAATAATAAGGAAATCCTTCCACAAACGGTTAGGAGGTGAACTCCGCTCTTAACTATTATCTGCTTATTTCCTAAAGAACCAGGGTTGAGTTTACAAGAAATTATCGAAAGTTGTTTCGAAGTGACCGAGATCGGATATATTATCGGAAAACCACTTCGATCTAGCTCAAGATTTCGAAATAAAGACATCTTGAAGAGCATGGAATTGAAGATGGAGTTTTGATGTACAAAGCATCTTTACTACTAATCCTGAAGTTGATTCAAAAATGATGTAGTAGAGGTAGTGCCTTCTGTTTCGTTTAGACCTAGAACGAACTTGTACGGATGAATGCTGGCATTGTATTACTGTCTGGAAGTGTAACGACCTGCCTTTTTGGATGTTTTAAGTAGACACATATGCCAGACTCAAACCATTCAAAAGGGAAGATTTTTAGGGGGTAAATAAGAAAAAGAGAAGAAATAAAACCAGTACTGAATCTTGTAGCGGATTGAAAAAATATAATAATCATATAACAGTTCATGGAGCTATTTTATAAATACATTTGATTATTCATTCACAACACTAAAATCAGAATTACATAAACAGAAACAAATAAATAAATGCAGCGGAACAACATGATGCAGTGGAACAAATAATAGATAATGATAGTGCAATCTTCGTCTTCGTCCTTCAGAAATAAGGTCTTCAACCCTGAAATACTCAGGCTGATCCGAGCGAATTGAAAAGACAAAATACTCGAGTCGGAACCAAAAGATATTACGCAAGTTAAATCAATAGTAAATAAATACTAGTGTAACGGCGTCGGAAATGTTTACGGGGTTTGATATCCCCCATCCAGTGTCTAACGTGGGTGCAGTAACTTAAGATATGTTCGGTATTCACATCTCCTAAGGATCCATTAAATTATCTACTATGTAGTACAATACGTTATTACAATTTGTCTACATTAAGTATAAGTAACAAAATAGTGTTAAGGCGTTACCCATATCCTCATTAACACATTTTATATATTCCCACAGTCTATACAATGTCGTAAGCTCCACCAAACCGATGGTTTGTCCAAAGGACACCCCATAGGTACGGTACAAAACAAATTCTTAGAAGACGCTCTAGGGCATGTAAACATGGCACTCGAGGTAACGCCAAGGTAGATTTACCAATTGCAGTACCAGGCTGGTGGTAAAGCATAGCAGCTACTACCGCCCACCTCGAAACACACTCCCATAATCAAAAATCAAGGGGTGGCCACCAAAGCATCCCAAAGTCAAAATATGGTATCGAAGAAGCATGTCCGATCAGAGGAATGACCTCACTTGGCCTAGGTATAGCTCCTGTTTTAGTCATATCTAAGCTGACTCACAGAAGTCAGGGTCAGGTTATACCTTACACAGAAATTGTTCGCCAAACCATCCTACTTTATTTCTGGAATCTCCACCATGTACACAGTTCTTAAGGTGGTTTTCGGTATTGGCAGAGAGTATAACAATAACCGATCCCAGTTTCTTTAATAAACAAATTCTTATTTCACAACGGATGATTCTTTTACATTTCAAAAGTCAATTCACAATTTATATCAAAATGTCATATTCAATTTCAATCATATCCCTTTCGAAATCATATTCACTTCAAACTATATTCACTTTCAAAATTATTCACTTTCAAATCATATTAACTTTTGAAACTCACATTCATTTTGAAATTATTGATAAGTTCTGTTAATATATTCTTTATTTCAAATTCATCTTTTCACTCAAATATGTCATTTCACAGAAAGGTATCAGTTCAAAATCTCAACTTAGGTTGCATCATCATAAAAAATTTAAATATAAATACTTCCACTTTACATGATCTGCAATTTTAGAAAAATTTAGGTAGTCCTAGATAGTTTTAATAGTTTTTAAAAATAGTTTAAATAGATTGAAAAGTTTAAATAGTAAAATAGTTTAAATAGAGTTAAATTTGATTTAATTAGATTTAAAAATGATTTTTATAAATTTAAAATAGATTAAATGGATTTAAATTATTTAAATAGATTTAAATAGATATGATAGATTTAAATTCTATTAAGTAGATTTAAAATGGATTAAATAAATTTAAAATAGATTAAATGAAGTTAAATTATATTAAATAGATTTTAAAATAGATTTAATAGTTTAATATTGGTAAAATAAATTAAATTGGATTAAATAGGTTATAATAGATTAAAATGAATGAAAATAGTTTTAAATTGATAAAATAGTTAATTTAATTAAATAATTTAAATTAGTTTAAACATATTTCAAAGTTATATCCAAACATTTCAATAACTCAATTCTGATAAATTCATTTATTTTTGCCACTTCAACTTTGAAATTCCAATTTAAATCCTTCGAGCAATTCATTCAATCAATTTCAATTTCAGCAATCATATACGAATTATCGAAACTAATTCATTTTATATAAATCAACTTCTATTTCAAAATACTAGTTAACTGAATTCAAAATTTTAAAATTCCAAAAATCAGTTAATTTAATCAATCCGGTGTCCGTATATAATTTTCTACCCTAGGGTCAAGTGATACGATTATTTATCATTTCAATCCTTAATTTAAAATTTTACGGTTATATATCATTTCAAACCGCAATCCCGAATTAAATAAAAATCCATAAAATCGCTCGGATTTATCATTTCAACCCATAATGATTTTTCCCTAATCTGTAGATCATTCGAGTATGTATCATTTCAACTCATAGAGAACTTGCAGTGTTAAAACAATATAAAATACAACATCCAGTGATCCAATATCAACAATCAAATATTCATCAAATCATCATCCAAATCAATTCATAAACATCAATAGATAAGGATAATTAATAATAGGTATTAAACTGATAGATTAAAAATTCAATATTAAATTAAATGATGATTAAATGAAATAAAAGTCAAATTTAACCAGAATGACAATTTAACATATCAAAGAGAAATCGGTAAATTTCTAATCACATCATAAATTTAATTGAACTAACATAAGATAATCTAGTAGTTGTGAGCGGGTTAAGACACTCACCTTTGAATTCAAATCGATTTGGAGTTCAAAATAAGCTCCAAATTTGTACGTCTCTGAATTCGACCAAACCATCTTTAAAATGTCAAAAATTTCGGTAGGATCCTAACAAAACAAACTGCGCGTGAATTGGACCTTATGCAAACGTTATGTACATTAGAACGATTGAATTTTGAAATTTAAAAAAAAATGCACGTACACACCTAGGCCACGTCATCAGTAACGCTCAGACAACCCTACCTTGCATGTAACGACCCGTAAAATCTCATAATTAAATTTGTTAAATTAGTACGTTTTGGTAATTAAAACTAATTATTAAAAATTGAAAATGAAATTCCCATAATGAAATGATGTAAAATTGTTATACTTGGCTATAGAATTAATATAAGAAAACCAATGTAAACATTGGTTTAATAAATGAAATAGTATGAAATAAATGACCATTGAATAAAATTTGAGTTATGTAAGAAATAGTAGTATTTGTGTGTAAATAATGAATTCATAAATGTAAATTAAAGGTTATAGTAATGGTTGTAAGTTACTATTTAATTGGTCAATTAATTTAGCTATAAATGTTATATTTGGGTATAAACTGAATATAAGTAAATAAGGGTAAGTATGGTGTAAATAAATGAATTTGTATAATTAATGGTAATTGAATGAATTCATATTACGTAAGTAATTATAATAATGAGTTAAAAATAATAAACTTAAGTGTAAATTACGGTAACAATCATCATAAATTACGTATATTATTAGTATATGAAATTAATTGGAAATCGGTTACATTTAAATGAAAGTAAATATTGATTAGTGTGAGTGAGGACGGTAATCGTAAAGTATGAATGTAATAAAATAAATGGAAATGTATATTTTATTCATAGATAAAATAAAGGAATGAAACCAAGTTGAATAAATTAATTGAGGTTTTAATTATAATAAATGTATATATTTGACAAATTCGATATAATTGAAACAACAGTTAATACAAAGGAAAGATGGAAAATTAAAAATATTAATGTAATGAAAGACAAACAAATATTAACTAGGTTTATAGAGTAATAAAAGACTTAATAAAAAGGATTAGAATTGAACCAAATCGGTTATTTGGAATTAATTATAATTAAATGGAATTCAATTCGCAATAAATGAAGTTAAATACTGTGATAATTGATATTCGGATGAATTAGGAAATTATTGATGTATTAGTATATAAACCAATTTTAATATTACCTATGAGATGATAAATTAATAATTGATTTCATAACTAGGTTGAGAAATCAAATAAATGGATTTATTGGAATTTCAATTGATAATTAATGAATTTATTAAAATTGAAGTTACGAAAATGGGTAAATTAATTAACTTTGAATTGATATCTAAATTACTTAAAGTATTGTAATTGTTTAAGAAATCAAAAATGATAAGATTTGTTAATTTTTGAATTGGAATTTGAAAATTTTGATTTAATTGATTTAATATTTATTTATTTAATTAACTAAAATATAACCACTTTGGCCACTGACTTGGATTTCGACGAAACTAGTTTCATCGGATCCATAACAGTGAATTATTGTACGATTTCAAGTTTCGTATCGATCGGACTTGTCGTTTGATCGTATGGGCTCGAAACGCCCAGAAATCAATTTAATTAAAATCAATTGAAATCAATTTGAAATAATTTGATTTTAGCATAACTTCTTTATACAATAGAATTTGGACTTGAAACCTGTTCCATTGCGTTTAAAATATTTAAAAACATCTATTTTGATATATGGATTGACCCATTTTCGTTCCGGAGACAAATGGGCTTTTCGGGCTGTTTATCGTTCAATTTTCCATACCTATCTAGCCCATTCTTTCTATTTTGTTCTACCTATATATATACCGTTGCAAAGCCTAACCTATTTCTTATGTTCATTATTCTGTACATACAATTCCAGTTGCTCTTCCTCATTCCAATGGCAGACAAAGCCAAAATTCCAGTTGCAATTTCAAATAAAATTCAAAGCCAAAAATTCAAATACCTTAAATAATATCGAATTATATATCAATCTGAAGCTCTCGACGAACGCATCTTAGATCTGCAATTTGTTTTTCATTTTGGCTCATCGTTTGTTTAGTAAACGTCGAACTATTCATGGCCATTCATAGCGCCTCGATCAAACTTGTCCGATCGTCGAATCGATTTGTGGGTATTGTAGAGTGGACTGAGGGGGCTGGATCTGAGTCGTTCGTAGGTGAAGTTGACGGTTGGATTTCATGCGAAAATTCATTAGGGTTTTTCACCCTAGGTGGCGACGGCGCCTCAGGGTTTGATCGGAGGTGGTGGAATCACTGCCTAGGGGAGGTGCTCGGTTTGAGGAGAAAGGCGACGTAAGTGGCGTTATTATCGGTCAATGGCGAAGTGGAGGGACGAGTTTTGGGTCTCGGTTTGACTATAGAGAAATTGGATGCGATGAAAGGGGAGCTGACGTGGCATATTACGAGTGGTGAGCCTGCATTGCTTCAATTAATTATATTTTTTATTTCGAATTTAGATTTTAAACATTCTAACGTGCATAACTTTTACATACGAGGTCCGTTTCATGCGCGGTTCCTTGTGTGGGAATCGTATTTTAATTCTTGACATTTTGACGCTGGATCGGATGAATTCTGAACACTGTTTGAATTTTAGTCTTAAATTGGATTCAAATCCAATTTAAATTCAAAGATGAGTATTTTAACCCACTCACAACTTCTAAAATTTATTATGTTTGTTAAATTAAATTTATAAAGTGATTAGAGATTTATTGATTGCTGTCTGGTGTGTTAAATTGTTGTTCTGATTCAACTAGACCTTTATTGCATTCATTTAATTTAATATTGAATTTTAAATTGTCAATATAATACCTATATTGATTATCAGTTATATATTGATGTTTATTTATTAAATTTGATGATGTTTGTGATCAATGCTTAATTGTTGAATTTTATGAATGAATGTTTTGTTTTATATCAGCATAAACTGCAAGTTCATTATGGATTTTATTATTAATTCGGGATTGTGGTTTGAAATCATATATAACCGTAAATTTTAAATTTTGGATTGAAACCATAAATATTCGTATCACTTGACCCTAGGGTAGAGAATTATATATGGACACCGGATTGGTTAAATTAAATGAATTTAAAATCCTTAAAATTTTGAATTTAATAAAGTGATATTTCAAAAAAAAAATGTTTTATATAAATTGAAGTGTCATTGAAAATCAAGTTTTATGTTAAATACGAATTGGTTTAAAGGTATGATTTTAAGAAATTAAATCAAAATTTTAAAAGTCGAATTTGAGATATAAGTAAAATTTGTCAGAATTGCGTTATTTGAGTTGTTGGAAAATATAATTTCTGAAATGTATCAGAACTGGAATAATTTAAAGTGATATTGTGACGAACCGCCCTTCTATTCACAGAAAGACGTATCATCAATAAGAAAGAAAGGGATAGAAATAGAAAAGAATAGTAAGAAAGAACAACAACATCAAAATCTCACAGCGGAACGGAACAAAATATAATACATCACATAACTATTACATAGTTTTACATATATCAGAGTTATACAACATCAATACACATGACAGTCATATATACATCTGCCAATACATACATCCCAAAATATAGCATAAATAGAGGAACTTGATAGATATCTACATACGTCTGGGCTCCTTCTCCAAGCTTCTTCAGAAATCAACAATCCAAAACCTATCACTTGGCTACTCATAAAAATTTGAGTACCCAATAGTTTATGAAAACAAAATATAAACTCCGGGTCAGACATGGGTTAGGTATGAGTAAACGGTTTAAAGTTGTTTAACTTTGAAAAACATTTGAAAATAAAGGTATCACGTAAGACTCCCCACACATAAATACGGGTAAGTTTTTACCTTACGCTAACCAAAACATTTTATAGGAAATCCAGTGATATTATAATAGTGTCTAGGGTTTTCAAGTAAATAGAAAATAGCCGAAATTGTTACATCTATTAAATTCCAGCTACTAGCCACAAAAATAGGTAATACAAATCAAAACCGTAGGGTCTCGTAGGGAAAATGGATTCCAATCAATGGCAGGGCTACTGGGGTACCGCCCGTCACAGTATGTGGCCTAGATCACTGTACCGAGGAGCCACCCTAACTCCCCTGCAACACAAGGCCAGAACCATTCCTTACTGAACAGTCCCGAACAAGATAACCCCGGCAGTTGTTGCAATCAACTGCCCCACACAGCCGAAATAAAAAGGGACATCCAGACAGGGGTATATCTCGTCCTTCTTGGGAATGACCCACCTAACCTTGCTGCGCATCCCCTATTTTAGCCATTCCCGGTTGATGAGGCTTGAGGCTGCGATTACCTTTATAGAACATATCTCTTAGAATGCTCATCATCCGCCTAACGATGTTTTGAAAGCATTCAATCCATACAAGTTCGTTCCGGGTTCGAATGAAACGGAAGGCATTATCTTGTTACACTCATTTTGGAATCACCCTCAGAGTCAACGACAATAACCCTTGCATTCTGAAAGCACCATCTCGATCTTCACTTGAGATTTCACGACCTAATGTTTAATTTGGATCAGTGTGGTTTTCGGATAATCATAAATGACGCCCGATCCCGGTCTCATCAGAATCCAAACGCCATTTTAGAGGCCAAGTTGTTTAATTAATTTAACCAGTTTAATTCAACGACTGAATTTGCATAACATTTATCACAGATAAATCATACACGATCATCATAGATATATCAAGGCATATCATAGAACATCACAGAATATCACCAATAAATATCAGAAACATATATTCTACATACACAATTATCCATAAGCAATCATCTTAAATTCTTATTGTAATTAATTCAAATTTAAATCAATTAACTGGGAATCTCTTAACCCTGTTTAATTAATCATTAATTATCAATCAATTACTTATTCCATTTCATAACATTTAATTAATCATTTCTTAATCAATTATTAAATATTAATTATTTAATTAATTACCCTTAATCATTACTTAATAACCTTAATTATTAATTAATAAAACTTATTTATTCATTTATTAACCACTAATTACTTAATTAATCGATTTTAATTCTTAATTAAATTACTTAATTAATTAACTACTAATCATACATTGATTAACTTAAATTAGTTAATTACAATTTATTTATCACTTAATTATCAATTACAATCTCTAGTTACAATTATAATGTATTACTTTCTAAAAAAAATAATTAATATTAATTACTCATATTAATTAACATTTTTTAATTCTTCTTTAAATTTTGAAGACCAAATTATTATTAACTACAAACTTAAGTGTTAATTAACTTAAATTAATTGCTTAATTAAAATAATTAAGAGTTTAAGAATATTGTTACGCTTTAACTAAAATAATTAAAACTTGAATAAAGTCTTAACTTAGCTGTTAAACATTTACTAAGCTTACAGTGTTTAAACAATTTGCTTAACCTTCTTTATAAAATGCTGCAGTTTGAAACCCGAGAACTATCCCTATAATACTCGGTAGCACTTCGAGTCTCACCTGCTTTTTCACGAGTCATCTCATTCCCTCTCGTACTCTTCTTCATCTCCTTTTCTTTTTCATTCCAGTAAGTTTAAGATTTAAACTAAGTGTAGAATCAGGAAACATACCTACGCACACGCTTTAAACCCAAAGAAATCACCTATCTTTCTCGAGCATGGCTCGAGACATACACCCACATCGACACTGACACCATTCTTCATTGTCGTACATGTGCACGGCGGCGCGACTCATCTCCGGCGAATACCAACATCGACAGCAAGTCGCAAATCATCTCTTAGCTCGAAATCAAAATTCGAATCGCCTATAAAAATTCGAATTCGAATTTGAAATTTAGTCATTTTCTCGAGCCTGAAGCTCAACCAAAACATCAAAGCCACCTCGTCACCATCCCACTAACCACCGGAGGTGCTCGTACTTCGGCCACACTACGACAACCCACCAAGCAACCATCCACCAAAGATTTGTGCAACTCGATCACGCAACGAAGACAAACATGCCTCGTTTACTGTCACGTCCAGAAACTCGAACTAAACCCTAAATTGAGTTCGTTTATTTAATTTACTTAATGAAAAAAATATTCAACAATTTTCTCAAAATCTATGATGCTTGTACGTGCTTCAATCCAAATTTCAACATTTTTAATTGAATCAATTATTAGAAAATGCGCAAAATTCAAACTTTGTTCAATTGCAAACTGCTCTTCGAATATGAAACTAAAAATCTTCGTTCTTGTTTTAAAAATCATGTTTTGCAGTAAGAATTCAAATTATGAACTTGAGTTTGCTTTTTATGACAATCGAATTCATCAAAGTAGTATTTGATTTCCTGTAATCAAAGTTTCTAGTAGGAATAATTCATTAACATATTAAATAGCTTTGGAAATTTTTTTTGAGGATTAAACAGCTTGATTGATTGAAAAATTAAAGCTTAACAATATTCTGATGAGAATAATTTGAGTTTAAAAACAAATATGCACCATATAACAATTACAGGGAAGCATAGAGCATCACAAATTCATATGCAAACTGAAGCATATACAACCAGATCATCAAAGAAATCTTGAACTGTTTTTAATCAACCTTAAAGCTTTTAAAAATTTTGTTTACTCACCAGAAAATCTATGAATAGAGAATACTTAATGTTATGAACACCTGTAGCTTGAAACTGTCCTGAGTTTTGTTCTGTTTTTGGTTTAAATTTGATTTGAGTTTGCTTCTCCTTTTTTTTCTTCTTTTTATTTTTCACAGGATAACTAAGTTTCTTTTTTCTTCTGAATGAACTAAAAAGAAGATGGTCACAATTATATATAGAAGATAACAGATGTATAAGGGAAGGTAGTAACTGGTCAGCTTCTTCCTTTATGAACAGGTTTTCTAAATATTTTGAAATGACAAAATATAGGCTTGAACATGTAACATTAAATGTTTTGTTTCTTAATATGTTTACATAATTATCATTATGTTTGTTGTAGATAGATATTTGTATGAAGACATACATTTAGCAGGTAGGCTATGGCTTGTGAATGGAGACATTCTTGTATAAAACATTTGTTTTGTTAACTATCACTTTGCAGGTAGATATTTAGTCTTGTGTGTATATGAAGATAATTTGTTTCATTATTTTCTTGCTTAATATACAAATGTTTCTCTTATTTTATTTTATATTAGTGCTTATTTTTATACTTTGTTTACAGACTTATTCATTTGGCTTTTATTTTCACTTTTATTTTGTATTTTAGCTATCAACATTTAAATTATATTTCATAAGTTTACTTACTTATATTTATATTTTATTATCTAACTATCAATATTTAAATTACATTCATATGTTTAACTTACATTTAATATTTATATTTTATATTGATAGACTTTGATTTTATTTTAAACATTATTATCCATATGTATATTTACCAAATGTAAACAAAGTAAAGTATTTTAATTCAATTGTACAAGATAAATTTTCATTGTAAATATTATTGAGAGATTTATTTCAAATTTCCAAATCCATACGCTTTCAAGAATACAAATCCATATAAATAAATGGCAATTATTTCAAAAGATTTATTCATTTTAAAATGATCAGTTTACTTTTTATTTAATTAGACTAAATATTTATTAAAATAAATAGGGCCAAAATCCAGGGTCGTTACCTTCCTCCCCTCTTAAAAGAATTTCGTCCCCGAAATTTAAAACAAAAGAAATTTTTAAAGCTTTTATATCAACCATTCAAACATACATATCATTCATACATTAGCAAACAACCAAACAATCTATTTTAACAAACATTATTAGCTATCCGGGCGCAAATCCGGATAAGCTTTCCTAAAACTATCTAGAGTTTCCCAGGTGCAATCTCTGGGATCCTCGCTCCACTGCACTTTGACAAGCTTCACTACCTTGCCCCTGAGTTGCCTCTCGTCTTGATCAACAGTCCTAAATGGATTCCTGACCACAACTAAATTCGGCTCAACTTCCAAATCTTTCTAAACTACACATTCTACAACTAATGATGGATCATGAACAAATTTCCTTAAATGGGAAACATTATGAATTCCAGACATCCTTTCTGGCAATTCAACTCTGTAAACTACAACACCAATCCTTTCCAATACCCGAAATGGTCCTATATATCTCGGGGTAAGTTTTCCTATCTTTCCGAATCTAATAGCACCTTTGATCGGGGAAACTTTAACAAAAACTAAATCACTAATCTCAAATTCCAATTTTCTCCTTCTCTTATCTGCGTACTTCTTCTGACGGTCCTGAGCTTCTCTCATCCTTTTCTTGATAAGTTCAACTTTAGCAGAAGCTTCACGAATCAAATCTGGCCCAAACACAAGACGATCTTTCGACTCTGTCCAACAGAATGGTGATCTACACGGTCTTCCATATAAAGCTTCATAAGGAGTCATCTTAATACTTGCCTGATAACTATTATTATAGGAGAATTCTACCAAAAGAAGATGGTCTTCCCAAGATCTACAAAAATCCAAAACACAAGTTCGCAGCATATCCTCAAGAATACAATTCAGCCTCTTCGTTCGTCCATTTGTCTGAAGATGATAGGCTGTACCTAATCTCAAACTTGTTCCCATAGTTAATTGCAGAGCTTCCCTAAATTTGCCGGTGAAGATAGGATCACGATCACTTACTATGCTAACAGGAACACCATGCAATCTGACTATCTCCCTCAAGAAAATATCTGCCAGAGAAACTACAGTACAAGTTGCCTTAACGGGTATAAAATGGGCACTATTAGTTAACAATCAACAATAACCCATAGTCCTTCGTTTCCTTTCTTGGTTCTTGGAAAATCGTCAATGAAATCCATCGATATCATCTCCCATTTCCATTCTGGGATTTCCAAAGGCTGCAACAATCCGGCTGACTCCTGTTGATCACCCTTAACTTGCTTACAGATATCACAACTATTAACGAAAGCAGCTACATCCTTCTTCATGCTCGACCACCAGAAAACTCTTCTTATAACTTTAACATCTTAGAAATTCCTGGGTGAATATTCAGTTTGGAGCGATGACACTCAGCCAAAACTCCTTGCCTCAATCCATCTATATTAGGTATACACAAACGACCATTAATCCTCAAAGCACCTTGATTGTCCATCTTGAAATCAAAATATCGACCATCCTTGGTTCCAAGAATTAGTTCCTCAAAAGATCTATCCTCCATTTGCTTACTAATAATTCTATCCTGAAGAGATGGAACAACTTCCAAAAGAGACAAAACTGCATTCCTACGAAGAGCATCAGCCACAACATTCGCCTTTCTCGGGGTATACAGAATATCCAAATCATATGATGCCAGAAACTCGACCCATCACTGCTGCCTCAGATTAAGATCCTTTTGAGAGAAAAGATATTTCAACGTTTTGTGATCCGTGAATAACTCAAACTTCTCCCCCAAGAGATAATGTCTCCTAATCTTCAAAGCAAAAACAACGGCTAACAATTCAAGATCGTGTGTAGCATAGTTTCTCTCATGTGGCTTTAATTGCCTACTCGCATGCGCAATTACTCTTCCATTCTGCATCAACATTGCTCCCAGACCAACTATACAAGCATCTGCATAAACTTTAAATTTGTTCTTCCCATCCGGAATAGCTAGCACTGGTGCACTGGTTAGCCTCGTCTTCAACTCTCGGAAAGCTTCTTCACACTGGGGTATCCATTTGAATTTAGCTCCCTTCCTTGTCAACTTAATCAGATGCGAAGAAATCTTTGAATAATCCTTGATAAATTTCCTGTAGTAGCCAGCCAAACCCAGAAAATTGCGAACTTCCGTCGGTGACTTCGATTGCTTCCATTCCAGAATAGTCTCCACCTTCGCTGGATCTACAGAGATACCATCACCAGAAACAACGTGCCCCAAAGATTTGACTTCCGATTTCCAGAAATGGCACTCAGAGAACTTCGCCTTCAAAACATGTCTCCTCAGTGTCTCCAACACTATCCTCATATGCTGCTTGGTCACTTCTTCCGACTTAGACCAGGATATCCTCAATGAATACCAAAACAAACTTATTCAATACATCTCGGAAGACTCAGTTCATCAGGTCAACAAAAAACCTTAGCGATCCATCCGATTTAGTGACAAACACTGCCGCAGAGCCCCAACAAGAAAAACTAGGCCAAATCAATCCCTTCTCCAAAAAAGTCACGAGTCTGCTTAACTAACTCTTTTCTCTCTCTAGGAGCAATCCTCCTACTAGACTCAATCATCGACACTGCTCCTGTAATCAAATCAATGCGAAACTCTATCTTTCGATGGGGAGGCAAACATTTGACTTTCTCAAATACATCAGAAAAATCTTGGACCACATCGATATCTTCAACCTTCTCTTGGGAAGTCTCAATTCCATGTAAAAGACTACTCAAGTGAATTTCAAAATTATCACACAACACTTTGGCAATCCTACCCAAATCAACGAAATTGTTCTCTCATCACATTTCAGAACAGCCTTAGTTATTGAGCCAATCCATCGAAGAAATGGAACTACTCTGCTAATTCTGAAATTACCTCAAAAAAACTACTAACCAGAAAATCTTCTTGACGGCACACAGAACACTTCGAGCTACACTGCTAATCCAGATGCCCAAAGACTTACTATCCAAAGCTCTTCGAGAAACTCGGATATCAAACCAAACAAAAACACCCTACTGAACTTAGCCACAACTCCGAAGCAGACATACTTCCTTAACTTGTTCCGAAGAAACATCTTCGAAGACATCCATAGTCACTATGTCTCATCACAAAGCTACTACATCCTAAGGTATCAAAATATCATGACTTGCTTCCATCCAACCGACAGATCCAAACTCTAGCTCATCCAAACTACAGTTCAAAGATGAACTCCGAACCTTAACAGGTTTCCTTCAGAGATCGATGAAATCCTTACACCATACAAAGCTCACTCGAGACGATAATAGGTCTACAGTCTCGACAGATACACTTCCAACCTCAAACATTCAAATTCTAACCATTGATAGTCAAGTTACACACACCACTACCTTATCTACCTTTATAACTTATATTGGAAAACCAAGACAGGTAACCCAACAAATAGGTAGAAATATATATATATATATATATATATATATATAACAAAATTACAAATACGCTCTCTCAAGAAAGAAACCACTCAAGAGCCTAGGTATTCGCTCAACCTAGCGCTCTGATACCAACTGTGACGACCCGCCTTTCTACACACAGAAAGACGTATCATCAACAAGAAAGAAAGGGATAGAAATAGAAAAGAATAGTAAGAAAGAACAACAACATCAGAATCTCACAGTGGAATGGAACAAGATATAATACATTACATAACTATTACATAGTTTTACATATATCAGAGTTATACAATATCGATACACATGACAGTCATATATACATCTGTCAATACATACATCCCAAAATACAGCATACACAGCGGAACTAGATAGATATCTACATACGTCTGGGCTCCTGCTCCAAGCTCCTCCAAAAATCAACAATCCAAAACCTATCGCTTGGCTACTCATAAAAATTTGACTACACAAGAGTTTATGAAAAACAAAATATAAACTCCGGGTTAGACATGGGTCTGGTATGAGTAAACAGTTTAAAGTTGTTTATCTTTGAAAAACATTTGAAAATAAAGGTATCACGTAAGACTTCCCACACATAAATACGAGTAAGTTTTTACCTTACGCTAACCAAAACATTTTATAGGAAATCCAACGATATTATAATAATGTTTAGGGTTTCAAGTAAATAAAAAATAGTTGAAATTGTTACATCTATTAGATTCCAGCTACTAGCCACAAAAATGGGCAATACAAATCAAAACCGTAGGGTCTCGTAGGGAAAATGGATTTCCATCAATGGCAGGGCCACTGGGGTACCGCCCATCATAGTACGTGGCCTAGATCACCGTACCGAGGAGCCACCCAAACTCCCCTGCAACCCAAGGCCGGAACCGTTCCTTACTGAACAGTCCTGAATAAGATAACCTCGGCAGTTGTTGCAATCAACTGCCCCACACAGCCGAAATAAAAAGGGACTTGTAAGAAGGGGTATATCTCGTCCTGCTTGGGCATGACCCACCTAACCTTGTTGCACATCCCCTGTTTTAGCCATTCCCGGTTGATGAGGCTTGAGGCTGTGATTACCTTTATAGAACATATCTCTTAGAATGCTCATCGTCCGCCTGACGATGTTCTGAAAGCATTCAATCCATATAAGTTCATTCCGGGTTCGAACGAAACTGAAGGCATTATCTCGTTACGCTCATTTTGGAATCACCCTCAGAGTCAACGACAATAACCATTGCAGTCTGAAAGCACCATCTCGATCTTTACTTGAGAATTCATGACCTAAAATTTAATTTGGATCCATGTGATTTTTGGATAATCATAAATGACACCCGATCCCGGTCTCATCGAAATCCAAACGCCATTTTAGAGGCCAAGTTGTTTAATTAATTTAAACAGTTTAATTCAACGATTGAATTTACATAACATTTATCACAGATAGATCATAGAACATCACAGAATATCACCAAATGAATATCACAAATAAGATATTCTACATACAATTATCCATAAGCAATCATCTTAAATTCTTATTGTAATTACTTCAAATTTAAATCAATTACTTGAGAATCTCTTAACCCTGTTTAATTAATCATTAATTATCAATCAATTACTTATTCCATTTCATAACAGTTAATTAATCAATTATTATATCTTAATTATTAAATTAATTACCCTTAATCATTACTTCATAACCTTAATTAATAATTAATAAAACTTATTTATTCATTTATTAAACACTAATTACTTAATTAAATTACTTAATTAATTAACTACTAATCATACATTGATTAACTTAAATTCGTTTTACAATTTAATTATCACTTAATTATCAATTACCAATCTCTAATTACAATTATAATGCATTACTTTCTAAAAATAATTAATTGATATTAATTATTCATCTTAATTAACATTTTATAAATCTTCTTTAAATTTGAAAACCAAATTATTATTAACTACAAACTTAAGTGTTAATTAACTTAAATTAATTGCTTAATTAAAATAAGTAAGAGTTTAAGAACATTGTTATGCTTTAACTAAAATAATTAAAACTTAAATAAAGTCTTAACTTAGCTGTTAAACATTTACTAAGCTTACAGTGTTTAAACAATTTGCTTAGCCTTCTTTATAAAATGCTACAGTTTGAAACCCAAGAATTATCTCTATAATACTCGAGTAGCACTTCGAGTCTCACCTGCTTTTTCACGAGTCATCTCACTCCCTCTCGTACTCTTCTTCATCTCCTTTTCTTTTTCATTCTAGTAAGTTTAAGATTTAAACTTTGTATAGAATCAGGAAACATACCACGCACACGCTTTAAACCCGAAGAAATCACCTAACTTTCTCGAGCGCGACTCAAGACACACACCCACATCGACACTGACACCATTCTTCACTGCCGTACACGTGCATGGCGGCGCGACTCATCTCCGACGAATACCAACATCAACAGCAATTCGCAAATCGTCTCTAAGCTCGAAATCAAAATTCGAATCGCCTACAAAAATTCGAATTCGAAATATAGTAATTTTCTCGAACCTGAAGCTCAACCAAAACGTCAAAGCCACCTCGTCACCATCGCAATGACCACCGTAGGTGCTCGAACTTGGGCCACACTATGACAACCCACCAAGCAACCATCCACCAAAGATTCATGCAACTCGATCACGCAACGAAGACGAACACGCCTCGTTTACTGTCAGGTCCAGAAACTCGAACTAAACCCTAACTTGAGTTCGTTTCTTTAATTTATTCACTGAAAAAAATATTCAACAATTTTCTCAAAATCTATGATGCTTGTACGTGCTTCAATCTAAATTGCAACATTTTTAATTGAATCGATTGTTTGAAAAAGGGCAAAATTCAAACTTTGTTCAATTGCAAACTGCTCTTCCAATATGAAACTAAAAATCTCCATTCTTGTTTTAAAAATCATGTTTTGCAGTAAGAATTCAAACTATGAACTTGAATTTGCTTTTTATGACAATCGAATTCATCAAAGTGGTATTTGATTTCCTGTAACCAAAGTTTCCAGTAGGAATAATTCACTAACATATTAAATAAGCTTTGAAAAATCTTGTTTGAGGATTAAACATCTTGATTGATTGTAAAATTAAAGCTTAACAATATTCTAATGAGAATAATTTGAGTTTAAACACAAATATGCACCATATATTAATTACAGGGAAGCACAGAGCATCACAAATTCATATGCAAACTGAAGCATATACAAACAAACCATCAAAGAAATCTTGAACTGTTTTTAATCAAACTTAAAGCTTTTAAAAAATTTGTTTGCTCACCAGAAAATATTTGAACAGAGAATACTTGATGTTATGAACACCTGTAGCTTGAAATTGTCCTGAGTTTTTTTTTGTTTTTGGTTTAAATTTGATTTGAGTTTGCTTCTCCTTTTTTTTCTTCTTTTTATTTTTCACAGGTTAACTAAGTTTCTTTTTTTTTCTAAACGAACTAAAAAGAAGATGGTCACAATTATATATAGAAGATAACAGATGTATAAGGGAAGGTAGTAACTGGTCGGCTTCTTCGTTTATGAATAGGTTTTCTAAATGTTTTGAAATGGCAAAATTTAGGCTTGAACAGATAGCATTAAATGTTTTGTTTCTTAATATGTTTACATAATTATCATTATGTTTGCTATAGATAGATATTTGTATGAAGACATACATTTAGCAGGTAGGCTATGGCTTGTGAATGAAGACATTCTTGTATAAAACATTTGTTTTGTTAACTATCACTTTGCAGGTAGATATTTAGTCTTGTGTGTATATGAAGATAATTTGTTTCATTATTTTCTTGCTTAATATACAAATGTTTGTCTTATTTTATTTTATACTTAGTGCTTATTTTTATACTTTGTTTACAAACTTATTCATTTGGCGTTTATTTTCACTTTTATTTTGTATTTTAGCCATCAACATTTAAATTATATTTCATAAGTTCACTTACTTATATTTATATTTTATATTCTAACTATCAATATTTAAATTACATTCATATGTTTAACTTACATTTAATATTTATATTTTATATTGATAGACTTTGATTTTATTTCAAACAATATTATCCATATGTATATTTACCAAATGTAAACAAAGTAAAGTATTTTAATTCAATTTTCATTGTAAATATTATTGAGAGCTTTATTTCAAATTTTCAAATCAATTCCCTTTTAAGAATACGAATCCATATAAATAAATGGCAATTGTTTCAAAAGATTTACTCATTTTAAAATGATCAGTTTACTTTTTATTTAATTACATTAAATATTTTTTAAATAAATAAGGCCAAAATCTAGGGTCATTACAGATATTTTGAACATTGTTTGGAAGCGATATTGAATTGAATGATTTATTGGAAATTGGGAAATTTTGAAATCTGAAATTGAGTTCGAGAAATTGAAATGGTCTAAATTTGTTGAAAGGAAATATATAGTTTTAAATTGATATAATTACAAATTCATGTTTTCAAATATAAATTGTTTTTAATTATATTATGTTTAAGGCTCTAATTTTATGATTTTCAGATTTATAAACTGTTTCAACCTATGTTAACAATATTTAAAAAAATTAACCTATTTTAAAACCATTAAATTTATTTTAAATTTAATTAAACCATTTAACTCATATTAAATCTAATTAATCTATTTAATACCTATTTAATATATTTTAATTTTATTTAATTTATTTAAACCATTTATAACTATTTTAACTATTTATAACCATTTATAACTATTTTCTAGATTTTCGTACTAAGAAAAAGGGAAGTGTTATATTCGAATTTCTTTGGTTTAAAAGCAAATATGTTGAAATGATGAAATGATTAAATGTACCATAAATTAAAATGATGATTTTGAAGTAAGGATTTAACCTGTTTTGAAAATATGGTTTTGGAAGGAATTATGACTTTTGAACGTGAATACAAATTTTAAAGTGAATATGATTTGGAAGTAAATATGATTTCGAAAGTATTGTGGTTTTGAGAATATGATATTTTTGATATCAATTGTGAATTGAGTTTTGAAATGTAAAAGAACCATCCGGTGTGTAATAAACGATTGGTTGTTAAAGTGACCGGTATTGGATATTGTCATACTCTCTGCCAATAGCGAAACCACTTTAACAACTGTATACGTGGTGGAGATTCCAGAAATGAAGTGGGATGGTTTGGTGAACGATTTCTGTATAAGATATGACGTGACCCTAACTCCTGTGAGTCAGCTTAGATGTGACTAAAATCAGGAGCTACGCCGGGCCAACTGAGGTCATTCCTTCAATCGGGCACACTTCTTCAATATTATATTTTGATTTTGTGATTGTTTAGTGGCCACCCCACGATTTTTGTTTTGGGAATGTGTTCCAAGGTAGGCGGTAGTAGCTATTATGCGTTGCCACCAATCGGGATCTATAAACGGTATATCTACCTTGGCATTTCCTCGTGTGCCGTGTTCACATACCCTAGCGTGCCTTCTATGAGTTTGTTTTGTACCGTACCTATGCGGTGTCCTCCGGGTAAACCTCCAGTTTACGGAGGTGCTTACGCCATCGAATAGACTATGGGAATATATAAAATGTGTTAAGGGGGATATGGGTAACGCCTTAACGCTATTTTAATACTTTTACTTTACTGTAGACACTATTATAATAGTGTATTGTACTACGTAGTAGATAGTTTAACGGATCCTTAGGAGATGTGAATCCCGAGCGTCTCTTGAGTTACTACACATATGTTAGACACTGGATAGGAGATGTCAAATCCCGTACACATCTCCGACGCCGTTCCACCCATATTATTTCCCAATTATTTAGCTTACATAAGATCTTTTAGTTCTGACTCGAGTGTTTTTGTCTTTTCAGTTTTTTCAGTTCAGTCTGAGCATTTCAAGATTTGAGGGTCTTATTTCTGGAGGACGAAGATAAAGATTGTATTATTATTATTTATTATATCTCACTGCATCATGTATTCTACTGCATTATTTATTATTCTCTGGTATGTGTTACTCTGATCTGTGTTGTGTAAGTAAAATCAAATGTTTGTAAAACAGCTTCATGAACTGTTTATTAGATTATTATATTTTGTCATTCCGCTGCAAGATTTTTTTTTGTTTTTTTTCTTTCTCTTCTTTTTCCTTATTCATCCCAATAACAATCTGCCATTCTTTATGGTCTGAGTCGGCATGTGTGTCTGCCTTAAATGTACAAAAGCGTCAATCGTTACATTGCAACTATTTGTCGCGACCAACCTAATGTCGTTGCCACGAGAATGCTCACCGCGCCGCAACTAACGATCGTCGCGACCATCGATCACCTAGCGACGCTTCCTCATGGCCCGCGACCTCCTCCCTAAGGCACCACAACAACCAACATCATCGAAAAAGCCCATCATCACCACTCATGCCCAAACCCTACTCGAATTAATCACGTTGATCTGACCGTTAACATCCCAAACCACCAACGCCGATGAACTCCATTCGCCAATCTCCACCCATCCATACCCTCCAATCGACGATCGGTCAAAGCTGATCGTGACGAAACGAACGACTGTGACTATTTCAGGAAATTCTAGAAAAACCATGATCCAAATCGGAAAAAAATCACAGATTTGGGGTGCGCTTGTCGAAAGCTTCGAAACGTTATATAATTTGATAGGTTTTGAGGAGTTTTAATTTCTGATTTGATTTTGGTTTGGAAATTAATTTGGAATTGGTTTTGGTTTGTCTGTCATTAGAATAGGAGAAGTAAACAGTATTATACATACAGACAAATGGAATAAGAAATAGTTAGAGCTTATAACAGGCTATTTATAGGCAGATCAGAAATAGAAATGAATGGACAAGATTAATTTGAAAATTGAATGATAAACGACCCGAAAAACCCCTTTCGTTCCCGAAATGAAAATGGGTCATCCCATATATCAAAATTGATGTTTTCGATAATTTTAAACTCAATGGAACAGATTTCAAATGCTAATTCCACCGTATTAAGAAGTTAACTTAGAATCAGCTTACTTCAAATTGATTTCAATTGAATTTAATTAAATTGATTTCTACGCGTTTCGAGTTCGTACGATCAAACGACAAGTCCGATCGCTACGAAACTTGAAATCTTACAATAATTCACCGTTACGCGTCGGATGAAACTGGTTTCGTCGAAATCTGAGACATTAGCCAAAATGGCTATTTTCCCATTAGTTAAATAAATTAATATTAAATTAATTAATCACTTTTTAATTTCAATATTTATAATTTACAAATTTCTATCACTTTAGATTACTTAGTAATTTATAATTCGTTAAAACAATTTCTATATCAATTCAATATTCAATATTGCACAAATTACGGTATTCAATAAATTCAAAAATTTAAATTAAATTTCCAATAAATTTATTTGTTTGACTCTTCAATCTTGTTATTCAATCAATTATTACCCTAAGGATGTAATTAACATTATTTTATCACTTACTACATTAATAATTTACGATTTCATCTTAATTGCCGTTAACGTAGTATTTTATTACATTTAATTGCAATAAATCCATTTATTATCGCTTAAATTCCAATATATCGATCCAACTTGATTTCAATTCTTTTTATTCAATCAATTATCATATTATGAATAAAATTTACACTGGTTATGTAACAGCCCACAAGTTTAGACCATTCAAATCGACAATAAAACCACACATGTCGGACTTGAATAATTCAAAATAGTAGATTGTAATATAATTTGGAGCAAATAAAACCAATCACAGACACAGATAAATCAGAATAACTTGCAGCGGAAATAAAATAACCATAGTAGTTCATGAAGCTACTACAACACAGAATCACAAAACAAGTACAAAATACCAGAGTCTAAAAAGTAAATGCAATGGAAATCCCAATATATAAATGTCCACTTTTACATAAGCTGAATAGAAATACTTAATGGAAATAGATAACAAATAGATAGATAGATAATCTCCAGCAAATCCTCTAGCTCCAGAAGATGAAATCCAAAGCTGAAATACTCAGGCTGACCTGAGCGTAAAGCAAAACACAAAACACTCGAGTCAGGACATACATACTTATACAATATAAACCAACTCAAGTGAACTATAATAGAAATGCACAAGTAACTTAAAGGATGCTTGGGACCACCCATCCTTATGGATCTGTTAAACTACCTACTATGTAGTAACATACACTATTATAATGTCTAAGGTAAAGTATAATATATTTGAAAATAGCGTTAAGGCGTTACCCATATCCCCCTTAACACATTTTATAGTGCCAATAGTTTATGCAGTACCGTAGTCCCTCCTGATCAAGAAGCCACCAGAGGATACTCCATAGGTACGACACAAATCAAACTCGTACAAGGCGCGCTAGGGTTGGTGACACGGCACAACTAGGAAATGCCAAGGTAGATATACCAATTGCACTTCCGGACAGGTGGTAACGCATAGCAGCCACTACCGCCCACCTCGAGCCACACTCCCAAAAATCAAAGGTGCGCACCAATCAATCACAAAGTAATAGAATGGCATACGAAGAAGTGTGTCCGATAAGAGGAGCTACCTCATTAGCCCGTCAATTGCTCCTGTTTCAGCCACCTTATGCCAACTCATGAGAGTCGGGTCCACGAATATAACTTTATAGAACGTCGCCACCATTCTACTTCATTCTGGAATCTCCACTGCTTACATGGTTGTTAAAGTTGTTTTCGGAATTGGCAGAGAGTATGATAACTTTCGATCTCAGTCTCTTTAACAACCAAACGTTATTATTACCCATGGATATTTATTTCAAAATATATCTATTCCAAAAACATTTGAAATCAATTGCTATTACTCTTTCCAAAATAATATCCTTCTCAAAATTTGTAATATTTCCAGATCTATACATATTAGTTATAGCACTTTTAAAATGTCATCTTTTAGAAATCATAACACTTTCAAAACCATACACTTATTATAGCATTTTAAAAATGTAATAAGTTAGAAACTACAACACTTTTAAAATGTTACCCTTATATAATAGCACTTTAGAAAATGTTACGATTTGGAATAGTAGCACCTTTAAAACATAACCTTAAAGTAACCAAGCATTTTAAAAATATTATCTTTTTATAACTACAGCATTTTAAAAACATAACTAAAATACCATAGCATTTTAAAAATGCTATGAATACTACTATAACATGTTTAAACATACTATTTCAATTTTTATCATAGTTTTATTTATACAAAACTATCCATTTCATAATTAAAATCTATCATTATTATTAGGTTAGAATCAAAATTCCATATTAACCTAAATTTAAATTATTAAGTCATTTATCAAAGATAAAATCCTTAGTTTAGTATTAAACCAAATATTTACTTATAAAATTCTAATATATCATTATATTAAAAATAATTAAATTAAATTTTAAATTAATATTTCATATTTTTAGATATTCAAAATACTTAATAAATTGTAGAAAACTATTAAAAATTAACCATGGATCTGTATAATATATTCTAACCTAGGTCAAGTGATACGGATATATATCATTTCAATCCGTAATTTATAAAAAAAATCTGGGTTCTATCATTTCAAACCCGCAATCCCAAGTCAAATAAAATAAAAACCGCTTGAGCCTATCATTTCAGCTCATAACGATTTTTCCCTATTCTAATATATGTCCGGGTATGTATCATTTCAACACATTGTTATTCTATACTAACAGAGAACTTATAGTGTGAGAAGCAGAAAAACAAAATAAACAGTATAACATGGCATATCATATCAGGTGATGTAACAGGCATATAATCAGGTTATAACATCATGAAATATCATATCATATGCATGTATAAGTTAATATCAACATAGCATTCATCAACTACAATTCACATGTCATTGTTTCACAATTCTATAAGTATGAATGTCGAGAGTGATGAACTCACCTTCTAAAGCTGGAGATAGCAATTCAAGACACACAACTAAACACCAAAAAGCACGAATTAGATTCGAGAGATGGAGAGCCAAGATCCAAGTCTTGTAAACAACATATATAAATATATAATTCAACACAAGATTGTAAATCAAAACAATGTACAAATATGAATCAAAATGAAGCAAATATTGGCTTAACCAAACAAGTGGGTTCAGCAACTATCAAAATAGGCTAGACCATCATCAACATGGCTCGGCCATGATTTGCTTTGAAGCACCTATGCTCGGTCATGGTCACAAATACATAGCAATGGGCTAGTATATTAAGGAATGGCAAGGAAAAAGTCAATAGGAAGGCAAAGAGGCAAGGCATGTGAGTTTGGGTTCGGCCCTATGGTTAACATGGCTCGACCTGGTTCATGGTATTTCTTTGGGTTGGGATCAAGTCAAGGCTCCTGAAGTGGCACGGCTATGGTGTGCTTTTGGTCACGACAAGCGCGTGGAAGGTGGAATAAGTGGTGGCCGAGGCAAGCAATAGGAAGGGGATAACATGGTGGGCTCGGCTAGGGTTTGCAAGGCAATTTTGTGATGGGGTTTGGATCTAGGGTTCACGGCATGGCATGGGGATGATGTTGAGATGGTGGTGGCCAATCCTAGGTGGTAGTGGAGTGGAGATGATGGTCGGCTAAAGGAAGACATGGTGGTCGAGCTTGCATAGGAAACAAATAAAAGAAAGGAGAAAAGAAAAGAGAAAGGGGAATAAGTAAGAGAAAAAACTTATTGTAAATATTATTTTGTTGAAGAAATGAAATGAGAAAGAGATATGAGAAGTTTGATATGTATGGCTAGGGAAATAGGGAGGAATTTTGAACAGCTAGGTATTGGAAAGGCCTCACTTCACATTAAAGAAAAAGAAACTTGTGTCTTTTGGAATTTCTAAGCCCATTAGCCAAGCCCATTTGCAAAACAAACTCAAAAATCAAATAAAATCAAATAAAAGATCAAAGCCCAAACAAAATATTTTCTAACCTAGGTCTGTATAATATCAGGTGATACGGATATATATCATTTTCAATTCGTAATTTACAAAACTATTAAAAATTAACCATGGTCTGTATAATATTTTCTAACCTAGGTCGGTGATACGGATATATATCATTTCAATTCGTAATTTACAAAAAAATCCAGGTTCAATAATTTAAAACCCGCAATCCCAAGTCAAATAAAATGAAAATCGCTTGAGCCTATCATTTCAGCTCATAACGATTTTTCCCTATTCTAATGTCCGTTCGGGTATGTATCATTTCAACCCATTGTGATTCTATACTAACAGAGAACTTACAGTGTGAGCAGCATAAAAACAAAATAAACAGTATAATATGGCATATCATATCAGTTGATGTAACAGGCATATAATCAGGTTATGACATCATGAAATATCATATCACATGCATGTATAAGTTAATATCAACATAGCATTCATCAACTACAATTCACATGTCATTATTTCACAATTCTATAAGTACGAATGTCGAGAGTGATAAACTCACCTTCTAAAGTTGGAGATAACAATTTAAGACACACAACCAACTCCGAAAAGCACGACAAATTACGAATTAGATTCGAGTAGATGGAGAGCCAAGATCCGAGTCTTGTAAACAACATATATGAACATACATAAATATATAATTCAACACAAGATTATAAATCAAAACAATGTACAAATATGAATCAAAATGAAGCAAATATTGTCTTAACCAAACAAGTGGGTTCGGCCACTATCAAAATGGGCTAGACTATAACGATCCCGACTTTTAGTCAAATTTAAATTTGTAATTTATATATAAATTTTGGATTCAATTGTGAATTAATTTGAATATTTTCCATAAGTTTAACAAAATAAATGTTTGTTTTGTAAATTAGATTGATTTTTAAATTGGAATAAATTTGATTTAAACTCTATTGTAAAAAAACAATAAGAACTTGTTTTGTAATTGTAGTATGTATATGTATGATATATATACATTGTGATTTGAAAGTAATATTTTGAAAATAATATGATAATTTTTCAAAAAGCCATTTAAGGATTAAGTTCTAATACATACATACATACATACATACATACATACATACATACATACATACATATATATATACTAATTAGTTATTAAGATATAATTGGATTTTAAAATCATGTTCTTTAAAATCATTAATATATATAAAAAAGAAAATGGATTTATTTAAATTGAAAATATAAAAGTAAAGATATAAACAATAGTAAATATAATACATATCAATTTAAAACATTGTTATGACATTTGTATTTTAGTGTTCTTTTTTTATAAAAATATGATTTGTATATAATATAAAAGCATTTAATTACATGGAAAATGACATGTATAAGTATTATAGAAAAAAAAGAGATTACTACATGTGTAAATATTTTAAAACATGTAAATGAAAAAATGTAAACTATATGACATAAGAATGACAAGTGTTAATAATCCTAACGTGCAAATTTACAAATGTCGCTTGAATTCTTATGTTTATAAAATAAGTAATAAAAGAAAAATCAAAGCCATATATATACATTCCTCTAACCCCTCTCTCATTTTCCTTTCTCAAAAACTTTCAAACTAAAGAAAATCTAAAAGTAAACTATAGATCAAACAAAATTGAAAACAAAACAAAAACCTGAAGTAAATTAAAATGGATTCAAGTTCAAATCTGGAAATCAAAGCATGCAACAGACATTAAATTCAAATTCAACTCAGCATGATTTAAATTCTAGACCTGGAAGGGAAATTTAAAACCAGAAATAAAAGAATCAAAAGAAAATCAAACTTCAACCTGATCAGAGCAACTCAACTCAATGACGATCAGATCTGATTCAATTCAAATCAAAGCTCAGCCCAAATCAAAACAGTTTCCAGGAAAAGAAAAAAAAAACTCAAAACCTGTCCTCTATTTTTCCTGGTGAGCAAACTATCCCCCTTTGATCTCAAACCTATTTATATCTTGATTGTGCCAGATGCTTGTGATTGAAATCATGAGATAAAGTATGATATATAGATGTGAATATATATGTAAATTTGAGTATGCATATCTGTATATTTATCCAGACATCCCTTTTTTGAAAATTCCAGGTTTAAAACGAGTTCTAAATCTGATTTCTTTTTATACAATCAATATTAAACTATGATTTATGAAGAAAAATCGTTTGGAACAAGGCAACATTATTTTTAAAAATGATATCAAGATTTTAAATTCAGTGATTATTTCAATAATAGGAAATTACAGAAGAAATCAAAGACATGTCAAATATTCGATCATACGGAAATTATGATTTGGTTATATAAATTAAATCGTATTATAAAATGATGAATTTTGATAGTCATTTTATAATTTTTATGTATGAGATTGTCGATATATCGTGAGATGATCAGAGGAAAGAATTTCGTCAATCCTCGACGATCGGAGACAGTTTGGGCGATGTAATTGATACTGAAGGAAATTTAGGTGATGGCGCCCTCAAGAAAATTGCTCGTAGCATTTCTCGATCATCAGAGTGATTGAGCGGCGATGAATTAGGGTTTTATACCCAGAATTGGTCGATGATATTTGAAGGGGTGGTTCGTCATCGACGTGGCACCGGAAGGTACTGGACTGGAGGGAAAATGATGCATAGGGTCGTGAGGTTGCGTTGTCCAGAGTGGTCGGGTTCCAGGTGGTCAGATCGTCGACATCGAGATGATATTTGGTTGTGTAGTGGGTTTCAGTTTCGTTTCAACATGCTGGATTTCGAGTTGATAGGGTTTTTGAGTTTCTGGGTGGTCGTTTGGGTCGGGGTGATCGGCGATGACGTGTGGATGATTACGGCGTTGATCGAAGTGGCTTCGGTCGATCGTGCACGTACACGGTGCACGTTGGATCTGGAAGTGGTTATGGTAGTTCGGGGAAGATGAAGTTTTATCGGGGCAAACTCGAGTTTTTCGCGTGAGTGTCTTGAAGCAGAAGTGGGATTGGTGAAGCTCGAAGTAAGGCTCAAGCAAAATAATAGGTTGAGCACGGGTTTGTTTAATTTCTTACTAGATTTCAAATTTAAAAGGAAAAATATGTTTCAGGTTTTAAAATACAACAGTTTTTTTTAAGTTACAAAGTAAATTTTTATTTAAACAAAGTTTCAAAGCATATTTAAACTAAAAATATTCCAAACGAAAATAAATTAAGTTTCAAATTTTAAACAAGTTTTAAAATAAGGTTTCAAAAAAAATATAAACAAGTTTTCAAAATTAAAAACAAGCTTTAAAACTAGTTTTAAAGGTTTAAATTTGATTATGAGGTAATTAAGAAGTGATTAAGGATTGTGTATTAAACCTTAGTTAATCAAAAGAATTCTCAAATGGTTTTTGTATGAACTAATTTCAAGTTTTAATTTAATAAGATCTATATGGTGATTAAGTAGTTAATTAAGATCAATGGATTATCATTAATTAATAAAGGTCTTATTGTGATTAATTAAAGTTTAATTAATCAATGTAATTCATTGAAGGTAAAATTACTCAATGTAATTAACTAAAGGATCAATTACTTAATTAGTTAATGGATAATTACTTAATGTGATTAATTAATTAAGGCAATTAATACAGGATAACTAATTAAAGGTTAATTAATTAATGAAAGTGATTACGGATAATCACTTATTGTAATTAATTAAGAATAATTAATTTAATGGTAATTTATTAAGGGTTAATTAATCAATGTAACTAATCAAAAGGATAATTAAAGGTTAATTATTTAATGATTAAAAGTTGATTTATTTATTAATTAAGGTTAATTAATTAATAATTAAAGGTTGATTAATTTATTATTAAAGATTAATTAATAAATGATTAAAGATTAATTAATTAAGATGGTTTGTAATTAATTAATATTAATTAACCAGGATTTGTTGTTTATTCTTAAGTAATTAATCTGATTTAAATTAATCAAATAATTTGATCTTACTTATGGATGGTTGGATTCCATTGAATGTTTGAATTGTTTGACATCCCTGATGTGTGATGCTTTGTGATATAATTATTTTGATTCGCGCTGTGATAAATGTGATTTATTTATCTGTGATAAAGTATATTATTTATTTGCGAATATGTGAATGAAGATAAGCATTATGGGATTATACCGCTTATCGTTATTACTGTGCTTGAATCTGTAATGATTGATGATGTTGCACTATTGTGTAAAACCCCTGGACGACACGTTACACACAAATATGGGATTCACGAGGAAATCAGTTAAGTCATAGATATTTTGAAATCTAAATATTTTTTTAAAGTTGAAGTTTGAATGCAAATGGTTTTTTGAATTGGAATTGGATACGGAAAGCTTTTGAAAGGGAAGTTTTGAAATTGAAATATCATTTGAAATTGTTCTAGAGATTTGGTTTGAAAGGTTTATACAAGTTATTTAATATATATGGATTTTAAAACCAATTTTTAAGTACTTTAAAAATATTATTTTGGGAATTTAAAAAAAAATTAACCCAAGTTTATACTTTAAAAGGATATAACTTTTGCATGGATATTTCCGAAATGAAAAGTATTTGTTTTCAAATGATAATGGCTTTCACATATCGAAAGAACTTCTAGTTTTTGTTGAAAAGATTTCAAATTTGAAATGGAATTGTTTAGAAAGCTATGAATGAATCTTTGTTAAAGATTGTTGAACTTGGTTTTGAAATTGAAGAGGATCTAAAAGGTGTATCTTTTGTATAAAAGATTTGAAATGAAAATTGTTTTGAAAGCTATAAATGAATCTTTGTTAAAGATTGTTGAACTTGGTTTTGAAATTGAAGTGGATCTAAAAGGTGTATTTTTTGTATAAAAGATTTGAAATGAAAATTGGTTTTCAAAGCTATGGATTGAATCTTTGATTTAAAGATTGGATGGGTTAATCCAATTTGAAAGGGAAATTGTTTAGAAAGGCTATGAATGAATCTTTGTGAAAGATTGGTGAACTTTGTGAAGTGAATCTTTTTGTTTAAAAGATTAAAATGTTAATTTGTTTAAACCATTTAAAGAAAGTTTTTCGGCTTTGAGTTATGACTTAACTGAGATCCAAATATCCATATATTTTTAAATATTGCGCTCATTATTCAGTTTAGCCGGAAGAGGACTTTGTATCATAAAACCCATTCCGAATAATGATACGACGTTGTGGATAGCATTTGAAGACCGGTGGTGAAGACCGAATATTTTCAAAAGCGAAAGGATAACTCATCGAATGTCTCTGCACCGGCTGATCCCCAGTATAGAGATTTGATCATCCTTTGTGATAGGATGTCCGGACATGATTAGAGATTATCCGGATTTGCAAGGGCTTCTTTGAAGTGCCTTCGGTTTTGTTCGAACCCGGTATAGGCTTGTATGGACGTGTGTCTGACGTTACACTTTGAAATGTAAAGCTAGTTTCTATCAAATACATTTCTATTTGGTGGCGGAGAATTTATTCTCTTAGCTTAACACCCTTCTCTGAGACGTACGAGATCAGAGGTTATGGAGTTGATGGTTACTAGTGATGCATTTCCAATTTGGTAATGTGGCATGGAAAGTACTGCTGATCATGTGTTGATCGAAGCAAGGCTTTTGTGAAAAGCGTAGCTTTGTGGACGTTACCTCGTCGGACCTTACAACCCGAAAATGGTCGAAACAGGAAAGATGCGGCAAGGCTATTAGGGGTTGCACCCTTAGGGTATGTCCATTTCTTCGGGAAAAAGGTGGTATCATGGTATGGAGCCCGGATATTTAACCTATGTGGTTTCCGCAAATTTATTACTTTGCGGTTGTTTCTTTGTGGTTGAGGATCCTTGGATAAAGGTCGGTAACGACCGAGGATGGCATACTTGTCGGTGTTACTTCCGGGCAGGGGTAACCTGACCTCGTGTTGGCAGAGAGCTAGTTAAGTTTTCGGGGAGTCCCTCCAGAGGCATACCCATGTGGCCCAGGAAGTTCCTTAGCTTGAACATTTATTGGAAATCCAAAGAAACAATACGAGCCCTTTACGATTGTAGTTGCATGACCTGTCACCTCAGATGGTAGCTAAAGCAGGCATAATATAATGGTACCTATGCTGGCTAAGATTAATATTATACTTTCAAAATTATTTTCTGCACTATGCACTAAAAATAATAATATTATCAAAGAGGATTTGCTTATCAAGCATGTTTGGCTATCATAAGGAGAAATCTCCCCCAAGTGTGCGATTACATTGTGTGTGCCTGGAGGCCTTATGGTAGTTTCATTTTCAAAAAAGCATTGCGGATTTCAATCTTAAATTCTTTTGTTGTTTGTTTTTGTTTAAAACTGTTTCTGTATGCTTACATTAGTCCTATGACTGACTAGGAGTTTATTGTTCCTTTTCTAAACTTTAGGTGCCCATAATTTTCCACACGGGCAGCCTAGAGTTAGATTTTTAGATAATCAACTAGTAGATATAGAGTCGATATCTTTGGAGCCTTTGGATTTGGCAATAGCATTCGTTTCACTTGGACTGGCCTTTTTTAATACAACTTGATGGTGGTTCGAGCTTTCGATTTGGAGTTTTGGAGCTTTGGTTTTGGGATGCAATTTATGGATTCATTCTCTCTTGAAGAATATGTTGGAGTTATTTTTTCCGTTGTTGTATCTTTCCGCTGTTATGTATCTCTGGCATGTGATATTCATGGTATCATTATTGTAATCAACTATTATGTATCAATGATATATTCATTTTCTTCCGTTGTGTTGTTGTACTTAATGTGTTACAAGCTCCAGGAACCAGATTCGACGTTTGAATCTGCGGCATTCGAATACGAGTGAAGTATGGATGTCGATTTTCGAGCGTCGAAATTCAGGTCCTCACAAGTGGTATCAGAGTTAAAGGTTGAACTTTATCTTTTGGAGTATAACACATTAGGTAAGTCATTATAGATAGGGTGAAGTATAACCTAGAATGAGTATATCCCCAAGATATCTGTCTGAATGCCTCAATAAATTCTCTTGCTGTAACGACCCAGGAAATTTTGATAATTAAAATTTGAATATTTAATTAATTTTAAATATTAATAAGTGAATTTATAAGTCGAATACATTTTATTTCGAATAATTGGATTTAATTGAATAATTAAATCGATAATTTAATATGTTAAATTATGGAAATAATTGAAAATTGAGTTAAATATGATTGAAAATGATTTGGGAAATTTTATTATATCATATTGAAGTTAGAATGATATTTTAGAACTTTTAAAATCGAATTAAAAGTTAATTTGTGAAAATTGAATGTTTTAATATTTAAATCGACTAGTGAAAATAGCCAATTTTTGAACAGTCTCAGAATTGGACGAAACTAGTTTCATTGGATCCGTAATAGTTAGTTATTACCGAATTTTAATTTTCGTAGCAATCGGAGTTATCGTTTGATCGTAGCAGCTAGAAACGCATTGAATTGTTTTTAATATTAATTTGGCGAGTTAAAATAGTCATTTTTCAAAAAGTCTCGGATTTCGACGAAACCGGTTTCATCGGATCCATAATGTGATATTATTGTAAGGTTTCAAATTTCGTGTCAATCGGATTTACCGTTTGTCCGGTACAAATTAAAACGCCTAGAAAATCGTTTAAATCGGTTTAATTTAAATTGAACGTTTATTGTCATAACTAGCACAGATGTCCGAATTAGCTTCCGAAACCTGTTCCATTGTGTCCGGAACACGGGGTAAACCCTAGAAACGCTGGTTACGGCGCGTGAATCGGAGTTCGGAAAATCCGGGATGAATAGTGTTCGTTTTTTTCTCTATAAATAGACACCCTTCTCTTTAGAAATTAAAAAAAAAAATAAAACCCTAATTTGTTCAGAGCCGCCACCCAGGTTTCAAAGGCCGAAATTGTTCCAACTTCTTCCCCTCAAATCTCCAAATCCGTTCATCGATTCCAGAAATCTCCAACTAAAAAAGTATAGAGCATAGAGAGATCTTGGATTTCAACGGTCAAGATCGTTTAATTCGAAATGGATTGGTGGCTATTGGGGATGGAACGAGTTGCGTTCGTTCTCGATTTTCGCGTCAAGGAGGGGGCCGAGCTCGAAGTGTTTCTAGCCGAAGGTGAAGTTCACGAAGGGGGTCGACATGGTGGAACCTGATCGAGCTAGAAGTCAGCGAGGTGGTTGCGAAATTTAACCCTAGATTTGAAATATGGGTTCGGCTGGTATGTGTATCACGTACGCGTTTTACCTGAGGAAGAAGGAAGAGAGATGTTCGGCCCTGATGCAAACAATTGGAAGCAACGGCCATGATTAAAAGTTAGGTTTAAATATAAAAATATATTGTAAATTGTTTATAAAAAATTCTTGTAAACTTTGAAAAATCATAACTTTTTCATACGAGGTCGAAAACGCGCGAAACCAGTTGCGTTGGAATCGTATGGACGAGCACTACGCGATGGAGTTGGATTGGAGTAGTTTGGAGTTAGTGAGAATTTCGGGTAAAATTAAACGTCCGTTTAATTTTATTCGAAATAAATCGCTAAAACGAAATTGAAATCAAGGTGAGAACTTCTCACTCAATCGAATCAGTTTCGATTTTATTTTTAATAGTTAGATTTAAAATATTTGAATGCATATTTGAATGATGATTGTTATCTACTGATTGTTAAAATAGACATTATGCGCCGTTAGTAAGCGGATGTTATTTATTAAAAACATATACCGCGAATATTTCATAAACAGTGAAATTGGTATTATATATAATAGCAATATATATATATATTGGCATATGTATATATTGGAGTTGTTGATTTCCCGCATTTTTTGTTTAGCGGATGAGACCCTATTGCGCCATCTATTAAGCGGATAATATTTTAAATCCCATATACCGCGATAATTTCGTACTGGAGCGAAATTGGTATTGTGCTAATGTTTGTGGATGCAGGAAAACAGGTTGGAGGGATCCAACTGGATTCCTCAACAGTTTTTATTTGATTTCAGATATTTTGATATTTGATGGATTATCATATCGATATATGATATCGTTGTTGTCGTGATTGACTATTTGGTGTGTAGCATCATTGGACCAAATTTTGGAATTTTAAAATGATTTCAAAGTGATTTTTGAAAATATACTATATTTTTGGAATTGATCCATTATAAATAAATAACGTTATAAAAAAATTATGATTTTTGAGAAATATAGTTAAAAGTTGATTTTTGAAAATATGGGTTAATAACTTTATAAAAAGAGTTTAAATTGGGATTTATTTAAGTTATTATGAAAAGTGGAAAATATAGGATTTATAAAATTTAATTATTTTATAAATCAAAATGGTGAAATTATAAAGGAGATTAAAGATGTTTTAAAATAATAGTATAAATTGATTTTATAAAGGATTTGTAAATTGATATTTATAAATGAGAATATTTGAATTATAAAACGAGTTTTTTATAAGCGTTAGAATGAATTGTGAATGGATTTCATAACTGAATGAAATTTATAGAATTATAAACGGTGAAGTTATAAATGGAATTTTATAAGCAGTAGGTTTATAAAATTTATAAAGTTATTAAAAGAATGGTTTTGGATAAATAATTGAATCTTATAAGTTATAAGATTTATAATTATGAAGTTCAAAGGAACGATGGTGCAAACAAATAAATTATAAGTATTTCACTTATAATATAAACTTTTGGTTTATAATTGAGTTATGAATTGAATAGGTTAATAAAGGAATTTATAAACGTTGTTTTATAAATTCGCAAATGACTTATTTTGATAAGTAAATTGTTGAAACTTATTTATGGAGCTATATTCACGTTTTTGAACTGTGAATAATCCTTTAAAATGAAACGAATAAAAGGATGAAATTTGTTAACAAAGTATATTCACGTTTTTGAATAGTGAATAATATGTTAAAGAAATGTTTAGGATGGGATATTTTAAACAGAATTAAAACGATCTAACGATGTTTTAAAATATGTTGACATTTGAAACCATAGATTTCAACATTCATTGTTGAAATAGATGTTTTCGAGAAATAGAAGGAAATGGTGGACTATAACACTATTGTTATAGTAAATGATTTCCGAAAGGAAATGTTTTGTATAGTATTGGGATTTATATATCTATTTTAATTCGAATCCCTATATTAGTGATTTTTGTTTGTCGTAACGATGTTTTACGTAACATTCGTTTTGGCCCAAATAAATATGTTTAAAAGAATGATTTCCTTAAAGAATGAAATATATACTTAATTTCGATTGAAGTATATTGAATATTTTTCAAGTGTTGAAAATAAATGGATTGAGAATTACTTAATAAGTAAGTATGGAAATGTTTTCCAATATAAAGTGAATATTTTGAGAATTTATCTTTTTGAAGATAAATTGAAATGAATAATTGAAATCGAATATTCATAGATATTTTGGATTATAAATTCACTATGGAATTTATGAATAGAAGGGGAAGTTGTTTAAAAATAAATATTGATTTATTTTTGAAGTGTGAAAATTATATATCTAGTAAAGATATTTTGGAAAATAAATAATTTGGAAAATTATTTGGAAACTGGTAATGTGTGCATATCCATTGATAGTTCAATAACCGACTATCAATATTTCCCTTTGAATGGGTAATTGATGTGATTTGTTTGAATTTGAATGCCACACTTATTTTTGAATAAGCGCTCACTATTCGGGTTAACCGGGAAAGGACCATGGGGTCGTATAACCCATTCCGAATATGTGATACGTCGTTATGAATTGCATTTGAAGACCGGTGTTGAAGACCGGATCTTTTTGAAAGCGAAAGGACAACTCGTCGATTGTCTTTGCACCGAGTAGCTACGGTATAGAGACTCCCTATGTGATGGGAAGTCCGGACGTGATTAGAGATTATCCGGATTGCAAGGACTTCTTTGTAAGTGCCTTCGGTTTTGTTCGAGCCCGGAACAGACTTGTATGGATTGTATGTCTTACATTACAAACTGAGATATAACGCAGATTTCTTTCAAATATATTTCTGTTGGTGGCGGAGAATTTATTCTTTTAGCTTAACACCCTTCTCTGAGACGTACGAGCTCAGAGGTTATGTAGTTGAAGGTTATCAGCGATATATTCCCAATTTGGTAATGTGACATGCTGAGTGTTGCTGTGAAATGATCATTGTGTTGATTAATTGTGATAGGATCGTTTATTTGATCGTCTATCCTGGTGATCATTTCTATGATCATTTGTTGACCCAAAGCATGGCTTTTGTATAAAGTATGTTTTTGTGGACGTGACTTCGTCGAGCCTCACACCTCGGGAATGGTCAAAACAGGAAAGATGCAGCAAGGTTATGAGGGGTAGCGCCCTTTAGGATATGTGCATTTCCTTCGGGAAAAGGGTGGTATCATGGTATGGAGCCCAGATACTTACTCATGTTGAAAACACTTTATGATTGTGTGAATTGATTGCGAGCGCTCGGTGAAAGGTCCCAAAGGACCGGGGGATGGCATATTCGGTCAGTTGTTACTCAGTTAGGGGTAACCCGGCCTTGTGTTGGTAAAGATCCGGTTTGGTTCTCGGGGATGTCCATCCAGAGGCATTCTCATGTGGCAATGGGAAGTTCCTTGGCCTGATCATTCGTTGGAAATCCAATTCCCAATACGAAACCTTGTACGGTATTAGTTGTAGAACCTGCCATTTACTTATGGTGGTCACCACTGTTTAGATGGTAGCTATAGTAGGCATACGATAATGGTCGTATGTTGGCTAAGATTTATATTCTACTTTCGAAATGAATTTTTCCTACACTATGCACTAATAATAATATCAAATGTTCTTTTTAAATGCGTATCAAGCATCTTTGACTATCATAAGGAGAAATCTCCTCCGATTCTGCGTTTGCATTGTGTGTGTGTGCGGGAGGCCTTATGGTAGTCTCATTTTTAAAAGCATTGCGAATTGACTTTAAGAATATTCCTCTATTTTGTTTTTAAAGATAAATAAACTGTTTTGAGTTCTCACACCAGTCACATGACTGACTTGGAGTTTATTGTTTTCCTTCCTAAACTCTGGGTGCCCACCAATTTCTACACGGGCAGTCAAGAGTTAGGTTTATCAGGATATTCTGGATATTCTGGAATTGCTGGAGGCAAGCTGGACGACATGGCGTATTACTAGTATATAGTATTTCTTTTTCCGCTGCACTGTTTGTTGTTGTTGTTGTACACTCTGATGATATGATGCGATGTAATGTAATGTGATAAAATGTAATAACTGATATAGTTCTTTGTTTAAAGATTATTCATTTATTTATTATATGTTGTTCCGCTGCGATTGTGAGATTCTGATGTTGTTTCGTTCTATTTTCTATTTTCTTTTCTCTCTATTTTCTATTTTTCTTTCTTCTTCTCCCTCTTTCCTTTTCTTAAAACCCTAAGTGTTCGGTTTTCCGTCGTTCGATTTCTTCGGCAGTCGATAAAGTGAGTATCGATGTTGAATTTTCGAAAGTCGAAGAATCGGGTCCTTACACTTACTATCCACTGATAGTGTGTATGAGGGCAAGAAGAGGACGAGGTAGGGGACAGGGGAGTGCCACTACAAATGGTCAATAGCCTACAACAACAAGGAACAGTCTTTCTCTATCAATTTCTTTTGTTCATCATCTAGTATCGATTCTTTGATTGCTTTGTGGCAGCTCCAAAAAGAATTTTTGGTGTGATGACGGCCCTGCGAATCGTTGTAGAAAATCCTTACTTCGTATCTTCATCGGTTTCTTATCAATCTTCCCATTTTTAACTTCAATGAATTTGAAATTCTATTTGAAATAAATTAGTTGCTAAATATGAAGTTAAATTTGATTGTATCAATGAAATGATTTCGGTTGAAACCAAATTTGAGAATTTTGTTATGATATCTTGTGAGAATCCAAGTCTGAAGAAGGATAAGCTAGTGCATATTTCAGGATATTCTGACCTGAGTTGAGTATCCATTTGTTTGTTCTTTTTGGGTTCAAATATATTCCACGAATGGTTAGTTATCCTTCCAAACTAACCAATACGCCTGTATATTTCGTAGACTGGATGACCCGAGTACTTCATGAAATATTGAAGAGTAATTATTGGTGATATTCTGATTTGGTGAGCCAAATGCAGAATGGATATTCAGTGTTATCTGGAAAGATATTTCTCTATCTTTCATCAGTTCTTTGTTGTCTCCCTGGAAAATTTCAAGGATGAAATTTTCTTAAGGGGGAAATCTATAACGATCCCAATTTTTAACCAAATTTAAATTTGTAATTTAAATATAAATTTTGGATTTAATTGTGAATTAATTTGAATATTTTCCATAAGTTTAATAAAATAAATGTTTGTTTTTGTAAAATAGATTGATTTTTAAATTGGAAATAAATTGGATTTAAACTCTATTTAAAAAAAACAATAAGAACTTGTTTTGTAATTGTAGTATGTATATGTATGATATATATACATTGTGATTTGAAAGTAATATTTTGAAAATAATATGATAATTTTTCAAAAAGCCGTTTAAGGATTAAGTTCTAATACATATACATACATACATACATACATATAAATTAATTAGTTATTAAGATATAATTTGATTTTAAAATCATGTTTTTTAAAATCATTAATATATATATATATATATAAAAGAAAATGGATTTATTTAAATTGAAAATATAAAAGTAAAGATATAAACAATTATAAATATAATACATATCAATTTAAAACATTATTATGACATTTGTATTTTAATATTCTTTTTTAATATAAAAATGTGATTTGTATATAATATAAAAGCATTTAGTTACACGCAAAATAACATGTATGAGTATTATAGAAAAAAAGAGATTATTACATGCGTAAATATTTTAAAACATGTAAATGAACAAATGTAAACTATATGACATAAGAATGAACAAGTGTTAATAATCCTAACATGCAAATTTACAAATGTCACTTGAATTCTTATGTTTATAAAATAAATAACAAAAGAAAAATCAAAGCCATATTTATATACATTCCTCTAACCCCTCTCTCATTTTACTTTCTCAAAAACATTCAAACTAAAGAAAATCTAAAAGCAAACTACAGATCAAATAAAACTGAAAACAAAACAAAAACCTGAAGTAAATTTAAATCGATTCAAGTTTAGATCTGGAAATCAAAGCATGCAACATACATTAAATTCAAATTCAACTCAGCATGATTTAAATTCAAGACCCGAAAAGGAAATTTAAAACCAGAAATAAAAGAATCAGAAGAAAATCAAACATCAACCTGATTAGAGCAACTCAACTCAAAGAAGATCAGATCTGATTCAATTCAAATCAAAGCTCAGACCAAATCAAAATAATTTCTAGGAAAAGAAAAAAACTCAAAGCCTGTCCTCTATTTTTCCCGGTGAGCAAATTATCCCCCTTTGACCTCAACCCTGTTTATATCTTGATTGTGTGCCCGACGCTTGTGATAGAAATCATGAGATAAAGTATTATGTATGGATGTGAACATATATGTAAATTTGAGTATGCATATTTTTATTTTTATCCAAACATCCCTATTTTGAAATTTCCAGGTTATACACGAGTTCTAAATCTGATTTCTTTTTATACAATCAATATTAAACTATGAAACTATGATTTCTGAAGAAAAGTTGTTTGAAACAGGGCAACATTATTTTTAAAAATGATATCAAGATTTTAAATTCAGTGATTATTTCAATAATAGTAAATTACAGAAGAAATCAAAGACATGTCAAATATTCGATCATATGGGAATTATGATTTGGTTATATAAATAAAATCGCATTACAAAATGATGAATTTTGATAGTAATATTATAATTTTTAAGTGTGAGATTTTCGATATATCGTGAGATGATCAGAAAAAAGAATTTCGTCAATCCTCAATGATCGGAGATAGTTTGGGCGACATAATTGATACTGGAGGAAATTTAGGTGACGACGAACTCGAGAAAAATGCTTGCAGCATTTCTCGATCATCATAGCGATTGAGCGGCGACGAATTAAGGATTTATACCCAGAATTGGTCGACGATGTTTGAAGCGGTGGTTCGTCATTGATGTGGCACCGAAAGGTACTAGACCGGAGGGAAAATGATGCATAGGGTCATGAAATTGTATTGGCTAGAGTGGTAGGGTTCCAGTGGTCAGATCATCGACATCGAGACGATTTCTGGTTGTGCGTTGGGTTTCAGTTTCGTTTCAACATGCTGGATTTCGAGTTGATAGGGTTTTTGAGTTGATAGGGTTTTTGAGTTTCTAGGTGGTCTTTTGGGTATGGGTGATCGATGATGACATGTGGATGATCGCGGCGATGATCGAAGTGGCTTCGGTCGATCGTGCACATACACGTATAAGGTGCACGTTGGATCTGGAAGTGGTTATGGTAGTTGGGGGAAGATGAAGTTTTATTGGGGCAAACTCGAGTTTTTCGCATGAGTGACTCAAAGCAGAAGAGGGATTGGTGAAGCTCGAAGTAAGGCTCGAGAAAAATAATAGGTTGAGCTCGGGTTTATTTAATTTGTTACCGGATTTCAAATTTAAAAGGAAAAATATGTTTCAGGTTTTAAAATACAACAGTTTTTTAAGTTACAAAGTAAAATTTTATTTAAACAAAGTTTCAAAGCATATTTAAACTAAATAAGTTTCCAAAGGAAAATAAATTAAGTTTCAAATTTAAACAAGTTTTAAAATAAGGTTTCAAAGAAAAATATGAAAAAGTTTTCAAAATTATAAACAAGTTTTAAAGGTTTAAATTTGATTATGAGGTAATTAAGAAGTGATTAAGGATTGTGTATTAAACCTTAGTTAATCAAAAGAATTCTCAAATGGTTTTTGTATAAATTGATTTCAAGTTTTAATTTAATAAGATCTATATGGTGATTAAGTAGTTAATTAAGATCAATGGATTATCTTTAATTAATAAAGGTCTTATTGTGATTAATTAAAGGTTCATTAATCAGTGTAATTCATTAAAGGTAAAATTACTCAATGTAATTTATTAAAGGATTAATTACTTAATTACTTAAAGGATAACTAATTAATGTGATTAATTAATTAAGGCAATTAATTCGAGGATAATTGATTAAAGGTTAATTAATTAATGAAAGTGATTAAGGATAATCACTTATTGTAATAATTAAGAATAATTAATTTAATGGTAATTAATTAAGGGTTAATTAATCAACGTAACTAATCAAAAGTATAATTATTTAACAATTAAAAGTTGATTAATTTATAAGGTTGACTAATTTATTATTAAAGATTAATTAATAAATGATTAAATATTTATTAATTAAGATGGTTTGTAATTAATTAATATTAATTAACCAGGATTAGTAGTTTATTCATAAGTAATTAATCAGATTTAATTTAATCAGATAATTTGATCTTACTTATGGATGTTTGGATTCTATTGAATGCTTGAATTGTTTGACATCCCTGATGTGTGATGCTTTGTAATATAAATTATTTTGATTCGAGCTGTGATGAATGTAATTTATTTATCTGTGATAAATTATATTATTTATCTGCGAATCTGTGAATGAAGATGAGCGTTATAGGATTATACCGCTAATCGATATTATTGTGCTTGGATCTGTTATGATTGATGATGTCGCACTATTGTGTAAAACCCCTGGACTACACCTTATATACACAAATATGGGTTTCACGATGAAATCGGTTAAGTCACGAATAATTTGAAATCTAAATATATTTTTTAAAGTTGAAGTTTGAATCCAAATGGTTTTTTGAATTGGAAATAGATACAGAAAGCTTTTGGAAGGGAAGTTTTAAAATTAAAGTTTGAAATTGAAAATATTATTTGAAATTGTTCTTGAGATTCAGTTTGAAAGGTTTATACAAGTTATTTAATATATATGGATTTTAAAACCATTTTTAAAGTATTTTAAAATTATTATTTTTTGGATTTAAAAAAAATTAACTCGAGTTTATACTTTAAAAGGATATAACTTATGCATATTTGATTGGATTTTTCCAAAATGAAAAGTATTTGTTTTCAAATGATAATGGCTTTCACATAACAAAAGAACTTCCAGTTTTTGTTGAAAAGAATTTAAATTTGATATGGAATTGTTTTGAAAGCTATGAATGAATCTTTGTTAAAGATTGTTGAACTTGGTTTTGAAATTGAAGTGGATCTAAAAGATGTATCCTTTGTATAAAAGATTTGAAATGAAAATTGTCTTGAAAGCTATGAATGAATCTTTTTTAAAGATTGTTGAACTTGGTTTTGATATTGAAGAGGATCTCAAAGGTGTATTTTTTGTATAAAATATTTGAAATGAAAATTGGTTTTGAAAGCTATGAATTGAATCTTTTATTTAAAGTTTGGATGAGTTAATCCAATTTGAAAGGGAAATTGTTTAGAAAGGCTATGAATGAATCTTTGTGAAAGATTGGTGAAATTTGTGAGGTGAATCTTTTTGTTTAAAAGATTAAAATGGTAATTTTTTAAAACCATTTAAAGAAAGGTTTTGGGCTTTAAGTTGTGACTTAACTGAGATCCCAATATCCATATGTTTTTACAAATTGTGCTTATTATTCGGTTTAGCCTGGAGAGGACTATGTGTAATAAAACTCATTTCGAATAATGATACGACGTTATGGATAGCATTTGATGACCGGTGGTGAAGACCGGATATTTTCGAAAGCGAAAGGATAACTCGTCGAATGTCTCTGCACTGGCTGATTCTCGGTATAGAGTTTGATCATCCTTTGTGATGGGAAGTCCGGACATGATTAGGGATTATCCAAATTTGCAAGGGCTTTTTTGAAGTGCCTTCGGTTCTGTTCGAACCCGGAACAGACTTGTATGGATGTGTGTCTGACGTTATACTTTGAGATTTAAAGCTGGTTTATATCAAATATATTTTTGTTTGGTGGTGGAGAATTTATTCTCTTAGCTTAGCTTAACACCCTTCTCTGAGATGTACGAGCTCGGAGGTTATGTAGCTGATGGTTCCTAGTGATGCATTCCCAATTTCATAATGTGGCATACGAAGTGCTGCTGATAATGTGTTGATCGAATCATGGCTTTCGTGAAAAGCGTAGCTTTGTCGACATGACCTCCTTGGACCTCACAAACCAGAAATGGTCGAAACAGGAAAGATGCAGCAATGTTATTAGGGATCGCGCCCCTAGGGTGTGTCCATTTCTTCTGGAAAAAGGTGATATCATAGTATGGAGCCAAGATATTTAACCTATGTGGTTGCTGCAAATTTATTACTTTGTGGTTGTTGCTTTATGGTTGAGGATATCCTCATACAAAGGTCGGTAACGACCGGGGATGACATACTTGTAGGTGTTACTTTCGGGCAGGGGTAACCTGGTCTCGTGTTGGCAGAGAACTGGTTAAGTTCTCGGGACGTCCCTCCAGAGGTGTACCCATGTGGCCCAGGAAGTTCCTTAGCCTGACCATTTGTTGGAAATCCAAAGAAACAATACGAACCCTTTACAATTGCAGTTGTATAACCTGCTACCTCAGGTAATAGCTATAGCAGGCATAATATAATGGTACCTATGCTGGCTAAGATTAATATTATACATTCGAAATTGTTTTCTTCACTATGCACTAATAATAATACTATTATCAAAAAGGATTTGCGTATCAAGCATGTGTGACTATCATAAAGAGAAATCTCCCCCAAGTGTGCGATTGTATTGTGTGCGTGCCGGGAGGCCTTATGGTAGTTTCATTTTCCAAAAAGCATTTTGGATTTCAATCTTAAATTCTTTTGTTGTTTGTTTTTGTTTAAAACTGTTTTTGTTTGCTTACACCAATCCCATGACTGACCTGTAGTTTATTGTTCCTTTCCTAAACTCTGGATGCTCACAATTTTCCACACGGGCAGCCTAGAGTTAGATTTTCAGATAGTCAACTAGTAGATATAGAATCGATATCTTTGGAGCCTTTGGATTTGGCGATAGCATTCGTTTCACTTGGACTGACCTTGTTTAACACAACTTGATGGTGGTTTGAGCTTTCGATTTGGAGTTTTGGAGCTTTGGTTTTGGGATGCAGTTTATGGATTCATTCTCCCTTGAAGAATATATTGGAGTTATTTTTTTCCGTTGTTGTATCTTTTCGCTATTATGTATCTTTGATATGTGATATTCAAGGTATCAATGTTGTAATCAACTATTGTGTTTCAATGATATATTCATTTTCTTCTGCTGTGTTGCTGTATGTAATGTGTCATAATCTCCGACGAACCAAATACGACGTTTGAATCTGCGACATTCGAATATGGGTGAAGTATGGATGTCGATTTTCGAGCGTCGAAATTTTTGTCGTCACATTGACCATCATCAACATGGCACGACCATGATTTGTTATGAAGCACCTATGCTCGACCATTGCCACAAATACACGGCTATGGGCTAGAATATGAAGGGATGGCAAGGCAAAAGTCAATAGGAAGGCAGGGAGGCAAGGCATGTGAGTTTGGGTCCGGCCATATGGTTAGCATGGCTCAGCCTGGTTCATGGTTATGATTTGGATTTAGATCAGGTCAAGGCACCTGAAGTGGCACGGCTATCGTATGCTTTTGGTCACGGCAAGGGGATGGAAGATGGAATAAGTGGTGGCCGAGGCAAGCAATAGGAAGGGGATAACATGGTAGGGTCGGCTAGGGTTTGCATGGCAATTTTGTGATGGGGTTTGGATCTAGGGTTCACGGCATGACATGTAGATGATGTTGAGATGGTGGTGGCCAATCCTACATGGTGGTGGAGTGGAGATGATTGTTGGCTAAAGGAAGGTATGGTGGCCGAGTTTGCATAGGAAATAAATAAAAGAAAAGAGAAAAGAAAAGAGAAAGAGGAAGACATGAGCGAAAAAAACTTACTGTAAGTATTATTTTGTTCAAAAAATGAAAAGAGAAAGAGATATAAGAAGTTTGTACGTGAATGAGGAGATGAGAAGTTTGATATGAACGGCTAGGGTAATAGAGAGGAGTTTTGAATGGCTAGGTATTAGAAAGGCCTTACTTCACATTAAAGAAAAAGAAACTTGTATTTTTTGGAATTTCTAAACCCATTAGCCAAGCCCATTTGTTTAACTCAAAAATCAAATAAAATCAAATAAAAGATCAAAGCCCAAACAAAATAAAATAGAAATGAAATAGAAAATATAGAATAGAAAAATGAACAATAAAAATACTAAAAATAATCACATGTAACATGCTGAATATTATCAGATTTAAAAAGTATAAAACAGAATTTGACGAAACAAAAAGCAGAACGAATATCAGAATCAAATTCAACTTCAAAGAAAAAGATGGTAAATTTAAAATTCAAATTTAAAATTTTCAACCGAAAGTCAAAGTTTGACCAAAGTTGATTAAAATATAAAATTTTCAGAAAATCTTTATTTTATTATATTTGGAAAATAAATTATAAACAAAATCCAAAATTACATTGGAAAATTCCAAAATTTCAATTTTAAATTATTTAAAAAACAAAGTTTTCAAATAAATTGAATTGAAAATATTTACAAAATCTATGGGTTGTTACAGGTTACATCTGATTGAATTAATATTCTATAATTATCAAATTAATCTACATTAACTGCACTAATCAAGTGAATTAATTGGAAATTGATTTACAATTTATTTTAACATGTTAAATAAATAGGCAACATATAATAATTGTCACTATTTACCTTTAGTCACATTTTATAAGTTTATTATCCGCAGCAAGTGTTATAATTTCTACTACAACACTAATTTTATTCAATTAAAATTTTATTTCACATTATTTGTTAAACAAATCAACATTTAAATTTTTAATTCCTCTTTAAATCCAATATCCATTGATGCGTACATTACTATAACTTATTTGCAGTATATACCAATTGCAACTCTTTAATCCTTTTAATTAATTAGAATTACATTGGAAGCAGTTATCAACTATCTTAAATTAATACTATTACATTTTATTCTAGTTATATTCTTGTTAGCAAACCACAAATTTTTATTTTTTTTATTTTTTCGAACATTAAATTACAAAAATTTATTAAATTTACAATTTATATTTATCGAAAATTATGGGTCGTCACACTCTCTCCTACTCAAAACTTTTCGTCCTCGAAAAGGAAAAAGAAGGAATTAAGTAATCAATATATCTTATTCAAGATATTAAATTCATAAACAATTAATTTACAAAATTAAATAATTTAAATAAAATGTATCAATTAAAATAATTAAATCCTTTATATTCTAGTTAACAAAAGTTTGAAAACATTTCACAAAATTCTCTAAGTCCAAAATTCACGGAAAATTTTGGCAAAGTTTCCTTTGTACGAAGAGGTATGGGAGATATGATAATATCAATAATAACAATATACATCATATTTTTCAAATATTATATCCCAAACAACGGAAAAATCAATATAATATCGCTATAAACCCATAATCCGAGAACGTACCTATTTGTCGGGCATATAACGCTTATTTTATGAAACCAAAAGAAGTAGCTATTGCTTCCAAACTTGTATCTAACTTATACAATCCAATGATGATAATAATTTTATAAAAGAGACATATTTTAATTTGTTTTCAACTAATAACAAAGCAAATCACTATAACATAACAACAATCACTTGCAAACAAACAGTACAACCATTATTTCAACAAAGAAACAATCATCCATCCATAGCAACCAAATTAAATGGTTTGTTCGGGTTTAGAACTTCAAATGATATAAAATGAAAGATAAATTATAATGTAAACCATACACTCAACAATCGTAGATAAAACTTACAAATAGAACAATCCTTTCCCAACCAATCCATAAGTCAATACAAACAAAGAATCCAACGCTTTTAAAATTTACTTTCTTTTTCTTTTTCACATCATTTATTGTTCATATCTTCTTATTTTCATTTTTTCTTTCATACAATGATTTTTCCTTAATTCTCCTTTGTTACTTACAAAATCATTCATGCAAGACTTATTTCATTAATATACATTATTTACTTACATAAGTTATACCTATTTCATTTATTTGGATCATAAACAGATTCACTATTGAAGTCATGCAAGACTTATTTCATTAATATACATTCTTACTTACATAAGTTATACCTATTTCATTTATTTGGATCATAAACAGATTCACTATTGAAGTATTGTATACATTATATTCCAGATTACTTGATCTTTACAATTTAGTTTGATTTTCCCTTTTTACTTTTATTTTTTCATCATTTACTTTTCTTTTCTCATTCATATAATGTTTATTCTTATAAATTTACATTCATTATTACTTATAAAAGTTCATTCTGCTTTATTCATATAGTGCGATTTTCTTCCATTTTATTGCTTTACCTTCGTTGTTTAAATAAGTTACTTTTATTTCAATTATTGGATTATACATTATTATGTAAGTTTCTTTACAATCCAATTCACCATTTATAGATTATTTCTTTTTCACATTCATTCTTCTATATAAAGTATTATTGAATATTAACTCCATTTCTAAATCATTTCAATGTTTTTCGAAGTTATAATCATTCAATTTATATAGTATTCATTTTAACATAACTGGCTTCAACATTAATTCAAGTTTATAATTATTTACTTACAGTATTTACTTTTACCATTCAAATATGACTATAAATAGCTTAAATGTTAACTTAAGTTCATAATCATTTTCGTAAATTATTCACTATATTACATTTAATTAGTAGCATTTCAAACTACAAACTTCAGTTAATAATTATTTATAAAAGTAAGTCTACTGAACACTTTCATTTTCTAGAGTTTTACTTGTATAATATCCTATCACATATTCTTATTAACATTTCAGCTTTTGAATATTTTGGTAAGTTATATATGTTTTTAAGAATGCAACTGGATATTACCCATGTTTCTCATATTTATTTAGTTCACAAAATGTTCCATAGTTTCCATTTCTTATTTTAATTTCCATTTTATTTACAGTTTACAAATTTCAATTTCTTATCTATTCATTAACTGTAACAACCCTGTATTTTGTGATTATTTAATTTTATATTTTAATTATTTTAACTGAAATTCCTGATTTAAAAACTTTATTTTATTTATTAAAATGGATAAATTTTGTTATTTTAAATATAAATTTTGATTTTTGTGTGAATTATAAATTCCAAACCTGAATAAATAGAATATTTCCAAAAAGGTGGATTTTTGGTCAAAACGGTCAAACTTTGACTTTTAAATTTAAAATTAAAATTTTTGAATTTTTGAAATTTTATCTTTCATTATGAAAATAGATTTAATTTCAAGAATACAACGTTTTGTTTCGTTGAAATCGGATTAATATTGTGGAAGTTATGCTTTTTACAATATTGTGTGTAAATGGTTTTATTTAACAAATTTGTTATTTTAAATTTATATAAATAATATTTTTGTTCGAAAAATCAAGTTCTAATTTGTGTAACATGATATGTTATGCATATATTTTTATTTTTAAAGCATTTTTTTAAGTATAGTTGTAATTTTCAAATGTTGATTGTATTTTGTTTTCAATCTTTAATTCCAGTTTCTATTTAATAAAGTAATTTCTTTATTTATTTCCTACTTTTCCTAAAACTATTTATTTATTCTTCATAATATCTATCTCTAGCTTATTTTTCTTATTTATACACTCATCTAGTAAGTAATTGGATAAGTATTTAGGTCCCTATTTATTTCTTGGAAAGAAATTTCAAATATATATATACGTTATTGTTTTAAAAGGCATACCTTTAAATGTTTATTTTAATTAATATAAGTAATATTTCTGGTTGATAGATCATGTTATAATTGTGTGTGTATATATAAAATTACATGTTATGTATATATTTATAACATTGTCTGTTTTTGTTTCATTTAATTTGGACATATACTTTATAAATTAAGTAACACACAAAGATGTAAATAGAAATTAATTTATACGTTTCTATAACCATTTTCTTATTTATTTATATAGTGTTTATATAAATGGTATATATTTATTGAATTATATCTTTGGCATATATTTTATTAAATAGAGGGAAACAAATCAAATTTAGATACATTACCTATTTTTAGTTAAAGGCATGCGTTACATTTTGATTTATTACATTTTTATCTTTCCATCCCTTAATTTTCTACCGTAACTTCTCCTTGATAGCCGTGACTTTTTCTTTCTAAAATTCAAGTGAAAAATATCTTTCCACCTTCATTTTTGCAACCAAGTTCAGATCTGAGAGAAAAAAAGTGGTAACGACTTCTTCTTTTTCTACTTTTCTCTTCACTTTTCTTATTGATTTTTCAATGTTTTGGCCATGCTCTTCTCTTGCCATGCTCGGCCATAGCCACCACCACCTCCTCCTCTTCACCATCCACCACCTATCACCTCCTTCTCCTTTGACCAGTCAAGGTCGAGCACTCCTTATGACAAATGTGACGCCCTACCTCCATGCTCACAATGACAAAGGTTATTATAAGGCATAACATCTGCTATTGCGAAGAATGAGGCTTGTTAGAAGCGACCATTCGTAAGTTATGCCTTAGACGAGTATTGATTACATCGATAGGAGTTGTGTAAATTACTCCCAAAGATATATATTCAATCCAAATCTAAAACGAAACTACGGTGGCTTAATAAAAATTCAAAACAACTCATATTAACAACAACACTGATAAGTATAATCACATCAGAACAGAAATATCAGATATATAGCGGAACACAAGTCTAGATACATGCTACAACAATCGATGGTTCTTATGAACCAAATGTACATCTACATAACCATCAATACATACATGATATGAGAATCAATACACCAAAAGTACTCCTCGAAGACTAGACAAAAAATGGAGTGAAATCCCAAAAGATGAAGCTGCAACAGAATTAGAGATAGCGACTATCCTGAAATAGCTCGGTCTGACCCGAGTATTATTTAAAAGAAAATAATAAATGGATCAGTCTAATTTAAACTTAGAAATAAGTGTATGATAAACAACACTTAAGCAAATAATTATAGTCTCGAATGGGACTATTCAACATAAATAATCAACATAGTTTAAATGAAGAAATCTCAATTTAAACCCCGTCAAAATCAACTTTCAAATTCACAATTGAATTCAAAACAGCAATACGCAAAATCTAGAAATTAAAATAGATAACTAGACAATCAGCATAAAAGTGGATCGTTCCCAGCAGAAGGCGAGTGTTAGCTACGCCGCACGTGCATCTCATATGGCCGAAGCCTACCAAGTACTATAATTTTTGGCGCCCAACAAATGACCCGAAGGTCCAACAAATGACTCGAAGGTCCAACAAATGACCTGAAGATCTAGTACTGGTAATTGACCCAAAGGTCCAATAATGTGGCTCGAAAACCCAACAAAATCATCAAAATTAACAAACAATAGCAAATATTTCAATTAACGAGTCCAGAATTAACCGAATTAGTAAAAGTGTGGATCCATACTCCGCACTTTTGCTAAATTGTTTAAATCTCTTCATCGTTTCCTTGAAAGTGAAAAATTGTGTATTTTAAATAAATAAAATTTACGTTCTCAAACGGACAAGTCCAGAATTAAGCGAATCAGTAAAAGTAAGGGTTCATCGTCCTTAATTTTGTTGAAACATTTTAATCGCTTCCTCATTCTTTTGAAAGCACAAACTGTAAAAATTTTAGAAAACAGTTTTATTTTAAAATGATTATTAAAACACATGATTGAAACGGCAACAACTATAGCAATTTCTACAAAGAAATTGCGCTTCACAAAACACCATAAAAACGGATATCAAATCAGCGTTGCGGGATAACCGCTTAAAAATTCACTCTAAAATTGACGGTTGCTGAAGTCAAAATAACAGTTATTTATTCGTCAAAAATGTCATCAAAATAATACGCTTCAAAAATATAATACCGGCGTAAAAATACCATTATAAAAATAACGGCAACAAAATGTGTTTTGAAACGTAACATCGGTTCAATGCAAATTAAATAGTGGACAACACCACTATACTTTCACCAAAAATATTGCACTGTCTCAACTTGAAATTAATGTATACTTTGTAAAACATGCCTAATGCAAAAATAAAAAGGAATTGCATGCACGAACACTTTTTAGACCAATATGAACGAAGAAATCAGGACCATATAAAGCATGTAAAATTGATGTAAAAATGTTTGCGTGCACCAGAAACATGGCATAAAGATGACCTGGCAAATTTTTTTATGAAATGCACTTAATAATATGAAAAATGGTCTCTGGACACGCAAGAAAAAATGGTCTTTGTACTCTAATATGTATGCATTACATGCAAGCAATAAAATGGTGAAAAATGGTCTCTAGGAACGCAAGCAAAAATGGTGTCTGGACATGCATTTGTGAAATGCACTTAAGTTTTCACTCACAAGCAATGAAATAAATATGCGTGGAAATACATCATGCATATGTGTAATCATCAATGTACGCGTGAACTACAAATATAAACCAAATAATTTACTCTATCTTGTTTTTCACTCATGCGTGCACTAAATGAAATTCAACCAAATTTTAACCTGGACACATGCATAAATTGAAATATTAAACACTAACATACTAAAAGATTTCGAATGTTGTATATTGTACACGCGGAAATGAAACGACGAAAATGTCTGGATAAGCTATATTCATGCGCACGTAACAAATGTATAGCTTGGACAATATTTCATATATTTGTGACCTGGAACTGATTTTTCCAAACAAAACAACTCACAAGCTAAGGTCTGGGCTGTATAATCTGCATGCAGAAACTGATGTAAACCAAAATTATGCACGTAATGAAAAAAAATTGGACTTCTACTCTTTGCACGCATAAATTAAATAAAGGTCTGGACTTTATTTTCGTGAAATGCATTTACACAAACCTGACACAAAAATTTTTATTTTCTATGAAATGTGAACTGATTTACACTCAAATTCGTGCTATATATATTGCACGCAAAAATAATGAAGTTGATAGAAATAAATGACTCAGTTTAAATAGATGTGAGTTTGCACTCACTTTTTTTTGGGTTTAGAATCAGTAAGCAATAAGGATTCCACAGAGAGCAACCTTTAAAAATGCCATTAATAAACTTCTACTGAGCTACTGAAGAGAATGGTACAAAACAATGTAGCTGCATGAAAAATGAATAAAAGAATGTTGCCGCATACCCTTCTTTTCTCAAAATTTTTGTACAAGTCAATACAATGAGTTTGTTGGCCAAAAGTTTTGTACAATGCATTTAATGCAAACGTGCCTTTGTATGAAAGTACACGGCTACACTACTTGATGATGGCAGAGCAAAGCAAAAGTTCAAAATTTGTTTTATAAAACTTTGTGTTTACCGCAAGGCAAATAATATGTTCCTCTTATTTATGCATTTAAAACATTTTTGTAACCGAACATATGTTCCAACTTTGTGATAGAAAAATCAATGTTTTCACTATTTGCTTTTTACAACTGACAGCAAGGCAAGATATGTTCCACTTTGCCTTTTAAAATATTGTTCTAACTGAATAAATGTTCCAACTTGTTTCAATAAAATGGTCCATTCATTTTCACACGTAAAGGTAAAATGCAAGTCCTTTACAACGTGCACCATACAACCGACTATGAAAGTGATTTCATTTTTTTCTCAAATTTTAATTTTTTTTTAAAAAAAAATCCTGTTTTAAATTTTTATTAGACGGTAAAATCATGGTCGTTACAAACTGCCCCTTATAAAAATTGTGTCCTCATAATTTTCATACTAGAAGTTGTTTATAACACCAATTATTTATCTCAACAAAGATTAAAATAGAAAAGATGGATAAGAATGCTCACCCCCACCCGAAGAGGAGAGAAAACCCGGATAAGAACTCTCAATGAATTCTCTGGTTTCCTAAGTGCAATCTTTGGGGTTTGCGGACCATTGAATTTTCAAAAGCGGGACTTCTTTATTCCGAAGGCATTTAACCTCCGAAGCTAGCACATGAATATGATTTTGCACAATAGACAAGTCAGGCGAGATCTCAAGATCTTGCAATATATGGGGATCAATAGAAGAATTCGGATCTCGAAGGCATCGACGAAGCTGGGATACATGAAATACGTCATGAATTCCCGAAAACTGAATAGGTAGCGATACACGATAAGCAACTGGGCCAATGCATTCCATTATAGGAAACGGTCCAATATATTGAGGAGCCAATTTTTCAAAGCTACTAAAACGCACCACACCCTACATCGGAGAAACACGAATGAATACATGATCGCCAACAGAAAATTCCAAAGGCTTCCTACAATGATCAGCATAAGATTCTGCCTATTCTGGGCCTCTTTCATTCTCTGTCTAATAATATCAATCTTCTCCGAAGATTCATGAATATAATCGGGGCCGAGAACTAACTTTTCCCCCGATTCCAACAAACAAGATGGTGATCGACATGGTCTCCCATAAAGAGCTTCGAAGGGAGCCATACCGATACCGGATTGAAAACTATTGTTATAAGAAAATTCAACAAGAGATAAGTGGTCTTCCCAACGACCACCAAAATCAAGAATGCAAGCTCGAAGGAGAACCTCCAAGACTTGATTCACCCTTTCAGTCTGACCATTAGACTGTCGATGATAAGCTGTACTGAGATTGAGCTAAGTGCCCAAAGCTTTCTGAAGACTCCGCCAGAAACCACTAGTAAAAAGCGGGTCTCTATCACTAACAATAGAACTAGGCACACCATGAAGTCGAACGACTTTCTTAATAAACAACTTAGCCAACAAAGGAGTTGTCCGATTGGACTTGATTGGAATAAAATGGGCTAATTTAGTCAATCGGTCAACAATCACCCAAATACTAGTATGTCCAGACCTCGAACGAGGTAGACCATCAATGAAGTCTATAGAAATCCGATCCCATTTCCAAAATGGAATCTCAAGAGGCTGCAAAAGACCACTAGGAAGCTGGTGCTTTGCTTTAACTAGTTGACAATTCATGCAATGACTTACATAACTTGCAACATCACGCTTCATACCTTCCCAATAGTATAAGCGTTTCATATCAGCATACATCTTACTACTACCCGGATGGATAGTATACTTAGAACGATGACAGTCCTTAAGAATGTCATTTCTAAGATTAGAAACATTAGGCACGATCAATCTACCCTTCTTCGGAATAAAACCATGAATATCAATATCGAAATCCTTCAGATCATCACTTTGGGATTCCGATTTACAACTCTGAATAAGATAAGAAATATCTGGATCTTGTTTCTAGGCATCGCAACATGATCCAACAAACTAGGACGAGCTTCCATGCTAAATAAAAGCACGGGAGAATCAGAAACTGAAGGACGGTCTCTAATATCACAATGAGATAAAGCTTCCAAAATATTTCACTCTTCCAGCATCATGGAAACAACAACCTGCTGCTTGCGACTAAGCACATCAGCAACTCGATTACCCTTACCAGGGGCATACTGAATATCGAAACCATATGAAGCAAGAAATTCGAGCCAACGCTGTTGCCTCATATTAAGCTCTTTCTAGGTAAATAAATAATTCAGAGATTTGTGATCAGTGAAGAGAACAAAATGCTCGCCCAATAAATAATGTTGCCAAATCTTTGGAGCAAAGACTATAGTGGCCAACTCCAAATCATGGGTAGCATAGCGAATCTCGTTAGGCTTTAGTTGTCTAGAAGCATAGGCAACTATTCTATCCTTTTGCATGAGAATAGCACCGAGTCCATAACCATTGGCATCGGTATAAACAACAAGATTATGATTCCCTTCGAGAACCACTAAGATAGGAGCATGAGTAAGGAGTTCTTATAACTTTAAGAAAGAAGTCTCACACTTATCAGACCAAATAAAAGGAAGGGCTTTTCTCGTGAGAGTGGTAAGCAGTAAAGCAATACGTGAAAAGTCCTTAATAAACCGGCGATAATAACCCGCCAATCCAAGAAAACTACGGATCTCAGTAACAGTCTCGGGCCTCTTCCAATTTTGAAAAGATTCGATCTTGGAAGGATCAATAGAAATACCATCAGAAGAAACAATGTGACCGAGAAATTTCACCCTATTCTCCCAGAAATGACACTTGGAGAATTTGGCATAAAGCTGATGCTGACGAAGAGTGCTCAAAACAATCTCCAAAGGCTGAATATGATCAGCTTCAGATTTGTAATAAATAAGAATATCATCAATGAAAACCAAGACGAACTTATCGAGATATTCCTGGAATATCTGATTCATAAGATCTACAAAATACGCTGGACATTCGTCAAACCGAATGGCATAAGAAGCCATTCGTAAGAACCACAACAAGTATGGAATGCGGTAAGAGGAATGCTATCTTCCACAACTCGTAACTGATGAAAACCGGTAGCAAGATCAAATTGGGAGAAGAGCTTAGCGCTACTTAATTGATCGAACATGTCATCGATCCTAGGTAATGGATACCTATTCCTGATAGTGAGCTCGTTAAGCTTGCGATAATCAATGCAAAGCCTAACAGTACCATCTGGCTTCTTAACGAAGACAATGGCGGCGCCCCAAGGGGAAGATCTGAAACGAATAAAATGCTTGGCTTCCAACTCAGATAATTGTTGCTTGAGTTCCTCATTTTCCCTAGCAGACATCCTCGTGGAAGGACGACTGATAGGATGAGCACCAGAGATAAGATCAATACGGAACTAAATTGCCCTCTTCGGCGGCAATCTCGAAATAGGCTCAAAAACATCAGAAAAATCAGAAACAACTGGAATATTAGCTATGACATCCTCTGATTCGAAGGAAGAAATGAGAGCATTCGAAGTATGATCCATGCTTCGAAATATAATTGATAACTAATTGCTAGCATCGGGATGCTTGAAATATAAAGTTCTTTCGGGACATAGGATTTGAACGTCATAACGGACGAGCCAATCCATACCCAATATCATATCAAAACCAAGATGATCCATAACATGCAGATTCGCATGAAAGGAAAAGCCACATAGAATAATCTCAACATCAACACATAACAAACCACGAGTAACAGATCCACCAATAGGATTTATGATCCTCAAAGGGTCGCAAAGAGTAACAACATCCAAATGAATAACATCAACAAGCTCCTTTGACACGAATGAATGTGATGCACCCGTATTGAAAAGAACTCTAATAGAACGGCCATGAAATAAAATAAAACTTTCCAAAACAGAAGGAGTAATACCTTTGGGCTTAGAAGAATCACCAGAAGCTTTAGCAACACTAAGCTTCCCAGATTTGAGACCCTTAGGAGCAATAGGACAATCAAAATTCCAATGACCTTCTTTCTTGCAGCAATGGAAAATGCGAGGCTTAGGACAACTGCGAAGAAGATGATCCAAAGAACCATAATTATAGCATGCCCTCTGAATAGAAGGTGCACTACTAGGCTGAGAAATAGAGGTAGCTTGATTCTTATTCTTTTGGTTGGAAGAATTAGGCTTATGAAATGGAAACCTCTTCTTGTTGGGGTTCTTAGAAACCTCAACCTCATCGCCACTATCACGTTCCTTTTCAACAGCTTCAAGGCAAAGAGCCAAATCAACAAGCTCCTCAAAAGAGAGCTTAAGCCGAAGCAAAAGAACTTTCTTCAAATACTTCTTCAAAACACCAACAAAACGAAGATTCTTCTTACGTGGAGTGTTAATGAACTCAACTCCGTATTTGGATAAGGTCTCGAAAGATGCAAATAATCAGAAACAGAGGACTTTCCTTGCTTCAACTCAAGGAAACTTCAAGCAAGATTAGCCTTTTATGATTCAGGAACGAACTTAAGTTCGAAACGTTCCTTACACTGAATCCGAGAGAGAGAGGACTCATCAACTTCCGTAATAAAAAGCTCATACCAATCCAACGCATGCTCTTGCAACATACTAGATGCCACGAGAATGCGATGATGATCAGAAAGATCCATCCGAGAAAATATGCGCTCACAAGTGCGCAACCTAAACCTCCATTACACTTTTCGATTCCTTGAAAGGCTTGCCTCCAAGGTGGGAATAGTCACTATACATGCGGGCGAAGGCAGACTTTTGAGTAGGAGCTGCGGGAGTAGCAACAAAAGGCTGAGTACCCCGAAATAGCTCCATAAACTAATCAGCTGACATATAGACTCCATCCAGATGAGAACCACTAGACGGGCCTGTAGAAGAACGCTTTCCTCTACCTCTTCCAGCCATAGGCTGAGAGACAAGAGAAGGTAAGGATTAGTTAAAACAATACACAATTATAAGAAATTTAACAAATGGAATACTACGGAATATAAAATTTATTCCTAGACATACTCCACATGTTAAATTGGAAGGAATAGATTAGAAAGGCACGAATAAAACCCCCGAATAGTTGTAACACATGTTCCATTCTGCTTCTGTTCTGTGTTTATTATAATTTGTTCTGAATCTCAGTCTGATACCAAGCTGTGACGCCCCATCTCTATGCTCACAACGACAAAGGTTATTATAAGGAATAACGTTTGCTATTACGAAGAATGAGGCTTGTTATAAGCGACCATTCATAAGTTATGTTACACGAGTACTGATTACATCGATAGGAGTTGTGTAAATTACTCCTAAAGATATATATTCAATCCAAATTTTTTTAAAAAAAACTACGGTGGCTTAAGAAAAATTCAGAACAACTCATAATAACAACAACACTGATAAGTATAATCACATCAGAACAGAAATATCAGATATATAGCGGAAGACAAGTCTGGATACATGCTACAACAATCGATGGTTCTCATGAACCAAATGTACATCTACATAACCATCAATACATACATGGGATGAGAATCAATAAACCAAAAGTACTCCTAGAAGACTAGACAAAAGATAGAGTGAAATCCCAAAAGCTAAAGCTGCAACTGAATCAGAGATAGCGACTATCTTGAAATAACTCGGTCTGACCCGAGTATTATTTAAAAGAAAATAATAAACGGACCAGTCTAATTTAAACTTAGAAATAAGTGTATGATAAACAACACTTTAGCAAATAATTATAGTCTCGAATGAGACTATTCAACATAAATAATCAACATAGTTTAAATGAAGAAATCACAATTTAAACCCCATCAAAATCAACTTTCAAATTCACAATTGAATTCAAAACAGCAATACGCAAAATCTAGAAATTAAAATAGATAACTAGACAATCAGCAGAAAAGTGGATCGATCCCAACAGATGGCGAGTTTTAGCTACGCAGCACATGCATCTCATATGGCCGAAGCCTACCAAGTACTATAATTTTTGACGCCCAACAAATGACCCGAAGGTCCAACAAATGACCCGAAGGTCTAGTACTGGTAATTGACCCGAAGGTCCAACAATGTGGCTCGAAAGCCCAACAAAATCATCAAAATTAACAAACAACAGCAAATATTTCAATTAACGTGTCTGGAATTAACCGAATTAGTAAAAGTGTGGTTCCATACTCTGCACTTTTGGTAAATCGTTTAAATCTCTTCATCGTTTCCTTGAAAGTGTAAAATTGTGTATTTTAAATAAATAAAATTTACATTCTCAAACGGACAAGTCCCGAATTAAGCGAATTAGTAAAAGTAAGGGTTCATGGTCCTCTATTTTGCTGAAACGTTTAAATCGCTTCCTCATTCTTTTGAAAGCGCAAAGTGTAAAAAAATTTGGGAAACAATTTTATTTTAAAATGATTATTAAAACACGTGATTAAAACGGCAACAACTATATCAATTTCTATAAAGAAATTGCGCTTCACAAAACACCGTAAAAACGGATATCAAATCAGCATCGCGGGATAACCACTTAAAAATTCACTCGAAAATTGACGGTTACTGAAGTCAAAATAACAGTAATTTATTCGTCAAAAATGTCATCAAAACAATACGCTTCAAAAATATAATACCGGCGTAAAAATTCCGTTATATAAATAATGGCAAGAAAATACGTTTTGAAACGTAACACCTGTTCAACGCAAATTAATAGTGGACAGCACCACTATACTTTCACCAAAAATATTGCACTGTCTCAACTTGAAATTAATGTATACTTTGCAAAACATGCCTAATGCAAAAATAAAAAGGAAATGCATGCATGTACACTTTTTAGACCAAGATGAACAAAGTAATCAGGACCATATAAAGCACGAAAACTTGATGTGAAAATGTTTACATGCACCAGGAACACGGCATAAAGATGACCTGGCAAAACTTTTTGTGAAATGCACTTAATAATATGAAAAATGGTCTCTGGACATGCAAGAAAAAATGGTCTATGGACTCTAATATGTATGCATTACACGCAAGCAATAAAACGGTGAAAAACGATCTCTAGACACGTAAGAAAAAATGGTCACTGGACATACATTTATGAAATACACTTAAGTATTCACTCGCAAGCAATGAAATAAATATGCCTGGCAATACTTCATGCATATGTGTAATCATCAATGTACACGTGAACTACAAATATAAACCAAATAATTTACTCTATCTTGTTTTTCACTCGTGCGTGCACTAAATGAAATTCAACCAAATTTTAACTGGACACACGCATAAATTGAAATATTTAACACTAACATACTTAAAGATTTCAAATCCTGTATATTGTACACATGGAAATGAAACGACGAAAATGTCTGGATAAGCTATATTCATGCGCACGTAACAAATGTATAGCTTGGACAATATTTCATATATTTGTGACCTGGAATTGATTTTTCCATACAAAACAACTCACACGCTAAGATCTGGGCTGTATAATCTGCATGCAGAAACTGATGTAAACCAAAATAATGCACGTAATGAAAAAAAATTGGACTTCTACTCTTTGCACGCATAAATTAAATAAAGGTCTGGACTTTATTTTCATGAAATGCATTTACACAAACCTGACACAAATTTTTTTATTTTCTATGAAATGTGAACTGATTTACACTCAAATTCGTGCCATATATATTGCACGCAAAAATAATGAAGCTGATTGAAATAAATGACTCAGTTTAAATAGATGTGAGTTTGCACTCACTTTTGTTTTGGTTCAGAATCAGTAAGCAATAAGGATTCCACTGAGAGCAACCTTTAAAAACGACGTTAATAAACTTCTACTGAGCTACTGAAGAGAATGGTACAAGACAATGCAGCTGCTTGAAAAATGAATAAAAGAATGTTGCCGCATACCCTTCTTTTCTCAAAATTTTGTACAAGTCAATACAATCAGTGTGCTGGCCAAAAGTTTTGTACAATGCATTTAATGCAAACGTGCCTTTGTATGAAAGTACACGGCTACACTACTTGATGATGGCAGAGCAAAGCAAAAGTTCAGAATTTGTTTTATAAAACTTTGTGTTTACAGCAAGGCAAATAATATGTTCCTCTTATTTGTGCATTTAAAACATTTTTGTAACCGAACGTATGTTCCAACTTTGTGATAGAAAAATCAATGTTTTCACTATTTTCTTTTTACAACTCACGGCAAGGCAAGATATGTTCCACTTTGCCTTTTAAAACATTGTTGTAACTGAATAAATGTTCCAACTTGTTTCAATAAAATGGTCCATTCATTTTCACACGTAATGGTAAAATGCAAGTCCTTTACAACGTGCACCATACAACTGACTATGAAAATGATTTCACTTTTTTTCTCAAATTTTAGTTTTTAAAAAAAAATTCCTATTTTAAATTTTTATTACGACAGTAAAATCACGGTCGTTACAACAAAACTCCACCCAATATATATATATATATATATATATATATATATATATCGTGATGCTTTGAAAAGAACTCCACAATTGTAAACCTTGATTTTGAAAATCTTTTGTGAAGTAATTTTGAAAAGGAAATCCACGGCAATATATTTATTTTGGAATGTAATGTTTGAAAAATACCTTAATTTTTATTAAAGATATGGCTTTGAAGGTATGTATATACGTATTTTGAAAATTATATGTGTTTATGTAAACATTTTAGATTTCTCCTAAGAGGAAATTATAGGAGGCAATTTTCTTAAGTGGGGAGTCTGTATAACCCTAGATTTTGGGAAACACTCAATTTTAGTATATAATTGAGATTTAATTACTTTTAATGAAAATAATATATTATAATTGGATTGTGTATTAATTGACATATATCTAGATTCTGGAATATGTATATGATTGGTTATATATTGATTTCATATACTATGGTAAATTAATTGAACGGACTGACAATTAATTAAGCATTAATTGACATATGTCCTAATTTTTGAATTATGTCTATAATATGAATGCGCCTTGATTTCATGTATTATGGAAAACTAACAAATATGGTTATAGGCATCAAATTCTATATTTAGAGTTTTTAATTGTGGGCCTAATATGTACACACATATTTAGTGTAGATATATACATATATGTTTATATTTTCTATATCTTAATTACGGAATTTTATTCAAAATTTGAAATTTGAATATATATTTATTTACTATATAAACATTGTGCGAAATTAATTACTTAGGTATCAATTAATTTTACATTAATTAGAATTGGCGGAAATTATCCGGTTTTGACCCTAACTATTGGAAATAAAAGGAAGGAGTCGAAAATAAATTAAAAACATATTTTTTTTGTTCTTCCTTCATCCTCTCACCATCCTCTTTACAATGTATCACTATAAATATTTTCAAATCCCTAAAATTCTAAAATTAAAACATGTTGCTCTCAACACCAAGCAATATAACTAGCTATGAAGAAGTTTGAATTTTGTTGTTGTGACTCCACTACCTCTTCCTATTCTCTTGTAGCCATGCATTTGAGTCCAAACCAGACCCATACCCTAGCCATACCATGTTACGGCTAGACCATATAAAACTCCTAGGTCGAGCAATTGATTGTTGAAAGCATGGCCGAAGCCATTGTGTTCATTTTGCTTCTTATTTCAAATATTGTTTCAATATATGTTGTATTGAATTTATATTTATATTTGTCTTGTTCTATTGGTTGCTACAAGATCAATAGGTTGGCTCTCTTCCCACTTGAATCTATATTCGTGTAATCGTGCCTTTTGTAATTCATTTGTATTGTTTATTTTGTGAACTCAAGCTTTAAAAGGTGAGTAATCACACCTGACATTTATACTTATATGACTGTGAATTGATAGCAAGTGAAAGTGCAGAAATTATTACATCATGTTATACCTGCCTGTGTTATAAATTATATGATGTTAATCCTGTTTATTTATCTGTCATGTCATCTGATACTGCTTTATGTTGTTATACTGTTTATTTTATTCTATTCTCACACTACAAGTTCCCTGTAGAATAGAATCACTATGGGTTGAAATGATACATAGCCTAACCGACTTTAGAATAGGGAAAAATCATTACGGGCTGAAATGATAGGACCGGGTGATTTTTATTTATTTGTATTTGTCTTGAGATTGCGGGTTTGAAATAATCAAAACCTAGAAATTTTACTGATTACGGATTTAAATGATAATTTCTGTATCACTTGATTTAGATGTGATATTATCCAGACCCGTGGTTGATTCCAAAATATGATTTCTTATAATTTCATGTATTGAAAAATGAAAGAAAATAATAATATGAAATTTGACTTATATTGGATTTAAAATGGTTAAGCAGTGATTTTCTAATAGGTTAAATGTTATAAGTTAATAGATGGGTTAAGTGTAGTATGAAAGTTTGATTTAACTAAATAATGGGAATTTAGGAAAAAAAATGGAATTATAAGATTAACTTGGTAATTAATATAACTGATGTGTGAATTGGATAAATACAAAGTAAAAGAAAATATCATGCTATTTGTAAAATAAAGTTAAGAAACTTACAGTGTATTTTGAATTTAGGTAATTAGTTTAAAATGTTAAATAAATGGATAGTTAAATGGAAATTTTGGAATTTAACTTAACTTGGAAATGTGAAATTTGGTTTGAAATTAAAGGTTAAGTTAAGAAATTAAAAATGGAATTTAAGTTATATTTGGAAAATGGTAATAAAAATTTAAGTGTTAAGTAATTTGTTAAAATGTGTAGTATAGGAAATTGTATGCTTGAATTTATTAAGTGAATTATTGAAAATTAGATTTTATTTATAGGAAAATTACTTTATAGAAATCGTAAGTTAAAGGTATTTTAATGAACATTTTGGAGTGTAAAAATATGATTTTTATAATGTTTAAAGGGTTAAAATCAAAGTTTATTTGTGGCTGAAATTTCAATATTTGAAGTGTTTAACTAAATAAATGAACTCAGAAAAGCTAAATTTTAGGAATTGAATATTTGATTTGAAGGAATAACGACTTCACTTTTTAATGGTTTAAATAAATGATTTTAATTTGGAATTATAAATCATTTTGAAATTTATAACTACGGGTACACTGCTTTTTGTGTCGCGTGATTTCCTTGTGATTGTTTGATGCACACCTTTGATTTTAAGAGCGTGGCTAGAGATGAGCGGTTACTGCAGCTCTACACTACCCTAGTCACAATAACACAGTTATTTGAATTGTTTACTTTAATGTGGATATTTCTAGGATAATGTTTATTACTACTTAATTGATGGTTTGACTGATCCTTAAAGGATGGGCGATCCAAAGCATCCTTTAAGTTATTGTGCATTGCTATTACAATTCGCTTGAGTTAGTTTACATTGTATAAGTATGTATGTCCTGACTCGAGTACTTGTGTTTTACTTTACGCTCAGGCCAGCCTGAGAATCACAGCTTTGGATTCACCTTCTGGAGCTAGAGTTTTGCTGGAGCTTATCAGTCTATCTATTCGTCTACTTCTTCCAGTTAGTTCCTATTTGGTATCTGTCTCGGTATTGTTGTTTATGTATCCTGACTTCTATTGTATCTATTTTTCTATGATATTTTGTATATGTTTTGAGAGTATGTATATAGTAGCTTCATGAACTACTATGGTATTTTATTTCCGTTGCGAGTATTCTGAAATTTCTGTGTCTGTGATTATGTGAATGATTTTATTTGCTCCAAATTTTATTACAATATGTTATTTTGAATTATTCAAGTCTGACATGTGTGTCTGTCATTGCACTTGGAGGGTGCAACATGATAGGGGTTCTCTCTTCCTGGTTTGGTAGCGAACGGTTGACTCTTACTCCTACATGTCCTCGCAGGGGTTGGTGGTGCAGTCGAGAGGCTGGCCGTAAAGGCCGAACACAGGTACCAATGTATGCTACGGTGGACGTTACCCCACTGGCGCGGTCCGTTACATTTGGTATCAGAGCTTTGGTTTTAGGAAAACCTTAGCCTGAGGAGCAAAAACTCATTAGTGATAGGGTAGAAATACCCTAAAATGAGTGAAATCAATCTCAGAATCATTTCTTTGTGAGAGAATATATTTTCGAAGTATAAAATGATTTTCAAATGATTTTGAAGAATTTTTAAAGATTATTTTGGTATAAATTTTCTTATTTTGAAATCAAGATTTTCTAAACTTCATCCCTTCGGTATCCACCTTATTAGTAATCACCTTAGTTAGGATTCTTATCTATTAGGATTCCTTGAACTCTGGAATGTTCCCACTTGTTCTGAAATCGAGTCTTGTCTTCCCTATTTTTTCTTCCTTTTTATTTTGGGGCATTCCATGACTCCACTTTGAATGAACTCTATAAAGATTGGTGATTCCGCAAATCTTTGAATGATTTGTAAAGGGGTGAAACTCCTTTACAATTGGCATTGATCCACCGGAGATTTATGTATCCTCGGATTTCGATGCTACCTATCTCCTACTTTAACTGGATTCTATCTCTGGCAATCGAACCTCGATTTACCTTAGATTTCTGCATTGATTATATTCCTGAAGTCAAGGTTGACCCTGTTGAGGTCGCCCGCGATTTATATGGGCTTATCCATCTTCTAGTTGAATTAAATTGTCTTAGCTTCGTTCGAGCTTATCTTCGAACCAGAAATTCTATTTGATTAGAGTTTCTTCAAATTTGAATCTCTGTTTGTTTTGAAATCCATCCTTGAATCATCCCTTGGAAATTTGTGTTTGGCTGTATTTTGAAATTGTGCATACATCGAAACTATTAGTTTGATAAGGATGACCACATTTTATATATAAGAGTGAAATGTTTCCGATAAGGATTATATACCTTTTAAAAATGAAAATTTAAAGCTTTGAAAGGATTTTAAATTTTGAAATTTTTATAAGAAACTGATTTATATAAAAATGATTTATAACTGAAGGGTTTTGAATTTGAAATTTGAGAGATTGAACTCCAGTATTTTGAAAATTGGTTTTAAGGTTTTTAAAATATATGATAATATGATTTGAAAGTACTTTAAAGATAAGAAATGTGTCAAATGACTTCAAATGAGTTTCAACGATCTCGAAGAAATTTCAAGGAAGTTTTAAGAAAATAGAAGTCAAGAACCCACTTGTGTCGCTGGAAAATAATCTCGGTGATGAGTGCATGCATCATCGACAGTGATTTTCGAGTTTCAGAGTGGGGGAGAGGCCACTCTAGTAGCTTTGCTATGCAAGTGATGTTGTGAAACCAATTTTGATTTCAAATTCCGAAGTATGATTTGATATTCGAAAAATATATGTATACATATTTGAAATGATTTAAAGTAAACCAGTGCTCAGTCTTCGAGTTTCAGATTTGATTTAGTATAACTCTATTTATAAAAACGGATTTACTAATTTTTTGATGATTTCCAAGCCTTGGATTTGAAATTTGATTTCACTGACTATTTTGAAGGTTCGAACACTTCCAAATCGAGGTTTAATTTTCAAAGCTAAGAAATTTCGAAGGGTTTAAATATTTGATAAAGTATATAAGTTTAGTTCTGTATGATTAAAGTATGAAGAGTATGACTTAAATAAATTTGAAACTTCTGTTAAATAAATAATTTGCAAAAGGAAAATTGGATCTTTTGAATAGAAATAAATAGGTTAAAGGTTTTAAAGGGATAGTTATAAATTTGGAAACCATTTTTGGGCATAATTGATTTTGAGAAAATATTTGTGTAACACCCGTTATTTTCAACCATTCGCATCCGCACATGTCGGACTAGAATTGCTCAAAATACCGCGTTGTAAATAAAAATTTGGCAAATCTCATAATATACAGTAAATAAATAATCACGGTTCACAAACATTGAGTAATAATAGTGCAGCGGAAGTAAAAGAAATAGTAGTTCATGAAGCTATTGTGTAAATATATCAGAGTTACATAAGATACAACAGAAGAAATAGAGTACAACAGAAGTCTCAATATATAGAAGTCTACTAATACAAGAGATGAAAAGGAACAACAGACTGAAAAATATAAAACTAGACGAGTAGATAATCTCCAGTGATTCCAATCTCCAGAAAGTGGAAATCCAAATCTGTGAGTACTAGGGCTGACCCGAGCGTAAATAAAAATAAAACACTCGAGTCAGGGCATACATACTTATACAATGTAAACCAACTCAAGTGAACTGTAGTAAAAGTACAAGTAACTTAAAGAATGCTTGGGACCGCCCATCCTCTAAGCATCCGTTAAACTATTTACTATGCAGTAATATTACGCTATTATAATAATGTCTATAGTAAAATAAACTTACTTTAAAATATAATCATGGGGTTACCCATATAGCCCCAGACACGTAATAGTCCCAGTAGTCCATTCAATGTCTGCATATCTCCTGATCGAGAGACTACGAGAAGATACACATGGGCTATGGGAGAAAACCAAATTCGTAGTAAAGGCTCAATAGGGTAGGTGACACGGCACACAAGGCAATGCCAGGGTAGATATACCAATTATGCACACGAGCTGGTGGCAACGTAGCAACCACATATGCCCACCTCAGAACACATTCCCAAAATCGGAGGGGCGCCCAAACAATCACAAAAGCAATAGAACGGTATCGAAGAAATTTGTCCGACCAGAGGAGCTACCCCTTTTGGCCCGAGATCGCTCGTGTTTTAGCCACCTTATGCCAACTCATGGGAGTTGGGCCCACATAACATACCTCAAGAACGTCGCCACCATCGTACTTCATTCTGGAATCTCCACCGCGTACACGGTTGTCAAAGTGGTTTTCGGTATCGACAGAGAATATGCCTATATTCGATCCCGGTCTCCTTGCCAACCAATCGTTATTATAACCCGTGGTTATAACTTAAAAATAATATTTTATACTTCAAAAAAAAATATCATTTCAATCCAAATCTTTATCAAAATAAAGATTAAATCATTTCCAAATCATTTCAATATATCAACATACCATATCTTTCAAATTCAAATATTTATCAAAATAAATATCAAGTCATTTCCAATCATTTCAATATATTAAATTATCATATCCTTTTAAAACTTCCTCTCAAATCATTTTAATACATTAAAATATCATATCCTTTCAAAACTTAATTTCCAAATCATTTTAATATCAAAATATTGTATCTTTTCAGAACTTTATTTTCAAATCATTTTAATATCAAAATATCATATCTTTCGGAACTTCATTTTCAAATCATTTTAATATCAAAATATCATATCCTTCAAAACTTCATTTTTAAATCATTTTAATATCAAAATATCATATCTTTCAAAACTTTATTTTCAAATCATCATATAAGTTCAAATCCAAATATTCAACTTTAAATACCTTCTAAATTCAAGATAACATTCATTTATTATCCTTTCAAATCACCTTTAAAATGATTTATTTTCCAATTAAATTTATTCATTTAAATCATTTAAAAGTGAAGTTATTATTCTTTCAAGTCAAGTATTCAATTTTCAAAGTTTCAAACCACTCTGGGCTCATTTACTTAGTTAAAAACCATAAACATTGAAAATTTCAGCCTTTCGCAGCATTTAGAAAAATCTGTTATAAGTTACACTTGAAACATTTTAATTCAGCAAAGACAGCACTGAAAACTGCTGTTAAAACTCAGTTTTAGTTAAATTTTAGTTCAAACAGCGAAGACAACATTTTCAGAAATGCTGTAACAGCTCAGGTTTCAAAACAATGTTTTTTTTATTCATTTCAGCAAAGACAGCAGCCCACTACAGCATTTACAAAAATGCTATAATAGACCTGAGTCAAGTTTTAGCCTACTAGTTCAACTACAACAACTACAGCATTTCAGAAATGCTATAATAGCTCTTTTAGTTCATTTCCAGAAAGCATAGCACTTCTGAATGCTATTAAAAGTGATTTCCATATTTTAATGTATTTCCAGCAATTAATAAACTTCATTTTAAACCCTTTAAATATTATAAAAATCATATTTTTAACATTCAAAAATGTTTATTAACATACCTTAACATATGATTTTTATAAAATAAATTTCTTATAAATAATCAAATTTTTCAGTAAATTTACTTAACAAATTCAAGTGTATAATTTCCATTCCTTCACATATGCAATTTATTAACACTTACATTTTTTAAAATTTCCATTTCACAAATTAAACCAAATTTCAAGTTTATTTCATTTAACTAAAACCATTAATTAAACCAAATTTCACATTTCCAAGTCATGTTGTATTTTAAAATTACACATTTAAGCATTCATTTATTTAGCCATTTAAATTCATAGAAAAATCAATAATACTTTAATAAATCACTTAAATTCAAATTTAAATCAAATTATCATATTTACCATTTTCCAAATATAATTAAATTTCCTTTTTATTTATATAACTTAAATATCGTTTTTAACCAAATTTCCAAATTTCCAAACTTAAGTTATATTTCGATAATCTAATTTTAACCATTCATTAATTACATTTTAACTCATAGAAAAATCATAATTTCTTTATTTTAAAACATTTCAAAATCTATTTAAATCAAATTTCATAAATTTATATTTTAAAATACTTAAAAATATCCAAAATACTTTATAAAACAACCACGGGCCTGTATATAGTTTTCTAACCTAGGTCAAGTGATACGGATATATATCATTTCAATCCGCGGTTTAAAAAGAAAAATCCGGGTTCTATCGTTTCAAACCTGCAATCCCAAGTTAAAATAAATAAATAAAAATCATTCAAACTTATCATTTCAGCCCATATCGATTTTTCCATATTCTAAAGTCCGTTTGGGTATGTATCATTTCAACCCATAGTAAACCTAATCTACAGGGAACTTGAAGTGTGATAAACATATATAAATGAACAGTTAACAACATATAACAGTAGCAGATGAGATGACATGTAGATTAACAAGTTTAACATTATAAATTAATATTCATAGGTAGATATAACATAATATTTCATTCTACACATTCAATTGTTGTCGCTTCACATTTGCATAAGTATAAATGTCATGTGAGATTACTCACCTCTTGTGCTGGAGATATGAATACAAATGACACAACGGATTCCAGAACACAATGACAAGACTACGGACTTGAGTGGAGAGCGAGATCCAAGCTATAGATCTTGTATTACAACCCAAAACAAAATAGAATAAAATGATAATTCAACACAACATTGAAATTGAATAACTTTGAAATCAAAAGCAATTTGAATGCAACAATTTTTGCCTTGCTTCCTATATTATTTTTCATAGCCTAGGGGTTGGATTTGCTTGGGTTTGGACATGATTAGGCTCAGGTATAAGCATAGGAATGCACGGCCTAAATGCTAGAACATGGAGGGGAGTTTATAACATGAGAAGGTGAAGGGGTTTTAGGCAATGTAGTGTGATTTTGGTCAACAAAATAGCTTGGCCTTAGGGTGTTTGGGCTCGGCCAGTGGAGTGTGGGTCAGGTCAGTGGCTGGAGTGGTGAGGGGAGGTCTGGACAGAGGTGGTGGTGGCAGCCTAAGGTGATGGTGGTGGAAATGGAAGTGGTGAACAAGTGGTGGTCAAACTAGCATGGTTCAAGGACATTGTTGCATTATTTTGGAGTTTTTGCACCGTGGTGGGCTCGGCCTTAGTCAAGACTAGAGGAATAGCTGGCGATGAAGACAGGGAAGAGGTGTAGGAGGTGGTGGTCATGGCTATGGAGTGGAGGCCGAGCAAACAAGCTAGAGAATCAAGGCAAAACATATGAAAAATAAGAAGAAAACGAAGAAAATAAGAAGGGGCCATTACCAAAATATTTTAAGCTGTGAATGAAGAAATGAGATATGAGTTTTTTGCATGAAATGAGATGTGCAAGTCACGGCTACCAATACAAAGTATACGGCCAAAAAAAGAAAAGGAAAGGTCACAGGAAAATGAAAAGTTTTGGCAACGGAAGGTCTTAAGTTTTTAAAGCTTTTTAAACTCTTCACGTTTCTTTTTCTTAATTCAATTAAAACAGAATAAAATTCAGCAAATACTTTTAAAAATCGAAACAAAGTTAAATAAAATGAAAATATATAAAGAATTAAGGAAATTGCTTAAAAATTCAAAACAGGGTTCAAAAATTTCAATTAAATCATTAATGGTTTTGGAAAAATATCCACTTTATTTTAAAAATATTATAAAGCAAAAATTTGAAATAAAATAATTTATTTATCATTTATAAAATGAAATAAATAATTAAATTGGATAAAAATAGAAAAAGAACCAAAGAAATTGTTTAAAATTTGAAAACAATGCATGAAAATTACAACAAAATTACCATTAACTCTAAAAAATTTCCTACTTCACTTTAAAACAAATAAAATGTCAAATAAATAAAATAAATGAGGACGAAAGTAATGTGGGAATGAGAATAAAATAAGATCTTGAAAAAATAGAAAAATAAATAAAGAACTTCTTTAATTAATTGAAACTGGAAATCAGAAATTGTAAAAAAATACAACTGACACTGGAAAATGTCAATTACACTTTCAAAAATATTTTAAAACCAAAATATATACAATACATGTTATTTTACCCATAAAAACATAAATTAGAACATTACATGACCAAATAAAATATTATTTATATAATTTAAAATAAACAATTTTGTTAAATACAACAAATTTCACATAATAGTTACAAAGACATAACTTTCACATTATAAATTAGATTTCAACTAAACGAAAAGAAGTGTTCTTAAAATTTTATTTACTTTCATAATAAAAGATAAAATTCAAATTTTCAAACTTTCAAATTTTAAATTTAAAAGTCAAAGTTTGATTATATTGACCAAAATTCACTTTTTTGTAAAATATTCTATTTAATCATGTTTGAAGTTCTAATTCACATCAAAATTAAAGTTTATATTTGAAATAACAATATTATCTAAACTTAATTAATAAAATAAAGCTTTTAAATCATAAATTCAATTAAAATAATTAAAATATACAATTAAAATAATCATAAAATACAGGGTTGTTACAATTTGGTTTTGAAATAGATTGGAATGTAAACCCAGTATTTATATGATGATTTTGGAAATGAATTTGTTTGACCTAAATTATGTCGATTTGTAAACTTGGAATTATTTTCAAAACCTATCATTTGGAAACTTTGAAACTAGAGATATTTAATTTGGAAGAAATAACTTAGTGAAATCGTATATGATTTTAAAACTGAATTGATATTGAAATGATTTGAAATTGAGAACCTTCTATTATTAAGTGCCTTATTTGGGAGTTGTCGAACTTATATAAATTTGATTTTTATAAGTACGAAGTTGATTTGAAAACTATTGATTTGAAAGATACTCAATTTGGAAAGAGAAATCTTATATAATCAAAGTCTATATAAGTATGATTTGATATACTATTGATTTTGGAAAGTATTCGATTGGAAAATGGAATCTTATATATAATGGACTTTATATAAGTATGATATTTGAAAGTGATTTGAAAAGGTACTATATGATATATATTTTTGAAGTAAAGATATGGAAAGAGCCTTCTGCTTGATATCCACTCTGTGGCCACATTGTGGATTCATTCTATCGGTATTGTTCTCTCTGATTTTTGGTTTTCCGGATGTGATACTCGAGTGTCCCACCATGGCGATCTCCATGGTTTTTCTTTTTGCGCGACTGCATAGGCTGAGAAGGCCTAGGGGTACAGACTTTTTCCTGGGGGATACGGGCGTAATCATTGTGTATCCTGTGAACTATGTAGGTCACATTAGTAGCGAAATCCACCTGGCTGAGAAGGCTTAGGGGTACGATTGTTTCCTGGGGGATCCAGGCGTAATCATTGTGTATCCTGTGGTCTGCTAATCATCATGGCGTAACTCGCAGGGCTGAGAAAGCTTACGGATATGGACTATTTCCTAGAGGATCTAGGCGTAACCATTGTGTATCAGCGAACCATGGTTAGACAAAGGTTTTGGTTTGGTTGTTTTGTTTGGATTGTACTTTCCATATCTGTTTTTAAAAGTTTTTCAAGTATTTTCACTGGGTGTTGAAACAAGTCTAATAAGTACCTGGAGAATTCTAGTTTTGCACCTGATCAACGCATTGCCAAAGTCTACGGGAATGAGGATAAACTTGTTAAGATATCGAGTTATAAAAGTATTTTGATAAAGTATTATATAAAGGATATTTTGATCATTTATTTTACCCTTTTAAATAATTGAAATTTATATAGCTTTAGAATAATGGTTCATCCTTGTCTTCCAACCTATTTTCCCTTCTAGCTATTCCTATTTTCCATCTTGTTAAACTTACCTATAACAACATTTAGCAGGTATAATTTTAATCTTCTTATCATCTTGTCTTAATCCTATTTCATTCTATCTTTTTATGTTGATGTGCACATAAATGTGCATATTTTTACCAACATATTTAATCTATTTGAATTAAATAAATGATCATATCGGGTATTTTAACTTGTTTAAACCAAAAATTCAAATTATTCCAAATTGTCACATATTCATCTTCATATATGGGCAAAACGGTCATTTGTGTGCATATATTTGTTTGAGAAAAATTAATTGAAAATTTGTATATATTTTTGTAGGAAATTGATCTCAAATAGAAGTGGTTTCATGAAGATATGCATGCACAAAATTAATACAAAGGAATGAAGATGGAAATAATTCAAAGTGAAGAACATGGAGGACCCCACCTACCCACCTACCTTAATGTACAAATTAAAGGCTAATGCACATGCTTTTGGAGTTAATGGCTTCATGTACACTTAATGGGGGATTAAGACATGTTAATGATAACTTGGCCTCCACACTTCCTAAGGGGCATTTTGGGCATTCCCCAAAAATATGCATTAGGGTTTCTAACTTGTATAAATACCCCTTATGTTTCATGTAGCCATCTTCCTCTTAGTTAGTTAGTTTTAGTTTAGAAAATAAATCAAAGCTCTCTTTCTTTCCATGGCTACTTAGCCATTTTATTTCATGTAATTTTCTTTTCTTTTATGCAATGTTAATTCTCTTTTATTTACATGCTTCTTCTCTTCTTATGTAATAGTGTAGATTTACCTTTATGCAATTAGATTAGTTGTCTTTTCCATTAGCTTTCATTTTCCTTTCTTTTTGCTTTTATGTTGCTTTCTACATTTGTTGATTTGATAACAAATATGAGAGCTTAATCCGTACAATTTAGGGGTAATGAAGCTCTCTAGTATGTAGATGCAACATTTTGATGTTTATACTCTCTTTTTGTGCTTTAATGGAAACACTTGAAGTGGTTTAATGATGTTGTTTAGCTTTGAATTTGATAGTCTATGTTGTTCATAACAAATAGGCTATGCTTAAACAAACATAACACAAATTGCCTCTTCATCTAAATATGATTATGGCAAAGAAGTGAATGTTGAAATTGAAATTTGATAGCCTATATTTCTAAACAATAGTTAATAAGCTATGCTTAAAATAGATTTTGCTTTCAACTTTGTTGTCATATTTTATGAGATTTAAAAGTGTATTAGTGGTTGTGTTATAGTTTGATGGTTTATATTGAGCTAATTAATAGCACAAATATACCATACTTATGATAAGCACATCAACTAATTCACTACTGACAAGAAAAGAGAGATCATAACTTCATTTTGTTGATTTATGTGATCTAGAAAGTGGAAATTGCCTCTAAATTGTCTTAATACTCTCATATTTTTATCATTTTCTTTTGCTAGTTTTTGTTAGTTTCTTACATTTCTAACTATTCACTCTCGACTTCGGTATAATTTGATTGAATAGAATTTTAAAATCATCAATTCCCTGTGGATCGACCCGTATTCGCCACGTGCTACATTCATTCACCGTGCGCTTGCGGTTAATTTTATTTCAAAATTCGTTCGACGGTTTTCTAAACCGATAGAATTTCCGTCGACGAACAAGTTTTTGGCGCCGTTGCCGGGGAATTATTGATTTTAGTTTTCTATTCTTCGAATTATTTTTGTTTGATTTTTTTGTGTTTTTATTTTGTATGTGTTTGCATTTAAAAAAAAATTTGTATATGTGTTGTGTGAATTGATTTGTGTGCTTGTTTTTCTCATTTGTTTTGCATTTGCATTTCTATTTAAAAAAAAACACAATTTCAAACCAAAAGCAAAAATATTTTATTTCTATATCACTTTGCGTTTCATTTTTACAATCATCATTGTATTTATAGCCTACACTGTTACATTGCATTCTTCTTCTTCACTGTTTCACATTTTCAATTTGCAATTTCTGTTCACTGTTTCTGCCCTTGGCCCCATAGCCCCTCTGTCCAACATCAGTTGCCACAAAACATTCCTCACATAGCAGTCTCCCCTCTTCCTGTGCAACCTGGTCAAGCCATCCCCTCCACTGTTTTACTCTACCAATAACCATCTTCAGGCCTGGCACACTTCTGAACCAAATTGCCTCTGTATACAACATTTCGTCAACACACATCCACATTGCAACCAAACTGACTGTCATATCCATCATAACACCCTCTTCTGTCATCATTAGACCCCCACTACAATACAATGTATCTTCATAACACTGCCACAAATTCAACCATTTCATCTCCACCTTGCATCACCAGTCAATCACTTCCATACTCTCCGGCCACCGCATTCTCGTTATCAAAAAACCAACAGAGCAAAAAACTGTGCAACTCTACTTCAATACAGCACTTCAATTTCACATATCTTTCCACTTCAATAGCCAACCAGCTTCATCTGCAAACAAGCACATAGCACCGCTATCAACAATCGTAACCACCAACAAAATCACCTTCCACTGCAGCTTTCGCCTTACCATCTCCTCTGATCCTCACCTCAACATTTCATACAATATCTACACCACAATCTCCTGCCAAAACCACAGCAACCACAAACCAGTCACAGGCAACATAATCAGCTCCAACACATAACCACTATCTGCAGTGCAAACGACCACATTCCCACTGACCACAATAGTTACAGAGCCTCTAATTACAATTTTCCATTCACCATCCCCTTCTGACACAGTTCAAACATTTCTGCCTCAACATCGTCACTTCATACAACCATCTTCCTCCATCATTTAACACTTCACATCACCTTTTGCTCTGCCCAAACCCAATAGCGTGAACCCCTCAACCACAACCAGCGCAATTCCAGTACTACTCTTCGCTGCCAACCATTACGTGACGTCCCACAATTAATCGCAAGAATCACCTGATCGAACAACTGCGACTACCATTTCTGCCTCGACCTTCCACATCTCAACGCCTGAAACGGCAGCGAACTGAAACCGCCACCTCAAATTTTCCTTTGACCAGAAAACCCACGACGGAGACCACTACTTCGCCCAATTTCCCCGACCACATAACCTCCTTACTGCAATCGAATCTGCATCTCCTTTGATCAAGCTACCTGAACCTCCTCATCCACCCCAATTGCCGAACACCCCAATCACCAATCGTCTCCAATAACCACTTCCAAACCTGAACACCAAATTGCAATCCCAAGTGCGATTTCAATTTACGATTGTGATTTCGAGGATGAGAATTTTGTACTGAATTGATTTGCTGAATTGTTTGAGATTCTGTTATTCGTGAAATTGTTATTTGTGAATTTATTGGACATTGGTTTGGAAGAGGCTGCAGTTGATGATCTGTTGTTTTAAGTTTGAGTTTGTGCATTTACAAATTTGTTTTGACTTGGTTTTATTTTGTGTGCTTTGAGTGTTTTGGTTAAGTTAGATTGTTAAGTATCCCGCTTTCTTTAAAAAAAAAACAAAAAAAAAGCAATTTTTTTTTTTTTAAGTAAAACCCTACTTTTAAGTTTCCTTTCAAAAAATAATAATATATATATCTTGCTTTATTTCAGGTTGCCAAAGCAGAATTACAGAAAGAGCAGAAGTGCTTGTTAAATAAATTGCTTGATTTGAAGTGCTTGCCGAAAAAAATTAATTGTTTGCTTGCTTATAAAATTTTATGTTTTAGTTGTCTTGCATTGTTGTTTGCTTGCATTTTAAGAAAAAAAATTCAAAATCAAAAGCAAAAACAAAATTTCATTCTAGTTGCATTGTTCATACACGTTTTATTTCAGCTTTGCATTTCATCATAGAATTTTGATTAATAATAACGATTAGACATCGATAACACTTAATTGTACATTAACAATTTGTCTTCTTTGATCAATTTAAATTCTTGGTGTCTAGGCTACGGCAGAGCAATAATCAGTTATAAATATTACGGTGATTCGTAAAAATTATACTGAATTGTTTCTCTGAAGGTACTTAAACCTTCGGCTGCATTGCTACGATGATTCGTGGTGCACCGATAAATCCTGTCTGTTACCTGGCTGAGAACTATCTTGTTGATTTAAGACAATTTGTGATTATACAATTTTGGGTTAACTTAGGATAAATCATTTGTAATTAACCTTGCATTCATTTAGTTGCATTAGTTCATGCATATTTAAAAAAAAAATTCAAAATTCAAAACTAAAAAAATTGTAAATATTCCTTTTCCTTTGAAATTTTTAAATCCTTTTCTTTGAAATTTCAAAAAAAAAAATCCAAAAATTTTTTTTAGAAAAACCAAAATTCAAAAAAAAAATTGAAAAATAAAAAAAAAACAAAAATCGATATCCCTTTTCAAAAATAAATTTCCTTTGTAAATATTTTTCGTTTATAAAAAAAACATTCTTGAAAATGTCTGAATATCCATATCCACTTGAATTTTACAATAGTTGTGAAAATCAATATAATCCATATGATTTCAGTCCAAATTCGTATAGATATTTTAACAACAACTATTTTGTAAATAATCCAAATTTCGAACAACAAAATTTTCGAAACGATGACCAATGTTCAACTCTTGAAAATAGCATTGAAATGATTTCGTCTTTGCTCGAACTTTCTGCACGACAAAATCAAGAGATAAATGATTTATGTAATAACTCGAGTCAAGGATTTCAAAATTTGAATTCAATTCACAATTCAAACGATTACGATTATAACCCATGCCAATTCAATTTTGAACTCCAAAATGAATTTCAAAATCAAAACGAAAATGTGATCCACTTTTCAAATAATTTTGGCAATGGGAATAATCTCGACTACGATGCGATTGAAAAAATTTGTCCTCAACAAATCCAAATCGAAAATTCTCAAGTTAATAACTACAAATTGGATTTTGTTGAACAAATGAACAAAATTTACAATGATCACACGGATTTGTTGTTTGAAACATATATGAAACAACGTGAAAAACAAAATCAAATCCCAACATGTGACGAGTCAATTAATAATCCATCTTTTACCACAATTGACGATTTTCAAATAACATCTTTTGAAACTGAAAATGATGATCTTAATAAAGTTGTTGAAAACACGGTAATTGAGTTGGATTTCAATTCTTTTGAGGGTGCGAAACTCGATTTAAACTTCGATCTTCCTTTTTGTGAAAATTTGAATACAACAACTTTGAAATTTAAACTTGATTTACACGATGAAGTTGTTGATAATCCAACAAAGGAAGTTGAATTTAACGAACATGAGTTTTATGGACTTTTCGAAAATGAGTCATTAAATTCTGACGGGGAAGATTGCGATCACAATTTTGACTTTAAAATCGATAATTTGGAAGAAGTTTTCAATGATAAACTTGAATTTCAATTTGGTGAAAATAAACTTGAATTTCAATCAATTGTTTTATCAACCCCAAAAATCATCGAAAATAAAACAACTCATATGATTTTCAATAAAACGACTTTCGTTTTTCCAAATCCACACTCAACTTCGAAATCTTTTACGATTTGGTTTTTCGAGCTTAAGCTGTGTCTCGTATACTCGACGAGACAAATGAATTGGTTTTTGGAAGACCGTTTCATTTGCTTTTTGACAATATACTTTCTGATCTCGTGTAAATACAGTTCATTTTCATGTATATAATAATAAAAATCACTTTCACTTTGGTTGACTGTGAGGACACAGTCAAAATCAAGTGTGGGGGGGGGGAGACTCATCTTCATTCTTTTTTTTTCATGGTTTATTTTTACTTTAAAATCACAAAAACAAAAAAAAAATTAAAAAAAATCCCAAAAACAAATTTTCTTTTGATTTATTTTTAAAAGAAACACTATAAGATAAATATATGGCTTTGGTGTATTAAATTGAAATTTTTGGAAATTTATTTGTCTAAACAAAAATAAAAATGAAATTTGATTACAAATAATAATGGTTTAACTAGTATATAGGAAGATTCATACGTGTTAATAATGAAGTATATCCTAATTGAAAATCTTTGTTTTAAAAAGTGGTTGATTTAAAGTAAAGGATCTAACATTTTTTTGTCTTCTTAGTTAAATGGTGCTAAGATGATTTTGCAAAACTCTCTCTCTCTCTCTTAAAAAAATAATAAAAAAAATAATAACATCCAAGTATTCACTCTCATTTAAAAGTCCTCACGGTTATGCATGGGTGAATTACTTGGAATCTTTGATTATGTGCTTTCATACTCATTTAAAAGTCCTCACGGTTATGCATGTATGGAACACATGTAAAAAAAAAACCACCTACGGTCGATAGGTGTGTGCACGAAAGTGTGTGCACTCGCCATGCTCTGTACTCCCCTCACATAAGCCCGAAAGGCAGTGCATGGGTGGTATATCTGGCCTCAGTTTACCTGAGCTAGGTGTGTAATTTTTCTTGCAAATAATGAGAGAGCAAGCAATCGAAATCCTAGCACTATTTTTACTTATTTGATTTGATTTGTTATTGAAAAGAAATGAAAATACCACTTTGATAAACTTTGATAATCAACTAAGGATCTATTTTATAATTACACTTTGTTATCAACCGAAACAATAAGTTAAACTATTGTCTATTTGTTATGATAACTTGATTTTTGTTGGAAATTTTGACCAGTAAATGACATAAATTTTCAAGAGAATAACCAAAACCTATATTTAACTTATTCATGTCAATTTAAAAATAAATCCTTCATTTGTAAATATTTTCAAAAATTTGCATTCATCTCTTTGTAAATAAATCTTGCATTTTGTAAATATTTTCATCCCGCACTTGGATTTTGTGGGTAGTATCCGCTGAAAACCCTCACGAGACAACACTCGTCCTACTGGGGACACCCAGAGGTTTAACGGCTTGTTGCATACGCTCAATGCAATCGTGCTTCCTACGAAAACGGATTTATCTTAGTTTTTCCTTATTCGAGGACGAATAAAAAGATAAGTGTAGGGGTATTTGATGTGCACATAAATGTGCATATTTTTACCGACATATTTAATCTATTTGAATTAAATAAATGATCATATCGGGTATTTTAACTTGTTTAAACCAAAAATTCAAATTATTCCAAATTGTCGCATATTCATCTTCATATATGGGTAAAACGGTCATTTGTGTGCATATATTTGTTTGAGAAAAATTAATTGAAAATTTGTATATATTTTTATAGGAAATTGATCTCAAATAGAAGTGGTTTCGTGAAGATATGCATGCACAAAATTAATACAAAGGAATGAAGATGGAAATATTTCAAAGTGAAGAACATGGAGGACCCCACCTACCCACCTACCTTAATGTACAAATTAAAGGCTAATGCATATGCTTTTGGAGTTAATGGCTTCATGTACACTTAATGGGGGATTATGACATGTTAAAGATAACTTGGCCTCCACACTTCCTAAGGGGCATTTTGGGCATTCCCTAAAAATATGCATTAGGGTTTCTGTGACGCCCCACCTCTATACCCACGCTAGCCAAGAACACTACGGTGTAGTGCTGTCAACTAGCACGGAGAATAAGGCTGTTGAGGAGCGGCCATCAATAGTTGGCCTTACACTAGTATTGGTTATCTCGATAGGAGTGATATATATATATATATATATATATATATTCTTTCATTTTTCATCTCTGATTTATTTTCTCCCATCGAAATACCCCAATTCCAGTATAAAACGAACTACGATGGTTCATAATAGTTTAGAACAGTAAATATAAAATAATAACACAGATAAATATAAATGCGGAACACAGATAAAACAGAAATTCTCATATATACAATAACTGATGTCAGTTACAATACATTTGACACGGTGCATATGATACAACTACAACAGTCGACTCAGGAAGTTACATATACAAGTACATTAACGTATATAATATACATGAATACATATCTTCCTATACAATCATACAGACTACAACAAATAACGACGACTACTCCAAAAGATATGAAAGAACTTCATAGCTCTAGCAACAACCCAAAGCAGAATATCTACAACCTGAAATACTCGGTCTGACCCGAGTATTAAATTCAAAAGAAAATAATACTCGGGTCAGTCTAATTCAAACTCAGTTATTAGTGCACAGAAGCAATAATAATCAAATAATGAATAGACGAAAGTAATTAAACCAAATCAGAATGCAATTCAGAATATTGAACTAAAATAAACAGAACAGTTCAAACCATTGAAATATCAATTAAAATATTAATTCAAGTAGGGCTGCAGTACACGCACGCGTGCACTGCCTCGCCACTACGGAATATGGAATACGCGAAAGATCCATAAGTCGAAACAAAATAGAATATCATACACGCCATACCGTGTGGCTGCAGTTCACGCTTGCATGCACTGCCTTGCCACTATAGTGATGTCGTGCCCAAAAACTCAATACCGTGTGGCTGCAGTTCACGCTTGCGTGCACTGCCCTGCCACAACAGTGATAACGTACCCAATGAATGTAAGATATGTACACAAGTGAATGTAAGATATGTACACAAGTGAATGTAAGATATGTACACAAGTGAATGTACATAACCAACTACACGTGGCAAAAAGAATCAGAAGTGCAACGAGAAACCGCGCCACCCAAATGAGCAAGTGCACAAGGCAGTGTTCAACATGGGGACACAACCGAATGAAGGTGAGAGCAACAAGGTGGCAACATTAAATGAATCAAAGGTAAGTCCAGATATAATGCAACAACAAACTTAACCTCAATGTTCTCAAATTCAATGACAGTAAAAGACATAGAGTAGCTTTTAAATAAGATTAGTGTCTCAAATGAACATGAAGAGAGCAAGCTACAAAATACATATGCAGCATTACTACAGACTGCAGGTCAGAGACTACAGAGGAAAACTCAACCAAGTTAAGTGGATAACCAGAGTATCAACATGAAGGCAACGCAGACTCAAACACAGGCAATATAAACCCAACAGTGCAAAATGACAGTGGTTGTAACTGGTATTAAAACAGTTCACCAGCATGAAGTTCAACAAGGAGCCTCAACATTAAAGCCTAGACCCCAAGTACATAAAATAGTAGTGAACCATGAATCAGGTTTTGATGCATAGCTATCATGACTCAAATGAATAATGTACCAAATCAGACTCGAGACAGTGTCAATTAAATGAAACTGAAAAAGGCAACAACAATTGTAACCACAGAAACAAGCAAGCGTATCATGGAACGGCAGTGCAACTTGACTCGATCATGCAACATGAAGAAGCCAACATACATGACTAGAGGCACATATGACCATGAAGCAATAACATATGTACATGAGCATGAATAAAATGAAGCAGCACCATGCAACACAAAGTAAACTCATGTGAACATGTACATAGGAACACAAATCTGGGCCACTTTTCCATCAGACGAATAAGAAACTAAGGCCAGGCTCAACACAACAGAGTGGCAATATAATGAAACAGGGAAAAGGGCTACAACTCAAAGACCATGAGCAAATAGAAACAGGCAGTGACAAATTGCACAAACAAGTTCAAGTGTACTACAGAGACAATGCAACATGAATGACATAAAGGCAGTGAAGTGCTGACTGGTAACAGCCAATTGAAACAGGTATAACTGATATATGGTGATGGAAGTGCAGTGGTGAAGAACAATTCAACTACAAACGCACTGTCACGACATGTACACAGCTGCATGAAACAGCAAGTACAAACACATGTAACTACATGCCTCGAAGAATAGAGCACAGAACTCCAATGACCAAATACATATGTCAGTGGTTCAGCACGAAGATAATGCAGAATGGAGGTGAAGGCAAACAAGATGGCAACTTTAACTAAATCAAAAGAAGTCCAAATATACTGCAACTACACTCTCAACCTTAATTTTCTCAAATAGAACTTGATAGTAAAAGGCTCAGGACAGTTTTAAATATGGATACTGTCACCAATGAAATATAATGGTCAAATACAAATGAATACACTGCATCAATACAGTGAATCAGGTTCGAGTTCAACCAAGGAGACAGACATCAAGTGGACATAAGACTCACATATAAAGTGAAGTAAAACATCAACATCTACAACATGGAACGGCAGAAATTCAAGCAACAAAATACACATATAACTCGAGACATGAATTAGATGTGAGCAAACTCACCTTGTCGACGAATTTAGGAGAAGCCGAGCACGAGATCGTCGATCGACGTAGCCACGAACAAGATGAAGGGGCGAACGAGAAACGAAAAGGGGCCGCCATTAATTTTTCTTCATTCGATTATGATGTAGGGTTTCGAATGAAAAGGGGGAAGAGGGGGACCGGTTGAATAAAAATAAAAAAAAATCGTGGGCCGAGAATTTATATCAAAGCCCCTCAAACTTAATAACCATATGTAATTTAAATTTTAATTTAAATTTTAAAAACTTCAAAATGGAAATTGACGAAAATATAAATCGTTTTAACGTCGATTATGAATTGACGCGAGTATCGGGTTGTTACAGACTTCCCTCGTTAAAAAAATTGCGTCCTCGCAATCATAAGGAATAAATGGACAAATGGTAACAACCATAAAGAACATCATCACAAGATGAAGAAATTAGAAATAGAAAGTTCACCATATAGAGCATGAAAGAGAAAGCCTGAACGTGTTTGCTCGATGAATTCTCTGGATTCCTAAAAGAAGTCCATAGAATTTGAGAACCCTTGAGAATCTCCACAAGAGAAACATCTCTATTTCGAAGGTGCTACACCCCCGAAGCAATGATGTGAATATAATGTTGCTCAAGAATAGAAATCGGGAATCCCTAAGGCATTTCCGTAATTTGAAGACGTGGAAAACATCATGAATAGCATAAAATTGAGTCGGTACACCGGCGTAATACAATATAAACGCCAAAGAAATCTTTTAATTTCATAAAAGAAATTCACAATTTATCAACAAAATCTAATTATCAATAGATAATTCAGAAATCTCAAATCACAAATATTCGATTATCAAAAACGATAATCAAATCAACAAGTATTCGATTATCAAAAATCGAAAATCAATCTTAAATCACAAATATTTAATTATCACAATTGATAATCAAATCTCAAATCGCAAATGTTTAATTATCACAAACGATAATCAAACCACAAATATCTAATTATCACAAACGATAATTAGAAACAATAAATATCTGATTATAAAAAAAAATCAGAAATCTTAAACATCCAATTATCAAAACGATAATCAGAAATTACCACAACGGTAATCAAATTTCAAATCACAAATATTTAATTATCACAATTGATAATCAAATCTCAAATCGCAAATGTTTAATTATCACAAACGATAATCAAACCACAAATATCTAATTATCACAAACGATAATTAGAAATAATAAATATCTGATTATCAAAAAAACGATAAATCAGAAATCATAAACATCCAATTATCAAAACGATAATCAGAAATTACCACAACGGTAATCAAATTTCAAATCACAAATATTTAATTATCACAATTGATAATCAAATCTCAAATCGCAAATGTTTAATTATCACAAATGATAATCAAATCTCAAATATCTGATTATCACAAGCGATAATCAGAAACAGCAAATATCTGATTATCACAAACGATAATCAGAAATCACAAATTTTCAATTAACGAGTCCGAAATTAACCGAAATAGCAAACGCACATGACCCATAACCACGAGTTTTACTAAATCGTTTAATTCACTTCATCGTTTCCTTGAAAGTGCAAAATTGTGTATTTTAAATAAATAACATTTTACGTTCTCAAACGGACAAGTCCGGAATTAAGCGAATCAGTAAAAGAAAGGGGTCATAGTCCTCGATTTTCCTGAAACGTTTAAATCGCTTCCTCACTCTTTTGAAAGCGTAAACAGTATTCTGAAAACAATTTTCATTTATTTTATAAATAATAATAATAATAATAATAATTTACATTCTCAAACGAACAAATCCGGAATTAAGCGAATCAGCAAAAGAAAGGGGTCATAGTCCTCGATTTTACTGAAACGTTTAATTCGCTTCCTCATTCTTTTGAAAGCGCAAATCATAAAAATTTTGAAAACAATTTTGATTTATATTTAAAACAATTTTTAAAACACGTGATTAAAATAGCGACATCAGTAGCAACTTCGATAAGTGGATTTTCATTCATCAAAAGTGTCACAAGAATCTTCTCAAAGATAGAAAGGGATATCATACCCTAAACTTGTATTCATAACAAGTCAATAACACACGAATTCACCAATGCACAAAAATTGATAAAACTTATCAATGGAAATCACGAAAATTGGTGAAGCACAAATTCTAGAAATCTACACAAGAAATCCAGATATCACAAAATGAGAGTATGAAAACTCAAATGGGAGTACGAAAACTCGAATGGGAGTATGGAAACTCGAATGGGAGTATGGAAACTCGAATGGGAGTATGGAAACTCGAACGGAGTATGAAAACTCAAATGGGAATATGACATAGAATAAAAGATATGGCATAACATAAAATATCCATAATGACATACTACTATAAGTATGTAAATAATGATCAACAGGAGATCAACCGATAAGAGGTATGGCATAAATATGAAATACCCATACTGACATACAACTATAAGTATACAAATAATGATCAACAGGAGATCAACCGATAAGAGATAATCAATATCACAAGAATCCTCTCAAAGATCCAAAGAGGTATCATACCCCAAATTTGTACTCATGACAAATCAATAACATATGAATTCACCAATGCACAAAAATAGGTGAAGCATAAAATTTCCAGAAATCAACATAAGGAATCTAGAAATCACAGAAAAAGGAAAAGAGGCCTATCACATGACGGTCCAAAGACCAAGGGGAGCTACCCCACATGTGTGAATGGAATCACACAGATTGAGGTCAAGACTAACCAAAAAGTAGAAAGATATGTGTGAATGGAATCACACAAGTGGTGTCTAGTCTGACCATCAGAACAATCATCATGATCAACGAGGAGTGTCAATTACACTAAGCATGTGTGAATGGAATCACACAGTTTGAGGTCAAGACCAACCAAAAAGCAAAAAGGTATGCGTGAGTGGAATCACACAAGTGGTGTCTAGTCTAACCTTGCAATGAAAGAGACATCGCGCAATTGCTAGTCCAATTCATAAAGCGATCATCAAGATCAACGAGAAGTGTCAACTACACTAAGCTAGTGAATATAAAAGTTTAGCTTCATGTCCCATAACCACTAGCTTAACTTAAATATTTACGAACAAATTGTAGATCTTCACTATAAAAATGTCACAAGTGGTTCAATCGAACAAGTCCAAAAATTAACCGATGAAGTGAACACAAGCGTTTCATACCACTTGTTTTACTAAGTCGTTTAATTAGATTTCTCATCCGAGTGAGGTAAAGGCTTGTATATACTAATAGATTGGAAAACGGTTTAGGAAAAGAGTTTTGTAGTAAAATAGTTTTGAAATCGTTTGGAGAAAAGGGTTTTGATATTTACTACTAGTATAGAAACATTTATATTTTTAAAGTGACAAATCACAAAAATGATTGTAGAAACAATCAATCACAAGAATTCACATACGAAGACGTGAATAGAATCCAAAGAAATCGATACCGAATTCATCGAAGGGTATGTTCACAAAAATCCCGAAGAAATGGTCATCAAAGTTGCTAATAAATGATAGCAACAAATCGGGAAATAATCAAAAATCGATTAAATTTGGAAACCAAATCAATTCACTAAAATTCACATTCGAAGATGTGAATAAAATCCAAAGAATTCGATTCTAAATCCATCAAGGTAGGAATATCCAAAAATTCCAAAAATAGAAGTTTTCAAAGTCGACAAAGATGACAACAACTAATCGGAAAAGAAGAATCGATTAACAATTGGAAAAACAAAGCGGAACGAGCATAAATGCATATATGACTTCAACAAAAATGAAAATCAAGTCAATGCCGAAGTCAACAAGTAATGGCCAAGTTCAAAAAAAATCAACGTCGGCTAAATCAATTCAAAGCCGAAAACACAAGAACAAAATCCTCATCATCAAAGAATTCAACTTAAGTTCGCAAAGCAAACGGAGGCCGAAGCCAAAATACTTTCACGAAATCAAAAACAAAGCACATGAATAAGCGTTAGGAGTTCATACCTAACTATCAAAGATAATCATATGCAAAGATGAGAGATAAAATATCGACAACTAGTAGTAACACATGTACTATCTAAGTTATGTTTTATATTTGTTCTAAACCCCAGGCTCTGATACCAAGCTGTGACGCCCCACCTCTATACCCACGCTAGCCAAGAACACTACGGTGTAGTGCTGTCAACTAGCACGGAGAATAAGGCTGTTGAGGAGCGGCCATCAATAGTTGGCCTTACACTAGTATTGGTTATCTCGATAGGAGTGATATATATATATTCTTTCATTTTTCATCTCTGACTTATTTTCTTCCATCGAAATACCCCAATTCCAGTATAAAACGAACTACGATGGTTCATAATAATTTAGAACAGTAAATATAAAATAATAACATAGATAAATATAAATGCGGAACACAGATAAAACAGAAATTCTCATATATACAATAACTGATGTCAGTTACAATACATTTGACGCGGTACATATGATACAACTACAACAGTCGACTCAGGAAGTTACATATACAAGTACATTAACGTATATAATATACATGAATACATATCTTCCTATACAATCATATAGACTACAAAAAATAACGACGACTACTCCAAAAGATATGAAAGAACTTCATAGCTCTAGCAGCAACCCAAAGCAGAATATCTACAACCTGAAATACTCGGTCTGACCCGAGTATTAAATTCAAAAGAAAATAATACTCGGGTCAGTCTAATTCAAACTCAGTTATTAGTGCACAGAAGCAATAATAATCAAATAATGAATAGACGACAGTAATTAAACCAAATCAGAATGCAATTCAGAATATTGAATTGAAATAAACAGAACAGTTCAAACCATTGAAATATCAATTAAAATATTAATTCAAGTAGGGCTGCAGTACACGCACGCGTGCACTGCCTCGCCACTACGGAATATGGAATACGCAAAAGATCCATAAGTCGAAACAAAATAGAATATCATACACGCCATACCGTGTGGCTGCAGTTCACGCTTGCGTGCACTGCCTTGCCACTATAGTGATGTCGTGCCCAAAAACTCAATACCGTGTGGCTGCAGTTCACGCTTGCGTGCACTGCCCTGCCACAACAGTGATAACGTACCCACTGAATGTAAGATATGTACACAAGTGAATGTAAGATATGTACACAAGTGAATGTAAGATATGTACACAAGTGAATGTACATAACCAACTACACATGGCAAAAAGAATCAGAAGTGCAACGAGAAACCGCGCCACCCAAATGAGCAAGTGCACAAGGCAGTGTTCAACATGGGGACACAACCGAATGAAGGTGAGAGCAACAAGGTGGCAACATTAAATGAATCAAAGGTAAGTCCAGATATAATGCAACAACAAACTTAACCTCAATGTTCTCAAATTCAATGACAGTAAAAGACATAGAGTAGCTTTTAAATAAGATTAGTGTCTCAAATGAACATGAAGAGAGCAAGCTACAAAATACATATGCAGCATTACTACAGACTGCAGGTCAGAGACTATAGAGGAAAACTCAACCAAGTTAAGTGGATAACCAGAGTATCAACATGAAGGCAACGCAGACTCAAACACAGGCAATATAAACCCAACAGTGCAAAATGACAGTGGTTGTAACTGGTACTAAAACAGTTCACCAGCATGAAGTTCAACAAGGAGCCTCAACATTAAAGCCTAGACCCCAAGTACATAAAATAGTAGTGAACCATGAATCAGGTTTTGATGCATAGCTATCATGACTCAAATGAATAATGTACCAAATCAGACTCGAGACAGTGTCAATTAAATGAAACTGAAAAAGGCAACAACAATTGTAACCACAGAAACAAGCAAGTGTATCATGGAACGGCAGTGCAACTTGACTCGATCATGCAACATGAAGAAGCCAACATACATGACTAGAGGCACATATGACCATGAAGCAATAACATATGTACATGAGCATGAATAAAATGAAGCAGCACCATGCAACACAAAGTAAACTCATGTGAACATGTACATAGGAACACAAATCTGGGCCACTTTTCCATCAGACGAATAAGAAACTAAGGCCAGGCTCAACACAACAGAGTGGCAATATAATGCAACAGGGAAAAGGGCTACAACTCAAAGACCATGAGCAAATAGAAACAGGCAGTGACAAATTGCACAAACAAGTTCAAGTGTACTACAGAGACAATGCAACATGAATGACATAAAGGCAGTGAAGTGCTGATTGGTAACAGCCAATTGAAACAGGTATAACTGATATATGGTGATGGAAGTGCAGTGGTGAAGAACAATTCAACTACAAACGCACTGTCACGACGTGTACACAGCTGCATGAAACAGCAAGTACAAACACATGTAACTACATGCCTCGAAGAATAGAGCACAGAACTCGAATGACCAAATACATATGTCAGTGGTCCAGCACGAAGACACTACAGAATGGAGGTGAAGGCAAACAAGATGGCAACTTTAACTAAATCAAAAGAAGTCCAAATATACTGCAACTACACTCTCAACCTCAATTTTCTCAAATACAACTTGACAGTAAAAGGCTCAGGACAGTTTTAAATATGGATACTGTCACCAATGAAATATAATGATCAAATACAAATGAATACACTGCATCAATACAGTGAATCAGGTTCGAGTTCAACCAAGGAGACAGACATCAAGTGGACACAAGACTCACATATAAAGTGAAGTAGAACATCAACATCTACAACATGGAACGCAGAAATTCAAGCAACAAAATACACAGATAACTCGAGACATGAATTAGATGTGAGCAAACTCACCTTGTCGACGAATTTAGGATAAGCCGAGCACGAGATCGTCGATCGACGTAGCCACGAACAAGATGAAGGGGCGAACGAGAAACGAAAAGGGGCCGCCATTAATTTTTCTTCGTTCGATTATGATGTAGGGTTTCGAATGAAAAGGGGGAAGAGGGGGACCGGTTGAATTAAAAAAAAAATCGTGGGCCGAGAATTTATATCAAAGCCCCTCAAACTTAATAACCATATGTAATTTAAATTTAAATTTTAATTTTAAAAACTTCAAAATGGCAATTGACGAAAATATAAATCGTTTTAACGTCGATTATGAATTGACGCGAATATCGGGTTGTTACAGTTTCTAACTTGTATAAATACCCCTTATGTTTCATGTAGCCATCTTCCTCTTAGTTAGTTAGTTTTAGTTTAAAAATAAATCAAATCTCTCTTTCTTTCCATGGCTACTTAGCCATTTTATTTCATGTAATTTTCTTTTCTTTTATGCAATGTTAATTCTCTTTTATTTACATGCTTCTTCTCTTCTTATGTAATAGTGTAGATTTACCTTTATGCAATTAGATTAGTCGTCTTTTCCATTAGCTTTCATTTTCCTTTCTTTTTGCTTTCATGTTGCTTTCTACATTTGTTGATTTGATAACAAATTTGAGAGCTTAATCCCTACAATTTAGGGGTAATGAAGCTCTCTAGTATGTAGATGCAACATTTTGATGTTTATACTCTCTTTTTGTGTTTTAATGGAAACACTTGAAGTGGTTTAATGATGTTGTTTGGCTTTGAATTTGATAGTCTATGTTGTTCATAATAAATAGGCTATGCTTAAACAAACATAACACAAATTGCCTCTTCATCTAAATATGAGTATGGCAAAGAAGTGAATGTTGAAATTGAAATTTGATAGCCTATATTTCTAAACAATAGTTAATAGGCTATGCTTAAAATAGATTTTGCTTTCAACTTTGTTGTCATATTTTATGAGATTTAAAAGTGTATTAGTGGTTGTGTTATAGTTTGATGGTTTATATTGAGCTAATTAATAGCACAAATGTACCATACTTATGATAAGCACATCAACTAATTCACTAATGACAAGAAAAGAGAGATCATAACTTCATTTTGTTGATTTATGTGATCTAGAAAGTGGAAATTGCCTCTAAATTGTCTTAATACTCTCATATTTTTATCATTTTCTTTTGCTAGTTTTTGTTAGTTTCTTACATTTCTAACTATTCACTCTCGACTTCGGTATAATTTGATTGAATAGAATTTTAAAATCATCAATTCCCTACGGATCGACCCGTATTCGCCACGTGCTACATTCGTTCACCGTGCGCTTGCGATTAATTTTATTTCAAAATTCGTTCGACGGTTTTCTAAACCGATAGAATTTCCTTCGACGAACATCTGTGTTTTCCGTACCTCGTTTCTTTTCGAGGACGAAAAGATTGAGTGGGGGAGAGTGTAACAACCCAGTATTTCGTGATTATTTAATTTTATATTTTAATTATTTTAACTGAAATTACTTATTTAAAAACTTTATTTTATTTATTAAAATGGATAAATTTTGTTATTTTAAATATAAATTTTGATTTTTGTGTGAATTAGAAATTACAAACCTGAATAAATGGAATATTTCCAAAAAGGTGGATTTTTGGTCAAAATGGTCAAGCTTTGACTTTTAAATTTAAAATTTAAATATTTTAATTTTTGAAAGTTTATCTTTTATTATGAAAATAGATTTAATTTCAAGAATACTTCTTTTCGTTTTGTTGAAATCGGATTAATATTGTGGAAGTTATGATTTTTACAATATTATGTGTAAATGGTTTTATCTAACAAATTTGTTATTTTAAATTTATATAAATAATATTTTTGTTTGAAAAATCATGTTCTAATTTGTGTGACATTATATGTTATGGATGTATTTTTATTTTTAAAACATTTTTTTTAAGTATAGTTATAATTTTCAAATGTTGATTGTATATTGTTTTCAATCTTTAATTCTAGTTTCCATTAAATAAAGTAACTTCTTTATTTATTTCCTACTTTTCCTAAAACTATTTATTTATTCTTCATAATATCTATCTCTACCTTATTTTTCTTATTTATACATTCTTTTGGTAATTAAATGGATAAGTATTTAGATACCTATTTATTTATTGGAAAGAAATTTCAAAATATATACGTTATTGTTTTAAAAGGCATACCTTTAAATGTTTATTTTAAATAGTATAAGTAATATTTTTGGTTGATATATCATTTTATAATTGTGTATATATGTGTATCATTACATGTTATGTATATATTTACAACATTTGTCCATTTTTGTTTCATTTAATTTGGATATATACTTTGTAAATTAAGTAACATACAAAGATGTAAATAGCAATTAATTTATACGTTTCTGCTACCGTTTTCTTATTTATTTATATAGTGTTTATTTAAACGGTATGTATTTATTGAATTATTTCTTTAGCATATATTTCATTAAATAGAGGGGAAACAAATCAAATTTAGATTCGTTGCCTATTTTTAATTAAAGGCATGCGTTACATTTTGATTTATTACCTTTTTATCTTTCCATCCCTTAATTTTCTACCATAACTTCTCCTTGATAGCCATGACTTTTTCTTTATAAAATTCACGTGAAAAATCTCTTCCCGTCTTCATTTTTGCAATGTAAGTTCAGATCTAAGAAAAAAAAAGTGGTAATATCTTCTTCTTTTTTCTACTTTTCTCTTCGCTTTTCTTATTGATTTTTCAATGTTTTGGCCATGCTCTTCTCTTGCCATGCTCGGCCATAGCCACCACCACCTCCTCCTTGTCACCATCCACCGCCTATCACCTCCTCATCCTCTTACCAATCAAGGCCGTGCACTCCTTATGACAAAACTCCACCCAAATAAATTATATATATATATATAATAAATTATATATATATATATATATATATATTTCATGATGCTTTGAAAAGAACTCCACAATTGTAAACCTTGATTTTGAAAATCTTTTGTGAAGTAATTTTGAAAAGGAAATCCACTGCAATATATTTATTTTGAAATGTAATGTTTGAAAAATACCTTAATTTTTTTAAAGATATGGCTTTGAAGGTATGTATATACGTATTTTGAAAATTATATGTGTTTATGTAAACATTTTAGATTTCTCCCAAGAGGAAATTATAGGGACGTAATTTTCTTAAGTGCAAAGTCTGTATAACCCTAGATTTTTGGGAAACACTCAATCTTAGTATATAATTGAGATTTAATTACTTAAAATGAAAATAATATATTATAATTGGATTGTATATTAATTGACATATAACTTGATTTTGGAATATGTATATGATTGGTTATATATTGATTTCATATACTATGGTAAATTAATTGAATGGACTGACAATTAGTTGAGCATTAACTGACATATATCCTAATTTTTGAATTATGTCTATAATATGAATGCGCCTTTATTTCATGTGTTATGGAAAACTAACAAATACGGTTATAGGCGTCAAATTCTATATTTAGAGTTTTTACTTGTGGGCCTAATATGTGTATACATATTTAGTGTAGATATATACATATATGTTTATATTTTCTATATCTTAATTATGGAATTTTATTCAAAATTTGAAATTTGAATATATATTTATTTACTATATAAACATTGGGGGAAATTAATTGCTTGGGTATCAATTAATTTTACATTAATTAGAATTGGCGGAAGTTATCCGGTTTTGACCCTAACTATTGGAAATAAAAGGAAGGAATCGAAAATAAATTAAAAACATATTTTTTTCCTTCCTCCTTTATTCTCACACCATCCTCTTTACAATAGTATCACTATAAATATTTTCAAATCCCTAAAATTCTAAAATTAAAACATGTTGCTCTCAACACCAAACAATATCACTAGCTATGAAGAAGTTTGAATTTTGTTGTTGTGACTCCACTACCTCTTCATATTCTCTTGTAGCCATGCATTTGAGTCCAAACCAGACCCATACCCGAGCCGTACCATGTCACGGCCGAACCATATAAATCTCATAGGTCGAGCAATTGATTGTTGAAAGCATGGCCAAAGCAATTGTGTTCATTTTTGCTTCTTATTTCAAAAATTGTTTCAATATATGTTGTATTGAATTTATATTTATATTTGTCTTGTTCTATTGGTTGCTACAAGATCAATAGCTTGGCTCTCTTCCCACTTGAGTCTATAGTCGTGTTATCATGCCTTTTGGAATTAATTCGTATTGTTTGTTTTGCGAACTCCAGCTTTAAAAGGTGAGTAATCACACCAGACATTTATACTTATATGACTGTGAATTGGTAGCAAGTGAAAGTGTAGAAATTATAACATCACGTTATACCTGCGTGTGTTATAAATTATATGATGTTAATCCTGCTTATTTATCTGTCATGTCATCTAATACTTCTTTATGTTGTTATACTGTTTATTTTATTCTGTTCTCACACAGCAAGTTCCCTGTAGAATGGAATCACTATGGGTTGAAATGATACATTCCCGAACGGACTTTAGAATAGAGAAAAATCATTACGGGCTGAAATGATAGGCCTGGGTGATTTTTATTTATTTGTATTTGTCTTGGGATTGCAGGTTTGAAATAATCAAAACCGGATACTTTTACTGATTATGTATTTAAGTGATAATTTCTGTATCACTTGTTTCAGGTGTGAAATATTATCCAGACCCGTGGTTGATTTCAAAATATGATTTCTTACAAAATTCATGTATTGTAATTGAAAGAAAAATATATATGAAATTTGACTTATATTGGACTTAAAATGGTTAAGCAGTGATTTTCTAAAAGGTTAAAAGTTATAAGTTAATAGATGGGTTGAGTGTAGTAGAAAGTTTGATTTAACTAAATAATGGGAATTTAGGAAAAAATGGAATTATAAGATTAACTTGGTAATTAATATAATTGATTTACGAATTGGATAAATATGAAGTAAAAGAAAATATCAAGTTTTTTGTAAAATAAAGTTAAGCAACTTACAGCGTATTTTGAATTTAGGTAATTAGTTTAAGATGTTAAATAAATGGATAGTCAAATGGAAATTTTGGAATTTAACTTAACTTGGAAATGTGAAATTTGGTTTGAAATTAAAGGTTAGGTTAAGAAATTAAAAATGGAATTTAAATCATATAAATAAAATGGAAATTAAGTTATATTTGGAACATGGTAATAAAAATTTAAGTGTTAAGAAATTTGTTAAAATGTGAAGAATAGGAAATTGTAAACTTGAATTTATTAAGTGAATTATTGAAAATTTGATTTTATTTATAGGAAAATTACTTTATAAAAATCATAAGTTAAAGGTATTTTAATGAACATTTTTGAGTGTTAAAATATGATTTTTATAATGTTTAAAGGTTTAAAATCAAAGTTTGTTTATGGCTGAAATTTCAATATTTGAGGTGTTTAACTAAATAAATGAACTCGGAAAAGGCTAAATTTTTTGGAAATTGAATATTTGATTGAAGGAATAATTACTTCACTTTTTAATGGTTTAAATGAATGATTTTAATTCGGAATTATGAATCATTTTGAAATTTATAACCATGGGTGCACTACTTTGTGTGTCATGTGATTTCCTTGTGATTGTTTGATGCATACATTTGATTTTAAGAGTGTGGCTAGAGGTGAGCGGTTACTGCAGCTTTACGTTACCCTAGTCGCAATAACACTATTATTTGCACTATTTACTTTAATATGGATATTTCTAGGATAGTGTTTATTACTACTTAATTGATGGTTTGACTAATCCTTAAAGGATGGGCGATCCTAAGCATCCTTTAAGTTATTGTGCATTGCTATTACAGTTCACTTGAGTTGGTTTACATTGTATAAGTATGCATGTCCTGACTCGAGTGTTTGTGTTTTACTTTACGCTCGGGTCAACCTGAGAATCACAGCTTTGGATTCACCTTCTGGAGCTAGAGTTTTGCTGGAGCTTATCTGTCTATCTATTCGTTTACTTCTTCCAGTTAGTTCCAATTCGGTATCTGTCTCGGTATTGTTGTTTATGTATCCTGACTTCTATTGCATCTATTTTTCTATGAGATTTTGTACATGTTTTGAGAGTATGTATATAGTAGCTTCATGAACTACTATGTATTTTATTTCCGCTGCGAGTATTCTGATATTTCTATGTCTGTGATACTGTGAATGATTTTATTTTCTCCAAATTTTATTACAATCTGTTATTTTGAATTATTCAAGTCTAACATGTCTGAATTATTATCGATTTGAATGGTCCAAAATAGTGGGTCGTTACATTAACCATTTTAACATCAAATTTCTTGTTTAATTTTGGAAGTTTCCAATTATTAATATAGTCAAGATTTCATTCATTACGGTAATTTCAGTTTCTAATTTATAGAAACTTAAAACTAAACAACCGGGTTTCATTTAAGTTATTTAAATAGTATACATAATCATATCTTTTATACACACCAAATCATATCTGGAATTCAACACTAAGATTAATTTATCAAAACAATTGTGCCGTAAAATTACCACAACGGTCTTCCCACTTTGAAACTCGAAACTGAACACCGATGATGCATGCAGTCATCGTCGAAACTATTTTCCAACGACAGAGATGGGAGTACATAGTTTATTTCTTTAAAAAATTTCTTTTAAAACATTTCTTTCAAGCAATCTTGAAATATTAATATCAGAAAATACATAAATGCTACTAATATTATATTCCAAAATCTTTTGAAAGAAATTTTCAAAGATCCTAGAACTTCAGTTCTCAAAATTTCAATTTATATTCATTTTACTTGTAAATCTTATTTTTTCCATTAGTATTCATAAAATTACACTACCTAAAGAACAAATATATATCAACAAACTATATCATTTATAAAATTTATCATTTTATACACAAAAATATATAATAGGCAAAATTATTTCATTTATCTAAAACATTGTGTCAGTCTGCCCTATTAAGTGTTTAGAAATCTCTATCGATGTCATAGCGTCCTACGCACCGAAAAAGATTTATAAATACAAAATGTAACAAATTAACACAATACAAAACCTTTTATAACACTAACAAATACGCTCTCTCGTACATATACACTCAACGACTCATTCTAGGGTATTTCTACCTTATTTCTAAAGAGTCAGACCCCACAAAGCTAAGGTTATCACTAAACCAAAGCCTTGATACGAACTGTAATGACCTGCCTTTTGGACGTTTTAAGCGGACACACAAACCAGACTCAAACCATTCGAAAGGGCAGATTATTATAGGGTAAATAAGAAAAAGAGAAGAAATAAAACAAATATAGAATCTTGCAGCGGAATGAAAAATATAATAATCAAATAACAATTCATGAAGCTGTTTCATAAATACATTTGATTATTTTTCTACAACACAAAAATCAGAGTTACATAAAAATGAATAAATAAATAAATGTAGGGGGACAACATGATGCAGTGGAATAAATATAATAGATAATAATAGTACAGTCTTCGTTTTCGTCCTCCAGAAATAAGGTCTTCAACCCTAAAATGCTCAGGCTGACCCCAACGAGTTGGAAAGACAAAACATTCGAGTCAAAACTAAAAGATCTTACGTAAGTTAAATCAACAGTTAATAAATATGATTGTAATGGCATCAGAGATGTTTACGTGGTTTGACATCTCCTATCCAGCGTCTAACATGGGCGTAGTAACTTAAGGGATGTTTAGGATTGACATCTCCGAAGGACCCTTTAAACTATCTACTATGTAGTACAAAATGCTATTATAATATGTCTACAGTAAAGTAAAAGTACTAAAATAGCGTTAAGGCGTTACCCATATCTCCCTTAACAAATTTTATATATCCCCGTAGTCTATACAATGCCTTAAACTCCACCAAACCGGTGGTTTACCCAGAGGACGCCCATAGGTATGGTACAAAATAAACTCGTAGAAATCGCTCTAGGTCATGTGAACACGACACTCATGCAATGCTAGGGTAGATTTACCGATTGCAGAACCGGGCTGGTTGTAATGCATAACAGCTACTACAGTCCACCTTGTAACACACTCCCATAATCAAAAATCAAGGGGTGGCCACCAAATCATCACAAAGCCATAATATGATATCGAAGAAGCATGTCCGATCTGTGGAATGACCTCACTTGTCCCAGGTATAGTTCTTGTTTTAGTCATATCTAAGCTGACTCACGAGAGTTAGGGTCACGTCATACCTTATACAGAGATCGTTTGCTAAGCCATCCTACTTCATTTCTGGAATCTCCACCATGTACATATTTGTTAAGGTGGTTTTGGGTATTGGCGGAGAGTATAACAATATCTGATGCCAGTCTCTTTAACAAACAAATGCTTATTTCACACCGGATTGTTCTTTTACATTTCAAAAGTTAATTCACAATTTATATCAAAATATCATATTCAATTTCAATTCATATCTCTTCCGAAAGAATATTCACCTCAAACTATATTCACTTTCAAAATCATGTTCACTTCCAAATCATATTCACTTTTGAAATTCACATTCATTTTGAAATTATCGATAAGTTTTGTTAATTAATCCTTCATTTCAAATTCATCTTATTCACTCAAATATGTCGTTTCACAAAAAGGTATCGGTTCCAAATCTCAACTTAGATTGTTTCATCATCAAAAATTTAAATATAAATACTTCCACTTTACACAGTCTACAATTTTAGAAAAATTTAGGTAGTCCTAGATAGTTTTTAAAAGTTTTAAAAATAGTTTAAATAGATTGAAAAGTTTAAATAGTAAAATAGTTTAAATAGATTTAAATTTGATTTAATTAGATTTAAAATTGATTTTTATAAATTTAAAATAGATTAAATGGATTTAAATTATTTAAATAGATTTAAAATGGATTAAATAAATTTAAAATAGATTAAATGGAGTTAAATTATATTAAATAGGTTTTAAAATAGTTTTGACAAATTTAATTAGTTTAATATTGGTAAAAAAAATTAAATTTGATTAAATTGGTTATAATATATTAAAATAAATGAAAATAGTTTTAAATTGATAAAATTGTTAATTTAATTAAATAGTTAAATTAGTTTAAGTAGATTTCAAAGTCATATCCAAACATTTCAATAACTCAATTCTGATAAATTCATTTACTTTTGCCACTTCAAATTTAAAATTCCAATTTAAATCATTTGAACAATTCATTCAATCAATTCCAATTTCAGCAATCAAGTTTGGATTATTGAAAATAATTCAGTTTATATAAATCAATTTCTATTTCATAATACCAGTTAATTGAATTCAAAATTTTAAAATTCCAAAAATAATTTAATTTAACCAATCAGGTGTCCGTATATAATTTCCTACCCTAGGGTCAAGTGATACGGATATTTATCATTTCAATCCATGGTTTAAAATTTAATGGTTATATATTATTCCAAAGCGCAATCTCGAACTAAATAAAAATCCATAAAATCGCTCGAGTCTACCATTTTAACCCATAACAATTATTTTTTAATCTATAGATTGTTCGGCTATGTATCATTTCAACCCATAGGGAACTCGAAGTGTTAAAAAACAATATAAAATACAACATCCGGTCATTGAATATCAACAATCAAACATCCATCACAATCATCATCCAAATCAATTCATAAACATAAATAGATAACTGACAATTAATAATAGATATTAAATTGACTAATTAAAAATTAAATATTAAATTAAACGATGATTAACTGAAATAAAAGTCAAATTTAACCAGAATGACAATTTAACCTATCAAACAGCAATCAACAAATTTCTAATCACGTCATAAATTTAATTGAGCTAACATAAGATAATCTAGTAGTTGCGAGTAGGTTAAAACACTCACATTTGAATTCAAATCGATTTGGAATTCAAAATAAGCTCCACATTTGTACAGTCTCAATTCAGCCAAACTAGCTTCAAAACGTCAGAAATTTTGATACGATCTCAACGAAACAAACCGCGCGTGAATTTGACCTCGTACGCAAATGTTATATACAATAGAACTATTGAATTATGAAATCTAAACAAAACAAAGAACATGCACATACACACCTCAGCCACATCATCAGTAATGCTCAGACAACCCTAGCATGCAACTGTGCATCGCGACCAACCTAATGCCACCGCCACGAGAATGCTCAACTGCGCCGCCCCAAATGTTCACCGCGACCACCGATCACCCAACGACGCTTCGCCATGGCCCACGATCTCCTCCCAAGGCACCACGATGACCGACGTCATCGGAAAAGCCTAGCGCTGCCACCCATGCTCAAATCCTACTCGAATTAGTCGCCTCAATCTGACTGTTAACATCCCAAACCACCAACTCCGATGAAATCCATCGACTAATCTCCACCTGTCCATAGCCTCCAATCGATGATCGGTCAAAGATGATCGTGACGAAACGAATGACCGTGACTATTTCAGAAAATCCTAGCCAAACCATGATCCAAATCAAAAAAAATTCATAGATTTGGGGTGTGCTCGTAGAGAGCTTCCAAACGATAATTTCATAGGTTTTGATGAGTTTTAATTTTTGATTTGATTTTGGTTTGCTGATGAATTTGAAATTGGTTTTGATTTGTCTACCATTGGAAAGAGAGTAGTAGATAGAATTATACGCACAGACAAATGGAATAAGAAATAGTTAGGGTTTATAACAGGCTATTTAAAGGCAGATCAGAAATAGAAATGAATGGATAAAATTGATTTGAAAATTTGAAGATAAACTCCTCGAAATGCCCGTTTCGTTCCCGAAACGAAAATGGGTCATCTCACATATCAAAATAGATGTTTTTGATAATTTTAAACTCAATGGAACAGGTTTCACATCCTAAATCCACCATATGAAGAAGTTAACTTAGAATCAGCTTATTACAAATTGATTTCAACTGAATTTAATTAAATTGATTTCTACACGTTTTGAGTCCGTACGATCAAACGACAAGTCCGATCGCTACGAAACTTGAAATCTTACAATAATTAACAGTTATGGATCTGATGAAACTGGTTTCGTCGAAATCCAAGACTTTAGGCCAAATGGCTATTTTCCCATTAATTAATTAAATTAATCACTTTTTAATTTCAATGTTTATAATTTACAAATTTCTATCACTTTCAATTACTTAGTAATTTATAATTCCTTAAAACAATTTCTATATCAATTCAATATCCAATATTATACAAATTACAGTATTTGATTTCAATTTCAATAAATTCAGAAATTTTAAATTAAATTTCCAATAAATTCACTTGTTTCACTCTTCAATCTTGTTATCCAATCAATTATTACCCTAAGGATATAACTAGCATTAGTTTATCTCTTACTACATTAATAATTTACAGTTTCATCTTAATTCCCGTTAACGTAGTATTTAATTACATTTAATTGCAATAAATCCATTTATTATGGCTTAAATTCCAATAATCGATCCAATTTGATTTCAATTCTTTTTATTCAATCAATAATCATATTATGAATAAAATTTACATTAGTTACATCTTATTGAATTAATATTCTACAATTAACAATTTAATCTACATTAACTGCCCTAATCAAGTGAATTAATTGCAATTGATTTCCAATTTATTTTAACATGTTAAAAAAATAGGTAACATATAATATTTGTCATCATTTACCTTTAGTCATGTTGTATAACTTTATTATCCATAGCAAGTGTTATAATTACTACTACAACACTAATTTTATTCAATTAAAATTTTATTTTACATTATTTCATAAATAAATCAACATTTAAATTATCAGTTCCTTTTTAAACCCAATTATCCATTAATACATAATTACTATAATTTATTTACAGTTCATACCAAGTGTAACTCTGTAATCCTTTTTATTAATTGGAATTACCTTGGAAGCAGTTATCAACTATCTTAAATTAATACTATTATATTTTATTCCAGTTATATTCTTATTCGCAAACCATAAATTTTTATTTTTTATTTCTTCCAACATTAAATTACAAAACTTTATTAAATCTACAATTTTTATTTATCATAAATTACGGGTCGTTACAAGAGGGCAGTGTAAGCATTCCGAGTGGGATTGTTATTCAAAAGTTAGGCGTATCCTCAATCCTCATCAAATGAGAATGACTAAAATCAGGGAGGATGCAACAAGGCTAAGTAGGTCGCTCCCATTAGGGTGTGTCATCACCTTTCTGGATACGTTTACATATTTATGAATTTGTTGTGCATGAGATCTCAATAAAAGGGTTGCAAAATAACCGGGTGATGACATATTCGGTACTATCCAGTAAGGGGTAGGCCGATCTTACGTTGGTGGGGGACCTTGGCGAGGTCCTTGTTACATTTTCTAGACCCGTACTATGATATATGGTACCTCGTTACCTTGTCATAGTTTGGACTCTATTCTCCAATAAGTGTCGTACATTTTTAGTTGTGCCCAATTATGTTAAATTTGAGATGCAAGCATTTAAGAAATTTTATATATTTACTTTGAACCTTTATACATTATTGTAATATAACTGGATTTTCTATAAAAGGTGTTTTGGTTATCATAAGGTAAAAACCTATCCGTGTTTATGGGCGACGTGATCTTATGGGGTACCTTTGTTTTTAAAAGGTTTTTAATCATCTTAATTCAATTGTTGGAGTTTACTCACACTAGACACATGTCTGACTCGGAGTTTTATTTTCTTTTCCTAAAACTCTTAGGTGTTCAAATTTTTACGAGCGGCCAAGTAGTTCAGGTATCCCACAGATGCATTTAAAGGAGCTTGAGCAGAAGACTTCATCGATGGCTAATTATTATCTTGTTTCCATTGTAGCATATGTATTACGTATCTGATATGTAGGGACAAATGGTTATAATAGTCTTAGGAAGATTTGTATTATTATGAATTTGATGTATCATTTTGGAAATGACTTTGTAAAGTATTACAATGATTAATATATGTTATTCCTTTGCGTTGTGACATTGTATGATTGGTTGTTTCTTCTTATCTGTTCTATCTTCCTCTTTCGCCCTAATGATCGGTTTTTACAGCACTTGAATGCTCGGCATACAATATAGTGGATGTATTAATGTCGATTTCCTAAGGTAAAAAATCCAGTTTGTTGCATATGCCATATCAAACATTTTAATTTCCTAAAGGAGACAACTAACAATTACAAACCAAAAACTCTTAAAGAAAATTTTACTGGAAGCTACCATTAATCATCAACTAGTTTAATTATGGGTCCTAATGCTTCTTACTAAATTAAGATGGACATTCCTATAGTGTTATTCCACTATTATTTGCCTTCCTTAATTCTCCTTAGTTCTAATAAAAATCCATCACCCATAATAATTGGTCATCAACGTCAAAATTGGAAGTATCTTACCAATTCTTACTTAATACCTTTTAATTTATTTACCGATTTCAAAATCCACCTATTATGCCTATTCAATTCCTCCAGAAGTACCATATTAGATTTCTTAATCAGCCTCCTATTTAATTCCTTTTTATTCTCTATTAATTACAAATTTACTGCCCATTAAATCTGTAATTAGTGTCCATAATCCTAGTCCTACAATTACTATGCTATTTATGATTAATATGAATACCGTTGTAAATTAAACTATTTATACATTTCTTATTTCTAATTATTAATTTCTAAACTAGAATATGCATTTCCATGTTTTATTCAGTTAGAGCTATCCTACCAAAAAGGATTACTATTATACTTTTCCACAAATTAACCATGAGTTAAATTTTTTATTTATTTAAAATTACAAGGGATTATTTCATTTTATTTTATGTCTTACACATCTCTTTCCATTTTTGGTATATCCCTTGTCAATTCAAATGACACATTTTTATATATATTTTAAGATTGGATGATATACGAAAATTACATAGAAAATGCTCCAAATAAAATAAAACATAGGGATTTACAATCCATGTCAGCTAAGGCTATCTAATTTACAACTCAACTATTGGTTTGGAATATTTTTACAACATTATCAACATATCATAAATAAATGTTTGGGCCTTATTTCAAATTTTCAGACCAGGTTGCACATAATATTCTTCTTTTATTCATATCCAAAATTTAACCTTTCTTACCTGAATAGTGATCCCCACCTACTCCATAAAATATACACGTAGAAACCACATTACACCAATATGCGACATTTGAAATTCAAAATTTCAAAAGAATTTCCACTTCCCAAAAGAAACCTTTAAGCATATTTTCAAAAAGAATTTCCAACTTGCGAAAATAGTTTAGGGAACTGAATTCCTAAAGCATCTAAAAATCGTATTTTATTTTATTCCATATATTTATTCCATTTTTATTAAACATTTAAATAAAACCTTCTAAAAATATTTGAAGTTGACTTTTCACAATTTTCAAAAGATTTTCCGCTTTATTCTTAACCTCAAATTCCAAAAATTGTTTCGTATAATAATTTCTCTTCTTAAATAGTTTTACCTCAAAGCCTTACTTCTTCAAAAGTAGGATCTTTAACCCAAAACTTTTAAAAACGAAGTTATTACACCAAACTATCAAAAATTATAAAAGGATTGCTTAATCCCTAAAAGGAGCAAAACAAATTCTCTTTCAAAAAATTTCTACATCAAAGATTTGTCCCTTTAAAAGTTGATCTTTTAATTCAAAACATTCAAAAACATCTTCTATAACTTTTGAATAATGAAAAATATAGTAGACAAAAATAACGTCGATCCTATTACTCTCCTATTCTATTTTGTAAGTTCTTAACGTTGTTCCTATCTATTAACAAGAAAACTTGTCAACAGCCCTAGAGCAAAGTTTAAAACATAGATGACTGCATCGAAACCTTCTTTCAAAAAGATGAAAGCAATTAATACCTCTCGATCAAGTGAAGATAGTTAATAATCCTTTTTATTCTCTCCAGTTTTCCTTTCGAATAAGTTTTAGTAATTGAAACTCCTTCTTATATAACCCTTCGACTTAGTAGAAACACCAAAAATCCTTCTTATATTGCCTTTCGAACAAATTAAGCAGGTCTACTATCCTTTCGAAACCCCCCTTTAGAAATAGTTGTAGTGACCCAAAGGTTGGTTCTAATGGTCTAAGGATGTGGATTAAATGGATACGTTTTGACTTCTTCGAAAGCTGACCTTTCGACAACTTAAAGTTAGGAGCTAAGGCTCTAAGGACATTCGTTGATCTAAGGGTTTTGAATTTTTCAAAAAGTGACCCTTCGACCAAGTTGACACAAGCAGATTATAAATTGAATCCAATAGAAATATTAAATCAGATGTATTTCCAAGAATACCATAATCTTGCTTTTATTAAACTAAAATAATACAAATTGATAAAATTCCAAATTTATTTTAAAATTAGGTTGACATCTTTAAGAAATACAAGAATGAAGTAAATGAACTCGAACCCTTTAAACCAGACCCATTGGATCTTATTTAAAGGTGCGGGTTGGCACCTTTCGAATCAGTGCTTTCGACTTGGTCGAAAGGCGGTCTTGGAAACCTTTTGTTGCCGTTAACATTTGGGCATCCTTTTGCATTTCTTTTGAATGGACTTGAGCGCTTTCAACTTCATCGAAAGGGATAAGTGCACTTCTCCACTTTGTGTTGTTGCTAGCAAGAAAAGGTTGGGCTTTTGACTCTATCGATGGGTATATCATTGGAGCTTCGAAGGAGTCGAGATGTTGAAGGTTTTAAAGCAAAAGGTAGCTTTCGATGGCACACTTGATGATTGATGTGGAACCCCATCCTCTAATGTAGGAGATTGCAATATTGAATCATAAAAAGATTTTCTTTCTTAATTGTGAATGGTCTCGACCCTTTTGACCCCATCCTCTAATATAGAAATCGAGATGTCCAAAGGCTCATTGAAGCGAAATGGTGCTTTCGACCCCTTTGAAAGCTTTTAGCACATCTAACTTTGGCTGTAGCATCGCCTGGATTCCTTCGAAAGGCTTTATTGATGCTATCATATCTTGTATATCCTTCTCTTCTATTCATTTTGATTTCGACAAGGTTGAAGTGAGAATTGGTGGTCACAGTATCCATGTCTTCTTATATTACCTCTATTTAAATTTATCCTACCTAAATGGCTTCTACATCATTTTCATCAAGTTCCATTTCCCTTCTATCCTTTTTAAAAACTTCCAAATTTATGAAATAGAAAAATTATCAAGTCTAATATATGCTCTATTTAACATTTGTTTCAAAAAAAATCTTTTTATTGAACAGAAAACTTTTTAACTTAACCAATTTTTTAAGTTATGTATTTTAAATTATGTGTTTCAAAATAGAAAAATTATTTTCTTTTTTCACCTAGAACCTTTTTTATTCACAAACTTTTAACATAACAAAAATTTTAAATTATGTACTTCCAAATTTCCTTACTTTTTTCTAAACCATAACTTTTCAACAGATCATTAGATAAACCCATTCAAATCATTTCAAGGAAGTTTCCAAAAATATTTTTATCAAATCCTTCTTTCCTACTTAGCCTTTATAAAATTTGGAATCTTCTCGTGGTGATTACTGTACACCTTCTTATTTGAACTTGCTTCTGTCCTATCATCCCTTACTTCTAGATGTTGGAAATTATACTACCTTATAATATTTAATTACTACCCACCATGTTTATTCACTATTTCTATAAATGTAGATTGTCCATAATAAATGATTATTATTCTAAATGGACAATTTCTAAAGGCATTTATTTAATTATTTCAATCTTTCCTATTATCTTCCTATAACTAGATCGAGGCCTGTGCTTCGCACAAGGGTTATTGTCGGAATTGTAGTGTCGATTAGTGTTTTTTACCTATGTTTATAATATTATTTATCACATAGAAGTTTACTAGACATGCCATATGATATACGTTGTACATAACAAAGCGCAAATATTTTTTTTTTGTACACACACTTGGTATAACATCAATGTACAAGAATATTGAAAAAGAAATTTGTATTACACAGTGGTGATGCAATAGGGACCAATAGACGAAGCTTGGATGGATAAGAATGGCAAACCAAATAGATGTAACCATATTAAGCTACCCGATAGATTTTTAAATGAAAGCAAAAAACGCATGTTATAAAATGGTATTAAGGTAAACACCTAACAACAATAGAACTACATAATGTACATTTGTGTATAAACTTATATCGATTATAGATAAATAATAGTTGATGGAGAAAGTTAATATAGTATAATGGAAGTTTTAGTCGGTCATGAAATCATATGTTATAGGTGGAATAGAATTAAGACAAGGAAATGAGTTAAACAGAACTACTTTACATACCTTTATATGAAAGCTGATAATCATTACAACCTTAATTATTGGTTTATTTGACTATTAAAGGTTTATTGCATATATCAAACAAAAAATTTAGAGTGTACAGATTAAAATATACTTCACAATGGTGAAAATATCAACTGGAAAAAATGATTAGGATGATATAGTTATTTTGGCCATATAAAAGGTGATGCCCACATTTTAACAAAAGGCAGAGGCACCAATGTTCAATTTCAGAATGAAATCTCATTCTTGTTTTTCCAGCTCTCCCATTCTCTCTATAATAGCCTGGAAAGTTCTATTACAAAATATAGGCAAATAAGTTATCAAGTTTTGAATAAAGAATTTGATCAAGTTCAACCAAGAAAAATATACAGGTTTTTAAAAGAATATAATTGTAAAGGTTCAAGACTACTTGGCATTAGTAGGCAAATTCTTTCCACATGCCCGCAATAGAATCTAAAACTCTTTTATATAATTTCCTCCAATGCTTGATCAATCATAAAGGTAGTTGTAATGTTACAAACATCACAATAACATGCAATATCACAATAAACCAAAAACAAAGACAAAATTTATATGAATATGAAAATAAAATACAGAACTACCTGATTGTAGGTATAACTTGTAGCAACTAAAGTGGAAGCCAAAAAAGAAAATAGTGGATCATGTTGGTTGTACTGTATCTCATTACTTGTTCAGAATAGACAAATAGTTATATGATGAGGAAGCTATATACAAAGGCTTTGTCAAATGCATGTTTACAAATGCATACCGATCATTGACAAACATGAGTTATAAAGTCAAAATTCAACAAAATTTAGTATTTATGCAATAGTTGAAAAATGATAAAATAATAAAAAGCATAAAGGACGGACTGTGAATTTTGCTATACATAATTCATAGTAAAATAAATGTTCTATGATTCAGACACGAGACAGTAAGAGCATTCCCAACCAAGCAGGTTGCCAAACGTTCTCACAAAATCAACTAAAAGCCACCCCGATGAAAAAAACACAAACATCCTTAAGCGGCTAAATTAAAGCCCATAAAGGAATGTTCTGTGGATTGCAATACACGACCATTGGATTGCAATCAGCATGCTCACGGAAAATTAATTTGAAATGTCCTCTTAGAAAGCTTTTATAAAGCCGACTAAGAAATTAGTAAAAAAATTGAATTTAGTCGGCTATAATAATGCCAGTTGTATTATAGCTGGCTAACAAGCAACCTTCAGTGTTGCCAACCAACCCCCTGTTGGGTCGATGGCTTCCCAACCGATACATGGCTGGGAATTCTCTAAAGAGTAAAACATTATTGCGGTATCCAAGAAACGTACAAATCCAATGCATCTCTCTCTTCTAAAAAAAACACTCTACCTAACCAACATTAATCATTAACATCAGTTGAAGGGTATTTAAACCTAAATTGGAAATTATAAATCACATTGCCTTTAACTAGCATGTTAAAAAATACCTACAAAGGGATCAAAGACATTCGATTCAGCAAATCTAAATGGAATGGTTCAAGCAGTGCCGAAGGATTTCAAAAATAATATTTCTATTAAAAAACCATCCGACCATAGCAAGAACTTCAATTCGTTGAAATCCAACTTCATTGTTTCATAGGAAAATCATTCCAATTGTTATGTCAATTTTAGAGGAATTGCAATATATGTTGGCAAAATTTAGCACTGGAATAAAGACTGACAAGACATTAGTGGTTGATTTGGATTTTAGACCATGAACAATTGAATTTACTTTTATCTCAATGTTACGGGTAGTAAAAGGTCAAAAACCAAAATCCGATGATAGAAGCAATAAATACCAGCGGAGCAATTTCTAAAATCGGTCAAACTACTATCGTAAAATTATACATTGTTTGTTCTACTGAATGTATATCAATTGCTACGGAATTGGTTGAAACAGTGCACGGTGTAGGGAAATAAGGAATATGGAAAAGAACGTGGAAGGGTTGTTTAGGTATCGGGAGTGGGGAAACGTAGATTAAAGTTGTTTTTCTTATTGTAGGAAAAAATGAGATGATTGAAAGGTAGCTCGGTATTTTGAATTGGAGATAGACTAATGATGCCAGCTAAGCATTTATTGGTTCCTGTTTTTATATGTAAGTAAAAGATTGCCCTAATTTTCTCTTTAATTAGTCCATTTATATCCTTATTAAATCCCTATTTATTGCACCTTCATTACCTACTTATTTAGTGTTACAACTTTCCATCTACACTTCTTATGATCCTGTGATATCCCGGAATTCTAGACATCTGCAATTGATAAATAATGGGGTTAATTAATAAAATATTGATTTATAGATTGAACAAATAAAAACTTGGGTAGTTAGAATATATTCGGATATGTATGTAAATGGATTAAGTCTGATAATACAAATTTCTATTTTAAAACAAAATAAGGAATGATTTCCTTATTAATAAATATTGTAGTAAATAAGTTGGATTTAAAAATTCTATGTTTATTAAATTATTCATAAGTGTACAATTGGAAAACAATATCATTAATTTTCTTTTCTTTGAAGTTATATATATTTGAAAATTTATATTTCTTAAACAACAAAGGTAATTTCTTATTCGTTTAAAATATATTTTTGTTTAAATTTAAAATAAGATTTAACTAAAAGATTAAAATTTATTAATGAAGACATTAACTTACTAATACTATAAGTAAGAAGATTAATAAAAAAAAAATGTATTAGGACCTTTGTAAGCATATAAAACAAGTTGGGACAATTGTAAATAAATAAATAAATACTTGTAAGTACAATTGTCACTTAAGTATTATAAAATAGGACAAGTGGCATTCTTCTTTATAAAAAAATAATAATACTAATGATAAACAAAATTTTCTCAGTTTGGAACTTTCTCAACCTATATTATCTTCATCTTCAAGTGAAAGAAAACCCAAGGTCAAATAAGTCAAATTTAATAACCTGTTACCAGTTTTAGCCTGAGCATGGATTCAAAACTCATTCATTCATTAGAAAGTCAACAAAAAAATAGCTACATATCTTAGTATCAACAACTTCAGTTACTTCAAATCTTCAAACTTGGGAATTCAATCAGAACAAAACGAACCTGAAAGCAAACCTGATGTAATCAAAAGTTGTCCTCTGCTTTAATAAGGTGAGTAATCTGCAACTTTAACTTCAAATCTTATCAATATTCTGTGAGTAAACAAGCTGGTTATTCCGTTTTAAGTTTTGTTGCATGCCTGAGGTTGCTCTGTCCTCATGCTGCAGAATTATAGAACTTTGAAATTTTTTTATCTCTTCCCTCAATTCTTAATATACTTAGATATATAAAAAAATCTTGTTTGTAATAACAAGACATCTAAGCTAAAATATTTACAGTTAAGGATCGAAGCTAGTATCAAAGAATAAGAAGGAATACAGTCGAATTCTGGTTTATGTCAAAATTTAATCATGGTAAATATTAGATTCAGGTATATCGTCGATTTCGTTTCCGAAAACTATAATTTTTAAGATTTAAATCGTTAAATTTAAGTTTGTAAATTATGTGATATTGTATTTTGATCAGAATTGGGCTTTCATGCGATTTCTGTTGATCGTGAAATTTTGGGAATTTGTGTTCATGACTGAAGCTAGTTTGATTGTAGGTAATCATCAAAAAAATTGCGTTTGCGATTTATTTATGGCCGTGGTGGTCGGTTTGTGATGATCTAGGGTTTAGTGTATCGTTTTGGTCGTGGGTTTTCTAAGCTTCGTGTGGAGCCGGTGGATCGCCAGAGAGGATCGCATAAGAGGGGTTAAGAACAGGATGTCGTGGCGCAACCATGGGTTGAACGGTGTGTGTATTGGGGTCAAAGATGATGGCCATAGTTGATTTTGCGATCGGGTATGGGTTCTTATTCCGATCGAATTGCTCGATTTTGGATCGGTCATCGTTTCCGTGGTTATGAAGGTTGAGTTGCTTGTCGTGGTCATGGGTAGCTGGGTAAAGGCCTGAGAGATAGTCGGCGTTGTGCTTTTCCGTTGTGCATATGCACGGTGGGCACGTGCACCATGTTGCAGCAGGTTGTAATTAGGATTGAGGGAAGAAGTAAGGAAGGGGAGAAGAGTAGAGAGGTTGGGCCGAGAAGAGAAGTGGGCCAGTTTTTTCGTTGGGCCAAAGTTTTGTCTAAAACTTTAATTTATTTCAAATAAAGTGGAACGTAGAAAGAAAGAAAAAAAAAGTAAACCAGTTTTCATTTAAGTATTAGCAAGGATGGGCTCAAAGTATTGGGTAGGAGGTCACACGTGTTTGAACTCGAGAAACATTTGTACAGCTCGGGTTTATTTCGTGGATTTGTGTATTTCTTGAAGCAGCAGAAGGAGCATTGTCTTGAGTCGAGCTTGGTAATTTGAGGTGAATAACTTGGGTCTATTTTATTTAGAAATCCAAGTTTTGGAAATAGTATATGAACAATTTTTATTAAAGGTCAATAAATTCAAGTTCTAGCTTAAAGATGAAAGAACAAGGTAAAAAAAACAAGTTTTAGAATTTTTAATAGGGATATCAAGTTTATCAAATTTCGATGATCTAGGAAGTAATTAAAAATTAATTATTGATAAATAAATTAGTAATTAAGAGTAATTAATTATTAGGAGAAGAATAATTAATAATTGTGGTTAATTATTGATGTAGGTTAATTAATCAATATTAAGACAATTAATTAGGGATAATTAACCAATGCGATACTTGCTTGATGAAGTAATTGGAGATTAATTACTTAAGGGAAGTAATTAATAATTAATTACTGGGATTAATTAAATAAAAGACTGATTTATTTAGGACATTAATTAAGGTTAGCAAATTAATGAATATAGGATAATTAATCAATGTAAGTGATTATAAAATAATTAATTTGAGGATTTATTAAAGATAAATGTAATTAATGCGATGAGTTTGAGGTTAATTAATTTGTGTAATTAACTAAAAGCAAATTACACAATGTAATCGAAGAATGATTAGGATGATTAATCAAGATGAATAATTAAGAGATGATTAATAAATTAAATATAATTAATTAACGTTAATAAAGCAAGATTTAAGTAATAAGTAATTAATGTAAATCATTGGTAGTTACTTAAATTAATCAGAAATGGTATCACTAATTTGTCTTGCTTATGAATGATATTTGAATGCCTTGGGTCATTTGTTATCCCTGGTATGTGATCGTGATGCTATGTGATATGAAATGTTTTTGTAATTTGATACGTTGAGTTGAACAGTGATATCGTGGTTGTCTATAATAAAATGCCGTATAAACTGACATCCAGAATTAAAAGTAAATTTGTATTCCCTTGAATATCTTGGGTAAATATGACATTGGATTCGAAGAGACCGGAATCGGATATTAGTTAATACTCGAAACCACTTCGATTCTATATAGATTTGATATATGAAATCAATAGGCTGGGATAGAATGAATTAAGTGAATTGAACCATTTAGTCTAAGTTTGGTACTTAGACATTGATGTGTAAAATAAGTGATATCTATAACAAGTTTTGAAATTGTAAATTGATACGAGTTACCCGGGTTTAAGTAAATCTTATGTACTAGTATTTCTTGTTAGATGTGTTTACTCACGCTGGTTTCCAGCCTGACCCGGGTGTTACTTTGATGTAATGCTCGGGTCAGACCGAGTATTACGAATTTTCAGGTATGAACGTTCTGGAGCTTAGGAGACGAGCTGGATGGCAAGAGCGTATAGAGTATTTCCGCTATACTTATATTATTGTTAATATGAGATTTGATAATTGTATATATTTAGTGAGTGTATATATGTGAAACTTTGATGTATATTAAAATGTAATCGACGGATATAGTATTCTTTTGTAAACTGTTATTATTTATTATTATATTTTATCCGCTGCGAATGTGAGATGTTTGGGGTTTCCGTTCTTCTTCTTCTTATATCTCTTTCTTCTTTTCATAACTATCTGAAATTTTCGGGTTCGAAAATTTCGGGTCGTTACATGTGGTATCAGAGCAGAAGGTTAAGCGAGAACCTTGGCTCTGTTGGGATTACTCATTAAGGATAGGGTAAGTGGTACCTTAGGATGAGTTGAGTATATAAATATGAGAGAGCGTACTTGTTATTTTCTTATATAAATGTTTTTAAATGATTTCAAAAGTAAATGAATCTTATATAAGAAATAGATTATCTATTATATTAAGGAAATTGGTTATAGTATTAATTAAATTAAAAGTAATAGTAAGAATTAAATCAAGAAGTAATAGAATGCAACCAAATTGAAATTAGAATTAAATAAAGATAAGTTTGAAATGGATTCAAACTAAAATTGAAATCTTGAATTGGAGAAGTATTTCAAAATAAAATGAATTAGAATTGGTTTCAAACCAAAGAAATAGATGGTTATTGTGTTTAATAATGGAATGATTGTTCTTCAATAAACAATAAAATGTTTTAAGGAAGTAACCATTTAAAAAGAGTAACTTGTAGGTTTGAAAGGATGTAAATTAAAGTGGGTTTCAAATTGTGCGGTTTTGAATTCTAAATTTAAACATTTGAATTGGTTTAAAGGAATTTGTTTAAATTAAAAACCAAGCGTGGTTTAAATTTTAAAATTTCGCATGATGAGCCAAGAAGTAAAATATGTGTATATGTTTGGAAATACATAATATCAAAGATGGTATGAAATAAGCTCTAAGTATTGAGTTTTAAATCTAGAATGAGATATGATACCCAAGGTGATAAGCTTTTGAACTTAATAAGTGGGAAGAATATTTATGAGAAGTTTAAAATTTGAAATGGAAGTTCAAATTGGTTAAGGTTGACTGGATTAAGAAAATTTTGTTTAACTTGGGAAAAAGTTAAATAAGTTGGAATGATCAACCTGATTTGGAAATTTTATGATGAAATTAAGATTTAACCTGGGAAGTTAAATGGTTGATTGAGATTGAGAGTTTGAGTAATCTCAAATTGGGTTTGAGATCCGAAATTGGACGATGTTATTCTATTATTATTAATAATCTTTAAACCGTGAATTGGATTTGTTTAAAGGAATGGGGTATGGTAATATATCCATTATTAAGATAAAATGGAATCATTTTGGACTTCAAATTTGAATGTATAAAATAAAAGTTCGAAGGTTAGGTTTCAGAATTGAATAAATTGAATTTCAAAGATATAGTTGTTTAAAAAGGATTTGAATTATTATTTAAACTTTGAAATAAGTTAAAATGGAATTTTGGATTCAGAATTAAATGGTTTAAGAGATAAGTTAATTTGATTTAAAGGATTAAATCAACATTTAAGAATTTAACTCGAATTTATATAATTCGAGATGGTTTAAATTTGAAATTGAATTAAAATTAGTTCAAATTGAATTTGATTTGGATTAATTGAAATTGTGATTGAAGATGTACAAGTATGAAATTCAAATGGAAAATTTGAATTGGGTTGTTTGAAATGAAATTGAAGTTGAATAAGATCAAATTCAAATAGGAATTAGGATTTATTCAAACAGGAATTGAAATGATTGAAATTGAAGAGGGTTCAATTGAGTGGATATTAGTCCAAAGTAATTGGAATAATTTGGAATTATAATTAAAGTTGAATCGTTTTAAATTCAAATGAAATTTGAATTGAATTTGGTAGGAAATCAAGAATAATTCAACTTGATTTGGAATTGGAGTTTGAAGTTGGGATTGATTCAAACTGGAGTTGAAATGAATTGAAATTGGAACTAGTTCATTTGAAATATATTTGAATTAGTAGAATTTGAGATCAAGGTTGAATAAAGTTAAATTTGGAAGAAACTGAGGTTAATTCAACTTGAATTGGGAATAAATCAAGTCCAATGGAAATTGGAGTTATTTAAAATTGGAATTGGGTCAATTTTAGATGAAAGTGGAAATTTAAATTGAACTGATGAGAATGGAGATTGGGAAGTGAGCAGTTTTGACTCTGGACTATTTTTAATATAAATTGTTTTAAGATAAACCTATTTTTCCAAGCTATTTATTATATATACAACCTTTATTTTAAAAGCCAAACTGTCTTATACTTTTTTTACAATTATTTTTGAACTGTTTAACAATTTTCCAACTGTTTTATAAACTAATTACTATCTTACTATTATTTTGCAATTATCTAAAATTTCTATAATTATTTTAACTATTTCCTAACTATTTTACACCTATTTTACAAAACTAGTAATTATTTTCCAACTACTTATCTATTTTTAAAATTTTCAAGCTATTTTCTAAATAAACTGGTCGGAGTTCAAACTGTTATTGGTTAAATACCCAATGGAGATAAGAATAGAGGTGATAATCCAATTGGATTTAAGCAATTGTGAGTAAGTGAATGTGAATAGAAATGGAATTGATTTGGGTGATAACCAATAAAGATAAATGCGTAGGGTGTACGTATATTATTCTATTCGCATAATGATTTGATCCAGATTCGAGCACAGAATTTCGAGATAATATGTCGATCCGAGTTGGGATTTTTCACTCGATTTTCGACGGCGAACCTGGATATGGATTGTTGGTTGGTTCTGGATATTCTTTATCATAGTTATGACTATGCAAGGAGAATGACGGTTTCTGATCAAGAAACCAGATCTGTGCCCGCACTTGGAAGTCAAGTGGACGATACTAGTTTCGAAATGGAATTTGCGTGATCGAGTGAGCGATCAGATTGGTATAGCGTACGGATGATATGTGTACATCGTACGGATTTGAATAAAATTTGATATATCTATAATAGAAATTTACTTTATGAAAGTAAGTGATATGATATGTGGTTTTGTATGGAGTAATCAAATTTGAATATTTGATTTGGAATAAATAAAGTTATATATCCTTGTTATATAAGATAAATCTCCCCTTGTTGAATCTATTGCCAGAAGGAAAGGATTTTGAAGGTGTTTTGAAGTATAAAAGGAGTTTTATACTAGTTTGAAATGATCTAAAGTTTTAAAAATTATATATGTCTGTGTGTGTGTGTGTATATATATATAAAGGATCTTATGAGGATTTTAGAAAAGGTTTTGGGAACCTTTGGATTTGGAAAAGGCTTTTGATTTTTGGGTAAAATCAATATTGAATTTGGGAAGCCTAGTTTGAGAATTATCGATTTTTGGAATAATCGATTTTGTGTAAAGGAGCTTTGTATGAGATCATACTAGGTGTATGATTTAAAGATACTATATGTGTATAGTATAAAATGTTTTGATGATGGATCTGGGGAAAAAGGCGCTCCCTTGAAATGAACTTCTCAGGAGTACCACCGGGTGGTGCTGCCTTGAGCCCCAGGGGGGTTCTAAAGTTGATCCTGTGAGGAGTCCGGACAAAACTAGTTCCTGAGGATTATGAGTAGAGTATACCATAGCGAAAGTCGTGTGTGTCGCTGAGAGCCAATAGTCTGTGTTTGATTATATATCGGTAGACTGCGACCTATGGTATAACATAGCGAAAGTCGTGTGTGCCGCTGAGAGCCAACAGTCTGCGTTTGATTTTATATCGGCAGACCGTGACCTATGTAAGAGTGGAGAGTTTCATTTCGACAGCGAAAATCAGAGGCCGCTGAGAGCCTGCAGTTACATGGACTTTTGCTGTGACGGCAACATAACCCTGGATGTAACCGTGATATGTTGTGGATTCCATGGCGTAATCGAGAGGTCGCGGAGAGCCTGCAGTTACATGGACTTTTGCTGCGACGACAACGTAACTCTGGAATGTAACTGTGACCATGGATGGGGGTGATAATTTCCAGAGCATTCTCACCAAAGATATTTCCTCGATTTCAAAATGTTTTCAATATTTTCGATAAAATTATTTTTCAAGTATTTTTACTGGGTGTTGGAAACGGGTCTGCTAAGTACTTATAGATTTTCAGTCGTAGGCCTGATCAACATATGACCGAATTTCTATGAGAACAAGGATGGACTGGTTAAAACATCGAGTTATAAAAGTATTTTTATAAAAATTATTTTTGTAATAATATATATACTTTAAAATGTTTTAAAAAATGATCAATGAAGATTTATCTGATTTTAAGCATTTTAATAAATTCTGGCTTCATTCCTTTTCGAGGACGAAAAGATCCAAAGGGGGGAGGAATGTGATATCTCGGAATTCTAGACATCTGCAATCGATAAATAATGGGATTAATTAATAAAATATTGATTTATAGATTGAATGAATAAAAACTTGGGTAGTTAGAATATATTCGGATATGTATGTAAATGGATTAAGTCTGATAATACAAATTTCTATTTCAAAACAAAATAAGGAATGAATTTTTTATTAAATAAATATTGTAGTAAATAAGTTGGATTTAAAAATTCTATGTTAATTAAATTATTCATAAGTGTACAATTGGAAAACAATATCATTATTTTTCTTTTCTTTTAAGTTATATATATTTGAAAATTTATATTTCTTAAACAACAAAGGTAATTTCTTATTTGTTTAAAATGTATTTTTGTTTAAATTTAAAATAAGATTTAACTAAAAGATTAAAATTTATAAATGAAGACATTAACTTACTAATACTATAAGTAAGATTAATAAAAAATGTATTAGGACCTTTGTAAGCATATAAAACAAGTTGGGACAATTGTAAATAAATAAATACTTGTAAGTACAATTGTCACTTAAGTATTATAAAATAGGACAAGTGGCATTCTTCTTTATAAAAATAATAATAAAATAATAATAATAATGATAAACAAAAATTTCTCAGTTTAGAACTTTCTCAACCTATATTCTCTTCATCTTCAAGTGAAAGAAAACCCAAGATCAAATAAATCAAATTTAACAAGCTGTTACCAGTTTTAGCCTGAGCATGGATTCAAAACTCATTCATTCATTAGCAAGTCAACAAAAAAATAGCAACAGATCTTAGTATCAACAACTTCAGTTACTTCAAATCTTCAAACTTGGGAATTCAATCAGAATAAAATGAACCAGAAACCAAACCTGATGTAATCAAAAGTAGTTTCTGTCCTCTGCTTTAATAAGGTGAGTAATCTGCAACTTTAAATTAAAATCTTATCAATGTTCTGTAAGTAAACAAGCTGGTTATTCTGTTTTAAGTTTTGTTGCATGCCTGAGGTTGCTCTGTCCTCATGCTTCAGAATTATAGAACTTTGAAGAAAAATATCTCTTCTCTCAATTCTTATTATACTTAGATATATAAACAAATCTTGTTTGTAATAACAAAATATCTAAGCTAAAATATTTAGAGTTAAGGATCGAAGCTAGTGTTAAAGAATAAGAAGGAATACAGTCGAATTCTGGTTTATGTCAAAATTTAATCATGGTAAATATTAGATTCAGGTATATCGTCGATTTCGTTTTCGAAAACTAGAAATTTTAAGATTTAAATCGTTAAATTTAAGTTTGTAAATTACGTGATATTGTATTTTGATCGGAATTGGGCTTTCATGCGATTTCTGTTGATCGTGAAATTTTGGGAATTTTTTTTCATGACTGAAGCTAATTTGATTGTAGGTAATCATAAAAAAATGCGTTTGCGATTTATTTTTGGCCGTGGTGGTCGGTTTGTGATGATCTAGGGTTTAGTGTATCGTTTTAGTCGTGGGGTTTCTAAGCTTCGTGTGGTGCCGGTGGATCGCCAGAGAGGATCGCATAAGGGGGGTTAAGAACAGGATGTCGTGGCGCAACCGTTGGTTGAACGGTGTGTGTATTGGGGTCAGAGATGATGGCCAGAGTTGATTTTGCGATCGGGTATGGGTTCTTATTTCGATCGAATTGCTCGATTTTGGATCGGTCATCGTTTCCGTGATTATGAAGGTTGAGTTGCTTGTCGTGGTCATGGGTAGCTGGGTAAAGGCCTGAGAGATGGTCGACGTTGTGCTTTTTCGTTGTGCATATGCACGGTGGGCTCATGCACCATGTTGTAGCAAGTTGTAATTATGATTGAGGGAAGAAGTAAGGAAGGGGAGAAGAGTAGAGAGGTTGGGCCGAGAAGAGAAGTGGGCTAGTTTTTTTCCGTTGGGCCAAAGTTTTGTTTAAAACTTTAATTTATTTCAAATAAAGTGGAACGTAGCAAAAAAGAAAAAAATTAAACCAGTTTTCATTTAAGTATTAGCAAGGATGGGCTCAAAGTATTGGGTAGGAGGTCACACGTGTTTGAACTCGAGAAACATTTGTACAGCTCGGGTTTATTTCGTGGATTTTGCGTATTTCTTGAAGCAGCAGAAGGAGCATTGTCTTGAGTCGAGCTTGGTAATTTGAGGTGAATAACTTGGGTCTATTTTATTTAGAAATCCGGGTTTTGGAAATAGTATATGAACAAGTTTAATTAAAGGTGAATAAATTCAAGTTCTAGCTTAAAGATGAAAGAACAATGTAAAAAAAAAAAACAAGTTTTAGAATTTTTAATAGGGATATCAAGTTTATCAAATTCCGATGATTTAGGAAGTAACTAAAAATTAATTATTGATAAATAAATTAGTAATTAAGAGTAATTAATTATTAGGAGAAGAATAATTAATAATTGTGGTTAATTATTGATGTAGGTTAATTAGTCAATATTAAGATAATTAATAAGGGATAATTAACCAATACGATACTTGCTTGATGAAGTGATTGGAGATTAATTACTTAAGGGAAGTAATTAGGAAGTAATTACTGGGTGTAATTAATTAAAAGACTGATTTATTTAGGAAATTAATTAAGGTTAGCTAATTAATGAATATAGGATAATTAATCAATGTAAGTGATTATAAAATAATTAATTTGAGGATTTATTAAAGATAAATGTAATTAATGTGATGAGTTTGAGGTTAAATAATTTGTGTAATTAATTAAAAGAAAATTACACAATGTAATTGAAGAATGATTAGGATGATTAATCAAGATGAATAATTAAGGGATGATTAATAAACTGAATATAATTAATTAATGTTAATAAAGCAAGATTTTTAAGTAATAAGTAATTAATGTAAATCATTGGTAGTTACTTAAATTAATCAGAAATGGTATCACTAATTTGTCTTGCTTATGAATGATATTTGAATGCCTTGGGTCATTTGTTATCCCTGGTATGTGATCGTGATGCTATGTGATATGAAATGTTTTTGTCATTTGATATGTTGAGTTGAAGAGTGATATCGTGGTTGTCTATGATAAAATGCCGTATAAAGTGACATCTAGAATTAAAAAGTAAATTTGTATTCTCTTGAATATCTTGGGTAAAGATGACATTGGATTCGAAGAGACCGGAATCGGATATTAGTTAGTACCTGAAACCACTTCGATTCTATATAGATTTGATATATGAAATCAATAGGCTGGGATAGAATGAATTAAGTGATCGAACCATTTAATCTAAGTTTGGTACTTAGACATTGATGTGTAAAATAAGTGATATCTATAACAAGTTTTGAAATTGTAAATTGATACGAGTTACCCGGGTTTAAGTAAATCTTATGTACTAGTATTTCTTGTTAGATGTGTTTACTCACGCTGGTTTCCAGCCTGACCCGGGTGTTACTTTGATGTAATGCTCGGGTCAGACCGAGTATTACGAATTTTTAGGTATGAACGTTCTGGAGCTCAGGAGACGAGCTGGATGGCAAGAGCGTATAGAGTATTTCCGCTATACTTATATTATTGTTAATATGAGATTTGATAATTGTATATATTCAGTGAGTGTATATATGTGAAACTCTGATGTATATTAAAATCTAATCGATAGATATAGTATTCTTTTGTAAACTGTTATTATTTATTATTATATTTTATCCGCTACGAATGTGAGATGTTTAGGGTTTCTGTTCTTCTTCTTCTTCTATCTCTTTCTTCTTTTCATAACTATCTGAAATTTTCGGGTTCGAAAATTTCGGGTCGTTACAGATACAACCTCCGCCCCATTGGTAATGATAAAGGAGTATAATTTTAACTCTATCTATTTTCCCAACTCATAGTCGCCTCATCCATCCTTTCGGAATATGGTCATGCCTATTTCTACAGTCAAAATTTATATAGTAAGTTCGAATAAAGTATATATACATATTTTATAGTGTACGATTCTTGAAAAATACTCTCAAAAATAACAAGTACGCTACTCATACGTATACTATCCCCATTGATAGGGAAATCTAAGCTCTGCTACCAAATGTAATAATCCAATCTGAAAACGGGCCGAACTTTCGATCTAATAAAAGCCCAACAAACCTTACACCCATCTCAAAATGAGCTATTCGGTTGATAAAGTTGAAACAATACACAGTACACATAGCTATCTATCTATACTTTTAGAATTTCATGGCAGAATGGATTAAAATGTAATATCAGAAACAAGTACCCATTTCATAGAAGAAAACCATTTTAGAAACATAACATGTTATCACCGAATCTCACAACATGTCTGCATAAAACCGCCATAGTGCAAAATTTCAGAATAACATAATTGTTTTAACTAGATACATTAGAAATATTTAAATTGCATAAATAGATGATAACTACCACAAGTCTCCATCTCCACCTTCGTCTCCTAAATAGGTATGGTCTCCTCTAACCCATGTGTCTTAATGAGGAGGGAGTCATAACAAAAAATGTCCGGTGAATTAAATCTAAGGCTTTACCATAATTGTAACAAGGCAGTGTTATTTAGATAAAAAATGTGTCTTACGTGTATAAAACTCTATTATACTGATAACTTCAACTGTAAGACCATAGGCATTTCCAGTTCAATTCTAAAGCACCAAAAAAACTATCGTTAACGAGGAAAGAGAAAGCATCCAAACTACTTAATATCTTTTTATTGGAAATTAAGCAGAATCTAACCATTGAATACCTATTAAATAGGCAAGTCCCTGTCATTTAACACCTAACCCATTTCGAGTCCATTTCCAACTCTAACATAGTTATCATGTACGATGCAAGAGAAAGCACCTAAAACCACTTAATATCTTTTTTACTTATAATTTCATGGACTCTGACTATTTCAAACACATAAAATAAGCAGCTCCCTATCATTTAATACCTAACCTAAAGGCATGTCCCCATGTGGTTCTTCCCAACCGACATCGTAAAAAACCCATTTGTTCACTTTATACTTCTTATATTAGAAGGATGCGGACCCTAGAATAGCCACTTAATACCTCTAAATCTAAAGCAAAACCTCTAAAGATTCCTCCTACCATATCAATAAAGTGATTATGACCCATAACCCAGACCGTGATGTCTTGGATTAGTCCGACTGTTCGTAGGCACTTATAGCCAAATTGACTGGGCAGACTTACCTTATAGAATTAGAACTAACCTCGCATCCATTGATGTTATTTATTATAGGTGATGTCCCATATCAATCCCCAAAGTCACATTGCTAGTTGCTAGATTTAACTAGGCAGACTTCTGTGTTTTTAGACTGACCACGCATCCCTACAACTTAGTCATACTTCTTATGTACGATAATTGTATATATACACTATCCTACGGTACTAATAATAAAGACCATATAAGGTAATCCCTTGTTATGCCATTAATTATGGATCAAACTCCATAATTACCATTAACCACCTTCCCAAAGAGTTAATTCTATTTACTACCCTATTAATTCTAATTAATACGTTCAATATGCTATAATCAATACGTTATTAACTTTAATAACCAACATGTTATTATTATACGCACACATACATGCGAGATTCGAACAAAATATTTATAGTCACATGTAAAGTAAACGCTGATTAAATTAAAATGTCAAACTCATATAGGTCACAAACTCCAAACAAAGAATAGCTAATATCCTTAGCCAATAACTTGACTCATAAACAATAATGAATAATACCAAACTTATCTCATATTAATATAGTAGAATTAACTTATCTATTTCAAGGAACAAACTTTACAATTAAAACCTTTTATATTATATTCAACTTTTGCAGTTACCATATTCAAGTGAATAAGGGATTCATAATATTAACCCAAAAAATGGATCAACATCTAATTTGAGTGCGAAAGCACCAGCCCTATTTATCAAGGCAAATTAAATATAAAAAACAATAGTAAATCATAGAACAAGTAAAAAGACAAGACATTTTCATAGTTGTTCGACTGTTAACGAAGCATGCGTCCACTTTATAGCTTTTATAGATCAACTACCATTACAAAGAAGTTTGGATTATAATACGATTTCTTCTTTTCTAAGTTAGATCAAGCCACCATTGTTCAAGACAATTATAAGGATCTCAATTGCCCTCAAATAGATGTTGTGAGGGAGAAGAAGGATGAAGAAACAATGGCAGAGTTTCAGCCAAGGTCATAGCAGATCTTTTTCAATTGCAGATGGAATGATATTTATAGGGGTTGGAGTGAACTTGGGCCCGATCTGCTTTGCTAGAAGCATGTAGTCGTCATGTAAAGGAAGCCCAAGAAGTTTGGAGGTTATCACAGTATACTATTTGATTGGTACCGATGCAAAAATTTAATCATTTTTTATGCTTTAACTACTTAGTTATTTTCCTTGCTTCGTTTTGAGTGCGTTGTTCGAATATCAAGTCGTTTGGAGTTTGTTTGATCATCAGTCTTCATGGATCATCCAATCCATGTAGACATATAGGAGATCGACCCATAACTCACTCAATACTTAACTAAATAACATGAAACTTCATACATGCAATGTACATGAGTACGAGAGCCTCCAAATCGGATCTCATGAGGTGTGGCCCATCCTAGGTGGGTCGGACCTGATCCATCAAACTAGCTCAATTTGGAGGAGATCCATCCATAACTCGCTCGGTACTTATCGAAATCAGAAGAAATTTTGCAGGTACCTTCTAGAGGGTATGTGGGACCAATCATAATGAATTTAAGGCGGTGGAGCCCACCTTAGCTGGGTCGGATCCAATACAAATTGGCTTGGCCAATTGAGTTCATTTATTATTCAAGGCTTCTTTTATATCTTCTAAGTGTTCCTTCCAAATCACAAGTCAATCCGAGTTCATATGAATTATGTAGGTCCATTTTAAGTTGTTCTGTTTGAAAAAGGGGTAGACATTTGAATGGATCAGATGAGTCTTCATTTCTTGAATTAGGTTGCTTGGAATGTTGTCAAACTTGACAGTTGAGCTTAGTTGAAAAATAGGATCGTGGTGTAAGAGGTTTGAAGATCCCACAATTCACCAATTTGGATCGGTACCGATCCAATTGGATTAAATCGGTGCCGATCCAAAAAGTTAGGCGGTTTTTAGCCCATACTTCTTGGAGACTTTTGTGATGCTCTTTTAAGTATTTCGATCAAGTTTTGAGTCATTCTAGATTAATCTAAATGTTCTAACTCCTTTCAAATTCCGCCGGGTCAAAAACCCGGTTAATATGTGGCTGTAGAGTACGCTTTCGTTGAAAATAAGGTATGCTCCGGAATTAATTATCTTTGGGCTTCCATTTCAAGAAGCATTGTGGTTCATCTTAAACTGTCTTAAGAAGTTATCTGTGATATGCCGATTAGCCATTCAGCTTTTAATGTGGATTTTCGTTGCTCATGATTACGAAGCAATCTTAACTTGATAATCTTCAGAGTGCACTCGTACACAAGGTAGGATAGGTAGGAGGAGTTTGGGGTGGTTTGGATGAAGAATTTCGGGTGGTATCATCCAATTGAATCAGATCGATACCTATCTGAATACATAGCAAATTTTTAGCAAGAAAATCATTTCCTACTTAAATGCCTAACCAAATCAATTTTAAGCACTTTACTTCATTTCCTTTTGCTTCAAACGAGTGTGCGTCATTCTGGAGCCATGTATTGCTTTCCATCTTCAAATGTCTCTTTTCAAGAAATTGGCTAAGCTTCACCGTTGTTTTGAATTCTAGCATGATGATTTATTCCAAAATTGGATATAGTGGATGATTCCTTTACTTTTCCCATTTCTGTACTCTAGTGATCTTGAAAAGAAAAGCTTCTCGCGTCGCTCTGGTTGACGACTCCATCATCAATTTCTCTTCGATAACGGGTGAGTTTTAAGAAAGATAACCTTAAAGTATGATGTGACTCGCTATTCTGGCATGAGTGAGCTATCTACATAGCATGGTCCGTTTATGTCGCTCAAGACACCGGGCCCACTCTGCAAAGATAACACACTAACAATGTTGAACGCAAAGTTTTGTTGTTGAAAATGACTTTCTAGTCATCCAATCTTTAATCTAGCAGAGGAACTTCCATTCCTACAGAAGTTGGTTCTTATGCATCTTAGTTTTTATCATTTATTCATGTTGTTTTGGGATGATTGAGCATGGCTAAATTATAAAGTTACTCCTACAGAGTTGTAATTGATGTTCGATCGGGAACACTTCAGCCTCCAAAAACTAGTCCATGAGTTATTCGATCGTGAGTATCCTTCCTTTGTGGTTTTTGGAATTCAATCGGCACAATAGCCTCTATCTTTGGGGACTATTGCCTTAATTCGTCGGTTTTGAGAATTTTTTTCTAGAACTATAAGGTAGCTTGGTCTAGCCAGTTCCATGACTGTTCTTGTTTATGTTCAGTCGAGTTCATTCCACGAAGCATTGGTGTATATGCCTCAGTCCGTAGGGTTGATTACTTTCCAAACCAACATGTTTTGGGTGACTCGGCATCCTAAGAAATAAATTTGATTGCTCCAGTTTGATTGACATGATGCCTCCTATCTTTAGGAAATATGGACTTTGTTGCTTGAACCCAAGATCTGAGTTTCATACTGATGTCGGTATGCATTAGAAAGATGCGTTTTTAGCATCTTTTGCTAAAGTAAATTCTTCTGAGTTCAGTTTTAAGATCCTAATCATGTGTTGGTTTCTATCTTTGAAAACTCATGTATGGATGACTCAACCCCGTATATTTTTCCTTGATGTTGTGGATTTTTAGATAACGTAAGATTCCAAAAGGTAGGATTAAAGACTCGATTAACCTTTTGCTTCTATTTATGAAAGCTAATGTATTGATAGTTTCATTTTATGGGTCTCTTCTTAGCATCACCAATCTTCGAGCCATAGCATACTCCCGCAAGATGGAACCAATGATTTTGTCAGACTGTAAGTAGGTCATCAATCCTTCTCGTTACTGCCAAAACTCTTAGCAACGGTTAAATTCTGAAAATCGAATCCTTCATTTCCCTTAATGGAATTTTGCTGTTAGAAATGTCTGTTTGGTAGAATGAAACTGTTAACTAACCAACTCAGTGGTTTGGGCTGAGGATTTGTTTGCATATCCCTATTTTTAGGGACTAGTTACGTTGAACGCTCGTATTTAGATGCTTGCTCAATTGTCCTTAGCCTGAATCTCAATCCCATTCCTGAATTGAGGAAGTTCGATGGTTTTATTTCTGACCTTCCATGATCGTTCCCACTTTTCCTTGGCTATACATGCTTTTCTTGATTTTTGACATCACCACGGACGTTTTTTCCATATGTCAACTCATATCTTTGGGAATTAACGACTGAGCTGCTTGGTTTTAAGCAATATTTCCTTGAGGTTGCCTATCTTAGGGATGTATCTAAAGTCCTTCTAAGTTGAATTTTGGAAATTCGATTGTGTAATAGCTTTTATCCTTAGAAATTAGCACATGAGAAACTCAGTCCTGGGATTTCCTTTCTATGTAACTTTATTCCCATGCAATGGTTGATTTCTACGATGTCGGGTTGAACCATTTGATTGACCTATGAAACGTAATGTCATCTTGTCGTTTCTATTTTCGGGCAATGGTATTTTTTCGAAAACAAGGGTAGAACTCAATCGAAAACCAAGCTCTATTTCTGGAAGTTAGTGCATTGATGGTTCACTATGGTGAGTGTTTCTCATTAACCCTGTAAATTAAAAATTTCCTGGTGTTACCGGGGCAACACCGATACGTAGTGAATATCTAATTTCTCGGCATTATCGAGGCAATATTGGTACCAAGGAAATATAAAGTTTCTCGATGTTGCAGGTGCAACATTGGTAATTGTGAAGTGAGAGAAGGCCTCGGCGTTGTAGCGACAACAATGACATCAAGAGGTTAGGATCAATCTTTCCCGCCGACCCATCGGCACTTTTAATCCAGTCGGTACCAATTTCAGTCTTCGAAAGTGGCATTTCAAAGGTTAGATTTTAGAAGACTTTTCTTAGTGCTGCTTATCTTCGGACAGTGTTAAAGTCATGTTGGCAAGGATTGAATCATTCGTCAAGTACTGTAGAGTTGAGTGGATTCCTTTATCCCCAATATGCCTGTTTTCTTAACGTTTCTTAACTCTAAGATATGCCATTTCTTGGAAGAATGAATGTATCAGGCATCTCTGTTACTTTGCATTGTTTATAACCATCCAGTGCTCACTTTGATGGTACAGGGTTATTGTTTAACCAATTCCATGGTTGCTCTTATGTAGGGTCAAATCTCCTTCGATCGATTTTTGTTATAAACTAACTTCCATTTGCGGAACCCATTATTCCCAAATGCAAATTCCAAGTATTTTATAGAAGAGTAGATGTTGTGGGGCCAGTCATTACATTGCCCCTCGGTATGCTTGCACTCTTCCTATCTTGATCACGGACCGGTAGAGCTCGATATTATTGTTATGGATATCAACCTTATTTGTTTGTTCCAATTTTCGAGAATCAATGGTTTAGCTGCTCGATTTCGAGCATTCTCTCCTTGCCATTGTCTGTCTTTGGATAGCAACTGGCTTTCTACAAGTTAGGGTATGAGATCTCAGTCGAGCACCTGCATCTGCCTTTGGAAACTGATGCATTGATGATTTGATTCTAGAAATGCCTTCCAGCATCGTCTATCTGTGGATAACGGTAATTTTCTTGTTTTATTGCAAGTTGGATCGCTTTTTAATCCTGGCCAAGTGTTAATGTGTTATGTCCCCTCAGTCCATAATGCCGATTATTCTAAACACATGATGCGAAACTTGATGTTTCAGGTGACTCTCTAGATGCCCTCAGTCAAAGTTGTTTCGCAGCTCTTATCTTTGGGAGCTTGTGACTTGGATGTCTTAACTTTAGATATTTTGGTCAAAGATTGGAATTCTTTGTCAAAATCTTGGTTTGAAAACTTTGCGGCATTACCGGGGCAATGTTGGTCCTTTTGGGTAGTAGGGATTGATTCTTGTTAATCCTGCAATAAATAAGTTTCCTAGTGTTGTCAAGACAACACCAATACTTAGAGAATTTTAATGATCCGATTATGATGTCGGAGAAACATTGAGTAGTGTTTTGCAGCTTACAAAATGCATAGCTTTGGAAAGTTTGCAGCTTACAAACTGCGCAGCTTTCGAGAGTGTGTAGCTTAAAAAATGCATGGCTTTGGAGAGTGCACAGCTTGGAGAGTGTGGGGCTTACAAAATGCATGGATTTGGAGAGTGTGTGGCTTACAAAACACATGGCTTTGCTGATCGATATGACCTATCGATCCGAAGCGATTTGAGAACTTCTCGACATCGCCAATTTTCAGGCAACGTGAGGAGTTTATGCTTCGAGAGCGTTGTTCCATGGCTCGAGGAGCGATGCATGGCTTTTGCTTGTGTGGCTTGTGGGATCGATACGAGCCATCAATCCGGAATGGTAAACACATTCTCAAGGTCGCCAGTATTTTGGAAATATGAGGAGTTCATTCTTCAAGAGTGTGGTTCCATAGCACAAGAAGCGATGCATGGCTTATGGGTGCACAGGGAGAACTTTTGGGTCTTCCTAGTATTGCCAAAGCATGTCGGTTCTCTAAAGGTTGTGGGATCAATAAGACCGTCGATCCGAAATGATTTAGACCTTCTCGATGTCACCAGTCTTTGGACAACGTCATGAGTCCATGCTTCAAGAGCATGGTTCCACGGCTCAAGAAGCGATGTGTGGCTTATGGGTGTGTGATTTATGGTACTTGGACTGAATAACCATGGCTTAGACGATCCTTCTGTGTGTTCGGGAAGATGTGCATGACCAAACAGATCAGTTTGCCATGGTGTAGAGATCTACAGCTGATTGCTTGAAGATGGATATGAAGAAAGACCCTATGGTAGTTTAGGGCAAGACTCTTAGTTTTTGGTCCAAAATGCCCCTAGAGAATGGGTCTTCAACTGGCATATGGTCTAAGAGGAGGAGGAACTTGTCACTAAGGGTGGTAAAAGAGGAGTCAAGAAGAAGTAAGCAAGGATTATGCTACTATTTTGTTTGTTGCACTATGCTAGGTCATTAAGTCCATAGTTGTCAGAATGCTAAAATTTTCGATCGGGTGTAACAGAACTTTGATATGATTAGTCTTCACCTTCCTTTGGCTATTTAAGTGTGTGGGGTTCCCCCCGCGCCATAGGCCTGCTTGTGCGTTTGAAATGTATTTAGGGTTTCTTCATAACTTATGTGGTTGCCCAGGTCCAATGTGTGTGGCTGTGTTTTCTAGATGACTAAACATGCCAAAGCCCCCTCACTTCGGGGATTTATAAGGTAGGTATCAAAAATACTTAGTTCTCCCAGTACCTAATCTTGGCTTGATTCGAGTCAGCCTCTAATTAACCATAAGATCAGTTCAGTTTTAGCTTAGTTCCTTTGAGCGACTTCAAAGCACTGGAATTCAGCACTGTTTGTTTCATCGGTCGTTGGAAGTGATTACGTTAATTCTACTAAGTGGCTAATACGATTGTCGACTTATGGCCCTAGAGCATGACTCCATTGACTTTGGGGAGCCCTGGATCAGATGACTGCTGATCTTGCAGTTCATTTTTGCGATGCTTTAGCTCGTGAAAGATTGATCTACTGGTTCTCCTTCACGACGCTTTAGTTCATGAAAGACCTTCACGTTCATGAAGGATTTTTTGGATCAGATTACAATTGATCTACCATTTTACCTTCATAATGGTTTAGCTCATGAAAGAATTTCACATTCATGAAAGATTTTATGGATCAGATGACCACTCATCTACCGGGTTACCTTCACGATGCTCTAGTTTGTGGAAGACCTTCACGTTTGCGAAGGCTTTTTTTACATCAGGTGACCGCTGATCAACCAGTTTACCTTCACAACGCTTTAGTTCATGGAAGACCTGCACATTCGTGAAGGGTTTTCTATGGTCAGGGTCAGACATCCAAACGACCTTGAAACGATAATTCATCGAATCCAAGCAGAATTTTAGGATTCGGCTCACCGGACACAGTTCTATCTGCTCCTGGAGACTAGGGTTTGGATCTATTTGTTTGACGATCCTTTTGGATAAGCCTTCGCGATGCTACCAAAGTAATGCTGGTTCTTTGAAGGTGGACCAATATGACTTGTCATGGGCATAAAAGCATTTCTTTCACTGTGTTGTCTGCAATTCCCCCAGTGTCCCGGTATGGCGCATTAGGAGAAGAAATGTAGAAAAGGATGGATGAGAAGGCGTCACTTTAGGTTGTTGCCCCATTCCTTAGCAGCTGGTGTGTTATTTGATATTCATTCTTTCGTTTGATTTCGTCAGTTAGTTGAGATGCTTTTCTACTAGATCTTAAAGGCCTTGCTTGGGCAAAAGGAACCTGAGGTCCTGTAGGTCCTCCAACGTTTGGTATGTTTTTTGGCAAATTGCAGGGTTTGGCTTCTGCCAATTGTACTACCTCTAGTCTCTAGATCTGGTTTATCTTCCTGTAGAGTTCTTCTAGATTAGTAGGTATTTTATCCTTTAATGATTTCTAAGGACCTTGCAGTAGATTGCATCCATTGCCCAAGCTTCATCCATATGCTAGTCAAACCTGTAAAAAAAGCAATTTCGAATCAGTTGTCCAGTTATAAGAAGGTGTAGTTGGCATGATAAACTTCTTTGGATATTCTACATGCTGAACGACTTCGATGAATGGGTTTTCATTGGGGAAATGCTCAAATCATTTCAGTCTGGTCCGTATTTAAGTTACAATTGTTTATAATGTTTGAGAATGATTTATGCATGATTATCCTACGCTTGAATGATTAGGAATGCAAATTTATTGGAAAATCACTTAGGATGGGTTCATGGATCAGTGATGATCCCTAAAAATTTTCAAACTAGGTGAGATCAGTGTAAGGTGACAAGGAGGACTCCATAATGTTACATTCCTAATTTCAAGGAATTTGGAGTTCGCATCTTCAGGTTATGGGCCAAAGAAGATGAATTGATGTTGATAGATAGGTGGCATTTTACTTGGAGTCCGACACTAGAAAATTTACCATTTGCTTGGAGTTAGCACATGGTTCACTTGGAGTCAAATAATTTGAAGTGCTGGGTTGGTGTGGAATGGTGCTTGGAGTCGTTTGCATGTTTCCTTGGAGGAAATCTTGGTTTTGCCCGAGTCTTTTTTAGGCTAGAATTTCCTAGGTTTGCTTTGAGTCAAATGGTTGTTTGCCTAAGTTCGACTTCGATTCAACCCTGAAGTGAGTTTTTCAATGACCATTTTGATGATTTTTGATGATTTTCGACGACGACCATTCATGATACGATGATAGGAGTTGTAACAACCCGCACATTTTGCAATTGTATATTTAAATATTTTATTTAAATAGCATCGTTAGTCGGATTAAAGTTCGAAATGCTACTTTTTGTGAATAGACGAACTAGAACTCAAGACCATTTCCATTGAGTTCAAAATGCCGTTTGCGACCTTTTTTAGTATAAACATTGACATGTTTGGAGTTGAGTAGAATTTTGATGTTTTCACTTAGGGCTTTGGGTTGGGTTTGGGTTTCAGCCCACTAACCCAACTCATCTTATATCCTAACTCCATCTCCTCTTCATTCATTCTATTATTTTCCAAACACTTCAAGCTTTAGCAAATATGGGGGGAAGAGATTGGAAACTAAAATCCTAAACCCTAGTTTCTTTTGCAGATTCAAGTTCTAGCTCCAAAATCAAAGAGAAGCTTAGGTAAGCATCCTCTTCTTCTTCTCCATCTCAATCTCTCACCAATTTCAAAAATTTCCTATATCCTAACTTAGGAAATATTTTCTTATGAGCTTAGATTGAAGCTCCTTGAGTTGAAATTGAAGAGGAATTGATCTTGCCTTGTTTTAAAAGCTTCTCCTTCTTTGTTTTTGAGAAAAAGGAGAGTTTTTGACTCACATCTATGTCTATAACTATCTTTGTTGTTAGGTATGAATTCCTAACATCTACTCTTGTTCATTTTGCTTTGGATTGAATTGGTTTTATGAATATTCCAATTTTTGGTGCTTTGAAGTCAAAATCTTTAAAAATCCTAGCTTTGGTGTTTGAATAAGATTTTGGTGGTGTATCGAAGAGCCTATAGGGATGGGTTGTCGATTGGCGTAAACCCCTAGTGCCCATTGCTCGTCCGATCTCACTTTGTAGGAGTTTTGCCCCACTTGGGGGCTAGGCTGAATGTGCTTCAAAAGCAGGTTCAGTCGACTGGACCAGAAGGTCAGTCGACTGAACGAGAAGATAGATAATGCTTTAGAAGTAGGTTCAGTCGACTGGACCAGGAGGTAAGTCGACTGAACCAAGGGACAAAAAATTGGTGTCCTTGTGTCAGTCGACTGACCACCTGGTCCAGTCGACTGACCTGCTTGCCCCAACCCAATTTGCCTATTTTTCTTTGGGTTTCGAATTTTAATCGATTCGTGTTGATCCAATTTTTTGTTATCATTTATTATCGACTTTGATAACTTCTTTTCTTTCGGGATTTTTGGGGATATCCATTTTGTGGATTTGGTATCGATTTCGATGGATTTGATTCACGTCTTCGAATGTGAATTTTGGTGATTGATTATTTTTACAATAATTTCTGTGATTTGTTACTTTGAAATACAAAGGTTTTAATACTAACAGTAAATATCAAAACTCTTTCACCAAGACGATTTCAACTTTTTTTTGATATGAAGCTCGTTTATAAAACTGTTTTCCAATCTATTAGTATATACAAACCTTTTTCCTCATTCAGTCGAGAAATCCAATTAAACAACTTAGCAAAACAAGTGGTATGAAACGCTTGCGTTTACTTTGTCGGTTAATTCTTAGACTTGTTCGATTGAAACTCTTGTGACAATTTTCAAGTGGAGATCTACAATTTGTTTGTAAATATTTAAGTTAAGCTAGTGGTTATGGGACATGAAGCTAAACTAATTTATTTACTAGCTTAGTGTAATTGACACTTCTTGATGATCGATGATGATCATTTTGTGGTTTAGACTTGCAATGTGCCATGTCTTTTTGTCTGCAAGGGAGATTAAACCCCGTTTATGTGGAGCTTCGGCTCAAAAAAAATTAGTGGGGTAGGACCCATGGGCTTCGTGCCGTTTGTGGAGCATCGGCTCAAAATTGATGGTTAGCAACCATGGAACAGCGTTCCGTTTGTGATACATGTGTTGGTGAGTTTTCATGCTCCCGTTTTGTGATAGGCCTCCCCCTTTTGTGATTTCTGAATTTGTAGTTGATGATTTCTAGAATTTTCGTTTCACCAATTTTATGATTGGCATTGATGTATATTTGTCAATATTTGTGGTTTGGTGAATAAAATAAAGAATACGACATTCTTTTTAATGCATTGAGATTTCTTGAGATATTGTATGATTTTTGTTGTTATTTAATGTATACTTGTCGCAGTATGGCATTATTGTTATCGTATGTTTTTGTTATGTCTCTTAACTTACCTAATTTTATATGATATTTATAGCTAGACTGATCCGTTTATTATTTTCTTATTAAATAATACTCGGGTCAGACCGAGATGATATAGGTGCTTCTACTTGACTCCTCTTCTGGAAACATTATCGGACTTTTGGCGTACTACTCTAGTTTAGTAGTTTTTGTTATTATACATTCGAGATAGAGACTCCTTGATGTATACATATTCTTTTGTCTAGCACTAGTCCCCATTCTATTGTGATATTGTGGATCTTATTTGACCACTACTCTGATGTACACTTCTATGTGTTATATTCATATCTATTTCCGCCTTTGTGATATGGATGTTTGTGACTGATTTGTGTTATGCTTATTTCTATATTTGTTTCCGAAGATCATATAGCCACTGTGTAGTAGCTTTGAGTTTGTAATTGATATGTCGGATTTCCTCTTGAAATGAAATGCATGTTATACTATCTGACATAGAGACTCATGCAAAGCAATTATACGGATGGTCGCTCCTCAACGGCCTTATTCTTCGTGCTAGTTGACGGTATTACTTCGTAGTGTCCTTGGCTAGCGTGAGTATAGAGGTGGGGCATCACAGCTTGGTATTATAGCCAAATTTCGAAACAATGTAGAATAATCTATCAGAGATCATTGCCCTATGCCCTCCTTAGGAGTCGTGCCTTAGGATTTATCCGAGTCTTAGGACCCACTCTATCCTATTATTTTTTATGATGCCTTGTTTTATCAATCGTGATTGTTTGATATTCATTCCAAGAATAACTTTTTCTTCTTCTTTCTTACTTTCTTAAGGAAGAGAAATGGTTAGACTAGGGGTCCCAACACCGGTCAATCTAGTGCTACTTCTCAGGATGGAGTATTTATGTCTGCCCAACAGCTTCTAGATCTTATAAAGAATGCTCAGGCTATCAGACCCATTCCAGAGCCTATTCACCCTAAATCTGGGTTTGCACGCTTGTGTAGTGATTATACCCATTTGGGTGGAAAGCCATTAAGGGGTTCCGAGGGCGTTATCGAAGTCCAAGCTTGGCTTAGAACATGCGATCACATCTTTTATCGCATGAATCTTATTGATCTGCATCGTGTCTAAGTGGCTTCTAGTATGCTCCAAGAAAGAGCATTAGATTGGAATGAGCTTTTGATATCTGAAATTATTGAAGTGGATCTTACTTGGGAGCAATTCCGGGAAAGATTTGAATCGAAGTTTGTAACAGAAGCTAAGAAAGTGACTCTGGCCCGTCGTTTTATTGACCTTGTTCAAGGTGAATCTTCTATGGCATATTATGTCGCATCTTTTGAATCCCTGTCTAAATATGGGGTCGAGTATATAAATACCCCATTGAAGAAAAATCAGAGGTTTGTCTATAGCTTGAATAAGCATCTCAAAAAGCCTTTACTTCTGAAGCTGGAAGTTTCTTTTGATCAACTTGTTGATATCGCTCTTCGACTTGAAGAAGCAGACAAAGAGATTGATGTTGAAGTTGGAAGTGCCAAACCGAACTTCAACAACAATAAGAAGAGGCCTAATAAGTTCAAAGGTCCTTATCCCAACAAGAAAGGGAAGCAAGCAACTCCGGTAGCAAAGATTTCTACATCTAGTGCTGGGCAATGCTACAATTGTGGTTCTAAGGACCATTATGAAAATAAGTGTTCAAAGCCCCTTACTTGTCGCTATTGCAAAAATTTGGGTCATTTTATACTTGCATGTCCCAAGCTTCAAAGCAAGAAGGAGGGAAAGCTAAACGTTGTGCAAGCCCCTAGTAACACTTCTCGTGGTCAAGGTATTTCTCATTCTATCCTTAATGGCATTATTATGTTTCGTGATCATCCTATTCGGGTTCTTTTTGATACGGGTGCATCCCATTCTTTTATATCAAAAGAACTTGTTGATAATTTTTCTTTAAGTGTTATGGATTTGATGACCTCTTTGAGAATTGCGAATCCGATTGGTAGATCCGCAACACTTAGTTTGCTTTGTAAAGATGTCGAGATTATTTTATGTGATTTTTCTTTCGGTGTCGATTTGCATGCCATGCGTTACTTAGGCTTTGGAATGATTTTGGGAATGGATTTGCTTAATTGTTATGAAGCCCACATCCAATGTCCTGAGAGGACTATTCATCTTCGACATTCTCAATCTCTTAAGCAGATTTCTATTGTTCTCAAAGATTCGGATTCCAATTTGGCAGCATCTTTATGTTCTCTAAACCCTCATGATAACGATAATGATGATGAGGAAAATGTCATTTCTCTCATTCACGTTGTTCGTGAATTTTCTGACATATTTGAGCCCGTTTTAGGAATGCCACCTAAGCGAGAAATTGAGTTCAGAATTAATCTATCCCTGGAGCTCTACCTATCACTCATCCTCCTTATCGCATGTCCAATAAGGAAAATGAGGAGATGCGTAAACAATTATCCGAATTGGAAGAGAAGCAATTTATTCATTCTAGTTCCCCTCCTTGGGGAGCTTCAGCTATTTTTGTGAAGAAATCCGATCGTACACTTCGGCTTTGCATTGACTATCGCAAGCTTAATAATCTTAACATTATGAATAAATATCATTTACCTCGGATTGATGATTTATTTGACCAACTTAGCGGTGCTAGAGTCTTTTCACAGTTAGACTTAGCAACCTGTTTTCATCAGCTTCGTATTGTAGAGGATATCATTCCTTTGACATCATTCCATACTGGTTATGGATCTTATGAATTGCTTGTTATGCCATTTGACTTAACGAATGCTCCAGCGTATTTCGTTGACCTTATGAATCAAGTTTTCAAAGACATCCTCGATAGATTTGTTCTCATCTTTATAGATGATATTCTTGTTTATTCTAAAACTAAGGAAGAGCATGAAAAGCACCTACAGATTGCGTTGGAAACTCTTAGGAGCAACCAATTGAAATCAAAATTTTCTAAATGCCACTTTTGGCAATCTCGTGTGAAATTTCTTGGTCATATTATTTCTGAATCCGGAATTTCCATGGATCCTTCAAAGATTGAAGCGATTCAAAATTGGAAGAGACCGGAGAATTTGACGGAAATTCGTAGTTTTCTTGGATTGGCGGGTTATTACCGTCGGTTCATAAAAGACTTTTCTAAAATTTTCGTGCCTCTTACTAGTTTGACAAAGAAGGGAGTTAAGTACATTTGGTCAAACAAATATGAAGCTCCTTTTCAAAGATTAAAAGAACTCCTTTCCAATGCTCCTATTCTTGTAATTCCCGAAGGGAACCAGGACTTTATTTTTTATACCGATGCTAGTCATGTTGGTTTGGTAGCCGTTCTCATGCAAAGGGAACGTGTTATTGCTTATGCTTCTAGGCAATTAAAGCCTGTCAAGACTAGATATGCCACTCATGATTTAGAACTCGCGGCTATTCTTTTCGCCCTTAGAATTTCGCGCCATTATCTTTTGGGAGAGAAATTTGTTCTCTATAATGATCATAAATCTATGAAGTATTTATTTTCTCAAAAGGAACTTAATTTGCATCAACAACGTTGGCTCGAGTTCTTAGCATCTTATGATCTTGATATTCTTTATACTCCCGGGAAGGGAAATCGTGTTGCCGATGCCCTTAGTCGTAAGCAATAAGCGGTTGTTTCTATGATGATATCCGAATGGAATAATCTCGAGACTTTATCCATTTGTGAGATTCGAGATCGTGAATCCGATTTATGTTCATCTCTTATTTTATGTAGCCTTGAGGCTCATCCTTCTCATTTAGACCGCATTCTTGAAGCTCAAAAGCTAGATCCCGAATTGGTTCTTCTTAGCCAAAGTGGTGGGGATAAAACTGATATTGAAGGTTTAAAAGACTTTGATATTGACGCTCGTGGCGGTATTCGAAAATTTGGTAGACTTATCGTGCCATATATTAGTGATCTTGGTAAAGACATTTTAGAAGATTCTCATTGTTCTAAAATTACCATTTATTTCTGTAGTAGTAAAATGTACACAGATATGAAGCGACTTTATTATTGGGGTGGAATGAAATATGATATTGCTGACTTCATTAATCGTTGCATGACTTGCCAACTCGTTAAGGCTGAGCATCAAAGGCCCGGCGGGTTATTGCAATCTTTGGACATTCCAATTAGGAAGTAGGATCAAGTCTCCATGGACTTTATTGACGGACTTCCCCATTCTCGTTCGCACCATGATAGCCTATGGGTGATAGTTGATAGACTTACAAAATATGCCCATTTTATTCTCGTCTGGTCTAATCGGACCGTACCTCTTTTGGCCAAACTCTATATTAGAGAAATTGTTAAATTGCATGGAGTTCCTATTTTTATTATTAGAGATCGTGATCCATTGTTTACTAGTGTATTTTGGAAGAGTCTTCAAAAAGCTTTGGGAACGAAGCTTAATTTTAGCACCGCTTATCATCCTCAGTCGGATGGACAAACCGAGCATGTGAATCAAACTCATGAAGATCTTCTTCGTGTATGTGTCCTTGATTTTGGTGGATGTTGGAAAGATTATTATTCACTCGTTGATTTTTCCTATAATAATAGCTTCCAATCTAGTATTGGTACGGCACCTTTCGAGGCACTCTATGGAAGGCCATGCCAATCTCCTTGTTGGCTGGAGGCCGGTGAGAAGCTGGTTTTAGGTCCAGATTTTATTCGTGATTCCACAGAAAAGGTTGACCTTATTCGCCATAGGATGAAAGAGGCCCAAAGTAGACCAAAATCCTATGCCAATAACCGAAGAAGGAAATTAGAATTTTCTATGGGAGATTTGGTGTTTATTCGTGTTTCACGTATGAAGGATGTTGTGCGTTTCAATCGATCGGGAAAATTAGCGCCTCGATATATTGGTCCATTTTCTATCAACGAACGTATTGGTTCCGTGGCTTATATTCTCTAATTAACGGCTTAATTTTCTGCTATTCATGACGTGTTTCACGTTTTTCAACTACGGAAATGCCTTAGGGATTCTGATTCTATTCTGGAGCCCGGTGTTATTGAAGAAGTTGAAGTTTCGCCTTATTTGACCTATGAGCACCATCCTATCCGCATTATTACTACGGAGGTTAAACGCCTTCGAAATAAAGATGTCCCGCTTGTGAAAGTTCAATGGTCCTCAAATCCTAAGGATTGTTCTTCGGAATCTAGAGAATTCATTGAGCGAACACATCCGGACTTACTCTCTCGCGCTCCTTAGATTTGAACTTCTTATTTCAAATTTTCTTTTGTGTTGATGTGCTTTTATGGCTGTTACTTTTTATTTTCTTCTTAAGTATTGCGAGGACGCAATTTCTTTAAGGAGGGGAGTCTGTAACAACCCGCATATTTTGCGATTATATATTTAAATATTTTATTTAAATATAGCATCGTTAGTCGGATTAATGTCCGAAATGCTATTGCAAACAGCCGAACTAGAACTCGAGACCACTTCCATTGAGTTCAAAATGTCGTTTGCGACCTTTTTCAGTATAAACATTGATATAATTATAGTTGAGTAGAATTTTGATGTTTTCACTTAGGGCTTTGGGTTTGGGTTTCAGCCCACTAACCCAACTCATCTTATATCCTAACTCCACCCCCTCTCCTCTTCATTCATTCTATTATTTTCCTAACACTTCAAGCTTTAGCAAAAATGGGGGAGGAGATTGGAAACTAAAATCCTATGCCCTAGTTTCTTTTGCAAATTCAAGTTCTAGCTCTAAAATCAAAGAGAAGCTTAGGTAAGCATCCTCTTCTTCTTCTCCATCTCAATCTCACTCCAATTTCAGAAATTTTCTATAACCTAACTTAGGAAATATTTTCTTATGAGCTTAGATTAAAGCTCCTTGAGTTGAAATTGAAGAGGAATTTCTTGCCTTGTTTTAAAAGCTTCTCCTTCTTTGTTTTTGAGAAAAAAGTGAGTTTTTGAACTCACATCTATGTCTATAACTATCTTTGTTGTTAGGTATGAATTCCTAACATCTACTCTTGTTCATTTTGCTTTGGATTGAATTGGTTTTATGAATATTCCAATTTTTGGTATTTTGAAGTCAAAATCCTTAAAAATCCTAGCTTTGGTGTTTGAACATGATTTTGGTGGTGTATCGAAGGGCCTATAGGGCTGGGTTGCCGATTGGTGTAAACCCCTAGTGCCCATTGCTCGTCCGATCACGATTTGTAGGATTTTGGCCCCACTTGGGGGCAAGGCTGAATGTGCTTCAGAAGCAGGTTCAGTCGATTGGACAAAAGGTCGGTCGACTGAACCAAAAGATAGAAAATGCTTTAGAAGAAGGTTCACTCGACTGGACCAGGAGGTTAGTCGACTGAACCAAGGGACAGAAAATTTATGTCCCTGTGTCAGTCGACTGACCACCTGGTCCAGTCGACTGACCTTCTTTCCCCAGCCCAATTTGCCTATTTTGCTTTGGGTTTCCAATTTTAATCGATTCGTGTCTATCTGATTTGTTGTTATCATTTATTATTACTTTGATGACTTCTTTTCTTTCAGGATTTTTGGGGATATCCATTTTGATGGATCAGTATCGATTTCGATGGATTTGATTCACATCTTCGAATGTGAGTTTTGGTGATTGATTATTTTTACAATCATTTTTGTGATTTGTCACTTTGAAATACAAAAGTTTCAATACTAGTAGTAAATATCAAAACTCTTTCACCAAGACGGTTTCAACTCTATTTTTGATATGAAGCTCGTTTATACAACCCATTTTCAATCTATTAGTATATACAAACCTTTTTCCCCATTCGGTCGAGAAATCCAATTAAACAACTTAGCAAAACAAGTGTTATGAAACGCTTGCGTTTACTTTGTCGATTAATTCTTAGACTTGTTCGATTGAAACTCTTGTGACAATTTTCGAGTGGAGATCTACAATTTGTTCGTAAATATTTAAGTTAACCTAGTAGTTATGGGAATTGAACTAAACTCATTTATTTACTAGCTTAGTGTAATTGACACTTCTTGATGATTGATGATGATCATTTGGTGGTTTAGACTAGCAATGTGCAATGTCTCTTTGTCTGCGAGGGAGATTAAACCCCATTTCTGTGGAGCTTCGGCTCAAAAAAAATTGGTAGGGTGGCGAGCCATGGTCTTCGGGCAATTTGTGGAGCCTCGGATCAAAATTGATGGTTAGCAACCATGGAATAGCATTCCGTTTGTGATACACGTGTTGGTGAGTTTTCATGCTCCCGTTTTGTGATAGGCCTCCCCCTTTTGTGATTTCTGGATTTCTAGTTGAAGTCACCAATTTTGTGATTGACATTGATGTATATTTGTCAATATTTGTTGTTTGGTGAATAAAATAAAGAATACGACATTCTTTTTAGTGCTTTGAAATTTCTTGATATATTGTATGATTTTTGTTGTTATTTAATGTATACTTGTCGTAGTATGGCATTCTTGTTATCATACGTTTTTGTTATGCCTGTTATGTTACCTCATTTTATCTGATATTTATAGCTAGACTGATCCGTCTATTATTTTCTTATTAAATAATACTCGGGTCGGACCGAGATGATACAAGTGCTTCTGCTTGACTCCTCTTCTAGGAACATTATCTGACTTTTGGCTAACTACTCTAGTTTAGTAGTTTTTGTTATTATACATTCAAGATAGAGACTTCTTGATGTATACATATTCTTTTGTCTAACACTAGTGCCCATTCTTTTTTGATATTTTGGATCTTATTTGACCACTACTCTGATGTACACATCTATGTTTTATATTCATATCTATTTCCGCCTTTGTGATAGGGATGTCTGTGAATGATTTGTGTTATGCTTATTTCTATTTTTTTTTTTCCGAAGGTCATATAGCCACCGTGTAGTAGCTTTGAGTTTGTAATTGATATGTCGGATTTCCTCTTGAAATGAAATGCATGTTATACTATCTGACATATCGGCACTCCCGCAAAGCAATTACACAGATGGTCGTTCCTCAACAGCATTATTCTTCATGCTAGTTGACGGCATTACTTCGTAGTGTCCTTGGCTAGCATGAGTATAGAGGTGGGGCGTCACAGGAGCTCCATGATGGGATTGGAAGTCAGTTTGGAGTGATCACAATATACCACGGGAGCTTGGCCTTGTAACCGATCCTGGTTTGTGTCATATCTTATTGGTTCTTTTGTCTTTGGGAGTACCTTTGAGTAGAAGTTCCTTGTCCATTGATTGGCATGGGTTTTGAAGTTTCTTCTGGCGTTTTGCACATTAGCGATTTCATCCAATTTGTCTTCCTCAAATTATTTTTCATCTTCAAAAACAGAGAGAGCCAGCTTTATATCTCTTCATGGGGTTTTCACCCCTAAGTTTGGGTTCGTAGTAGGTGCTTTTACAATAGGTGGAGTGTTAACGTTTTCATCCATCATGCTTCTTGGAGCTCCGCCCGCTACTTCCTTTTTCTTTTGCCTCTTATTTTTTTATTTCAAGCCATGAATAGAAGAATGCACTTGCTCCGTAGCAACCATGGCTTCAGGCACCATTCCAGGAGTAGTTAGTGATTAGAGCGCTAAGAGAGCACCTATCTTTTCCATAAGAGACTATTGAATGTTTGCCATTTTATGGTTAATTTCATCAACCATCTTGTTCAATTCTCCCTTACTCACAACTTCATGCTCCATGGAGGATCTTGGAACCTGATCTCCAGAGTTGGTTCCTAACAGCGGGTTGTTGGGGTTGTAGACTTCAATCTACCGAGGTTTGTTTTTTCTCTAGCAATGGTAGCTCCTATGGATCTTTCGGAGGTAGTTCTCTTCCTTCCTAGTGTCATTGATTCTCTACAGCAAATCTTCTAAGCAGAGGCTGAGGATGTAACTTCTAAACCTATCTAATCCAAAGTAGATAGCAATATAAGCCTAAGTTAGGCTCTCAACGAAAGAACCAAAATGTTAACCCAAAAAATGGATCGACACCTTGGCTTGAGTGTGAAAGCACCGGCCTTGTTTATCAAGGCAAACTGAATAGAAAAGGCAATAGTAAATCACAGAAAAAGCAAAGAGACAAGAGATTTTTGTAGCGGTTCGACTGTTAACGAAGCATATATCCACTTTATAGCTTTTTTTAATCTTCTATTATAAAGGAGTTTTGATTGTAGTATGATTCTTCTTTTATAAGTTAGATCAAGCCACCATTATTCGAGATAACTGGAAGGATCTCAGTTGCCCTTTAATGGCTGTTGTGATGGAAAAGAAGGTTGAAAAACAATGGCAAAGTTTCAACCAATGTCAGAATTGATCCTTTTTCTATTGCAGATGGGATGATATTTATAGGGGTTGGAAAGCAAATAGGCCAAAGACGCTTTGCCAAAAGCCTATAGTCGTCGTGTAGAGGAAGCCCAAGAAGTTTGGAGGTTATTATAGCAAACTATTTGGATTAGTATCAATCATTGGATCAGGTCGGTATAGGTCCAATTGGAGGAGATCAGTACGATCCAAATAGTTAAGCATTTTTGATGCATTGACTACTTGGTTGTTTTCCATGCTTCGATTTGAGTGCCTTGTCCGAACATTAAATCATTAAGAGTTTGTTTGATCTCACGTCTTCAGGGATTATCCAATCCATCTATTTATAGGAGATCCATCCATAACTCACTCGATACTTAACCGAATAACATGAAACTTCATACATGCAATGTACATGAGTAGGAGAGCTTCCAAATCGAATCTCATAAGGTAGAGCCCATTCTATGTGGGTCGGACTTGATCTGTCAAACTAGCTCATTTGTAGGAGATCCACCATAACTTGCTCAATAATAATCGAAATCAAAAGAAATTTTCAGGTAACTCTAGAGGTTCTGTAGGACCCATAAAATGAATTTCAAGTGGTAGGGCCCACCTTAGTTGGGTTGGATCTGATCGTTTCTCTGGATTGGTACTGATTCAAATTGGCTTGGCCAATTGAGTTACCGGTTAACACATACTTATTTAATTTACGAAAATATGTAGTGCAAACTATATATAATCAAAAATCATACTTTGCACACAATTACTACCTTGTTTCTTTTTATAATCCTTTAACACTATAAGAGAAATCAAAAGAGATGAAGTAGAATAGATTATAAATTGCTTAAATCTCAACACAGATCTGATTCTTAATATAATACAGTATAATTGAAATCCACATAGTCTCAAAGGTTGACATTTTACTTAGGAGATTTTTAGGGGTTTTAGTGTTATGTTTTCATTTACTAAAATTTCCTAAGGCATATATCAAATCCAAAAAATACTACACAATTACTAAAACAGAAAAAAATGAAATTTCCACTCAATGATAATTGCATGCTTTTAAATTGGATTGATTCACACCTCTCCCACTTCCTCTTTTGGATCTCGCTCTTTTGGAACATACAACAAGTGTATTGCATATAGATTATATTAGATTTAGAATAAAAAACTAGAGAGAAATAGAATTTTAATCCAAACAATTAAAGATCTAACCTCTTATTTGAAATTTCTAACCAATTTTCAAATCTAAAGAAAAAGGGATCTGACAGAGCTTTGTCGTTTTTACCAAAAATTTTGAAAAAAAAAGTGAGGATTCTAAGGGTCTATTTATAGAGATGAAGAGGAGCCAGAATTGTCGGATTAATATAATTAAATTAGAGTCATTCAGCCAATAGAAACAATCAATTTTACAACATCACCAGTTGACCGTGGACCTTAGGCGGTCGACCACTACCCAAGGGCGATCAGTCGGTCCCCTCCTGTTGACTATAAATATTTCTACCATTTTATTTTATTTATTATCTTATTTAGTTTAGCGTTACATATTAACTTAACCTTTACATAAATGTTAAGCCACTCTTAACATTAACTTTTTAAATTCAAAATCAAATTCTCAAATTTAAATTCTCTGTTTGAGCTCCGATTTAGAAATATATATGAAAATTGATCAAATGCCATGGACACAATGGTGGAACTCCTGTGGTCAAGTTCCAACATTTACAAAATTTTCTTTTTTAACCTTATTTTAATTATTTATTTCTTATGAAATTTTACAGGGTGTTACAAGTAGAGGCCATACCCACCAAAATATTGATGGTGTATCCCATTGTACTTCCATGTACTCTAATTTTGTGTGTTGCTGGAATGTCAAACAATGAATGTAATGAGATTGCCAAATTTGTTTCAAGTGGGGGTTCTACTATTTATGTAGGTGATTGTTGTTCTTTAGGTTTGATTTCATACTCTTATTTAGTACAAAAGCTCTCCATGATATATATCCTTTTCTTTGCAGTTGTGGCCATGAAATCACCGTTTACTATATGTATAACTCAAGTTTTTGTTCCTTCTAGTATTAAGGTCAGATGAATATAATTTGGAGTATTAGTTGGTTTTATTTTCAAGCTTAATTGGATTTGAAATTGGGTTTGTGGGGCGAAATTTTTTAAGGTTTGGAGTCGATATTGGTAGTATTTTGTATTGCTGATCTCATACTTGTCATGTATTTATTTTTAGAAGTTTTGGCTAGTTGAATTGATTCTCTAATGTTTTGTGATCTTGTAGCTAACACATGAAATCTGATTCTATTTTTCAAGCCCCATATGAACTTGTCAAGGAGGTAAGTTGGTCATATCTTTCTAGTAACCCTGCCAATTGTTCAAATTTGCTCAAGTAATATGTTACAGTAGTTGTTTATTTGAGATTAGCTAAAGATTCAAATGATCATGTAGTTCAGTTGGTCCACATATGGATCTAATTTCATTTTGAAATATTGCCCAAATGTAAGCATGATCCACATGGAAGCATAATAATTGAATCATTACAGTGTTTCATCTCCATGATAGGAAGCACATACTTGTACCCAGTTAGCATAAGGCACTTCATGATACAATAGTACTTGCTTTATTTGTTTCAACCATCCGAGCACATTTCTCTCTCCATTGTAACTTGGAAATTCTAGATTTTAGGATTTATGTTGATAGATTCTTGATGTTAGTGATTAAGTGTCAGTTGTTTAGTGTTGTTGTGCCTAATATAAAGAGGCATGGTTGATGAACTGGTTGAAAAGTAGTTGGGGGTGTAAGCAAAATAATGCAGGTTTGGTGTTTTCCTGTACACAAATGGTGTGGTTGTATTTGTTTGGGTCTAAGTGAAGTTGCGAAGCACTAGTTGTGTGGTAGTAAATGTAATGTAGAAAAATGTAGTTGTATAGGTGGGTTTGGTAATATGCCTTGGTTTGATGGAAATGATCTGAAGGTATGTATTATAGGTGGTGATATTTAAATGGTGTTATCTAGGAGACGATTTACTAAATTCAGTGGTTGTGATATTTTTTTGTGTGCGGATGGACATGTTTATGATGATCTTTGAGGGGATGTGATGTTTATAGTATCAGATTTTATCATTGGTTGTTGGTATTTGTATTTAAGTTTATAAATCTCATGTTTTATACATAGACTTCTCCTCTTACTATCGTATTGAAGGAATCTTATTGAGCTGTCTAGTGATCATGTGACAACCATCTTATACCTCCAGTACTTAATATAACATGTAGAGTGCACTACGACGATATCCGATTGATGTTGGATAATAGTAAGTAGTGTAAAGTAAATTAAACAATCACATAACTTGTCATATCTCACATCGCAATGTTAAAACATAATAATCAATCATAAATACAAAACATATAGGAAAGTAATATAATCAAATGAAACGTAAATAAGAACATTATAGTGTAACAGGTTCACAAGATTATGCAAAACTAAAATAATAGAATTATACCTCCTAGTACAACAAAAATAAACTCTAATAACTATCTCTAGAATATAGTACTGATATAGCTCCACAGTACTACACAACATAATATATGCAATAGTAAGCTCAAAAGTATAAATACATGAAAGCATAGCCTCCTATTTGTGCTCCATACAGGTCCATATACTATCCATACTTCTTATCCCTAATCTAGTCATTTAAGAGTATCCGGTATAATAAGAAGCAAAGCATAAAACCATGAGTCAGATAATAGTCTGTTGCGAGTGATTCATCACCTCAAAATACCATAAAAATCATATATAGTAATAAGAACATAGGTTATATAGAAGCATACCTGACATGACCTTACATCCAATAAGTTAGCACATAACACCTTGTATGCTACACTATAATCGTCATCGTAAAGGTAACTACACTAAGTATAATGTGGGTGTCAGGGTACCAAGCTCAAAAGTACCTATGTACAAGACATCCATCAAAATAGCTTGGAAATCACCAACCACAACATCCATAGTGAATCGTTAGAAAATACGCATAATAATAACCATCACCAAGGTCGTATTTCACTTTGGCCATCACCAAGCCCATGCATTATCACTAAGATGTCTCTTCATCTTGACCATCACTAAGGTATCACTTCATCACTAAGATCTCATTTCATCTTGAACATCACCACAGTCTCGCATTACCACCATATCACTATTGGATTCGTTGTTCATTGACATTCCACCTCTAAGGTACTATTTTCATCTAAGCAGGCTAGATCATTACCAAGGTCTTGGGTACACAAATGAGTGTCCTTATAGACAATTATCCAATGAAACACACATCACATCTAGAGTTATCAATGATCCCTTCTGCACGAAACTCGATACCTTGAACCGCTAAGCCATATTACTTTGCTTTACCCATCGGATGTGCCTTCTCGAACCATTACTAAGCTCATATACACTCCTTACTCGAAGCACTTAACCAAAATGATTTACCCATCGATACGTCGTAGTTAGTCCACTTCCTCGGTTTCCACATGAACCACTAAGTGATCATGAGTCATCCTAGAGTCATTCTCCATTTCATTATATTCACCCTCATGATCCCAAAGCAAGCCTAAGCCTACCTAGAAGCACATCCCTACAAAGCCCAAAGTCACTTGCTAAAAAATCCTTTCTCATACCCCGTTCAGTATTCCACACCACCAACCCGAAGCCATGCAACCATTTGACTTTCGCAAAAAACCAACTCGGCTTCCTGCTAGGTACCAACCATGGAATGAAAAATCCCTACCCGGCACGTCACATTTAGGCTGAAGCACGTCATCCACCGGATTGAAGCATACGGCCGGGCCGAAGCATGCTATTAGACATGAATTCCTATCTAGTCTTCCACTACTGACCACGTTCGGTTCATAGATATCATTGTGCATACTAACCACCAGACCAAAGCCTATGCAGATCCAAGCTCTACTGAACCAAATTCCTAAAGAAATTCTAGCACTTCAATCTCACATCGATTCCATTATTGTGGTTACCACTTCAACTCATAAGTAACTCCAATATATTAACCCAGTCGCCATTGAGTCAATCCATCAAAATCCAATTCTACATGTAACGATCCCCTTTTTAAATCAAATTTAAATTGGTAATTAATATCAAATTTGGATAAATTTGTGAATTAATTTGAAAATTAAAAAAAAATAAGATAAGTATTAATATATGTATATATATATATAAATAGATTGTGATTCAAAATTTGAAATTGAAATTGAAATTTAAATATTTTAAAAATATTTGAATTCAAAAATAATATATGTGTGATTTTTGTTAGTATATAATTAATTTAAAAATCATTTTCTTTTAAAATTACATATATATAATAGTAATAAAGGAAATGTATTTATGAAGTAAGAAAATGTAATATAAAATTTATTTTAAAAACTTTATTAACATGAAAATACAAGTGTTAGGATTTGAGCATATAATTTAACAAGTGTAAGTCTATTAACACATAATTAAAGAAGTGTTAAGATTTTAATTCATGCAAAGACAAGTGTCAATTTATTTTCTTTTCATTTTAGAATTAATAAAAAGAAAAAACCATATATATATACCCTTCTTTCTCATTTCTTTTACCTGTTCAAACTTTAGAAACCAGAGCAAAAAAAATTTCAAAAACAAAAGCCTATAAAATCACAAAACAAAGAAAACATCAAAGTAAACCACCTCATGCCAGCAAGTAATCAAACCAGAAACAAAACAGATCAAACTTTCACAAATTTTAAAACTTAAAACAAGGATCTGATTAACTCAATTACAAACCAAGTAAAGAGCAACTCAAGGATCAAAGAAAATCAAGATCAGAGCAACATAATCAAGTCCAGGCCCAAAAACAAATTCCATTTTTTTAAATTCAAATGCAAAAACACTTCCAAGCTTTCTGTTTCAAGTATCAAGTGAGCAAACCTCTATAATCCGATCTATAAACTTGATGCAGTGTTAAATATGTGAAGTAAAGTTGTGATAAATTATTGCTTGAGTGAAATTCTCTTTGTATATGTAAAAATATGTATACATATGCTTGTGCATGTTTGTACACATGAGTATTCCCTCTGTTCCAGGTTTACAAAGCTCAAAATAATTTAAAATTTTAATCCCTCCTCCTTTAGTTCTTTTTAGACTTAAATGTATAAACAAGATATGTTAAGAATAACAAGATATTAGTTCTAAAATTATTTTTAAGTTAAATCCGGAGATAATTTTGTCTGGGAAGAAGGTAAACAGTGAAATTCAAATTTATGTCTAAATTTGAGTATCACAGTTTCTTGATTCATCTATATCATTCGATTCATCTTTGTAAAACATGATTTTTAAGAATAAGTTCAAGATTTTTAGTTTGGTATTGAGTGAGAAATGCATGGATAACCGAAATAGTAAGTTTCACCAAATTCTGGCGATCGGAGAAGCGTTGGCTGTCGCGATGATGATTGGAGCATGGTTGATGGTCGGGGAGTTTGAGAAAAATAATCGGTGAAATTATAATGCACCATGGCGACGGCACGACGGCAATGTAGGGTTTAAAACCCATGTTTGGTCGAGGTCGGAATTGGTATTGCTGCATCATCGTCAATGGACCGGAGTTGATCGCACCGATGGGAATCGAAGCGTAGGGGTTCGACGAAGCTCTAGCCGGAGTTGTGTGGCTTCTAGTGGCCTGAGGCGGTAGGGAGAATCGATTTTGTTGATCGAAGTTTTGTTCCAGTTTGTATTGGATGGCCAAATCTCGAGTTCTTCGTCGTTGTGGGTTTCTGGGTGGTCGCGAGGCTCGAAGAGGACGTCGCTGACTTGTCGATGACCGGAGTTTGGATTGTAGGTGGCCAGAACTCCGGTGCACGTGCACATGCTTTGGGTTGTGTCAGTAAGTAGTGGTTTAGGAAGAAGGGTGAAGACTCGAAGTCGACCACGGGAAATTTTGTTGCTGGCTCGAGTAGAAGTTCGCGTATTTGCATGTAACTATCGGGTTTTAAAAACTTAAAAAATCAAAGTTTTAAAAGAAAAAAATGGGATGGCTCAGGGAAGACTCAAAGGAAACTCTGTTTGGCTCGGGTTGACACTCGGGAATGTCTCGGGTTAGTTTAAAAACAGTTTTCAAGTTTTAAAATAAATTTAAGTTTAAACAAATTTTAACTCAATTTTTAAAAATAATTGTTTTATTTAAAAATGGGATTAATAAAGGTTTTAAGTAAGTTATTTAAAAAATTAAGTTTAATTTATTTAATCCTGTGATCTTTATTTATAAATTAATTCTTAATTTATTTTAAATAAATAATGTAATTAAAGAGTTAATTAAGATGAAATATTTTTAAATTATCAATTAACCTAAATCTCCTAAAGTAATTTATGTGTTAATAGTGATTAATTACGAGTTTATTAATTAAGATTTTAATGATAATTAAGCAATTAATTAAGATAAATGATTTATCTTTTAATTAATTAATTAAAGTTTAAGTAATTGAAGATTAATTAATTAACGACAGTAATTAATAGATAATTACTTGATGACAGTAATTAAAGAATAATTAATTAATTTATTAATGGATGGTTTTGGATTAATAAAATAATAATTAATTAATTTATTAATGGATGATTAAGGATTAACCAAATAATAATTAAAGGTCAATTAAATAGTAATTAAGGTTAATTAATAAATAATTAAGATTTATTAATTAGTAATTAGGGAATAATTAATTTATAATTAAGGATAATTAATGAACATAATCTTGTGATTAATTAATTACAATCACACGATTAATTCATCTTACTTATAGATGTGTAACAACCCTGGTTGGAGGTTACCGTAAATATTAAATTATAATGAATATTATAATTTAATATTAGAATTAATTGAATTAATTGGAAGAAAATGATGAATTATATTGTTTATTTGGAATAAACAATATAATATGAATAAATTTTGGGAGAACAATATAAAATAAGGTATGTGTCATGAAATAAAGCTTACATAAAAAAAACGAAGGACATGTGTCACAAGATTAAATAAAATAGTGACACATAACCCCATTAGGTGTCCATGTGTAGAAACATCTTAAGACACCTAAGTAGGCATGTGTCAACATTCTAAAGCTTGTGCAAAGAGAAGTAGACAAGTGTCCAGAACTAAAATTACCAAACTAGCCTTGAAAATTACGATATAAAGGGTGGAAATGTTCACTTATTTTTCTTTCTTTCACAAAATAAAAACAAAAAGAAAGATAAAGCAAAAAAAACTTGGAGAAAGCTAGGGAAAAAGAGTCAAGGCAAATACACAAGTTTAAGCAATCATAGGTCCGGCAAAGGCGAATTTGAGTTGAAAACTTCCATCTTCAAGCCTAAATCATCATCTTTTTGCTGCTAATAGGTAAGCTAAGGCTTATAGCAACTGTAAGTGAACAAATTTCAGCAGCAAATAATCTCTTGCTTGAAATATTTGGTTAAATATGTTGAATTTTACCTCTGTTCTATATTGACTGATGCTGAAAATGCCCTATCTTGTTTTGCTCATATCTGGCTCGTCCGATGTCGGATTGATGCCACTCTTTTTTCAGATTGTAGAGAACTGATTATAGTTTGTTCATGTTAACTTTCATTGGGTTTTGAGTTCGTTTGGACCTTCTTAGTTGCTGTCAAAAATGAAAACCCGAGAGGGATTAAGCCCAGAATATTCTAGTGGCTGGTTAGTGTTTTCGCCATAACTTTTGTGTTACTTATCGGAATTTTGATTTCTTGGATGATCTGAAATATGCCAAAACTTTCATATTTTCGCTTTTGACTGATTTAGAAGTCTACATAGTGGAAAATTGGTATTTTCATCGCTGTCCTGTGTTGACAGACAGCGCAAATAATTTCTTTCTTAGTAGTATTTCTATCATAACTTTTTTGTTACTGATCGGAATATCATAATTTTTGAAGTTTTGGAAACTTCATAAAGAATGTGACAACTTTTATTTGTATCACTTTTTGTAGTTCGTTAACTGAAATGTTGAAAAATCTCTTGCAAACTCGTTGTCCTGTTGTTTTAGTGTACTCAGTGTTTTGTGCAAACCTGAGCTAGTATTTTGCGCATAACTTTCGCGTTTCTTATCCAAATCCAATAATTTTTGAAGTTTTGGAAACTGCTGATAAAATTTGAAAACCTTTATTTGTATCACTTCTTAAAATTTTGTGATTAAAGGGTCGAAATAACTGATGCAAGATCGCTGTCCTGAGCACTTGCATGTAGCCTTGTGTGTTGTATTTGCTTTGGTTGATGAGTTTTCTGACGATGATTTTCTTTTCACTTGATTTGCGAATAGTTTGAGCTTAGATGATTAAACCATTCTATAAATAAATCATATATGGTTGGGGATTTGAGGATTTGTTCTTATTTTCTACGATTTTATAATTTATTAAAAACTCTGAAAATAAGCCGTTTTCTCTCTAAAATCTTTTCTATAAAATTGCTGGAAATTGTTTTAAAATCATGTTTTCTCGTGAAAAATATTATATGTATAATTTTACTTATTTTTACTATTTATATATATATATATATTTTCGGACGTATAAGAAAATAAATTAAACGATTTAGTAAATCCACGAGGAATGGGACTCGTGCATTCACTTAATCGGTTAATTATGGACTTGTACGATCGAAACGACATTGAGGAATCTTTTTGATTTCCTCCTTGGGATTTACCACTTTTTGGTCTGGGATAGAGTGTTATATTAGTCTTTTAGACTAATAACTTTAGTCTAATATTTCGTATTCGAGAGCATATACGACATGGGACTATCTTTGGAAAAACACTATTGCCGATGATATGAGGCAATTGTTTTATATGAGATTTTCTGAGAATTATGATTTTATGGAATTTTCCATTTGTCAATGAGATGAGACAGGTTAGATATTTTATGCCTTACGCCAATGACATGAGGCGATTCTTTGAGATTTTGATGCTTTTGTTAGTGTGGCATCGACTAGCGGCTAGAAAACCGCTGAGTGAGGACGTGCGGTATGGGACGCACGTAACCACTTTTCGGGTTACTATCCGAGAGTTGTTGACACATTCTGGGAGTACTACCAGTACTTAGAGTCCCGATCGGGTTAAGTAATACTTGACTCGATCACTTTTGATGGCGGGGACTCAGCGGACACCGATTGGAGTGAGGTGCTCCAATCATTTTTGATGGCGGGTGTTCGGGGGGAATATAGATGACGTCATAGACCGGATTAATTCGAGATGAGGATTCCGGTCGAGAGATGGATATGGTACCATGATGGTGAACAGTACTGGTAAATAGCACGTGCAACATGCTTTTGCATGTAATAATTGGCCAATATGAGATTTCTTTTATGAGTTATGATGATTTCGATTTCACCATTTTTGATGTGTTTACCTAGCCTTATAGATGTAAATAAGGCAAATATGATTTCTTTGAGGAATTTGGTGATTTCGAATTTTATGGATTTATACTTGGGATTTATACTTGGGATTTATATACGACTTGAGAGATTATTTATTCATGGATAATGTTTGAATGTTTTCCCTTATACCATATACATGAATTCCTTCAGATTGACCCAAGTATATGTATATGCAAACCACCATAGAGACATAGTGAAGTTACTTGATATCAACCCTAGATGTTCATACCTACTTATGTTATCCCGTTGCGAAGCTCTTCTCTTTACCTTATCGTATTCCTTTCTAACGATAAGATTCAGTTGCCTGACCCGTGTGTTTATCACTCGGGTCAGACCGAGTTGTTTCAGGTATCATCTATTGGACTTAGCTTGAAGTTGATGTTGGATATCAGCTCTTCTTTCTCTTGAGTAGTTTTTGTTCTTCCGCATACTCTGATGTAGTTACATTTGATTCGATATTTATGGTGTGGTCGAGTACCACCTTTGTTGTATTCATATTGTATTGTACTAAACATGTATCAGTGTATAAGTATATATATGATGTTGGTTACTGTTCTGTGATGTGATTTACATTCAGTTATTATATTTTGTTCTGATAGATCCGTTAACCACCTATAGTTTTGGATTAAGCATTTACTGGGTATGTCGATCCACTTGAGTTAAAAAAAATTATATTGCATTTATCGACGTATTCAATAGATATTTAAGACAAAATTATATATGGTCGCCCTTAACCAGCCCTATTCTCCGCTTTAGTAGACGGAATTACTTGTTAATTCTCTTTACTAAGGTGGGTCTCGGGGTGGGGCATTACAGCTTGGTATAAGTGCTGTGGTCAGAACAAAGTAGAATAAACACAGAACAGTACGTATATCATGATACATCGAAATACAATACGAGTGAATCATTTTTCTTTATTCAAGCTTGTTTTCGAATCGAGCCTTGATTCTTTTTCGAGTTTTAGGATTGTTAAGATTGAATATGTCTAGGAATATAGATGTATTGTATTCCGTAGTATTCCATAATAGAGAGTTTGATGTCATCTTGTCTTATATAAAATCTTATTTGGGATTGTTCTATTCTTATTTTTATCGATACGAGTGAATTCGTATCGATGAAGCTGATTGATTTCTTTGAGCATTCTCGTTGCATTCCTTTGAGAGTTGTGAATCCTATTGAGGGGATCCACAACGAGTGGCTTGTTGTGAGCATTTTGAGTTTTCTATTTGTTGCTGCTTTAGTGAGCATTTTTTTATTACTCACTATCTTGAGATGTATCTGATTTGAGATGGATTGACTTATTTGATGTTAAGTCTGATCCTTTTGTTGTTATATGATCCTATATTTATTTAGGCATCCTAAATTGATTAGGTTATTATTTCTATCACTTTGAAATGTTAGTGATGATTCCGAAGTTTCTGTATTCACTCTTGAGTATCGAGATGTTGATGATATATCTCGAATTCTAGTCAAGGTGACTTTGTTGAGTTTTGTGAGTCCGTTTGTTTGACATCCAATCGGGCAATCAAGTGTTGAGGTAACCTTATTCCTAGCTCTTCGGTTATCCTTCCACGAGGATTTCCACTAAGGAATGAGGTGAGTTTCTAGATTGTTCGAGTTTGATTGAGTTATCATTCAGCTTCGTTTGAGTGTTCTTTTCATATACTCAATCAATGTTATCCTTTAGCATTACTCCGATTGAAGTAGTGATTCGTGGATTGTGTGCTTCTTCTCCTTTGAGAAGAATATCTTGCTTATCTTATATCTTGATGATTTTTGGGAGTGGCTCGTGACATCGTAAGATTGACGAATGCTCTATCTCCTTCTGTTGATTTCGAGAATCGAATATTCTGCGAATATCTCTATGCATTCTCTTAATGTTCTTTGGTGTGATTTTTGAAGCTAGATAAATATGAGTTTTAAAGAGAAATTTGAGCTTTAAGATATTTTTTTAAAAAAAAATCAAAGAATATTTTGAGAATAAATTTAGATGAGTAGTAATTCTTTTATAGAAATAATTTGAGAGTGTTGGGTTGTCCATCGAGTAGTTAAAAGTTCTGGTCGGTACGCCTGATCAACGTTATCGATAGGAATCTCCTAAATACTATGATGAGGCAATCAGACACGATGATTTGTGTTTTAAAAATTGAGATTTTGAAAATAATATTTTGAGATTATGTATTAAATTTATTTTTGAATGGTAATTGCAGCCAATAATTTTAGAGACGAGTAACAGAGCGGCGAGGCAGATTTGATCATTTGATCGACTCTGCAGCCAACAGATATATCTATTTATTAGAGATTCAATGGAGAGGCAATGCCATTTATTTATATATATATTTATTTTGAAATTATAAAGATGAGAATATGTGAGAAAATTATTGAGCTATACTTTATTTAAAGTATATTTTGAGATTTTAGAATTATATTATATACATTGGATGTTTTAAGAGAAGAGTTATAAGGGGATTTGAAGATCGTTTTAAACTATTTAAGTGGTTTAATAAAAAGACTAAAGAGAATTTAAACTCTTAATTTATTTTAAGGAATATTATTATGGATTTACAAAATCTTTTGAAAATTAATTTTGAAGTACGAGAAGAAATTTAGACTTTTAATTTGAGTTTTAAATTACTTACTAAGTAGTATAGTAAGGAGTTTGAAATTTTTAAATGTTAAAAATTGAGATTTAAAATTTAAAAGATGTTGGGATTTAAAAATTCCAAATATCTTGGATTGAAAAGTAATTTGAGCTTATATCCTTATTTCTTGAGTATATTCTATCCTTGAGTTAATATCAACGACATGCCTTATCGCGGTCATTCGAGTTTGGTGGGCTTGCAAGAAGTCATTACGTGATTTATTCATCTTGTCTATTGCGTTTATCTCGTGGTGAGGATGTTCTTTCCGCATTATTATGCAGAAAATCTTATTGATGATATTCTTTATTGCTTAAAGTTTGGATTTAAGTGAGTTTGGTCCCGACTCTATTCGTAGAGTTTTGTGAAATCAATCATTTTCGATTGATTAATTGTTGAGCATCTTATTGAGTTTTTTTTTCGAAGATGGGATATCTTCGAAATTCTTTCAATTTACTTGGAAAATTCGATGGTTTGCTAATTGCTATATAAGCATTTGATGGGCCATTGGATTAAACAAGGAAGTTTTTCCTTATTTCTCTCTACCATTCTATGTTGAGAATATGAATGGTTTGAGTTTTGAGCTTCTCTTTTATCCTTTGTCGATTGAGTAAATTGTGTTGAATACAGATTTCCTCTAGAAATTGCGAGGACACAATTTTTATAAGAGGGGGAGTCTGTAACAACCCTGGTTGGAGGTTACCGTAAATATTAAATTATAATGAATATTATAATTTAATATTAGAATTAATTGAATTAATTGGAAGAAAATGATGAATTATATTGTTTATTTGGAATAAACAATATAATATGAATAAATTTTGGGAGAACAATATAAAATAAGGTATGTGTCATGAAATAAAACTTACATAAAAAAATGAAGGACATGTGTCACAAGATTAAATAAAATAGTGACACATAACCCCATTAGGTGTCCATGTGTAGAAACATCTTAAGACACCTAAGTAGGCATGTGTCAACATTCTAAAGCTTGTGCAAAGAGAAGTAGACAAGTGTCCAAAACTAAAATTACCAAACTAGCCTCGAAAATTACAATATAAAGGGTGGAAATGTTCACTTATTTTTCTTTCTTTCACAAAATAAAAACAAAAGGAAGATAAAGAAAAAAAAACTTGGAGAAAGCTAGGGAAAAAGAGTCAAGGCAAATACACAAGTTTAAGCAATCATAGGTCCGGCAAAGGCGAATTCGAGTTGAAAACTTCCATCTTCAAGCCTAAATCATCATCTTTTTGCTGCTAATAGGTAAGATAAGGCTTATAGAAACTGTAAGTGAACAAATTTCAGCAGCAAATAATCTCTTGCTTGAAATATTTGGTTAAATATGTTGAATTTTACCTCTGTTCTATATTGATTGATGCAGAAAATGCCCTATCTTGTTTTGCTCATATCTGTCTCGTCTGGTGTCAGATTGATGCCACTCTTTTTTCAGATTGTAGAGGACCGATTATAGTTTGTTCATGTTAAATTTAATTGGGTTTTGAGTCCGTTTGGACCTTCTTAGTTGCTGTCAAAAATGAAAACCCGTGAGGGATTAAGCCCAGAATATTCTAGTGGCTGGTTAGTGTTTTCGCCATAACTTTTGTGTTACTTATCAGAATTTTGATTTCTTGGATGATTCGAAATCCTTGTGATATATGACAAAACTTTAATAATTTTGCTTTTGACTGATTTAGAAGTCTACATAGTGGAGAATTGGCATTTTCATCGCTGTCCTGTGTTGACAGACAGCGCAAATAATTTCTTTCTTAGTAGTATTTCTATCTTAACTTCTTCATTACTGGTCGTAATATCATAATTTTTTAATTTTTGGAAACTTCATAAAGAATGTGACAACTTTTATTTGTATCACTTTCTGTAGTTCGTTGACTAAAACGTTGAAAAATCTCTTGCAAACTCGATGTCCTGTTGTTGTAGTGTACTCAGTGTTTTGTGCAAAACTGAGCTAGTATTTTGCGCATAACTTTCGCGTTTCTTATGCAAATCCAATAATTTTTGAAGTTTTGGAAACTACTGATAAAATGTGAAAACCTTTATTTGTATCACTTCTTAAAATTTTGCGATTAAAGGGTCGGAATAGCTGATGCAAGATCGCTGTCCTGAGCACTTGCATGTAGCCTTGTGTGTTGTATTTGCTTTGGTTGATGAGTTTTCTGATGATGATATTCTTTTCACTTGATTTGCGAATAGTTTGAGCTTAGATGATTAAACCATTCTATAAATAAATCATATATGGTTGGGGATTTGAGGATTTGTTCTTATTTTCTAAGATTTTATAATTTATTAAAAACTCTGAAAATAAGCCGTTTTCTCTCTAAAATCTTTTCTATAAAATTGCTGGAAATTGTTTTAAAATCATGTTTTCTCGTGAAAAATATTATATGTATAATTTTACTTATTTTTACTATTTATATATATATATATATATATATTTTCGGACGTATAAGAAAATAAATTAAACGATTTAGTTAATCCACGAGGAATGGGACTCGTGCATTCACTTAATCGGTTAATTATGGACTTGTACGACCGAAACGACATTGAGGAATCTTTTTGATTTCCTCCTTGGGATTTACCACTTTGTGGTCTGGGATAGAGTGTTATATTAGTCTTTTAGACTAATAACTTTAGTCTAATATTTCGTATTCGAGAGCATATACGACATGGGACTAACTTGGGAAAAACACTATTGCCGATGCTATGAGGCAATTGTTTTATATGAGATTTTCTGATATTTATGATTTTATGGAATTTTCCACTTGTCAATGAGATGAGACAGGTTAGATATTTTATGCCTTACGCCAATGACATGAGGCGATTCTTTGAGATTTTGATGCTTTTGTTAGTGTGGCATCGATTAGCGGCTAGAAAACCGCTGAGTGAGGACGTGCGGTATAGGACGCACGTAACCACTTTTCGGGTTACTATCCGAGAGTTGTTGACACATTCTGGGAGAACTACCAGTACTTAGAGTCCCGATCGGGTTAAGTAATACTTGACTCGATCACTTTTGATGGCGGGGACTCAGCGGACACCGATTGGAGTGAGGTGCTCCAATCACTTTTGATGGCGGGTGTTCGGGGAGAATATAGATGACGTCACAGACCGGATTAATTCGAGATGAGGATTTCGGTCGAGAGATGGATATGGTACCATGATGGTGAACAGTACTGGTAAATAGCACGTGCAACATGCTTTTGCATGTAATAATTGGCCAATATGAGATTTCTTTTATGAGTTATGATGATTTCGATTTCACCATTTTTGATGTGTTTACCTAGCCTTATAGATGTAAATAAGGCAAATATGATTTCTTTGAGGATTTTGGTGATTTCGAATTTTATGGATTTATACTTGGGATTTATATATGACTTGAGAGATTATTTATTCATGGATAATGTTTGAATGTTTTCCCTTATACCATATACATGAATTCCTTCATATTAACCCAAGTATATGTATATGCAAACCACCATAGAGACATAGTGAAGTTACTTGATATCAACCCTAGATGTTCGTACCTACTTATGTTATCCCGTTGCGAAGCTCTTCTCTTTACCTTATCGTATTCCTTTCTAACGATAATATTCAGTTGCCTGACCCGTGTGTTTATCACTCGGGTCAGACCGAGTTGTTTCAGGTATCATCTATTGGACTTAGCTTGAAGTTGATGTTGGATATCAGCTCTTCTTTCTCTTGAGTAGTTTTTGTTCTTCCGCATACTCTGATGTAGTTACATTTGATTCGATATTTATGGTGTGGTCGAGTGCCACCTTTATTGTATTCATATTGTATTGTACTAAACATGTATCAGTGTATAAGTATATATATGATGTTGGTTACTGTTCTGTGATGTGATTTACATTCAGTTATTATATTTTGTTCTGATAGATCCGTTAACCACCTATAGTTTTGGATTAAGCATTTATTGTGTATGTCGATCCACTTGAGTTAAAAAAATATTGCATTTATCGACGTATTCAATAGATGTTTAAGACAAAATTATAGATGGTCGCCCTTAACCAGCCCTATTCTCCGCTTTAGTAGACGGAATTACGTGTTAATTCTCTTTACTAAGGTGGGTCTCGGGGTGGGGCGTTACAAGATGATTGATTATTATTGAATTTACTCTCTTAGCTTAACACCCTTCTCTGAGACGTACGAGCTCAGAGGTATGTAGTTGATGGTCATTAGTGATATATTCCCAATTTGTTAGTTTGGCATGCTAAGTGCTGATCATTGTTGATCAAAGCATGGCTTTTGAGAAAAGTGTAGCTTTGTGGGACGAGACTTCATCGAACTTCACTCCCCGAAAATGGTCGAAACAGGAAAAGATTCAGCAAGGTTATAAGGGTCGCACCCTTCAGGGTATGTGCATTTCCTTCTGGATAAAAAGTGGTATTCTGGTATGGACCCCAGATAATTTGCTTTGTGGTTGTTGGTGTTGAGGGCCTTCGGTAAATGTCGGTTACGACCAGGGGATGGCATACTCGTGACAGTTAGTTACCTAGTTACAGAGGTAATCCGGCCTTGTGTTGGCAGAGATCCGGTTAGGTTCTGAGGGCGTCCCTCCAGAGGCGTACCCTTTCGGTTAAAGGAAGTCCTTAGCCTTGGCCATTTGTTGGAAACCCAATTACCCAATATGAGCCCTGTATGGTTTTAGTTGTAGAACCTGCCATCTAATATGGTATCTATAGTAGGCATACTATAATGGTACATATGCTTGCTAAGATTTACATTATACTTTCGAAATGTTTTCTACAATATGCACTAATAATAATATAAAAAGGATTTTCATGTATCAAACATGTTTGACTATCATAACAAGAAATCTCCTTCAATTGTGCGATTGCATTATGTGTGTGGTGGGAGGTCTTATGGTAGTTTCATTTTCCAAAAGCATAACAGATTTCTTTTTTTTAATTGTTTTTTGCTTCAAACAACTGGTTTTTGTTTGCTCATACCAGTCTCATGACTGACCCAGAATTTATTGTTCCCTTCCAAAATTGGGGGTGCCCATAATTTTTCACACGGGCAGCCTAGAAGCAGGTTATCCATGTCCTAGAGCTAGTTCAGATTTGGATCTAGAAGTCTTTTGTTGTCTTTGATTTGAAAGCTGTGGGATTTTGGAATCTTTTGGTTTGGAAAAGTCTTTGGAGTTTTGGAAGACCTTATCGAAGTCGAAGTATGTTGGATTCTCACTCTCTCCTTCTTTTGGAAGACTCTATTAAAGTTATTGTATTCTTGTTGTTGTTCCGTTGTGGTGTTATATTTTGTTGTTGTATCATATACATTCTACTCTGATGATGGTGTTCATGTATTGTATCAATGTTGTATCCATATGTTGTGATCAATGAAATTCATTTTGTTTCCGCTGTGTTGTATTCATCTGATGTTGTTATAAGCTCCACTGAACTAGAGTCCGACGTTTGAATGTCCGGCATTCGAATACATGTGAGGTATTGGATGTCGATTTTTGAACGCTGGATTTCGGGTCGTGACAATTGGTATAAGAGCTAAATATTGAGTAAGAACTTTAACTTTGGAGTATAGGTGACTCATTAGAGATAGGGTTAGAAATACCATAGAATGAGGTTATCCCTAAGATATCTCGTCCATATGGCCTAAATCAAGTTTTCTTACTATTTGTAGATAGTGAGACTGAGCGCTGGAAGAGGAAGTGGCAGGGAAGTACCACTACAGCTGGTCAAGACCCTGCAACAATAGCAGCTCTTCCTATTCAACCTCAGCCGAATCTGGCTAATTTATATCGTTGTTTTGCAAGACTTGGTGGAAAGCCATTCACTGGAAAGGAGTCTATTATCGAAGCACAAGCCTGGATTCGATCGTGCGAAAGGAGTTTTATAGGTCTGAAGTTGGAAGATGACCAGTGAGATTGATAGCTTCTTCGCAGCTTCGGGAGGAGGCTTTAGCATGGTGGGAGACTATTACATTGGATGAGCCGAAAGATGAATTTACTTGGGATCGTTCAAAGAGGTGTTGGAGCAACGTCATATGCCGTCTGCTAGTATCTCCAGAATGTACTAGGAGTTTACTGATTTGAAGTAGGGGAGTTTATCTTTTGAAGAGTACTTGAACAAGTTTTACGAGCTATCTCGATTTTGTCCGAAGCTGGTAAACACCCCTTTGAAGAAGAATGAAAGATTTATTCGTGGGATGAACAAGAAATTCCATGAGAGAATGACAGCCCATGTGAAGGAATCTTTTTCTGATCTGATAGATATAGGATATAGATACACTACCCTGGATTCAGAGGAGAAAATAAGTGCAAGCAATCCGAATTGGAAGAAAAGGAAGTTCGAAGGAAAGAAACCATGGCAAGCCAAGGAAAAGAAGAATAGTTAGGATAACAAGGCGAAGGATATTACTTGTTTCAACTGTCTGGAGAAAGGCCATTATTCGAATAGTTCCAAAAAGCCAAAGAAACAAGGAAAGAAGGATCAACCCGTGAGGATAAGTCAAGGAACCAGGGAATGCTATTATTGTCACAAGCCAGGACACGTAGTTAAGGAATGCTCGACAATGAAGCAAGCTCAAGTAGTGAAGGTGTCTGCGATCAAAGATAAACCTTCAACCACTGGAGCAAACAAAGGAAAAGGAGTTTTAGAAGGCAACCTTCTCATTTATGATAGAGTTGTTAGGGTTCTGTTCGACACTGGAGCCACACATAGCTTTATTTCTCAACAAACCATAAACGAACTAAAACTTGAACCTGAATTTGTCGACTAACCCATTTGTGTAAAGAATCTGGTTGGTGGTCCTGCGAATCTTTGTCTACGATGTATAGAGGTTCCTATCTCGTATTCTCGTCATCAATTTCCTATTAGCCTTTTTGTTCTCGACTTTAATGAATTTGAAATCTTACTTGGAATGAACTAGTTGACGAAATATGAAGCTAAATTAGATTGTAGTAATTGAACGATTTTGGTCAAAACATAACTTGGGAATTTCATCGTGATTTCTTGTGAAGATCCGAGTCCGAAAAGGGAAAAGTTAATGTTTACTTTGGGGTATCCCGAACCTAGTTTGGAATCTATACCTATTGTCCAGGAATTTCCTGACGTGTTCAAAGAAGTTAAATCTTTGCCTCCACATAGAGCAATTGAATTCAGAATCGACTTGGTACCCAATGCACGTCCTGTTGTTCATGCAAGCCGTAGGATGGCACCAAGGGAAAGAATAGAGCTGGTCAAGCAAACTCGAGATTTGCTGGAGAAAGGATTAATACGTCCCAGTTGTTCCAGTTGGGGTTCGGTTTGGGTGTCTGTAGCCAAGTCTAATGGATCTTTGAGATTGTGCGTGGACTACCGTGATCTCAATAAACTAAATCTTAAAACAAATTTCCTTTGCCCAGAATCGACGACCTGTTCGATCAGTTGCATGGCGCTCCATTCTCTTCTAAGATGGATCTAGCCCAAGAATTCCACTAGTTGAAAATTGCTGAAGACTGTATTCATTTAACTGCGTTTAGGGTCCTGACACATTCTAGAATGGTAGGTTATTCCTTTCGGACTAACCAATGCTCCTACATATTTCATAGACTTAATGACCTGTGTATTCCGTGAAGTGTTGAATAAATTCGTTGTTGTGTTTATTGACGATATTCTGATCTATTCCAAAACTGAAGAGGAACATGCCGAGCACTTGAGAATTGTTTTGGAAATATTGAGTAGGAACATTCTATTCGCCAAATTTTCTAAATGTCATTTTTGGATCAAGGAAGTTAGATTTCTCGGACATATTGTCACGGAAGAAGGAATTTCTGTAGATGTTGGCAAGGTTTCTGGTATCCTAGACTGGAAGCAACCCACAACTCCAAAGGAAGTCAGAAGTTTTCTAGGATTAGCCGGATATTACAGAAAGTTTGTCCAGGATTTCTCTAAGATAGCCAGTCCATTAACTAAACTGACTATGAAGAATGCTAAATTTGATTGGACTCTGAAGTGCGAAGAAGCGTTCCAAGAGTTGCAGAGAAGATTGACCGCTGCTCCCGTTCTTGCTATTATTAACGGGAATCAAGGTTTATTTGTTTATACAGATGCATGTGGTGAAGGTGTGGGTGCTTTTCTAATGCAGGAGGGTAGAGTGATTGCCAACGCGAGTAGACAATTGCGTCCACATGAGAAAAACTACCCGACCCACGATCTCGAACTTTTAGCTGTTGTCTTTGCTTTAAAAATCTGGCGTCATTATCTTTTGGGTGAAAAGTTCGAATTGTTCAAAGACCATAAATCTCTGAAGTACCTTTTTACCTAGAAGGATTTGAATCTGAGACAGCAACTTTGGTTGGAATTTCTAGCATCATATGACCTAGATATTCTGTATACGCCTGGTAAAGCCAACGTGGTAGCCAATGCTTTGAGTAGAAGACATGTTGTGCTTTCTTATCTTGTTGTTACTCCTACTCTTCTTGAGAAAGTCGCTAGCAAGCAGAAAGAAGACAAGTTTCTTCGAGAAATTTATGGGAGAATCCTTCGAGGCGAAGATTCCAGTTTTGAAACCAATCATAGTGTAATTATAAGACTGAAAGGCACGATCTGTGTTCCAGACATCCCAGATCTCAAACGGGAAGTATTGGATGAATGTCACAAGTCCAAGCTTGGTATCCATCCAGTGGTTAATAAGATGTATCGAGATATCAAAAGGACCTTCTGGTGGAAAACAATGAAGGGAGATATATCTATTTATGTTAGTCGTTGTGCAACTTATCAGCAAATCAAGAGTGATCAGATGAAAATGGTGGGTTTACTTCAACCATTGAAAGTGCCTAAGTGGAAATGGGATCAAGTATCTATGGATTTCATAGACGGTTTACCAAGAACTCAGAAACGTAATGAGGCAATTTGGGTTATTGTGGATAGTTTGACCAAGACTGCCCACTTTATCCTAGTAAAATCCAACTGAACGGTGGCAAGTTTGGCAAAGTTGTATGTGAAAGATATTGTGACGACCCGGAATTTCTAACAATTTAAATTTGAATAGATAATTGATTTTAAAATATTTAAAAGTTAATTTCAACTTGAATTCCAGATATCAATATTTACTTGATAATTAAATTATTGAATCATATAATTCGAAATTGGGTAAGATGTTGAAAGTGGAATTTTATGACTGTTAAAAATAATTTGAAGGCTTATAAAATTTATAACGATGATACTGAAGATAATAGAATGGTTAAAATTTAATTTAAAGGTAATTTTTTCAATTTTAATAATATATCGTTTAAATTGAATTTAAATATAGCCTTTTGAGGCGCAGTCTCGGATTTCGACGAAACTAGTTCCATTGGATCCGTAATAGTTAATTATTATCGAATTTCAGTTTTCGTAGTAATTAGAGTTGTCATTTGACCCTGGCAACTCAAAACGCAGAGAAACTATTTTAATCGATTTAATTTAAAATTGACCGTTTATTTCCGTAACTCGCTCATATGATTGAATTAGCTTCCGAAACACGTTCCATTGTGTTTGGAATACCGGTAAAACCTTATAAACGTCTGTCGGCATGTCCGATTCGGGGTTCGAGATTTCGCGTTATGCAACACGAGATATTTTCGATATTTAATTATTTAATATTCACGCGTACTCAAGAAGCTTCCCCAACCCTATATCTTATTCTCATCCCCTCTCCAATCCAAACAGAAATAAAACCGAATAAAAAAAATGAAGAAATCGTTCGTTCATGCTCAATTCCAGATCGAAGACGAGGGAAGGACTCACGTGAACCTCTTCGTCCAGAAATTGAATTTCGAATTGGGATCGAATTCGAAATTTAGCCATTCAAAAATTTATTGTTCGATGGTGAAATCAATCGCAACTTGGGCAGCATCACACGGTTGTTTTCTTCGAGTGCGGTGGCTGCAGTTTTATGGAAGGCGATGGCTTGTGGACCGAGCTCGAGCACGACGACGTGAGGAGGACTGTGGAGAATGCTGTTTCCTTGCAAAAGGGGGTATCACGTGATTTTTTTAGAGGCTCGTGTGCGCATGGATGGGGGAAGTTGCGAGCGTTTTAGGGCAGTAGCCGGCGATTGGTGATGAAGGGGAGTTCATCTACGATTTTGGAGGCTGGTGGTGATGATCTAGCAGGTGAGTTATTCATTTTTTCCTTCTTTTTCGATTTTGCTTGATTTAATAAAAGTAAATATGTATATACACACATGCCTGTTTCAATTGAAGATAAACAGGAAACTTTTATACAGGGAGATTTTGGAATTTATCTATAGTTGGAATTTTCAATATGTTGTAGAGTTACAAATTTGATTATTAAAATGTATATAGGCTATTTTTAGTTTTAAAGGGGAAATAAATATACATGCACACATTTTAAATTGACTAACTTATTTTGAAAGCAAAGTATTAAGTTAATTTATTTTTTAACTGGTTCATTAAATTATCTTAGTCACTAAAAATAATTTATTTAAAGAGGAATAGTTTAAATTACATTTTTGGTTAATTAAATTTATTAAGTGGTAACTGATTAGTTCAAATGATAATAACCTATATAAATATTTATACAAGGTCAAAAATCGAGGAAACCAAGACAATTTTGAAGTGGATTGCAAATAAAAGCAAAGGTGAGTAAATTTCACTCTGTTGGCTTTTTATTTAAATGGTTAAATTAAATAATTGGTTGAGTGCTTAAATTCATTGGATGTGCACTAATGATGATGTGACTTTGGTTTTGGTTGGTTTTCGAGTTAATTGAGGTTTGACTCGAAGTATTCGGGTTTTAAATTGTTTTTTAAACTTAAGTCATAAATAAGAAGATGTTTTCATTTTAATGTTAATAAGGATTTAATGATTTTTGATTCATTAAATTAGTGGGGTAATTAAAATGGATAATTAATTAATTCAATTAATTTATGATTTGGGTTAATTAATTTAGTAATGACGGGCCTGAATTAATTAATCAAGTTTTAAGTTAATTAATTAAGTGTAAGTAATTTAGAATAATCAATGGATGTCTTGATTGGTAATTACTTAATGTAATTAATAAAATATAATTATTTTGTGAAATTAATCATGAGATTAATTAAAATAGTTAAATAAAGGAGTAATTAATTTATTTAACGAAGTAAATAAAAAGATAGTAAATTATTGGTTGAGATAAATCAAGAGTGATTAATATTTATTATTTAATTAATGATTAATTATTTAATGTAATTAATTTAGATTGGGATAAGTTAAAATATAATTGGAAATCCTTAATATATATAATTAATGATGTAATCAAAGATTGATTAATTAAGATTGATTAATCCATAAATAATGACTTATGAAAAATTAACTAATATAAGCAATTAAGGATTAATGTAATTAAAATAGTTAATTAATTTATGAAGTAATTAAGATTACTTATTGAATTTGGTGAAGAATAATTAATATCATGAAATTAAATAAAGATAATTACTTGAATGTAATTGAAAATAATTAATCCAGGGTGATTAATTAAGATGAATAATGAAGGGTTGACTAATTAATTGATTTGGAATTAATTAATGTTACATGAAGCAATCTAAGTGATTGAGATTAGAAATTCAGTTAGAATCAATGGAATTAATTTGGAAGTGATAAAATTTGCTTATGAATGATTGATTGGTATTGGATGCTTTGAATGAGTTGATACCTTTGATATGAAATATTGTGTATTTCATTTAGATAACTTGGGTTAGGATGACACGAGTCTCGAAGAGGCCGGGGTCGGATATTAGAAAATACCCGAAACCACTTCAAATGTTTGTGGATTGATATGTAAAATCTATTGGCTGGAATGAAATGATTTAAGTGATTTGGACTATTTAATCTAAATTTGGTAATTAGAAATTGATGGGTGAAATCAGTGATGTTTATAGAAAATTGTGGCTTGTGAATTGCTTCGAGTTACCCGGGTTTTATATAAGTTGTATTATTGTATTCCATGTTGGATGGGTTTACTCACGCTGGTTTGCAGCCTGACCCGGGTGTTACTTTGCTGTAATGCTCGGGTCAGACCGAGTATTACAAATTTTCAAGTTAGGACGTTCTAGAGCTCAAGAGGCGAGCTGGATGGCAAGAATGTATGGAGTGTTTCCGTTGTATTATATTGTTGTATATCTGTGACATGATGATTGTGAGTATTCAATGTCTGTTATATGTGTAACTGTGATGTATTATAGATGTAATTGACAGATACATAATGCTTTTGTAAACTGTTGTTATTTATTATTATATTTTATCCGCTGCGAATGTGAGATGTTGATGTTTCTGACCTTCTTCTTCTTCTATCTCTTTCTTCTTTTTCATAACTATCTGGAATTTTCGGCTTCGAAAATTTTGGGTCGTTACATTTGGTATCAGAGCTAAAAGGTTAAGTGAGAACCTTGGCTCTGGTGGGGATTACTCATTAAATAGAGTCCGTAGTACTCTAGAATGAGTTGAGTGCATATATATATATATATATATATATATATATATATATGAGAGCATACTTGTTATTTTCTTATATAAAGGTTTTAAATGATTTATATAAAATATATTTTGATATATAAAGTAATGTTTTCTTCTAATAAATATTAGGGTGATTGGTGGTTAAATTATTTAAAATTAAATTAAGAAGTAATATAATACAACCAAATTGAAATCTTGAATTCGAATTAAATTAAGTAAAAACAGAAATACAACCAAATTAAAATTTAATAGAGGTAAATTTGAAATGGATTCAAAATAAAATTTAATCTTCAATTTATAGAAGTAAGAATAATAAAAAAGGAATTGGTATCTAGATATGATTACCTTGGGTATTATCATAAATAGTCATTGTGTTTAATAATGATATATCTTTTATTAAGTAAGCCAAATAAAGTAAATTTATAAGATGAGTATAGCTTCTAAATTAAAGTAGGTTTTAAAAAATTATGAAGTTTTAAAACTTAAGTTTAGAAACAATAAATTGTTTCAAAGATTTAAAGAAATAAGAAATAATATATAATTCAGACTATTTTGAATATAGTCTTATTTTAAAACAAGAAATGTTTGGAAGATTTTTAAGGGATTTGTTTTGAAATTAAAACCAAGGGTGGTTTAAAATTTAAAGGTAACCCAGTATGTAAGGAAATAAATATGAAAATAAACTCTAAGGTTGAGTTTTGAATTTTCCTTGGAATGTGATGTGAAACCCAAAGTGAAGCAAATTTTAAACTTAAGTGGAAAGGTTAATAATTTGAAGGTTTAAAATTTGAACGGGAATTGGGATTAAATTCAAGCAGGACGATTTGAAGTTGAAGTGGATCCAGTTTGAAATTTGTCTAAAATTTATTTGAATAATTTGGAACTGTAAAGAAAGTTGAATAAGTAAGAATCAAATGGAATTTGATTTGTGGAAAGAAATTGAGAATTAATTCAACTTGAACTAGGAATAAATCAAGTCCAATGGAAATTGGAGTTATTTAAATTGGAATTGGGTCAATTTAAATGGAAGTGTAAATTTAAATTGAATTGTTGGGGAAGTGAACAGTTTGACTCTTGACTATTTTCAATATAAATTGTTTTAATATAAACTTATTTTTCTAAGCTATTTAATATATACAACCTTTCTTTCTTAAAGCCAAATTATTTTATACTTGTTTTACAATTATTTTTGAAGCTATTTAACCATTTTTCAACTGCTTTCTAAACTAATTACTATTTTTCAACTATGTTACAAATTAATTACTATTTTACAACTATTTTGCAATTATCTAATTTCTGAGACTATTTAGCTATTTTCCAACTATTTTATAATTGGTTAACTATTGTACAGCTATATTTCAAACTAATAATTATTTTTCAACTACGTATGTAATTTTAAAATTTTCAAGCTATTTTCTAGATATAAACTGGTCGGGTTCAAACTGTTATTCATTAAATTCCCAACTGAGGTAAGAATTGAAGTGATAATTCAATGGAATTGAAGCAAAGCAATTGTAAATATGTGGATAGAAATTAAAGGAAATGTAAATAGAAATGAAATTGATTTGGTTGGTAATCAATTGGAATAAATACGTAGAATGTATGTATATTATTCTATTCGCATAGTGATTTGATCCAGATTCGAGCACAGAATTTCGAGATAGTTATATCAATCCGAGTTGGGATTTTTCACTCGATTTTCGACGGCGAACCTGGATATGGATTGTTCATTGGTTCTGGATATTCTCTATTATAGTTATGGCTATGCAAGGAGAATGACGGTTTCTGATCAACAAACCAGATCTGTGTCCGCACTAGGAAATCGGGTGGACGATACAAGTTCAGAAGTGAAATTGTGTGATCGAGCGAGCGATCAGATTGGTATAGCGTACGGATGATATGTGTACATCGTACGGATTTGAATGAAATTGATATTGGAAAAAATTAATCAAATTGGAATATTTGATTTTGAATAAACAAAGCTATATATCTTTGTTATATAAGATAAATTTCCCCTTGTTAAATCTATTGCCGGAAGGAAATGATATTGAAAGTGTTTGAAGTATATAAGGGATTTTATACGAGTTTGATAATGATCCAAAGATTTTTTATCAAGGGTTTTATATATATCTATATATAAAGGATCTTATGAGGATTTTGGAAAAAGGTTTTGGGAGCCTTTGGATTTGGAAAGGCTTTTGATTTTTGGGTAAAATCAATATTGAAATTTGGAAAGCCTAGTTTGAGAATTATCGATTTTGGGATAATCGATTTTGTAAAGAGCTTTGTATGAGATCATACTAGGTGTATGATTTGAAAGATACTATATGTGTATAGTATATAGTGTTTTAACGATGGCTTGAGGAAAAAGGCACTCCCTTGAAATGAACTTCTTAGGAGTGCCACCGGGTGGTGCTACCTTGTGCCCCATGGGGGTTCTAAAGTTGATCCTGTGAGGAGTCCGGACAAAACTAGTTCCTATGGATTATGAGTAGTGTGCACCATAGAGAAAGTCGTGTGTGCCGCTGAGAGCCAACAGTCCGCGTTTGATTTTATATCGATAGACTGCGACCTATGTAGGAGTGGAGAAGTTTCGTTTCGAAAGAGAACATCGGAGGCTGCGGAGAGCTTACAGTTACATGGACTTTTGCTGCGATGGCAACGTAACCCTGGAATGTAACTGCGATCTGTCGTGGGTTCCATGGCGTAATCGAGAGGCCGCGGAGAGCCTACAGTTACATGGACTTTTGCTGCGATGGCATCGTAACCCTGGAATGTAACTGCGGCCATCGATGGGGGTGATGATTTCTAGAGCATTCTTACCAAAGATATTTTCTCTATTTTCAAAAACTGTTTTCCATATTTTCAATAAAATTATTTTCCAAATATTTTCACTAGGTGTTGAAAACGGGTTTACCAAGCACATATAGATTTTCAGTCCTACGCCTGATCAACGTATGACTGAATTTCTGTGAGAATAAGGATGGACTGGTTGAGACATCGAGTTATAAGAAGTATTTTTATAAAAGGCTATTTTAATAATATGATGTGAATTTAAAAGAATTTCTAAAATTTTATACTAAAACTGATGGAATTTTGGGAAAATGAAAAAAAGATTCAAACTGGAATTATGAAAATTTTTGAATTCAGGAAAAACTTAATGAGGTGATTTTTTGTAATAAAATCGAATATTGATATAAAAGTTGGCGGTAAGCTAATTAGCTAAATAATTATTTGATAAAGTATGTTAATAAAATTTAACTCGGTTAAATAAAATGGATTGTAAGTTAATAATGGGGTTTGGAAAATAAATTAGAATTATAAATAGAATTCGACTTGGATTTGATAATGAATTAAATAGGTGGAAATGCTATAAAAATAGAAATAAAATAGAATGGGATCGAAATAGTGATGGGATGAATTACAAATTAAATTCAAGTGTGATATGCATAATATTTAATGAAATTTGCAAGTAAATTAGATATAATGGAAGTGTTATCGAATGAAATGAAAATGAATTATAATAAACAGGGTTTGAATTTCAAACAAAACCCAGGTAAGTAGAAATAAATTGAGAATGGTTTTGTATTAATAAAATAAATTCGAAAATAAATTACGTGAGTGAATTAAAAATTTAAATATGGGGTGGATAAATGGGTTAATCGAATTAAATAACAAATAGATGAAGTCTGCTTGAATAAAAATTAAATCAAAGTTTTAGTTGGTATTGGATTATTCGAATGGAAGGTTATTAAATAAAAGGTTTGGGTTAAATTTATTTTTGGGAAATGGATATTAGTTTAAGCATTGAATGTTGACAAGCTTAACGAAAAAGTTTTAAAATGAAACCAATGCGGAGATGAATGAAATGCAATGTTTGGTTGATGAATAAATTGGAAATAAAATGGAATTAAATACAGAATGAGTAGAAAATTAATTTAAAGTAGTTACAAACTGAAATAGATACTCTATTAAGCGAGTATCCTCGAATTTGCATAAAAACATTGTCGTTGTTGTAAACAAAAGTAATTAGAATTATATGGGTTAAAAGAAGTTAAAAAATTTGATTTTGAATTAATTGAAGTGAATATGAGCTTGTTTGGATTAAAAATCAATTGGATGTAGGAAATTGAGTTGCAAACCATTAAAACTGAATGAAATAGCTTATGAATTGATTGAAAGCAATTGAATTAGCTTTAAAGTTATATAAATCGCTTATGGAAAGCGTTTTGATGCTTGTTTCTTATGATATACATGTGTTTAGCTATTGAATATAAGTGAAATGCTAATAGACTTTCTATATATGGCACTTACATATTTAAATTGAGTAAGTACAGGTACCTGAAGGCCGTTTGGCTGGATTTGGATTGCGCTAATTGCTTAAATAATAAGCTGTTTGCTTAAAAATGCTAAATAAAGGTATGCCTATGCAATAAAAATAGGAAATATGAACTGTTTTTGCTTTTTCCGACCGTGTGAGTCGATGTATATATATATTTATATCTCTTTTCAAATAGCAAAAGCTCCTCCGTACAAAGGAGACTCTGCCAAAAAAATTCTGAAATTTTGAGAGTTTGAAAATTTTTGGGAAATTTTTTGTTAACGACAGAACGATTTCAAATTGAAAATTTAAGTAAATTAGTAGATGAAACTAATATGAATCAGTTATAAATGAAAGATAAAATTCAATATTCAAAATTGAAAATAAATTGAATTCGTATGAAAGTGGGAAAAACAAATTTGAATAGAAACAGACATGAAAACTTCTGTAAGGAAATGTATGAAAAAAATTAAAAAGGGTATGATTGGATATTATTGCTAGGAAAGTTATGCAGGTATTATAAAGAGAAAATGAAAATTCGATTTGATATCAGAAGATCAATTTGAATTACCCGACTAAAAGGTATGTATTTAAATTTCTATAAGAAATTGGATTGGGTTCTTGATCTAGCCAGTTGGCTTTTGTTTTTTTTTGGAATTTGGGAGCCCGTAGATGAAAGAGGGGGCTATGTGGTAGGATCGTGTAATATGGAATAACGGAATAGTCTAGATAGATAAAGTAGGTAAATACAAGGAGACACCAGGATTTTATACTGGTTCGGACCTCTAGTCCTACGTCCAGTCCCTAAGCTTCACTTAGGAATTTCACTAACTAACACCCTCACTTCACCCGGAGGAATATGTTTACAACTTACCCGAACAACCGAACGAGATTTCTTGCCTCAACTACCGAAGAGGACTTCAACTCAATTACTAAAATACAATATTCGACTTGTTGTGTTCTTGTCAACACTAATGAGTCTAATGTAGTACAATATTCCTATAATCTTATCCTCGAGAGTATGCAACGTGTTTGTGAAGATTTAGGAAATGTGAATTGCTATGAATCAAAAGAATGTTATAAACAAAACGGTGATTCAAGCAATATATTGGTGATTGCTTTGAGAATATTTGGAGAGTATGATCAAGAAAATAGTAAGATTAAAGCAAGAGAATTCGGTGAATTGAATGATGTTAGAATTATGTATATATACTTGTAGAAGAGGTGCATTTGTTGTCAACGGTTGCGAACAAGACATGCTTCCATTTCCATTAGAGAATGATTGCAACTCTTGGGAGGAAGAAGGTGTCTTTTCAGAGAAAATTCGCAGGTTCAAATTCAGTCGACTGAGCAGGGAATTCAGTCAACTGAAAATATGAAGTAAAATTTTCAGGAACAAATTCAGTCGACTGTGCAGGAAATTCAGTCGACTGAAACTGTGCATGTTTATATATTTGTACCAGTTTCAGTCGACTGGATATTCATGTTCAGTCAACTGAACTTATAAAATATGCACAATGAAAGCTTAAATAAAAATATAATTGGAAATCCTTGATCTATATAATTAATGATTAATCAAAGATTGATTAATTGAGATTGATTAACCCATAAATATTGACTTACGAAAAATTAACTAATGTAAGTAATTAAGGATTAATGTAATTAAAATAGTTAATTAATTTATGAAGTAATTAAGATTACTTATTGAATTTGGTTAAGAATAATTAATATCATGAAATTAAATAAAGATAATTACTTGAATGTAATTGAAAATAATTAATCAAGGGTGATTAATTAAGATAAATAATGAAGGGTTGACTAATTAATTGATTTGGAATTAATTAATGTTAAATGAAGGAATCTAAGTGATTGAGGTTAGAAATTCAATTAGAATCAATCGAATTAATTTGGAAGTGATAAAATTTGCTTATGAATGATTGATTGGTATTGGATGCTTTGAATGAGTTGATACCTTTGATATGAAATATTGTGTATTTCATTTGGATAACTTGGGTTAGGATGACATGAGTCTCGAAGAGGTCGGGGTCGAGTATTAGAAAATACCCGAAACCACTTCAAATGTTTATAAATTGATATGTAAAATCTATTGGCTGGAATTGAAATGATTTAAGTGAATTGGACTATTTAATCTAAATTCGGTAATTAGAAATTGATGGGTGAAATCAGTGATGTTTATAGAAAATTGTGGCTTGTGAATTGCTTCGAGTTACCCGGGTTCTATATAAGTTGTATGCTTGTCTTCCATGTTGGATGGGTTTACTCACGCTGGTTTCCAGCCTGACCCGGGTGTTACTTTGGTGCAATACTCGGGTCAGACCGAGTATTATAGATTTTCAGGTTAGGACGTTCTGGAGCTCAAGAGGCGAGCTGGACGGCAAGAACGTATGGAGTGTTTCCGCTGTATTATATTGTTGTATATCTGTGACAAGATAATTGTGAATATTCAATGTCTGTTATATGTGTAACTCTGATGTATTATAGAAGTAATTGACAGATACAGAATGATTTTGTAAACTGTTATTATTTATTATTATATTTTATCCGTTGCGAATGTGAGATGTTGATGTTTCTGATCTTCTTCTTCTTCTATCACTTTCTTCTTTTTCATAACTATCTGAAATTTTCGGCTTCGAAAATTTCGGGTCATTACAGAGATTGTTCGTCTCCATGGAATTCCAAGTAGCAGATTTTGGGAGGCATTTCAAGCCGCACTAGGATCCAAGTTGAACTTCAGTACTTCTTACCATCCGCAGTCTGATGGGCAAATGGAAAGAATAAATCGAATCTTGGAAGATCTTTTGCGTGCTTGTATTTTGACTTTGGCGGTTCATGGGAGGACCATTTGCATCTGGTTGAATTTTCATTTAATAATAGTTATCGGGCCAGTATCAAAATGGCTCCTTTTGAAGCATTGTATGGGCATCCATGTCGATCACCTGCGTGTTGGATTGAGTCAGGTGATAGGATTGTTCTCGGACCAGATATGATATAGGAAGCTACTGAGAAGGTTGATTTTATTCGAAAGAAATTGAAAACTGCCCAAAGTTGACAGAAAAGTTATGTCGGTCGCAGGTGAAGAACTTTAGAGTTTCAGGTTGGAGATTCTATTTTCCTAAAGGTTTCTTCAATGCATGGAGTGTTGAGATTTGGAAAGACTGGTAAGATGGCACCACGATATATAGGTCCTTTTCCTATACTTGAGAGGATTGGTCCTTTGGCTTACCAAGTGCAGCTATTTAATTGGTTATCTGGCATACATAATGTTTTTTCATGTTTCACACCTTCAAAAATATATGCACAATCTAGACTGTATCATTAAGGAGGCCGCTTAGTAGGATTTGGAAATCACTCCCAACTTAGCAGTGAAAAGAGAACCGTTAAAGATAATTGATCGAGATTAAAAGAAGTTGAGAAATAAAGTGGTGAAATTAGTGAAAGTGCAATGGAGTGGTGATCCAAATGATTGTACTTGGGAAATAGAGGATAACATGCAGAAGTTCTATCCCAATTGTAGAGTGGATATTCCGGTTTAATCTGGCAAGCCATTTCTCTATCTTTTTAAATGTATTCATATATTCTTTTTTGTCTCTCTCTCTCTTTCAAATTTCGAGGATGAAATTTTCTTAAGGGGGAGTCTGTAACGATCCCTTTTGAAATCAAATTTAAATTAGTAATGATATAAAAATTTGGATAAATTTGTGAACAAATTTGAAAATTTCAAAAATAAATAAATAAGAAAGTATTCATATATAAATAGATTGTGATTTGAAATTTGAATTTGAAATTCAAATTTAAATTTTTTAAAAATATTCGAATTCAAAAATAATATATATGTGATTTTTATTAGTATATAATTAATTTAAAAATCATTTTCTTTTAAATTACATATATATAATAATAAAGAAAATGTATTTATGAAATAAGAAAATGTAATATAAATTTTATTTTAAAAACATAATTAACATGAAAATACAAGTGTTAGGATTTTTGCACATAATTTAACAAATGTAAGTCTATTAACAACAAGTGTTATGATTTTAATTCATGCAAAGACAAGTCTCAATTTATTTTCTTTTCATTTTAGAATTAATAAAAAGAAAAAAAACCATATATATATATATATATATATATCTATCCTTCTTTCTCATTTCTTTTATCTGTTCAAACTTTAGAAACCAGAGAAAAAAGATTCACAAACAAAAGCCTGTACAAATCAAAAAACAAAGAAAACAGCAAAGTAAACCACCTCAAACCAGCAAGTAAACAAACCAGAAACAAGACAAATCAAACTTTCACAAATTTTAAAACCTAAAACAAGGATGCGATCAACTCAGTTTCAAATCTAGTAAAAGGGCAATTCAAGGATCAATGCAAATCAAGATCAGAGCATCATAATCAAGTCCAGACCCAAAAATAAATTCCAGTTTTTTAAATTCAAAAGCAAAAATACTTCCAGGCTTTCTGTTTCAAGTATCAGGTGAGTAAACCTCTATAATCCGATCTATAAAATTGATGCAGTGTTAAATGTGTAAAGTAAAGTTGTGATAAATGATTGCTTGAGTGAAACTCTGTTTGTATATATACAAATATGTATATATATGCTTGTGCATGTTTGTACACATGAGTATTCCCTCTGTTCCAGGTTTACAAAGCTCAAAATAATTTCAAAATTTAATCCCTCCTCCTCTAATTCTTTTTAGACTTAAATGTATAAACAAGATATGTTAAGAATAACAAGATATTAGTTTTAAAATTATTTTTAAGTTAAATCTGGAGATAATTTTGTCTGGGAAGAAGATAAATAGTGAAATTCAAATCTATGTCTAAATTTGAGTATCATAGTTTCTTGATTCATCTATATCATTCGATTCGTCTTCCTAAAACATGATTTTTAAGAATAAATTCAAGATATTTAGTTTGGTATCGAGTGAGAAATGCGTGGATAACCGAAATCATAAGTTTCACCAAATTCTGGTGATCGGTGAAGCGTTGGTTGTCACGAAGATGACTGGAGCATGGTTGATGGTCGGGGAGTTTGAGAAAAATACTTGGTGAAATTCTAATGCACCATGGCGACGGCACAACAGCGACGTAGGGTTTAAAACCCAAGTTTGGTCGAGGTCAAAATTGGTATTGCTGCATCATCGTCAGTGGACCGGAGTTGATCGCACCGGTGGTCGACGAAGCACTAGATGCAGTTGCTTTGCCTCTGGTGGCCTAAGACGGCGGGGCGAATCGATTTTGTTGATCGAAGTTTTGTTCTAGTTTGTGTTGGATGGCCAAACCTCGAGTTCGTTGTCATTATGGGTTTCTGGGTGGTCGTGAGGCTCGAGGAGGACGTTGTTGACTTGTCGTTGACCGAAGTTTGGATCGTAGGTGGCCAGAACTCCGGCGCACGCACGCATGCTTTGGGTTGTGTCAGTAAGTAGCGGTTTGGGAAGAAGGGTAAAGACTCGAAGTCGACCTTGGGAAATTTTGTTGCTGGCTCAAGTTTTAGTTCGGGTATTTGCAAGTAAGTACCGGGTTTTTAAAACTTAAAACAAAAATCAAAGTTTTAAAAGAAAACAATGGGATGGCTCGGGGAAGACTCAAAGGAAACTGTGTTTGGCTCTGGGTGGCCCTTGGGAATGTCTCGGGTTAGTTTAAAAACAGCTTTCAAGTTTTAAAATAAATTTAAGTTTGAACAAATTTTAACACAATTTTTAAAAATAAGTGTTTTATTTAAAAATGGGATTAGTAAAGGTTTTGAGTAATTTTAAATAATTAAGTTTAATTTATTTAATCATGTGATCTTTATTTATAAACTAATTCTTAATTTACTTTAAATAAATAATGTAATTAAAGAGTTAATTAAGATGAAATATTTTTAAATTATTAATTAACCTAAATCTCTTAAAGTAATTTATGTCTTAATAATGATTAATTACAAGGTTTATTAATTAAGATTTTAATGATAATTAAGTAATTAATTAAGATAAATGATTTATCTTTTAACTAATTAATTAAAGTTTAAGTAATTGAAGATTAATTAATTATTGACAATAATTAAAAGACAATTATTTAAAGGATAATTACTAAATGACAGTAATTAAAGGATAATTAATTTATTTATTAATGGATGATAAAGGATTAATCAAATAGTAATTAAAGATCAATTAAATAATAATTAAGGTTAATTAACAAATAATTAAGATTTATTAATTAATGATTAAGGATTAATTAATTTGTAATTAAGGATAATTAATGAAAATAATTTTGTTATTAATTAATTATAATCACATGATTAATTCATCTTACTTATAGATGGTTGATTATTATTGAATGCCTTGGATTGATTGAAATCTCTATTATGTGATTGCGATACTTTGTGATATGAATTGCTAGGAATTAAGCTGTGATATCTGTGACACATTACTGTGTGAATGTGAAAACTGTCGGCCTTTAAACGGCTTTTGAATTTCGATGCGACAGGGAGTCGGATTCCAAATGGTTATCCGAAATCCACATCGAATCTTAATGGTGAATCTTTGTGATTTATATATTCACGTGTTCTAAAATAAGCACTCGTTATTCGGTTAAGTCGGAAGAGGACATTAAGTCCTAAAACCCATTCTAAATAATGATATGACGAAATAAGAGTGCATTTGAAGACGGTAGTTGAAGACCGGGTATATTCGAGAACGCAAGGATTACTTGTCGATTGTCTCTACACTGAGTTGCTCTGTTATATAGATCTTCATATGTGATGCATAGTCGGTCGAGATTGTGGATACTCGGATTTGCAAGGGCTTCTTCCTTTATTGGACGAAGTGCCTTCGGTTCCATTCAGACCCAGGATGAACCTATATGGATGTATGTCTGACATTACACTTTGAGATGTAAAGCTGGTTTCTATCAAATACATTTTTGTTTGGTGGCGGAGAATTTATTCGCTTAGCTTAACACTCTTCTCTGAGATGTACGAGCTCAGAGGTTATGTAGTTGATGGTTATTAGTGATATATTCCCAATTTGGTAGTGTGGCATGCTAAGCGATGATCATTGTTGATCGAAGCATGGCTTTTGTGAAAGGCGTAGCTTTGTAGGACGAGACTTCATCAAACCTTACACCACGGAAATGGTCGAAACAGGAAAAGATGCAACAAGCTTATGAGGGTCGCGCCCTTTAGGGTATGTGCATTTCCTTGTAGATAAAAAGTGGTATTCTGGTATGGAGCGCAGATAATTTGCTTTGTGGTTGTTGGTATGAGGGCCCTCGATAAAGGTCGGTTACGACCGGGGGATGGCATACTCGTGACAGTTAGTTACCTAGTTACAAAGGTAACCCGGCCTTGTATTGGCAGAGATCCGGTTAGGTTCTCGGGGCGTCCCTCCAGAGGCGTACCCTTTTGGTTAAAGGGGCGTACCCTTTCGGTTAAAGGAAGCTCCTTAGCCTTGGCCATTTGTTGGAAATCCTATCACCCAATACGAGCCCTATACGGTTTTAGTTGTAGAACCTGCCATCTAATATGGTTGCTAAAGTAGACATACTATAATGGTACGTATGCTGGCTAAGATTTATATTATACTTATGAAATGGTTTCTACACTATGCACTAAAAATAATACAAAAAGGATTTTCATGTATCAAGCATGTTTGACTATCATAAGGAGAAATCTCCTCCATGCGATTGCATTATGTGTGTGGCACCGGGCCTTATGGTAGTTTCATTTTCCAAAAGCATAACGGATTTCTTTTTTATAAATTGTTTTGTACAAACAACTAATTTTTGTTTAAACAACTAATTTTTGTTTACTCATACCAGTCTCATGACTGACCCGGAGTTTGTTGTTCCCTTCCTAAACTCTAGATGCCCATAATTTTCCATACGGGCAGCCTAGAAGCAGGTTATCTGTGTCCTGGAGCTAGTTCAGATTTGGATCTAGAAGTCTTTTGGTGTCTTTGATTTGAAAGCTGTGGGAGTTTGAAAGCTTTTGGTTTGGAAAAGTCTTTGGAGTTTTGGAAGACCTTATCGAAGTCAAAGTATGTTGGATTCTCACTCTCTCCTGCTTTTGGAAGACTCTACTGAAGTTATTGTAGTCTTGTTGTTGTTCCGCTGTGGTGTTATATTTTGTTGTTGTATCATATACATTCTACTCTAATGATGGTGTTCATGTATTGTATCAATGTTGTATCCATATGCTGTGATCAATGAAATTCATATTGTTTCCGTTGTGTTGTATTCATCTGATGTTGTTTTAAGCTCCATCGAACTGGAGTCCGGCGTTTGAATCTCCGGCATTTGAATACAAGTGAGGTATTGGATGTCGATTTTTGAACGTTGGATTTCAGGTCGTGACACTACATCTACCACCCTTAACTCGCTCCAATGAGTGCAAATATCCAACATACAAAAACAACATCGATATATATGCCAAAAAACATTCAAACGTCATCAAATCATATAAACATACATCAAAACACGGTAATTCATCTCACAACACATCTACGGCATTAGCTAACATTAATTTCATACTTAATTCAGGTATAGTTTAAAAATAGCATAAAATCATAATTTTGACTTTAAAACTGGATTCAAAACATATTAAAACCTATAAATACATATATAGATTGTAACGACCGTTATTTCAAACTATTTGCATTCGCAAATGTCAGACTTGAATTGCTCAAAATATCAGATTGTTAATTTATATTTGGCAAAACTCAACATATACGGTAAATAAATCAATCACAGACACAGAGTAATATAATAATAAGCAGCGGAATAGATAAATAGTAGCTCATGAAGCTACTATATAAACATCAGAGTTAAAACAAAATACAACAGAAATCTCAAATACAGAGCAGTCTCAATTATAGAAGCAACGGACGAGTCTGAATATAAGTGACTGGAATAAACCGAAATCGCTGAAAGCTAGATATATAGATCTTCAAATAAAACTCCAATCTCTAAATGTGAGTCTTAAATATTGTGACATGCAGTCTGATCGAGTGTAAAGCAAAACACAAAACACTCAAGTCAGGATTAACATTCTTATATTAATAAATTCAATTCAAGTGAAATGTCAACTGAAATACAAGTAACTTAAATGATGTTCGGGATTTCCATCCTCTAAGGATCGGTGGAACTATTTACCATGTAGTAACATACGCTATTGTAATATGTCTATAGTATAGTGAACTATTAAAATAGCGTTAAGGCGTTATCCATATCCCCCTTAACACATTTTTATAAATTTCCATAGTCTATACAGACTGTAATTCCTCCATAAACTAGAGGGCTATCAGAGGGCACTCCATAGATATTATGAGATAGGGCATGTAACAAGGCACTCAAGGAAATGCCAAGATAGATATACCATTTGCACTCCCGGACTGGTGGTAACGCATAACAGCTACTACCGCCCACCTCATGACATATTCCCAAATCAAAGGGTTGCACCCAATCAAATCACAAAAGCAAAAGAATGGTATCGAAGAAATGTGCCCGATCGGGGGAATTACCCCAATTGGCCCGGTATAGCTTCTGTTTTAGCCACATCAAGCTGATTCATGGGAGTCAGGGCTTTGTAAATACCATAAGAATTGTCGTGAAACATCCTACTTCATTTTGGAATCTCCATCATGTGCACAGTTGTTAAAGTGGTTTTCGGTATTGGCAGAGTGTATGACAATATCTGATCCTGGTCTCTTTAACAACAAAATGCTTATTTCATCGTGGTCATTTCATTTCAAATAATCCATACTTCATATCAAATCATATTCATTTCAAAACCATATCAAATTGATATCATTATTCACTTCATATAATATTCATTTCCATAATCGTAACCCTTTCAGAATTATAACACTTTCGAAATCATAACACTTTTGAAATCATAACACTATGGAAATCATAACACTTTGGAAGTCATAACACTTTCGACTTAAACAGTTTAGGTATTGAAAATAGTATATATAATAAACTGTTATAAATTAAAATAGTTTATATATATTAAAATAGTTTATATATATCGAAATACTTTATATAATAAAATTAGTTTTCTCAAATTTCAAAAATCAATTCAAATCATTTTATATTCCAAAATTCAATTTAAATCAATTTAGTTTAACCATTTCAATTTTAAATTTCAAAGATTTAAGTTTATATATTCAAACATTTACAGTATAAATTTCATTTATATTTCAACATCAAACTTTAAATCTATTCAAATTGGAAAGTACTCACTTAATCTTTTCAATAACAATTTATTAAATTCCCAACTTTTAAATTTAAATAAATATTAAATATTCAATCTCAAATTTTAAAATTGGGAATATTCATTTGATAACTTTTATCAAATCAAGTTATAAATCATATTTTTAGCATTCAAGAATCAATAAGTTCAAATAAATTCTTATTTAATTCAATTATTGACTAATTTAAATTACAAGTCAACATTAATTTATCTTCCCATCTTTATTATTAAAGTTATAAATCTATTTTAAAATATTAGTACAAATTTTTAAATAAATATTTTAAAACATATTATATACTAATTAAATTAGATTTTATTAAATTAATCTCATTATTAAATTTATTTTTTATATTAAATCTATTTTTAATATATTAAAATAGTAAAATTATAAATAAAATCTTAAAATTTTATATTTTCAAAACTAACTTATAAATTTAAAATTTTCAAAACATAAATTTAAAAAAATCAAAAATTTAGACATATATAAAATAACCTTTATACATTTATATTTTAAAATCAATATTTATTAAAACGCATATATTTCCTTCAAAACTTTTGAAATCATTTCCAAATATATAGACCAACGGTGTCTATATATAATTTTCTATCCTATGATCAAGTGATATTTATCATTTCAATTCGCAATTTAAATACCTATGGGTATATATCATTTGAAAATACCTATGGGTATATATCATTTGAACTCGCAATCTCAAAGTCAAAGTCAATGAAAATCGCTTGGATTTATCATTTCAACTCATAATGATTTTCTCCTATTCTACGAGATCGTTCGGGTATGTATCATTTCAACCCATAAGGAATTCTACTGTAACAACCCGCATATTTAACGATTTTATATTTAAATGTTTTATTTAAATATAGCGTCGTTAGTCGAATTTAGGTCCGAAATGTTACTTTTTGCAAACGGCCGAATTGGAGCTCGAAACTACCGCCATTGGTTCCAAAATGGCGTTTGCGATCTTTTTTAGTATAAGCTTTGATATGTTTGGAGTAAGTAAAATTTTGACCCTTTTTCTATTGGGTTTTGGGTTTGGGTTCAGCCCACTAGCTTAATTAACCCTCTAACTCAACCCCTTCTCTTCATTTCATCTTTATTTCATTTTCATTTCTCAAGCAAAACTGAAAATGGTGGAAGGGAAGAGGAAATAGAAATTGCATGCCCTAGTTTCTCCTTTGTAACTTGATTTCTTGCTCCAAAATCTTTGAGAAGCCATAGGTAAGTCTCTCTTCTTCTTCTCCAACTCTTTCTCCTTCAATTTCAGAAATTTTTCCTGAACCTAACTTAGGAAAATACTTGTTTGTTCTCAGATTGAAGCTTGTTGGGTTGAAGTAGTGATTAGTTGGTCTTCTCCTTGTGTTTAGCTCCTTCAGCTTCTTTTTTTGTGAGATTAAAGGTGAGTTTTGAACTCACATCTACCTCTTTTGATATCATAGATGTTGGGTATGAATTCCTAACACCTTGTTCATATGCACTTGCTTTTGGTTTGGATTGAATTGGGATTATCCAAATTTTTAGTGTTGGGTTCAATTCTTTAAAGATCCTAACTTTGATGTTTGAATATGTTTTTGGTTGCGAGTCGGAGAGCTAATGGAGCTGGGGTATCTATGGGCTAAGGCTCCTTAACTCCATTACTCGAACGGTCGCATTTTGGAAGAACTTGCAATTCATTGGGAAAAAAGGCAGAAACTGCAAATTTATGCAGTTCGGCCGACCGAGCCCTGTAGCCGGTCGACCGACCTGCTCACGTCGAGTTTTTTTTATTTCCTGCATCTGGCCAGCCGACCGAGCGCTGCAACCGGTCGACCGACCTGCTCATGTTTTGCCTGTTTTGCCTGTTTTGCCTAGTTTTGCATATTTTGATTTGTTTTTCGAATTTTATCGATTCAAGTTGCTTCTTAGTGGTTGTTATTGCCTCTTTGACTTTGATAACTTATTTTTGACTTCATCCACGGGTTTTTATAAAATAATCTTTCTAATCATATTAAAAGCTCGTTTCTCCAATTTATAAATTCTATTTAAACACACGCACAATTTCGCACTTCGAGCGAAGTGGAAGGGTGATTAAATGGTTGGGCAAAACACGGACCATGAATCTGTGCGTTTATCTTTCCGATTAATCCCCGACCTATTCAATTGATCGTTTTGACCTTCGGGTTTAGTTTACTGAGGATATGAGGTGAACTTTGTACTGCTTCGAGTGTGAAATTAACTAATGGATAGTAAACCGTTTAGTGTGAACGGGTGGTTATGGGACTCACGTTACCACTTTTCGGATTCCTCTCTGGGAGTTTGTGACACATGCTGCCTTTGGGATAGTGTCTTCGGACTGTCTCCTCTGGCTTGTTGCCTTTAATATCGCTTTTGGAGTTGGTCCTTTGCCCTGACTCGAAAGATATTTGGGGTTGTCGGTTACCTTTAGTATTGCTTTCAGAGTGGTTTCTTCACCACCGCTCAAGAGATATTGGAGTGGTTTCTTCACCACCGCTCAAGAGATATTGGAGTGGTTTCTTCACCACCGCTTAAGAGATATCGGAGTGGTTTCTTCACCACCGCTCATGATGTTTCATTTATATGTATAATCCCTAGGTATTGATTTTCTATATTGGTTCTTTGGAGCCACACGAAATATAGCGTTTACCTTGTGGAACTCGTATTTATCGGTATTTGTTGTTTGCCTTTATGGCTTGCTTTGGGATATTCTTATCCTTTGTTTCTATATGTTGCCGATGATATGAGGCTTGTTCTATATGATTCATCTTTCGTTAGATGATTGTGTTATCTCTTTTAGAGATATCTATTATGCTTTGTAACCTTACAGGTTTATTGTTGTTCAGTTTATCTAACTGATTTGTTTAGCTAGACTGATCTGTGTATTTTATACTCGGGTCAGACCGAGTTGTTTCAGGTTAGGTGCTTTTGGACTTGGCCTATTTTGCTTCCGCATGGACTACTCCGCTAGCTTCTTTTTGTCATAGCTTTTTGTGTAGTCCCATTTTGTAGTAACTCTGACATGTATTCATCTGGACTCGTCTGTATATTGTGGTTTGCTATACCACTCAACATGTATTATTTTGTATACTCTGTTATGTATCAGTGTATGTGTATATGATGATTTACTGTTCTGTGATGTATATTACATTTGAGTTGTCATATTCTATTTTGATAGATCCTTCAACCACCTATGGTTTTGTTTTAAGTATTCATTGGGTATGTCGACCTGCTTGGTATGTTTATTGTCGATGTATTCAATAGATAATTAGAGAAAGGCTAGAGATGGTCGCTCCCAACCAGCCTTATTCTCCATGTTAGTTGACGGCGTTACTTTGTAGTGTCCTTGGCTAGCGTGGGTACAGAGGTGGGGCGTCACAGCGTGGTATCAGAGCGAGGTTCAGAACAAAGTATGATAAACACAGAATAGATGCACATATTACGGTACATCAAAGTGTACAAGTGATACAAATCTTTGAATCATCGTGTCTCTTTATTCCATCAAGGTTAGATAGAGTTTGGGAATACGTCTAGGAATGCATTTTTCCGTAGTATTCCGTAATGAAGTATCTACCTTGTGAATAATCTTGTTCTTATCTTAACTTTCAGCGTGTGGATGGAAGAGGCAGAGGACGACGTTTGGGTGTTGGGCAATCCAGTGGCTCACATCCGGATGGCGTATATATGTTTGTTGATCAGTTTTTGGAGTTGTTTAGGAGCACTCAGCCTCCCGTTCCTTCTCGAGTGTCTCCACCTCGCAAGTCCGCCTTTGCACGCCAGTGCAGTGATTTTGCTCATCTTGGAGGAAAGCCGTTTAAGGGCTCCGAGTCTGTTCTTGAAGTCCAAGCTTGGCTTCGCACGTGCGAGCGTATCTTCTCTCGCATGGATCTTTCTGACCATGATAGAGTTCTTGTGACTTCTAGTTTATTACAAGAGCGTGCTCTTGATTGGTATGAGCTTCTTGTAGCCGAGATCGTTGAGTCTACTCTTTCTTGGACTCAGTTTCGGGAGCGATTTGAACTCAAGTTCGTTCCTGAATCTGAAAAAGTTTTATTGACCCGTCGCTTCCTTGAGTTGAAGCAAGGGAAATCTTCTGTTTCTGAGTATGTTGCATCATTCGAGGCTTTATCTAAGTATGGTCTTGAATTCATCAGCACTTCTTATAAGAAGAATTTGAAGTTTGTTTCTGGTCTTAAGAAATATTTTAAGAAGTCTTTGTTGCTCCATCTTAAACTTTCTTTTGAGGAGTTCGTTGATTCGGCACTTCACCTCGAGACCATCGAGAAGGAGTGTGATAGTGATGTTGATGTTGAGGTTTCCAAGAACCCCAACAAGAGGCCGTTTCCAATTTAGAAGAAGCCTTTCCTTTCTAAGAAAAACAAGACTGGTGGTCCTAGTTCTCAGCCTCAGTCTTCCGGAACACCTTTCGTTCGAAAGTGTTTTAATTGTGGTTCTCCGGATCATATTATTCGAGCTTGTCCTAAGCCTCTCTTCTGTCGTTATTGCAAGAGGGAAGGTCATCGTAGTTCCACTTGTCCCATTGCTCCGAATAATTCTTCATCTGGCAAGTTAAATGTAGCAAATGCTTCTGGAGGTCCTTCTCAATCTAAAGGTATATCTCCATCTATTTTGGAAGGTTCTATTTTATTTTATGACCATAGTATACGAGTTCTTTTCGATACGGGTGCTTCACATTCTTTCGTATCGAAAAATCTCGTTGATGATTTATCTTTGGATGTTTCTTGTATAGTTACTTCTTTAAGGATTGCGAATCCTATTGGGGGATCTGCGACCCTTAGTCTGCTGTGTGATGATGTTGAGATTATTTTATGTGGTTTTTCTTTTCGTGCGAATCTGCACGTTATTTCTTGTCTGGGATTTGATATGATTTTGGGTATGGACTGGCTCGTGAGATATGATGCCAGGATTATTTGTTCGGAGAGGATTTTATATCTTCGACATCCAGATTCGCCTACTCAGTTATCTCTTATTCTTCGGGATGTGGATAATTCCGAAATGACTTTTTATTCTCTTGACTCGCGAGATGATGATGATATATCTCGTATTCCTGTTGCTTGTGACTTTTCTGATGTTTTTGAGCCTGTATCGGGTTTGCCACCCAAACGGGCAATTGAGTTCCGCATTGATCTCATTCCAGGCGTGCAGCCAGTTAGTCGTCCTCCCACGAGGATGTCTACAAAGGAAAATGAGGAACTCAAGAAGCAGCTTTTAAAGCTTGAGTCCAAGCAGTTGATTCAGTCCAGTTTTTCTCCGTGGGGGTCCACGGTTGTCTTCGTGAAGAAGTCTGATGGAACTCTTAGGCTTTGCATTGACTATCGCAAGCTCAACGAGTTAACCATCAGGAATAGGTATCCATTGCCTAGGATCGATGATATGTTCGATCTATTGAGTGGTGCTAAGGTCTTTTCTCAGCTTGATCTTGCCACGGGTTTTCATCAGTTACGAGTTGCGGAGGATAGCATACCTCTTACAGCTTTTCGCACTCGATATGGTTCTTTCGAGTGGCTCGTTATGCCGTTCGGTTTGACGAACGCTCCTGCTTTCTTTGTTGATCTCATGAATCGGGTATTCCGTGAATATCTCGATAAGTTCGTTCTTGTGTTCATTGATGACATCCTTATTTATTCTAAGTCTGAAGCCGAGAATGCTAATCACTTGAGAATTGTCTTGAGATTCTTCGTCGTCGTCAGCTTAGAGCCAAATTCTCCAAGTGCCACTTTTGGGAGAATAAGGTTAAGTTCTTAGGCCATGTTGTATCTTCCGATTGCATTTCTGTCGATCCCTCAAAGATCGAAGCCATCCAGAATTGGAAGAGGCCTGAGAATGTTCATGAGATTCGTAGTTTCCTTGGATTGGCGGGTTATTACCGTCGGTTCATTAAGGACTTTTCCCGTGTTGTGCTTCCTCTCACTTGCCTTACTCGGAAAGGCATTCATTTTATTTGGTCCGACAGGTGTGAAGCTTCCTTTTTGACATTGAAGGAACTTCTCACTAATGCTCCTATCCTTGTGGTTCCCGAGGGGAATCATGATCTTGTTGTCTACACCGATGCTTGTGGTAGTGGTCTCGGTGCTGTTCTTATGCAGAAGGATCGGGTAGTTGCTTATGCTTCTAGGCAACTGCGTCCGAATGAAGTCCGCTATGCCACTCATGATCTTGAGCTTGCCGCCATTGTCTTTGCCTTGAAGATTTGGCGACACTATTTCTTAGGCGAGCGCTTCATTCTCTATACCGATCATAAATCTTTGAAGTATTTGTTCACTCAGAAGGAACTCAATATGAGACAACAACGTTGGCTCGAGTTTCTTGCCTCCTATGACTTTGATATCCAATATACCCCTGGTAAGGGTAATCGTATTACAGATGTGCTTAGTCGCAAACATTCGGCTGTTATTTCTATGATGCTTGCCGAATGGAATGTTTTTGAGACTCTATCTTTTTGTGAAATTCGTGATCGAGGTTCATCTTCTGATTCTCCTATTCTATTATTTAGTTTGGGAGCTCGACCTATTTTATTGGATCGTATTGCCGATGGTCAGCGGCGTGATCCCGAGTTGTTGCATCTTATTGAACTTTGTGAGTCTGGATCTTGTGATGAGGCGTTGCAAGATTTTAGCATTGATTCTCATGGGTGTCTTCGTAAGAAGAACCGTCTTTTTGTGCCTTCTGATCTTGCACTTAGGCATGACATTCTTGATGATTGTCACCGTTCTAAGTATACCATTCATCCCGGTAGTAGCAAGATGTATGCCGATATGCATCGTCTTTATTATTGGGAAGGCATGAAGCGCGATGTGGCGAGTTATGTGAGCAATTGCATAACTTGTCAGCGTTTCAAGGCCGAGCATCAGCGTCCTTCAGGTCTTCTTCAGCCTCTTGAGATTCCAGTGTGGAAATGGGATCAGATATCTATGGATTTCATAGACGGCCTACCTCGTTCGAGATCTGGCCATTCTAGCATTTGGGTTATTGTTGATCGCCTCACCAAGTCTGCTCATTTTGTCCCTATTAAATCTAATAGGACTGCTTCGCTTTCGGCTAAGTTGTATGTCAAGGAAATCGTGAGACTTCACGGTGTTCCTAGTTCTATTGTGAGTGATCGTGATCCTTTATTCACGAGTCATTTTTGGAAGAGTCTTTAGCAAGCTTTGGGAACAAAGCTTAATTTTTCTACAGCTTATCATCCGCAGTCTGATAGACAGACTGAACGGGTGAATCGTATCTTGGAAGATCTTCTCCGTATTTGTATTTTTGAATTTGGTGGAAGTTGGGAGTATCATCTACCTCTTGTAGAGTTCTCCTACAACAATAGTTTTCAGTCTAGTATCGATATGGCTCCTTTCGAAGCCTTATACAGAAGACCATGTCGATCACCTTCTTGTTGGTTAGAATCTGGGGAGAAGCTTATTCTTGGCCCGGATTTTGTTCGTCATTCTTCTAAGAAGATTGATCTTATCCGGTTGAGAATGAAAGAGGCACAGAGTCGCCAGAAATCCTACGCGGACAACCGTAGGAAGCCTCTCGAGTTCTCGATCGGCGATCTTGTTTTTATTCGTGTTTCTCCTTTGAAGGGGGTTATGCGTTTCAGTACGACTGGGAAATTGGCTCCTCGCTTTATAGGACCATTTTCTATTACTGAACGTATTGGCCCTGTGGCTTATAGAGTTTCACTTCCAGCTCATTTATCTGGCATTCATGATGTGTTTCACGTCTCGCAACTTCGGAAGTGTCTTCGGGAGTCGGGTTCTGCTATTACTTCTCCTGATTTGCAAGAGCTTGAGATCTCACCGGACTTATCTATTGTACAACAACCTATTCGCGTGCTTGACACGGAGGTGCGACACCTTCGGAACAAGGACGTGCCGCTCGTTAAAGTTCAATGGTCCGCTAATCCCAAAGACTGTACTTGGGAAACCAGAGAGTATATCGAGCGATCTTATCCGGGTCTTCTATCTTTACTTGTCGATGGTGAGATTATCTTTTCGTTTCTAACTTATTTCCTTTTTCTTTTGAATGTTGCATGTATGTAGTTGTTACGAATATCGTCTCTAGGAATTGCGGGGACGCAATTTTTGTAAGGAGGGGAGATCTGTAACAACCCGCATATTTAACGATTTTATATTTAAATGTTTTATTTAAATATAGCGTCGTTAGTCGAATTTAGGTCCGAAATGTTACTTTTTGCAAACGGCCGAATTGGAGCTCGAAACTACCCCCATTGGTTCCAAAATGGCGTTTACGATCTTTTTGAGTATAAGCAAATATGTTTGGAGTAAGTGAAATTTTGACCCTTTTTCTATTGGGTTTTGGGTTCAGCCCACTAGCTTAATTAACCCTCTAACTCAACCCCTTCTCTTCATTTCATCTTTATTTCATTTTCATTTCTCAAGAAAAACTGAAAATGGTGGAAGGGAAGAGGAAATAGAAATTGCAAGCCCTAGTTTCTCCTTTGTAACTTGATTTCTTGCTCCAAAATCTTTGAGAAGCCATAGGTAAGTCTCTCTTCTTCTTCTCCAACTCTTTCTCCTTCAATTTCAGAAAGTTTTCCTAAACCTAACTTAGGAAAATACTTGTTTGTTCTTAGATTGAAACTTGTTAGGTTGAAGTAGTGATTAGTTGGTCTTCTCCTTGTGTTTAGCTCCTTCATCTTCTTTGTTTGTGATATTAAAGGTGAGTTTTGAACTCACATCTACCTCTTTTGATATCATAGATGTTGGGTATGAATTCCTAACACCTTGTTCATATGCACTTGCTTTTGGTTTGGATTGAATTGGGGATTATCCAAATTTTTAGTGTTGGGTTCAATTCTTTAAAGATCCTAACTTTGATGTTTGAATATGTTTTTGGTTGCGAATCGGAGAGCTAATGGAGCTGGGGTATCTATGGGCTAAGGCTCCTTAACTCCATTACTCGAACGGTCGCATTTTGGAAGAACTTGCAATTCATTGGGAAAAAGGGCAGAAACTGCAAATTTATGCAGTTCGGCCGACCAAGCCCTGTAGCCGGTCGACCGACCTGCTCATGTCAAGTTTTTTTTTTATTTCTCGCATCTGGCCAGCCGACCTGCTCATGTTTTGCCTGTTTTGCCTAGTTTTGCATATTTTGATTTGTTTTCCAAATTTTATCGATTCAAGTTGCTTCTTAGTGGTTGTTATTGCCTCTTTGACTTTGATAACTTATTTTGACTTCATCCATGGGTTTTTATAAAATAATCTTTCTAATCATATTAAAAGCTCGTTTCTCCAATTTATAAATTCTATTTAAACACACGCACAATTTCACACTTCGAGCGAAGTGGAAGGGTGATTAAATGGTTGGGCAAAACACGGACGATGAATCTGTGCGTTTATCTTTTCGATTAATCCCCGATCTATTCAATTGATCGTTTTGACCTTCGGGTTTAGTTTACTGAGGATATGAGGTGAACTTTGTACTGCTTCGAGTGTGAAATTAACTAATGGATAGTAAACCGTTTAGTGCGAACGGGTGGTTATGGGACTCACGTTACCACTTTTCGGATTCCTCTCTGGGAGTTTGTGACACATGCTACCTTTGGGATAGTGTCTTCGGACTGTCTCCTCTGGCTTGTTGCCTTTAATATCGCTTTTGGAGTTGGTCCTTTGCCCTGACTCGAAAGATATTTGGGGTTGTCGGTTACCTTTAGTATTGCTTTCAGAGTGGTTTTTTTCACCACCGCTCAAGAGATATTGGAATGGTTTCTTCACCACCGCTCAAGAGATATCGGAGTGGTTTCTTCACCACCGCTCATGATGTTTCATTTATATGTATATTCCCTAGGTATTGCTTTTCTGTATTGGTTCTTTGGAGCCACACGAAATATAGCGTTTACCTTGTGGAACTCGTATTTATCGGTATTTGTTGTTTGCCTTTATGGCTTGCTTTGGGATATTCTTATCCTTTGTTTCTATATGTTGCCGATGATATGAGGCTTGTTCTATATGATTCATCTTTCGTTAGATGATTGTGTTATCTCTTTTAGAGATATCTATTATGCTTTGTAACCTTGCAGGTTTATTGTTGTTCAGTTTATCTAACTGATTTGTTTAGCTAGACTGATCCGTGTATTTTATACTCGGGTCAGACCGAGTTGTTTCAGGTTAGGTGCTTTTGGACTTAGGCTATTTTGCTTCCGCATGGACTACTCCGCTAGCTTCTTTTTGTCATAGCTTTTGTGTAGTCCCATTTTGTAGTAACTCTGACATGTATTCATCTGGACTCGTCTGTATATTTTGGTTTGCTATACCACTCAACATGTATTATTTTGTATACTATGTTATGTATCAGTGTATGTGTATATGATGATTTACTGTTTTGTGATGTATATTACATTTGAGTTGTCATATTCTGTTTTGATAGATCCTTCAACCACCTATGATTTTGTTTTAAGTATTCATTGGGTATGTCGACCTGCTTGGTATGTTTATTGTCGATGTATTCAATAGATAATTAGAGCAAGGCTATAGATGGTCGCTCCCAACCAGCCTTATTCTCCGTGTTAGTTGACGGCATTACTTTGTAGTGTCCTTGGCTAGCGTGGGTATAGAGGTGGGGCGTCACATCTACACTAACAGAGAACTTGCAAAGTAAGAACAATTATGGTAATAATGTAACATATCAACAACAGGCACATATCATCAATAACAAATTAAATCATACTATAAATGATAGCTTAGGGTGCCATATGTCACAGGTGAATAGTTACAAAAAATGGCTTATAATATACAGCAATTATATAATTAACAGTTAAATTTGGCAGTATATTTCAAATTGTCGTTTCAAATGAAATCAAATCTAATAAATATAAGAATGTTAATCGTGAGTAATTTCTCACCTTTTGAGGTTAGAGAGATTCGACATTGAAATGAGTTACGAATCTAAGCACGAATTCTAAAGCAAAGCAAGATTGACACGAATTTGATGAACAAAGCTGATAAATAGGAATCGATGAGAACAAATCAAATTGGCTTGATATAAGATGAACAAAATATATGTTATAATTTCTCTCATAACCCAAGTTTTAAATGTAACATCCCAAATTTTATCAAATTTAAAATTAGTAATTAATGTAAATTTCTGGAATTTAATTTGGAATTAATTTGAAAATTTTCAAGACAAATAGAATTAGTATTGATTTATACACATATAATTGGATTGTAATTCAAATTTGAATTTGAATTTGAATTTAAAATTTAAATGAATATCTTAATAAAATAATTTGGATTTTAAAATAATATATATAGGTAATTTATTTAATGTGTAATTGGTTTAAAACATTTTATTTAAAATTGTATATAATAATAAATAGGAAAATGTATTTTATAAAATAGGAAATATAGTTTAAAAATTATATAAAAATATAAGTTAACAAGTGTTAAATTTTAAGTGCATAGATTAACAAGTGTAATTCATGAGACAAGTGTTTTAACAAGTGTAATAATCTTGTAAATAAAATGAACAAGTGTCATTCTGTTTGTTTATTTTGAGAAAATTGATAAAAATGGAAAATGAGATTATATAAACCATTTCATCTCCTCTCTCTCATTTCTTTATTTCCAGTTTCAAAACCTGTACATTAAAATCAAAAAACAATGTAATCAAAAACAAGACGACTTCTTCAACATTTAAAACAAAAACAAATTCCAAGGAAATAAAGATCTGAAGCAAGCAAAGAAAAACAAATATTCGAACTCAAATCTGTAAACAAATCTTAAACAACCAGTAGTCAACAATCAAGCAAGACTAATTCGAGTTCAGATTCAACTAGCAAATTAAAGTTTCAAGATCAACATCAAGTTTTCAAGACAAAACCATACTCAAGATTCCGGTTTCTGTTTTCAACTTCTAGGATTTTAAAAGCTCTAAGTTTCTTCTTTATAAAGGTGAGTAAACACTTTTAACCTGATTCATGCTTGATGTTGTGAAATGAAGCTGTGAAAATGTTGAATGCATGAAAATATATTTCATGTATACAATTATATATATATATATATATATAGATGAATATGATATGTGCGTGTCAGTTACAGGCATGAGTACCCTTTGTTCTAGGTTACAGCAATACAAACCTGTTCAAAAAAATTAGATTGCTCATCACCTGATCCTTATTAAACTATAGGATTTAAACAAGAATTGTTTGTTTGACCATGATTCAAGTTTTAAAAATAAATTTAAGTAAAAAAAATCAAAGCTTTCTCCGGAAAATTGATAATACAGGCAAACCCAATATATGTTGAAAATTCAACCATCATGTTTCCTGATTTAAATTATATCATAGAGAACGTTTTTGAAAATAATGATTTTTAAAGGTAAGATCAAAAATTTTAAACATGTATTCACTGAGAATTTGTGAACTGAACGAATTTGGGTCCTTTGGCCATTTCCGGTCATCGGTGTGATAAGAATGGTAGGGGTTATGACTGGAGATGACCTAGGTGATGTGGGTTCGGGGAAAAATGCTCAATAAAATTTAATTTGATCGTGGTGTAAGAACGAGGTTGATCTAGGGTTTTAACCCATGTTTTGGTCATAGTTGGAAATCAAATTGCCGTAGGTTCGTCAGAGAACTGGAGTCGATCGCATTAGTGTCGATCGAAGCGTTGGGTATCAGTGAAGCTTCGGGTACGATCACGTAACCTCTAATGGTCAAAGGTGGAAGAACGAGGCGATTACGTAATGATCGTTTTTTTCTAGTTTGGTTAGATAGCTCGTTTGCGAGTTTGACGTCGACTCTGATTTCTAGGTGTTCGTGAGACTAGTATGGGTCGTCGCCGACATGTGGAAGGTTGGAGCTTGGATCGTAGGTGGTGGGAGCTCTGGTGCATATGCACACGCCATTGGGTTGTGTCAGTTGCCTGGAATAAAGAAGAAAGGTTTTCGACTCGAAGTGGTCTTCGGGAAGACTAGGTGCAGGCTCGAGTATTTGTTCGAGTATTTTTCTATCATACCGAGTTTTATAAAACTTAAACAAAATCAAACTTTTGGAAATGGAAATTGTGGAAGCACTCGGGGAAGACTCGAAGCAAGTAATGTTTTAACTCGGGGAACACTCAAGTGAGTCTTGGGTTTGATATAAAAAACAGTTTTCTTGACTTTAAAACAAAATCCAATACTTTAAACATTTTAATCCATGTTTTTAAATAATGGTTTTAATTTAAGTATTGGATTATTAAAGGTTTCAAGTAAGATATTTTTAAAGTAATTAAGTTTTAATTTATTTAATTTTATGACATTAATTGTAAAATTAATTATTTTAATAAAGATGTAATGTTATTTTTGTTAACCTTAATCTTTGAATTAATGTAATGATAATTAATTATAAAGTTTATTAAGTAATGATTTTTATAATGATTTATAATTACTTAATAATTAATGAATAATTAATTAAAGGTTAATTAATTTACAATTAAGGATTTATTAATTTAAGAAATAATTAATTAATGAAGGTGATTAAGATTTAATTAATTAATTAATAATTAAGGGTTAATTAATTAATAATTAAAGATAATTAATCATTAATTAAAGATAGTTAATGAAAGTAATTATGTGATTAATTAATTATAATCACACGATTAATTCATCTTAATTATAGATTATTGGTTATTATTCAATGCTTTGTACTGATTGATATCTTTGATATGTGATTGTGATGCTCTGTGATATGAATTGCATTGTGTCGAGTTGTGACATCTGTGAATATATTACTGTGTGAATGTAAAAAACCTTTGGCCCATAAAACGGCATTTGAATTTTGATGCGATAGGGAGTCGGATTCCTGTTGGTTATCCGAAACCCACATCGAACCATAATGGTGAATCTTTGTGATTGTTATATCCACGTGTTTTCAAATCAAGCGCTTACTATTCGGTTTAGCTGGGAGAGTATTTTGTGTCATATAACCCATTTAGAATAGTGATACGACGAAATGGATAGCAATTGAAGATGGTGGTGAAGACCGGTTGTCTTCGAGAACGATAGGATAATCTGTCGAATGACTCTGCACTGAGTCGCTCCGGTATAGAGATTCCATATGTGATGGGGAGTCCGATCGGGATTATGGATGCCCGGATTGCAAGGGCTTCTTTGGAAGTGCCTTGGTTCCATTCGAACCGGAACGGACTTGTATGGTTGTATGTCTGACATTACACTTTGAGATATAAAGCTGATTTCTTTCAAATACATTTCTGTTGGTGGCAGAGAATTTATTCTCTTAGCTTAACACCCTTCTTTGAGGCGTACTAGCTCAGAGGTTATGTAGTTGAGGGTTATGAGTGATATACTTCTAATTTGGTAATGTGGCATGCTGAGTGCTGCTGATCATTTGTTGATCAAAGCATGGATTTTGTGTAAAGCGTAGCTTTGTAGATGAGACTTCGTCGAACCTCACAACCCATAAATGGTCGAAACAGGAAGGATGCAGCAAGGTTGTTGGGGGTAGCGTCCCTTAGGGTATGTGCGTTTCCTTCTGGATAAAAAGTGGTATCATGGTATGGAGCTCAGATACCGAACTTATGTGGATATTGCAATTATGTTGCTTTGTGGTTGTTGTTGTTGCAGCCCTGGATAAAGTATGGCTACGACTGAGGGATGGCATAATCGTGACAGTTAGTTACCTAGTTACAGAGGTAACCTGGCCTTGTGTTGGCAGAGATCCGGTTAGGTTCTCGGGGCGTCCCTCTAGAGGCGTACCCATGTGGCATAGGAAGTTCCTTAGCATAACCATTTGTTGGAAATCCGAAGAAACAATACGAGCCCTGTAGAGTTTTAGTTGTATAACCTACCATGCAGCGTGGTGGCAACCTGCCATAAAACATGGTAGCTATAGTAGGTATACCATAATGGTTGTACGCTGGTTAAGATTAATATTATACTTTCGAAATGTTTTCTACACTATGCACTAATAATAATATCTAAAGAATATTTTTCGTATCAAGCATGTTTGACCATCATAAGAAGAAATCTCCTCCAATTGTGCCATTGCATTGTGTGTGTGGCGGGAGATCTTATGATAGTTTCAATTTTCAAAAGCATATCGGATTTCTTTTATAAACTGTTTTTGTACAAACAAATGTTTTTGTTTACTCATACTGATCCCATGACTGACCCAGAGTTTATTGTTCCCTTCCTAAACTCTGGGTGCCTATAGTTTTCCACATGGGCAGCCTAGTAGCAGGTTATCCGTGTTTTGACGCTAGCTTGGATTTGGAAGTCTTTTGGAAACTATAGGATTTTGGAAAGCTTTTGGTTGGATATCTTTTGAAGTGTTTGGAGTTTTTGAAGACCTTATCGAAGTTGAAGTATGTTGGAAACTTTTTGAAAACTCTGTTGTCATTCCGCTGTGGTGTTGTTATTATTCGGATGTTGTATCATGTGTAGCACTCTGATGATGGTGGTGATTTGTTGTAACCAAATACTTTGATGAATGTTGTACCCAATATTGTATCTGTGTTATGTTGATAAATGATACCATCTTTTGTTTCCGCTGTTTATATTCATCTAATAATTTTATAAGCTCCATCCGAACTGGAGTTCAACGTTTGAATCTTAGGCAGTCGAATACAAGTTAGGTATTTGATGTCGATTTTCAATCGCTGGATTTTGGGTCATGACATTAAAACATATATTTAAAATAATATATATAATTTCAAATCATTGTTTACATTTAGACACATAAGAAATAAAATATCCATATATATTGGTATATTGAAAACCAACTCATCTATACCTATATAAACAAATATATATATATGTAGACTAATATATAAACATATATATATATATATATATTAACTTACAGACTTATTATATTTTAAAATCAATAGTTATTATAAAACTAATATAAAATTACCTTATTAAAATATATATAAACTCAAACCGATTCAATATAAACTTAAATAAACTATATGTATACGACAACACAAGTTATACCTAATTTATATAAACTGATATAATATAAACTGTCATATTATACTTATATACTAACATATTTTAAGATTTATATAAACTAACATTTACACTAAAATAAAATAAAATAAAATAAAATACATTGTAACAACATATAATACTCCCTTTATATTATAACCAACAGATATACTATAAGCAATGTATATACAAACTATACATATAATAATAATATATAAACTAAACCCATATATAAACTTATACTTGAACAACAAAATGATATAGAACTTATATAAATTCATATATATAAAGGCAAATAGATCTTCAGTAAAACTAATATATAATTTACATACTTTTAAACATATATAAGCTGTCATATAATAACTTATACTTTATATAACCAACAGACCTAATAGACAAACATATCGTACAAACTTACATATAATAATAAATGCATGATGATATATGTACGCAAGAACACCTTATATATACCTTTCAAAAACGACATCCATCAGCATTCAAGTCACGAACTAGCATTAGTCTTGTCATATATATATATATATATGTGTGTGTGTGTGTGTGTGTGTGTGTGTGTGTGTGTGTGTGTGCATACAGCCATTGCAAAATAAGGAAAGGCTTGGGTCTAGGGAGACACACATGTACAGCATGGGAAAAATGGGGAGAAGATCGGGTCTATCGACTGAGGGGGAGGAGCGGAGTACAAGAAGGATGGGGCGATGCTTCGCGATGGTGAGTGGTTGTTGAAACGTGGTAGGTTCGAAAGAGGGTTGCATGTGGGGTTTTCCGGCTTGGCTTGCTCGTTAATGGGCTGAGCGGGATGAAGGATGTGAAAAGGAGATGGTGACGATGGTAGAGAAGCATGGGTGGCAGTGATGTGTTGGGTTTGGGTTCACGGCCCGTTGATGGAAGAAAGGGGTGGGAAGTAGGGTCTTGGGTGAACTGCTGGCCCGTGAGAGGGGCGAAAGGCTTTGGAGCCGATGGGTTACGAGAGGAGTGGGCACGAGCAATAGGAGAAAGAAGGTGGAGATGCTGACATTCACGTGGAGAGGTGGGAAGGCTTGGGGAGGGGTGGCCGTGAAAAGGCAACAGGAAAAAGGAAAGGAAGACGGATACGTGGGAAGAAGAAAAATGGCTTTAGCATGTCTTGAATTATACAATATTATATAAATTTTCTTTTGAGGCTGAACAATTGAACCAATAGATAATATGTATATGTTGATGGAATAACAAAAGTCAAGAACATTGATTTCAAAAACTAGTGATAGCTAGGAATAGTAAAAGTCTATACGTGAATTCAGGGAAGTAAAACAAACAGCAAACCGTTTGTCGATTTCGCGGCGTACCAGACTCCGAAATATACAAAAGAATGTACTGTGAAGATTAACACGATGAGATGATCAAAATGGTATACAGATATCAGTGGTATAATCATCCCATCAAAAGTTGATATTCGGTACCGAAAATGCTGCTAATTTTCCGAAAATAAGATGAATGTAGCAATAGCAATTCAATTTTGGCGAAACGAAATGTGATGTCTCACTCAAAAGATGATTTACAAATTTATTATAAAAAAATTTAGGTTTGAAAAATATTTATTATCATCAAGTTTTAACTAATTTAATTTAAATAAAATTACACAATAAATTGAACTTAAATATTATCTGATGAAAATATAACATTTGTGACGTTCAAATAGCCGCATACCAAATATCAAATTTTTAATTTCAATTCAATTATTTAAAATTTCACAAAAATTCAGTTAATTATGTTACTAAAACCGTAAAAATTTCCGGGTCGTTATAGAGATGATAAATCACTCACCAAACACCAAAACATGGAATATTTGCATGTAACACAAGGTGAACTCAAGAATAGATAGCAAAGCCCCTAAAGTTCCTCTTCAAAAATGTAGATTTAGAAGTCTGTAACTAACCGCTTTGCTAATATGCCCTTAATATATGAATTTGGCTTGATTTAGAAGAGACGAGCAGTGGTTTTTGGCACAGTGGATGATCTATTTTAGAATGAAGGAAAATGATTTGGTAATGTCCATAGCATCCACTATAAGCCCCAAATTCAAAATGGGCTACAGGGATCACCATAAATCTCACTAAGTACCAATTATGCTATTCTAAAACTGTTTAACTTCAAACGGCCATATAACCCAAATTGTAAGTCCAAAATCTATTGTGACTACTCTATAGAATGAGAAACAATCATATATTTCAAAAGAATGTTGCCTCGGATCCTAACTCGACCTCTATCAAAAATCATAATTATTATAAGATTCTAGGGGTAAAATCATTCAAAAAGAATTTTAAGGGTAAAAATGATCACTTCTTAACATTTTCCAAAGTTATAGCATTATATGACCCAACAAGAATTTAAAAATAATACCTTTCAGTTCTTCAATATGTAAAATACAAGTCGTTATACTCTCACTTTTAAGAATTTCGCCCCCAAAAACTCAATCAATAAGGTAAGTCAAACCATACAGTTATCTCGCATGCCTAACAACCATAAGCACTCACATCAAATATGCATGCATATAAAGATGATACCTACGCCTATCTTAGCATGTGGGATACTAAACTACCTAATATAAGCATCAAATGTGATATAAAATGTGAAAAACAATCTGTTAAACATAATGCCTTATTAAGTAAAGAGCTATGGACAAGTGGTCCTTATGCCTTCTCCTTTGACTCCTAGATGCAATCGCCTTCAATTTCACTCTACTGAACCTTCACTAACTTCACCAACTCCCTCTTGAGCCATTTTGTATCATGTCCATATATATATGAGTGAGCCTATGAGGTCCTCAAGTCCATGGCTTAATATCGATATCAACTTTTCAATTTGATGCGTCATTTTCCAACACTTCTTGTAAGCTTCTCTAAAATCCAATCATGGACAGTGGATCTCTATTGTTTACAATGCTCCCTGGCACATCTTAGGATTGCTCAACCCACTTCTCCTACCACTTAGCTAGTTCCACTGCCATTCCACTTGACTTCATCACTCCTACCCTAAGATCTTTATTAATTACATTGCTCCTTGGCATACCCTTCCACTGGGGAATTTTTATATGTTGCAACAACCTATTAGGCTCCTCTTCCCAGCTTCCACTATGGGCAGTTGATACACCCTTATCACGATGCCTTCATCCATTCCCAATAAAAAGTCTATCCTATACATTATATATCTACTAGGATGTATATCAACCATGAATGAAGGACTCTCGTAGTACCCTATTCCTGAGTCCATCAATGCCAGGTATAATCAATCTATCTTGCCAAAGCTTCTAGTTATAAGTCTTTTCTCTATCGAGAAATATAACCAGTAATATATTCAATTTGTATCTAGACAAGAAACATACTTCTAAATAGATATATCCCTTCTGTATCTCCTGCAACACCCTCAATTGCATCTCATACTTTTCTTCCACTGAAATACAAGAGTGTCACTAAGAGATATCAATACAAGCTCACCTCGCTCTCGGTACTCCATGCTATCTCAAAGAGTCATCCTTCTACTGTGACTACTATAAGTACTCTCATCTAGATAAGTTCCCACTAATGAACCCTCTTCTTTATAATTCATTCACAAACACCTCCAACCTCATTACTCTTTGAGTGTCGCCCTTCCCAAAGTCATAGTAACTTGCTTTTGAGTTGATAGAGCACCAAGCCCTCCTATGTGGTGGTAGACCAATCACCCCCGGATATTCCCTTATGAAGGATAGAATTGAAGACACCTCATGCTGGTCCTTGAGCGAATACACCAAGCTAACCATAACTTTATCCTTAGGTGTGCAGTCTAACTCTAGCTTCCACCCCCTCCAGTCCCAATCGGCATTCGCACCATCTCACTATTCACCACAACTTTGTATCCTTTTGGTCACTCCATCCCTTAATGATTCCAAATCCAAAAAAAACAAAAACAAAATCACACACTCCTAGGTTGATCGAACCATCATCGAGCCTGAAACAACTAACGGTCTACCTACTAAGTCAGGAAACCACCCTAAGCGACTCAATAAGTCATTGGGTATAAATGGCCTAACATATCAATCTTAAATAAAACATGTATAGTTATAGAATAAACTAAAAGCATACCTTGGATAATGATGTCCTTCCATTTATCCTTCACCAATGGAACAGTTGACGAAGTAGGAATAATGCTTAATGGATAAGTGATACAGAGTATAATATGTCTATTGTAAATTCTTTTTCACTATTAATTTAACAACTTTAAGTTCGAAATGCCCTAAACAATATGTAGCTGATTCAACGAGTACATCACCTTGAATAAGCACTACAATAAAATAAGTATAAAGAAATGCACAAATTTATAAGTGAGCTAGGGATTATTCTAATTGTTGTGAATTCCATGGCATTTTTATATAATAACAATGCTATGATACAATTCATAAAAGAACTTAGAGCTCACTAGAAATTAAGAGGCATACTTTGAATAGTTCTATATAATAAAGACATTTTATCAATGTCGGAGAGAATTGATTGACAAAGTAGATAACTAAAATAAAATACCATATCCGTTTACTAAGGATCTGACTTGATTATTTTTAATAAAAACCAATCGAAGTAGTTGGATTAAGATTCCATAATTGAATCCAAGTGTAAGTTAAAGAATTATAGAGTTAGGGGTATTTCTTAGGGGCAACTATGTAATTTATTACATATATCTAACTCGATAACCATATTCAAAGTAAAAGGTGTTTTCTTTCTATTATATACTTATTGTATTATGATATAATTAATTAATTAATAATTTACAATATATTAAATAGAAAATCCTTAGATAATATGTTAAGTGATCGTAATTTTAATATGTTATAATCATGAGAAATTTATCGCATTAAAGTGTCATATTATTTTAAATATTCAGTTTCAGGATTTTCTAAGGTGGGATATCAATACATCCACTGAGACTAGAGTGTGTAATGCTCTTCAAATGTTAGGTGGTGTATTACTCATGGCTATTGGGAGTGCCAAAGGGTTATGTACTGATAGATATTGGATAACTATGAAATGACTCACTCGAGAGTTTTTTGTTGGTTGATTACTAAGGTCAACCACAGAATCTCAAATTATAATGTTAGACAATTCTCTTGGCTCAAGAATACCATTGAAATTTAATGTGGACAATCTACTTTGATTATAATTAAATCATGGTGTAACGTCCATCGAACGACTATAGTTGGGTCTAAGTTGAAGCATTAGAAATGAAACACTATTCAATAGAGATTCATCACCTCGGGAATATGGAGTTAGCATCATGGTCAACTATAGTCTTCATAAAGTCAAACTCTTTAGCTAAAGTGGTATATTTAATAGTAATTATTATTATTGAAATGAAGCTTTTTTGTTTTGATTTATATAGTTGAATGTGGATGATGTTCGATTTTGACCAAAACCTAATTCCATAAGTCCTAATATGAGTTGGATTGACGAAGCGAATAGGTGTAAATAATCGTTACTAAAAGGTATCGTTTGCAATATGTAAAATGGGATTTTACCAAAAGAAAATGTGTAAGCATTAAATTCAGTCAAAATTCCATTCCATTAGCTAAAGTGACATTTCGAATTTTAATATTCGATTTGTTCGATACTAAATGATGAACAAACTTACACCTTTGATTCACATAACCGTAATGATGATACTCCAAAATGCTACATGATTTAATTAGTTTATAATCATTATAATTTAATTAAATTAATTAATATTTATAAAATGTTAAATTTCATATCGTCTATTTGAACACCATTAGTGTTCAATAATGTACTTGTATAAGAGTTATATGATATCGTTAGAATATCTAAATTGATTATTTATATACAATATTGATAGAATATTTAAATCGTATTTATATTGATTAATTATTTGGTATTATGGAAATTTTTGAGTAACATGTGATAACTTTTACGGCCGACCATAAGTAATAGAAAAAAGGAGAGGAGTCGATGAGAATTGATGATGAATTAAATATGGTGAAAGATATTAATGTTTTCTTTAAAACGAATTCTCTATTATTCATTTTGTTTCCTCTATAGACCTCTCACTTTTCTTTTTCTCCTATCTCTTCCTTATTATGGCCAAAATCCATTGCCTCCATGGCTTAGAAAAATTCCAACTCAAAATCAAATCAAAAAATAATGGTGGTTGATAGCTCTTGATCTTTGCAAAATCTGGAGTTTGACTCAAGAATTTACGAGCTTTTTATTCATCACCTAAGTTTTGTTCTTTTGGCCACATCTTAAGGTAAAATTCTAGTTTTATTTATTCATATATTCATCTTATTCACATGGTTTGGATCTTTCTCCATCGACAACTAAATATAAGCTTATCCATTTAACTTGATCTAAGTCCTCTTTTGTCACACGTCTCCTTTAATAATATATGCTCATAATGTGAATTTTTTTTTTATCCATTTTGTGATATACCCCATTTGGTTACATGTTCATCTTCTTGACATTAGAGCTATGACATATTACATCTTATTTAACTAGTTGTTCATGTTGTTCATATAGTTTAGACTTGAAATTTTACCATGAATTTTTATGTACTTGAGTGTTCTCTTTTATCCTTGGTTTGGAAATTATTGTTTAACAAGAAACAAGTATTTTGATTGAAAACTAATTTTAAATCAATTGATAACATTTAATTATGTTTTAACTTAAGTAATTTACATATGTTGCCTATTAAAAATCATTTGGAATTTGAGCATAAGTTTTATACGATTGTCATTTGAATATAATTCTTTTGGTTGTTGTATTTTTTAAATTTGTTTAAAAAACCATAAGTTGACTTTTGTGTAAAATATGATAAACTTTATACCGTTCCTAATTTAATGTTTGCCTTTTAATTTTTTAACTTCAAATCCTAACACATATGCTAAATTATAAAATTTACATATAAATATGTTATTTTAATTTTAAAACATGGTTTGTAATTAATTATGTATGTATGTATATGTGTATATGTTGTTTTAATTTAAAATTTATAAAATGTACATTTGTGTGAATTCACATATTTAACTTTAAAATCTTCGTACGTTGAAACTTGAATCATAATTGTTAATTATAGATTTCAAAATATAAGAATAGTCTGAATTAACTTTATATGCGTTTATGTTTATGAGGCTAATTGTTGATTTGAAATGGCATTGAATGAATGAGTAAAGGAAGAAGGAAATTCCTCTACCTTTCCTTTTTCATAAATGCTGACTTTAATTCATTAATTGTCATGCTATAAATATAAGTTATCATTATCTGTTAGTAAAATATTTTTAACATATCATGTATATGTGTAAGTAAACTTTGTATATACATATATTACTATCATTTATAGATTTTTAAAATAATATTATGGACAAGAAAGGCGTATATAAAAGGTGAACATGTCCTTTGCAGTGTATATGTATATATTAACTATGCACACTGCTTATATGTTGCACTTACATTTGTCACATATGAATATATTTTATATTTTTAAATTTAAACTAGGTTTAAACTTCCATTTAACCTAATTGAATAAAATAATATTTTATTAAAACTTCATTATATTGGATCTAATAATATTTTAGACTATGTAGGCCCAATAGATCTAAAAATAGGGAAATCCACCTATTTTGCCCATTTTCGACTTGCCATGTTCCATCAAGCTGGAGAGCTCTAACAATGGGAATGGCTTATCACATATTATCTAGAGTGGATATAATGATGGAGAACGAGGCTTTGAGAATTCGGAGCTATAATCCTTTGGAGAATGGTGATGATATGAGTAAGTACGCAAATATGATTCTTTATGTTGATCTTCGTATTCAACCCTCAAATGATTATCGTAATTGTAATTATAGAGAAGTTCCCTTATAGAGATAAAGATTAGCAAGCTATGTTCATGCTATTGTGGAGGTTTTGATTATAGTCTAAGCAACCCACTTCACATGCATATTAACTAGATGATATTCGAATTAATGCATTAGTCAGGATAATATGTTCAGTACATGTATGAAGATATATGGATGCATGTCTGAGTCATGTGTCTAATGTAGTTTCAGGTATGTTATGGACCATGTGAAGTTATGTTCTAATGGATTTGTATCATCCCCCGTGGATGTGTGAGGTTTGAGGGATGAATTCTCACAACGAGATTCTCGCATGCGACAAGGTTGGAGAAATCGAAGTTAAAATTAGTAAGATCATTAGGAAGGAAGTGGTTCGAAGAACTAGCAGCATCATCGTCTTTGAGAGTTGCAAAAAGATTACTCTCAGCGTGACTAGAGGTTGGTCTAGTTAGGAGGATGTCAAAATCTGAAACTTCTTCTTCCTTGATGTTCCTAGAAGATTCGGCCATAGAATTCTCATTTTCCACTTCATTTTCCTCTTATTTACCCTTTTCTTCTTCCTCTATTTCTTTAGATTTTGATTAAGATCTTTTATATGGAGTTAGTGGAGCATTCTCATATTGAACCAGTGGAGTGTCTTCTATACTAACATCAATAGGTAAATGCTCCTAGTGGATAGAGTGACCGGCTAGGATCGAGAGACATGTCTGCAATCTTGCATTGGTGAGAAGGAATGAGGTAGGATATCATTCTTGACCTTACTTAGTATGCCCGTAGAGGAAACAAATATGTAAGAAATGAAATTAGAATAAGACCATCATTTGAGATCAAGGTGTAAAGGTCAGATCTTATGCTCCGACCACCGGTTGTAGGCGAAACTTAAGTAATCCCTAACAAAGAAATAGTTGGCCATGAAGTCCCTTTGCTTGTTGTGGATATTCCGCATGAGTCGATATGTGTAGTGTGTTATAAGTGGGAGAAGTGAAGTGTTTGATTGTAATATCTTATAAATTTAAATAAATATTTTGTCGAGGCATTTTTGTAATTTTATCTAATAGTGGTAAAAGTTTAACTTTACAAATGGTAGAATCTAGTAATAGGAGTTATGCCATTATATAAATTGCATTTTTATGATCAATTTTGACTATAAGAAGGTCAACATTTGAGTTTGTATGAAGAAGATATGTACGGTCTAAGATAGGGTTTTGAAGTAGGCTAGATGGCTCAAACGCCCAATAAATTAAATAGACACTTCCTACTCCATTTAGGAATCTAGAAATTATATGTGACAATTCATTTTTCCCATTTTCGATTTTTTATCTTCTTCACCATTATTCCTCTCTATACAATAAACTTCAATGCACCAATACTTTCTAATTTCTTCACCAAATCGCATGAAAATTATATAAAAATGACAAGTAAGATGAGGACTACACGTAGTCGAATTGAAGAGATTTTGGGATCACCTACTTTTTGTCGGTAGAGAAATTAGGTGGATTCTTTCTAAATAGAGGGATTCGATCATTGCTATATGAGATAAAATTGTCACTTTTCCTATAAAAAGATTAGGCTTTTATACTTTGGTTTTTGGTATAAAATTTGGGGTAATTTCGAATTTAATAATATTACGTCAGTCTTTAATTGATTTTAATTCAATGGTTAGGCAATATAGTATATACATATGTTATATTTGAAGATAATACAAAATGAAGAGTTTTGATGACTAAAAAAAGATATTGTGAGTTGTATAAAAGTATCGGGGAAATAAATATGCAAAATATATAAGATTCAACAATGGTCATTTTAGTGATTTAATGAAATTAGTTGATGATTTATACATGAACTAAATAATTAATACAAGGATTAGTAGAATATGTTGATTTATGTGAGGACCCGGAATTTTTTAGCCTTTAAAATCAGAATATTTAATTGATTTTCAATATTCAATAGAGTAATTTTAACTTGAATTACGAATACCACAATTTAATTGATAATTAAATTATTGAATTAAATAATTTGAAATTGGATAAAATATGAAATCTGAGATATAAAGCCTGTTAAAAATAATTTAAAGGCTTGTAAAATTTATATTGATAATAGTGAAGAGAATAGAAGTGTTAAAATTAAATTTAACAGTGATTTGTTCGGTTTTAAAATTTTATCGTTTAAAATTGAATTTAAAAATAGTCTTCCGAAACACGGTCTCGGAATTCGACGAAACTAGTTCCATTGGATCCGTAATATTGTATTATTATCGGATTTAAAATTTCGTAGTTTTTGGAGTTGTTATGTGAGCGTACGATTTATAAACGCGCTGAAAATTTAATTGATAATAATCTAGTGAAATTTAATTTAATTGGTCAAACTTCTTGTATACGCCATCTCATATTCGTTTTAACACGCTACCCTTATCCTCCATCGTACACTTCTCGTTCCTTCTTCTGAAGCCGAGCGAGTTCTTTTCCCCAAATCGATATCATCTCGTATAACAAGCCCTTATTCCTTCTTCAATTAATAGAAAACTTTCTTTGTCCTTCTTTTTAAAATAGCCGACATCCCTTCATTTCAAAAGTTTTGGTCTCCTCTGCGAATTACTGTGGCCTCCATCTTTCACGCTAATGTCTTTTCTTGTCCCCCATTCTTTCTTTAATATTGCAGACGTGTTCAAAGGAAATAAAAAGGCTTCTGCCGAAAGGAACGAATAAATACTATAAACTTTACACTCTGAAATCGTTCTAACCCAAAATAAAAAAATAAAAATGGGAGAAGCAGAGAGTGAAATCGACCCTCAAAACAGATTCACTTCGTCCCTTTTCTAGCTCGATCTCTGGGTAGGCCACGATTTTGATTTAAAGGCCGGTGCAAGGGAGAGAGCGAAAGTCGTGAAAGGGTTTTGAAATTTCTCGAAACTGCGGGTAGAGTCGAGGCGAGCAGGTTGAGTGCGATAATTAGGGTTCGGGTTTGAACGAACCTTGGGACTTCACCGTGGTTTCGATTGCTGTATCGACTTTGGGTGGAGGCGCGATGTTCGTGAAGAGTTGTGGTGCTCGGGATTGTGTCTGATGGAGGTCACGATCTTCGTTGGAGGTTCATAGAAATGGCCTTCGATTAGTGATGACTCAGGGGAAGCATTTGAGTGTACTGCGGTGATTTTAGGGGCATAGTGGTTTCGACCAAGCAGTGAGGTACTGCAGTTTTCGATTTTTTTTTATTTGAAAAATAAAATAAATGGATGATTATGCATTCACATGGGTCAGTAGATATATTTTGTCTACAAGCAGATAAAAAAAAGAATATGAAAATATAATCACAGTAAGGTATAAAAATAATTCTGTTTTAATTTAATAAATATATATATATATTCACATACATAATTAAAACAGTAGATATATGTAAAGAGATAAGATTTGTGAAAATGGAGTTTTTTTAAGTGTTTGAGTTTATATAAAATTTGATTTTTAAAATTTGTATCGATTAGTTTATAAAATATATGTGGTTTCAAAAGAAAAGATAAATAAAGATACATGTTTAAACTTACTATTTTTAAATAATGTAATAAAGAAAGTTAGTTCAAAATTAAATTTGAATGGAAATTAAGGGTTCGATTTGTATTTCGAATGTTAATAAATCGTATAATGGTTTGTACAAGGTTAAAATCATGGAATAACAAGTTGAGATACGATGGATTGCAACGGAAAATCGAAGGTGAGTAAATCTCACTTAGTGAATTTAAATTTAAATTTAAATGATTAAATTTAAATAAGTGTTTGAATGGTTGAATTGGTTGATGTGATATCGGATGATATTTTGGAATTGGTATATTATATTGTGCTAACGTTGTGGATGCAGGGAAAAACAGGTTGGAGGGATCCAACTGGATCCCTCAACATTTATTTAAGTTATTTAATACCCTCTGTTGTGATTATTCCATATTCTATGATGAATATTATTGACAATTGGGATATTGGATGTTATGATTTACCTGAATATGTTCCGGTGCACTAATTTATCAAGATATATAAAATTGGATTTTGGAAATAAAATGAAGAGAATTTGTAGGTGAAATAATTATGGAAAATTTAAATAAATTAGGAATGGATTGGATTAGAATGAATTGAAAAAAAATAGAAGTATGTTAAATACTAATAAATAACTTCGAGTATGAAAAAAGGGTTTGAATAAACAGTAATTAAGGAATTGTAAAGTTATGTGAAATTAATTTAAACGAATAAAGAATCATTTTAAAACTTAAAGTTTTAAATTTATTTAAAGGATTAAGTAGTAAATTGAGAAATCTAAATTGGTATTTCAATTAAAAGTATTTTAAATCATAATTAAGGGATAAAATCTTGAATTAAAGGATTTTGGAATAAATGAAGTAAATTGGAAATCAATTTGGAAATTGATTTAAGTGTTTGAAATTGGATATTTGGAAGACTAAATTCAAGGTAGGAATTTATTAAAGGAATGAGAAAAAATTGTTTAAAAGTAAATAGTGATTTTTTTTAAAGGTTGTGAAGAGAAGTATATTTCTCTGGATAGCCAAATACGTTTTCAAAGTAAGTATTTATTCATATCTATCACCGTAGTAATAATTTATAAATAGGGACTTAGTAATTCTGTCTTAAAGGTGAAAACTTAGTTTATATTTATAAAGTAACCTTATTTTCAAATATTCATATAGTATATATATTTTTAATCAATTATTGAAGTAGTTTCAATTTAATTATTTTAAAGTAAACTCTAAAGTAAGAAATTTGTTAATCTATTATAGTAATAATTATTTTAAGAATGATTTAGTATTTTTTTTAAAGAAGAAAATCTAGTTATATTTATAAAGTAAACTTATTTTAAATTGTTTCTAAAGTATTATTTTAAATTAAATACTAAAGTAAAATTTTCTAAATTAAATATTAAACATACTTTAAAATTAAAGAGTTTTGAAATTATTTTAAAAATTTATCTTGTGCTTGGTGATTTCAATGGAAATAGAAATATTTGGAATTTATTCCGAGAAAGGAAAATAGTTTGAAAACTGTTTTCAAAGGGGTTTGAAAGTGAAAATATATCTTGTAAAGATATTTGGAGATAAATAAATAATTTGGAAAATTAATTATTGGTTGATGGTTGTTTGTGAATATTAATTGATAGTTAAATCACCGACTATCAATATTGGCCAAATGCGCTGATCGTTTCGAAGAGACCGGGATCGAGATTTATTTCTCGAAAACCACCTCGATCCGGTTTGTACGTTTTCATGAAAAACGATTATGGATTCGAAGATGGAGCAGTGAAGTGCAAGGGCTAGTCGCTACTAATCCTGAGGATATTTCCAAAATGGATGTAGTAGGAATAGTGCCTTTGGTTCAGTTCGAACCCGGGACGGACTTGTATGGATGAATGCTTGTGAAACATCGTCAGGTGGACGATGGACATTCTAAGGGATATGTTCTATAAAGGTAACACTTAGCCTCAAGCCTCATCAAATGGGAATGGCTGAAAATCAGGGGTTATGCAGCAATGCTTCGTGGGTAGCCCCCACTGGAGGGTGAGGTCATCCCTGTCTAGATGTCCCTTTTATTTCGGCTTAGTGGGCGGTTGCTGATCCCAACCGCGAGGTGATCTTGCTCGGGACTGTCCAGTAAGGGATGGTTCCGGTCTTGTGTTGCAGGGGATTTAGGGTGGCTCCTTGGTACGCTGATCTAGACCAGGTACTGTGACAGGTGGTACCCCAGTGCCTAGCCATTAGTTGGAATCCATTTTCCGTACGCGCCCGTACGGTTTTGATTGTGCCCAACTATTGCTGAAACGTGAGATGCAAAATTTCAGCTAGATTCTATTTTACTTACTATAGACACTATTATAATATCAGAGGACTTTAATAAAAATGTTTTAGCTATCGTAAGGTAAAAACCCAACATGTTTATTTATGGCGTGGTCTTACGAGATGCTTTTGTTTTTCAAAGGATTTTTGAAACTTTAATAATCAATTGGGTGTGATTTTCTCACGCTGGTATTCCAGACTGACTCGGGTTTCATTTAACTGTAATGCTTGGGTCAGACCGAGTATTATAGGATACATGATATGATGCTGTTGAGCTCAGGAAACGAGCAAGATGATGACACGTACTTCCGTACTTGTTTATATATGTATATTCCGCTGTGTTGAGTTATTGTGTATCCATTGTATGATATTGATGTTGAGCTGTGATTGATGTACTCTGATGATGTAAAATATAAACGGAGATATTTGATTTTGAGTAAAGACCATTTATTAACTATTATATTTTATTCCGCTACGTGGGTTAGATTCTGTTGTTTATTTCTATTCTCTTCTTCTACCTCTTCTTCTTAAACCCTAATGGTTCGTATTTCTATACAACTTAGAGTTGTTTAGGTAGAATAGTGATAACTCAAGGGGTACGGATTTGTGGGTCGTTACAGTTGGTATCAGAGCTTAGGTTGGTGATAACCTTGGCTCTGGTGGGAATTACTCATTTAAATTAGATTCCCTAGTACTCTAGAATGAGTTTGAGCGTATTAATAGATATGAGCGCGTATTTGTTAGTGAATATAAATTGTTTTAATATTGTGTTGATCGGTTTACTGAGTGGCATATGAACCTTCGTCGGCACAGTCTGGACAACTGTATCGAAAGGGTTTCTAAACACTTGAATAGAGCAATCGACACGGTATTGTTTTAAATATGGGTAAATGAAATAATTTTACCCAAAAAACGTATTTTGATATAAAGAAAGTTTTTGTAAATTATTTTAGCTAATATATGGTTGCATGGATGTTAGGAATGATAATACTAAATTATTATCATTGTTGAATAAAAATTTAACTGCAAATTAAAAACATAACAAATGATTAAGGAAAATAGATTCATTTATATAAAAAACAAATATATGTATAAATATAAAATGACAACATGATTTACGGATTGAAATACAATCAAATGGAAATTTGAATAAGTATAAACTGTACAAATGAATTATAGTTAAAATTGATTTAAGCATGGTTTGGAAATTTAAATCCCGGAGATTTGGAAGTATTTGAAGATAAATAATAGTATTATTATTTTGGAAGTATTTCTGAAAGGAAATTGTTTTAAATGGATTTTGAAAGTGGTATAGCATTGAAACCACTTGGATTATTGGGAAATAATTCTGATGATGACGGCCGCATCATCAGTATTCATTTTCGAATTTCTACGTGAAGAATTGCTACCAAATTGATTTGTTTAGAAAAGCAAGTTGTTTTTGAAAATTTCAAAGGAAATTTGTTGGGAATAAACCAAGAATGGTATGATTTGTGAGAAATGTGATTTGAGATGTTGAAGATTTCAAAATGATTTGAAACCAAAGCCGGGGGTTTAAAAATCCTGAAGAGATAGTTCTCAGCTTATAAATTGAGATGATTTTTTTTTTAAATCAGGAAGGAAATATAAGCTTTGAATGTTGAAATTTAAATTTAAAGTGAAAAGTTAAAAATGAAATAAGCTTGGATTGAGGAAATAAAATTTAACTGGATTGAAATTAGTTGGATAGGCTGAGAAATAATATCCAGTAGTATTCAAATAAAGTTGAAATCGAATTGAGTTATATAAATCTGAGCTTAAATAAAATTGAATTGAAGTAAAAGTTCAGCGAGTTATTAAATGAAATTGGATTCTTATTTTAATGGGTAAGAAATAAGTTAGATAAGAAATAAATTGGTTAATGATTAGATTGGAATAAATAAATTAGAATAACTTATAAAAGAATTAACAATGCATGGAATAAAAATAAGCTTGAGATATAAATAAGCATAAGGCTTGAATTAAAAATAAAAGAGGAATATATTTAAGCCTAGAATGATTGTAATTGTATAAAATAATAATTTGTGACTTATAAAATTGAAAATGGAATACAAAGCCCAAAATTAATATTTGATGAATTGGAAAATGGAAAGAAAATCCAAACTTGAATTATTAAATAAAATTGAACTAAGAAAATAAAATGAAGTGGTATTTGGAATTAAAAATGAAGTATTGAACTATAAATAGGGAAGAACTAATTTGTTAATAAATTAGTTAATGAAATGTGTAAATGGGACCTATTATAGTTAAATAAAGCTGAATTGTGAGTTTATGATGAAACTGGAAAATAAAACTCAAGTTATGAATCAAAATTCGACCTGGATTGTTAGTGAAGTAAATGAGATTGAATTGTGAGTTCATAACAGTGAATGGTAATTTGAAAATGGATAGTGGAATCAGAACTTGAGTTATAAATTAAAATTCAACTTGAAGTGTTAACAAATTAAAAAAATTGGAAATATATCGAATAAAAATGAAATTTGATTAAAATAGTGATGGTTTGAGTTGCGAATAAAATCCAAATAAGTGGAAATAAATTGGAAATGGTAATGTAACCAATTGAATGAGTTAAATCTGAAAAGTTAAATTCTATAATAACTAATTAAATGAAATTGCAGATTTAAAATGAGATAGAATTAAGTTGAATAGAAAGAAAAGTAATTTTTCTCGTAAGATGAAATGAGCTTAAGTATAAAATTGAAGTAAATTAACTTAAGCTAATCGATAGAGGACAATTGAATTTAATTTAACTTTAACTAAGCTTAATGATATTGGATTGGATCTAAATCAAGTGAAACTAAATTTGGATCGAAATAGAATTTGGTGAGTTGTAAATAATATTTAAGAAAATGAAAATTCATAATGGATTTAGTAGATAAACTAATTATATTGAATGTTTTCAAGTTAATAGAATGGTTTTAAATGAATGCGGATAAGAAATGAATCGCAAATGAATAGATTGTGAATAAAAGATTGAAATGAAATGTGTCGAGCTAAATAAATGGTCGTGAATGAATTAAAATAAAAAGGAAATTTAATTGGTAATGAAGATGAACCACCGTTGTTAATGGTTTTGAATGAACTAGTTTGGTTAATAAAATAAAATGTAAGTGAATGGATTCAACTTTAAATGCAATGAAAATGAGAATATACGGATTGTGAATAAATTCGAAATGGAATAGAATTAAGTGTAAGTTGAGTCGGAGTCAATTTCAATTGATGATAAAACTCAAGTGCTTATTTATTCACATATACCTCGTCAAATTGCAAAGAGTAAATTGTTATTGAATGTAAATGGAAGTTATTAAAATGCCTTGGATGGATAGGAGTAAAATAAATTGGTTTTGAAAGCAATTGAATTAAATATGAGTTCAGTTTGCTTAAAAATAAATTAAATGTAAGCAATTGAGTTTTAAACCATTCAAATTGAATGAAAATGGTATAAATTAATTGAAACAGTTGAATTAGCATGGAAACTATATAAATTGCTTACAGAAAAATGTTTGGTGTGAATTTCTTTTAAAATTCATATGTTTTAACCATTGCAACTAAGTGAAATATAGTTAAACTGCATATATTTGGCACTTACATGTTTAAATTGAGTAAGTACAGGTACCTGGGAGCCGTGTGGCTGGATTTGGTTGTGCTATTTGCTAAAAATAATAAGCCGCTTGCTTAAAATGCTAAATAAGGTACGCCTACGCAATAAAATAGGAAATATGAACTGTTTTTGGTTTTTCCGACCGGGTGGGTCGATGTATATATATTTATATCTTTTGTCAAATTGCAAAAGCTCCTCCGTACAAAGGGGACTCTGCCAAAAAATTTCAAAAATTTTGGGAGTTAGAAATTTTTTTTTGGAATTTTTGGTTAAAGACAAATGTTTTAAAATCAGAATTTGAAATAGGTTAGTAAGTGGAACTAATTAAAATAACGACATGAATTAGTAATAAATGACAAATAAAATTTATATACTCAGAGTTAAAGATAAATTGAATTCATATGGAAATGAAAGAATCAATGTGAATAGGAACAGATATAAACCAAAGTGGAAGATGAAATAAATATAAGGAACACGTAAATGCTTATACTAACTTAAGAAGGGAATGGTGAATTCTTGATTGGGAAGTGATACTGCAAATATAATCTAAGTTAATGTTTGAATGAATAAATACTGACATTTTGTAATAAAGTGATATGATGTTTTGGGAATATTGCGATTGGATATTAGTACTAAGCAGGATATGCAGGTAATATAAAGGGAAAAGAGAATTTGATTGATTTCAGAAAAATAAATTTGAAATGCTCGACAAAAAGGTACGTGTTCAAATTTCTGTGAAATTTGATTGGGTTTTTGGATTGAGCCACTTGGCGTTTTGTTTTCTTTTTGGTTTTGGGAGGCCGTAGAGCCATTTTGTAGTTGTACCGAGCTAGCCGCGCAAAGGAGACGCTGGCGAAATTTTTCGAAAATTTAGGGAGTTAGAAAAATTTTGAGAAAATTCTGATAATTCAAAATTTAGTTTTGAATTATTAGTTGAATAGTTGAACAAGTAAGTTATTTGAAAACTATAGAAGGTTTTGGAAAAAATTTTAGAAAGTTGATAAGAATAATAATGAGTCTTTTATAAAAGATAGTTGGTAAGAAATTGAATTGTTAGAAACTATTTAGTTTAGCGAAATAATAAACGGGAATTGGACCATTCTTCCTAACTAGTAATTTCGGGGATGAAATTCTTTTAAGGGGGAAGGAATGTGACGACCCGGAATTTTTAAGCCTTTAAAATCGGAATATTTAATTGATTTTCAATATTCAATAGAGTAATTTTAACTTGAATTACGAATACCACAATTTAATTGATAATTAAATTATTGAATTAAATAATTTGAAATTGGATAAAATATGAAATCTGAGATATATAGCCTGTTAAAAATAATTTAAAGGCTTGTAAAATTTAAATTGATAATAGTGAAGAGAATAGAAGTGTTAAAATTAAATTTAACAGTGATTTGTTCAGTTTTAAAATTTTATCGTTTAAAATTGAATTTAAAAATAGTCTTCCGAAACATGGTCTTGGAATTCGACGAAACTAGTTCCATTGGATCCGTAATATTGTATTATTATCGGATTTCAAATTTCGTAGTTTTTGGAGTTGTTATGTGAGCGTACAATTTATAAACGCGCTGAAAATTTAATTGATAATAATCTAGTGAAATTTAATTTAATTGGTCAAACTTCTTGTATACGCAATCTCATATTCGTTTTAACATGCTACCCTTATCCTCCATCGTACACTTCTCGTTCCTTCTTCTAAAGCCGAGCGAGTTCTTTTTCCCCAAATAGATATCATCTCGTATAACAAGCCCTTATTCCTTCTTCAATTAATAGAAAACTTTCTTTGTCCTTCTTTTTAAAACAGCCGACATCCCTTCATTTCAAAAGTTTTGGTCTCGTCTGCGAATTACTGTGGCCTCCATCTTTCACGCTAATGTCTTTTCTTGTTCCCCATTCTTTCTTTAATACTGCAGACGTGTTCAAAGGAAATAAAAAGGCTTCTGCCGAAAGGGACGAATAAATAAATACTATAAACTTTACACTCTGAAATCGTTCTAACCCAAAAAGAAAAAAAATAGAAATGGGAGAAGCCAGAGAGTGAAATCGACCCTCAAAATAGATTCACTTCGTCCCTTTTCTTGCTCGATCTCTGGGTAGGCCACGATTTCGATTTAAAGGCCGGTGCAAGGGAGAGAGCGAAAGTCGTGAAAGGGTTTTGAAATTTCTCGAAACTGCGGGCAGAGTCAAGGCGAGCAGGTTGAGTGCGATAATTAGGGTTCGGGTTTGAACGAACCTTGGGACTTCACCGTGGTTTCGATTGCTGTATCGACTTTGGGTGGAGGCGCGATGTTCGTGAAGAGTTGTGGTGCTCGGGATTGTGTCTGATGGAGGTCACGATCTTCGTTGGAGGTTTATCGAAATGGCCTTCGATTAGTGATGACTCAGGGGAAGCATTTGAGTGTACTGCTGTGATTTTGGGGGCATAGTGGTTTCGACCAAGCAGTGAGGTATTACAGTTTTCGATTTTTTTTTATTTATTTGAAAAAATAAAATAAATGGATGATTATGCATTCACATGGGTCAGTAGATATATTTTGTATACAAGCAGAAAAAAAGAATATGAAAATATAATCACAGTAAGGGATAAAAATAATTCTGTTTTAATTTAATATATATATATATATATATATATATATATATTCACATACATATTTAAAACAGTAGATATATGTAAAGAGATAAGATTTGTGAAAATGGAGTTTTTTTTAAGTGTTTGAGTTTATATAAAATTTGATTTTTAAAATCTGTATCGATTAGTTTATAAAATATATGTGGTTTCAAAAGAAAAGATAAATAAAGATACATGTTTAAACTTACTATTTTTAAATAATGTAATAAAGAAAGTTAGTTCAAAATTAAATTTGAATGAAAATTAAGGGTTCGATTTATATTTCGAATATTAATAAATCATATAATGGTTTGTACAAGGTTAAAATCATGGAATAACAAGTTGAGATACGATGGATTGCAACGGAAAATCGAAGGTGAGTAAATCTCACTCATTGAATTTAAATTTAAATTTAAATGATCAAATTCAAATAAGTGTTTGAATGGTTGAATTGGTTGATGTGATATGGGATGATATTTTGGAATTGGCAAATTATATTGTGCGAATGTTGTGGATGCAGGGAAAAACAGGTTGGAGGGATCCAACTGGATCCCTCAACATTTATTTAAATTATTTAATACCCTCTATTGTGATCATTCCATATTCTGTGATGAATATTATTGACAATTGGGATATTGGATATTATGGTTTACCTGAATATGTTCCGGTGCACTAATTTATCAAGATATATAAAATTGGATTTTGGAAATAAAATGAAGAGAATTTGTAAGTGAAATAATTATGGAAAATTTAAATAAATTAGGAATGGATTGGATTAGAATGAATTGAAAAAATAGAAGCATGTTAAATACTAATAAATAACTTCGAGTATGAAAAGAAAGGGTTTGAATAAACAGTAATTAAGGAATTGTAAAGTTATGTGAAATTAATTTAAATGAATAAAGAATCATTTTAAAACTTAAATTTTTAAATTTATTTAAAGGATTAAGAAGTAAATTGAGAAATCTAAATTGATATTTCAATTAAAAGTATTTTAAAATCATAATTAAGGGATAAAATCTTGAATTAAAGGATTTTGGAATAAATGAAGTAAATTGGAAATCAATTTGGAAATTGATTTAAGAGTTTGAAATTGGCTATTTGGAAGAATATATTCAAGGTAGGAATTTATTAAAGGAATGGGAAAAAATTGTTTAAAAGTAAGTAGTGATTTTTTTTTAAAGGTTGTGAAGAGAAGTATATTTCTCTGGATAGCCAAGTACGTTTTCAAAGTAAGTATTTATTCAAATCTATCACCGTAGTAATAATTTATAAAAAGGGACTTAGTAATTCTATCTTAAAGGTGAAAACCTAGTTTATATTTATAAAGTAACCTTATTTTCAAATATTCATATAGTATATATTTTTAATCAATTATTGAAGTAGTTTCAATTTAATTATTTTAAAGTAAACTCTAAAGTAAGAAATTTGTTAATCTATTATAGTAATAATTATTTTAAGAATGATTTAGTATTTTGTTTAAAGAAGAAAATCTAGTTATATTTATAAAGTAAACTTATTTTAAATTGTTTCTAAAGTATTATTTTAAATTAAATACTAAAGTAAAGTTTTCTAAATTAAATATTAAACATACTTTACAATTAAAGTGTTTTTAAATTATTTTAAAAATCTAAAATCTTGTGCTTGGTGATTTCAATGGAAATAGAAATATTTGGAATTTATTCCGAGAAAGGAAAATAGTTTGAAAACTGTTTTCAAAGGGGTTTGAAAGTGAAAATATATCTTGTAAAGATATTTGGAGATAAATAAATAATTTGGAAAATTAATTATTGGTTGATGGTTGTTTGTGAATATTAATTGATAGTTAAATCACCGACTATCAATATTGGCCAAATGTGCTAATCGTTTCGAAGAGACTGAGATCGAGATTTATTTCTCGAAAACCACTTCGATCCGGTTTGTACGTTTTCGTGAAAAACGATTATGGATTCGAAGATGGAGCAGTGAAGTGCAAGGGCTAGTCGCTACTAATCCTGAGGATATTTCCAAATTGGATGTAGTAGGAATAGTGCCTTTGGTTCAGTTCGAACTCGGGACGGACTTGTATGGATGAATGCTTGTGAAACATCGTCAGGTGGACGATGGGCATTCTAAGGGATATGTTCTATAAAGCTAACGCTTAGCCTCAAGCCTCATCAAATGGGAATGGATGAAAATCAGGGGTTATGCAGCAAGGCTTCGTGGGTAGCCCCCACTGGAGGGTGAGGTCATCCCTGTCTAGATGTCCCTTTTATTTCGGCTTAGTGGGCGGTTGCTGATCCCAACCGCGAGGTGATCTTTCTCGGGACTGTCCAGTAAGGGATGGTTCCGGTCTTGTGTTGTAGGGGAGTTAGGGTGGCTCCTCGGTACGCTGATCTAGACCAGGTACTGTGACAGGTGGTACCCCGGTGCCTAGCCATTAGTTGGAATCCATTTTCCCTACGCGCCCGTAAGGTTTTGATTGTGCCCAACTATTGCTGAAACGTAAGATGCAAGCATTTCAGCTAAATTCTATTTTACTTTCTATAGACACTATTATAATATCAGAGGACTTTAATAAAAATGTTTTAGCTATCGTAAGGTAAAAACCCGACATGTTTATTTGTGGCGTGGTCTTACGAGATGCTTTTGTTTTTCAAAGGATTTTTGAAACTTTAATAATCAATTGGGTGTGATTTTCTCACGCTGGTATTCCAGACTGACTCGGGTGTTATTTAACTGTAATGCTTGGGTCAGACCGAGTATTATAGGATACAGGATATGATGCTGTGGAGCTCAGGAAACGAGCAAGATGACGGCACGTACTTCCGTACTTGTTTATATATGTATATTCCACTGTGTTGAGTTATTGTGTATCCATTGTATGATTTTGATGTTGAGCTGTGATTGATGTACTCTGATGATGTAATATATAAACGGAGATATTTGATTTTGAGTAAAGACCATTTATTATCTATTATATTTTATTCCGCTGCGAGGGTTAGATTCTGTTGTTGATTTCTATTCTCTTCTTCTACCTCTTCTTCGTAAACCCTAATGGTTCGTATTTCTGTACAACTTGAGTTGTTTAGGTAGAATAGTGATAACTCAAGGGGTACGGATTTACGAGTCGTTACAATTAATTAATTGAAACTAGTATATAAACAACATTAGATAATGTGAAATGATTATATACATAATGTAATGTTAAAAGATTGTATAATAATGTGGTAATGAGTAATAATTGAAGTATAGAAGATTAAATTGGAATAAAGAAGAAATAGAGAGATCAGAACCAAATTTATAATACTGGTACTATGTATTTTTTGAAAACACACAGCCACCGGTCGACCGTGGTCATTGCCTATGCTAGAACGAACCTAGACCTAGGCATGGAGAAATCAAATAGGGAAAGTGCATTAGGATCGGGTTCGTGTGAATCTTGGTCTATACTAGCGATGAATGACTTGATTGACCTCGGCATGACGAGATGTGTATGGTATTGGATGCATGGATGAAATAGTTGTTATTCGACAATTGCATCATATGATGTTCGATGTTAGTTGCTCCTATGGCATGACAATGGCGTCATGAGTCATACATATTTAATATGTGGGTCATGAGAAATGAAGACGTTCATATGCAGGTTTACACAATTTTGCAAATACACCTACAACTAATAACCATTGGTTGAAGGAGCAGTGAGCGTAGGACAGAGTTTACCGTATCATTGTTATATAGTGTACAGTTGAATGGGTCATGACCTTAATTATGTATTCAACCGTACATAAACTATGTTAGTATAACTCTATGGATGCAGGTGACATGGGTAAAGGTATGTTTACATGTGTGTTAGACAATAATGATGTTATATAAGTATTTTTTGTTATATTGAGTAGATTTGTTTCACTCAATTAGATGTGTGTCTGAACCCTCTCCATGTTTTCCTATTTCTCTACCATTGTTAGGTTCATGGGGTTGTACTGGTGTAAGTGACATTGAAGGTACAACGATGAAGACGTTACATCTATATATATTGTATAGATTAACATCTAACATTGATAGTGTATGGAATGTTGGATTGGTATTGTATGAATATATTACTATTTGGTTTGAATATATGGATATTTGACATTATATACTATTCCTCTCGTTGTGAGTATTTAATCGTCTAGTTAGAGTATTACTCTATTTATCTTTATCATCAACCGAAAAATCCATCATTTCTAACTTCCATGGTTTGACTGTAGATCCTGGCATTAAATTGGAGGGTCCAAAACGACAGGTTGTTAGATTTGGCATCAGAGAAAAACTTACCCTAATTTAAGGACTAGGTTATATTTGTATTTTCTTAAACGTTTATTTATAAATTAGGCATATATGATACATTATTTACTATTCTAGTTATGTTAACTATTTATTGGGAAGTTGCTAATGAATCCCATTTGCTATATAGCCGACAGTGAGTAACAAACTGAGATAGAAGTTGGAATAGAGAGTAATACAAGTAGAGTTGAAAGCAGAAGTGGTAATAGCACTTGAGTTGATACTATGAATATTCCTGGAGTGAATGTTCATATTGGTTCTCCAATATCTACAAGTGATAAGGAAAACCAATGTTAATACCATAATACCTACACTGATGGAAAAAGGAGTGGTTCATGTCTAACCACCACCAGCTATGGATTTTCCAATGGTGTGCAGAGATTTCTCGAATTTCAGTGGTAAGCCTATGTTGGAATCGAGCCTTATATGAACGTGGAGAAGGTTGGGAATTTGAAGAAGATCTTTATTTTTCTTGGTTTGAGTGATATTACAATAATGCAGTTGGCTTCCTAGAATTACAAGGAGAAGCGACGAATTGGTGGGAGATTGTTACTTCAAAAGTAAGTGGAAAGGATATTTCAGGGGCACGGTTTAAGTTTGAGATTAATTTTATCACGGTGGCCGAGAAAATAATTATATTTGAGAAGTTTACTCTTCCAAAAGAAGGAGACTTGTCTGTTGAAGGATATATAAACCGGCCCAACGCATTTGTAAGTTTAGGGTTTGATTTGATTAATACCCTAGATAAAAAGGTGATGAAGCATTCAAAGGATTGAATTCCTTGCCTAAAAATTTGGCACTCAATCGAATTCCCTATGGTGCTACACTCGAAGATTTAGTGGGGGCAGCTTTCTTGAATTGTACAAATGGAGAGATGGTTAATTAAGAATCGGCCCAAGAAGGAGGTCAATCTACAATAGTGAAAACGTAAAGGAAATGGACCTCACGGAGGATAGGAAAAGAAGCAGACTTTAACGGCTAACATTTTAGTATATTAGTAGGGACATAAAAATTTGTTTACAAAATAAAATGACTTTAAAATGAGATAAAACTTGGGTAACATGTTGTTTTGACATTTTCGGACATTGCAATACATAACGGACATTTTCAGCCCTAAAAACTTATACTGATCATAAACTTTCATAGGAGTTGAATATGGACCTTATTCCTGTTCCAAATGAAAGATTTAATAGTTTCCCTTTCCATAAAGTGTCATAGTAGTGATTTGGCTCATTTATTTGAGAGATATTTCATTTTTAAACTTAAGAAGATTTTTTTTACTAAGGCCCAATAACCCAGTTTTAGGCCTAGCTACATAATTTCAGGAATTGTGCTAATCATAAGGTTAGAGTGGCCACCAAAACATAATTCCATCCCAAAACTATCCTAAACAACCATTATTGAATTCTCTATCACAACCAATCCTAAAATTTACTATTTTGGGTTAACCTAGGAGATTAAGAAAGGAAAGATAAAGTAAACTAATAGAGGCCATCATATCATCAATTTGAAGGGGATATTCATTTTCCATTACTACTTAAATCAAATTGGATCAAATTATGTCTGATTTGATTGATTTTCTATCCATAATTGAGTGCTTTAAAGCCTTTTACTACATATGGAGTTACGTCTGTTTAAAAAGTGTTTTGGATCCATTATTAAAATTAAACCTGTAAATTATAAATTTGACCTAATTTGAAAACAAGTTTCAAAATTTGTTTTTAATGATTTTCAATGATTTAATTCAAATTTCTAGATGATATATGCCAATGTATGCACTTTAAGTGTATGATGTAATGCTTGTATGAATTGTTTGGTTTGACATGATGATGTTCGTTATATACCGTGTTTACACATTTGTTTGTATTTATGTATAATAGCATAGAGGTTGAGGGATTTGGATGAGAGAAGTTAATTTTATGGAAGGAAAGCTACTGAGTGTGTATGAAGTGGACTCTTAAGAGAAGTCCTTTGCATGAGAGAATAATGCTCGGATCATGGAATGACTAAATGTATTTACATTGAAATAGAGCCGGTCAATGTAGTTTGGAGGATGCACGATGATTAAGGTAAAGGAATTAGAGAGGGATTGATGGCTAAAGCAAAGATGACAAAGACTTAAGCTAAATTTAGGTAAGTTATTAATTAGCACCAATCTATAGGAATCAGTACCGATACATGCTACTATAAAGACTTAGCAATAATTTGGGTTATAAAGCATGAAGGGTGGATCACAAGGAAAAAATATGGAAACTTTGCTAAAGTGTACGAATCGACACTGATCAATTAGGATGATCAGTTTTGGGCATTTAGAGCTTGGGGAGAAAGAGAAGCTAATTTTGGCTAAGAAAATGAACCGCTACTAATCCATGATGGATCAGTACAGGTCCATGTTATAGTAACACATTGATGTGGAATTTTGTGAGGATCTGGTTGAAGCAATGCAGAAGCACTTGGTGTTGTTCTGGCAGGCAAGTTCTACTTTGAGGCGACTTGTAGGGGGAACAATATGTATGGCTACTATAGTTATCTAGTTGGGTAGAGGTATTGATGTGCATGTCTTGGAGCTGAATTACCTTAGGGGAGACCTTTCTCTAGGTATGGATGCTTACCAACGAGCAGTTGCTAGTGAAAAGTCTGAGTGTGACTTAACATGCTTGACCTGTCCTATACCGAGTAAGGTTGCTTACTAGCGAGTGGCACAAGTAACATGTCTAATGTAACATTTGATATCTTATTAATATAATAACATTTATTTTGGATTTTTAGTTTGGAATTATTTATAAATAGATGAATTTTTGCAATTTCGAAATGAAAGAATTTCAATTTCAATGGGATTTAGATAATGAAAAATATTTTTATTTGTTAAAAAATTGAAATAATTAATAAATGGGATTAGAAAATAAATTTGGAAACTTTATTTAATTTAATTAAAAACTATGACTATTGGAATTTATTATAAAAATAATGATTTAAAATTCAAATTTGAAATTTGAGTTGTATTATAATATCCGAAAGTTGGTTGGAATTTTATTTTGGTAAAATAAATTATTTTATGAAAATTTGGAATATTTTCAAGAATAAAACATATATTTTAATTTTGTCAAAGACTAAAAGGCGGTACTTTAATAAAGGAAAAATCATTTTGAAAATAAGATGAAATCTTGATAAATGTCTTGGATGGATTTCTAAATTGATAAAATGTCATGGGTTGATTTTCAAAAAGGTTAAGTGGGTTAGAATAAACTTTTGGGGTATTACTTTAGAAAAAATCAAAAAAAGTTTAAAGAAAATAATTCTTAGGCCTATACACTCCCCGCCTCCTTCTTTATTCTTTATCCTTATCTTCAAAACTCAGCCACTTTATTTCCTCCCTCCCCTAATTCACACACATTAGAAAATGAAAAAAAAATCGCAAATTTAAGAGGCTTAGGTGCCTCGACTTGCAGAGGTTGACGATGCAAGGCGGAGCAAGGTCGGCTAGGTGTATGTATGGGTTCAACCATAAGGTCAAGGACAAATGACGATGAGAGTGGTTGACACGCGATGGAGTAGGCAAGATGACTTTTTCTGGTGGTAAGGGTGATGTCGATTAGGGCTTTGACATAGTGAATTTTTGGGACTAGTTCCATATTTCATATTATCGCCGTTCATAATTAGTGTAATTTGAATCTCTTTACTTTTGATTTATTTACATCATAGTAAATTATTTCACTTAGTGAAATCTGTAATTTTACCATTTAATTTTATTTATTTATATGGTCATCGTTTTAATTTCGGTACACGCAAATTTAAATATGATTATAAAGCCGATATCATTTGAATGGGAAAAAAATTAGATGGTGTGCTTTGAATTGATCATTTGAAATATTAATAAAAGTTCATGATGCATAAATGAAATGATAAGCTTATATTGATTGAATATATTATCGATGTAGATTGAAACTAAATGCTGGATAATCGAGCCAATTGATGAATGTTAGAAAAACGTTGAATTTGGTAGTTCAACTAATTATAACTTAGAGGGAATTAGAGAAAAGGACAAACTCTTAGAAAAATTTAGGTTGAAGGATACCAAGTCTAATTTTTAGACTGAAGGACAAATGCTAGTTATAATTAGCATTATATTCAACTTTTACACTATACAAAATGCTAGTTATATCTAGCATTATATTTAGTTAGTTATAACTAGCATTGTCCTCCAGCCTAAAAAACAAATTTGTTTTCCTTCAACCTAAATTTTTTTCTAAGTTTGTCCTTGTGCTTATTTTCCTGTATAACATATTTATGTCGAATGTACATCAAATTTAAATGTCAAAAGAAATATTTTTGTTTCAAAATAATTATAAAACTTTTATTTTGAGTTAAAATTATTTGAGAATGAAAAATATTAATTTTTATGATATATGTGAATTGTTTTTTTAAGTTAAGTCGAATGCTTGAATGGTTAGCTGTTAAATAGCTTGATTGGTTGAACAATATGTATGATATTATGTTATTGACTGCATTGGATGCTAAAAATTAGTTGCATTAGATGATGGGAATTGATATTTCATTAGTTAAGCAGAATAACTATTCTGTTTAGAAATGATTTTTGGTTATTCTCGAATATTTTTTGCTTATAAATTCGTGAATATAAAGTGTTTATTTATAGTATTATGGAACTGTTAAATAGAGTTAATATTGACAACTAAGCATAACACTATTTTTGTGGTCAAGAAAAAATCAAACACCGTTCTGCTAAAATTCTGTCACACCCAACAACTTTGTTAAATTATAGAAAAATATTTTAAGTATTAAAATTGGGTTTTCATTATTGCTATTATGATTAAGTTGAAATTATAGAAATCAGAAAATATTAACCAATTTGGTAAAATAAAGTTATTTGTGGAAAATAAACTAAAGATATTTGGATAATGTTTCAACTATTGAAAACTTCCCAATTTGAAAGAGATAAAATTATGATTTTTTTATTTCCCCATTTGGAAATAGGTTTAATGATTTTATCCTTTTGAAAGGGATTGCTACTTATTCTACAAACCATTTGGATATTTGCTATTTTGGTCTATATATAGGGTTGAAATAAAGGATTCCTTCCTTGGGTGTCAATCAGATGATTTAATATGATAAGCATTTACCAAACGAGAATATGTAATTTATATTTGGTTTGGTGAAACAGTTTATATTTTGAAATCTGGTTTTTGGTGGAATTGTTGAATATTGCAAAACTGGTTTTGATGATGGGAAAAGTAGCATTATAAATAAATAAAAGGGAAATGTTATTTTGCATAATATTTTGTAAAGATGTTTTAATTAAATTATATTTTGTAAGTAGACTTGAGAACTATATTGCAAAGATTGGTTTTCTACAAATTGGTAAATATTTTGATAAATTATTTGTATATAAAACCGGTATTTTGACATATTTTGTGAATTGGACCTCTGGTATATGATTTCCAAATATATGAGATTTTTGCGATTGAATTAGTTTAATGAAGGTAATATAGAAACTCGTTTTGAAATGATTTTGGAGAAATAATTTCGAAAGAAAAAGAATTTGGAAATCTTTTTTAATTAATTTTAATTATAAAGCTTATACAGAATTATTTATGGGTATAGAATATGGAGACAAAGATGTATTTATAATAGAGTAGGAGAATATAATTTATAACATTTTTAAACCTGAGACAGAAATCATGTTATTTTTGGAGCATGCTTACACTTATAGCCAGATTCTAGCTTAACTCAAGGGTTTGTTATTTGTTTAACAATTTTGGCTCAGACTGAGGTTGTTTTACAGGTTAGTATTATGAATGTATATGTTTTGTGGTCTATGACATCAAGATGGAGTCAATGCTGAAGATTGCTATTCACTTTACTTACATTGAGATTTCATTATATTGGCTGATGTAATGTTTTTATGTGATGGATTGTACGTATTAAATAATGTATCAAACCTTTGGATATGATATAAAATGCATCATTTTTATTCACTCCGATTCTATTAGTTTTGAAATTTTCGTTTATGCCTCTAATATTGTATGATTTTATTCGGGTAACTCGTATATGTTGCTTTATGTCGAGACAAAATGCATATTATTTCAAAAAAATTCAAGTATTATAGGTATCCATGTTGAGCCAAAGTAGCATGTATGAGAGATAACTCCTCTTGAGTCCTTTGCTCTAGGCTATTGGAAAGTGATTTCACTCTTTGATAATCTGGTCATTAGAACGAGGCATTGCATCTAAGGATGCTGACTAGTAGGGTAATTTGAGTGGTATTTCAATTAGACCAGCAACAACCATCACATCCTTAAGCCAAATTAGGAAAGGTAGGAGTTTTGATTGATGACTGTTATGGTAATCTTTACTGATGATAGGTACTATAAAGTAAAATACCCTTGCACCTTCGTGTGTGCTGAGATAGAGTAGCATATCCCCAGTTGTAGTTATTTAGCATGTGATGTTTATAAGTGCTAACTTGTTGGATGCAGGAGTGGATGATGTATGATTTATTCATACAATATTGATTTAATTCATGACATGTCGAGTGCATGTGTGTATGTTTCTTTAGGCTTATAGATCACTCATACCAAATTATTGTCTAATCCGTGGTGACTTACTCTACTTCTTATATTCTTGAGTACTCTTAAATGAGTGGATTGAGAGTCAAGTATGATGATAGCGCATGAAGCTATGTGGAGGAGGAGCAAGAGGCTTATACTACTCTTAAATGTGCTATTCTATAGAGCTATTACTACTTATGTCTGTTATGTAGTGCTTGCGAGCTATTATCACTTTTTATGTAAAGAGTTTATATTATGTAGTCATTGATGTATCCATGATGTATTGAATCATATATTTATTTTAGGATGCAGGACGTTATGAATCTTATTGCACTCTGATGCGTCTTATTTTTGTTCAAATGATCATACCAAATTCTCATATGTTTTATATTTATCTTTGATATTATATTTTGTCTTGTTAGTCCGTGAGATGATGGTTTGGATGAGAACAACCTAAGAGTAGATTATAAAATATAAATACTAACATTATAAGTTTAGATATATATGTATATGTAGGATTTAACCATGTAGGTACCAAGAATGAAGACTGTATAATATAGAAATTCAAGATATCGAGATAGAAGACTCAAGAGTATCAAGATTATCAAGAGTTCAAGATTTCAAGCATAAGTATTTTTATTAGGAATTTTTGTTAAAACTCATAGCAAAGCACTGGAATCTTAAAATCCAATTTATTCGTGGAATGGAATCCACTTCGAGCCTGTTAAAGTGATGGAACCCTAAGTAGGATGGAACCTACGAAAATCTAGTGGAACAGTGTTTTGTATCCACTAATTTTAATTCAAATGATTTTACAAAATTATCTTGTTTTCAAAATGATTTCAAAACTTTCCTTTTAAAAACATCAAAACCCACTATCCTGATTTTAAATAATTTTAGCCTCAAAATTATCTTTAATTTCAAAGTCAAATTACTCCTGATTTTGAACTATCTTTTTGAATTATATATTTAACTTTTATACTTAGATTTAAATATAAAATTATAGTTAATATCTGTATATATTATTCTCTATATTTACTTATGAATTTTAACTATAGTCAAATATATTTGTAAACTTTAAAATAGTTTTAATATAAAATAAAAGTTATTTTCAAAGAAAATCAAAACACCAAAAAATCCTTTGGGATGTCGATAGGCCAAGTACCCCGTGTCGACATTGTGTCAGTTGAATTCAAAATTTAAATTTCAAAATAAGTGTCTATTCGCCATAACTCTTCATCAATGGACATGGCTGTTGTTCTTCTATAAATAGGGGTTAGTTTCAACGAATTTTATATCAGATTTTCTGGTTTTTCACTCCTCTTCTTCTCCCACATTTCTTAATACATATTCTTACCATTACCCTGCCGAAATCAACATTGAATCGAACTCGATTACTTCTAGTTTGATTCTCTATCACTATCTCTACAAGGTTATCAGTGCTATTCAGAGTTATAGACTTCTTTGTAATCTACTAAGAGAGAAAAGGTGTGATTGTAGCCTTGGAAATCAATCGAGAGAGAAAAGGTGCGATTGTAGCCTTGGTAAATCAATTGGCTAAATTTGTGGCCCGGAAATCAAGTATCTCTACCCAGAGGATAGAAATTCTTGAGGGTGTAATTGTACAATTGCTTTTGAAAGGAAATCCATACTTGTGTTGCGGGACTGGATGTATGGTAACTCTGAACCAGTATAAAATCCGGTGTGTTCTTTTCTTTACTGCTTTTATTTTATTTCTGCATCTGTGTTTGTTTCTGTGATCATATCTGTGTTTGTATATTGCATACATCGGTGTCTAAATTAACATAAACTCAAAAGGATTTAGTAATTCTTGATTAATACTATTCACCCCCCTCTAGTGTTAAGCCTAGCCTTAAGATCCGTAATCCGCATTTCTCACAATTAGTATCAGAGCAAGGTTTTCAAAGTTTCATAATCTGATTTTTGAAAGAGTTTTTAAAATGGCTATATTTGTTAATACTAGTTTAGAAATATTCAAATTATTATTGTTTCTTGAGTCTGCATATAATCAATATTCAAATTCAAGTTGTCTACCAAGATTGTTTGATGTGCAGGAATCATGCTTTATGGGTGTTGAGGAATCAATCCACAACGGACAAATTATGCAGATCAGAAAGAACAAAGGATACTTGATAGTGAATGTTCTAGACACATGACTGGCAATCCAGATATATTGAATGATATAATATAAAAAGACGGAGAACTGGTTAACTTTGGAGACAATTCAAAAGGATATGTGATTGGCATCGGCAAAGTCGGTAATTCTGAAACTCCTACTATTACTAATGTTTTGCTAGTTAAGGATCTGAAACATAATCTGCTAAGTATAAGTCAACTGTGTGATAAAGGATATAAAATTAAATTTGAAAAAGATAAACGTCACATTGAAGATAATAATTCAACCATTATATTTGAGGGAGTCAGGAAAAAGAATATTTATATTCTTAGTATGAAAGTTTCAAATGATAACCTGTGTCTGTTGGCAAATACAAGTGACCCTTGGATTTGGCATAAGAGATTTGGGCATTTGAATTTCAAACTCTTATCAAGACTGTCAAAACATGATCTAGTAAGAGGTCTCCCTAAAATGAATTTTAAAGTAGATAGTTTATGTGATGCTTGTCAATTAGGAAAACTTAGAAAAAGATCCTTCAAGTTAAAAGATATGATTTCAACTTCAAAACCTCTTGAATTACTTCATCTTCATTTATTTGGTCCATCTCAAATTCTATCAATAAATCATAGTAAATATGTCTTTGTAATTGTAGATGATTATTCTAGATTTACATGGACAATATTTTTGAAACATAAAAGTGATACTTTTGAATGTTTTAAGACATTTTCAAAAAGAAATCAAAATCAATTTTCTCTAAAAATTATAACTATTCGAAGTGATCACGGTGGTGAATTTGAAAATGAAAAGTTTGAGGAATTCTGCAATAAAAAGGGAATAACACACAATTTTTCATTTCTGAGAACTCCACAATAAAATGGAGTAGTAGAACGTAAAAATAGGATGATTCAAGAGTGTGCGAAAAATATGCTTATGTATAGTAATTTACCAAAGAATTTTTAGGCAGAAGCAGTTGCTACCGCCTGTTATATTTTAAATAGAATTTTAATTAGACCTCTAACTGCTAAGACATCTTACGAACTTCTTTACTCAAAGAAACCTAAGGTATCTTATTTCAGAATTTTTAGAAGTAAATGCTTTATTTTAAATACAAAAGATATTTTAGACAAATTTGATCCTAAATCCGACAAAGGTATCTTTATCGAATACTCTAATAGAAGTAAAGCGTACAGAGTGTTTAATTTAAAAACTAATTCCATGAAGAAACAATGCATGTTTCATTTGATGAAAATTTTAAAATTTTTGAAGATACAAATTATGAAGAGGATTTAATCACTCAAAATCAAGAATCAATTGAAACTAATAATGAAATTAGTCATCTTAATAAAAGGATAAAACTTTTAAAAGATCATCCTATAGAAAATATACTGGAGATATGCAATCTGTTGTTAAAACTAGAAATCAACTAAGTCAAATGAGTAATGTAGCTTTTATATCAACTATTGAACCCAAAAATCCAAAAGAAGCATCAACTGATGATTCATTGATTTTGGCTATACATGAAGAATTAAATCAATTTACTAGAAATGACGTTTGGGAACTTGTTCCTAGACCATAAAATAAAAATATAATTGGAAATAAATGGGTTTATAAAATAAAATGAATGAACAAGGAGAGGTAGTTAGAAATAAAGCTCGATTAGTCGCTCAAGTTTATTGTCAAGAAGAAGAATAGACTTTGATGAAACCTTTGCTCCCGTAGCAAGATTAGAAGCCATTAGGATTCTACTTGCTTTCGTAAATCATAATAATTTTAAATTATTTCAAACGGATGTTAAAAGTGCCTTTTGAAATGGATTTGTAAAAGAAGAAGTATATGTTGAACAACCACCACTTTTTGAAAATGATAAATTACCAATCATGTTTACAAACTTAAGAAAGCATTATATAGTCAAAAACAAGCTCCTAGAGCCTGGTATGATAGACTAAGATCTTATTTATTGCAATCTAATGTTGAAATTGGCAAAGTAGATAATACTCTTTTTATTAAAATAAATAAAAATGATATTCAACTAGTACAAGTTTACGTATATGATATCATTTTTGGTTCAACGAATTTTGAAATGAATAAAGAATTTTCTGAAATAATGACAAAAGAGTTTGAGATGAGTCATATGGGTGAATTAAATTTATTTTTAGGATTACAAATAAAACAATTAGATAACGGTATCTTTATTAGTCAAAAAAATGCTAAAGACCAAATTAGTAAATTTGGTTTGACTACTGCGAGTGGAAAACCCACTCCCATGGCAACCAATGAGTACCTTAGTAAAGAAGATCTCTCGAAAGATGTAGATCAAAAACTATATAGAGGAATGATTGTATCACTACTCTATATTACTGCCAGTAGACCTGATATCATGCATAGTGTTTGTCTCTGTGCCAGATATCAATCCCAACCTAAAGTGAACCACTTAAAAGCCGTAAAACAAATCATAAGATATGTTAAACAGACATCTGATTATGGTTTATTCTACCCTAAAATGATTCTTTTGACTTAATATCTTACTATGACGCTGACTACGCTGATTGTAAATCAGACCGAAAAAGTACAAGTGGGAATTGTCACTTTTTGGGGCATTCTCTGGTTTCTTGGCTTGGTAAAAAGCAAAACACAGTTTTTTTATCAACAACTGAAGCAGTATATTTCTGTTGCTTTGGCTTGTTCTCAAGTAATATAAATGCAACAAACCTTAAAAGATTTTGGTTTAAATTTTCCAAAATCACCAATTTATTGTGACAATACGAGTGCGATAAATTTATCAAAAAATACTACTCAACATGCTCGAACTAAAGATATTGATATCAGACATCATTTTCTTAGAGATAATATAAGTAAGGAAGCAGTTACTCTCGATTATATCAATTCTGAGAATCAAATTGCCGATATCTTAACAAAACCCTTAAATGAATCAATATTTACTAAATTAAGAAGAGAATTAGGTATTTGTTCTATAACTGAAATATAAAACATAAATAACAAGTATAATTAATAGTTAATATTAAAATAATTCAAAGAGATAAAATATAAAAAATCATGTCAACATCCCCCATATACCCATGTCGACATGCAACGTTTTTAAATTTTGAAAATTTTCCCACCAAAATTCAAAATAATTGGTTATAAATTCTTCACATTTTCGAAATTTTATTCATCCTTTCTATTATCTCTCCGTTCTTCTCTCTGAAGTCAAATAATCAATGGCCTCCTCTTCCTAATCAAACATAAAATCAACCTTTTCATTCCCCTCTCCTACATCTGGTCTATTTCAACGTACTACTCTCGCTCATGTGACTAAAATAGAAGACTCTTTGAAGGATGCACTTCAGATGATGATTGAAATTCAAGTGACTCAACTTCGTATGGCAAAGGAACAAGAGAGGCAAGGCAAGATTCTTAGGAATTTGCAAAAATTCCTAATCGATAACCAGGCCAACCCTATCTTGATTGATGAAGACTCTTCACTCAATCAAGAACAAGAGACCAGCGAAGAAGAAGAAGAACCCATGGAAGAAGAAGCGCAAGCGGAAGATGATGACCAAGTCGTGTGTGTTGGAGAAGTGTGTTTTGATAAAAATGGGAATCTTGTCGTACAATGTGGAAATCTCTGTTTCCACTATCTAAACTGTTTGATTCATAGATCTCCTATGTTTAAAAACAAACAATAGTTTCTTTTCTTTCTTCTCCATTGTTGTTTGTGTTTCTTTATGTTTTCTATACGCTCATGTATATAGAACTTCATACGTAATAAATAACTCGTGTTCTTATACATGTTTTAATTATAAGTACTATCGTGAATTCTTAGTTAGGATAGTTAATAGTTTAGGACGATGTTTAGTATTAGATTTAAGTGATGATTACTTATGATAACACTATCATTATAATCACATGTCATAGAGTGTTAGTTTTATGGGGAGTTATATAGTTTGGAGTGAGTTTTTGTTGATGACAAAGGGGGAGAAATATAAAATAGGATAGTTGGCATAAATTAAGGGGGAGTTTATTAGTTTTAGGGGGAGTTATTAGGGTAGAAATAATATTTTATAAATAAAGATTGTTATCATCAAAAAGGGGGAGATTGTTAGTCCGTGAGATGATGGTTTTGAATACAACAACCTTAGAATAGATTATAAAATATAAATACTAACATTATAAGTTTATATATATATATATATATATGCAGGATTTAACCATGTAGGTACCAAGAATGAAGACTGTATAGTATAGAGATTCAAGATATCGACATAGAAGACTCATGAGTATCAAGATTATCAAGAGTTCAAGATTTCAAGCATAAGTATTTTTATTATGAATTTTTGTTAAAACTCGTAGAAAAGCACCGGCATCTTAAAATCCAATTTATTCGTGGAATGGAATCCACTTCGAGCCTGTTAAAGGGATGGCCCTAAGTAGGATGGAACCTACGAAAATCTTGCAGAACATTGTTTTGTATCCACTAATTTTAATTTAAATGATTTTACAAAATTATCTTGTTTTCAAAATGATTTCAAAACTTTCCTTTTAAAAACATCAAAACCCTCTATCCAGATTTTAAATAATTTTAGCCTCAAAATTATCTTTAATTTCAAAGTCAAATTACTCCTGATTTTAAACTATCCTTTTGAATTATATATTTAACTTTTATACTTAGATTTAAATATAAAATTATAGTTAAAATCTATATATATTATTCTCTATATTTACTTATGAATTTTAACTATAGTCAAATATATTTGTAAAGTTTAAAATAGTTTTAGTATAAAATAAAAGTTATTTTCAAAGAAAATCAAAACACCAAAAAATCCTTTGGGATGCCGACATGCCCAAGTACCCCATGTCGACATGGTGTCAGTTGAATTCAAAATTTAAATTTCAAAATAAGTGTCTATTCGCCATAACTCTTCATGAATGGACATGGCTGTTGTTCTTCTATAAATAGGGGTTAGTTTCAATGAATTTTATACCATATTTTCTGGTTTTTCACTCATCTTCTTCTTCCACATTTCTTAATACATATTCTTACCATTACTCTACCGAAATCAACATTGAATCGAACTCGATTACTTCTAGTTTGATTCTCTATCGCTATCTCTACAAGGTTATCAGTGCTATTCAGAGTTATAGGCTTCTTTGTAATCTATTAAGCGAGAAAAGGTGTGATTGTAACCTTGGAAATCAATCAAGAGAGAAAAGGTGTGATTGTAGCCTTGGCAAATCAATTAGGTAAGCTTGTTACCTGGAAATCAAGTATCTCTACCCAGAGGATAGAAATTCTGGAGGGTGTACCTTGTAGCCTTGAAACCGAGGGTGTAATTGTACGATTGCTTTTGAAAGGAAATCCATACTTGTGTTGCGGGACTGGATGTATGGTAACTCCGAACCAGTATAAAATCCGGTGTGTTCTTTTCTTTACTGCTTTTATTTTATTTCTGCATCTGTGTTTGTTTCTGTGATCATATCTGTGTTTGTATATTGCATACATCGGTGTCTAAATTAACATAAACTCAAAAAGATTTAGTAATTCTTGATTAACACTATTCACCCCCCTCTAGTGTTAATCCTAGCCTTAGGATCCGTAATCCACATTTCTCACATGTCTATGCACCATGAGATATACGACAAGTTTACTAATCGGTCGTACTATACCATAGGCGTTTACCTTCATCGATCGGTATACCAACCCTGTTATTTTCAATCATTCACATCCACTCATGTCGGACTTGAATTGCTCAAAATATCAGATTGTTAATTTATATTTGGCAAAACTCAGCATATACAGTAAATAAATAAATCATAGAATCACAGACACAGAGTAATATAACAATAAGCAGCGGAAACAAAAGAATAGTAGTTCATGAAGCTACTATATATAACAGAGATAAAACAAGATATAAGAGGAATCTCGAATACAAAGAAGTCAAATAACAAAATCTGAATATATATCACTGAAGTCAACTGAATAACTGAAAGCTGAATTGATAGACGGATCTCCAAGTGAAACTCCAACTCCTACGGCGAGTCAAATGCCGTGACACTCAGCCTGACCCGAGCATAAAGCAAAATATAAAACACTCGAGTCAGGATTAACATTCTTATATCAATAAATCCAATTCAAGTGAAATATCAACTGAAATACAAGTAAATCAAAGGATGTTTGGGATACCCATCCTCTAAGGATCCGTGGAATTATCTACTATATAGTACAATATGCTATTATGACATGCCTATAGTAAAGTAAACGATTAAAATAGGGTTAAGGCGTTACCCATATCCCCCTTAACACATTTTATAATGACATAGTCTATATAGTATCGCAATACCCCGTAAATTGGAGCAACCAAAGGGCACTCCAATGGTACGACATAAAACAAGCTCGTAGTGGTCTCGATATGGTAGGTGACATGGCACAACTAGGCAATGCCAGGGTAGATACACCAATTATACTTCCGGGCTATCGGTAATACAAAGCAGCAGCAATCGCCCAACTCGATTCACACTCCCAAACCAAAGGTGCGCACCAAATCAATCAATAAGTAATAGAATAGCAAGCGAAGGAGTGTGTCCGATCGGAGGAGCTACCTCACTTGGCCCGTCAATTGCTCATGTTTTAGCCACCTTTAGCTAACTCATAGGAGTTAGGTCCACATATATACCTCATATAGAATCGTCACCACCAGCCTACTTCATTCAGGAATCTCCACCGCGTACATAGTTGTTAAAGTGGTTTCGGTATCAGCAGGGAGTACGACAATAACCGATCCTGGTCTCTTTAACAACCAAACATTATAACATCGTGGTCATTTCGTATTAAAAAGTTCATATTTAAAGCCAAAATATCATTTCCATTTCAAAACCGTATCAATACGATATCATTTTACTTAAAATATATCCATTTCCAAAGTCATAGCACTTTCAAAGTTATAACACTTCAAAATCATAAGTCTTTTAAAATCAAAACACTTTGAAAATCATAACTTCGAAATTCGTAACATCTTTCCCTTAAACGGTTTAGATATTAATAATAGTATATATATTAAAATAGTTCATAAAATAAAATGGATTATGTGTTAAATAATTTGTATACAAAATAGTTATAAATTAATAATAATATACATATGAAAATAATTTGTAAAATAAAATAGCTAAAAATTAAAATAGTTTATAATAAAATAATTTATAAAGTAAAATATAAATATATTTTTAAATATAATTTAAAAATACTTTATATAATAAAATAGTTTCCTCAAATTTCATAAATCAATTCAAATTAACTCTAATTCCAAAATTCCATTTAAATCAAATCTCAGTTCTTCCATTTCAATTCAAATCTCTATAAACCATTTTATATGGATTTCAAACATAGATAAATATACAACTTAAACCATTTCAACTTCAATAAATTTTAAAGCTTTAAATATTCAAACCTTTACAAAACTAATTTATAATTTCCTTTCTATCTCAAATTCAGCTTTACTATTATTTAGTTTTGAAATATTTACTTAATCATTCCAATAACACTTAAATAAAACTACAAATTACGTATTCAAATAAAGTAAGTATCCCATTTCAATTTAAGTAAATTTGAAAATGTTCATTTAAATCACTTTTAATCAAAATCAAGTTATAAAATTATATCTTTAAAATCTTGATTTTTAATAAATTTTAAATCCAACTTATTTGAGTATAATTCTTTAAATAAATACAATTTCAAATCAATCTAATTTATCTTTCCAACCTTAATTTATTTAAAATTATTATAAAAATATATTTTTAAAATATAATTTTAAATAAATACTTAAACATAATATATTTATTAATTAAGTTAAATTTTATTAAATTAATTTTTTTATTAAACTTACTATTATATTAAAACTTACTTTATATATTTAAAAGTAGCAAAATTATAAGTAAAATTATAAAATTACTAATTTCAAAACTAACTTATAATTTAAAATTTTTAAACATATAATTTTAAAAATCAAGAATTTAAACATATATAAAATAACATTTATATATACTATTTTCAAATCAATATCTATATTAAACCATATATATCTCTTTTTTTAAAACCTTGGAAATCATTTCAATATATATATATATACCAACGATGTTTGTATAAATTTTTTTATCATATGGTCAAGTGACACAGTTATTTATCATTTCAATCCGGAATTTAATTATCTACGGGTTTATATCTTTTCAACCTGCAATCTCAAACTCAATCAATGAAAATCGCTTAGGTTTATCATTTCAACCCATAACGATTTTCTCCTATTGTACAAGATCGTTCGGGTATGTACCATTTCAACCCATAGGGAATTCTATACTAACATAGAACTTGCAGAGTGATAACATATATGATAATAATATAACAATCAGCAACAGGCATATATCATCATTGATATATAACTAATAGGTCATGGAGTCAGATGTAACGGGTGAACATATGCAAATAATAGCATGTCATATATAGCAATTATATAACTAACAGCAACATATTTCAATTGTTATTTCAATTGAAATCAAATTTAATAAATATAAGACCATTAATCGTGAGTGAACTCTCATGTTTCGAGGCTAGAAATGAATGATGAAATGAGTTACGAATGCAAGCATGAATTCCAAAGAAAAGCAAGATTGGTACGATTTCGACGATAAAGTTGATAAATAGGAATCAATGAGAAAAATCAATCAGTTTGATAGAAACAGAAAATATATTATTAGTATTATTATTTTAAAATCAATATTTAAATTTTTAAATACCTATAAAATACATCTTTAGAAATATACAAAACTAAGCTCTTGTGTTAATATAAATTAATATATAGACTATATATATAGTTTTATTTAAAACAATATCTATATTCATTTCAAAATGACAATACTCATATTCCGCTCAAAATTAAAAACTCAAAACAACAACTTTCTTCAAACTACAACCATTGAAAGAAAACTATATATATACTTGCACTGGCCCAAATTAACTTTATAAAACCGATATAGTACTAAAACATAACCTAATATTCAATAGAATATATATATCTATATAGTTCTAATATAACTTACATAAATTCGTATATAAAACAAATAGTTTTATTTCTTATATAAACATGCATTTATAAACATTTATACATATGTATGCAACATGTAGTAACAACTAATATACTGTATATATTACATATAAATAAACATGTCGAAATTGCTATATTATACTTTGACATCAAATAAGAACTTATAGAAACTTTTATAACTTTATAAACTTTATAAACTATATGAACCAAAATCAACAGCTTAATATATATATATATAATCTGTACAACTTTTATAACTTAATATATAAAACAAATCATATATAGTTATACTACGATATATGTATATCAACTATATATATAAATCAAAATCAATATATCAACTATTAAATACACAAACAAATAAAATAAATTATTTATACACACGCCACATATATATTGTAAATAAAACCGGTATTAAATTTGAAACGTATATAGAAATCTATCTGTATATACTCCAAAACCAAAACATGTATACATATCTATTTAAAAATCAATGCTAACGAATACATATATGCTTTACACGTAAATATTATTATAACATATATATAAACTTACATATTGCAAACTTATATATACTAGATTTTAGTTTATATACTATATGATCAAATCTTATAGTTTAAATACATTTTGTTTATACAGCATAGCTTATGTCTTATAAATCAATATACCAAAACTATAATCAAATATATATATATATATATATATATATATATATATACACACACATAGAGTAAATATCTGCAATATAGAGAAGCTTGCGAGATGAAGAATGTAAGGAAGAAAGGTCGGACCTGCTTGATGGATCTAGTTAGAATACGACAAGGGCGGAGTGGAGCAATTGGTGGTGCACCGTCGAAGGGCTGACATGGGGTGCTTGGTGCTTGCGACTGAGATGTGGGTCAGGTTGGTTTCGGCTGTGGCTTGGTGACTCGGGCAGAGGAGGAGTGGGAGGCACGTGTGCCTGGAAGGTGGAGTTGAACTTGTTCTGCATCTGGGTGGACATGTAAGTAGGAGAGAGGGGGGTGCGGCCTCTGATGATGCTCTGCCGAACATGAAGGAGAGTGGAAGGCTAGTTGTTTTGCCATATGCAGGTAATTGCATGGGGCTTGGTTGATGAAGTGGCGAAGGAAAAATATATGCAAGGTTTGGGAAAGCTTCGACCGGGGTATGCAACAGGGAGGCGAAGGGAGAAGAGGAAAAGCAAGGGGAGGTCGAACTGTTTCTCAAGGCAAAAATATATATATGAAACTTTATTTTATTTTTCTGTAAATCAGAATGAATATGAATTGAAATGAGGGTATAATAAAAGTCATAGGCATGAATATGAATAATAAAAGCAAATGGTTGTTTGATCTATATGGTAGATAATGAATGGACACAAGAAATTAAAAAAGGCTCGAAACGTACCGATACGGTGAACTGTTTCACATATTCTATTATTCATCGGATGTCGAAACAAGCAAATGAATATACCGTGGAGATCAGCACGATGAGATGATCAAAACGGTATACAGATATCAACGATACAATCATCCTTTCAAAGTCGGTATTCAGTACCGAAAATATTGCTAAAATGCCAAAATTAAGATAAATGGAGCAATAGCATTCCAAATTTGTTGAAACGGAAGATGACGTCTCACTCAGAAGATGACTTACAAATTTATTATATAAAAATATTCATATTTGGAAAACATTTTATTATCGTCAAATATTAATTGATTTAAATTTAAATAAAATTACACAAGAAAATAAACTTCCATATTATCTGATGAAAATTTACCATATGCTATACTTATATAGACGTATTCCAAATATCAAATTGTTATTTTCAAATTCAAATATTTAAAATATCACTAACAATCCAGTTAATTACGTTATTAAAACTATTAAAATTTACGGGTCGTTACACTCTCCCCCACTCAAAACTTTTCGTCCACGAAAATGAAAAGGAAGGAGGTAGGAGAATATAAACAACCAGAAAGAAAATTAGATTGAAATTCAAAGGAAAACAATTAATTTAAAATCAAATAAATTAAACTTACTTTAAATTCTACTAATTGATTTCAATTCAAGGTATTTTCATTTTGTTGATTAAATTTTCAATTTATAAATTCCTTCGAAACAAAATTTATTTCATCTATCTTATTTATTTAATCCATTTATTTTACTTAGTTTAATTTCACTAAAATTCAGTTCTAATTATTTCTAAATTTATATTTATCTATTCATTATCTTATTTTTCTATTTATCTCTATTAATATTTTATAACTATAAATTAAGTGTATAAACATTTATAATTGAAATCTTCCTTAACATAAAATTTAACCGTTTAGAGATAAATGTATACATATATATATTATATATCAAATCAAATTTAAAATCATATACCTATATATAATACATCAAGTTATTGTTAAGAAACTCAAATCAAATCCATTTTCGAACAAAAGTGCAGCGAAGCTACTAATTGGTCTCTTCACTCTGAAACTCAAAAATGAATGTCTATAATGTCGCAGTCATCCCCAAAATTATTTTCCAGCAACAAAATAAGAGAGTACTGATTTAAACATTTAAAAACTCTTTGGAAACGATTTCTATTCGAAAATACTTTTAAATAATATGCCTTAAAATTTTAAAACCAAATTTTCTAAAATACCAAAAATTTAATTCTCAAATTCTTAATTTAAATTTATTTCATTGGAAGATCAATAAATGATATTCTAATATTATTAGTCTAACAACCAATTCAATTAACTATTTAAATTTTTAGAAAATTTACACTTATATATATATATATATAATCATACAAAATTTATTTCATTTTCGAAATTTGAAAATAATATTGTGTCAGTTTTCTCTATTCATGTAACGACCAGATTTTTCGACGCATGAAAAATCGACATCAATACGTCTATTGTATCAAATGCCGAACAATTTAAATGCCAAAAAACGAACCGTTAGGATTAAAGAAGAAGGAGGTAGAAGAAGAAATAGAAAACAATATCAGAATCTCACAAATGCAACAGAATAAAATATGATATATAACATTTACTTTAAATACAAAGAATTTGTACTGTCATATATTCATATATTTCTCAGAGTACAATAATCAATTCATCAAATCCGGACAGTTCGGTAACATGTCCTTACACGGCGGAATAATAATCAAGTATGGAAGTACGTCTCGCCATCCAGCTCGTCTCCCGAGCTCTACAGCAGTCCATCCAGAATCTATGCTCTATAACACTCAGTCTGACCCAAGCCTTATAGTCAAAGAACATCCGAGTCAGTCCGGAAAACCAGCGTGAGAAAACACACTCAATTGGATTATTAAAGTTTTCAAAATCCTTTTTGAAATCAAAGGTATCTCGTAAGACCACGCCACAAATAAACATGTCGGGTTTTTACCTTACGATAACCAAAACATTTCTTATAAAATCCACTGATATTATAGTAGTGTCTATATACAAATACTAATTCAAATAGCGAAATTGTTACATTATTAAATTCCAGCTAATAGGTATACAAAAAAAACCGTAAAGGCACGTAGGGAGAACAGATTTCCATCAATGGCAAGGCTACTGGGGTACCGCCTATCATAGTACGTGGTCTAGATCATCGTACCGAGGATCCACCCTGATACCCTGCATTATAAGACTGGAGCAACCCCTTACTAGATAGTCCGAATAAGTTCACGTTGTGGTTCGGATCAGCAACCGCCCACACAGCCGAATAAAAGGGACCTCTAGACAGGGGTGACCTTATCCTAATTGGTTGCTAGCCACTTAACCTTGTGTGCACCTCCCTTGTTTTAGCCATTCCCGGTTGATGGGGCTCGATGTGACGCCCCACCTCTATACCCAGGCTAGCCAAGAACACCACAGAGTAATGCTGTCAACTAGCACGGAGAATAAGGCTGTTGAGGAGCGACCATCCGTGTAATTGCTTTGCGCGAGCACCGATATGTCAGATAGTAGAACATGCATTTCTTTTCAAGAGGAAATCTGACATACCGACACAAACTCAAAGCTACTACACAGTGGCTATAATATCTTCGGAAACAAATATAGAAATAAACATAACACAAATCAGTCATAGATAATTCATATCACAAAGGCGGAAATAGATATGAATATTACACATGAAAGTGTACATCAGAGTAGTGGTCAAACAAGATCCATAATATCCAAAAAGAATAGATACAAGTGCTAGACAAAAGAATAAGTATACATCATAGAGTCTACATCTCAAATGTATACAACAAAAACTACTAAACTAGAGTAGTTTGCCAAAAGTCAGAAGATGGTTCCGGATAGAAAGCCATGAGGAAGCACCTGTAAAATCTCAGTCTGACCCGAGTATTATTTAAGAAGAAAATAATAAACGGATCAGTCTAGCTATAAATATCAGATGAAGTGATATATAATAAGAGATATGACATAAACATATAATAATCACAATGCCAAGCTGTGATAAATAAGTAATTGAAAATCAACAAGAGATTAATCAATATCACAATAATCTACTCAAGATAAAAAGGAATGTCATACTCCTAATTTCATTCACCAAGCCACAATAATTGACATATATATCAATGCCCATCGTAAAAGTTGGTGAAACATAAATTCCAGAAATCAACACACGAAATCCAGAAATCACAAGAATAGGTGAAGGATAAAATTTCCAGAAATCAACACACGAAATCCAGAAATCACAATAAAAGTATGTGTGAGTGGAATCACACAAGTGGTGTCTAGGCTAACCAAAAAAGTATGTGTGAATGGAATCACACAAGTGGTGTCTAGCCTAACCAAGCAGCAAAAAAGTATGTGTGAATGGAATCACACAAGTGGTGTCTAGGCTAACCGAAAAAGTATGTGTGAATGGAATCACACAAGTGGTGTCTAGCCTAACCAAGCAGCAAAAAAAGTATGTGTGAATGGAATCACACAATTGGTGTCTAGGCTAACCGAAAAAGTATGTGTGAATGGAATCACACAAGTGGTGTCTAGCCTAACCAAGCAGCAAAAAAGTATGTGTGAATGGAATCACACAAGTGGTGTCTAGGCTAACCGAAAAAATATGTGTGAATGGAATCACACAAGTGGTGTCTAGCCTAACCAAGCAGCAAAAAAGTATGTGTGAATGGAATCACACAAGTGGTGTCTAGCCTAACCAAGCAGCAAAAAAGTATGTGTGAATGGAATCACACAAGTGGTGTCTAGGCTAACCGAAAAAGTATGTGTGAATGGAATCACACAAGTGGTGTCTAGCCTAACCAAGCAGCAAAAAAGACATCGCACATTGCTAGTCTAAACCATAAAGATGATCGTCATGATCAACGAGAAGTGTCAATTACAATAAGCTAGTAAATATATGAGCTTAGCTTCATGTCCCACAACCACTAGCTTAACTTAAATATTTATGAACAAATTGTAGATCTCCACTAGAAAATTGTCACGAGGGATTCAATCGAACAAGTCCAAGAATTAACCGACAAAGTAAACGCAAGCGTTTCATACCACTCATTTTACTAAGTCGTTTAATTAGATTTCTCATACGAGTGAGGTAAAGGTTTATATATACTAATAGATTGGAAATCGGTTTAAGAAAACGAGCTTTGTAATAAAATAGTGTTGAAATCATTTGAAGAAAGAGTTTTGATATTTACTACTAGTATAGAAAACCTTTATATTTTTAAAGTGACAAATCACAAAGAAGATTGTAGAAACAATCGGGCATAAAAATTCACATTCGAAGACGTGAATAAAATCCAAAGAAATCGATATAAAATCCATCAAAGTGGATATATCTAAAATTCCAAAAGAAAAGGTCATCAAAGTCGATAATAAATGACAACAACAAAAGGGAGACCACACGAATCGATTAAAGTTGGATATTCAAACGGATTAGCGAAATAGGCTAATCTGGCAAAAATCATCAGGTCGGTCGACCGGACCAGGGGGTCGGTCGACCGAACCCTGTTCCACAAAAATCCTCGGGAAGCGGGTCGGTCGGCCGAACCCCTGTAGTCGGTCGACCGGACCCTAAAACAGAAAGTGCTTATGCACTTAGAAGCAGGTCGGTCGACCGGACCAGGGGGTCGGTCGACCGGACCAGGGGGTCGGTCGGCCGAACCTGTATACTTGCACTTCCTACCTTATTTCAATGGAGGTGCAAATCCCGACCAATTTGCAATCGCACGAGCAACGGCGCTAAGGGTTTATGTCAATCGACTACCCGGCCCTATAAGCTCCACGATGCATCACCAAAAACATGTTCAAACATCAAAGTTAGGATTTTTAATGAATTGAACTCAAAACACTAAAAATTGGAATATACACCAATTCAATCCAAACCAAAAGCAAATGCACACGAATAAGTGTTAGGAATTCATACCTAACATTCGAAGATAATTCATAGACTTAGATGTGAGATTAAAAATCTCACCTTTGAACTAAATTTATGAAGATGAAGCTTGAAAGCAAAGGGGAATCAACCACTCTTCAAATCCAACTCTAGAAGCTTGAATCTAAGCTTAAAATAGAAACATTTCCTAAATTAGGTTTAGGAAATTTCTGAAATTGGAAGGAGAATGAGTTGGAGAAGAAGAAAAGGAAGCTTACCAATGGGTTCTCTTGAACTTTGGAGCTAGGAGATGGATTTGCTAATGGAAACTAGGGCTTGGAGTTTTAATTCTTTTTCTCTTCCACCATTGTTGAAAGCTTGAAGAGTTAGGAATTAGAAATGAAGTAATGAAGAGTTGGAGTGGGTTGGGACTGAGTTAGTAAGTGGGTTCAGCCCAAACCAAAGCCCAAAGCAAAAAGTAGCAAAATTTAACTTTCTCCAAACATATCGAAGCTTATACTCAAAAAGGTCGCAAACGGCATTTTGAACTCAATGGGGGTGGTCTCGAGTCCTAATTCGACCGTATGCAAAAAGTAGCTTTTCGGACTAAAATCCGACGAACGATAAAATATTTAAATAAAATATTTAAATATAAAATCGATAAATATGCGGGTTGTTACAGACTCCCTTCCTTAAAGAAATTGCGTCCTCGCAATACTTAAGAGGAAAATAAGAAGTAACAACCATGGAAGCATATCAACACAAAAGAAAATTTGAAATAGGAAGTTCACCATAAAGTGCACGAAAGAGTTAGCAAGAAGTCTGGTGAAACTTCAATTTCCACAATATTACCGGGCTCAAGAATGAAAAACCGGAATCCCTAAGGCATTCCCGTAGATAAAAGACGCTGGAAACGTCAAGAATAGCAGAAAATCGAGCCGGTACAACGGCGTAGTACAAAAACGGTACGCCCGAGGAACTAGAAACTCAAACAATTTGGGACATCAGCGTATACGCCCAATGAACCAAAGCAAAGACATTGATGTAGTACAAACGGTACATCCAATGAATCAAATTGCAAAGACATGAATGTAGTACAACGGTACATCCAATGTATCAAAAGGAAAGACATTGATGTAGTACAAAGGTACATCCGATGAATCGAAAGCAAAGACATCGATGTAGTACAAACGGTACATCCGATGAATCAAAAGCAAAGACATCGATGTAGTACAAACGGTACATCCGATGAATCAAAAGCAAAGATATCGATGTAGTACAAACGGTACATCCGATGAATCAAAAGCAAAGACATCGATGTAGTACAAATGGTACATCCGATGAATCAAAAGCAAAGACATCGATGTAGTACAACGGTACATCCGATGAATCAAAAGCAAAGACATCGATGTAGTACAAACGGTACATCCGATGGATCAAAAGCAAAGACATCGATGTAGTACAACGGTACATCCGATGAATCAAATAGCAAAGACATCGATGTAGTACAAACGGTACATCCGATGAATCAAATAAGACGGGACATCGATGTAGTATAATAACAGTACATCCGATGAACCGAACACCATAAAAGGACATCGGACGCTAGTCCATAAAAGGAATGAGATAAAACTCAATAAAACGAATTACATCAAAACGTTCGATGAACTTGATAAAGAGATAATTCCCTTCAGACATCATCAAAGAATCAACCACTTGTTGTCTATGACAAAGTGCATTGGCAACATGATTTCCCTTCCGGGAATAAATAGAATATCAAGATTATAGGAAGCTAGGAACTCGAGTCGACATGCAGTTCCTTAAGAGAACATAAATATTCCAAAGATTTATGATCGAGGTAGAGAACAAATTTCTCATCCAAATATGATGATGCAAAACTCTAAAAGTAGAAACAATAGCCGCGAGCACTAGATCATGAGTGGCATACCTAGTCTCGATAAGCTATAATGATTTAGAAGCACAAGTGATAGCACGTTCTCCTTTGCAAGAGAATGGCATACAAACCAATACGACTAGTATCGGAACAAATAGCAAAGTCTTGGTTCCCCTTCAGGAATTACAAGAATAAGAGTATCGAAAGAAAGAACTTCTTTTAAATAATTCTCCTTTCCCAAAAAGTTAAAACTTTCAAAATTACATTTTTTTTATGTAATACTCTTTCTAGAAAATTTTACTATTTTCAAGTTAATATACTGTGTCTGATTGTCTCATCAAAGCGTTTAGGAAATTCTTATCGATAACGTTGATCAAGCGCATCGACCAGAATTCTTAACACACTAAATGGGCAATACAATCACAAAATCGTATTCTATAGGATAAGTAAGTTTCTCAAAAACTTCTAAGAATATTCTTTGTTCGTTTTAAGAACAAAAATCCAGTTATACTTCTAAATGAATCTTATGAAAAAGATTTGCAAAATTTTAAATTGCTATTTTCATCCAAAAACCAATAAATACAAGAATAGTCTCATCGAAATATCCATAAAATATTCGATTTATAAAGTGGATGAAATAAGCTGGACAATTTGAATGACATAATAATTTATTCATAGAATCATAACGAGTGCGGAATGCGATAAGTGGAATGCTAACTTCCGCAACTCGTAGCAATGAAAACCGGTGGTAAAGTCAAACTGAAAAGACCTTAACACCACAAAAAAGATTTCTTAGGTGATAATCCTAAGACAAGCTCAAAGATTCCGGAAAATTTCTCTAATTACATGAATGAGAGAAATAACACTTTCCTTATAAGTGGGCTTAAGGAATAAAATGATGCCATCAAGTTGGAATCAAAATCATAAAGGAAAAATAGAAATCTGCTTAACAGATTGAAAATGTCGAAGATGAATAGTCCACTCGAAAAATAGGATATGAGCTTCACAATGATCAAGCCGATCCTTTCAAAAAAAATCAATTCCGAAGCCTAAGTAAAAATATCGGCTTGGAAAGATAAATCACATAAAATAGTTTCAACATCAATAGAAAGCAAATTGAGTGTTGCGGATCTACCATCCGGATTCACAATCCTCAAAGAAGTCATCAAGCCCAAAATATTCAAAGAAAAAGAATCGACAGGTTCTTTTGATATAAAATAGTGAGAGGAAACCCATATCAAAAATAACTCAAATAAGAAGATCACAAAATAAATGTAATCAAGGATTAAATGAGAAATTCCTTGACCACGAGAAGTGTTGCTAGGGGTTTGCATAATATTTAGCTTTCTCATGTCCTTGTTCAAAAGTTTGGGACACGCAGATAAAAGATGACCCGGTTTCTTGCAATGGCGACAAGAATGGGATTTTGGACACATATTCGCACAGTGTTCCATAGAATTACAATTGTAGCATCCTCCACGATTAGGGATTGGAGTCTTTGCTATAAAAGTAGTTTGCTTCACTCTCTTATTGGGATTAAGGCTCTTGAACTTAATATGCCTCTTCTTGGAAGTCCCAATATCACAAACACTTCCTTTACCAACCTCTCCATGAAGAAGAGTAACATCCACAAGCTGATTGAAAGAAACTTCAAGTTTCAAAGGTAGAACCATTTCGGGGTTCTTACTCAAAGCATAGATAAACTCTTGATTCTTTACAAGATCCAAAAGTTGTTGAGCAGGCATAAATACTCCATCCTGAGGAGTAGCACTAGATTGACCGGCGTTGGGACGGCCTGGTCTAACCATTTCTCTTCTTTAACAAAGAAAGAAGGAGAAAAGTTATTCTCAAAATAAATATCAAGCAATCTTGATAGATAAAACAAGGAATCATAAGGAAAATAGGATGAATCGGTACGAAGACTCGAATTAAATCCTAAAGCACGACTCCTAAGATGGACTTAGGACGATGATCCTTGTTATAATATTCCATATTGTTCCGAAGTTTGGCTCTGATACCAAGCTGTGACGCCCCACCTCTATACCCACGCTAGCCAAGAACACTACGGAGTAATGCTGTCAACTAGCACGGAGAATAAGGCTGTTGAGGAGCGACCATCCGTGTAATTGCTTTGCGCGAGCACCGATATGTCAGATAGTAGAACATGCATTTCATTTCAAGAGGAAATCCGACATACCGACACAAACTCAAAGCTACTACACAGTGGCTATAATATCTTCGGAAACAAATATAGAAATAAACATAACACAAATCAGTCACAGATAATTCATATCACAAAGGAGGAAATAGATATGAATATTACACATGAAAGTGTACATCAGAGTAGTGGTCAAACAAGATCCACAATATCCAAAAAGAATAGATACAAGTGCTAGACAAAAGAATAAGTATACATCATAGAGTCTGCATCTCAAATGTATACAACAAAAACTACTAAACTAGAGTAGTTTTCCAAAAGTCAGAAGATGGTTCCGGATAGGAAACCATGAGGAAGCACCTGTAAAATCTCAGTCTGACCCGAGTATTATTTAAGAAGAAAATAATAAACGGATCAGTCTAGCTATAAATATCAGATGAAGTGATATATAATAAGAGATATGACATAAACATATAATAATCACAATGCCAAGCTGTGATAAATAAGTAATTGAAAATCAACAAGAGATTAATCAATATCACAATAATCTACTCAAGATAAAAAGGAATGTCATACTCCTAATTTCATTCACCAAGCCACAATAATTGACATATATATCAATGCCCATCGTAAAAGTTGGTGAAACATAAATTTCAGAAATCAACACACGAAATCCAGAAATCACAAGATTAGGTGAAGGATAAAATTTCCAGAAATCAACACACGAAATCCAGAAATCACAATAAAAATATGTGTGAGTGGAATCACACAAGTGTCTAGGCTAACCGAAAAAGTATGTGTGAATGGAATCACACAAGTGGTGTCTAGCCTAACCAAGCAGCAAAAAAGTATGTGTGAATGGAATCACACAAGTGGTGTCTAGGCTAACCGAAAAAGTATGTGTGAATGGAATCACACAAGTGGTGTCTAGCCTAACCAAGCAGCAAAAAAAGTATCTGTGAATGGAATCACACAAGTGGTGTCTAGGCTAACCGAAAAAGTATGTGTGAATGGAATCACACAAGTGGTGTCTAGCCTAACCAAGCAGCAAAAAAGTATGTGTGAATGGAATCACACAAGTGGTGTCTAGGCTAACCGAAAAAGTATGTGTGAATGGAATCACACAAGTGGTGTCTAGCCTAACCAAGCAGCAAAAAAGTATGTGTAAATGGAATCACACAAGTGGTGTCTAGGCTAACCGCAAAAGTATGTGTGAATGGAATCACACAAGTGGTCTCTAGCCTAACCAAGCAGCAAAAAAGTATGTGTGAATGGAATCACACAAGTGGTGTCTAGGCTAACCGAAAAAGTATGTGTGAATGGAATCACACAAGTGGTGTTTAGCCTAACCAAGCAGTAAAAATGACATCACACATTGCTAGTCTAAACCATAAAGATGATCGTCATGATCAACGAGAAGTGTCAATTACAATAAGCTAGTAAATATATGAGCTTAGCTTCATGTCCCATAACCACTAGCTTAACTTAAATATTTACGAACAAATTGTAGATCTCCACTAGAAAATTTTCACAAGGGATTCAATCGAACTAGTTGTAACGACCCAGAATTTTTATTAATTTAAATTTGAATATTTAATTAATTTTAAATATTTATAAGTGAATTTATAAGTCAAATAAATTTTTATTTGAATTTTTGGATTTAATTAGATAATTAAAACAATAATTTAATATGTTAAATTATGGATATAATTAAAAATTGAGTTAAAAATGATTGAAAATAATTTGGAAAATTTTATTTAATCATACTGGAGTTATAGAAATATTTTAGAACTTTTAAAATCGAATTAAAAGTTAATTTGTGAAAATTGAATATTTTAATATTTAATAATCGACTGTAAAATAGTCAATTTTTGAACAGTCTCAGAATTGAACGAAACCAGTTTCATTGGATCCGTAATAGTAAGTTATTACCGGATTTCAATTTTCGTGTCAATCGGAGTTATCGTTTGATCGTGGCAGCTCGAAACGCATCGAATCGTTTTTAATTTAAATTTGACGAGTCAAAATAGCCATTTTTCAAAAAGTCTCGGATTTCGACGAAACCAGTTTCATCGGATCCGCAATGTGATATTATTGTAAGGTTTCAAATTTCAAGTCAATTGGATTTACCGTTTGTCCGGTACAAATTAAAACGCCTAGAAATCGGTTTAAATCGGTTTAATTCAAAATGAGCGTTTACAGCCATAACTCGCACATACTTCCGAATTAGCTTCCGAAACCTGTTCCATTGTGTCCGGAACGCGGGATAAACCCTAGGTACGCTGGTTACGGCGTCTAAATCGGAGTTCGGAATTTCCGGGATGAATAGTGTCGCTCGTTCCTTATAAATAGCCCCTACCTCTTCATAAATTTGATAAAAAATAACCCTAACCCTAGAAAAAACTGTAGCCGCCAGTCCCCCAAATTGAATGGCCAGAAAATCATCAACTTCATCCCTCTAGATCTTCCAATCCGTCAACAATTAGAGGAAGTTGTCAACATGAAAGTTGGAGAGGGGAGTGAGAGCTACGTTGTGAACGGTGGTGATCGGAAACGGAGTCGTGTGGAGGGAGTATAGGGGGGCCGACAGTCAAGGCCTGCGCACGCAACCCTAGGCTAGGGGGGGCCGAACTTCCAATGGTGGCAGGTGGAAGTAGCTCGCGTCGAGAGCTTCGCTATGGTGGTCGTGTGATCGAGTTTCGTCGAGAAACGAGAGAGTATAATTCAACCCTAATTTTGCTTGTTGGGTTAGCTTGTGCGTGTGGATGCCTGGAGATGATAACGTGATTTGGGAAGATGAGCAGGGGCCGTTGGATTTAGATCTGAGGGCTAGGATGAGCTGTAGGTTAAATTAATTATGTTATATTAGTTTATATAAAACGTGTACAAACTTCAAAAATTCATATCTTTTTCATACGAGGTCGAAAAAATGCAAACTCAGTTGCGTTGGAATCGTATGGACGAGCACTACGCGATGGAGTTGGTTTGGAGTCGTTTGGAGTTAGTGAGAATTTCGGGTAAAATTAAACGCGCGTTTAATTTTATTCGAAATAAAAGCTAAAACGGAAATTAAAACCAAGGTGAGAATTTCTCACTCAATCGAATCAGTTTCGATTTTATTTTAAATAGTTAGATTTAAAATATTTGAATGCATGTTTGAATAATGACTGTAAATTATTGATTGTTAAAATAGACATTATGCGCCGTTAGTAAGCGGATGTTATTTAATAAAAACATATACCGCGAATATTTCATAAACAGTGAAATTGGTATTATATATAATATCAATATATATATATTGGCATATGTATATATTGCAGTTGATTTATTTCCCGTATTTTTTAGCGGATGAGACCCTATTACGCCGTTATTAAGCGGATAATATTTAATAAAAACATGTACCGCGATAATTTCGTACTGGAGCGAAATTGGTATTGTGCTAATGTTTTTGGATGCAGGAAAACAGGTTGGAGGGATCCAACTGGATTCCTCAACAGTATTTATTTTATTTCAGATATTTTGATATTTGATGGATTATCATATCGATATATGATATCGTTGTTAGTCGTGATTGACTATTTGGTGTGTAGCATCATTGGACCCAGATTTTGGGATTTTAAAATGATTTTAAAAGTGATTTTGAAAATATACTATATTTTTGGAATTGATCCATTATAAATAAATAAACGTTATAATTTTTAAAGTTATAAAAATTATGGTTTTTGTGAAATATAGTTAAAAAGGCTGATTTTTAGAAATACGATTAAAAGTCGATTTTTGAGAAATATGAACTAATGACCTTGTAAAATAGTTAAATTGGATTTTTGAATATATTATAAAAGTAAAAAATAGGATTTATAAAATTTAATTATTTTATAAATCAAGAGAATGATGAAATTATAAAGGAATTTAAAGACGTTTAAAAAAATAATATAAATTGATTTATATTAAGGGATTTATAAATGGATATTTATAAATTGAATTATGGACATTATAAAACGAGTTTTATAAGTGTTTGAATGTAGTGAGAATGAATTTCATAATAGAATGAAATTTATAGAATTATAAACTGTGAAGTTATAAATGAAATTTATAAATAGTAAGATTTATAAATTTGTGAAGTTATTTGAAGAATAAATTTTGTTAAATAAATAAATCTTATAAGTTATAAGATTTATGGTTTGGAAAGTCTTTAAAAGAACGATTTTGTAAAATAATCGTTTTATAAGCAATTGACTTATAATATGAACTTTTAGTTTATAATTGAGATATGAAATCAAATAGGTTAATAAAGGAATTTATAAAAAAGAAGTTTTTATAAATAAATAGAAACGGAATTTATAAACGTTGTTTTATAAATCCGCAAACGACTTATTTTGATAAGTTAATTGTTATAACCTATTAATGGAGTTATATTCACGTTGTAAACAGTGAATAATCCTTTAAGTTAAAAAGAATAGAAATAATGGAATTTGTTAACATAGTATATTCACGTTTTTGAATAGTGAATAACATGTTAAAGAAAATGTTTAGAATGTGATATTTTAAACAGAATTAAAACGATCTAACGATGTTTTAAAGGTGTTGAGATTCGAAACCATAGATTTCAACATTTATTGTTGAAATAGACGTTTTCGAGAAATAAAAGGAAATGGTGGACTATAACACTGTTGTTATAGTAAATGATTTCCGAAAGGAAATGTTTTGTATAATATTGGGATTTATATATCTATTTTAATTTCGAATCCCTATACTAGTGATTTTGGGACGTTGTAACGATGTTTTACGCAACATTCGTTTTTGGCCCAAATAAGTATGTTTAAGTAAATGATTTCCTTAAAGAAGAAATCTATACTTAATTCGATTTAAGTATATTGAATATTTTCTAAGTGTTGAAAATAAAAAGATTTGTGAATTACTTATTTTTAATAAGTATGGAATTGTTTCCAATATGAAGTGAATAATTAGAATTTATCCTTTTGAAGATAAATTGAAAATGAATAATTGAAATCGAATATTCATTGATATTTTGGAATTATAAATTCACTAAGGAATTTATAAAGGAAGTGGAATTTGTCTAAAAAAAAATAAATATTGATTTATTTTTGAAGTGTTGAAATTATATATCTAGTAAAGATATTTTGGAAAATAAATAATTTGGAAAATTATTTGGAATCTGGTGATGTGTGCATATCCAGTGATAGTTCAATAGCCGACTATCAATATTTCCCTTTGAATGGGTATTTGATGTGAATTGATTGAATTTGAATGCACACTTATTTTTGAATAAGCGCTCACTATTCGGGTTAACCGGGAAAGGACCATGGGGTCGTATAACCCACTCCGAATATGTGATACGTCGTTGTGAATCGCATTTGAAGATCGGTGTTGAAGACCGGTATTTGCGAGAGTGATAGGATGAACTATCGATTGACTCTGCACCGAGTTGCTCCGGTATTGAGTTCTCCATATGTGATGGTAAATCCGATCAGGATTGTGAATATCCGGATTGCAAGGACTTCTTTGTAAGTGCCTTCGGTTTTGTTCGAGCCCGGAACAGACTTGTATGGATTGTATGTCTGACATTACAAGTTGAGATATAAAGCCGATTTCTTTCAAATATATTTCTGTTGGTGGCGGAGAATTTATTCTTTGCTTAACACCCTTCTTTGAGACGTACGAGCTCAAAGGTTATATAGTTGAAGTTATCAACGATATATTCCCAGTTTGGTAATGTGACATGCTGAGTGATGCTGAAATGATCATTGTGTTGATTATTTGTGATAGGATCATTTGTTTGATCGTCTATCTTAGTGATCATTGTGTTGATCATTTGTTGACCCAAAGCATGGCTTTTGTATAAAGTATGTTTTTGTGGACGTGAATTCGTCGAGCCTCACACACCGTGAATGGTCAAAACAGGAAAGAAGCAGCAAGGTTATGAGGGGTAGCACCCTTTAGGATGTGTCCATTTCCTTCTGGAAAAGGGTAGTATCATGGTATGGAGCCCAGATACTTACTCATGTGGAAAACACTTTGTTATGATTGTGTGAATTGATTACGAGCGCTCGGTTGATAAAGGTCCCAAAGGACCGGGGGATGGCATATTCGGTCAGTTGTTACTCAGTTAGGAGTAACCCGGCCTTGTGTTGGTAGAGATCCGGTTTGGTTCTCGGGGATGTCCATCCAGAGGCATTCTCATGTGGTAATGGGAAGTTCCTTGGCCTGACCATTCGTTGGAAATCCAAAGAAACAATACGTGACTTGTACGGTTTTAGTTGTAGAACCTGCTTCCTCAGGAGGTAGCTATAGTAGGCATAATATAATGGTACCTATGCTGGCTAAGATTTATATTCTACTTTCGAAATGAATTTTTCCTACACTATGCACTAATAATAATATCAAATGCTCTTTTTAAATGCGTATCAAGCATGTTTGACTATCATAAGGAGAAATCTTCTCCAAGTCTGCGTTTGCATTGTGTGTGTGGCAGGAGGTCTTATGATAGTCTCATTTTTAAAAGCATTGCGAATTGAAAAAAAAAAATATTCCTCTATTTTGTTTTCAAAGATAAATAAACTGTTTTGAGTTCTCACACCAGTCACATGACTGACTTGGAGTTTATTGTTTTCCTTCCTAAACTCTGGGTGCCCACCAATTTCCACACGGGCAGTTAAGAGTTAGGTTTATCAGGATATTCTGGATATTCAGGAGTTGCTGGAGGCAAGCTGGATGGCATGGCGTATTACTATTATATAGTATTTCTTTTTCCGCTGCACTGTTAATTGTTGTATGTTATTGTACACTCTGATGATACGATATGATGTAATGAAATGAAATGTAATGTAATAACTGATATAGTTCTTTGTTTAAAGATTATTCATTTATTATTATATGTTGTTCCGCTGCGAATTGTGAGATTTTGATGTTGTTCTGTTGTTTCCTTTCTGTCCCGTTCTATTTTTAAAAATCTTCTATCTTCTGTTTTTCTAATTCTCTGTTTTCAAAAAAAAAAATTGTCTATTTTCTTTTCTCTCTATTTTCTATCTTCTTCTCTCCTCCCTAATTTCTATCTTTTTCTCTTCTTCTTTCCTAAATTTTTCTTAAATAAAACCCTCAGTGTTCGATTTTCCGTCGTTCGATTTCTCGGCAGTCGATAAAGTGAGTGTCGATGTGGAATTTTCGGAAGACGAAGAATCGGGTCCTGACACTAGTCCAAGAATTAACCGACAAAGTAAACGCAAGCGTTTCATACCACTCGTTTTACTAAGTCGTTTAATTAGATTTCTCATACGATTGAGGTAAAGGTTTATATATACTAATAGATTGGAAATCGGTTTAAGAAAACGAGCTTTGTAATAAAATAGTGTTGAAATCATTTGAAGAAAGAGTTTTGATATTTACTACTAGTATAGAAAACTTTTATATTTTTAAAGTGACAAATCACAAAGAAGATTGTAGAAACAATTGGGCATAAAAATTCACATTCGAAGACGTGAATAAAATCCAAAGAAATCGATATAAAATCCATCAAAGTGGATATATCTAAAATTCCCAAAGAAAAGGTCATCAAAGTCGATAATAAATGACAACAACAAAAGGGAGACCACACGAATCGATTAAAGTTGGATATTCAAACGGATTAGCGAAATAGGCTAATCTGGCAAAAATCATCAGGTCGGTCGACCGGACCAGGGGGTCGGTCGACCGGACCCTGTTCCACAAAAATCCTCGGGAAGCAGGTCGGTCGGCCGAACCCCTGTAGTCGGTCGACCGGACCCTAAAACAGAAAGTGCTTATGCACTTAGAAGCAGGTCGGTCGACCGGACCAGGGGGTCGGTCGGCCGAACTTGTATACTTGCACTTCCTACCCTATTTCAATGGAGGTGCAAATCCCGACCAATTTGCAATCGCACGAGCAACGGCGCTAAGGGTTTATGTCAATCGACTACCCGGCCCTATAAGCTCCTCGATGCATCACCAAAAACATGTTCAAACATCAAAGTTAGGATTTTTAATGAATTGAACTCAAAACACTAAAAATTGGAATATACACCAATTCAATCCAAACCAAAAGCAAATGCACACGAATAAGTGTTAGGAATTCATACCTAACATTCGAAGATAATTCATAGACTTAGATGTGAGATTAAAAATCTCACCTTTGAACTAAATTTATGAAGATGAAGCTTGAAAGCAAAGGGGAATCAACCACTCTTCAAATCCAACTCTAGAAGCTTGAATCTAAGCTTAAAATAGAAACATTTCCTAAATTAGGTTTAGGAAATTTCTGAAATTGGAAGGAGAATGAGTTGGAGAAGAAGAAGAGGAAGCTTACCAATGGGTTCTCTTGAACTTTGGAGCTAGGAGATGGATTTGCTAATGGAAACTAGGGCTTGGAGTTTTAATTCTTTTTCTCTTCCACCATTGCTGAAAGCTTGAAGAGTTAGGAATTAGAAATGAAGTAATGAAGAGTTGGAGTGGGTTGGGACTGAGTTAGTAAGTGGGTTCAGCCCAAACCAAAGCCCAAAGCAAAAAGTAGCAAAATTCAACTTTCTCCAAACATATCGAAGCTTATACTCAAAAAGGTCGCAAACGGCATTTTGAACTCAATGGGGGTGGTCTCGAGTCCTAATTCGACCGTATGCAAAAAGTAGCTTTTCGGACTAAAATCCGACGAACGATAAAATATTTAAATATAAAATCGATAAATATGCGGGTTGTTACACTCGAGGTCAAGCGTTACCTTTTTAGCACACATTCACTTAGAATATTCATCGTCCTCCTGACGATGTTCTGAAAGCATTCGTCCATACAAGTCCACGAACGGAACCGAAGGCACTACTCCTACTACATCCATTTTGGAATCACCCCCATGATTAGTAGCGATTAGCCCTTGCACTTCACTGCTCCATCTTTTACTCCAAGCTCTTTTCTTCCTCACGAAAATGTTCAAACTAGATCGAAGTGGTTTTCGAGAAATTAATCTCGATCCCGATCTCTTCGAAACGATCAACACATTGGCCAATATTGATAGTCGGTTATTTAACTATCAAACGGCATTCACAAACAACAATCAGACTTCAAATAATTTTCCAAATTATTTATTTCAAAATAACTTCGCAAGCTATTTTCCATACTTCAACCCGTTGAAAATAGTTTCAAATCACCTTTCTCTCACGGAATAAATTTTCCAAATATTGTTTATTTCGACTGAAAATTACCAAGTCTAAATATTTTGAATTTTAATATAATTTACATCACTTTATTGCAAAAATATACTTTAAAACATTTAAATTAATACCACTTAAACACTTTGTTCAAAAATATATATACTTCAAAAATATTTAAAATAAAAACTACTTAAAATAATTTATTATTTAAAATACTAGTTATAAAATTTTATACTAATTTCACATGTAAAACTTAAGTCAAAACAAATTTTAAATAAAAGTTACGGAAAACTTAAGCAAAACTATCTTTAAAATAAAACTAGTTTATAAAATATAAATATTAATAATTATCTTTTAAACCCATAATACCAATTAATCTTTTAAAATAATTACTACTATAACTAATTTAATAAACATTTACCTTTAAAATTTTAACAACTTAAATAATAATTTGTTAAAAACATTTCTTTAAACAACTTTAATACTTTTAACTTACGCTTTAAAATCTGCTTAAAAAACGTACTTGCTTTTCAGGGAAATACACTTTCCTTTCACACCTTCAAAAATAAACCACTATTTATTTTTAAAACAAATCACCCATTCCTTTAAAAATTCCCATCCTGAATTTATACTTCCAAGTTATCTTCTGATAAATAATTCACTTTATTTATAAACCCTATTTATAAATTCAATAATCTTATTCCCTTTTAAAACACTGTTTTCAATCACTTAATCGATTTAAAAATCAATTTTCTAAATTTAATTTCCCTTGAAATTTATTCCTCTATTTATTCAAGGTTTATTTTAGAAATCTATTAATTCCAGATTTACTTTCAATTATGATTTAAAAATCTTATTTAAAACTGAAATTATAAATTTCATACTTAATTTCAAACATTCCCTTTTATTTCTTCCCAGACCATTTAAATTAAATTTTAAAATAAATCTTTTATTTCTCTAAATAATATCGCTTAAGTTAAAAACAGTCATTTATTCAAAATCTCCTTTACTATACTTGGAATTTATTTATTTGAATTTAAAAATTAACCTTAATCCTTTTCCAATTCACTCTTTAATTTATCCAAATTTTCTATAATCATTTTACTTAAAAATTCTCTCTTTTATTTTCCTTCAAAAATCAGCTCTTTATATTTTTGATAACTCAATATACCCAAATATATTCAACCAAGCCATAGCTTCTAATATTTTCAATTACCGATATAATTTATCGCAGATTATCAAATAAAGCATATCATAGAATATTAAACAATCTAAATAATTTTGAGGAATCCAGTTGGATCCCTCCAACCTATTTTCCCTACATCCGTAGATGTTTGCACAACAAATAAAGTACCAATCCCGCTTCAAGGCGGCATATCGTGGTATAAAGGGTCATCCGCTATTATGCAGGGTGCATAGGGTCTCATCCACTATATAATGCGGGAAATCAATGACTCCAATATACTGTATATACTGCTATATATACTATCACATCCAGACTGATAATACTTATCAATATAATCAAATAACCAATAATTTAAATTTAACTATTAAATTTAAATGATTATCCAAATGAGTGAGATTAACTCACCTTTGTTTTGATTTGAAACCTAATTCCACTCCGGATTGATTTCTTCAATTTTTGACCTTGTACAAATATTATATAGCTTATTAACATTTGAAATAGTCTAACAATAAATTTCTATTTAATTAACTAATGGTTTCATTTTAAACTAGAAATTTTCCTTTGAAATTATATATACACTTATAAAAATAGATTATAGATTTCAAAAATCTAATTTTTATAAATTCTTCAAACATTTTAAAACTCCCTATATATTTTCAAAGTCTTTTCGATATCTAGTTTTTTCAGTTTTATATATACACATATATTTAAAAGAAGAAGGATTAATTTATAACTTATAGTAAATACTTTTAACGAAAATAGGTATGTAGGTATATTTTTATACATCTTTATTACTGTTATGTAATATACTCTAGTGTTTATATATATATAGCCAATTCAATTTGAAGAGTTAAACTTGAGTAAAATGAATTTAAAATTGTTTTGAAAATCAAATTACCTAATTCACATAGGAGAACAGATCATGAGTTCTGACCCAACTACTCAGCCTGAGTTCATCTCTGGCCATCCAATGCCATTCGAACCCACGAATCATCAGATCTCAACACCACCTCACCTTCCCAATTGACTACCAAGCCGCACGACCTCCTATCTGTCTCTTACCCTCGAAGCACCACAACTCGTGCCAGCCTCTGCCTCGAACTGACTGCTATGCGAATACCCAAACCACATGCGTGCGCGAAACCCAAAGACAGTGCGACCTAGGCTTCGAGTCTACGCCACCCATGCCACCACGTGCTCGATCTCCATATTGCAACACCACTGCAACCAGCCTCGCTCAACAGCCCATACCCAAACTCGATTCGAGTACCACCGAGCCAAAAGCGAATGCCTGCCTCGTGACCCAAGTGAACGCTCGAATCTTCACCACTAACCCACTTGCGTGGGTGATACCAAAGCTTGCCAACACGGCTCGCAAGTCGATTTCGAAATCGATTATGATTTCGCTATTCCTTCGATCAACTTCTCTGATGATTCGCGATTGGAAAATGAAGGGAAATGGAGGGAGGAAACACGGTTCGATTTGGAGAGAAAGAACAGGATTGGGACCCAATTGTTAGGCCATGATTTTAAAAATTTTCTCGAGTTCGATAAATGAAAAAGAGGGAAAAAGGAAGTGATTCGATTTTTATTTCTTATTTTTTTAAAAGCTAAGACGTTCAATATTTTAAGAAGAAAACAACGCGTGTAATACCAACAAACACATGTCCCTTTGAGATGAAGGCTAAAAAGTTCTGATATTGATATATATTATATTAAATTCAAATTCAAATTCAAATTGTTTCGATTAACATAGCTCACAATCTCGATCTCCAATCAAGGCGTTTCGCTAGGCGTTTATAATGTTAAACTACTATTTCGAACGCAATGGAAAAGGTTTTAAGTCCTAATTTGATCATACGGAGAAGATAGCTTTTTGGACCCAACTATTATATTAAATTTTCGATATAGATTTTAGCGCGCTACCGTACGGCCAAACAATCACTCCAAACGCTACCGAAATTGAAATTCGATAATAATACACTATTACAGATCCAATGGAACTGATTTCGTCGAAATCTAAGACTTTGCGTCGGAAGGCTATTTTTTAAGTTCAATTTAAACTATATATTTTTAGAGCTGAACAAAACATTCCCAAATTCAAATTTTAAAACTTCTATTATCTCCAGCATTATAAATATAAATTTCCCAAGCATTTGAAATATTTTTAACAATCCTGAAAAATCCAGATTCAACAATTTTACCTAATTTCAAATTATTAAATTCAATAATTTAATTGCCAAATAAACATTGATATTTGAAATTCAAGTTAAACTAACTTTCAAATATTTAAAATAAATCAAAATATTTCAATTTCAAACATCCAAAAATTCTGGGTCGTTACATTTCTTCTCTCTTAAAAGAATTTCGACCCCGAAATTGCTAGTTAAGAAGAATGCTTCATAACCCGATAAATATTTTTTCCGAAACCAAAAGTCCAACAACTTACCAACCATCTTTTATTAAAGACGCCCTATTATTCTTACTAACTTTCCAAACTCCCTTCCATTTTCCAAACAACATTACTTACTCAACCATTTCAAATTCTAATTTAAAACCAAATTTTAAATTATCAAATTTTCTCAAAAAATTTTGAACTCCTTAAATTTTTGAAAACTTTCGCCAACGTCTCTTTTGCGCGGCTAGATCGGTACAACTACAAAATATCTCAACGGGCACTCAGATTTCAAAAGAAAATAAAAGGCCAAGTGGCTAGACCAGAAAATCATCAAATTTCATACGGAATTTAAATACATACCTTTTTGTCGAGCAATTTAATTTATCTTTCGAATTCAAAACACCAATTTCCTTTCTTTTAAAACACCTTTATCCTACTAGCAATAATGTCCTATTACAACATTTAAAATTATTTTGCACAATTCTTTACAAAGTTTCAATATCTATTTAATTCATGTCCGCACGATGCACCTATATCATCCATACATAGTACTAAATTCAATCACTTACTGGATCACACAATTTCACTTCCGAACTAGTATTGTCCATCCGACTTCCTAGTGCAGATTCAGATTTGGTTTCTTAATCAGAAACCTTAATTCTCCTTATATAGCCGTAAACTATGATAGAGAATTTTCAAAATCAATCAAAAATCCATATCCAGGATTCGCCGTCGAAAAACAAGTGAAAAATCCCAACTCGGATCGATATAACTATCTTGAAATTCTGTGCTCGAATCTGGATCCATCGTTATGCGAATAAAATAATATACGTCCATCCTACGTATTTATCTTAATTTGATTATTAACTATATCAATTCTCTTTTACTCACATTCATTTTAATTTCTGTCTACATATCATTTCATACACCTTATTAAATCTTCATTCATTTCTAACTTAGTATTAATTTTACTTACGAATTTCACCATTCATCTTCTAAGTTTAGTTTAAGTATTTTATTCACTTCTTATATTTATTTTTACATCACTATTGAAGTTTATATCCATTACTATTCACTTTGCCCATACAATTCCATTTGAATTCAATTTACCTTCGAATTTAAATATTGAATTCTATTCATCTCAAACCATAATTAATTTTCTTTAATTAGTTCCACTTACTAATTTATTCCTATCTTAAACCATTTTTACTTCCAAACTTATTATTTTAATTTACTTTGAACTAGTTCTACAACTTCACTTTTACAAAATCCTAATATTCAATTTCAATTCCATTTACATGTTTAATTAATTTGTTTACTTATAAATTTTATTTCAATACTTTGCTTTATTTAGTCCAACTTGACAAATTTTCCATTTCACTTTATTTAACATAATTCAGATATTCAGTTTCAATCCAAATTTTAAGTTTTGCTAAGTTTTTTAACTTGTTTACATTCCATTCACAACCTCTTGAATTTACTTCATTTAATTGACTTGCTTTACTAGCTTATTTCATTATCACATTTACCTGAATGTAAATTCATTTATTCATTCACAAATTTATTTCCACCTTAATAAATTTTATTTAAGTAACCATTTCACTTAGTCCACATAGACTTTTTTCTCTACATTCATCCTTACTTATCTAGATTTAATTACACTCTGATTTAATTCAAAAGTTTAAACTTCTATAAGTTTTCCAAATTTAATTACATCTCATTTACTAATCTTTTTACTTTATTTATATGGTTTACTTCGCCAGCTTATTTTTCATACTTATTTTAATTTAACGCTTCTTCAAGTTAAATTTTATATTCTAGAAAATCTCGAATTTTACTAGTTATCAAACCATTTATATTTCCATAACATTTTAAATAAACTTCAAGAGTTTAAACCATTAAAATCAATTATATATATATATATATATATATCCAAATCAACTATTCTTTTGCATTTTCAAATTATCCTTCGAGTTTCAAAACCAAACCCAGTTTTGCAAACAACTCCAATTTAAAAGCAGCAATTACTCTCATGGTAACTCGAAAATGAATATCGATGATGCTGCAGTCATCACCGAAGTTATTTCCAGCGACCGAAGTGAGTTCGGTGCTTTAATTCCTTCTGAAAACCCTTTCCAAATATTTTTATATTACTAATATCACCAGATTTCAAATCCAATTCAAAAATATTTTCCAAATAGTATTACTATTATTTCTCCAAAACCTTTGAAAATCAATTTTAAACTCAAAGGAATTTATGCAAAATTTCGAATTGCAAATCCTTTCAATTCTTATTCAAATATAACTCTGGAAATTTTTTTATTTCATTTTCACTTATAAATTACATTTATAATTCACATTTATAAATCCTTTTATTATATAAATTTATTCCTTAACCTTTATAATTTTAATCCTTAATTCAATTTTTACATAACAATGATAATAATTTAATATTATCATTTCCTAACAACCAAGCAACCATATATAATAATTTACAGAAAAAAATATTTCTTTTATATACAAAAATACTTTGGGTAAAATTATTTCATTTACCCTATTTTAAAACAATACCATGTTGGTTTATCTTGTTTAAGTGTTTAGAAACCCCTATCGATGATGTGGCGTCCCACATATCGACCAGAATCCATAAACACTCAACTGATAAGTCAACACAATGTAAAAACAATTCTTAGATACACTAAAAAATATGAGCTCATAATTAATACACTCAAACTCATTTAAGAGTACTACGGACTCTATTTTAATGAGTAATCCCCACCAGAGCTATGGTTCTCGCTTAACATGGCTCTGATACCAACTGTAACGACCCGATTTTTCGACATTCAAAAAATCAACATCAATACGTCCACTGTATCAAATACCGGAAAAATGAACCATTAGGATTAAAGAAGAAGGAGGTAAAAGAAGAAATAGAAAACAATATTAGAATCTCACAAACGCAGCGGAATAAAATATGATATATAACATTTACTTTAAATACAAAGAATCTGTACTGCCATACATTCATACATTTCTCAGAGTACAACAATCATTTCATCAAATTCGGACAGTTCAGTAATATGTGCTTACAAATGGAATAATAATTAAGTGTGGAAGTACGTCCAGCCATCCAGCTCATCTCTTAGGATCCACATCAGTCCATCCAGAATCTGTACTCTATAATACTCAGTCTGACCCAAGCATCATAGTCAAATAACACCGAGTCAGTCTGGAAAACCAGCATGAGAAAACACACTCAATTGGATTATTAAAGTTTTCAAAATCCTTTTTGAAATCAAAGGTATCTGTATGACCACGCCACAAATAAAACATGTCAGGTTTTTACCTTATGATAACCAAAACATTTCTTATAAAATCCTCTGATATTATAGTAGTTCCTATATACAAATACTTATTCAAATAGCCAAAATTGTTGCATTATTAAATTCCAGCTAACAAGTATATCAATAAAACCGTAAAGGCACGTAGGGAGAATGGATTTCCATCAATGGAAGGGTTACTGGGGTACCGTCCGTCACAGTACGTGGTCTTGATCACCGTACCGAGGATCCACCCTGATCCTCTGCATCACAAGACCGGAGCTACCCCTTACTGCATAGTTTGAATAAGTTCACCCCATGGTTAGGAGCAGCAACCGCCCACACAGCCAAATAAAAGGGACCTCTAGACAAAGGTAACCTTTCCCTAATTGGTTGCTAACCACTTAGCCTTCTATGCACCTCCCATGTCTTAGCCATTCCCAGTTGATGATGCTCGAGGTTAAGCGTTACGTTTTTAGCACACATTCACTTAGAATACACATCGTCCTCCTGACGATGTTCTGAAAGCATTCATCCATACAATTCTGTTCTAGGTTCGAACGGAACCGAAGGTACTACTCCTACTACGTCCATTTTGGAATCACCCTCGGGATTAGTAGCGATTAGCTCTTGCACATCTATGCTCCATCTTCGACTCCAAGCTCTTGTCTTCCTCACGAAAACGTCCAAACGGATCGAAGTGGTTTTCGGAAAATTAATCCCGATCCTGGTCTCTTTGAAATGATCAGCGCATTGGTCAATAATGATAGTCAGTTATTTAACTATCAAATAGCATCCACAAACAACCATCAGACTTTAAATAATTTTCCAAGTTATTTATTTCAAAATAACTTCGCAAGCTATTTTCCATACTTCAACCCATTGAAAATAGTTTAAAATCACCTTTCTCTCAGGGAATAAAATTTCCATATATTGTTTATTTCCACTGAAAATTACCAAGTCTAAATATTTTAAATTTTAAAATAATTTAAATCACTTTATTCTAAAAATATACTTTAAAACATTTAAATTAAAACCAATTAAACACTTTGTTCAAAAATATATATATACTTTAAAAATATTTAAAAAACTATATAAAACACATTATTATTTAAAATACTAGCTATAAAATTTTATACTAATTTCACATGTAAATCTTAGGTCAAAACAAATTTTAAAATAAAAGTTCGGAAAAACTTAAGCCAGACTATCTTTAAATAAAACTACTTTATAAAATATAAAATTAATAATTATCTTTTAAAACCCTAATACCAGTTAACCTTTTAAAATAGTTACTACTATAATTAATTTAATAAATGTTTGCCTTTAAAATTTTAATAACTTAAATAATAATTTCTTAAAAACATTCCTTTAAACAACTTTAAAACTTTTAACTTATACTTAAAAATCTGCTTGAAAAACGTACTTGGCTTTTTAGGGAAATACACCTTCCTTTCACACCTTTAAAAATAAACCACTATTTATTTTTAAAACAAATAACCCATTCCTTAAAAAATTCCCATCCTGAATTTATACTTCCAAGTTATCTTCTGATAAATATTTCACTTTATTTATAAACCCTGTTTATAAATTCCATAATTTCATTCTCTTTTGAAACACCGTTTTCAATCACTTAATCAATTTAAAAATCAATTTTCTAAATTTAATGTGACGCCCCACCTCTATGCTCACAATAACAAAGGTTATTATAAGGAATAACGTCTGCTATTGCGAAGAATAAGGCTTGTTAGAAGCGACCATCCGTAAGTTATGCCTTAGACGAGTATTGATTACATCAATAGGAGTTGAGTAAACTACTCCCAAAGATATATCTTCAATCCAAATCTAAAACAAAACTACGGTGGCTAATGAAAGATTAAGAACAACTCATAACAACAACAACACTGATAGTATAATCACATCAGAACAGAAATATCAGATATATATATAGCGGAAGACAAGTCTGGAATACATGCTACAAACATCGCTAGTTCACATGAACCTAATGTACATATACATATACATCAACATACATAAATCGAGAATGAATAAACCAAAAGAACTCCTGGAAGGCTAGATAAAAGATGGAGCGAAATCCCAAAAGCTGAAGCTGCTACTGAATCAGAGATAGAGATTACCCTAAAATAACTCGGTCTGACCCGAGTATTATTTAAAAGAAAATAATAAACGGATCAGTCTAATTTATTCTCAGAAATAAGTGAATGATAAACAACACTTAAATAAATAATTATAGTCTCGAGTGAGACTATACAACATAAATAATCAGCATAGTTTAAATGAAGAAATCTCAATTTAAACTCCATCAAAATCAACTTCCAAACTCACAATTGAATTTAAAGCAGCAGTATGCGAAACTTTAGAAACCTATTAAGATAACTAAACAAATCAGCAGTCACAAAATCTAGAAATCAAAATAAGATAACTAGAAAATCAACATAAAAGATGGATCGATCCCAACAGATGGCGAGTTTCAGCTACGCCGCACGTGCATCTCAGATGGCCGAAGCCTACCAAGTACTATAAATTTTGGCGCCCATCAGATGACCCGAAGGTCCGCAGAGTGACCCGAAGGTCTAGTACTGGTAATTGACCCGAAGGTCCATCAGATGACCCGAAGGTCCAACAAATGACCCGAAGGTCCAGCAGAGTGGCTCGAAAGCCCAACAAATCATCAAAATCATCAAACAGCAGTTGTTTCAATTAACGAGTCCAGAATTAACCGAAATAGTAAAAGTGTGGTTCCATACTCCGCACTTTTGCTAAATCGTTTAAATCTCTTCATCGTTTCCTTGAAAGTGCAAAATTGTGTATTTTATATAAATAACATTTTACGTTCTCAAACGGACAAGTCCGGAATTAAGCGAATCGGTAAAAGTAAGGGTTCATAGTCCTTAATTTTTCTGAAGCGTTTAGATCGCTTCCTCATTCTTTTGAAAGCGCAAACTGTAAAAATTTTGGAAACAATTTTATTTTAAAACGATTTTTAAAACACGTGATTAAAACAGCAACATCTGTAGCAACTTCGACGAGGAAATTGCGCTTCACAAAACACCGTAAAAACGGATATCAAAACAACGTTGCGGGGTAACCACTTAAAAATTCACTTTAAAATTGACGGTTACTGAAGTCAAAATAACAGTAATTTTTATTCGTCAAAAATATCATCAAAGCAACATGCTTAAGAAATATAATACCGGTGTAAAAATTCCGTTATAAAAGTAACTGCAACAAAGTACGTTTTAAAACGTAACACCGGTTCAATCTAAATTAAACAGTGTACCGCAACACTATATTTCCAATAAAAAAGTTGGACTGCTTCAATATATATGTGCACTACAATACACATGCACAAATTAAAACAAGGTATTCACAAGAATGAAATTGAAAAAATATTTTAAAGCAACTTGGACAAAGCTACACATGCTGACACGCGTATGCATTATTTACTTGAACCATATTTTCTTGCAACATGAATTAACGCACGCAAGGCTATCTGCTTTATGCAGTCACCTATGAATAAAGTGCAAACAACTTCCCATGGGCACGTAAATGAATAAAATGCAACCTGTACAAATATAGTGCAACCTGTACAAAACCAAACTTAACTAAATACAATGCAACCTATACAAAACTAAACTTACCTAAATATAAATATAATGCAACTTGTACACAATTTGAAGTAATTATGAAGGACGCATTCATGTGCTACTTTGCAACTACCTGGACACATTCATGTGCGTGATGAAACTATTGACCTTGAGCTTTATTTATGTATGCATGCAAAAGAAACACGCATGTATAAGAAAACCCCTTCCCTCCCCCCCCCCCTTTGTACACAATTTTATTGATCACGTACGCATGTAGGTGTGAAATTTAATAATTGAAATAACCTGTAACCGAGTTTCAAAGCTTTGCATGTACACGTATAAGGGTTTAAACCAAGGGCCTGGACTATGCAAAAAAAAAATTTCCAAACGAACAAAACAAAAATGATGCAATAAGAATGTGACCTGGGGATGCACGTTTCACGCACGTACAAAATGTGTGTGCACACTTGCATTGAATGACTGGGCATGCTATCTTTCGTGAACTTCATGTATACACACAGGCATACTCTCAATGACACACAATACAAGTTCACACCTATTGCCCAAAAGATTTCTTGACAAAAAGAAAATCTTTAAGCAAACTGTAAAATCTGGCATGGGTTTCGCATATGATATCTGCGTGAAATATGGATGATGCATGCGCACTACTATCATTTTTAAAGGCCAGGCAACATTTTGCATGAAATGTGAACTAAATAAAAAAAAAATTCTACACACGTAAAAATTTAGTAATAGCAAATATGTGACCTGGAACTTGCAATTTCGATCTACTTTAAAACACTGGAAGATAAATATACATAACTAAGTTATAACCTCCAAAAGCATGTTAATCAAAAATAAAAGATAACACCTTTTAGAGTATTTATGATGCAGAGTGTAAGAAGAAGCAAAACTCTCCATTTGAAACTCAAAATCAGCACAACAAATAGCAATAGCAGTAGAATTTAGATTAGATGTGTGAGTTTTAAACTCACCTCAATCTTGCTTCAAAACAGGTAGCCACTAGGAACAATTGGAACCAAACTCTGAATCGCCGTAACAAGTTTTCTGAGCAACTAGAAAGGAATGGAAGCAACGAAAAAGTTGATGCAGGCTACTGGAATTTGAAATTGAAAGAAAGATGCAGCATATTTTTTTTCCTCAAATTTGTGTACCAATCCAAGTATGAAGTGAGCTGGCATCATATATGGTACATAAGCATTTAAGGCAACGTGTGTATGCAAAAGAAGGTACACGCTGCACTAATGCGATGATGGTAGAAAAAGTAAATAAATAAAAAGAGCTCGCTTTGCTTTAGATAAAAATGATGACGGCAAGGCAAAATTGTGTGCATACTTGCCTTTTATTTCAACGTGCTACTACTATTTAGGCTACTGACTTTACAGCATTTTTTTTTCAAATTTTTAATTTAAAAATTTTCTATTTAAAATATCCACTCCGACAGTAATTCTAAAATTACGGTCGTTACAGATTTTAAAAATATTTATTACGACGGTAATAAAATCACGGTCGTTACAGACTCCCCCCTTATAAAAAATTGCGTCCCCGCAATTTTCATACTAGAAGCAGTCAACAACGTACATAATTAATCACGACAAAGATTCAAAATGGATAAGATGAATAAGAATGCTTACCTCCACCCGAAGAGGAGAGAAAATCGGGATAAGAACGCTCGATGAATTCTCTGGTTTCCCAAGTGCAATCGTTGGGGTTTGCGGACCATTGAATCTTTACGAGCGGAACTTTTTTTTGTTCTGAAGGCGTTTCACCTCCGTAGCTTGCACACAAATAGGATCTTTGCACAATAGACAAGTCGGGTGAGATCTCAAGATCTTACAGCAGATGGGGATCAATAATATAATCTGAATCTCGAAGGCAACGACGAAGCTGGGATACATGAAATACGTCATGAATTCCCGAAAACTGAATAGGTAGCGAAACACGATAAGCAACAGGGCCAATGTGTTCCGTAATAGGAAACGGTCCAATATAACGACGATCCAATTTCCCGGAACTACTAAAACGTACCACACCCTTCATCGAAGAAACAAGAATGAATATGAGATCGCCAATAGAAAATTCCAAAGGCTTCTTACGATGATCGGCATAAGATTTTTTCCTATTCTGAGCCTCTTTCATTCTCTGTCTGATAATACCAATCTTCTCGTAAGATTCACGAATATAATCGGGGTCGAGAGCTAACTTTTCCCCAGATTCCAACCAACAAGATGGTGATCGACACGGCCTTCCATAGAGAGCTTCGAAAGGAGCCATACCGATACTGGATTGAAAACTATTATCATAAGAAAATTCAACAAGAGATAAATGGTCTTCTCAACTACCACCAAAATCAAGAAGCAGTTCGATTGGACTTGATAGGAATAAAATGGGCTGATTTGGTCAGTCGGTCAACAATCACCCAAAACTAGTATGGCCCGACCTCGAACGAGGTAGACCATCAATGAAGTCCAAAGAAATTTGATCACATTTCCATAATGAAATCTCAAGAGGCTGCAAAAGACCACTGGGACGTTGGTGTTCTGCTTTAACAAGTTGACAAGTCATGCAACGACTTACATAACTTGCAATATCACGCTTCATACCTTCCCAATAGTATAAGCGTTTCATGTCAGCATACATCTTACTACTACCCGGATGGATAGTATACTTAGAACGATGACAGTCTTCAAGAATGTCATTTCTAAGATTAGAAATATCAGGGACGATCAATCTTGTAACATCCCGCCTTTTTGCACACTTTAAACCGACACGCGTGCCAATTCAAAGCATACGCAAGGGCGGATTGTTATGGGGTAAATAAGAAAACAGAGAAGAAATAAAAACAAAAACAGAATCTCACAGCGGAAGGATAAAATATAATAACAAATATACAGTTTATAAACAGTCTACAAAAGCTTGATCCTTCTTTTACAATAAATATCAGAGTTACACATACCAATACAAGCAATGCAGCGGAATAGAAAGAGTGTGGTGTAATACTATATATAACATAATACTTATTCTTCGTCTTCGTCCTCCAAAGCTAAAATCTGCTATCCTGAAATGCTCGGACTGACCCGAGCGAATTTGAATAGACAAAAACACCCGAGTCAGACTAGAATATCTTATGTGAGTTAAATAAACAGAATATAAATATGAGTACAGTAACTCAAGAGATGTTCGGGATTTACATCTCCTAAGGATCCGTTAAACTATTTACTATGTAGTATATTGCGCTATTATAATAGTGTCTATTTATAAAATAAACTTACTTTTAAATAGCGTTAAGGCTTTACATTTTCCACCTTAACACGTAATAGTCCCAGTAGTCCGTCCAATATCATAGCCCCTCCTGATCGGGAAGCCACTAGAGGATACCACACGGGCTACGGGAGAAAACCAAACTCGTACAAGGCGCGATATGGTAGGTGACACGGCACAACTAGGCAATGCCAGGGTAGATATACCAATTGCTATCCAGGCTGGTGGAAACGCGTAGCCGCAGTTACCGCCCACCTCGGACTAACTCCCCAAAATCAAAATATAGAAGTGGCCACTGAATCAAATCCAAGTCAAATTATAATATCGAAGAGGAGCGTCCGATCAGAGGAATGACCTCATTGGCCTGAGAATCGCTCCTGTTTTAGCCACCTTATGCCAACTCATGGGAGTTGGGTCCACGTATTTACCTTACAGGAAACGTCGCCACCACCTACTTCATTCTGGAATCTCCACCGCGTACACGGTTAGTCAAAGTGGTTTTCGGTATCGACAAAGAGTATGTCCATATCCAATCCCGGTCTCTTTGCCAACCAATCGTTATTATAACACCGCGGTCATTTAAAAATAGTTTATACTTTTAAAACCAGAATATAATCCATTTCAAACCGTAATATTACGATATCATTTCTTCTTTTAAAACCCAAAACAATATGATATCGTTTATCCCAAATAAAATTATTCCTTTCCAAAAAAATTATGTCACTTTTTATTATTTAATATCCCATGTAACCAATATTCTGTTTGTAACTTTCAACATAATTCTTCGAAAATCCATAGTATTTTAAAACCATTATTTTCAAAACTAAATGGTTTGGATATTCAACGGTATGCGAATTAAAAAGGTTTAACTTTACTGTTGCTTTACAAAGAAATAAATTACATGGCTTTCCAAATATTTCTTCTTTTAAAGTTAAACCAAAATCCAAAATATTACTTCAAGTCCCAAAACCATTTCAATTTTATATATATTTATATCCATTTTTGAGCATTAATATTTCAACTAAAGTTGGATTTTTATCCTTTCAAAATCAATATTCTATTAATTAATCTTGACCATTCACATAAAATCCATAATTAATAAGACTTCAATTTCTAGTAAAATATATATATATATTTCCAAATTCAATTTTTACTAGAATATTCATTTCAAAATATTTTGGGAAAAATCCAATTATAAATATCATATCTTTAAAATTTCCAACTTAATATTTAAACATAGGATATAAATCATCAAACTCCATTTTCTTAATTTCTTCCATTTTCAATAAAGAAATTTATATTCCTTTTAATTTCAAAATTTCAACTTCATAGGTATATAAATATGAAATAAAATATTTATACAATATAAATTTAAGATTTATAGACCGTATTCAATCCAAACCATAGAAATCACATTAAAATAGTTATATATAGACCGCGGTGCCTGTATATAATTTTCTATCCTATGGTCAAGTGATACGGATATTTATCATTTCAATCCGCAATTTAAAAAAATAAAACTTTGCGGTTTTATCATTTCAAACCACAATCCCGAATGAAATGTAAAATGTATGCTAACTTGCAGTTTAATGATATCAAATAAAACATCCATTCAACAAAACATCCATCATCCAGTCACAAACATCAAGCAATATCAATCAATAACAATTATATATATGATCATATATAACAGGTGATAACTGGCAGTTTATTCAAATTAAATTTTTCAACTATTAATCTAACAATTTATATTCAGTGATAATTGACATAACTGTTAACTAGCAGTTCATATGCAACCAAAAATTTCTAACAGCCAATTAACACGCAATAAATCAATTAAATTAACAGTTACATTCAATAAAATGCAATTCAACAGATATGAATGAAATAACATGCCAAAAGCTCATAAATAAATTTCTATTCATTTCTAAAATTTATTTAACAAACATAAAAGCTTCTAGTAGTTGTGAGTGGGTTAAAACACTCACTTTTTGAATTTAAATTGAATTCAAATCCAATTTAAACCCAAAAATTGGACAGTCTCCAAATTCATCCAAACCAGTGTCAAAACGTCAGAAATTCCGATACGATCCCAGCAAAACAAACCGCGCGTGAATCCGAGCTCGTATGCAAAAGTTATGAAAATTTGAAAAATGAAAAATTCTGGTCCTGGGTCAACTTCGGGTTCGACTTCGGGGCGCCGCCTCATTTCCCCGATGCTTGCTTGGAGTTTTCGCCAAAACGACCCGGAGCGACCCGAGTCATTTTCTTCCTGACCCGAAGTTGCTCTAGGGTTTTCTCCTCTGAAACCCGAAGCGCGACCAGAAGCTGCTGCAGATCCACAAATTTTTTTTTTTTTTTTTTTTTTTTTTTTGAAATAAAATTTTGGAATTTGGGAATTAGGTTTTTTTCTGCCATTGGAATGAGGAGTTGAGAAGAAGATGTACGTATAGAAAAATGAAAATAAGGAGTGGCTAGGGTTTATAATCGCAAATATATAGACAGATAAAAGAAGGCTAGGTGGGTACGGATAACGAACGTGCTAAACGATAGTTGGCCCAAAAAGCCCGTTCTGCCTCCGGAGTCGAATTTGTTAAAACTATATATCCAAATAGGTGTTTCAAAATATTCTGAACGCGATGGAAAAAGTTTCGCGACCAAATTCGATCGTATGAAGAAGTTATGCTAAAAAAATAAAAATTTCAAATTGATTTCAAAATGCGTAAATTTCAAGGCGTTTCGAGTCCGTACGATCAAACGACAAGTCCGATCGCAACGAAACTTGAAACATTATTATAATTCACCGTTACGGATCCGATGAAACTAGTTTCGTCGAAATCCGAGTCCGTGACAAAAATGACTATTTTTAACATTTATTAAATAAATTAAAATAAATCATAAAATCCAAATTTTCTTTCAACTTTAAATATTGGCCAAATTTCATTACTTATATAATCCAATCAATTCCCAATAATTTAGCAAGCTTGGATGTGAATTAAAATTTATAAGTATATAAATTTCGCAGTGTTAACCTCTGCGTTTTCTTATTATTTGGGAATTATAAATTTTATTCGCAAAACCCAATTATTTAATCATATACTTATACTCTCATCTTAAATCTAATTATATAAATAACTTGATTTCTATTATCCAACTCAAAATATATCAATTATTCTCCAACTACATAGTTAACGTTTCTTTTATATATCACTGTGGTAATATTTCAAAATGTTCATCTTTTGTTTGCATAAATTACTGTATTTAGATAAAATTGTAATTTTGGTAACTTATCACATAAATAACTTAAAACCTCAACTAATACATTCCACCTTTGTTTCATCTTATTCATTCACTCATCAATATTCCGTACTAACTACAAAATTTAGTGTATTCCTTTAAATTGATCAAAATAAGACTTATCAACTAATAGAAAGATTTACGTACAAAATTTATTGTCATACATCTAATTTACAAGCCTATACTTAATTATTATCCTACAATACGTTTTACGTTACTATAATGTTCATTCTTCCGTTCCTACGTTTCTATAAATTTATTCCTTTATAATTTATTTAACGCAACACTTAATCTACACCTATTGCGATGTTTCAAATTTACTTGAATGAACAATTTCTTTACTTAAAATAGTTGTTGTAAACTCTTAATTCCACATTTATAAGTGTATTATTATTTTCACTCAAATATTATACATATATATAGAGTATTGGGTTTTTATTTAATCATCATTTATCATATATATTAATTAATTAAATTCAATACTTAAGTCTGACTAAATTTATTCCCCAAATACACATTTACATTTCTCAACCAATAAATATAACCAATCAAATTCTCATTTTATTGAACCTTGGTCAATTCCACACGTTAATTTTACTTAAAGTCTCAATTAATTAATTTACCTCGGTTTCATTACCTTATTACCTTATATGCATAATTGACATGGTTATATCTTCCATTACATCAATAATTTATCATTTCATTTCTATGCAATATATACTCATCTTATTCCATTTATTTGGTTACTGCATTGAAATCTATTTATTAACCAATACTAACGTTATTATCAATAAAAAAAATTTGATTCCCAATTTTATTCAATACTTAGAACAAAAATTTTCACATTAAATCAAATCCTTCTATTCAAACCAAGTATCATGCTATGATAATATTTTACGTTGGTTACACTGAAAAAAAATCAACTTTTTATCGTTATCAATTAAACATACATTAATTGCACAAATTAAAGGAATTAATTGCCATTTATCAAATTAAATTTTTCATACATCAATCTATTTCATCTAAATCCTTACCTATGAATATTGCAACCTTTAATTCCATTAAATACCAATTAACCCAAATTATTTCATTTATTCTAAGTCATATCACTAAAATAATTCATCATAATAAACTTAAAATCTATACGTTTATTGATTTATTTCTATTTGTCTTATGTTAAATTCTAAATTTAGTAAGACAACCTAAAGTACTCCACTCAATCGACAGTCCCTTTCAATTGTTAATACGTACTTAAATTTCTACAGTTGCCTTCCATCTGCACTTCCGTTACTATGATAAAAATTAGTAACGTTTATGTCATCAATCCATCATAATTACTTACCCTTAATTGAGTTTGATTTCCAAATAAATTTGCTGACCCTTAATTAGACAATTTATAAAAGTTTGTCATCATACCTATGGTTCTACGCTTATGCTATGTCTTAAATTTCAATAAATTTATAAATTTTGAGATGTTCATTAGGGTTTACAAATTTATTGACTTGCAATAACAGGGTTTCTTAATCTATTCAATTTATCGTTCACAATCTTTTATTGCATTAAATTGGTTTAATATTCCCATATTAAATTTTATGTACAGGTAAGAATTTTTCTTTCTTTCTCTACTTAATTCATTTGAATTTTATTCAAATGTCTTTAAATAGGTTTCTAAGTCACTTCTATATAATTTATTCTAGCCTTCATTTTAATACTTATCTACCACCTTTATTCTTTCAACTAAAATAAATTACAAAATCCTATTAAACAAACAATTTTAAATGGTCGAACTTAACGGGTCGTTACACTCTCCCCCACTCAAAACTTTTCGTCCCCGAAAAGGAAAAAGAAGGGAGAAGGAAGAATAAAACAGTACATCTCAATTCAATATTAGCTTATAAATAATAATTTACTGGATTAATTTCCTTTAATGAAATATACCCGTTTTATAGCCATTATAAACTTTTATACTTAAATAATTAAAGTTGGAAAAACATTTTCAACAAAATTCTAAGTCCAAAATTTACGGAAAATTTTGGCAGAGTCTCCTTTGTACGGAGAGGCTCGGGAGAAAATAAAATATCAAAATATAACAAATATATTACAAATATTATCAAAATATTATATCCCAACACGGGCAACTATATAAAATAGCGCTTTAAACGTAATCCGAAAACGTACCTATTTGTCGGGCAATACGCTTATTATTATGGAACCAAAAGCAGTTGCTTCCATCACCTGCATTCACTTATATAATCTAAAAGGTTAAATATTTATATTAAAGTGAAATGTTTAGGTGGTTTCAACCATTAATCACCCAATCAATACAACAATTATCAATCTTACAAATAACATACATACACAAAGTGAAGCAACCATTTAAACCATCAAACAATTAGTTGTCTGGGTTCAAATTTGAAATTTGTATGAAATGAAATTAACTATCAAGTGCATCCTTTACTCAACAGTCTTAGATGGAACAAGGATAGATTATTTATTCCCCAACAACTTCAAATTCCTTACCCAACAAACATAAATCAAACAATAACAATTCAAACTAACAGCCAAATTAACTTATTATACATTTATTTCATGCTTCGGTGGTTTGATTTTCTTTCTTTCATTTATGGAGGGATTTCTTTGTTTCTTACAATTTTCATTTTTCATTTGTTACAAAATTCATTATATTGTATTCCAATTTATTGACTAAGGTTTATATCATCTATTTATACTACTTACCCTTTCTTATATAGTAAAATTTCCAATTTAACTTAAGTTTATACAGTTAATTCTCATTTATAACAGCAAATTTATTGAATACCTTAATTACCTCAAGCTTCACTTGTAAGATTTCCCCTTACATTTTCTTACTAACATTGCAACTTTTATTATATGGTAAGTTATGTATATTTAAGAATGCAAGTGAAAATTTACAAGTTTCTTCTCAATTCCTTTTTATTTATTAACGGTTCAATAAATATATATTCGTTTTATAAATTACAATTTCAACTTACCCTTAATTTCATTCCTTTATTTAATGTTTATGTTTTATTATATTTAATTACAGTAACCCTCTACTTACACTTAAATTATTAACCTTAAAACCTCCATTTTTATAAATAAAGGATTTTATTAATTCATTATCTAGGGTTTACAGACATTTATTTATATTACCTACTTTTTATTATATTACTAGTAGCATTTTAAATCATACTTAAGTTTATAACCCTACACATCAATATTAAAGAATTTCATTTTATTTACTTAAGTTAAAATCACCTATTAATAATACTCACCTTTAATTTGGGTAAAATTTCAATTATCACTTAAGTTTATACCAATAAATTCTTTCATTATTTCCTAAATTCCTACTTGTAAAATATTCAATTCCAGTTTCTCATTTAACACTTCAACTTTTATATTTGGGTAAGTTATTTATGTTAAGGAAATTGCAATTGAACTTATACAAGTTTAATCTCCATTCTTTTAATTAAATTTAATGTTTATTCATATTACCCTTTGTCTCATATGTATGCAAATTCCTCTTTATAGCTTTGCAGTTATTCTCTTATTCCAATTAGAGGTTTCAATTCATTCATTCTTCAATAAATCTTTTCCATTATTTATCAGTTAAAAACTTTTACTTCCCTTATCCCTAGCATTAACTTTCTTACTTAATATTTCACTAACAAAGTTTAAACAATTAATTAACGGAAAAATTTAGAATTAAATACCGGGTCAAATTTTAATCTATTTCAAAATAATAGATAAATAAGTTCTTACAACTTTTATATCTCTAATTATATTTAGAACAATAAAAGAAAATTTTTAGAAAATTTCAAAAATAAATCTGCAGTAGAATTTACTACAGTGGCCTTTCCCCTTCGAAACTCGAAAATGAAAGTCGATGATGCGGCCGTCATCACCGAATTTATTTTCCAGCGACAGAGAGGAAAGTACAGAATTTAATTCTTTTCCAAAATCTTCTTTAAAACAATTCTTCCAATTTATACGAAATATTTATATAAGAAAATACTTATAAACCAAATCAATAAATTTCACAAATTCTTTGAAAGCAAATTTTCAAAAATCCCGGACTTAAGTTCTAAATCTCCAAATTTGGTTTATTATAATTTCACTTAGCTTCAGTTATTATAAATATTTTTATTGCCTAACATCCAATCTATAGCAACCAAATATATATATATCTTTATAAAACTATTTTTATATATAGAAATATAATAGGCAAAATTATTTCATTCACCTATATTAAAAACAAATATTATGTCGGTCTGTCCTATTAAGTGTTTAGAAATCCCTATTGATGACATAGCGTCCCATGCATCAACCAGAATTTATAAATACAAAGCGGAACAGATTAACACAATATTAAAATCTTTTTATTAATACTAACAAGTACGCTCTCTCTTATATATACACTCAGCGACTCCCATAGGATATTTCTACCCTATTAACAAAGAGTCAAACCCCACAAAGCCAAGGTTTATCGCTAAACCAAAGCTCTGATACCAACTGTAACATCCCGCCTTTTTGCACACTTTAAACCGACACACGTGCCAATTCAAAGCATACGCAAGGGCGGATTGTTATGGGGTAAATAAGAAAACAGAGAAGAAATAAAAACAAAAACAGAATCTCACAGCGGAAGGATAAAATATAATAACAAATATACAGTTCATAAACAGTCTACAAAAGCTTGATCCTTCTTTTACAATAAATATCAGAGTTACACATACCAATACAAGCAATGCAGCGGAATAGAAAGAGTGTGGTGTAATACTATATATAACATAATACTTATTCTTCGTCTTCGTCCTCCAAAGCTAAAATCTGCTATCCTGAAATGCTCGGACTGACCCGAGCGAATTTGAATAGACAAAAACACCCGAGTCAGACTAGAATATCTTATGTGAGTTAAATAAACAGAATATAAATATGAGTACAGTAACTCAAGAGATGTTCGGGATTTACATCTCCTAAGGATCCGTTAAACTATTTACTATGTAGTATATTGCGCTATTATAATAGTGTCTATTTATAAAATAAACTTACTTTTAAATAGCGTTAAGGCTTTACATTTTCCACCTTAACACGTAATAGTCCCAGTAGTCCGTCCAATATCATAGCCCCTCCTGATCGGGAAGCCACTAGAGGATACCACACGGGCTACGGGAGAAAACCAAACTCGTACAAGGCGCGATATGGTAGGTGACACGGCACAACTAGGCAATGCCAGGGTAGATATACCAATTGCTATCCAGGCTGGTGGAAACGCGTAGCCGCAGTTACCGCCCACCTCGGACTAACTCCCCAAAATCAAAATATAGAAGTGGCCACTGAATCAAATCCAAGTCAAATTATAATATCGAAGAGGAGCGTCCGATCAGAGGAATGACCTCATTGGCCTGAGAATCGCTCCTGTTTTAGCCACCTTATGCCAACTCATGGGAGTTGGGTCCACGTATTTACCTTACAGGAAACGTCGCCACCACCTACTTCATTCTGGAATCTCCACCGCGTACACGGTTAGTCAAAGTGGTTTTCGGTATCGACAGAGAGTATGTCCATATCCAATCCCGGTCTCTTTGCCAACCAATCGTTATTATAACACCGCGGTCATTTAAAAATAGTTTATACTTTTAAAACCAGAATATAATCCATTTCAAACCGTAATATTACGATATCATTTCTTCTTTTAAAACCCAAAACAATATGATATCGTTTATCCCAAATAAAATTATTCCTTTCCAAAAAAATTATGTCACTTTTTATTATTTAATATCCCATGTAACCAATATTCTGTTTGTAACTTTCAACATAATTCTTCGAAAATCCATAGTATTTTAAAACCATTATTTTCAAAACTAAATGGTTTGGATATTCAATGGTATGCGAATTAAAAAGGTTTAACTTTACTGTTGCTTTACAAAGAAATAAATTACATGGCTTTCCAAATATTTCTTCTTTTAAAGTTAAACCAAAATCCAAAATATTACTTCAAGTCCCAAAACCATTTCAATTTTATATATATTTATATCCATTTTTGAGCATTAATATTTCAACTAAAGTTGGATTTTTATCCTTTCAAAATCAATATTCTATTAATTAATCTTGACCATTCACATAAAATCCATAATTAATAAGACTTCAATTTCTAGTAAAATATATATATATATATTTCCAAATTCAATTTTTACTAGAATATTCATTTCAAAATATTTTGGGAAAAATCCAATTATAAATATCATATCTTTAAAATTTCCAACTTAATATTTAAACATAGGATATAAATCATCAAACTCCATTTTCTTAATTTCTTCCATTTTCAATAAAGAAATTTATATTCCTTTTAATTTCAAAATTTCAACTTCATAGGTATATAAATATGAAATAAAATATTTATACAATATAAATTTAAGATTTATAGACCGTATTCAATCCAAACCATAGAAATCACATTAAAATAGTTATATATAGACCGCGGTGCCTGTATATAATTTTCTATCCTATGGTCAAGTGATACGGATATTTATCATTTCAATCCGCAATTTAAAAAAATAAAACTTTGCGGTTTTATCATTTCAAACCACAATCCCGAATGAAATGTAAAATGTATGCTAACTTGCAGTTTAATGATATCAAATAAAACATCCATTCAACAAAACATCCATCATCCAGTCACAAACATCAAGCAATATCAATCAATAACAATTATATATATGATCATATATAACAGGTGATAACTGGCAGTTTATTCAAATTAAATTTTTCAACTATTAATCTAACAATTTATATTCAGTGATAATTGACATAACTGTTAACTAGCAGTTCATATGCAACCAAAAATTTCTAACAGCCAATTAACACGCAATAAATCAATTAAATTAACAGTTACATTCAATAAAATGCAATTCAACAGATATGAATGAAATAACATGCCAAAAGCTCATAAATAAATTTCTATTCATTTCTAAAATTTATTTAACAAACATAAAAGCTTCTAGTAGTTGTGAGTGGGTTAAAACACTCACCTTTTGAATTTAAATTGAATTCAAATCCAATTTAAACCCAAAAATTGGACAGTCTCCAAATTCATCCAAACCAGTGCCAAAACGTCAGAAATTCCGATACGATCCCAGCAAAACAAACCGCGCGTGAATCCGAGCTCGTATGCAAAAGTTATGAAAATTTGAAAAATGAAAAATTCTGGTCCTGGGTCAACTTCGGGTTCGACTTCGGGGCGCCGCCTCATTTCCCCGATGCTTGCTTGGAGTTTTCGCCAAAACGACCCGGAGCGACCCGAGTCATTTTCTTCCTGACCCGAAGTTGCTCTAGGGTTTTCTCCTCTGAAACCCGAAGCGCGACCAGAAGCTGCTGCAGATCCACAAAATTTTTTTTTTTTTTTTTTTTTTTTTTGACATAAAATTTTGGAATTTGGTAATTAGGTTTTTTTCTGCCATTGGAATGAGGAGTTGAGAAGGAGATGTACGTATAGAAAAATGAAAATAAGGAGTGGCTAGGGTTTATAATCGCAAATATATAGACAGATAAAAGAAGGCTAGGTGGGTACGGATAACGAACGTGCTAAACGATAGTTGGCCCAAAAAGCCCGTTCTGCCTCCGGAGTCGAATTTGTTAAAACTATATATCCAAATAGGTGTTTCAAAATATTCTGAACGCGATGGAAAAAGTTTCGCGACCAAATTCGATCGTATGAAGAAGTTATGCTAAAAAAATAAAAATTTCAAATTGATTTCAAAATGCGTAAATTTCAAGGCGTTTCGAGTCCGTACGATCAAACGACAAGTCCGATCGCAACGAAACTTGAAACATTATTATAATTCACCGTTACGGATCCGATGAAACTAGTTTCGTCGAAATCCGAGTCCGTGACAAAAATGACTATTTTTAATATTTATTAAATAAATTAAAATAAATCATAAAATCCAAATTTTCTTTCAACTTTAAATATTGGCCAAATTTCATTACTTATATAATCCAATCAATTCCCAATAATTTAGCAAGCTTGGATGTGAATTAAAATTTATAAGTATATAAATTTCGCAGTGTTAACCTCTGCGTTTTCTTATTATTTGGGAATTATAAATTTTATTCGCAAAACCCAATTATTTAATCATATACTTATACTCTCATCTTAAATCTAATTATATAAATAACTTGATTTCTATTATCCAACTCAAAATATATCAATTATTCTCCAACTACATAGTTAACGTTTCTTTTATATATCACTGTGGTAATATTTCAAAATGTTCATCTTTTGTTTGCATAAATTACTGTATTTAGATAAAATTGTAATTTTGGTAACTTATCACATAAATAACTTAAAACCTCAACTAATACATTCCACCTTTGTTTCATCTTATTCATTCACTCATCAATATTCCGTACTAACTACAAAATTTAGTGTATTCCTTTAAATTGATCAAAATAAGACTTATCAACTAATAGAAAGATTTACGTACAAAATTTATTGTCATACATCTAATTTACAAGCCTATACTTAATTATTATCCTACAATACGTTTTACGTTACTATAATGTTCATTCTTCCGTTCCTACGTTTCTATAAATTTATTCCTTTATAATTTATTTAACGCAACACTTAATCTACACCTATTGCGATGTTTCAAATTTACTTGAATGAACAATTTCTTTACTTAAAATAGTTGTTGTAAACTCTTAATTCCACATTTATAAGTGTATTATTATTTTCACTCAAATATTATACATATATATAGAGTATTGGGTTTTTATTTAATCATCATTTATCATATATATATATTAATTAAATTCAATACTTAAGTCTGACTAAATTTATTCCCCAAATACACATTTACATTTCTCAACCAATAAATATAACCAATCAAATTCTCATTTTATTGAACCTTGGTCAATTCCACACGTTAATTTTACTTAAAGTCTCAATTAATTAATTTACCTCGGTTTCATTACCTTATTACCTTATATGCATAATTGACATGGTTATATCTTCCATTACATCAATAATTTATCATTTCATTTCTATGCAATATATACTCATCTTATTCCATTTATTTGGTTACTGCATTGAAATCTATTTATTAACCAATACTAACGTTATTATCAATAAAAAAAATTTGATTCCCAATTTTATTCAATACTTAGAACAAAAATTTTCACATTAAATCAAATCCTTCTATTCAAACCAAGTATCATGCTATGATAATATTTTACGTTGGTTACACTGAAAAAAAATCAACTTTTTATCGTTATCAATTAAACATACATTAATTGCACAAATTAAAGGAATTAATTGCCATTTATCAAATTAAATTTTTCATACATCAATCTATTTCATCTAAATCCTTACCTATGAATATTGCAACCTTTAATTCCATTAAATACCAATTAACCCAAATTATTTCATTTATTCTAAGTCATATCACTAAAATAATTCATCATAATAAACTTAAAATCTATACGTTTATTGATTTATTTCTATTTGTCTTATGTTAAATTCTAAATTTAGTAAGACAACCTAAAGTACTCCACTCAATCGACAGTCCCTTTCAATTGTTAATACGTACTTAAATTTCTACAGTTGCCTTCCATCTGCACTTCCGTTACTATGATAAAAATTAGTAACGTTTATGCCATCAATCCATCATAATTACTTACCCTTAATTGAGTTTGATTTCCAAATAAATTTGCTGACCCTTAATTAGACAATTTATAAAAGTTTGTCATCATACCTATGGTTCTACGCTTACGCTATGTCTTAAATTTCAATAAATTTATAAATTTTGAGATGTTCATTAGGGTTTACAAATTTATTGACTTGCAATAACAGGGTTTCTTAATCTATTCAATTTATCGTTCACAATCTTTTATTGCATTAAATTGGTTTAATATTCCCATATTAAATTTTATGTACAGGTAAGAATTTTTCTTTCTTTCTCTACTTAATTCATTTGAATTTTATTCAAATGTCTTTAAATAGGTTTCTAAGTCACTTCTATATAATTTATTCTAGCCTTCATTTTAATACTTATCTACCACCTTTATTCTTTCAACTAAAATAAATTACAAAATCCTATTAAACAAACAATTTTAAATGGTCGAACTTAACGGGTCGTTACAAATCTACCCTTCTTCCGATTACAACCATGAATATCAATATCGAAATCCTTTAGATCATCACTTCGAGATTCCGATTTACAAATTGAGTAAGATAAGAGAGATCTGGATCTTGTTTCTGGGTATCGGTAACACGATCCAACAAACTAGGACGAGCTTCCATGCTAAATAAAAGCACGAAAGAATCAGAAACTGAAGGACAGTCTCTACTATCACAATGAGATAAGCTTCCAAAATATTCCACTCTGCTAGCATCGTGGAAACAACAATTTGCTGCTTGCGACTAAGCACATCAGCAACTCGATTACCCATACCAGGGGTAAACTGAATATCGAAATCATATGAAGCTAGAAATTCAAGCCAACCCTGTTGTCTCAAACTAGGTTATTTCTGAGTAAAAAGATACTTCAGAGATTTGGGATCAGAGTGGAGAACACCACTCCTCTCCAAAAATAATGATGCCAAACTCTAAAAGCGAAACAACAGCCGCGAGCACTAGACCATGAGTGGCATACCTAGTCTCGATCGACTTTAATTATAAAGAAGCACAAGTGATAACACATTTTCTTTTTGCAAGAGAACGGCACCCAAACCAATACGACTAGCATTGGTATAAACAATAGAGTCTTGGTTCCCTTCGGGAACCACAAGAATAAGAGTATCAGAAAAGAGTACTTTCAAATAATCTTCTTTCCTGAAAAGCTAAAACTTCCAAAATTACAATTTTCTTTAAGAAATCATTTTCTAGAAATAATTACTTTTTATAGATCAATTTATTGTGTCAAATTGTCTCATCGAAGCGTTTAGGAGATTCCTATCGATAACGTTGATCAATCGCATCGACCAGAATTCTTAAAGCACTCAATGGGCAATACAATCACAAAATCATCTTTTATATGATAAACAAAAATCCAATTATACTTGCAAATAAATATTATGAAAAGGATTTGCAAAATTTTAATTTGCTGTTTTCATCCAAAATCAATAAATACACAAATGGAGTCATCGAGATATTCGTAGAATACTCGATTTGTAAAATGGATGAAATAAGCTGGGCAAACTGAATGACATAATAAGTCATTCATAAGAATCATAATGAGTGCGGAATGCGGTAAGTGGAATGCTAACTTCTGCAACTCGCAACCAAATGAAAACTGATGGTAAGGTCGAGTTGGAAGAAGAGTTAGAACGAATAATTCATTTGGCTTCCAACTCAGATAATTTTTGCTTGAGTTCCTCATTTTCCTTTGTAGACATCCTCGTGGGAGGACGGCTGACAGGAGGAGTATCAGAGATAAGATCAATATGGAACTCATTTGCTCTACTCGACGGCAAACTTGAAATAGGCTCGAAGACATCAGAAAAATCACAAACAACTGTAGTATTTAGCTATAACAGCCTCCGATTTGAAGGAAGAAATGATAGCATTCGGAGCATGTTCAAAATATAATAGATAACTGCTCAATAGCAATAGGTTGCTTGAGATATAAAGTTCTTTCGGAACATAGGATTGAACTTCGTAACGGACGAGCCAACCCATACCCAAAATCATATCAAAACCCAGATGATCCATAACATGCGGATTCGCACGAAAGGAAAAACCACAAAGAATAATCTCAACATTAACACATAATAAACCAAGAGTAGCGGATCCACCAATAGGATTTACGATCCTCAAAGGGTCGCAAAGAGTAATAACATCTAAATGAAAAATACCAATAAGCTCCTTCGACACAAATGAATGCGAAGCACCCGTATCGAAAAGAACTCTAATAGAATGGCCATAAAATAAAATAAAACCATCCAAAACAGAAGGAGTGATACCTTTGGGCCGAGGAGAAACACCAGAAGCTTTAGCAACATTAAGCTTTCCAGAATTGAGACCCCTAGAAGCAGTAGGGCAATCCGTAATCCAATGACCCTCTTTCTTACAATAGCGGCAAATGCGAGGCTTAGGGCAATTACGGTGAAGATGATCCAGCGATCCACAAATGTAGCACGCCCTCTGAACAGAAGGTGCACTACTAGGCTGAGAACTAGAGGTAGCTTGCTTCTTCTTCTTCTGATTGGAAGAATTAGACTTACGAAATGGATACCTCTTCTTGTTGGGGTTCTTAGAAACCTCAACATCATCACAACTATCACGTTCCTTTTCAACAGCTTCCAAACAAAGAGCCGAATCAACAAGCTCCTCAAAAGAGAGCTTAAGCTAAAGCAAAAGAACTTTCTTCAAATACTTCTTCAAACCATCAACAAAACGAAGATTCTTCTTACGCGGAGTGTTAATGAACTCAACTCCGTACTTGGACAAGGCCTCGAAAGATGCAACATAATCAGAAACAGAGGACTTTCCTTGCTTCAACTCAAGGAAACTACGAGCAAGATTAGCCTTTTCAGATTCAGGAACGAACTTAAGTTCGAATCGTTCCTTAAACTGAACCCAAGACAGAGCGGACTCATCAACTTCATAAATAAAGAGCTCATACCAATCAAGTACACGCTCTTGCAACATACTAGATGCCGCAAGAACGCGATGATGATCCGAAAGATCCATCCGAGAAAATATGCGCTCACAAGTGCGCAACCAAGTCTGAACTTCCATAACACTTTCTGATCCCTTGAAAGGGTGACCTCCAAGTTGGGAATAGTCACTACACATGCGGGCGAAGGCAGACTTCTGAGCAGGAGCTGTGGGAGTAGCAACAGGAGGCTGAGTACCCCGAAACAACTCCATAAACTGATCAGTTGACATATAGACACCGTCCGGATGAGAACCGCTAGACGGGCCTGCAGAAGAACGCTTCCCTCTACCTCTTCCAGTCATAGGCTGAGAGACAGGAGAAGGTAAAGATCAGTTAAAACAATACACAATGATAAGAAGTTTGACAAATGGAATACTACGGAATATATAATTTATTCCTAGACGTACTCCACATGTTAAAGTGAAAAGAATAGATTAGAAAGGCAAGAATAAAAACCCCGAATAGTTGTAACATATGTCCATTCTGTTTCTGTTCTGTGTATATCATAATTTGTTCTGAATTTCAGCTCTGATACCAAGCTGTGACGCCCCACCTCTATGCTAACAATAACAAAGGTTATTATAAGGAATAACGTCTGCTATTGCGAATAATAAGGCTTGTTAGAAGCGACCATCCGTAAGTTATGCCTTAGACGAGTATTGATTACATCGATAGGAGTTGAGTAAATTACTCCCAAAGATATATATTCAATCCAAATCTAAAACAAAACTACGGTGGCTAATGAAAAATTAAGAACAACTCATAATAACAACAACACTAGTAGTATAATCACATCAGAACAGAAATATCAGATATATATAGCGGAAGACAAGTCTGGAATACATGCTACAAACATCGTTAGTTCACATGAACCTAATGTACATATACATATACATCAACATGCATAAGTCGAGAATCAATAAACCAAAAGAACTCCTAGAAGGCTAGATAAAAGATGGAGCGAAATCCCAAAAGCTGAAGCTGATACTGAATCAGAGATAGAGATTACCCTGAAATAACTCGGTCTGACCCGAGTATTATTTAAAAGAAATTAATAAACGGATCAGTCTAATTTATTCTCAGAAATAAGTGAATGGTAAACAACACTTAAATAAATAAAAAGAGCTCACTTTGCTTTAGATAAAAATGATGATGGCAAGGCAAAATTGTGTGCATACTTGCCTTTTATTTCAACGTGCTACTACTATTTAGGCTACTGACTTTACAGCATTTTTTTTCAAATTTTTAATTTAAAAATTTTCTATTTAAAATATTCACTCCGACAGTAATTCTAAAATTACGGTCAATACAAATTTTAAAAATATTTATTACGACGGTAATAAAATCACGGTCGTTACATTTAATTTCCCATAAAATTTATTCCTCGATTTATTCAAAGCTTATTTTAGAAATCTATTAATTCCAAATTTACTTTTTATTATGATTTAAAAATCTTATTTAAAACTAAAATTATAAATTTCATACTTTATATCAAACATCCCTTTTATTTCTTCCCAGACCATTTAAAACCTGAATTTTAAAATAAATCATTTATTTCTCTAAATAATATCACTTAAGTTAAAAACAATCATTTATTTCCATTTATTCAAAATATCCTTTACCGTACTCGGAATTCATTTACTAGAATTTAAAAATCAACCTTTATCCTTTTCCAATTCATTCTTTAATTTATCCAGTTTTTCTATAATTATTTTACTTAAAAATTCTCTCTTTTATTTTCCTTCAAAAATCAACTCTTTATATTTTTGATAACTCAATATACCTAAATATATTCAATCAAGCCATAGCATCCAATATTTTCAATTACCAATATAGTTTATTGCAGATTATCAAATAAATCATATCATAGAATATTGAACAATCTAAATAATTTTAAGGAATTCAGTGGGATCCCTCTAACCTGTATTTCCTGCATCCACAGATGTTAGCACAACAAATAAGATATCAATCCCACTTTAAGGCGGGATATCGCAGTATAAAGGGTCATCCGCTATTATGCGGGGCACAAAGGGTCTCATCCGTTATATAATGCGGGAAATCAATCACTCCAATATACTATATATACTATCACATCCAGACTGATAATACTTATCAATGCAACAAACAACTAATAATTTAAATTTAACTATTAAATTTAAACGATTATCTATATAAGTGAGATTAACTCACCTTTGTTTTGATTTGCAACCTAATTCCATTCCGGCTTGATTTCTTTACGTTTTTGACCTTTTACAAATATTATATAGCTTATTAACATTTGAAATAGTCTAACAATAAATTACTACTTAATTAATTAATGATTTCATTTTAAACTAGAAATTTTCCTTTGAAATTATATACACACTTATAAAAATAGATTATAGATTTCAAAAATCTAACTTTTATAAATTCTTCAAACATTTTAAAAATCCCTATATATTTTCAAAGTCTTTTCTATATCTAGTTTTTCTGTTTTATCTATACACATATATTTAAAAGAAATAGGATTAATTTATACCATACAGCAAATACTTTTAACAAAAATAGGTATGTATGTATATTTTTATACATCTTTCTTACTGTAAAATAATATACTCCGCTGTTTACATATATATATATATAGCCGATTCAATTTGAAGAGTTAAACTTGAGTAAAATGAATTAAAATTGTTTTGAAAATCAAATTACCTAATTTACAAAGGAAAATGGATCATGAGTTCTGACCCAACTGCTCAGCCTGAGTTCATTTCAGGCCATCCAATGCCACTCGAACCCACGAATCATCAAATCTCGACATCACCTCACCTTCCCAATTGACTTCCAGGCCGCCGCGACCCCCCATCTATCTCTTCCCCTCGAACCACCTCAACTCTTGCCAGCCTCTGCCTTGAACCGACTACCCTGCGAATACCCAAACCACATGTGTGCACGAAACCCAAAGGCAATGCGACCTCGGCTTTGAGTCTATGCCACCCATGCCAATGCACGCTCGATCTCTAGATCGCAACGCCACCGCAACTAACCTCGCTCAACAGCCAATACCCAAACTCAATTCGAGTACCACCGAGCCAAAAGTGAATGCCTTCCCCACGTCTCGAGCGAACGCTCGAATCTTCACCACTGACCCACTCGCATGAGTGATACCAAAGCTTGCCGACATGGCTCGCAAGTCGATTTCGAAATCGATTATGATTTTGCTATTCCTTCGATCAACCTCTCTGATGATTCGCGATTGAAAAAAGAAGGGAAATAGAGGGAGGAAACACGTTTCGATTTGGAGAGGAAGAACAGGGTTGCGACCCAACTGTTCGACCATGATTTTAAATCTTCTCTCGTGTTCGATAAATGAAAAAGAGGGAAAAGGGAAGTAATTCGATTTTTATTTCTTATTTTTTTAAAAGCTAAGACATTCAATACTTTAAGAAAAAAAGACACGTGCAATACCAACGAACACGTGTTTTTGGAAAGCAGGATACGTGTCCCTTTGAGATGAGGGCTAAAAAGTTCTGAAATTGATATATAGTATAATATATTAAATTCAAATTCAAATTCAAGTTGTTTCAATTAACATAGCTCACAATCTCGATCTCCAATCGAGACGTGCCCCTAGGCGTTTATAATGTTAAACCCCTATTCCGAACGCAATGGAAAAGGTTTCGAGTCCTAATTTGATCATATGGAGAAGATAGGTTTTTGGACCCAGCCATTATACTAAATTTTCGATATAGATTTCAACGCGTTTATCTACCGTACGGCTAGACAATCACTCCAAACACTACGAAAATTGAAATCCGATAATAATACACTATTACAGATCCAATGGAACTGGTTTCATCGAAATCCGAGACTGTGCCTCAGAAGGCTATTTTTAAGTTCATTTTAAACTATATATAGTTTTAAAAATGAACAAAACATTTTCAAATTCAAATTTTAAAACTTCTAATATCTCCAGTATTATCAATATAAATTTTTCAAGCATTTGAAATATTTTCAACAAGCCTGGAACATCAAGAATAATGAATTTTACCCAATTTCAAATTATTAAATTTAGTAATTTAATTGCCAAATAAACGTTGTTATTTGAAATTCAAGTAAAACTAACTTTCAAGTATTTAAAATAAATTAAATATTTCAATTTCAAATATCTAAAAATTCTAAGTCGTCATAGTTTAAGTGTTTTGGAATTCCTACCGATGGCGTTGATCAGACGAATCGATCGAAATCTAAATCAACAATAACAACTCAAATAATACGCTATAAAACATTTTTAATTAATTACAAATACACTCCCTCACACGATGATTCCAGAATGGATTCTGGAACAAGGTAGAGATTCAAGTTAAGTGGAACTCTAATCAAATAGAATTTTACTCAGAAGATAGGCTTGAATGGGAGATAAGATGATTAAACTATAAAATATAGAGATAGATAGACTTATATAAATCACGGACGACCTTAACCGGGTCAACCATGACTTCAAGAATAAGGTCGATGTAGAATTCTAAGGAAAATCGGCATCCGATCAAAAGAGAATAGAATTCGGCATAATAAGAGATAGTAGCATCTAAACCGAGGATAAAGAAATCTCTGGTGAATCAATGCATGTTGTAAATGAGTTTCACCCCTTCACAAATCATACCGTGGAGCTATGGGATACTCCAGAATCAAGGAAACACGAATAGGAATAGTCAAGAATGGATTTCAGAATGAATGGGAGATTTTCAAAATTCAAAGGAAACCGAGTCAAAGAGGAAGAGATTCAAGCTCGAATGAAGGTGATTCTGTAATTAAATTTACTATATATGCTAAGTTTTTCCTAAAATCAGAGCTCTGATACCACTTGTAACGGAACCATGTCATCAAGGTAACATCCACCATAGTATACAACTGTACTTGTCTTCTGTTTTTATGGCCAACCTCTCGACTGCACCAACCCTACAGGGACATGTAGGAGTAAGAGTCAACCGTTTGCTACCAAACCAAGAAGCGAGAACCCCCTATCGTGTTGCGCCCACCAAGTGCATAAACAGAAAATATGTCGGACTAGAATTGCTTAAAATATAAGAATGTTAATTTATATTTGGAAAAACTCGGCACATACAGTAAATAAATAAATCACAGAATCACAGACACAGAGTAATATGACAATAAGCAGCGGAAACAAAAGAATAGTACTTTATGAAGCTACCATATAAATAACAGGGTTAAAATAAGATACAACAGGAATCTCGAATATATAAAGTCTCAATACAATAGTCAAATAACAAAATCTGAATATATATCATCGAAGTCAACTGAACAACTGAAAGCTGAATAGATAGACGGATCTCCAAGCGAAGCTCCAACTCCAAAAGTGAGTCAAATGTTGTGACACTCAGTCTGAACCGAGCATAAAGAAAAACACAAAACACTCGAGTCAGGATTAACGTTCTTATATCAGTACATCAAACTCAAGTGAAATATCAACTGAAATACAAGTAACTCAAAGGATGTTTAGGATACCCAACCTCTAAGGATCCGTGGAACTATCTACTATGTAGTACAATACGCTATTATAATATGTCTATAGTAAAGTAAACTATTAAAATAGCGTTAAGGCATTACCTATATCCCCCTTAACATATTTTATAGTGCCATAGTCTATGTGATACCGTAGTACACCGTATCCATAGGTACGACACAAAACAAACTCGTAATGGTCTCGATATGGTGGGTGACACGGCACAACTAGGCAATGTCGGGATAGATATACCAAATACACTTCCGGGCTCTTGGTAATGCAAAGCCGCACCAATCGTCCAACTCGATCCACACTCCCAAATAAAAGGTGCGCACCAAATCAATCCCAAAGTAATAGAATAGCAACCGAAGGAGTGTGTCCGAGCGGAGGAGCTACCTCACTTGGCCCGTCAATTGCTCCTGTTTTAGCCACCATAAGCTAACTCACAGGAGTTAGGTCTACGTATATACCTCATACAGAATCGTTGCCACCATCCTACTTTATTCTGGAATCTCCACCGCGTACATAGTTGTTAAAGTAGTTTTGGGTATTGGCAGAGAGTATGACAATAACTGATCCCGGTCTCTTTAACAACCAAACGTTATTATAACATCGTGGTCATTTCATTTCAAAAAGTCCATACTTAAAACCAAAATATCATTTCCATTTCAAAACCATATCAATAAGATATAATTTTACTTTAAATATATCCATTTCCAAAATCATAGCACTTTCAAAGTTATAACACTTTCAAAATCATAGGTCTTTTAAAATCAAAACACTTTGAAAATCGTAACTTTGAAATTCATTACATCTTTCCCTTAAACAGTTTAGATATTAATAATCGTATATATATTAAAATGGTGTATAAAATAAAATATTTGTAAAAGAAAATAGTTCATATGTTAAAATAATATCACGACCCGAAATCTAGCGTGTGAAAATCGACATCAAATACCTCACTTGTATTTGAATGCCGGAGATTCAAACGTCGGAATTTGATTCGCGCTGGAGCTTATAACAACATTAGGAGATAACATCACAACGGAAACAGAAATGAATAACTTTATTGATACACAACATTTGATACAACAATGATACAAATGAAATGATCAACATATATCAGAGATACATAATAGCGGAAGACACAGCAGAAAACACCAGCAACACCAGCGGAAAACAACATCTTCAATGCAAAGCTCCAAACCAGAACCTTGAACCACCATCAAGCTGAACTTGAAACACAATGCGATCGCCAACCAAAGACATCAAGGATTGCTAAAAGCTACACCTACTATTTGACTATCTGAAGAACTGACTTTAGGCTGCCCGTGTGGAAAATTATGGGCACCCAGAGTTTAGAAAGGGAACAATAAACTTTAGGTCAGTCATGGGACTGGTGTGAGCAAACAAAAACAGTTTATCTTTAACAAAAAGAAATAAAAAGGAATTCCCTACGCTTTTTGGAAAATGAAACTACCATAAGCCCTCCCCGCACACACACAATGCAAGCGCACAATTGGAGGAGATTTATCCTTATGATAGTCAAACATGCTTGATACGTGAAAATCCTTTTGATATTATTATTAGTGCATAGTGCAAAGAAATATTTCAAAAGTATAATATTAATCTTAGCTAGCATAGGTACCATTATATTATGCCTGCTATAGCTACACCTGAGGTGGCAGGTTATATAACTGCAATCGTAAAGGGCGTGTATTGGTTGATTGGATTTCCAACAAATGGTCAGGCTAAGGAACTTCCCCAACATATGGGTATGCCTCTGGAGGGACACCCCGATAACTTAATTAGCTCTCTGCCAACACAAAGCCGAGTTACCACTGTAACTAGGTAACTAATTGTCACGAGTATGCCATCCCCCGATCATCACCGACCTTTATCCCGGGATTCACCAACAAATAGCAACAACAACAACATAAGTTAAGTATCTGGGCTCCATACCATGATACCACTTTTTATCCAGAAGGAAATGCACATACCCTAAAGGGCGCGACCCTCATAACACTGCCACATTCTTCGTGTTTCGACTATTTTCGAGGTGTGAGGTTCGACGAAGTCTCGTCCACAAAGATACACTTTTCACAAAAGTGATGCTTTGATCAATAAATGATCAGCAGCACCTAGTATGCCACATTACCAAATTGGTAATATATCACTAGTAACCATCAACTACATAACCTCTGAGCTTGTACGTCTCAGAGAAGGGTGTTAAGCTAAGAGAATAAATTCTACGCCACCAAACAGAAATGTATTTGATAGAAACCAGCTTTACATCTCAAAGTGCAATGTTAGACATACATCCATACAAGTCCGTTCCAGGTTCGAATGGAACCGAAGGCACTTCAAAGAAACCCTTGCAAATCTGGGTATTCACAATCCCGATCGGACTCACCATCACCTATGGAGATCTCTATACCAGTGTGACACAGTGCAAGACATTCGACAGGTAATCCTTTAGTTTTCGACAATACCCGGTCTTCACCATCGTCTTCAAATGCTATCCATTTCGTCATATCATTATTCAAAATGAATTTTATGACATAAACTCCTCTCCCGGCTAAACCGAATAATGAGTGCTAATTTTAAAAACATATGGATATTTAGGGATCTTAGTTACGTCACAACTTTTAGCCCAAAACCTTTCTTTCAAATGGTTTAAACAAATTTCCACTTTTAATCTTTTAGATAAAAGATTCACCCTTTTGACATAGTTCACCAATTTTTAACAAAGATTCATTCATAGCTTTCAAAATTATTTCAATTTTAAATTTGAAATCCTTTCAATAAAAACTAGAAATTCTTTCCTTATATAAAAGATACTATCATTTGAAAACAAATGCTTTTCATTTTGGGAAAATCCGATTAAATTAACTCAAGTTATAGCCTTTCAAAGTATACATTGAACTGCCGTATACTCGGCAAGTTCTAATTGAATTAAATTTAAACCCCCAAAACAATTTATTCAACATACTTCAAAATGGTTTAAAATCCATATATACATACATACACACACACACACACACACACATATATATATATATACATGTATATTGTATAACTTGCATACCCCTTTCAAACCATAATTTTCGAAATAATTTTAAAACTTAAATAAGATATATTATATTCAAACTAAATTTAAATTTCAAAACTTCCTTTCCAAAAACTTTTCATATTAAACTCAATTTCACTTCTAAACCAATTGGATTCGAAATTCAAATAATATTTAAATTCAAAATATCTGTGACTTAACCAATTCCACGTGAAATCCACATTTGTGTGTGTGGTGCAGTCCAGGGGTTTTACACACAATAATACAATATCACAATCGCCATAAATTCAAGCACAATAATATCGATAAGCAGTATAATCCTATAACGCTTATCTTCATTCACAGATTCACAAATAAATATGTAAATTCATCAGAGATAAATAAATCATAGTTTACAGAACAATGCACTCAATCCACATCACATAACAACACACATCAGGGATAACAAATAATTCAAAGCATTCGATAGAATCCAATTATCCATAAGTAAGTTCAATTAATCACTTGATTATAATTTAAAACAAATTAATTACTTATGAATAAATTATTAATCCTGGTTAATTAATTACAAACCATTTATTAATTAATCTTTATAATAAATTAATCAACCTTTAATTATTAATTAATCAATCTCAATTAATAAATCAATCAACCTTTGATCATTAGATAATTAACCTTTGATCATTTAATTATTCTTTAATTAATTATCCTCAATTAATCACATTAGTTAATTAACCCTTAATTAATTACCATTTAATTAATTATTCTAAATTAATTACAATAAGTGATTATCCCTAATCACTTATATTAATAAATCACAAATTAATTACATTGAGTAATTATCCTTTAATTTATCACTTTAATTAATTAACCTTTATTTGCTAAGTAATTAACCTTTAGTTACTCAATTAACATTTAATTACTCTCATCAATTGTACCATAATTAATTATATTAATTAATGATCCTTAATAAATTACATTCATTAATTATCTTTCAATTAATCCCATTCATTAATTATCCATAAATTAATCACATTCATTAATTAACTGTCCTTTAAGTAATTATATTAAGTAAATATCCTTTTAATTAAATACACTAAATTATTAATCCTTAATACTTCCATTAAGTAATTATCCATTAATTACTTTCATTAAGGATTAACTTAATTAATTAAAGTAATTAATTATCGTAAATTAATTACATTAATTAATTACCCCTAAATCATTAGTTAATGATCCTTAAATTAAATACTTGAAATTCATTTATTATTAACATACAAAAATCATTTGAAATCTTTTAGGTTGACCAAACTTTAATCACTTCCTAATTCATCATTAAATCATATTTGAAACATTTAGGAATCAGTTATATAATTAAAAATATATAATTTACTTTAAAACAAAACAATTTAAACATTTAATTTTATCATTTAACATCTTTGAAAACTTGTTCAAAACTTGTTTAAGAAATTTAATAAATGCTTATTCTTTGGAAACTTTAATTATCAATCCTTTAAAACTTATTCATTTTAAATATAGTTTTAACAAAACTTAGTTAAACATTCTTGAATACTAAATTATTTTAATAACCCTTTAAAGCTTTAACTTGTTTAACATTTTTGTTTTATACAACTGTATATTTTAACAAAAATATGAAACCTGGAAACGAAAATCAACTCCAGTCCTAGCTTCAAATTCCTCGAGCCATCCACGAATACTCATGCACCTAATGCTTCTTTGATTCGATCTTCAATTTCCTTGAGCTCATCATCGAAAAACCCATCATCTACCTAAAACTCATACTTCACCAGACACTAACGTGCACGCGTGTATATGCACGTTGATCTGGAAGTCGCTACCACCTCGCCGACGGCGCTCTTAAGTTGACGATAACCTCCACGTGAGCTACAACCATCTAGCTTCGTCGAATCGCCTGGGATTCGAAATCGAGCACCTCGACCACATAGGAACTTCCAACCCCGATTGGAAAACTTCACGCCGATGACGATCCCCTCTAACAGAAATCCTGCCGCCATTATCTAGAGCATCGTCATGACCCATGCATCAAATCCCCTAGTTCCTAACAACTCTGATCAACACATAACGATGGAATCACCTCAGAAAACCCCCGACCAATATTGGGTATAAAACCCTAAATCAATGCCGTTTATCCACCTCGATGAACTAGAAAATCTCTAGCTATTTTTCCCATAATCGTTGATCAACTAGCCATTACCAACCATAATCCCGAGCTTATACGTCTTCGTGATCACCGAAATTCGATCAAAATTCCCTTTCCGTTCAATCCAAAATATCTCAATAATCCCAATCTTAAAAATCAAGATATTCGTATCAAAATTCATCATTTGTTGGCACGAATCAACTTATGAAATCAAATCGTGAAGATATGGTCATCGATTTTCCTGATTATAAAAGTTTCCACTGTAATTTCTATGTTTCAAAGTATTTACTAAATGTTTTTACTTGGTATTATTTTCGAAAATAACTTTACATTGTTATAAACATTTTCTTTTCAAGAATCATAACCTGAATTGGTTTAGATAAGAAGATCTGATTTTTTTTCCCTATATATTGCTCTTGATTCTGTTGATGTAACAGAGTTTAATATATACAGACATATATACACGGACATTTGCATATATACAGACATGGAATGATATTCATACAAACATACTTCATATCATGATTTCTATCACAAGCATCAGATATTTATCACACACAATCAAAATATAAACAGGTTTGTGATTTAGAAAGGGTAGTTTGCTTACCTGGAAGTTGATTAAGCAAAGAAGTTTTGTCTGGAGATTTAAAAACTATAATTTGCTTTGATCCAGGAAACTTGAAACTGGAACTTTGATGTTGAATCTAAAGCTTGAGATGATCCAACTCCACTTGATCTATAGCTTCAGTTAAAATGATCTTGCTTTGATTTAAAGCCTGGTTGTTGAAGTTTGAGTTGCCTCATGTTAAAACAGTTTGATTTTTTTGATCTTTAAAAAAAATTTCAAGAAATTTGATCTTTTCTTTGATTTGCATCAGGTTGAAGCTTGATGTTTAGCTCAGTTGATTTTGCTTTGTTTTTTGTAACGACCCGTAGATTTTCGATAATTTGATTGTTAATTTTGTTAAATGTTTATTATCTAATATTGAGAAAAAACAGAAATTTATGATTCATTAATGAAATAATAACTCAAATGAGAAGTAATAATGCTAACCTAAGTTATTTATTAACTATTTGAATGAAATTACAATTAATGGAATTAGTGTAAATGTTATAATAGGCTATAAGTTGAATATAGGAAAACAAATGTAAATATTGAATTACACTAATGAGTTAATATAATATTGAACAAAATCAATGTTCTGTAAGTAATTATAATATTGATTTGGAAATGATAAACTTATAAAAGTGTGATTGAGAGTTAATGGCAACAATTATTATAAGTTACATATATATTTAACCCGTTAAATTGAATTTGAATTAATCATAATAAATCTAAATTACATTTATGTTAATGTAAATCTAGATAATTAATGGGAAATAATGTTAACTTTATTCATAGTATGACAGTGGGTTGAATAAAAAGAATGGAAGTCAAGATTTATCAATTTATTGGAATTTAAACTTAATAATTGGATTAGTTATTTATGAATGGTTACGAAATCAAAACTGATAGAAGTTGTAAACTATTAAAATTTAATTTGGAAAGTGATTAATTAATTTAATATTAATTTATTTAATTAACTAGAAAATAGCCATTTGGGTCATAGACTCGGATTTCGACGAAACATGTTTCATCGGATCCGTAATGGTGAATTATTGTAGGATTTCAAATTTCATAGCGATCGGACTTTTCGTTTGATCGTACGGACTCGAAACGCCTAGAAATCAATGAAATTGAAATCAATATGAAATATAGGTGAATGAAATAATTTTGCCTATTATATTTAAATCAATCGTACGGACTCGATATTTTATATATATAAACACTTAATAGGACAGACCGACACAATATTTGTTTTGAATATAGGTGAATGAAATAATTTTTCCTATTATATTTTCAATATATAAAATAATTTTTTTTGTAAATGATATATATTTGGTTGTAATATATTAGATGTTAGGTGGTGAAGTTTATAAATATTGATGGAAACAAAATTTGAAGAAAATAAAATAAATGAAAATTGGGAATTTAGAACTTAAGTTCCAGGGTTTTGAAAATTCTGTCAAATGATTTGGAATATAATAATAATATTATTTAGAAGTATTTTCTGATATCAATATTTAAATATAAATTGAAAGAATTGTTTTAAAGAAGTTTTGGAAAGAAATAAGTTCTGTACTTCCCTCTCTGTCGTTGGAAAATAATTTCGGTGATGAGTGCACGCATCATTGACATTCATTTTGGAGTTTCGAAGTGGGAAGGCCACTATAGTACTTTTACTATAGATTTATTTTGATAAACAAATGTAAAATTTCAAATTGTTTAAATATAATTGGATATATAAGCTGCAAGTATATGCATTTATCTATTATTTTAAAGTGATTTTGGATAAAACCCGATATTTAGTTCTTATGTTTCCGTTAATTAATAGTTTCAATTATGGTAGTGAAACGGAATGTAACTAATTAATAATTGGAACCTCTAAATGAAATAAGATATTAAATGCTAGGTTATAAATGAAATAGCAATAAAGTTGAAATTTTTAACCTATAAAAACAAAAGATATGATATTTGAACATTAAATTAATTTAAAAGAAATGAGATAAACTTGTATAAATGTCAATTGCATTTTTAAAAAGCATATATATAACTTACCAAAGGATTTAAAAGTTGAAATGGCTAGTAAGAAAATGTGATGGGAAATTTTACAAGTACAACTTGAGTAATGAAAGTATTTAATGAATTTGCTTTTATAAATAAGAATTTAATGTTATAATTGTTGTAAACTTAAGTATGTCTGAAAGGCCACTAATTAAATATAATAGAAAAGTTATAAAGAAATGATAATAAACTTAAGTAATTGTTGAGGTTATTTATAATAAAAATAAGTAGAAAGACGAATACCGTAAATAAATGAGATTAAGTAGTGAATAAATGAATGTAATACAATAACAAGAAATTTACATGATACGAATAAATGAAAATAAATGGGAAATTGTAAGAAGTTAAATGTAAATTAAAAGGATAAATCATTATATGAATGAAAAGGAAATCAAACAACGACTGTAGGAAATAAAATTGATAAAAGTTAACTTGATCTATTATTTGGAATGGTTGTTTGTTTGGTTTATGGTTGTTTGGGCATGGGTACTTTAAAATTGTTTGGATGGATGAATAATCTATTTAGTTTCATCTAGGACTGTTGAGTAAATGGTGCACTTAGTAGTTTATTTTCCATTCTGTCAATTTAAAGTTTTAAACCCGAACAACCATTTGTTTGTTTGCTATGGATGGTTGATTTTATTGGCTTCATATGACGATTGTATGTTGGTTGCAAATGATGGTTGTTTATATTGATTATTTGTTAGTGGTTGAAACAATTTTAAGTATTTCATTTTTTTTTGGATTTTATAAGTGAAAATACAGGTTATGGAAGCAATTGCTACTGCTTTTGGTTTCATAATTAAACGTTGTTTGCCCGACAAATAGGTACGTTTTCGGATTACGGTTTTATAGCGTATTATAATATCTTCTCGTGTTGGGATATATATTTGTTTGGAAAATATATGTTGTATATTGTTATATTTGATATTATAAATTCTCCCAAGCCTCTCTGTACAAAGGAGACTCTGCCGAAATTTTCCGCAATTTTGGACTTAGAAAATTTTGAAAATATTTTCCAAACTTTATTAATTTGAGTATAAAAAGATTTAATGGCTATAAATTGGTATATTTTATTTAAATTAATTAATTTTGTAAATTGGTTTGTTTATAAAGTTAGTATTTTTGAATAAGATATATTGATTACTTAATCCCTTCTTTCCCTCCTTTTCCTTTTCGGGGGCGAAAAGTTTTGAGTGGGGGAGAGTGTAACTACCCTAAATTTTCGATAATTTAATTATTAATTTTATTAAATTTTTATTATCTAATATTGAGAAAAAACATAAATTTTTGATTCATTAATGAAATAATAACTCAAATGAGATGTAATAATGCCTACCTAAGTTATTTATTAACTATTTGAATGAAATTACAATTAATCGAATTAGTGTATATGTTATACTAGGCTATAAATTGAATATAGGAAAACAAATGTAAATGTTGAATTAATTAATGAGTTAATATAATGTTGATTAAAATCAATGTTCTGTAAGTAATTATAATATTGGTTTGGAAACGATAAACTTATAAAAGTGTGATAAAGAGTTAATGGCAACAATTATTATAAGTTACATATATATTAAATCCGTTAAATTGAATTTGAATTAATCACAATAAATCTAAATTAAATATTATGTTAATGTAAATCTAGATGATAAATGGGAAATAATGTTATTCATAGTATGACCGTGGGTTGAATAAAAAGAATAAAAGTCAAGATTTATCGATTTATTGAAATTTAAATAATAATTGGATTAGTTGGAATTTTTGGAAATTAAATTTATAATTTCTGAATTTAATGAAATTGAAATTAAACACTGAAATTGAGGAATTAATCTATTTTAAATCAACAGCTAAATTTGTTTAAATTGTTTGTGAATGGTTAAGAAATCGAAATTGATAGAAGTTGTAAATTATTAAAATTTAATTTGGAAAGTGATTAATTAATTTAATATTAATTTATTTAATTAACTGGAAAATAGCCATTTTGGCCACTGACTCGGATTTCGACGACGGATTTCAACGAAACCAGTTTCATCAGATCCGTAACGGTGAATTATGATAGGATTTCATGTTTCGTAGCGATCGGACTTGTTGTTTGATCATACGGACTCGAAATGCCAAGAAATCAATGAAATAGAAATCAATTTGAAATAACTTGATTTTAGCATAACTTCTTCATACAATGGAATTTGGACCTGAAACCTGTTCCATTGAATTTAAAATATTCTAAAACATCTATTTTGATATATGGGTTAACTGATTTTATTCCGGAGTCGAAATGGGCTTTTTGGCCCATTTTATCGTTCAACGTATAAGTAAATCTCGTCCATTTATTCTATTTTCAGCTTTGTCTATAAATACCCTGTTATAAACCCTAATTCATTTATATTTCTCATTTTTTGTATGCACAGAAATTTCTTTTCCTCCTCTTTCCAATGGCTGAAAACCCTAAAACTCCTCGGTTCAATTCCAATTCAAATTTCAACTTCAAAATTAAAACTGTTCAAACTATATCATATTTTATATCGTCGGAAAGCCCTCGACAAGCGCATATTAGATTTGTAATTCATTTTCCAATTTGAAGCTCTGTTTATCCAGAAATTGATGATCAATTCTCGGCCATTCATCACGCGACGATCAACTTCAGTAGATCGTCGAATCGACCATAACGTATTGTGGAGAGGACCAAGGGGATCGCATCCATGTGGATTTTATGATGAATTGATGGTCGGATCGAGGTGGATAATTCAATTAGGGTTTTCGAATTAGAGGCGGCGGTTGGTGCATTTCGTGGCCGTAGGTGGACTGATGGTGGGTCGTAGGTGATTGGGGAGATCAGTGGTGCGCGGGGAGCCGATGCGTGGTCGGCGTCCTGGGCTAGCAGCGGCGTACGGTTTCAAGCTAGGTTTGGTGGCCGTAGGGTTTCGTTCGAAGTATATGTGCATTCGCATGTTCGGGCCTGGTAGAAGACAACGACGTGGCAAGCATCTAGTGGTTCGTCCCCTTTATTTTATTTATTTTCATATTTTAAATTCGTTCATCTTTTAACTCGAATAACTTTTACGTACGAGATCCGTTTTACACGCGGTTTACTCCTTCTAGGATCGTATTGGAATTCCGGACATTTTGACGCCCATTTGGGCAAATTATGAGACTGTTCAAAATGGATTTAAATTCAATTTATATTCAAAATGTGAGTGTTTTAACCCACTCACAACTTCTAAAATTTCTTATATATGTTAAATTGATTTATGACGTGATTAGAAATTTATTTATGACTGTTTGGCATATTTTGAATCATCATCTCAGTTTATTTGAATTTATTCGGATAAAATAGTTACTTAATTTATTTTGAGTATAACTGCCAGTAAATACCTGTTGTTTATTATCTGTTCTATGTTGATGTTATTGATTGAATTGGATGATGATTGTGACAAATGTTTGATGATTGACATTGGATGAATGGATATTGTATTTTTATTGTTATTAACTGCAAGTTGTTATGGATTTTTATTTCATTCGGGATTGCGGTTTGAAATGATATATAACTATATTTATATTTTAAATTACGGATTAAAATGATAAATATCTGTATCACTTGACCATAGGATAAAAAAAATTATACAGGCACCGTCGGTCTATATATAAAAATTTTGAAAATGATTTCTATGGTTTTGGAAAGAAATATATGGTTTAATAAATATTGATTTTTGATATTATATAAATATTATTTTTATATATAGTTAAATGCTTGAATTTAAGCTATGTATAAGTTTGTTAAATAAAAATTAAGTTTAATAATAGAGTTTGATTTTATTAAAATAAAATGTGAGTAAGTGTTTAAATTTTATTTTAATATAGAGTGTATAATGATTTAAATAAATTATGGTTGGGAGATAAATTGGAGATTTATTTGAAATTGAATTTATTTAAGAATCAAATTCAAATAAGTTGATGTGAATTCATAAAATTTGAATTTTTAGAAGGTATGATTCTTATAACTTGATTTTTGTTTAAGGTGAATTAAATAAATATGTCAAGTAAATAGATTGAAGGAAATATGTAGTTATTTGTAATTTTAATTTTATTTAAGTGATAATGGATTTATTATGTAAAATATTTCAAAACTAAATAATAGAAAATTTAATTTTTGAATCGAAACGATCAAATTAATTTTGGAATATTGGAATATTTAGAGCCTTGAAATATATCAAAATTGAGATGTCTTATCGAAATTTAAGTGTTTCGAAGTTATGAATTTCAAAGTATTATATTTTAAAAGTGTTATAATTTCAAAAGTTTGGTTTCGAAGTGTATAAATTTGAAAGTGCTATAATTTTGCAAAAGGGATATATTTGAAATAAAAATGATATTATATTGATTTTGGTTTTATAACAATGATATCATATTTATTTGGGTTTTTGAAATGGAAATGATATCGTATTTAAATGGTTTTGAAATGGATATTATATTTTGGTTTTGAAGTAAAATTATTTTGAAATGACCGCGGTGTTATAATAACGTTTGGTTGTTAACGAGACCAGGATCGGAAGTTGTCATATTCTCCGCCAACTCCGAAAACCACTTTAACAACTGTGTACGCGGTGGAGATTCCAGAATGAACTAGGATGGTGGCGGCATTTACTTTAAGGTATATACGTGGACCCGACTCCCGTGAGTTGGCATAAGGTGGCTAAAACAGGAGTGATTGGTGGGCTACGAAGGTAGCACCTTTTATCAGACACACTCCTTCGATACCATTCTATTACTTTGTGATTAATTTGGGCCCTTTTTGATTTTGGGGTGTGGCTCGTGGTGGGCGGTAGTAGATGCTACGCGTTACCACTGGTCCGGAAGCGTAATTGGTATATCTACCCTGGCATTGCCTAGTTGTGCCGTGTCACCTACCCTAGCGAGCCTTGTACGGGTTTTATTTGTGTCGTACCTATGGAGCATCTTCTCGTAGCCTCCCAATCAGGAGGTATGCAGGTGTTGTATAGACTATTGGCACTATTTATGTGTTAAGGTGGAAAATTTAAAGCCCTAACGCTATTTTAAAGTAAGTTTGTTTTACTATTAGACATTATTATAATAGCGTATATTACTACATAGTAAATAGTTTAACGGATCCTTAGGAAATGTCGATCCCGAACATCTCTTAAGTTACTGCGCTCACGTTGACACTGGATAGGAGATGTCAAATCCCGTAAACATCTCTGATGCCGCTCCACTCATATTATTTACCATTGATTTGACTTACATAAGATCTTTTAGTTCTGACTCGAATGTTTTGTCTTTTCAATTCACTCGGTTCAGTCTGAGCATTTCAAGATTCGAAGACATAATTTCTGGAGGACGAAGACGATGATTGTATTACTATTATCTATTATATTATTCACTGCATCATGTACTCCGCGACATTTTATTATTCTCTGGTATGTGTAACTTTGATATATATTGTATAAGTATAATCAAATATTTTGTAAAACAGCTTCATGAACTGTTTATTTGATTATTATATTTTATCGTTCCACTGCAAGATTCTATTTTGCTTTTTTTTCTTTCTCTGCCTTTTCTTATTCACCCCAATAACAATCCGCCCTTCTGTATGGTTTGAGTCGGCATATCTGTCTGCTTAAGCGTACAAAAAGACGTGATATTACATTTTTCATTTCAGATTTTGATATGTACTTTCTTGATTGCTGATTCTTTTCAGGTTTTAATTTGTTGAATCTGATCTATGAATTTAATTTGCTGATCTTGAATTGTTCAGGTAAGAAGTTGAATTTTTTGTTTGAATTGATTTTCTCTTTCATTTTAATTTATTGTTTAGAATATAGAGGGGATGAAAGTGAAACCTGTTTTTAAACATTGATTTTTATATATTTCAAATTAAAAGGAAAAACTTATGCAACTTGTTTATTTCAAATTATATTAAGCTAACACTTGTTAATACAAAGTATATTAAGCCTACACATGTTTAAATGCATGTATCTATGTTTTACAAATGTCTAAATGAAATTATTTTGTGTTTAAACCCTACTTTATTTTTGTGACGCCCCACCTCTATGCCCACGCTAGCCAAGAACACTATGGTGTAGTGCTGTCGGCTAGCACGGAGAATGAGGCTGTTGAGGAGCAACCATCCGAGTAATTGCCTTGTGCGAGCACCGATATGCCTGGTAGTAAAAACGTGCATTTCATTTTAGGAGAAAATCCGACATGCCGATGCAAACTCAAAGCTACTACACAGTGGCTATAATAGTCTAGGACAAAAATATAAAATAATAACACAGATAATATGAATGCGGAACATAGATGAAACAGAAAGTCTCATATATATATATAATAACTGATGTCAGTTACAATACATTTGACACGGTACATGTGATACAACTACAACAGTCGACTCAGGAAGTTACATATACAAGTACATTAACGTATATAATATACATGAATACATATCTTCCTATACTATGACACGACAACTCCAAAAGATATGAAAAGTCTTCATAGCTCGAGCAGCATCCCAAAGCAGAATATCTACAACCTGAAAATACTCGGTCTGACCCGAGTATTACATTCAAAAGAAAATAACACTCGGGTCAATCTAATTCAAACTCAGTTATTAGTGCACAGAAGCAATAATAATTAAATAGAAATTAGACGACAGTCAAAATAAATTTACCTATCCGATTCTTAAGTAAAGAAATCGGATAACGGTAAATACAACGCGAACCAATTCAAACAATTGGAAACATCAATTAAGACGTCAACTCGAGTAGGGCTGCAGTATACGCAAGCGTGTACTGCCACGCCACTACAACATATGGAATACGAAATAGTTCCATAAATCAAAAGCAAAAGAAATAACAATAAAACCAATACCGTGTGGCTGCAGTTCACGCTTGCGTGCACTGCCTTGCCACAATAGTGATGAAATAGGAATCGACACAAGATCAAATCCAAGCTACTAGCTGGATTCAACACAGGTGTATTCAAATGAAATGGCCGATACTAAAATAAATCGACCAACATAGAACAAAGACTGCACAAATGAATCAGCCGCAAGGGGATAGCAACGTGTATGCCATAGTTTAGCAATTCAAAGACAATCACACCCTAACTAGAAGTGTATAAGTCAATGCACTGCATAAGAGCACGCAATGTACAGGTACAGGCTAAAGAAGAAAGCACAAAAATAAGGCAATGCAAGGTAAACATTGCCTAGCATACATATGAATCAATTTCATATGTACAACAAACACCCAAACAATGCAACAGTGAAAAACACTAGTGAAAAGGGTCACAAAGCAATGGTTCCAAAATGAAATGAACCAGAAGAAGACAACTGAATTTTGCATGAATGGCTACAAGTATATGAAATGTACTTGTAAACATATGAATGCCAACAATATGGATATACAGTGATGCATGGAACAAGCCTCAAGTATGTATACAGAGAGTATACATCATGACAATGCAGGCACTTCAGAGAGTTACATACAGTGATGCAAAATGAAGCATACTACTGAATCAAGTTCAGTAAGGGAATGCAACAATACAAACATGGAATGATGTGCAGATGTAGGCAGAAAAATGGCACAGGTGTGTGCAGAGGTAGGAAGTACATGAGGTCATCAAAAATGAACGTGGGAGCACCAAAAACATGGCACCACAACACACAACGAAATGAAGTCTGTGTGTCAAAAATGTCAGAGGTAATATAAATGCAACTGCGCATAAATGAAGGCCCCACGAGCTCGATGCATCCCAAATGCTCAAATATACAACAAGTGTATACATGTACATGAAGACAGCAGACAACATAACATGACCAAGAATTGCATTTACATGGATGAACACACATGTATCATAGGGTTTGGTAAAAGAAACTGCAAAAGTGCAAATGCATATTCGAACAAATGCAACATTAAAAAGGGTCGAACTCAGCAATGCACAGAAATCCAATATACATGAATAATACTCAGGGTTAATGCACATATCAACGAGATGTTCAAGTCGACATAATTGGTGCAGTGCAAAAAGAAATCAAAACGGAGGAGATTACAAACTGTAGCTCAAAGTAAAACCAAGTGTAGGGAGACTGCATCAAAAATACAACTCAGTAGCAATCAAACATGTATGCAGCAGGATACATAACACATTGAAGCAAATCGGGCTCGGTACCAGGGGTAGTTTTAGTCAAGAAATCGAAATCAACAAAGTCCAGAGGCCGAAATAATTAAGTGACAGATTCAACAATCAAATATGAACGAAAATCATCGAATTCGAACACTAAAAAAAACACGAGATAGGAATTGGATGTGGGTGAAGGGGATCACTCGCCTTGTCGATGAATTGAAGCTATCAACCAAAGCCCAATGGAGCACGAGCACGTCGAATTGAAGAAGCCAGCATCATAAATTTTGAACGCGCCCTAGCTTCAGACGAACGAAGACGAGATGCCGCCATTTATTTTCTTTTGAGGGTTTTAGGGTTATGAACGAAATAAAAGAAAAATGGTAAAGGGGCGGGTCGAGTTTCTTGAAGAATGGGTCGGCATTGAGATAAAGGGACGTGTACATTTTCTTTGCAAACTTTTCACGGCTTCAAACATTTGAAAATGTTGGCCGAGAATTTATTTTAAACCCCGTCAGCCTTTAACAGATTTTTCAAAAGAGTTTCAACTGGTTTAGCAAAATTTCCAACCAGCAATTTGCTAGGAAAAGAAAGAGTCCAAAGACGATAAATAATCGGTACGAAATACCGGGTTGTTACAGACTCCCCTCCTTAAAGAAATTGTGTCCTCGCAATCATAAGGAATAAATGGATAAAAGGTAACAACCATAAAAGCATATCATCACAAAATGATGAAATTTGAAAATAGGAAGTTCACCATATAGAGCATGAAAGTGTAAGCATGAACGTGTTTGCTCGATGAATTCTCTGGATTCTAGAGAGAAATCCATAGAATTTGAGAACCACAGAACTTTCACGAGAAGAACATCTTTATTTCGAAGGTGCTGAACCCCCGAAACATTGATGTGAATAAAATGTTGCTCAAAGTCAAATCTGGTGAAACTTTAATTTCTTCAATAATACCGGGATCAAGAATAAAATCGGAATCCCTAAGGCATTTCCGTAGAAGGAAGACGCGTGAAACACGTCATGAATAACAGAAAATTGAGCCGGTAATAAGAGGCGATAAGCCAAGAAACCAATACGTTCAGTGATAGGAAATGGCCCAATATATCGAGGCACTAACTTTCCCGACCGACTGAAACGCACAACACCTATCATAGGTGAGACACGAATAATTTGGAACAACAGCGTAGTACAATAATGATACGCCAGATGAATCAAAGCTTCATTAATTCGGAACGCCGACGTAGTACAAAAACAGTACGTCCAATGAACCGATCAACATAAAAGAACATCATACGAAAGTCCATAAAAGGAATGAGACGAAGCTCAATAAAACGAAGTACATGAAACATCTGATGAACTTCGTAAAAAGATGATTCCATACAGACATCACCAAAGAAACAACCACTTGTTGCCTACGACTAAGTGCATCGGCAACACTATTTCCCATCCGGGAGTGGTAAATAATATCAAGATCATAAGATGTAAGTAACTCGAGTCAACGTGGTTGACATAAATCAAGTTCCCTATGAGAAAATAAATATTCCTAAGATTCATGATCAGGGTAGAGAACAAATTTCTCACCCAAAAATAATGATGCCAAATTTTGAAGTACGAAATCAATAGCCAAGAGCACTAGATCATGAGTAGCATATCTAGTCTCAATAGGCATGAATAATTTAGAAACACAAGAGACAGCACGTTCTCTTTTGCAAGAGAATGGTATGCAAACCAACACGATTAGCATTGGTACAAACGATAGAGTCTTGGCTCCCCTCAGGAATCGCAAGAATAGAGGTATCGGAAAAGAGTTGTTTTAAATAATATTCTTTTCCGAAAAGCTAAAACTTTCGAAATTTACGATTTACTTTATGTAATTATCTTTTCAGACAAATTTACATTTTAAAATTCAATTTACTGTGTCTGATTGTCTCATCAAAGCGTCTAGGAGATTCCTATCGATAACGTTGATCAAGCACATCGACCAGAATTCTTAAAGCACTCAATGGGCAATACAATCACAAAATATTCGATTATCAAAAACGATAACTAGAAATCACAAATATTCAATTAACAAGTCCGGAATTAACCGAAATAGCAAACGCACATGTCCCATAACCACGAGTTTTACTAAATCGTTTAATTCACTTCATCGTTTCCTTGAAGGTGCAAGAATTGTGTATTTTAAAAATAACATTTCACATTCTCAAACGGACAAGTCCGGAATTAAACGAATCAGTAAAAAAAAGGGGTCATAGTCCTCGATTTTGCTGAAACGTTTAAATCGCTTCCTCATTCTTTTGAAAGCGTAAACTGTAAAAATTTTGAAAACGATTTTTATTTTGAAACAATTTTTAAAACACGTGATTAAAACAGCGATATCAGTAGCAACTTCGATAAGTGGATTTTCATTCATCAAAAATGTCACAAGAATCTTCTCAAAGATAGAAAGGGGTATCATACCCTAAACTTGTATTCATAACAAGTCAATAACACACGAATTCACCAATGCACAAAAATTGATAAAACTTATCAATAGAAATCACGAAAATTGGCGAAGCACAAATTCCAGAAAACTACATAAGAAATCCAGAAATCACAAGATGAGAGTATGAAAACTCGAACGGGAGTATGAAAACTCGAATGGGAGTATGAAAACTCACCTACACGCGAGCACGAAAACTCATCAGCACATGTAACGCAAAGCGAGAACGGGCGCATGAAAACTCACCAACACGCGAGCATGAAAACTCATCAGCACATGTAACGCAAAGCGAGAATGGGAGCATGAAAACTCACCTACACGCGAGCATGAAAACTCATCAACACGTGCAACGCAAAGCGAGAACGGGAGCACGAAAAATCACCTACATGCAAGCATGAAAATTGATCAACACGTGCAACGCATAACGAGAACGGAAGCACGAAAACTCACCTACACGCGAGCATGAAAACTCACCAACACGTGCAATGCAAAGCAAGAACGGGAGCTCGGAATCTCACCTACACGCGAGCATGAAAAATCATCAACACGTGCAACGCAAATCGAGAACGGGAGCACGAAATCTCACCTACACGCAAGCATGAAAAATCATCAACACGTGCAACGCAAAGCGAGAACGGGAGCATGGAATCTCACCTACACGTGAGCATGAAAAATCATCAACACGTGCAACGCAAAGCGAGAACGGAAGCACGGAATCTCACCTACACGTGAGCATGAAAACTCATCAGCACGTGTAACGCATAACGAGACGCTATCTCATGATTGCAAGCCATTAATTTTGACACACGAATGGCCCGAAGACCGTAGGGCGCTACCCACATGTGTGAGTCGGAATCACACAAATTGAGGTCTAGACTAACCAAAATTCAAAAAGGTATGTGTGAGTGGAATCACACAAGTGGTGTCTAGTCTAACCTCGCAAACAAAAGGAAAGTATGTGTGAATGAAATCACACAAATGGTGTCTAGACAATTCTCAAAGCCCAAGAGATATGTGTGAGACGAAATCACACCGATGAGGCCTAGTCTAACCAAAAAGCAAAAAGGTATGTGTGAACGAAATCACACAAGTGGTGTCTATGCTAACCGAAGAGGAATGTGTGAACGAAATCACACAAATGGTGTCTAGCCTAACCAAAAGGAGACATCGCACAATTGCTAGTCTAAATCATAAGAATGATCGTCATGATCAACGAGAAGTGTCAATTACACTAAGTTAGTGAATATAAAAGTTTAGCTTCATGTCCCATAACCACTTGCTTAACTTAAATGTTTACGAACAAACTGTAAATCTTCACTAATAAAATTGTCACAAGAGGTTCAATCGAATAAGTCAAGAATTAACCGACGAAGCAAACGCAAGTGTTTCATACCACTTGTTTTACTAAGCTGTTTAATTAGATTTCTCATCCGAGTGAGGTAAAGGCTTGTATATACTAGTAGATTAGAAAATGGTTTGAGAAAAAGAGTTTTGTAGTAAAATAGTATTGAAATCGTTTGGAGAAAAGGGTTTTGATATTTACTACTAGTATAGAAAACCTTTATATTTTTAAAGTGACAAATCACAAAAATGATTGTAGAAACAATCAATCACAAGAATTCACATACAAAGATGTGAATAGAATCCAAAGAAATCGATACTGTACCCATCAAAAGGTATGTTCACGAAAATCCCGAAGAAAATGTTATCAAAGTTGCTAATAAATGATAGCAACAAATCGGGGAATTAACAAGAATCGATTAAATTTGGAAACCAAATGAATTCACTAAAATTCACATTCGAAGACGTGAATTAAAATCCAAAGAATTCGATTCTAAATCCATCAAAGTAGGAATATCCAAAATTCCAGAAATAGAAGTTATCAAAGTCGACAAAGGAGATAACAACTAATCGGAAAAGAAGAATCGATCAACAATTGGAAAAACGAAGTAAAACGAGGATAAATGCATGAATGACTTTAACAAAAGTAAAAGTCAAGTCAATGTCGATATCGACAAGGCAAAGTCCAAGACAATTTCTTTTATATCAAAGAAATTTTAAAACTATCAGAGAGAGGCACATGAAAACCAACCAACCATGGATAAACAGACAGAGTCGACAATTGAAATGCAATTTGTCTCAAAGATTGATACCCAAAACTCAATTGCATGGGGACTGCATTAAGTACACGAATCAGAGATAAGAATGCGTATATACAGCAGTTCGAATAAACAATGCGAGTTCAAATCGAAGTGGGTACGAGTTGCAGCAATATGCAACTTGGTAAAGCATATACACAATGATACTTAGCAGTGCATACTGAAATGAGCAAGTGCAACACAGAATAGCAGCAATGCTCATGAATAAGAGTTAGGAATTCATACCTAACAAATCAAAGATGATCTTAAGCAAAGATGAGAGAGAAAACATCGACAAATAGTTGTAACACATGTACTATCTAAGTTATGTTTTATATTTGTCCTAAACCCCAGGCTCTGATACCAAGCTGTGACGCCCCACCTCTATGCCCACGCTAGCCAAGAACACTACGGTGTAGTGCTGTCGGCTAGCACGGAGAATGAGGCTGTTGAGGAGCGACCATCCGTGTAATTGCCTTGTGCGAGCACCGATATGCCAGGTAGTAAAAACGTGCATTTCATTTCAGGAGAAAATCCGACATGCCGATGCAAACTCAAAGCTACTACACAGTTGCTATAATAGTCTAGGACAAAAATATAAAATAATAACACAGATAATATGAATGCGGAACATAGATGAAACAGAAAGTCTCATATATATATATATATAATAACTGATGTCAGTTACAATACATTTGACACGGTACATGTGATACAACTACAACAGTCGACTCAGGAAGTTACATATACAAGTACATTAACGTATATAATATACATGAATACATATCTTCCTATACTATGACACGACAACTCCAAAAGATATGAAAAGTCTTCATAGCTCGAGCAGCATCCCAAAGCAGAATATCTAAAACCTGAAAATACTCGGTCTGACCCGAGCATTACATTCAAAAGAAAATAACATTCGGGTCAGTCTAATTCAAACTCAGTTATTAGTGCACAGAAGCAATAATAATTAAATAGAAATTAGACGACAGTCAAAATAAATTTACCTATCCGATTCTTAAGTAAAGAAATCGGATAACGGTAAATACAACGCGAACCAATTCAAACAATTGGAAACATCAATTAAGACGTCAACTCGAGTAGGGCTGCAGTATACGCAAGCGTGTACTGCCACGCCACTACAACATATGGAATACGAAATAGTTCCATAAATCAAAAGCAAAAGAAATAACAATAAAACCAATACCGTGTGGATGCAGTTCACGCTTGCGTGCACTGCCTTGCCACAACAGTGATGAAATAGGAATCAGCACAAGATCAAATCCAAGCTACTAGCTGGATTCAACACAGGTGTATTCAAATGAAATGGCCGATACTAAAATAAATCGACCAACATAGAACAAAGACTGCACAAATGAATCAGCCGCAAGGGGATAGCAACGTGTATGCCATAGTTTAGCAATTCAAAGACAATCACACCCTAACTAGAAGTGTATAAGTCAATGCACTGCATAAGAGCACGCAATGTACAGGTACAGGCTAAAGAAGAAAGCACAAAAATAAGGCAATGCAAGGTAAACATTGCCTAGCATACATATGAATCAATTTCATATGTACAACAAACACCCAAACAATGCAACAGTGAAAAACACTAGTGAAAAGGGTCACAAAGCAATGGTTCCAAAATGAAATGAACCAGAAGAAGACAACTGAATTTTGCATGAATGGCTACAAGTATATGAAATGTACTTGTAAACATATGAATGCCAACAATATGGATATACAGTGATGCATGGAACAAGCCTCAAGTATGTATACAGAGAGTATACATCATGACAATGCAGGCACTTCAGAGAGTTACATACAGTGATGCAAAATGAAGCATACTACTGAATCAAGTTCAGTAGGGGAATGCAACAATACAAACATGGAATGATGTGCAGATGTATGCAGAAAAATGGCACAGGTGTGTGCAGAGGTAGGAAGTACATGAGGTCATCAAAAATGAAGGTGGGAGCACCAAAAACATGGCACCACAACACACAACGAAATGAAGTCCGTGTGTCAAAAATGTCAGAGGTAATATAAATGCAACTGCGCATAAATGAAGGCCCCACGAGCTCGATGCATCCCAAATGCTCAAATATACAACAAGTGTATACATGTACATGAAGACAGCAGACAACATAACATGACCAAGAATTGCATTTACATGGATGAACACACATGTATCATAGGGTTTGGTAAAAGAAACTGCAAAAGTGCAAATGCATATTCGAACAAATGCAACATTAAAAAGGGTCGAACTCAGCAATGCACAAAAATCCAATATACATGAATAATACTCAGGGTTAATGCACATATCAACGAGATGTTCAAGTCGACATAATTGGTGCAGTGCAAAAAGAAATCAAAACAGAGGAGATTACAAACTGTAGCTCAAAGTAAAACCAAGTGTAGGGAGACTGCATCAAAAATACAACTCAGTAGCAATCAAACATGTATGCAGCAGGATACATAACACATTGAAGCAAATCGAGCTAGGTACCAGGGGTAGTTTTAGTCAAGAAATCGAAATTCAACAAAGTCCAGAGGCCGAAATAATTAAGTGACAGATTCAACAATCAAATACGAACGAAAATCATCGAATTCGAACACTAAAAAAAACACGAGATAGGAATTGGATGTGAGTGAAGGGGATCACTCGCCTTGTCGACGAATTGAAGCTATCAACCGAAGCCCAATGGAGCACGAGCACGTCGAATTGAAGAAGCCAGCATCATAAATTTTGAACGCGCCCTAGCTTCAGACGAACGAAGACGAGATGCTGCCATTTATTTTCTTTCGAGGGTTTTAGGGTTACGAACGAAATAAAAGAAAAATGGTAAAGGGGCGGGTCGAGTTTCTTGAAGAATGGGTCGGCATTGAGATAAAGAGGACGTGTACATTTGCTTTGCAAACTTTTCACGGCTTCAAACATTTGAAAATGTTGGCCGAGAATTTATTTTAAAGCCCGTCAGCCTTTAACAGATTTTTCAAAAGAGTTTCAACTGGTTTAGCAAAATTTCCAACCAGCAATTTGCTAGGAAAAGAAACCGTCCAAAGACGATAAATAATCCGGGTTGTTACAATTTTAATTTATGAATCATGTTTTATATATATTTTTTATACTAATATATGTATTATTATTTTTATATACAAAACTAAATTTATATCAAGCATAAAAGAAAAGGGTTTTAGACCTTTTATTAAATCTCATTTTAATTAAAACTTTTATATCTTTAAATAAATAAATATTCATCTATATACATTTCCTTTTATATAACTTTAAAGAATTTGATTTTAAAATTTAATTATACCTTAGTAAATAGGCATACATACATACATATATATATGTACATATGTACTAGAATTTTAGTCCTTAGATAGCTTATTTGAAAAATTATTTATATCAAATTCAAAATATAACTTTCAAAATGTATATTACATATGTCCATTATAAATAGAAACAAATTTCTATTAGTATTAAATTATAGAGTTTTCAAATCCAATTTATTTCAATATATTTATTTTTGAATTTCAAGCACACAAATCAATTTAAAAATCAATTTATATACGTATATATATAAATAAACAAATATCTTATTTAATTTGAAAAATATCAAATTAATTCACAATTAAATTCAAAAATTTATATTAATTACCAAATTAAATTTGGCTCAAAACCAGGATCGTTACAAATAATTTGTATATAAAATAATTATGAATCAAATAGTTTATACTAAAATAATTATTATATTAAAATAGTTATAAATTTAAAATTATATACATATAAAAATAATTTTTAAAATAAAATACTTAAAAATTAAAATACTTTATAATAAATAGTTTCCTCAAATTTCACAAATCGATTCAAATTAACTTGAATTTCAAAATTCCATTTAAATCAAATCTCGGTTTTTCCATTTCAATTCAAATCTCAACAAACCATTTTATATGGATTTCAAATATAGATAATACTACAAACTAAACCATTTCAACTTTAATAGATTTCAAAGCTTTAAATATTTAAACCTTTACAAAATTAAATTTGATATTTTCCTTTATATCTCAAATTCAGCCCTACTATTATTTAGTTTTGAAATATTTACTTAATCATTCCAATAATATTTAAGTTAAACTTCAAATTACAAATTCAAATAAACTAATTATCCAATTTCAATTTATGTAAATTTGAAAATATTCATTTAAATCACTTTCAATAAAAATCAAGTTACAAAATCATATCTTTAAAATCAAAAATTTTAATAAATTTTATTTCAAACTTATTTGAGTACAATTTCAAATCAATTTAAATTTATCTTTCTAAACTTAATTTATTTAATTTTTTTTTTATAAAAATCGATTTTTCAAATAATTTTAAATAAATATATAAACATAATATATATTAATTAAGTTAAATTTTATCAAATTAATTTTTTTATTAAACTTACTGTTATATTAAAACTTATTTTATATATTTAAAATAGAAAAAGTATAAGTAAAATCTTAAAATTAATAATTTCAAAACTAACTTGTAATTTAAATTTTTTAAACATATAATTTTAAAAATAAAGAATTTAAACATATACAAAATAACATTTATATATAATATTTAAAAATCAATATTTATATAAAACCATATATATCTTTTTTTTAAACCTCGAAAATCATTTCAAAATATATATTGATCAACGGTGTCTGTATATAATTTTCTATCTTGTCGTCAAGTGATACGGATATTTATCATTTCAATCCGAAATTTAATTATCTACGGGTATTTATATTTTCAACCCGCAATCCCAAATTCAATTCAATGAAAATTGCTTGGGTTTATCATTTCAACCCATAACGATTTTCTCATATTCTACAAGATCATTCGGGTATGTATCATTTCAAACCTTAGGGAATTTTTATACTAATAGGTAACTTGCAGAGGGATAACGTGTATGATAATAATATAACAATCAGCAATAGGCATATACCATCAGTGATATATAACTAACAGATCATGGTGTTAGATGTCATAGGTGAACAGATACAGATAATAGCATGTCGTATATAGCAATTATATAACTAACAACAGCATATTTCAGTTGTCATTTCAATTGAAATCAAACTTAATAAATATAAGAACGTTAATCGTGAGTGATTTCTCACCTTTCAAGGCGAGAAATGGAGGTTAAATGAGTTACGAATCCAAGCACGAATTCCAAAGCAAAGAAAGATTGGTACGAATTTGATGGATAAAGCTGATAAATAGGAATCAATTAGAAAAATCAACCGGTTTGATAGAAATGGAAAATATGTATATATATATGTATGTATGTATGTATATGTATTTTATTATCTTAAAATCAGTATTTAAATTTTTAAACACCTATAAAATACATCTTTAGAAATATACAAAAATAAACTCATGTATTGGTATAAATTAATATATAGACTAATATATATATATATATATATATATATATTTGTTTAAAACAATATCTATATTTATTTCAAAATGACAATACCAATATTCCACTCAAAATTGAACTCTCAAAACAAGAACTTTCTTCAAACTACAACCATTGAAATATATATGTATATATGTATATATATGTATGTATATATATGTACATATATATATATATATATATATATATCTAACATAACTTACATAAATTTGTATATAAAACAAATAGATTTATTTTGTATATAAACATGCATTTATAAACATATATACATATGTATACAAATTATACAAATATACTATATATATTATATATAAATAAACACGTCAAAATTGCTATATTATACTTTGAAATCAAATAAGAATTTATATAAACTTTTATAACTTTATAAACTTTATCTACTGTATAAACCAAAATCAACAGCTTTACATATATATATAAACTGTACAACTTTTATAACTTAATATATACAACAAATCATATACAATTATATTAAGATATATGTATATCAACTGTATAATATAAATCAAAATCAATATATAAACTATAAAATATACAACAAATAAAATAAAATATTTATACACATGCCTCATATATATTATAAATAAAACCGTTATAAATTTAAAATGCATATAGAAATCTATCTGTATATATACAAAAACTAAAACATATATACACATCTATTTAAAAGTTAAAGTTAACATGTACATATATGCTTTACGCGTAAATATTATTATAACACATATATAAGCTTACATATTGCAAACTTATATAATATAACAGATTTTAGTTTATATACTATATGATCAAATCTTATAGTTTAAATACATTTTGTTTATACAACATAGCTTATTTCTTACAAATCAATATACCAACCCAATAATCAAATATATATATATATATATATATATAGAGTAAATATCTTCAATATAGAGAAGCTTGCGAGATGAAGAATGTAAGGAAGAAAGGCTGGACTTGCTTGATGGATCTAGGTAGAACACGACAAGGGCAGAGTGGTGCAATTGGTGGTGCACCGTCGGAGGGATGACGTGGGGAGCTTGGTGCTTGTGACTAAGATGTGGGTCAGGTTGGTTTCGGCTGTGGCTTGGTGCTTGGGCAAAGGAGGAGTGGGAAGCACGTGTGCCTTGTAGGTAGAGTTGAACTTTTTCGACATCAAGGTGGAAGCTTGAATAGGAGAGAGAGTGGAGGTGCGGCCTCTGATGAGGCTCGACCGAACATGAAGGAGGGTGGAAGACGAGTTGTCTTACCACGTGCAGGTGATTGCGTGGAGCTTGGTTGATGAAGTGGTGAAGGAAAAATATAAGCGAGGTTAAGAAAGCTTCAGCTGGGGTATGCAACAGGGAGGCGAAGGAGAAGAAGAAAAGCAAGGGGAGGTCGAACTGTTTCTCAAGGAAAAAAATATATTTATGAAACTTTACTTTTTTTTGGTAAATCAGAACGAATATGAATTGAGATAAGGATATAAAAAAAGTCATAGGCACGAATAGGAATGATAAAAGCAAGTGGTTGTCTGATCTACACGGTAGATAATGAATGGACATAAGAAATTAAAAATGCTAAAAACGTACAGATACGGTGAACCGTTCCACAGATTCTATTGTTCACCAAACGTCGAAACAAGCAAATGAATATACCATGGAGATCATGTTACGACCCGTAATTTTCAATAATTAAAAATTTGTTAATTTAATAAATTTTTTTATTTAATATTGGAAGAAATAGAAATTTGTGATTTATTAATGCAAAATAATAAACGGAATGAAATGGAATAAGGTTAAATTAAGAAATTGATAAGGTTTTAACGAAAGTTCAATTAATTGAAATAATGTAAAGGATATACTTGGTTATGAATTGAATATTTGAAAACGAATGTAAATATGGAATTAATTAATGAAATAGTATAATAAATGGTAATTGAATAAAACCAATATTATGTAAGTAATTATAATAGTTGATTGTAAATAATAAACCCTTACAAGTGTGATTAAAAGTTAAAGGGTAACAATTATTATGTGTTACCTGTTTATTTAGTCTATTAAATCTAAATAGGAAATCAATTAAAATTAAATGAAATTTAATATTACATTAACAAGATTAAGACAATAACTGAAATTCGTGAATGTAACAAAATGAACAGAAATGTTAATTTTACTCAGAAGGTAACAATTGATTAATAAAAGAATGAAGCCAAGATAAATAAATTTATTAGGATTTTAAATTATAATAAATGTGTAAAATTGAAAAAAATCCAATGAAATTGAAATATAGTAGTTGATACAAATAAGATGGAAATTTGAGTACATTAATGTAATGAAATGTAAAACAAATATTAACTATGTTATTTGGGTAATAATTGATTGAATATAAAGGTTGAAATCAAATTTAAACAATTTATTGAAATTAAATTATGATTAGTTGGAATTAATTACAGTTGTTTGCACCAAAATTGGTCACAAACACCCAATTATCGATGAAAGCACATTTTCACAATCATAGATCTCAAATAGCATGTATGTAGAGAACAAAAATATGAAGATTACTCAAAATGTCAAAGAAAAATAGTAGAAACACACGATTTATAGTGGTTCGGCATTGTAGCCTACGTCCACTTTGAAGAGTTGCTGCTTTATTGATTTTTGTTCACTGGTTACAAGGAGTTACAACTGATTATAACAGTACAATTGAAGTGTAGTGATGATTTCAAAAGAGTGTGGATGTAGGAGAGCCAAAAAAAGTCCCTTTTCTGTGGACTCTGGGATGTTATTTATAGGTGTCGGATGCAAATATCGCGCTCAGATCTAGGGAGACAATTTCTGACACATGACTGGGCCCACATGATTGATTCCATGTCATGCGCACTCGGTCTGTGATCGATACGAATGAATTTCATATCGATCAAGATTTGATCCAATCGAGTCGAAATTAGGCATGAACATTTTTTAGGTTTTACGTAAGCTCCTGCGAAAAATTGGTGGCATTTGGACATGTAGATTGTGAGATACGATCGATGCAATTTTGGGCTTTTCGATTGCCGTTCTCTTCGTATCGATGATTTCGACTCGATGACTCTACACATGATGCCAGTTGACGTAGTGCTTGTTTTTTGGATCGATCTGAAGTTCATGCCGAATCGATCGAGTCTTTCCAATGTTTACGCCTTGTTCGTATCGACCCAGTTGAGCCTTGTTCGTATCGATCGCAATTGTTCTATTCGTATCGATCGCAACCATTCTTTTCGTATCGATTGTCATTGCTTTATTCGTGTCGATCGATTGCATCTCACTTCGTATCAATTGTGTGTGCTCCACTTTGCATTGATGGGAGATGTTTATTTCGTATCAATGGGAAATATTGATTTAGTATCGACCTGTGGTCGATCATGCGAATTATGTTGAAAGCAGATCGATACGAAATTGACTCCCATGTTGTTTCGATGGATACGAAGTAGATAGTCGCGGATGGATAAGAAGTGGACGCTGATTGATCGATACAAAAAAGAGATAAAATTATCGATGTGAAGCGGTACGAAGAAGGATCGATACGAAGAACACTACCCTCTTGATCGGTACGAAACTGTTGCATCTGATGGATGTCAAACGATCGAGCGCAAACTTGATAGATGCAAATAGCATGGATAGGAAATTGGTGAGGACCTAGGTTGTTCCTCGATTCATGGACACGACTCGAAATAATCTTCTTCTCGGCCCAAAGTAGACCTCCCAACGACTCGAAGCAGATGCTGTGAAAACTCGAGGTAACCTACGAGTGGGCCAGCCTATCGAAGACCCGAAGTAGATTCTTCCCTGTCTCAAAGCAAACTATCCAGAAACCTGAAGTAAATAAGGAAATGATTCGAAGCAGATTCCAAGCAACCTGAAACGACTCGATCTTTGTCAAAATCATATTTTAGACATCTTGCGTTGCTTTTTCATTAACTATGCTACATTTTGGCTTCATTATCATGCTTGTTACTTGCGAAATATAACTTTGACCTTTATATAGTTGATTGGGTTAAATTCTCCTGTATATGGCCTTGCCCAGAGGCGGGTTAACACTTTGCCCCCCAAAACATGGCTAGTGTCAAGAAGGTGTGTTTTGTAGTGCCATGTGCTAGATGTTCGTATCATGTTAATGACCTGTAAAAGAGATTGATAATCTTACCTGACTGTGAATGACGATCATTTGAGATCGTATGTCGTTCGGGGTGGTATGGGACCGTTCATGGTCGAGTGCGATTCGAGGCGAATTATGACCGTTCGAGATCGGGTGCCGTTCGAGGCGAATTGTGACAGTTCATGGTTGGATGTCGGCGGATTGTAACCATTCGCGATTAGGTGCCGTTTGCGGTGAATTGTGACCGTTCATGTTTGGGTGCCGTTCGCGGCGAATTGTGACCATTCGCGATCAGGTGCCGTTCGAGGCGAATTATGACCGTTCGCGGTCGGGTGCTGTTAAAGGTGAGTTGTGTGTGCCTGGGGGGACTTAGTATTATTAATTTCAGATTTCATGTTTGTGTGAGTTTCTAAATTGTTTGTTATGGAGGTTTATCACCTTCTCAGAGCATGCCTGAGGACCATTCACGATCCCGTACATGTGTAAGTTGCTTAGCCATTATGGAATCACAAATAGCAGATTTACATTCAAAATGAATCTTTCAACGGAAATCTCCAACAAAATCAATTCCAAATATGATAAATAGAAAACAAAAGCAAAACAGAGACGTCAAAGTGCAAACATCTACACGGATGTGATTGATAGTCGTATCAGAGCATGCCTGAGGATCGCTCGTAATCCTATACATGTGTAACTGACTTAATTGCGTTGGTGTGGAGTTTGTCACTTATTCTGATTAGTTGATGACAGTTGATGCCTCGATCTGGAGCCACGTTCATTTGATGCATGCGGTGGTTTCTCTCCTTCCACTGTTGTTGCTCGCCTTCTCATATATTGTGATAGTAGACCATTCCGGATGCGTTCATCTATCTTATCACTCAAGTGTCTACAATCATTTGTATTATGGCCTCTTAGCTCATGGAATAAGCAGTACTTGTCTGATTTCCTCTCATTGTTGGTCGGATCCCTCCTCATTGGCTTTCGATAAGGAACATGCCCCCTGGTGTCCTGGTAGATCCGTTCCAAAGATTCATTCAACTCCGTATAAGAAGTGAATCTTGGTTCTTTCCATAGTCGTTTTGATTCATCGCCAGTATCCTCGGCTTTTCGTTTTCCTTTATCCTTGCCTGAATCTTTTTCAGGAGGATTTCCGCCTTTGACTGCATAAACATCACCTCCCTCTCCTTCCTCTCGTTCAACATTTGCATCCTGTAATCGTGAAAATCCTTCCGCCTCATGATAAAACTCCCTTAGATCCATAGGTGGATCCCTTGTTAATGAATTTTTGAACTCTATTCCATCAGCTATACCAGATACAGCTGCCATCAAGACCATGGATGGGTCCGGACGATCCACCGATGCTGCTACTGCATTAAATCGTGTTAAGAAGATCCTCAAAGATTCTCTGGTCTTCTGCTTCAGTGCTACTAGATTCATCACATTCTTGGGCCTCGAGATGTGAACTCTGAACTGCCTCACGAACTTCTTAGTCAGCTCGATCCATGTTCTAAGGGAGCCGCTTTTCAATTTCCTGAACCATAATGCTACTATGTCTGTCAAATACAATGGGAAACACTGGGCCATGACTTCCTCCAATTCCCCCCAATACTTCCATTTGTCTCGTATATCTTGTCAGATGAACAGCTGGATCTGTCCTTCCATCATATGTCTCCAACGTTGGTAGTTTGAATCCTAGTCGATTCCTAGCCTGCCTAATTGCGGAAGCGAAGGGGCTCCTGTTAACATCTTCCAAATCTCTATTCACTAGTCCGCCTCTCATGGCTCGTCTGACCATCTTCGTCAATCTGTCATCACTGCCAAGCTGTAGTCCTTGTTTGTTGCCTCTGATCTGCCCCCTTCCCCCCGAGTTCGTGAGGGGATCCTGGAATCCGCTCTCTTGGACGGGCGTCCTTTCCTCTATCAATGCCATGTTGAACAACTGCGTCTAGTATCCTGCCTGAGGTTGGATCAACATGCTCTTGTGGAGTGCCCCCAGTTCATGGCCTGCTCCTAACGGTCCTGTTCTATTCTGGATCCTCGTTGTTCCATGCTCTTGATCCCTATCTCCAGCATCCCTTGCAGTGACGTTCTCTTGATTCTGCACTCTAGCATGTCCAATATGCTGGAGTAGGTTCTGCATCATCTCTTCTGCCTTTTAAGCATTCCCTCCTGCATAGCTTTCATCATCATCTCCATCTCGTCTCGGGTGATGAAGACCGAGGCATGATTTGCTCCTGAGGAAGCCTCATGACTTTCTACATGATGGTTTCTCTCTGCTCTTTGTCTTCTTCCTGATTGTTTCACCATGGCTCCTTTTAGATCTAATCCTTTAGCTTTCCAAATCCAAATCTACAAGCTTTAAAATCCCTGAGTTCAAGCTCTCGGTGAAAGTACCAAAATGTTTACCCTAAAATTGGTAACAAACACCAAATTGCCAATGAAAGCACCGTTTACAATCACATATCTCAGATAGCAAGTATGTAGAGAACGCAAATACGAATAATACTCAAAATGTCAAAGAAAAATAGTAGAAACACATGATATATAGTGGTTCGACGCTGTAGCCTACGTCCACTTTAAAGTTGTTGCTTTATTGATATTTGTTTGCTGGTTACAAGGAGTTATAATTGATTATAACAGTACAATTGAAGTATAGTGATGATTCCGGTAGAGTCTGGATGTAGGAAAGCCAAAAAGTCCCTTTTTTGTAGAATCTGGGATGTTATTTATAGGTGTGGGATGCAAATATCTCACTCGGATCTAGGGAGACCATTTCTGGCATGTGAGTAGGCCTACACGATCGGTCCTATGTCATTCGCACCCGGTCCATAATCGATACGAACGAATTTCGTGTAACGATCAAGATTTGATCCAATCGAGTCAAAATTGAGCATGAACATTTGGTGGCATTTAGACCCATAAATTTTGAGATATGATCGATGCAATTTTGGGCTATTTGGTTGTCATTCTCTTCATATCAATGCTGTTCGTATCGATGATTTCGACTCGATGACTCTGCCCGTGATGCTAGCTGATGTGGCACTTTTTTATGGATCGATTCGAAGTTCATGCCGAATCGATCCAGTCTTTTCAATGTTTACACCTTGTTCGCATCGAACAGTTGAGCCTTGTTCGTATAATTGGCAACTGTTCAATTCGTATCGATTGCAACTGTTCTATTCGTATCGATTGTCATTGCTTTGTTCGTGTCAATCGATTGCATCTCACTTTGCATCAATCGTATGTGCTCCACTTCGCATCGATGGGAGTTGTTTATTTCTTGTCGATGGGAAATATTGATTTAGTATCAACCTGTGGCCGATCGATGCGAATTATGTTGAAAGAAAATCGATACGAAATAGACTCCTGCGTTGTTGCGATGGATACGAAGTAGACAGCCGCGGATGGATATGAAGTGGACGCAGATTGATCGACACAAAAAAGAGATAAAATGGTCGATGTGAAGCTGTACGAAGAAGCAAGGATAAGAAGAACATTGACCTCTTGGTCGGTACGAAATCATGTGCATCTGATGGATACGAAGCGATCGAGCACAAAATTGATGGATGCGAACAGTGTGGATACGAAATTGGTGAGAACTTAGGTTGTTGATCGATTCATGGCCACGACTCGAAGTAATCTTCTTCTCGACCCGAAGTAGACCTCCCAACGGCTCTAAGCAGATGCTGTGAAGACTCGAGGTAACTTACGAGTGGGCCAGCCTATCGAAGACACGAAGTATATTCTTCCCTGACTCAAAGCAAACTGCCTGGAAACCCCGAGTAAACAAGGAAATGACTCAGAGCAGATTCCAGGCAACCTGAAATGACTCGATCTTTGTCAAAACCATATTTTATACATCTTGCACTGCTTGTTCACCGACTATGCTACATTTTGGCATCGTTATCATGCTTGTTGCTTGCGAAATCCAACTTCAACCTTTATGCAGTTGATTGGGTTAAATTCGTTTGTATGTGGCCTCGCCCAGAAGCGGGTTAACAATAGTGAAATTGAACACTGTAATTAGTAAAATTTAAACACTGAACTGATGTGTAAATTTGTTTTAAATTATTATAAATGTCTATATAATCAAAAATGATGAAATTTGTTAGTTTATAAATATTGAATTAAAAAATTATTAATTTATTTAATATTAATTTATTTAATTAATATGAAAGTAGCAATTTTGGCCACTATCTATGATTTCGATGAAACTAGTTTCATCGGATCCGTAACAATGAATTATTATAGGATTTCAAGTTTCGTATCGATCGAACTTGTCATTTGATCGTACGGACTTGAAACGCCTAGAGATTAATTGAATTGAAATCAATTTGAAATAAGCTGATTTTGGCATAACTTCTTCATATGATGGAATTAGGACTTGAAACCTATTCCATTGAAGTTGAAATCTTTAAAATCATCTATTTTGATATAAGGGATGACCCATTTTGTTTCGAAGATAGAACGGGCTTTTCAGATCATTTATCCTTCAACTTTCCAAAACAATCTAGCCCGTTCTTTCTATTTTCAGCTCTGCCAATAAATAGATCTTTATAAACCCTAGGTCAATTCTTATGTCTGATTTTAGTATGTACAATTCCTTTTGCTTCTCTCTTCCTAATGGCTGTGAAACCTAATTCCAAAATTGCAAATCCAAATCAAAAATCAAATTGAAAATCAAACTCCTCAAACTATATCGAATTATATATCGATTTGAAGCTCTCGATGAGCACAAGTTAATTCTGCCGTCTTTTTTTTATTTGTATTTCAATATGGCCGGAATTGGGGGATGAAGTCTCGGCCGTTCATTGGTGTTCGATGATATGCGACCGATGGCAGATTCAAGGTAGGGTTTGGTGGAGATTAACGAGAGGAGTTCATCTATATGGTTGGTTTGGTAGATTGACGGTCGGATTTCCCTCGAAAATTGCGATAGGGTTTTGTGGCAAGTGGTGGCAGCTGTTTTTTCGCATGGGCATGGTAGTCCAAGGGGTTGAAGGGGATTTGGCGTGTCGTGCGGCGTCGTTGGGTGGTGGTTGCGGTTGGCGTGGCGCGCGCGATCGTTTCGAGCGACGGCGAACTAGTTGAAGGTGGCTGCTACATTGGATCGAGCAAGCTAGGGTTTCGATGTGCTATATTCGCATGGGAGAAGTTTTGGTGACGTGTAATTTTATTTGTTTTGTTTATTTTAATTAAATTTAATATTCAAATGTTCTAACGCGTATATCTTTTGCATATGAGGTCTGTTTCATGTGCGGTTTCTTGCGTTGGGATCGTATTAAAATTCCGGACTTTTTGATGGAGGTTTGGGTGAATTCTAAGATCGTTTGAAATTAGGCCCTAATTTGGATTTAGATTCAATTTGAACTCAAAGGTGAGTGTTTTGACCCACTCACAACTTCTAAAATTTCTTATATTAGTTAAATTAAATTCGTGATGTGATTAGGAATTTATTGTTGTTGTTTGGTATATTTAAATCGTAATTTTAGTTAATTTGAATTTATTTGAATTAAATAGTCATTTAATTTACTATTGAATTTATATTGCCAGTTATATACCTGTTATTGATATCTAGTTAATTGTTGATATTTATTGGTTGAATTGTTGATTATAATGAATGTTTGATTATTGATATTGGATGATCAGATGCTATGTTTGATTTATATATTTATCACTATGCAAGTTCCCTATGGGTTGAAATGATACATAGCCGAATAATGTATAGACTAGGTAAAAATCGTTATGGTTGAAATGATAGACTCGATCGATTTTGTGGATTTAGTATTGCGCTTTGAAATGTTATATAACTGTAAAATTTTAAATTACGGATAGAAATGATAAACATCCATATCACTTGGCCCTACGGTAGAGAATTATATACGGACACTGGATTTGTTAAATTTAATGATTTTAAAATCTTTAATTTTTGAATTTAGTTAAAAGATATTTTGAAATAAGAATTCGAATTATATAAACTGAATTATTGTTGAAAATCAAGTTTATGTTGAAATTTGAACTGGTTTAAAGGAATTATTTAAAGGAATAAAATTGAAATTTTAAAGTTGAATCTGGAGTATAAGTAAAATTTGTCAAAATTGAGTTATTTAAATTGTTCGAAATATAACTTTGAAATATATTGAAATTGGAATAATTTAAATTGACATTTCAAACAAGGTTTTGGAAACGATATTGAAATTAATATTTTATTGAGAAAATGAATTGAAAGATATGAAATTAGGTTTTTGAAATTGAAATAACCAAAATGTGTTGGATGGAAATGAATAGTTTAAATTGATAATAAATTCAAATTCATATTTTTCATATAAACCATTTTATTAAAATAGAAAAAATTATTATATTATTGTAAAGATCCTAAATTTTAAGGTTATCAAATGATTAAACTATTTTGACCCATTTAACTATATTAATTAAATTTAACATATTTAAACCATTTAATTTGATTTTTAAACTAATTAACCCATTTTAACTTATTTTAAATCTAATTAATCTTTTTAAATCTATTTTGTCTTCATTATAAGTAATCTAGTTAAATCTATTTAACTAGCTTAAGTCAATGTAACAGTATCTTTAATCTATATTTAAACCAATTTAGATTATTTAACTATTTATAACTATTTTAACTATTTATAACTATTTGAACTATTTCCTAAAGTTTCAGACTAAGTAAAGGGGAAGTGTTTATATTCAAATTCATTGACTTAAAAGAAAATATGATGAAATGATGTAACAACCTAAGTTTGGATTTATATAACATATTGTGAGTAAATACGATGATTTTAAAATGAGGGTTTAACCTATTTTGAAAATATTATTTCGAAAGTGAATATGGTCTCGAAAGTGATATGGTTAGAATTGAATACGATATTTTGATATCAATTGATTTTGGAAATTTAAAAGAGCCATCCAGTGTGTAATGAGCGTTTGGTTATTAAAGAGACCGAGATCGGATATTGTCATACTCTCTTCCAATACCGAAAACTACTTTAACAACTACGTGCATGGTGGAGATTCTAGAAATGAAGTAGGATGGTTTGGTGAATGATTTCTGTATAAGGTATGACATGGCCTTAACTCCCGTGAGTCGGCATAGATGTGACTAAAAGAGGAGCAATTGACGGGCCAAGTGGGTCATTCCTCCGATCGGGTACATTCCTTCGATACTATATCTGACTTTGTGATTTATTTGGTGGCCACCCTTGATTTTGATTTGGGAGTGTGTTCCGAGGTTTGCGGTAGTTGCGGCTATGCGCTATCACTGGCCCAAAAGCATAATTTGTATATCTACCTAGCATTGCCTAATTGTGTCGTGTTCACATGCCCTAGCACTCCTTCTACGACTTTTTTTTACGTCGTACCTATAAAGTATCCTCTGGTAGCCTCTCGATCAAGAGTTATTATGGTACTGTATACACTATGGTACTATAAAATTGTTAATGGGGATACGGATAATGCCTTAACGCTATTTTAATAGTTTACTTTACTATAGACATACTATAATAGCGTATTGTACAATATAGTAGATAGTTTAACGGAACCTTAGGAGATGTGAATCCCGAACATCTCTTGAGTTATTGCACTCATGTTAGACACTGTATAAGAGATGTCAAGCCCTGTAAACATCTCCGATGTCATTCCACTCATATTTATTTACCACTGATTTAACTTACACAAGATCTTTTGATTCTGACTCGAGTGTTTTATCTTCTCAATTCGCTCGGGTCAGCCTGAGCATTTCAGGGGTTGAAGACCTTATTTCTGGAGGACGAAGACGAAGATTTGTATTATTATTTATTTATTATATTCATTCCATTATATCATGTGTTCCGCTGCATTTATTTATGTGATGACCCGGAATTTTGGACAATCGCAATTTGATAATCTTCCCTAAAATTATTTAAATTTGGCAATAATAATTTGGTAAACTTCTTGTATAATCTTTTAAATTGGAAATATTGATTTGTTGATTTTCTATTATAATTATTTACTTTGGCAAAATTTATCTTTTCAAAGCTTATAAAAATGTTTCTAATTATAATGTGTATATATATACAATATGAATAGGGAACTTTGGTATAAATTCAATATAATACTTTAAAGTTAAACTTCTTAGAAACAAAGATAATATCTATAAATATCTATTTATTTAAAAATATTTTAGCTTAAGTTTAAATTTTAAATAAGATTAATAAAAGTTTTGTTTTACTTTCTTTTTAAATTTGATTGATCTAATATGATTCATAAATGTATATAAAAGTTTAAAACATAATCCACAAACATATAAAACATATAATACGTAAGCAAATATACAAAAACATAAGTAATAAACAAATAAATATAAACATAAATTCATGTTACATAAATATAAAAGCATAAGTACTTAATAAAATAAGGGTTTAAACATAAGAAAGTATTTAAATATAGTTTTTGACATTTGTATTCATGAATTGAACATGTGTAAACTTGGTAGCATGCAGATTAACCAATGGAAACATATATTTCTTTTAAAATTTAATTATATATGATATAATGTTTAGAGAAAACTGGTTTTCGGTTCAAAAGCATTCTCACTTCCCTTCCTCAATCTTCTTTCAATTTCAAAACTGAAAACAAAACTAAGAACCTAAAAAGAAAATAAAATCAAACTGAAGGCTTTCAATTTGAAATAAAGCAAACATAAAGAAGATTTAAAGATCAACTAAATATACATCAATTATCAAGCTTCAGTTCTAAACTAGGGTAGTGTAGATCAAAGAAAAAGAAGCATGTTTCTCAAACGAGTGAGTAAACTTATCATTTTAAAGCTAAAATCTTTATATTGCTTGACACATGTAATGAACCTGTGTAGAAAGTTGTGAATTTGGTTTGCATGGATGAATTCAACTAGATTTTAGTTTGAATTATACTGTATATTTTATACATGTCTGCGTGTATGTATGCTTGTCATTGTTGTGTTCACAGGCTCAAGAACAACCTTCAAAAATTCCTGTCTTCCTAAAGAGTCACTGTTAAACTATGATCGTTAAAAAGAAAATGATCATAACAATGTAAATTCATTTTTTAAAATAGTTTAAAGTAGAATTATTTGGTTAATATTTTGAAAATCGGATTTTACAATAAAAAAAATCAAATTTAAGTCAAAATTGATGATCATAATTTCAAGTTTGGATTTTTACCACCAGATTCATAATGGAAAATAATAAACATTGATATAAATTTCAAGATTTCTAAGTATGTAGTCGTCGAGTTATCTCGAGTTGATCAGATTTGGCACTTTCGTCAATATCCGATGAACGACGGTGAGTTGAAGTTCGTGCTTGATGTCGAAGTTAGCTTGAAGGTTGATGATCACTGGAAAAATGATCGGAGCTTTTATATTTTGCCATGGTTTTGAGTCGGCATTAATTTAGGGTTAGTCATGCTGTTTTGTTCGATGGTGTATTCGAGGCGATTGCGTGGTCGACAGAGCACCGGAGGCGGTCGTGTATGGGGGAAACGAAGTTGGGTGTCGTGACATTACTCTAGGTTGGTCGACGAGGGTGTCAGTGGTCGGAGGCGATGGCTAGTGGTGGTTTTTCGATGGGGTTGGGTTCCAGAGATTTTGATTGTTTAGCTCGATTTTGTTTGGCTGTCGTTTTCGATGATCTGCGCAGTCGTGTTAGTCGGCAAGGTGGTAGGTGACTTGCTGATGGACGGAGAGTTGGTCGGAGGAGCATGAAGTCGACGTGCATGTGCACGTGTTCATGTTTGTGTTTTGGGATTCGTGTGGCATCGAAGATAAAGGAGTGGCTCTGGTCGATCTTGAGTTGTTTGCGTGTGTGTCTCGAGGTAGGTGAGGACGCGAGTGAATCGTAGTTTGCTCGGGTTTCGCTCGGGAATCTTGAGTGTTGGGCTCGGGTTGTTTATTTTTGGTTATAGGTTTTTTCAATGTGAAGTAAATCTGGATATCAGATTTTAATATATGAAGCATGAATAATATTTTAGGCAAGTTTTTAAAGTCTATTAAAATAAATAAGTTTTCAAAAGTAATGTTATCAAGTTTTAAAGCAAAGCAAGAATTTAAATCAAGTTCTTAAAGTATATTAAAATGGAAAAGTTTTTCAAAGAAAAGCTAACCAAGTTTTCAAATTAACTTTATTAAACAAGTTTTCTTTAAACAAGTTTTAAATTTTAAATTTTAAAGTTAAATTGTTTTAAAATTGTTTGGTTTATATAATTATATAATTATACACTAGATTAATTATGCAATTAGTTCCTAAATGTTTTTAAATAAAATTTAATGATGTAATGAAGAAGTGATTAAGGTATGCGGTATTAAACTTTAATTAATAAATGTTTTTTTGGTATATAATAATTTCAAGCATTTAATTAAATAAAGATTTAAATAATTTAATTAAGGTCTTGATTAATGAAAGAAATTAAAAGACTAATTACTGAATGTAAGTAATTAAGGATTAGTTAATTAATACAAGTAATTAAAGGACAATTAATTATGGTGATTAATTAAAAGATAACTACTTAATGTGATTTATTAAAGAATAATTACTTAATGCAAATTAATTAAAGAAAATTTTATTAATGTAAGTAATTAAGGATAATTACTTGATGGAATTAATTAAGAATTAGTTAATTAATTCAATTAATTTAAGACAATAATTTGGTTTAATTAATTAAGGATAATCACTTATGAAATTGATTTAGTATAATTACTTAATATAATTAATAAAGGTAATTACTTATTGTAAGTAATTAATGGATAATTACTGAATATAATTAATTAAAGATAAATTATTTAATCAAAGGGAAATTACTTAATGGGAGTAATTAAGGATTAATTACTTAGTGTAATAATTAAAGAATTGATTAATTAAGGTAATTAATTAAAGGGTTACTCAATTAATGAATGTGATTGATTAAAAGATAATTAATCAATGTAAGTGATTATAGAATAATTAATTAATGTAATTAATTAAGGATCAATTTAATTAATTATAGTTAATTAATTGATAAGAGTAATTAAAGTTTAATAAATGTGAATGGTTAAAGGATAATAAATTTATGTAATTAACTAAAGGCTAATTACTTAATGTAATTAGAATAATTAATTAAGGATGATTAATTAAGATGATAATTAAAGGATGATTAATTAATTGGTTTGTAATTAATTAATGTTAAGTAAGCAGGATATAAGTGATTGAAGTACTTAATTTAATTTATTTAAATTAATTAGAAATGGTGTGACTAATTAATGTTGCTTATGGATGATTGAATGATATTGAATGCCTTGGATTATTTGATATCTCTGGTATGTGATATGAGCTCCTCTGTGGTATGAGATACTTTGATTGAATTGCGATAAAATGGATTATCTATCTGTGTGTGAATTATCTATCTATATGCATATAAATATAGATTAAATTGTTTTAAACTTAAACAACTTGGACATTAAAACAGAGTTTTGGATTTCGGCGAGACCGGGATCAGAATCCAAATTGGGTATCCGAAAACCACATCGATTAAACGATAGGTCGTGAAATCTCAAGTGAAGGTCAAGATGAAGACTCGAAGTGTAAGGGTTATTGTCGTTAACTCTGAGGGTGATTCCAAAACGAGTGCAACGGAGATAGTGCTTACAGATTCGAGATAAAGATTTAGAGTGCAAGGGATATTATCGTTAACTCTTAGGGTGATTCCAAAATGAGTGTAATGAGATAATGCCTTCGATTTCGTTCGAACGCGGAATGAACTTGTATGGATTGAATGCTTTCAGAACATCGTCATTGGAGGACGATGAGCATTCCAAGATATGTGTTCCGAAAAGGTAATTGTTGCCTCAAGCCTCATCAACCGGGAATGGCTAAAAAAGGGAAGGTGCAGCAAGGCTAAGTGGGTAACACCTAAGTAGGATAAGATTTTCCCTTGTCTAGAGGTCCCTTTTATTCGGCTGTGTGGGCGGTTGGTCGCGCCAACTTTGGGGTTGTCTTATTTAGGATTATCCAGTAAGGGGTAGTTACGGTCTTGTATTGTAGAGGATCAGGGTGGATCCTCGGTACTCTAATCTAGACCACGTACTGTGACGGGCGGTACCCCAATAGCCCTGCCATTTTATGGAATTCAATCTCCAGTAAGCGTCATATGTTTTGATTGTGCCCAACTATGTTGGAACGTGAGATGTAAGCATTCTAGCTATTTTCTATTTTACTTGAAAACCCTAAACACTATCATAATATCAATGGATTTCCTATCAAATGTTTTGGTTATCGTAATGTAAAAACCTAACATATTTATTTATGGCGTGGTCGTACGAGATACCTTTGTTTTCAAATGTTTTTTAAAATTAAACAACTTTAACCCGTTTACTCACACCAGACCCATGTCCGACCCAGAGTTTATCTTCTACTTTCTTAACCTCTTGGGTACTCAAATTTTTACGTGTAGCCAAGGGATTCAGGTTTTCTTTGACGAATTTCGAAGGAAACTTGGAGCAGGAGGCTTTAGCATATATAGATATTGTGGTTTGTTGTGTTAGCAGACCTATGTTGTATTTGAGTTGTATGATAGACAGGTTTTCATGACTATCTAATATGTGATGTATAAGGTATGTAACTCTGATGTTTGGTGACTGTTATGTAAATACTTATGTGATGTAATATAATTTATTCGTTCCGCTGTAAGATTCGAATATTGTTTAGTTCTTTCTTTCCTATCTTTTCTCTTTTCTATCCCTTTCTTTCTTATTGATGATGCGTCTTTCTGTGGAATGAAAGGCGGGTCGTCACAATTTATTACTGTTTATGTAACTCTGATTTTGTGTTGTAAAGAATAATCAAAGGTATTTTTAAAATAGCTTCATGAACTGTTATTTGATTATTATATTTTATCATTCCACTGTGAGATTCTGTATTTGTTTTCTTTCTTTCTTTTTTCTTATTTACCCCATAACAATCTGCCCTTTTGATTGGTTTGAGTTGGACGTTTGTGTCTACTTAAAATGTTCAAAAAGGCAGGTCATTACAGTTAGTATTAGAGCCAGGTCTAGGCCATTCAAATTGATAATAAAACCACACATGTCAGACTTGAATAATTACAAACAACAGTTTGTTAATAAAATTTGGAGCAAATAAAATCAATCACAGAATCACAGTCACGGAATATCAGAATAACTCGCAGTGGAATAAAATAAACATAGTGGTTCATGAAGCTACCGGATATAGTCTCAAAACAAATACAAAATACCAGAGTCTGAAAACAGATACAACAGAAAATCCAAGTACATAAGTCCACTAATACATATACAAGGCTGAATGGAAATAACTGAAATAGAAATGACACATAGATAGCTAAATCTCCCGCAGATCTCTAGCTCCAAAGGTGAATCCAAAGCCATGATGCTCAGGCTAACCCGAGCGTAAAGCAAAGCATAAAACACAAAACACTCAAATCAAGACATACATACTTATAAAATGTAAATCAACCCAAGTAAACTGTAAAGAAATGCATCAGTAACTTAAAAGATGTTAGGGATCACCCATCCTTTAAGGATCCGTTAAACTATCTACTACGTAGTAATATATGCTATTATAATAATGTCTAAAGTAAAGTAAACTATTAACATAGCGGTAAGGCATTACCCATTTCCTCCTTAACACATTTTATAGTGCTAATAATCTATACGGTACCATAATACCTCCTGATTGGAAGGCTACCAGAGGATACTCCATAGGTACGACACAAACTCATAGTGGTCTCGATATGGTAGGTGAAATGACACAACTAGGTAATGCCAGGGTAGATATACCAATTGCACTTTCGGGCTGGTGGTAACGCATAGCCGTAACTACCGCCCTCCTCGAGCCACACTCCCAAATCAAAGGTGCGCACCAAATCAATCACAAAGTAATAGAATGGCAATCGAAGAAGTGTGTCCGATTGGAGGAGCTACCTCACTTGGCCGTCAATTGCTTCTGGTTTAGCCACCTTATGCTAACTCACGGGAGTCAGGTCCACGTATATACCTCAAATAGAATGTCATCAACCACCTACTTCATTCTGGAATCTCCACCTCGTACACAGTTGTTAAAGTGGTTTTCTAAGTTGGCAGAGAGTATGACAGCTTCCGATCCCGGTCTCTTTAACAACCAAACGTTATTATTACCCGTGGTTATTTCATTTTCAAATGGTTTATATTTCATATCAACATACTTATTTCAAACCATATAAATCTAATATCATTATTCTTTAAAAATAATATTCATTTCCAAAGTTGTAACACTCCCAAAATTTATACATTCAATTATAACACGTTGAAATCATAATAATTTAGAGACCATAGCACTTTAAAAATGTAATCTCTATAATCATAGCATTTCGAAAACATTAAAATTTAGAAATAATAGCATTTTGAAAACATAACCTCAAGACATCATAGCATTTGGAAAAGTAGTAATTAAGAAAATCATAGCATTTTCGGAGTGTAATACTTAAGGAATCATAGCATTCTGGAATGTAGTAGTTTCCACTTTAACATTTTATATAATCAAAATATTTATATACTTAAAAATTTCAACATGGTTATTTTATCATCTCTATTTAATTATACTAATTTATTTATTTGGATATTACATAAACCATGCCTTTTAGTTAAATAAACTTTGTTACTAAAATATCCAATTTAAAGCTGAAATTCAACCTACATTTTATTATTACAGTAAATAGCATTTATCATTTAATCAATATTACATTAATTAAACATACATGTCACATGTATATTTTTAACTTACATTTTTATTACAACAAAGATTTTAATCAATGTTACATTTATTAAAACTTGCATGTCAAATATACATTTTAACTTACATTTTTACTAGAGTAAAGAGGGTTTATCATTTTAATCATTTAAAATATACCATTTACATTAATTAAAACTTTACAGGTCAAATGTACATTTTAACTTACATTGTTATAACAATAAAGAGCATTTATCATTTTAATCAGTATTCCATTAATTAAATCTTACAATATCAAATGTACGTTTTAATTTACATTTTCATTACAGTAAAGGGCATTTATCATTTTAATGATTATTGCATTAATTAAAACTTAAATTATCAAATGTATTTTTAAATTTACATTTCTATTACAGTAAAGAGCATTTTTCATTTTAATCAATATTCCATTAATTAAAACTTATATTATCAAATCTACGTTTTAATTTACATTTTTACTACAGTAAAGAGCATTTATCAATTTAATCATTATTACATTAATTAAAACTTACATTATCAAATGTATGTTTTAATTTACATTTCAATTACAGTAAAGTGCTTTTGTCATTTAATCAATATTCCATTAATTAAAACTAACATTATCAAATGTACGTTTTAATTGACATTTCTAGGTTAGAATAAAATACCATTATCAAGTTGGATTGGATTATTAAATTTCAATTAACCTTCATATTGTAAATTAAATTTCAAAATTTACATTTCTAACCATTTATTTCTTATTAAAATGTAACACATGTAAATAAATGATAAAATTTTATAGCATTTGTTACATTAAATTTTCAGTTGAAATCCATATATTAAAATCCAGAATACTTAATAATTTTTTGAAAACTATTTTAAAACCTACCACGGGGTCTGTATAAAATTTTCTAACCTAGGGTCAAGTGAATACGGATTTATGTCATTTCAATCTGAACTTATTAAATTTCCGGGTTTATATCATTTCAAACCCGCTTTCAGTGGTTGAAGACCTTATTTCTAGAGGACGAAGACGAAGATTTGTATTATTATTTATTTATTATATTCATTCCACTGTATCATGTGTTCTGCTGCATTTATTTATTTATTTATTTATTAATGTTTATGTAACTCTGATGTTGTATTGTAAACAATAATCAAAGGTATTTTTAAAACGGCTTCATGAATTGTTATTTGATTATTATATTTTATCATTCCGCTGTGAAATTCTGTATTTGTTTTGTTTATTTCTCTTTTTCTTATTTACTCCATAACAATTTGCCTTTTTGAAGGTATGCTTAAAACATTCAAAAAGACAGGTCATTATAGTTGGTATCAAAGCTTTGGTTTAGTGATAACCTTAGCTTTGTGAGGTCTGACTCATATTAAATAGGGTAGTAATAAACTAGAATGCGTCGCTAAGAGTATATATATGTGAGAGCATATTTGTTAGTGTTATAAAAGGTTTTTATATTGTGCTAATTTGTTCCATTTTGGATTTATAAATTCTGGTTGGTGCATAGAACGCTATGACATCAATAGAAAATTCTAAACACTTAATAGGACAGACCAACACAATATTGTTTTGAAATGGAGGTAAAGAAATAATTTTGCATGTTATGTATTGTATATAAAATAATATATTTTATAAATGATATATTTGGTTGGTATATATTTGTTTGTTAAGTAGTGAAATTTATAAACATTAATTGAAGATAGGATTTACAAATAAAGTAAATGTAAATTGGAATTTTAGAACTTCAGTTCAGGGATTCTGAAAATTTCTTTCAAAGGATTTTGGAATATAATATAAGTATTATTTAGAAGTATTTTATGATATAAATATTTCAATATGATTTGAAAGAATTGTTTCAAAGAAATTTTGGAAAGAAATAAGTTCTGTACTCCCCTCTTTGTCGCTGGAAAATAATTTTAGTGATGAGTGCATGCATCATCGACATTTATTTTCGAGTTTCAAAGTGGGAAGGCTATTGTAGTTGTAACTACAAATTTGTTTGATTAATAAATCTTGATTTTAAATTTTCAAATATGATTTGATACATATATATAAAGATATGGTTATATATATTATTTTAAATGATTTGAAATAAAACCCGGCTTTTAGTTCTTAAATTTCTATAAATTATAGATTTTAATTATTGAAAATGAAATGAAATTTTACGATTTAATAATTGAAAACTTCTAAAATGAAAATAAAAAATTCGATGTTAAAATAATTAATGAAATAGATAAGAAAACGAAATTTTGAAAACTGCATATAAAAAGGAAATAGGAAATGGTAACTATTGAACATTTTATTAACTAAAATATAAGTGAAACTGTGTAACTTTCTATTGTATTCTAAAAGACATCTACATATAACATACCAAAATATAAAAGTTGTGATGTTGAATAGGATATGTAATTGGATATTATACAAGTAAAACTTAAGTAATGGAAGTGTTCAACGGAATTACTTCTATAAATAAGAACTTTGATATTATAGTTGTTATAAATTTAAGTTAATAACTTGAAATGCTACTAATCAAATGTAATAAAAATAAATAATGTAAGAAAAATGATGATAAACTTAAGTTGACATTTTAAACTATTTAAAATCAAATTGAATAGTAAAAGGTGAACACTATAAGTAAATAATTAAAAACTTGAGTTAATATTTAAACCATTTATAAATGAAGTGAGTACTATATTAATTGGATGAATATAACTTCAGAAATGGTTGAAATGATTTAGAAAATGGATTTAATATTCAGTGACATTATATAAGGAAGGTTGAATGTAAATTAAAAGGGAAGAAACTTGAGAATGAATTTATGCACTCATGAATATGATTATCTAATGGAAATCAAGTATATAAATTTATAAATGTAAACCAAACTGCAATAAAATGTATGGAATACTTGAATGATGAATTCATTGGTTATTACAAATAATTGAATTGAAATAACCTATGTAAGAAATGAATATAAAGTAATAAAAAAAATTTATTATGTGAATAAAGGAATAATGAAACGAATTTTGTAAGTAATGAACGAAAATGAAGAAAGGTAAATAATACGAAATAAAATTAATAAGAATGAAATTAATTTATGCTTAGGGTCATTGTTTGTTTAGTTTATGGGTTGTTTGGGTAAGGATACTTTTAATTGTTTGGATGTAGGGATAATGTATGGAGTTTTATCTAAGACCGTTGAGTGTACGGTATCCTTAGTAGTTATTTATCATTCTGTACTATTGAAGTGTCTAATCCTGACCAAACCATTTGTTTTACTTGCTATGGATGTATGGTTGATTATATTTCTTTCATGTGACGATAGTATGCTTGTTTGCAAGTGATTGTTGCTATGTTGCATTGATTTGTTTGGTTATTGGTTGAAACGACTTTAAATATTTCATTCTATATAATTATTAACCTGTTTGGATTATATAAGTGAAATATAGGTTATGGAAGCAATTGCTACTACTTTTGGTTTCATAAAATAAGCATTATTTGTCCGACAAATAGGTACGTTCTCGGATTACAGTTTTATAACGATATTATATTGTTTCTCCATTGTTGGGATATATTATTTTTCAAAATTATGATATATATATATATATATATATATATTGTATTACTAATTTTATTAGTTCTCCCGAGCTTCTCCATACAAAGGAGACTGCCAAAATTTCTGAAAATTATGGACTTAGAAAATTTTATGAAATGTTTTCCAAATCTTTATTAATTTGAATATAAAAGTATTTAATTGTTATAAATTGATATATTTTATTTAAATTAATTAATTTCGTAAATTTATTTGGTTATAAATTTAATATTTTAAATAAGATATATCGATTGCTTGATCCCTTCTTTTCCCTCCGTTTTCCTTTTCGAGGATGAAAAGTTTTGAGTTGGGGAGAGTGTAACGACCCATAATTTCCGATAATTCAAATTTTTTTAATTTAATAAATTTTGTTATTTAATATTGGGAGAAATAGAACTTTGTTATTTATTAATGCAAAATAATAAATAGGATGAAATGGAATAAGGTTAAATTAAGAAATTGATAACGTTTTAATGGAAGTTCAATTAGTTGAAATAATGTAAAGGTTATACTTGGTTATAAATTGAATATATGAAAATAAATGTATATATAGAATTAATTAATGAAATAGTATAATAAATGGTAATTGAATTAAATCAATGATATGTAAGTAATTATAATAGTTGATTGTAAATAATAAACTCTTACAAGTGGGATTAAAAGTTAAAGGGTAACAATTATTATGCGTTAACTGTTTATTTAGTCTATTAAATTGAAATAGGAAACCAATTAAAATTAAATGAAATTTAATGTTACATTAACGAGATTAAGACAATAACTGAAATTTGTGAATGTAACAAAATGAATGGAAATGTTAATTTTATTCATAAGGTAACAATTGATTAATAAAAGAACGAAACAAAGATAAATAAATTTATTGGGATTTTAAATTATAATACATGTGTTAAATTGACAAAAATCCAATAAACTTGAAATGTAGTAGTTGATACAAATAAAGATGGAAATTTGAGTATATTAATGTAAAGAAATGTAAAACAAATATTAACTATGTTATTTGGGTAATAATTGATCGAATATAATGGTTGAAATCAAATTAAAACAATTTATTGGAATTAAATTATGATTAATTTGATTTAATTACACTGTAATTGAACACTGTAATTAGTAAAATTTTAAACACTGAATTGATGTGTAAAGTTATTTTAAATTATTATAATTGTCTATGTAATCAAAATGATGAAATTTGTTAGTTTATGAATATTAAATTACAAAGCGATTAATTTATTTAATATTAATTTATTTAATTAATGTGTAAGTAGCCATTTTGGCCACTGTCTCGGATTTCGACGAAACTAGTTTCATCGAATCTATATCAGTGAACTATTGTAGGATTTAAAGTTTTGCATCGATCGGACTTGTTATTTGATCGTACGGACTTGAAACGCCTAGAGATTAATTTAATTAAAATTAATTGAAATCAATTTCAAATAAGCTGATTTTGGCATAACATCTTCATACGATGGAATTTGGACTTGAAACCTATTCCACTGAATTTGAAATCATCAAAATCATCTATTTTGATATATGGGATGACCCAGTTTTGTTTTGGAGACAGAACGGGCTTTTTGGATCGTTTAACATTCAATTTTCCAGACCAATCTAGCTCATTCTTTTATTTTCAGCTCAGCCTATAAATAGATCGTTATAAACCCTAGGTCAATTCTTATGTCTGATTTCAGTACATAAAATTCCTTTTGCTTCTCTCTTCCTAATGGCTGCGAACCCTAATCCCCAAATTGCAAATCCAAATCAAAAATCAAATTGAAAATCAATCTCCACAAACTATATCGAATTATATATCGATTTGAAGCTCTTGACGAGCGCAAGTTAATTCTGCAGTCTATTTTTCGATTTGGGTTTCAGTATGGCCGAAATTGGGTGATGAAGTCTCGGCCATTAATTGGCATTCGATGATCTGCGACCAATGCTCGATTCGAGGGTAGGATTTGGTGGAGATCGACGAGTGGAGTTCATCTACATGGTTGGTTGGCGAATTGACGGTCAAATTTACCTTAAAAATTGCACTAGGGTTTTGTGGCAAGTGGCGGCAGCTGTCTTTTCGCCTGGTCATGGAGGTCCAAGGGATTGAAGGGGAGTCGGCGTGTTGTGCGGCGTCATTTGGTGGTGATCGCGATTGGCATGGCGCGTGCGATCGTTTAGGGCGACGGCGAACTGGTTGAAGGTGGCGGCTACATTGGATCAAGCAAGCTTGGCTTTCGGTGTGCTGTATTCACGTGGGAGAAGTTTTGGTGACGTGTAACATTATTTGTTTTGTTCATTTTAATTAAATTTAATTTTCAAATGTTCTAACGCGTATATCTTTGCATACGAGGTCCGTTTCACGTGCGGTTTCTTGCGTTGGAATCGTATCGAAATTCCGGACTTTTAAGAACTTGCTTGGATGAATTCTAAGATCATTTGAAATTGGGCCCTAATTTGGATTTAAATTCAATTTAAACTCAAAGATGGGTGTTTTGACCCACTCATAACTTCTCAAATTTCTTATGTTAGTTAGATTGATTCGTGATGTGATTATGAATTTATTGGTTGTTGTTTGGTATATTTAAACCGTCATTTCAGTTAATTTGAATTTATTTGAATTAAATTGTCACTAATTTATCGTTGAATTTATATTTCCAGTTATAAACCTGTTATTGATATCTAGTTAATTGTTGATATTTGTTGGTTGAATTGAATGATTATAATGAATATTTGATTGTTGATATTGGATGATTGAATGCTATGTTTTGCAAGTTCCCTATGGGTTGAAATGATACACACTCGAATATCTATAGACTAGGCAAAAATCGTTATTGGGTTGAAATGATAGACCCGAGCGATTTTGTGGATTTTGTAAATTAGGGATTGCGGTTTGAAATGATATATAACTGTAAAAGTTTAAATTGCGGATTGAAATGATAAACATCTGTATCACTTGACCCTATGGTAGAGAATTATATACGGACACTGGATTGGTTAAATTTAATGATTTTAAAATCTTTAATTTTTGAGTTTAGTTAAATGATATTTTGAAATAACAATTCGATTTATATAAATTGAATTATTATTGAAAATCAAGTTTATGTTGAAATTTGAATTGGTTTAAAGGAATTGTTTAAAGGAATAAAATTGAAATTTTAAAGTTGACTTTGGATTATAAGCAAAGTTTGTCGAAATTGAGTTATTAAAATTGTTCGAAATATAACTTTGAAATATATTGAAATTGGAAAATTTTAAATTTATATTTCAAACAGGGTTTTGGAAGCGATATTGAAATTAATATTTTATTGAGAAATTGAATTGAAAGATATGAAATTGGTTTTTGAAATTGAAATAGCCTAAATATGTTTAAAGGAATTGAATAGTTTAAATTGATAATAAATTCAAATTCAGATTTTTCATATAAACTGTTTTATAAAAAATTATTATATTATTGTGAAGATACTAAATTTTAAGATATTTAAATGATTAAATTATTTTAACCCATTTTAACTATACTAAACAAATTAACTTATTTAAACCATTTAAATTGACTTTTAAACTAATTAACCCACTTTAACTTATTGTTAATCTAATTAATCTTTTTTAAATATATTTAATCTTTTTTAATTATATTTAATCTATTTAAATCTATTTAACTAACTTAAGTCAATTTAACGATATATATAGTCTATAATTAAACCAATTTAGAGTACTTAACTATTGATAACTATTTTAACATTTATAACTATTTAAACTATTTCCTAAAGTTTTAGACTAAGTAAAGGGGAGTGTTTATATTCAAATTCATTGATTTAAAAGCAATATGATGAGATGATGTAATAACCTAAGTTGAGATTTATATAACATATTGTGAGTAAATACGATGATTTTGAAATGAGGGTTTAACCTATTTTGAAAATATGATTTCGAAAGTGAATATGATTTCGAAAGTGATATGGTTTGAATTGAATACAATATTTTGATATCAACTATGAATTGATTTTGGAAATTTAAAAGAGCCATCCAGTGTGTAATAAGCGATTGATTGTTAAAGAGATTGGGATCGGATATTGTCATACTCTCTACCAATACTGAAAACCACTTTAACAACTTTGTACGTGGTGGAGATTCCAGAAATGAAGTAGGATGGTTTGGTTAACGATTTCTGTATATGGTATGACGTGTTCCTGACTCCGTGAGTCAACATAGATGTGTCTAAAACAGGAGCAATTGATGGGCCAAGTGATGTCATTCCTCCGATCGGACACATTCATTCAATACTATATTCTGACTTTTTGATTTATTTGTTGGCCACCCTTGATTTTGATGTGGGAGTATATTTTGAGGTGGGCGGTAGTTGCGGCTATGCGTTACCACCACCCCGAAAGTGTAATTGGTATATCTACCCGGGCATTGTCTAGTTGTGTCGTGTTCACATGCCCTAGCGTGCCTTCTAGAAGTTTGTTTTATGTCGTACCTATGGAGTATCTATTGGTAGCCTCCCGATCAAGAATTATTACGGTACTGTATAGACTATGACACTATAAAATGTGTTAAAAGGGATATGGGTAATGCCTTGACGCTATTTTAATAGTTTACTTTACCATAGACATATTATAATAGCGTATTGTACTACATGGTAGATAGTTTAACAGATCCTCAGGAGATGTGAATCCCGAAGATCTTTTGAGTTACTGCACTCATGTTAGACACTAGATAGGAGATGTCAAACCCCGTAAACATCTCTGACGCCGTTCCACTCATATTTATTTACCAGTTATTAAACTTACATATGATCTTTTAGTTCCGACTCGAGTGTTTTGTCTTTTCAATTCGCTCGGGTCAGCCTGAGCATTTCAGGGGTTGAAGAACTTATTTGTAGAGAGCGATGATGAAGATTTGTATTATTATTTAGTTATGATATTCATTCCACTGTATTATGTGTTTCGCTGCATTTATTTATTTATTACTGTTTATGTAATTCTAGTGTTGTGTTGTAAAGAATAATCAAAGGTATTTTTAAAACAGCTTCATGAACTGTTATTTGATTATTATATTTTATCATTCTGCGACGAGATTCTATATTTGTTTTATTTCTTTCTCTTTTTCTTATTTACCCCACAACAATCTGCCCTTTTGAATTGTTTGAGTTGGAAGTTCGTGTCTACTTAAAAAGTTCAAAAAGGCAGGTCGTTACAGATCAACACGACGAGACGATCAAAACGGTATACAAATAACAACGATACGATCAAAAGTCGGTATTTTGTAACGAAAATACTGCTAAAACGCGGAATTAAGATAAATGGAGCAACAACATTTCAAATTTGATGAAACGGCGGATGACGTCTCACTCAGAAGATGACTTACAAAATTATTGTATAAAATTCAGATTTGGAAAACATTTTATTATCATCAAATATTAACTGATTTAAATTTAAATAAAATACACAAGAAAATAAACTTCCATGTTATGTGATGAAAATTTACCATTTACTATATTTATATAGACGTATTCCAAATATCAAAATTTTATTTTCAAATTCAATTATTTAAAATTTCACAAAAATTCCAGTTAATTACGTTATTAAAACTATTAATATTTACGGGTCGTTACAGTCGGGTACCACTACAATACCTACATATATGTATATTTGGTACCAAAGGTAAGGAGAGGCTTTCGTATTTTATATCAAAGCTCGGGTTGAGTAAATAGCTAGGTCTCGATAAGTATATCCATTATAGATGGGGTAAGAGATATGCCTTAGAATTGATCAACTGATATACGAAAGAGCATACTTTTTATATTTTTATTTCAAAACTACATAATATATATATATAGTAAGACCCATAGAGTACCAATTATGTTTATATCCTTTATGAGAGACTAAACATTCGTATCATAGATTGTAAGAATAAGCTGATGTATAAGGAACACAACAAAGAACCCAGTGTTAGGGGTCAAAGTTGGAACAAGAAACGTGGTAGCTGCTAACTCCATTATGAAGATTATGTTCACATAAGTGATAATGAATAGGGTGCAGAAAACCTAAGGAAGATTTCCTAGTGTACTGGCTAGAACACCCATAATTTTTATAAAAATTATTAATTAATTAAAAAGGATATTTTGGTAATTTTACATACAATACGGAAAATGGAACTTTTATAAATTAAAGAGTTTGGGAAATCTAATTTTACCAATATATCTAGAGATTTTTCTACTCTAAACTTATATATAGAACATTGGAAACAGATGCAAGATGAAGGAGATACAGATTATGTACTATAAAAAATTTTGAAGGCTAAACAAGATGCAAACTAAAGTGGGCCTAGGGTTTGATTTCGAGATTAAGATTTAAAACAGTAGGAATGCCATGGCTAATTCATTTTAATCTCTTTCGCTTAATCTATTAGCCCCTCATTAATCCCTAGATTAAAATTTCCATTGTTCTACCTCAAATCTTCTCCAAATTCATCGAATAAATTATCAAAATGAAAAGGAAGTCAGGAGAAACTTAATCTAATCAATATCAACATAAACTAAAGAAAGAATCATTAATTCCGATCAAATCAAAGGAGCAAGCTTGAAGATTTCAACTCAAATTAATGAAACTAGCAATTCCAGTGGGCTTACATACAAAAAGGTTATATGGTGAGATATGCAATAGATTTTATATATATATATATATAATTAAAATGTAATAAAATGATTTGTGACTAGTTTGATAATTTAATTCGTGATGGCTGTTAATTTGATGAATAAAAGTATGATGTATTATCACTTTGAAAAGAAAATTTATATGAACTTAGATAGGGTAAACTGGATGTAAAACTCACCTTAGATATGTATATCTAATTATATACATTAGAAGGTATGATATCTATAATGAATAAAATTTAATTTTACAGATGTATTGGCTATAATATAGTTTATATGGTTATATTGATAAATTACATCAAAAATATGAGTTAAATTATTGGATAAATTAACCAATAATTGTTTGGACATATTAAAGATGCTAATGAATATGAATGAGTGTTGAAAATCAACTGTATAATGAATTATAAGCTCCACTCAAAGTCTAGAAAGAAAGTAGAATGAAAAACGAGCAAAATTAGACAAAATAACAAGTTAAAAAGCCGAAAAACCAAACATTAGGAAAATGATCGATTGACTGTGTATGATCGGTCGATTATTTGACTTAAAGAAAACTTTGGGCAACTTTTATGAGAACCCGAGGGAAAATAATGTAATTTTAAGGTAGAAAAATAGATTGGATAAGGGCTGTCAACCGACTAAATAGGCGAACGATCAATTGATTCCCTTCAGTCTGTCAACTGATTCACTCTTTTGTTAAAGAATAAATGAACCGACTATTATTTGATGTTGAATAGTCGATCAATCACCATAGATTGCACAAGTTGAACCTGCACCTAATGCAAGTTAAGTAGGGTAATTTTGGGGATTGGTTTCCTATTTTGCTGATTTTTAGGGTTCACAAGACATTTTGACTTTATATAACATGACACTCAACATGGACATGCAATCGTATTGTAATTAGATTTCTCCTATTGTTACTATTAGCGCCAGAAGTTGTATATTTTAGTATGTAAACTATTGGGAGAATGAAGATATCCATATTAAGAGGATTTACGTGAGGGTGGTTAATGTACCTATAGTGTAATCGATTTGTTGTTTAATCCTTATTTGCTATCATTTTAACAATAGGGAGCATAAGGCGTGGTAGTATAATTGTATAGGCAGTTTACTATTGAGATTGTATATTGGATGTTTCATTAGGCAGTCTACCATTGGGAATGTATACTCGATGTGTTATATTGTATAGGTGGTTTTTCATTGAGGCTGCATACTCGATATATTGTTAGATTTATCTAACTTCTGGATGTCCGACCTTTAGGTGGAATCCAAGTGGTCTGTTATCATACTATCGGTATATTATAGGCTATTATCCATCATTATATAAGCTGGCTAACTAGTTAGATGTAGGCTTACATGTTCAGGTAAACACCACTAGGTTGTGTAGTTTATAAATGATAATTTATCTTCTTATTAACACCATACCATTAGCAATATTTCTTACTCGTCGGCTATGTCTAACCCCTTCTATCTTGCCTTTTTTATACCTAATTTTAAAGGTTGACAGGCTAGTAGAGTGGTCTATTCGAGTAAGATACATGGAGAAGCTGACCATGTGTGTTGGAATTATTTTATTTACAGTCATTCTACTAGTATCTTATTATACTAGTCAAATGGAAATTTATTTGCCTTTTAATTGGAGAAATGAGAATTATCGTAACTTCTCTTTTGCAATTCAATCTGTTAAAGTAAAGGGCTTCTGTATCTCAACCATCAATGCCTCATCTAACGGCTGTCTGAAGATCTCTGCATTTCTGAGTTATTTAGCACATTGGGCTGTTTCTCCTCAAGGCCCAATTACACTTATATATATTCAACAGTATCATGTACAATAGATTATTCTGAATCAAAGAAACAATTGTATAAAACTTTACAATATCTTTTGTAATACAATTAGCAGTAAAGCAATTCTTCTTCATTCAGATATTCTCTGCAGTCTCAAATTTCAACTTGGTATCAGAGCTAATCAAGGCCTAACAGCCAATCATAGTTTGAAATCAACTCATCAGAGAAAATTCATCATTTGAGTTTAATCGCTCATCAGTAGACAGAGTCTCATCATCTGAACGAAGGTAATCATCTGAGTAAATCAAGTGCCACGCCAAGTTCAAGAACTGGACTGCATCAGGATTATCTCATCATACCCATACAGAAATCAAATCAAGAAAAGCTTCAGAAAGCAGCAAAGAAATCAAGAATCATCACAAGAGAAAAAATGCCATACAACAAGACTTATCAGAACTGAAAAGCAAAACAAAGGAAAGGCTTACTCATCATTTAAGTCTTGCCGATGCATTTAATCTGGTTGTGAGCAATTCTTGGTTCTTAATTCTTGATTTCTGTCTCTGTTTAATTTGTTGATCTCTAGTTTTACCATCATTCTGTCTGTATATAATTTGAAATCATCATGACTGATGATACTGCCTCTGCCACATCTGTAAGTGTAAGCAATAATCATCAACCCAACACTACAGTTGAAAAACTTGTGAATACTGTAGTAAGTCCTCAAACTAATCTTGTGACAGCACACTTGAACGAAGATAATTATCTTCTTTGGAAAATGCAGATTGAAACTGCAGTTCAAGGGTATGGACTGGAAGGTCATCTTCTTGGAACAATTCCAATTCCACCCAAATATGTAACTGTTGAAGAAAACAAAACAATTAATAATGAAGAGTATACTAAATATCATAGACAAGATAGGCTCATCTGTTCTTGGCTACTATCTTCGATAAATACAAATTTATTGTCACATGTTATTGGATGCAAGACAGCAAATGACATATGGTCAACAATTGAAAAAGTGTTTAACACACAATCAGCTGCCAAAGTTATGTACTACAAGAAGCAATTGCACAACATGAGAAAAGATAACAGTACAATGAGGGAATATCTTTTCAAAATCAAAACAACTTGTGATCATTTAAGTGCTGCAAATCATAAAGTATCAAAATCTGAGCAGATCTTGACCATTCTAAATGGATTGAGTGATGAGTATGAATCAGTGGTGGCTGTTATTGCATCACAGAAAGAGTTACCATCTATAGATGATGTCCACTCCATACTGCTTGCTCATGAAGCCAGAATTGACGACAAGAAACCACAAGACACTGACTTCAACATCAACTATACCACTCATTACAAGAACAAAGGTCAAAACAATAATAAGTCAGAACAGAACATACAAAGAGGAGGAAGTTCCAACAGATCAAGAGGCAGGGGGAGATGGAACAACACTAATAGACCCAGATGTCGGATATGTGAAAAAGTGGGTCATACTGCAGTAAAGTGCTACTTCAGATACTCAAATCAAGCCAATGGTCAAAGAAATAATAATCCCAGTGCCAATGTTGCTCAGGTCAACACAGAAGCACAGACAAACTGTGATAAAAATCATAATTCTAATGACACTGCAAGGCCAGAAAGTGTACAGGATGACTGTTGGTACCCAGATTCTGGTGCAACAAATCATATCACAAATAATCTTGATAATTTGAATCTTGGCAACAGGGAGTACAGAGGTAAACAGTCAATTTGTATGGGAAATGGTAAGTGTATCAACATCACTCATATTGGCAATGCTTTTATTAAGGGCAAAAAGCAACTGTTCCTATATAATTTATTAAGAGTTCCCAAAATTAAGAAAAACCTCATAAGTGTGTCTCAATTTGCAAGTGACAATAAAGTTTATTTTGAATTTTATCCAAAATACTGTTTGGTTAGAGACATACTAACTAAAGATATTTTATTGCAGGGCAATGCAGAAAAAGGATTATATAAATTCAAATCTGCCAATAGCAATGTGTACTCTGACAACCAGAAGTACTGTAATATGTGTGTTGAAAAAGATTCCAAAAGTGTATTTGATGTATGGCACTACAAGCTTGGCCATCCTAGTGTAAAAGTTGTGCAACAGGTTCTTAATGAAAATAGAATACCTTTTAATAATGCTTCATTACCCTATGTCTGTACATATTGTCAATTAGGAAAGAGTCACAAGTTGCCATTCAATGACTCTTCATCTATTTACTCAAAACCATTAAACTTGATTGCAGCAAACTTATGGGGACCTGCGCCCATAAGCTCAGATTTTGGGTATAAGTACTATATTTCTTTTGTTGATGCACACACTAGATACACTTGGATCTATTTTTTAAAAGCCAAAACTGAAACCTATAATGCTGTTATAAATTTTATTGTCATGGCTGAAAAGCAAACTGGAAATCAAGTTAAGATATTTCAATCAGATGGGGGAACTGAGTTCAAAACTGTGAGTAATTACTTTAAGGAAAAAGGCATAGTACATAGAATAACATGCCCATATACTTCTGAACAAAATGGATTAGTAGAAAGGAAACATAGGCATATAGTTGAGACTGGACTTACTTTACTAGCTCATGCATCATTACCACTAAAATTTTGGCCTGAGGCCTTTAATACTGCTGTATATCTCATCAACAGGTTACCAACAAAAACAATTAATGGAATAAGTCCATTAGAGAAACTATATGGGGTAAAACCTGATTATTATGGTTTGAGAATCTTTGGTTGCTTATGTTTTCCTTATCTACGACCTTACAATGCAAATAAACTGAACTTTAGATCTAGACCCTGTACATTTATAGGATATGGTATTAATCAAAAGGGTTACAAATGTTTGGATGAAAATGGAAGAATTTTCATCAGCAGGCATGTGGTATTTAATGAAAATATATTTACCTATAGTGATTCAGAATTAAAAACAACAAATAAAGTGTATAACCCAAAATTTTCAATACCTAACTTACCAATTTATTCTGGAAATGAGAGTCAGAATGAAGGAGTGAGGTCTACTAAGGATCACTACACTCAACCCACTGTGTCCAGTCAAGATAACTCTGAATGGACAAGTGATCCCAGTCATGCCAGTCACTTCCCTACACAAACAGAACATGAGAAAAATCAAACAGAGAAAGATAACCAATCAAGCAACACAGGAGATATGGCAAATCAAGTAAATGAGGAAGGATCACCTCACACTGAAACTCATACAAGACCCAGTCATCCAATGACTACCAGGGCTAAAAGTGGCATCTTCAAACCAAAGATATATAATGCCAGCATTATTCCACAAGTGCCAGAAACATATGAGCAAGCTGCAAAAGACAAAAACTGGACAGCAGCTATGGATGAAGAATACAAGGCACTTATAAACAATAATACATGGACTCTTGTAGAACCTCCAGACAACAAAAACATAATTGGGTGCAAATGGACATACAGGATTAAGAAGAACCCTGATGGCACAATTAACAGATACAAAGCAAGACTAGTTGCTAAAGGATATACTCAGGAATATGGGATTGATTTCAAGGAGACATTCTCCCCAGTAATCAAACCATCCACTATAAGACTTATTCTTACAATTGCTTTGCACAAAGGATGGTGTATAAAGCAATTAGATGTCAATAATGCATTTCTTAATGGCATCTTACAGGAAAATGTATATATGCATCAACCACCAGGATATATCAAGAAGCCAGATTATGTATGCAAGCTAAATAAAGCAATATATGGACTCAAACAAGCACCAAGAGTCTGGTTTGACAGACTAAAAGCAGCATTAACAACTATGAAATATCAGTCTATCAAATTAGACAATTCACTATTTGTTAAAATTAATGATTCTTTAACAGTTTACATACTTATATATGTTGATGACTTGATTGTTACAGGGAGTAGCAAGGATGAAATCAACAATGTCATCAATTATCTAAACAAAGAATTCTCAATTAAAGATCTGGGTGACATCAACTACTTTCTGGGAATAGAAGTTCTGAGAAAAGAAAATTCAGAACTAATGTTATGTCAGAAAAAATGTATTCAGGATCTACTTGTTAGAACAAAAATGGACAATGCAAATCCACAACCAACTCCTATGATCAGCAATCATCAATTATCCAAAAACAGGGGGGAAGCCATACACAATGTCAAACAATATAGAAGTGTTATAGGAGCATTACAGTATGCAACTATAACACGACCAGACATAGCTTACAGTGTTAACAAAGTGTCTCAATTTATGCAGGATCCTAAAGATGAGCACTGGAAGGCAGTAAAAAGGATACTCAGATATCTCAAAGGGACAATCAACTATGGACTATCATTTAAAGCATGCAGCAATCTAAACATAACTGGATTTTCAGATGCAGACTGGGCTGCTGATCCAGATGACAGAAAGTCAGTTAGTGGATATTGTATATACATTGGAGACAATCTAGTATCATGGTGTTCCAAAAAGCAAACTACAATATCCAGGTCAAGCACTGAAGCAGAGTACAGAAGTATAGCTAATGCTACAGCGGAAGTGATGTGGTACAGTCAATACTCAAGGAATTAAGAATAGAGAATAAAGCAAAACCAGTGCTATGGTGTGATAATCAGAGTACGGTGTATATGACTGCAAACCCAATACTACATTCAAGAACCAAGCACATAGAAATCGACATATTCTTTGTTCGTGATCAAGTTCAAAAAGAAAATTTGCAAATTAATCATATACCTGCTGTTTTCCAGAGGGCAGACACATTCACTAAAGCTCTAAGCATGAAGAACTTCGTGAAGTTCAGATCTGACCTTCAAGTGAAGTCCATCGAAGACAAAGCACTCAACAAGCAGCTGAACTCAAATAACTCATCAAAGATCTTTAAGATCTGAGTTAAGTTCAGCCTTACTCAAGCTGATGCTCAATTCTTACTGCACAATTCATCTTTAAGGCTCAAACTCGCAGTGAATCATGGAATCTATACATCGAATAGAGCTGCGCAAAGCTAATCTTGCAAATTTCTTTCCTTTCGAATCGAAACTGGTAGAGATCTCTCTGATCGCCTTCAAACCCTAACCCTAGACGCTTTGGGTTTGAGGGGGGCAATTGGAGAAATGAGAATTATCGTAACTTCTCTTTTGCAATTCAATCTGTTAAAGTAAAGGGCTTCTGTATCTCAACCATCAATGCCTCATCTAACGGCTGTCTGAAGATCTCTGCATTTCTGAGTTATTTAGCACATTGGGCTGTTTCTCCTCAAGGCCCAATTACACTTATATATATTCAACAATATCATGTACAATAGATTATTCTGAATCAAAAAAACAATTATATAAAACTTTACAATATCTTTTGTAATACAATTAGCAGTAAAGCAATTCTTCTTCATTCAGATATTCTCTGCAATCTCAAATTTCAACTCTTTTCATTTATTCATTAGGAACTTTCTCTATATTATTTCCTATATTGACTTTTCAGTTATTCATTAGGAACTTTCTCTATATTATTTCCTACATTAGTTACTATCTTTCTAAGCAAATATATCGGTTTATTTTGAAGTATATATCTATTTTCTTCCTTTCACTATGAGATCTAAGAGTGTAGTATTTAAAATTTATATTTACCACTGCACTTTACAAATTATCTCAACCTAATGATCCATCTTTCACGGCACAACGCTAATTCGAAGATCGCATTCAGGTATTGAATTGATGTGTTCGAAAAAACAGTTTGTTACAGTCATTGTCAGAGCTTAGAGTTAGAGCTTCTTAGGGATTAGGAGCGAATTGAGAGATTTTACTTTTATGCATAGTTATAGAAGGGATATACACATATATAATTCCAGCAATGCTCACCATTATTTGAGAAAAGATGTTAATGATTCCTAGTTATAGATAAGTGGAAATATGCAATCAAACTGGAAATAGTTCTAATGAGGCAACAATGAAGGTTCGGGGAATGAACATTCTTGTATGGTTTTCCCGATACCTCGAGGCAAGAGGCCAGACTAAAATTAACCCCAGTGGGTGACCCTCGTCTTAGGCACATGTGCAGTTTCTTCCCCTCCACCTGCTTTGGATTTTCATAAACCATAAATGGACTTTTGGGGTTTGGGTGGAAAGAAATATACATGAACTAAAACATTTGTTAAGACTTAGGCATGACTAAGGAATTATTATAGGATATTTGCTATGATGAGTGCAGATGATTTCATAAAGAGACAGTTGACTCCATGGCACTTCTAAGAAGAGGCTTGAACTGGTGGAATATTGTCACTGTGGAGATAGAGGAGACTAAGATCACTTAGACTGAGTTTATGAGATGTTTTGAAGTCAGGTTCATATCTTAGGCTGAAGGGGGAGTTGAATTAGAGAAGTTTATTCACCAAGAGAAGGGAGACCAGAGGGTTAAAAAATATGTTAATGAGGATTCAACCAATCAGCAAACTAAGACATAGCCTCGTTAATACAACAATGAATGAGGCAAAAAATTGGCTACTAAGTGTCGAACAAATCTATACGAGATATAACTTTGAGTCATGTACTAACAAGGGCTAATTTTTTGAGCTTAGTAGAGATGGAATTGCTGAATGCGGTTGTTAAGGAAGAGCCTAAGAAGATAGAAGTAATGTTAGTATAGTAGAATAAATGCGAAGGGTGAATTAGGAAGAGAAGCTCAAGGAAATGCAAACAAACCAGTAGTTAAATACAGAAGGTGCAATACGAGGGGGCACATGGCAAAGGACTGCAAAGCGAATATCTCAAAGACTGAATCTTTCAACCGTAATAACCTAGCATATAAAGAGAGAGTGTTAAACTATGCTTAAAAATACTACTCAAATAGTTCCATCTTACGCACTTAATGCATTCGCAGTTCAAGCACAGTTCGACTTATTAGCAAGGAAAAGAAAATCGTCATGGAGGCTGTGATAAATCTTTCTAATTTATCTATATGCACTTTATTTGATGTTGGAGCATCTCGCTCATATTTTTTGAGTAAGTTAGTAGTTGAATTGCATTCATAGACATGTATGGTCAGTGACCCCCATTATAGCATCAAATTTTGTCAAGGGATCGAAAAATTTATCCATGATTTTTCAAGATTTGAAGTCATACATTACGGGTGTCGAATTTGATTGTGATGCATTTGTATTGGAATTTTCTGGTTTGGTTTAATTCTAGGAATGGATTGTATGTTCATGTATGAATCATTGTTGGATTATTATAAGAAGGTTATTCCTTCTGGTACTTGTAGTAGGTGCAACCATGATGTTTATTGGGAGCCCAACAGTTCTATTATGTTGAGCTATTTGTATTCCCTAAACATGTCATAAGATAAGTTATAATATATTCCTATAATTTAGGATTTCCTAGATGTTTTACCAAAGTTTCTGGTCTTCCTCCATATACGAAGGTTGAATTTAGGATTTATTTAGGAAAGGGAACAAGAACTGTTGCTTTAACACTTAGTGATATGGATGCTAAAGAAAGATGTGAACTCGGTAAATAGGCGAATGAATTATTAGAGATGAATGTTATTCGAAATTATGTTTCAGAATGGGAGGCATCGGTTGTGTCTACTACTATGGTTGATTGCTTCATAAGGCTTGGTGTCAGCTATTCAAAATTGAACAAGATGACGAAAAGAATCATTATCTACTACCATGTATTAATGAATTATATTTATCAGTTAGTTAGAGTAAGGATATTTTCTTTCATCCTAATTTTACTTCGGATTCCATCATGCAACCAAGGTTAGTATTCAAAAACCACTTTTCATACAATTGACAAACTTCATGAGTGGGCAGTTATGTCGTTTGGACTGAGCAATACCCCAACATATTTTGTCGACCTTATGAATCGAGTCTTTAGAGGATTGCTGAATAAGTTCATCATGGTGTTTGTAGATTATATACTTGTTTATTCAAAAAGCATAGAAAAGTATAAGTTACATTTGAGAGAAGTGCTCAATACTCTATGTATGCATGTATTAAAAAAGAAAATTTTCAAATGTCCATTTTGATGCAAAGAAGTTCTCTTTCTCAATCATATTATTTCTAAGAATGGATTGTCAGTCGATCCAAATAAAGTTTTTACAATTCAAGAATGGCATGCATTTAAAAATGCTATATATATAAGAAGTAAGTTTTTTGGTGTCTACCGGTGCTTGCAATACATAGTTTGGCACTGTTTTTACGCAGGAGGTCAGAGTTGTTTTTATGCTAGACAGTGGAAAGTTCATGAGAAAAACTGTCCAACTCACAACCTTGAGCTGGAAACTATTATTTTTGTACTCAAATCTTAAAGTCATTATCTTTTATAGGAATGATATGGGTTGTTTATAAATCATAAATCCCTTAAGTATTTGTTCCACCAGAATGATTTGAATTTGTGATAGTAGAGGTGGATGGACTTCTTGGCATCGACTTTGATACTTCATATACTCCATCAGAGCAATGTGATGGAAAATGCCTTGAGTAGCAAATACGCGATGCTTGGTTCTATGTTTTTAGAATGTAAACACTTAAAGTTCATTTCCACATTTTATTTTTGACCTTCATCGGGTCTAGTACCAGGATTAGTAGTAGCTTTAGATGTTCATCCTTCACCGATGAATCGTATGGATTCGAGTGTACGAGGATTTATTGTAGATGTGTATTTTGGATTATGGAGGATCTTTGGAGGACCACTTGCTATTAGTGGAGTTTTCTTATAATAACAACTATCAGGAAAGTCTTAAGATAGCACCATCTAAGGCATTGCACAAGAGACCATGCACACTCCATCTTGTTGGTAGGACATTGTAGATTGGATTATTCTTGAACAAGAGATGATTATGGGGAGATGATTAGGCATTGCATAGTTTTGGAATTTGTTGTAAGCAACATGGATTTTGTGAAGGTCTCACCACTAGGACACGTTATAAGGTTTGGTCATCTGAGGAAGTTGGAACCAAGCTTTGTAGGGCCTTGGGAAGTTAGCATAGAGTGAAGCTTTCTGAAAAGTTTGCAGGAGTTCATGATATTTTCCATGCATCACATTTGCAAAAGTGTTTGCACGATTCAACAGCCATGGTGGAGCTCTGTTAACTAGAGAAGTTGAAGTTGGGAGGGAGTCAAACGTTCATTGTGCATATAATCGCATCATTGAGCATAGGACAAATCAATCCAAAACAAAGTAGTTAAATTTGTTAGAGCCTAGTTGAAAAATGAACCGGTTGAGAGTATTTGGAAGCTATAGTAGAAGATTAGAACTTCCCATCTCTTAATTTTTTAGGCACGTTTTCGATGTTTTGTTTGCTCAGTTAAGTTAGGAAATTGGATGGTGTGGTATGTTTTGTTATGTGACATATGTGTGTATGTATATATGTATGTGTATATGAAAGAAATTATCAGCATATTTTAGGATGTTTTCCATATATGCCTATATGTCATGATTTTGCATTCTTATAGGAGCTACATTAATTGCATTTATGCACTTATCACATACCATATCCAGACATATGTTCGATCTGATGGATATGTATTATCTATTTGTATATATATTACAGTTGTTATGAACAGTTATCTGTATACATGTTACAGTTGGTATCTATATTGATATCATATCTTATATTGTAGGAAATATTAGGAATTTTGATATGGTTGATATGAATAGACACTAATCTCCATAGATTAACTCAAGATGAACGGAAATACGAATTCTCAGTGTTTAAGAAAAAGAAAGAGGTAGAAGAAGAGAGAAAAAGATAGAACAGAACAGAAAGAAATAGCAGAACAACATCAGAATCTCACAATTCGCAGCGGAGCAACATATAATAAATAAATGAATAATCTTTAAACAAAGAACTATATCAGTTATTACATTACATCACATTACATTACCTCACAGAGTGTACATAAAACGTCAACAAACAGTGGAAAAAGAAAATACTATATACTAGTATTACGCCATGCCATCCAGCTTGCCTCCAGCAACTCCTAAATTCCAGAATATCATATAAACCTGTCTCTTGACTGCCCGTGTGGAAATTGGTGGGCACCCAGAGTTTAGGAAGGAAAACAATAAACTCCGAGTCAGTCATGTGACTGGTGTGAGAACTCAAAACAGTTTATTTATCTTTAAAATCAAAATAGAGGAATATTTTTAAAGTCAATTCGCAATGCTTTTAAAAATGAGACTACCATAAGACCTCCCGCACACACACACATGCAAACGCTGAATCGGAGGAGATTTCTCCTTATGATAGTCAAAGATGCTTGATACGCATTAAAAAGAACATTTGATATTATTTCTAGTGCATAGTGCAGGAAAATATTTCAAAAGTAAAGATATAAATCTTAGCCAACATACGACCATTATCGTATGCCTACTATAGCTACCATCCAAACAGTGGGGCGCCACCATAAGTGAATGATAGGTTCTACAACTAAAACCGTACAAGATTGTATTGTTTCTTTGGATTTCCAACAAACGGTCAGGCCAAGGAACTTCCCATTGCCACATGAGAACGCCTCTGGAAGGACGTCCTCGAGAACCTAACCAGATCTCTGCCAACACAAGGCCGGGTTACCCCTAACTGGTTAACTACTGACACGAGTATGCCATCCCCCGGTCCTTTGGGACCTTTATTCGAGCGCTCGATAACCAACATCACACCAAAATAATAAGTGTTTCAACATGAGTAAGTATCTGGGCTCCATACCATGATACCACCCTTTTCCAGAAGGAAATGCACATACCCTAAAGGGAGCTACCCCTCATAACCTTGTCGCATCTTTCCTGTTTTGACCATTCCGGGGTGTGAGGTTCGACGAAGTCTCGTCCACAAAGCCACGCTTTATACAAAAGCTGTGCTTTGGGTCAACAAATGATCATAGAAATGATCACAAAGATAAATGATCAAACAAATGATCCTATCACAAATGATCATACAACGATCATTTCATAGCAATACTCAGCATGTCACATTACCAAATTAGGAATATATCGCCGATAACCATCAACTACATAACCTCTAAGCTCGTACGTCTTAGAGAAGGGTGTTAAGCTAAGAGAATAAATTCTCCGCCACCAACAGAAATGTATTTGAAAGAAATCTTCTTTATATCTCAATTTGTAACGTCAGACATACTATCCATACAAGTCTGTTCCGGGATCGAACAGAACCGAAGGCACTTACAAAGAAGTCATTGCAATCCGGATATTCACTAATCACGTTCGTACTTCCCATCACATATGGAGTCTCTATACCGGGGACCAGTCGATGCAAAGACATTCGACGAGTTGTCCTTTCGCTTTCAAAAATATCCGGTCTTCAACACCGGTCATCAATGCTATCCATTACGTCGTATCACTATTCGGAATGGGTAATCCGAATAACAAGCGCAATAATTTAAAAATAAGTGTGGCATTCAAATTCAGCAAATCACAACAAATACCTATTCAAAGGTAAATATTGATATTCGGTTATTGAACTATCAATGGATATGCACAACATCACCAGATTACAAATAATTTTCCAAATTATTTATTTTCCAAAAAAAATATCTTTACAAGATATATAATTTTCACACTTCAAAAATAAATCAATATTTATTTTTAAAAAAATTCTCCTTTTCATTTATAAATTCCATAATGAATTTATATTCCAAAATATTTATGAATATACGATTTCAATTATTCATTTTCAATTTATCTTCAAAAGGATAAATTCTCAAAACGTTTCATTTCACATTGGAAAAACATTTCCATACTTATTTATTAATAAGTAATTCACAAATCTATTTATTTTCAACCTTTGGAAAATATTCAATATACTTAAATCGAAATTAAGTATATATTTCATTCTTTAAGGAAATCATTCTCTTAAGCATATTTATTTGGGTCAAAACGAATGTTACGTAAAACATCGTTACGACATCCCAAAATCACTAGTATAGAGATTCGAATTTAAGATAGATGTATAAATCCCAATACTAAATAAAACATTTCCTTTCGGAAATCATTTACTATAGCAACAGTGTCATAGTCCAACATTTCCTTCTATTTCTCGAAAACGTCTATTTCAACAATGAATGTTGAAATCTATGGTTTCGAATCTTAACACATTTTGAAAACATCGTTAGATCGTTTTAACTCTATTTAAAACATCACATCCAAAACATTTTCTTTAACATATTATTCACTATTCAAAAACGTGAATATACTTCGTTAACCGATTTCATCATTTCTATACATTTTATTTTAAAGGATTATTCACTGTCTAAAATGTGAATATAACTCCTTAAATAAGTTATAACAATTTACTTATCAAAATAAGTCGTTTGCGGATTTATAAAACAATGTTTATAATTTCCATTTCTATTTATTTTATAACAACTTCCTTCTATAATTTAAGTTAAATACTTATAATTTATTTGTTTGCAAAATCGTTCCTTTAACTTCCCAAATTTATAAATCTTATAACTTATAAGATTCATTTATTTACCCAAATCTATCTTCTTTTTTTTAATAACTTTACAAATTTTATAAACCTACTGCTTATAAAATTCCATTTATAACTTCACTGTTTATAATTCTATAAATTTCATTCATTTATGAAATTCATTCACAATTCATTCTAACACTTATAGAAACTCATTTTATAATTCAAATATTTTAATTTATAAATATCCAATTTATAAATCTTTTATACAAATCAATTTGTATTATTATTTTAAAAACATCTTTAAAGTCCTTTATAATTTCATCATTTTGATTTATAAAATAATTAAATTTTATAAATCCTATTTTTAAACTTTTCACAATAAATTCAGAAATCCCAATTTAAACTATTTTATAAAATCATTAATCCCATATTCTCAAAAATCAACTTTTAACTATATTTCCCAAAAATCATAATTTTTATAACATTAAAATTATACGTTTATTTATTTAAAATGAATCAATTCCAAAATTATTTCATAAAACGTATACTTTCAAAAAAATCAATTTTAAAATCTTTTTAAAATTCCAAAATTTGGCCCAATGATGCTACATACCAAATAGTCAATCACGACAACAACGATATCATATATCGATATGATAATCCATCAATTATCAAAATATCTGAAATCAAATAAATACTGTTGAGGAATCCAGTTGGATCCCTCCAACCTGTTTTCCTGCATCCAAAGATGTTAGCACAATACCAATTCCGTTCCAGTACGAAATTATCGCGGTATATAGGATTTAAAATATTATCCGCTTAATAGACGGCGCAATAGGGTCTCATCCGCTATATACTGCGGAAAATTAACTCCAAGTACATAAATAATACCAATTTCACTGTTTATGAAATATTCGCGGTATATGTTTTTAATAAATAACATGCGCTTACTAACGGCGCATAATGTCTATTTAACAATCAATAGATAACAATCATCATTCAAACATACATTCAAGAACTTTAATTTAACTATTTAAAATTAAAATCGAAACCAATTCGATTGAGTGAGAAGTTCTCACCTTGATTTAAATTTCGTTTTCAGCTTTTATTTCGAATAAAATTAAACGTGCGTTTAATTTTACCCAAAATTTTCGCTAACTTCAAATGACTCTAATCCAATTCCATAGCGTAGTGCTCGTCCATACGATTCCAACGCAACTAGTTTCGCACGTTTTCGACCTCGTATGAAAAAGATATGAATTTTAGAAGTTACACGAATTTTTTTTTATAAATTTACAACATTTCTTTTATTATTTTACCCTAAACAATCAGGGCCGTGCATTTCATAACTACATATCGTGGCCGCTTATCCCATCTTCTCCAACTCTAGTAAACGCACGCGACCTAGAACCCATAGCCGCCCCCTAGGGTTGAATTATGCTTCCTCTCCGACGACATTTACTACGATCAGCCACTTCCATTCAAACGAGCATCCTCCACTCCATCTTCGGCTCGAATATCCACGAGCTCGGCCACCCCTCTGTGGCTAGAAATGCATGCGAACGTGGCGCCTTCTCGAGCCAATTGCCACCAATCCAAAACACCATTCGCGATCATAGCCGTTGGATATCAAGATCTCAACGTGCTCTTCAACTTTGTAGTTGAAGCTTTCTGCTAATTGTTAACGGATTTGAAGAAAAGAGGAGGAGAAGGAAAATAAATTTCGGCCATTGAACATATATGAGGCGGCGTCTGCATGTTTTGACCTAGGGTTTTGATTTTTGTTGCAAAATGAAATTTACAAGTCCTTATATAGAAAATTCCAACGACACTATTCATCCCGGATTTTCCGAACTCCAAACGAAGCGTGCCGGTTGGCGTTCCTAAGGTTTACCCCGCGTTCCGGACACAATGGAACGTGTTTCAGGAGCTAATTCGGTCATCTGTGCGAGTTATGGCAATAAACGTTCGATTTAGAATTAAACCGATTAAACGATTTTCTAGGCGTTTTGACTTGCACCGGACAAACGGTAAATCCGATTGACTTGAAATTTGAAACCATACAATAATATCACATTACGGATCCGTTGAAACCATTTTCATCGAAATTCGAGACTGTTTGAAAAATGGCTATTTTAACTCGCTAAATTAATATTAAAAACAATTTCGATGTGTTTCGAGCTGCCACGATCAAACGACAACTCCGATTGCTACGAAAATTGAAATCCGATAATAAAAACTATTACGGATCCAATGGAACTAGTTTCGTCCAATTCTGAGACTGTTCGAAAAATGGCTAATTTCACTAGTTGATTTAATATTAAAATATTCAATTTTCACAAATTAACTTTTAATTCGATTTTAAAAGTTCTATAACATCATTCTAACACCAATATGATAAAATAAAATTTTACAAATCATTTTAAATCATATTTAACTCAATTTTCAATTATTTCCATAATTTAACATATTAAATTATCGATTTAATTATTTAATTAAATCCAATTATTCGAAATAAAATTTATTCGACTTATAAATTTCACTTATTAATATTCAAAATTAATTAAATATTCAAATTTTAATAAATTAAAATTCTGGGTCGTTACATACTTCCCCCCTTAAAAGAATTTCGTCCTCGAAATTATCAAGTAAGAAAAGTTACAGAATCTATTAATTTTCCCAAAATTCATAGTTAAACTTCTTACAAAATCTTTACTAAGTTTTCAAATCATACTTAGTTATCTTTTCAAAAATAACTACTATTGTTTAACTTTCAACTCCAAATCAAAGTTATAGTTTTCAAAATTTTCCAATTTTTCTCAAATTTTTTTCTAACGCCTTAAATTTTCGAAAAAATTCGCCATAGTCTCCTTTGCGCGGCTCGATCCGAAAAAAATGACAGTATATATATCACAAATATACATCTCATCAAGTGATGAGGCATCCCGCAGGGAAAAAAGTGTAAAAGTACGGTATGTAATCCGAGATATGTACCTTATTATATTATTAGCGAGCATATACGGCTAATATAGCGCGAAAGCGAGCTCCAAATGCGAAGCAAACGCAATCCGCACCTACTAACACTCAACAAACAAATGAGAAACATGTATATAGACAATAGTATCGATATACAACATATAGCAACATAATAACTATATATGCCAACATAGCAAATGTAGTAAAAGCAATATATTCAACCATCAACCAACTAACATCCATACTAGCATTCAACTAACATCCATAACCAATTAATATTCCTTCATATTCTCATTAATATTCAATGAAATAGGTTTTCAATTTAATCACATTTGATTCATTAACAATGGATGTTCTTACTAACATTCATTTTCAATTAGTTTATATTCACTAATCCATATTCAAGTTGGTTCACTTCCAAATCAAATTCAATTCTATTTAAGATTCACTTAACTTCCAATTGAATTCCAGTTACTTTAGCTTTCAATTTCATTAATACTTAATGAATTATATACAATCAACTAACAATCATATAACAACCAATGTATGTTAATTACAACCAAATTCCTTTGCTTATATTCATTCAATTTGGTTGATCACCTTTACTTTCAATTGGTTTAATTAAATTGATTTTCATTCAATTATTCAACTTCCAATAACATTAGATTTTAATGAATTAACACTTACATTCATTATTTCATATCCATTTAATTTACATTCAATTGATTATATATTCAATCCATTCATTCAATTCAATCACTAAAGTTGAATTTCGTTTACATAACTTAAGTTCACATTTATCACTTAACTTTATTAATTTACTTTGATATCAAAATCAACTTCACTCAACATCTCTTGAGTTATACTTCCATTTTACAAACATCACTTGGTTTTACATAACTTAAATTCCCACTTATAAATCAATTCCAGATTCCAATTCTAAAGTAAATTTCCATTTAACTTTAAATTCATTTTTATTACAACTCATATTCATAAATATATTCATATAGTTTCACTTCTTATATATATAAGTTTATTTCGCAATTGTAAATCACTTTAATTATAATTCAATTCTTATAAATCTTTTGTTTATACAATTATTCTTTTATTTAGATTATTCAAACAACTTATTCAACTACCAAACAATCAACTTATATACACTTTAATAATTCTAAAAAATTATTCCTTTATATATAAAAATATACTCAAGATAAAATTATTTCATTTACCCAACTTAAAACAATATCGTGTCGAATTGTTCTGTACAAGTGTTTAGAGATCCCTATCAACAACGTTAATTACTCGTATTAACCAGAATCCATATACCACTCAACAAACCAATCATCACAATATAAAACAATTTTATATTCACTAACAAATATGCTCTCATAGCTATTATTACACTCAAACTCATTCTAGAGTACTACTGACTCTATCTCTAATAAGTAATACCCAACAGAGCCACGGTTGTCGCTTAACCATATGCTCTGATACCACCTGTGAACACACGCAAATCCGTACTCCCTGAATAGACACTAATCTCCATAGATTAACTCAAGATGAACGGAAATACGAATTCTCAGTGTTTAAGAAAAAGAAAGAGGTAGAAGAAGAGAGAAAAAGATAGAACAGAACAGAAAAAAATAGCAGAACAACATCAGAATCTCACAATTCGCAGCGGAACAACATATAATAAACAAATGAATAATCTTTAAACAAAGAACAATATCAGTTATTACATTACATCACATTACCTCATCAGAGTGTACAACAAACATCAACAAACAGCGGAAAAAGAAAATACTATATACTAGTATTACGCCATGCCATCCAGCTTGCCTCCAGCAACTCCTGAATTCCAGAATATCCTATAAACCTGTCTCTTGACTGCCCATGTGGAAATTGGTGGGCACCCAGAGTTTAGGAAGGAAAATAATAAACTCCGAGTCAGTCATGTGACTAGTGTGAGAACTCAAAACAGTTTATTTATCCTTAAAATCAAAATAGAGGAATATTTTTAAAGTCAATTCGCAATGCTTTTAAAAATGAGACTACCATAAGACCTCCCGCACACACACACATGCAAACGCAGAATCGGAGGAGATTTCTCCTTATGATAGTCAAAGATGCTTGATACGCATTAAAAAGAACATTTGATATTATTTCTAGTGCATAGTGTAGGAAAATATTTCAAAAGTAAAGATATAAACCTTAGCCAACATACGACCATTATCGTATGCCTACTATAGCTACCATCCAAACAGTGGGGCGCCACCATAAGTGAATGATAGTTTCTACAACTAAAACCGTACAAGATTGTATTGTTTCTTTGGATTTCCAACAAATGGTCAGGCCAAGAAACTTCCCATTGCCACATGAGAACGCCTCTGGAAGGACGTCCCCGAGAACCTAACCGGATCTATGCCAACACAAGGCCGGGTTAACCCTAACTGGGTAACTACTGACACGAGTATGCCATCCCCCGGTCCTTTGGGACCTTTATCCGAGCGCTCGATAACCAACATCACACCAAAATAATAAGTGTTTCAACATGAGTAAGTATCTGGGCTCCATACCATGATACCACCCTTTTGCAGAAGGAAATGCACATACCCTAAAGGGAGCTACCCCTCATAACCTTGCCGCATCTTTCCTGTTTTGACCATTCCGGGGTGTGAGGTTCGACGAAGTCTCGTCCACAAAGCCACGCTTTGTACAAAAGCTGTGCTTTGGGTCAACAAATGATCATAGAAATGATCACAAAGACAAATGATCAAACAAATGATCCTATCACAAATGATCATACAATGATCATTTCACAGCAACACTCAGCATGTCACATTACCAAATTGGGAATATATCGCCGATAACCATCAACTACATAACCTTTAAGCTCGTACGTCTCAGAGAAGGGTGTTAAGCTAAGAGAATAAATTCTCCGCCACCAACAGAAATGTATTTGAAAGAAATTTGCTTTATATCTCAATTTGTAACGTCAGACATACTATCCATATAAGTTTGTTCCGGGATCGAACAGAACCGAAGGCACTTACAAAGAAGTCCTTGCAATCTGGATATTCACTAATCACGTTCGGACTTCCCATCACATATGGAGTCTCTATACCGGGGACCAGTCGATGCAAAGACATTCGACGAGTTGTCCTTTCGCTTTCAAAAATATCCGTTCTTCAACCCCGGTCATCAATGCTATCCATTACGTCGTATCACTACTCAGAATGGGTAATCCGAATAACGAGTGCGATAATTTAAAAATAAGTGTGGCATTCAAATTCAGCAAATCATAACAAATACCTATTCAAAGGTAATTATTGATGGTCGGTTATTGAACTATCAATGGATATGCACAACATCACCAGATTCCAAATAATTTTCCAAATTATTTATTTTCCAAAAAAAATATCTTTACAAGATATATAATTTTCACACTTCAAAAATAAATCAATATTTATTTTTAAACAAATTCCCCTTTTCATTTATAAATTCCATAATGAATTTATATTCCAAAATATTTATGAATATACGATTTCAATTATTCATTTTCAATTTATCTTCAAAATGATAAATTCTCAAAATGTTTCATTTCACATTGGAAAAACATTTCCATACTTATTTATTAATAAGTAATTCACAAATCTATTTATTTTCAACCTTTGGAAAATATTCAATATACTTAAATCGAAATTAAGTATATATTTCATTCTTTAAGGAAATCATTCTCTTAAGCATATTTATTTGGGTCAAAACGAATGTTACGTAAAACATCGTTACGACGTCCCAAAATCACTAGTATAGGGATTCGAATTTAAGATAGATATATAAATCCCAATACTAAATAAAACATTTCCTTTCGGAAATCATTTACTATAACAACAGTGTCATAATCCACCATTTTCTTCTATTTCTCGAAAACGTCTATTTCAACAATGAATGTTGAAATCTATGGTTTCGAATCTTAACACATTTTGAAAACATCGTTAGATCGTTTTAACTCTATTTAAAACATCACATCCAAAACATTTTCTTTAACATATTATTCACTATTCAAAAACGTGAATATACTTCGTTAACCGATTTCATCATTTCTATACATTTTATTTTAAAGGATTATTCACTGTCTAAAATGTGAATATAACTCCATAAATAAGTTATAACAATTTACTTATCAAAATAAGTCGTTTGCGGATTTATAAAACAATGTTTATAATTTCCATTTCTATTATTTTATAACAACTTCCTTCTATAAATATCCTTTATTAACCTATTCATTTTATAACTCAATTATAAACCAAAAGTCCATAATTTAAGTTAAATACTTATAATTTATTTGTTTGCAAAATCGTTCCATTAACTTCCCAAATTTATAAATCTTATAACTTATAAGATTCATTTATTTACCCAAATCTATCTTCTTCTTTTTTAATAACTTTACAAATTTTATAAACCTACTGCTTGTAAAATTCCATTTATAACTTCACTGTTTATAATTCTATAAATTTCATTCATTTATGAAATTCATTCACAATTCATTCTAACACTTATAAAAACTCATTTTATAATTCAAATATTTTAATTTATAAATATCCAATTTATAAATCTTTTATACAAATCAATTTGTATTATTATTTTAAAAACATCTTTAAAGTCCTTTATAATTTCATCATTTTGATTTATAAAATAATTAAATTTTATAAATCCTATTTTTAAACTTTTCACAATAAATTCAGAAATCCCAATTTAAACTATTTTATAAAATCATTAATCCCATATTCTCAAAAATCAACTTTTAACTATATTTCTCAAAAATCATAATTTTTATAACATTAAAATTATACGTTTATTTATTTAAAACGAATCAATTCCAAAATTATTTCATAAAACGTATACTTTCAAAAAAATCAATTTTAAAATCTTTTTAAAATTCCAAAATTTGGCCCAATGATGCTACATACCAAATAGTCAATCACGACAACAACGATATCATATATCGATATGATAATCCATCAATTATCAAAATATCTGAAATCAAATAAATACTGTTGAGGAATCCAGTTGAATCCCTCCAACCTGTTTTCCTGCATCCAAAGATGTTAGCACAATACCAATTCCGTTCCAGTACGAAATTATCGCGGTATATAGGATTTAAAATATTATCCGCTTAATAGACGGCGCAATAGGGTCTCATCTGCTATATACTGCGGGAAATCAACTCCAAGTACATAAATAATACCAATTTCACTATTTATGAAATATTCGCGGTATATGTTTTTAATAAATAACATCCGCTTACTAACGGCGCATAATGTCTATTTTAACAATAAATAGATAACAATCATCATTCAAACATACATTCAAGAACTTTAATTTAACTATTTAAAATTAAAATCGAAACCAATTCGATTGAGTGAGAAGTTCTCACCTTGATTTAAATTTCGTTTTCAGCTTTTATTTCGAATAAAATTAAACGTGCGTTTAATTTTACCCGAAATTTTCGCTAACTCCAAACGAATCCAATCCAATTCCATAGCGTAGTGCTCGTCCATACGATTCCAACGCAACTGGTTTCGCACGTTTTCGACCTCGTATGAAAAGGATATGAATTTTAGAAGTTACACGATTTTTTTTTAATAAATTTACAACATTTCTTTTATTATTTTACCCTAAACAATCAGGGCCGTGCATTTCATAACTACAGATCGTGGCCGCTTATCCCATCTTCTCCAACTCCAGTAAACGCATGCGACCTAGAACCCATAGCCGCCCCCCTAGGGTTGAATTATGCTTCCTCTCCGACGACATTTACTACGATCAGCCACTTCCATTTAAACGAGCATCCTCCACTCCATCTTCGGCTCGAATACCATGAGCTCGGCCACCCCTCTATGCCTATCCAAAACACCATTCGTGTAAAGACCCGTAAATCCGTACTCCTTGAGGAAACACTAATCTCCATTGATTAACTCAAGATGAACGAAAATACGAACCCTTAGGGTTTTTTTTTAAAAAAAAAGAAGAAAAGAAAAAGAAAGAGGTAGAAGATAGAAGAGAGAAAGAAGAAGAGAAAGAAAGGAAAATAGAACGGAACAGAACAACTACGGAACAATATCAGAATCTCACAATTCGCAGCGGAACAACATATAATAATAAATGAATAATCTTTAAATAAAGAACTATATCAGTTATTACATCACATTATATTACATTACATCAAATCATCAGAGTGTACAACAACAAACAATTTTAAACAGCGGAAAAGAAATACTATATACTAGTAATACGCCATCCAGCTTGCCTCCAGCAACTCCAGAATATCCAGAATATCCTGATAAACCTTAACTCTTGACTACCCGTGTGGAAATTGGTGGGCACCCAGAGTTTAGGAAGGAAAACAATAAACTCTGAGTCAGTCATGTGACTAGTGTGAGAACTCAAAACAGTTTATTTACTTTAAAATCAAAATAGAGGAATATTTTCAAATTCAATTCGCAATGCTTTTAAAAATGAGACTACCATAAGGCCTCCCGCACACACACACATGCAAACGCAGAATCGGAGGAGATTTCTCCTTATGATAGTCAAAGATGCTTGATACGCATTTTAAAATAACATTTGATATTATTACTAGTGCATAGTGTAGGAAATTATTTCGAAAATAAAGATATAAATCTTAGCCAACATACGACCATTATCGTATGCCTACTATAGCTACCATCCAAACAGTGGTGACCACCATAAGTGAATAGCAGGTTCTACAACTAATACCGTACAAGTTTCGTATTGTTTCTTTGGATTTCCAACAAATGGTCAGGCCAAGGAACTTCCCATTGCCACATGAGAATGCCTCTGGATGGACATCCCCGAGAACCAAACCGGATCTCTACCAACACAAGGCCGGGTTACCCCTAACTGAGTAACAACTGACCGAATATGCCATCCCCCGGTCCTTTGGGACCTTTTCAACCGAGCGCTCGTAATCAATTCACATAATCATAAAGTGTTTTCAACATGAGTAAGTATCTGGGCTCCATACCATGATACCACCCTTTTCCAGAAGGAAATGGACACATCCTAAAGGGTGCTACCCCTCATAACCTTGCTGCTTCTTTCCTGTTTTGACCATTCACGGTGTGTGAGGCTCGACGAATTCACGTCCACAAAAACATACTTTATACAAAAGCCATGCTTTGGGTCAACAAATGATCAACACAATGATCACTAAGATAGACGATCAAATAAATGATCCTATCACAAATAATCAACACAATGATCATTTCAGCATCACTCAGCATGTCACATTACCAAACTGGGAATATATCGCTGATAACTTCAACTATATAACCTCTGAACTCGTACGTCTCAGAGAAGGGTGTTAAGCTAAAAGAATAAATTCTCCGCCACCTCAGAAATATATTTGAAAGAAATCGGCTTTATATCTCAACTTGTAATGTCAGACATACAATCCATACAAGTCTGTTCCGGGCTCGAACAGAACCGAAGGCACTTACAAAGAAGTCCTTGCAATCCGAATAATTTCTAATCACGTTCGGATTTCCCATCACTTATGGAGATCTCTATACCGGGGATCAGCCAGTGCAGAGACAATCAACAAGAAATCCTTTCGCTTTCGAAAATATCCGGTCTTCAACACCGGTCTTCGAATGCAATTTATAACGACGTATCACATATTCGGAATGGGTTATACGACCCCATGGTCCTTTCCCGGTTAACCCGAATAGTGAGCGCTTATTTTTAAAAAAATAAGTGTGGCATTCAATTTCAAGCAATCACAACAAATACCTTTCAAAGGTAAATATCGATAGTCGGTTATTGAACTATCAATAGATATGCACAACATCACCAGATTCCAAATAATTTTCCAAATTATTTATTTTCCAATTCTATTTATAAATTCCATATTGAATTTATATATTTCCAAAATATATATGAATATACAATTTCAAATATTCATTTTCAATTTATCTTCAAAAAGATAAATTCTTAACATATTCACTTTATATTGGAAACATTTCCATACTTATTAAATAAGTAATTCACAAGTCTTTTTATTTTCTACGCTTAGAAAATATTAAATATACTCTAATCGAAATTAAGTATATATTTCATTCTTTAAGGAAATCATTCACTTAACCATATTTATTTGGGCCAAAACGAATGTTGCGTAAAACATCGTTACGACAACCCAAAATCACTAGTATAGGGATTCGAAATTAAAATAGATATATAAATCCCAATACTATACAAACCATTTCCTTTCGGAAATCATCTATTATAACAACAGTGTTATAATCTACCATTTCCTTTTATTTCTCGAAAACATCTATTTCAACAATAAATGTTGAAATCTATGGTTTCGAATCTCAACATATTTTAAAACATCATTAGATCGTTTTAATTCTATTTAAAACATCATGTTCAAAATAATTCCTTTAACATATTATTCACTATTCAAAAACGTGAATATATTACGTTAACAAATTTCATCTTTCTATTCATTTTATTTTAAGGAATTATTCACTGTCTAAAACATGAATATAACTCTATAAATAAACTACAACAATTTTACTTATCAAAATAAGTCATTTCGAATTTATAAAACAACGTTTATAAATTCTATTTCTATTTATTTTATAACAACTTCCTTTTATAAATTTCCTTTATTAACCTATCTCAGTTCATATCACAGTGATATATTAAAAATTCATATTATAAGTCAAATACTTATAATTTATTTATTTACAAAATTGTTTCTTTGAACTTCTCAAATTTATAAATTTTATAACTTATAAGATTCATTTATTTATCCAACTCATTCCTTTAATAACTTTATAAACCTACTGCTTATAAAATTCTATTTATAACTTCACCGTTATAATTCTATAATTCCAATTTATGAAATTCATTTACAATTTTTTCTAACACTTAGAAAAGTTCGTTTTACACTTCTAATATTTTTAATTTACAAATATCAATTTATAAATCTTTTAATACAAATGAATTTGTATTATTATTTTAAAACATCTTTTAAACTCTTTCATAGTTTCATCATTCTGATTTATAAAATATTTTTGAACTTCTTATAATAATTTCAGAAATCCCAGTTTAAACTATTTTATAAAATCACTAATCCCATATTTTCAAAAATCAACTTTTAACTGTATTTCTCAAAAATCATAATTTTTTTTTTATAATATTAAAATTATAACGTTTATTTATTTAAGATGAATCAATTCCAAAAATATTTTATAAACGTATATTTCCAAGAATCACTTTAGAAATCAAAAATCGTTATTTTTAAACTTCAAAATTGGACCCGATGATGCGACACATCAATAATCAATCACGATTTTCCAATATCATATATCGATATGATAAACAATCAAACATCACAATATTTAAAATCAATAAATATTTGTGAGGAATCCAGTTGGATCCCTCCAACCTGTTTCCCTGCATCCACAGACATTAGCACAATACTATTCCGTTTCAAGACGGAATATCGCGGTATATGCGATTTTATAAATATATATCCGCTTACTAACGGCGCATAGGGTCTCATCCGCTAAAAGAAAATGCGGGAAATCAATCAACTGCAATATATACATATGCCAATATATATATATTGCTATATATATAATATAATACCAATTCCACTTCAAGGTGGAATATCGCGGTATATGTGTGTAATAAATAACCTCCGCTTACTAACGGCGTATAGGGTCTATTCACATCCAATATATATATATATATATATATATATCAATTATCATTCAATCATTCAATCAACACAGTCAAGCAAATTTTAAATCTTACTATTTAAAATTTAAATAAACAATAAAATTCCTTTTGAGTGAGAAGTTCACACCTTAGCTTTATTTTGCCATCCCTTTTCCCATTCCAGCTTGATTTTCTTGATTTATACCTATTTTAAATTGTTTACACAATTCATTAATATTCGAAATAAATCGAATAATAAATTTTCATCTGATAAGTGTAAATTTTCCCAGGGGTTTTATTTTGAACAAGTTTTCCTTTTTAATTTTTTTTTTCATTTACTTAACTAATAATTTAATTTGGGGCTAATAACTTATTTTAAACAAATTTCCTGTAATAAATATTATTAATAACTAAATAAGTGAATGAGTAAATTAAACAAACAAATCACCTCTTTTTTTTCTTATTCTTAAACCAATACGTTTAACTTAAAACAAATTCTTTTTTTTTTCTTTTTTTTTTTTCTTCTGTTTGTTCCTATTTTTTCCAATCCTTAAATAAAATGAATTAAAAATAGAATAAATACACCTTACTGTTAAATGAGACTACGGCCTCCAGATGCCTCACTTGCCCACTGCCCTCGCGCTTGCTGTTGCCGCCCTCGTTGACCACCAACCCCTTGCCGCGCGCGAAACCCCTAACTGGATCGAGTTCCCCCACCATCACTCGAATCGCAGCCACGTTGTCGCGCCGCCACGCGCCCTTGCCTGAAATCGACCAAGCCCCATCAATCGCGACGAACCCACGCCCACGTTGCCGCAACCCCCAACTTACTACATCGCCTCCTTAACGACATCGCGCCCCAATCCTCCAGCTACGCCACACGCGCGGCGGCCCACTTTTTTTTTTTTTTTTATATGTGAAAAGGAAGAATTGAAAAAGGGGGAAAGATATATATTTTCTTTCGTTCGAACGAGAAGGAGGGCTTCGGTTTTGAAAATGGAGGAAGGGGAAAACGAAATTTCTAAATTTTCTTCAGCGGCCATGAAATCAAATTGAACGAGATAAATTTTTTCTCTGAAATTAAATGCAGACGGCATTGTTTTAAGGACGAGAGATCATGCCCTTGCAGATGAGATCGCATGAATTTAGGCGTAATTTCAGGGATGTTGTCGTTGACAAAAATTTTAAATTTAAATTTAAATTTGATTTTGAACTCGATTTAATCTCAACGCGTTTGCTTATTGTATGCTCACATAACAACTCCGAAAAATACGAAATTTGAAATCCGGCAATAATTCAACGTTACGGACCCAATGGAACTGGTTTCGTCGAATTCCGAGACTATATGAAAAATGACTATTTTTAAATTCGATTTAAACGATATAAATTTCAAAACTGAACAATTCACTTTTAAATCCAATTCTGAAGCTTATATTATCTTTCAATATTATCAATATAAATTTCACAAGCCTTTGAAATATTTTTTATTGGCTTAGAATTGAAGAGTCAAATTTTTATTCACTTTCAATCGATTAAATTCTATAATTAAATCGCCAAATTTCAAATTATATTGAAAATTCAATCCAAATCATCATTCAAATATTTAAAATTAATTAAATATTTTCAATTTAAATTGTTCAAAATTCTGGGTCGTTACAATTCGCGATCATAGCCGTTGGATATCAAGATCTCAACGTGCTATTCAACTTTGTAGTTGAAGCTTTCTGCTAATTGTTAACGGATTTGAAGAAAAGAGGAGGAGAAGGAGATTAAATTTCGGCCATTGAACATATATGAGTTGGCGGCTGAAGGTTTTAACCTAGGGTTTTGATTTTTGTTGCAAAATGAAATTTACAAGTCCTTATATAGAAAATTCCAACGACACTATTCATCCCGGATTTTCCGAACTCCAAACGAAGCGTGCCGGTTGGCATCCCTAAGGTTTACCCTGCGTTCCGGACACAATGGAACGTGTTTCGGGAGCTAATTCGGTCATCTGTGCGAGTTATGGCAATAAACGTTCAATTTAAAATTAAACCGATTGAACGATTTTCTAGGCGTTTTGGCTTGCACCGGATAAACGGTAAATCCGATTGACTTGAAATTTGAAACCATACAATAATATCACATTACGGATCCGATGAAACTAGTTTCGTCGAAATCTGAGACTGTTTGAAAAATGGCTATTTTAACTCGCCAAATTAATGTTAAAAACAATTTCGATGCGTTTCGAGCTGCCACGATCAAACGACAACTCTGATTGCTACGAAAATTGAAATCCGGCAATAACAAACTATTGTGGATCCAATGGAACTAGTTTCGTCCAATTCTGAGGCTGTTCGAAAAATGGCTAATTTCACTAGTCGATTTAATATTAAAATATTCAATTTTCACAAATTAACTTTTAATTCGATTTTAAAAGTTCTATAACATCATTCTAACTGCAATATGATAAAATAAAATTTTACAAATCATTTTAAAACATATTTAACTCAATTTTCAATTATTTCCATAATTTAACATATCAAATTATCGATTTAATTATTCAATTAAATCCAATTATTCGAAATAAAATTTATTCGACTTATAAATTTCACTTATTAATATTTAAAATTAATTAAATATTCAAATTTTAATAAATTAAAATTCCGGGTCGTTACATTATATGGCTATCTTAATAAATTACATCAAAATTTTGAGTTATGTTTGAAAAAATTAATCAATAATCGTCTGGACATATTAGCGGTGCTAATGAATTTGAATAAGTATTTAAAATTGAAACTATAATGAATCATAAGTTGAGCTTAAATCCAGAAAGAAGGTAAAACGAAGAACGAGTGAAATTGGACAAAATAACAAGTTAAAGTGCGGAAAACCGCAACATCAAGTTCAAATGAATTTTGTTATTAACCAAAATATTCAATAATCATATGATATTATTTGTAATATCATAAATTTAAGATATCACACAAAATTAAAATAAGGATCCCTTATGATGTTTGCGCTAAATGTTTGTTCCATAGTGCACCCAATCCAATAGGTTATTTTATAAACCTCTATAATTATAAAATTACTTTCCTTAAATAGTTGCTTAGACTAGAGTTGGTAGAACTAAACTAAAGAAGATATGTTAGTCAATCACAGCTAGCAGTACTTATCCCTACTGAACCGCTAACATTGATTTGGCAGAGCCCAACGCCTATTCCAACATAATTGTAACGACCCAGAATTTATATTAATTAAAATTCACATATTCAATTGAATTTAAATATTAATAAGTGAAATTTATAAATCGAATAATTTTATTTTGAATAATTGGATTTAATTGGATAATTAAATCGATAATTTAATAGTTGAAATTACAGAAATAATTGAAACTTGGGTTTAATATGATTAAAATTGATTTGTAAAATTTTATTTAATCATGTTGGAGTTAGAACGATATTTTAGAACTTTTAAAATTGAATTAAAAGTTAAATTGTGAAAATTGAATATTTTAATATTTAATTGACGAGCTAAAATAGCCATTTTTCAAACAGTCTCGGATTTCGACGAAACCAGTTTCATCGGGTCCGTAATGTTATATTATTGTATGGTTTCAAATTTCGTGTTAATCGGATTTACGGTTTGTCCGAGGCAAGCCAAAACGCATAGAAAATTCGTTTAATCGGTTTAATTTAAATTTGATCGTTTATTGCCGTAACTCGCACAGATAATCGAATTAGCTTTCGAAACACGTTCCATTGTGTTCGGAACGCGGGGTAAACCTTAGAAACGCCAACCGGCATGCTTCGTTTGGAGTTCGGAAAATATCGATGAATAGTAAATTGGGCAATTTTCTATAAAAGGACGTTATATTCTCTCATTTGCAAACCAAGAAACCCTAGCTAGGGCAAATGCTTCAGCCGCCGGCCTTAATTCAATGGCCACGAGTTCGTTCTCTTCTCCTCCAATTTTCTTCAAATCTACCAATCGATTCAAGAAACTTTCAACATGAAGGTTGTAGACAACAATGAGAACTATAGATCCAACGGTTGAGATGTTGTTTGGCGAAGTGGATAGCTCAGAATTTGGTCGCGTTCGTGCCATGTTCGCACGCGTTTCAAGGGGGTAAAGCACGACCGAGCCTCATCAATTCTTGGCCGAAGGTAGCTCGTGTGATGGGCATTCAAGTGGAAGTAGTTGATCGTTGTCAAAGTGGATGTAGGAGGTGCAAAATTTTAAACCCTAATGGCGGCTATGGGTTGTTTCTTGCGTGAGTTAACTATAAGGGAAGATGATGAAAGGTGCGGCCTGGATCTAGGGATTGGAATGGATGGCCCTGATTGAATCTAAGGTTTAAAATTGAAAATAAAAGTTGTAATTAAATTATATTATAACTGTTCAAACTTCAAAATGTTATATCTTCTTCATACGAGGTCGAAAAATTACGAAACTAGTTGCATTGGCTTCGTATGGACGAGCACTACGCTATGGAATTTGATTGGAGTCGTTTGGAGCTAGAGAAAATTTTGGGTAAAATTAAACGTCCATTTAATTTTATTCGAAATAAAAGCTGAAAACGAAATTGAAATCAAGGTGAGAACTTCTCACTCAATCGAATTAGTTTCGATTTTAATTTTAAATAGTTAGATTTAAAATTGCTTGATTGTATGTTTGAATGATAATTTGTTATCTATTGATGGTTAAATAAGACATTAAGCGCCGTTAGTAAGCGGAGGTTATTTATTAAAAACGTATACCGCGAATATTCCACCGTATAGTGAAATTGGTATTATTTATGTACTTGGAGTTGATTTTCCTGCATTATATAGTGGATGAGACCCTATTGCGCCGTTTATTAAGCGGATAGTATTTTATAAATCCCATATACCGCGATATTTCGCCTTGAAGCGAAATTGGTATTATGCTAACATCTTTGGATGCAGGAAACAGGTTGGAGGGATCCAACTGGATTCCTCAAACATTTGAATTGGTTTCAATGTTGTGTGTTGATTTATTTATTGATCTATTTATAATCTGCGTGATTATCTTTGTGATTGAGACGGTTAAAGGCTAAATTTTAGCCGAATATATTTTGGTATTGTTAGATGCCGAAAATAAATAAAATTTGATTTTTGAAAATTTAAGTTGAGAATTCATAATAAAGTCTAATTTTGAAATTGATTCATTTTAAATAAATAAATAAACGTTGAAAAGTTTATGTTATAAAAATATGATTTTTGAGAAATATAACCAAAATGTGATTTTTTAGATAAATAGTTGATAAATTTATAAAATGGTTTAAATTAGGATTTTTGAATCATTATAAATGATTTATATAAAATATTTATAAAATTGATATTTATAAATAAAAAATATTGGAATTATAAAACAAATTTTTATAAGCGTTAAAATGGAATATAAATGGATTTTATAAGTGAATGAAATCTATATATTTATAAATTGTGAAGTTATAAAATGAATAGATATTATAAAATAAAAGATTTATAAGTAATTAACTTATAAATTGGATTTTTGCGTGTAAATGGAATATGGATAGAATTTGTTAATAAAGTGATTTTAAAAGTTGAAGTTGCCATAAAATATAAATGGAATTTATAAACGTTGTTTTATAAATCCAAAAACGACTTATTTTGATAAGTTAATTATTATAGCTTATAAAGGAAATATATTCACGATTTTGGACAGTGGATAATCCTTTAAATAAAATATGTAGAAATGTTGAATTTGGATAAGGAAATATATTCAAGATTTTGGACAGTGAATAATTTATTAAAGAAATATTTTGGAAAAGTGATGTTTTAGATAGAATTAAAACGGTTTAAAGATGTTTTAAAATGTATTAATTATCGAAACAATAGATTTCAACATTCATTGTTGAAATAGATGTTTCAAGGAATAGAAGGAAATGGTGGACTATAACACTGCTGTTATAGTAAATGATTTCCGAAAGGAAATGTTTTATATATAGTATTGGGATTTATATATCTATTTTAAGTTCGAATCCCTATACTAGTGATTTTGGGTTGTCGTAACGATGTTTTACGCAACATTCGTTTTGACCCAAATAAATGTGTTTAAGAGAATGATTTCTTAAAGAATGAAATATATACTTAATTTAGATTTAAGTATATTAAATATTTTCAAAATGTTGAAAATAAATAGATTTGGTGAATTACTTATTATTAAATAAGTATGGAAATGTTTTTCCAATATGAAGTGAATGTTTGAGATTTTATCTTTTAAAGATAAATTGAAAATGAATATTAGAAATCGATTTAAAAATCGTATATTCATAGATATTTTGGAATTGTAAATTCACTATGGAATTTATAAAAGAAAGGGAAATTTGTTAAAAATAAACATTGATTTATTTTGAAGTGTGGAGATTAATTTACGGATTTGGAACGTAAATTTAATAAATCTGTAAGGATTTATTTAATTGGTTTAAATGAACCATTTTGAAATGAAAGTTGTAAGGGTGTAAATTGATTTGAAATTGGTTTTCAAATGGTTGAAGTGTGGGATATATATCTTATAAAGATATTTTTGAAAATAAATAATTTGGGAAATTATTTGAAACTGGGTGATGTTGTGAATATTGATTGATAGTTAAATAACCGACTATCAAATATTGACCTTTGAATAGGTATTTGTTGTGAATTGGTTGAAATTAAATGCTACACTTATTTTTAAATTATTACGCTCGTTATTCGGATTACCCATTCCGAATAGTGATACGACGTTATGTAGCATAGAAGACCGGTGGAGAAGATCGGGTATTTGTGAAAACGATAGGATGACTTATCGATTGTCTCTGCACCGTTAGCTACGGTACGGAGATTTCCTTTGTGATGGGAAATTCAATCGGGATTGTGAATACCCGGATAGCAAGGGCTTCTTTTGAAGTGCATTCGGTTCTGTTCGAACCCGGAACAGACTTGTATGGTTATGTGTCTGACATTATATTTTAAGATATAAAGCAGATTTCTTTCAAATACATTTCTGTTGGTGGCGGAGAATTTATTCTCTTAGCTTAACACCCTTCTCTGAGACGTACGCGCTCAGAGGTTATGTAGTTGAAGGTTATCAGCGATATATTCCCAATTTGGTAATGTGGCATGCTGAGTGTTGCTGTGTGATGATTATTTATTGATCATTTGTTGATCAAAGTGTGGCTTTGTAACAACCCGTGTGAATTCGATATTTAAAATGAATTAAATTAATAGGATTTTTTATTTAAATTTAGAAAGGAATGAAAATCTTATTTATTTATATAAAAGAGAATGTTAAAATTTGATGTATCAAGGGTAATTAAAATGTACAAATTAAATTATTTATTGCAATTAATTGCAATGGGATATAAGGTTGGAAATAAGTAAATAAAGGCAAGGATTGAATTCATTAATGAAAATAATTTTTTTTTAGTACAATCCTTTTTATTTATTACTGGAAGGTAAAAATTTGAAAATAGATTCAAATTGTATGTAGATAATAAATTGCAATAATTAAAGTTAGTAATAAATGGAATATCAAACTATTCATAAAGTGAATATAAGTAGATGTAACAAATGAATAGGAAATGCTAGTTATTCATAAAGTGAAGAAATGGAACCTAGATGGAATAAGAAATTGGATTTAGAATCTTAATTTGTAGATGTGCATATATTTATAAATGGATTATAAAAGGGTAAAATAACCATATACAAGTATATTAAAGGTTGTAATAGTAGGTTACTAGTAAATTCACTTATTTACCTATAAAGATAATTAGGTGTGCCTTAATTGTAATTAATAAAATAACGAAAGGAGTAAATGTATTTATTTAGAGAATTAATTTCAATTGGATAAGGATTTTAGTAATAAGGTTAATGCGAGGTAAGTAATGCTGAATTTAGGTTAATAGTAATAAATTAAAAATTTGTAGCATATATCATAATTTACCTGCTTCCTTGTTAATGGAATTAGAATGTGTAATAAGTAATAATCAGATAAAGGAATGTTACCCTAATGGAAAAGGAAATAATTAAGTGTTGAGTAAATTATAGGATTGTATTTATTATAAGCGTTATTCTAATAATAATGGTTAATTGTGGAATTAATATGGGGAGTATATAAAGAAATAACTAGGGAAGTATACGTTATAAGTTAATTATAACCTAAATTTATGTGCAAGGTTGAAATTGGATCTAATTGGAAACTTATTTAATAAATTGGATTCAAGCGTAATAGAAAGATTATTTTAAGAAAATATTAAGTACTATAATTAGTAGAATGATTTACATTTAAGATTTGAGATAGAGATTTGTCCAAGGAATTATAAAGTTAAGTAAATCAAGGTGATAGAAAAATTTTGAATTATAGAATGTGAATTTGAATAGTGAGTCAATTGGTTACTTTATAATAGTAGGACTTATTGAGATAAATGAAATCAAATTTTTATTTATTACGTTAAATTAAGAATTACGTTGAAATAGGATATTTGTGTGATAATTTTTAATCCAAAGGGTAAACCCTTATATTTAAGATTAATGAAAGGAATAAATATAGATTGATTCAGTAAAAAAAAGGAAGTTTTGGAAATTTATCAACAATTTTGGATTTTATGGAATTGAATATTTATATTGTTTTAATCTTTAATAAATTGACATATAAAATTTGTTAAATCATTTTAAATATTGAGAAAATAGTACTAAATCGATTGCAATAGATATGAATAAATTTTTACGTTAATGTTAATATAAAGTACTTTTTGAAGATAACGTCAAATTCATTTATGGAGATTTAGTTAAATGGGAACTTTGATTTTGAGAAATAAAAGCGTATTAATGTGACTAAAGGTTAGAGTACGATTGTTGTATGCTGCCTATTTTGGTAGCTTGTTAATTTACAATTTTGAAATCAGTTACAATAATTTTTAATTGAGTATTGCGTTAATGTTAATTAAAGTAGTATTTGTAACAATGTTAAGACTTTCGTTTTGGATAGTTTGTTGTAATATAAGACTTGGAAATAAAGTTGTTAACGTATTGGAAAACAATTACATTTGATGAAATTAAATGTTGAAATATTACAAAGATAAGTTAGATGAAATGGATTAATTTATGAAATAAAATGGTAAGTAATTATAATATTGTTATTAATAATAGACGTTACTTTAAGGATAATTAATGTAGCAATGTAAGGTGAAAATGTAAATTAAAAGGGAAACGTAAAATTTAGTTAAGGTAGTAATTTATGAATTGGGAATAAAATTCAAATGTTATATTAGGCTGTAAATCAATTTGGGAATAAATTTTTATTTAATTGGGGTAAATTGATATATACTAATGTTAAATATATACATAAGATGATGATTGATTTAATAAAGAGAATTAAATACGAATGGTATAAAATTTCATTTGAAATAAGATTTTATAATTTATTGAATTTACTTTAATTAAAGGTAAACACTAAATTTTTTGCAATAAATCTTTATTTGATATGGAGGTTTGGTTAATAAATTTGAAGCTAATTGCAATCAGAAATGATAGGAATGGTAAATTGACCATTTATTCATAATAAGATCTAAAAATCAAATAAATGGATTATTGGAATTTAAATTTGACAAATTGTGAATTCATTTAAATTCGGATTCATCTGTCTATTCCAACTTCATCTATAAATACCCCGCTAAAGCCTAGCCTCCGCCTATTCTCATTTGTCTGTGCGTAAAATTTCATCAGCTCCTTCTCCTCCTCAATGGCAGACAAACAAATCTTAGATCCAAATAAAAATTCCAAACCAAATCAAAAACTAAAATTCAAACTTCTCAGAAAAATCTGGAAGCAAAACGCATGAGGGAGAGAGAGAAAGAAAGGGGGATGACGTGGCGCTTGAAGGTGTTCTTTATTTCTATTCTTTTTTTTTTTTGAAATTTCAATCACCATTAATGCGTATAACTTTCTCCTACGAACTCCGTTTCACGCGAGATTTTTTTTATTAGGATCGTAATAAAATTCCAGATCTTTTGACACTGGTTTGGACAGATTTGGAGACCGTCGAATTTTTGGGTTTAAATCGGATTTAAATTCGATTTAAATTCAAAAGGTGAGTGTTTTAACCCACTCACAACTTCTAAAATATCTTATGTTTGTTAATTTGACTTTAGATATAAGTAGAGATTTACTTATGACTTTTTGGCATGTTTTATTCATTATCTCTGTTAAATCGCATTTATTTAATATAACTGTTAATTAATTTATTACATATAAATTTGACAGTTAGAATTTATTTATTTGCATATTAACTGCCGGTCATAGTTATGTTAAATTTTTATTTCATATTAACTGCCAGTTAAATTTACATTTATTTTTGCATATAAACTGCCAATTAACAGTTATTAAATTTATTTTAAGTATAAACTGGTAATTGATACCATTATTTATCACCTGTTATATATTGATGATTGTTTGAAATTGGATGATGACTGTGATAAATGGATGAATGGATGATTAATTTTATTTATTGCAAGTTGCTATGCATTTCATTTCATTCGGGATTGCGGTTTGAAACGATATACAACCGCTTTTTTATTTTAAATTGCGGATTGAAATGATAAACATCCGTATCACTTGACCATAGGGTAGAAAATTTTATACAGGCACCGTGGTATATATATAAAATATATTTTGAAATGTTTTTGGTTTTGTAAAGCTATATATATATGGTTTATGGATATTGATTTAGTTATTTATATATATATATATATAGTAATTTTTAGGTTTTAAGCTTTGTATAAATTTGATTTGAAGTATAAAATAAAGTTTGATTTTCGAGATCAAATACGATTAAGAATGTATTTAAAATTTAATTTCTGGAGTTTTAATGACTTAAAAGAGAACAAGATTGGAAGATGAATATTAAGTTAAATTGAAATTTAATGAAAAGTTAGAATTTTAAAAGAATATGATTTTTATAACTTGATTTTTGTGTAGAGTGATTTAAATGAATATCAGGTTGGTTTAAATGTATATATAATAAATTAAAAGATTTTCCAGTCATGTGAAGTTAAAGGTTTCTTAAATTATATTGAATTCATTAAGTAAAGATTTCAAGTTTAAAAAAAAATAAGTAATTGAATTTAATATATATGGATTTGTCAAATGAGTTGTTTTTGAAATGGTGAAAATATTTAAAGCTTTGAAACATAAAAATTGAAATGGTATTTGGTAGTTTAAATCGATATTTGAAATTGATTTGTGAAATCTAAAGAAGCTATTTTGTTTTATAAAAGTAATTTAATATTTAACCATTTAAGAAATGGAAACTTGTTTCAAAGTTATGATTTTCAAGGTAGTATAATTTGAAAATATTATATTCAAGAGTTTTGATTTCTAAATATTTTTCTTTGAAAACCCTATGATTTTGGAAAATAATATATTGGAAAATAAAGATGATATCATATTGTTTTAGGTTTTAAAAGGAAATAATATCATGTTTATATGGTTTTGAAATGGATATTTTATTCGGGTTTTAAAAGCATAAATTATTTTAAATGACCGCGGTGTTATAATAACGTTTGGTTGTTGAAGAGACCGGGATCGGAAGTTGTCATACTCTCCGCCAACTTCGAAAACCACTTTAACAACCGTGTACGCGGTGGAGATTCCAGAATGAAGTAGGTTGGTGGCGGCGTTTCCTTTGAGGTAAATACGTGGACCCAACTCCCGTGAGTTGGCATAAGGTGGCTAAAACAGGAGCGATTCTCGGGCCAATGAGGTCATTGCTCTGATCGGACACTCCTCTTCGATACTATACTTTGACTTTGGATTGATTCGGTGGCCACCTTTATTTTTGATTTTGGGGGAGTTTGTTCGAGGTGGGCGGCAGCTGCACGCTGCGCATTTCCACCAGCCCGGATAGCAATTGGTATATCTACCCTGGCGTTGCCTAGTTGTGCCGTGTCACCTACCCTATCGAGCCTTATACGAGTTTGGATTTTTCCCGTAGCCCGTGTGGTATCCTCTGGTGGCTTCCCGATCAGCAAGGACTATTATATTGGATGGACTACTGGGACTATTACGTGTTAAGGTGGAAAATGTAAAGCCTTAATGCTATTTAAAAGTAAGTTTATTTTACTATTAGACACTATTATAATAGCGCAATATACTACATAGTAAATAGTTTAACGGATCCTTAGGAGATGTAAATCCCGAGCATCTCTTGAGTTACTGCACTCATATTTATTTCTGCTAATTTAACTTACATAAGATCTTTAGTTCTGACTCGAGTGTTTTTGTCTTTTCAAATTCGCTTGGGTCAGTCCGAGCGTTTCAGGATTTGAAGACTTTATTTTTGGAGGACGAAGACAAAGATTTCATCATCATCATCATTATTATTATATTATATGGTTCCACTACACACTGTGTTCCGCTGCATCGATATTTATTGGTATGTGAACTCTGATATTTATTGTGTAAAGAAGAATCAAATGTCTTGTAAACAGTTTTTGTGAACTGTATATTTATTATTATATTTTATCCTTCCGCTGTGAGATTCTGTTTAGTTTTTTTCCTTCTCTGTTTTTCTTATTTACCCCATAACAATCCGCCATTCCGTATGGTTTGAATTGGCACGTGTGTCTATTTAAATCGTGTGAAAAGGCGGGATGTTACAGTTGGTATCAGGGCTTTGGTTTAGCGATAAACCTTAGCTTTGTGGGGTTTGACTCTTTACTAATAGGGTAGTAATACCCTATGGGAGTCGCTGAGTGTATATATATGAGAGAGCGTATTTGTTAGTGTTATAAAAGGTTTTAATATTGTGTTAATTTGTTCCGTTTGGTATTTATAAATTCTGGTTGGTGCATGGGACGCTGTGACATCAATAGGAATTTCTAAACACTTAATAGGACAGACCGACATAATACTTGTTTTTAATATAGGTGAATGAAATAATTTTGCCTATTATATTATCTATATATAAAATAAAATTTTCAAATGATATCTATAATTGGTTGCAATATATTGGTTGTTAGGAATAAAATTTATAAATAATAGGTAAATAAGATTAAAAATAAATAAATGTAATTTGGGAATTTAGAACTTAAGTTCCGGGGTTTTTGAAAACTTCTTTCAGATGATTTGGAATATAATAATATTGTTATAAGTATGTTCTGATATAAATATTTAATATAATTTAAAATAAATTGTTTTAAGAAGATTTTTGGAGAAAATAAGTTTTTTACTTTCCTCTCTGTCGCTGGAAAATAATTTCGGTGATGAGTGCACGCATCATCGACATTCATTTTCGAGTTTCAAAGTGGGAAGGCCATTGTAGTAATTTACTGCAGAATCGTTAAGAAATTTTGTCATTTTAATTATAATTGGATATATATGTTAAGTGTAGATATCTATCTATTATTTTAAATGATTTAAAATTAAACCCGGTATTTGGTTCTTAGGTTCCAATTAATTAATAGGACAATTAAGTGTAGCAAATTTGAACCTTTACGTAAAGTAAAAATGGTATTAAATGAAATTGGAAATTTGTAACCTATGAAATAAAGATTACTATTATTGAACTTTAATTTAATTTAATGAAATAGAACAAACTTGTATAACTTTCAATTATACTCTTAAATAACATATATAACTTACCAAATATTAAAAGTTGAAATGTTTAATAGGAAATGTAATGAAAATTGTACAAGTAAAGGTAGGTAATGAAGTATTCAATGAAATTGCTGTTAAATGAGAATTTAATGTTATAAACTTAAGTTATAATTGAAATTTTACCAAGTAATATAATTAAAGGTAAGTATGGTAAATAAACGATTATAAACTTAAGTAATTAAAGTGAAAATAAATGAATGTAATATAATAAAGAGAAATTGTAAATTTAAGAAATAGGGTAGAGTTATTTTTGAATATAATTGAAAGAAATAAAATGGAAATAAAATTGAATGAAATAAATGAAAAGAATCAAACAACTAATGTATGAAATAAAATTTATAATAAGTTAATTTGATTTGTTGATTGAAATTGTTGTTTGTCGTGGTTTGGAGTTGTTGGGTAAGGGAACTTTAATCTTGTTGGGATGGATGAATAATCCATTGTGTTTAATCTAAGACTGTTAAGTAAATGATGCACTTGATGGTTTATTCTTCATTCCGTATAACTTAAAAGTTTTGAACCCGAACAACTATTTATTTGTTTGATTGAATGGTTGTTTGTATTGTTGTATATGTTGTTTGTTGAAATTGTTGGTTGTTGTATTGATTTGTTGATAGTGATTGAAACCACTTAAATATTTCACTTTATATAAATTGTTAACCCTTTGGATTTTATAAGTGAAATACAGGTTATGGAAGCAATTGCTACAGCTTTTGGTTCCATAAAATAAGCGTAAATTGCCCGACAAATAGGTACGTTTCAAATTTCGGTTTATAGCGCTATTTTATATATTTTCCCGTGTAGGGATATATATTATTTTGGAAAGTATTTGTGTATATTGTTATATTTATATTATATTTTCTCCCGAGCCCTCCGTACAAAGGAGACTCTGCCAAAATTTCCCATAAAACTTTAGACTTAGAATATTTTGAAAATGTTTTCCGAACTTTAGTAATTTAAGTATAAAAAGATATAATGATTATAAAACGGGTATATTTTATTTAAGGAATTAAATTTAGTAAATTATTGGTTATAAGTTAAATATTTTGAATAAGATGTAGTGTTATTTAATTCTTCTTTTCCTTTTTTTCCTTTTCGGGGACGAAAAGTTTTGAGTGGGGGAGAGTGTAACGACCCGTGTGAATTCGATATTTAAAATGAATTAAATTAATAGGATTTTTAATTTAAATTTAGAAAGGAATGAAAATCTTATTTATTTATATAAAAGAGAATGTTAAAATTTGATGTATCAAGGGTAATTAAAATGTACAAATTAAATTATTTATTGCAATTAATTGCAATGGGATATAAGGTTAGAAATAAGTAAATAAAGGCAAGGATTGAATTCATTAATGAAAATAATTTTTTTTAGTACAATCCTTTTTATTTATTATTGGAAGGTGAAAATTTGAAAATAGATTTAAATTGTATGTAGATAATAAATTGCAATAATTAACGTTAGTAATAAATGGAATATCAAACTATTCATAAAGTGAATATAAGTAGATGTAACAAATGAATAGGAAATGCTAGTTATTCATAAAGTGAAGAAATGGAACCTAGATGGAATAAGAAATTGGATTTAGAATCTTAATTTGTAGATGTGCATATATTTATAAATGGATTATAAAAGGGTAAAATAACCATATACAAGTATATTAAAGGTTGTAATAGTAGGTTACTAGTAAATTCACTTATTTACCTATAAAGATAATTAGGTGTGCCTTAATTGTAATTAATAAAATAACGAAAGGAGTAAATGTATTTATTTAGAGAATTAATTTCAATTGGATAAGGATTTTAGTAATAAGGTTAATGCGAGGTAAGTAATGCTGAATTTAGGTTAATAGTAATAAATTAAAAATTTGTAGCATATATCATAATTTACCTGCTTCCTTGTTAATGGAATTAGAATGTGTAATAAGTAATAATCAGATAAAGGAATGTTACCCTAATGGAAAAGGAAATAATTAAGTGTTGAGTAAATTATAGGATTGTATTTATTATAAGCGTTATTCTAATAATAATGGTTAATTGTGGAATTAATATGGGGAGTATATAAAGAAATAACTAGGAAAGTATACGTTATAAGTTAATTATAACCTAAATTTATGTGCAAGGTTGAAATTGGATCTAATTGGAAACTTATTTAATAAATTGGATTCAAGCGTAATAGAAAGATTATTTTAAGAAAATATTAAGTACTATAATTAGTAGAATGATTTACATTTAAGATTTGAGATAGAGATTTGTCCAAGGAATTATAAAGTTAAGTAAATCAAGGTGATAGAAAAATTTTGAATTATAGAATGTGAATTTGAATAGTGAGTCAATTGGTTACTTTATAATAGTAGGACTTATTGAGATAAATGAAATCAAATTTTTATTTATTACGTTAAATTAAGAATTACGTTGAAATAGGATATTTGTGTGATAATTTTTAATCCAAAGGGTAAACCCTTATATTTAAGATTAATGAAAGGAATAAATATAGGTTGATTCAATAAAAAAAAGGAAGTTTTGGAAATTTATCAACAATTTTGGATTTTATGGAATTGAATATTTATATTGTTTTAATCTTTAATAAATTGACATATAAAATTTGTTAAATCATTTTAAATATTGAGAAAATAGTACTAAATCGATTGCAATAGATATGAATAAATTTTTACGTTAATGTTAATATAAAGTACTTTTTGAAGATAACGTCAAATTCATTTATGGAGATTTAGTTAAATGGGAACTTTGATTTTGAGAAATAAAAGCGTATTAATGTGACTAAAGGTTAGAGTACGATTGTTGTATGCTGCCTATTTTGGTAGCTTGTTAATTTACAATTTTGAAATCAGTTACAATAATTTTTAATTGAGTATTGCGTTAATGTTAATTAAAGTAGTATTTGTAACAATGTTAAGACTTTCGTTTTGGATAGTTTGTTGTAATATAAGACTTGGAAATAAAGTTGTTAACGTATTGGAAAACAATTACATTTGGTGAAATTAAATGTTGAAATATTACATAGATAAGAATTTAGATGAAATGGATTAATTTATGAAATAAAATGGTAAGTAATTATAATATTGTTATTAATAATAGACGTTACTTTAAGGATAATTAATTTAGTAATGTAAGGTGCAAATGTAAATTAATAGGGAAATGTAAAATTTAGTTAAGGTAGTAATTTATGAATTGGGAATAAAATTCAAATGTTATATTAGGCTGTAAATCAATTTGGGAATAAATTTTTATTTAATTAGGGTAAATTGATATATACTAATGTTAAATATATACATAAGATGATGATTGATTTAATAAAGAGAATTAAATACGAATGGTATAAAATTTCATTTGAAATAAGATTTTATAATTTATTGAATTTACTTTAATTAAAGGTAAACACTAAATTTTTTGCAATAAATCTTTATTTGATATGGAGGCTTGGTTAATAAATTTGAAGCTAATTGCAATCAGAAATGATAGGAATGGTAAGTTGACCATTTATTCATAATAAGATCTAAAAATCAAATAAATGGATTATTGGAATTTAAATTTGACAAATTGTGAATTCATTTAAATTCGGATCCATCTGTCTATTCCAACTTCATCTATAAATACCCCGCTAAAGATTAGCCTCCGCCTATTCTCATTTGTCTGCGCGTAAAATTTCATCAGCTCCTTCTCCTCCTCAATGGCAGACAAACAAATCTTAGATCCAAATAAAAATTCCAAACCAAATCAAAAGCTAAAATTCAAACTTCTCAGAAAAATCTGGAAGCAAAACGCATGAGGGAGAGAGAGAAAGAAAAGGGGATGACGTGGAGCTTGAAGGTGTTCTTTTATTTCTATTCTTTTTTTTTTGAAATTTCAATCACCATTAATGCGTATAACTTTCTCCTACGAACTCCGTTTCACGCGAGATTTTTTTTGTTAGGATCATAATAAAATTCCAGATCTTTTGACACTGGTTTGGACAGATTTGGAGACCGTCGAATTTTTGGGTTTAAATCGGATTTAAATTCGATTTAAATTCAAAAGGTGAGTGTTTTAACCCACTCACAACTTCTAAAATATCTTATGTTTGTTAATTTGACTTTAGATATGAGTAGAGATTTATTTATGACTTTTTGGCATGTTTTATTCATTATCTCTGTTAAATCGCATTTATTTAATATAACTGTTAATTAATTTATTACATATAAATTTGACAGTTAGAATTTATTTATTTGCATATTAACTGCCGGTCATAGTTATGTTAAATTTTTATTTCATATTAATTGCCAGTTAAATTTACGTTTATTTTTGCATATAAACTGCCAATTAACAGTTATTAAATTTATTTTGAGTATAAACTGGTAATTGATACCATTATTTATCACCTGTTATATATTGATGATTGTTTGAAATTGGATGATGACTGTGATAAATGGATGAATGGATGATTAATTTTATTTATTGCAAGTAGCTATGCATTTCATTTCATTCGGGATTGTGGTTTGAAACGATATACAACCACATTTTTATTTTAAATTGCGGATTGAAATGATAAACATCCGTATAACTTGACCATAGGGTAGAAAATTTTATACAGGCACCGTGGTATATATATAAAATATATTTTGAAATGTTTTTGGTTTTGTAAAGCTATATATATATGGTTTATGGATATTGATTTAGTTATTTATATATATATATAGTAATTTTTAGGTTTTAAGCTTTGTATAAATTTGATTTGAAGTATAAAATAAAGTTTGATTTTCGAGATCAAATACGATTAAGAATTTATTTAAAATTTAATTTCTGGAGTTTTAATGACTTAACAGAGAACAAGATTGGAAGATGAATATTAAGTTAAATTGAAATTTAATGAAAAGTTAGAATTTTAAAAGAATATGATTTTTATAACTTGATTTTTGTGTAGAGTGATTTAAATGAATATCAGGTTGGTTTAAATGAATATATAATAAATTAAAAGATTTTCCAGTCATGTGAAGCTAAAGGTTTCTTAAATTATATTGAATTCATTAAGTAAAGATTTCAAGTTTAAAAAAAAAATAAGTAATTGAATTTAATATATATGGATTTGTCAAATGAGTTGTTTTTGAAATGGTGAAAATATTTAAAGCTTTGAAACATAAAAATTGAAATGGTATTTGGTAGTTTAAATCGATATATGAAATTGATTTTGTGAAATCTAAAGAAGCTATTTTGTTTTATAAAAGTAATTTAATATTTAACCATTTAAGAAATGGAAACTTGTTTCAAAGTTATGATTTTCAAGGTAGTATAATTTGAAAATATTATATTCAAGAGTTTTGATTTCTAAATATTTTTCTTTGAAAACCCTATGATTTTGGAAAAGAATATATTAGAAAATAAAGATGATATCATATTGTTTTGGGTTTTAAAAGGAAAAAATATCATGTTTATATGGTTTTGAAATGGATATTTTATTCAGGTTTTAAAAGCATAAATTATTTTAAATGACCGCGGTGTTATAATAACGTTTGGTTGTTGAAGAGACTGGGATCGGAAGTTGTCATGCTCTCTGCCAACTTCGAAAACCACTTTAACAACCGTGTACGCGGTGGAGATTCCAGAATGAAGTAGGTTGGTGGCGGCGTTTCCTTTGAGGTAAATACGTGGACCCAACTCCCGTGAGTTGGCATAAGGTGGCTAAAACAGGAGCGATTCTCGGGCCAATGAGGTCATTCCTCTGATCGGACACTCCTCTTCGATACTATACTTTGACTTTGGATTGATTCGGTGGCCACCTTTATTTTTAATTTTGGAGGAGTTTGTTCGAGGTGGGCGGCAGCTGCACGCTGCGCATTTCCACCAGCCCGGATAGCAATTGGTATATCTACCCTGGCATTGCCTAGTTGTGCCGTGTCACCTACCCTATCGAGCCTTATACGAGTTTGGATTTTTCCCGTAGCCCGTGTGGTATCCTCTGGTGGCTTCCGGATCAGGAGGGACTATGATATTAGATGGACTACTAGGACTATTACGTGTTAAGTTGGAAAATGTAAAGCCTTAATGCGATTTAAAAGTAAGTTTATTTTACAATTAGACACTATTATAATAGCGCAATATACTACATAGTAAATAGTTTAACGGATCCTTAGGAGATGTAAATCCCGAGCATCTCTTGAGTTACTGCACTCATATTTATTTCTGCTAATTTAACTTACATAAGATCTTTAGTTCTGACTCGAGTTTTTTTGTCTTTTCAAATTCGCTTGGGTCAGTCCGAGCGTTTCAGGATTTGAAGACTTTATTTTTGGAGGACGAAGACAAAGGTTTCATCATCATCATCATCATTATTATATTATATGGTTCCACTACACACTGTGTTCCGCTGCATTGATATTTATTGGTATGTGAACTCTGATATTTATTGTGTAAAGAAAAATCAAATGTCTTGTAAACAGTTTTTGTGAACTGTATATTTATTATTATATTTTATCCTTCCGCTGTGAGATTCTGTTTAGTTTTTTTCCTTCTCTGTTTTTCTTATTTACCCCATAACAATCCGCCATTCCGTATGGTTTGAATTGGCACGTGTGTCGATTTAAATCGTGTGAAAAGGCGGGATGTTACAGGCTTTGTGCCTAGCTTTGTGGACGAGACATTGTCAGACCTCACTCCTCGGAAATGGTCAAAACAGGAATATGCGGCAAGGTTATGAGGGTCGCACCCTTTAGGGTATTTCATTTCCTTTCTGGAAAGGATGGTATCATGGTATGGACCCCAGATACTTACTCATGTTGACATTATATATTTATTACTGTGTGATGTTGGTTATCGAGCGCTCGGATAAAGGTCCAAAGGGACCGGGGAATGGCATAGTCGTGTAGTAGTTACCTAGTGACAAAGGTAACCCGGCCTTGTGTTGGCAGAGAGCTGGTTAAGTTCTCGGGACGTCCCGCCAGAGGCGATCCCATGTGGCAGTAGGAAGTTCCTTAGCCTGACCATTTGTTGGAAATCCAAATAAAACAATACGATCCTTGTACGGTTTTAGATGTATAACCTGCCATGGAATGTGGCGGTAACCTGCTATTGAACATGGTAGCTATAGTAGGCATAAGTGCGGAATGCCTATGCTGGCTACGATTTATATCTTTACTTTTGAAATCTTTTTCTACACCATGCACTAGTATTAATATCAAATGTTTATTTTTAATGCGTATCAAGCATCTTTGACTATCATAAGAAGAAATCTCCTCCAATTCTATGTTTGCATTGTGTGTGTGGTGGGAGGTCTTATGGTAGTCTCATTTTCTAAAAAGCATCGCGAATCTATTTTAAAATTATCCTGTACTTTGTTTATTTTTAAAGATAAAATGTTTTAGTTCTCACACCAGTCCCATGACTGACTCGGAGTTTATTGTTTCCTTCTAAACTCTGGGTGCCCACCAATTTCCACACGGGCATTCAAGAGTCAGGTTTATCAGGATACTTTGGAATTCAGGAGTTGCTGGAGGCAAGCTGGAGAGCATGGCGTATTCACTAGTATATAGTATTTCTTTTCCGCTGTTTGTTGTTGTACACTCTGATGATGTAATGTAAAGTGATGTAATGTAATAACTGAGATAGTTCTTTGTTTTAAAGATTATTCATTTATCTATTATATGTTGTTCCGCTGCGACTGTGAGATTCTGATATTGTTTCTGTTGCTTTTCTTTCTTCTTCTATCTTTTTCTTCTACCTCTTCTTCTTTAACCCTAACAATTCGGTTTTTCGGCATTCGATTATGCGGCATTTGATATAGTGGACGTAAGAATGCCGACCTTCGGATCCTGGTAAAATCGTAATGTCACGGCAATGATCTTTCACAATTGAGAGGGCGCATTACTGAGACAATCGTCATACACCTTCGATACTTATAACCAAATAATGCACTACTGGAGCATCCAGTCGATGTAGGATGATTGTCAGAGGAAAGAAAAAAAGTAAGGAAGACAAATAGAAGAGAAGAGAAATAGAAGAGAAGAGAATTGAAGAGAAGAGTAAGAAAACATCAAACCGTCACATAACCTGTCATATATTTCACAACACACGAAATTAAATATAATAATCATCATAGAAATAAAATAATCAAGACAACAATAACTACATAAACTACAGAATCAGAGTACAAAGGCTTATACATTTATACAAAAGAGTAACAGAGTGTATACAATTTATAAATAAACTCAACTGGTAAATTGTCTCTAATAATAGTAGGTCAAACACTATCAAGGCTCTAATGTGTCACGCAGCGGAATATGCAATAATAAGCCCAAAATATAAATATGATAAAACATCACCTCCTATTAGTCCATCTGCAAAACTCCATGTTCCGTTTACACCTACTTTCTAGTCTACCTATTTAAGAGTACCCAAGGTAATAAGATGAAAAACATAAAACCTCGAGTCAGACAACTGGTGAGAGTAATAAAAAATCTCAAAGTACTATAAAAGTCATTATAATATATGGACCAAAGGGTATGAAGAATCATACCTGACCTTCCTCTACATCTAAAGAGTTAGCAAATAACATATATGATATATGCTACTCTATTATAGTCATCATTGGTGTACTATGCGCCAAAGAACCAATGGTGTAACAACCCATATTTTGATAATTAAAAATATTAAATGTAATAAGGTTTTGGGCTTTAATATTATCAGAAATTAAAATTTATGATTTATTAAATTGAATCTTATTAGATTAGAAATTTTGACTTTAATATAAATCTTAATACAACTAATTTTAATGAGATAAAACATATAATTTGCTAATATTAATTTAATATAATTGACTACTATACTATGTTAACGTAATTTCAATCAATTTAAATAATAAAGGTTAATCAGGATAGAATAAATGATGTATAAATTGATGTAATCTTATGTTATTAATTGCAATTGGTTTTAATAGGGAGTATGAAATCAATTATTTTGTACGTAAATTTATTAACCTTTGTTTGTAAACAATATGTTAATAGATATGGAAAATTAACATATAACCATTGTTTTATTTATTTTCTTATCATTAAATCTGTTAGAAATTTATTTCGTAATTAATGGAGAATTAATGTAATTGAAATATTACAATTGATATAAGAAGAAACATTAACTGTTGAGTGGTAAGTGTAAAACTTATGTTAATCAATTGTATAAGGGAATAGTTGATTTGATAATAAGAATGTAAATCAAAATAAAAGTATTTGTTTGGAATTTAAATATATAATGAACAGGTTTTATTATAGTTGTAATTAAATGTTGGAATTAAATTAGCATATAGATATTGTGTTTAACATAAAAAATTGGATTTTAAAGGAAACAATTGGATTGATTATCTTCCCTATATTTGGGTATGTTTTGAGATTTAATCATTGTAATTAATAGTAATTATATCTTTCCATTAAGAAGAGATAGAAGTAAATGGTAATTAATTAATGATATGTGCAACATATATTTTGTGTTAAAAATATAATGAGAATTTCATTGAGAAATAATACTTTCAAATTGTGAGCACTTAAATTTGTTACAAATATAATGATAACATGAAATTAACTGATAAAGAAATGGTGTGATTGTACGAAGTATTATTTTTATGACTCTTTAATGGGATAATCTTTAAATATAAGTTGGTTTTAAAGGGGGAGGTGTTAATTGTAAATTAATGTGTAACAAAAAAGAAACATGTTTCAATAAAAATAAAAGAAAAGGATGGTTTCTTGAAAAGAAATTCTTATCAAATAAAGCGAATATTTCATCTATGAATGTTAATTTAATTTCATTAAAACAAAGAATTGAATTTTGTTGTATGTTTCTAGTTGGAATATTTGATTTAATTAAATATTCAAATTTGATTTGAATTTGGTTTATAAATAATAACAATAATAAAATGGTAAGGAAACAACTTGAAGGTTTGGTTAAATTTTTTATTTGGAATAGTTAGCATATTAACATAGGAGATTTATTCCGTTTCAAATTTGACTTTGGGGTCTCAGTTCATCTTTTAATGTGTGGGTGGCGGTCCTCATTACGTTAATTGTAGTGTTTAATTTTATTTATTGTTTACTAAATAAAAATACATATATATGGGTAAATTTGAGCATACTAGGGTTAATAAAATATGTTAAAATGAATTGTTTTTTTAGTATATTAGATTTGTGATTTCTATGTACGGACTACATTCTCAAATTTAAATTGTCGCTTTCATTTATTTTATTTTATTACTACTTTCTTTCATTAAATACATGCCTCTTTTGGTCTTCCAGTAAGTTTTATTTATTTACACGCAAGCCTTGCCTTGAAATTTTTCATGTGTGTTGATGAAATTAATTGAGGTAGCACATGTTTTAAAATTTTATACCAAAAGATTTGCTTACCATTTAAACATTTCTTATCAAATTCCAACGTGTTTCTTTTATCTTTTGTTCATTACCTGCATGTTAGGCTCTTTTTATTTTGCAAATTTACATCTTCTTATATCTTTCCCTTTCATATTCCAATTTCCAAACGTGCTTTTCCCTTTCCTATTTCATAAATCTCTTCCTCTAACTTTCCATTTTCAAAACTTGCTTCTATTATTTCTTTTGTCTAAAGTTTTCTTTCTCTTCTAAAAAGAAACTAACAAATGTGAGCAACTTATTTTCATGAAGCCAATCTTTTCCATTTGTTTACAAATCCATTTCCCGAAGCCTCCTTCCTCCATGTGTGAGCCATCATGTCCTTTTTATGTTGATTCTCCAAAATTTAGAGAAATAAGCAGGATTCAAAATTCTTAATGTAAGTAACTAACATGTTTTATTTTATTATTAAAATGTGTGTACATGGTTTTCTATTTCATTTCCAATATATTCTTATAACTTGAATATCTTCCACATATGAACCCCGATTTATGCGCGGTTTCTTCCTTTAGGTTCGTATCAAAATTCCGGACAATATGAAACTAGTATGGTTGCATTTGAAGACCATTAAATTTTTTGGCTTTTATTGGATTTTCAATTGGCTATAAATCAAAGGTGAGTGATTAAACCCACTCACTCAATACTAAAAATTCCATTGCAAGTTAAATAAAATATATGATGTGATATATAAATATTTTATTGCGGTTTGTTAATTTAAGTTGACATTTGAATTGATATTGAATCTTAATTAACGTTTAATTTTATATTAGAATTTAATTGATAGTTAAACCTTGATATTGATAACTATTATATGTTGAAATATATTGGTTGATTTGGATGTTGTTGAAATAGATGCTTATTGATTGATATGTTGGATGTATGGATGTTATTTATTTTAATATGTCCTTGTTATCACTTTGTATATTATTGACATCATTTAAATGGTCCTCTGAATCAATTTAGAACTGGATAATTAAGAAATTTAAATTATAGGTTGAAATGATATATACTCATACAATTTCTTGAATTTGGATTATTTATTGGAACTGATTTATTTAAAAAGTTTAAGTTTTTAATTTAAACTTCGGATTTATTTAAATAAAGTGGTTATAATTAGTATTTCGAATTATTTGAAATCTCATAAGTTATGGCACTCAGGTTGTATACTTGAAAGGAGATGAAAAATCCCGTAACATCTCTGAAGCCATTGCATATATATTTTTATTTGAGACTGATTTGACTTACATAGGAATTTTTAGTTCTGACTCGAGCGTATTATTTTTCATTATGCTCGGGTCAGCCCAAGTTTTTCAGCATTGAAGACTATTTTCTGGTCGAGGAAGATGAAGATTCAGCATATTATTGCTATTTATTATTCCACTACATTCTATTTTTCACTGCATTATTTGTTTATTTATGATATATGCATAACTTTGATTTGAATATGTAAATGTGTAATCAAATGTTATTTGTAAAACAGCTTCATGAACTGTTTATTTGATTATTATATTTTGTCGTTCTGCTGCGAGATGCTGTATTTTGTTTTTTTCTTTCCTTTTTCTTTTTTTTCTCATTTACCCCATTAACAATCCTTCCTTTTGAATGGTTTGATTCTGACATGTGTGGTTTATGTCGATTTGAACCATCCAAAAAGGCGGGTCGTTACAAATGGGTCTCTGGGTATCTACATCAAAGATAACTACATCATGTGATGTCCCTAAAGTGATAAATAACCAAAGCAAACATTGCATCCATCATCCATCCTCACATCACTCACTCAGTGCATTGGATATATGATACTCGTATGACCCCGTCAAAGACTACTCAATGACCCAGTTTCTCAGTACTCGAATCCATGTCACTCAGTAGGCTAAAGAACTAGACTACCTATCAGATAGTTTAGGGTAAGACAGGTTATAATGTTAACAAACTCTGTCACCTCATCACTAGCGTCAATGGACTCTAGTGCCATACACTACCCATGTCCTGCCATTAATGAACTCTGGTGTATGGGTAGATCAGGTCCTAACGTCAACGAACTCTAATCACAACCTTATATACCCTTGCATTGTGAGTACACTTCGAAACTTTTGAGTATCATCGATCCATTTACAGATTCATCTATAGTAGAGCTCATCCTTGGTCTTGTTCTTTGGATCATCACACAACTCCAAATCGTTGAGTTGCTAAACTCAGGACAACTCTCGACAATCCTCATTAGTCATAGAACATCGTCATTTGACCCAAGACATTCTCATATAATCCCTTAGGTCCAACTCGAAGACCTAAGCTCTAAGTCTCGAAGTGTAGCTATCCCATCCTTGAAGCCACACTTCTCATCATGAAGTTGTCATCGTGGAATCATGAATTCATCGTATCAAAGTGTCGCATCCTTTCTTTGACTAAAAAACTTCTCCCAGATGATTCATAGCATCAAGTCAAATGTCGAATGAACGAATGAACCATCACATCATGTTCTTTGAATCCTCTCTGTCATCCACATCAAAGTTAGTTAAATCGGCCATCATCAATAATGGTAGTAATCAACCACTCCAGAGTAGTCGATAACGACCACTTTTGTCGTGTACTTAACCAAAATGGCTAGGTACAAATCAAATGAAAAAATCTGGCATCTATTCTAAATTTTGAAGCACATATCCAAGTCCACCATCCTTCATCTTCAGATCAATCGGTACGCATCCCAATTCTCTTTCACATACTTATCCCATCCATTCGATTTTTCATCATTTGCACTCAATCGGTATGCATGAAACTCTACATCATTTGAGTTCTCATAATGTGTGCATTCGATCGATATTCACTGAACTCTATCTAATGGGATTTTCCTAACACTATATCGCCTATGATTGGTGTTTTTAACCAAACCATGCAAACATGCATACATGTAACCAACAAGCATAAAAACATCAAAAATAGCCTATGCACATCTATAATAACACACATACAATACATCTAAACTGACTAATGTGAGAATGATACCAAAAATACTTAGGAAATTTGGTGAATATATATTAATTCTGTGAGACCATGCCTCTAAATACGGAATAGGTTTTTCCCTCACAAGAACCATACCCATAGATGAAAGAATGGAAACAAGTTGGAATAAAACTGGACTTGAAAGAATGGAAACAAGTAATTAAACATTGAAAACAGCTCCAAGCATTTCTCGATGCAATTAAGAAAATGATTCAAAGATTTGAATCAAATAAGGAAAAGAATTTTTCTAACAATTGCTAGGAGGGTGCACCCCCTTATCAAAAGTATACCTTTGGAATATACTTAAGAACCATGATAGCTCTCGGAAACTTCCAAGCCAGACCCTGCCAACCTTACCAAGAACTTGAGAATTTTAGATCTCCACATGCATGCAACTGAAAAAAAAATTAAGAGTAGATGTGAAAATATCCTAATGATAGCAACCCCATATAGCTTGGCCCCCACTTGCCCTTTTTTTATTCATTTCTGGCAAAGGATATCAAATCGATAGTAGATGAATTAACTATCAGAATCAAAATAGTACTACTCTGGGGAAACAATGAAGTCAGACAAGATAAGGCAGTATTGCTTTTTACTTGACTCGGCAACATTCTTAACCTTAAGAATAGCAAGGGTTTTAATGCCCTAAATGAGCAACAAATCATCTTGAATTAACAAACACAAAGAAGTTAGCAAAATTGATAGTCAATATTCAACTATCGGGAAAAACGAAATGATCTCATATGAAAATTAAATCTCTTAAAAATTTTGATACATAGTTGTGCTTGATTGTAACATCACAAATATTTGTAAAAACACTTTAAAAACAAACTCTTTGAAATATTCCTTTTAAAGAGAATTATATTTCTATGTGTATTAAAAAGAAGGGTCAAAAACAAATGTCACTAAAACGTAAACATAAAACAATTTATGCTTGGCTTTATTTTTAAACATTCCTTTTAAATAATTTCTTATTTATAAACTATCATTTATAACTTTTACAACAACATTAATTAACCCAAAAGATAATAAATCAATTTAAAATATCTTTATAAATTTAAAACGATGTTAATCATCTCGAAAGATAACTGACATGACTCTTTTATAAATTTCAGACCGCGTTAGTTATCCTGAAAGAAATTAATCAAATTCATAATCTTTTCATGGCTTTAAAACAACATTAATTATCTGAAAGATTAATCAAATTTATGATCTATTTTTAAATTTAAAACAACATTAACTATCCTAAAATATAATTAATTAAATTTATAATCTTTTTAGAGATTTAAACAACATTAATTATCCCAATGGAAGATGAATCAAATATATAATCTGTATATAAATTTTAAAAAACGTTAATTATCCCAAAAGATAATTAATCAAATTATAACTTCTTTTATAAATTTAAACCAACGCTTATTCTTTATTTCAAAATCCTCAAAAATACTTAAAATTATGGTTTAAAAACTTTCAATATACAAAAATGCAACCAAAAATTTACTTTGTAAAAATACAAGAACAAGTTTAGCACATAAAAAGGTTCAAGGGGATGATATTTCATACAATATGTCATAAATATTTCAACCAAACATCACTATGAGAAACATAAGAATATAATTAAGATGCATATAACAAAAAATTAATAATGGCGAGAAAACCCTTAGGGTTTCTCTACAAAAGTCCCCTACAAAATAATAGTTATGTATGTTATATGCCTTTCAAGCAGAAATTTAAATCCAAACAAACCATGAAACAATAATAAAAAACATATTATTATCAACAATTAGAAATCAGTAGCTAACATATCATTTATTTATTAAGCATACATTAATTAACTTCAAAAATAATATATTCACTTTGCAAGCACAGAACGGTGATTTATTCTACTCGATAAATGTTCAAAATAATCTATTCAATTTAATTATAGTGGATGGCGTTTTATTCTATTAAATAGATATTACAAGAGAAGTATAACTAATTCAATAACATTAAACATAATTAAATCAAATCAAATCATTATAGTTTTATCATTAATGTGTGCTTCATTGAAACTATCAATTGTTATCTAAGCATTCAACAATAATCTATAGCAACACGAATATCATATAGTCTATTTAAAGATGAGTAAAGTCACTAAAATTCTAGTTGATGCTTTTGCATTCCGGTTTGATCTAAAATCAAATAACGCTCGATTTTAGCTCGAAATTCCCCTAGTTCCAAATCCAACGAATCCAAATCAAATATGAAGATAACATTGATATGAGTCCAACACAACAAACCGCATCCGAAATCGACCTCGTCAGTGGAAGATGCGAGTAAATTACTAAACCCATGGTAATTAATTAAAATTAATTAACTTAAACTTAATTAAATTAATAATTAACCTTAATCCCATTTTAAATCCTTCTTCCATGATTTCCCACTCCAAATACTTATATGCAAATGGATAACCCATCTCCTGTTCGTACGCGCACGTGAGTTCTCCATTTCCAGACCACCGTTCCACAAACAGCCTTCACCGCTCGACAAAAAGCCTTCGCCATTCATCTCCACTATGCATCTACATCACAACCCCACATCTTAACAACGAACTTGACTCTGTCCCCCAATTACGACCTAACACGCTTCCTCCATGACCCAAAAAATGTCACAATTCCCAATTGACCATTGAAGTCCATCAAAATTCGGCCACGTGTGCTTCGGACGACGAGAAATCTGCTAGAACTAACATCGTCACCTATCTCTATCCAAACCAAAGCCAAACCTAAACCTTAGTTCACTGTCTAAATGTCAATCGTCACTAAATCGACACCACACTGAAATGCATATGGGTTCGAAGATCTTATCAACACGAACTAACCAGAACTAACTTTGCAACTTTTAGTGGAGTATAGCATTGGGTTTTGATTTCTATAGATGGGAGCCATTTTTGAGTTAACTAGAAATGAAATAGAAAAAAAGAAGAAGAAGAGGGAAAAGTGGAAAAAAGAAATGGAAAATGGGTTATGCGTTGGCTTTAATTGACTTTATAAACAAAATCATATTCTTTACTTCAACCATAAATTAAATAAAATTTTCAGGCAAAACCAAATTCTCAAGCCATCCATCACATCATGTGGAAAACTTTGAATGTTTTTGATTTGATTTAAAATGTTTTGAAAAGAAGATTCTGCAGTATTCTGCTACATAATATTCTGTTTACGTACGAACCGCAAAAGACAGAAATAAAAATATGAACATGCACCAAATGCGACGCGACCACAAATCTACATTAAAATACTCAATCTATGGAATTTCAGGAAAATATGATCATTTGCCATAAAATATGTCAAATGTAGTAAAAATATTTTCCATAACTAAAATTATTGGAAATCCTATAAATTTGTTTAAAAATATGTCGATAAAAATCAAGTTATTTTATCAACAATTAATTTTCTTGTTATTTATTCAAACTATTTATTATTGTAAATAAATTGACAGAATAAGTTCACCTTTATTATTTATTAATTAAAAGGAGTTAAATAAGGCTATAAAATCCATTTAATTAATATTTAATTCATAATTTAAATATTTAAATAATATCTATATTGAATATAAGTTATTAAACTTTGAAAACCAATTTCTTAAATATTTAAAATTAATTAAATATTCAAAATTTAAATGTTAAAATTCTGGGATGTTACACTCGTCCCTGAAAGCACATGGCTCCCAGACTACTCGTTCAAGTACTCGAGAGTTATCATGGCATAGACAAATAAAGACAAAATACAGGTCAGACATAATGCTTGGTGTAAGGGGAAGAATGCCAAAATATTGTATATCAGAATCATATACAAAATAGGGAACTACTAAAGTACAACTCGTCCTCTCTACAAACGTGGCTTAAGGATAACCTGGACTGACCATAACAAGTAAAGTAAACCCATTTCAAAAGTTTGGAATCATACCAGAATCTGCTCTTCTCTTGTAATCAATGAGTCGGCACAACCAATATAATGTGACTGAAACGTAAAAACATACCATAATAGAGGTAACCAAACGTACCATGTAGAAGTAATATAAACATTCCAACATAAGACTAACAAACAATGTTCAATAATAATAATCAACCAACCAAAGTAATCATGCATAATCATAATAAAAAGAGACACACAATGAATAAGTTAATACCCATCATTGCTGATGGATGGAGTCCGCTATAGATACCAATCGATTCAACTAACCCCATTAGAGCTTCTGAAATGTAAAACCAATACGGTGATATCACTGTGCTACTAACTTAACATCTCCGTACCTAAAACCAAAATTTGAATATCTATAACTGATACCCATCCTGAATTGCCGTTTAACAACTATAGCAACCGATCGAGAGCCACAACTATATTGTGGACTCCGCTGAAAACCATCACCTTAAAAGAAGTTGGCATATAGGTCTGATTACAGGATCAGCCTGTATAACGCAGTAATTGGTGACCTACTCTAGACTAGCGTCCCAGTCTCTCTCTGCCCCTACTCCGATACTGCATCTGCAGGTCGTGCGCCTCAATGGTACAATGAATTCACTTACTAGCATCATTTGGTTGTCTACATTGACATATTGGAAGCTTGTGTAATTACTAAACTACGAGTACGTCCATCACACATGTGTACACAATACTTCATATTGACATTCCCGTATGGATCGTGGCTAGTTCTATAACAACCCTGAATTTTGTGATTTATTTTAAATTGTTTATTTGATTATTTTATTTGAAATTTTGATTTAAGAATTTTATTTTTTTTACTAAAATGAATAAGTTATGTTATTTTAAATATAAATGTTGATTTTTATTTGAATTATAGTTTCAAACTTGTATAAATCGAATATTTTAATGAAAAGTGGATTTCTGGTCAAATTTTGACTTTTAAGTTTCAAATTTAAATATTTAAATTCTTAAATTTTATCTTTTATTATGAAAATAGATTTAATAACATGAACGTTGCTTTTTGTTTCATTGGAAACGGATTTAAATTGTGAAAGTTATGTATATTTCAATATTGAGTACAATTTGAGTTATTATGCAATTTTGTTATTTTAAATTTTGTAAATTATATTTTTCTTTGTCATATTTTATTTTAATATGTATTAATATGTTATTTTATGTATATTTTTGTCTTTTAATATTTTTAAAGTGAGGCAGGAATTTTTCTAGAGTTAGTAGTATTTTTCTTGTAATTTCCATGCCCTGTTTTCAATTTTTAAACATTTTCTTTAGTTCTTTTTCTATTTTTCTCCAATTTAATTATTTATTTTATTCAAGAAATGATCAATAAATTATTTTATTTCAAAGTTTTACTCCATAATATTTTTAAAATGAAGTGCATATTTTTCCAAGACTAGTAGTGATTTATTTGTAATTTCTGCACACTGTTTTGTATTTTTAAGTAATTTCTTTCATTCTTTTTATATTTTATTTAAAATTAATTTTTTATTTTCTTATATTTGCACTTGGTTTCGGTTTTTAAAAGTATTTGCTGATTTTTTTTAATTTGATCTTTAGAAAACGGAAATGCGTTTCATTTCTAGATGTTGCATTGTCCAAAAACGTTTCAAATGTCATAACAATCTCATTTATTCATTTTTGCTTCCCGTTTTCAGTTTCTAGCCGTGACTTTCATCCTATTTCTCACTCAAGAAACCATCATTTCATTTTATTCATGGCTTCAAACATTTTGGGTAATGTCTTCCTCTTATTTTCTTCATTTTCTTTCTATTTTCTTATGTATTTTTGCCTCGTTCTCTCCACTCTTTTGCTCGGCCTCCACTCAATAGCCATGGCCACCACCTCCTACACCTCTTCCCTATCATCATCACCACCTACTCCTCAGATCTGAACCATGGTCGAACCCACCATGATGCTAAAATCCAAAATAAATACAACCTATGCCTTGAAAACATGCTAGTTTGAGCCTTGTTGCTTCACCACCTCCTTTTACCACCACCACCACCTCTAGCCGCCACCGCCACCTCTGACCAGACCACCACATACCACTACAACATCTATCCATATCTAAACTTTAATGGCCAAGCCAAACCCCTACATGGTCGAGCCTTTTGTTGACCAAAAACCCACCTATTTTGCATAAGCCTCTTTATATTCATGCGTAGTAACTCCTCCACCACTTCAATACCTTGTAGCCATGACTTATAAGACCCAAACCTAAGTCCAAACCAGAGCCAAAACATCCCTTAGGCCGTGCAATCAAATGTAGCAAAAGACTGTGCATTCGTATCTCTTTTTATTTCAAAGTTATTTCAATTTAATGTTGTGTTGAAATGTTAATTTATTTGGTTTTGTTTTGGGTTGTAACACAAGTTCTAAGCTTGGATCTCTTCCTGCTTGAGCCTATTTTTGTGTCATCGTGCCTTCTGGAATCCTTTTGTGTCATTTGAGTTGATATCTCCAGCACAAAAATGTGAGTAAATCTCACCAGACTAATATGTACTTATATAACTGATAAACTGACACCATTTGAATCTGTAATTGTTTATCATCATGCTATATCTACTATATTATTATCATATGATGTTCACACCTGTTATTATACTTGTTATATCATATTTTATTGTTATTTCATGCTATTCTGTCATTTATATCAGTTATCACCATTGCAAGTTCCCTGTAGACTAGAATCACTATGGGTTGAAATGATACATACCCCAACGGACTTTAGAATAGTAAAAAATCATTATGGGCTGAAATGATAGGCCTGAATGGTTTTCATTTAATTTTTTTAACTTGGGATTGTGGGTTTGAAATGATAGAACCCGGTTTTTCTTTCTAAACTGCGGATTGAAATGATATATATCTGTATCACTTGACCTAGGCTAGAAAACTATATACAAACCCGTGGTTTATGTAATATTTTGGAAAATGTTTTAAAATACTTTAAAATTTAAAATTTATAATATTTTGATAATATTTTGATTTAAATTTAATTAAAAAATGATTTTGTAGAAATATTAGTGATCTTCTATAAGTTAAATAATGAATTAAGTAAACGGTAAAGTAGAATTTGAACTATAAGTAAATTTTGGAATTTATGTTTTGTTTTAAAAAGGAAATTATGTAAAGTAAGAAAAATATAATATTTTGATTTAAAAAATGTATTTTTAATGATTTTCTAAAAATAATAGTGATTTTTGAATAAGTTAAAATGTTAAACAAATGAATGTTTAAGTAAATTTTGAAATATAACTTAAATGTGAAAATTTAAATTTTGTTTTAAAAAGTGAAATTTTAAAATTGATGGAAATAAGTTAATTTTTTGTAAATTTAATCCTAATTGTTAAGTTAATAATTTAATTAAAGAAATGGAATTTAATACTTGAATTTAAATAAGAAATTATGTTAGAATTTGATTTTTTGATGAGATTTAACTTTATAAAAATCATAAAAATAAGAGTATTGAAATGATGATTTTAAAATGTGAAATTATATGATGTTTATAAGTTAAATGATTTAAATTAAAAATTAAATGTTGGTGAAATTTGTATTCATACCCTGAATTTGATTTAACAGCATTTTTGAAGTGTAACGAAAAGGATATTACAGCATTTTGTAAATGCTGTAGTTGTTTTAAATGAACTAAAAAGTTAATTTAAAATAAAGCCTATTATAGCACATTGTAAGTGCTATAGTGGTTAAACTTAACATTTAAATTTTATTTGAAATTTAAAGAAAATCTATTACAGCACTAAATGCTGTATTTTGTTAAATGAACTGTTTTAAACTATAACTTTACGTAGCATTTTTAAGTGCTACGGAAACTGAATTTCATTATTTTATTAAATTTTAATGAGATTAATCTTTGGAATAAGATTTAAATTTTCGGAAATTAAATATTTAACTATTAAATATAAGGAATTGACTTTATTTTTTTCGAAAAGATTTAATCTTTAAATATAAACTCCTTTGAAATGTAAGTTTGAAATGATGATTAATTTCTAAATAAAATGAATGGTTTTAAATGGAATTTAAATGAATTAAAAATGAATGATGTTTTGAATAATACTTTGATATTTTGATATATTAAAATGATTTGAAATGAATTTTTGAAAGATATGATATTTTGATATTAAAAATGATTTGAAATGAATTTTTGAATGATATGATATTTTTGGTATTAAAAATGATTTGAAATGAACTTTTGGAAGATATGATATTTTGATAATAAAATGATTTGAAAGGAAGTTTATAAAGATATGATATTTTAATATATTAAATGGATTTGAAAGGAGTTTTTGAAAGGATATGATAATTAAATATATTGAAATGGTTAGAAATGACTTGATATTTATTTTGATAAATATTTGAATTTGAAAGATATGGTACGTTGATATGTTGAAATGGTTTTGGAAATGATTTAATCTTTGTTTTGATAAAGATTTGGATTGAAAAGGATATTTTATTTTGAAGTATAAAATATTGTTTAAAGTTATAACCACGAGCTATAATAACGATTGGTTGGCAAAGAGACCGGGATCAGATATCTGACATACTCTCTGTCGATACCGAAAACCACTTTGACAACCGTGTACGCGGTGGAGATTCCAGAACGAAGTAGGTTGGTTGGCGAACGCTACTAGAATGAAGTAAGAGAACGCTGAGGGATGGCCTAATTATGACTAAAACAGGAGCTATACCGGGCTACACAAAGGGTCGCACCCTTTCATCGAGCATGCTTCTTCGGAAACCATTCTGTTACTTTTGTGATTCGATATGGTGGCGTCACTTTGATTCGGGGTATTGCTCGAGGTGGGCGGAAGTTGCTGGCTTGCCGTCACCACCGGTCCGGGAGTGCAAACGGTGTATCCACCCTGGCATTGCCTTGCGTGCCTTGTCATATGTTCCTTATATCGAGCCCACTACGATTTTGGTTTAAAGATCCGACCGCGTTAAGGTTCACCATCCCCTTAACGCTATTTTCTATATGATTATACTTTACTGATTAGACACTACTGTATGTAGCGTATATTACTATATAGTAAATAGTTTAACGGATCCTTAGAGGATAGGCGGTCCCAAGCATCTTCTAAGTTACATGTACTTTTACTACAGTTCACTTGAGTTGGTTTACATTGTATAAGTATGCATGTCCTGACTCGAGTATTTGTATTTTTATTTACCCTCGGGTCAGCCTGAGTTATTCACAGATTTGGATTTCACTTACTGGAGATTGGAAACGCTAGAGATTATCTGCTTATCTAGTCTTATCTATTTGGGTTCTGTTGTTGTATTCAGCTTGTACATAGTTATCGTATTGAAACTTCTATTGTATTTTATTTAACTCCGATATATTTATATAGTAGCTTTATGAACTACTATCTCTTTTACTTCCGCTGCATTATTATTACTCTGTGTCTGTGATCTGTGATTTTTATTTACTGTATATTCTGAGATTTGCCAAATTTTTATTTACAACGCGGTATTTTGAGCAATTCAATTCCGGCATGAGTGTCTACATATACACTTATAATGGATGCGAATGGTTGAAAATACCGGGTTGTTACAAGTTCTTTAAGTGCCATACACAACCCGGTTGCTGCAAGTTAGGCATACCAAACCAATATATACAAATCACCCCAACAGTGCTTCTATAACTATATATATATATATATATATAAAACCAATTGAACCATGTATCTATACACTTGTATAATATATATCATCCACTATTCGGTAATCACAAGTCGGGTATATTGATCTATATACACTTAAATTGTGTATCGATAAACCATTTTGAATTACCACGAGCTACCAAAAAGACCTATCGGGAGCTACAACTATATTGTGGACTGTCCTAAAAATCAACACCTCAAAAGTAGTTAGTCTATAAGTCCTGTTGTAGTACCCATATGTACAATGTAACACTGGGTGACCTTCTCTAGAATGGTGTCCCCATCTCTCTCCTTCCCAACTCCAAAACTGTGTTTGCAGGTCGTGTGCCTCAATGGTACAAAGGATTCCATACACCAATTGTTAGCCCTACATCGGACATACCAAAATATATATACATGCTATAAACCGCATATCAATGAATATATATATAGAATATCTCATGATCTCCCGGTGTCCCCAACTCGGATATACCAAAACTACATACAAATATGGACATATATAACTCACATAAACTATATGTAGGTATATGTACAACCGGTCCAACTATATAGAACTAATAGACACATATTGTTCACATTTGCATACATAAAGGAAATACACAACCAAAATTACAAATCTGTCATCTCAAGATTAATAACAATTCACACATACAATCATATAAACTATTCAACAATAATGCCTCATGCTTAAGCAATCAACCTAACAATTTTACATCTTCTTTGTATTATCTAATAGAATTCTTACACTTTTTGTATTAAATAATGCACCTACCTATCAATCGTACTATAGCTTTTTTCCACTTAGTTCTTGTATTTAATTTAAGTTTAGCTATCAACAAGGCCATAAAATATTATATAGCTCATGTATATAATTTTTATACATATGTATACACATATATATCAATTCATTACTTAGAGTCTAATGTAAATAAGTCACGTTATTACAATATTCGAGATTTCATAACCTTAATCAAACCTTATTAAATAATACGACACTTCTTTGTAATTTCTAACTTCTCCAATCACCTTTATAGAAATCCTCTAGTTGGTTAATTATTGATTCACACTATAACAAACCAATATCAAGGGTAGATAAACTTCAAACTATTTTAATACAAGTTTAACCTGCCTAAATCATTATTTTTGCCTTACAGCTTATTGTAAAGGTCATACTTCTAATTAAATTCAGAATATTATTTTAACTCTACTTGGTAATAATTTTTAATATATATATATATATATATATATATTTACGGTGGTTTATACTAAAATTAAATTCAGAATTATAATTCCGCTCACCTGAACTAAAAATTCCCAATTGCTCAAGTCCAGTCCAAGAACTTACCATGTCGTAGATAATTTTACTACGATTGCAACAGCAAAGACCACATCTCAATTAGATGTCATATGCAAAAGATATGAATTAAATAAGACTCAAATAACTAATTAAATAAAATAAATCATTTAATTATTTAATTAATTACTTCAATCCCTTTCTTCCCCAATTTCTCTTTACTGTGTGCAACCTTGCATGAATGCATAAATGCACACATCCTACATCCCTTCTCTCTTCGATTTTTACACCTACACACCATGAATATCGTGCCGCTTTCGCCAATTCACTCCACCACTCGCGTGCTCCGTAACACACCCAAGCTTGCCAAACCCGATACTTTATATCAAAACGCAATCTGATGTCACCTCCTCTCTGTTGAAATTATCACGATGCACACGCGATGATCAAAGCTTTGGCGATTGGTGTGAGATGAATACACCACAAAGAGAAAGATGAGATGGCCTTAGTTCTGCTTGTCCCCTCCACATTCCTGCTCCATGTCGAACCCTAGTCCGACGTCAACAAATTTCAAGCTCGGCCATGTTTTGCCTCACTCAACAAAGCTGGCATAGAATTGCTGCTCGTCCCTCCATGAGTCCAATGGATCAATTCATGTGCTTTCGCATGGTCCGTAGCTCTTGAATTCAATTGCTAAAGTAGCAGCAACTATTTCTTGAGTTAACTATAATGAGTAAAGTGGAAAAAGGAAGAAAAGTGAAGGGTTGAAATATCTTCGCCGTGTGAGTTGGATATGTATAATTTTATACATATATACACACACACACACATGTATGTGTGTGTATGTATGTATGTATTTATATACCTCTATAAGTGTGTCTGTATGTGTATCGCCACATGTTTTGAGCTCGTACCATCGCATAGCGCATCGGATGATCACGAAACTTGTCGGCACACATCACCTATTTTCTCGGATTTAATGGTATAAGTCTCATCGCTATTTGAGACAATGCTCCAGGATGATAATTTCACACATTTTGAGGTCATTTTGGCCATCGGATTGCCTGATTTGAAAAATTCTTCAACCGTACGTCTCATAACGAAGACCTCATCCTAAAAACATAAGCCATTGGTCGAGATCTTACTGGTCCCAACTGCACATGTGTTTTTCTAAAGTACATATGACAATATGTAAATTGTAAAAATACCATGACTCCACATATAGACATATTTATATCCATTTTAATTCGTATTGTCGATCTTGACTCAACAGAAGTGGCCTCAAGTTCTATTCGTCTGTAAGAAAAAAAAATTAGATTTGGACCTAACATTAATTAATGATTCAATATTTAAATATCTAGTCGTTAAAAATGTGGGTTGTTACATTCTTCCCCTTAAAAGAATTTCATCCTCGAAATTCCTATGAGTATGACAATCAAACCTGACAAACCAAAGCATATAATACAACTCCTAACCTTTAGTTTTCTAAAGCTCCTCTTATTTCGGGAAAAATTCGAAAGCACATCCTTTGCATGGCTAGCTCCGAAATTTCCCAACAGCACGCACACGCACACACACACACACGCGCACACACACACACACACACACACACACACATATATATATATAAACATCTCATGTCTTAGGCATCCCATTTCTGAAGCATCTTATTTCTGAGGATATACAAGTATATACATCCATACCATCTACGTTATAGATCTTGTGTACCTCTTTAACAACAAGAGAAGGCTGTTTAGATGCGAATTCGAGCGATTAAGCATCCCAATAGGGCATATCTTCTTCCATGTACCTAATCATGTAATCAATATATGGATTAAATCCAGTTGCAACATTAAATCATGGATTTAAGCATGCAAAATCATATATACTAATCATCTCCAATAAGCATGCTAAATCGAGCCATCTAACATGCATATTAAATAAATATGTTACAACAAACTGTGCAATAAACGCATTTAATGCTATAAATATCCCCAATGCAATAAGCATTTCAAATAAACAAGTTATGACAAAACACCAAATATGCATCTCTAATAACCATGTTAACATCGAAAACAATAAGCACATTTGTAAAATACTAAGCAACAACAAAGCAAGCTCTAGACTATGCTTTCTTACATTTTAACAAAACTAAAAAGAAAATAAAAATTACCTTAAGTAATTGGAGACATATCAATACAAAATTCCATCAAATGCAAACAAACTTAACCCCATCGGTTCGAAGTGATATAGCTCCATTCTCAAAAACGAATAAGCTTCTGAGATCTAAGCCACATCCAGTTTACTACCACTTTCTCCAGTCGATCATCATGGTGACGTCACTGGAGTTGCAGACTTATACAAACAGAATTCACACAATATGCTGACAATAACAATCAACATTGACCAATCAAGAAGCAATAAAAATTAAACAAAAATAAACAATTAATCAATAATCAAGCAACAAAGATAAAAAATCAATTAAAAATCAAGCAATAGCAAGCATTTAATAAGCAACAAAAATAAATGAACAATCAATTAATAATTAAGCAATCACTAGTAATTAACAAACAATATTATCAGTACATCAACAAAATAAACAATCAATTAATAAGTGACAACAAACTTTAACAACCAACAACAGACAACAATAGGCAATAATTACCATACCAACAACCAATCATTATAAAGAAGTATACATCATCATGCATGGTAACCAATAATAGTCATAGCATGCATGCTAAGCTGTAAACTCCCATGAGTTCATTTGACATTCAAGATGATCAAATGCTCAAGTGGTGCAACTCCCCTTCATGAATATAATACATGAAAGACATCACACCTCCCGCTTTGAAAATGGAAATTTATACGATGGGCTAGTGTTATTTAGCGGAAGTTGGATCTTAAGGCTAATTTAACACAAGAGGTGGGTGAACAATGTTTTCTAATTTTTGTAAACCTTATTGAATTCCTTTTTAAGATTATAATTTCAATAATGTAATTAGCAATCACAGATTCAAACATAGATAATATAAATGCAGTAAAAGTAAAATAGAAAGATAAAACAGGATTTTATACTGGTTCAGAGTTTCCCTACATCCATCCTATATAATTCCTTATACAAATTTCTTTTCAAATAACAAAGTAAATACAGTCTCGATTTCAAGGCAATGAGACACACCCTCTAGACTTTTCAAGCTATGGGTAGACTCACTTGATTTATGGGGGCCATAAGCTCAACCACTTGAATTTCTAGGTCACCAAGACATCCAATTGATGTACATGGGCTGCAATCATACCCACTAATATTCGAATATGGTTGGATAAAGTTTTATAGACACAAGTCGTTGATCTTGAATACGAATGATCTTATAACCTTTTAAATGGCACTTTGATCTTGGTTTAACGAGAGGGATAAGAGAGATTGGAGAGTAGTATAGAATCAAACCAGTGGAGTTGAAATTTTTTTGATTGAATTTGGGAAGAATTTGAGTAGAATTTCTTTTAGAAAAGAAGAGAGTGAAAGAGGAGAGAAAATATGAGAAAGTAGCTACAGAAAATTCGCTGGTCTAAACACTATTTATAGAGAAACAACATACATGTCCATTCATGAAGAGATATGACCAAAAGACACTTCAATTCAAATTTGAATTTTGAAATTTTGCGGTCCATATGCCGACATATATGGTAAGGTTAAGTCAATATATCTATTTACATTTTGAAAACTTACTTTTTAAAAAATGTTTTGAAAATGTTATACATTTCACAATATTTTTGTACTTTGTAAACTTCTTTAAACATAGTTTATACATATTTTAATCATATCAAAACTTTGTAAAATTATTTTGAATTATTTATAAACATATAAAGAGTTTAATATGAATTCCTTTTAAAACAAAATAATATATATGAAGTATAAGTGAATGTATTTAATCAAAGTTACAATACTATAATATATTGTGAATATTTAGAAATCATAAAATCAAAACTATAACAAAGTATAATAGATTAAAAGTATATTTAAAATATAAATTAATTAAAACTTAATTTTTCAGCACATAATAATCTTATAAAATCAAAAATCAAAAATAATTTGAAGGTTATTTTGAGAGATCGTTTTGAAAACAAGAATTCTTTTAAAATCATTTTGAAATTTAGAATATTTAAAAACCATTTGAAAATAAATAGAGAAAGATCAAAGGATCTCCCCCTTTTTGACAATAATCCATGGCTCTATAACTTATCTTGATATCTTAAGTTCTTCAATACTCATGAGTCTTCAATCTTTAATTCTTGAATCTTTATATCAATCTCTTGAATCTTCACTCGATACTATGCAGTCTTCTTAATTTATACCTATCTAATATGCTACACTATATACTACATATAACTTGATAAAAGCATAAATATCTATATTTTATAATGTCATATGGTTGTCGTCATCAAAATCAATGCCTAAGGTACTAACAGTCTCCCCTTTTTTGATGATGACTACCATGTATATAAAATATGTTACAAATCCACCTGAGTTATAAAACCCCTTTAATCTATGCCTAAATTTTATATATTCCTCCTCCCCTTTGTCATCAATAAAAAATCTGCTAAAAACTCACCCTAACTGAGGTAGTACAAAATATATATAATCTGAGATATAAAAGAAATAATAGTAAGATAAGAGTGTTAACATAAATAACTTGTATTAATCACATTAACCGATTTACTTGATAAGTTAGATAAGTAAATCAATCATATAATTCAAAAAATCAAATCCAGTTAATACACACAAAGTCAATCTGATCCATACAAATCAATATCGTAATATATTAATATACTTACTTAAATCCAAACTAATCAATTTTTAGATTTCCTTAGAACTTCTACCCATCTATCGGATCCAAAAATTGGATCTGCTTTGATAGCATTCCAATCTTCATCATCTTTATTGTGGGTAGTACCTTGATTGTTTTTGGTTCATCTTTGATCAAAGAAGAAATCATCCAAATTTGTATCCCCTTGACACTACTCCAAACTTCTCTTTCTTTTTATCATAAAATTTTCCTTTTAAATTTATATAAAACATTTAATAAATTTGGAAAAAAAATGAAATAATTTTGAGAAGCATCAATTTAACCAAGAATTTCACTTTGCAAACAACGATTGAAAATATCTTAAGTAGGAAAATCTAGAAAAATAGCAAATCTTCTGGGAGAAACCTTTCCGAAAGACATATACTCTATATAAACTTGCGTGGCTTCTCTATCATTGGAGTGATTGCCTTTTGTTTTCTTAGAAAGCCTCAGAATAGATGGAGTTTTGCTTGAGGATGCCATTAAAGAAAGGTTTGAAGACATAACAGAGTTAATGATTTTTGAATCTGAAAATGAAAGTGAAATGAATGGATAGAGATAGAATAAATATATAGATAATCAAAGGACATGTTTTCTGGTCAAGAGATATTTATTTAGAACATGGGGGTTGGTGAAAAGGTTTAGGAAAATTCAAAATTTGAATTTGAAATTGAAATTCAAAACCTGCCTGCATATGTCAATATATACTTATGGGGTATGTGGACATATAGGCCGAAAATTTCAAAAAGTGAAATTCAATAAATAACTCCTTTATATCTATACTTATAATTTCTTATAATAATTATTTAATATAAACATTAAATAACTAAAAGATATTTTAAAAATAGTTTATATTATTTTTATTTAATATATATATAATATTTAAATTATATATACACAATATTCATCCAGTATTATTTTTAATATATAGGATATTCCTAGTAATCAACAATAGCAAAAATTTTAAAAATTTATTTAAATGTGTACCTCTTTTTATTCCATTTCTCATTAATTATCGTTGTGAAGCACATATTATCATTCTCTTTTATCTGATTTGTTATCACTTGAGGAAGTGTTTGAATTGTCTAGTGTTGCAACATAAGCACTTCTCTGTTTTATGGACGAATCAGTATTTGGTGTGTTTTTCGGTTTCTTAGGATGTGGACTGTCTCTTTTTATATGGCCAAGTTCATCACAGTTAAAACATCTAACACCATTTCCGCTTCCATTTTCACTTCCTAGATTTTTATTATCATATCCCTTGTGATTATTCATCTTTCTATACTTTTGAAATTTTTTAAAATTTCTTATCATGAAGGAGATTTCATCGTCATCGTTATCTGAATCCAGATCATCCCTTGTGTCATTGAAAGCGATGGATTTTTCTCTATTGCCTTGCTTACTCTCCTTCCTTGCACTTATGCTTCAAATGACATTCAATTGCCAATTAACTCTTCATTTTTTAGAATGCTAATGTCATTAGCCTCTTCGATCACTAAAGTCCTTTGGTCTCATTTAGAAGTAAGTGAACTGAGGATTTTTCTGATTTGATCCTCATTAGAAAAACTTTTACTAAGTGCAATTAGTGAATGAACTATATATTAAACTCTACTATACATATTAAAAATGGATTCATTTGGACTCATTTTAAATAATTGAAATTGATTAGATAACATAGAAATTTTTGTCTGTTTGACTTTACTAGTGTCCTCATGTGTAACTTGCAATGTTCTCCATATTTCAAATGCAAAATTAGAGATAGACACCCTATTAAATTCATTTCTATCTAATGAATAAAATAAAACATTCGTGGCTTTAGTGTAAAAATCCGCAAAATTTCTGAAATATTTTAAATGAAAATTCGTTGAAATGTTGAATATAATCATTTTAAAACTGATAAATTTGAAAATTTAATTATAATTTTGGGATTTGATGTAAAATGTTCTTCCAAATTTAATAAAGTAAAGATTTTTCTTAAATTTCAAATTTCGGTCAACTTTGGTCAAAGTTTGGCTTTTCGTGAAAATTTTGAAATTTGAATTTTGATTTTTTACTCTTTTTTTTATGAAGATGGATTTAGTTCTAACATTTTCTTTGTTTTTTGTTTGGTAAAATTTTGATTTCTACTTCTCAAAATTTACAACTTTTGGCGTATTACACATAGTTATTTTTCCTTTAACATTTATCTTATCTTTATTTTGATTGGATTGGGCTTATGCCATTGGCCTAGAAAATCCTTTAGTTAGATGAGAAGCCTATATAATATCCTATGGTTTTTTAGACTCCTCATTCTTCATTTGTGCCTCTGTAGAATTTACGTATGTCCTCTTCTCCCTTCTCTTCTTCTTCTTCTCTAAATTTTTTTCTTTTCGTCTACAAATTTCCTCCTCCTCCCACCAAAATTTTCAGCCACATCTATCTCCTCTTCCTCCAACCATAAACCTTAGCCAAAAACCACTTCTCCACTTTCCTTTTGTCCTTCCCTCTTCACATATTTCGGCTTCCACCTCCTCTTCCTCCAACCAAAACCCTATAGTCGAACCATCTCATCTCCTTCCCTTGCATTTGCCTTGGCCGTGACCATCATCACCACCACCAAACCCTAGCCTAGCCGACCTCACATCCCTAGGCCAAGCCTTTGCCACCCAAACCCTAACCCTAGCCTAGACCGAACCCAAACCCTAACTCTATGGCCGAACCAAACAACCCCTATGGCCGAGCCTATTCGCCCCTTTGACAAGCCCTTTCATATGTTTACAAATATACATTTTTCTACTTTTATTTTCTATGCGAATTATTTGTTTACATATAAAATTTATTTTATTTTTCAAAGCTTTGGATTTGGTTTCTCCTCCCACTCAAGCTTGTTCGTGATTGTCGTGCTTGTTATAGTCGTGGTGTTGTGTTTTGAATCACTTCTCTTACCAAAGAAGGTGATTAATCACTCTCGATAACATATTTATATTATGGTGAATTGAAGACAATCGAATTGTATGGATTTGTATATGCAAGTTGAGAATTTCACCTATGTTTATATTATGTTATTTCATATGATTTTATTATGTTATTTCATGTGATTAAACCTGTTGTGATCATATGTCATGATATGTTATTTATTGTTCTGTTTATTTCATATTCTGTTCTCACACTGCAAATTCCTTCACTATGGGTTGAAATGATACATACCCGAATGATCTTTAGATTAAGGAGTATTGTTATGGGCTGAAATGATAGGCCTAAGTAATTTTATTTGACTTGGGATTGCAGGTTTGAAATGGTAAAACTCGAAAAATTAATAAATTGCGGATTGAAATGATATATATCCGTATTTACTTGACCCTAAAGTAGAGAATTTTACACAGACTCCATGGTTGATTTAAAATGATTTCCCTAAAAATTATTAAGTATTTTGGATTTTTTTATATGTGAATCTCGACTAAAATTTAATATAATGATTTCTGTAAATTTGATTATAGGTGTTAAAATTTTTGTAAGAACTAAATAGTTGGAAATGTAAATTTTGGAATCTAATTTACAATATGAAGGTAAATTGAAACTTAACAATCCAATTTGACTTAATAATGGTATTTAATTCTAACCTATAAATTGTAAGTTTTAATTCATGTGATAGTGAATAAGATGATAAATGTTTTTTTATAGAAAAAAATGTAAGTTAAAACGTACATTTGACATGTATGTTTTAACTAATGTAAATGGTATAATTTGGGTAATAAAAATGATAAACGTTATTTGCCGAAAAGAAAATGAAGTGTAAGTTAATAATGTACTTTTAACTTAACATAAGATATCAGCTTTAAAATTTGGCATTGTAGTAACAAAGCTATTTAACTAAAAGTGTGGTTTCTTAATGTATAAATAGCTAAAATTAGAGTAATATAATAGGAATGATATAATGACTGTGACAAAAACTACAAATATATGTACTATTTGATTACATAAATTATTGTAGTAGGAAGTATGACAGTAACAATTCAAAACTACTATGATTTCTTATGGTAACAATTCAAAACTGCTGCGATTTCTTACTGATAATTCTACACCGTTGCGGGTTCTTACAGTAACAATTCTGCACCATTGCGAATTATTACGGTAACAATTCCGCGCTGCTGCGAATTCTTACAGTAGCATTTCTGTACTGCTGTGTTTTCTTAAAAGTGACATTTACAGAATGCTACAATATTTTCTAAAGGGTTATAGTTCCAAATGTTATGGTTCTAAAGGTTACATTTTGAAAGTGCTATAATCTCTAAAATCTTATGTTCCAAGAGGTTATAATCAAATGAATTTGGAAGTGTTATGACTTTGGAAAAATGAATATTATTTTAAAAAGAATAGTTATATGGAATTCATATTGTTTGAAAGGAAAATGTTTGACATGAAATATAAACCATTTGAAATTTATATAACCATGGGTTATAATAAGATTGGTTGTTAAAGTGACCGGGATCGGATATGGGCATACTCTCTGTCGATACCGAAAACCACTTTAACAACTGTGTACGCGGTGGAGATTTCAGAATCAAGTAGGATGGTGGCGATGATCCGAAAGGTATATTTACATGGACTTAACTCCCTTGAGTTAGCATAAGGTGGGTAAAACTAGAGCAATTGACGGGCCAAGTGAGGTAGTTCCTCCGATTGGACCCACTTCATCATTAGCCATTCTTTTACATTGTGATTAATATGGTGCGCACTTTTGATTTGGGAGTGTGGATTGAGTGGGACGGTAGTTGCGGCTATGCGTTACCAACAGTCCGGAAGTGTAATTGGTATATCTACCGTGGCATTGCCTATTTGTGCCGTGTCACCTACCCTAGCGCGCCTTCTACAAGTTTGTTTTGTACCATACCTATGGAGTGCCCTCTACGGCGTCCAGTACGGGTGGGATTATGGTACTGTATAAACTATGGAAATATATAAAATGTGTTAAGGGGAAAAATGTAACGCCTTAACACTATTTTAATAGTTTACTTTACTTTAGACATTATTTTAATAGCGTATATTACTACATAGTAGATAGTTTAACGGATCCTTAGAGGATAGGTGATCTCAAGCATCCTTTAAGTTACTGATACATTTTTTTACCATTCACTTGAGTTGATTTACATTTTAAAAGTATGTATGTCCTGACTCCAATGTTTTGTACTTTGCTTTACGCTCGGGCCAGCCTAAGTTTCACAGCTTTGGATTCATCTTTTTTTGGAGCTAGAGATCCGCTAGGGATTTAGCTATCTACCTGATATTTCCATTCCAGTTATTTCCACTCAGCTTTTGCTTTTGTAGTAGAGAACTTATGTATCTAACTTTTCGTTTTATTTGTTTTCAGACTTGGGTATTATATATTAGTTTGAGACTACATATTTAGGAGCTTCATGAACTCCTATGTTTATTCAATTCCGCTGTGAATTATTATGATATTCTATGTCTGTGATTCTGCGATTAATTTTATTTTCCCCAAATTTTATTAATAATCTGTTGTTTTGAATTATTCAAGTGTTACATGTGTGGTTTTATTATCGATTTGAATGGTCCAAAATGGTGGGATGTTACAGTTGGTATCAGAGCTAGGTTTTAGGCAAACCTTAGCCTATGGGGGAAAAACTCATTATAGATAAGGTAGAAATACCCTAGAATGAGGAAAATCAATCTTAGAATCATTCTTTACGAGAGAACATATTTTCAAATATAAAATTGTTTTTCAAATGATTTTCAAGGATTATTTTGGATATAAAATTTTCTTTTGCTTAGAATTTCCTTCTTTTAGAATCCACCTTGTTAATAGAATTCTTTGATTAGGAGTTCCATTCTAGTTGAATCTTTTCTTTTTTTCTCCTCTTTCTTGGTCCTAAAAAATTCATTCTTGAATTCCATGATGAATCGTAGGAATGCCAAAGGTCAGGGTCATGGTGTCGCCCCAGTTCCAACACCAGTTGCACCTATTAGGTTTACCGTTCTATGTAAGGAGTTCACTTAGCAAGGTGGTACTAAGTTTTCGGGATCAAAGACCATCATTAAGGCTTTGTAGTGGCTGAGGAGTTTGGAAAGGATTTTCGCTGGTTTGGAGATCACCGACGCTCAGAAGCACCAATTAGCAGCTTGGCAGTTAAAGAAGGCAGCCCTGGATTAGTGGGAGTCTGTTACAGCCAACCCTATTAAGGAAGATATTTCTTGGGAATAGTTTAGGTATTATCTTGATTTAGTCCTTTGAATTTGGTTTATGTTATTCCTCTGGAATCTTTCTTATGTTTGGATATCTTGTGTTAGGGAGGCTTTTGTGACAAAGTGGAAGCCAGATGCTAGGAAGTCTCAGCTATATGGAGTTTATGGATCTTAAGCAAGGGGATATTTCATTTTCTGAGTATGAGCGGAAGTTTGACGAACTTTCAAAATTTGGTCCTAGCTTGATTGATACCCTCTTAAGAAGAATGAGAAGTTTATAGCTGAGCTCGCCCAGATTTATGATCGTATGATTTCTCATGTGCACGGCCCTTTTACTGGATTGATGGTTATGGCCATTAGATATGAGAATCGCACTTCCAAGGAATCATCTGTTGCTCGTGCACCTTCATCACAGCCTTCTTCTAGCAACCCTAAGAAGAGGAAGTCTAATTTCCATCGTCAGAAGCAGAATTGGCTTAAGAATCCTGGTTTAGGATCTTCTTCTCCCCAGAGGCAGCCTATTGACCTTTCTTCCATCACTTTCTTAAAGTGTGACCAAAAGGGGTACTATGCCAATAGTTGTCCTACTTTAGCCGGAGCTACTGTTCCACTAGCTAAGACGACTAGGCGTGATCTTTGCCATATTTGCTTGCAGCCTGGCCACTTCAAGCAGGATTGTCCTACTCAGCAGAAGGGAAAGCCATCTGGTATCTTTGTAGTTACTTCATTTACTCCACCTGCTCCTAGTGATACCTAAAGTACTCTCCAGAGCACCTTTACCTTGTTTAATCTTCTTATTCGCGTATTATTTGACACTGGAGCTTCGCATAGTTTCATTTCTGTGGATCTCTGTGATAAGTTTGAGCATATCCTTTCACCTGAGTTTGCAATCGAACCTTTGGGCGTTACTAATCCTATTGGTGGTCCCACAAACCTTATAAGGATTTGTAACAATGTGAAACTCTTCTTTTCCGACCATTGCTTTTCTGTTGATTTCTATGTTCTTGGTTTCGATGATTTTGATATGTTGCTCGGAGAAGATTGGCTGAAGAATCATGAAGCTGTTTTCTCTTATAAAACCCAGACTGTTTCTCTTATTGATGATTTTGGAAACCCTTCGATGATTCAGTGTCGTATGTGTCAGGAGTATATAGGCAGTTTTATCTGTTCTCTTGATTCTTCCTCTAGTGATCCTGATTATACTCCTATGATCACACTCTATTCCGACGTATTTGGTAAATTCACTTCTTTACCTCCCAAACGAGAAATCGAATTCTGTATTAATCTCAATCCTGGAGCTCGACCTTTATTTTTTTCCTCCTAGAAGAATGGCACCCCGTGAGAAGGTTGAGTTAAGGAAGCAAATCGAAGTCTTGTTCTCCAAAGGTTTAATCAGACCCAGTCATTCCGAATGGGGAGCAGCAACAGGCTTTGTCACTAAGTCTGATGGTGCTTTGAGGATGTGTGTTGATTATAGGGAGATGAACGAGCTCATTATGAAAAATAGATATCCAATGTCACGCAGTAATGATATGTTCAATCAGCTTTATGGAGCAACCGTATTCTCTCAACTTGATCTTGCCACTGGTTTCCACCTGCTCAGAATTGCCGACGAAAGTATTCCCAAAACCGCTTTCCATTCTGAGGATGGTTTCTTTGAATGGGCATTTATGCCTTTTGGTTTGAGTAATGCTCCAGCTTTCTTTGTTGACCCTATGAACCGGGTTTTCCGTGATGTTCTTAATATGTTTGTTCTAGTCTTCGTCAATGATATCCTTGTTTTCTCTAAGTCAGAGGAGGAGCATGAATCTCATTTGAGCCTTGTTCTGCAGACTCTTAGAAGTCATCAGTTGAAAGGCAAATTCTCGAAATGCCACTTCTGGAAAGATGAAGTCCAATTTCTTGGACATATTGTTTTTGGTAATGGAGTTTCTGTTGATCCAGTTAAGATCGCTGCGATCAATTTAAGTCTATCTTCTCTTCTTTCTTTTGTACATTAATTATTCTATCTCTTTCTTAGTTCTTATTCTCCCTATTCTATTTTGGAATTGGGAAACTCCTAGGACTATATCTGATATTTGTAGTTTTCTGGGCCTTTCTAGTTATCACCGAAGATTCATTGAGAATTTTTCTCGGATTGTTACACCTCTTACCGCTCTAACTCGTAAGAATGCTAATTTTAGATGGAATAATAAGTGTGAAGTTTCATTCAATGAGTTGAAGCGCAAGCTTACTTATGCACCATTCTTATCATTCCAAATGGAAATGAGGGATTAATGGTCTACGCTGATGCCAATCACGAAGGTTTGGGAGCCATTCTGATGCAAGAGGGGAAGGTTATCGCTTATGCCAGTCGTCAATTGAAGACTCATGAAGCCAATTATGCAGCCCATGATTTTGAATTGCTTGCCATAGTTTTTTCTTTGAAGCTTTGAAGACATCATCTATTGTGAACTAAGTTGGAGCTCTTTACGGATCATAAGTCTTTGAAATATATTTTTACCCAGAAGTACTTGAATTTGAGGCAGGTTAGATGGCTTGAATTTCTAGCTTCTTATGACCTCGACATCAACTATACCCTCGAAAAAGCTAATGTTGTAGCCGATGCTTTGAGTCGAAAGAAGGTGATGTTGTGTCAGCTTGTTGTTTCTTCTTCTCTTATGGATCGTATTGTTGCTAAGCAGGATGAGGACAACATAATTAGGCTTATTAAGGAGAATGTTCGTGACAGAGTCGGTGGTAGTAGCTAAGATGGAAGTGGAGCTCAGATCGATGAGGGAGGGATTATGAGGATTAATAATCGGATTTGCGTCCCGAATGTTGATGGATTTAGGAAAGAATTACTTTGGAAAAATCGTTGGTCCAGACTTTCTATTCATTCTGGTGTGGCGAAGATGTACCATGATATGAAGAAGCTGTTTTGATGGAGGGGTATGAAGCGTGATATCTTCCTTGTTGTTAGTAAATGTGGGACTTGTCAGTATGTTAAGGCTGACCATCAAAAGGCTGTTGGATTATTGCAACCCCTAGAGATTCCCAATCGGAAATGGGAACAACTTTCTATAGATTTTATCGATGGATTACCGAGGACAAGGAGAGGTAATGAGAGTATTTAGGTTATTGTGGATAGATTGACCAAGTCAGCTCATTTCATGCCCTTAGATCTAACTGTTCTGCTTCTAGTTTGGCTGAGATTTATATGAGAGAGATTGTTCGTCTTCATAATGTTCCGATCAGTATTATTTGTGATAGAGGCCCCATCTTTACCAGTTAGTTTTGGAAAGCTTTTCAGGATTCTTTAGATACTCATCTGAATTTGAGCACCGCTTACCATCCAAAGACCGACGGTCAAACGGAATGAGTGAATTAGATTCTGAAAGATCTTCTTCATGCTTGTGTCCTTGATTATGGAGGATTTTGGGAAGATCATCTCCATCTCATTGAATTCACCTATAACAATAGTTATTAGGTATAATCTCAAATATATGTTTAAGGTTGTCTTAAACCTTTGTCTATCTTATCCTTTTTTTGAATTCAGGCTAGTATCGTAATAGCACCATTTGCTACTCTTTATGGACTCCCTTGCAAATCTCCATCTTGCTGGATTGAGTCCGGTAATTGTTTGGTTCTTGGTCCGAATATAATTCTCGAAGCATCTTAGAAGGTTGAGGAGATTAGAAGAAAGATGAGGAATGCTCAGGATAGACAAAAGAAGTATGCTGATAGGCGTAGGAGGAGTCTGGAGTTTTCTGTTGGTGATCGGGTTTTCCTTAAGGTCTCTCCATTATGAAATGTGATTCGTTTTGGTCAGAGAGGGAAGCTTTCTCCTAGGTTTATTGATTCTTTTCGCATCTTAGAGAGAATTGGTTCCTTAGCTTATCGCTTGGATTTTCCTAAAAAGCTTTCTGGAGTGCATAACGTGTTCCATATTTCGCATCTTCATTGGTATCATCATGATCCATCATTGATTGTCCAGCCTTCTACTCTTGAGAGTTTGGATGTTGAGCCAAGTCTTACTGTTGAGAGGAAGGCATTTCATATTATCGATAGAGGTACCAAGCAACATCGAAGAAAATCTATCAACCTAGTCAAAGTGCAATGGAGCACTGATGATTGGGATTGTCCTCGGGAAATGGAAGAGAGCATTCGTGCTTCGAATCCGGAATTATTTGTTCCAGGTACTATTCGTTATCATTCCTTATCCTTCTTTGTTTACTGGGTCTTGTTCTTTTTCGAGGACGAAAATTTTTGTGATGACCTGGAATTTTTGGATATTTGGAATTGAAATATTTAATTGATTTTAAATATTTTAAAGCTAGTTTAACTTAAATTCCAAATATCAATTTTTATTTGGCAATTAAATTACTGAATTTAATTATTGAAAGTTGGGTAAAATATTGAATTTTCAGTTTTATGCTGGTTAAAAATATTTCAAAGGCTTGGAAAATTTATATTAATGATACTGAAGATAAGGAAAGCTTTAAATTTGAATTTAAGAGTGTTTTTCTCAGTTTTAAAAATATATTTTTTAAATTGAATTTAAAAATAGCTTTCCAAGGCATAGTCTTGGAATTCGACGAAGCTAGTTCCATTGGATTCGTGATAGTGTATTATTAGCGGATTTCAATTTTCGTAGTGTTTGAAGTGATCGTTTGGCCGTATGGTAGATAAACGCCCTTAAATCTACATCTAAAATTTAATATAAATAACTGGGTTCAAAAGGATATCTTCTCCATACGATCGAATTAGGACTTGACACCTTTTCCATTGCGTCCGAAATAGGGTTATAACATTATAAACGCCTAGCAGCACGTCTCGACAGGAGGTTAAGATTTTGAGTTGCATTAATCGAAAAAATTTGAATTTGAATTTAATATATTATATTATATATCAACATCGGAACTTTTTAGCTCTCATCTCAAAGGGACACGTGTCCTACCTTCCAATCACATGTTCGTTGAAATAGCATGCGTCAATTTCTTTTTAAAGTTTTGCATAACCTAGCATTTTATTTTATTTTTAAAAAGAAAGAAATATGGATGAAAGCCTGAAATGGAAATTTCGTTCTTCCTCGTTCTTTTTCTATGTCGTTCGAAATAATGGCTGCTCTCTTTCTTCAAATTCAGATTTCGATCGCAAGCTTCTCTATCCAGCATAAATTTCGAAAATCAAATCGAATGGATGAAGCCTCTCTCCTTAAAAGAATAAAAATAAAAATAAAAAAATTGGCCTCATAATCAATCATGGATTCACGTGTGGCTAGGGTTCAGATCCACAATATGGTTAGCGGGGGGGGAGAGGGGAATGCCGAACTCGAGCGATGGCGTAGTGGTAGTAGCAGCAAGGATTGGTGCGTTGATCGATGGAAGGGGCCGGGATTGGATGGACTGGCGCTTAGAGTTTGGGTTATCGTTCTGGAGTGCAAAGTCATGGATGCAAGGGAAAACTGATGTGTAGCAACTGCGTTCAGTGGCAAAGGTCGATGGCGCCGATGGAGGTTGTTGGTGCATGCAGGCGAAGGTGCGATGAGGATTACCGGGAGGTATTTTCTGATTTGATTATATTATAGGATTAATTTAAAAAAATGATGATGACCATGTTTTTACTGAAAAGGAAAATTACATGTGGAAAGGATTTTAGAAAACAGAAACTTTAATGTTGATTTGGCAAAATTACATCAAGAAATTGATTTTGGAATATATATATATATATATATAAATCATTATATAAATATATGTGATTTCAGAAGAAAAAAAAAGAATATATAATATATACATATAAATAGATTAGGTTGGTTATATGTAAACAGGCAATTTAAAGGTTTGAATTTTAAGTTAGTCTTAATGGGATTAATTTAGTTATCTCGTTGTCAATTAAATTCATAGGTTTGCTTTGGGATTTTCGAAGTCAGCTTGGATTTTAGGAACTTTAAAATATGGATGTTCAACAAATCAAAGAAGAAAAGAAAAAAAGAAAATAAAAGCAAAGGTGAGTTAATCTCACTCATCTAGACTGTTATTTGAATTTAAATAGTTGAATTTAAATTTTTGATTAAATGATTGTATTGATTGGATGTGGTATATATATAGTAGTGTATATATATTGGAGTGATTGATCTCCCGCATTATATAGCGGATGAGACCCTATGCGCCCCGCATAACAGCGGATGACCCTTTATACTGCGATATTCCACCTCGAAGTGGAATTGGTATTTTTATATTGTGCTAATATCTGTGGATGCAGGGAAATACGTTGGAGGGATCCAACTGGATTCCTCAAAATATTTAGATTAATTTAATATTCTATGATCTGATTTATTTAATAATCTGAGGTAGATTATATTGGTAATTGAAAATATTGGATGCTATGGTCTGATTGAAAATATTTGGGTATACTGAGTTATCAAAAACATATAGATTGGGATTTTGAAGGGAAAATAAAAGAGAATTTTAAAGAATAATAAATTTTAGCTAATTTGGATAAATTTAAAGAACGGAATTGGGAAGGAATAAAGTTGATTTTTAAATTCTAGTAATTAACTTCCAATATGGGAAAAGAGATTTTTGAATAACGATAATAAAGGAATTTAAAGCTTAATAAAATTATTTAAAGGAATAGAGAATTTGTTTTTAAAATTCAAGGTCTAAATTAGTTTGGGAAAGATAAAGAAGAATTTTAGAAAAAGTATAAATTGGTATTTTTAGTTATAAAATAAGATTTTTAAATCATAAATATAGAAGTAAATATGAAATTAGTGAGTTTTGAAATAAAACTTTGTAAGTAAAGGAATTTATTTTTTAAATGGAGTAAAATTTGGAAATCGATTTGGAGATTGATTTAGTGTTTGAAACAGTATTTTAAAAGAAGGACAAAACTATGGCATTTATAAACAGGGTTTATAAAGTGAAATAAGATATTAGTGGATATTTGGACGTATAAATTCACGGTGGGAATTGATAAGGAATGGTAATTTGTATTAAAAATAAATAGTGGTTTATTTTTAAAGGAATGAAAGAAAAGTGTATTTCTCTGAAAAGCCAAGCACGTTTTCAAGTAGATTTTTAAGTATAAGTTAAAAGATATAAAGTTGTTTAAAGGAATGTTTCTAAGAAATAATTATTTAAGTTGTTAAATTTTTTAAAGCTAAATTAGTTATAGTAGTTATTATTTTAAAGGATTAATTTGTATTATGTTTTTAAAAAGATAATTATTAATATTTATATTTTATAAAATAGTTTTATCTTAAAGATAGTTTGATTAAAGTTTTATTTGAAACTTGTATAGAATTTCGTAACTCTTATTTTACAATTTAGTTTGGCTTAATTTTTATTTATAAAAAATTAGTTTTATATTTTATAAAGTAGTTTTATTTTAAATATTTTTAAATTATATATTTTTGAATAAAGTGTTTAAGTAGTTTTAATTTAAATGTTTTAAAGTATATTTTAGAATAAAGTGATTTAAATTATTTTTAAAATCTAAAGTAATTGGACTTGGTGATTTTTAGTGGAAATAAACAATATTTGGGAAATTTATTCCATGAGAGAAAGTTGGTTTAAAACTATTTTCAAGGGTTCAAGTATAGAAAATAGCTTGTGAAATTGTTTTGAAATAAATAATTTGGATAGTTATTTAAATCTAATGGTTGTTTGTGAATGCTATTTTATAGTTAAACAACCGACTATCAATATTGGCCAATGCACTGATCGTTTCGAAGAGACGGAGATCGGGATTAATTATCCGAAAATCACTTCGATCCGGTTTGAACGTTTTCGTGAAGAAGACAAGAGTTGGAGTCGAAATGGAGCAGTGAAGTGCAAGGGCTGATCGCTACTAATGATGAGGGTGATTCCAAAAATGGATATAGTAGGAATAGTGCCTTCGGTTTCGTTCGAACCTGGAACGGACATGTATGGACGAATGCTTCAAAACATCGTCAGGAGGGCGATCAGCATTCTAAGTGATTGTGTGCCAAAAAGGTAACACATAGCTTCAAGCCTCATCAACCGATAATGGCTAAAACAAGGGAGGTGCACACAAGGGTAAGTGGCAAGCAACCAATTTGGGTAAGATCACCCCTGTCTAGATGTCCCTTTATTTCGGCTGTGTGGGCGGTTGCTGATCCCAACCATGGGGTAAACTTATTCGAACTATCGAGTAAGGGGTAGATCCTATCTTGTGATGTAGGGGATCAAGGTGGATCCTCGGTATGGTGATCTAGATCACATACTGTGATCTACGGTACCCCAGTAGCCCTGCCATTAATGGAAATCCATTCTCCCTACGTGCCTTTTACGGTTTTGTTTGTATACCTATTAGCTGCAATTTAACATTGTAACAATTTCGGCTATTTGAACAAGTATTTGTATATAGGCACTACTATAATATCAGGATTTTATAAGAAATGTTTTGGTTATTGTAAGGAAAAAAACCCAGCATGTTTATTTGTGGCGTGGTCTTACGAGATACCTTTGATTTCAAAGGATTTTGAAAACTTTAATAATTCAATTGAGTGTGTTTTCTCATGCTGGTTTTCCAGACTGATTCGGGTGTTATTCAACTATAATGCTCGGGTCAGACCGAGTATTATGGAGTACAGATTCTGAATGGACTGCTGTGGAGCTTAGGAGACAAGCTGGATGACGAGACATATTCCCGTAGATTATTATTTCCGTTGTGTAGTGTAAGCTATATATTCAGCTTTGGATGGACAAGATATTATAACTGTCCTGAATTGTGTTTTTGATTTGTATTCTACTCTGATGATGTAATATATAAAACAGATATAGTTTCTTTTTGTGTAAAGACCAGTTATTATCTATTATATTTTATTCCGCTGCGATGGTAAGATTCTATTGATGTTTGCTTTCTCTTCTTCTACCTCCTTCTTCTTTAACCCTAATGGTCCATTTTTCGACATTCGGTTGTTCGACATTTATTACAGTGGACGTATTGATGTCGATTTCAGAGCGTCGAAAAATCAGGTCGTTACAAGTTTTGAGTGGGGGAGAGTGTAACAACCACCAAAATTTTTGAAATATTTTAAATGAAAATTCAACGAAATGTTGAATATAATTATTTTAAAATTGATAAATTTGGAAATTAAATGTATAATTTTAGGATTTGATGTGAAATGTTCTTCCAAATTTAATAATTTTGGGAAGAAAACCCTTTAGTTAGATGAGAAGCCTATATAGTATCCTAGGGTTTTCTAGACTACTCATTCTTCATTTGTGCCTCTGCAGAATTTATGTAAGTCTTCTTCTACCTCCTGATCTTCTTCTTCCCCAAAAATTTTTGCTTTGCCTCTACAAATTTCCTCCTCCTCTCAAAATTTTCGGCCACGCCTATCTCCTCTTCCTCCAACCATAAACCCTAGCCAAAAACCACTTCTCTTCTTTCCTTATCCCCTTCCCTCTTCACAAATTTCGATCTCTACCTCCTCTTCCTCCAACCAAAACTCTATAGCTGAACCGTCTCATCTCCTTCCCTTGCTTTTTCCTTGGCCATGACCGCCATCACCACCACCAAAACCTAGCCTAGCCGAACCCATACCCTTAGGTCGAGCCTTTGCCACCTAAACCCTAACCCTAGCATAGACCAAACTCAAATCATAACCCTAGCCTATGGCCGAACCCAAACCCTAACCCTATGGCCGAACCGAAACAACTCTTATGGATGAGCCTATTCGCCCCTTTGACAAGCCCTTTCATATGTTTACAAATATAATATTTTCTACTTTTATTTTCTATGCGAATTATTTTTTACGTATAAAATTGGTTTAATTTTTCAATGCTTTGGATTTGGATTATCAACCCACTCAAGCTTGTCCGTAATTGTCGTGCTTGTTGTAGTCATTGTGTTGTGTTTGGAATCACTTCTTTAACCAAAGAAGGTGAGTAATCACTCTTGACAACATGCTTATATTTTGGTGAATTGATGACAATTGAATTGTATGGATTTGTATATGCAAGTTGAGAATTTCACCTATGTTTATATTATGTTCTTTCATATGATTTTATTATGTTATTTGATGTGATATTAAACCTGTTGTGATCATATGCCATGATATATTATTTATTGTTCTATTTATTTCATATTTTGTTCTCACACTACAAGTTCCTTCACTATGGGTTGAAATGATACATACCCGAACGATCTTTAGATTAAGGAAAATTGTTATGGGTTGAAATGATAGGCCTGAACAATTTTATTTGACTTGGGCTTGCGGGTTGGAAATGACATAAAACCCGAAAAATTAATAAATTATGGATTGAAATGATATATGTCCATATTTACTTGACCCTAGGGTAGAGAATTTTATACAGACTCCGAGGTTGATTTAAAATGATTTTCCTAAAAATTATTAAGCATTTTAGATTTTTTTATATATGAATCTCAACTAAAATTTAAGGTAATTATTTCTGTAAATTGGTTTATAGATGTTAAAATTTTTAGAAGAAATAAATAGTTGGAAATGTAAATTTTGGAATTTACAGTATGAAGGTAAATTGAAATTTAATAATCCGATTTGACTTAGTAATGGTATTTTACTCTAACATATAAATTATAAGTTTTAATTCATGTAATAGTGATTAAGATGATAAATGTTTTTTTTGTGGAAAAAAAATGTAAGTTAAAACGTACATTTGACATGTAAATTTTAACAAATGTAAATATAATTTGGGTAATAAAAATGATAAATGTTATTTACTGAAAAGAAAATAAAGTGTAAGTTAATAATGTACTTTTATCTTAACATAAGATATCAGCTTTGAAATTTAACATTAGAGTAACAAAGCTATTTAACTAATGGTGTGGTTTCTTAATGTACAAATAGCTAAAATTAGAGTAATATAATATGAATGATATACTGACTATGATAAAAACTACAAATATATGTACTATTTGATTACATAAACTATTGTAGTAGGAAGTATTATAGTAACAATTAAAAACTGCTATGATTTCTTACGGTAACAATTCAAAACTGCTGCGATTTCTTACTGTAACAATTCTGCATTGCTGCTACGGATTCTTACAGTAACAATTCTACATTGCTGCGAATTCTTACAGTAGCATTTCTGTACTACTGTGTTTTCTTAAAAGTGACATTTCCAGGATGCTACAAAATTTTCTAAAGGGTTATAGTTCAAAATGTTATGGTTCTGAAGGTTACATTTTAAAGTGTTATGATCTCTAAAATTTTATGTTCCAAGGGGTTATAATCTAATGAATTTGGAAGTGTTACGACTTTCGAAAATTGAAAATTATATTAAAATGAATAATGATATGGAATTTATATGATTTGAAAGGAAAATGTTTGACATGAAATATAAACCAATTGAAATTATATAACCACGGGTTATAATAACAATTGGTTGTTAGAGAGACCGGGATCGGACATGGGCATACTCTCTGTCGATACCGAAAATCACTTTTAACAACTATGTACGCGGTGGAGATTCCAAAATGAAGTAGGATGGTGGCAAGGATCCTAAGTTATATTTACGTGGACCTAACTCCCATGAATTAGCATAAGGTTGCTAAAACAGAACCAATTGACGGGCCAAGTAAGGTAGCTCCTTTGATCGGACACACTTCATCGTTAGCCATTCTATTACATTGTGATTGATTTGGTGCACACCTTTGATTCGGGAGTGTGGATCGAGTTGAGCAGTAGTTACGGCTATGCGTTACCAATAGTCCGAAAGTGTATTTGGTATATCTACCCTGACATTGCCTAATTGTGCTACGTCACCTACCCTAACGCGCGTTCTACGAGTTTGTTTGTACCATACCTATGGAGTGCCCTCTGACGGCGTCCAGTATGGATGGGATTACGGTCCTATATAGACTATGGGAATAAATAGTATGTGTTAAAGGGAAAATGTAACGCCTTAACGCTATTTTAATAGTTTACTTTACTTTAGACATTATTATAATAGTGTATATTACTACATAGTAGATAGTTTAATGGATCCTTAGAGGATGGGCGATCCCAAGCATCCTTTAAGTTACTGATGCATTACTTTTGCAGTTCACTTAAGTTGATTTACATTTTATAAGTATGTATGTCATGATTCGATGTTTTGTGTTTTGCTTTACGCTCGGGTTAGCCTGAGTTTCATAGCTTTGGATTTATCGTTTTTTTGGAGCTAGAGATCCGCCGGAGATTTAGCTGTCTACCTGATATTTTCATTCTAGTTATTTCCACTCAGCTTTTGCTTTTGTAGTGGAGAACTTATGTATCTAACTTCACATTGTATTTGTTTTCAGACTTGGGTTTTTATGTATTAGTTTGAGACTATGTATCTTGGAGCTTCATTAATTCCTATGTTTATTTTATTCCGCTGCAAGTTATTCTGATATTCTGTGTTTGTGATTCTGTGATTAATTTTATTTGCCCCAAATATTATTAACAATATGTTGTTTTGAACTATTCAAGTCTGACATGTGTGGTTTTGTTGTCAATTTGAATTTTGCAAAATGGAGGGATGTTACATTTAGAGTTACTTTATGAAACTGCCTTTTGGTCAGCATTCTAAGTTAAAAGATTATCCTCGGGTTTAGTGTACCCATTTTGTTGATGTTCAAATAACTAGACCAATTGACTGTAAATAAATTTTCATCGTACATGACCAATATGTGTAATTACTACCATTAAAAAGTGGGGAACTATCTTTTGATTGTCCAACCATAAAGGAATTGCTAACAGGTGGATTAACTGTGCTACCAATATTATTATAACAGTGTTCTTAGCTATTAGAACTCTCTAAAGATTGAAATTTTGAATACTTTGAAAACTTGGCTGTGATACCAAATGTTATTCAGCGAAAGATAGATCTTAAGGCTAATTTAACACTGGAATGAGAGAGAATATCGTTTTCTAAGTTTTGTAAATCGTTTTGATTTCTTTTTTACAATCACAGTTTAAATAATACAATTACCAATCATAAACTCGAACAAAGATAAATATAAGTGCAGTAGAGGTAAAAAGGAAAGAATACACCAGAATTTTATATTGGTTTGGAGTTACCCTACATTCGGTCTTGTACAATTCCTTGTATAGATTTCTTTTCAAATAGCAAAGTCCATACAATCTCGATTTCAAGGCACGAGGCACACCCTCCAGACTTTCCAAGCTTTGGGTAGGCTCACTTGATTTACATGGGCTACAAGCACACCCACTTGAATTTTCTGATTACTAAGCACACCCAATTGATTTGTGTGGGCTACAATCACACACACCAATATACGTGTATGATTTGATAAAGTTTTACAGACATGGATCATTGATCTTGAATACAAATGATCGTATAACCTCTTGAATAGCGCTTTGATCTTGTTTTGGTGAGAGAGATCGGGGAGTAGCCAATAGAAAATCAAGTCAATGGAGTCGAATTTATTCTGATTGAATTTGAGAAGAATTTGAGTAGAATTTATTTTAGAAAAAAAGAGAGAGTGAAAGAGGAGAGAAAATATGATAAAGTAGTTAAAGAAAATTCATTGGTTTAACCCCTATTTATAGAGAAATAACAGTCATGTCCATTTTTCAAGAGATACAACAAAAAGGTACTTCAATTCAAATTTGAATATTAAAATCTACGGTCCATATGTCAACATATGGGGTGAAGGTATGCCGATATGTCCCTTTACATTTTGAAAACATACCTTATAAAAATGTTTTGAAAGTGTTTTACATTGTAAAATATTTGTATACTTTGTAAACTTACTTGAACAAAGTTTCTACATATTATAATCATATCAAAACATAATAGAACTTTATAAAGTTATTTTGAAATATTTTTAAATATATAACAGATTTAATATGATTTCTTTTGAAATAAAATAATACATATGAAGTATGAGTGAATATATTTAAAATCAAAGTTATAAATATTATTATATACTTATAAATATTCAGAAATCATAAAGTCCAAAATATAACAAAGTATAATAAATAAAAAGTATAATTAAAATGTAAACTAATTAAAAGCTTAATTTTTCAACGTATAATAATATTGTAAAATCAAAAGTTAAAAATAATTTGATGATCATTTTAAGAGATCATTTTGAAAATAAGAATTCTTTTAAAATCATTTTTGAAATTTAGAATATTTAAAACCATTTAAAAAAAAACAGACAAAGATCACAAAAGTGCTATAAGGGTTTAATTAATAATCTATGACTTTATAACTCATTTGGATATCTTCAGTTCTTCAATACCCATGAGTCTTCAATCCCTAAATCTTGAATCTCTATATCAACCTCTTGAATCTTCACTTGATACTATCAATCTTCTTAATTAATACATGTCTAATATTATGTACTATATACTATATATTACTTGATAGAAACATTAGTATATATATTTTATGTAATGTCATATGGTTGTTGTCATCAAAATCAATGGCAAAGGTACAAAAAGCTAGATCACTGATCCTCAAAACTCTTTGATAAACTAGCGGTCAAAGTCTCAACTTTCCTTTTCCTTCCAAAGAGAACGCATTTTCTGAAGGAGAAAATTTTACTAATTAATTTATTATCAAATGACAATCTATAAATTCTTAGCTTGTTTAGTTTCAAATCACCTCAACTACATAATGATAGTCAGGATTATATACTAAGTGTACTGCGACACTCGCCTAGGAAAGTATCATATTGCCACTTAGAAGATTATTCGAACCTTTACCAAACTAGTCAATAGGTCCTTTCCCGAACTATCACAAGCCATCTAAACTATACTATAAATAATTTCTACAATGAATAGAGATAATCCAAAATAAATAAGATACCAGATTTAATCCTTTGTTTGCTTGCAAGGTTTCTTCAATAAGCTAGGATCGGCCACCTGACTCCTCCCATGTGAACTCTGATTCGGTTCCTTGGTTCGACCATCGAAATTTCCTTGCACGAGAAAATTCATGCTTTAGAGTGTCTAAGTCATTCCAAGAATCTGACTCAAGGGCTGACCTTTAAGAATTGAGTGAAAAAACCTTTTCCCAGCTCATGCAAATCACCTTGAAACCCTACGCTTAAATAGGGATTACGAACTGGCTGATCTCTAGAAAATATCTCTTCGGTTCATGGATTAACCCCACCAAAGGTTTTCTAACACAAGAACAAAAAATTTGTAACGTAAATGACTCCATGCAAAACACATATAAGTCATACGCTTGATCTTTGTTTGTAATTGGGCATCCATCGAATCCTACTTGGACGCAAATCCAAGTCACACTTCATCGATCAACCCTACTCAACTTGAAAGCTCATGCATCAAGTTTGAATGACAGTACTCTCGGTCGCTACTACCTCCAACATCTACCATAGCTACCGGAATGTCCGCAGGTAGTGGAACATCGCTTATGGTATCTAAATAGCCATTGAACCAATTATGCATCTCAGACAGCCTAATTCGCTATCGCTTTGCACACCGTCATCTCATATAAATTGCCTTAAACGGAGATACCTTAACCACTAGTGACTGAATAATTCAAAATTTTGGAGACAAGTGATGTGGCAATATTATATAATAGGAAATACAAGTATGCTCTCTCAACGTATCTCTAGCTACCAGGTTTCTTAACTTATACTGGTATACTCGATCCTAAGTATCAAGAATACGCTCTAATACCAACTATGATGACCCGCCCTTTGTAATACCATGAATCATGACAATGTCCAACTCCTATATACTGCAAAATACATCCGTTGGGGTAAAATAAAAAATTAAACATCAAGCAAACACGATGGTAGAATCTCACAAAGGAATGATAATATATAATATAATGAATATACATGAGTAATAAGATGAAAAATATATAAGAGACTGACTAATAGAAGTAACTGATAAATGAATATCAATACATAAAGTCAAAATACAATATCTGATATGACAAGTCTCATATATAAATAGCATACTTTTCATATACTACCATAGTGTCAAATATATGTGTGTGTATATATATATATCCAAAGTATCAACATCGCCTCCACAATATTCCATCTTTCTTGAAAGCATATCTCCAAAAGCACATGCTCCCAAACTGCTTAATAGAGTACTTGAGAATTGTCATAACATAAACAGACAAAGATAAAATACGGATCAGACATAATGAATGGTGTGAGGGGATTCAAAATATTGTATGTCAAAACCATGTACAAATAAATAGGGAATTATTGAAGTATAACTAGTCCTCTCCGCAAATGTGGCTCAAGGATAACCTGGACTGCACATAAATAAGTAAAGTAAACCTAACTCAAAGGTAGGGAATCATACCAGAACCTGCTCTTCTCATGTAATCAACGAGTCAACATAACGAATATGTTACTGAAACGTAACAACAACCCATGATAGAGGTAAACCAATGTACCACGCAGAAGTAATATAATCATCCTAATATAAATCTAATACACAATGTTCAATAATAATAATCAACCAATCAAAATAATCATGCACAATCATAACAGTAAGGGACACACATAGAATAAGTTGATATACATCATTGTTGATGGGTGGAGTTTGCTATGGGTATTAATCGATTCAATGATCCCTATCGAAGCATTTGAAATGCATAATAAATATGGTGATATAACAATGCTAGTAGCATAACATCTCCATACCTAAAATCGAAATATAGATATCTATAACTTATACTCGCCCCAAATTGCCATTAGCTACTAGAGAAACCTACCGAGAGCCATAACTATATTGTGGACTCTGCTGAAAACCAACACCTCAGAAGAAGTTGGCTTATAGGTCTCGTCGTAGTACCCACCCATACATCTTAACAGTAGTGACCTAGTCTCTCTCTGTCATGCCTTGAAACCGCGTCCACAGGTCATGCACCTCAATGGTGCAATGGATTCCCTCATAAGTGTCGTTTGGTTGTCTAAACTAACATGTTGGAAGCACATGTAAATAATATGCCCCACATACACCCATCATACATGTGCACACAACACTAAAGTATTATTGGTTTCGTATGGATTATGACTTGTTCTTTAAGTGCCACGCACTACCCTGTTGCCCCAAATCAAGCATACCAAACCAATATAAAGAAATCATCCAAATAATGCATATATAATTTTATATAGTTATATACGTATATGTGTGAGTGTGAGTATATGTGTGTATATGTATAAACCACTTGAACCACGTACCTATACACTTATATAATATATATCGTCCATTATTCAGTAACCCTAAGTTGGGCGTAACGAACTTTATGTATGCTTAAATCGTGTATCGATGAACTGTTTGAATTATCATTAGCTACCAAAGAGATCAATCAGGAGCCATAATTATATTATGACTATCCTGAAAACCCACACCTCAAAAAAAGTTGGCATGTAGGTCCATTGCAGTACCCGTCGTACAATGCAACAGTAGGTGACCTACTCCAAAATGACGTCCCAATCTCTCTCTACCTATAACGACTTTAATTTCTACATTGTAAACTAAATTAATTAATTAAAATGAAAATTATTTGGATTTAAAAATTAAAAATTAATATTTTGAAAATAAATTTTAGTTGATTAAATTCTATTTAAAATAAGATTTTCATTTAATAAATGGAATTATATTCCTTTTAAACAATAAACTAAAATTGAATATATTTTTTAATTAAATATAAAATATTTTAAAAGTGCGAATAGTGGTTATATGATTAAAGTAGTGGAAATAAAAATAAGCAAGCATTAAACTAATTATGATCGTCCAATTATTAAAATGTTTTTTTAAAATAAGATGTGAATCAATTTATACTAAACTAAAATTTATTCCAAGAATTAAAAAAATTAATTAAATATTTACGTAATTAATTCAAAAATAAATGAATTAATTTAAGACCCACAGTAATTAGCCCAAAACTCTTTTTAATTTATTCCTTTCTCCTTCTCTCTCGAAACACTCCCTCTTTCTCGAAATGAAAACGACACAAAAGAAATTAAAACCCGTTTGTTCTTTCAATTTGCCCTAGCCTAGAAATCAAAATGAGCATCGTGAAATTAAAAATAAAACAGAAACTGGAACGCATGTGCATAGGTGCCAGCTTGGCAAATCGATGGCATTTAGGATTGCATGGAGGTGGGTAGCCGAGGCAAGGGCGTAGCGATCTGTGTTGTGCGTTGTGGCAAGGCGTTCGAGCGAGGGTGGGTCGAGGAATGAGGGATTAAATGAGGTAGATTTGGTAATGGAGGTTAAGTTGTGACTTAAGTATCGATGGTGTTAGCAGCAAAGTGACTTGAAGATGGTGGTTGATTCCAATCTTTAGCAGCATAGATGCTTTGCTTGACTATCATATAACAGCAGTTATATTATCTGTTTGCTAATTTGGAAGCTCGAGAATTATTCGATAAGTATCTATTACTCATAACTATATTTAAAATCTATTATCTTCTATATATATAAATTTGTATATAATCTTGATTGGTAGATTTACTTTGTTGAGATGCTTGTTTGATTTTGATTGATTGTGTGTATTGGTCAGATTCTTTGGATAAATTATGGACGGGGATAATTAATTGATTGTGCGATATTGGAATCGTATTTGTTAGATGTTAAAAATGCAAAGGATATGTTATTTGTTTGCGTTTCAATTATTTTAATTTATTTATATTGTATACGTTGGTATCAATGGCCAAAATTCAATGGAATTCGACTCGACCACATGATAAAATTTATGTTGTTGTTTTGCTGTTGATTTTTAGAGAACTTTACTCCTTGGATTTTATTTTTGATTATTCATTTATTTTTCCTTTTTAAAATATTTTTAAAAGCTTTAGGAAAACAATTTATGGAAATTATTGAAATCAATCTATTTCAAACGTTACAATAAAAGAGTGAAGTCTTTAAATTATAAAGTATATTTCAAAATGAAAAGAATTATTTTGTTGATTTATAAATATATTTTAAGTATTTAGTCATAGAAAATTTTGAAATATTTTTAAATAATATTTGATCTATAAAATGATTTTGAATATTTCAAATATATATAAGTAAGAAAAAGAAGTGAAGTTTTAGTATTTAGGTCTTCGTTTTAGAATTATATAAATAGGTTAACTATATTATATAATTTCTAAAGAAGTTTTGATGTTTTGATAATTTATATATAAAAATCTTATTTAGTTATTAAAGTTTTATTTGTAGATTTAAAAGTACTACTTTGAACTCATTGAAGATTTTGAAAGGGCTTAACTATTAAAATAAATAATCTAAAGTGATATTTCAAGTATTGTTATATAAAAGATTTGAATATATAGATGAATATATTATGCTTATTATTTTGTATATTTGAATAACATTTATTTGAGAGGTTTATTTCATTGCAATGACTAATTTGAATAGAATCCTTATTATGGAATTATTAAAGTTGCATACATAATAATTTAAAATATATTTATATATTCAATAAAAAGTCTAGAAGTATTACTATATTTATGATGGTGATATTTTCATCTCTTTTATTGTATTTATACTAGATGTAGTTATTTAAGAATTACTAAGTGTATATTATAATTGAATGCTTAATATAAAAAATTAATTAGGCTATTCTTATTTCTCACTGTTTCTTTATTTATCAAATTTGATTGACTTGAATGATTCACCATTGATATTGATTTAATTAGTGATTTGATATGATACAGTGATGGCACCTTTAAGATTTTGATGTATTTAATTCTTTGTGATGAGAAATCTAAATAAACAAATTAGTAATGCTGTTTGGAATAGGGCATTCAATAATACTTTTTCAGTTATTCATTGGACTCGTTGTATAGAATAAAGAAGGGAAAGTGTGATGTGTAAGAATTGAATAAATGGACTAGGAACACGCGGTGGTATGGGACATCGTTGAACTATTTATTCAGTTCTTCTTTGCTTATAGATGATGCTCATATGGGGGTATGAGGTATGTGTGACTCATTGCGATGATCATGTATGGAGGCTACTTGTTAGTCACATAGTTGTAAAGTTGCAGAATAGGGATCTTAAGGTTAAACTAACACTATAGGGAGGGTGGATAGTATTTTCTAATTTATATAAATCTTTTTGAAATCTTTTGAAATCATACTTAGAATGATGAGGTTAACAATCGTAGAATAAAAAAAGTAAACAATAAATGCAGTAAGAGTAAAAGGAAAGAACACACTAAGATTTTATACTGGATCAAAATTACCCTACATCCAGTTCTGTAAAATTCCTTGTACAGATTTCTTTTCAATTAGAAAATGCAAATACAATCTTGATTTCAAGGCTACGAGACATACGCTCTAGAATCCTGGCCTCTAGATAGAGCCACTTGATTTTCGGGTAACAAGCACATCCACTAGATTTACAGGCTACTAAGCACACCCAATTGATTTCATGGGCAATAGTCACACCCAATTGATTTCACGGGCTACAATCACACCCACAAGTATATCGGCTTGATTTTATAAAGATTTACAAACTCAGAACTTCAATCTTGATTACAAATGATCTTATAATCCTTGAATAGCACTTAGATCTTGATTGCAGTGAGAGAGATGATAGAAATTAGAGAGCGTATGATAGAGAATCAAACTAATAGCAATGGAGTTTGATTCTGGTTGAAATTTAGTAGAGTATGAGTATAATTTATTTAAAAAATGAGAGAGAAGAAGGAGGAGAGAAGAACGATGAAAAGTGGTTCAAAAATTCGTTAGGAAGACAGATATTTATAGAGTAATAACAGCCATATCCATTCGTGAATAGATATGACGAATAGACACTTCTTTTGAAATTTGAATTTTGAAACTCACGGTTATTATGCAGACTTATAGGGTTAGAGTATGTCGACATACTCATTGTAATTTTGAAAAATATTTTAAAATATTATTTTGAAAATGTATTGCTTTGTGAAATAATTTTATACTTTGTAAACATGTTTAAATATAATATATATACATTATAATCATAATAAAACTTAAGTAAAAGTATATGATAAGAATTTGGAAAATAAACTAATATAAATCAAAATTAAATGAAAACAATAACTTGGTCATATATTAAAAACTAAAATGATAAGTATAAAGAATTGAAAACTATTTGAAAGTTGCTTTGAAAAGAATATTTAAAAAAAATTATTTAAAAATGGAGAGAGAGATTAAGTGTTATCAGAATTTTAACAAATATTTTATACTCCATAACTTATTTGGAATATCTTGGAATCTTGAACTTTTGAATTCTCATGAGTCTTCATTCTTGAGTCTCTATATCAAAATCTTTAACTTTTCAATCTTTACTTTATACTGTGCAGTCTTCTTATATCAACACCTGTTTAATATCCTGCACTATATACTATATATCTTGATAAAACATTAGTATTTATATTTTATTTGATTTCTTAAGTTGTTTTCATCAAAACCAAATCCTCAGGTACTAATAATCTCCCACTTTTGATGATGACAACTTTGTATATAAAAGATAATATAACTTCCCCTTAATCAATGTGTTTGATGTGAATTTTTGTTTGATGATAACAAATACATACATACATATATATATATATATATATATCAATATGTGTTTGCAGATTGTACTATATACATATAGGAATAAATATTCATATTGAATAATAATACTATTGCATAGAATTTATATAATTCAATTAGTATTTTATTCAATATAATATTTTACAAAGTTTTCGGCTCTCTCTATATACATACACTTGTTTATACATTTCATATCCATATTTTCTCTCACTACAACACACAACTGTGTACATTTTACAGAACCATTAATCTACATCTATCTGCATTGTCCAGCTTCAGTTCTTGTCATGTCTCTTGTGTACCTGTATAATTAGAAACTACAGCAGTAATCTGAAAATAAACAAATTCGAATTTGCAAAAATATAAATTTGTTTTCATTTGTGCCTCAGTTTTTTTTGGGTTGTTCGTCATTTGAATTCATCACACACAAAGTCGTGCACATAGATATATACACTTGTATTCCTATCAGGGACAGGTAATCATAAGTGGCTGCAATACACACGTGTACATTTATACACGTGTGCACTGCCTCGCCAACTCGTGTGCGCAGCCAACAAGACCAAAGAGCAAAAGTAATCTGGATCAAATGCCATCAGGTTTATGACAGTAACATATGATCAGTGGTACACATGCAAGCACAGTCTCAAACCAATATCAAGTTCAAGTGCAGACCAAAAGCAAGACCAGAGTAGTACAGTGTGGCAATGCACCAGAACACTAAGTCCAGCTACTCAAATGAAACAGTGTACACAAGTGAAGCCAAATGAAAATCAAGGCATTATGAATTTACACCAAAGCAAATTAGCAGACTACAAGTGACAATGTGAATGCAGTGTGACAGTGCACCATCAAGAAACCACTATAATGATGCAAACTGACTCGAAGATTGCCACCAACATAAGCAGTAACAATGAAGACCACTATGCAGTAGACGTGAGTGCAACTTGACTATCAAGACTCAGTAAACAACAGCTACATGAAGCAAACGGCATGAATATCACAAGCATGAACACAGGAAAACATGCATGCACAATGTGATACAAGGAAAACTGGCAACAACAACAAGTTAAACAATGCATGATGAATCAGACCAACTAATCAACAGTGAAGAGATGACAAGTACATAGAAGTATAACCAAGTCAAAGCCAATGGTAGTCAAATATCACAAATTCAATGCCGAGAAGCACTGAAACAAAGATGGCCAGAACCAAAGTTCACAGTGAAGCTAGAAGAATTGAACACTACAAGTCAGTAAATAGTTCAGTGGTAAAGATGAGGCAGACTCGAAGTCGAAAGCAATAAACAAGTTCAAGTCAGAAAAATTCATGAATGCAACAACCAAATGAAGTCAGCAATCAGCGGTGATAATGGTCATGAACAGCAAGTACAATGTCGTAGAACAAACGTCAATCAGGAGTAAAGTTCGAATCCAATGCAGACGCAAACAAGTCGAGATGAACAAATGGAAACAAATTCGAAATCGAAAAATGCAGACCAACTAAGTAATACTGTATAAAAAAATCAAGTATGCATCTGCAAACTTTGAAAAAGTCAGAAATCAAATACGTCTCTTTGAAAAAGTCAAAACAAACCAAAAGAGGAAAGTTTTTCTACCGTATCGATCAAGAAAAATCAAACAATTCAAGATCAAATCTGTGTGCATCAAGTTATTACAATATCAGGAAAGCGAAAAATAGGAAAGTATCGAATAGATACGAACTAATTATGGGGTCTCAGAATCCATATAAATATTCACCAAAAAATTCATCATCGGCATCGAGTTCGAATACGATAATCATAACAGCACGTAAAGAGACAATTACATACCGAAGCATACGTTGAACCCGATCAAATCGAAGCAGCAGAGAGCAACTCAAAGAAATAGACGATCGACAAAGAAAGGACCGGAATCGATCATACGCTCGATCAACTATCGGCAGTAGCTGTTTTCAAACCCTAAATTGGATCGAAGGGACGAAGCCCTAATTTGGGACAACAATCGCCCCCATTTTTTTATCAGAGAAAATCAAAAGTGACTGAGTAAAAGAATAGAAAAGGGGCGGCCGTATGTTGTAATTAGGGTTTAGATTTTTTTAATTAGGGTTTAATTTGTCAAATAGGGTTTAGCTTTAAAATCAAGTTTTAATCATTTTTGCACTTATTTTTTTTGTACTTTTCGATTTAAATCTTGGTAAATCACCACCTAGGTTTTAGGTTGTGGCAAATTGTCTAGTTAGAATTAGTTCAGTGAGCAGGGTATGCGAGTTTGCAAAACTCTATAGGCGGTAGCAGGAAGTGCGAGTCTGTTAGAGTGTTTGTTAGCGGGATACTGTTTAATTCTAATAGAAATCTGGGAATGCAGCAGTAGGCAGGGCTTGCCGAAGCTGGGTAAATTTTGTGTGTGATTTACTTTTCAACATATTTACTTATCTGCAGTTTGTGTTTGTGTTTAATTCGAGAAAATTTGCTATAACCCTATTCACCCCCCCCCCCCTCTAGGGTTAATCTAGATCCTACAAGTGGTATCAGAGCAAGGTATTTTTTTTATTTTAACTCTAGAGTCATGAATCCACCAAATAATAGCTCAGAAGAATCTAGTGAGGTCTGTTGGCGGGCTAAGTAGCAACAAGAATGGTTTCTAGATTTAGGGTGTTCTAGACATATGGTGACAAATCGAAGTTCCTGAGCTTAGATAATTTTAAAGGTGGAAATGTGATCATGGGAGACAATAGCAAGTGTAAGATTATTGGTAAAGGTGAAGTAGGTAACGGTACTTTTTCCTTGACTAATGTTTTATACGTTGATAATTTGCATCACAATCTAATTTCTATTAGCCAACTATGTTACAAAGGTATGAATGTGGTCTTTGATAGCGATACTTGCAAAATCATTGACAAATCCTCTAATAACATTGTTTTTATAGGCAAAAGAAAAGGAAATGTTTACTCGCTTTCATTTGATAACCTAAATCTTTCTAGATGTTTGGTAGCCACTGACGAAGAGGCTTCCTTATGGCATAGGTGATTTGGACATGCTAGCATGAGCCTCTTAGAAAAACTTGAAACGAAAGAATTAGTCAGAGGGTTACGACATCAGAAGTTTAAAAATAATAAAGTGTGTAAAGCATGTTCCTTGGGCAAGTTAGTCGAACATCATTTCTCCCTAAAAACATTGTTAGCACATCTAGGGTCCTTGAATTAATTCACACGGACTTATTCGGACCAAATGAAATTGCAAGCTTGAATGGAAAACGTTATTGTTATGTATTGGTTGATGATTATTCTAGATTTACATGGGTTCATTTCTTAGCCAAAAAGTCTGAATCTTTTGATTATTTTTCAAAATTTGCAAAACTTGTTCAAAAAGAAAAAGGAGTTTCAATTAAAACTTTGAGAAGTGATCATGGAGGCGAATTTGAAAATTTGGAATTTGAAAGCTTTTGTGAAGAAAATGGTTTAAAACATGAATTTTCTGCTCCACGAACACCTCAATAAAATGGGGTGGTTGTAAGGAAAAATCGTACATTACAGGAATTGGCTAGATCCATGTTAAGTGAGTATAAACTACCTCTAACCTTTTGGGCAGAGGCAGTGAATACTTCGTGCTATGTAATGAATAGAGTAATGATCAGACCAATACTTGACAAAACGTCTTATGAATTGTGGCATGAAAGGAAACCTAACATTTCTTATTTTCGTGTATTTGAATGTCCTTGTTTCATTCTTAACACAGGTGGTCAACTTGGAAAATTTGAATCAAAGGCTGATGAGGGAATTTTCATGGGCTATTCAACAAGGAGCAAGGCTTACAGGATATACAACAAACGAACAAAAACAATTGTTGAATCAATCAATGTGAAATTCGATGAATCTGACCTGGAAAGGACGACTGAAAAGACGGTTGACGATGGGGTAGATCATGAAGGCATTGAAGAAGGGACATCTAGTGAGAAAGCTGAAAGTAGGACTGTTGATGCTGGTAGATTGAAGTTCAAATCCAATCATCCTCCTGAATTGGTTATAGGTGATCCTACGGAAGGTATACGCACTCGCTCTTCATTTGATAAAAATTTGTGTGCGTTTTGTTGCTACAATTGTTTTATTTCCGAGATTGAACCTGATTCTGTTGAAATGGCTCTTAATGATGAAAGTTGGTTTTTAGCAATGCAAGATGAACTTAATCAATTTGAGAGAAATAAAGTTTGGAAATTAGTTCCTAGGCCTAATGACTATCCAATTGTTGGAACTAAATGGGTGTTCAAAGATAAGCTTGATGAATCAGGAAATGTAATTAGAAACAAAGCTAGGTTGGTCGCAAAAGGATATAACCAAATAGAAGGCATAGATTTTGATGAAACATTTGCTCCAGTAGCTAGGTTAGAAGCCATTAGGATTTTGCTAAGTTTTGCATGTTATAAGGGTTTCAAACTTAAACAAATGGATGTAAAAAGTGCCTTTCTAAATGGTGATTTGAAAGAAGAAGTTTTTGTTGAACAACCCCCCGGTTTTGAAAATCATGATTTTCGAAATCATGTGTATAAACTAGAAAAAACATTATATGGTCTTAAGCAAGCTCCTAGAGCTTGGTATGACTGCCTTTGTACATATCTTTTGGAAAATGGCCTTAAAAGGGACGTGCTGACACGACACTGTTTCTATTACATAATGGAAGTGAATTTTTGATTGTTCAGATTCATGTGGATGATATTATTTGTGCTACTAATGAACTCTTGTGCGAGAAATTTGAACAAGTCATGTAGGCTAAATTCGAGATGAGCCTGGTTGGAGAATTGAAATATTTTCTTGGATTCCAAATCAAGCAAAGCAGTGATGGTATTTTTATTTCACAATCCAAGTATGTGTTGGAACTGTTGAAGAAATTTGGAGTTTAGAACTCCAAACCATCGAGAACTCCTATGAGCCCATCAACAAAGTTGGACAAAGACGAGAAAGGAACTGCTGTTGATCAGAAAAAATATCGAGGGATAATTGGTTCACTTCTCTATCTTACTCCTTCTGGACCTAATATTATGTTTTCTGTGTGTTTGTGTGCACGTTTTCAATCTAATCCTAAAGAATCTCATTTGAAAGCCACTAAACGAATTTTGAGATATCTTTCACACACACACACAAATTTGGATTATGGTACCCTTCTTGTGAAAATTTTGATTTAGTTGGCTATTCTGATGCTGATTATGCAGGTTCATTGGTTGACAGGAAAAGCACTAGTGGGACATGTTTCATGCTAGGACATTCATTAGTTTCATGGTCAAGTCGAAAACAGAATTGTGTTGCATTATCCACCACTGAAGCAGAATATATTGCTTTAGGAAGTTGTTGTGCTCAAATTTTATGGATGATGCAAACTCTTTCTGATTTTGGCTAGTTTATAAACAAGTTCCATTAAAATGTGATAGTAAACGTGCAATAAACTTGTCAAATAATCCTGTTCATCATTCACGCAAAAAACACATTGATGTGAGACACAACTTTCTTAGAGATCACATTGCTAAGGAAGACATTTGCATTGAACATATTTCAACTAAGGCTCAACTTGCTGATATTTTCACAAAACCCCTCCCCGAAGACAGATTTTCCAGATTACGTTTGGATTTGGGGATTATAGAAATTGACTAATCATTTTCAATTTTTTAGTTGAAATATTCTTGGATATATACTTTCAACTTCAATTTCTAGGATCCAAACCAGTTTTGGATATTATCCAAAGATTGATTCGAATATGGTATTCAGTATTGGATATTACATAATATAATTAACTTGGTAACTTATTCCACGACCATTTCTGTTTCTACTGTCTTTCTATTGTTCATAATGGTTTTGTAAAATGAGAAGAGTGGATTATCTTTTAAATAAATAAAAAATGATAATAACTCTCATGCATCCATTCTCATTTAAAAGTCCTTATGGTTATGCATGGATGGAGCATGTAAGTGAATTATTTTTATCATTACTCCATTCTCATTTAAAAGTCCTTATGGTTATGCATGGATGGAGTATGGTAACTAAGTATTTTGGTCTCACTTAAAAGTCCGGATGCTTAGACTAATAAGTAACTGCTAATCCCATTTAAAAGTCCTTATGGTTATGCGTGGTTAGTAAGTGCTTATTTTTGTGCTTAAATGTCAAATTAATTTTAAAATATCTCTCTTCTTATTATACAAAAACCGAATCATCCATTCTCTACAATGTGAAAATTGTTATCTCGTTTTGATATATTATTTTTTCCTACTGTTCCATTGTTTTTTGTCAGTCTTTTGATAATGACAAAAGGGGGAGAAGAACAAGATTTGATAAGGAAGTAAATATTTTTTGGAATACTTCAACAAATTTGTTAAATGTTTTTAGTTCTTAAGTTTTTTTATTCTTCTGTAATTTTCTAAATCTTCTAAATAGGGAGTGGTCTCAGTTGTAGGGGGAGCATTCATATAGGGGGAGCTAACTATTTCATGCTTAAACACATTTATTAGAATTTCAAAATCTTTAATATATATGTTTGTCATCATCAAAAGGGGGAGATTGTTTGATGTGAATTTTTGTTTGATGATAACAAATATATATATATATATATCAATATGTGTTTGCAGATTGTACTATATACATATAGGAATAAATATTCATATTGAATAATAATACTATTGCACAGAATTTATATAATTCAATCAGTATTTTATTCAATATAATATTTTACAAAGTTTTCAGCGCTCTCTATATACATACACTTGTTTATACATTTCATATTCATATTTTCTCTCACTACAACACACAACACTCTACATTTTACAGAACCATTAATCTGCATCTATTTGCATTGTCCAGCTCCAGTTCTTGTCCTGTCTCCTGTGTACCTGTATAATTAGCAACTACAACGGTAATCTGAAAATAAAAAAATTTGAATTTGAAAAAATATAAATTTGTTTTTATTTGTGCCTCGGTTTTTTTTGGGTTGTTCGTCATTTGAATTCATCACACACAAAGTCGTGCACATAGATATATACACTTGTATTCCTATCAGGGACAGGTAATCATAAGTGGCTGCAATACACACGTGTACATTTATACACGTGTGCACTGCCTCGCCAACTCGTGTGCGCAGCCAACAAGACCAAAGAGCAAAAGTAATCTGGATCAAATGCCATCAGGTTTATGACAGTAACATATGATCAGTGGTACACATGCAAGCACAGTCTCAAACCAATATCAAGTTTAAGTGCAGACCAAAAGCAAGACCAGAGTAGTACAGTGTGGCAATGCACCAGAACACTAAGTCCAGCTACTCAAATGAAACAGTGTACACAAGTGAAGCCAAATGAAAATAAAAGCATTATGAATTTACACCAAAGCAAATTAGCAGACTACAAGTGACAATGTGAATGTAGTGTGACAGTGCACCATCAAGAAACCACTGTAATGATGCAAACTGACTCGAAGATTGCCACCAACATAAGCAGTAACAATGAAGACCACTATGCAGTAGACATGAGTGCAACTTGACTATCAAGACTCAGTAAACAACAGCTACATGAAGCAAACGGCATGAATATCACAAGCATGAACACAGGAAAACATGCATGCACAATGTGATACAAGGCAAACTGGCAACAACAACAAGTTAAACAATGAATGATGAATCAGACCAACTAATCAACAGTGAAGAGATGACAAGTACATAGCAGTATAACCAAGTCAAAGCCAGTGGTAGTCAAATATCACAAATTCAATGCCGAGAAGCACTGAAACAAAGATGGCCAGAACCAAAGTTCACAGTGAAGCCAGAAGAATTGAACACTACAAGTCAGTAAATAGTTCAGTGGTAAAGATGAGTGCAGACTCGAAGTCGAAAGCAATAAACAAGTTCAAGTCAGAAAAATTCATGAATGCAACAACCAAATGAAGTCAGCAGTCAGCGGTGATAATGGTCATGAACAGCAAGTATAATATCGTAGAACAAACGTCAATCAGGAGTAAAGTTCGAATCCAATGCAGACACAAACAAATCGAGATGAACAAACGGAAACAAATTCGAAATCGAAAAATGCAGACCAACTAAGTAATACTATATAAAAAATCAAGTATGCATCTGCAAACTTTGAAAAAGTCAGAAATCAAATACGTCTCTTTGAAAAAGTCAAAACAAGTCAAAAGAGGAAAGTTTTTCTGCCATATCGATCAAGAAAAATCAAACGATTCAAGATCAAATCCGTGTGCATCAAGTTATTACAATATCAGGAAAGCAAAAAATAGGAAAGTATCGAATAGATACGAACGAATTATGGGGTCTCAGAATCCATATAAATATTCACCAAAAAATTCATCATCGGCATCAAGTTTGAATACGATAATCATAAAAGCACATAAAGAGACAATTACATACCGAAGCATACGTTGAACTCGATCAAATCGAAGCAGCAGAGAGCAACTCAAAGAAATAGACGAAATCGATCATATGCTCGATCAACTGTCGGCAGTAGCTGTTTTCAAACCCTAAATTGGATCGAAGGGACGAAGCTCTAGTTTGGGACAACAATCATCGCCGTTTTTTTTATCAGAGAAAATCGAAAGTGATTGAGTAAAAGAATAGAAAAGGGGCGGCCGTATGTTGTAATTAGGGTTTAGTTTTTTTTAATTAGGGTTTTATTTGTCAAATAGGGTTTAGCTTTAAAATCAAGTTTTAATCATTTTTGCTCTTATTTTTTTGTACTTTTCGATTTAAATCTTGGTAAATCACCACCTAGGTTTTAGGTTGTGTCAGATTGTCTAGTTAGAATTAGTTCAGTGAGCAGGGTGTGTGAGTTTGCAAAACTCTATAGGCGGTAGCATGGTGTGCGAGTCTGTTAGAGTGTTTGTAAGCGGGAGACTGTTTAATTCTAATAGAAATCTGGGAATGCAGCAGTAGCCAGGGGTTGCCGAAGCTGGGTAAATTTTGTGTGTGATTTACTTTTCAGCATATTTACTTATCTTCAGTTTGTGTTTTTGTTTAATTCGAGAAAATTTTCTATAACCCTATTCCCCCCCCCCCTTTAGGGTTAATCTAGATCCTACACTATGCCTAATATACAAAACTCCCCCTTAATCTATGCCTAGAAACTTATATATTTCTCCTACTTTGTCATCAAGTAAAAATAACTAATTATAACTATAATTCTAACTTTATCTCTAAATATTAATCCTACCCCCCCTCCCCCCCCGGGGAACTAAAGCATTATATAATATAAACACATGTAGAAGTAATAAGTAATATAATTATGAAATGCAAAATGACAGAAATGATATATAAAAACATCATTCAATATTTTACTTGATTCAAGCAAACATAATGTCACACACAAAGGAATATTTCAAATTCAACCAAACTCAAAACCAATCAAATCAAACCAAACAAAATTAGTTCATGTATTATATGTAATCAAACATATTAAAACTAGACATTTCTTAGGACTTCAACCCATCTATTAGTGCCAAAGATTGGATTCGCTTTAATAGCCTTTGAATCTTCATCATCTTTGTTGATAGTGCATTCTGGATTAGAGGTTGGTTCCTCTTTGTTTACAACTATAATCATCCATCGAATTACATCGAAATGCCTTTCTTGCTACTTCATTATCTACATTTGACTTAATTCTAAGTATCTCTGGTTCCATAGGATAAAAGAGGGAATGTTTTTGAAGGATTCAAGCATTTGTTCAAGGTTTTCGATTATGTTTTGAATAAGAGAAGCCATTATTTATGATTTGGAGTTTTATGAAAGTAAAGGAAGAAGAAAGAGAATGAATAGTGATGATTTTTTGGTTTAAATGTGTATTTATAAGTGTAGAAATTTGTTGGAATTGAATAGACACTTGTTGTCTGTTCATTTTTCAAAATCAATTTTTTTAAAAATAAGCCGTTGTATGTCAACATACATACTCATGGTAAGTGGACATATACGTAGAAAATTGTAAAGTTGCATTGCTTTGTTATTTTGACATATTTAGCTTATAGTATGATACTAGTTATGCTATCCAGAAATGGTAATAAGTGTATAACAGTAAGGAAACAAGGATTTCGTTACTACTCAAACAAGGATTACATAGTTCATAAAGAAAAGAAAGATACACAGCACCACATCAAACTCAAACTTAAACAAACAAGTACAATCATACTTATACATAACTAAAAATACGAGAAAGATATGGATGAAGAGAATAATGAAGAGATTCCAAACCTGCGTTACACCTTTCCAAGAACTTGTCCATTTTATTGGAAATGGTGTTTAACTTCTAAATCATGGAATGTTTGAGAATCCTTTGATTTCAACAGTCTTCTTTTGATTGTTGAGAATGCCTTGATTGGTTGGACATGGTGGAAAGTCAATGCTTTCTAAAGAGTTGTGCCTCATCTTCTTCTTCTTTTTCTTCTTCTTCGATATCCATTTCTTCCCCTTCTTTCTCTTCCTCCTCTTCTTGTACTTTTTCTTCCTCTCCATGTGCTAACCTTTCTACTTTCTTCGCAAGTGTTCATGTGGCTCGAAAATTGGTGAAATTTTCATAAAAGCTATATTTGCTTGATTAAACACTTTACAAGAGACAATTTCCTCTACTTTAAAATTAACGTCAAAGTTGTTAAAGATTCAAGTAAGGTGAATACCAGAAATAGTATATTTTCATGAGTGGAAAGAGTTTCGAGATAAAATTCATCCAAAATAGCTTGAGCCCAAATTATGTCATATTGACGATAAATGGCAAAGAGAGCTTTACAAACTTTTAAGGTTAGGTTGAAATTTTATGAACGAGGAGTGGTAGTAGTTGCGAAAGAAGATTAAGAATTCTAGCTTTTGAATGAAAATTTTGATTTTTAAACTCAAAATTATCATCTCCATCGAAAATATTATGAAAACTTCACAATTATTCTCATCATTATAAAATCAGAAAGGTCCATTTCAATGGATTTTCATTCAAGAATAGTGCCCAAAAGTTCACAATTCAAAACAATTAAAGTTCCTTTAACACAAATCCATACTTCTCCTTCTCCACCTTCATAAAATATTTCTTTTAAATTTGCATAAAACATTTTGACCAAGTGTGGATAGTAAATAAAATCGTTTGGAGAATTAAACTAAGAATTCCATTTTGAGAACAAAGATTATCAATTTAATAAGTAGAAAAATCATTAAAAATTGCAAACTTTCCGTGGAAACTTTACCATAATTCATATAGATAGTATAATCTTTCATAGATTCTTGATCTTGAAAGAGAAAGTTTTTGAAGGTTTTGGAAAGTCTCATTGATGTTGGAGTGGTTGGGTTTCATTGATGAATTATTTGAGGAGATAAGAGAGTTAATAAAAGTTTAAATTTTGAAAGGAAAGGTGAATTGAATTGTTAGAGATAGAGGTAATAACTAAAGAATCAAATGACATATTGTAACGACCCGTACTTTTAACTATTTTACATCATTAAATTTAATGTGATTATTGGATAAAAATGGTTAATAATAAAAATTTAATGATTTATTAGTGTAGTTATTAAATACGAACTTTAATACAATTTTGAAATAACCAATTTCGAAGATTTTAGAAATAAAGTATTGAACTGAAATTCTATCTATTTGATGTATTTATAATTAGTAGAAAGAATTGAATCATAAGTGTTGAACTATCTAGATGAAAATAAAATAATTATCGATAACCAAATTCATTTGGAAACTTATGATTGTTAATGTAATTTATTGGATAATTAAATTGTTTAAGTTTAATATTGGAATTATTTAAGTAATTGAATTCTGGATTTAATATGATTGAAAATGATACTGGAAGTTGATTTAAATTTTATTGAATACAAATGAAGATTGTTAACATTTAAAATTGGATTTAAAAGGGAATAAATAGAAATTGGAAATTTATATTTTTATTTAACGAGTAAAAATAGCCATTTTGGCCACTATCTCTGATACGACGAAACCAGTTTCATCGAATCCGTAATAGTGAGTTATTATAGGATTTCAACTTTCGTAGGGATCATACTTATCGTTTTTACGAGCTTGAAATGCGTCGAAATTAATTAAAGGAATTTAATTAAAATTAATTGATTGTGAAATGCTATTTTATGAATGCGATCATATTCAGCCTCTAGACTAGTTCCATCACGTTCAAAATGGGGGTAAAACATTAGAAACGCCATTCCTCGTTTGGAGTTAAGAATTTTGCGGACCAATTGGGAAAGATATTTTCTTATTTAAATAATATATAATAAAAGTCAACAGTTAACATCATCCCACTTTCCATCTTCCCATACCCTTCCATCTTTTCTTACTTTCATTTTCGAACTTACACCGGATCGAAGATGTATAACAAACAAAAGGCAATTGCATATACCCGTGCGCCGGAGGCATGTGGCACAGGACCGGAGCGCCATCGGCTGTGATGGGTGGTGCAAGGAAGTAGTAGTGACATTGGAGAGGGGGTTCGATCTATCTAGGGTTTCGAGAGGGGCGTTGTTCTCTAACTCGCACGCGAGCCTGGTGGTGGTGCGGCAAGGCCGGCGGCGGCTAGCTGAGGGGAGCAAACATTTCTTAAAAATTGATGGATAGAGCGATCACGATCTACAAGACGGGGTGCATTGTGACGACCCAGAAATTTTGACGATGTACTTGTTAGTGTTGTAAAATGTTTTATATTGAGTTTAGCTGTCCGTTGAGTGTTTATGAATTCTGATCATGCGGGGGACGCCGTGTTATTGATAAACACTTAAACGAGGCAAGTCAACTTAATATTGTTTTAAAATCGGGTAAATGAAATAATTTTGCCTAAATTATATTTTATATAAAAAATGATAATTTTGAAGAATGTTGTTGTTAGAACATGATAATATTCGGTTATCATCGATTAATGGTTTAATTAAGGTAAAACGAATACTTTGTGAACTCTATTTCATGAAGTGTTCGATAATTAAAATGAATTGAAATTGTAACGACCCAACTTCCTATCTCCAGGAAGTCGCATCGCTAATAAGAAAGAAAGGGATAGAGAATAGAAAGAAAGAGAAGAAAGAAGAAACAACACATCAGAATCTAAACAGCGGAACGAATAAATTATATTAATAACATAAAATATTTACATAGTACACAACATTATCAGAGTTCACAGATAATACCACACATACTAGACAGCTATAAACATCTGTGTAGTATTTACAACATAATACAATCTCAGAGACAAACACAGAAAACACAGAGGAATACTAATATCTAACGCAGAAGCCTCCTGCTCCATTGCTCCTCCAATATTCGTCAAAGCAAATCCGAATCCTAACCTGAATCCCTTGGCTACTCGTAAAAATTTGAGTACCCAAGAGTTTATGAAAAACAAAAATAAACTCCGGGTCAGACACAGGTCTGGTGTGAGTAACAGGTTAAAGTTGCTTAACTTTTTAAAAACCTTTAAAAAGAAAGGTATCCAATAATTTTCAGAATGCAGAAGGCAAAACCCAGATTTCATTTGAAAATGCTTGAATTTGATAAGCTTGCAGTTGCATGCTTGGAGTTTTAAAAACTGAGTTGCAGACTTTTTTTTTTCATTATGCTTTTGAATCAAACTTGAATGCTTGTAGTTGCATGTTTGAACAGACTTGAAAATGCAGGCTTTGACTCTACTTACTTTAAAGACTCGGTTTGAAGAGAAAAACTTGCATGCAGGCAACATATGCTTTGCTTTCTGAAATGAATTTCAGGTTGCAGGCTTTACATTTGTTATTGAAAAGGTTTCAGGTTGAAGAATATGAAAGGAACTTCAGATTTTGGTTTAGAAAGAATTTCCAGATTTTGTATTGAGGAATATGTTACAGATTTGATTTTTAAGAGTTTGAAAGTAAATTTTGTTTCAGCTGAGATTTTTTTTCTTCTTAATTTAAAAAAAAAATAAAGATTGGAAAAGAATAAAGCTTGAAGATACATGCTTATATAATATAAAAATGATTTATTTATAAATTAAAAGAAAACTTAAAAATACATGGACACATGTAAAAGAAACAACATTTGCCACATAGGTAATTTAATTCAACTACACTTGTCATTATACCACTTAATATGATAACATGTGTTTGAGAATTATTTTAATTGTTTTTTATTTATTTTAAAAGTAAAAGAAACCCCTTTTCTTTATTTATTAAGTACTTATGTATATAAATCATCTTCATATGTAAATGTTTATGCATTTCATTTTAAATAAAATGAAATGAAACAATTTATAAAAAAATATGATAGCTTACCAAATAATTTAAATATGATTACCTTTTGAATTCAAAATCAATTCAATCCCAAATGTTATTCATCCATTTAAAAATCCAATTTTAAAACTAATTTATATTAACATATTAAATTTTAAAGTAATAACAATATTGACTTTTAAAATTTATCTATAATTATACATTTATTATTATTATTTGAAAATAACATATTTATCCAATTTTAAATTATTTAAGAAATTATAAATTACTTAACTTATTTTATTTAAATGAATTAATGTATTAATATATAAATGGTATTTTAAATTTTCTTATAAAATTCCCAAATTATCAAAATGATTATTAGAATTTAAAACAAGATTTTAATTGCTTAGTTAACTTCAATTCAAAAATTATTTATTCATAATATATATATAAATATATATACATTATAAATAGGAAAACATTTCATTAGCTTTTAAAAGATAAAATTCACCAATTAAACATTTATTTATTTGGATTATTAAATCAAGTAAATTTTTATTAAAATTTTATCAAATCAATTTAGTTTTGGATACAGATTATTAAATTGATATTGCTAAAATTTCCGAGATATCACATTCCTCTCACCCTTAAAAGAATTTCGTCCTCGAAATTTAAAAGCAAAGATAATTTAATAACCCATTTAAAAATTTTAAATTTTAAATCACAAACATACATCAATCATATGCTAACAACCATAGCAACCAATTTATCTAATCAAACAAATTAATTATCCAGATAAAATTCTGGATGAATTCCCACGAGTTTCTCCAAGTATATATATACCGGGATACTCGCCCTACAGAATCCAAACAATCTAAACTACGAAGCTACAGAGCTTCAACTCATCTAGATCTACAAAACTAGACAAGATATCAGACTACAGACGAGTCTGACTCGACCAACAAACCTTCTTGAACAACTGGCTCCACTTCCAGAGATAACTCATACACGTACTCCCTCAGAGATACGTGAATCTCATCAAATCCCAGTTATCCAAACTGGCAATCCATCTCTTGAAATCCAACACCAATCCAACCAAAACATAGAAGAGATCCAAAACAAAACTCCGACTCCGGAATCTACATTCCTTCGTCTCTTATCCATAAAACTCTTCGGATGATCATGGGTTGCCTATATCCAAACTGATCAGCTCAACTCTTGCTGATTCTTCTAAAACCATTTAGACCAAAATCAACCCAACACAACAATCTCCTCAAGATCAACCAATACTAAGATCACCAACTCTACTCTTCAAACGTTAGAAGAACAAACTCACTTCTTCTATCCAGAAAAGACAAAGCAGAAATACTCTCAAACTGCTTCCGCTGCACAACTCTGATCTGGCACAGAAGACACTGCTGATGAAGAACATGAGCACAAACTGGACATCACTCCCCAAAAATATGTCTCAACATATCCAAGAAAAATCAATCTTCAGAAGTGGACAAACTTCCGACCTTTCCGAAGACAACCAAAAAGTCTTCAATACCTCAAAAGTACACTCAAACTATCGCAAGTCACCTTTGCGATCAATAGAAACCAATTCCCAAACAAAACCGTTCTCCCTTTACCAGATAGAACAGCTTACTCTTAATTAGCCAATCCAATAAAGTATTGGGTCCACTTTGCTGCTTCTGAACTCCTCGTTCAGAAACTACTCAGCCAGTCAACTTCTTCCAACACAAATACTCCGAGTTGTACTGCTGACATCAATGCCAAAACTTCCTTATCTAAAGCTCTTCGAGAAACTCGGGCCTTAAAGCCAAACACAAACAACCGGCTGGACTCAACCACATTACCGAAGCAGACACACTTCCTAATTCGTTCCAAAGAAAACATCTTCGGAAATATCCATATTCACTGCATCTCATCACGCAGTTATTACTTCCTGAGGTATCAAAATACCATCACACAATTCGGCCAATCCTACAGATTCAAACTCAACTCATCCATCTTCAAAGATGAACTCTGAACCTTAACAGGTTACCTTCAGAGATCAATGAAATCTCTACACCACTGCATACTCACTCGAGACGGTATTAGGTCTTCAGTCTTGACAAATACACTTCCAACCTCAAACATTCAAACTCCAACCAATGGTAGTTATCGTGTTACACACACTACTACCTTATCTACCTTTATAGCTTATATTGGAAAACCTGAACAGGTAACCCAATAGATAGGTAGAAATAATAATTATATATATATATATATATATCAAAACTACAAATACGCTCTCTTAAGATAGACACCACTCCAGAGCCTAGGTATTCACTCAACCTAATGCTCTGATACCACTGTAACGACCTAACTTCCTATCTCCAGGAAGTCGCATCGCTAATAAGAAAGAAAGGGATAGAGAATAGAAAGAAAGAGAAGAAAGAAGAAACAACACATCAGAATCTAAACAGCGGAACGAATAAATTATATTAATAACATAAAATATTTACATAGTACATAACATTATCAGAGTTCACAGATAATACCATACATACTAGACAATTATAAACACCTGTCTAGTATTTACAACATAATACAATCTCAGAGACAAACACAGAACACACAGCGGAATACTAATATCTAACGCAGAAGCCTCCTGCTCCATTGCTCCTCCAATATTCGTCAAAGCAAATCCGAATCCTAACCTAAATCCCTTGGCTACTCGTAAAAATTTGAGTACCCAAGAGTTTATGAAAAACAAAAATAAACTACGGGTCAGACATGGGTCTGGTGTGAGTAACAGGTTAAAGTTGCTTAACTTTTTAAAAACCTTTAAAAAGAAAGGTATCACGTAAGACTTCCCACACATAAACATGGAAAAAAATTTACCTTATGCTAACCAAAACATTTGATAGGAAATCCGATGATATTATAATAGTGTCTAGGGTTTTCAAGTAAATAAGAAATAGCCGAAATTGTTATATGATTAAATTCCAGCTACTAGCCACAAAAGTGGGTAATACAATCAAAACCGTTGGCACTTATTGGATTTTGGATTCCATACAATGGCAGGGCTACTGGGGGTACCGCCCATCACAGTACGTGGCCTAGATCACCGTACCGAGGATTACTCCCTTCATCCCCTGCAACACAAGGCCGGACCCATTCCTTACTGAACAGTTCCGAACAAGACAACCCCGGCAGTTGTCGCGATTCAACCGCCCCACACGACAGGGGTAAATCTTGCTCTCAAGTGGGGGCTACCCACGAAGCCTTGCTGCACCTCCCCTGTTTTAGCCATTCCCGGTTGATGAGGCTTGAGGCTACGATTACCTTTATAGGACATCAAATCTTAGAATGCTCATCGTCCGCCTGACGATGTGCTGAAAGCATTCAATCCATACAAGTTCATTCCGGGTTCGAACGAAACTGAAGGCACTATCTCGTTGCACTCATTATTGGAATCACCCTCAGAGTCAACGACCATAGCCCTTGCACTCTGATTCACCATCTCGAATCTATAAGCACTATTCCGTCAAACTCATTACAGAATCACCCACAGAGTTATACTGACGTATAGCCCTTACACCTCGAGTCTTCACTTGCTCCACTTAGATTCACGACTAACGTTAATTGGAATCGATGTGGTTTTCGGATTCCAAATATGGAAACCCGATCTCGGTCTCATCGAAATCCAAAGCGTGTCTTTTAGGTCCAAGTTGTTTTAAGTTTAAAACAATTCAATTTAAACTATCTATATACACACAGATAGATACTTCACATCATCATAATAGATAATCAACAATATTATCATAAACAAGTAATCATCACAAATTGATAATCTATATTACCATCATCCATAGATAACTCATACCATCACAATGCAACCAATGCATTCATATCACACAACACTATTTATCTCATGTCTGAGATTCAAACCATTCAAGTCAAACCAAATCATCCATTCATAAGCAAGGATCCATAATCACACCATCTATAATTAATTTAAAATGAATTAAATTAATTATTTCTATCTCTAATTAATTTAAAGTGAATTAAATTAATTACCTATTTTTAATTAATTTAAAATGAATAAAATTAATTACTTCGCCATTTAGAACTTGCTTACTTAACCATTAATTGATTATCAATCAATTAAATCATTATCCTCAAATTAATCACCTTAATTAATCACCTTTGATTAATTATCCTTTAATGACATCCAAGTAATTATCTTTAATTAATTTACAAATTAATTATCCTTAACCAAAAATCAGTAATTAACCTTTAATTACTTCATTAATTAATTAATTACATTAATCCTTAATTACATCATTAATCATATTAATTAATTAATGATCCTTAATTACATTTAAATTAATTACGTATTTAAATTAATTATATTAAGTAATTAACCTTAATTAATCCATAATTATTAATCGCTTTTGATTAATCATATTCAGTAATTAACTACCCTTAATTACTTTCTTAATTACTCCTAAATTAATTATATTTATTAATCATCCTTGATAAATCTCATTAGTAATTAATTACTCTTAATTAATTACATCACTTAATTATTTCAAATAACTCAATTAATAAATGCTTAAATTAATTCCATTAAGTAATTAATTTTTAATCACTTCACAAAATAATTAATCCCAAATATCATACTTTAATTAATTACTTCCAATAATTTACTTAACTTAATTACTTCTCTAAGTAATTATTCCACATTGATTTCTTATCAATCCATTCAATGATTATTCTAAATTAATTAAACTTAATTAATTAATTTAAACTAATCCAATTAATAAATTAATTACAAAGAGTAATTAATATCTTTAATTATTTACATAAAGTAATCATACTTAATTAAGTTTCATAATTGATTATTTAAATTAATTAATCCAATTAATTATCAAAATTAATTACATTAATTAATTAATAAATAATCACAAGTTAATGACTTTCATTAACTTATTAACAATTTCTTGATTACCTTTCTTAAGTAATTAACTTAAATTAATTACTAATTTAATTAACCTTAATTAATTTCAAATCTTTAATTAATTAAACAAATTAATTAATTAAATTATTTAAATTACCTTACAAATTTAATGAAACAAAGATCATTAAATCTTAAATTTACTTCTTAAAATAAAACATTTCTTATTCATGATTACTTTATTTTTAATAAAGTAACTTAAAACAATTTAACTTAAAATTGTTTTAAAATTACTTTTTAAATTTAAAATTTAAAAAGAAATCAAACTTAACTTAAATAAAGTTTTTAAAACATTTTAAAATCTTTTAAAGCTTTATTCTTATTTTATAAAAGAAGTTATAAGAAATTTAAACTCCAAATTCATCTAAAAATACAAATCATATTTAAATATGTTTGAACAACCAATTTGTTTAAACATTTAAATTTCTTTTTAAAAACTTCCTTAATTTTCAAACATTGTTTCAAAATTGAAGTTTGATTCCAGATTTAAACTTATGTTTAAATCCTTACTTAAATTTAAAGCTTATCCTAAATTAAAATATTTAAACTCTTGAAGTTGTTCTAAACATTTTGTTTCAAAGCTTAAATTTAAATTTCAAACCTGGATTCAAAACTCATTTGAAATTCAAATTTTAAATTTGGCTTAAATTCTGTTTTCAAAATCCCTGCATTAAGATTTTAAAACAAATCTTTAAATTAAAACTACAGGTTTCAGAAACCTGTAATTGCAAAAAGCAACCCGAGTTCCCCCTATATTTTCTTCGAGTAAAAACATCTGCCGCTTCGAGTTAAAAATCAATTCACCCGAAGAAAACAACTACTACCCAAACCCACATCTCCTGATACCATGTGCACTCGTGCACCTCCACCGGCGAACCACACCTCTCCGACCATTCCTGATGATCCACACAAGTGTAGTTCAACCACGCACCTCCTTTCCAACACTCAGATCACCACAATTAGCCCATCATCGAGATTGAGCCCTAAACCCAAACTGGAACGCAATTAGAAAACCTGGAATTAGAAGGCCATCTCCCTTCCAAAACCTGTCACTGCCGACATCACTACCCTCAGTCCACCAGAATGGCAGAAACTCCGGTCACCATCTCGTCAGTGGCCAATCTCCCATCTTCCCAAAATTCGTTGCACTCGATCGTCTCAAGTCTTCAAGATGATTGAAATACCAAGTCCAGATAAAATTAGGTTTACAAACTTCGCCCACCTCCCATCGCCTCCACCAAGCCCTATACATCTTTCTGGCATTTTTGCCACACTCTCTGATCACTACACTACCCCCACCAAGAACTCCAAACACTCCAATCCACTCGATCATCAGAGAATGACCAAAACCCATTTTCTGTTCAAATGGGTACTGCAATCCCAATTCCTAACTAAACAATATGATTTTAGCTTTAAAAATCATATTTTTGTTTAAGTTTTCAGTTTATAACATTGAATTTATAATTTATCATGTTTGAGATTTTACCTTAATTTATTTACTCTGATGTTCTTCAATTTGCAGAGTCATCACCCAATTTGTTTTTACTTAATAAGTTTTAAACTAAACTATGGTCTAAATAACATAGTTATTACAGAATCTAAGCCTTAACAAAATATTTAACTAAAGCAAGAGAAATTTTTTTTAAAAGAAACTGGTAACAGAGAAGGGTTACAGTCATCACATGCATGCATATCCAAATTTCACAGATATTTCATAAATAAACAATCACACAAACTTAATTATTTCAAGGGGAAAAACATGAAACAGGGAATACTTTTTTTTTAAAATTAGTGAAGTTACTCACCTGATGTTTTGAAAGCAGAGCCCAAATTCTTTTTGAAAAGCTTTTTGTTTGTATTTTAAAACCAGAGTGCCTTGCTGTTGCTTTAAGCTTGCATGTAGGCCAGACTCCATATGTATTTGAATCTTTAAATATGAAAAACTTGAATTTGCAGTTGCATGTTGAGATGGCTTGATTTTCAGAATGCAGAAGGCAAAACCCAGATTTCATTTGAAAATGCTTGAATTTGATAAGCTTGCAGTTGCATGATTGGAGTTTTAAAAACTGAGTTGCAGACTTCTTTTTTTTCATTATGCTTTTGAATCAAACTTGAATGCTTGTAGTTGCATGTTTGAACAGACTTGAAAATGCAGGCTTTGATTCTACTTACTTTAAAGACTCAGTTTGAAGAGAAAAACTTGCATGCAGGCAACATATGCTTTGATTTCTGAAATGAATTTCAGGTTGCAGGCTTTACATTTGTTGTTGAAAAGGTTTCAGGTTGAAGAATATGAAAGGAACTTCAGATTTTGGTTTAGAAAGAATTTCCAGATTTTGTATTGAGGAATATGGTTACAGATTTGATTTTTAAGAGTTTGAAAGTAAATTTTGTTTCAGCTGAGATTTTTTTTTCTTAATTTAAAAAAATGAAGATTGGAAAAGAATAAAGCTTGAAGATACATGCTAATATAAGATAAAAATGATTTATTTATAAATTAAAAGAAAAATTAAAAATACATGGACACATGTAAAAGAAACAACATTTGTCACATAGGTAATTTAATTCAACTACACTTGTCATTATACCACTTAATATGATAACATGTGTTTGAGAATTATTTTAATTGTTTTTTATTTATTTTAAAAGTAAAAGAAACCCCTTTTCTTTATTTATTAAGTACTTATGTATATAAATCATCTTCATATGTAAATGTTTATGCATTTCATTTTAAAGAAAATGAAATGAAACAATTTGTAAAAAATATGATAGCTTACCAAATAATTTAAATATGATTACTTTTTGAATTCAAAATCAATTCAATCCCAAATGTTATTCATACATTTAAAAATCCAATTTTAAAACTAATTTATATTAACATATTAAATTTTAAAGTAATAACAATATTGACTTTTAAAATTTATCTATAATTATACATTTATTATTATTATTTGTAAATAACATATTTATCCAATTTTAAATTATTTAAGAAATTATAAATTACTTAACTTATTTTATTTAAATGAATTAATGTATTAATATATAAATGGAATTTTAAATTTTCTTATAAAATTCCCAAATTATCAAAATGATTATTAGAATTTAAAACAAGATTTTAATTGTTTATTTAACTTCAATTCAAAAATTATTTATTCACAATATATATATAAATATATATACATTATAAATAGGAAAACATTTCATTAGCTTTTAAAAGATAAAATTCACCAATTAAACATTTATTTATTTGGATTATTAAATCAAGTAAATTTTTATTAAAATTTTATCAAATCAATTTAATTTTGGATACAGATTATTAAATTGATATTGCTAAAATTTCCGGGATATCATAGAAATCCAAATACAATAAGAATTGTTTAAAATAACAAAGTTAAAAATTAATAAATGTTTTAGTAATGGTAATGAAATTATATAAGTATATTTATAATATGGCTTATAGAATGGATTTAAAAGTCGAGAAGTTTTGAATTTAAAAACTGTTGCTTTCAAAATTTATTTTCGAAGCCTTCAAAATAGATAATAATATTATTTGAAAGTGTTTTGATTAAAAATATGTAACGACATGTAATTTTTGATAATTAAAATTATTAATTAAATAAGTTGTTGGGAATTTAATGTTGTGAAAAATTAAAAATTTAAGAATTAATAATGAGAAATAACTGGAATGTAATGTTAGTTTAAGGCAACTGATAACTATTTTATTGTATTCCCAATTTATAGAAAAGATTGAAAGGTTATAATTGATTATAAATTGTAAACAAGGAAATAGATTAAATGTTTTATTAATTTGTGAAATAATATGTAATTAATTATAATTGGATAACATTAATGTTGTGTAAATAATTAGAACATTGGTTGTAGATAATAAACTTATAAATGTGATTAAATTAAGAAAAAGGTAACAATTGTTACTTGTTACAAATTTATTTAATCTATTGAACTAAATTGGAAATCAGTTGCAATTAAATGTAATTAAATATTACGTTAATGTAAATTAAGATGATAAATGTAGAGCATTAATGTGATAAGATATAAATCAATGTTAATTATGCCCTTAGAGTAATGATCGATTGAATAAAAAGATTGAAATCAAATTAAATAAATTTATTGGAACTAAAATATATTAAGTGGATTCTATTTATAGTTGAAACTAAACACTGTAATTAGTGTAATATTTAACACTGAATTCATATGTAAATTTGTTTTAAATTATTGTAAATGTCTAAGTAAGCAAAAAGGATAAATATTTATTAAATTTGAAATTAAAAGTGATTTCATCAATTTAATAATAATTTAATTTCTTAACGTGAAAATAGCCATTTTGGCCACTGTCTTGGATTTCAACGAAACCAGTTTCAACGGAACGTGTAGAAATCAATTTAATTGAAATCAATTTGAAATAAGCCGATTTAAAGCCAACTTTCATAAATTGTAACTAGGACTTGAAACCTGTTCCATTGAGTTTAAAAATATCAAAAACATCTATTTTGATATATGCGATGACCTATTTTCCTTTCGGGTTAAGAACGGGCTTTTTGGGTTGCGTAGTCGTTTAAATAAATCCAATCTGGTCCATTTATTTCTAATTCAAGTCTGCCTATATATATATAGACTATTACAAACCCTGACTATTACAAACCCTGATTGTTTCTCATTTCTTATTTCTATACATACTATTACATCTACCAGTTCCATTTTCTCAAACGACAGAACGTGAAACCATAAATTAAATTCATTTTCAAATCAAATCCAATCTCAGAAATTTCAAAATCTTCAAACCCTACCATATTTTATATCGATTCGAAGCCCTCAACAAGTGCAATCTTTGCAATGATTTGTTTTTCGATTCGGATCATAGTTTGCCCAGAAATAGGTGATTAAATCTTGGCTGTTCATTGGGTTTTGATCAACGGCGATGGATCTTTGATTGGAGGATATGGGGTTGTGGAGAGTAGCGAGGGGATCGCATTTGTGTGGCTCATTTGTGAAGATGATGGTTGGATCGGGCTGTAAAATTTGAGTAGGGTTTCAAAACCATGGCGGCGGCTGTCTCGGTTTCTGTGGTCGATGGTGGGGTTTTGAACGTTCGCGAGGGTCGTAAGGCCTTGTGGAGGAGGCGGCGTGTCAAGGCATGACTGCATTGGCCAACCGCGGCAGAGGGAAGCATGAGATCGTGCCAGCTACGGTATCAGCCGAGTTCGAATGCGCTGCGTAGAGGTTTCATGAGTGAGAACGATGGTATGACGTGGATTTGCTTAATTTTATTTTATTTTTACTTAGTTTGAAATCTGTATGTTCTAATTTACAACTCTTTTGCATATGAACTCGGATATGCGCGTGGTTTTCTCCGGTGAGATCGTATTAAAATTCCAAACAATATGGATTAGGTTTGGATGAATTCTAAGATTGTTCAATTTTGGGCTTTATTTTGGATTTCAAATTAATTTGAAATCAAAGGTGAGTGTTTTGGCCCACTTACAATTACTAGATTATTTTATTTTAGTTAAATTTAATTTATGATACAATTAGATATTGATTGTTTGATGTTTGGTAAATTTAAATTGTCATTCCAGTTAAATCTGACTTTTATTGAATATTATCGCCATTAATTTAATATTAAATTCTAAATTAGTTAATACCCATTATTGATAATCAGTCCCTTGTTACTGTTTTGACTGGTTTGAATGGTTATTATGATGGATGTTGATTTTTGATATTGGATGACTGGGTGTTATATTTTTATATTGTCTTAATGTTGCAAGTTCCCTATGGGTTGAAATGATACATACCCGAACGATCTGATAGATTAAGGGAAACAGTTATGAGTTGAAATAATTGACTCAAGTGATTTCATGGATTTGTAATTAAATTCAGGATGTGGGTTAAAATGATATATATCCGTAAAATATAAAATAATTGCGGATGGAACAGATAAATATCTGCATCACTTGACCATAGGGTAGAGAATTATATACGGACAACGGATTGGTTGAATTGAATGATTTTAAACCCTTAAAAAATTGAATTCAGTTAAACGATATTTTGAAATAAAATTTGATTTGCATAAACTGAATTATTTTCGAAATCCACGCATTAAATGTTTAAAATTGGAATCGATTTAATGAATTATTTAAAGAATTAAAATGGAAATGTCAAAGTTGAATTTTTGAAGCATAAATGAAATTTATTGAAATTGAGTTAGTGATATTGTTTGAATATAACTTTGAAATCTATTTAATTTGAAGTGGTTTAAATTGATAATTCAAATATGGATTTGAAATCGATATTGACTAAATGGTTTAATGAAAATCAAAATTTAAAACCAGTTTTAGTTAGTTTAATTGAAAGCTTGACAAGGTCCAGATATGTTAACATGGAAGAAATGGTTTAATTTTAATATTAATTCCAAAGTAATTATTTTAATATAAACTATTTAAAGATTTATTATTTTAAAATTCTTACTTTAAGGTTTTCAAACTATTAAACTAATTTAAATTTATTCTTCAACTATTTTAAAACCATTTTTAATCAATTTAAACTATTTTAATTTATTTAAATCTATTTTAATCTATTTAACCTAATTTAATCTATTACAAACTAATTAACCTATTTAATCTATTTTAAATCTATTAAATCTATTTTAAATCTATTTAATATATTTTAAATCTATTTAAACTATTTTACATCTATGCAAACTATTCTAAACTATTTATAACTACCCAAACTATTTTCTAAATTTCAGACTGTATAGAGTGGAAATTGCTATATTTAAATCCCTGATTTAAAAGTGAATATAGATGTAATAACCTAAGTTGAGATTAAATTGACATATTTAAGTACATAAGACGACTTTTGAAATAAGGAAGAAATTAACCTATCTTATCGATGATTTCAAAGTGAATATGATTTCGAAAGTGAATATGGTTTCGAAAGTGATATGGTTTGAATTGAATATGATATTTTAATATCAATTATGAAACAATTTTGGAAATTTAAAAGAACCATCTGGTGTGAAATAAGTGTTTGGTTGTTAAAGAGACGGGGATCGGATATTGTCATACTCTCTGCCAATACTGAAAACCACTTTAACAACTGTCCACATGGTGGAGATTCTAGAATGAAGTGGGATGGTTTGATGAATAATTCTATATGAGGTATTTATGTAGCCTTGACTCCCGTGAGTCAGTTGGATGTGGCTAAAATAGGAGCAATACCAGGCCAAGTGAGGTCGCTCCTCCTATCGGGCACATTACTTCGATACCATATTATTACTTAATGATTGATTTAGTGGCATCCCTTGATCTTGATTTTGGGAATGTATTCTCAAGTAGGTGGTAGTAGCTTGTATGCGTTACCACCAGTCCGGGAGTACAGATGGTAGAATCCTACCCTAGTATTGCCTCGTGTGCCACGTCACATTCCTTATCGCGCCTTCTAAGAGTTTTTTTGTACCGTACCTGAGACGACCCGGAACTTTTGGATATTTTGAAATTGGAATATTTAAATTGATTTTAAATATTTGAAAGTTAGTTTAACTTGAGTTTCAAATCTCACCGTTTATTGGCAAACAAATTTTTAATTTAATAATTAGAGATTGGGTAAAATATTAAATCTTAAGTTTTAAGCTGGTTAAAATTTTTGAAATGGCTATTAAAATTTGTATTGATTTTACTGGAGATAGTAGAAGTGTTAAATTTGAGTTTGAAGGTGTTTCGTTTAGTTTTGAATTTATATAGTTTAAATCGATATTTTAAAATAGCCTTCTGAGGCACAGTCTTGAAATTCGACGAAATCTGTTCCATTGGATCCGTAATAGTGTGTTATTATCAGATTTCAATTTTCATAGCATTTGGAGTGATTGTTTGGACGCTGAATTTATATCGAAAATTAATATTATAACTGGGTCAAAAAAGCCGTCTTCTCCATACGATCGAATTAGGACTCGAAAACTTTTCTAATGCGTTCGAAATAGGGGTATAACCTTATGAACGCCTTGCGGCACACCTCGATAGGAGATCGAGACTTTAGGCATCGTTTTCTCAATGATTTAAATTTAAATTTAAATTTTAAAAATAGTATGTATGTATTTAATATTTTAATGTTTCACAAGACAAGTTGTACACGTTCTTCTCTTCAAAACCTTGGCATCTTTCTTGTGACACGCGTTGGATTTTAAAATAAAAATTAGATCAGCAGAGCTTTGTAAAAGAGAAAAATATAATCCAAATTCATTTGAAAACAAAGACCAATTTCTTTCAAGATCAAAACTCATCTGAGAAATTTAATGGCCGTGACAAATCAAAGCATAGAAATAATAAATAAATAAATAAATAAACGAAAAAAAATCCCTCTTTTCGTTCATAATCAAGCAAGTTCAATTCGGTCGACATCAAAAATTCATAAATTTGTATTCATGGCTTCGAGATTCGAGGCATCGAGAAGGGGGAAATCCAGTTGATTTTATCGACGTCGATGCTCATGTCACCAATTGAAGTCGCGACATTGTCGCACAATTTGTCGAACTCGGCGGCGAACTACAGAAGGGATGGGCGTTCGATTGCATCTGGCTCGAACGAAGTTAAGTCATGGAGGAAGCTACAGCCTTTTGGGTTTTGGTCACGCGTATCTTCTTAGAAGAAGGTCTCGACGTGCCTTGGTACACGCGACGGCGAGACATGGGGTGGTAAGGTCGGCGAGGACGTCGTCGTTCAAGGAGGTGGTCGGTTTTCGAGGCGGACTCGCGTGGAATGACGATGCTTTGGTGTTGGCATGGGCTTGAGCGATGGTGACGTCAAGTCGATTTTCTGGTTATAACCCGGGAAACCAATTCGAAATTGAAGTGGACTGCAAACAAATTCAAAGGTGAGTTAATCTCCATCATCTGGATTATTATTTAAATTTAAATAGTTAAATTTAAATTTGTGGTTGAATGATTGAATTGATTGGATGTGGTATATTATATATAGTAGTGTGTATATATATATATATATATATTGGAGTGATTGATTTCCCGCATTATATAGCGGATGAGACCCTATGCGCCGCATAATAGAGGATGAGATAACATAACCCCATATACCGCGATATTCCACCTCGAAGTGGAATTGGTATTTTATATTGTGCTAATATTTGTAGATGGAGGGAAACAGGTTGGAGGGATCCAATAGGATTCCTCAAATTTATTTAGATTATTTTAATATTCTGTGATATGATTTATTTGATAATCTGAGATAGTTTATGTTGGTGGTTGAAAATATTGAATGCTATGATTGATTGATTATATTTGGGTATACTGAGTTATCAAAATATATATATTGGATTTTTGGAAAGAAAATAAAAGAGAGAATTTTCAAGTAAAATAATTATAGGAAATTGGGATAAATTAAAGAATGGTTGGGAAAAGATAAAAGTTGATTTATTTGGATAAATTAAAGAATGAATTGAAAAAGAATAAAAGTTGATTTTTAAATTCTAATAAATAAATTTCGAATATGGGAAAGGAGATTTTGAATAAAAGGGGAAATGATGAATTTTGAAACTTTAGTGATATTATTTGAAGGAATAAAGAATTTATTTTAAAATTCAAGGTTTAAATTTTATTGGAAAGGATAAAGAAGGAATTTGGAAAATTTTGAAATTGGTATTTTCAGTTAAATAAGATTTTAAATCATAATTAAAAGGTTAAATCTGAAATTGTTAGTTTTGAAATAAAATTTAGAAAGTAAAGGAATTTATTTTTAAATTGGAGTAAATTTTGGAAATCAAATTGAAAATTGATTAAGTGTTTCAAATTGGAATTTTAAAGGAAGATGAGACTATGGAATTTATAAAATGGGTTTACAAAGTGGAATAAGATATCAGTGAATATTTGGAAGTATAAATTTCACGACGGAAATTTATAAATGAATGGGTAATTTTTTTTAAAAATAAATAGTGGTTTATTTTTAAAAGTTGTGAAGGAAAAGTGTATTTCCTTAAAAAGCCAAGTACGTTTTCAAAGCAAATTTTTAAGTATAAGTTAAAAGTTTTAAAGTTTTTCAACGGGATGTTTTTAAGAAGTTACTATTTAAGTTGTTAAAATTTTAAAGGTAAATATTTATATAAATTAGTGATAGTGTTAATTGTTTTAAAAGGTTAATTGGAATTATGTTTAAAAAGATAATTATTAATATTTATATTTTACAAAGTAATTTTATTTTAAAGGTAGTTTGGATAAAGTTTTATTTAAAAACTTGTATAGAATTTTGTAACTCTTATTTTAAAATTTAGTTTGGCTTAACTGTTATTTTAAAAATTTGTTTCATATTTTACAAAATAGTTTTAAAGTATATATTTTTGAATAAGGATTTAAGTAGTTTTAATTTAAATGTTTTAAAGTATATTTTAGAATAAAGTGATTTTAAATTATTTTAAAATCTAAAGTATTTGGACTTGGAAATTTTCAATCGGAAATAAACAATTTTGGGAATTTATTCCGCGAGTGAAAAGAGATTTGAAACTGATTACAAAAGATTGAAGTGGAGAAGATACCTTGTGAAGATATTTTGAATAATAAATAATTTGGAAAATTATTTAAATCTGATGGTTGTTTATGAATGTTGATTGATAGTTAAATAACCGACTATCAATATTGGCCAAATGCGCTGATCATTTCGAAGAGACCGGGATCAGAATTTATTTTTCGTAAACCATTTCGATCCATTTTGAATATTTTCTTATGGAAGACAGAAGCTGGGATTCGAAGATGGAGCACTGAAGTGGAAGGGGTAATTGCTACTAATCCTAAGGGTGATTCCAAAATGGACGTAGTAGGAGTAGTGCCTTCGGTTCTGTTCGAACTCGGTACGGACTTGCATGGACGAATGCTTTCAGAACATCGTCGGTAGGACGATGAGCATTCTAAGTGATTGTGTGCTAAAAAGGTAACGCAATTAGGGTAAGGTCACCCCTACCTAGATGTCCCTTTATATATTCGGTTGTGTGGGTGGTTGCTGATCCCAACCGCAGGGTGAACTTATTCGGACTATCCGGTAAGGGGTAGCTCCGGTCTTGTGATGTAGGAGATCAGGGTACATCCTCGGCACGGTGATCTAGACCACGTACTGTAACGGGCAGTACCCCAGTAGCCCTGCTATTGATGGAAATCCATTCTCCCTACATGCCTTTACGGTTTTTATTTGTAGGACCCACTTTGTGGCTAGTAGCTGAATTTAATAATGTAACAATTTTGGCTATTTGAATAAGTATTTGTATATAGACACTATTATAATATCAGAGGATTTTATAAGAAATGTTTTGGTTATCGTAAGGTAAAAGCCCGGCATGTCTATTTGTGGCGTGGTCTTACGAGATACCTTTGATTTCAAATGATTTTGGAAACTTTAATAATAAAATTGAGTGTGTTTTCTAATGCTGGTTTTCCAGACTGACTCGGGTGTTATTTAACTATAATGCTCGGGTCAGACCGAGTATTATAAATATAGGAAAGGATGCTGTGTAGCTCAGGAGACGAGCTGGATGGCGAGACGTAGTGTACGTACTTGATGTATATTTCTGCTGTGTTTTAAGTTATATTGTCAGCTGGTGAGGACAAGTTAATATAACTGTCCAGTTGTGTGTGTTATAGATGTTGTTGAACTCTGATGTTGTATTCTGATGATGTATGTATAAAACAAATATAGTTTCTTTTATGTAAAGATCAGTTATCATCTCTTATATTTTATTCGGCTACGTTGGTAAGATTCTGATATTGTTTCTATTTCTTCTTCTACCTCCTTCTTCTTTAACCCTAATGGTTTGGTTTTTGGGAATTCGAATTGTTCGGCATTTGATACAGTGGATGTATTGATGTCGATTTTCGGGCGTCGAAAAATCGGGTCGTTACATTGTGGTATTACAGCAGAAGTTTAAGCGAGAACCTTGGCTCGTGTGGGAAATACTCATTAAAATAGAGTCCGTAGTACTCTGAAATAAGTTTGAGAGTATTAATAGATATGGGCGCGTATTTTTTACTGAATATAAAAATTATTTTTATATTGTGTTGACTTATCAGTTGAGTGTTTATAGATTTTGGTCGACATGTGGGACGCCATGTCATCGATAGGGGTTTCTAAACTCTTAAACAAGATAAACCGACATAGTATTGTTTTAAAATAGGGTAAATGAAATAATTTTGTAAATTATTATAATATATGGTTGCTTGGTTGTTAGGAAGTGATAATATTAAAATATTATCATTGTTGTATGAAAACTGAGTAAGAAATTGAAATCATAACCAATGGACTAGGAAATAAATTTATATAATAAAATAAGATTTGTAAATGAAAATTATGAATGTGATTTATAATTGAAATTGTGATAAAAATTCCAGAGTAATGTTTGAATATGAATTGGATGGATTTGGAATTTGGAGTTTTGCGAAAAGTTTAAATTCCTTTGGGTTTGAAAATGGTTTTCAAAAGCTTTGGAGAAATAATGGTGATAGTATTTGAGAAGTATTCTGAATTGGATTTGAAATCTAGTGATAATTGGAATTTAAAAATATTTGAAGGGGGTTTAAAGAGATAAAAGCATTGAACTCTTTTCGGTCGCTGGAAAATAACTTCATTGATGACTGCAGCATCATCGATGTTCATTTTCGAGTTTCCAAGAGAGGGATTGCTACCTAAATATTTTGAGTTGGTTGTTCTCAAAATTTGGTTTTATTTTGGAAGGCAAATGAATAATAAGATATACCGAAGGATTTTGGATATAGTTGATTTCAAAAGGTGATTTTGAAATGTGAGAAATTGTTTAAAACTCTGGAATCTTAATTAAGATGTTAATGGTATATAATAAGTTTGACAACTTATAGGTATTTGAAACTGATTGAAATAAGAATCAATTGAAAAGGGTTAAATAAAAGTAAGTGTGAATCCCAGATAAGGGGGAAGGTAAGCTAATTAATTGAAGTGAATTAAAAGAAGTTAGCAAACATAATTAAATTTGGAGAACTTATAGAAGTTAAAAATTTAAATTGAATTGGAGTGTAATTAAATATAGTTAAGTAAAAGTGAATTTAAAGAAAAGTTTGAGGAGATTAAGTGAAATGGTTACTTAAATAAAAAGTTATAAGTTGGAAATAGAATTGTGGATAGACAAATGAATTTACATTAGTAAATAAATTGGAGCTCGATATTGGAGTTTAATTTGAATGGTGCTAAATAATGTGAAATGGGAAACTTAGTCAGGTTGGACTAAATAAAACAAAGTATTGAAATTAAAATTAGTAAGTACGGATTGATTTAGTGGTAAGCGAATGAATTAAAATTTGAATATTAGGATGTTATTTAATTTAAATTATGCATAGTAAAGTGAAGCTGAAGAAATAGTTCTTAATGAAATAAAAATAGTAAAAGTTGGGAATAGTGTTTGAGATTTAAATAAATTAGTAGTGGGACTAATTTAAGAAATGATAAATTAAATATGGTTTGAGATAAAGGTAAATAGAATTCGATATCTAAAATAAGGGTAAATTGAATTCATATGAAATTGGAGATCTAGTTTAAAAATAAGTGGATATAAAGGTTAAAGTTGTAAAGTAATAATATAAGAATATATAAAATGCTTATATTAAAATTAAGAACAGTTAAGGGTGAAAATTCTTAAGTAAATTTGGTATTGAAAGTATATAAGTTAAAAATTGGATGGAATTTAAACTGGAAGTTGGGAAATGGGATGGTTTTAAATGAGTGAATAGAAATCAAAATAGATGTGAATGAAAAAGAAGAATTGACATAGCTAATAATCAATTGGGGCAAATACGTTGGATGTACGTATATTATTTCATTCGCATAGTGATTTGATCCAGATTCGAGCATAGAATTTCGATGTACTTATACTGATCTGAGTTGGAATTTTTCACTCGATTTTCAACGGTGAAACCTGGATATGGATTTTTGATTGATTCTGGAAATTCTCTATCATAATTTGTGGCTATAAAAGGAGAATAACGAATTCTGATCAAGAAACCAGATCTGAGTCCATACTAGGAAGAGGGGTGGGCGATACTAGTTCGAAAGTGGAATTGTATGATCTAGTGAGCGATCAAATTTGGTATTATGTACGGATGATATATATGCATCGTACATACTTGAATAAAATAGACATTGAAACTTTTGTAAAGAGATGTATAAAATGATTTTGAATGTTGTAATTGGACATTATCACTAAGTAGTATACACGTATTTAAAAGCAATAAGGAAATTGATGATTTTGATTTCAGAAGAGAAAATTTGTATGGCCCGACAAAAAGGTGTGTATTCAAATTTCTGTATGAAATTTGATGGTTTCCTGGTCTAGCCACTTGGTGTTTTTGTTTTCTTTTGAGATTTGGGGCTCGTAGAGGCATTTTGTAGTTGTACCGAGCTAGCCGTGCAAACGAGACGCTGGCAAAAAATTTCGAAAATTTAGGGAGTTAGAATTTTTTTTGAGAATTTTGATAGTTTAAAATTTGGATTTAAATTAAAATTTGTAATGGTTAAGTAAGTGATTGTGCTTGAAACCTATGGATTAGTTTGGAGATTTAGTAAGGATGTTATTAAGTTCTTAATAAAAAAGATGGTTTGGAAAGTTGTTGAAAACTATTGGGCTTTGGAAAGATAATAAACGGGTGTCGGACCATTATTCTTAACTAGTAATTTCAAAGGCGAAATTATTTTAAGGGGGAAGGAATGTGACGATCCGGAAATTTTGGATATTTGAAATTGGAATATTATAATGGATTTTAATATTTGAAAGTTAGTTTGATTTGAATTTCAAATCTCACCGTTTATTGGCAATCAAATTTTGAATTTAATAATTGGAGATTGGGTAAGATATTAAATCTTGAGTTTTAAGCTGGTTAAAATTTTTGAAAAGGCTTATAAAATTTTAATTGATTTTACTGAAGATAGTAGAAGTGTTAAATTTGAGTTTGAAGGTGTTTCGTTCAGTTTTGAATTTATATAGTTTAAATCGATATTTTAAAATAGCCTTTCGAAGCACAGTCTCGAAATTCGACGAAATCGGTTCCATTAGATCCGTAATAGTGTGTTATTATCGGATTTAAATTTTCGTAGCATTTGGAGCGATCGTTTGGCTGTACGATGGATAAACACGCTGAATTTATATCGAAATTTGATATTATGACTGGATCCAAAAATCTATCTTCTCCATACGATCGAATTAGGACTCGAAACCTTTTCCAGTTCATTCGAAATAGGGGTATAACCTTATGAACGCCTAGTGGCACGCCTTGATAGGAGATTGAGACTTTTGGCTTCGTTTTCACAACGATTTAAATTTAAATTTTAAAAATAGTATGTATGTATTTAATATTATAACGTTTCAAAAGACAAGTTGTGCACGTTCTTTTCTTCAAAACACTTAATATCTTTCTCGTGATACGATAAAAATTAGATCAGTCGAGCTTTGTAAAAGAAAAAAATATAATCCAAATTCATTTGAAAATAAAGACAAATTTCTTTCAAGATCAAAATTCATCTGAGCAATTTAATGGCCGAGACAAATAAAAGCATAGAAATAATAAAAGAAAACGAAAAAAAAAACCTCTTTTCGTTCATAATCAAGCAAGTTCAATTCGGCTGACATCAAAAATTCACAAATTTGTATTCATGGCTTCAATATTCGAGGCATCGAGAAGGGGAAAAGCCGGCTGATTTTATCAACGTTGAAGCTCTGGTTCGCCAATTAGAGTCACGGCATTGTCGTAAAATCTGTCGAACTCGGCGACGAAGTACAGAAGGGATGGGCGATCGATCGCATCTGGCTCGAACGAAGTTAAGTCATGGAGGAAGCTATGGCCTTTTGGGTTTTGGGTCATGCGTATCTACTTGGAAGAAGGTCTCAACGTGCTCTGGTACACGCACGGTAAGGCATTAGGTGGCAAGGTCGGCGAGCACGCAGTCGTTCAAGGATGTGGGTCGGTTTTCGAGGCAGACTCGCATGGAATCACGATGCTTGGTGTTGGCATGGGATTGAGCGATGGTGAGGTCGAGTCGCTTTTCTGGTTAAAACCAAGTCGAAATTGAAGTAGACTGCAAACAAATTCAAAGGTGAGTTAATCTCACTCATATGGATTATTATTCAAATTTAAATAGTTAAATTTAAATTTTTGGTTGAATGATTGAATTGATTGGATGTGGTATATTATATATAGTAGTATATATATTGGAGTGATTGATTTCCCGGATTATATAGCAGATGAGACCTTATGCGCCACATAATAGCGAATGAGATAATATAACCCCATATACCGCGATATACCACCTCGAAGTGAAATTGGTATTTAATGTTGTGCTAACATCTGTGGATGTAGGGAAACAGGTTGAAGGGATCCAACAGGATTCCTCAAATTTATTTAGATTATTTTAGTATTATGTGATATGATTTTTTGATAATCTGAGATAGATTATGTTGGTGATTGAAAATATTGAATGCTATGATTGATTGATTATATTTGGGTATACTGAGTTATCAAAATATATAGATTAGATTTTTGGAAAGAAAATAAAGAGAGAATTTTTAAGTAAAGAGAATTGGGATAAATTAAAGAATGGTTTTGGAAAAGATAAAAGTTGATTTATTTGGATAAATTAAAGAACAAATTGGAAAAGAATAAAAGTTGATTTTTAAATTCTAATAAATAAATTTTGAGTATGGGAAAGGAGATTTTGAATAAAAGGGGAAATAATGAATTTTAAAACTTAAGTGATATTATTTGAAGGAATAAAGAATTTATTTTAAAATTCGAGGTTTAAATTTTAATGGAAAGGATAAAGAAGGAATTTGGAAAAGTATAAAATTGGTATTTTCAGTTAAATAAGATTTTAAATCATAATAAGAACTAAATATGAAATTAATGGGTTTGAAATAAAATTGAGAAAGTAAAGGAATTTATTTTTAAAATGGATTAAATTTTGGAAATCAAATTGAAAATTGATTAAGTGTTCGAAATTGGAATTTTAAAGGAAGATGAGACTGTGGAATTTATAAACCGTTCATAAAGTGGAACAAAATATCAGTGAATATTTGAAAGTCTAAATTTCACGATGGAAATTTATAAAGGAATGGGTAATTTGTTTTAAAATAAATAGTGGTTTATTTTTAAAAGGTGTGAAGGAAAAGTGTATTTCCCTGAAAAGCCAAGTATGTTTTCGAAGCAAATTTTTAAGTATAAGTTAAAAGTTTTAAAGTTGTTCAAATGGATGTTTTTAAGAAGTTATTATTTAAATTGTTAAAATTTTAAAGGTAAACATTTATATAAATTTGTGATAGTGGTAATTGTTTTAAAAGGTTAATTGGAATTATGTTTAAAAATATAATTATTAATATTAATATTTTATAAAGTAGTTTCATTTTAAAGATAGTTTAGATAAAGTTTTATTTAAAAACTTGTATAGAGTCTCGTAACTCTTATTTTAATATTCAGTTTGGCTTAACTGTTATTTTAAAAATTTACTTCATATTTTATAAAATAGTTCTAAAGTATATATTTTTGAATAAGGTATTTAAGTAGTTTTAATTTAAATGTTTTAAAGTATAATTTAGAATAAAGCGATTTTAAATTATTTTAAAATCTAAAGTATTTGGACTTGGAAATTTTCGGTGGGAAATAAACAATTTTGGGAATTTATCGCGCGAGTGAAAAGAGATTTGAAACTGATTTCAAAAGATTGAAGTGGAGAAGGTATCTTGTGGAGATATTTTGAAAAATAAATAGTTTGGAAAATTATTTAAATCTGATGGTTGTTTGTGAATGTTTATTGATAGTTTAATAACTGACTAACAACATTGGCCAAATGCGCTGATCGTTTCGAAGAGACCTGTGTCGAAAATTATTTTTCAAAAACCACATCGATCCAGTTTGAACGTTTTCGTGTGAAAGACAAGAGCTGGGAGTCGAAGATAGAGCAGTGAAGTGCATGGGCTAATCGCTACTAATCCTGAGGGTGATTCCATAATGAACGTAGTAGGAGTAGTGCCTTCGGTTCGAACCCAGAACAGACTTGTATGGACGAATGCTTTCAAAACATCATCAGGAGGACAATGAGCATTCTAAGTGATTGTGTGCTAAAAAGGTAACGCATAGCCCTGAGCTTCATCAACCGGGATTGGCTAAAACAAGGGAGGTGCACACAAGGCTAAGTGGCTAGCAACCAATTAGGGTAAGGCCATCCCTGTCTAGATGTCCCTTTATATATTCGGCTGTGTGGGTGGTTGTTGATCCCAACCGTGGGGTGAACTTATTCGAACTATACAGTAAGGGGTAGCTCCGGTCTTGTGATGCAGGGGAGTAGGGTGGATCCTCGATACGGTGATCTAGACCACGTACTGTGACGAACGGTACCCCAGTAGCCCTGCCATTGATGGAAATCCTTTCTCCCTACGTGCCTTTACGGTTTTTGTTTGTAGAACCCACTTAATGGCTAGTAGCTGGAATTTAATAATGTAACAATTTCAGCTATTTGAATAAGTATTTGTATATAGACACTATTATAATATCAAAGGTTTTATAAGAAATGTTTTGGTTATCGTAAGGTAAAAACCCGGCATGTTTATTTGTGGCGTGGTCTTACGAGATACCTATGATTTCAAATGATTTTGGAAACTTTAGTGATCCAATTGAGTGTGTTTTCTCATGCTAGTTTTCCAGACTGACTCGGGTGTTATTTAACTATATGCTTGGGTCAGACCGAGTATTATAAATACAGGAAAGGATGCTGTGAAACCCAGGAGACGAGCTGGATGGCGAGATGTTGTATACATACTTGATGTATATTTCACTGTGTTGTAAGTTGTATTGTCAGTTGGTGAGGACAAGTTAATATAACTGTCTAGTTATGTATGTTATAGATGTTGTTAAACTCTGATGTTGTATTCTGATGATGTATGTATGAAAAAGATATTTGTGTAAAGATCAGTTATCATCTATTATATTTTATTCCGCTGCGTTGGTAAGATTCTGATTTTTTTTCTATTTCTTCTTTTACCTCCTTCTTCTTTAACCCTAATGGTTTGGTTTTCCGGCATTCGATTGTTTGGCAGTTGATACAGTGGAAGTATTGATGTCGATTTTCGAGCGTCGAAAAATCGGGTCGTTACAGTACATATGGAGTGCTCCCTGAGTAAACCACCGTTTTAGTGGAGCTTACAATATCTATATAGACTACGGGAATATATAAAATATGTTAAGGGGGTATTGGTAACGCATTAATGCTATTTTAATGCTTTACTTTAGTGTAGACATTGTTATAATAACGTATTGTACTATGTATGTAGATAGTTTAACGGATCCTTTGGAGATGTAATCCTAAACATCTCTTGGGTGATTTCACTCATGTTAGACACTAGAAAGAAGATATCAAACTCCGTAAACATCTCTGATGCCTTACACTCATAGTTACTTACTATTGATTTAACTTACATAAGATCTTTTAGTTCTGACTCATGTGTTTTGTCTTTTCAATTCGCTCGGGTCAGTCTGAGCTTTTCAGTGTATCGGAGACTACTTTTGGAGGACGAAGACGAAGATTTAGTGCTATTATCATTTACTTTATTTATTCCACTACATCATGTTGTTCTGCTACATTGTATATTTATTTTTGTTGTATGTAACTCTGATTCTGTACTGTAAAGGTTTAATTAAATGTTACTTGTCAAAACAGCTTCATGAACTATTTATTTGACTATTATATTTTGTTATTCTGTTGTGATATTCTATGTTTGTTTTTCTTTCTTTCTCTACTTTTTCTTATTTTTCCTATAACGATCCTCCTTTTTGAATGGTTTGAGTCTGACATGTATGGTTTATTGTCGATTTAAACCGTCCAAAAATGTGGGTTGTTGCATTTGGTGTCAGAGCTCTGCTTTGGCTATAACCATAGCATTGTGAGGTCTGACTCATAAGAAATAGGGTTGTGATACCCTAGAATGACTCGTGTGTATATATATATATATATATGAAAGAGCGTATTTGTTAGTGTTATAAAAGGTTTTTTGTCACGATCCAAATTCCAGCGTTCGAAAATCGACATCCGTACTCCACTGTACTTGAATGCCGCAGATTCAAACGTCGAAATTCGAGTCATGCCGGAGCTTATAGCACATTAAGTAAATAACACAGCGGAAGAAAAGAATAGCATATATCAATATACAACATTTGATACAATATCAGATATCATATGATACAACAGATGATACAATAGATATCAACATACATCAGAGATACAAAGAATAGCAGCGGAAATAAAAAGATAACACAGCAGCGGAACAAAATCTCCAGTATGGTCTTCAAGAAAGAACTCCAGTATCAGTAATCTCCATCTCCAAAGCACCAATTCAGAAATAGCTCAAACTCCAAATCAAGATGAAGAGAAGCAACTCGATCCAAAATGCGATTGCCAAATCCTAAGGCTGAAAGCTATCGAATCTACACCTACCATAGATTATCTGAAAACCCAACTCTAGACTGCCCGTGTGGGAAAATAGTGGGCACCCAGAGTTTAGGAAAGGAACAATAAACTCCAGGCCAGTCGTGGGACTGGTATGAGCAAACAAAAACATTTGGTCTTTGAAACAAACAAGAGAATTTAAATTTGAAATCCGCAATGCTTTTTGAAAAATGAAACTACCATAAGGCCTCCCGGCACACACACAATGCAAACGCACACATGGGGGAGATTTCTCCTTATGATAGTCAAACATTCTTACTACGAGAAAAATTCTTTGATATTATTACTAGTGCATAGTGGAAAATATTTCGAAAGTATAATATAAATCCTAGCCAGCATAGGTACCATGATGTTATGCCTACTATAGCTGCCATGTTAAATGGCAGGTTCTACAACTAAAACCGTACAAGGCACGTATTGGATGAATGGATTTCCAACAAATGGTCAGGCTAAGGAACTTCCTACTGCCACATGGGATCGCCTCTGGCGGGACGTCCCAAGAACTAACGTTACGGTTAGATCTCTGCCAACACAAGGCCGGGTTACCTCTGTAACTAGGTAACTACTACACGAATATGTCATCCCCCGGTCCTTTGGGACCTTTATCCGAGCGCTCGCAACAACAACCACAAAGTATCACAAAGTAATAGATCTGCAGTATCCACATAGGTAAGTATCTGGGCTCCATACCATGATACCACCCTTTACCAGAAGGGAATGACACACCCTAAAGGGAGCGACCCTCATAACCTTGCCGCATCTTTCCTGTTTCGACCATTTCCGGGGTGTGAGGTCCTGATGCAGTCTCGTCCACAAAGCTACGCTTTGTGCAACAAAGCCATGCTTTGGGTCAACAGATGACCAAAGCAATGATCACAAAGATAAATGATCGAACAAATGATCATATCACAAATGATCAACCAATGATCATCAACAGCAGCACTCAGCATGCCACATTACCAAATTGGGAATATCACTGATAAATATCAACTACATAACCTCTGAGCTCGTACGTCTCAGAGAAGGGTGTTAAACTAAGAGAATAAATTCTCCGCCACCAAGCAGAAATGTATTTGATAGAGATCAGTTAACATCTCAAAGTGTAATGTCGGACATACAACCATACAAGTCTGTTCCGGGTTCGAACAGAACCGAAGGCACTTCCGAAGAAGCCCTTGCAAATCCGGGTATCCACAATCCCGATCGGACTTCCCATCACTTAGGGAGAACTCTATACCAGAGCAACTCAGTGCAGAGTCAATCGACAGGTTATCCTATCGTTCTCACAAATACCCGGTCTTCACCACCGGTCTTCAAATGCTATCCATAACGTCGTATCACTATTCGGAATGGGCTATATGACACAAGGTCCTCTCCCGGCTAAACCGAATAGTAAGCGCCATATTTAAAAACATATGGATAAGGGATTTCAGTTAAGTCACGACTTATAAAATCCAAACCTTTCTTTCAAATGGTTAAACAAATTACCATTTTTAATCTTTAAACCAAAAGGATTTATTTCACAAAGTTTCACCCAATTTCACAAAGATCTATCCATAGATTTCAAAAACAATTCCCATTCAATTTGGATTAACCCAATTAAATCTTTAAATTAAAGATTTATAACTTTCAAAACACGTTTCCAAAAATTTATCTAAAACTTGGAATACTATTTTCATTTTTAGACCTGAAGCCCTTTAACACAAATTGAAAGTTCATTTCTTATGTGAAAGCTTTATTATTTGAAAACAAATAGTTTTCGTTTTAGAAAAATCCAATTTATACAAGTTGAAATCTTGGCTTGAATTTAAATTCCAAAACACCACCTTTAAAATGGTTTAAAAACCCATATAAACCCATTTATAAGTTGAATACCCTTTTTAAACCTTGGTTTCCAAATTTTAGAATTCAATTTCAAATATTGAATTCAAATTTAAATCCAATTATCTAAATTTTCAAACTTAATCAAGTTATTTAAAAATAACCATTTTCAAAAGCTTCAATTCTAGTTCAAAACTATTTTGGATTTAAAAATTCAATTTTTAAAACAATTTCAAAATCTGTGACTTAACCCATTTCCACGTGCAATCCATATTTGTGTGTGTATAAGTGTGGTCCAGGGGTTTTACACAATAAGAGCACATCATCAATCAGCACAGATTCAATCATTACAATTCGATGTGGGTATCGGATAACCAAATGGAATCCGACTCCCTGTCGCATCGAAATCCAAATGTCGTTTTACGGATCAAGGGTTTGCATATACATATAACAACATATACATCACAGATATAACAACTTAGCACAAAGCAATACATAGCATCACATCATATATCAAATATATCAATCCATCACAAAACATTCAATAACAATCAAACATCTTCAGTTAAGATGAATAAACCGTGTGGTTATGAATTTATTATTCACATAATTACTTCTATTTGTAATCTTTAAATCAATGATTAATTATCATTAACTATAATTAATTAAGTTTTAACCACCTTTATTTATTAATCATTTATTTAATTAACTATCTTAATTAATTAACCTTTAATTGAAACTAATTAAACCTTAATTACTTATTCTTTAATTAACTACAATACTTAATTAATCCTTAATTGATAATGATTTCTTAATCATTTTAAGTTAATTAATCCTTATTTATTATCCTTGATTTCATTACCTTAATTAACCATATTAGTAAATTATACTTTGAAGTAATTAAGCCTCAATATTTGATTAATCAATCTTTAATTATCTATTATAATTGCTTTCACTAAGTAATTGTTATTTTATTTAATCATTTATTTATTACTTGATTAATTAACTTAATAATTCCATGAGTCCAAAATCATTAAATTCCATTTATTTATTTTTAAGATAAAACATCTCTTACTTAAATAAAGCCTTTTTAAAAAAAACAAATTCAAACTCAAAATTTTCCTTAATTTCAAAACTGAAATACATATTGAATCTTTATTTCCAAATTTAAACTTGATTCATTAAAGCTTTACTTACATTTTCATATTCATTTTAAAACCTGCAAACAACTTTCAGGTCTAAACCCTGAAACAGTTTTTTTTTTAAATTTGATTTAAAACCAATCTTTAAACTTGTTTAAGATATTTCATTTTTGAAAACTTTGAATTCCAAACTCTATTTGAATTCAGATTTAACTTGCATTTAAATCAAATTACAACTTAAAATATGAGTTTCATTAAAAACATTAAAAACTGCAAAACATCTTTCAGGTTTAAAACCTGAAACAGTTTTAATTTTGATTTAAACAGAAATTAAAACTTTGTTTAAATTTAAAAATTTCATCTTTAAAACTTTGAACTCAGAATTCCATTTGAATTTAGTTCAATTCATAGTTAAATCAACCCTACACTAGAATTGAATTCAATTCAAATTTCTTTAAAAAAAAAACTGCAACTCTCTCTGGATTAAAACCTGCAACTGTTTTGAACTTTTGATTTAAAACAGAAATTTAAATCTTGATTAAATTTAATATTTTACTTCTAAAAACTTTGAATTCAAAGCTACATTTGAATTCTGTTTCTACTTCCACCTAATATCAAATTCCCACTCTAAAATTTAAATTTCATTCAACTTGCAAACTCTCAGTTATAAAACCTGAAACGGTTTTGATTTTGATTTAAACAGAAATTAAAACTTTGTTTAAATTTAAAAATTTCATTTTTTTTTAAAAAAAAAAACTTTAACTCAAAACTTCACTTGAATTCAGTATCAATTCATACTTGAATTAAGTTTCCAACCTAAAATATGAATTCCATTTAAAACTGCAAACTACAGGATTTAAGACCAGAAACTGTTTTGTTTTAAATTTTGATTTAAAACAGAAGTTAAACTTGTTTAAATTTAAAAGTTCCATTTTTAAAAACTTTGAACTTCAAACCTTATTTGAACTCAGTTTTAACATCCTAAGTTAAACTTTAGTTTGCATTTTATTTCAAACTTTAAAAATCTGGAAAACAGTTTCCTGTTTCTCTTCTTTTTTTTTTTCTTTTTTTTTTAAAACCAAATTTGAATTCTGCATTTACATTATTTCAAAATAAGAATTCAAACTATTTGAATTCATCCTTAGATTCAAGTTAAATCTTAAGTTCAAATTGCCAGATTTAATTTAACTTTATTTTTTTAAAAATTTTTAAAATAAACAGAACAAGTTCTGTTGTAAAAACCTGAACACATACACCCTGCACTCCCATATTTTACTTCGAGTTAATATCCCTTCTGCTTCGAGTTTCCCCCACTTTTCCCCGAGACCAACCCGAGGCACAAACTCTGCAACCCAGAAACATCAACCCACCACCATCACAAACATGCACACACCCCCGTGCATTTGTAAACCACCTCCAGCCACCTCTAAACTACATCTCCGACCATCAAAATGCAGAATTCAAACTATTTGAATTCATCCTTAGATTCAAGTTATGATCCTGAACTTATGAATTACCATGTTTGGATTTTGACACATTCCTATTTTTTTCCTCAGTCATTTTGATTTCCAGGAGTTTTCTAAAGACACTTGAGTAATTTTGACTGAAGTATAATTTTAATTTAAACTTTGAGATGAAGCAACCAAGTTCTGTTTATAACCTAAGTTTAAACAGAGATTACTCAAGAGTTTTTGAATTTAAATCAAACAAGAACCATTTTGTTCTACTGTATATTAATATTTCCAGGTAGTTTTGAAACAAACATACTCAAGCTATTTTTTAAAATTGATATACATCCATATAATCTTTTTCTCTATTATAATCATATCTCTACTTAGATTACATAAAGAGATTTTAGTTTTGGTCAAACTCAGTTCAGAAAGAACAACAGAGACTATTGCAAATAAACACAGTCAAGCATACTCCTATTACACCCAGATATGCAAAGTTATTTAAGATCAAGCAGAGGTTTAAATTTGAGGGGACAGACATGCATCAGCAAACAAACATGCATTCATACATATGTACACAGCAGATTTATCATATATTTTCATCTTCTAATTTAAAGCATGCAAGTGTACTCAATACCTAAGCAACATCCCATAACATCATTCATCACAAGCATCAAACCATAAAAGCAGAGGTGAAAGTGTTTGCTCACAGTTTTGTTGCTCAGAGAAGAACAGAGACATAGGAGTGTTGACAGTTTCAAATGCCCGAACCCTCTCTTTTTGTTTTCTTTAAATCCTGAAGTTACAACTGCAAAGCTTGTTAAACAAAACTTTGCTTAGTTCCTGTTGTACTTACTTACTTCAACAATAACAATAATTTTAAATTTTTTACTTACAACTTTGAATTTTGTTTAAAACTTCAAACTTGTTCTATTTTCCCAGCTGCAGGCTTCATGTCTTTTTCTTTTTCACTTGCTTTGAATTCCCCTCTGTAACTGACCGATAATATTGCTTATATCTTTTGTTTTTTTTTTATTACTGAATATCAAATTCAAATTTTAAAGAAAAGAACTTGCCTTCATTTTCTTCTTTCCAGAGAAACTTGTTTTCTTTTGCTTGCTCACTATCTCCAGATTTGGTTTGCTTTGCTTCTGATTTGCATTTCAGTTTAAACTTTGAATCCAATTTGCCATTTTTGTTTTGTTACAGGTTGAAGATTAAATTGGTTTCCCAGGTTGAAGACTTTGCATTTCTTGAATTTGCTTTGAACTGCAACCTGAGTTTTGAACTTGCATGCTTGAGTTGCTTGTCTCAGGTTGAGGCAGAACAAGCTTTGATTTACATTCTGAAGTGAATTACAGGTTGCATGCAGAGCCCATTTTCCAGATTTAAGAAAATGTAGTTGCTTTATGTTTGATTTTAAAACTGGTTGCAGGCTTGAAAACTTTCAGATTATCATTTCCAGGCTTCCACTTTTATTTTCAAACTTCATGTTTTGCTTACTCCTGAACTTAATTTGTTTGAGATAATTTGCACTGTTTTCCTGACTTGAAACTTGTTGCAGTTGTTTGAATCTGAGCTTGATTTCAGAAACTAGAATTGCTTGTTGAATCTTGATCTTCTTTTGTTTTAAACTTTGCTTTGATTGCTTGAGTTTGTTAGCCTGAGCTTGCATATTTTCCCCAGGCTTTGAAACTGTTTTGAATTGATTTCTCATATTCTAAAAATTATGAACTGAGAATTAGTTTCCTTCTCTTACATATATGTTGAGCTTTGAGATACAAAATCTTTTGTTACTGTAGTTTCAGATTTTGGTGAGATGTTATTATAATTGCATATGGGGAACTCAAAAGTTTCTTTGCAATTTTTATTTAATTAAATAAAATGAATGCCACTTGTTTAAAAGAGATGATTATGAGATCTCTATGAAATGTCCACTTCTTTATTCATTTGTATGTGTAGTGTTTTCTTTCATATCTATATTCACAAAATTTACATTCTCACATGTGCATGTTTGTATATGTTTATATTTATTTTAAATTTCAATTCAAATTGAATTATAACCACTTCCAAATATTAATAAAATTAAAAATATAGAAACAACTATCATTATCTTTTTATTAATCTCAAGCTTTTATATTTCTATCCTACCTTTAATACATTTTATTTTTAAATTCAATACTTGTTTTATAACTCACTTATTCTTAAATTTCTGATATAAATTACTATTTAAAATCAAAATTATCTATTTATTCTAGAAAATTTTCTAATTAATTATCAATTTATTTTCAAAAATAAATTAAATTGCCAATTTTAAACTTGATAAATTTAAGGAATGTTACATTTTTGTATTGTGTTAATTTGTTCTGTTTAGTATTTATTAATTTCGGTCGGTATATAGGACGCTATGGCATCGATAGAGATTTCTAAACACTTAATAGGGCAGACCGACATAATATTGTTTTGAAATATAGGTAAATGAAATAATTTTTCCTAGTGTTATATTTTATATATAAAATAATAATCTTTATAACTGTATATAATGGTATGTGAGATGTTTGTTTGTTAGAAAGTTAAATTTTATAAATATTGGCTGTAAAATAGGATTTACAATTAAAGTAAATATAAATTGGAAAATCGAGAACTAAAGTTCTAGGATTTTGAAAATTTCATTCGAAAGATTTGGAATATAATAGTAGTTTTATTTGGAAGTATTTTCTAATATGAATATTTCAATATGATTTGAAATAAATGTTATAAAATAAATTTTAAGGGAAATAAATTGTGTACTCCCCTTTCTATCGCTGGAAAATAATTTCAGTGAGGAGTGCATGCATCATTGATGTTCATTTTTGAGTTTCAAAGTGGGAAGTCCGTTGCAGTAGTTTTATTACACATTTGTTTTGATAAACAAATTTTAATTTCAATTTCTAAATATGATTTGATATATATATATATATAAGTTATAAGTATATATATATATATATATATATATATATTAAATGATATGAAAAGGAACCTGGTATTTAGTTCTTAAGTTTTCTACAAATTGGAAATTTAAAATTATTGTATTGAGTAAAACCTTGACTATAATAATATTTGGAAACTACTGCAATGAGAAAAATAAGAATTGACGTTAGTGATTAAAAAAAAATATAAGAAATTGAAATTTGTAAACTGTAAATCAAAAGGACATGAAAAATAGGAAGTTGTAATTATTGACCGTTTTATTTACTATATGAATAAGGTAAACTTGTATAACATTCGATTGCATTCTAAAAGGCATGTATATAACTTACCAAAATATTAAAAGTTGAAATGTTTAATAAGAACATGAAATTGAACATTGTACAATTGAACTTATAAAATGAGTGTTCGATGGGATTATGTTTATAAGTGAAGAATTAAGGTGTATAAGAATGTTATAAACTTAAATTAATAATTTGAAAATGCTAGCCTTTATAATTTAATAAAAAGGAGGAATACTATAAGTAAATGATTATAAACTTAAGTGATACTTTAAATTGTTTAAGATATATGGATAATCTATTAAGTTTAATCAAAGACTGTTGAGTGTATGATATACTTAGTAGTTTATTTATCATTCTATATGATTGAAAATGTCTAAACATAAACAAACCATTTGTTTTGGTTGCTATGGATGGATTGTTGATTACTTCGATTGCATGTGATGATTGTATGTTTGCTTGCAAAGTGAATATTGTTATGTTGTGTTGATTTGTTATTATTAATTGAAACAACGTAAATATTTTTCATTTGTATAATTCTAACTCTTTTGGATTATATAAGTGAAATACAAGTTTATGGAAGCAATAGCTACTGCTTTTGGTTTCATTAATAAGTGCTGTTTGCCCAACAAATAGGTACGTTTTCGGATTACGGCTTTATGACGATATTATATTGTTTTTCCGTGGTTTGGGATATTTTATTTTGGAAAATGATATATATATATATATATATATATATATATACACACACACACACACACACACATGTTAATTATTGATATTATTATTTCTCCTAAACCTCTCCGTACAAAGGAGACTCTGCCGAATTTTCTATGGATTTTGGACTTAAATTTTTTTTAGGAAAACGAAAAATGTTTTTCAAACTTTATTGAACATGAATAAGAAAGGATTTAATTGTTTATAAATTGATATATTCTATTTAAATAATTTAATTATGTAAATTATTTTTTTATAAATTTAATACTTTGAATAAAATATATTAATTTCCTAATTCCTTCTTTCCTTTTTCATGGACGAAAAGTTTTGAGTGGGGAAGAGTGTAACGACCCGTAATTTTCGATAATTAAATTTATCAATTAAATAAGTTGTTGGGAATTTAATGCTGTGAAACATTAAAAATTTAAGATTTAATAATGAGAAATAACTAGAATGTAATGTTAGTAATATTAATTTAAGACAACTGATAACTATTTTATTGTATTCCCAGTTTATTAAAATGATTGAAAGGTTATAATTGTTATAAATTGTAAATAAGGAAATAGATTAAATGTTTTATTAATCTGTGAAATAATATGTAACTAATTGTAATTGGATAAAATTAGTGTTGTGTAAATAGTTAGAACATTGGTTGTAGATAATAAACTTACCAATGTGATTAAATTAAGTAAAAGGTGATAATTTTTATTTGTTACATATTTATTTAATATGTTGAATTAAATTGGAAATCAGTTGCCATTAGATGTAACAAAATATTACTTTAATGTAAATTACGATGATAATTATAGAGTATTAGTGTAATCGGATATAAATCAATGTTAACTATGCCCTTAGAGTAATGATTGATTAAAAAGATTGAAATCAAATTAAATCAGTTTATTGGAATTAAAATATAATTAATTGGATTCTATTTACAGTTGAAACTAAACAATTTAATTAGTGTAATATTTAACACTGAATTGATGTGTAAATTTGTTTTAAATTATTTTAAACATCTAAGTAATCAAAAATGATAAAATTGTTAGTTATTAAATTTAAAATTAAAAAGTGATTTGATCAATTTAATAACAGTTCATTTATTTAACGTGAAAATAGCCATTTTGGCTATTGTCTCGGATTTCGACGAAACCAGTTTCAACAGATCTGTAACATTGAATTATTGTAAGGTTTTTAGTTTTGTGGTGATCAGACTTGCCGTTTGATCGTACGGACTCAAAACGCGTAGAAATTAATTTAATTGAAAATAATTTGAAATAAGTTGATCTAAAGCCAACTTCTTCATATGATTTAATTAGGACTTGAAACCTATTCCATTGATTTTAAAAATATTTAAAACATTTATTTTTATATATGGGGCGACCTATTTTCGTTTTGGGGTCAGAACGGGATTTTTGGGTCGCATAATCGTTTCGATCATTCCAATCTAGTCCATTCATTTCTAATTCAGATTTGCCTACATATAGGCTGTTACAATTTCTCATTTCTTTTTTTTGTATGTACTATTACATGTACCTGTTCCTTCTTCTTAAAACAACAGAATATGAAACATTAAATCCCAATTCAATTTCAAATCCAATCTCAAAAATTTCGAACTCTCCAAACCCTATCATATTTTATACCAATTCGAAGCCCTCAATGAGTGTAATCTTTTATAATGATTTGTTTTTCAATTCGGATCACTGTTTGGATAGAAATAGGTGATTAAATCTCGGCCGCTCATCGGGTTTTAATCAATCACAACAGATCTTTGATTGGAGGACATGAGGTTGTGGAGAATGGCGAGGGGATCGCATCTGTTTGGTTCATTTGCGAAGATGATGATTTGATTGGTCTATAAAATTCGAGTAGGGTTTCAAACCCATGGCGGCGGCTATCTTGGTTTCCGGGGTCGATGGTGGGGTTTTGCTCATTAGCAAGGGTCGTAGGGCTTTAGGGAGGCGGCGGCGTGTCAGGGCATGGCCGCGTTGGCCAGCAGCGGTGGGGGGAAGCATGCGATCGTGGCAGCCAGGGTATCGGCCGATTTCGAATGAGCTGGGTTGGGGTTTCATGAGTGAGAACGAGGTATGACATGGATTTGTCTATTTTATTTTATTTTTATTTAATTTGAAATCTGTATATTCTAATTTACATAACTTTTGCATATGAACTCGGATTTGTGTGCGATTTTGTCCATTGGGATCGTATCAAAATTTCAAACATTAATGAACTAATTTGGATGAATTCTAAGACTGTTCAATTTTGGGACTTATTTTGGATTTCAAATCAAAGGTGAGTGTTTTGACCTACTCACAACTACTAGAATATTTTATGTTTGTTAAATTTAATTTATGATGCAATTAGAAATTGATTGGTTGATGTATGGTATATTCAAATTTTCATTCCATTTAAATCTAACTGTTCTTAAATATTATCGATGTGATAACCCGAATTTTGGAGTGGATGTTAATTGATAATTAACTGGGTTAATTATTAGAAATACTGATTTATAAATTAAACAAATAAATCTGATAATAAATATTCATATCTGGATAAATATTTATTTGATAATCTCCTAATATAATTATTTAAAATTGACAAATTATTCTTTTGAAACAAATAATAATGATGGTTTATATATATAGATATAAGTAGATTTTAAATAGGAAAATTTTCTTTATTTTCAAACAAATTAAATATGGGTAAGTTTAAGTGTATATATATCTATATATGAGTTGATTTTATATTAAATTCGAATTGGAAATTCAAAGAATAAATATCTTAAACAAATTGGATATAAAATATATATATGTATATGATTTTATTAGTATATAGTTTGTTATTTTCTTTTAAAGATCATATTATATAAGTTAAGGAAAGTAGTTACTAAATAAAAATTTAATATAAAATTTTATGGAAAACATTTAAAAATATAAATAAAGTATATATATAATTTAAATACATAAAAGAATTAACAAAGAAATTTAATACATTATAATATGCAAATTACAAGTGTAAACAAGATAAAATACTTTTAAACAAGTGTAAGAGAAATACATCATTAGATTAACAAATGTTAAGTGATTTAACAAGTGTCACTTTCTATTTTATTTTCTTTTATATTTTTAATAATAATTCTAATTAAACCTATATAAACATCTAATCATTTTTCTTCATGTCTTTTTCTATCTTCCTACTTTCAGAACAAAAGAACATACCATAAAAGAAAATCGGATCTGAGACAAATTAAACAAATCAAACATTTACACTTGAAAAGAAAAGCCTGTTAATATTCAACCTGGAGAATCAAGGCACGTACTAAAAGCAATAAACAAAATCAAATTTCAAACTACAATCATCTTTGCAATCTACAACCTGAAGCACATCAATTTAAATTCAAGCTAATTCAAAAAGGATTCAACAACTCAGATCATAATCAAGCAGCAGCTCTTAATCAAGAAATTTCCAGATTTTAGGAAGAAAACTTCCTTTGTTCTTTTAATAAGGTGAGTAAACTCTTATAAATGGATATATCTTGGATTGGTATGTATGGATTCTTGAAGTATGACATGGAGTATGTTGTGCATGTTGATTTTATGAATATATGTGTGTTAGTATCTGTGTTTATGGTTGGGAACAGCCAAAACATGCCTCTGTTCCAAATATTACAGGTTTAGTCCTAATTCGAAAATTTAAATCATCAAACTGAATGATTTTTCGGCCTTGATCTCTGAACAAAGTGTGTTCATTTTAACATAGGCAAAGTTTTAAAAATGTATTTATGTGAAATAAGTTAGAATATATTCTGGAAAACTAAAGGGACAGTGGAAACTTAAAAATGGGTTAAAATCAATCTCAATGATTTATTACTTCATGTATATAACCTGAATTCCCTTTGTAAACTAGGATTTTTAAACCAAAATCTCGATTTTGAGTTAAGTATTTATGGAGCAGTTCGAAGATGAACAGAAATTGGTTTTTAGGAAATTTCTTGTGATCGTCGAACTTTTGGGTTGATCGGGGTTTTGTCGAAGCTTGCTTGGCGATCGGGAATGTCAAGGAAAATGGTGGAAGTGATGTTTGAACGGCATGGCGTTGGTGGTGAATCGAAGTAGGGTTTCGAGTGTGTTTTAAGGCGAGGTCGAAAATTTCTCTGCTGTGGTGTCTCTGGGAGATCGGGCTTCACTAAAGCTTGGGAAATGGTAGAGTGAAGGCTAGCGTGTGTGTGGCCGGAGTTCTAGAGTATCTGATGGTCAGCATCGGAGGTTTGATGATGTTTTTAGGCGAAGATGGGGTTCCAGTTTGATCTTAAGAAGCACGAATTCGATTTTTGGCTTGTGATGATATCTGGGTGGATGGAATCGATAGGGGAGGTGACCGATGGCTTGCCGAAGGTAGAGTAGATCGCTGGAGCGCCGCCGTGGCCCTGTGCACATGCACGGTTCACTGTTGTGTCAGTTTTGGGAACGAGGATTTTTGCCTCGGGTCGAAGCACGGGGAGATGGATGTTAGGCTCGGGGTTGAACGCATGTACGTGAGTGTTAGCGTAGCTGTTTTAAAATTTAAACTGTAAAAAAAATAGAAGATGATGAAGGTGAACTCGAGGCCAGTCTCGTATATGGATCGGGTTGAACCCGAAGCAGGTTTCAAAACATGGTTTAAAGTTTTTTTTAAAAAGCAAAGGGTTTTGAAATTTTTAAATGAATTTGATTTCAAACTTTTGCCGAATATAAATTTCTTTTTCCAAATATAAATGTTCTTTAACATGTGATTAATAATTATATGATTTGTTTGACTTAAAAATTTGTTAATTAATCTTTAAGTTATTTAAAACCTAATTTTTAAAATATAATTAAGTGTTAATCAAATTTAAAAGTGTTTTAAATAATGTGATTAGGTAATTAATAAAGGAAATGTTTTATCTTAAACTTAATTAAGGTTTGATAATTAATGAGGTAACTGAGGAATAATTAATTAATTTAATTAATTAATGATTAATGATTTATCAATTAATAATTCAGGGTTATAAGTTAATTAATTAGAGATTAATTAGCTTGTAATTAAAGATTATTAATTAAATAGTTGGAGATTTATCAATTAAGTAATTAGAGATTAATTACTTTAAATGATAATTACTTAATGTAAGTAATTAAATGATAAATCTGTTAAGGGTAAATTAATTTAATCAGCAATTAAAGGTTAAGTTAATTAATGATCAAGGTTAATTAATTAAGTACAACTAACCAATAAGATAATTACTTGATGAATGTAATTAAAGGTAAATTACTTAAGGGAAGTAATTAAGGATTAATTACTTGATGTAATTAATTAAAGGATTGATAGATTAAGGAAACTAATCAAGGGTAGTTAATTAATGAGGTGTGATTAATTAAGGGATAATTAATCAATGTAAGTGGTTATAGGATAATTAATTTGAGTAACTAAATAAGTTTAAATGTAATAAATCATTATTAATTACTTTATAAGAGTAATTAAGGAATTATTTAATGTGATGAATGAAGGCTAATTAATTTGTGTAAATAATTAAGAATTAATTATTATTGTAATTAAAGGATGATTAATCAAGGATGATTAGTTAAGATGGATAATAAGATGAGGATTAATTAATTGATATGTAATTAATTAATGTTAAGTAAATGTAATCCAAGTGATTGAAGTTAGTAATTAATTTAATTAGAGATAAATTAAATTAATTTTGGAAGTGATCAATCTTGCTTATGAATGATTAAATGATGTAAATGCCTTGAATTGGTTGATATCTCTGATATGAAATGTTTTCTGATATGATATGTTTGAGTAGACAGTGATAGTATGGTTATCTATCGTTGATGAATTATTGTGTATAAAAGTGACATCCTGTATTTAAAGTTGAATTGTATCTCACTTGAATAACTTGGGTTAAGATGGTATTGAATTCGAAGAACGAATCCCAACTACGGATATATAAGAGCCGAAACTGCTTAGAGCATTCAATCCGGCGTAAGCATCTGATAATCTGGAATGCGACATGGCATACCCGAAAGCCCTAAGAAATGCATGGAAAGAAGCTAAGATTCACCCCGAAAGAAGTGATCCAAAAATGGGTTTGACCTAAAGTTTCCGGGTATGTCCGGCCAAAGATTTTACCCACCCAATAGTAAAATCCTGCAAATAAAGCAAAAACCGAACGGGGTCGGGTATTGGTAATACTCGAACCCACTTCGATTTGTGACCTACAATGATTCTTTATAGATTGAAATGTGAAACCAAAAGGTTTAAGTGGAATAATTTAAATGACTGGACCATTTAAAACTAAGTAAAGGTACTTAGGAATTGGTTGTGAATACAAGTGTTGACTATGGCAATTTGTGAACTTGTAGTGATGAACGAGTTACCCCGGGTTTAAGTATGTTTTATGCATTAGTATTTCTTGTTAGATGGGTTTACCCACGCTGGTTTCCTGCCTGACCCGGGTGTTACTTTGATGTAATGCTCGGGTCAAACCGAGTATTACATATTTTCAGGTTAGGATGTTCTGGAGCTCGGGAGGCGAGCTGGATGGCAGGAACGTATGGAGAGTATTCCGCTGTGAGATATTTGCTTATCTGGGACATGTTGGTTTTAACTGTCCAGTGTTTGTGAAAATGTTGTAACTTTGATGTATTAATGTAAATCGACTGACACAGTTTTCTTTTGTATCACTGTTATTTTATTTGATATTATATTTTGATCCGCTGCGAATGTGAGATTCTGTGTTTCATTTCTGTTTCTTCTTCTATCTCTTTTCTTCTTTTCCTAACTATCTAGAGTTTTCGGGATAGGAAATTCTGAGTTGTTACACTTGGTATCAGAGTTGAAGGTTAAGCGAGAACCTTGGCTCTGGTGGGTTTACTCCTTAAGGATAGGGTCAATGGTACCCTAGAATGAGTTGAGTGTAGTATATATGAGAGCATATCTGTTATTTTCTTATGAAATGATTTTAAAAATGATTTTGTGTAAATTTATCTTTTGATATATAAAGAAATAATTTTTCTAATTATTAAATATATTAAAGAAATTGGTTGTTGATTATTGGAATTAAATAAAATATTGAGAATTAAGTGTTAATAGAAATACAACCAAACTGGAACTGAATAAAGATAAGTTTGAAATGGATTCAAACTGAAATTAAAATCTTGAATTTGGAGAAGAGTTTCAGCTAAGATAATAATGAATTGGTTTCCAGATATGATAATCTTGGTTATTATCATAAATGATTATTGTGTTTAGTAATAAAATGTGTATTAATGAGTAAGAAAAATGAAATTTTTTAGGGAAATAAATCATTTAGGCGAGTATGACTTATAAAATGGAATTGAAGATGATCAGAATTGTGAAGTTTTAAATCTGGGTCCAAAATTTGAAAATTGTTTCAAAGTGATAAAGAAATAATAAATAATGTTATTTAATGTATTTCAATGAAGGTACTTGTTTCAAATAAGAGTTGCTTGATTTAAAGGAATTTGTTTTGAATTAAAAACCAAAGGTGGTTTAAGATTTAAGGATAACTTGATGTGCCAAGGAAATAAATATGTATATATGAGGGATATACATAATATCAAAGATGATTTGAAATAAACTCTAAGTGTTGAGTTTTAAAATTTTACTTGGAATGTGATGTGGAAACCCAAAATGATAAGTTTTCGAACTTATAAGTGGAAGACTATTAAAACGAAGTTTAAAATTTGAAATGGGAGTTCAAATTGGGTAAAGTTGACTGGATTAAATAAACTGAAATTTAACTTGAGAAGTTAAATGGTTGATTTAAAATGGGAGTTTGTGTGATCTCAAAATGGTTTGAGATCTGGAAATTGGAAATGGATGGATGTTTTAAAATAATTTGGATACTATCATCCTATTGTTATTAATAATCTTTAAACTATGAATTTGATTTGTTTAAATGAATGAAGAAATGGATTCTGGTAATATATCCATTATTGATTTAAAAGGGGATATTAAACTTTAAATTGAATTTAAGGATATGAAATCACTTTGAACTTAAGATTTGAATGTTAAGAGTTGAACTTGTAAATTAAAATTGTTTAAGAATCGGTTCCAAAGTTGGAAGATAAAATTGGGTAATAAATTGAGTTTCAAAGATTAAATTGTTTAAAAAAGGATTTGAATTATTATTTGAACCTAGAAATAGGTTTGGAGAAGTAAAGGCAATTTAGAATGAAATTTTGAAATTTTGGCTCAGAATTAAATTGTTTAAAGACTTTAAATAAAGGTTAACTTGGTTTAAGAGGTTAAACCAACATTTGAAAATTTGACTCGAATTTATATAATTCGAGATGATTTAAAGTGAAACTAAATTTGAAATTAGTCGAAATTGAAATTTGGTTTGAACAATTTGGAATTGTGGTTAAAGTTGAATAGTTTCAAATTCAAATGGAATATGATTTGAACTTGGAAAGAAATTGAGGTTAATTCAACTTGAATTGGGGTTAAGTCAATTTCAAGGGAAATTGAAGTTATTTAAATTGGAATTGAGGCAATTTAAATGGAAGTGGAAATTTAAATTGAATTGATGGGAATGAAGATTGGGAATTGAACGGTTTGGCTCTGGACAATTTTCAAAATAAATTGTTTTAATATAAAACCTATTTTTTCCAAGCTATTTATATATACAACCTTCTTTTTAAATCCAAACTATCTTATTCTTATTTTATAATTATTTTTGTAACTATTTAACTATTTTACAACGGTTTTGTAGGCTAATTACTATTTTTCAACTACTTTTTAACTAATAACTATTTTACAACTATTTTGCAATTACCTAAATATTCTATAACCATTTGATTATTTTCTAACTATTTTACAATTACTTAACTATTTTACAGCTATTTTACAATCAATAATTATTTTTCAACTACTTATCTATTTTGAACTTTTTAAATTATTTTCTAAATATAAGCTGGTCAGAGTGTAAACAGTTTATGATTAAGTACCAATTGAGATAAGGATTAAAGAGATAATCCAAATGGAATTGAAGCAATTGTGAATATGTGAATAGAAAGGGAATTATTTTAGCTAATGATCAACGAAGATAAATGCGTAGGATGTACGTATATTATTCAATTCACATAGTGATTTGATTCAGATTCGAGCACAGAATTTCGAGATAGTATATCGATCCGAGTTGGGATTTTTCACTTGATTTTCAATGGCAAACCTGGATATGGATTGTTGATTAGGTTCTGGATATTCTCTGTCATAGTTATGGCTATACAAGAAGAATGACGGTTTTTGATCAAGAAACCTGATCTGAGTTCACACTAGGAAGTCGGATAGACGATACTAGTTCGGAAGAGAAATTGTGTGATCGAGTGAGCGATCAAATTGATATTGCGTACAGATGATATAGTACATCGTGCGGGTTTGAATGAAAGTGATATTGAAAATTTGTAGATAAGAACTGTAAAATGGTTTTTGGAAATGAAAAGTATATTTTGTGAAATATATGATGAAATAAAAATGGAAATTGGATATTTCTGTGGTTGAAATTTACTCTATGGAAGTAAGTAATATAGTACGTGACTTCATAGAGTAATCAAGTTTGAATATTTGGCATAAACAAAGTTTTATATATAATTGATAAACTCCCCTTGTTGAATCTATAGACAGAAGAAAAGGATTTTTGAAAGTATTTGAAGTATAAAAAGGGAATTTATACAAGTTTAAAGTAATCCAAAGATGTTCCCTCTATTTTCAAAAAGGTTTTCTATGTTTTCAACAAAATATTTTCCAAGTATTTTCACTGGGTGTTGAAAACAGGTCTGCTAAGTACTCATAGATCTTCAGTCCTACGCCTGATCAATGCATGACCGAATTTCTATGAGAACAAGGATGGACTAGTCGAGACATCGAGTTATAAAAGTATTTTTATAAAACTATTGTGACGACCGCCCATGACTCCCGCACCAAAACAAGGGAATAGTGCGCTGAAAGGTGTGCAAGGAAGCCATGGACGATAGCCAGGGTAAAATAAAATTCGCAGAATCTATCGTATAACTCACAGCGCATGGATAAAATACAATAGAGAAATATAATATAGTGAAGCTCCATAGAACATAACATCATCATATAAGCAACATAGCAGTTTTATACAATCATTCACACAAATCCATACATGAAGCCTCACTACAAATCACTCAACCAAATACAGCAGCGGATACCCAGTACATATAAGAAAATAATATGCATAGCCTCCTGCTCGTCTTCGTCATCTTCAACGTAGAAACTCCAAGCACAGCACCTGTCACCTGCTTACCTAGTCTGCCCATCCCAACATGGATGAACAGCCCAAGGTAATAAGAGGAGACATAAAACCTTGAGTCAGACAAAGTCTTAGTGAGCAGTAAATTAACAATCAAGCATACCAAAAGAGCATAAGGAAATAAAGGAATAGGAACCAAACCATCCCACTCCACCTCTTTCTACAGTGATAGCCCCCAGACACACACTAAGGAGAAGTAAGCATAACATAGCAAATAAGTAAGGTAAAGCAATAATCACTCGAGTCAAGGACGATGTTTTCCAAATACAAACCCCCAAGGCCTAAACCAAGATCAGATAAGCACCCAGAAAACACCGCTCTTGAAGCCGAATGATGATACAACCAAACATCCAAACATCCATGACTCTGCTATCACTGTTAACCTTGCTTCGAAATCACCGTTAATTGAATGACCGACTCCTTCCTGAGCCATCTGTCAAGGGCTAATGGTAACCCCGGTTCTAGACAAAACTCCGCACACTGCCTTGTGCCTAGGACTTATCTTCTTGGCCCAGAGTACTCGACTACCTTCCTGTAGTCTTTTAGGCGTCCCTATGTACCCTTGCTTTAAGTTTGCTAGAACCTTCAACAACGATAAAGTCCAAGCCTCCTAGTCATCCTCCTCGACGACTATTCTCAACCTAGCCCAAGCTACCTCTTGAGCAGCTCCATTATCAACCAACTTGAACTACCCTTCAAGTTATCAACATGCTTGGAATGATCCCTGCCTGGATTAAGCCAAGACTCACATCATACTTCGCTTCATCGTACCAAAGCAAAGTCTCAACTCAACCATACTTTGCCTTTTCGCATCCTGACAAAGTCCCATCTCGATCTCATACTTCGCCTCTTCGCATCACGGCAAAGTCCCATCATCGAATCCATCCATATGAGCTTCCACATCCGCTTCATATACCATCGGCAGCTTTCACCATTCAAGAGCCTTTCCACTTAGCTTTTGAATCATCTTCAACCATCTTGTTCCAAATCAACTACAAGCTAACTTGGAGCAATCAAATCTAACATACATTCAAACATTCAAGCATTCAAACAAGATATATTAAGCAATATCAACTATAATGGCAATTTCGTAATTAAATGAGCAAAAGTCCAACACAAGTGAAATCATAGTTTTTAGCATAGATCTATCAAATCTAAAACATGGGTTTTGTCTCTAATACTTATTAAATAACTTTCATAAGTAAACATCTTCAAAAATGATGGATCTACATGCAGACTTAAGGAAAATGCGAGAAAACGCTAACTTTAACACATAAAAATATCACCAATCCCATACACTCCTTTGGATCCGCGTGAGAGATAACTACCACTCACCAAATCACCAAAACAACCTAAAAACTAAACACTTCAGATCTGGACAGCGAAGATCAAGGCTTGATTCGGCAATATTTCGCCTCAATCGATGAAATCTAGCTCAAACGGATGAAGATCTTCAACTTTGGCACTTGAATCTTCAATCTAAATCTTCGATCTTGGGTGGATGTTAGAACTAGATTAGAATGGAGAAAAGAAGATGAAGAAATGTTGTAGTCGAGCTCTCAAAATGGCAGCACTTCGTCGCTTCAAAAACCGGTGCCAAAAAGTGAGAAAAACTCCACTATTTAAAGGCTGAAATCCCCCCCTAGCTCGGCTGCCGACTCATCCCCTAAGTCGTTCGCGACTTAGCCTTGTCGACTCATGACTCTACAAGCTTCTGCCGACTCAACTGCATACACGGGTTAACACACGCGGCTCATACACAGGCCGACCTAACTACACAGCATATTGACTCAAGACAACGACTCAAGAACCATGCCGACTTACGACTTAGTGCCGACCCAACCCCTGCCGACCTAAGTCCTAAGCACATAACCCAAGCCTATACGAGACATGACCTAACGGTTTAGCCTTGCGGCCGACCTAACTCAAAACAAAGGTACCGACTCACGACTCATTCCATGAGTCGTTCCTAACGACTCAACATCTACCCCGAGTCAAACGACTCATCAACCTACGACTTAACCCAACACAACACATACGACTCAATGGTTTATGTCCCTGCCGACTTAACAACACTAAGCTATACTGGGTACTTGCCGACCTAACCCCTGGCCGACTCAACCTACGTCCTAGGCCTTAACTCCTTAAGCCATTAACCCATGAGTCGGTCTTCTCTTAACTCGGCAACCCCCCCTATCTTCTATGAGTCGGTCACTAGTTAACTTCCTGTCTCGGTCAATCTACTAAGTCGCTACTTCTATAAGTCGGCAACTACTATGAGTCGGCTACTCAATGACTCGGTCCAACCATGAGTCGCTTCCTACTGACTCGCTAACTCGCACAAGCCTATAGGTCGCTACTCCTCTTAACTCGGCCATACGACTCAACCACCCATGAGTCGGCCCTCTATGAGTCGGCCACGACTCAAGACTCTAACCACTATCCCACTAAGTCGTGTACGACTTAGACCCAAGTCTTAGTTAACTCGGTAACGTGTTAACTCTTCAACTCCACTAACCTTAACTCCCTTAGGTCGGTCTACATGCTTAAGCCTTACCTCGGTCAAAAAGTATGAGTCGTTAACGACTTAAGAACCCCACTAACCCGGCCACTCTTGAGTCGCCCACTAACTTAACTCGGCCAAGCTTTATAACTCGTTAACAACCTAACCAAGCATCGTTCTAAAGACCCTACGAGCTATCTTCTTCACGACTCAGGCTATGGATGACCAAAACAATACTAACGACCTAATAATTCTACGATATATCGATACGTAAAATACGGGTCGTTACATTCTCTCCCCCTTAGGAATTTCGCCCCCGAAATTCCAAACAAACAACAGCAATCAAAGATATTCCGCATGCCTACCATCCATAGCAATCAACAAACCATGCATCCAATTCTAGCCTAGCATGCAGAATTCTAAGACTTAGAACAAGCTACAAATTCATGAGATGTCACGACACTTTAGGGCCATACCTCAAAGAGTTCTGGATGAGCTGCCTTCATCCTCTCTTCCTCCTCCCACGTACAGTCGTTAACATCGTCACTCCATTGTATCTTGAGCAACGTAATCGTCTTCCTCCTAAGCTGTTTCGTATCGGTTTCAACAATACGAAGCGGCTTACGAGGTCTCGAAACAACTGGATCAACCTCTAAGTCTTCACAGCTATCAGCAGAAACCACAGTAGTTGGGTCGTGCACATACTTCCGTAGATAAGATACATGAAAAACATTGTGCACACCCGCCATCTTTTCCGGTAACTCCAATCTATAAGCGAGCTTTCCAATTTGCTCGATAATCGGGAATGGTCCAACAAATCTCGGAGTTAACTTTCCTTTCTTTCCGAATCTAATGACACTCTTCAGAGGAGAAATCTTCACAAAAACCATATCACCTACGTCGAATTCCAAATCCTTTCGACGATTATCTGCATAACTTTTCTGACGATCTTGGGCTGCCTTCATTCGTTGCCGAATGATCTCTATACAATCCGAAGTCTGTCGAATCATCTCTGGCCCAAGTATCAGCTTTTCTCCAGTTTCCAACCAACATGTCGGAGAGTTACACGGTCTTCCATATAATGCCTCATATGGTGCCATACCAATGCTTGACTGATAACTGTTATTATAAGCAAACTCCACCAAATGAAGGTGATCTTCCCATGATCCTCCGAAGTCCAAAACACATGCCCTAAGAAGATCTTCCAATACTCGGTTGACTCTCTCAGTCTGACCATCTGTTTGAGGGTGATAAGCTGTACTCAAACACAACTTGGTTCCCAAAACTTCCTGGAAGCTCTTCCAAAATCCACTAGTGAACAACGGATCTCGATCGCTCACTATACTCTTCGGAACACCATGGAATCGAACAATCCACTTCACATACAGCTCAGCCAACTTCGATGCAGTCCTAGTCGATCGAACAGGAATGAACCTTGCACTCTTGGTCAAACGATCTACTATGACCCAAATCCCTTCATTCCCTGCTCTTGTCCTAGGTAGACCATCAATAAAATCCATCGACACTTGCTCCCACTTCCATGTAGGAACCTCTAATGGCTGAAGCAATCCACTGGGCTTCTTCTGCTCAGCTTTCACCAACTGGCAATTCATACACTTGGAAATAAAATTTCCAACATCCTTCTTCATACCTTCCCAGTAGTAGGTTCTCTTCATATCCCGATACATCTTATTTCCACCTGGATGAATTGTCAACTTTGAGTGATGACTTTCCCTCAGAACTTCATCTCTCAATCCATCTACATCGGGAACAACCAATCGTCCTTGCTTTCGAAGCCAACCCTCTCGATCGACCTCGAATCCTTTATCCTTTTCTGGATCCAATCCGGATTCCAAATCACGGATAATCTTGACAAGCTTATCATCTCGCCTTTGGCTCTCACCAATTCTTTCCACAAGTGTAGGCCTTATCGATAAGTTTGCCAACATCTCAGGTTCCAATTCGCATCTAGGCCTGAAATCAAATCCAGCCAAATACTCAAGACTCTTCCATTCTGAAAACATGGCTCCCAATCCTGCATGTCTTCGACTTAACGCATCAGCCACTGCGTTACCTTTTCCTGGAGTATAGGCTATACCAAAATCATACGATGCTAAGAACTCTAGCCACCGTTGCTGTCGAAGATTCAAATCCTTTTGGGAAAACAGATACTTCAACGACTTATGATCTGTAAACAGCTCAAATCTAACTCCCAATAGATAGTGTCTCCACATCTTCAAAGCAAACACAATCGCCGCTAACTCCAAATCATGAGTCGGATAATTCCTTTCATGCGGCTTCAGTTGTCGACTTGCATACGCAACAACTTTATCCTTCTGCATTAGCACCGCTCCTAGTCCAGTGCCACATGCATCGGTGTAAACCACCATCTCATCATTCCCACTTGGAATAGTCAAAACAGGAGCACTCGTCAATCGCTCTTTCAGGATTACAAAAGCTTGCTCACACTTATCATCCCATCTGAACACCTGGTTCTTCTTTGTCAATCCTGTTAACGGTGCAGCTATCTTGGAAAAGTCTTTGATAAACCGACGATAATATCCTGCTAATCCAAGAAAACTTCTCACATCAGATGCATTCTTAGGTCTAACCCAATCCTGGATCGCTGCCACCTTAGCGGGATCAACCGCTATTCCATTTCCAGAGATAACATGGCCTAAGAACCTCACTTCACTCTTCCAGAAGTGACACTTCGAAAACTTAGCCTTCAGCTGATGTTTCCACAAAATTCCCAAAACAATCCTCAAGTGCGTCTTGTGCTCTTCCTCGGTTCTGGAGTAAACCAAAATATCATCCACGAACACAAGCACGAACTTATTCAACTGATCTCTGAATACCCTATTCATAAGATCCACAAAATATGCTGGCGCGTTAGTCAATCCAAACGGCATTACCAGCCACTCATAAAACCCGGATGGTGTCCTGAAAGCAGTCTTCGGCACACTATCCTTTGCCACTCTCAACTGGTGAAATCCCGTTGCCAAATCCATCTGAGAAAACACCTTGGCCTCGTGAAGCTGGTCAAACAAGTCATCTATCCTCGGCAATGGATACTTGTTCTTCTTAGTCACCTTATTCAGCTCACGATAATCCACACACAACCTCAACGATCCATCCGCTTTGGTTGCGAACACAACTGGCGCACCCCATTCGGACACACTTCTCCGAATGAATCCTTTCTGCAAAAGGTCATCAACTTGCACCTTCAGCTCTTGCTGCTCCCTCGGTGCCATCCGCCTAAGAGGCATCACAACAGGTCTGGCTCCCTCAACTAGATCGATACGAAACTCGATCTCCCTATGCGGCGGCAACCCTTTGACTTCCTCAAAGACATTCTCAAACTCATTCACAATAGGCACCGATGACAGTCCATCCCGTGGAACAACTAGCGAATACATGAAGCTCATGAAGACGCCTTCTTCATGCTTACATCGTATCACAACCTTTCGCCCTTCCACATTCCCGACTGTCACCTCAAGCCTCTCACAATCAATCCTAGCCGCATACTTCCTAAGCCAGTCCATACCCAAAATAATTCCGAACCCCGCAAAGTTCAGAACAAAGCAATCACAAACAAACGAGCAATCATGACTCGACACAACTAGACCACGGCATATCATACACAAACATGACGAACCCCCCACTGGATTAGTCACAACCAATGGCCTATCAACAATATCCGGTTTCATACCTAACCGGCTTACCAAATCATCACAAACAAAAGAATGCGACGCTCCAGTATCAAACAACACTCTAACTGGAACACCACAAATAGAAAGAGTACCTTGAACCACCACACTCTTCCCCTTTTCTTCAGCAGTCGGAGCTTTTGAAGACGATGGAACAGCCCCCAAAGCATAGGCTTGCACAACCTGCCTATCTTTCCTCGGTTCTGGACAATCCTTCTTGATATGTCCCAGCTTATCACAGTTGTAACACTTTCCCAGCACTTTGGGATTCTTACAATCTTTGTAAAGATGGCCCTTCTGCTGGCAGTTATAGCAAGTCATTTCGCTCTTCGGCTTCTTCTGGCCATCCTTACCCTTCTGTTGCTGCTGCTTCCTCCTCTTATTGCCACTCTGCTGTGGTTTAGATCCTTCCCTGGTTACAGCAACAACAGAACTTTCCCTAGGAAACAAACTCTCATGCCTCAGAGCTTTCTCCACCAGCTTCTCAAATGGATCGTCCAAATGATCCACTAACTGCCTCCCAAGATAAGCATCCAGACCAGTCACAAACTTCTCATTCTTCTGATAGGGAGAATCAATGTACGATCTGGCATACTTGGACAAAGCTTCAAACTCAGAAATATACTCAAGAACTGGTCTCCCACCTTGCTTGAGCTCTACAAACCTCTTGAACAAAACAGACTTCTGAGCCGTAGAGATGAACTTGGCTTCAAATCTAACTTGGAATTGCTCCCAAGTAATCTCTTCTTCTGGGGTATCAATGGTGATAGAATTCCACCAATCAGCAGCTCTTCCCTGAAGCTGTCTCGATGCAAGCTTTCTCTTAGTTGCATCCTCAATCCCTAAGTCACCAAAGATCCTTCGACATGCATCAATCCATCTCTGCACCTCAATAGTCGACTCCGTCCCCAAGAAAGCTTTTCCTCCAAGAGAAGTATAATCCTTGCAAAGCTTAGCAAAATCCACCGGTCTTGGAGCTTGAACTTGAACTCCCACATCCACTGATGATCCTGAAGCTGGTATCCTTCTCATGATCGAAGTCATCATCGCTTCGAACATAGTTCCATAATCAACAGCTCCTTCATCAGCACGGCTTTCCCTTGCAGCTGGTCTCCCTCTTCGACTCATCCTTAATATCTGTAATAAGAATGATTAGAACACCTTAAGAAACAACTGCATAAGGAGTTCAAATCCTTCCAGGCTACTATATTATATATAGTAATCATTCATCAAAATACAATTACGCCTCTCATACGTCGTTACGTCAGCGAGCGTTGGCTGAAATCGATTAACCAAAGCTCTGATACCAAATGTGACGACCGCCCATGACTCCCGCACCAAAACAAGGGAATAGTGCGCTGAAAGGTGTGCAAGGAAGCCATGGACGATAGCCAGGGTAAAATAAAATTCGCAGAATCTATCGTATAACTCACAGCGCATGGATAAAATACAATAGAGAAATATAATATAGTGAAGCTCCATAGAACATAACATCATCATATAAGCAACATAGCAGTTTTATACAATCATTCACACAAATCCATACATGAAGCCTCACTACAAATCACTCAACCAAATACAGCAGCGGATACCCAGTACATATAAGAAAATAATATGCATAGCCTCCTGCTCGTCTTCGTCATCTTCAACGTAGAAACTCCAAGCACAGCACCTGTCACCTGCTTACCTAGTCTGCCCATCCCAACATGGATGAACAGCCCAAGGTAATAAGAGGAGACATAAAACCTTGAGTCAGACAAAGTCTTAGTGAGCAGTAAATTAACAATCAAGCATACCAAAAGAGCATAAGGAAATAAAGGAATAGGAACCAAACCATCCCACTCCACCTCTTTCTACAGTGATAGCCCCCAGACACACACTAAGGAGAAGTAAGCATAACATAGCAAATAAGTAAGGTAAAGCAATAATCACTCGAGTCAAGGACGATGTTTTCCAAATACAAACCCCCAAGGCCTAAACCAAGATCAGATAAGCACCCAGAAAACACCGCTCTTGAAGCCGAATGATGATACAACCAAACATCCAAACATCCATGACTCTGCTATCACTGTTAACCTTGCTTCGAAATCACCGTTAATTGAATGACCGACTCCTTCCTGAGCCATCTGTCAAGGGCTAATGGTAACCCCGGTTCTAGACAAAACTCCGCACACTGCCTTGTGCCTAGGACTTATCTTCTTGGCCCAGAGTACTCGACTACCTTCCTGTAGTCTTTTAGGCGTCCCTATGTACCCTTGCTTTAAGTTTGCTAGAACCTTCAACAACGATAAAGTCCAAGCCTCCTAGTCATCCTCCTCGACGACTATTCTCAACCTAGCCCAAGCTACCTCTTGAGCAGCTCCATTATCAACCAACTTGAACTACCCTTCAAGTTATCAACATGCTTGGAATGATCCCTGCCTGGATTAAGCCAAGACTCACATCATACTTCGCTTCATCGTACCAAAGCAAAGTCTCAACTCAACCATACTTTGCCTTTTCGCATCCTGACAAAGTCCCATCTCGATCTCATACTTCGCCTCTTCGCATCACGGCAAAGTCCCATCATCGAATCCATCCATATGAGCTTCCACATCCGCTTCATATACCATCGGCAGCTTTCACCATTCAAGAGCCTTTCCACTTAGCTTTTGAATCATCTTCAACCATCTTGTTCCAAATCAACTACAAGCTAACTTGGAGCAATCAAATCTAACATACATTCAAACATTCAAGCATTCAAACAAGATATATTAAGCAATATCAACTATAATGGCAATTTCGTAATTAAATGAGCAAAAGTCCAACACAAGTGAAATCATAGTTTTTAGCATAGATCTATCAAATCTAAAACATGGGTTTTGTCTCTAATACTTATTAAATAACTTTCATAAGTAAACATCTTCAAAAATGATGGATCTACATGCAGACTTAAGGAAAATGCGAGAAAACGCTAACTTTAACACATAAAAATATCACCAATCCCATACACTCCTTTGGATCCGCGTGAGAGATAACTACCACTCACCAAATCACCAAAACAACCTAAAAACTAAACACTTCAGATCTGGACAGCGAAGATCAAGGCTTGATTCGGCAATATTTCGCCTCAATCGATGAAATCTAGCTCAAACGGATGAAGATCTTCAACTTTGGCACTTGAATCTTCAATCTAAATCTTCGATCTTGGGTGGATGTTAGAACTAGATTAGAATGGAGAAAAGAAGATGAAGAAATGTTGTAGTCGAGCTCTCAAAATGGCAGCACTTCGTCGCTTCAAAAACCGGTGCCAAAAAGTGAGAAAAACTCCACTATTTAAAGGCTGAAATCCCCCCCTAGCTCGGCTGCCGACTCATCCCCTAAGTCGTTCGCGACTTAGCCTTGTCGACTCATGACTCTACAAGCTTCTGCCGACTCAACTGCATACACGGGTTAACACACGCGGCTCATACACAGGCCGACCTAACTACACAGCATATTGACTCAAGACAACGACTCAAGAACCATGCCGACTTACGACTTAGTGCCGACCCAACCCCTGCCGACCTAAGTCCTAAGCACATAACCCAAGCCTATACGAGACATGACCTAACGGTTTAGCCTTGCGGCCGACCTAACTCAAAACAAAGGTACCGACTCACGACTCATTCCATGAGTCGTTCCTAACGACTCAACATCTACCCCGAGTCAAACGACTCATCAACCTACGACTTAACCCAACACAACACATACGACTCAATGGTTTATGTCCCTGCCGACTTAACAACACTAAGCTATACTGGGTACTTGCCGACCTAACCCCTGGCCGACTCAACCTACGTCCTAGGCCTTAACTCCTTAAGCCATTAACCCATGAGTCGGTCTTCTCTTAACTCGGCAACCCCCCCTATCTTCTATGAGTCGGTCACTAGTTAACTTCCTGTCTCGGTCAATCTACTAAGTCGCTACTTCTATAAGTCGGCAACTACTATGAGTCGGCTACTCAATGACTCGGTCCAACCATGAGTCGCTTCCTACTGACTCGCTAACTCGCACAAGCCTATAGGTCGCTACTCCTCTTAACTCGGCCATACGACTCAACCACCCATGAGTCGGCCCTCTATGAGTCGGCCACGACTCAAGACTCTAACCACTATCCCACTAAGTCGTGTACGACTTAGACCCAAGTCTTAGTTAACTCGGTAACGTGTTAACTCTTCAACTCCACTAACCTTAACTCCCTTAGGTCGGTCTACATGCTTAAGCCTTACCTCGGTCAAAAAGTATGAGTCGTTAACGACTTAAGAACCCCACTAACCCGGCCACTCTTGAGTCGCCCACTAACTTAACTCGGCCAAGCTTTATAACTCGTTAACAACCTAACCAAGCATCGTTCTAAAGACCCTACGAGCTATCTTCTTCACGACTCAGGCTATGGATGACCAAAACAATACTAACGACCTAATAATTCTACGATATATCGATACGTAAAATACGGGTCGTTACAACTATTTTTGTAATACTATGTAGATTTTAAAAGTGTTTTAAAATTCTTAAATAAAAGGGAGTTTATAGTTTCAAAAGTAATTTAACTGATAGATAGTATTTTAATAAAATTTTGGCTTCGTTCCTTTTCGGGTGTAACGACCCGCAAATCCGTACCCCTTGAATAAACACTATTCTACCTCTATTAACTCAAGTGGCACAGAATTACGAACCATTAGGGTTAAAGAAGAAGAGATAGAAGAAGAAGAAACTAAACAATATCAGAATCTCACAGTCGCAGCGGAATAAAATATAATAGTAAATATAGAGCTTTACATGAAATGAAATCTATTACTGTTTTATACATCATATCATCAGAGTACATCAGTCACAGCTCACATCAATAACATACAATGGATACACAACAACTCAACAGCGGAATATATATATAAACAAGTACGTGAGTACGTATCGTCATCCTGCTCGTCTCCTAAGCTCCATAGTATCATAACCTGTATTCTATAATACTCGGTCTGACCCGAGCATTACAGTTAAATAATACCCGAGTCAGTGTGGAATACCAGCGTGAGAAAATCTCACCCAATTGATTATTAAAGTTTCAAAATCCTTTGAAAACAAAAGCATCTCGTAAGACCACGCCACAAATAAACATGTCGGGTTTTTACCTTACGATAGCTAAAACATTTTTATAGAAATCCTTTGATATTATAATAGGGTCTATATACAAATACTTATAAAATAGCCGAAATTGTTACATGATTAAATTCCAGCTACTAGCCACAGAGTGGGTAATACAAACAAAATTCGTAAAAGGCTCGTAGGGAGAATGGATTTCCAACAATGACTAGGCACTGGGGTACCACCTGTCACAGTACGGGGCCTAGATCACTGTACCGAGGATTACTCCATTCATCCCCTGCAACACAAGGCCGGAACCATTCCTTACTGAACAGTCCCGAACAAGATAAACCCCGTGGTTGGCGCGACCAACCACCCACTAAGCCGAAATATATGAAAAGGGACATCTAGACAGGGGAAATATCTTGTCCTTCTTAGGCATGACCCACCTAACCTTGCTGCATATCCCTTGATTTTCAGTCATTCCCGGTTGATGAGGCTTGAGGTTAAGCGTTACCTTTAGAACGTTTTCACTTAGAATGCCCATCGTCCACCTGACGATGTTTCGCAAGCATTCGTCCATACAAGTCCGTCCCGGGTTCGAACGTAACCGAAGGCACTATTCCTACTACATTCATTTTGGAAATATCCTCAGGATTAGTAGCGACTAGCCCTTGCACTTCACTGCTCCATCTTCGAATCCAAAATCGTTTACACGAAACGTACCAACCGGATCGAAGTGGTTTTCGAGAAATAAATCTCGATCCCGGTCTCTTCAAAACGATCAACGCATTGTCCAATATTGATAGTCGGTTATTTAACTATCAATTATATTCACAAAACAACCATCAACCAATAAATAATTTCCTAAATTATTTATTAATCTCCAAAAATATCTTCACAAGATATATTCCTATTTTCAATCCCTTGAAAACAGTTTTCAAAGCCATCTTTCTTCTGAATCAACTTTCCCAAATATTTCTATCTCCTCTGAAATCACCAAGCACAAAACTAGATTTTTAAAATAATTTAAAGCACTTTACTTTGAAATATATATACTTTAAAACATTTAAGTTAGAAACTACTTTGATAATTTGTTAAAAATACATACTATATAAATATTTGAAAATAAAGTTACTTAATAAAATATAAAACTAGATTTCCACTTTTGAAACAAAATACCAAGTCACTTTTTAAAATAATTACTACTATAATAGATTTGAGGAAATACTAACTTTAGAATTTAAATATTAGAAATAATAAATTTTCAAAACATACTTTTTAAAACAAATTTTAAAACTATTAACTTGTATTTAAAAATTTACTTGAGGATGTACTTAGTTATCCAGGGAGAATTCCAACCTCAACCACTTAAATCAATTTTCCAAATTGATTCCCAATTTATTGCCTTTGAAATAAATTTCTTTGCTTATCAGTTCATTTCAAAATTCAATTAATTATGTACTTTATTATTTTCAGTTTGATTTTTAACTCCTTTAGCTGAAATATACAAGTTCAGGTTATTCCCAATTCCTTCTTTATTTTTCTTAACTAATTTAAATCCTAAATCTAAAATAATTATTTTATTCTTTAAAAAGTAACATTGAAGTTTAAGTTTTTTTTCTTAACTTTCTATTTATTCATAAAAAAATTTCCACACACATAATTCATTAATTAGTGGTTTGAAAACACTAATATTCTTATCCAATTCATTTTAGTTTATTCACATTCTTTATAATTATTTTCTTAAACATTTACTCCTTTTATTATTTCTTTCCATAAATCCAATGCTATATAATTTGATAACTCAGAGTCCAGAATATATCCAAGCAACTATAGCATTCAATATTTCAATATAATTCATCACAGAATATCCACAAAGCATAACAGAGAATAAATAAACAATATATATATGATGAGGGACCCAGTTGGATCCCTCCAACCTGTTTTTTTCCTACGTCCACAAACGTCAGCACAATATAATATATCAATTCCAAAATATCATACTATCTCATCAATTCTTTCAACCATTCAAACAATTGTTTAAATTTAATCACTTTAAATTTAATTTTAAACCGAGTGAGATTAACTCACCTTTGCTTTTTTGTTTGCAATCATTTCCCATTTCAGGCTTGCTTCCTTTCAGAGTTTGACCTTGTATAAATATTTTATGATTTTATTAATATTCGAACAGTCTGAAAAATTAATCTCCATTTGATAAATTTAATTTATTTTGTTTTAACTAATGATTTTAAATTTGAACTAAGGATTAAGTTTAAACTGAATTTTCCTCTACAAATCTTTAGTAACTAAAATAATTTAAATACGTTAGCAAAACAAAAGGTTAATCACCAACATACTTCTTTTTTTTTCTTTTTTTTTAAATAAAAATAATAACCTAGTAATTTCAAAAGTAGGTATATACTTATTTATTTTACTTTTGGAATAATCTATATGGATTTTTAAATACATTTCTCAAAACCTACCTATATACATTACTGTTTGTACTTATATATATTTTTTTCTGTTTTAACTAATGTTTTTATTAACCTTTCAGTTCTGATCATAAACAAATTTTACTAAGACAAATTAAATGAAAGGTAACGAATATCTCACCACCGTCAAATCGAACGAAGCCGCAGCTCCCTGAGATCTTGATCTCGCACGACTAATCCTTGCTAACAGCGTCGACGTTCCTCTACTTGCCTCGCTTCGCTGCCTCCCTCTCAACCCCGTGCTCGAGAACAAACCCCAAACTACAGCCGAGCTTCGAGTACGACGTGAAGCCCTCTCGTCGACCCAAATCGAGACGCCGAAGCTCGAAATCCCATCTTGCGACGCGACCCATCACCATGCATGTGACGCCGACCTCGAGCTCACGCCCCCATACCCGAACGCGAAGCGATTGTCATCGCGACGAACGGGGCACGGATCAGATTAGGCTCGATTTGAAACTTAGGTTTTTTTTTGTTTTCGCTCGGCCCCTTTTGATTTCGAATTTATTTCGAATAAATAAGAATGGGAGAGGGGAATGAAACAGGAATGAAGAATTGCGAATTCCACTCAAAAGGTTCGGCCATGTTTATTTACTTTTTTTTTTAGAACGAAGTTACTTAGTTTTGAACCAAGTTATTTCGTTTCCTGAACGAAGAAAATATCTACCATGTTTAATTTTTTAATCAAACGAAGAAGTGTGTGGAAGAAGCTAGGGGAACGCATTACTTCGGCTGGAAAATAAAAGGTGAGGAAGCGTGTTGAAGACTCCTCGCTACAGCGTTCACTTATTTTTAAATTCAACTTCTAATCGATTTTATCAATTAAATTTTCAACGCGTTTTTATATCGTACACTCACACACTAACTCCGATTAATACGAAATTTGAAATCCGATAATAATTCAATATTACGGATCCAATGGAACTAGTTTCGTCAAATTTCGAGACTGTGCCTCGGAAGGCTATTTTTAAATATCGATTCAAACGATAAAATTTTAAAACTGAACAAATTATTATAAATTTAAATTTTAAAACTTCTATTATCTTCAGTACTATCAATATAAATTTTACGAACCTTCAAATTATTTTTAACAGGCTTAAAATTCTAGATTCAACATTTTACCCAACTTCAAATTATTTAATTCAATAATTTAATTATTAAATAATTGGTGATATTTGAATTCAAGTTAAAAACTAACTTTTAAATATTCAAAATCAATTGAATATTCAAATTTTAAATATTCAAAAATTCCGGGTTATCACATTCCTCCCTCCTTAAAAGAATTTCATCCCCGAAATTACTAGTTAGGAAGAATGGTCCAATACCCGTTTACTTTTCCCAAAACCAAACATCCTCATCAACTTGCCAAAACAATCTTTTAATCAAAGACACCCGAACTTCCTTTCTAACTTTTCAACATATCCATAAGTCCCAAACAATATCACCTACTTATCAATTCAAATTTAAACTTAAATTCAAATTTTTAAGTTATTAAAATTTTCTCAAAATTTTTCTAACTCCCTAAATTTCCGAAATTTTTTGCCAGCGTCTCCTTTGTGCGGCTAGCTCGGTACAACTACAATATGGCTCTACGGCCTCCCAAATCCAAAAAGAAAACAAAAAACCAAGTGGCTCAATCCAAATCCAAATCCCAATCGAATTTCATACCAAATTTAAATACATACCTTTTGTCGGGCAATTCAAATTTATCTTCTGAAATCAAAATCAATTCTCTTTTCACTTTATATTACCTGCATACCTGCTTAGCACCAATATCCAAACACAATATTCCAAAACATTTTATTGACTTTCCCACAAAATGTCAACATCTATTCATTCCAATATTGACTTAAATTACATTGGTAGTATCAATTTCCACTTAAGACTTCACCATTCCTTCTTAAGTTTAGTATAAGCATTTTATACACTTCTTTAGTTATTTTCATCCTACCATTTTAGTTTATATCCATTTCTATCCACAACGATTCTTTCATTTCCATACGAATTCAATTTATTTTCAACTCTAAACTTTAAATTTTATTTTTCATTTATAACTAATTCACGTAATTATTTTAATTAGCTCCATTTACTAACTTATTTCAATTCTTAGTTTGAAATTGTTTTGTCGTTAATAAATTTTCCAAAAATTTTCAAAAATTTTCTAACTCCAAAAATTTCCGAAAATTTTTGGCAGAGTCTCCTTTGTACGGAGGAGCTTTTGCAATTTGATAAAAGAGATAAATATATATACATCAACCCACCTGGTCGAAAAAACCTAAAACAGTTCATATTTCCTATTTTTATTGCGTAGGCGTACCTTATTTAGCATTTTAAGCAAGTGGCTTATTATTTTTAGAAAATAGCACAACCCAATCCAGCCTCACAGCTTTCAGGTACCTGTACTTACTCAGTTTAAACTTGTAAGTGCCAAATATAAGAAGTTTAACACATTTCACTTACTTGCAATAGTTAAAATATATGAATTCTAAAAGAAATTCACACCAAACATTTTTCCATAAGCAACTTCTACAATTTCCATGTTAATTCAACTGTTCCAATTTATTTATAAACCATTTTTATGAAATTTGAATGGTTTTCAATCCATTCGTATACAACCTCATCAATTTTAAATGGTTTTAATCTCAATCACTTACATTTAATTTATTTTTAAGCAAACTGAGCTCATATTTAATTCAGTTGCTTTCAAAATCAATTTATTTTACTACTCTCACTCATAGAATGTTTAATTACCCCATTTACAACAAACAACAATTTATTCCATGCAATTTGACGAGATTTAGGTGAATAAGTAAGTATTTATGTTTTATAACCAGTTTAAATTGATTTCACTCAATTTTATTCTTAATTCTATTCTATTTCCAAATTTATTCACAATCAAATTATCCTCGCTTCCATTTCATATTTGAATACATTCACTTGTATTTCATTTATTAACCCAACTAGTTCCATTATTCAAACAAGTTCCATTCAAAACCATTAACAATTTAGGTTCATCTTATTTACTAATTAAACTTCCCTTTTATTTTAATCCATTCACAATCATTTATTTAGCTCGACACATTCCATTTAAATTTTATTTACAATTCATTTATTTACATTTCATTCCATATCTGTTTATTCCAAACTATTTTATTTAGCTCAAAAACAATCCAAGCTATTTCATTTAATAACCATTTCTCAACTTATTTAAACCAACACCTCCTTTGGTTCTTATTTATCCCATCGATTCACTTATTCAATATAATTAACTTATCCACTCAATCCATTTTGAATTTTCCATTTTCTTAAATATTATTACAACCTTCCCAGTTCTATTTCAATCCATATTTATTTTTACTTGATTTAAATTTAATCCAACATCATTAAACTTGGTTTAAGTTGAATTAAATTCGACTCTCTTCGATTTATTCAGCTTAAGTCAATTTACTTCAATTTATTTTTCAAATTTATACTTAAGCTCATTTTCGTTTCAAGTGAATCTTTCTCTTCCATTCAATTTAATTTTATTTCAGTTAAATCTCATTTTAAAATTTACGATTTCATTTGATTTGTTATTATCAAATTTAACCTTTCAGATTCAGTTCATTCAATTTATTACATGGCCATATCTATTTTATTTCCACTTAGTTGCATTTTATTTACAATTCAAACCATTACTATTTAAATCCATTTCCATTCTCATTCGATACATTTCAATTATATTTAATTTTATTAACACTTCAACTAAATTTAATTTATAACTCAAGTTCTGAATCCACTAGCCATTTTTTAATTCACCATTCACTTTTATGAACTCACAATTCAACTTCATTCTCAATTACTTTCACTTCATCAACAATTTAAGTCAAATTCAATTTGTAACTCGAGTTTATTTCCAAACTTCATCATAAGCTCACAATTCAATTTCATTAACTAATTTATTAACGAATTTGTTCCTCCTTTATTTATAATCTAATACTTGAATTTTGTTATTCAAAATATCACTTCATTTAATTTTCTTAGTTCAATTTAGTTTATAATTCAAGTTTTGATTTTATTTCTATTCTCCAATTCATCAATACTATTTATTTTGGATTTTCTATCCCAATTTTCAATTTATAAGTCACAACTTATATTTCATACAATCACACTCATTCTAGGCTTGAATATATTCATCTTTTATTTTTAACCCAAGCCTTATGCTTAGTTGTAACCCAAGCATATTTTTATTTCATGGATTTCTAATTCTTTTACAAGTCATTCTGATTTATTTAACTCAATCTAATTCTTATCCAACTTATTTCCCAGTTATCCAGATAAAAATTTAATTTCATTTAATAACTTAATTGAATTCTTATTCCAATTCAATTTCATTCTAAACTCAGCTTTATTTAATCCCAATTTGATTTCAACTTAATTTGAATACAACTGGATATTATTTCCAACCTACTCAATTACTTCAATCCAGTTAAATTATTTATTCCCCTCCAAGTTAATTTCATTTTTAACTTTCCTCTTTAAATTTAAATTCCATCATCCAAAGCTTATATTTCCTTGATTTAAAAATCATCTCAATTTATAAGCTTATAACCTATCTGATCAGTATTTTAAAACACCCGACTTTGATTTCAATTATTTTGAAATCTTCAACATCTCAACTCGCATTTCTCAAAAATGTAAACCAATCCTGGTTTTTACATCCCAACAAATTTCCTTTGAAATTTTCAAAAACAACTATTTTTTCTAAACAAATCAAATTTTTGGTAGCAATCCATCACTTAGAAACTCGAAAATAAACATCGATGATGCTGCAGTCATCACCGAAGTTATTTTCCAGTAACTGAAGTGAATTCAATGCTATTTCACTTCCAAAATCCATTTTAAAACAAATTTCCATTCAGAATTACTTCCAAAACAATAATGCCATCATTTATCATTAAAACACTTCGATAAACATTTCCAAATCTCCGGGATTTTAAACTTCTAAAGCCTGCTTAGATAAATTTTAACTACAATTCATTTGTACACTTTATTTGTACAAATTCTTATTTAATTATATTTTAATGCATAAATTACATTTATAATACATATTTATAAATTTCATTTTATAATGAATTTATTTCCTTAAATTTTTAGTTACATTTCCATTTCTAGTCAAATTCTCACTTATCAATGATAATGCTTTAACATTATTCTTCCTAACATCCAAGCAACCATATATTAGCTAAATAGTTGTCAAAAACTATTCTTTATATCAAAATATGTTTTTGGGTAAAATTATTTCATTCACCCATATTTAAAACAATATCGTGTCGATTGTTCTATTCAAGTGTTTAGAAACCCCTTCGATACAGTTGTACGGACTGTGCCGACGAAGGTTCATATGCCACTCAATAAACCAATCAACACAATATTAAAACAATTTATATTCACTAATAAATACGCGCTCATATTTATTAATACGCTCAAATCATTATAGAGTACTACAGACTCTATTTTAAATGAGTAATTCCCACCAGAGCCAAGGTTATCTCCAACCTAAGCTCTGATACCAACTGTAACGACCCGTAAATCCGTACCCCTTGAATAAACACTATTCTACCTCTATTAACTCAAGTGGCACAGAATTACGAACCATTAGGGTTAAATAAGAAGAGATAGAAGAAGAAGAAACTAAACAATATCAGAATCTCACAGTCGCAGCGGAATAAAATATAATAGTAAATATAGAGCTTTACACAAAATGAAATCTATTACTGTTTTATACATCATATCATCAGAGTACATCAGTCACAGCTCACATCAATAACATACAATGGGTACACAACAACTCAACGGCGGAATATATATATAAACAAGTACGCGAGTACGTACCGTCATCCTGCTCGTCTCCTAAGCTCCACAGTATCATAACATGTATTCTATAATACTCGGTCTGACCCGAGCATTACAGTTAAATAATACCCGAGTCAGTCTGAAATACCAGCGTGAGAAAATCACACCCAATTGATTATTAAAGTTTCAAAATCCTTTGAAAACAAAAGCATCTCGTAAGACCACGCCACAAATAAACATGTCGGGTTTTTACCTTACGATAGCTAAAACATTTTTATAGAAATCCTCTGATATTATAATAGGGTCTATATACAAATACTTATAAAATAGCCGAAATTGTTACATGATTAAATTCCAGCTACTAGCCATAGAGTGGTTAATACAAACAAAATTCGTAAAAGGCTCGTAGGGAGAATGGATTTCCAACAATGACTAGGCAGTGGGGTACCACCTGTCACAGTACGGGGCCTAGATCACCGTACCGAGGATTACTCCCTTCATCCCCTGCAACACAAGGCCGGAACCATTCCTTACTGAACAGTCCCGAACAAGATAAACCCCGTGGTTGGCGCGACTAACCACCCACAAAGCCGAAATATATAAAAACGGACATCTAGACAGGGGAAATATCTTGTCCTGCTTGGGCATGACCCACCTAACCTTGCTGCATATCCCCTGATTTTCAGTCATTCCCGGTTGATGAGGCTTGAGGCTAAGCGTTACATTTAGAATGTTTTCACTTAGAATGCCCATCGTCCACCTGACGATGTTTCGCAAGCATTCGTCCACACAAGTCCGTCCCAGGTTCGAACGGAACCAAAGGCACTATTCCTACTACATTCATTTTGGAAATATCCTCAGGATTAGTAGCGACTAGCCCTTGCACTTCACTCCTCCATCTTCGAATCCAAAATCGTTTACACGAAACGTACCAACCAGATCGAAGTGGTTTTCGAGAAATAAATCTCGATCCCGGTCTCTTCGAAACGATCAACGCATTGTCCAATATTGATAGTCGGTTATTTAACTATCAATTATATTCACAAAACAACCATCAACCAATAAATAATTTTCCAAATTATTTATTAATCTCCAAAAATATCTTCACAAGATATATTCCTATTTTCAATCCCTTGAAAACAGTTTTCAAAACAATCTTTCTTCTGAATCAACTTTCCCAAATATTTCTATCTCCTCTGAAATCATCAAGCACAAAACTAGATTTTTAAAATAATTTAAAGCACTTTACTTTGAAATATATATACTTTAAAACATTTAAGTTAAAAACTACTTTGATAATTTGTTAAAAATACATACTATATAAATATTTGAAAATAAAGTTACTTAATAAAATATAAAACTAGATTTCCACTTTTGAAACAAAATACCAAGTCACTTTTTAAAATAATTACTACTATAATAGATTTGAGGAAATACTAACTTTAGAATTTAAATATTAGAAATAATAAATTTTCAAAACATACTTTTTAAAATAAATTTTAAAACTATTAACTTGTATTTAAAAATTTACTTGAGGATGCACTTAGTTATCCAGGGAGAATTCCAACCTCAACCACTTAAATCAATTTTCCAAATTGATTCCCAATTTATTTCCTTTGAAATAAATTTCTTTGCTTATCAGTTCATTTCGAAATTCAATTAATTATGGACTTTATTATTTTCAGTTTGATTTTTAACTCCTTTAGCTGAAATATACAAGTTCAGGTTATTCCCAATTCCTTCTTTATTTTTCTTAACTAATTTAAATCCTAAATTTAAAATAATTATTTTATTCTTTAAAAAGTAACATTGAAGTTTAAGTTTTTTTCTTAACTTTCTGTTTATTCATAAATTTCTTTCCACACACATAATTCATTAATTAGCGGTTTGAAAACACTAATATTCTTATCCAATTCATTTTAGTTTATTCACATTCTTTATAATTATTTTCTTAAACATTTACTCCTTTTATTATTTCTTTCCAAAAATCCAATGCTATATAATTTGATAACTCAGAGTCCAGAATATATCCAAGCAACTATAGCATTCAATATTTCAATATAATTCATCACAGAATATCCACAAAGCATAACAGAGAATAAATAAACAATATATATATGATGAGGGACCCAGTTGGATCCCTCCAACCTGTTTTTTTCCTGCGTCCACAAACGTCAGCACAATATAATATATCAATTCCAAAATATCATACTATCTCATCAATTCTTTCAACCATTCAAACAATTATTTAAATTTAATCACTTTAAATTTAATTTTAAACTGAGTGAGATTAACTCACCTTTGCTTTTTTTGTTTGCAATCATTTCCCATTTCCGGCTTGCTTCCTTTCAGAGTTTGACCTTGTATAAATATTTTATGATTTTATTAATATTCGAACAGTCTGAAAAATTAATCTCCATTTGATAAATTTAATTTATTTTGTTTTAACTAATGATTTTAAATTTGAACTAAGGATTAAGTTTAAACTGAATTTTCCTCTACAAATCTTTAGTAACTAAAATAATTTAAATACGTTAGCAAAACAAAAGGTTAATCACCAACATACTTCTTCTTTTTTTTAAATAAAAATAATAACCTAGTAATTTCAAAAGTAGGTATGTACTTATTTATTTTACTTTTGGAATAATCTATATGGATTTTTAAATATATTTCTCAAAACCTACCTATATACATTACTATTAGTACTTATATATATATTTTTTCTGTTTTAACTAATGTTTTTATTAACCTTTCAGTTCTGATCATAAACAAATTTTACTAAGACAAATTAAATGAAAGGTAACGAATATCTCACCACCGTCAAATCGAACGAAGCCGCAGCTCCCTGAGATCTTGATCTCGCACGACTAATCCTTGCTGAACAGCGTCGACGTTCCTCTACTTGCCTCGCTTCGCTGCCTCCCTCTCAACCCCGTGCTCGAGAACAAACCCCAAACTACAGCCGAGCTTCGAGTACGACGTGAAGCCCTCTCGTCGACCCAAATCGAGACGCCGAAGCTCGAAATCCCATCTTGCGACGCGACCCATCACCATGCCTGTGACGCCGATCTCGAGCTCACGCCCCCATACCCGAACGCGAAGTGATTGTCATCGCGACGAACGGGGCACAGACCAGATTAGGCTCGATTTGAAACTTAGGTTTTTTTTTGTTTTCGCTCGGCCCCTTTTGATTTCGAAATTATTTCGAATAAATAAGAATGGGAGAGCGGAACGAAACAGGAATGAAGAATTGCGAATTCCACTCAAAAGGTTCGGCCATGTTTATTTACTTTTTTTTTTAGAACGAAGTTACTTAGTTTTGAACCAAGTTATTTCGTTTCCTGAACGAAGAAAATATCTACCATGTTTAATTTTTTCATCAAATGAAGAAGTGTGTGGAAGAAGCTAGGGGAACGCATAACTTTGGCTGGAAAATAAAAGGTGAGGAAGCGTGTTGAAGACTCCTCGCTACAGCATTCACTTATTTTTAAATTCAACTTCTAATCGATTTTATCAATTAAATTTTCAACGCGTTTTTATATCGTACACACACACTAACTTCGATTAATATGAAATTAGAATCCGATAATAATTCAATATTACGGATCCAATGGAACTGGTTTCGTCAAATTTCGAGACTGTGCCTCGGAAGGCTATTTTTAAATATCGATTCAAACGATAAAATTTTAAAACTGAACAAATTATTATAAATTTAAAATTTAAAACTTCTATTATCTTCGGTACTATCAATATAAATTTTACGAACCTTCAAATTATTTTTAACAGGCTTAAAATTCTAGATTCAACATTTTACCCAACTTCTAATTATTTAATTCAATAATTTAATTATCAAATAATTGGTGATATTTGAATTCAAGTTAAAAACTAACTTTTAAATATTCAAAATCAATTGAATATTCAAATTTTAAATATTCAAAAATTCCGGGTTGTCACATCGGGGATGAAAAGATTCATATGGGGGAGGAATATGATAACCCGAATTTTGGAGTAGCTGTTAATTGATAATTAACTGGTTTAATTTTTAGAAATACTGATTTACAAATTAAACAAATAAATCTGATAATAAATATTCATATCTGGATAAATATTTATATTATAATCTCCTAATATAATTATTTAAAATTGACAAATTATTCTTTTAAAACAAATAATGATGATGGTTTATGTAGATATAAGTAGATTTTAAATAGGAAAATTTTCTTTATTTTCAAACAAATTAAATATGGGTATGTTTAAGTGTATATATCTGTATACGAGTTGATTTTAATTTAAATTTGAATTAGAATTCAAACAATAAATATCTTAAACAAATTGGATATAAAATATATATGTATATGATTTTATTAGTATATAATTTGTTATTTTCTTTTAAAGATCATATTATATAAATTAAGGAAAGTAATTACTAAATAAAAATTTAATATAAAATTTTATGGAAAGCATTTAAAAATATAAATAAAGTGCATATATAATTTAAATACATAAAAGAGTTAATAAAGAAATTTAATACATTATAATATGCAAATTACAAGTTTAAACAAGATAAAATACTTTTAAACAAGTGTAAGAGAAATACATCATTAGATTAACAAATGTTAAGTGATTTAACAAGTGTCACTATCTATTTTATTTTCTTTTATATTTTTAATAATAATTCTAATTAAACCTATATAAATATTTGATCTTTTTTTCTTCATTTCTTTTTCTATCTTCCTACTTTCAAAACAAAAGAACAAACCGTAAAAGAAAATCATATCGGAGGCAAATTAAACAAATCAAACATTTACACCTGAAGAAAAAAAGCCTGTTAATACTCAACCTGGAGAATCAAGGCCTGTACTAAAAGCAGTAAACAAAATCAGATTTCAAACTACAATCATCTTTGCAATCTGCAACCTGAAGCTCATCAGTTCAAATTCAAGATAATTCAAAAAGGATTTAACAACTCAGATCATAATCAAGCGGCGGCTCTTAATCAAGAAATTTCCAGATTTCAGCAAGAAAATTTCCTCTGTTCTTTTAATTAGGTGAGTAAACTCTTATAGACAGATATATCTTGGATTGGTATCTGATGGATTCTTGAAGTATGATATGGGGCAAGCTGTGCATGTTGATTTTATGAATATATGTGTGTTATTATCTGTGTTTATGGTTGGGAACAGGCAAAACATGCCTCTGTTCCAAATATTACATGTTTAGTCCTAATTCGAAAATTTAAATCATCAAACTGAATGATTTTTAGGCCTTGATCTTTGAACAAAGTGTGTTCATTTTAACATAGGCAAAGTTTTAAAAATGTATTTATGTGAAATAAGTTTGAATATATTTTGGAAAACAAAAGGGACAGTGGAAACTTAAAAATGGGTTAAAATCAATCTCAATGATTTATTAATTCAAGCATATAACCTGATTTCCCTTTGTAAACTAGGATTTTTAAACCAAAATCTCGATTTTTAGCTAAGTATTTATGGAGCATTTCGAAGATGAACAGAAATTGGTTTTTAGGAAATTTTTGGTGATCGTCGAACTTTCGGGTTGATCGGGGTTTTTTCGAAGCTTGCTTGGCGATCGGGAATGTCAAGGAAAATGGTGGAAGTGATGTTTGAACGGCGTGGCGTTGGTGGTGAATCGAAGTAGGGTTTCGAGTGTGTTTTAAGGCGAGGTCGGAAATTTCTCTGCCGTGGTGTCTCTAGGTGATCGAGCTTCACCACAGCTTGGGAAATGGTAGAGTGAAGGCTAGTGTGTGTGTGTGGTCGGAGTTCCAGAGTATCTGATGGTCGGCGTCAGCGGTTCGATGATGTTTTGACGTGAAGGTGGGGTTCTAGTTTGATCTTGAGAAGCTCGAATTCGATTTTGGGCTTGTGACGATATCTGGGTGGATGGAATCGATAGGGGAGGCGATCGATGGCTTGCTGGAGGTGGAGTGGATCGCCGGAGCGCCGCCGTGGCACTGTGCACATGCACGGTTCCCTGTTGTGTCAGTTTTGGGAATGAGGAATTTTTCCTCGGGTCAAAGCACGGGGAGATGGATGTTAGGCTCGGGGTTGAACGCGTGTACGTGAGTGTTAGCGTGGCTGTTTTAAAATTTAAACTGTAAAAAAATAGAAGATGATGAAGGTGAACTCGAGGCCAGTCTCGTGTATAGATCGGGTTGAACCCGAAGTAGGTTTCAAAACATGGTTCAAAGTTTTTTTAAAAAGCAAAGGATTTTGAAATTTTTAAATGATTTTGATTTCAAACTTTTGCTGAATATAAATTTCTTTTTCCAAATATAAATGTTCTTTAACATGTGATTAAGAATTATATGATTTGTTTAACTTAAAAATTTGTTAAGTAATCTTTAAGTTATTTAAAACCTAATTTTTAAAATATAATTAAGTGTTAATTAAATTTAAAAGTGTTTTAAATAATGTGATTAGGTAATTAATAAAGGAAATGTTTTATCTTAAATTTAATTAAGGTTTGATAAATAATGAGGTAATTGAGGAATAATTAATTAATTTAATTAATTAATGATTAAGGATTTATTAATTAATAATTCAGGGTTATAAGTTAATTAATTAGAGTTTAATTAGCTTGTAATTAAAGATTATTAATTAAATAGTTGGAGATTTATCAATTAAGTAATTAGAGATTAATTACTTTAAATGATAATTACTTAATGTAAGTAATTGAATGATAAATCTGTTCAGGGTAAATTAATTTAATTGGCAATTAAAGGTTAAGTTAATTAATGATCAAGGTTAATTAATTGAGAATAACTAACCACTAAGATAATTACTTGATGAAAGTAATTAAAGGTAAATTACTTAAGGGAAGTAATTAAGGATTAATTACTTGATGTAATTAATTAAAGGATTGATAGATTAAGGAAACTAATCAAGGGTTACTTAATTAATGAGGTGTGATTAATTAAGGGATAATTAATCAATGTAAGTGGTTGTAGGATAATTAATTTGAGTAATTTATTAAGCTTAAATGTAATAAATCATTGTTAGTTACTTTATAAGAGTAATTAAGGGAATATTTAATGTGATGAGTGAAGGCTAATTAATTTGTGTAATTAATTAAGAATTAATTACTTATTGTAATTAAAGAATAATTAATCAAGGATGATTAATTAACATGGATAATAAAAAAAGGATTAATTAATTGATTTGTAATTAATTAATGTTAAGTAAAGGTAATCCATGTGAATAAAGTTTGTAATTAATTTAATTAGAGATAAATTAAATTAATTTTGGAAGTGATCAATCTTGCTTATGAATGATTGAATGTTGTAAATGCCTTGAATTCGTTGATATCTCTGATATGAAATGTTTTCTGATATGATATGTTTGAGTAGACAGTGATAGTATGGTTATCTATCGTTGATGAATTGTTGTGTATAAGAGTGGCATCCTGTATTTAAAGTTGAATTGTATCTCACTTGAATAACTTGAGTTAAGATGGTATTGAATTCGAAGAGACCGGGGTCGGGTATCGATAAATACCCGAACCCACTTCGATTTGTGACCTACAATGATTCATTATAGATTGATATGTCAAACCAAAAGGTTGAAATGGAATAATTTAAATGACTGAACCATTTAAAACTAAGTAAAGGTACTTTGGAATTGATTGTGAATATAAGTGTTGATTATGGCAAGTTGTGAACTTGTAGTGATGAACGAGTTACCCTGGGTTTAAGTATGTATTGTGCATTAGTATTTCTTCTTAGATGGGTTTATTCACACTGGTTTTCAGCCTGACCCGGGTGTTACTTTGATGTAATGCTCGGGTCAGACCGAGTATTACATATTTCCAGGTTAGGACGTTCTTGAGCTCAGGAGGCGAGCTGGATGGCAGGAACGTATGGAGAGTATTCCGCTGTGAGATATTTGCTTATCTGGGACATGTTGGTTTTAACTGTCCAGTGTTTGTGAAAATGTTGTAACTCTGATGTATTACTGTAAATCAACTGACACAGTTTTCTTTTGTATAACTGTTATTTTATTTGATATTATATTTTGATACGCTGCGAATGTGAGATTCTGCGTTTCATTTTTGTTTCTTCTTTTATATCTTTTCTTCTTTTCCTAACCATCTAGAGTTTTCGGGATCAGAAATTCCAGGTTGTTACAATCGCCATTAATGTAATATTAGTGTGACGACCCTCCCTTCATTCCACAGAAGGACACATCATCGATAAGAAAGAAAGAGGTAGAAATAGAATAGAAAGAAGAAAGAACTCAACAATATCAGAATCTCACAGCGGAACGGAACAAAATATAATATATCAAATAGAAATTACATAGTCATTTGCATCAGAGTTACACAAATACAACAACCTTTCACATTAGACAGTTATAGGGTTATGTATATTACATTTCAAATACAACAGACAAAGACTACAACACAACTCAGCACAGCGGAAATATAGATATAGCTACGTCTGAACTCCTGCTCCATGCTTTCCAATATTCGTCAAGCCAAAACCTGATCCCTTGGCTACTCATAAAAATTTGAGTACCCGAGAGTTTAAGAAAAATAGAAATAAACTCCGGGTCAGACATGGGTCTGGTGTGAGTAAACGGTTGAAAGTTCCTTGACTTTTGAAAACTTTTGAAAACAAAAGGGCATCACGTAAAACTTCCCACACATAAAAACGGGTAAGTTTTTACCTTATGCTATTCAAACATTTGATAGGAAATCCGGTGATATTATAATAGTGTTTAGGGTTTTCAAGTAAAATACAGAAATAGCCGGAATGCTTACATCTCACGTCCCAACATAGTTGGGCATAATCAATACGTATGACACTTATTGGAGATTGGATTTCATACAATGGCAGGGCTACTGGGGTACCGTCCGTCACAGTACGTGGCCTAGATCACCGTACCGAGGATCACTCCCAATCCCCTGCAACACAAGGCCGGGACCATTCCTTACTGAACAGTCCCGAACAAGACAACCCCGCAGTTGGCTGCAGACCAACTGCCCACACAGCCGAATAAAAAGGGACATCTAGACAGGGGAAGCTCTCGTCCTACTTGGGCATGACCCACTTAACCTTGCTGCACCTCCCATGTTTTAGCCATTCCCGGTTGATGAGGCTTGAGGCTACGATTACCTTTATAGAACACATCTATCTTAGAATGCTCATCGTCCATCTAACGATGTTCTGAAAGCATTCAATCCATACAAGTTCGTTCCGGGTTCGAACGAAACCGAAGGCATTATCTCGTTACACTCATTTTGGAATCACCCTCAGAGTTAACGACGATAACCCTTGCACTCTGAATCTTCATCTTTACTTGAGATTCACGACCTAACGCTTAATTTGGATCGATGTGGTTTTCGGATATCCAAATCTGGAAACTCGATCCCGGTCTCATCGAAATCCAAAACGCCATCTTTTAGGTCCAAGTTGTTTTAAAGTTTAAAACAATACATTTCAATTCAATTCAATGCTTGAATTCACACGACATTTAACATAGATAAATATCACATACTTATCACTGATTATCATATCACAAAATATCACAACATATCATCCAATAGATATCATCCAATAAATATCATCAAATAAATATCATCCAATATATATTATCCAATAGAGATATTCTACACAAACAATCATCCATAAACAGGAATAATTAATCGATGTTAAAATTAATTTAATCATCTTAAATTAAATTAATTACTTAAGAATTAATCTCCTAATCCTGCTTAAACAATCATTAAGTAATTACAAACATCTAACTAATTAATCACTTCTTGATTATCCTTATCAATTAATCAATTAAAATTTAATCACAGATTAATTACTCTTTAATTCTCAATTAATCAACCTTAATTATTAATTAATTTTCCAATACAAAGTAATCGACCCTTAATTACTTTCATAATCAATTAATTAACCTTTAATTAATTGATTAATTATCCATTAACTATTAATTAATAACCTTAATTATTAATCAATATCTCTCAATTACAAATTTTTTAATCCATAATTACTCTTAAAATTAATTAATTAATCATTAATTAACTAATTAATTATCTCTTGATTATCAATTAATAAAACTTAATTATTAATTAACAGCCTAAATTACAAATTAATTAATCCATAATTATTAATTAATCAATCCTTAATTAACATTGATTAATTCTTAATTACCTTTGATTAATTCTTAATTACCTTTGATTAATCTTTAATTAACTTTCATTAATTCTTAATTACCCTCTGATTAATCCTTAGTCACCCTTTGATAAATCAATTAATCAATATTTAACTAAAGATTAATCATCCTTTATGTATTAATTAATAAAACCTAATCATTAATTAATAAAACTTAATTACAAATTAATTACATCTTAAATATTAATTAAGTAACCTCTAATTACTTAATTAACAACTCTCTAATTACAAATTAATCAAATCTTAATAACTTGATTAATTCATTCTTAATTACTTAATTACTCAATTAATTAATCTTAAATCATTAGTTAACAATTTTTTTATTAATAATCCTTAGTTATAATTAATTAATCTTAATTAATTAAATAATAACCTTTAATTAACTATTAATTAAATCAATTAATTACTCCTGATTAATTTCTTAATTAACCCTTTATAATTAAATAAATCAAATTAATTAATTATACTTAATTTCCACAATTAACTTAGTTTATCTCAAGGTATTAAACCTTTAATCATCTTAAGACAAGACATTATCTCATTAATACCTTTATTAACATTAACACTTAAAAAAACATTTTAACATTATAATTTATCTTTACTTAATTACATCATTAATTAAGTTTTAAAATAAATAATTATTCACTTGATAATTTTAAAGTTATCAAAGCATAACTTCCTTAAAACTTAAAACATTATCAAGTAAAGGTTTCAAACTAATTACAACTTGTATTTTAAAACTTTCTTTTATATAATCTTAAACTTACATTTTAAATTAATGTTTAAAAATCATTTTAAAATTTCATTTAACAAAATTTCATTTAAACATCTTTTAAAACTTCATAACCAATTGTTTAAGAAATACTTATTATATATATAAAGTAAGTTTATATAGAAGTTTAAACTAAATTTAACTTTAAATTCAAAAATATTTGTTTTTAAAACAACCTAAAAACTGTTTTTAACAGTTGCTTCGGGTTTTACCCGAAGGTCACTCGGGCCTATTCCCGAGTCAATCCACTTTCTACCCTTAAAAACTTACAGGTTATTCCCACTAAACTACATGAGTATGAACTCAAGTTATCTTCCCCAAAACCCGATCATCTCTCCGAGTTCAAACCCAAAACAACAACAAACAACCCAAAACAACACTGTGCACATGCACAACCCAAATCGACGACGTTGATCACCGCTGGTGACGTCAACACTCCGACCATCATCTCAACTTCGATTCCCGATCGAACAAACACATCCACAAGCCTCTATTCAAAATCGGGAAATTCAGGAGAACCAAAAGCCCAGCCATCACCAGAAAACTATTCGCATCCACATCTCCGACCATGGGAGTTGCTGAAATTCAGGCCATGCCGTGTCGACAACCTATGCTACCATTTCCCACAATTCCAAGCCACTCGATCACCCATAGAACTCGCGGTGACCAAAAATTAGGGTTAAAAACCTTTCATGCTTCGCCGTCAACGCCACGGTGGTCAGGAACCCCTTCTACTATTTTTCCCCGCTTCACTGCACAGTCCTCCACCACCAGACAAAGCCTCGATCCTTTTAGACCCTTAGGCCATCAACAGTTGCTCAGAAACTCCAATCCAGTCAACACTGAAATTCTCTTCTATCCTATTACTAAATATCTGAATTTTTGTTTTAAAAATCTTCATTTTCTATCTAGATTCAAGTTATGAAATTAGATTATCAAATTATAACATTTGATTTATCATGCATTTTAGAATTTGCCACTGCATTTCTTGTTTCCAGAACTAAATTTAAACCTAAATTGTTTTAAATAAATTTTAAACTTAAATTTATGATTTAACAAACATATATTGTATGTATCTCCAAATCTAACAAACATTGAATGATTTGATTATGATTTTTGATCAAACTCTTATTTCCTGAACCAAGAACAGAAACATAAAAACACAACAGACATTCACATATACAATCATTCATATCATATATATGCACAATCAATCATTATTATCTTAAACTTCACAAGCAATCAGAAGTATATTAACTTAAATTTTAATTAAATTTGTTTACTCACCAGATAAAAGAGCAGAGACCTGAATGCTTAGAAATTTTGAAAAACTGAATTTGCCTGGGGTTTTTGATTTCTTTAAAACTGCTAGTTGACATAATTGCTGTTGAGAAGATTGACTTTGATCATGAACTTCAGGTTGCATTTAGACTTGAAATGGTTGCAAACTCCAAATTTTGAGAATGGTTCAGCTTTTGAATTTGTTTACAAAAATTTGAACAGAGTGGATATTTTGTTCCGAAGAGAAATACAGCTTGATTTGATGATTCTTTACTTACAAATTTGAAAACAAATTGTAACATCCCAGAATTTTTGACAATATCAATTTAATAATCTGTATTAAAATTAAATTGATATTGATATTTTGTTAATAATAATTCAAATTGATTTAATAATCTTCTTCAATAAATATTTAATTGGTTATTTTATCTTTTAAAAATAATAAATTGGTTTCTATTTATACTATAAGTATATGGTTTATATTTTAAATAAATTAGCATTGTTTTAATTTTAATAAGTAAAGCATATTTTCTAATTCTAATATTTTTAGTAATTTGGAAATTTGTTTTTATCTAATATATAAGCTTTTCAAAGTTTTTAAATAATTAATCTTGGTTTAAACTTAATAAATGAATCATGTTTTAAAATTCTAATACATATATTAGTAATTTGGAAATTTTGATTTAATTTAATATTAAGTTTTTAAAAACTATTTAATAAATAAATATATAATTTTAAAATTGATAAGAAAAATATTTAAATGTTTAAAATAATTTGGCTTGAGTTTTAAATTTAAAATGAATTAACAAATAAAAAGTTTTATGGCTTAATAAAATAGATAATTTATTAATAAAAATATAATTTCTTTTAAAATGATTTTAATTTAATAATGAGATTTAAAAAAAATATTATCAATAGTATATTGTCTTTATAAATAGGTTTTGAATAAAAATAGCAACTGTTTTTTCAAAGTTTAATTTGTCTTCATAACTTGTTTTTTTTAATATTAGATTTTGAATTTAATTTGAATTTGAATTCCAAAGTATAGATTTTAGATTGTTTTAATTTTTATATGTATAAGCTTTATTTTAAGTATAATTTGTTTTATTTCTTTTAAAATTTATACACATATTTAAATAGTAACTAACAAAATAATTAGACTTAATATATATATTAACTAATGAATTAAATACAAATTACTTTTAAATAAAAGGACAAGTGTTATAAGATTAACATTTAATGTGACAAATGTTAGGATTATGTACAAGTGTCAATTTTGTTTTAATTTTTCTTTTATTTTATTAAATCTGAAAATAACCTATATAAGAATACATTCATTCATTCCCATTCTTTTTTTTCCCATTTCCTAAATTAAGAGAAAAACTTCAAAACACCTCTTCAAAATCAAAACTCACCTTCAAATCAAACTTGCATCTTCAAAAACCCTGCACAAAGCCTTCACAAACTCCTCTTCAAATTTCTATGGCCTGCAAACAAATTTAAAAATCTGCACATCCTCAAAAATCAAAAAGTCTGCATTCTTATTTCTGCAATCTGAAGAAATAAGATTTCTACATGCACCTGGAAATGAATCAAACCTGCATCACCATTTTCTCTCTGCAATCTGGAAGTGCAGCAGTTTTTAGATCAAGTAATATTCAAAAGCATTTTGTATAGAGGCATGCAAACCTGCATTTTAATCTGCAATTTCAAAAAAGCATAACAGGGGATCTGCTTCTTTTAAAAAAAACTGTGAGTAACTTTTTAAAATTTAAAATTTTAAAAATAGGTTGCATGCTAGTATATTGAAGTGGAATAGTATTGCTTGTGTTATAGGTAAATGTTGATGTGAAAATGAATTATATGCATGCTGTTTATTTATTTGCCTGTTCTATTTTGATTTTCCAGACAATACTTCATTTAAATACTTATCATTTAATTAAGTTTCTGATATGATGAATTTATAAAGTAAAGTTGTCTGACTGTCTGAAATTAATAATTAAACCTTTAAGTAAGTTGAAATATGAGTTATTGTCCCTGGAAACACTAAGAAACATCAGTGCGTGATAATTTTAACGAAAATTAAAGCATGTTAATTTTGTATTTCAGTATCATAAATCAATAGCATTAACTGGAACATAGTTTTTAAATCAAAAATTAGGATTTTTTGGTATTAGTTGAAGGTGTATTTTTGTATTGAACCTAATTTGAAATTTTTGCAAATTCTGGTGATCTATGAATTGTGGAGGCTTGGGTTTCTTCTGGGTGATAGAGTAGTGTTAGATGATGCTTAGAAAAATCATGGATGCTGATGGTTGTCATTGAGGAAGGTGTAGATTTGGTTATTCATTTTTAAACCCTAGTTTTTATTTGGTTTAAAGAATCGGTCATTTCGACTGGTATAATTGACGAGTGCTATGATGTTTTGGGAATCGATAGATTGGCCATGGATGAAGTAGAGGCCGGAGGGGCTAGTTATCAGGTGGTCGGAGCGGCAAGTTTTCACCGTTGATAAGTTTTGAAGAGGGACTTGGTTGTGGTTTCCAGGTTTGGGAAATTTTGTGTTCGATTTTGTTTTCGGGCATGATAGTTCGATCTGATGATCGCATTTGGGTATTGGTGTGTTTTTGGATGAAGTACGATCATCTCTGATGATCAGAGGAGGCTGTGGTCACCGTGCATATGCACGGTGATGAGTTTACTGATGATGTTTGGGTTTAGTTGGTAACAGGGGAAGTTTTTGAGTTTTGCTCGAAGTAGGTGGCTAGTTGGCTCGGGGAAGTCAGGCATTAAACTCGAAGCAGGTTGGGATGCTCTCGGGTGGTTTCTGTATTTTCAGGTTTTACAGAAACCTATAGTTTCTGTTTTAAAACTTTTAAAACCTGTAGCATCTGGGTTTAAAATTTGTAAACTCTAAAACTTTTAAATGTAAAGAAAAGTTTAAATCAAGTTTAAATTCAAGTTTGAATTTTAGAATTCAACTTTAATTTAAAAACCTCAGTTTTAAATAAAAATAAAAGTTTAAAACTTGAGCTTAATTAACTACTTTATTTTAGTAAGTAGTAGTTTGAACTTTTTTAGAAAAAGAAGTATTTAAAATATGAGCAAGTTTTAAATTAAATTTAAATCTGGAAATCTAAATCAAATATGAACTTCAGTTTTGAAATTAAAAGAAGATTTAAAGTAGAAAGATTTAAACAAATATAAATTTGAATTATTAAATTTTGAAATGAAATTAGTTTCAAAATCTTATGAATTCCAATTTCTAAGACAAACACTTATTTGTCTTGAAATTTTTAAAATGTTTTAAATTGTTTAAAACTTTGTTAAGTTTAAAGTATATTCATTTTAAATCTTGTATTTGAAATGAAATTTAAAAGTAAGTTCAAAAGTACTTTGTTTTAAATAAATTTGTTTTTGAACATAATTGAAATGTTTTACCTTAAAAATTAATTAAGATTAATGTTTTGAAATTAATTTAATTAATGGAGTAACTAAGGAATTGTTAATTAATTTAATTAATTAATGATTTGGAATTAATAAATATTGATTAAGTATTTATCAATTTATAATTAAGATCATTAATTACATTTTTTAAATTAATGATTAAAGAATTATTAACTAAGTAATTAAGTTTTAATCAAGATTAATTAATTAATGATAAGTGATTAAAGATAATTAATCTAAGTTAATTACTTAATGAAAATAATTAGAGAATGGTTAATGAAGGTCATTAACCAGGATTATTGAATAATTAATTAATGTCGTTATTTTTTAATAATTAATTAGATTAACTAATTTAATAATAATCATTTGTGAATGGTTTAAGTGTAATTACTTAATGAAGTAATTAAGAAATTAATTAATTAAGGTAATTAATTAAGTTAAATGTAATTGTTTAATTTAATTAATTAAGATTAATCAATTTTAAACACTGGATGTTTTAAAGATAATTACTTAATGTAATTAATGGATTGGAAATTACTTAGTGAAGTAATCGATTGATAATTACAGGTTGTAATTAATTGAAGATGTTTAAGAATGATATAATTTGGAGTATAATTTCTTAGAAATTAATCAAGGGATTAATTAAGAAATTAATTTAGGAATAATTAATTTGTTTTAATGAAGTAATTAATTTAGTTAATTACTGAATATGGTTAATCAAGAAGGATAAATAATTGTGGTTAATTACTTAAGGTAATTAATTTAAGAAGATAATTAATTAAATATAATTAAGGGTCATTAATTAATATAATTAATGATGTAATCAAAGTTGATTAATTATGATTAATAAATCAATGATAAGTAATTAAAGGTAATTGATTAAGGATTAATGTAATTAATTATAGTTAACTAATTAATTAAAGTAATTAAAGGTTAATTACTATTTTTGGTTGAGAATAATTAATTTGTGAAATTAATTAAGGATAATTACATGAATGCAATTAAGGGTAATTAATCAAGGGTGATTAATTAAGGTGATTAACAATGAATGATTAATTAATTGATTGTAATCAATTAAATGGTTGAGATAGCAAGATTTATATTGGTGAAGTAATTAATTTAATTTATTTTAAATTAATTAAAGATGGAGTAATTAATTTAATTCGCTTTAAATTAATTAGAGATGGAGGTAGTTAATTTAATTCATTTTAAACTAATTATAGATGATGTATGAGTAAATCTTTGCTTACGTATGAATGGGTGACATTGATTGCCTTGAATGATTGTGATCTCAGTAATGAGATAAGTAATATTGTGTGGTATGAATGCTTGGTTGCATCGTGATGATTATATAGATTATCCATTATGATGATGATATGGATTACCTATTTTGATGATGATATGGATCATCTATTTGTTTTGATAATGTTGATTATCAATTGTGATTTGTGAGTTATCTATCAGTTTGTATATAGATAATTGAATTGTTTTAAACTTTAAAACAACTTGGACCTAAAAGACACGTTTTGGATTTCGACGAGACCGGGATCGGGTTTCCATATTTGGATATCCGAAAACCACATCGATCCAAATTAACGATAGGCCGTGAATCTCTTGTGAAGAGTGAAGACTTGAGGTGTAAGGACTATTCGTCAGTATAACTCTAAGGGTGATTCTGAGATGAGTTTGACGGAAATAGTACTTACAGGCTCGAGATGGTGATTCAGAGTGCAAGGGTTATTGTCGTTAACTCTGAGGGTGATTCCACAATGAGTGTAACGAGATAATGCCTTCGGTTTCGTTCGAACCTGGAACGAACTTGTATGGATTGAATGCTTTCAAAACATCGTCAGGTGGACGATGAGCATTCTAAGTGATATTCCTATAAAGATAATCGTAGCATCAAGCCTCATCAACTGGGAATGGCTAAAACAGGGGAGGTGCAGCAAGGCTAAGTGGGTAATGCCCAAGTAGGACGAGATTTTCCCCTGTTTAGAGGTCCTTTTTATTTCGGCTGTGTGGACGGTTGTGAGCTCCAACTGTCACGGTTGTCTTGTTCGGAACTGTTCAGTAAGGAATGGTTCTGGCCTTGTGTTGCAGGGGAGTGGGCGTACTCCTCGGTACGGTGATCTAGGCCACGTACTGTGACGGGCGGTACCCCAGTAGCCCTACCATTGTATGGAATCCAAAATCCAATAAGTGCCAACGATTTTGATTGTATTACCCACTTTTGTGGCTAGTAGCTGGAATTTAATAGATGTAACAATTTTGGCTATTTCATATTTATTTGAAAACACTAGACCTATTATAATATCATTAGATTTCCTATGAAATGTTTTGGTTAGCGTAAGGTAAAATGTTTTCCATGTTTATGTGTGGGAAGTCTTACGTGATACCTTTCTTTTCAAAAGGTTTTAAAGTTAAGCAACCTTTACCTGTTACTCAGACCTGACCCATGTCTGACCCGGAGTTTATCTTCTGTTTTCTTAAACTCTTAGGTACTCAAATTTTTACGAGTAGCCAAGGGATTCAGGTTAGCTTTGACGAATTGTGGAGGAGCAATGGAGTAGGAGGCTTCTGCATGTAGATATATAGTTTCTGCTGTGTGTTCTCTAAGTTGTTTCTTGTATTGTATTGAGTTGTATAACTAGACAGGTGTTTATAACTATCTAGTATATGATGTGTAATTTATGTGTAACGACCCAGTTTTACAACGCCCGAAAGTCGACATTTATACGTACAGTGTATCAAATGCGGCGCAATCGAATGCCGGAAAACCGAACCGTTAGGGTTTAAGAAGAAGAAGATAAAAGAAGAACAGAAACAATAACAGAATCTCACATTTCGCAGCGGAACAACATATAATATATCAATGAATAATCTTGAAAACAAAGAATCATATCTGTTATTACATTACATCACACTATATTATCTGAGTGTACAACAACAAACAGCAGAAGAAAATATAACATATACTAGTAATACGCTTCGCCATCCATCTTCAACTCCTGATCTCTACAGCAACTCCTTGAATTCCAGAATGACCTGATAACCTTACTCTAGGCTGCCCGTGTGGAAAATTATGGGCACCTTGAGTTTAGAAAGGGAACAATAAACTCCAGGTCAGTCATGGGACTGGTGTGAGATCTTAAAAATAGTTATTCTATAATAAAAGGAAAACAAAAGATTTTAAAAGAAATCCGCAATGCTTTTTAGAAAATGAAACTACCATAAGGCCTCCCGCCACACACACAATGCAAACGCAGAATTGGAGGAGATTTCTCCTTATGATAGTCAAATATGTTTAATACGCAAAATCTTTTTAATATTATTATTAGTGCATAGTGCAGAAAACATTTCGAAAGTATAATATTAATCTTAGTCAGCATACGTACCATTATAGTATGCCTACTATAGCTACCATATTAGATGGCAGGTTCTACAATTAAAACCGTACTGGGTTCGTATTGGGAATTGGATTTCCAACAAATGGTCAGGCCAAGGAACTTCCCATTGCCACATGGGTACGCCTCTGGAAAGACGCCCCGAGAACCAAACCGGATCTCTGCCAACACAAGGTCGGGTTACCTCTGCAAAAATAGGTAACTACTGACACGAGTATGCCATCCCCCGGTTGTAAACAACCTTTATCCGAGGATCCTCAACAACAACAATCACAAAGTAATATATATATTTGCGATATTCACATAAGTTAAGTATCTGGGCTCCATACCATGATACCACTTCTATCCAGAAGGAAATGTACATACCCTAAGGGGCGCTACCCCCTATAACCTTGCTGCATTCTTCCTGTTTTGACCATTCCGGAGTGTGAGGTCCGACGAAGTCTCGTCCATAAAGCTACGCTTTTCACAAAAGCCATGCTTCGATCAACAAATGACCAGCAGCACTTCGTATGTACATTACCAATTTGGGAATGTATCACTAGTAACCATCAACTACATAACCTCTTAGCTCGTACGTCTCAGAGAAGGGTGTTAAGCTAAGAGAATAAATTCTCCGCCACCAACAGAAATGTATTTGATAGAAACCGGCTTTACATCTCAAAGTGTAACGTCAGACACACATCCATACAAGTTCATTCCGGGATCGAACGGAACCGAAGACACTTCAAAGAAGCCCTTGCAATCCGACTATTCACTAATCACGTCCGGAATCCCCATCACAAAGGGTGATAAAATCTCTATACCGGAGCAACCCGGTGCAGAGACATTCGACAGGTAATCCTTTCGCTTTCGAAAATACCCGGTCTTCAACACCATCTTCAATTGCAATCCCAATTCGTCGTATCGTTATTCGGAATGGGTTTCATGACACAAGGTCCTCTCCCGGCTAATCCGAATAACGAGCGCTTATTTTGAAATAAGTGTTTATTTAGATTCAAACAATTCACAATAATTTCACTTTGATCTTTTAAACAAAAGATCCATCACAATCACAAAGGTTCGATGTGGGTTTCGAATATTCATTTGGAATTCGACTCCCAGTCGCATCGAAATTCAAATGCCGATTTAGGCCAATATTGATAGTCGGTTATTTAACTATCAATCATCATTCACAACAGTCACTCGATTTCAAATAATTTTTCCCTCAATTTTTTATTATTTCCTATATATCTTCGCAAGATAAAATTTCACTCTTCAATCCTTTTGAAAAATAATTTTCAAATCAATTTCCAAACGTTTATTCATGTCCACTGAAAATCTGTAGATTTCAAATATTTTAAAATAATATAAAAATGCTTATTCAAAATATACTTGGAAATATTTAAAATAAACAATTTCAGAATATTTGCTTTAAACATTAGTTATGAAGAATATTATACTAATATCTCATACAAAATTCAAGTCAAAAACTAATTTAAAATAAAATTAGTAGATAGAGTATAAATATCTAAATACCTATTTTCTAAATCAAAAATCAATTTAATCCTTTTAAATAATCCTTATATAATTAATTAAATAAAAAAATTTACTTTTAAACAATTTCCAAAACTAATTCCTCCAACAATATTATTTTTAGAACCAAATCTAAAACTTTTTAAATTTTATTCAAAGGCTATTTTAAAAATATTCTCGGCTTTCCAGGAAAGAATTTCTTTTCCCAATATAAATGAGTCCATTCAAATAAATTAATAAATCTTCTCGATTTATTTTAAATTTAAATTCCAAATATCAACTGATATATGAATTTAAATCGACTCCCAAATATCATCTTCACAACCAATCGAATTCCAAATTAATTTCCAGTTTATTTCAAATATAAAATCAAATTCCAATTTGATTCCCCCAAATTAATTTTCCAATATCAAATCAAATCAATTTCAAATTGATTTCCCAAAATTATTTCCAACATACCAAACCAAATTTCCAAATCGATTCCTAAGGTTTATTTTACTCCAAATTAATTCCTGAATTGATTTCTAAAATTAAATTCAACTTTAAATTAAATTCCAAAATTTAATTTCTAAATTTATTTCCTTTTGAAATAAATTTCTTTATCTCTTTTAATTATTTAAAATCCGTATCTTAAATAAATTCTTCAACTAGTTAACAACATTACTCGAAATCCCTTTATAAAAATGTTTCCCATATTTTTGGAATTTATTCTATAAGTTTCCAAAGATAAAAATTTATCTATTTAAATTTCCTTCTTTTAAAATTCACCTGATTTCTTTGAGTGAATTCATTATAAATTATCTATCCAAATTTCAAAATCAAATAACTATTTATTTCTGGTATCCTACGATATCAAAAATATATTCGGATAAATTACAGCTTTTGACGGTTTCAATCACAAATAGTCACATGAATTAAAAATAATTAACACATAACATACTAAAAAAATTAAATATTTGAGGAATCCAGTTGGATCCCTCCATCCTGTTTCCCTGCATCCACAGACGTTAGCACACAATTAAATACTCATTCCACTTTAAGGTGGAATATCGCGGTATATGGGATTTTGTAAAATATTATCCGCTATTATGCGGCGCAATAGGGTCTCATCCGCTATATAATGCGGGAAATCAACAACACCAAATACATATATAATACCAATTCCACTTCAAGGTGGAATATCGCGGTATATGGGTTTAATATAATAACCTCCGCTATTTTGCGGCGCATAGGGTCTAAACTAATATAAGTAATAATAAATAAATTATCCAAACACACAATCAATCAATTCTAGTTTAACTATCACAATTTCACAACCAATCAATAACTGGAATTTTCAATTAAAATTTTGAGTGAGAAGATCTCACCTTTTATTTTGTTGTTTGCAACCATTACCATTCCCGGCTTGTTTTCTTCACTGTATTTGACCTTGTATAACAATTTACAATTTCATTAATATTCGGAAAAAAATCGAATAATCAATTTTCATTTGATAAACTTAATTATCCAATGATTTAATTTTACCAATTTCTTTTAATAAATTTGTTTAACTTAAAATTCAAATTAAAACTAAATTACCTTTAATAATTTAATTTCAGTAGTCAAAATGATTAAGTAGTTAAATAAAATAAGTTAATCACCAAACCCGTAATTTAACGATAAATTAGCAAATTTAAAACATATAAATGTATATTCATATTTTTCTATTGGACTACATATATGTACTTATAAAATAATTACATATTTAAACAAAATTTATTCTTACTGAAAAATTCTTATCTGAGTTATATATATTTATTTTATTTTTAAACCCTACTGTAATTCAAATACTACATTCTATACATATTTCTCTGTCCTATCTACATGTGTATATATATTATTTTTAAAATGAAACATGCCGATACCTCGCTGCCATTGATACGAACCTCCACTGTACGCCAACATGACCCGGGCATTGTGCATCCCAAAATCGCAACCACAGCCAGGCACGACTTCACCAAAACAGTGCCGAGCTTGACCATTACCATTTACCCGAGTCGCGATCCTCCAATTGAACGAAGGCACAAACCCCACTAAAAATCACGACTCGCCTACCACCGCCATTTCCCATCAACACCACTGCGCCGCCTTCCCCAAACATTTACGCGAGCCCTAGCTTCATTGCTCGAGAACTGGCTCAACGATTCCGCCATGATGCTCGACGCAGCCCTCCTCACGCGCATGCGTGCGCGGTCGCGAACAGGGCACAGATTGGATCGATTGAAAGTAATTAGGGTTTTCGAACTGAAATGTATAGGGAGCGATAATCGGCATTGACTTGGGTTTCGAACAGTTTTTAACAATGCTCAGCCATGTATTTTTTTCTTTGATTTTGTAAAGAGAATTTGTAACAACCCGCATATTTAACGATTTTATATTTAAATGTTTGATTTAAATATAGCATCGTTATTCGGATTTTGGGGTCCGAAATGTTACTTTCTGCAAATGGCCGAATTGGAGCTCGAAACCATTTCCATTGAGTCCAAAATGGCGTTTGCGATCTTTTTGAGTATAATCTTTGATACGTTTGGAGTTTGTGAAATTTTGGCTACTTTTTCTATTGGGTTTGGGGATGGGTTCAGCCCACTAGCCCACTTAACCCCCTAGCCCAACCCTTCTCTTCATTTCATCTTCATTTCATTTTATTTCTTCAACTAAAACTGAAATGGGGGAAAGGAAAGAGAAATAGAAATTAGCAAGCCCTAGTTCTCCTTTGTAGCTTGATTCTTGCTCCAAAATTAAAGAGAATCCATTGGTAAGTTCATCTACATCTTCTCCATCTCTTCTCCTCTTCAATTTCTGTAATTTTCCTAACCCTAACTTAGGAAATACTTGCTTTGATTCTAGATTGAAGCTTGTAGTGTTGAAGTGGAGTGTAGTTGGTTGATTCCTTGCGATTGTGCTTCTTCATCTTCTTTGTTTTGTGTAAAAAGGTGAGTTTTGAACTCACATCTACTTCTCTTGATTTCATTGATGTTAGGTATGAATTCCTAACACCTTGTTCATATGCACTTGCAATTGGTTTGGGTTGAATTGGAGAGTATACCAATTTTTAGTGTTTTGGGTTCAAATCTTTGAAATCCTAACTTTGATGTTTTAACCATGTTTTGGTGATGCATCGAGGAACATATAGGGCCGGGTTGTCGATTGGCATAAGCCCTTAGAGCCAATGTTCGTCCGATTGCAATTTGGGAGAGTTTGCTCTTCATTTGAATAAGGCTGGAAAACAGCCCAGGCATGATTCAGTCGACTGAAAACTCTATTCAGTCGAATGAATCTGAAACCCGAGAGTTTCCAGGCATGATTCAGTCGACTGAAAAACTCTGCACAGTCGACTGAACCTGGAAACAGAAAGTTTCCTAAACCTGGAAATTTTCCAGGTATAGGGTCAGTCGACTGAAAACCCTGTTCAGTCGACTGAACCTGCTGTTTCTGCCCACTTTGCCTTTTTGGATTGAATTTTCAATTTGAATCGATTCATGATGATCCTATGTATGATTATCAATTGTTTTGACTTTGATGATTCCTTTTAATTTTAATCCACGGGTTTTTATAAAATAATCTCTCGAATCGCATTTAAAAGTTCGTTTCTCTAATTTATAAATTCTAATTAAAACACACACACTTTCGCACTTCGAACGAAGTGGAAGGGTGATTAAATGGTTGGGCAAAACACGGACCATGAATCTGTGCGTTTATCCTTCCGATTAATCCTTGACCTATTCGATTGATTGTTTTGACCTTCGGGTTTGGTTTATCGATGATATGAGGTAAACTTTGTACTTCTTTGAGTGTGAAAGGAACTGACGGATAGTAAACCGTTTAGTGCGAACGAGTGGTTATGGGACATACTTTAACGCTTTTCGGATTCCTTTTCGAGAGTTGTGACACATTCCGTCAGTTAGTGGTGTCCAGTACTGGGTCTATGACCTTCACCACTACGGTTTGTTGCCTCTGGGATAGTGTCTTCGGACTGTCTCCCTAGGTTTGTTGCCTTCGGGTATGTTGCCTTCGGGTGTGTGCCTTCGGGTTTGTTGCCCTATATAGTTTCGCTCTGATGTTGGCCTTATGTGCCGCATGGGTGATACTTGGGTTTGGAGTCTTCGGGCTCATGGATCCTTGTTTGTACAGTACTGAGCTCGAGAAAATTTTATGATGTTTCATTGATATGTATTTTCCGTTGGTATCGCCCTTCGGTGTTGGTCTTTTTGAGCCGCATGGAGTATAGCGATTACCTTGTGGAACTTGTATACCTTATGGGTATTTGTTATTTGCCTTCTGGCTTGTTTTGGGATATTTGTATCCTCTGTTTCTATATGTTGCCGATGATATGAGGCTTGTTCTATGTGATTCATCTCTTGTTGATGATTGTGTTATCTCTCCTAGAGATATTTATTATACTGTATGACCTTGCAGGTTTATTAGTGTTCAGTTTATCTAACTGATTTGTTATCTAGACTGACCCATGTATTTATACTCGGGTCAGACCGAGATGTTTCAGCTTAGGTGCTTTTGGGGACTTAGCCTATTTTGCTTCCGCATGGACTATTCGCTAGCTTCATTTTGTTATAGTGTCTTTTGTAGTCCTTATCTATTGTAACTCTGATTTATACTCTTTCGTCTCGTCTGTATATTGGGGTCTCCTGTACCACTTGACATGTATTATTTTGTATACTCTGTGGTGTATCTGTGTATGTGTATATTATGATCGACTGTTCTGTGATGTATATTACATTTGAGTTGTTATATTTTCTTCTGATAGATCCTATAGCCATTGTAGTTTTGCTTTAAATATTTATTGAATAGGTCGAATTTTAATGTGTTTCTACTTTTCGACATATTTAGTGAATAGTTAAGGTAAGATTGCACATGGTCGCTTCCATTATACTCTATTGTCCGCGTTAGCCGACAGTATTATCTATGTAATACTCTTTGTTAACGAGGCTCTCGGAGTGGGGCGTCACAGCGTGGTATCAGAGCTGAGTTCAGAACAAAATATGATAAACACAGAGTAGATGCACATATTATGGTACATCAAAGTGTACAAGTGATACAGATCCTTGAATCATCGTGTCTCTTTATTCCATCAAGGTTAGATAGATATTGGAAATACGTCTAGGAATGCATTTTATTCCGTAGTATCCCATATTGTAATTTCTACCTTGTGAATAATCTTGTTCTTATCTTACTTTCAGCTTATGTCTGGAAGAGGCAGGGGTCGACGTTCGGATGCTGGGCAATCTAGTGGCTCGCATCCGGATGGCGTATATATGTCTGCCGATCAATTTTTGGAATTGTTTAGGAGCACTCAGCCTCTCGTTCCTCCTCGAGTGTCTCCACCTCGCAAGTCTGCTTTTGCACGTCAGTGCAGTGATTTTACTCATCTTGGAGGAAAGCCGTTTAAGGGCTCCGAGTCTGTTCTTGAAGTCCAAGCTTGGCTTCGCACGTGCGAGCGTATTTTCTCTCGCATGGATCTTTCTGACCATGATAGAGTTCTTGTAACTTCTAGCTTATTACAAGAGCGTGCTCTTGACTGGTATGAGCTTCTTGTAGCTGAAATTGATGAGTCTACTCTTTCTTGGACTCAGTTTCGGGGACGATTTGAACTCAAGTTCGTTCCTGAATCTGAAAAAGTTTTATTGACCCGTCGCTTCCTTGAGTTGAAGCAAGGGAAATCTTCTGTTTCTGAGTATGTCGCATCATTTGAGGCTTTATCTCAGTATGGTCTTGAATTCATCAGCACTTCTTATAAGAAGAATTTGAAGTTTGTTTCTGGCCTTAAGAAATATCTTAAGAAGTCCTTGTTGCTCCAGCTTAAACTTTCTTTTGAGGAATTGGTTGATTCGGCGCTTCATCTCGAGACCGTCGAGAAGGAGTGTGATAGTGATGTTGATGTTGAGGTTTCCAGAAACCCTAACAAGAAGCAGTTTCCAATTCAGAAGAAGCCTTTTCCTTATAAGAAGAAGAAGACCGGTGGTCCTAGCTCTCAGCCTCAATCTTCCGGAACACCTTTCGTTCGAAAGTGTTTTAATTGTGGTTCTCCAGATCATATTATTCGAGCTTGTCCAAAGCCTCTCTTCTGCCGTAATTGCAAGAAGGAAGGTCATCATGTTTCTGCTTGTCCTACTGCTCCTGCTAATGCAAAATCTGGCAAGCTCAATGTGGCTAATGCTTCTGGAGGTCCTTTTCAATCCAAAGGTATGACTCCATCTATTTTGGAGGGTTCAATTCTATTTCATGATCATAGTATACGAGTTCTTTTCGATACGGGTGCTTCACATTCTTTCGTATCGAAGAAGCTTGTAGATGATTTATCTTTGGATGTTTCTTGTATGGTTACTTCTTTAAGGATTACGAATCCTATTGGGGGATCCGCGACCCTTAGTTTGCTTTGTGATGATATTGAGATTGTTTTATGTGGCTTTTCTTTCCGTGCGAATCTGCACATTGTTTCTCATTTGGGTTTTGATATGATTTTTGGTATGGACTGGCTAGTGAGGTACGATGCCAGGATTATTTGTTCCAAGAGAATTTTATATCTTTGTCATCCTGATTCACCTTCTCAGTTATCTCTTATTCTTCGGGATGTGGATAATTACGAGATGGCTTTGTATTCTCTTGATTCGCGAGATGGTGATGATGTATCTTGTATTCCTATTGCTTGTGACTTTTCTGATGTTTTTGAACCTGTTTCGGGTTTGCCACCCAAACGGGCAATTGAGTTCCGCAGTGATCTCATTACAGGCGCGCAGCCAGTTAGTCGTCCTCCCACGAGGATGTCTACAAAGGAAAATGAGGAACTCAAGAAGTAGCTTTTAGAGCTCGAGTCCAAGCAGTTGATTCAATCCAGTTTTTCTCCGTGGGGATCCGCGGTTGTTTTTGTGAAGAAGTCTGATGGAACTCTTAGGCTTTGCATTGACTATCGCAAGCTTAATGAGTTGACCATTAGAAATAGGTATCCATTGCCTAGGATCGATGATATTTTCGATCTATTGAGTGGTGCCAAGGTCTTTTCTCAGCTTGACCTTGCCACAGGTTTTCATCAGTTACGAGTCGCGGAGGATAGCATACCTCTTACCGCTTTCCGCACTCGTTATGGTTCTTTTGAGTGGCTCGTTATGCCGTTCGGTTTGACGAACGCTCCTGCTTTCTTTGTTGACCTCATGAATCGGGTATTCCGGGAATATCTCAATAAGTTTGTTCTTGTCTTCATTGATGATATCCTTATTTATTCTAAGTCTGAAGCTGAGCATGCTAATCACTTGAGAATTGTCTTGAGTACTCTTCGTCGTCATCAGCTTAAAGCCAAATTCTCCAAGTGCCACTTTTGGGAGAATAAGGTTAAGTTCTTAGGCCATGTTGTATCTTCCGATGGCATTTCTGTCGATCCCTCAAAGATCGAAGCCATCTAGAATTGGAAGAGGCCTGAGAATGTGCATGAGATTCGTAGTTTCCTTGGATTGGCGGGTTATTACCGACGGTTCATTAAGAACTTTTCCCGTGTTGTGCTTCCTCTCACAAGCCTTACTCGGAAAGGCATTCGTTTTATTTGGTCCGACAAGTGTGAAGCTTCCTTTCAGACATTGAAAGAACTTCTCACTAATGCTCCTATTCTTGTGGTTCCCGAAGGGAATCATGATCTTGTTGTCTACACCGATGCTTGTGGTAGTGGTCTCGGTGCTGTGCTTATGCAGAGAGATCGGGTAGTTGCTTATGCTTCTAGGCAACTGCGTCCGAATGAAGTTCGCTATGCCACTCATGATCTTGAGTTAGCCGCCATTGTCTTTGCCTTGAAGATTTGGCGACATTGTTTATTGGGCGAGCGCTTCATTCTCTATACCGATCATAAATCTTTGAAGTATTTTTTTACTCAGAAGGAACTCAATATGAGACAACAGCGTTGGCTCGAGTTTCTTGCTTCCTATGACTTTGATATCCAGTTTACCCCTGGTAAGGGTAATCGTGTTGCAGATGCACTTAGTCGTAAACATTCGGCTTGTTATTTCTATGATGCTTGCCGAATGAAATATTCTTGAGACTCTATCTTTTTGTGAAATTCGTGATCGAGGTTCATCTTCTGATTCTCCTATTCTATTATTTAGTTTGGGAGCTCGACCTATTTTATTGGATCGTATTGCCGATGCTCAGCGGCGTGATCCTGATTTGTTGCATTTTATTCAGCTTTGTGAGTCTGGATCTTGTGACGAGGCGTTGCAAGATTTTAGCATTGATTCTCATGGGTGTCTTCGTAAGAAGAACCGTCTTTTTGTGCCTTCTGATTTTGCACTTAGGCATGACATTCTTGATGATTGCCATCGTTCTAAGTATACCATTCATCCCGGTAGTGGTAAGATGTATGCCGATATGCGTCGTCTTTATTATTGGGAAGGCATGAAGCGCGATGTGGCGAGTTATGTGGGCAACTGCATGACATGTCAACGTGTGAAGGCCGAACATCAGCATCCTTCTGGACTTCTTCAACCTCTTGAGATTCCATTGTGGAAGTGGGATCAAATTTCTATGGATTTTATTGACGGCCTACCTCGTTCGAGATCAGGTCATTCTAGTATTTGGGTTATTGTTGATCGCCTCCCCAAGTCTGCTCATTTTGTCCCTATTAAGTCTAATAGGACAGCTTTGCATTTGGCCAAATTGTATGTCAAGGAAATCGTGAGACTTCATGGTGTTCCTAGTACTATTGTGAGTGATCGTGATCCTTTATTCACGAGTCATTTTTGGAAGAGTCTTCAGCAAGCTTTGGGAACAAAGCTTAATTTTTCTACAGCTTATCATCCGCAGTCTGACGGACAGACTGAACGGGTAAATCGTATTTTGGAAGATCTTCTCCGTATTTGTATTTTTGATTTCGGTGGTAGTTGGGAGGATCACCTACCTCTTGTAGAGTTCTCCTACAACAATAGTTTTCAGTCTAGTATCGGTATGGCTCCTTTCGAAGCCTTATACGGAAGGCCATGTCGATCACCTTCTTGTTGGTTGGAATCTGGGGAGAAGCTTATTATTGGCCCGGACTTTGTTCGTCATTCTTCTGAGAAGATTGATCTTATTCGATTGAGGATGAAAGAGGCACAGAGTCGCCAGAAATCCTACGCGGACAACCGTAGGAAGCCTCTCGAGTTCACGATCGGCGATCTTGTATTTATTCGTGTTTCTCCTTTGAAAGGGGTTATGCGTTTCAGTGCGACTGGAAAATTGGCTCCTCGTTATATAGGACCGTTTTCTATTACTGAACGTTTTGGCCCTGTGGCTTATAGAGTTTCACTTCCAGCTCATTTATCTGGCATTCATGACGTGTTTCACGTCTCGCAACTTCGGAAGTGTCTTCGAGAATCGGATTCTGTAATTGATTCTCCTGATTTGCAAGAGCTTGAGATCTCACCGGACTTATCTTTTGTACAGCAACCTATTCACGTGCTTGACACGGAGGTGCGACACCTTCGGAACAAGGACGTGCCGCTCGTTAAAGTGCAATGGTCCGCTAATCCCAATGACTGTACTTGGGAAACCAGAGAGTATATCGAGCGATCTTATCCAGGTTTTCTATCCTTGCTTCGTAATGGTAAGTCTATTTCTGTGTCTAAAGTTTATTCTTTATTTTGTATGTTGTATGTAGTTGTTACAAATATCGTCTCTAGGAATTGCGGGGACGCAATTTTGTAAGGAGGGGAGATCTGTAACAACCCGCATATTTAACGATTTTATATTTAAATGTTTGATTCAAATATAGCGTCGTTATTCGGATTTTGGGTCTGAAATGTTACTTTCTGCAAATGGCCGAATTGGAGCTCGAAACCATTTCCATTGAGTCCAAAATGGCGTTTGCGATCTTTTTGAGTATAATCTTTGATACGTTTGGAGTTTGTGAAATTTTGGCTACTTTTTCTATTGGGTTTGGGGATGGGTTCAGCCCACTAGCCCACTTAACCCCCTAGCTCAACCCTTCTCTTCATTTCATCTTCATTTCATTTTATTTCTTCAACAAAAACTGAAATGGGGGAAAGGAAAGAGAAATAGAAATTAGCAAGCCCTAGTTCTCCTTTGTAGCTTGATTCTTGCTCCAAAATCAAAGAGAATCCATTGGTAAGTTCATCTCCATCTTCTCCATCTCTTCTCCTCTTCAATTTCTGTAATTTTCCTAACCCTAACTTAGGAAATACTTGCTTTGATTCTAGATTGAAGCTTGTAGTGTTGAAGTGGAGTGTAGTTGGTTGATTCCTTGCGATTGTGCTTCTTCATCTTCTTTGTTTTGTGTAAAAAGGTGAGTTTTGAACTCACATCTACTTCTCTTGATTTCATTGATGTTAGGTATGAATTCCTAACACCTTGTTCATATGCACTTGCAATTGGTTTGGGTTGAATTGGAGAGTATACCAATTTTTAGTGTTTTGGGTTCAAATCTTTGAAATCCTAATTTTGATGTTTTAACCATGTTTTGGTGATGCATCGAGGAACATATAGGGCCGGGTTGTCGATTGGCATAAGCCCTTAGAGCCAATGTTCGTCCGATTGCAATTTGGGAGAGTTTGCTCTTCATTTGAATAAGGCTGGAAAACAGCCCAGGCATGATTCAGTCGACTGAAAACTCTGTTCAGTCGACTGAATCTGAAACCCGAGAGTTTCCAGGCATGATTCAGTCGACTGAAAAACTCTGCAAAGTCGATTGAACCTGGAAACAGAAAGTTTCCTAAACCTGGAAATTTTCCACGTATAGGGTCAGTCGACTGAAAACCCTGTTCAGTCGACTGAACCTGCTGTTTCTGCCCACTTTGCCTTTTTGGATTGAATTTTCAATTTGAATCGATTCATGATGATCCTATGTATGATTATCAATTGTTTTGACTTTGATGATTCCTTTTAATTTTAATCCACGGGTTTTTGTAAAATAATCTCTCGAATCGCATTTAAAAGTTCGTTTCTCTAATTTATAAATTCTAATTAAAACACACACACTTTCGCACTTCGAACGAAGTGGAAGGGTGATTAAATGGTTGGGCAAAACACGGACCATGAATCTGTGCGTTTATCCTTCCGATTAATCCTTGACCTATTCGATTGATTGTTTTGACCTTCGGGTTTGGTTTATCGATGATATGAGGTAAACTTTGTACTGCTTTGAGTGTGAAAGGAACTGACGGATAGTAAACCGTTTAGTGCGAACGAGTGGTTATGGGACATACGTTAACACTTTTTGGATTCCTTTTCGAGAGTTGTGACACATTCCGCCAGTTAGTGGTGTCCAGTACTGGGTCTATGACCTTCACCACTACGGTTTGTTGCCTTTGGGATAGTGTCTTCGGACTGTCTCCCTAGGTTTGTTGCCTTCGGGTATGTTGCCTTCGGGTGTGTGCCTTCGGGTTTGTTGCCCTATATAGTTTCGCTCTGATGTTGGCCTTATGTGCCGCATGGGTGATACTTGGGTTTGGAGTCTTCGGGCTCATGGATCCTTGTTTGTACAGTACTGAGCTCGAGCAAATTTTATGATGTTTCATTGATATGTATATTCCCTTGGTATCGCCCTTCGGTGTTGGTCTTTTTGAGCCGCATGGAGTATAGCGATTACCTTGTGGAACTTGTATACCTTATGGGTATTTGTTATTTGCCTTCTGGCTTGTTTTGGGATATTTGTATCCTTTGTTTCTATATGTTGCCGATGATATGAGGCTTGTTCTATGTGATTCATCTCTTGTTGATGATTGTGTTATCTCTCCTAGAGATATTTATTATACTGTATGACCTTGCAGGTTTATTAGTGTTCAGTTTATCTAACTGATTTGTTGTCTAGACTGACCCGTGTATTTATACTCGGGTCAGACCGAGATGTTTCAGGTTAGGTGCTTTTGGGGACTTAGCCTATTTTGCTTCCGCATGGACTATTCGCTAGCTTCATTTTGTTATAGCGTCTTTTGTAGTCCTTATCTGTTGTAACTCTGATTTATACTCTTTCGTCTCGTCTGTATATTGGGGTCTCCTGTACCACTTGACATGTATTATTTTGTATACTCTGTGGTGTATCTGTATATGTGTATATTATGATCGACTGTTCTGTGATGTATATTACATTTGAGTTGTAATATTTTCTTCTGATAGATCCTATAGCCATTGTAGTTTTGCTTTAAATATTTATTGAATAGGTCGAATTTTAATGTGTTTCTACTTTTCGACATATTTAGTGAATAGTTAAGGTAAGATTGCACATGGTCGCTTCCATTATACTCTATTGTCCACGTTAGCCGACAGTATTATCTATGTAATACTCTTTGTTAACGAGGCTCTCGAAGTGGGGCGTCACAGAATTTGTTTTCGATTTTGGCTGTTAGATTCTTAAATGGAGAAGACAGTTCTTTTTCTTTCGTTCGATTTTTTTTATATGAAAACGAACGCGTGTCATTAATTAATTTTTTTTCTTCAGAGGACGCGTGTAAATCTAAAGGACAAGTGTTAGAATAGGGGGAAGCACGTATAAAAAATTTATGAGAAAACATTATTAATTACATATATAAAATTTTCCTTTAAATTCAAATTCAGATTTAAACTGCTTTGATAACCGCATCCCAGAATCTCGATCTCCAATCGAGGCGTGCCGCCAGGCGTTTATAATGTTATAGCCCTACTCCGAACACAATGGAAAAGGTTCCGGGTACAAATTCGATCGTATGGAGAAGATATCTTTTTCGAATTAGTTAAAACATCGAATTTTCAATTTAAATTTCAGCGCGTTTGCTTATCGTACGGCCAAACGATCACTCCAAACAATACAAAAATTGAAATCCGACAATATTAAGATATTACGGATCCAATGGAACTGGTTTCGTCTAATTCCGAGACTGTGCCTCTAACAGCTATTTTTAAATATCGATTTAAAGAATAAAATTCCAAAACTAAACAAAACAGTTTCAAATTCAATTCTGAAGCTTCTATTAACCTCAGTATTATCAATATAAATTTTCTAGGCCATTAAATTGTTTTTAACAGGCTCAAAATTGATGATTTACAATTTTACCCAAATCTCAATAATTGAATTTGACAATTAAATTGCTAAATTCATAGTTAAAATTAAAATTCAAGTTAAATTAACAATTCAGATATTTCAATTTCAAATGTTGAAAATTTTGGGTCGTCACACTATGTAACTCTGACAATGATTGTAAACTATGTAATATTTATGTTATTAATATAATTTATTCATCCCGCTGTTTAGATCTGTGTTGTTTCTTCTTTCTCCTTTTTCTTTTCTCTTTTCTATCCCTTTCTTTCTTATTAATGATGCGTAATTCTGTGGAGACGGATGGCGGGTCATTACAAAAATGCTTGAGGAAGAATTAGTTTAAAGAGTTGCATTTCAATTTTTGGTTTGAAGCTTCAAATCTGAAAATGGTTCCAGGTTTGTTTACAGATTTGAAAAGGAAGTTTTACAGTGTTTGTAAACAGTTTACAAATTCTTAAACCTGAGATTGGAAATATCATAGTTTTGAGGAGGTGATTACAGGTTTATTTGCAAATTACTGATTTGAAAAAAAAAATGCTACAGGGTTAAGTTTTTATTAAATCTGAGATCATGGTTGAATTATTTGAGAGGTTTTCAGATTTTGATTCTTGAGTTTGAGGTGTTAGCATTTGAAATCTGAAGTTTTGAAAATCTGCTACAGATTTAAAAAGAAAGTTTACAGGATTGCAATGGTTTTAGGTTTAATGCAAAAGAATTTTTTAGTTTGTGAAGCTAGTTGAACAAGATTGATTGTTTATGCTTGAGAAGATAAGAAAAGAATGTGAAAAAGAAGATATATGTTTTATATCATGTAAATTTAGACTTATTTTAAAATGAAAGAAAATAAAATAAATTTTGACACTTGTTTTAAATGCCACCACTTGTCACAACTCATAATTAATAAACTTACATGTGTTTTTATATGCTTCAATATATTAACACTTGTAATTTTTCATTTTCATTTATCTTTAAGAGATTTTAAAAGCGTTTATATAAATTTTCTAAATTAATAAAGACATTTCTAAATAAATAAATGCTTTCTAAATTTTACAAAAATAAAATCTTTAAAAGAAAATAAAGTATAAACCAACTATATTTTAAATAAAATCATATAAAATATTTTTAATCCATTTTAAAATGTTAAAATAAACCTTTTGTATTTACTTTTAAATTTAATAAACACAACCTTAACTAATCACAATAAATTCTTTTTAAGGAAAACAAATTCTATTTTAAATAAAACTCAATCATATATTATTTTAAATCATAATACTTTTAAGATATACATATTCATTTAAATTCAAATTTAAATCTAAATTTAAATTCAAATTCAACTTTAGAATCTAATTTAAAATCAATTCAAATATATATATTAATTTTAATAAACAAATTATTACTTTTGAAAGATAATAACTTTATAAAAAAATCTATTCTAAAATTAATCTTAATTATATATATAAACTCCTTATTAACTTAAAAATAATAATTCTATTTTAGAATTCATTTATAAATCAACACCAACTATATTTGAAAATAATTATTTCATTTAAAAATCTATTTATAAAACATTACCAATTAAATTAGCAAATAATTATTTTATTAAGAATCCATTTATAACTATATTTAAAATCAACATGTTATTAATTATTTTTGGTTATTTATATTTGAAAATAACAGATTTTATCCATTTTAATTAATTTATTAAGATGATTATCACATTTTAAATTCCTCGAAATTCTGTGATATCACATCCCTCCCCCCTTAAAAGAATTTCGTCCTCGAAATTTAAAACAAAGATAATCCAAAGTCTTTTATTTCATTTAACACCAAACATCCATATCATCCATACACTATTAACTAAACAACAATTCATTCGAATAAATAATTTATTCGAACAAACAATTTATTTGTATAAACAAATTATTCAAATCAAACAACTCTAGCTATCCGGATACAGATCTGGATAAGCCTTTCTATAACTATCCAGAGTTTCTCAAGATAAACTCTGAAATCCTAGCTCCACAGAGCCTAAACCAGCTAAACTACTATGATCCAGAGCTTCCTCTTACCCCGATCAATAATCTGAACCAGATATCAGACCACACTAAAAAAAACTAGCTCAACTACTAGATCCTACTGAACTACAGATCCTGACTAAGATGGATAATTCATGTATTTTCTCAGATGAGATACATGGAAAACAACATGAATTCCAGTCATCCAAACTGGCAATAAAATCCTAAAGACCACAACACTAGCCTCTACAAGCACTCAGATCAGACCCATACATCTTGGAGCGAATTTCCCGTCTTTCCAAACCCGGTAACTCCTTTAAATCGCGAAATTTCGACAAAGACTAAATCTCAAATCTCATAAGCCAATTGTCTTTGTCTCTAGTTCACAAATCCTTTGACGATCCTGCGCTACTCTCAACTCTTCTAGATAAGTTCCACCTTCACAGATGCCCCTTGGATCAAACTGGACAAGAACCAGACGATCCCTCAATTCTACCTAATAGAATGGGAAACTACAAGTCTTCCAAGCAAAACTCCATAGGATGCCAACTAGATACTCGCCTTATTACAGAACGAGAACTCCATTCAATACAGATGGTCTTCCCAAAGTTCATCAGATCCAAAACATAGCCCTCAGCACAACCCTAAAAATTCTATTCAGCCTTTCCGTCTGACCGTCGATCTGGGAATGACAGGCTGAACTCAAACTCAACTCAAACCCGAAGCTGATCACAAAGTCTCCAAAATCCTCTGGAGAAAATAGGATCACAGTCGCTAACAATGCTGATTGAAACACCCAGCATTAGGACAAACTCCTTTACGAAAACTCAACCAAAGATGTTACAGTACAGGTTGCCTTGACTGGAATAAAATAGGCGCTCCTAATTAACTGGTCTTCAATTATCCATATTCCATTTTCCTCTTTGGTAATTGGAAAACAGTTGATGAAATCCAAAGAAATCATTTCTCACTTCACTTCAGAATTTCTAAGGCTACAACAACTTGCGGTCTTCTGCTGATCACCTTCACTTGTTGATCGACCACACATCTTCTAACGAAAGCAGCTACATCCTTCTTCATGCTCAGCTACCAGAAAATTTCCTAAACTCCATGCCTCAAATCCTTCCAATGATCTTCAGTGTTCCTTAACCATCAATCTCAAGACTGGAACTGACCATTCTTGACTCAATCCATCCATACACAACGTCCGAGTAGACCTCCAACATACTCTTGCCATCCAAAATAGCTAGGATAGGCACACTAGTCAGCCTTGCCTTTAAATCCAAGAAAGCCTCATCACACTCGGGTCCATTAGCTTAGTTCCTTCCCGAATCACTCGGTTAAGTGCGAAGAAATCTCGGAATAGACTTGACAAACTTCCTGTAAAACTCTACCAAATCCAGAAAACTGCGATTGCTTCACCCCTGAATAGTAGCTACCCTGGCTGAATCTACAGAATACCTTCACTAGAAACAAAAAGCCTCCTCAAAGAAAACTTAGATCTGCTTCTCCAACTCTATCTCCTGATGAAGGAAAACTTCCATTACCTTGGAAACATCCAGACAATCTCTAACCACTTCGATGGACTCTACACCTTCTGGAGATACCTCGCTTCCAAGCAACAGATGCTTCAAAGAACTTCGGAATCATCGTAAGTCACTTTTGCGATTTCCCCAACTCAGCCTCCAAAGAAACAATCCTTACTATCCACCCAATCCATATCCAAAATAAGATCAAACCCTTCGAGATCCAATATCAATGGGTCACAAGAAAACTATAGGGGAGACAAGAAATCTTAAGCCTCTACAGATCTTATCTAACTCAGTTGTTCCGCTTAAGGATAGGATGGTCAACCAAACAAAGAGAAAGATGAAACTTCTCTAGAACTCAAGTTGGAAATCTGAACAGATATCCAACAAATTTAAATAGATATATAAAATTATATAAAAATTACAAATACGCGCTCTCAAGATAGAAACAATTCCAGAGCCTAGGTATTATCTCAACCTATGCTCTGATACCACATGTGTTAGTCTAGGATTTGCAACCATCAACAGCGGCTCACTCGACTGGTAGGCTTTTCAACCATCCCAGCCCCGCCGTGGCTCACAGTGATACCTCGGGTTTGCTTTTAAGGCCAGCCTCTCGACTCGCAACCAACCCCGCAAGGCCTTATACTACCCCCGGGGGCATGTAGGGGTAAGAGTCTCTCGTTCGCCACCTAACGCAAAGCGAGAACCCCCTATCACGCTGTATTGTAGCAAACCCGATCCCGGTCTCATCGAAATCCAAAACGCCATCTTTTAGGTCCAAGTTGTTTTAAAGTTTAAAACAATACATTTCAATTCAATTCAATGCTTGAATTCACACGACATTTAACATAGATAAATATCACACACTTATCACTGATATATCATATCACAAAGTATCACAACATATCATCCAATAGATATCATCTAATAAATATCATCTAATAAATATCATCCAATAGATATGGTCCAATAGAGATATTCTACACAAACAATCATCCATAAACAGGAATTATTAATCCATGTTGTAATTAAGTTAAGCATCTTAAATTAAATTATTACTTAAGAATTAATCTCCTAATCCTGCTTAAACAATCATTAAGTAATTACAAACATCTAATTAATTAATCACTTCTTGATTATCCTTATCAATTAATCAATTAAACTTTAATCACAGATTAATTATTCTTTAATTCTCAATTAATAAACCTTAATTATTAACTAATTTTCCTTCAATACAAAGTAATCAACCCTTAATTACTTTCATAAACAATTAATTAACCTTTAATTAACTTATTAATTATCCGTTAACTATTAATTAATAACCTTAATTATTAATCAATATCTCTCAATTACAAAAAATTTAATCCATAATTACTCTTAAAATTAATTAATTAACCATTAATTAACTAATTAATTATCTCTTAATTATCAATTAATAAAACTTAATTATTAATTAACAACCTAAATTACAAATTAATTAATCCATAATTATTAATTAATCAATCCTTAATTAACATTGATTAATTCTTAGTTACCTTTGGTTAATTCTTAATTACCTTTGATTAATCTTTAATTAACTTTGATTAATTCTTAATTACCCTCTGATTAATCCTTAGTCATCCTATGATAAATCAATTAATTAATATTTAATTAAAGATTAATCATCCTTTAAGTATTAATTAATAAAAACTAATCATTAATTAATAAAAATTAATTACTAATTAAGTACATCTTAAATATCAATTAAGTAACCTCTAATTACTTAATTAACAACTCTCTAATTAAAAATTAATCAAATCTTAATAACTTGATTAATTCATTCATAATTACTTAATTACTCAATTAATTAATCTTTGATCATTAGTTAACAATTTTTTTATTAATAATCTTAATTAAATAATAACCTTTAATTAACTATTAATTAAATCAATTAATTACTCCTGATTAATTTTTTAATTAACCCTTTATAACTAAATAAATCAAATTAATTATACTTAATTTCCACAATTAACTTAGTTTATCTCAAGGTATTAAACCTTTAATCATCTTAAGACAAGACATTATCTCATTAATACATTTATTAATATTAACACTTGAAAAAACATTTTAACATTATAATTTATCTTTACTTAATTACATCATTAATTAAGTTTTAAAATAAATAATTATTCACTTGATAATTTTAAATTTATCAAATCTTAACTTCCTAAAAACTTAAAACATTATCAAGTAAAGGTTTCAAACTAATTACAACTTGTATTTTAAAACTTTCTTTTATATAATCTTAAACTTACATTTTAAATTAATGTTTAAAAATCACTTTAAAATTTCATTTAACAAAATTTCATTTAAACACCTTTTAAAACTTCATAACCAATTGTTTAAGAAATACTTATTATCTATATAAAGTAAGTTTATATGGAAGATTAAACTAAATTTAACTTTAAATTCAAAAATATTTGATTTTAAAACATCCTAAAAACTGTTTTAAACAGTTGCTTCGGGTTTTACCCGAAGGTCACTCGGGCCTATTCCCGAGTCAATCCACTTTCTACCCTTATTTTAAAATTTTAGTCAAAATTTTAAGTTTTAAAAACTTACAGGTTATTCCCACTAAACTACATGAGTATGAACTCGAGTTATCTGCCCCAAAACCCGATCATCTCTCCGAGTTCAAACCCAAAACAACAACAAACAACCCAAAACAACACTTTGCACATGCAAAACCCAAACCGACGACGTTGATCACCACTGGTGACGTCAACACTCCGACCATCATCTTAACTTCGATTCCCGATCGAACAAACACATCCACAAGCCTCCATTCAAAATCAAGAAATTCAGGAGAACCAAAAGCACAACCATCACCAGAAAACTGTTCGCATCCACGTCTCCGACCATGGGAGTTGCTGAAATTCAGGCCACGCCGTGTCAACGACCTATGCTACCATTTCCCATAATTCCAAGCCACTCGATCACCCATAGAACTCGCGGTGACCAAAAACCCAATCACATACAAATTAGGGTTAAAAACCTTTCCTGCTTCGCCGTCAACGCCACGGTGGTCACGAACCCCTTCTACCATTTTTCCCCGCTTCGCTGCACAGTCCTCCACCACCAGACAAAGCCTCGGCCCCTCTAGACCCTTAGGCCATCAGCAGTTGCTCAGAAACTCCAATCCAGTCAACACTGAAATTCTCTTCTATCCTATTACTAAAAATCTAAATTTTTGTTTTAAAAATCTTCATTTTCTGTCTAGATTCAAGTTATGAAATTAGATTATCAAATTATAACATTTGATTTATCATGCATTTTAGAATTTGCCACTGCATTTCTTGTTTCCAGAACTAAATTTAAACCTAAATTGTTTTAAATAAATTTTAAACTTAAATTTATGATTTAACAAACATATATTGTATGTATCTCCAAATCTAACAAACATTGAATGATTTGATTATGATTTTTGATCAAACTCTTATTTCCTAAACCAAGAACAGAAACTTAAAAACACAACAGACATTCACATATACAATCATTCATATCATATATATGCACAATCAAGCATTATTATCTTAAACTTCACAAGCAATGAGAAGTATACTAACTTAAATTTTAATTAAATTTGTTTACTCACCAGATAAAAGAGCAGAGACCTGAATGCTTAGAAATTTTGAAAAACTGAATTTGTCTGGGGCTTTTGATTTTTTAAAACTGCTAGTTGACATAATTGCTGTTGAGAAGATTGACTTTGATCATGAACTTCAGATTGCATTTAGACTTGAAATGGTTGCAAACTCTAGATTTTGAGAATGGTTCGGCTTTTGGATTTTTTTACAAAAATTTGAATAGAGTGGATATTTTGTTCTGAAGAGAAATACAGCTTGTATTTGATGATTCTTTACTTATAGATTTGAAAACAAATGCTTGAGGAAGAATTATCTTATAGAGTTGCATTTGAATTTTTGGTTTGAAGCTTCAAAACTGAAAATGGTTCCAGGTTTGTTTATAGATTTGAAAATGAATTTTTACAATGTTTGCTTGAGGATAAACAGTTTACAAATTCTTGAACCTGAGATTGGAAATATTACAGTTTTGAGGAGGTGATTACAGGTTTATTTGCAAATTACTGATTTGAAAAAAAATGCTACAGGGTTAAGTTTTTATTAAATCTAAGATCATGGTTGAATTGTTTGAGAAGTTTTCAGATTTTGATTCTTGAGTTTGAGGGGTTAGCATTTGAAATCTGAAGTTTTGAGAATCTGGTACAGATTTAAAAAGAAAGTTTACAGGATTGCAATGGTTTCAGGTTTAATGCAAAAGAATTTTTTGGTTTGTGAACCTAGTTGAACAAGATTGAGTTTTTATGCTTGAGAAGATAAGAAAAGAATGTGAAAAAGAAGATATATGTTTTATATCATGTAAATTTAGACATATTTTAAAATTAAAGAAAATAAAATAAATTTTGACACTTGTTTTAAATGCCACCACTTGTCACAACTCATAACTGATAACCGTACATGTGTTTTTATAAGCTTTAATAAATTAACACTTGTAATTGTTTCATTTTTGTATATCTTTAAGAGATTTTAAAAGCTTTTATATAAATTTTCTAAATTAATAAATACATTTCTAAATAAACAAATGCTTTCTAAATTTTATAAAAATAAAATCTTTAAAAGAAAATAAAGTATAAACCAATTATATTTTAAATAAAATCATATAAAATATTTTTAATCCATTTTAAAATGTTAAAATAAACCTTTTTTATTTATTTTTAAATTTAATAAACACAACCTTAAGTAATCACAATGAATTCTTTTTAAGGAAAACAAATTCTATTTTAAATAAAACTCATTCATATATTATTTTAAATCAAAATACTTTTAAGATATAAATATTCATTTAAATTCAAATTTAAATCTAAGTTCAAATTCAACTTTAGAATCTAATTTAAAGTCAATTCAAATATATATATTAATTATAATAAACATATTATTACTTTTGAAAGATAATAACTTATAAAAAAAATCTATTCTAAAATTAATCTTAATTATATATATAAACTCCTTATTAACTTGAAAATAATAATTCTATTTTAGAATTCATTTGTAAATCAACACCAACTATATTTGAAAATAATTATTTCATTTAAAAATCTATTTATAAAACATTACCAATTGAATTTGCAAATAATTATTTTATTAAGAATCCATTTATAGCTATATTTAAAATCATCATGTTATTAATTATTTTTGGTTATTTATATTTGAAAAAAACAAATTTTATCCATTTTAATTAATTTATTAAGATGATTATCACATTTTAAATTCCTCGAAATTCCGGGATATCACAATTAGATTCCAAATTGCCAGTCAATACTTGTTATTGATAATCGGTCATTTGTTATTGTTTATTGATTGGTTTGAATGGTTATTGTAATGGATGTCGATTTTTGATATTGGATGACTGGATGTTATATTCTTATATTGTTTTAACTCTGCAAGTTCCCTATGGGTTGAACTGATACATACTCGAACGATCTGATAGATTAAGGGAAGTCGTTATGAGTTAAAATGATAGGTTCAAGCGATTTCGTGGATTTGTGATTAAATTTGGGATGAGCCTTGAAATGTTATATATCCGTAAATATAAAATAATTTAGGATTGAAATGATAAATATTTGTATCACTTGACCATAGGATAGAAAATTATATACGGACACCGGGTTGGTTAAAGTAAACGGTTTTAAACCCTTAAAAAATTTGAATTCAGTTAAACGATATTTTGAAATAAAATTTGATTTGCATAAACTAAATTATTTTCAAAGTCCAAGCTTTAAATGTTTAAAATTGGAATTGATTTAGTGAATTGTTTAAAGAATTAAAATGGAAATTTCGAAGTTGAATTTTTGAAGCATAAATGAAATTTATTGAAATTGAGTTAGTGAAATTGTTTGAATATAACTTTGAAATCAATTTAATTTGAAGTGATTTAAATTGATAATTCAAACATGGATTTTGAAATCAATATTGATTAAATGGTTTAATGAGACTTTGAATTTAAAATCAGTTTTAGTTAGTTGAACTGAAAGGTAGACTAGATGTGTTAAAATGGAAGAAATGGTTTAATTTTGATATTAATTTCAAATAATTATTTTAATATGAACTATTTAAATATTTGTTATTTTAAAGTCTTTATTTTAAGGTTTTCAAACTATTAAACTAATTTAAATCTCAACTATTTTAAAACTATTTTTAATCAATTTAAACTATTTTAACTTATTTTGAGCTATTTTAATCTATTTAACCTATTTTAACCTATTTTAAACTAATTAACCCATTTGATCTATTTTAAATATATTTAATCTATTTTAAATCTATTTATACTATTTTAAATCTATACAAACTACGCTAAACTATTTATGACTGTCTAAACTATTTTCTAAATTTCAAACTTATAGAGTGGAAGTGGTTATATTTAAATCCTTGATTTAAAAGTGAATACGGTTAAATGATGTAATAACCTAAGTTGAGATTAAATTGACATATTTGAGTATATAAGATGATTTTTGAAATGAGGAATTAATTAACCTATCTTATCGATGATTTCAATGTGAATATGATTTCAAAAGTGAATATGATTTCGATAGTAATATGGTTTGAATTGAATATGATATTTTGATATCAATTATGAAACAATTTTGAAATTTAAAAGAACCATCCGGTGTGAAATAAGCGTTTGGCTGTTAAAGAGACCAGGATCGGATATTGTCAGACTCTCTGCCGACACCGAAAACCACTTTAACAACTGTGTATGTGGTGGAGATTCCAGAATGAAATATGATGGATTGGAGAATGATTCTGTACGATGTATTTACGTATCCCTGACTCCCATGAGTTAGCTTGATGTGGCTAAAACAGAGCTATACCGGGCCAAGTGAGGTCGCTCCTTCCATCGGGCACATTTCTGTTAATACCCTGGGTATTGATTTTGATGACAACAACCACATAAATATTGCTACTAACGTAGCTTCAAGTTATGCTGTCATATCAGATATATTATGGAGACATTTACAGAGATAAACAAGAATACAGTAGAAGCAAATGAATTATAGAAGAAGGTTAATCAGAGCAATTGAAGAACAAAACCCAATTAGAGAAGAATGCTGAAGGATAAAGGTGTTTGAAGTGATGAGGAGTTGGTTGAACCTTAAAATATCTTATTAAAGATCTCACGGCAATTATACTTGAAGATCATCAACCATGGACCTCAACCGAATCACAAAAATCCATAAATATAAGGTAATTTGAAATGCTGAAAATTTGCAACACTTATTAGTGTTGCTGTTCATTTTGCAACACACCCATGTCGACACGGGGGGTAGGGGATGTCGACATACTAGCTGTTTTTCAGAGTTTCAAATTTTAAATGAAGGGACATTTCCCTCCACCTCTTCACCAAAAGACATGTCTCTTTAACCACTATATAAAGGCCTTTGAAAATGAATTTTTATATCAAGAATTCTTATTTTCTCTTACTCCTTCTTCTCCAAACATTTGCAAAAGAAATCCATTGCATACTCTTTCAATCTCCTTGCAAATCGATATTGTTTCACTCCAATTCTTCTTTGATTTGCAAACCACACAATATCAGAGAGTTGTACTTGAATTCACATCATTCTCTCTCTCTGATTTCATCCTATTCCTCAAAGAATTCAAAGATGTATTGCCATTGGAGGTCTATAGGATCATTGTACCGAATCTGCAAGAATCTGTATTGAAGATACAACCACTTGCCACTGTTTCTTGTTGGTGAAAAAGAGGTGTTCTTATTGCCTGTAAAATCAAGAGGGTGTGTCTTGTAGCCCAAGAAACCAAGATTGTAATGGTGTTCTTGCCACCTGTGGAAAGCAAGCGATTATAGTGGAATTCTAAATGATAGAGTGAAGAACTGGATATAGGATTGGTTAATTCGAACCAGTATAAAAATCCGAGTGCTATTTACATTAATGCATTTTAGTTTATTACTTACTTATTCTCTGATTACTTTTTTCTATTTGCAATTTGAGTAAATACAGTTATATATTCATAAGTAAGTAGTTAATACACATTTCACTACTTCTAGTGTTTGGATAGCCTTAAGATCCAACATTATGTTGTAGCTACCCCAGTTTCCAACATTTGGTATCAGAGCATTGGTTTTTAAAAATTCTTAACTTTGTTTTTGAAAAGTATAAATAGCTAATGACACTAGTAACACATTTTTTAACACTTTTATAGAAGGGCAATATACCACTAGACCCCCTATATTTGATGGCAGTAGTTATGTATGTTGGGCTTGTAGGATGAAATGTTATTTGCAGTTTAATGGTTTGGATATTTGGAGCATTACCTAAATAGAATACATTGAGCCTCAAACTGAATATTCAAAATGGACACTAGACGAAAAGACACGAGCACTTAATAACTTTAAGGCCATGAACATTTTATTTTGCTCCTTAGATAGAAATGAATTTAATCGAATGTCTATTGTAATTATGTATATGAAATTTGGAGAACTCTACAAGTCACACATGAAGGCACCAATAAAGTAAAACAAACAAAGATATCTATGCTAACTAACCAATTTCAACTCTTTCAAATGAAACCAAATGAGTCTATTTCTGATATGTATTCTAGATTTTAAGATATAGTACATGCCTTAGTATCATTAGGAAAGAGAATTACTGAACAAGACCAAGTCAGAAAGATCCAGAATTCACTTCCTAGTGAATGGGATCAGAAGTATCTAGCAATTGAAGAAGCCAATGATATTAGTATTATGAAAATAGAAGATTTAATTTGTAACCTAATATCTTATGAAGTAAAGTTGCAGATTAGAAAAGAGAATCAGGCAAATAAGAAGAAATCACTAGCACTCAATGCTATGATCGATAAAGATGAACCAGATGATGCTATTAATGATGATAACGAGTTTATGACCAAGAAGTTCAAGAAATTCTTGAAATATTGGATAACAAAAAAACTTCGAAAAAATAACAACAATAATTCTAGAAATGGAAATGTTCTTAATTGTTTCGAATGTGATAAACCCAGTCATTTGAAAAGAGACTGTCCCAAACTGAAGAAATCAAAGTCAAACACTTTCAATAAGGAGAGGAAACAGGCATTCAACGCAAAATGGGATGATTCGGATACATCATCAAGTGGTAGTGATTCAGAAATAGAAAATGCCAACATGTGCTTTTTGGCAAAGGACGACCAGATATGGAATTTCAATAAAGAAATTACTAATGTTTTGAATGATATGAATCAGCGATATAAAATACTTAGGAAAGAGTACAACAATAGTTTGGCAGAGATAGATAGATTAAAAATATTTAATGAAAGGTTAACTGAAGAAAACCAATGTCTAAAAGATGAAATTGAAAGACTTAATGGGTATAATGATGAAAAGGATTTGACACATGGAAGTTTTGAAAAACTAAAAAGTGAAAATGAATCCTTAAAATCAAAAAATCTTTCAATGAAGTCACAGATCACTGATCTGAATAACAAAATAACATCTCTAGACAATGCTATTCTTAACCTTAATAAGGATTTTGACAAAATGAAAACTGATATTGATAAATTTAACAAAGGGAAGGATAATCTAGAAAAATTATTATCTGCATCTAAACACACTAGGAATAAACATGGACTTGGATACACCCCTAAGGCGAAATCAAAGAAAAATAGTATTCAAAATATTAAGTTTGTTAAGACTATCAAGATCAAACCAAAACATAGGAAATTAAAGTTAAAACCTCCAAATAGGTTCATTAATTTATGGGTTCCAAAAAGTTTGTATGATACTGAAAAAGAAAAATATATTGTTAATTTTATTAATAAGGTTCATTCATCCAATGATTATATTTTGAGAGGACACTCAAACTCTTTATGGTTTGGCATCCCAAAACTTAACCCCATGGACCCCAAAATAAAAAGGGTACCAGTGTGCATATTTTATAATTTTTCAGGTACCAAATAATGTATATCAGATAGCGAATGCTCAAAGCATATGACAAGAAATCCATTGAACATTGGATAAATATGAAAAGGATTTGTTATTGGCATCACCAAAGTCGGTAACTCTAAAACTCATCTTATTATTAGATAAGTTTATTTCATGTTTTGAATTGATTTGGTTTCCCCTCATGTGTTTTATTTATAAGCATTTATCCCTATATACAAACTCTACACATTGTCTAGCAGTGATTTAAGTGATTCTTTTTTGCCCTTTTTGTTGATGACAAAGGGGGAGAAAAGGTGTAAATATATTAGGCAAATTGATAGGAGGAGTGCATAGAGTTAGGAGGAGTCAAATATAAAAGTATTATATTTTATCTCTCAAATATTTATATGGTTGTCATCATCAAAAAGGGGAAGATTGTTAATACCCTAGGTATTGATTTTGATGATAACAACCACGTAAATATTACTACTAACATATCTTCGAATTATGTAGACATATCAAATATATTATGGAGACATTTATAGAGATAAACAAGAATATAGTGGAAGCAAATGAATTATAGAAGAATGTTAGTCAGAGCAATTGAAGAACAAAACCCAGTTAGAGAAGAATGCTGAAGGATAAAGGTGTTTGAAGTGATGAGGAGTTGGTTGAACCTTAGAATATCTTGTTAAAGATCTCATGGCAATTATACTTGAAGATCATCAACCATTGATCACAACCGAATCACAAAAATCCATAAATATAAGGTAATTTGAAATGCTAAAAATTTACAACACTTATTAGTGTTGCTGTTCATTTTGCAACACACCCATGTCGACATGGGGGTTAGGGGGATGTCGACATACTAGCTGTTTTTCAGAATTTCAAATTTTAAATAAAGGGACATTTCCCTCCACCTCTTCACCAAAAGACATGTCTCTTCAACCACTATATAAAGGCCTCTGAAAACGAATTTTTATATCAAGAATTCTTATTTTCTCTTACTCCTTCTTCTCCAAACATTTGCGAAAGAAATCTATTGCATACTCTTTCAACTCCTTGCAAATCGATACTGTTTCACTCCAATTCTTCACTGATTTGCAAGCCAACCAATATCAGAGAGTTGTACTTGAATTCACATCATTCTCTCTCTGATTTCATCCTATTCCTCAAAGAATTCAAAGATATATTGCCATTGAAGGTCTATAGGATCATTGTACCGTATTTGCAAGAATCTTTATTGAAGACACAACCACATGCCATAGTTTGTTGTTGGTGATAAAGAGAAGGTGTTCTTATAGCCTGTAAAATCAAGAGGGTGTGTCTTGTAGCCCTTGAAACCAAGATTGTAAAGGTGTTCTTGCCACCCGTGGAATGCAAGCAATTATAGTGGAATTCTGCACGATAGAATGAAGGACTGGATGTAGGATTGGTTAATCCGAACCAGTATAAAAATCCGGGTGTTATTTACATTATTGCATTTTACTTTATTACTTACTTATTCTCTGATTACTTTTTTCTGTTTCCAATTTGAGTAAATACAGTTATATATTCATAAGTAAGTAGTTAATACACATTTCACTGCTTCTTTTGTCTGGATAGCCTTAAAATCCAACATTGTGTTGTAGCCACCCCAGTTTCCAACAATTTCTTCGATACCATATTATTACTTTGTGATTGATTTGGTGGCCACCCCTCGATTTTGATTTTGGGAGTGTGTTCTGAGGTGGGAGATAGTAGCTGCCATGCATTACCACCAGTCCAGTAGTGCAAATTGTAGAATCCTACCCTAGCATTGCCTCGTGTACCGTGTCACATGCCTTATCGCGCCTTCTATGAGTTTGTTTTGTACAAAACCTATGGAGTGCTCCCTAAGTAAACCACCGGTTTGTTGGAGCTTACAGTATCTGTATAGACTGCAGGAATATATAAAATGTGCTAAGAGGGATATGGATAACGCCTTAACACTATTTTAATACTTTGCTATACTATAGAAACTATTATAATTGCTTATTGTACTATGTATGTAGATAGTTTAATAGATCCTTAAGAGAAGTAATCCCGAACATCTCTTGAGTTATTGCACTCACGTTAGACACTGGATACGAGATGTCAAACCCCGTAAACATCTCTGATGCCGTTAAACTCATATTTAATTATTGTTCATTTAACTTACATAAGAACTTTTAGTTCTGACTCAAATGTTTTGTCTTTTCAATTCGCTCGAGTGAGTCTGAGCTTTTCAGTGTACCGAAGATTGCTTTTGGAGGACGAAGACAAAGATTTAGTACTATAATCATTTATTTTATTTATTCCGCTGCATTATATTGTTCCGCTGCATTATTTATTTATTTCTGTTGCATGTAACTCTGATTCTGTATTGTAAAGGTTTAACCAAATGTTATTTGTAAAATAGCTTCATGAACTGTTTATTTGACTATTATATTTTGGCATTCCGTTGTGAGATTCTGTGTTTGTTTTTCTTTCTTTCTTTGCTTTTTCTTATTTACCTCATAACAATCATCCTTTTTGAATGGTTCGATTCTGATGTGTGTGGTTTATCTCGATTTAAATCGTCCAAAATTGTGGGTCATTACAAAATATATTTTGAAAGAACACTTCAAAGAAATAAAAGCAATGAACTCATTTAGTTGCTGGAAAATAATTCTAGGGATGACTTCAGCATCACCTGTATTCATTTTCGAGTTTGTGAGTGAGAATTGCTACTAAAAGAATTTTATTTTCAGTTAAAACAAGTTTTGATTGTGAAAAAAAATATTCCAACTATGATTCGATAAATATATGAAAATAGTTTTTAACTTAAAAATTGAAAATGGTATGTGTATATACATACATACATACATACATACATACATACATACATATATATATATATAAGAAATAAGTTTATAACTTCTAAATTTGAAAAGGAAAGTAAAACTAAATTTCCAGATTGTTGAACGCTTTGGTTAAGCGAACAAAAGAAATTTGAAAATTGAGATATGAAATAAAATAATTAACTTAAGAAATGTTAAATAAATTGAGTTAGTAAAATGAGGAAATTAAAATGAAGTTTAACTCAAGAAAGCAAAGGAAAGTGAAGTATTTTTGAAATGAATTAAATAAAATAATAAAATGAAATTTTGAGTATATTAATTTGCATAACTTATAGATTTGAGAAATATTAAGCTAAAAACAAATTTTAAATTTATTGAATGTGAATGATAAGAAATTTTTTAATTAAAGTTAAATAAACTAAGTAATGGATTAAAATGAAATGAAGTTTAACTTAATATTAAGTAAACTGAATTAGATTTGAATGAAGCTAGATGAATTAGTAAAGTGAATTAATTCCACTTAAGCTATAAAATGAGTTAATAGAATGTATACGAACTTGAATTATAAAATGAAATGTAAATTGAATTTTGAAAGAAATTGAATGGGAATTGTAACGACCCATAATTTTCGATTATTAAAATATTAATTAAATAATATTTTATAATTTTATATTGAAATAAAACTAAAAAAATTGATGTTACAAGGAGAAGAATAACTAGAATGTAATGTTAGTAATGTTAATATAAGGTAATTGCTAACTATTTTAATCTAATTTCCAATTAATTGAAGTGACTTTAAGGTTATAATTAGTTATAACTAAAAATAAGGAACCACATTGAATGTTGAAATTATATGTAATCCATTAGAATTGGCTAATATTGAATATGAAATCTGTGGTATTGTCTGAACGCTACTGATAAATATTTAAAGTAATTTCAAACTAATTGAAATACATTGTAGGTTGACTTGGTTATGATTGTAAATAATGAAATAAATTAAATGATGTAGTTGGTGAACTTGTATGTAGTTAATTGAAATAGGTTAATATTGAATATAAAACCTTTTTGGGTAAGCAAATTATAACCCTTGGTTGTAAAGAATAAGATAAGGGGTATGAATTATTATTATAAACGATTATATTAACTATTTTCTCATTAATTTATCGTTTTAATATTGAATGGGTAATTAATTGAAGTAAGGCAATTGAATGTTGGGTTTAATGTTGGAATTGTATGTTAGTGATTAAAATAAGTGTAACGTTATTTGATGATAAGTTGAAATAAGGAAATGAATTAAATGTTATAAAAGGGGAAATTATATGAAATTAATGGAAAATTGAGTATAATCAGGATTGTGTAAGTAGTCTGTTGTTAATAATAATCTTGTAAATGCGATTAAGTAAGTAAAAGGTAACATTTGTCATTCATCACCTATTTATTTAATCCATTGAAATTAAATTGAAAATCAATTGCAGTTAATCTAATTACCTACTACAGTTAATATGAACTAAAGTGATAAATACAGAAGAATGAGGTAATGAAATGGTAAACCAACGTTAAGTGTATATATATAATACGATAATTGATTGAATAATAAGATTAAAAAAAAAGTATATGTTGGAATTTAAATTAATTAACGAATTTATTGTCGTTAATTTGACTTGGAATCTTCTAATAAAAGGGAAAGAGAATTTATTTGAAATTAATGGCGTTTAATGAAAGAAATGTACGTTTGTTATAATCCGTTATAAGTGTAATTTTGAAATTAATTACAATTATGTCGATTTGGGATCTTTCAATTTAAAAAAAAAAGAAACATTAATATTAATTTTTGGATTTACCGAAAGAAACATACATTATTGTAAAAAAAATAAAAAGAACATTTTAATGAAAATAAAACGAACATTTTCATTTTTAAGGTAAAAATAATTCTATATAAAGAAGAAAAAAATGAATTTTAAAACAATATTTTACAGTCATTAAGTATACATTTGAGGCTGTATATAAGTGATTTTAGCACTAGTCTTGAAGTTTAAATTTAATTGACTTTTTAAGTTGTGCAATTCCCCTATGAGAAAAACATTATTTTGAAAGAAAAAAAAACTTGAATTTGAGTTCTAGATCATCTTTTATTTTTTTGTAACGTTACACTGGTTATTGTATTCAAATTTATTTACTAATTATGTGTAAACGAGTGTGAAAAAGGGTATATTCAGTGATAATATATTTAATTGAGTGGATCATGCAATTAACTAGATCCTAAGTGGTCCCTTCATTTCCTTATTATTCAATACACCTGCCACCATTTCCACATTTGGTTTTATTGCAATTCTTTGATGTAATTGAAACGTGAATTTATACCCTTTCTTATTCTTCCGTGAACTTTATTTATTTCCCAAAGCATCTACTTAGATCATACAGTTTTGTTTTATTTGTCCCTTCCATACATATTTCATTTGTCACTTCCCTTTCTTCTTTTGTTTTATATCATATATCATTCTTTCCCCTAGAAATTTCTTATTTTTCAAACATCAGACCTCTATTTGTTTCCCTCAAAGTCTCAATGTCAACATAGCTTTATACCTCTACTTAATTGCTTCCAATTTATTTTACTGAAGCTATGTTTAGAAAAAGAAAAGAATAAAAAAGTGTGAGCATCCATTTCTTCCTTAACCACATCTGTACCTTTCCTCATTGCCTTGCCTTCTTTTGCAAGAAGCCTTCAAAAAAAATTTGAACAATGAGAATTAGCCTTAATGGTTTTGGCTTTCCACTTCTTGCCTTTGTTTTGGGTACATCAAATTTGAAAACGTAAGTTATTAAAGTTTCTTATTTTAAGAATTTAATATGTATGTATTTTTATTTTATTTTATATCCTTATAACCTGAATATCTTCCTCATACGAGCTTTGATACATGCGTAGTTTCTTCCCTTGGACTCGTATTGGAATTCCTAATAACATAAAATAGGTTTGGCTGAGTTTGGAGACTATTGGAAAAGGCATCTTTGTTTGGATTTTTGCGTTCTAAATATCAAAGGTGAGTGTTTTGACCCACTCACGAATACTAGATTATCTTATGCTAGTTAAATTAAATTTATAATGTGATTAGAAATTTATTAATTGCTTTTGGTATTATTAGATTTTCATTTAAGTTAAATTTGAATTTATATTGAATTGAATTTGCCATTTATTTAATAATGAATATAAGTTGCAAGTCATACACCTGATAATGATAATCAATTGATTGTTGTGATTTATTGGCTGATTTGGATGTTGGATTGTGATGGATGTTATTGGTTGTCATTTTGGATGATTGGATGTTTATTTATGTATACATCTTTGTTACCACTATGGATTGAAATGATAACTCGAGCGGTTTCCATTTAATTTGGAAATTTTGATTTGGATACTGGTTGAAATGACATATAACCGTGTAATTTCTTTAATTTGGATTATTTATTAGAATTGAATTATTTGAAAGATTTAAGTTTTAAATTTAAAATTCGGATCTATTTTAATTAAAATGATGAAGATTGGTATTTTTGAATCATTTGAAATCTTTTAAATAATTAAATTCACATTGTACACTTGGTAGGAGATGAAATTCCTGTTATACATCTCTGAATCCATTATAGTAATATTTCTATTCTACTTATTTTGATTTGACTTACATAAGATCATTTAGTCCTGACTCGAGTGTTTTGTCTTTTTATTACGCTCGGGTCAGTCCGAGTTTTTTTAGTGTATTGAAGACCATTATATTTTGAAGGATGAAGACGGAGACGAGTCTACTATTTATTATTAATTATTCCACTACATCATGTGTTCTGCTGCATTATTTATTTATTTCTACTGTATGTATAACTCCGATTTGTATTGTAAAGGTGTAATCAAATGTTATTTGTAAAACAACTTCATGAACTGTTTATTTGATTTTTATATTTTGTCATTCCGCTGTGAGATTCTGTGTTTTATCTTTCCTTCTTTTCTATTATTTTCTTATTTACCCCATTAACAGTCTTACCTTTTGAATGATTTTAGTTGACATGTGTGGTTTATTGTCGATTTAAATCGTCCAAAAGGGTGGGATGTTACAGTTGGTATCAGAGCTTTTGTTTAGACATGCCTTAGCATGTTGGGGTTAACTCATTAGAGATAGGGTAGTAATACCCTAGAATGAGTTGTCTAAGTGTATATATGAGAGCGTGTATTTATTAGTTTTATAAAAGTGTTTTATATAAGTTTTGAAATTAATTTTTTTTCCTAATATTATATGATATGCAGAGGATTAAATATTTATAACTAATATAGTTATTTGTAATGTGTTTGATTTATGAAATGGTAATATTTAGTTATTATCATTTATTGTTGATTAGTTGCGTTTTATCAGTTTAAAAGCATTGGCTAATTATTGTTGTTGTGAATTTTGTTGTTTTTGACCGTAGTTCAACTATTGAAAAACAAAATATTTGGATATTTTGGATAATCAAAACCTTCTGAATTAGTATGAATTTAATGTGAATTGATTATAAATAAAACCATGACTTGTAAATTGTTATGAAATAAATGGATGTTATAATAAATGGTTATAAATAAAGTTGTCATAACTTTAAACCTGAACAATGTCTTATAAAAAGGAATTATGTTTTTATAATTTGGTTATAAACTTAAGAAAATTCCTTATGAAATGATTTGGTAATAAATGTAATATTAAATGAGAAATATTACATGTGGAATGAATGTAATTTAAATTGAAGAGAAATATAAGCAATATTATGAGAATGAATAAATTAATGTTATATGTTAAATGGAGAAATTATGTTAAACAAATATTAAAGTATGAAATGATACTTTCATTAATCAGTGAGATTAATAATGAATTTATTTGAAGTATAATTGTGATGAATCAAATTGAAATAAATAGGTAAGTTGTGCGTATATTATTTTATTCGCATAATTAATTTGATCCGGATTTGAGTACGTAAGTTTGAGGTGAATTACACCATTTCGCATTAGAATTTTTTATTCGATTCTTGATGGTGAATATTGATATGGATTTTTGGTTTGATTCTAGAGTTCTCTATCATAGTATATGGCTATGCAAGGAGAATGATGGTTTCTAGTCAAGAAACCATATCGAAGTCCGCATTAGGGAAGTTGAATGGACAATACTAGTTCGAAAGCGAACTTGTGTGATCGAGCGAACGATCGAATGTAATGTTGCGAAATGATGACATATGTACATCTTATGTTCTAATATTATTGATATGCTTTGGCATTGAAATTGAAAGTTGTTGGGTTGGATATCTTTGTAATTTAAATTGGGATTTTCTTTTATGAAAAACTACTATTAATTTAAAACCATTTTTCAAACTACTTTCTTTTATTTTCCTTATACAAACTATTTTTTTTTTAATTTTTCTTATACAAACTATTTTACAAACTATTTTATTTTCAAACTATTTTACAAACTATTTTATTTACAAACTATTTTCCACAACCATTTTATATACCAAACTATTTCACAAAATGATTGTATATAAAAAAAAGAACTATTCTAAATTCAAAACCTTTTGCAATACAAAAATGTTCAATTCCATATGGATCTTCATGCAGCGTAATTGATTTGCAAATTTTTTTATTCTTGCATAAGACAGACTTTATATAAGTATAAGGTGATTTTTAAAAATGTTGATTTTGGAAGATTTTTGATCTGAAGAGATAAATCTTATATATAACGGAATTTATATAAGAATGATCTGATATATTTGAGACAATTGATTTTGGAAAATACTCTATCTGAAAATAAAATCATATATATGATGGAATTTATATAAGTGCGATATTTGAAGCTATGATTCTGAATGGTGACTATATATGGTATGATATATTTTGAAATAAATGATATGGGAAGTACCTTCCATCGGACCCCTTTGGTGGGTCATTTGTCGGATCCCTTTGGTGGGTCATTTATCGGATCCCTTTGGTGGGTCATTATCGGATCCCTTTGGTGGGTCACTTATTATATTCATTTGATATTATTGGATAGCGTAAATCGAGGAGTGATATGCCTACAGCTACAATTGATTCCGCTGGGATAGCGGCATAACCATTGCGTAACTGCAATCCATGGGGGAACGTACTTTACATATCTATTTTCAATGATTTTAAGTATTTTCATTGGGTGTTGAAACAGGTCTGCTAAGTACTTGGAGAATTCTAGCCATGCGTCTGATCAACGCATGGCCGGAGTCTGCAAGAACAAGGATAAACCTGTTAAAACATCGAGTTATAAAAGTATTTTGGTAAAGTATTATATAAAAGATATTTTCATCATTTTTCTTTTCTAAATACTTTAAAATGTTTAAATATTGTTTATTTATGTACAACATGGTTTAGTAGTAAATTATTAGTGTTCTAAATATTGTCAGAAGTTATTAATTAAATAAAATATTTTAAAGTTAATGATCATTGATTTATTAATGATGTTTAAAAGTATTTTGAGATTTAAAACTAATAAAATTTAAACATAATGGACTTAAGGTTTTCAATAGCTTCTTTTTAAATATAAGTAATGATGTAAGTAATTGTTTTCAAATAATTTACATATATTTAAAAAGATGTTATTTAAAATTACTGAAATGGTATTAATAAATGAAGCAAGAAAATTTATAGAATTTTTTTTGTAAAGTACTAAAAACATTAAAGATGATTGATTTGCAAATGAAGTTTTCAAATGAATTTTTTTTTTGTAAATTTTTTTATAAGTTTCTTTGAATGTATAATTTGAAGATATATTATATAAATGGAAAAAACGATTTGCGAAGTTTTAAATATACTTGGAAAATAAATTAGAATCTCAATTTTGGAAGTATGGTTTTAAATAATTACTTGATTTCGAAGTACTAGTAGTAAATATATAGGTTTAGTTACTATTTGAATTTTGTATTTAACCATGATAAATGTTTTTCCTATGATTTGAATATTCATTTTAAACCAAGTGTGTAAAATTAATCATGAATCTATGAAAATTTATACTTTTATTTAGATATTTAGTGCAAGACTTGAGTATGCTATTAGTTTCACTTTAATAATCTAGAGTTTATACTTATTTTGGAATATTGAGTCTAATAAATTATCTGATTTAAGGAACTTTATTTTTAAAATCTTATCATAATGTTTTAATATAAATTTTTGATACAAATTTCTAACATTGTTTAAACTTTGGGAAAGTCCTTGCATAATGCTATAAAGATGTTTTAAATTTATCTTATATGCCTACAAAGTGAATGAGGTTAAATGTTTTAATTGAATTTTTAGATATATTGAAGTATTTTTTTTCTCTTCTAGGGCGAACACCAAAAACTTAAATTTTTATTCTGTAGTAAATTAAGGTATAAAATTAAGTAAGGCTGTAGAAGCTTAAGTAATATTTTGTGAAATGATTCATTAATGGCTTAAATCTTTAATGGAAAACAAATTATGTAAGTGATTGGCCTTTATATAAATAATAATTAATTAAATAAATAAGAATGGAATTTTACGAATAAAATATATAAGAAATTAGAAATTTGTAACTTGTAAATCAAAAGATATAAAAATTTAGAATATGTAATCATTGAATATTTTGTTAACTAACATGAATAAATAAACTTGTATAACACTCTTTTGCATTCTTAAAACACATATATTTACCAAAAATGTTTAATAAGTTGAAATGTTAATAGAATATGTAATAGAATATTATACAGGTAAAACTTAAGTAATGGAAGCGTTCAATGAAATTATTTCTAAATAAGAATTTTGATGAACAAGAAATGTTATGTATGTAAGTTAATATTGTGAAATAATTTATATATGTACATGTAAGAAAAAGAAAAGGACATTATATGAGAAAAAAAAAAGAATAGTAATGATGTAAAAAAAAAGAAACCAATTGAATAAACTTAAATATTGTATTGAAATTATTGATTATTTTGGCTTTTAAGATGATAGGAAAGGATACTTCTAACTCTATAAGGATGTATAGATAATATATCAAGTATTTATCTAAGGCTATTGAGCATAGGGTACACTTAATAGTCTATTTATCATCTTGTACGACTAAAAATGTCTGAACCTGAACAAATCATCAGTTTGGTTGCTATGGACATATGATTGATTCCTTTGTTACGTATGATGGTCATGTTGTTTGTTTGCATGTGACTATTATTGTATTGTGTTGATTATTTTGTTATTAATTGAAGCAACTTAAATATATCTCTTTTCACGTATTATTAACTTCTTTGGATTTTACAAGTGAAGTACAAGTTTATGGAAATAATAGCAACTGCTTTTGGTTTCATAAATTAAGCGTTCTTTTCCCGACTAATAGGTATATTTTCGGATTACAGGTTTCTAGCAATATTATATTGTTTTCCATAGTTTGGGATGTTTATTTTTTTTAATATGATATATATGATGATTATAGATATTATTATTTCTCCGCGACCTCTCCGTACAAAGGAGACTCTACCGAAATTTTTCGTAAATTTTAGACTTAGAAATTTTGTGAAAAGTGAAATATTTTCAAACTTTGGTAGACTTGAATATGAAGAATTACTTGTAATTAATTGTATATTCTATTTAAATTAATTAGTTAATAAAATTAATTGTTTATAAATTGAATACTGAATAAAATATAATGATTCCTTATTTTCTCCTTTTCCTAATTTCCTTCTTTTCCCTTTTCGAGGACGAAAAGTTTTGAGTAGGGGAGAGTGTAACGACCCATAATTTTCGATTATTAAAATATTAATTAAATAATATTTTATAATTTTATATTGAAATAAAACTAAAAAAAATTGATGTTACAAGGAGAAGAATAACTAGAATGTAATGTTAGTAATGTTAATATAAGGTAATTGCTAACTATTTTAATCTAATTTCCAATTAATTGAAGTGACTTTAATGTTATAATTAGTTATAACTAAAAATAAGGAAACACATTGAACGTTGAAATTATATGTAATCCATTGGAATTGGCTAATATTGAATATGAAATCAGTGGTATTATCTGAACGCTACTGATAAATATTTAAAGTAATTTCAAACTAATTGAAATACATTGTAGGTTGACTTGGTTATGATTGTAAATAATGAAATAAATTAAATGATGTAGATGGTGAACTTGTATGTAGTTAATTGAAATAGGTTAATATTGAATATAAAACCTTTTTGGGTAAGCAAATTATAACCCTTGGTTGTAAAGAATAAGATAAGGGGTATGAATTATTATTATAAACGATTATATTAACTATTTTCTCATTAATTTATCGTTTTAATATTGAATGGGTAATTAATTGAATTAAGGCAATTGAATGTTGGGTTTAATGTTGGAATTGTATGTTAGTGATTAAAATAAATGTAACGTTATTTGATGATAAGTTGAAATAAGGAAATGAATTAAATGTTATAAAAGGGGAAATTGTATGAAATTAATGGAAAATTGAGTATAATCAGGATTGTGTAAGTAGTCTGTTGTTAATAATAATCTTGTAAATGCGATTAAGTAAGTAAAAGGTAACATTTGTCATTCATCACCTATTTATTTAATCCATTGAAATTAAATTGAAAATCAATTGCAGTTAATCTAATTACCTACTACAGTTAATATGAACTAAAGTGATAAATATAGAAGATTGAGGTAATGAAATGGTAAACCAACGTTAAGTATATATATAATACGATAATTGATTGAATAATAAGATTAAAAAAGAAGAAGTATATGTTGGAATTTAAATTAATTAATGAATTTATTGTGGTTAATTTGACTTGGAATCTTCTAATAAAAGGGAAAGAGAATTTATTTGAAATTAATGGCGTTTAATAAAAGAAATGTACGTTTGTTATAATCCGCTATAAGTGTAGTTTTGAAATTAATTACAATTATGTCGATTTGGGATCTTTCGATTTAAAAAAAAAGAAACATTAATATTAATTTTTGGATTTACCGAAAGAAACATACATTATTGTAAAAAAATAAAAAGAACATTTTAATGAAAATAAAACGAACATTTTCATTTTTAAGGTAAAAATAATTCTATATAAAGAAGAAGAAAATGAATTTTAAAACAATATTTTACAGTCATTAAGTATACATTTGAGGCTGTATATAAGTGATTTTAACACTAATCTTGAAGTTTAAATTTAATTGACTTTTTAAGTTGTGCAATTCCCCTATGAGAAAAACATTATTTGAAAGAAAAAAAAACTTGAATTTGAGTTCTAGATCATCTTTTATTTTTTTGTAACGTTACACTGGTTATTGTATTCAAATTTATTTACTATATGTTAATTATGTGTAAACGAATGTGAAAAAGGGTATATTCAGTGATAATATTAATTGAGTGGATCATGCAATTAACTAGATCCTAAGTGGTCCCTTCATTTCCTTATTATTCAATACACCTGCCACCATTTCCACATTTGGTTTTATTGCAATTCTTTGATGTAATTGAAACGTGAATTTATACCCTTTCTTATTCTTCCGTGAACTTTATTTATTTCCCAAAGCATCTACTTAGATCATACAGTTTTGTTTTATTTGTCCCTTCCATACATATTTCATTTGTCACTTCCCTTTCTTCTTTTGTTTTATATCATATATCATTCTTTCCCCTATAAATTTCTTATTTTTCAAACATCAGACCTCTATTTGTTTCCCTCAAAGTCTCAATGTCAACATAGCTTTATACCTCTACTTAATTGCTGCCAATTCATTTTACTGAAGCTATGTTTAGAAAAAGAAAAGAATAAAAAAGTGTGAGCATCCATTTCTTCCTTAACCACATCCGTACCTTTCCTCATTGCCTTGCCTTCTTTTGCAAGAAGCCTTCAAAAAAAATTTGAACAATGAGAATTAGCCTTAATGGTTTTGGCTTTCCACTTCTTGCCTTTGTTTTGGGTACATCAAATTTGAAAACGTAAGTTATTAAAGTTTCTTATTTTAAGAATTTAATATGTATGTATTTTTATTTTATTTTATATCCTTATAACCTGAATATCTTCCTCATACGAGCTTTGATACATGCGTAGTTTCTTCCCTTGGACTCGTATTGGAATTCCTAATAACATAAAATAGGTTTGGCTGAGTTTGGAGACTATTGGAAAAGGCATCTTTGTTTGGATTTTTGCGTTCTAAATATCAAAGGTGAGTGTTTTGACCCACTCACGAATACTAGATTATCTTATGCTAGTTAAATTAAATTTATAATGTGATTAGAGATTTATTAATTGCTTTTGGTATTATTAGATTGTCATTTAAGTTAAATTTGAATTTATATTGAATTGAATTTGCCATTTATTTAATAATGAATATAAGTTGCAAGTCATACACCTTGTAACAACCCTGAATTTTCTAATAAGTGCAATTATATATTTTAATTATTTTAATTTAAATTCCTAATTTAAATACTTTATTTTATTTATTAAAATGAATATATTTTGTTGTTTTAAATATAAATGTTGATTTTGTTATGGATTAGAATTCCAAACATGCATAAATTGAATATTTCCAGAAAATGTGAATTTCGGTCAATCTGGTCAAACGTTGACTTTTAAATTTATATTTTAAATGTTTGAAAATTTGAATTTTATATTTTATTATGAAATTAAATAAAATTTCAAGAACACTGCTTTCGTTTCGTTGAAATCCGAATAATATTGTGAAAGTTATGTTTTTTACAAAATTGGGTGTAAATTATTTTATTTAACAATATTGTTTATTTTATATATAATAATCTTTTTAATTGTCATATCTTATTATAAATTGTATTATATGTTATGCTACATATATTTTTACCTTTTAAATATTTTTAAAGTGATGTTTGAATTTTTCCAAAGCTCATTGAATTTATTTTCTATTTTTAAAGGTTACTTTCCATTTTTCTGCTATTTTCTTCATTTAAATTATATTTAATTAAAATTTATTTATTCATTTTTATGTATGCATTTTATTTTTATGTCTTTATCTTTATTTATAAATACTTTTCATGTACATACAATTTTTCCAAAGTTCATTTCATTTATTTTCAATCACCGGACATCTGATATATGACATTATATTGTGACATTGACATTGTTTATATTGTTTATGCATATATTCACACTGCAAGTTCCCTGTAAGAATAGAATCACCATGGGTTGAAATGATACATACTCGAACGGACTTTAGAATAGGGAAAAATTGTTATGGGCTAAAATGATAGGCCAGAGCGATTTTTATTGTATTTTATTTGGTTTGGGATTGCGGGTTTGAAATGATAAAACCCGGTTTTCTTTGTAAATTACGGATTGAAATGATATATTTCGTATCACTTGACCTAGGTTAGAAATTTTATACAGACCCCGTGGTATATTTTTAAATGATTTTTTTTAAATATGTATTTTCAAAAGTATGAAATTTTGATTTAAAATATATATATTATGGTTTTAAGAAAGTTAAATATTAAATCTTGAAATTGTGAATTTAAGTGAATTCAAGTATGTAAATTTGGAGTAAATGTGACGTTTGACTTTAAATTTTATTTTAAGATGTAAATAAATAATGGAAATTAAATTTAAATTTTTGAAATGATATTTGAAGTAAAATTTTAAGTTTATTAAATTTATAAATTAATAAACAGTGAATTTTGACTTAATAAATGAATGGAGTTTGCAAAATTGAATATTTGATCTTAAAATTTTATTGTGTTAAATCATATGTTAAAATGATTTTAAATGTGAAATTTTGAAGTCTAGAAATATGATTTTTAAGTTGTAATAATAAAATTTTGGAGTTTTATTATTATTTTTGAAAAGCTAAAATGAAACCTGGAATTTTATAGCATTTTCAAAATGCTTTAGTCTTTTGACAGCATTTTAATGCTATTGTTTTGAATCTAACAATGTTTGAAATAACTAAATATCTATTACGACATTTTATAAATGTCGCTATTCTTGAAATAAACCATTTTGGAAAATATAAGCTACGATAGCACTTTATAAATGCTGTCGTTGCTATAATTTGACAATGTTTTGAAATGTTATAGATTTTAACACTGTTTGGGCTATATTTTAAAGTGTTAAATAATTTAACTTTTGAAATGGATTATCTGTGAAATTTTAGAAGTTTTGAATATTTAAATTTGAATTTTTAAGGAATTTAAATTGAATTTGAATTTAAATAAAGTTTACTTTGTTATGTGTTAAACGGAATGAAATGTAATATAATAAATGAATTTTTGAATGGAATTTTGGAATGTATTTTTGGTAATGATGTTTGAAATAATAAATGAATGACATATTTGATTTTTAAATGATATTTAACTTTGAATATTTGGATTTGAATTCAAATAATGATTTGATTATGAAGTTTTGAAAGGATGTAATATTTTAATGATTTTGAAATGGTGCGGAAATGATTTGATCTTTATTTTAATAAAGAATGTGAATGTTGAATGATATTTGACTTTGCTTTATTTGATAAAGGAATATTTGAAGTTTATATTTGTATGAAAAGATATTTGGTTTAATTGTAATTTAAGTTTATTTTAATAATATTGGATTTATGAAATGAATATTTCAAAACTACATAATAATGAAATTAGATTTGAGATATGAATATATGGAATTATAAAGTTTAGTTTTGAAATGTGGGATATTAAAGTTTGGAAACATATTAAAATTGGATAGCTTATTTTGTAGATCAAATCTATATTTGAAATTTATAAGATTTGAAATGTTTTGTTAGATAACTGAATTGAATTGAAATTGATGGTTTGATTTGAATTAAATTGGAAATTTGAAATTTTGAATTAAATTGGAAATAAATTTGTAAAATGTGAAGAATTAAATGAATGTTTCATGATTTCAAATGTATGATTTCAGAATATTATGATTTTCAAAGTGTAATGATTTCAAGTATTTTGGTTTCAAAAGAGTTATAACTTTGAAAGTATTATGATTTTTGGAAGTGAATATAGGTTTGAGATGGAAATGATAAAGTATAAACTATTTTGATTTGAATATAGTTTTGAAATAAAAATGATTTTGGTTTCGAAGTATAAACTATTTTGATTGAATAAATAGTTTTGAAATAAAAATGGTTTTGGTTTCGAGGCGTAAACTATTTTGAAAGGAATATAGTTTTGAAATGAAATGATTTGATCCTTTTGAAATATAAACTATTTTGAAATGACCACGGCGTTATAATAACGTTTGGTTGTTAAAGAGACCGGGATCGGAAGTTGTCATACTCTCTGCCAACTCCGAAAACCACTTTAACAACCGTGTACGCGGTGGAGATTCCAGAATGAAGTAGGATGGTGGCGACGTTCTTGAGGTATATTACGTGGACCCAACTCCCGTGAGTTGGCATAAGGTGGCTAAAACAGGAGCGATCTCGGGCCAAAGGAGGTAGCACCTCTGGTCGGACACATTCTTTCGATACTATACTCTTACTGGTGATTGATTAGATGGCCATCCTCCGATTTTGATTGGGATTGTGTTCCGAGGTGGGCGTATGTGGCTGCTGCGTTACCACCAGCCCGTGTGCGTAATTGGTATATCTACCCTGGCATTGCCTTGTATGCCGTGTCACCTACCATACCGAGCCTTTACTACGAGTTTGTTTTTCTCCCGTAGCCCGTGTGGTATCCTCTGACAGTCACCCAGAGTGGAGATGGCATGATATTGGATGGACTACTGGGACTATTATGTGTGAAGGGTGATATGGGTAGCCCAGAACGCTATTTAAAAGTATGTTTATTTTACTGTAGACGTTATTATAGTAGCGCAATATTACTACATAGTAAATAGTTTAAAGGATCCTTAAAGGATGGGCGATCCCAAGCATCCTTTAAGTTACTGATGCATTTTTGTTACTGTTCACTTGAGTTTATTTACAGTTCATAAGTATTTATGTCCTGACTCGAGTGTTTTGTATTTTGCTTTACGCTCGAGTCAGATTGAGTGAGTTAGCATTCAACATTCACCTTCGGAGTTGGAGCTTTCCTTGAAGATCCAGCCATCTATTTTGCTTTCTGTATCCAGTGATTTCAGTGATGTATTCTGATTTGTACCTGATGTATCTTGTTACTTTTTGTTGTATCATGTTTAACTCTGATGTATCTTATTTTTATATAGTAGCTTCATGAACTACTATTTCTTTTAAATTCCGCTGCATTATTAAATACTCTGTGTCTGTGATCTGTGATTATGTATTTACTGTATATTCTGAGATTTGCCAAATTTTATTTACAACGCGGTATTTTGAGCAATTCAAGTCCGACATGTGCGGATGCGAATGGTTGAAAATATCGGGTCATTACAGTTGGTATCAGAGCTTTGGTAGCTCTAGGCAAAACTCAGTATATAGGGTAAATGAAATTGCAGAATCACTTCCATTCGAGTTTAAATCTCTTCCTTTTGGCTCGATTCATTTGAATTTTTGGAACATTCCCTGCGGTTCCAAAATCCATTTGTGTCCCTCACTATTCATCTTCTTTTGATTTTTGGAGTATCCCATAACTCCACTTCAAAGGGATCTTTATAATGAGTCGGCGATCTCGCCAATCTCAAATTGATTTGTAAAGGGGTGAAACTCCTTTACAACAGCATCGATTCACCAAAGATTTTATATCCTCGGTTTAGATGCTAGTATCTCTTATTATCCCAAACTCTATCTCTTGAGGTCGAATGTAGATTTACCCAGAAATCCACATCGAACTTATACTTTAAGTCACGGTTGACCCGGTTAAGGTTACCCGCGATTTATATAAGCTTATCCATCTTTCTATTCTGTTATTTAATCATCTCATCCTTGTTTCCAACTTATTTTCAAATCAGAATTTCCTTTGATTTGAGTTAATCATGTTTGAATCTCTATCCTTCTTTGAAAAATCTATTCATGTATAGTGTATTTGTGAACAAATATTTAAAATTAATGTTTTGTTATATATTGTGTTGTTTGAGTTGTTGATGTTGATTTGGGTTTCCGATCGATTCGTCTGATCAACGCTATCGATAAGATTTTCAAAACACTTGAACAGAGCAAACTGACACAATATTATTTTAAAATTTGGTTAATGAAATAAATTTTGATACAGAAGTTTATGGAATTTAATTAATGATTTAAATTGATAATTTAAAATGATAATACTTGATTTATCATTTACTGTTCTACAAATGAATTTATAAATAGTTGTTTATAAATTTATTTGGGAACTGAAATGAATTTAAAACAAGAATTTGAGAATTTAAAATTCCGATGATTTCGAACTTTGGTTTAAAGTTTTAAAAAAAGGATATATTATGTAAAGTATTTCCAAATAGAAATTTGTTTCCAAAGAATTTTAAAGTTAAAAATTAGTGCTCTTCTTTTTGTCGCTGGAAAATAACTTCGGCGATGACTGCAGCATCATCGACGTTCATTTTCGAGTTTCTAAGTGAAGAGACAGTTCTGTAGTCTTGCTACAGCTTTGTTTTGGGAATTTAATTGATTTGAATTTCTCAAATATGATTTGATTTTTTATATATATAGATATAAGATTTAAAAATTGATTTGATATATTATGTATATATTATTACTTATCTCTAAATCCTTTGAATGGAATCGGAAATTAAATTCTTAAACTCTATCTTCAAGAATAATTTCAATTATAAAAGAAAATCAAAAATTTGGATAAATGATTCAAACTTGAGATAATTGAATTGAAAAGTTTTAGTTGTATAATACAATTGCATTCAATATAACTTACCTTAATTTTTAAAAAGTTAACAATGTAATTAGATAATATACAATATAAAAAGATTTTTATAAATAAAATTTGAGTGGTTATAATAAATGTTACACACTTAAATTTTGGTTATAAAAGATTAACAGAGGTAAATAGTGAAAAAGGGAATTTAAAGAGTTTTATTAAATAACTTAATAATCAAATTTGATTTAATATGGAACCTGAAGTCTAACCTAGGAAGTTTAATAAAGGTTATCTCTTGAAATGAATATGTTTGTGTAATAAATAATGTATCTCTGAATAGGTAAAATAAAATACATTTTATGGGACATTTTGTAATAAAGTTTATTTAACTTGGAATCATAGTTTAATTGATGTCTAAATGAATAAATGTGTAAAGAAATCTGATCATTATATTTGCTATGATAAATATTTTATTTATGTAATAGGCATGTTTTGAAAAATGAATAATTTTGATTTTTATAGTTAAGGTGTATTTTTAATACCACTGAAATTTGATAATTGAGAATTTGGTTTTCAAATGGAATTTTTAGTGTAACTTATTGAAGGAATATCTATTTATGAAATGGGTATTTCAAATAAAGTGTTAGGTTATTTGTTAAATTAAGAGTTAAGTAAAATAGTGAACTTTTGACTTAATAAAGGAAGTATAGTTTGATTTGGATATTCCATTCATAAAAGTTTGTTTTAATAAATATAAGTAAATGATATCCAAATGAATATTTCTAAAATTGAACTGATTTGAAATACTAATATATCTACCGTAGCACTTTATAAGTGCTGCTGTTTCTAAAATAAAATGTTTTGGGAATTTTATAATTAAATAAATGAACTTGAAATGTTACAACTTTGAAATGAATATTATTTGACCTTGAATTTAAATGGTTTAAATAAAGATTATTTTAAAAGTGTTATGATTTTGGTAGTATGATTTCCAAATAATAACATCTCTAAAGTATTATAATTTCAAAGCATTATAATTTCAAATTTATTATCTTATTTTGTTTTTCAAACTATCTTTTAGTTGTCTTTATTCCCGTATCTTGCTATAGAATGGGAAAGCTATGCTTATACCAATCTGTTTAGAAACCTTTCTATAATCTTTGATAATCTTTGGTACTCATCTTTGAATCTGATCACTGCTTACCATCCATAGACCGTCGGTCAAGCGGGAAGGGTGAATCAGATTCTAAAAGATTTTTTTTGTGCTTGTGTTCTTGATTCTGGAGGATCTTGAGAAGATCATCTCCACATTGTTAAACTTACCTATAGCAACAGTTATCAAGTATAATTTTAATCTTCTTGTCATCTTGCCTTAATACTACTTCATTCTATCTTTTCCATGCTTTCCCATACCTCATTCCTTTTCGGGGACGAAAAGTTTTGAGTGGGGGAGAGTGTAACAACCCTGAATTTTCTGATCAGTGCAATTATATATTTTAATTATTTTAATTTAAATTCCTAATTTAAATACTTTATTTTATTTATTAAAATGAATATATTTTGTTATTTTAAATATAAATGTTGATTTTGATATGGATTAGAATTTCAAACATGCATAAATTGAATATTTCCAGAAAATGTGAATTTCGGTCAATCTGGTCAAACATTGACTTTTAAATTTAAATTTTAAACATTTGAAAATTTGAATTTTATATTTTATTATGAAAGTAAATAAAATTTCAAGAACACTTTTTTTCGTTTCGTTGAAATCCGAATAATATTGTGAAAGTTATGCTTTTTACAAAATTGGGTGTAAATTATTTTATTTAACAATATTATTTATTTTAAATTATATAAATAATCTTTTTAATTGTCATATCTTATTATAAATTGTATTATATGTTATGTTACACATATTTTTACCTTTTAAATTTTTTTAAAGTGATGTTTGAATTTTTCCAAAGCTCATTGAATTTATTTTCTATTTTTAAAGGTTAGTTTCCATTTTTCTGCTATTTTCTTCATTTAAAGTATATTTAATTAAAATTTATTTATTCATTTTTATTTATGAATTTTATTTTTATGTCTTTATCTTTATTTATAAATACTTTTCATGTACATACAATTTTTCCAAAGTTCATTTCATTTATTTTCAAATTTTCAAGCCTAGTTTACATTTTCTTTGCTATTTTCTTAATTTAATTATATTTAATTAATATTTATTTATTTATTTTTGTTTATTTACTATATTTTCTTGTTTTTATCTGTATTTATATATATATTACATGTATTTAAAATTTAAAAAGAAATGGTGGAATTTTGAAAGGTTTGTGACTCTTTATTTGCTCAAGCCTTTTTGTATTCTGTCTTTTCATTTCTCAACCAACATCTCTTCAATTGGCTGCCTTAACTCCACTCTTCAGCTGACATTCCATTTTCCTTTTCACGTGAAAACTCTTTCTCATCTTCCCCTAAAACTCATGGCCTCATGAAGAAAAAAAGGAAAAAAAACTTATGGCTTCATTCTTTCTTTCCTACTTCTTTTCAATGATTTCTACCTTGTTCCTCCTCTAGCATAGCTCGGCCTCTAGTCCACTCCAACTCCACGACCACCACCTCCACCATACTTGGCAGCTACTCCTACTCCTCCACTGACCATTACAGGCCATGGCCCTCCCAAGGTTGCAAATTCCTCAAATTAATACAAGCATCACTTGAAAACTAGCCTACCCAAACCCTTAAGGCCATAACCTTCATTTTTCACTTAAACCACCTCCATGGCCGCCGCCACCAATCCCTCCACCACCTTTGGCCGCCACTCCAGCCACTACCTGACCATCCCCTTGCATGACCAAGCCCAAGCCATGGCAGGCCGAACCTATAGTTGCACCAAAAATCCACTTAATTGCATTGACTTTTGTATTTCTCATGTCACAACTTCCACTCCTTCATATCCAAGTTAGGCCGAGCCATATGAACCCATATTGACCCAAACTTGAGCCCTGTTGGCATCTAGGCTGAGCCTAGTATGATGAGAGCAAGCCCATTTGATCATGTGACAAGCTTATGTTGTCGTGTGCTGGTCTTTTGCTTCTAAGATTTGGTCATCTCTCTTGTTTTGCAACTGTTTTGCAAACTAAAGTTGTTAATTATATTTGTACGTCGATATCTATATTTGTGCTTATATATGTTATATTTTGTGTTGTATACAAGGGTCTCCATCTGTTCAAATCAAATCGTGCTTGTCGTGCCTTTGTAATCGCTCTTGTGTGTGTTGTTTGTCTCTAGCTTTGATAAAGGTGAGTCTTTCTCACTCTGACATTTATACTTATGAAGTAGTGAATTGATGACAAGTGATTAGTAATATAAAATGTTATGCAAGTTAATGTTGATCATATGATATGCTATGCCATGTTATTACCATGTTAAAACTGTTAATTATCACCTGACATCTGATATATGACATTATATTGTGACATTGACATTGTTTATAATGTTTATGCATATATTCACACTGCAAGTTCCCTGTTAGAATAGAATCACCATGGGTTGAAATGATACATACCCGAACGGACTTTAGAATAGGGAAAAATTGTTATGGGCTGAAATGATAGGCCAGAGCGATTTTTATTGTATTTTATTTGGCTTGGGATTGCGGGTTTGAAATGATAAAACCCGGTTTTCTTTGTAAATTACGGATTGAAATGATATATATCCGTATCACTTGACCTAGGTTAGAAATTTTATACAGACCCCGTGGTATATTTTTAAATGATTTTTTTTTCAATATGTATTTTCAAAAGTATGAAATTTTGATTTAAAATATATATATTATGGTTTTAAGAAAGTTAAATATTAAATCTTGAAATTGTGAATTTAAGTGAATTCAAGTATGTAAATTTGGAGTAAATGTGACGTTTGACTTTAAATTTTATTTTAAGATGTAAATAAATAATGGAAATTAAATTTAAAGTTTTGAAATGATATTTGAAGTAAAATTTTAAGTTTATTAAATTTATAAATTAATAAACAGTGAATTTTGACTTAATAAATGAATGGAGTTTGCAAAATTGAATATTTGATCTTAAAATTTTATTGTGTTAAATCATATGTTAAAATGATTTTAAATGTGAAATTTTGAAGTCTAGAAATATGATTTTTAAGTTGTAATAATAAAAATTTGGAGTTTTATTATTATTTTTGAAAAGCTAAAATGAAACCTGGAATTTTATAGCATTTTCAAAATGCTTTAGTCTTTTGACAGCTTTTTAATGCTATTGTTTTGAATCTAACAATGTTTGAAATAACTAAATATCTATTACGACATTTTATAAATGTCGCTATTCTTGAAATAAACCATTTTGGAAAATATAAGCTACGATAGCACTTTATAAATGCTGTCGTTGCTATAATTTGACAATGTTTTGAAATGTTATAGATTTTAACACTGTTTGGGCTATATTTTAAAGTGTTAAATAATTTAACTTTTGAAATGGATTATCTGTGAAATTTTAGAAGTTTTGAATATTTAAATTTGAATTTTTAAGGAATTTAAATTGAATTTGAATTTAAATAAAGTTTACTTTGTTATGTGTTAAACGGAATGAAATGTAATATAATAAATGAATTTTTGAATGGAATTTTGGAATGTATTTTTGGTAATGATGTTTGAAATAATAAATGAATGACATATTTGATTTTTAAATGATATTTAACTTTGAATATTTGGATTTGAATTCAAATAATGATTTGATTATGAAGTTTTGAAAGGATGTAATATTTTAATGATTTTGAAATGGTGCGGAAATGATTTGATCTTTATTTTAATAAAGAATGTGAATGTTGAATGATATTTGACTTTGCTTTATTTGATAAAGGAATATTTGAAGTTTATATTTGTATGAAAAGATATTTGGTTCAATTGTAATTTAAGTTTATTTTAATAATATTGGATTTATGAAATGAATATTTCAAAACTACATAATAATGAAATTAGATTTGAGATATGAATATATGGAATTATAAAGTTTAGTTTTGAAATGTGGGATATTAAAGTTTGGAAACATATTAAAATTGGATAGCTTATTTTGTAGATCAAATCTATATTTGAAATTTATAAGATTTGAAATGTTTTGTTAGAAAACTGAATTGAATTGAAATTGATGGTTTGATTTGAATTAAACTGGAAATTTGAAATTTTGAATTAAATTGGAAATAAATTTGTAAAATGTAAAGAATTAAATGAATGTTTCATGATTTCAAATGTATGATTTCAGAATGTTATGATTTTCAAAGTGTAATGATTTCAAGTATTTTGGTTTCGAAAGAGTTATAACTTTGAAAGTATTATGATTTTTGGAAGTGAATATAGGTTTGAGATGGAAATGATAAAGTATAAACTATTTTGATTTGAATATAGTTTTGAAATAAAAATGATTTTGGTTTCGAAGTATAAACTATTTTGATTGAATAAATAGTTTTGAAATAAAAATGGTTTTGGTTTCGAGGCGTAAACTATTTTGAAAGGAATATAGTTTTGAAATGAAATGATTTGATCCTTTTGAAATATAAACTATTTTGAAATGACCACGGCGTTATAATAACGTTTGGTTGTTAAAGAGACCGGGATCGGAAGTTGTCATACTCTCTGCCAACTCCGAAAACCACTTTAACAACCGTGTACGCGGTGGAGATTCCAGAATGAAGTAGGATGGTGGCGACGTTCTTGAGGTATATTACATGGACCCAACTCCCGTGAGTTGGCATAAGGTGGCTAAAACAGGAGCGATCTCGGGCCAAAGGAGGTAGCACCTCTGGTCGGACACATTCCTTCGATACTATACTCTTACTGGTGATTGATTAGATGGCCATCCTCCGATTTTGATTGGGAGTGTGTTCCGAGGTGGGCGTATGTGGCTGCTGCGTTACCACCAGCCCGTGTGCGTAATTGGTATATCTACCCTGGCATTGCCTTGTGTGCCGTATCACCTACCATACCGAGCCTTTACTACGAGTTTGTTTTTCTCCCGTAGCCCGTGTGGTATGCTCTGACAGTCACCCAGAGTGAAGATGGCATGATATTGGATGGACTACTGGGACTATTATGTGTGAATGGTGATATGGGTAGCCCAGAACGCTATTTAAAAGCATGTTTATTTTACTGTAGATGTTATTATAGTAGCGCAATATTACTACATAGTAAATAGTTTAAAGGATCCTTAAAGGATGGGCGATCCCAAGCATCCTTTAAGTTACTGATGCATTTTTGTTACTGTTCACTTGAGTTTATTTACAGTTCATATGTATTTATGTCCTGACTCGAGTGTTTTGTATTTTGCTTTACGCTCGAGTCAGATTGAGTGAGTTAGCATTCAAGATTCACCTTCGGAGTTGGAGCTTTCCTTGAAGATCCAGCCATCTATTTTGCTTTCTGTATCCAGTGATTTCAGTGATGTATTCTGATTTGTACCTGATGTATCTTGTTACTTTTTGTTGTATCATGTTTAACTCTGATGTATCTTATTTTTATATAGTAGCTTCATGAACTACTATTTCTTTTAAATTCCGCTGCATTATTAAATACTCTGTGTCTGTGATCTGTGATTATGTATTTACTGTATATTCTGAGATTTGCCAAATTTTATTTACAACGCGGTATTTTGAGCAATTCAAGTCCGACATGTGCGGATGCGAATGGTTGAAAATATCAGGTCGTTACACACCTGATAATGATAATCAATTGATTGTTGTGATTTATTGGCTGATTTGGATGTTGATTGTGATGGATGTTATTGGTTGTCATTTTGGATGATTAGATGTTTATTTATGTATATATCTTTGTTACCACTATGGATTGAAATGATAACTCGAGCGGTTTCCATTGATTTGGAAATTTTGATTTGGATACTGGTTGAAATGACATATAACCGTGTAATTTCTTTAATTTGGATTATTTATTAGAATTGAATTATTTGAAAGATTTAAGTTTTAAATTTAAAATTCGGATCTATTTTAATTAAAATGATTAAGATTGGTATTTTTGAATCATTTGAAATCTTTTAAATAATTAAATTCACATTGTACACTTGATAGGAGATGAAATTCCTGTTATACATCTCTGAATCCATTATAGTAATATTTCTATTCTACTTATTTTGATTTGACTTACATAAGATCTTTTAGTCCTGACTCGAGTGTTTTGTCTTTTTATTACGCTCGGGTCAGTCTGAGTTTTTTTAGTGTATTGAAGACCATTATATTTTGGAGGATGAAGACGGAGACGAGTCTACTATTTATTATTAATTATTCCACTACATTATGTGTTCCGCTGCATTATTTATTTATTTCTACTGTATGTATAACTCTGATTTGTATTGTAAAGGTGTAATCAAATGTTATTTGTAAAACAGCTTCATGAACTGTTTATTTGATTTTTATATTTTTTCATTCCGCTGTGAGATTCTGTGTTTTATCTTTCCTTCTTTTCTATTATTTTCTTATTTACCCCATTAACAGTCTTACCTTTTGAATGATTTTAGTTGACATGTGTGGTTTATTGTCGATTTAAATCGTTCAAAAGGATGGGATGTTACAGGAATAATGGGTGTAAATGAAATTAATATGAGAAATCGAATCTAATTTAAAATTGGATGTAAATAAATTAAATTCAAATGGAATGAGTTTTAATGAAACTGAATGATGACCAATTGAAAGATGAAAATTAACTTAGGAGAAGTTGAATGAATTGATTGTCATAAAAAGGAAATTATTAATATGAATTTGAGCAATAAAATAAAATTTGCTCAAGTAAAATTAATAATAAACTAATGAAGTCAGTCATTTCATAAAAAAACATTGAAGTAAAAATTATTAATATGAACTTCAATTTATAAATGAACCAATGAAGTGAATGGAAGAATTAATATGAACTTGGGTTATGAAATATAAATATGAAATGCATTTTATAAAATGGTTCATAAATGAATTTATATGAAATATTTTAAACAAAAAGGTGAAACAATTGGAACTTAACAGATTGAATTGAATAAATTGATTGTAAATGAAATAGATTTGAATAAATTAAAAGTAGATCAATTGAATGATAATAAAAATTGAATTTAATGAGAAATGAAGTGTATAAATTAAATATTGATATTGGAAATGTAAATTTTGATAATTTGGATTAATTAGATGAATATTAATGATTCTTGAATAGTTCTTTTGTTGTAAATCATCGTTATGGTTGTTTTAATTGCATATCATTGTGTATGTTTTGTATTTATGCTTGTGTTTATGATTTGGATTCAGAATGCATGTTTTATAGTTTATTAAACTCATACATTTTCTATATATCATTATTAGTGACTAATATTCTATATTGAGTTGAGATAGGTACATACGAAGGCCGTTTGGACATATATGTAGATTTATTTTGCTTTTGCCTGCTTAATACGAGCAAACTCGCTCGTATTAATAATAATAAGGTACGTATCTTGGATTACATACCGCACTTTTATATTTTCCCTACGGGATGCCTCATCATTGAGATGAGATGTATATTTGATATATTTGGTATATATTTGTGTTATATATTATATTGTAAAAAAAATTCGACCGAGCCGCGCAAATCAGACGCTGTCAAAATTTTCGTAAATCCGGGTGTTAGAAAAAATTTGAGTTTTAAAATTTTTATAACTTGTTTCTATATATGAGTTATAATTTCCATAAAACCGATATATAAGTGGCATGGTGAGAGCATATTAATGGTTTTATAAATAGGATTTTAAAGTTTTATAAGTTGATCGTTTTGAGTAAAATAGATCAAGTGTTGAATTCTGCACTTAGTTTCCTTTTCGAGGACGAAAAGTTTTAAATGGGGGAGAATGTAACGAACCATAATTTTAACTATATTAAATTATTAAATTTAATGTGATTATTGGATAAAAATGGTTAATAATAAAAACTTAATGATTAATTAGTGTAGTTATTGAATATGAACTTTACTCAAATTTTGAAATAACTAATTTCGAAGATTTTGTAAATAACAAGTATTGAAATGAAATTCTATCCATTTGATGTATTTGTGATTCGTAGCAAGAATTGAATCATAAGTGTTGAATTATTTAGATGAAAATAAAATAATTATCAATACCTAAAGTCATTTGGAAACTTATGGTAGTTAATGTAATTTATTGGATAATTAAATTGTTTAAATTTAATATTGGAATTATTTAAATTATTGAATTCTGGATTTAATATGATTGAAAATGACATCAAAAGTTGATTTAAATTTTATTAAATATGAATGAAGATTGTTAATATTTAAAATTGGATTTAAAAGGGAATAAGTAGAAACTAGAAATTTTTATTTTCTATTTAACGAGTAAAAATAGCCATTTTGGCCACTGTGTCGGATTGCGACGAAACCAGATTCATCAGATCTGTAATATTGAGTTATTATTGGATTTCAAGTTTCATAGTGATCGTACTTATCGTTTGACCGTGCGAGCTTGAAACGCGTCGAAATTAATTAAAGGAATTTAATTAAAATTAATTGATTTTGAAATGCTACCTCTAGATGTGATCAAATTAGGCCTCGAGACCAGTTCCACTGCGTCCGAAATGTAGGTAAAACATTAGGAACGTCATGCGGCACGCCTCGTTTGGAGTTCTGAATTTTATGGACCAATAGGGCAAGATATTTTCTTATGTAAATAATATATAATAAAAATCAACACTTAACATCGCCCACGTTCTGTCTTTTCGTACCCTCGCTTTCCTTTCTTCCTTTCATTTTCAAACTTACAGCCAATCGAAGATGTATACAAAAAAAGACAATCGTGTACGCGCGCGTGCCTGAGGCACGTGGCACAGGGCCGGAGCGCCATCGGCTATGGTGGGGGCGCAAAGGAGCGGCGATGACATTAGAGAGGGGGTTCGGTCGATTTAGGGTTACGAGGCGGCATTGTTCTCTGACTCGCATGCGAGCTTGGTGGTGGTGCGGCAAGGCTGGCGGCGGCGGCTAGCTGAGGGGAGTGATCGTTTTTTTTTAAAGAATTGAAGGATAGAGTAGTCACGATCTTGAAGATGGGGTGCATACTTGCACGTTTGTCTGGGAAGATGGTGAGGGATCTTGTAATGAATTATTTTCTTTTATTTGCTAGTTATGTTGCTAATTAATTTTAATAATATTCAAATGATAATTAATCGATACCTTTTGTGTTTGAGGCCCGTTTTGGACGAAATGAAATGCAATGGATTCGTATCGACGTCTTCTACAGTTTAGAGTGGAAGTGGTATTTACTTGAAGCTGAAATCGGTTTCAAATAAAAGGTGGGTGTTTTGCAACGCTCACGACGAACTAGAATAATTTTTGTGTTAGTTAAATTGACATCATGAAGTTAGTTAATTTTATCGACTGTTATTTGGAAATGAAATTGACATATGAATTAACTGTAGAAATTAAAACTGACCGTTAAATTTGAAAATTGGAATTAAATGGCCAGTAAAATACCCAATATTGATAAATATGTAATTGTTGTGAATTATTGGTTGATTTGGATGTTGATTGAAATTGAATGCTATTGGTTGAAATTTTTGATGATTTGGATGTTTAATTATTTATATATGTATATATGTGTGTATGTGTATCCAGTATCATCCTGTATACTATATACGGTATATAAAAATTATAAACCGAATTATTTCAAACAAATTAAGAAATAGGTTGAAATGGTATATACGTATGATATTTATTTTGGATTGAAATGATATATACCCATCTCTGAATTAAATTGAAATAATTGATTCACTTGGCCATAGGATAGAAAATTATATACAGACACCGGGTTGGTTAATTTAAATGATTTTTAAAAAAAAATTCATTGAAATTATTTAAATGGTTCTGATTTAATGAAGTAAAAACCAAATTTATGGAAATCAAATTATGTTCGAAATGAGCATAAAATGTTGGAACTAGAATTTGTTAAATGAAATAGTTTAAAATGAAATTTGAGATTTTAAAGTTAAAATCAAAATATGATTTGAATTCCAAAAATTAATTTGTTTTAAAAATGATTTGAACTTTCATTTGAACTTTGAATTATTGTTAATCAAAATTAATATAATTGGATATATAAATTTGGACTCGAGAATGTAATATGTTTTAAGATTTGAATCTAAATTTGAAGATTGAAGTTTAATTTGAATTCGGTGATTTAAATCGATATTATGGAATCGAACTCGAATTTATATAAATCAAAATGGTTGAAAATGAGGATTGAATTGAAATTAATTCAAATTGGAATTGAATTGAAATCGTAATTGAATTAATTTGGAATTGAAATCGCAAGTGATTTGAATTAAAATTGGAATCGAAGTTAATTCGACTTGAAATCGAAATTAAATCGATTTAAATGGAAATGGAAATGGAAATTGAAATTGATTTGAATTGAAAGATTTGGAATTGAATCAGTTTGACATTGAAACTATTTTCAAATAAAATATTTAAATATAAACTATTTAAAGCCTATCTTTTAAAATTATTCAAATTAATTTGGTTTTCCAAGCTATTTTACTATATAAACCATTTCAATATTCAAACTATTTATATTAAACTATTTTAACTATTTTAAAATTATTCAAGCTATTTTCTAAAAATTCAAACTAGTCAAATGGGAATTGTTTATATTTAAATCATGGATTTAAATATGAATTGGGTTAAAATGAAAACCTAAATTGAAATCGAAACAGTTTTGGAAGAAAAATCGAGATATTAAGGCGAAAATGAATTTTATTTGACATAGTATATATTTTGGGTAAATATGATGATTCGAAATGAATTTGATTTTGAAGTGAATATAATATTTTGATATCAAGTATGAATTGTTTTCAAAATATAAAAATATCACCGGTGTGTAAAATGACGTTTGGTTGTTAAAGAGACTGGAGCCTCTTATTGGCATGCTCTCTGTCAATATTGGAACCACTTTAACGACTGTGTACGGGGAGGAGACTCCAGAATGAAGGGGTTGGATTTAGCATCGTTTGTTGGATTAGAAGAAAGAGAATGACGATGGATAGACCGCGACACTTGTGCTGAAATGACTAAAATAGGATGGTTTGACAAGGCCAAGTGGGTTAGCTACCCCTAGTGGGCATGCGTTCTTCGATTTTCTTTGACTTTGTCCATGTTATTTCTCTTGTTGTTGGTTTCGATTGGTGCACCTTGATTTGGGATAACCTCCCTTTGACTCGATATGAGGTGGATGGACGTAGTGGGTAGTCGTGGCTACAATGCGTTACCACCAGCCCTACGAGCCGAACTGGTAGTATCCTATCTTGGACACTGCCTCACATGCCTTGTCATACTTTTATCCCTATACGAGATCCCTACAATTTTGGTTTAGTGTTGTCGTACCACGGCGCATCCCTATCCTCCGACGTTCTACTGGGGCATTATATGCAAACTGTATAGCAATGCTTAAAAATGCGTTAAGAGGGATTAGTGTAAAGCCTTAACGCTAATAAAAATATTTATTTTACTGATTAGACATTATATATGTAACATACTCTACTACATATAAATAATTTGACGGATTCTTAAGAGAAGCAAAATCCCTAACATCTCTTGAGTTATTGCATGCATGTTATACACTAGAAAGGAGATGTGAAATCCCGTAAACATCTCTGACTTGCACTCATGTTATGTGATATCGGTTTGACTCACATACGGATATTTTAGTCCCGACTCGAGTGTTTTGTCTTTTTGTTATGCTCAGGTCAGCCCTGAGTATTTCAGCGCATTGAAGGTCATTTTCTAGAGGACTAAGACGAAGATTTGGTATATTATTACTATTATTATTCCCTACATCATGGTTTTCTACTACATTGTTTTATTTGACCCTATAGTATATATAACTCTAATAAGGGTTGTAAATTTATAATCAAATGTGTATTATAAACAGCTTCACGAACTGTTTATTTGAGTATTATATTTTTTCATTCCATTGGGAGATTCTGTGTTTCTTTTCTTCTTCTTTCTTATTTTTCTGAATTAACCACATTGATTATCTATGTTCTGGATTGTTTAAGTTGGACATATGTGGATTATTGTCGATTTAAACCTTCCAAAATGTTGGTCATCACATATATTCTTTGGTTAAGAGACACCTTTTCAGAACATTGGGGTAGGTAAAAAGGTGGAGGAAAAAATTAAATTTTGAATTTGAAATTCTGGACATGTATGTCGACATATATTATAGGTGTATATCGACATATCTATTGAATTTTTCAAAATTGAATTATTTTTAACTATATGCTACTTTATTTGTATGCAACTACCTATAACTATATTATTATTATTTACATAAATAATATATAAAAATAGTTAAAAATAATTTTAAATATATTTTATATTATTATTATATTATTTTAGTATACAAAAATATAATAATATAAAAATATAATAACCACACATTATTCAACCAATATTACTATTAATGCATAGGATATTCCTAATAATCAAAAAATAAAAAATTCAAATGATATAAATCTCTTAATATGTTAAATGCGTAACTTTTACTGATCCTGTTTTACTAATCGCATCTTAATTCTATATTGTTGTGAAGCACATGTTGACTATTTTCGTATCTGATTCATTTTCACTTGATAATATGTCTGAGTCATCTAGTGTTGTAGTATAGGCTCTTCTCCATTTTCTAGACGAATCAGTGTTTGGTGTGGTTTTCAGTTTCTCGGGATGCGAACAGTCTCGTTTTAAGTGACCAGGTTCATCGCAGTTGTGACACCTGATGTCGTTTCCGTTTTCACTTCCGTTTCCAGTTTCTCAGAATGCTACAAATTTCTTCTTTATTGCTTTGCAATCTCTTCTTCCTCGCATTTGTGCCTCAATGACAATAAATTGCCAATTAACCCATCAATCATTAGTGTGCAAATATCATTAGCCTCTTCAATTGGATGAATTTTTTTGTCTCATTCCAGAGTAAGGGAATTGAGAATTTTTCTAACATGATCCTTTTCTCGGTTTTTCTTTTTAAAAAGTAATTAAATTAAATACAAAAAAATAGTATAATTAGAATACTAATAAATAAGACTGATTATAGCGTAAGAAATCATATTAGTATAACTATATTTTTCTAGTTCATTTTATATTATAAAAATACAAATATAAAATGCATTAATTTAATTCTTAATCCATTTCCACTTTTTTCCTCAAGAAATTTTATACAATGCAATATCTTAAAATCTACTATACATGTTAGATATGAACTCATTTTAAATAGCTGAAACTGGTTTGTTAGCATGGAAATCTTAGTTTGTTTGACTTTACTTGTGCCTTCATGTGTTACTTGCAAAGTTCTCCAAATTTCAAATGCAGACATGCATATAGATATTCTATTAAATTCATTTCTATCTATTGAACAAAATAGTATATTCATGGCTTTAGATACTTTGTGCAACTGCCTTTTTTTCAGAAGTTCATTGTGCAAAATTTGTCTCGGGTTCAATATAATTTTTTGTGTGAAATTCCAAATATCTAATCCAATTGATTGTAAATATATTTTCATTCGATGGACCAGTATGTATAGTTACTACCATTAAAAAGTTGTAGTCTAGCAGTAGATTGTCCTTCGACAAGTGAATTACTAACAAGTGTATTAACAGTGTTACTAACAGTGTTATTACCAGTGTTGGTAGCCATTTAAACTTTTCAAAAATCAGATTAATAAAACTTTGAAAACTAACACTCTGATACCAAATGTAAGACTGTGAAATAGGGATCTTGAGGCTAAATTAACACTAGAAGAAAGGTGAATAGTATTTTCTAACTTATACGAATCTTTTTGAAAACTTTTGATATTATACTTAGAATAATGAAATTAACAATCACAGAAACAATCACAGAGTCAAAACATAGATAAACAGTAAATACTATAAGATTAAAAGGAAAGAACACACCAAGATTTTATCCTGGTTCAAAGTTACCCTACAACTAGTACCTTACAATTCCTTGTACGAATTTATTTTCCACTAGGAAATGCAAATACAATCTCTATTTCAAGGTTGTGAGACACACCTCCAAAATCTCGACTCCTGGGTAGCTTCACTTTCGGGCTAAATGTACAGTCGCTAAATTTATGGGCTACTATGCATACCCAATTGATTCACGGGATACAATCACACCCAATTGATTTCAAGGATACAATCATACCTACAAGTACATAAGTTTGATTTTATAGAGATTTACAAACTCAAAAATCTTGATTACAAATGATCCTACATTCCTTGAATGGCACTTGGATCTTGATCGGAGTGAGAGAGATGTTAGAAATCAAAGGGAAAATGATAGAGAATCAAACTAATAGCAATGGAGTTTGATTCTGGTTGAAATTCGGTAGAGGATGGTTATAATTTGTTTTAGAAAATGTGAGAGAAGAAGGAGGAGAGAAGAACAATGAAAATTGATTGAAAAAATCGTTAAGAAGACAGCCATTTATAGAGGAATAATGGTCATGTCCATTCATGAACAGTTACGACAAATAAACAGTTCTTTCAGAATTTGATTTTTGAAACTCATGGCTAGTACGTCGATATATAGGGTTAAAGTATGTCAACATACCATTTGTAATTTTAAAAAACATATTAGAATATTATTTTAAAATGTATTATTTTGTGAAATAATTTTATAATTTGTAAATATGTTCAAGATAATGTATATATACATTATAATCATAATAAAACTTACGTAAAACTATATGATAAGAATTTTGAAAAATAAACTAATATAAATAAAAATTTAATAAAAACAATAATTTGGTAAAATTTTAAAAGCTCAAATTATAAGCATAAGAAATTGAAAAATATTTGAAAGTTGTTTTGAAAAGAATATTTAAAACTTATTTAAAAATAGGGAGAGAGAGAGATGAGAGAGAGAGAGAGATCAAGTGCTATCAGAATTATAACAAACATTCTAGACTCTAGAACTTATCTAGAACATCTTGGAATCTTGAGCTCTCGATTGCTCATGGGTCTTCATTCTTGAGTCTTCATATCAACTTCTTTAACTCTTCAATCTTTACTTGATATTGTATAGTCTTCTTATATCACCACATGTTTAATATCATAAATTATATACCCTGTATATATACCTTGGTAAAACATTGGTACTTATATTTTATACGATTCCTTAAAGTTGTTTTCATCAAAACCAAATCCTTAGGTACCAACAATAGTTTGTGTACATTATATGTTTGTTTACCATTGTCCAACTCCGTTTATGTTTTGGGAGTGAACCAGATTGGACGGTATCTTCCCCGACAGCCTGATCGTGAGTTCGTGCCTTAGATCCACGAAACTGTTGTTGTTTATGGTATTTGGTGTGAATCATAGTATTGGTAATTGGTTGCCCTTGTGTCTCATAGGCCAGTAGTCAGTTATCATAGGGGCGCTTGGGCCGACATTTTTAAGACCATGGTAGATTATTGTCATGATTCGAGAGGGAGAGGTAATGGTAACCGATGACTACAGGAGTCGTGTCATATGGACCCTTGGAGCAAGCATATGTGCTATCATTCTCCTGTCTAGTTCCGGTGTATGTGGGTGTATGTGTGTAGTAGATAGACATATATTATGTATAAATGAGATTATACCTAAGACTTTGTCCAGAGTATGGTCAACACAGTATCCTTCTTTGGCAGACGACCTACTTATTATTAATTTGTTGTTGCTATCTCTTAGAACCGTTCGGTTGAGAGTTTTACCTCTCTAAGGATTGTGGGTCGAGATATATGATTTATATGTTGCGGTATTGTTTTGAGCAAGATTAAATCTTTCTTATTGTTTTATTGTTCTGATAATGGTATTTTGTAATATGAGATTGGGAGATATTTTAGGCATTGCTTCGTCATTGGCTGACTTCACTTGAGGATATCTCAATATTGGTTATTTCCAAATTTGATTATGATTTCAAGATATGGATGATTCACCCTTCAATTTTGTTTTTATGTGAATTCTGATTTGATGTGTTTTATATGGGCGATGACGCTTTCCTGTTTGAGTTTGCTGTGAATATTGTTTGAGATAATATGAAACTGTAATTACGAAATTTCTTATATTATTAGTTTATGTTATATTACATCCATGATTGTAGATATAGTCTGACATGTTTATTATTTTATATGATACTCCGGTCTATCCAAGACATTTTAGGTACATGGATGACTTAACCAGCTTGTTTTAGTGGGCTTGGAGGAGACATATTTTTGGATAATTATATGATATTTAGATGACATTGGTTCATTGTATATTTTGATACTGAGATGTATATTAATTATTTATTATAATAGATTGAGATAGTCGACATTTGTGATGAGTTATACCCTTATTGTATTACTGCATTATATATTATATGTGATTGCTACGATTGACTCTGTGTACTCTATAATTCAATGTATATTATGTATTGTTCTGTCCATGAGGCACACGTGTTTATTACTTTGTACCGATACTGTGTACATCTAGATGTATTATTTATTGGATGTTTTAATACATACCATTGTTAGTTCGAGGGAATATTCATGTGTGTACCCTATATAGCCTCATTCGTCGTATTATCTGTTGGTGTAATACTCTTGGATAGTATGGATACAGAGGTGAGGGTGTTCCACCACCCCTGCTTTGAAACTAAGTTTGTAGGTTGCATGTCTCAATGGTACAATGAATTCAATGCACTAGTTGGTCGCCCTAAGTCGGATACCAAAACCATAATAAATTCTTTAAACCGAATATCAATGAATATATATAATATCTCATGCATCTCCCAGTAGCCCTAAGTCAGACAAACCAGAACTAATATAAATATAGACATAACTCACATAAATTATATTAGGTGTATATATACAACTAGTCCAACTATATATAACTAATAAACATATATTGTGCACATTTTCATACATAAATGAAATACACAATCAAAGTAACAAATATATCATCTTAATATCAATAACAATTCACACTAACAATCATATAAACGATTCGACAAAATTGCATCATACTTAAGTAAACAACTTAATAATTACATCTTCTTCATACTATTTTATAGAAGTCATACACTTATTGTATAAAATAATGCACATGCATTTTAATCATACTATAACTTATTTTCACTTAATTCTTCTATTCAAATTGAGTTTAGCTATCAATAAGCCTCAAAATATTATATAGCACATGTACATATGTAACAACCCATATTTTTAATGGTGGGATATTAAAATAATTGATTTAAATATTGAATCGTTAACTAAATGAAGGCTCAAAAATATGACTTTTCACCAATGGCATAATCAGGACTCAAGACCACTTCCTTTAAGTTTGGATTGATTGTGAATTAAAATGAGTATGAACATTGCTATATTTGGAGACCGGACGATCCGATGGCCGAAACGATCTCAAATGCGTAAAATTAGCATATCGAGGCAGTGCTTTAAATAGCGATGAGACTTATACCATTGGATCTGGAAAAATGTGGTAATGTATGTAGATGAGTTTTATTGTTATCGGATGCCTCATGTGACCGTACATACTTGAAATGTACGACCATTTACTTGAGGAAAAAAATAAATGGAATAAAATGTTATTATAAATATCACTCAAATCCCCTTTCCCTCTCCAATCTCATTTTCTGTTTTACCATTCTATCAAAAATCCATCGCCGCTCTTTCATTTCACTTTAAAAATCAAAATCGACCAATCTGCATAATGATAAATTGCGAAATCAGATCCGATGAGCTCGTATCGATGAGGGTTCAAGATGGTAGTGCTGATCTAGCAAGCGATGGTAATCGATGAACATTGATGTTCTTGCTATGGATCCAGGGTTTAATCTAGTCAAAGATTGGAGCGACGATAAGTGGATTGAAGATCACCATTGCAATTATCTCGACGACGCGCACCTTTCTACTGAGTTTCATCGAGGCCAATCAAGTGGATTAAAATTTATCCATAGCCATGTTGAGTTCGTGGCTTTAGGTCATGATAGAGGGCTAAGCTTCTCCTTTTTGATTCCAGAGTGGAGAATTTCATAGAGTGATTCGTTGACGAAGACGGATCTTCATTTCATCGACTATTGTCCGAGAAACCGAAGAGAGAAGGAAGCGAGATTGGGTGTACATGTATCGGCCATGCTAAGGAAATAGATTAGAGAAGAAGGATTAGCATTAATCAAGGTGATTAGTGCTTTAATCAATGAATTCATTATTTAATTATTCCGAATCGTATTTAATTCATATCTTTTGCATACGAGATCCGTTTTGGGTGCTTTTTTTTGCATTGCGCTCGTAATGGAGAGGCCTATGTTTCGTCAATGGTTTAGACAACTTTTTCATGAGGTAAGTGATGTTGTCCCTTACCATACTATGATTGTTAGTATAGTATTATCTTGACATTTTGGAATGGTTTTTAGTTTTAAAATGTGATTTTATTATACTTAAACACCTACTAGATTTTTATCAAAGAAAATAAACATATTAAAATGATTTTATATCGAATATCACATTTTTCCCATCGACGTGCCAATTTTAGAGAATATTAGATTTGGATTATTTTTGGTATGATGTTCCTATTGGTTGATATGGATGCATTATACATGTTGTATGTAGGCTATTTTAGATGTATGTATGGTTGTTGGTCATATATTGGCTTGTTTATTTTTTTTCGTTGAAAACACCAATTTAATGGCCATCTAATGTTAGGGAAATATCTTGTGCATTAAGGTTTCACGAAAATCCAACGAACGATATAAGTTATTGATGTGGTTAGGATACATACTGACTAATTTGATGGTAGAAGACAAGGCTTTGACCTTTAAGATAGATGCCAGATGTTTCCATATGGTTTGTATTTATCCATTTTTGGTTAAGTACATGACCAAAGTGCTTGGTATTGAACATTGTAGAGTGGTTAATGTTCATCATTATTAATGATCTGGGATTTGACTGATTTTTGGCATGGACGTTGAGGAGATTTCATGATGTGCGATGTCATGGTTTGTTCATGCGGTCGACTTAGAGACTTGATGTTATTGCTCTACGGCGAGTGATTTCGCTGGTGAGGCGATGATGTGACGCTTTGACACGATAGTTTGGTACTTCGGATAGTGGCTCGATGGTATATGGAGTTAGGTTCCGAGGTTGATAGTTTCAGGACTATATAGATCGTTTTAAAGGTTTGGCTCCTTCGCGTCATGGGTGGATGATGATGTAACAGCGTGATAAAAGCCTTGTATCTATGGTTTGTGACGCATGGTGGGAGTACTGAAGATAAAAGCTCCATATCTTTGGTTTGTTACTCATGTAGGGAGAAGGTACCCAAGAGGCTCATGTTAGAAGAAGTGGAGCGAAGGAACGTGGTGGGTTCCTTGATCGTGGAAATTTGATTGGGCAAATGGGGATTGGATTATTGTTGTAATGACCTGTAATTTTTGATAATTAAATTTGTTAATTTAATAAGATTTTGGTAATTTAATATTGAAAGAAATAAAATCTGGTAATTTAATAATGAAGCAATAGCTAAAATGAATGGTAACAATGTTAATTAAAGCTAATTATTAATAGTTTGAGCGAAATTCTAATAAGTGGATAATTTAAATGTTATACTTGGTTATAAAATTGAATATAAGGAATAAGTGTAAATATTTTAATATAGTGAAATAGATAGTTAGTAGTAATTGAATAAAATCAGTATTATATAAGTAATTGTAACATTTGTTTGTGAATAATGAATTCATAAGTGTAATTAATAGTTATGGTAACGATTGTTATAAGTTACATGTTGATGTAGTCTATTTTAAATCGGAAAATCAATTAGAATTAAATGAACTTTAATGTTACATTAATAGGATTAAGACAATACCTAGACTGTGAATGTAACAAAATGAATAAGAAATGCTAATTTTATTCATAAAGAAATAATTGATGTAATAAAAGAATGGAACCAAGATAAAATGATTAATTGGATCAAAATCTTAATTCATGTATGCATTAATTTATAATGAAATATAAAAGGTAATTGACAATTTAAAATGTTGACTTGTTGATAAAATAATGTGTAATGAATGGAAATGGAATAAATTAGTGTTATGAAACAAATGGTAGCATTTGTTGTAAGTAATAAACTTATAAAATAAAAAGTTAATGGTAACAATTATTACGTGTTACCTATTTATTTAGTCTATTAAATAAAATTGGAAATGAAATTTTGCAATTAAATGAGATTAAATTTTATGTAAATTGAAATTAAGATGAAATAGGAATACTAATGCACTAAGAGATAAACCATGATAATTATGCCATAAGATGAAATTGATTGAATAATAAAACAGAAAGCAAATTACATTGAATTATTGGAAATTAAATTATAATCTCTGAATATATTGAAATTGAAATTAAAACTTTGTAATTGGTGAAATATCCAACATTAATTAGATATAGAAATTTGTTTTAGAGGATTATAAATTATAAGTGACTTAAGGTGATAGAAATTGAGAATTATAAAATTTGAATTGAAAATATGATTTAATTAATTTAATATCAATTTATTTAATTAATGTGAAAATAGCCATTTTGGCAACTATCTCGGATTTCAATGAAACCAGTTTCATCGGATCCGTAACAGTGAATTATTATAGGATTTCAAGTTTCGTAACGATCGGACTTGTCCTTTGAACTTACGGACTCGAAACACCTAGAAACCAATTCCAAATTAATTGAAATCAATTTGAAATAAACTAATTTTAACATAACTTCTTCATACGATGGAATTAGGACTTGAAACCCGTTTCATTGAGTTTATAACTATCAATAAAATCTACTTTAATATATGGGATGACCCATTTTCGTTCCGGAGGCAAAATGGGCTTTTCGGGTCGTTTATCATTCAATCAATCTAGTTCATTCTTTCTGTTTCAGCTTTTCCTATAAATAGTTCATTATAAACCCTAGCTACTCCTTATATTCATTTGTCTGTACGTACAATTCCTTCTCAACTCCTCATTTCAATGGTAGACAAACCAACTCCCAATTCAATTTCAAATCAGATTTCAATCGAAAATTCAAACTCCTCAAATTATATCATATTATACATCGATTTGAAGCTCTCGACGAGCGCAAGTCAAACCCATTATTCGTTTCTAGATCTAGGTTTTCAATGTGGCCGGAATTATCCAGTTTACTCTTGGCCGTTCGTTGGGATGCGATCGACTTCGACCGATCGTCGAACAAATGGTATGGAAGGGTAGAGATCGTCGAGGGGATGACAACCATGTGTTTCATAGGGGATGTTAATGGTCAGATCATGGGGTTTAATTCAATTAGGGCAAGCTTTTTTCAGTGGCGGCTATGTTTTTTTGGTGAATTGTCGATGGGAGATCGCGTGAGGAGTGGGGGCGCTTCGCCTAGAGGAGGCGACTCGGCCTGGTAGGCCGCGGCTGGCCAACGCGTGGCGTTCGGCGATCGTTCATGGTGAGTTCAATCGATCATCGTAGGCTAGGGTTCGAAAATCTTGGTGCATGTGTTGAGCGTAGTCTCATGAAGGAGGTGACGTGTATGGTGAGCCATTTTGTTTTTGTTTTACTTTTTATTTTATTTTTATTCAATTTCAATCGTTCAACTCTTATAACTTTTGCATTCTGATTCAGATTTGGACGCGATTTGATCCGCTGGGATCATATCAAAATTTTGGATATTTTGACGCTGGTTTGGATGAATTCTGAGATCATTTGAATTTGGGCCCTAAATTGGAAATTCAAGTTAAATTCAAAGGTGAGCGTTTAACCCACTCACAACTTCTAAAATTTCTTATGTTTGTTAAATTTAATTTATGATGTGATTAGGAATTTATTTATGACTGTTTGGTATATTTTAAATCATCATCTCAGTTAATTTGAATTTATTTGAATTAAATCGTTATTTAATTTGTTATTGAATATAAATTACCAGTTAAATACCTGTCAATGATTATCAGTTCTATATTGATATTTATTGATTGATTTGGATGATGATTGTGAAGGATTTTGATTTTTGATATTGTATGAACGGATGCTGTATTTTACATCGTTATAAACTGCAGTCCACTATGGGTTGAACTGATACATACCCAAATGATCTATATATTAAGGAAAAATCGTTACGGGTTGAAATGATAGAATCGAGCGATTTTATGGGTTTTATTTAATTTGGGATTGCGGTTTGAAATAATATACCGTAAAATTTTAAATTATGGATTGAAATGATAAATAACCATGTCACTTGACCTGAGGGTAGAAAATTATATACGGACACCGGATTGGTTAAATTTAACGATTTTAAACTTCTTAAATTTTGAATTAATTAAATGATATCTTGAAATAAAATTTGGCGTATATAAATGGAGATATTATTGGACAATCAAGTTTTGTGTTGAAATGTGAATTGGTTTAAAAGGAATTGCTTTAAGAAATTAAATTGGAAGTTTAAAGTTAAACTTTTAAGTATAAATGAAATTCTGTCAAAATTAAGTTATTGAAGATGTTTGAAAATAACCATGAAATATTTTGAAATTAGAGTAATCCGAATTGATATTTTGAACACGGATTGAAACGATATGAAATTCAATAGTTTATTGAAACGTTAAATTGAAAGGTTTGGAATTTGGTTTGTTGACTTGGAAACTGAAAATGGTCCAAATGTGTTAAAACGAAATGAATAGTTTAATTCGATATTAATTTCGAATTCATGTTTTAATATAAACTGTTTTAAAAGTATATTATTTCAAAATTTCTATTTATTAAGATTTTGAAAATATTAAACTATTTTAACCTGTATTAATTTTATTAAATCATTTAAACCTATTTTAAATGATTTAATTTATTTAAACTAGTTAACCTATTTTAACTTATTTTAAATTAAATCAATCTATTTTAAAGCTATTTAATCTATTTTAATTATATTTAATCTATATTAACTATTTATAACTATTTAAGACTATTTTCTTCTAAATTCCAAACTAAGTAAAATGGATGGGTTATATTCAAATTCTCGATTTTAAAGTGAGTATGGTTAATGATGTTATAACCTAAACTGGGATTTAAATGTTAACTAATGGGATATGATGATTTTGAAGTAAGGATTAAACATATTTTGGAAATATGATTTTGGAAGAAGTTATGATTTTTGGAAACGATATGATTTTGAAAGTGAATATGATTCGAAGGTGAATATAATTTCGAAAGTGACGGCTTTGAGAATATGATGTTTTGATACAAATTGCGAATTGACTTTTGAAATATAAAAGAACCATCCGGTGTGTAATAAGCGATTGGTTGTTAAAGAGACCGGGGTTGGATATTGTCATTCTCTCTGCCAATACCGAAACCACTTTGACAACTGTGTACGCGGTGGAGATTTCAAAATGAAGTAGGATGATGGCGACGATCCTATATGAGGTATATACGTGGAACCAACCCCCCTGAGTTGGCTTAAGTTGTCTAAAACAGGAGCAATTGACGGGCCAAGTGAGGATTCCTCCGATCGGGCATACTCCATCGATATTATATTTTGACTTTTGATTTATTTGGTGGCCACCTGCAATTTTTCTCGGGAGTGTGTTCCGAGGTGGGCGGTAGTAGCTGCTATGCGTTACCACTAGTCTAGAAGTGTAATTGGTATATCTACCCTGGCATTGCCTAGTTGTGCCGTGTCACCTACCTTACCGCGTCTTCTAAGAGTTTTTTTGTACCATACCTATGGAGTGCCCTCTGACGGCGTCCAGTACGGGAGGGATTATGGTACTGTATAGACTATAGAAATATATAAAATGTGTTAAAGGGAAAAATGTATCACCTTAAAGCTATTTTAATAGTTTACTTTACTTTAGACACTATTATAATATCATGTAGTACTATATAGTAGAAAGTTTAACGGATCCTTAGAAGATGTGAATCCCGAACATCTCTTAAGTTACTGCACTCACTTTAGACACTGGATAGGAGATGTCAAACCCCGTAAACATATTTGACACTGTCACACGCATATTTACAGTTGATTTTACTCACATAAGATCTTTTAGTCTGACTCGAGTGTTTTGTCTTTTCAATTCGCTTGGGTCAGCCTGAGCATTACAGGATTTAAAGACCTTATTTCTGGAGGACGAAGACAAAGACTAGTATTATTATTATTTATTCCATTATTCCACTACATTCATACCGTTCCATTGCATTGTTATTTATTTGGCCCTAATATATGTAACTCTGATTCTGTATTTTATTAGTATAATCAAATGTTTTGTAAACAGCTTCATAAACTGTTATTTGATTATTATATTTTATCATTCCACTGCAAGATTCTATTTTTTTTTCTTTCTCTGATTTTCTTATTTACCCCATAACAATCTGCCCATTTGTATGGTTTGAGTTGGCACGTATGTCTTCTTAAAACGTACAAAAAGGCGGGATGTTACAGTTGTGTATCTGCTAAGGGATTGTTGATGACTTGGAGTGTTTTCTATTGTACTCGAAGTAGACGTATTGTATAACAGGGACGCCCATAGAATGGCAGCGAGTGTATGTATACCTTGGACTTGTGGCTTTAGCTCTAGTGTCTAGTTTGGGCTATGAGACATGTATCGAGCTTTGGGTTGCGTGATACGAGAGTACAACTAAGAACCAGGATTTTCCATTAGTCCCAGTGGTATGGAGGCCATATGAGTTATCATATATATAAATCACATGGGTGGCAGTTAGTTTTGTTTAATAGATGCTATGTTTATTACAATTGCTTCACTAGCCACCTGTCACCCTAGGATGCGCACGAGGTAGGTATTGTAGATAGGGATACCTAAATACCTCGACAGTTTACTTAGTATGGAGTAGGTATTGTGGATAGAAATACCTAGGAACATCGACAGTTTATGAGTATGGAGTACCCCTTTATGATGTTGTAGAGTGGCATATTATCGATGTTATGCGTTGAGTCTTTGGTTGTAGGGACATGTCGGGTATGATTTTGTACCCTTTATTCCTTATAATATATCGACTTTTATAGTATTTTGAGATTGCTTGTTGCTCACATAAAACTGTTGTCTGACTCATGGTTTTATGCTTTGTTTCTTATTATCTCAGATATTCTTAAATGAGTAGGCTAGAGAGCAAGTATGGATGCATATGGAGTTCTGCAAATGGACAAGCAGGAGGTGACATTTACTCATACTTATAATTGAGTTTGTTATTGTATAACCATGAAACTGTGGAGCATTGGTAGTGTTTGAATTACTATTATTAGAGACATTTGATCAGTTTGGTTCATTTGTTTACACTCTATTACCGCGTTGTATAAATCTGTGGATCTTATAATCTAACGATTAGTTCACATTGTAATTATTATTTCGAATGTTCTATATTTGTGTTAACTATATATTTTATCTGATGCGATGTGAGATATACGACGTGTTATTTTATTATTTGATGCTTCTTTTCTCTTAATTCCCATTCTCGTCTCTTCTATTTCCTCTTCTTTACTTTTTTTTCATTCCTTTGACAACCGGTCTGCATCATAGGTGTAGGCGATCATTACAATATAAGTTTTATACATATTTATACACATATATCTCCATTCATTACTTAGAGTCTAAAGTAAATGTCACATTATTACAATATTCATGATTTTATAACCTTAGTCAAACTTTATTAAATAGTATGATGATTGTTTGTAATTTCTAACCTCTCCAATCACCTTTATAGAAAACCACTAGTTTGTTAATTATTGGTTTACACTATAATAAACCAATATCAAGGTTAGATAAATTTCAAAGCCATTTTAATACAAGTTTAACCTGCCTAAGTCAATATTTAGCCTTACAACTTATTTAAAGGTCATACTTCTAATTTCCTATTAATACTAAAATATATAATAAAATTCTATCACCAACATAACTACAAATTAGAGTTATAATTAATTTGTAACCATGTTATAAATTATTATCAACTTGACCTAATTATATTCAACACAGAAACACAATATTATCAATTATTCTGTATATCGGTAATAAAATATATAATAATATTTCTGTTACTAATATAACTACAAATTAGAGTTTAATTAATTTATAATTATGTTATAAATTGATATCAGCTACATCTAACTGTATTTAATACGAATAGAACACAAAGAGATCTTAATCAACATTTTGTATCTACTCAAACCAATCCAACCAAATGGGAAAATTACTACCTATATATATAATTTTACCTCTACAAGGTAATAATTTTCAATATATATATAATTATTGTGATTTATTTTGAAATATAACTTTAGAGTTATAATTCCGCTCACTTGACTAAAAATGTAACAACCCATAATTTTGTAAATATTTTTAATAAAATTTTATTTGAAAATTTTGATTTTTAAATCAAAGTGAATTTTTAGAATTTTCCAATGTAAGTTTAGAATATGTTTGTAATTTATTTTTCAATACAATAAAATAAAAAAATTGAAAATTTTATATTTTGGTCAACTTTGGTCAAACTTTGAGTTTCAGTTGAAATTTTTAATTTTCAAATTTTAATTTCAAATCTTTTTCTTTGAAGCAGAATATGATTATGATATTTGTTTTGCTTTTCATTTCATCAAATTCTGTTTTATACTTTGTAAAATTGATAAAATTCAGCGTTTTACACGCAATTATTTTCTGTATTTTATTTTCTATTTTTCCTATGTTCATTTCTCTATTTATTTTCTATTTTATTTTGTTTAGACTTTTAATTTTATTCATCGGATTTTTAACTTGTTATTTGAGATTTTTGGGCTTGGAAATTTCAAGAGACTTCGTTTTCTCTTCTTTAACTTATGCCTTTTCCTTTTCCTAGCCTTTCACTTTCTTAGCCGTCCACTTAATTCCCTCTTAGGATCGATTTCACCCTAGAGGGGTGTGAATAGGGTGATACTATCAATTACAAAAATTACTGCGGAAGTTTGTATAAAATAATTTCAACACAGATATATCAGAATTATAATAGCACAGATAATAGCAGAATTATAAATGCAGAAATAGAACGACACAGAATTTACCCAGCTTCGGCAAAACCCTGCCTACGTGCTACCCCCAAGGTTTCTACTAGAAATTAAGCAGTCAGACGCTTACACACGTAAACTTGCGACACTCTCTATCGACTAGCCTTAACTCTACGCTCAAATCACTACCACAACTCAGCCACTGAGTTGCGAATTCTCAAACTACGCCACATAGTTTGTCCCCTAGTCATACGACTAGAAATTACATGGAAGTTTAAATGGGGAATACAAATTTAAAAACTAAATAAAACTAGAAAACCTAGTTTAAATTAAAAGCTCAAAGTGACAATTTTAAAGCCAGTCTAATAAAAAGAATCCCCTTTCTTTTATTCTCTTTTATAATTCTTTGGCCCGTTATCTCTATTGTTGTGAAAAAATATAGCCGCTTCCTTTATGCTCGTTCGTTCCTCTCTGAGCGATTAGGGATTCTGGTTAATTTGAAGTTTCCGATTAAATTTATAGCCAATGCTTCAATTTCTTTCTTTGATTGATTCTATGGCAGCTTCAACCAAGTCGAGTTAGAATGTTGCGTTAATTGGTAAGTTCGTTCCTTATTTGATTTATACTTTACTCGACTATGATTCGAGTTCCTGATTACGATATGCTTGAACTCGACCTTTTTGCCGATGACGTATAGGGTTTATATAGGGTTCGAACCCCTTGATTTTCGTTCGTATATTTTATACGAATTTGTCAATTGATTTTTTTCGGCTGTACGATTTTGCTTGGACGTTGATGATGATTTCTGACTTTGTCAATTTTGTATAATTTGGTACTTGTTTAACTTGATACTCACGGCTTTGAATTTGAATTGTTTGATTTTTTCCTTGACTTATTCATTCATGATTACCACGGCTTGATGATTTCTGAGTTGGTTCGAACTTGTTGCCTTGGTCATCATGGCACTGACTTTGGTTTGAAATCTGCAAACTTGATTTTGTGAATTTCTGGTTTCACTATTTTGATTTTTAACTTGTTCGTTCTTTTTTCTTTGGTTATAACGTAGTTGATATCGACCATTTAGCTTGACGTGGTTGTTGACATTGCCTAACTTCGGTCATTTTCTCACTTGTATATAATGACTTTCATACTGCTGTGTCTTCACTGGACATATTCATGCACATACTTATTTTGTTCTCTGGTCTAGATGAACCTGTTAGTCGAGTTAGCATTGCATATATATGTGTGTTCATATTTGTAGCATACTCGCCCTGATGCTTGGATTTTTGTCCCACTGCATCTTCACGGTTTTGATTTAATCCTCTGTGTCTTCGGCACTATCACTGCTAGTATGACTTCGACAGTGTTTCTCTGACTTGGTTTATGATGACTCTGATCATTTGAATTTATTTGTTGCCAGTTGCCATTTTACTGACATGTGTTCGTGTTGTTGTAGCCACGAGCTACAGTATTCACTGCACCCATATCATCCTTGTATATGCATGTTGCATTCATGTGTGACCTGTTTGCAATGTTGTTTCATTTGTGATGTTTATTTTCTGGTTGCCTCCTAGTTTTGCTGCATATATATTCTTGTCCACTTATGTATATATACATGTCTTCACTTGTTCCACATGAGTTCGTTTGCACTGCTCTGTCACATGATCATTTGGTTGAGACATTGTTGTTTCACTGTTTCGTTTACCTGTGCATTGTTTTGAGTTCGAGCCAGTTCATGTATATAGTTTGCTTCACCATTGACTATTGCATTGTGATCCTTTGAGTCAGTTTGCAGTTTGGATTCACTTGTGTACAATGTTTGAGTGCGGCTTTGTTCCATTGTAGTCTGCACTGCAACCACATTGAAGTCTTGTGTATGGACTAGTAGCATATCTAGCTCGGTTGTCTCGACCACACGTATTTTGCTGTCTGATTAGCATGAGCTAGTTGACCCTACTTGGAGCTTTTGTTGTATGCTCATGTCTTGTGTCAATTTATGGTGCACCACTGTTGCATTGACTTTGTACATATTGTGCTTGTATTTTTGGACTGCACCTGTGTTGAATCCAGCTTTAAAGCTTGGGTTTGACCTGGTGCTAAAATCGTGACTGTATATTTATTTCACTTGAGTTGAACCCGACTTTTAATTTGGGTTTGACCTTGTGCTCACCTGTCCTTGTAATTTTATCAAGTGCATATATCGGTGTCACGGCCTTGTGGCATGTACAGTGATACACTGTGCATGTCACAAGCTGTTTGTGTATGATGAATTCAAATTTAAATGATGAAGAACAACCCAAATAACTGAGGCAAACAATATTTTCAAAATACTTTTTATTTTATACTGCAAAAATATTTTATTTTCAATTTTACTGTGTCAGTGTATATTTTTTCAGAATGCTCGGATACTGGATTCAATCTGGAATAAAGTTATAGATAAATTACGAGTGAATGAGCGATATGTAGTGAGGTGTATTTGTAAATGATAGATTGTGATATAATTGAATTTTTATTGTAATCAAAGTTGTATATGTATAGTGAGAACTTGAATTTGTACTATTCAAAGTTGTAATAAATATTTGTTTGAATATATTCAAATATCTGTTTGAATTCAAATTTAGTGTTATTTATTTTTTTCAGCAAATATATATTTAATTATGTGAAAAATATAATAGTACATTAACAAATACATTTAAATGAATATATATATGTGTGTTTATTATCATCAAACAAAAATCATATAATCGTATATTCAACAATCTCCCCCTTTTGATGATAACAAACATATATTTAAGACTCTGAATTTATTAAATATATTTGATCATTCAATTTTCTCCCCCTATTTGAATGCTTCCACTCTACACAAAGCTCCCCATTCATATATGCATACAATTAAAAATATGCAAATGAGCCTAAACGCAAATAGAAAATATTTGACCTTTATTTGCTTTTATTTGATAAAATCTTAACTTTTCTCTCCCCCTTTTGTTATCAGCAAAAGAGTAATAGTGTTAGAAAAATAGAGATAAAGTGATACATATTAATACAACATTAAAACTCAATTGAATATAAATATTAAATTTCAATAAAAAATCAAACAAAAATCATAAATACTCTGTTAGGTGCATATTCCACTTTTAGAATGATGGGAAAAATGTCATCATATAAAACCATACAGTTGTGTCTATTTGTGGTAAATTTATATCAGGAATTTGAATATCTACCAACCATGCATAACTGTTAGGACTTTTAAATGAGATTAGTAGTATTCCAAATTTATTTTTAAAAAATGAATTCAAGTATCTTCTAACCATGCATAACCGTGAGGACTTTTAAATGGGATTAGAATCAACTTGTTTATTTAATAAATCAATTTTGATATGCGTTCTATACATGCATAACCGTGAGAACTTTTAAATGAGCATGGAAGCACATAATCAAATATTCCAAGTAACTCACTCATGCATAACCGTGAGTAATTTTAAATGAGAGTGAATACTTTGGATTTTATTTTATTTTTTTATTTTTTTTTTAAAAATAACAAATGAAAAACGAATGATTCCTGTTTAAAGTACCACATATCGACAAACTATATTGAATTTTGATGAGTGATGGTCGTTAGAAATATGATAAAAATAGAGATGGTCATGGAATTTTTACCAATAAATTTTTTTATAACTCTTGTTCAAATTTCTAAACAAATTTAATAAATATACTGTCTCAAGTTATAATATATGATTAATATTAACACTCGTCACTTTTTCAGTCACTATTTATCTTTTCGATAATCATTTGGGAGTCGGATTAGTCAATGTAATCATTTAAAATCATATTCAAAAATAATTATAAAACCAAATTTTTCAAAATGACTAATCTAAAACAATGTCAAAAATGATTTTCTAGAAGGGTTTTTAAAAAAATGCCTGCAATTTGAAAATTATTTAAAGTGAAATATATGCAGATATTTTCTTTGAAAAACCGATGCAATTACTAAATGTATCAACATAGATCACGTTCCACTAGTAATTTTTCTATCAACTAGATTACCAGTGTAATCTGCATCTGGATTTCTCTTTCACTCGACAAATATCATTAGTTGAATATTATAGACCAGACCATGAAGTGTGCAACAAAATATCTCAAAATCATTTTTAATAACTTTTTAAATGAAAGTCTCTTGAATTTGAATTGAAGCCGTGTAACAGAAACCGTGAATATAGAGTTAGCCAAATGTATTATCATCAATCAAATCTATATGAAGTATTTCAAGGATTGTACTGTTCTAGGCATAAAAGAATAATTGGCCAACAATTTTGAAAAAGTCAGAATCATTATCATTATTCATTTCTTTATAACATAACTAGCTGATTTAAATTCAAATTATGGTGCAGATTATCACATTTAATAAATAGAATATACCATTACATGTTTTGCCTTTACGATAATTTTTCGTTCTTGCCCATTGTGATTTTTTCACCTTTATACTAGGCTAAGGAACTTTGATTTGTCACCTATTATGTTCTTGGAACAGCCAGAATCCAAGATAACACTGATGTTATTCCTTACCCTGCAACCACACCTACACATTAAAAGATTTTTGTGACATATTTATTTTTATAGATCCATGGTTGTTAGTGGCAATTGATTTTGAAAAATAATTTTGTGGAGACCCATAACTATTTATATATGTTCCTTTTGGCACCCAAATTTGTTTAACTTTGAGAGATTTTATATTTGTGCCTTTTGGAACCCAAATTGGAATGGTTTTTACGTGTTTGGGTCTATACCAACAATTATTTTTCTCGTGTCCAAATTTTATACAAATTGTGCACATTGAATTGACTTGATTAAATTCACTCCTAACAAGTTTAGTTTGATTATATCCAAGTCCTTGTCTAACTGTATTGACAGTTTGTTTCCCTAATAGCATTTTCAACGATCTTTCACTTTTTGAAATTTATTTAAAGTCGTTGACATTTGTTGGACTTATGTTTTGAGAGATTCATCTTTGTTCAATAATTGTGTGCACTTTTTAATAGAGTTCTCTCTCCTAGTATTTTCACTTTCCTTTAAAATCAGAATTTCATTTTCAAGCAATTTAATTTTAATTTCTGATTTTTTAATTTCTTCTTCAAATGTTGGACACATATCACACTTAGGAACTTGTTTTAATAGTTTTTAACTAATTGTTCCAGCTGTTCATTTACTTCTATCAAACTATCTCTTTGTGATTCAATATTAGCATATTTCTCCCTAAGTCGTTCAAAACAGTTGTAACGACCCGGATTTTTCAGCGTTGAATCTGGAATATTTAAATGGTTTTAAATATAGAAATTGAATTATAAATTGGTTATGAATATGGAAAATTTGGATTTATCCATTCAGAATGTAGATACAGCAATTTGTTGAATAAAATAATTATTCAATTCAATAATTGAAGATTGAGTAAAATATTTAATCTAGAGTTTCGAACCTCTTAAAAATAATTTGAAGGCTTGTAAGATTTATACTGATAGTACTGAAGATAGTAAAAGTGTTAAAATTGAATTTAACAGTGATTTGTTAAGTTTTCAAATTATATCGTTTAAATTGATATTTAAAAATAGCCTTCCGAGGCACGGTCTCGGAATTTGACGAAACCAGTTCCATTGGATCCGTAATAGTTAGATATTATCGGATTTCAATTTTTGTAGCATTTGGGGTTATCGTTTGTCCGTATGGGTGAGAAATGTGTTGAAATTAAAATAGATAATTTAATATTTAAACTCGATTCAAAAAGCTATCTTCTACATACGATCGAAATAGGACCCGAAACCTTTTCCATTGCGTTCGGAATAGGGATATAACATTATAAATGCTTGATGGCACGCCTTGATAGGAGTTCGAGATTTTTAGCTACGTAAATCGAGACGTTTGAAAATTTAAATAAAAAGAAAATTATTATAAAAACAAATCAAAGCAGTTCCTTTCTTCATAATCTAGCCCAAGTTTTCAAGCAAGCTACCCCCTCTTTCATTCAATAAACTCGTATTACCTTTCTCCCTCAATTCTAAAATGAAATCGTTCGTTTACAAAAAAAGAACTCAGAGGAAAACCCGTGTCTTACTCTTTTCAATTCCTGTTTGATTCGAATCCAAATTATAATAGTAGGGGGAGGGGGAAATGAGTGAAATCGAATTTCACTCCAGATCGACTCGGTGAAGCCGATTCACAATCGAGGGTTGCGATAAAGATCTGGGTTCGATCGCATCATGATTTCCTTGCTCGAAGGGTGGCGAAAAAGGATCGAGATATCTAGATCACGATTCATGAGCAGCCAGCTAATTTTTGAAGGCATTGAAGGCATGACGGTTGACTTGGTGGTGCTCGATCGATTTTTGAGATCGTGAGTTGGTTTGTCATCTCGAAGTCGTATTTGAGTGTAAGGTGTGTGCTTCGAGGGGACGTTTGGAGAGGCTGATGGGTTGACAATGGATGAAGTTCGCTACTGATGTTGGAGAAGAATGATGCAGCAGTTAGGCGAATGAGGCACGTAGACGAAGAGGTGGATGTTCGAGCGTGTTTGAGGAGATGGGTTCGGGCCTGTAAGGTATCAGTTTTGTTTAATATAATTTAAATAAATGTATATAGATTAGAAATAAACAATATAATTAATGTTCATGCATATTACAGGGAGACAGGAATTATATTTGGATGAGATTTTAATTTGCAGAAGGATTTTTAACAGTTCTATCTTTTAAAAATTCAGTATATATATACTTATATCTATTTTTGTTTACTAGTTTATTTATAAAAAATTATTAAGATGATTAATTTATTAGTTAACCCATTTAATTATTTTTAGATTGATAAAAAGGAAAATTAGTTTAAAATTTTAGATTTATTTGGTTAAATTAAATCATTTGTAAAAATTTAAACTATTAAACAGTGGTTAATCGTTAATCGAATATTGATAAATTGTACAAATATTTACACAAGGTCCAAAAATTGGAAGAATGGTTGAGATGGAAATGGATTGCTAAACAAAAATCAAAGGTGAGTTAATCTCACTCTTCTGGATTGCCATTTATTAAATGGTTAAATTTACATAATTGGTTGAATGATTGAATTGATTAGATGTGCTATATTATATATATAGTAGTATATATAGTATATATTGGAGTGATTGATTTTCCCGCATTATATAGCGGATGAGACCCTATGCGCCACATAATAGCGGATGATATTATATTTAAAACCCATATACCGTGATATTCCACCTCGAAGTGGAATTGGTATTTTGTTGTGCTAACATCTGTGGATGCAGGGAAACGGGTTGGAGGGATCCAACTGGATTCCTCAAAATTTTATACATTGTTCTAATAATTATGTATCATGATTATTTGATATTCTGTGGTGAATTTTATTGATAATTGGAATATTGGATGCTATGGTTGAAATTAATATATTTCGGTATACTGAGTTATCAAAATCTATAGAATTGGATTTTTGAAAAGGGAAAATAAAAGAGAAAATCTTTAAGTAAGCTAATTATAGAAGTTTGAATAAATTGAAGGATAAATTGGAAAGAATTAAAGTGATTTTTTTAAATAAATAAAATTCCGAAGATGGGAAAGGGGATTTTGAATAAACAGAGGAGTAACGAATTTAAAACTTAAGTGAGATTATCTAAAGGAATAAAGAATTTATTTTAAAATCCAAGAGTTAAATTTATTTAAAAGAATAAAGAAGGAATTTAGAAAAAAAGGGTATGAAAATTGGTATTTTCAGTTAAAAAGGGCTTTAAATCATAATGAAGAAATAAAATATAAAATTAATGGATTTTGAAATAAATTGAGTAAGTAAAGAAATTTATTTCAAAATGGAGTAAACTGGAAATCAATTTGGAAATTGATTTAAGTGTTTGAAATAGGAAATTTAAAGGAGAATGTGACTATGAAATTTATAAACTGGGTTTATAAAAGTGAAGTAATATATCAGTGGATATTTGAAGAATAAATTCATTATGGGAATTTATTAAAGAAATGGAAAATTTTGTAAACAGTGATTTATTTTTAAAGGATGTGAAGAGAAATATATTTCCCTAGATAGCCAAGTGCATTTTCAAAGTAAATTTTTAAATATAAGTTAAAGGCTCTAATGTTGTTTTAAAAAGTATGTTTAGAAAATTTATTATTTCTAAATGTTTAAATTCTAAAGTAAGTATTTTCTTTTAATTTATTTATAGCAGTAATTATTTAAAGTTGGCTTGGTATTTTATTTTAAAAGTTAGAAATTCAGTTTTATATTGTACAAAGTAGTTTTATTTTAAATATTCTTAAATTATATATTTTGAATAAATATTAAAGTAATTTTTAATTTAAATGTTTTAAAGAATAGTTTATAATAAAGTGTTTTAAATTATTTTAAAAATCTAATGTTTTGTGCTTGGTCTTTTCGGCGGAAATAAATATTTGGAAAATTATTTCATGAGAAAAGTGTGCTTTGTAAACTGTTTTCAAAAGGGTTGAAAATGGAAATATATCTTGCGAAGATATTTTGGGGTTAATAAATAATTTAGGAGAAATTATTTATGTTTGATGGTTGTTGTGAATGTTAATTGATAGTTAAATAACCGACTATCAATATTGGCCAATGTGCTGATCGTTTCGAAGAGACCGGGATCGGGTTTGCTATATTACAGCATGATATAATCAATTTGAGTGTGGATTTCTCACGCTGGTATTCCAGACTGACTCGGGTGTTATTTCACTATAATGCTCGGGTCATACCAAGTCTTATAAGATACAGGAAGGGATGCTGTGGAGCTCAGGAGACGAGCTGGATTGTGACGACCGCCCATGACTCCCGCACCAAATCAAGGAAATAATGCGCTAAAAGGTGTGCCAGGCAGCCATGGACGATAGTCAGGGTAAAACAAAACAGAAGAATCTCTATCGCATAACTCACAGCGCATGGATAAAATACAATAGAGAAATATAATATAGTGAAGCTCCATAGAACAGAACATCATCATATAAGCATCACAGTTGTTTCATACAATCATCTACTCGAATCCATACATGAAAGCCTCACTACAAATCACTCAACCAAATACAGCAGCGGATACCCAGTACATATAGTAAGAAAACTAATATGCAAAGCCTCCTGCTCGTCTTCGTCATCTTTAGCGTAGAACTCCTAGCACAGCACCTGTCACCTGCTACCTAGTCTGCCCATCCCAAACATGGATGAACAGCCCAAGGTAATAAGAGGAGACATAAAACCTTGAGTCAGACAAAGTCTTAGTGAGCAGTAAATTAACTATCAAACATACCAAAAAGCATAAGGGATAAAAGGAATAGGAACCAAACCATCCCACTCCACCTCTTTCTACAGTGATAGCCCCCAGACACACACTAAGGAGAAGTAAGCATAACATAGCAGATAAGTAAGGTAAAGCAATAATCACTCGAGTCAAGGACGATGTTTTCCAAATACAAACCCCCAAGGCCTAAACCAAGATCAGATAAGCACCCAGAAAACACCGCTCTTGAAGCCGAATGATGATACAACCACACATCCAAACATCCATGACTCTGGCTATCACTGTTATCATTGCCTTGATTTCACCGTTAGTTGAATGACCGCCTGTCAAGGGCTAATGGTAACCCCGGTTTAGCCATGACTCCGCACGTCATCGTGACCCGTGCCTAAGCCGAACGCATCAGCCCAGAGTACTAGCACGTCATCATGACCCGTGCCTGGAACGTCATCGTGACCCGTTCCAACGTACCCTTGCTTTGAGTATGCTAGAACCTTCAACAACGATGAGATCTTAGCCTCCTAGTCATCCTCCTCGACGACTACTTCCATACTAGCTCAAGCGCCTCTCAAGCTAACCATTATCCACCCCAACCCGGACCGCATCACCGAGTTATAACTTTGCACGTCGTCATGACCCGTGCTTGGAACGTCTTCGTGACCCGTCCCATCACAACATATGTCTTGCCTCATCACATCATAGCAAAGTCTCTCAACTTGGAACGTCATCATGACCCGTCCCATCTCAACACAAGCCTTGCCTCATCATATCATCGCAAAGTCCCAACTCAACCATGCTTTGCCTTCTCGCATCATGGCAAGATCCCACATCCTCGAATCCATCCATATGAGCTTCCACATCCGCTTCATATGCCATTGGCAGCTTTCACCATTCAAGAGCCTTTCCACTTAGCTTTTGAATCATCTTCAACCATCTTGTTCCAAATCAACTACAAGCTAACTTGGAGCAATCAAATCTAACATACATTCAAACATTCAACCATTCAAACAAGATCTATTAAGCAATATCAATTATAATGGCAATTTCGTAATTAAGTGAGCAAAAGTCCAACATACGTGAAATCATGGTTTTTAGCATAGATCTATCAAATCTAAAACATGGGTTTTGTCTCTAATACTTGATAAATAACTTTCATAGATAAACATCTTCAAATATGATGGATCTACATGCAGACTTAAGGAAAATGCGAGAAAACGCTAACTTTAACACATAAACATATCACCAATCCACTACACTCCTTTGGGTCCGTGTGAGAGATAACTACCACTCACCAAATCACCAAAACAACCTAAAATGAATCAACTACAGATCTGGACAGCAAGGACTTGGACTTGATCCGGAGAAATTTCACTTGAAACGGTGAAATCTAGCCTCTTCGGATGAAAATCTTCAACTTTGGCTCTTGATCTTTGATCTTGATCTTCGATCTTGGATGGATGTTAGAATTAGATTGGAATGGGGAAAAGAAGATGAAGAAATGTTGTAGTCGAGTCTTCAAAATGGCAGCACTTCGTCGCTTCAAAAACCGGTGCCAAAAAGTGAGCCAAACCCCTCTATTTATAGGCTGGAAACCCCTTAGGTCGTCGCCCCTTAGGTCGTCCCCGACCTAACTATGAGTCGTTGCCGACTCATCAGCCCCTACGACCTACGACCTAACCAACACAACATACAACCAAGGCCGACTTACGACTTAACCCAGACGCGACCTAAAACACAGGCCGACCTAACGACTCAACGTACTGCCGACCCAACTGTCACACGACTCAACACACTGCCGCATTTCCTAAGTCCTAGGTCGCCTGACGACTTAACTAGCATGCCGACCTACGACCTAAGACCCTGCCGACTCAACTCCTTGCCGACCTAACACAAGCCATTCACACGACTCAACAACTTCACGAGACAACACCCTGCCGACCTATGTCCCCAACGACCTAACAAACACACAATACAAAAGCCTCCGACCTAACTTAGGTCGTTGCCGACCTATCATGCTACGACCTAACAACATAGCCGACTCACGACTCAACCTATTTCCTTTAGGTCGCGCTAGCGACCTAACGACTCATCTACCAACGACTCAAGCATGCCTCTCTAAACCCTAAGTCGGCTACTTTCCTGGGTCGGTCCATCTCTAAGTCGCCTAACCTTTAGGTCGCTACCCCCTCTTAGGTCGCTCTCCACTAGGTCGGTCACTTTCTTAGGTCGTTCCTCTATCCTAGGTCGCTCAACCGACCTAACTCTCAACACATTAACATCCTAACCCGTTAGCTCCTTAGGTCGCTCACCCCTACCTACGACCTATCCTATGAGTCGGCCCTCTATGAGTCGGCCACGACTCATCACTTGACCCCTATTTCGCCCCTCTTCTTAAGTCGGCAACTACTATGCCGTTCTATCCCTTAACTCGGTCCATCCCCTTAAGTCGTCTACGACTTATCTATGAGTCGGTCACGACTCATCACTTGCACTCGGGTCAACTCCTAAACGACTCAAGCTAGAGGCCACACAAACAACACTATCGACCTGCAAATTCTACGTCTTATCGACACGTAAAATACGGGTCGTTACATTCTCTCCCCCTTAGGAATTTCGCCCCCGAAATTCCAAGCAAACAACAGCAATCAAAATTATTCCGCATGCCTACCATCCATAGCAATCAACAAACCATGCATCCAATTCTAGCCTAGCATGCAGAATTCTAAGACTCAGAACAAGCTACAAATTCATGAGATGTCACGACACTTTAGGGCCATACCTCGAAGAGTCCGGGATGAGCTGCCTTCATCCTCTCTTCCTCCTCCCATGTACAGTCGTTAACATCATCACTCCATTGTACCTTGAGCAACGTAATCGTCTTCCTCCTAAGCTGTTTCGTATCGGTTTCAACAATACGAAGCGGCTTACGAGGTCTCGAAACAACAGGATCAACCTCCAAGTCTTCACAGCTATCAGCAAAAACCACCGTAGTTGGGTCGTGCACATACTTCCGTAGATAGGATACATGAAAAACATTGTGCACACCCACCATCTTCTCCGGTAACTCCAATCTATAAGCGAGTTTTCCAATTCGCTTGATAATCGGGAATGGTCCAACAAATCTCGGAGTTAACTTTCCTTTGTTCCCGAATCTAATAACATTCTTCAATGGAGAAATCTTCACAAAAACCCTATCACCCACGTCGAATTCCAAATCCTTTCGACGATTATCTGCATAACTTTTCTGACGATCTTGGGCTGCCTTCATTCGTTGCCGAATGATCTCTATACAATCTGAAGTCTGTCGAATCATCTCTGGCCCAAGTATCAGCTTTTCTCCGGTTTCCAACCAACATGTCGGAGAGTTACACGGTCTTCCATATAATGCCTCATATGGTGCCATACCGATACTCGACTGATAACTGTTATTATAAGCAAACTCCACCAAATGAAGGTGATCTTCCCATGATCCTCCGAAGTCCAAAACACATGCTCTAAGAAGATCTTCCAAAACTCGGTTGACTCTCTCAGTCTGACCATCTGTTTGAGGGTGATAAGCTGTACTCAAACACAACTCGGTTCCCAAAACTTCCTGGAAGCTCTTCCAAAATCTACTAGTGAACAATGGGTCTCGATCGCTCACTATACTCTTCGGAACACCATGGAAACGAACTATCCACTTAACATACAACTCAGCCAACTTCGATGCAGTCCTAGTCGATCGAACAGGAATGAATCTTGCACTCTTGGTCAAACGATCTACGATGACCCAAATCCCTTCATTTCCCGCTCTTGTCCTAGGTAGACCATCGATAAAATCCATCGACACCTGCTCCCACTTCCATGTAGGAACCTCTAATGGCTGAAGCAATCCACTGGGCTTCTTCTGCTCAGCTTTCACCAACTGGCAATTCATACACTTGGAAATAAAATTTCCAACATCCTTCTTCATACCTTCCCAGTAGTAGGTTCTCTTCATATCCCGATACATCTTATTTCCACCTGGATGAATTGTCAACTTCGAGTGATGACTCTCCCTCAGAACTTCATCTCTCAATCCATCTACATCGGGAACAACTAGTCGCCCTTGCTTTCGAAGCCAACCCTCTCGATCGACTTCAAATCCTTTATTCTTCTCTGGGTCCAATCCAGATTCCAAATCTCGGATAACCTTGACAAGCTTATCGTCTTGCTTTTGACCCTCGCCAATTCTTTCCACAAGAGTAGGCCTTATTGATAAGTTTGCCAACATCTCAGGTTCCAATTCGCATCTAGGCCTGAAATCAAATCCAGCCAAATACTCAAGACTCTTCCATTCCGAAAACATGGCTCCCAATCCTGCATGTCTTCGACTTAACGCATCAGCCACTGCGTTACCTTTCCCTGGAGTATAGGCTATACCAAAATCATACGATGCTAAGAACTCTAGCCACCTTTGCTGTCGAAGATTCAAATCCTTTTGGGAAAACAGATACTTCAACGACTTATGATCTGTAAACAGCTCGAATCTAACTCCCAATAGATAGTGTCTCCACATCTTCAAAGCAAACACAATCGCCGCTAACTCCAAATCATGAGTCGGATAATTCCTTTCATGCGGCTTTAGTTGTCGACTAGCATACGCAACAACTTTATCCTTCTGCATTAGCACCGCTCCTAGTCCAGTGCCACATGCATCGGTGTAAACCACCATCTCATCATTCCCACTCGGAATAGTCAAAACAGGAGCACTTGTCAGTCGTTCTTTCAGGATTACGAAAGCTTGCTCACACTTATCATCCCATCTGAACACTTGGTTCTTCTTCGTCAATCCTGTCAACGGTGCAGCTATCTTGGAAAAGTCTTTGATAAACCGACGATAATATCCTGCTAATCCAAGAAAACTTCTCACATCAGATGCATTCTTAGGTCTAACCCAATCCTGGATCGCTGCCACCTTAGCGGGATCAACCGCTATTCCATTTCCAGAGATAACATGGCCTAAGAACCTCACTTCACTCTTCCAGAAGTGACACTTCGAAAACTTAGCCTTCAGCTGATGTTTCCACAAAATTCCCAAAACAATCCTCAAGTGCGTCTTGTGCTCTTCCTCGGTTCTGGAGTAAACCAAAATATCATCCACGAACACAAGCACGAACTTATTCAACTGATCTCTGAACACTCTATTCATAAGATCCACAAAATATGCTGGCGCGTTAGTCAATCCAAACGGCATTACCAGCCACTCATAAAACCCGGATGGTGTCCTGAAAGCAGTCTTCGGCACACTATCCTTCGCCACTCTCAACTGGTGAAATCCCGTTGCCAAATCCATCTGAGAAAACACCTTAGCCTCGTGAAGCTGATCAAACAAGTCATCTATTCTCGGCAATGGATACTTGTTCTTCTTAGTCACCTTATTCAGCTCACGATAATCCACACACAACCTCAACGATCCATCCGCTTTGGTTGCGAACACAACTGGCGCACCCCATTCGGACACACTTCTCCGAATGAATCCTTTCTGCAAAAGGTCATCAACTTGCACCTTCAGCTCTTGCTGCTCCCTCGGTGCCATCCGCCTAAGAGGCATCACAACAGGTCTGGCTCCCTCAACTAGATCGATACGAAACTCGATCTCCCTATGCGGCGGCAACCCTTTGACTTCCTCAAAGACATTCTCAAACTCATTCACAATAGGCACCGATGACAGTCCATCCCGTGGAACAACTAGCGAATACATGAAGCTCATGAAGACGCCTTCTTCATGCTTACATCGTATCACAACCTTTCGCCCTTCCACATTCCCGACTGTCACCTCAAGCCTCTCACAATCAATCCTAGCCGCATACTTCCTAAGCCAGTCCATACCCAAAATAATTCCGAACCCCGCAAAGTTCAGAACAAAGCAATCACAAACAAACGAGCAATCATGACTCGACACAACTAGACCACGGCATATCATACACAAACATGACGAACCCCCCACTGGATTAGTCACAACCAATGGCCTATCAACAATATCCGGTTTCATACCTAACCGGCTTACCAAATCATCACAAACAAAAGAATGCGACGCTCCAGTATCAAACAACACTCTAACTGGAACACCACAAATAGAAAGAGTACCTTGAACCACCACACTCTTCCCCTTTTCTTCAGCAGTCGGAGCTTTTGAAGACGATGGAACAGCCCCCAAAGCATAGGCTTGCACAACCTGCCTATCTTTCCTCGGTTCTGGACAGTCCTTCTTAATGTGTCCCAGCTTATCACAGTTGTAACACTTCAACTGCACCTTCGGATTCTTGCAATCCCGAGAAAGATGACCCTTCTGACGGCAGTTATAACAAGTCACCTCGCCCTTTGGCTTCTTCTGACCATCCTTTCCCTTCTGTTGCTGCTGCTTCCTCTTCTTATTCCCACTCTGCTGTGGTTTAGATCCTTCCCTGGTTACAGCAACAACAGAACTTTCCCTAGGAAACAAACTCTCATGCCTCAGAGCTTTCTCCACCAGCTTCTCAAATGGATCGTCCAGATGATCCACTAACTGCCTTCCTAGATAAGCATCCAGACCAGTCACAAACTTTTCATTCTTCTGGTAGGGAGAATCAATATATGATCTGGCATACTTAGACAAAGCTTCGAACTCAGAAATATACTCCAGAACAGGCCTTCCGCCTTGTTTGAGCTCCACAAATCTCTTGAACAAAACAGACCTCTGAGCAGTAGAGATGAACTTGGCTTCAAATCTAACTTGGAACTGCTCCCAAGTAATATCCTCTTCTGGTGTATCTATGGTGATAGAATTCCACCAATCAGCAGCTCTTCCCTGAAGCTGTCTCGATGCAAGCTTTCTCTTAGTTGCATCCTCAATCCCTAAGTCACCAAAGATCCTTTTGCAAGCATCAATCCATCTCTGCACCTCAATAGTCGACTCCGTCCCCAAGAAAGCTTTTCCTCCAAGAGAAGTATAATCCTTGCAAAGCTTAGCAAAATCCACCGGTCTTGGAGCTTGAACTTGAACTCCCACATCCACTGATGATCCTGAAGCTGGTATCCTTCTCATGATCGAAGTCATCATCGCTTCGAACATAGTTCCATAATCAACAGCTCCTTCATCAGCACGGCTTTCCCTTGCAGCTGGTCTCCCTCTTCGACTCATCCTTAATATCTGTAATAAGAATGATTAGAACACCTTAAGAAACAACTGCATAAGGAGTTCAAATCCTTCTAGGCTACTATATTATATATAGTAATCATCCATCAAAATACAATTACGTCTCTCATACGTAGTTACGTCAGCGAGCGTTGGCTGAAATCGATTCACCAAAGCTCTGATACCAAATGTGACGACCGCCCATGACTCCCGCACCAAATCAAGGAAATAATGCGCTAAAAGGTGTGCCAGGCAGCCATGGACGATAGTCAGGGTAAAACAAAACAGAAGAATCTCTATCGCATAACTCACAGCGCATGGATAAAATACAATAGAGAAATATAATATAGTGAAGCTCCATAGAACAGAACATCATCATATAAGCATCACAGTTGTTTCATACAATCATCTACTCGAATCCATACATGAAAGCCTCACTACAAATCACTCAACCAAATACAGCAGCGGATACCCAGTACATATAGTAAGAAAACTAATATGCAAAGCCTCCTGCTCGTCTTCGTCATCTTTAGCGTAGAACTCCTAGCACAGCACCTGTCACCTGCTACCTAGTCTGCCCATCCCAAACATGGATGAACAGCCCAAGGTAATAAGAGGAGACATAAAACCTTGAGTCAGACAAAGTCTTAGTGAGCAGTAAATTAACTATCAAACATACCAAAAAGCATAAGGGATAAAAGGAATAGGAACCAAACCATCCCACTCCACCTCTTTCTACAGTGATAGCCCCCAGACACACACTAAGGAGAAGTAAGCATAACATAGCAGATAAGTAAGGTAAAGCAATAATCACTCGAGTCAAGGACGATGTTTTCCAAATACAAACCCCCAAGGCCTAAACCAAGATCAGATAAGCACCCAGAAAACACCGCTCTTGAAGCCGAATGATGATACAACCACACATCCAAACATCCATGACTCTGGCTATCACTGTTATCATTGCCTTGATTTCACCGTTAGTTGAATGACCGCCTGTCAAGGGCTAATGGTAACCCCGGTTTAGCCATGACTCCGCACGTCATCGTGACCCGTGCCTAAGCCGAACGCATCAGCCCAGAGTACTAGCACGTCATCATGACCCGTGCCTGGAACGTCATCGTGACCCGTTCCAACGTACCCTTGCTTTGAGTATGCTAGAACCTTCAACAACGATGAGATCTTAGCCTCCTAGTCATCCTCCTCGACGACTACTTCCATACTAGCTCAAGCGCCTCTCAAGCTAACCATTATCCACCCCAACCCGGACCGCATCACCGAGTTATAACTTTGCACGTCGTCATGACCCGTGCTTGGAACGTCTTCGTGACCCGTCCCATCACAACATATGTCTTGCCTCATCACATCATAGCAAAGTCTCTCAACTTGGAACGTCATCATGACCCGTCCCATCTCAACACAAGCCTTGCCTCATCATATCATCGCAAAGTCCCAACTCAACCATGCTTTGCCTTCTCGCATCATGGCAAGATCCCACATCCTCGAATCCATCCATATGAGCTTCCACATCCGCTTCATATGCCATTGGCAGCTTTCACCATTCAAGAGCCTTTCCACTTAGCTTTTGAATCATCTTCAACCATCTTGTTCCAAATCAACTACAAGCTAACTTGGAGCAATCAAATCTAACATACATTCAAACATTCAACCATTCAAACAAGATCTATTAAGCAATATCAATTATAATGGCAATTTCGTAATTAAGTGAGCAAAAGTCCAACATACGTGAAATCATGGTTTTTAGCATAGATCTATCAAATCTAAAACATGGGTTTTGTCTCTAATACTTGATAAATAACTTTCATAGATAAACATCTTCAAATATGATGGATCTACATGCAGACTTAAGGAAAATGCGAGAAAACGCTAACTTTAACACATAAACATATCACCAATCCACTACACTCCTTTGGGTCCGTGTGAGAGATAACTACCACTCACCAAATCACCAAAACAACCTAAAATGAATCAACTACAGATCTGGACAGCAAGGACTTGGACTTGATCCGGAGAAATTTCACTTGAAACGGTGAAATCTAGCCTCTTCGGATGAAAATCTTCAACTTTGGCTCTTGATCTTTGATCTTGATCTTCGATCTTGGATGGATGTTAGAATTAGATTGGAATGGGGAAAAGAAGATGAAGAAATGTTGTAGTCGAGTCTTCAAAATGGCAGCACTTCGTCGCTTCAAAAACCGGTGCCAAAAAGTGAGCCAAACCCCTCTATTTATAGGCTGGAAACCCCTTAGGTCGTCGCCCCTTAGGTCGTCCCCGACCTAACTATGAGTCGTTGCCGACTCATCAGCCCCTACGACCTACGACCTAACCAACACAACATACAACCAAGGCCGACTTACGACTTAACCCAGACGCGACCTAAAACACAGGCCGACCTAACGACTCAACGTACTGCCGACCCAACTGTCACACGACTCAACACACTGCCGCATTTCCTAAGTCCTAGGTCGCCTGACGACTTAACTAGCATGCCGACCTACGACCTAAGACCCTGCCGACTCAACTCCTTGCCGACCTAACACAAGCCATTCACACGACTCAACAACTTCACGAGACAACACCCTGCCGACCTATGTCCCCAACGACCTAACAAACACACAATACAAAAGCCTCCGACCTAACTTAGGTCGTTGCCGACCTATCATGCTACGACCTAACAACATAGCCGACTCACGACTCAACCTATTTCCTTTAGGTCGCGCTAGCGACCTAACGACTCATCTACCAACGACTCAAGCATGCCTCTCTAAACCCTAAGTCGGCTACTTTCCTGGGTCGGTCCATCTCTAAGTCGCCTAACCTTTAGGTCGCTACCCCCTCTTAGGTCGCTCTCCACTAGGTCGGTCACTTTCTTAGGTCGTTCCTCTATCCTAGGTCGCTCAACCGACCTAACTCTCAACACATTAACATCCTAACCCGTTAGCTCCTTAGGTCGCTCACCCCTACCTACGACCTATCCTATGAGTCGGCCCTCTATGAGTCGGCCACGACTCATCACTTGACCCCTATTTCGCCCCTCTTCTTAAGTCGGCAACTACTATGCCGTTCTATCCCTTAACTCGGTCCATCCCCTTAAGTCGTCTACGACTTATCTATGAGTCGGTCACGACTCATCACTTGCACTCGGGTCAACTCCTAAACGACTCAAGCTAGAGGCCACACAAACAACACTATCGACCTGCAAATTCTACGTCTTATCGACACGTAAAATACGGGTCGTTACATGGATGGCAATACGTACTTCCATACTTGATTATTATTCCGCTGTGTATTCAGTTTAGAGGACAAGTTTATATAACTGCCCAGTTGTATGTTATTGATGTTGTTGAACTCTGATGCTGTACTCTGATGATGTAATGTATAAATAGATATATTTGTTTTTGTGTAAAGATTATTTATTATATATTATATTTTATTCCACTACGATGGTTAGATTCTGATGTTTTTTCTATTTTCTTCTTCTACCTTTTCTTCTTTAACCCTCATGGTTTGATTTTCAGGCGTTGAAAAATCGGATCGTGACATTGTGGTATCGGAGCTGAAAGGTTAAGCGAGAGTCTTGGCTCTGGTGGGGATTACTCATTAAATAGAGTATGTAGTACTCTAGAATGAGTATGAGCGTATTAATAGATACGAGCGCGTATTTGTTAGTGAATATAGATTATTTTAATATTGTGTTGATTTGAATTATTATTTAAATCTTGAAATAGGTTAAAAATGGAATTTGGATTCAAAATTAAATGGTTTAAAGATATAAGTTGATTTGATTTAAAGGATTAAATCAACATTTAAAATTTAACTCGAATTTATATAATTCGGGATGGTTTAAATTTGAAATTTGAATTGAATTAGTTCAAATTGGATTTGATTTGAATCAATTGGAATTGAGTCAATTTAAATGGAAGTGAAAATTCAAATTGAGTTGATTGGATATGGAGGTTGGGAATTGAACAGTTTGACTCTAGACAATTTTTAAAATAAATTGTTTTAGTACAAATCTATTTTTCCAAGTTATTTGTTATATATACAACCTTTCTTATTAAACCCAAAACTATCTTATACTTATTTTATAACTACTTTTGGAATTATTTAACTATTTTGAAACTGTTTTATAAACTAATTACTGTTTTTCAACCGTTTTATAACTAATTACTATTTTAAACTATTTTGTAATTATCCAACTATTTTATAACTATTTGACTATTTTCCAACTATTTTATCGTTATTTAACTATTTTACAGCTATTTTACAAACTAACTATTATTTTTCAACTACTTATCTATTTTAAAAAAAATTCAAGCTATTTTCTAAATTTAAGCCGGTCAGAGTGCAAACTGTCTATGATTAAATTACCTAATTGAGATAAGGATTAAAGTGATATTCCAAATGGGATTGAAGCAATTGTAAATAAGTGGATGAAAATTAAAGTGAATGTGAATAGATAGGGAATTTTTTTGGCTAATAAATCAATGAGGATAGATACGTGGATGTACGTATATTATTCTATTCGCATAGTGGTTTGATCTGGATTCGAGCATAGAATTTCGAGATAGTTTATCGATCCGAGTTGGGATTTTTCACTCAATTTTCGACGGCAAACTTGGATATGGATTGTTGATTGATTTTGGATATTCTCTATCATAGCTAGGCTATGTAAGGAGAATGACGGTTTTTGATCAAGAAACCGGATCTGTATCCGCACTAGAAAGTCGGGTGGACGATACTAGTTCGGAAGTGAAATTGTGTGATCGAGTGATCGATCAGATTGGTATAGCGTATGGATGATATGTGTACATCGTATGGATTTGAATGAAATTAATATTGGAAATTTGTGGATAAGAAATGTGAAATTGTTTTTGAAATGAAAGGTATATTTTGTGAAACATATGATGAAGTAAAGTGGAAATTGGATATGTCTATGGTAAAAGTTTACTTTATGAAGTAAGTAAAATGGTAAGTGACTTTATAGAGTAATCAAATTTGGATATTTGATTTCGAATAAACAAAGTTATATATCATTGTTATATAAGATAAATCTCCCCTTGTTGAATCTATTGCCGGAAGGAAAGGATTTTGAAAGTGTTTGAAGTATAAAAGGAGTTTTATACAAGTTTGAAACGATCCAAAGTATTTTAAAATATATATATATATATATATATATATATATATATATATATATGTATATATGTATGTATAAAGGATCTTATGAGGATTTTGGAAAATGGTTTTGGGAACCTTTGGATTTGGAAAGGCTTTTGATTTTTGGGTAAAATCAATATTGGAATTTGGAAAGCCTAGTTTGAGAATTATCGATTTTGGGATAATCAATTTTGAGAAAGGAGATTTATATGAGATTCATACTAGGCGTACGATCTGGAAGATACTATATGTGTATAGTATAAAGCGTTTTGACAATGGCTCTGGGGGAAAAGGCGCTCCCTTGAAATGAACTTCTCAGGAGTGCCACAGGATGGTACTGCCTTGAACCTAAAGGGGGGTTCTAAAGTTGATCCTGTGAGGAGTCCGGACAAAACTAGTTCCTGAGGATTATGTGTAGTATGTAGCGAAAGTCGAGGGCGCTGAGGCCTACAGAGGCATTTGGGTTATGCTGTGACGACAGTGTAACTCGATGTCACTGCGATCTACTGCAGACCATAGCAAAAGCCGTGTGTGCCGCTGAGAGCCAACAGTCTAAGTTTGATTTTATATCAGTAGATTGTGACCTATGGTAACATAGCGAAAGTCGTGTGTGTTGCTGAGAGCCAATAGTCTGCGTTTGATTTTACATCGGTAGACTGCGACCTATGTGGGAGTGGAGAAGTTTCATTTTTGATAGCGAAAATCGAGGGTGCTGATGCTTACAGTTACGTGGACTTTTGCTGCGATGGCAACGTAACCCTGGAATGTAACTGCGATCTGTTGTGGGTTCCATGGTGTAATCGAGGGGTGCGGAGTGCCTACAGTTACATGGACTTTTTCTGCGATGGCAACATAACCCAGGATGTAACTGCGACCATGGATGGGGGTGATGATTTCCAGAGCATTCTCACCAAAGATATTTCCTCTGTTTTCAAAAAAAAAATGTTTTCGATATTTTCAATAAAATTATTTTCCAAGTATTTTCAATGGATGTTGAAAATAGGTCTGCTAAGTACTTATAGATTTTCAGTCCTACGCCTGATCAACGTATGACCGAATTTCTATGAGAACAAAGATGGACTGGTTGAGACATCGAGTTATAAGAAGTATTTTTATAAAAAGCTATTTTAATAGTATTATGTGAATTTAAAATTATTTCTAAAATTTTAAAATAAAAGAGAAAGCAGCTATTCGAGAAGAGTTTATAAACACCTGACACGATAAATTGACACAGTATTGTTTTTAAAGTGGGTGAATGAAGTAATTTTACCCAAAATATATTTTAATATAAAAGAAATATTTTCTTCAATTGTTATATAACTTGGATGTTTGGATGATAATATTTTAAACAAATAAAGATTGGAATGACTTGTATGATCAAATGGGAATTTTTATGGGCATAAATTATACAAATGAATTATAGTTAAAATTTGATTTAAGTCAAAATTTGAAAATTTAAAACCCCAGAGATTTGGAAGTGTTTTTCGAAGTGTTTTGAAGATAAATAATAGCATTATTATTTTGGAAGTATTGCTGAAAGGAAATTGTTTCAAATAAATTTTAGGAAGGGATATAGCATTGAGCTCACTTCAGTCGCTGGAAAATAACTTCGGTGATGACTACAGCATCATCGATGTTCATTTTCGAGTTTCTAAGTGACGGATTGCTGCCAAATTGATTTGTTCAGAAGAACTAGTTTGTTTTTGAAATTTCAAACGAAATTTGTCGGGGATAAAAACCAGGATTGTTTTAAAAATTTAAGAAGTGTGATTTTGAGATATTGATGATTCCAAAATGATTTGAAACAAAAGCCGGGTGTTTAAAAAAATCCTGAATCCTTATTTGAATTGAAAATCCTGATGAGATAGGTTATAAACTTATAAATTGAGATGATTTTTAAATAAGAAAGGAAAATATGAGCTTTGAACGTTGGAATTAAAATTTAAAGTGAAAACGTTAAATAAATTTAATTTAGAAAAATTAAATTGTGGAAACTTTAATGGATGATTGGAAGAAATAATTAGTAAATCTTGAAAGTGATTGGAATGGGAAAATAAAAATTAAATTTGAATTAAGAAATAAAATTAATAGAATAAAATTAACTTAAGCAAAGTTAATAATAATGAATTGGATTTGAAGTAAGTTGAAAGGAATTGAAATGAAATAAAAGTGAATTGTGTGGGATGGTATTAAATGAAATTAAGTCACTGCTTAACAAAATTCAAAAGAATGGTATGATGCTAGATTTAACTGAAGTTAAGTTAAATAAAATTGAATTGAAATAAATTCAGTTGAGTTATAGATAATATTGAATGGAACAAAATTCTTACTTAAAAAAATAAATGTAAACTAAGTAAGTATTGAATTGGAATAAATAAGCTTCGGAAGCTTATAAGAATTGAAAAACATTGAAATAAAAATATAATCCCTAGTTAAAAGTAAAGTGAAAACATGATTGACTGTAAATGGGATAGAATTTAAAATATAAAATGAGTTGGAATCAATTGGATGTGGATAAAAACTAAAATGGATATTCTATTAAGTGAATATCGTCGAATTGCATAGAATAAATTAGTCGTTCGACTTAAACGGAAGTAAATAAAAAATTCTATGGATTGGTAGAAGTAAATAAAATTGATTTTTGAATCAATTAAAATGAATATAAGTTCGTTTGGTTTAAAAATAAATTGTATGCAAGCAAGTGAGTGGTAAATCACTTAAATTGAATAGTATGGGTTGAGAGTTGATTGAAAGCAATTGAAATAAGTGTCGAAATTTTACATATGTGCTTATGAAAGTATATAACATGCATTGTTATAGAATCCATGCTTTAGCTATTTAAATATAAGTGAAATGCTATAAACTTCTTATATATAGTGCTTATATGCTTAAATTGAGTAAGTACAGGTACCAGGAAGCCGTTTGGCTGGATTTGGACGCGCTAATTGCTAAAATAATAATCCGCTTGCTTTAAAATGCTAAATAAAGGTACGCCTGCGCAAAAAAAATAGGAAATATGAATTGTTTTTGTTTTTCCGACCGTGTGGGTCGATGTATATATATTTATATCTCTTGTCAAATTGCAAAGGCTCCTCCGTACAAAGGAGACTCTGCCAAAAAATTTCGAAAATTTTGGGAGTTAGAAAATTTTTGAAAATTTTTTGTTAGCGACAAAACGATTTCAAATTGGAATTGAATAAGGAATTTTGGAAATGGAAATTGAAACTAATTGTTTAGTTGAAACTTTCGAAAGGAAATGCACAAAATGATTTTAAATGTTGTAATTGGACATTATTGCTAAATATGATATACAGATGTGTTAAGGCAAAAGATAAATGGATGTTTTTTATTTCAGAAGATAATTTGAATTGCCTGACCAAAAAGGTATGTGTTTAAATTTATGTATGAAATTTGATTGGGTTTTTGATCTAGCCACTTAGCCTTTTCTTTTCTTTTGGGAATTTGGGAGCCCGTAGAGGCATTTTATAGTTGTATCGAGCTAGCCGCGCAAAGGAGACGCTGGCGAAATTTTTCAAAAATTTAAGGAGTTAGAAATTTTTTGAGAAATTTTGAAATTTTAAAACTTGGTTTTGAATTATAATTTGAATGGTTGAATAAGTAAAATTGTTTGGGAACTATGGAAAAGTTTGGAAAGTTAGTAAGATGGATAGTGTGTCTTTAATAAAGATTGTTTGGTTGTTGTTAAAAACTGTCTGGTTTTGGGAAAATAGTAAACGGGTATTGTATTGGACCATTCTTCCTAACTAGTAATTTCGGGGACGAAATTCTTTTAAGGGGGGAGGAATGTAACGACCCGGATTTTTCAGCGTTGTATCTGGAATATTTAAATGGTTTTAAATATAGAAATTGAATTATAAATTTATTTTGAATATGGAAAACTTGGATTTATCCATTTAGAATGTAGATACAGCAATTTGTTGAATAAAATAATTATTCAATTCAATAATTGAAGATTGAGTAAATTATTTAATCTAGAGTTTCGAGCCTGTTAAAAATAATTTGAAGGCTTGTAAGATTTATACTGATAGTACTGAAGATAGTAAAAGTATTAAAACTGAATTTAACAGTAATTTGTTTAAGTTTTGAAATTATATTGTTTAAATTGATATTTAAAAATAGCCTTTCGAGGCACGGTCTCGGAATTCAACGAAACCAGTTCCATTGGATCCGTAATAGTTAGTTATTATTGGATTTCAATTTTCGTAGCGTTTGGGGTTACCGTTTGTCCGTATGGTTGAGAAACGTGTTGAAATTAAAATCGATAATTTAATATTTAAACTCGATTCAAAAAGCTATCTTCTCCATACGATCGAATTAGGACCCGAAACCATTTCCATTGCATTCGGAATAGGGATATAACATTATAAACGCTTGATGGCACGCCTCGATAGGAGTTCGAGATTTTTAGCTACGTAAACCGAGATGTTTGGAAATTTAAATAAAAAGAAAATTATTATAAAAACAAATCAAAGCAGTTCCTTTCTTCATAAGCTAGTCCAAGTTTTCACGCAAGCTATCCCCTCTTTCATTCAATCAACTCGTATTACCTTTCTCCCTCAATTCTAAAATGAAATCGTTCGTTTATAAATAAAAAAAGAACTCAGAGGAAAACCCGTATCTTCCTCTTTTCAATCCCTGTTCGATTCAAATTCAAATTATAATAGTTGGGGAGGGGGAAATGAACGAAATCGAATTTCACTCCAGATCGACTCGGTGAAGCCGATTCACAATCGAGGGTTGTGACAAAGGATCTAGGCTCGGTCGCATCATGATTTCCTTGCTCGAAGGGTAGCGAAGAAAGGATCGAGATTTCTAGATCACGGTTCATGAGCAGCCAACTAATTTTTACAGGCTTTGAAGGCATGACGGTTGACTTAGTGGCGCGCGATCGATTTTTGAGATCGTGAGTTAGTTTGTCATCTCGAAGTCATATCTGAGTGTAAGGGGTGTGCTTCGAGGGGACGTTTGGAGAGGCTGATGGGTTGATAATGGATGAAGTTCGGCTACTGATGTTGGAGAAGAATGATGCAGCTGTTAGGCGAGTGAGGCACGTCGACGAAGAGGTGGATGTTCGAGCGTGTTTGAGGAGATGGGTTTAGGCCTGTAAGGTATCAGTTTTGTTTAATTTAATTTAAATAAATTTATATAGATTATAAATAAACAATATAATTAATATTCATGCATATTAGAGGAAGACATGAATTATATTTGGAAGAGATTTTAATTTGCAGAAGGATTTTTAACAGTTCTATCTTTTAAAAATTCAGTATATATATACCTATATCTATTTTTGTTTACTAGTTTATTTAAAAAAAATCATTAAGATGATTAATTTATTAGTTAACCCATTTAATTATTTTTAGATTGATAAAAAGGAAACTTAGTTTAAAATTTTAGATTTATTTGGTTAAATTAATTCATTATTTAAAATTTAAACTATTAAACGGTAGTTAATTGTTTGATTAAATCGAATATTGATAAATTGTATAAATATTTACAAAAGGTCCAAAAATTGGAAGAATGGTCGAGATGGAAATGGCTTGCCAAACAAAAATCAAAGATGAGTTAATCTCACTCTTCTGGATTGCCATTAAAATTTAAATGGTTAAATTTATATAATTGGTTGAATGATTGAATTGTATGGATGTGCTATATTATATATATAGTAGTATATATATTATATATCGGAGTGGTTGATTTTCCCGCATTATCTAGTGGATGAGACCCTATGCGCCACATAATAGAGAATGATATTATATTTAAAACCCATATACCGCGATATTCCACCTCGAAGAGGAATTGGTATTTTATTGTGCTAACATATGTGGATGTAGGGAAATAGGTTGGAGGGATCCAACTAGATTCCTAAAAAATTTATAAATTGTTCTAATAATTCTGTATCATGATTATTTGATATTCTGTGGTGAATTTCAATGATAATTAGAATATTGGATGCTATGGTTGAAATTAATATATTTCGGTATACTGAGTTATCAAAATCAATAGAATTGAAATTTTGAAAAGGGAAAGTAAAAGAGAAAATCTTTAAGTAAACTATTTATAGAAGTTTGAATAAATTGAAGGATAAATTGGAAAGAATAAAAGTGAATTTTTTTAAATAAATAAAACTCCGGATACAGAAAAGGGGATTTTGAATCATAATGAAGAAATAAAATCTTAAGTTAATGGATTTGAAATAAATTGATTAAGTAAAGAAATTTATTTCAAAATGGTGTAAATTGGGAATCAATTTGGAAATTGATTTAAGTGTTTGAAATTGGAAATTTAAAGGAGAATGTGGCTATGATATTTATAAACTGGGTTTATAAAAGTGAAGTAATATATCCGTGGATATTTGAAGAATAAATTCACGATGAGAATTTATTAAAGAAATGCGAAAATTTGTTTAAAATAAACAGTGATATATTTTTAAAGGATGTGAAGAGAAGTATATTTCCCTGGATAGCCAAGTACGTTTTCAAAGTAAATTTTTAAATATAAGTTAAAGGCTCTAATGTTGTTTTAAAAAGTATGTTTAGAAAATTTATTATTTCTAAATGTTTAAATTACAAAGTAAGTATTTTATTTTAATCTATTTATAGCAGTAATTATTTAAAGGTGGCTTGGTATTTTATTTTAAAAGTTAGAAATTCAGTTTTATATTGTACAAAGTAGTTTTATTTTAAATATGCTTAAAGTATATATTTCGAATAAATATTAAAGTAATTTTTAATTTAAATGTTTAAAGGATATTTTATAATAAAGTGTTTTAATTTATTTTAAAAATCTAAAGTTTTATGCTTGGTCTTTTCGGTGAAAATAAATATTTGAAAATTTATTTCATGAGAAAAGTGTGGTTTGAAAACTGTTTTCAAAAGGGCTGAAAATGGACATATATCTTGCAAAGATATTTTAGGGTTAATAAATAATTTAGGAGAAATTATTTATGTTTGATGGTTGTTGTGAATGTTAATTGATAGTTAAATAACCAACTATCAATATTGGCCAATGCGCTGATCGTTTCGAAGAGACCGGGATCGGGTTTGCTTACAGCATGATATAATCAATTTGAGTGTGGATTTCTCACGCTGGCATTCCAGACTGATTCGGGTGTTATTTTACTATAATGCTCGGGTCAGACCGAGTGTTATAGGATACAGGAAAGGATGCTGTGGAGCTCAGGGGACGAGCTGGATGGCAATACGTACTTCCGTGCTTGATTATTATTCCACAGTGTATTCAGTTTTGAGGACAAGTTTATATAACTGTCCAATTGTGTGTTATTGATGTTGTTGAACTCTGATGCTGTACTCTGATGATGTAATGTATAAACAGATATATTGGTTTTTGTGCAAAGATTATTTATCATCTAGTATATTTTATTCCGCTGTGATGGTTAGATTCTGAAGTTTTTTTCTATTTTCTTCTTCTACCTCTTCTTCTTTAACCCTCATGGTTCGATTTTTCGGGCGTTGAAAAATCGGGTCGTGACAACAACCATTTACTTCGTGAAAATATATAAGTAATTCTGAGTGAGTGAGTTTTGATACCTCGCTTGGCTCGTCATCATCGCTATCAGTTATATTACCTTGAAGGCACATATCTTCTTTCTCACTCTCACTGCTAGTACTTTTATTATCTTCATCACGTGTATTCCATGTGGATGCAAAATTTCTCCTTTTTGATTTCTTTTCAAAGTCGTGTTGGTTTTGAGGACAATTGGGCTTGATGTGTCCGGGTTTGTTACACTTATGACAGATGATCTCTCGTTCTTCTGGGTTGTCTAGTGCTTTGAATATTCTTCTTATCCATTTTTGATTTAGAGATGGATTTTTGTATTTGCGGTTCCAATTTTTGAGTCTCTTCATTAATAATGCCAGCTCAGCTGCTCCATCATCATCATCCTCATCACAACTGCCTTTTACCAATCCTGTTAAGCACATTTCTTTAACTGAGTTGGTTGTGGAGGATTTCTCATTGTTGTTGACTTTTGCACAATATATTGCATCGAAAGTATTCCATATTTCCTGTGCATTTTCACAATGAGAGATGAAATTAAAATTATCTTGATTAATATGAGAATATAATATATGCATAGCAAGAGCATTAATCGAGATAATTTTCTCGTTTGTTATATCGCATCCATTTTTAATAATACTCCAACATTTAATATTAACAGATTTTGAATAAAATTCCATTTTTAATTTCCAATTCAAAAAATCTGTTCCATGAAAAACAGGAGGGATAATATTGGAGCGACCCTTAGCAAAAGTAGAAATTTTAAAAATTCAAATTTTTAAAACAAAAATTGGGTATCGAAAAATCAAAATTTTTAAAACAAAAATGGCTTTTGTACCTAGCTTTGATACCACTTGTAGGATCGATTTCACCCTAGAGGGGGGGTGAATAGGGTGATACTATCAATTATAAAAATTATTACGCAAGTTTGTATAAAATAATTTCAACATAGATATATCAGAATTATAACAGCACGGATAATAGCAGAATAATAAATGCAGAAATAGAACGACACAGAATTTACCCAACTTCAGCAAAACCCTGCCTATGTGCTGCCCCCAAGGTTTCTACTAGAAATTAAGCAGTCAGACGCTTACACACGTAAACTCGCGACATCCGCTATCGACTAGCCTTAACTCTACGCTCAAAACCCTGCCACTACTCAGCCACTGAGTTGCGAATTCTCAAACTACGCCACGTAGTTTGTCCGCTAGTCACACGACTAGAAATTACACGGAAGTTTAAAAGGAAAATCCAAATTTAAAAACAAAACAAAACTAGAAACCCTAGTTTAAATTAAAAGCTCAAAGTGACAATTTTAAAGCCGTCCCAATTAAAAAGAATCCCCTTTCTTTTATTCTCTTTCATAATTCTTCGGTCCGTTATCTCTATTGTTGTGAAAAAAATATGGCCGCTTCCTTTATGCTCGTTTGTTCCTCTCTAAGCGATTAGGGCTTCTGGGTAATTTGAAGTTGCCAATTAAATTTATAGCTGATGCTTCGATTGCTTTCTTAATTGATTCTATGGCAGCTTCAACCAAGTCGAGTTCGAATGTTGCGTTAATCGGTAAGTTCGTTCCTTGTTTGATTTGTACTTTACTCCACTTTGATTCGAGTTCCTGATTGATATTGTAATCTTTGATATGCTTGAACTCGAATGCCTTTTTGCCGATGATGTTTAGGGTTTATATAGGGTTTGAACCCCTTGATTTTCGTTTGTATATTTTATACGAATTCATCAATTGATTTTTTTTTTGGCTGTACGATTTTGCTTGGACGTTGATGACGATTTCTGACTTTGTCAATTTCGTATAGTTTGATACTTGTTTAACTTGATACTCACGGCTTTGAATCTGAACTGTTCGATTTTTTCCTTGACTTGTTCATTCATGATTACCACGGCTTGATGATTTCTGACTTGGTTCGAACTTGTTGCCTTGGTCATCATGGCACTGACTTTGGTTTGAAATCTGCAAACTTGATTTTGTGAATTTCTGGTTTCACTGTTTTGATTTTTAACTTGTTCGTTCATTTTTTCTTTGGTTATAACGTAGTTGATATCGGCCACTTAGCTTGACGTGGTTGTTGACATTGCCTAACTTCGGTCATTTTCTCACTTCTATATCATGACTTTCAACTGTTGTGTCTTCACTGGACATATTCATGTACATACTTATTTTGTTCTCTAGTCTAGCTGAACCTGTTAGTCGAGTTAGCACTACATATATATGTGTGATCATATCTGTAGCATATCGCCCTGATGCTTGGATTTTTGACCCACTGCATCTTCACGGTTTTGATTTAATTCTCTATGTCTTCGGCACTATCACTGCTAGTATGACTTCGACATTGTTTCTCTGACTTGGTTCATGATGACTCTGGTCATTTGAATTTATTTATTGCCAGTTTCCATTTTACTGACATGTGTTCATGTTGCTGTAGCCACGAGCTACAATCTTCACTGCACCCATATTATCCTTGTATATGCATGCTACATTCATGTGTGACCTATTTGCAATGTTATTTCATTTGTTATGTTTATTTTCTGGTTGCCTCAGAGTTTTGCTGCACATATATATATATATATATATATATATATATATATATATATGTATGTATTCTTGTCCACTCATGTATATATACATGTCTTCACTTGTTCCACATGAGTTCGTTTGCACTGCACTGTCACATGATCATTTGGTTGAGACATTATTGTTTCACTGTTTTGTTTACCTATGCACTGTTTTGAGTTCGAGCCAGTTCATGTATATAGTCTGCTTATCCATTGACTATTGCATTGTGATCCTTTGAGTCACTTTGCAGTTTGCATTCACTTGTGTACAATTGTTTGAGTGCGGCTTTGTCCCATTGTAGTCTACACTGCAACCACATTAAAGTCTTGTGTATGGACTTGTAGCATATCCAGCTCGGTTGTCTCGACCACACATATTTTACTGTCTGACTAGCATGAGTTAGTTGAGTCTACTTGGAGCTTTTGTTGTATTCTCATGTCTTGTGTCAATTTATAGTGCACCACTGTTGCATTGACTTTGAACATATTGTGCTTGTATTTTTGGACTGCACCTGTGTTGAATCTAGCTTTAAAACTCGGGTTTGACCTTGTGCTAAAATCGTGACTGTATATTTATTTCACTTGAGTTGAACCAGGCTTTTGATTTGGGTTTGACCTTGTGCTCAACTGTCCCTGTAATTTTATCAAGTGTATATATCGGTGTGCACGGCCTTGTGGCATGTACGGTGATACACTGTGCATGTCACAAGTTGTTCATGTATGATGAATGCAAATTTAAATGATGACGAACAACCCAAATAACTGAGGCAAATAATATTTTCAAAATATATTTTATTTTATACTGCAAAAATATTGTATTTTCAATTTTAATGCGTCTGTGTATATTTTTGCAGATTGCTCAGATGCTGGATTCAATCTGAAATAAAGTTGTAGATAAATTACGAGTGAATGAGCGATATGTAGTGAGGTGTATTTGTAAATGATAGATTGTGATATAATTGAATTTGTATTGTAATCAAAGTTGTATATGTATGGTGAGAGCTTGAATTTGTACTATTCAAAATTGTAATAAATATTTGTTTGAATAAAATATCTGTTTGAATTCAAATTCTGTGTTATTTATTTTATTCAGCAAATATATATTTAATTATGTGAAAAATATAATAGTATATTAACAAATACATTTAAATGACTATATATATATATATATATGTTTATTATCATCAAACAAAAATCATATAATCGCATATTCAACACCCTCTAGCCGTGCATTTCATTGTCCTTAGCTGATCATTCATTTTCCATTCACGTACAAAAACATTTCTCATCTGCTCTTTCTCATTTTCATGGATTCTCTTCCTTCTTCTTCCATTTTCTTTTTCCTCTTTTCTTTGTTTTGCCTCAAGTTTGCTCGGCCTCTACCATGCATCATCCCTAGCCGACCTCATCACCACTCCACCACCACCATGATCGGCCATCACCTCTAAACCATCATCCCCATGCTTGGCTGTGACCCATAGATGCAAATACATCACTATCCCTTGCCAAAAATCCAAGCCGAGCCTATACATTCACCATTTCCCATTTACTTGCCTCGGCCACCAATTCCACACCACCATTCCATGCCGTGCCTTGAACAAAACATCCCCTAGCCGTGCCTATTGATGTGCCTTGAACAAATCTTAACACATAGGATCGAACCTTGTAGTCATAGGGCCGAACAAAATAGTGCCTTATGCTTGACTTTTTGCCTTCCTATGACTTGTAACTTACCATTTTTTTCACATTCCAAACCATAGTCGTGCATTTCTTGACTCAAACACCACTTTGGTCGGGCCTTCATGCCTCAATCAAGCCTTGGTCGAGCATACCTTGATGTGGCCGAGCCCATTGAGACTATGGCCGAGCCCATTTGATTGATCAAAGCAAAGTTATGTTATGTTGATTCATTGTTTCCATTGTTTAATTCATCTTTTATTTGTATTGAATCATATAGTTATATATGTTATATTTGTTTGTGTACAAGATTTGGATCTTGACTCTTCATCTACTCAAGTTTGAGTCGTGCATTTTTGTGCTTTGCGGAGTTTGGATTGTGTTTTGAATTTGATCTCTAGCTTTAGAAGGTGAGTTTATCACTCTCGACATTCGTACTTATATGATTGTGAAACGATGACAAGTGGATATGTAGAAGTTTATATGCTATGTTGATAAGTTCACATATGCATGTGATATGATTGATGATGTTAAATTCTTCTTATTTATTTGTTACATCACCTGATATGATATGCTATATAGACAGTTTATTCATTTAATGCTTCTCACACTACAAGTTCCCTGTAAAATAGAATCACTATGGCCTGAAATGACACATACCCGAACGGACATTAGAATAGGGAAAAGTCGTTATGAGCTGAAATGATAGGCTCGAGCGATTTTTATTTCATTTGATTTGACTTGGGATTGCGAGTTTGAAATGATAGAACTGGATTTTTCTTTTTAAATTACGGATTGAAATGATACATATCTGCATCACTTGATCTAGGTTAGAAAATTATATACGGACCCATGGTTAAATTTTTAATAATAGTTTTCTAAAAGAAAATTTTATTAAGTATTTTGAACTTATAAATATATGAAATTGTAACTTAAATTTTTATTTAATGATTTAATTATAATATATAATGGTTTTTAAAAAGTTAAGATAAGTTGAAATTTTTAAGTAAATGAATAGTTTTAAAAGCTAGAATTTTAAGAATTTATTCATGGAAATTATTATGTATTTTGAATCTTTAAATATATGGAATTTTAAATAAAAGTTGATTTAATGATTTAAAATACTAAGAGATATTGGTTTCCTATGAGTTAAAATTTTATAAGTCAATTATGGGTTTTAAGTTGAATTAAAAGATTTTATTTATGATAAATGACTTAATAATTAAATTTGATTTAATATGGAATTTTAAATCTAACCTAGTAACGGTAATAAATTTCATTTATGAAATTGACATGTTTGTATAAAATTTTATAGTGATTTCTATGAGTTAAAATGTACAGGTAAAAATGTATAAAATGTAACTTAATTATGACTTAACATGATGATTGGAAATTGGTTTTTCAAGTTAAAATTTTTAATAAGAAAATAAATGGCAATTTACTTTATTTATGAAATGGGTAATTTAAAATAGTCATTTGTTAAAAAAAATAAAAGGTTAAGTAAAATAATGTACTTTTGACTTAATCAATGAATTTTAGTTTAAATTGGATATTTATCTATAAATTTTATTTTATTAAATCATAAGTTAAATGATATCCAAATGAATATTTTATTAAGCATGAGATATGATTTTTTTTTGTTAGAATTGGCTAAAATTGAGTTTTATTGTTTCTGAAATGTTATAATAAATCTGGAATTAGTATTGGCAGCTCTTCAGAAATGCTGTGGTTTTAAGATAGCATTTACTAAGTGCTATCATTTGTAAAATATAACTATGTTCTAAAATAACTAAATACCTATTACAGCACTTTATAAGTGCCACTGTTTCTGAAAATGAACGGTTTTGAAAACCTAATATCCACTGTAGCACTTTATAAGTGCCGTTATTTCTGAAATTGAGCTGATTTGAAATACTAAAATACCAACTGTAGCACTTTATTAGTGCTGCTGTTTCTAAATTTGACGATGTTTTTGAAATATTACTATATCTACCGTAATATTTTTTAAGTGTCGTTGTAGCTTAAATTTACAATGTTTGGAAATTTTATAATTGAATGAATGAACTTAGAAATGTTACAACTTTGAAATGAATATTATTTGACATTGAATTTAAATGGTTTAAATGAAGATTATTTTAAAGGTGTTATGATTTTCTAAGTATTATGATTTTCAAAGGAATAACAATTTCCAAAGTGTTATGATTTTAAGTAGTATGATTTCCAAATGATAACATTTCTAAAGTATTGTGGTTTCAAAGTGTTTGGTTTCAGAGTTGTTATAGCTTTGGAAGTACTATGATTTTGGAAATAAATTTATTTGAAATTGTATTAAATTAAGAATTGACTTTAAATATGTTGATTTGAAACTTATTGAAATTGAGGATTGAAGGATATGACTTTATATCGGGTTTTGGTTTAAGATGATATTAAAGAGTATTTCAAGTTATCATATTGATTTGGGTTTTAAATGGAAATGATGTCATATTCACATAGTTTCAGAAATTCTATTGTATATATGGATCATATTTTCAAGTCGTATGATTTCTAAATGATAACACTTTTAAAGTGCTATAGTAAGTGTATGTTTCGGGGAAGTGTTAGGATTTCTAAATTATTACCATTTTTGAAAATGGATATTATTTTGTAAAGTATATGGATTTGGAAATATTAACATTTTGGAAAATGGATATTATTTTGGGAGAGAAATAGTATTTGATTTTAAATGGTTTTGGAATGGAAATGTTTTGAAATAAATATCTGTAGGCAATAATAACGTTTGGTTGTTAAAGAGACCGGTATCGGAAGTTGTCATACTCTCTATCAACTCTGAAAACCACTTTAACATCCATGTACGCGGTGGAGATTTCAGAATGAAGTAGGATGGTGGTGACGTCCTTTGAGGTATGTACGTGGACCCGACTCCCATGAGTTGGCATAAGGTGGCTAAAACAGGAGCGATTCCGGGCCAGCGAGATAGCTCCTCTTACCGGACACACTCCTTCGATACCATTCTATTACTTTGCGATTGATTGGGGCCCTTTGATTTTGGGGGTGTGACTTGAGGTGGGCGGTAGTGGCTACTATGCGTCACAACCAGTCCGGATGCGTAATTGGCATATCTACCCTGGCATTGCCTCGTTGTGCCGCGTCACCTACCCTAGCGCGCCTTGTACGATTTTGGTTTTGTGCTATATCATATGGAGTATCCTCTGGTGGCATCCCGATCAGGAGAGACTATGATACTGGATAGACTACTGGGACTATTATGTGTTAAGGGGGATATGGATAACTCCTTAACGCTATTTTCAAGTAAGTTTACTTTACTAATATACATTATTATAATATCATATATTACTACATAGTAAATAGTTTAACGGATCCTTAGAGGATGGGCGGTCACAAGCATCCTTTAAGTTACTTGTACCTTTCTATTATAGATCTCTTGAGTTGGTTTACATTGTATAAGTATGTATGTCCTGACTCGAGTGTTTTGTATTTTGCTTTACGCTCGGGTCAAACTGAGTGATACAGCATTCGAGACTCACCTTCGGAGTTGGAGATTTGCTTGGAGATCCAGCTATCTATTTCACTTCCCGTTATCCAGTTGATTCACGTGATGTATTCAGATTTATATTTGATTATCATATTGAGAATTCTATTGTAGCTTGTTCAACTCTGATGTATATATGTAGTAACTTCATGAACTACTATCTTTTTCTTCCGCTGCATTATTATATTACTCTGTGTCTGTGAGCTGTGATTTATTTACTGTATATTCTAATTTTTGCCAAATTTAAATTAACAATCTGGTATTTTGAATTATTCAAGTCTGACACGTGTGGTTTTATTGTCGATTTGAATGGTCCAAAATAGCGGGTCGTTACGGAAAATTCCTAAGTTTTCGAATCCAGTTATACCCAAAACATGTCGTAGATAACTCACTACGAGTACAATGTGAAGACCGCATCTCGATTGGACGTTGTATGCAAAAGATGCAAATTAAATATGAATCAGATAATTGATTAAATAAATAATTAAATTATTTAATTACTCGATTAAGTGCCTTAATTCCTTTCTTCCCTAATCTCTCTTCACTGTGCACAACCGTGCACAAATGGACACATCCTCCATCCCTTCTCTCTTCGATTTCTATGCCTGCACACCACAAAACATCAAGCAGCCTTCGCCAACGCACTCCACTATGCACGTGCTCCGCGAAGCACCCAAGCTTGCCAAACTAGAAGCTCTAGATCAAAACATGACCTAATGTCGCGTCCTCTCTGTTGCAATTGTCGCAATGCACATGGGATGATCGGAGCTCCGATGGTTGGTATAGGAAGAAGCACACCAAGGGAAAGATGATGATGGTGTTCATTTCTCTTATCTCCTCCCCGTTCCTCCTCAATGCTGAACCCTAGTCCAACATTGACAAATGTTTTGCTTGGCCAAGTCATGCCGCACTCAACAATGTTGGCATAGAATTGCTCCTCATCTCTTTACGAGTCCAACAGATCCATTCACATGCTCTTCCATGATCCGTAGCTCTTGATTTAATTGCTAAAGGAGCATCGGCTATTTCATGAGTTTACCGTAATAAGGGAAGGGGAAAAAAGAAGAGTGAAGGGTGTAAATGCCTTGGCTGTGAGTTTGGATACACACATATACACACAGCATTTAATTCCTTAATTAAATCGCCACACATTTTGAGCTTATACAATAGCACAATACATCGGATCGCCACGAAACTCGTTGGCACACATCACCTCATTTTTCAGGTTTTAATGGTATAAATTTCATTGCTACCTAAGACAACACTCTGGAATGATAATTTCACACATTTTGAGGTCGTTTTGGCTATCGGATAGTCCGATTCTAAAAATTCTTCAACCATACGTCTCATAATGAAGCCCTCATCTCATAAACACAAGTCGTCGATCGAGATCCCATTTGACCTGACTACGGACGTATTTTTATAAAACACATATGACAAAATACCATGGCTTTAAATATAGCAATATTTATACTCATTTTAATTTGCATCGTCGATCCCGACTCAATAGAAGTAGTCTCGAGCCCCAGTTCGACTGTATGCGAAAAAATCGAATTTGGACCAAACGTTAATTAATTATTCGGTATTTAAATTAATTATTTAAATATCTAGTCGTTAAAAATGTGGAATACAACGATGGTGCAATTTGATTAGTTGATGTACACCACAGTAGTAGTAATAGTTCGGCAAGTAACCACCGTACAATTTCATATGGCTTAAGCAACAGCTGAACATAGGGCTCAATACAAAATTTTACCCCAGCGGCGGTTACACACTATACAAAAGTTACTAACGCGGTCGTTATCCACCGGATGTTTATCATACATGTGGTGTTTAGTTGCCGAACTACTTTTCTGTTTTCTATAACTCGTTAATTTTTGAACACGGACACAATGAACTAAGCTTAAAGTCTCCAAAATTAATACATTACAAACTTAAATCATAACATAACCAAACATTACATCGCAAGTTCATACATCATAAGTTCATTAGATGCCAAAGACCACAAACATGACCAAACATTAAAAGTTCATTACATTACAAAGACTATAATTAATTTATGAGACCATTCAAGCTTTTTTTACATTTCTCGCGTTTTCCTGATTGATTCAAAGCTTCCTTGAACACGTCCGCAACTGCTCTCTCCACTTTCAGTAACTTTGCTACTCTTTTAACTCGCGAAGCATTCAAATTTTGCTTAAGCATTTCTATAACAATATCGATGGTCGATCTCTGCAATAAAACAAATTAGAATATAATCGTACGACAGGAAAAGTACTATATTATAAACTAAGTACTACCAACTTCTCAACAACATCAACTTTTCTACTACCATTTTGACGCAGCGGATAAATCGAAAACAAACTTCAATCGGTGAAAGTAGCGATCGATGGAATGAAGATACCGAAATGCCCAAATTCGTTGATCCGAAGATACCGAATTCTAGCTATCTCAAACACGTTGATAGCGCACTATACCGTGTTCAAAGATCTACGATTCTTCGTACGTTGATCTAGCGCACTAGATTCCGTGAATCGGCTTCAACAAACGTGGATTCGAGCGCACTCGAATGACGTAAGTGGAGATAGGAGATTACACTCAACTACCAATTAGAGAAGAAAGCACAAAGCAATCAACAAGAAATTTTTTTTATTTCAAAATCAACCATCACAATGTACAACGCACCCCCCCCTATTTATAGAGTTTTGACCCTGATCCTTAAGTCGCACACGACTTACGACTCACTATAAGTCGGCGGCGACTCAATGTACACGGTTTAACACTTACAACACCATGCCGGCTCAATGACTCACGACTCAACAGATTCACTACCATTCATACAATACAGCGGCTCAACATGTCTCGTGAACGACTCATCACTTCACAGTCCATACGACTCATGACTTAGGAAAAATACAAACAGTACAACACTTACGACTTAAAAATGCCACACAATGTGTACGACATACGACTCAACAACATATGCATACCACCCGACTCAACATAGGTCACGACTCAACATACTTCCAATGACTCAAGCTCCCAAGCTTACTTGCGGCATATCCCTTCAACCGAGTCAACTCCGAACGACTCATCTACTTCCACTTCTCTGCTATTGTTAACTCGTACACGACTTATGGATGAGTCGTTGAGTCGTGTACGACTCATCACACTCGCACACCTCAAACTTCTGCTAAGTCGTAACTCCTTCTCTTCTTTCTTGTTAACTCGGATACGACTCAAATCTCTTTCTTTAACTCGCGTCTCTTTCTCCGTGTCCCCTCTGGTCTCCAGTTGAGTCGTGTATGGTTCAACTCCTCCATGTTGAGTCATGGACGACTCAATCCTTCCACTCAACTTTAAGCGCTGCTGCTTATCTCGTAACAACTTGAGTCGTATACGACTCATGACTGCATCATTCTCCCCTGGTTGAGAAAAATTCGACCTCGAATTTGTAAATTCCTCCACATCAATCTCACCTCCATGATATGGAATTAAATATTTGACGTTAAAAACATCAGAAGTATACACATCATCTGGTAACTTTAATTGATAAGCATTCTCATTGATTTTCTTCAAAACTTCAACTGGACCAATTTTTCTGGCTTTCAGCTTATTATAAGTGCCCACTGGAAAACGATCCTTCGTCAATACAGCATACACCAAATCGCCTTTGTTAAATTCAACATTTCGTCGTTTCAAATCTGCAGACTTTTTATACTTCTCATTCGCTTTCTCCAATCGTTCCTGAACGATTTTATGACATTCAGTCAGCTCACTAACAAAATCAGCAGCTCGTTTAACTGTCACCTTCGGTTGTGGTACTACTGCTAAATCCAATGGCCCCCTTGGTAAATTTGAATATACAATCTGGAATGGACTGAAACCCGTACTGCGATTCTTGGCATGATTATGAGCAAATTCTTCTTGGCATAACTTCATGTCCCAACTTCTCAAATTATCCTGTACAAGACATCGTAACAAATTTCCCAATGACCTGTTTACAACTTCTGTCTGTCCATCAGTTTGCGGATGATAAGCGCTACTAAACTTCAGCTTTGTTCCCACCATCTTCCACAAACTTAACCAAAAGTGACTCAGAAAACGAGTATCTCTATCCGACACAATAGACTCTGGCAATCCATGAAGTCGATAGATCTCCTTGAAAAATATCTAAGCAACACGAACAGCATCCGTCGTCTTCTTGCAAGCAATAAAATGTGCCATTTTAGAAAATCTGTCAACCACTACATATATAGAATCATTACCACGCTGCGTTCTCGGCAATCCCAATACAAAGTCCATACTCACATCAACCCATGGTCTAGCCGGTACAGGCAACGGCATATACAACCCAGCATTGGTCGCGGTTCCTTTCGAAACTTGGCAAATATGACATCGCTCCACAAACCTTCCCACTTCTTTCCTCATCGACGGCCAAAAGTAAGACTGTGAAATCAATTGCAAAGTACGATCACGGCCCACATGCCCTTCCTCGTGTAACTCCTTGATAATTTTCAATCTCAAGCTACAATCCGGTATGCATAAACGATTCCCTTTAAACAGAAAACCATCCACCAATATAAACTCGTCAGCACTTCCTTCCTTTACCTTTTCAACAAATTTCAGAAAATAAGGATCTTCTTCAATCAGCTCTGGCAATAGCTCAAAACCTATCACTTCCACTTTCATTGTTGTCAACAAATGACTCCTCCGACTTAAAGCATCAGCCACACGATTCGTCACCCCTGACTTATGTTTGACAACAAAAGTAAACTGTTGTAAATAAGCGATCCATGATGCATGTCTTGCTGAAATTTTATCCTGCCCCTGCAAATGCTTCAACGCTTCATGATCAGTGTAAAGAACAAACTCTTTCTGAAATAGATAATGCCTCCAATGTTTAACAGCTTACACAACAGCATAAAACTCAACATCGTATGTACTATATCTCATCTTGGCCCCTGACAACTTCTCACTAAAATATGCAATAGGCCTTCCACACTGACTCAACACTCCTCCAATCCCAACCTTTGATGCATCAGTATGTAGCTCAAACAACAACTGAAAATCAGGTAAAACAAGAATCGGTGCTGTCGTCAATAGTTCCTTGATCTTCTCAAAAGCAACTCCCGCTTCCTCTGACCATACAAACTGTTTCCCCTTCATGCAATCAGTCACTGGAGCCATCACGCTACTGAAGTGTGGAATGAATCTTCGGTAGAATGACGCTAGCCCATGAAAACTCCTCACCTCTGTAATTGTCTGTGGTGGTGGCCAATTTCTGACTGCTTCAACTTTATTCTGGTCAACTTGAATACCCTTTCCTGAAACAACATAACCCAGAAATAAAACACTGTGCGTCATAAACACATATTTCTTCGTAGCAGCATAAAATTGTTCCTCACGAAGAATGATCAATACTTCCCTCAAATGTTGAACATGCTCCTCCGTACTCCTGCTGTAAATCAGAATATCATCGAAATAAACCACCACGAACTTCCCAATGAATGGTCTAAAGATTTGATTCATCACCCACATGAATGTACTAGGTGCATTTGATAAACCAAATGGCATAACCAACCATTCGTATAACCCCTCTCTTGTCTTGAAAGCTGTCTTCCATTCGTCTCCTGGTCTAATTCGAATTTGATGATAACCACTCTTCAAATCAATCTTCGAAAATATAGTTGCCCCACTCAACTGATCCAGCAAATCATCCAACCTCGGCATAGGAAATCTGTAACGAACAGTAATCTTGTTCAAAGCTCGACTATCTGTACACATTCTCCATGTTCCATCCTTCTTCGGCACCAACAAAGCTGGCACAGCACAAGGACTCAAGCTTTCCTGAACACGTCCCTGCTCAAGTAACTCTTCCACCTGCCTTCGTAACTCTTCATGTTCCTTCGGACTCATTCGGTAATGTGGTCTATGTGGTAACACTGCTCCCGGAACAAGATCAATTTGATGTTGAATGTCTCTCAATGGTGGTAACTCCTTAGGCAACTCCTCTGGAAACACATCTTCAAACTCTTTCAAAACTGGCTTTGCTTCCTCTGGAATTTCAACCTCTTCACTGCTCTCTCGCCCAATCAACAAATAGACTTCAGGCTCTTCTTCAACTTCTTTAACAAACTCCTTCAAAGATAATAAAGTTTTCAACTCTTCAATCTCTTCCAGCTTGCTCTCCTTCTTTTGTTGCTTCTTGGGAACCAAAGTGATTTTAGTACCCTCGAACATGAAACTGTAACTATTGGCACGACCATCATGTTGAACTGCTCTATCAAACTGCCATGGTCTGCCCAACAACAGATGACACACGTCCATATCCACTACATCACACCAGATTTCGTCTTTGTATTTCTTCCCAATAGAAAAATTAACACAAGCCCTTCGACACACCTTCACTTCACCACCCTTCCTTAACCATGCGAGCTTGTACGGTTTAGGATGCTTCTCAGTTTTCAAGTTCAACTTCTTCACAGCCTCGGTAGAAATAATATTATCGCAACTTCCAGCATCAATAACGAACTTGCAAACTTTTCCCAGAATAGTGCATGTCGACTGAAATATGTTACTCCTCAACCAACTACAATCCTCCTCTTGCTTTGGTGTAAGACATGACCTCCTCATCATAAGATTACAACCTTCATCTCCAGATAATTCTTCTTCCTCCTCAACATAAGGTGCATTTGAACATTCTGCCTCCTCACCATCATCCTCCTCAACTTCTGCAACCATTGCTCTCTTCTTCGGCTTCGGACATTCATTGCTTTTGTGACCCAACTCCTGACAATTATAACATTTGAACCCACTGCTAGCCTTCGCCTTCTCAGCCTCCTTCACCACTGGCTTTGTAACAGATTTAGGAACATTAGAACTTCCACCAACACCCCTCGCTTGATTATTGGAATTAGTAAACACACCACCTCCACGCCTTCCTTGTTTCTCCCAAGCCAACGCTTTCTGATGTGCCTCCGCAACTGATCTAGGATCGAACATATTAACCATATCCTGGATCTGCATTCTCAATCCCCCAATGAATCTAGCAGTTAACTGTTCTTCCGTTTCCATAATATCATTCCTAGCAATGAGTTGGTAAAATTCATCAGCATAATCACTAACAGACTTAGTCCCTTGCCTCAGATTCTGCAACCTCTGGTACATAAGTGATTGGTAGTTGTAAGGTAAGAAAGTAGATCTCATCAACTTCTTCATCTTCTCCCATGATTCTATCTTTGACTTCCCCATTCTCTCCCTGGTAAGTTTAGTTTGCTGCCACCACGCCAAAGCTCTCCCCCTCAACCTAGTAGCAACCAACTTCACCCTTCGATTCTCCGGAACCTCCTTGAAATCAAAGATTTCCTCCACATTTGACAACCAATCTAAGAATTCTTCTGCTACCATCCCTCCTTTAAATTCTGGAATCTCCATCTTCATTCCCGATTCCCAACGTCGATCATCATCAATAACCCGATACTGACGTTGTCCCTGATCTCGGTCTCTGAAATGAACACTTCCCCTATCACCGTCAAACTCCTCATCAAAATCTGATGCATATCGTTGTCTTTCACGCCCTCCAACATCTCTACCACCACTCCTACTACCAACATCCCGTCTTCATCATCATCATCTTTCCTCCTACTTCGATTATCAACACTCCGTTGATCCTGACTCTCTCTCCTCTCCCGATCTGAATGATGTGAAACTCTACTTCCTCCACGAATAGATTCAGGTGAATTTCTTCTTCTACTTTGATTCATATCAATCATAAGCTTCTCCAACCTACCAATGCCTTCATCAATCTTCTCATGCATACATTGTTCCATTTGATCAGCTTCTTCTCGTCTATATAATGCTTCAACATTTTGATGGCGATTAGCTCTCCTTGGCGGCATGATTGAATCAACACAACATTTCACAAAACAACAATAAGTCACTTCAAAAATCTTTAAGTTCCAATAAGACTTCAACAAGTCGAACACAAGCTTCAACACAAGTAAACAAATCACGGCCTCAACACTTGTCTCGGCTTGCTCTATACGGCTTAACTCCTTGACTCGGCTACAACTTAGATCGGCCTCAATACTTCAAACACTTGGCGCGCAAAAATCTCCCCACAAATTCAAACTCCTTTGCACCCTTTGATCCACAAGGCTATGGATCAAATACTCCAAAATTGTTGCAACTTCAATAAGAACACAATGAACTCCAACTTCAAACTTCAAATACTTGGCTCCAAGAATCAACTTAGCTATGATTGGCTAAGTATGGCTCCGATACCAAACTGACGCAGCGGATAAATCGAAAATAAACTTCAATCGGTGAAAATAGCGATCGATGGAATGAAGATACCGAAATGCCCAAATTCGTTGATCCGAAGATACCGAATTCTAGCTATCTCAAACACGTTGATAGCGCACTATACCGTGTTCAAAGATCTACGATTCTTCGTACGTTGATCTAGCGCACTAGATTCCGTGAATCGGCTTCAACAAACGTGGATTCGAGCGCACTCGAATGACGTAAGTGGAGATAGGAGATTACACTCAACTACCAATTAGAGAAGAAAGCACAAAGCAATCAACAAGAAATTTTTTTTATTTCAAAATCAACCATCACAATGTACAACGCACCCCCCCTATTTATAGAGTTTTGACCCTGACCCTTAAGTCGCACACGACTTACGACTCACTATAAGTCGGCGGCGACTCAATGTACACGGTTTAACACTTACAACACCATGCCGGCTCAATGACTCACGACTCAACAGATTCACTACCATTCATACAATACAGCGGCTCAACATGTCTCGTGAACGACTCATCACTTCACAGTCCATACGACTCATGACTTAGGAAAAATACAAACAGTACAACACTTACGACTTAAAAATGCCACACAATGTGTACGACATACGACTCAACAACATATGCATACCACCCGACTCAACATAGGTCACGACTCAACATACTTCCAATGACTCAAGCTCCCAAGCTTACTTGCGGCATATCCCTTCAACCGAGTCAACTCCGAACGACTCATCTACTTCCACTTCTCTGCTATTGTTAACTCGTACACGACTTATGGATGAGTCGTTGAGTCGTGTACGACTCATCACACTCGCACACCTCAAACTTCTGCTAAGTCGTAACTCCTTCTCTTCTTTCTTGTTAACTCGGATACGACTCAAATCTCTTTCTTTAACTCGCGTCTCTTTCTCCGTGTCCCCTCTGGTCTCCAGTTGAGTCGTGTATGGTTCAACTCCTCCATGTTGAGTCATGGACGACTCAATCCTTCCACTCAACTTTAAGCGCTGCTGCTTATCTCGTAACAACTTGAGTCGTATACGACTCATGACTGCATCACATTTTGTCGCGTCTCTGGATGTAGAACTATAGGATGTGATACTTTCAAGTACCATGGCATGTATTTAGCAGAACAATCCCAACGTTCGACCACCAATGGTAATCTTGACTTCAAAGACAGTACATGATCCTACCAATTTTCGGCATACCAAAAACAATTAATCGTACGCAACCCTATATTGATTAGCATTCAATCCTCTACAATAATTTTTAGGCTCTACCGGGTTACTTGGGATTCATTGATAAATACCAAATTATCATACTATTCTTTATGGATAGTATGGTTCGGAATATTAAAACATAATGTAACACAATCGTAAAATGCGGCATTAGGCAATCGGTAATGAGATCTCACATCTAGATAAGGGCCCCAATAAACCTACAACGTAAAAAATAAACTCAAAAAATATTATTAATTGAAATATATTTCTAAGATTTTAATACTTACGTCTTGTGTGGTTAAATCATTGAGTTGTTCTCGTAAAAAAATTATGATTAAGGTTGGATCATCGAATTGTTTCATTAGCCGCTATCTGCACGTCCTAGGCATTATGTTATTATAATTTTTGCTCGGAATAACATTTGAAAGCATAGGAATATGATCATAAATCCATGCCCACATTAATATATGTGAATACGGTGATATAATATTCAAGGTTCAATATAAAATATTGAAATATGCTCATAATCAATAATGTCAAGTACTGAAAACGAGTCATTTATTCGTTCCCTTGCTTCGCTTTCATCAACTTCAAGATATTACTCTAATAGGTCAATTGCATTCTGATCATCCTTCTCCATTCTGATCATCCTTCTCCTTGTACAAACAAGTATCAACTATGGGAACTTATACGATTTGGCAACATGATCTAAAGTGATAGTTATTTCTCCAAATGACATAAGAAAAGAATTGGTTTCTGGACCTTTTGACGAAAGCCGATATTGTTACGCAATCAACATGCTTATATGTATATTGTACTAATTATACAAACCCAAACTTTTAACTTTTTCCACAACATCACTTGGCATGTCATTAAACTCCATTCTTATAGCTTTCTCCAATATGAAATGCATTTCAATGGCCCTCTCTCCTGTAATGCAACAAATCACAATTTAACATAGTAAATTATAAAAAATAAGTATGTTTTACCAAAATACACTAACCTCATGCTTACTCCAAATTCTGTATGCAATGTGTGCGTTAGAAATTTTAAAGAGATATTCGTTAATGCTTAGCGAAGAATGGGAAACTCACTAGCTTTGAAACTAGTAGAATTAGCAATTGCCAATCTAGTAGATGGTTCTCGTTCTTGATCATCCGACTCATCCCTATCGACTGATTCTCAGTTGATCCTTAGCCGTCACCATTTGAACCATCACCACCATTTTAACCATCATCATTATCTAAATCATCACCATTTGAAGCTTTGTCGATTGATTCATCTCCATAGCTGTTTTCAAGTTCTTATTCCAACTCCTTTTCCAATTCTTTGACGATGGTCATTTTCCATGCTTTTTTAAGTTCTTCGGCTCCTTTGGAGCGTAATGACGCAGTCATTGGTTGTTTATCTTTTTCTGTATACAATATACGAGGAATATAAATTAAAAAATACCAAAGAAATTAAGTAAAACGGCAGAAATACAAAAATATACAAAGAAACCATTTTCCCACGGCCAGTTGTCACCGCAGAAATTCTTTTTCCATGGCAAAAAGCACCCAATTGAAAATGTTTCCTACGATGATTAACCACCACAAGAAATTCAACCCTACGACATTTAACCACTGTTGTCATTTTTTTTCTGGACTTCAAATCGCCGTCGTCACAAATCAACCTCAAATCTAACTCAAATCTATCATAGATGCTAATTAGGGTTTCAAAATTTACTTGCCGATTGCGTTGATTGTTGATTGACGTTGCAAAGAGGAGCTTCGAGTAGATTTCCGCGAATGCACATCCTGAGACCCACCGTCTTTCTTCATTTCCAATTCCGCCGTTGAATAGTAGAGAACGTTGATCGTTTGTTTTTTTTGTTTTTTTTGAATGACAGTGAAAACTAGGGTTTAGAGGGTTGGTAGCCCTTGTATTGAGTGGTATGTTATTCTGAAGTGCGAGTATTTGGTATGGTATTTATTAATGATGACATTAGAAAGGGAATATAGAGTTGCTAAAAATTGATCGTAGATCGAAACAAATATAGGAAATAAATATTTAACAAATCAATTCATTCTGATTTTAAATATTAAACAGCATCGTAATATTACTAAGAAACAATAGTAAAAAATAAGATTTAATCTGAAAGCAAGAAACAAGTAGGCCAAATATAACAAAGTAATAAAGAAATAAGAAAGCAAAACCGATTGAAAGGGAGATATATACTGAACTTAAAGTCGGCAAGTAGAATTGTAGAGTCCACACGTTTTATAATAACATGTAGACGACAGCTTTCAATCAACATGTATTCGAGACTGGATAGTTTTACCTACTTGCACTGCAAACAAAAATACCAGTTTAGAATCCAATGTTCTCAAGTTGCAAATGTTCTGGACCTCCAAAAAAGACAAGTACAAACTACTTGGATTGAAATCCTCTATTCCATAACAACTTATTCTCCCCATTCGTTTTTTTCCTTTTATTTTAATTGATTATAATTTTACGAATGAAGGGTGGAGATTGGCATACGAAATACCAAAAGTAGTATTTGTGCCCAAATTTAGTTAACTCAAATAATGGAGGAAAAACAGAATAACGGTAAAATCGTAAAGAAATATGAGATACATGCACGTGGCTTGTCAACATTCTAAGATAAGCAAGCTTCTTCACCAAAGCTATCTCTTGAAAGGGAAGATCCCGTAAATTATAGTAATATCCAAAGGCAAAAATCTGTTCCACCCATTACTGTATTCAGATGGATTAATCCTATTTTACTTTAAAAACTTGTAGCGTACAAAGTTAGAAACGCACAGAAGAAGAAAAGGAATGGAGTATGTACCACTGAAGCTGAAAATGCTAAATGCTCCTGCAACATTGAGGTTGACTGAGTTAATGATATGGTTGGTACACCACTGATTGCCAGTTTAAAGCAGGAGAAATTAATGCTGGGTCAGTATTTTTTCTTTATGGCTGCACTATTCTTGATTAAATCATTTTAAAGGTGTCGGTGTCATAGGATCTCAATATTACTGAAACAGCGTCCTAACGTAAAAATTCAATAGTATTAACAAAAATAACTGCTATATATGCAGTAACCAGCCAGGTGACGTTAACATTACTACCAATATGATCATACATACGTTAACCCCCCCTAAATCCGAAATATGATATGTATAACGTATTAAAATAGATGTGCAAGCTTTGTGACAGTTGAACAAAACCATTGCCTACTTTACTCTCTCTAGTATCGATATTGCATCAACATTTCATTTACGTACAAAAGATTGTTTCCCTTCTTAGCTCAAGAGATTGTAATCACAAACTTGGCAGCCACAAGAAAAAGAAGAAAGCCAACCTAGCTAAGCCTCGATGATTTCATCATCTTTGCATGGTCCAACTGAAATTGACATCGTGTTTGATGACATCTTCAATATCTTGCAACAGTTTCGCCTCGGAGCCTACACACAACATTTTAAAAAAAAAAGCCACATTACGTATAACAATATTATCAAAGATCAATCAAACAAGACAAGGACTACCTACTTACCCTATCCCATATAGCCGGGTCGGGTTTCTTATACACAACAACCCGATTAACATACTCTGAAGGATCCGCCCACTTCCACTTACAGTAAGGATGCTTCTCCTTATGCCTTACATACTCCGTAATAGTAGTCCTCAGCCTAGCATCATATCTAGAATCCGAAAGGTAATAAACAAAAGGCTTTTGACACGGGCTTCTAGCAACGGGTCGGGTATTGAACGAGTACCCAAAATAATCCGCACGTTTAAACCAATTCAAGAAAGTTCTAGTCGGCATTTCCATTTCTCTAGGAGACATGACTCCTCTCACTATTTGCACAACAAACCCCCAAGAAACTGATATTGTCCATCTCTTCTCCGGCTCATAACATATCGATTGTTGTATCATGCCCGCTGAATCTAACTTAATAGGTCCGTCAAACAATTTCTTGATAGCATTTGCACGTGTCATACCCGGAAAAATAGGATGCACTACGTCTAAATGATGCAAGGATATCAGAGGAGCTATAGGATGAGATGCTAACAAGCCAAGCAAATCTCCATACACGTCACACTGATGAAATCCTGGATGCTTAGTTAATGGGATTCCTAATTCAGCCATGCATGCATGTATTCTGTCATCACTGCCATACAATGCAGGATATCTGTTAAGGCATCTGTCTTGAATTTTGGAGAGTGAAACAGCTAAAGCTCTGCTTATTGCAAAACCACCACCACCATAAGCCATGTTGTATGAGAAGATTATGTTTTGTATGTGACTTTCTGAGGGCGATCCAATGTAATAAGGCTGATTGTGGTCGTACTTGGAAAGTACCCTAACGAGGTTGTCTGGAATGAAGACGGTGTCGTCATCTCCCATCACGAACCACCTGACATTGGTGAGATTTAAACGGACGGTTTCGGAAACGATACGAGTTAATCGGATGGCGGATCTGTCCCCAGTGCCGTGCGTGTATTTGAACTGTTTCGTGTCGGCCGATATTTTTGTTTGTGGAAGAGGCTCGGATCTGTAGGTTCGTACCGGTTTGTCAAGCCATACAAACCCTCGCATTTTTTTAGGGTTGTACCAAATTTTGATGTATTCTTTCCTTTTCTGCCATAGATTGGAAGATGCAGCGATTCCGAACACAATGTGGGAGATATTTGTGGCGTTTAGATTCAGATTTGAAGCGGAGAGAGGAGCTGGAGGAGGAGGTGACTGGAGTGAAGAAGAAGATGAATTTGCAATGAAGTTCTCGGTTTTGATTTCGTTTGAGATTGCGTTGGTGGTAGTGTCGCAGGAAGAAGGAGAGATGAAGAGGGATAAAATGTAAAGGGAATAAATGAAAGAAATCGAAACTATGAAGAAAATTAAGACTTTGAGAGTAAGTGAGGAGGAGGAAGGAGAAGAAGGTTTACCGTGAGAAATCCATTGCTTGCCGTCTCCGAATGAATTTTTCTGTGCAGATTTCATTTTTATTAAATTAAAATAATTGGGTAAAAAAAGAATCAAGAGATGAACATGATATCAAAGGAGGAAGAAAGAGGAACAAATGATAACGAAGGGAAATAGTGCCAGGTTGCACATGAAGACACAGTTGCACCACCGCTTCAGTATTTATTTCGTGCTTTAGCTCTTCTTTCTATTATTTTTATTTTTGTGTTTTTTGACTGATATTTTTTCTTTCTTTCTCATTTCTGTTGTACTTAAAGCGTATTTTTGCTTCCTTTTTTTAAACTACTTGTAAATAAATCTGGAGATTTATTGGATCGTCCCAGCGGCCCATCGGGTTTGAGAAAAACAATGACACGTGGTTGGTATGGAAGAAGAGAGTAGGTATGATTCATTACTCTAATACCTTTCAGATCTCAATTGATTAGGTTGATATAAATTTTTTTGGTTTTCGATTTATGGTTGTATTTAAGACCACTATGGTAATGATGGCCATCACCGGTACTATAAAAACTATTACCGTCAATACTATTGGCGAGTAAAAACGACTGCCACTGTTTTATCGTTAATGTCAATAAAACGATCGTTGGTCCACTAATAAACTGATAAATCGTTTATTAGTAATGTTAAATTACCGGTACACAAAAACATTAAAATTTTATTGCAAAGGAAATTTATTCTTGATTCTAACTTCAGTAATATTTATTTTAACATTTTGACTTACTTTAGTTAACATGGATAATTTTCTTAAGTTATTACAAATTATTTTAATAATATGAGATAATAACTTTGCTAACCTGGGACTTTGAACCTATTAAAATTGAGAAAAAAATCATCATTAATACTACAAACTACTTCTTAAAGACAGGTATAACTTTGTGGTTATGATTAAACCAATTTGAACTAAATAGTAGGCATCGCTTTTTGAATCAACGTAACGGGTAAATAATAGACATTCTTGTAGCTCCAATATTTCAGCAATACAAATTAGAGCACATATTGTATTCATGTAATGAACTTTCAACCACACAATAGTAAAATCCAAAATTAGAGACGTACTTTCATGAGTAACAGCAAAAAGTCACCAAAACTGTTGAAATACGCTTCTGTAATCCTGGTTAGGAATAGAGAAATTATACGCAAAAAATACGTGCTAATTCTGAAAACCAGTTGTCCCATAGCATGGCTAAAATATTGACTTGAACCGCAATAAATTCTTAGACAATCAAAGAAAAAATATATGATGCATTTAAACATTTAAAGTACAGTAGCTTAAAGCTAATTAGTTGGTAGTTGACTATATGAGTTTTTAGTTTAAAAAATACAATGAACATCATCTTTAAAATAAATGTGAAACTACATGTTATATGGTAAAACAATCAAATAGCCTAAATCAAATTAAAATAGTAAACCGTGGATTAACATCAAAAACAAAGAAGTACACATATATCATATCAATAAATAAAATATTTAACTATGTAGAACAAAAGAAATACGCCTCTTCATCTTCTCAACTTCAGCAGATGCTATCAAAAAATACTCTGAAAACAACCCTGAATTATGACAAACAATTAAAAAAGAATATATGCATAATGAAATGTTAGCAAGTGAAATACTTTTTACCATCGGTATTTATGACAACGAGTGGAAAATAACCTAATTAGGAAAATTCATGGTAATAAGGTAAAACTAATTTGTAGTTGAAATCAAAATATTGTACTAATAATAACCACATTCATTCATATTTACTAAAAATAACAAAAAAGATTCATATTTCAAAATCCTTATAAAATTTAAATTTTTATTGATTAGTCTTGTTGGCATCAAGTAAAAAAGTTGCTGTGGACTGGAAGTTATTACCAAATGATTATGATTGATTTTATAAAGTAAATTAAACAATGAAATATATGTATCTACCAAATGATTAATTTTGTTGGTAGTCGGGAAGAATGCTGCTTGATCAAGGCAGTAAGTTGTACTGCTTATTTTGAACGTTACACGTGAAATTCTTTATGTCCTGTAGTTTGAGAGGGATGCTGCACATCCCCCTGTTTCAGATTTAAATACATATGCCTAAAAATAAAATAGCTTAAATGAATACATATAATATCACTGAAAGTTACTAAGGCAATATGTAAACTTATGCTACAAACCTGTTGGTAACTCCCAATTGAAGTAACAACTAGGTCGACCGAAACTAAAGTCCTTATGTAGAGCTTAATTGCCCAGTGAAGTTCTTTCAAATGCCCATACTTCGGTTCTCTAATTAAACCTATAAAAGTTATATAAGTTTTAAATTTTGAATCTTGGTATCTATGATTAGCTTGTATAGATACTGGCAAGTTACACTCTTACCTTATTCATCAACAGGAGCATCATAGTCATAGCTAGTAGTTATGAATGGACCACCAGCAGTACGCCCAAAATTGGTTCCACCATGGTACTAAGATTAACAATAGTATGGCCTAATTCAGTACTTATCAAGAAAATTAATTTAATGTGGTTATATATAGTTATATGGTGTACATAGCCAACCATATAATAATTTCCAAACAAACCACCCTTTTGGATAAACCTAGCTACGGGAAATGCTAAATCTTCCACTGGTCATTGAAATACAGCACTCCTAAATTTTGTAAACCCGATTATCATAGTAGATAACTTACTTAACTTAGCTATATTACAAATAAAAGATTATTGCAATAGTAAAAATAAAATTTGTTGGCCACTCCAAGCTTCGGTCCAAAGCGATGGCTTATATGGCTTGTTCAGAGTAAACACATTACAGTAAAAACCATTACAGGTGTTAATCTATTGCATCACACATCGAAAATGACATTAATTGTAATTAGTAAACCTAATTACAGCTATATCAACTACTTGTAATTAAATTTGTGTTTGGAATAGCTCATCTGGCTAATGTACTGAGATGCCCGATAAAACATGTAAAGGTCAACTTTCGACATAGTTGAATCACTTGAAGCATGCATTGCAGAGTCGGTGTAAATCATTTAAGAAACTCAGGGACAATGTACAATTATTTTGTATTAAAAATTGTGATTGAAAGTAAATTTCATACCACTGGGTTGGGTACAGCATCTTCTTTGCGTATAACCCAAGGCACACCTGTGCCGGTTTTAACGGACATTTTTGTAGCCCAGTTCACATAATTGTGACCAGCAGGACCAAATGCTTTACTTTTCGATCCATATTCATTCTTAATCTGCATTGATACTCAAATTTTCTACAAAATATGTTGTTTATGTCATTTGGTGTTTTACAATATTTCTTAAATGATGGTTCATAAAATGGAGATAATACATGTGAAAGAATTATAAGGCCACCTTGCGACTCGTATAGCTATTCACTTTTCATCAGTTGAAGTTTTTTCTGGGTGAAACCTTACATAACATTCTATAAAAAAACACATAATTATCAAAAATACATTTTTTCTATTTTTAGGTAAATTAAAAAGATAGCCTTAAAGGGTTCATTATCTGTTTTGAAGCTAATTCCAGGAACATATTTCAACCAAACAGGAAACCTTCTGCATATAAAATTCAAGAAAAAGGATAAATGTTAACAAAATCATAGATTATTAAAAACCAGAAGCATTAACAAAATACAAATAAAACAAATATGTATCCAAAATTCCATTCAGCACAAACACAAGGTCCAATTCTCAAATGTGCATAAAGACCTGCTTTCTGCATTGTCTTTATCACTAAATCGTACCTTCCTTCAAAATTGTACTACAAAAATCAGAAAGATAACATATTTGATGAAAACATAATTGTTTGTTTTAAAAAATGGACTAAAATTTTGTTAAAAAAATACATTGCGAGGGGAAGGTTCATGTCCATTCCAAAACACATAAGTTTGTATAACATCCAATCCACCCTCTTTTGTCTTCTGCACTAGTCTGCATGATCCAACCAAGTAATTATGAATTAAAGCAAAGTACTAACAATTTGTCAAAATTTGACAGATCCAAAATTAAGCAAAGAAGTAGTTAATGTTTTCTAAGACATCATTAAACTAATACTGTAGGCTTATCAATATTTTTTTCAAAATATAATTCGCTTCAAACATAATTTGCAATTTTAGCACTCCCTAATTTGGGAAAAGACATCCCCTAAAATTTCTATTTTATGTGTAAATTTCTATTATCCAGAAATAAAAATATATTGAAGGCTGGTTGGATAGGAGAATAAAGTATGAAACATTTAGAAATCATGTTGATGAAATCAACTAGAAAACAGAGGAAAAGAAGTTAAATGAAGAATTCTAATTAACTTGTAGCAAAGAGTTCTCTACATATAGAGTATAGACTTGGTATACCTATTGAGAAAAATCATCAAACTGAAATCGGATGATATCAAGATAGTCATGAAACAAACATCTGGGTCTGAGAAAGAGAGATGAAGTTGATAAATTTACTGATGAAGGTGTATATGATTTTCATGTTCATACCATAGCAAAAAACCTAACCCAAGAATCGAACAATCATAAGGTGTCTGGACCAAACATCAAATGAAGCAAGCCAAACCTTCAAAATCAGTTTCTGACATAACAAATCGACAATCATAATCAAAGATAATTGCCAAGAAGAGGAATCTAACTAATTTACAATCGGTTGCTAAGAAGAAGAAGAACATGTGCTTACATCGGGAGAAGAGCTATCAAACTTGAAGGCAACCCTTGAACCAATCCCGATCTGCTGCACTCTGGCGGGCGACATAGAAAAGAAGTGCGAAAAATGAAGGGCAAAGCAGATAAGCATACACCGGAGAGGGACGCCATCATCTAGGTTTAGTGAAAGGAAGAAAGGTAAATGCGCGATTAAAGTGGAGGAAAACCAAATTCAATAGATTGGGAGAAAACAGGAAAGGGGAATGACGATAGAGAAAATTGATGAAAGGCGCAAACGAGTAAGGCGTTGAGGCTAGGGTTTGTACAATATGTCGACGTAGGAAAAAAAACAATGGTAAAGGAACGGTGACACGATACAAACGAAAGGGAACCTATTGATTTCCAACGGAGAAAAAGGGGGAATCGATGAATTTCGGGTGGAAGAAATTGGGGAAAGGAGATTAGGATGGGGAGAGTGGAAATTTCAGAGGGAGGAAAAAAAGGATGAGAAAATCATGCATAGGGTAGACATAAACAAAGTTGAGACTGATCAGTTTTCAAAATTGAGGGAGGCTTGTGTGCCTTGAAACCAAACTCACTAATAATATAATAGTATAGATCAAATAATGAAAGAACAACATCAACATGATTGAAAATTTTCTCGTTACTACTGGCTTTGACGCTTGTTTACTTCTATATTTACCATTAACAGTGGTAAATTTGTTAGTCCTTGAGATGATGGTTTTGATGATAATAACCTTAAAATGGGATTATATAACATAAATACTAACATTATAGTTTAGATATATATGTATATGCAGGATTTAACAATGCAGATACCAAGAATGAAGACTGTACAGATAGAGATTCAAGATATCAAGATTGAAAACTCATGAGTATCAAGAATATCAAGATTATCAAGAATTCAAGATTTCAAGGATAAGTAATTTAATTAGAAATTTTGTTAAAACTCCTAGAAAAGCACTGGCATCTCAAAATCCAATTTATTCATGGAATGGAATCCACTTCGAGCCTGTTAAAGGGATGGAACCCTAAGTAGGATGGAACCTACGAAAAATCTAGTGGAACATCGTTTTGTATCCGCTAACCTTTTATTCAAAATGTTTTTATAAAATTATATCTTGTTTTCAAAATGATTTCAAAACCTTCCTTTTAAAAGAATCAAAATCATCTATCCTGGTTTTAAATACTTGTAGCCTCAAAATAATCTTTAGTTTCAAAATCAAATTATCCTTAGTTTTAAACTATCTTTTAATAATAATATATTTAACTTTTAATATTTATACTTAGATTTAAATATAAAATTATAAGTAAAATTTTATACTAATATTATTCTCTATATTTATTTATATATTTTAACTATAGTTAAGTATATTTATAAAAGTTTAAAATAGTTTTAATATAAGACAAAAGTTATTTTCAAACAAAAACAAAACACCAAAATTTCCTTTGGAATGTCGACATGCCCAAGTTACCCATGTCGACATAGTGTCAGTTGATTTCAAAATTTTGAATTTCAAAAGAAGTGTCTATTCGTCATATCCCTTCACGAATGGACATGGTTGTTGTTCTTCTATACATAGGGGTTGTTTTCAACGAATTTCTAATCATATTTTTTGGTTTTCACTCCCCTTCTTCTTCCATATTTCTTTATACATATTCTTACCATTACTCTGTCGAAATCAACATTGAATCTAACTAGATCATTTCTGGTTTGATTCTCTATCACTATCTCAACAAGATCCTCGGTGCTATTCAGAGTTATAGGCATCTTTGTAATCATTTCTGTGAGAAAAGGTGTGATTGTAGCCATGGAAATCAATCAAGTGAGAAAAGGTGTGATTGTAGCCTTGGAAATCAATTGGGTGAACTTGTTGCCCATGAAATCAAGTATCTCTACCCAGAGGATTGTGAATCTGGAGGGTGTACCCCGTAGCCTTGACTTTGAGGGTGTAATTGTACAACTGCTTTTGAAAGGAAATCCGTACTTGTGTGCGGGACTGGATGTAGGGTAGCTCCGACCAGTATAAAATCCGGTGTGTTCTTTCCTTTACTGCTTTTACTTTATTTCTGCATCTGTGTTTGTTTCTGTGATCATATCTGTGTCTGAATATTGCATACATTTGTGTTTAAATTACCAAAAAATCTAAAAGATTTAGTAATTTCTTAAAACACTATTCACCCCCCTCTAGTGTTTATCCTAGCCTTAAGATCCGTAATCCGCATTTCTAACATTTGATATCAGAGCAAGGTTTTCAAAGTTTCATAATCTGATTTTTGAAAAAGTTTTTAAAAAAAAGGCTATATTTGTTAATACTAGTTTAGAAATATTCAGATCATCATTGTCTCTTGAGTCTACATATAATTAATGTTCAAATGCAAGTTGTCTACCAAAATTGTTTGATGTGCAGGAAACATGCTTTATGGGAATTAAGGAATCAATTCACAACGGACAAATTGTGCATATCAAAAAGTACAAGTGGATACTTGATAGTGGATGCTATAGACACATGACTGAAAATCCAGATATGCTGAATGATATAATAAACAAAGACGAAGGGCTGGTTAACTTTGGACACAATTTAAAAGGATATGTGATTGGTATCGGCAAAGTCGGTAACTCTGAAACTCCTATTATTACTAATGTTTTGCTAGTTAAGAATCTGAAATATAATCTGCTAAGTATAAGTCAACTCTACGATAAAGGATATAAAATTAAATTTGAAAAAGATAAGTGTCACATTGAATATAATAATTCAACCATGGTATTTGAGGGAATTAGGAAAAAGAATATTTATATTTTTAGTGTGAAAGTTTCAAATGATAACCTGTGTCTGTTGGCAAATACAAGTGACCCTTGGATTTGGCATCGGACATTTGGTCATTTGAATATCAAACCCTTGGATTTTTGAAATTTGAAAGTTACGGCTATGATCGGGGCCGTGTGGATGACAATAAATAAGTAGCTTTTTTGCTTATATAATGCAAAAGTTAAAAAGTCAATATGGATAAACAAAATCTACCGACTTTTAAAAGTCACTTTTCAACTTATTGCAAAAGCAATTTTTTTTTGCTTTTCGACTTACATAAGTCGATTTTTTATATGAAAAAATACTAAAAAAATGTATTTTCAAATTTCAAATTTCCAAAATTTCAAAATTTATAAATTTCAAATTCAAATTTCAAAATTTTCACATTTCAAAATTTTCAATTTCAAATTTCAATTTCAAAAATTCCAAATTCCAAATTTCAAATCTCAAATTTCAAACTTCAAAATTTCAAAGTTAAATTTTCAAATTTCAAAATTTTGTTCAAATTTCAAAATTTTACAAATTCAAATTCAAAATTTTGAAATTTCAAAAATTCAAATTTTCAGAATTCGAATTTCATAATTTCAAAACATCAAATTTCGAATTTTAAAATTTGAAATTTCAAAAAATTGAACTTTAAAAATTCAAATTCCAAATTTGAATTTTCAAACTAACACTTCCAATTACAAATTTCAAATTTTCACAAATTCAAATTTTCAAATTTCGAAATTTTGATAATTTAAAATTTCAAAATTGAAATTTCAAATCTCACAATTTCAAAATTCAAAATTTCAAATTTTCAAAATTCGAATTTCAAAATTCAAAATTTCAAAATATCGATTTTCAAAATATCAAATTTTCAAATTTCAAAATTTCAAATTTTAAAATTTCAAATTTCAAATTTTCGAATTTCGTACTTTAAAATTTGAAATTTCAAAACTTTGAACTCTAAAATATCGAATTTTTAAAAGTTAAAATTTTCAAATTCGAAATATTACAATTTAAATTTTAAAAATTTCAATTTTGAATTTTGAACTTTTTTTTAAATTTTGACTTATAAGTCAAAAGTTTCCAAATATACTTTTTAACTTTCTAAAAGCAAAAGGACTTTTGAAATAAGCAAAAGTCCTTTTGCTTTTGTTTGCCAAACGGGCCCAAGTAGACTGCTGAGAGTTGGGTCTCAGTTAAGAGCGGAGTTGAAAGATCAACTCGTCGATTTTCTTCGCACAACATGGATGTATTTGCATGGACGCACGCCGACATGACAGGAATCTCTCCAAACGTAGCATGCCACATACTGAACATCGACCCCACCAAGGTGCCAGTGAAGCAGAAAAAGAGGAGCATGGGGGCAGAACGATCAGCAGCCCTCGAGGAAGAAGTAAAGAACTTACTTGCCAATGACTTCATCGAGAAGCCATCTACCCAGAATGGATCGCCAACCCGGTACTGGTAAAGAAAGCTAATGGGAAGTGGCGAACATGCATCGATTTCTCCAACTTAAATGACGCTTGCCCGAAAGACTGCTTCCCACTCCCTCGAATCGACCAACTCGTGGACAGCACAGCCGGACACGAACTCTTAGGTCGTGTTTGTCTACAGCTACAAATTCCATAGCCTCTGCAGGCTCGGTGGTGGCCTCTTCCTCTTTGTCCCTGGGGTCTAATTCGTTGAAAGGATCGCTGGTATATCGAAGAGGAGGGGCTTTCTTTAATTGCTATGCTTTCAGGCTTTTCTTGCAGAGAGAAGCCTCTGCATCCTTTCCTTTATCCTTCCTGCGGTTATTGCGAAGCTCAGTTACATAGCAATCTCGAGCGGCGTCTTGATCTCTCTCTATTTCTCCACTCCGTTATCTGTTGGGAATTTCATCTTCAGGCACCATGGGGCTAGGACAATTTGGAAGTCAGACAAGGCTGGTCTTCCCAAAAAGGCGTTGTAGGCCGAATGGTTCTCTATTAGTACAAATGTTTGTTTTCGCACAGCGGAGCGGGGATGACTTCCTATTTCAACAAAAAGGTCCAGTTGCCCGAGGGGCACTTTCGCATCTCCAGTAAAACCATGTAGTGGTTTGTTGCAGGGAGACACATCCTTCATTGACAGCTTCATTTTGTCGAATGCATGCTTGAATAGGATATTCACTGAGCTTCCAGTGTCTACTAAAATTCGAAAAACTTTGGCTGGACCGAATCAGATAGAGATGACCATAGGATCCATGTGTGGGTACTGTCTTCCCTCTAGATCACGCCTACTGAATGTGATGTCGTCACTCTCTTTCCGTTTCGGGTGGCGTTCTTCCATAACAGAATTAACGTAGCCTTCAGAGTTTCTAAGTGACTTACCGTATCTTTCCATCTCTGCCCAACTTCTGTCGGCGATGTGTGGTCCTCCTGATATGGTATGGACTACTATTTTCTCTTGACTAGAGCCGTTGGTGTTGCGATTTCCTCCGCCTTCCTCTGGGAGGGGTAACCCTGGGTTTTCATTGGCGGGAGCTGGAGTCCTGCTCTGGCTTTTTACATAGCATTCCAGTCTCCTCCTTCTAATGTGTTCTTCAATCAAGTCCCGGAGATGGTGGCATTCATTGGTGTCATGTCCGTGGGATTCGTGGAAGCGGCAGAATTTTCCAGATTTGAGTGCGTTATCTGACTCCTTCTTGTGCGGGGGGCGCTTGTATCTAACTTCGTCTTGAGTGGCTAGAAAGATGTCTTCGATCGTTTCATTCAAAGGAGTGTAGGAGTCAAATCTTGGTCCAGGTCGATATAGGCGCTTTTCCCCTTTCTTGCCCCCAGCATTGTCTCTAGAGTCATTTCTACGAACATCCTTTGTTGCAGCGGAAACCCTGTCTATGGCTGTTTTAACCTGTTGCCCTGACTGCCTCTCAGTGGCAGCGTCTTCAAGTCTCATATACTTTCCACCTTCATGGAAGAAATCAGGTAAAGTAGCTGGCTTTTCCTTAGTTAGTCTTCTAGCAAATTTAGTATCCGGATGTACACCACTGCAGAGAGCCATTATGATAAGTTTCTCGTCGGCATCTTGGACCGCGGCCGCTGCAGCGTTAAATCGGGTTAGATATTGCTACACTGTCTCTCCGAGTTTCTGCTTGATATTAGATAAGGAATAAGCGTCCTTGGGTTGTTCCACATGAATGCGGAACTGGCTGATGAATTTTTCTTTCAACATTTCCCATGAGCTGATGGACCCTTGGGGTAGGTGGCAGAACCAGGAGGTAGCTAGGTCTGCCAAGAAGAGTGGGAAGCATTTACACAATACTCCCTCCGTTGCTCCGCTCATGAGCATATGCTGGGTGTATCTCTGTAAATGTACGATGGGGTCAGAGGTTCCCTTGTAAGGTTCCATTGTTGGCATTTTCCATTCCCGGGGGTTGATGGTAGTTTCAATCTTGCGGGTGAAGGGGTTGGTTACCCTAGCACCTATCCCTCGATCTCTTTGCTCCCGTTGGACGCACTCCCTGAACAATCGCGCCATTCTTTCATCAGAACTTGGAGTGGATAAAAATGAGTTTGGTTCTTCCTTGCGGGATTGACTCCATCTAGATGACCTGTAAGGATAGTATCGTTTATCACTCCTGACATTCTCCAATGGCTGCCTCTGGTCTTCCAGGGGCATGCTGGGGTCGGCCACAGTTGGCCCTTGTCTTGATCTTCCCCTGCTGGGTTATGTTCTTAGCACTTTCTCGGGTCCAACTTCGGGCTGGACTCCAGCTCGGCCCCGTCTACTGGTGTTTCCATGGTTAGGTAGCACGACAGGTTCAGCTACATCCGACCTCTGCCTGGTGCCTCCCCTGTTGGGTTCGGCTCCAAGAGTTTCCTCGGGTCGGAATTCGGGCTGAGCCTGGGCTCGGCTCCTACCATTGTTGTTTCTGTCATTAGCCTCTTCGAAGAAGAAAGACCTTTGTCGTCTCCCAGATCCTCCAGACCGGGACTCACCCCATGATTCAGTGTTACGGTTGGATTCTTCAGCATCCCTTAAGCGTGACATGAGTTGGTCCACCAAGGCTTCTTGTTGAGATGCGAAGCGGTTAGTTATTTCAGCCACAATCCTGTCCAGATCCGCCCTTGTAATTGGTTGTTCCGTAGCAGGGGCTGTCGGATTTGCCTGATTTAAATTTGCTGTTGGAACTGGACGATTGTCTTGGTCCCTGATCACTGGATGTGGGATACTGCCAGTTGCGACGTCCTTTCCTTTGTTAGCATCTTTCTTCCGTCCGGGAGCCATATTTTCCAAGCAATGAACGATGTTGATAGGAAAAGGGTTGAGTGGGAGAAGCTGAAGCTTCGAGCTTCCTCCTTCTCAGTGAAAGCACCAAAAATGTTTGCACCAAAAAATGGACAAACACCTCCAAGTCGTATGAATTAGTTGGTTTTATGTTGTTTCTAGTGATTTGGGTGATTTATGCAAATATATAAAAAGCAGGGACTAAACTGTAAAAGACACACAGATTTATAGTGGTTCGGCCAGAACGTGCCTACGTCCACTTTATATGTTATTCTCCTTTTTCTTTCAGATTACAAGTACAAAGCTTTGTATACAAGTATTTGAATGTTGTTTGAAAGTTCCTTCCGTGCTTGAGCTCTCAAACTTGTCTGCCATTGTTGTACCCCTGCCCCTCTATTTATAGAGTGAGGCTGGAGGCAGGGGTCTTGGATGTATATAGCTGTTGGTGGGCCTGGGCTGAAGCAATGTGGCCTGGCAGTGTTGGTTCGGCAAGGCTTGGTTCGGAGGTGAGGGCGTGGTTTGGTCCGGAAGCGAGGGCGTTGCTTAGTTCGGTGGTAAATGATCCGGTGGTAGCCCCCATTGGCCTTGGTTCAGTGGTAAATGATCCGGTGGTAGCTCCCCTTGACCTTGGTTCGGTGGCACGGGAAGTGAGGTTGGTTCGGTGATGGGGTGGAGGGCCTTTGGTTCGGTAGGAGTTGGATTGGTATTGCCTGGAGTGGCCTTGGACCGGCGTTGCTTGGAGGGGCGTTGGTTCGGTGGGCATGGTGTGGAGCCGGTCCGGTGAGAGTTGGTTCGGTGGTAGGGAAGGGGCCGGCCGAAACACACCCAACACCAATAGTTATAGTTTAGTCCATTGAATAGAGGAGGTCTTTGGATAGATTGTCCTTCCGCAAATGTAGAACTATAGGCAGATGTTGTGCTTGTACTTGCGTTATTTTCCATATTATCAATATGTCTAATAACGGTGCTATGGTTATAGGACTGCCTTGCTCTGATACCAATTGAAAGAGGCTATGCGGTAGGATCGTATAATATGGAATAGTGGATGGTATAGGTAAATAACAATAAGCAATAAGTAAAGTAGACACAAGGATTTTATACTGGTTCAGACCTCTAGTCCTACGTCCAGTCGCTAAGCTTCACTTAGGAATTCTACTAACTAAAACCCTCTCTTAACCCAGAGGAACAGGTTTACAACTTATCCGAACAACCGAACGGGATTTCTTGCCTTAACTACCGAATAGGACTTCAATTCAATTACTAAAAAAACAATATTCGACTTGTTGTGTTCTTGTCAACACTAATGAGTCTAATGTAGTACAATATTCCTATAATCTTATCCTTGAGAGTATGCAATGTGTTTGTGAAGATTTAGGAAATGTGAATTGCTATGAATCAAAAGAATGTTAAAAACAAAGCAGTGATTCAAGCAATAGATTTGTGATTGCTTTGAGAATTTCTAGATAATATGTTCAAGAAAATAGTAAGATTAAAGCAAGAGACTTCGGTGAATTGAAGATGCTAGAATCATGTATTTATATTTGTAGAAGAGGTGCATTTGTTGGCTAAGGGTGTAGACAAGAGATGCTTCCATTTTCATTGGAGAATGGTTGCAACTCTTGGAGGAAGAAGGTGTCCATTCAGAGAAAATTCGCAGGTTCAAATTCAGTCGACTGAACAGGGAATTCAGTCAACTGAAAATATGAACTAAAAACTAAAATTTTCAGGAACAAATTCAGTCGACTGAGCATGGTGTTTCAGTCGACCGAAACTGTACATGTTTGTATATGTGTAACAGGTTCAGTCGACTGGTCATCCATGTTCAGTCGATTGAACTACTAAATTGTGCACAGTGAATGTTTATTAAAAAATGAAATTTATAAAATGTGTTCTAATGTTTGTGCAAGCCTCTTGAGGATAGATTTTAATAATAAATCTAAACTAAGATCTATATAAAAATCATACTTATGTTTATCCTTGGTCTTCATCATTCTTTCTTTAGCTTTGCACATATCTCTTCCTTTTTGTTGAAGCACATTGTCATTGATCAAAATCTTAGCGTATCAACAACACTAACGGTGGTTGCTTAAAGAGGACAAAATGTGCATATTTTTACTTCCATATTTAATCTAATTTAATTAAATAAATGAGCATATATGGTATTTTAACATGTTTAAACCGAAATTTCAATTATTTTCAAATCATCATTTACTCATCTTCATGTAGAGGCAAAATGGTCATTTTTTGCATGTATTAATTTTGAGAATATTTATTTGCATATCTTATTTTTATTTATAGGAATTTGAAGGGAAATATGAAGAAGTGTTCAAGGAAATATGCATGCACAAGTGAAGAAGATAAAATGAAGATGGAAATAAATCATTTCATGCAACATGGAGGACTCCTACATACCACTTATCATGATCTTGTATTAAGAGTTGTTGCACATGATTAAAGCTACATGCACATTTAAATGGAGAATTATGCTCATGCTAATTATTACTTGGAGGTTACATTTCCTAAGAGGGTATTTTGGGCAGTCCTCAAAAATATGCATTAGCGTTTTAGGCATGCATAAATACCCATTATGTTTCATGTAATGGGCTCTTAGCCTCCTCTTTAGTTATTTTAGTGTAGGCACAAATTGTAATAATAACTCTCTCTCCTTTATGGCTTGTTAGCCTTTTTCTCTTATTTAGTCTGTTTTTATGCAATTTAATTTCAAACTCTTTTAATTATTGTTCTTTACTTTATGCAATTAGTGTAGTTTTATTTCATCCAAGTAGATTAGCTTTTATTTATTTTAATTAGCTTACATTTTCCTCTTGTTTTTGTTTTATGTTGAACTCTATATTTGTTGAAATGATAACAAATATGAGAAGCTAAATCCCTTCAATTTAAAGGTAATGAAACTCTCTTAATCATGTAGATTCAACATTTTGCTAATTTTTGATCTTTTTTGTGCTTAATGGAAATGTTTGATATGGTTATTTGGTTGTTTAGCTTTGAATTTGATAACCTATGCTATTGACACCAAATAGATTATGCTTAAACGAACATAAGCATAAATTACCTCTTTATCTACATATGATTATATTTAGAATCAAAATTTGATGTCTATATTATTAATTAACAGTAAATAGATCATGTTTAGAATAGATTTTATTTTCAATTTCATTAGCATTTTCATGAGAGTTGATAAGTGATTTAGTGAGTGTTTTAAAATTTGATGGTTTGTGTTTGACTAATTAATAGTACAAATAGGTCATACTTATGATAAACACATTAACTAAATTCACTAGTGACCAAAAAAAGAGATTATAATTTCATTATCGTTGATTTATGTGATCATGAGAAGGAAATTACCTCTAAATTGCCCTCTAACCTCAGATTTTTGTCCACTATTATTTGTTATTTTATAGAAATTTGTAGTTAACACATCTCAAATTCTAGGTTTAATTCGTCTGCGTTGAAATTTTAAAATCAATTTTAATTCCCTGCGGATCGACCCATACTCGTCACATACTAAAATTTTACATCGTGCGCTTGCGGTTATTTTTATTACAATTTTAACTATTTTCTAAAACGATAGGAAATTAGCCGATTACAATAGATTTTTGGCGTCGTTGCCGAAAAATTAATTTGATTTTATTTCTATTCTTTGAATTATTTTTTATTTGATCTTATTATGTGTTAATTTTGTGTGTGAATTGCATACTAAAAAAATTTGTTATGTTGTGTGTTTGTGTGATTTGTGCTTGCATTTGTTTATATGCTTATTGCTTTTCTTGCATTTGCATTTTCTATTTAAAAAACATACAGAATTAGAAAAAATACTATTCTTTTATGTTTACAATTTGCATTTCATTTTTTTTTTTTTTTTTTTTTTTTACAGGTTTACAATTTACGAAAAAAAAATAAAAATTGCATTGACATTGCTTGCTCTCTTCACTGCATCTCTGTTTTGCAATTGCCATTGCAACAATTCCCGTTGCCAAATCTCTGTTCAAACTTTCACAAGCCATATCCTTGCCCCATTGCCTTGCACCTTACTGCAACTTCTAGCATCAACTTAGTACCATACAAAACTGCCCCACTTCCTCGCCACCCTGCTACATCACCCATTGCTGCATTATCACTTCATACTTCCCTGACCATACCACAACAATGCGGCCTTCAAAATACCCTCATCCACCTCTGTCATAACTTCTGACAACAACTCCATCTCCATCACCTCATTCCTCCAGCCAACATTTCATTCCTACAGCACAAACAAAACCATTCCTGCTATCACCATCATCCCCTTCCCATTGCCTGTCAACAACAAACATACTTCACAAAAATTCATCCTTGCAACATCCATTTCTGTCCATTTACTACCAGTGCACTGATACATTCACTGACCTACCACCTCCACACAATAGTGCCTACATTTCCTCCACCCACTGCAGAAATCCATCCCTATCCACTACCCACTGCATAAGCTCATCAATACAATAGCGCCTACATTTCCTCCTCCATCTAAACTGCCACCACTATCATACTCCAAAACCACCATACATCACTTCCACTTCCTACTGACACAGTAACATACTCCATACCTCACTGCCTACTGCCCACTGTCTACATCACCACATCACAGCAAACCATCACAGCGCCTGCATACCATCAACACTGCCTATAACCATAGCAAACTGCTATTCATACATACCCCTACCCACAGCTCTAGATTTCCCACCTAACCCTCCCTCTTCAACTGAACAACTCTATCACATTCCATCTTGCGCACTGATACAAACACTACTTCAATCAACGGTTTCCTCAACCTCTGACCTATCTACCACCTGCAACATCAACTGTGCAGCCAACACTTCACCATATATCCAATACTTCCCAGTCACCTGCTGTCACATACACTGTCACAACTTGATATACCATCAACAACCACTTCAGGCTTCTTACCTGAACTACATCATCCCACTACACTTAATCCACTCTCTGCCACAAGCACTATTTATTCACACTGCTGCTACCACAATCCTACCACCAACCTCTGCCTGAATAAATCATACAACCCATACACTCCTCCAACATCAATCACATACCCAACATTACCCACACACACACCATTACCAACTACAAACCAATGCAATACATATCAAATGTACTAGATAACCTCCTGCCTTGCTGCCTCCCTCCTCCAGTCATCAATCCACTGCTTCATCACAAACAAACAACTACCATAACTTCACATCTTCCTCTGCATCTTCACACTGCCAATATTCCCTCTGCCAACAACTTCAATCTGATGCCAACTTCACCACCCACCGGTAACGGTGCAATATCACTTCACAACCAACACACAGAATACCACAACAACTTCAACCACACTCGTCTCAAACAATTACATACCAACAACTCCTACAATCGAACAACTGTTCTCTCTGTCAATCACCTCAAACCACGAATACGAACCCATCGCCGAACCAAAACGACTTCAACAATCAATCTCCACCAATCAAATCGCGATCACCCTTCGCCACCACATCGCCCAACTAAAGAAGCCCACGCCTGAAATCGAAACAAGAAATTTGCGATTTCACACACACACACACACACACACACACACACACACATACATATATTAAGAACCAAAAACAATTCGCTTGAAATCGAAACCAGAAATTCCCCATTTTGAGAACAATTTTGAGAACCAATTGAGAACTAGAAGCAATTCGTGATTTTGATTTTGTTTAAGTGGGTGGTTGCGTATTAAGCTTGTGGGCTGAATGCCCTTTTACATTTTCTTTCAAATTTTCTTAGTTTAAATTTTCTTTTTGCTTGATAATACAAAAAATAAAAAAAGGTAAGCTATCAATTTGCGAAAATTAGGTGCTCTTCCTTGTTTTATTCCGTTCTCTAATTGAGACTTTGGGAAGTTGTTTTATTTTTTTAGTTTGATTGGACCGTATGAATTTTGTTTGGGCCAGGTGTTTATTTTCTTTTGTTCTTTGATTGAAAAAAATTTGATTTAAATAATTGGATTGAATTTTGTTTTAAGTTTCTGTTCAAAATTGAAGTGTTAAGTTTTAAGTTTCCATTCAAAATTTCCATTTTCAAAATTTCCATTTAAAAAATTGGATTGAGCCGGGTGTTTCATATTTCCGTTCAAAATTTTTGTTTTAAATTTTATTTATTTAAATTTATTGTTCATATTTGACTCTCTTTTTCAGGTTGCAAAAGCAGAAGGATTAGCATGCTAATAAAATTGCTTTGCTTGCTTGCTTATAAAAAAATTACCGCTTTTCAAATAAACTACTAATAATTTTGTACGCTCTAATATTATGCTCTTATCACTTGTTATTATTTGCTTTGCATTGTTGGTTGCTTGTATTTTATAAAAAAAATTCATTCCTAGTTGCATCGTTAGTTCACATTCAATTTTTGTTTTGCATTCATACCATCTTATTTTCTTTTATAAGGACAACACCCAAATCCACATAGGGTGGGGGATTTTATCACCCCTTCCTTGACCCACAAATTGCATTTCATCTTAAAATTTCCTAATAATAATGGTTAGACTTTGACTTAAGCGAGTCGCGAGCTCACCTAGGGTTTAATCACATCTTGACAGTTGTCTTTTTTTGACAATTTATTTTTTTGGTGTCTAGGCTATGGTAGAGTAATAGTCAGTTAAAAATATTATGGTGATTCGTAAATATTATACTGATTGTTTCTCTAAATGTACTTAAAACTTCAGTTGCATTACTACGGTGATTCATGGTGCACCGGTAACTCCTGTCCGTTACCCAGCTAAGAACTATTTTGTTCGATTAAGATAAAATGTGATTATACAATTTGGGTTAGAAGCTACTACTATTTTTTTTTAATTAAGTCATTGCATTCATTTAGTAGCATTAGTTCATGCATATATTTTTTTTTAAAAAATTCGAAATCCAAAACTAAAAAAAATTGTATATTTACCTTAACTTAGTTTTTTCAAAATCTTTTCCTTTGAAATTTTTCAATCAAAAAAAAATTTAGATTTTTTTAGAAAAGCAAAAATCTGAAAAATAGTAACAATCTTTTCAAAAAACTAAAAATCCAAAAATCAAATTTCCCTTATAAAAAAATTCTTTTTGGTAAATATTTTTCCTTTACAAAAAAAAAGAACTAAAAACATTTTGAAAATGTTGGAATTTTCTAACTTGCAAGAATTTTACAATAGCTGTGAAAATCAATATAATCCATATAATTTCACACAAAATTCTTATGAATATTTTAACGACAACTTTTGTACCAACAATTCAAATTTTGCACCATAAAGTTTTCAAGATGATGACCAACCTCAACTGTTGAAAATACTATTGAAACAATTTCGTCTTTACTTGAACTCTTTACACAAAAATATCAAATGATAAATGATTTGTGTAATTCACATTTGTGTAATAACTAAATCAAGGATTTCAAAATAATCAAGGATTTCAAAATAATCAAGGATTTCAAAATAATCAAGATTTGAATTCATTTCGAAATTCAAATGATTTCGATTATAACTCAGCCAATACAACTTTGAACTCCAAAATGAATTTTAAAGTCAAAATGGAAATGTGAACCACTTTTTAAATAATTTTGGCAATGAGAATAATCTCAACTATGATTCGATGGACAATTTTTGTTCTCGACAATTTCAAATTGAAAATCCTCAAATTAATAATTATAAATTGGATTTTGTTGCACAAGTGGATGAAATTAACAAAGATCGCATGGATTTGTTGTTTTAAACATATATGAAACAACATGAGAAACAAAATCAAATCCCAACGTATGACAAGTCAAGTGATAGTCCATCTTTTACCCAAATTGACGATTTTCAAATAATAACTTTTGAAATTGAAAATGACAACCTTAATGAAGTTGTTGGAAATGCGGTAATTGAGTTGGATTTCAATTCTTTTGAGAGCGTGAAACCAAATTTAAAATTTGATCTTCCTTTTTTCGATTTTGAAAAATTGAATATAACAACTTTGGATTTTGAACATGATATATGCAATGAAGTTGTGAATAATTCAATAAAAGAAGATGAATTTTGTGAACATGATATTTTGGACTTTTCGAAGATGAGTTGTTGAATTCTAAAGGTTTAGACTTAGATCACCAATGTGATTTAAAAATCAATAATTCTAACGAAATTTTCAATGATAAGCTTGACTTTCAAATTGGTGAAAATAAACTTGAACTTCAACCAATTGTTCTATCTACCCTAAAAATCATCAAAAATAAAATAAATCATACGATTTTTTAATAAAACGACATTTTCTTTTCCAAATCAACATACAACTTTAAAGTCTTTTATGGTTTGGTTTCCTGTTCTTAGGCTATGTCACTCATACTTGATGAGACCAACAAATTGGTCATTGGAAGACCGTTTCATGTACTCTTTAACGGTATTCTTTCTTATGTAAATAATAATCCTTTCATTCTCATGTAAATATTGGTCATACTTTTATTTTTATTTTATTTTTCTCCTTTCACTTAGGTTGATTGTGGGAACATAGTCAAAATCAAGTGTGGGGGGAGTCTCATCTTCGTTTTTGGTTTTTCATGGTTTTTTTTGCATTTTCTTCCAAAACTCAAAATTTTAAAAACAAAAAACAAAAAAATCCCAATTTTTTTTTTCTTTTTAACATTTTGATTTATTTTTGAAGAAACACTATATGATAAGTATAGGTTTTGGTTATTAAATTGAAATCTTTGAAACTTTATTTATTCCAACAAAAATAAATAAAGTTTGATTACAAGTAACGATGGTTTAACTAGTATATAGAAAGGTTCATGGGCTTTAATGATGAAGTATATCCTAATTGAAATCTTTGTTTAATAAGTGGTTGATTTAATGTAACGACGATAATATTTTTGATCTTCTAAGTTAAGTGGTGTCAAGATGATATTGGAAAGCTCTCTGTTCATAAAAATAAAAAACAGAAAACAAAATTTTTGTGTGTGTGTATATATATATATATATATATGTATGTATATATATATATATATATATATTATTAACACCTAAAGTCATGTGTTCACACGTGTGTACACCCGCCAAGCTCTGTACCCATCTCATGTAAGCCCGAAAGACAGTGCATGATCGGTATGTCTGGCCTCAGTTAATTTGGGTTAGACATATGTAAATACTGTTAATATCAATAAATTTTCAAATAAAGAGAGAGTAAGCAATTGAAATCTAAGCACTATTTTCACTTATTTGATTTGACTTGTTATTCAAAAGAAATGAATATACCACTTTGAAAAACTTTGAACATCAACTGAGGATCCATTTCATAGTTACACTATGTTATCAACCGAAACAACTAGTCCAACGAGAGTCTAATTGTGATGATAACTTAATTTTTATTGAGAATTTTGACAAGTAAAATGACTAAAAATTCTTGATGATGACCAAAACTTATATTTAACTTATTCGTGTCAATTTAAAAGCAAATTCTTCATTTGTAAATATTTTCAAAAAAACTTGCATTCATCTCTTTGTAAATAAATCTTACATTTACGAATTATAAATTTCGCATTTTGGATTTTTTGGGTAGTATCCGATGAACCCTCATGGGAAAACACTCATCCTATTAGATACACCTAGAGGTTTAACGGCTTGTTGCATACGCTCTATGTAATCGTGTTTCCTATGAAAACAGATTTATCTTAGTTTTTGTTTTTTCGAGGATGAATAAAAAGATAACTGTGGGGTAATTTTATGTGCACATAAATGTTCATATTTTTACTTACATATTTAATCTAATTTAATTAAATAAATGAGCATATAGGGTATTTTAATATGTTTAAACTAAAATTTTAGTTATTTTCAAATCATAATTTATTCATCTTTATATAGGGGGAAAATGTTTGTTTTGTGCTTGTATAAATTTTTGAGAACATTTATTTATGCATTTTATATTATTTATAGGAATTTGGATGGAAATATGAAGAATTCTCATGGAAATATGCATGCACAAGTGAAGAAAGAAAAATGAAGATGGAAATAAATTGCGACGACCCGAAAATTTTAACGAACTAAATGGGAATAATTAATCGATTTTAAAATATTTAAGTGTTAATTTTAACTTGAAATTCAAGATATCAATATTTACTTGGTAATTAAATTTTTGAATTATATAGTTTAGATGTTGAATTTAATAATTGAAAATTGGGTAAATTGTTGAATCTGAAATTTCTAAGCCTATTTAAATAGTTTGAAGGCTTATAAAATTTATAATGATGATACCGACGATAATAGAATGGTTGAAATTTAATTTAAAGGTAATTTGTTCAGTTTTAATAATATATCGTTTGAATTGAATTTAAAAATAGCCTTCTGAGGCACAGTCTCGGAATTCGACGAAACCAGTTCCATTGGATCCATAATAGTTAGTTATTATCGGATTTCAATTTCCGTAGCGATCGGAGTTGTCGTTTGACCCTGGCGGCTCAAAACGCTTAGATTTATTTTATCGATTTAAACTAAAATTGATCGTTTACTTTTGTATCTCGCGCATACGATCAAATTAGCCTCCGAAACTGTTCCATTGGATTTAGAATGCGGGTAAAACCTTATCAACGTCTGTTGGCATGTCTCTTTCGGGGTAAGGAATTTCGCGTTATGTAACGAGACGTTGTGAAGATTTATAATGTAATATATTTAACGTCAACTTGCCAGAGATATTTTTATTCATAAAACCAACGTACACAGGAAGCTTCTTCCACCTTATACCTTAACCCCTCTCTCTATCTTTCAAACGGGAAAACAAGAATTCACTAAAAAAAAATGGCCGAAGCCGGCCTACTCGGAATCATTCATATTCAAATCGTTCATTCCTAAAATAAAAAAAAACGAAGAGGCCGATTCCTCCTTCAAATCCAAGGAGCGGCGGCACTGCTCTCGAGCTAGGGTTAGGCGTCGCGACGTGGAGAAAGGAGCTGATTCGAGCGCCAGTTCTCGTGGCATACTCGTGGTCGAGCTCGCGTATGAATGATGAAGGTGGCGGCGTCAAGAATCGCGACTGAGCACGCGAGGCTCGTAAGGAAGCGGGGTCCGTTCGAGTTCGCGAGGTCGACGTCGCATTGGGAGGTTGGCGACTGCTGTTGGGATCAAAATCATGAGGAACAAGCTAGTTTGGGATGGACTGCAAACAGCAAAATAAAGGTGAGTAAATCTCACTCTATTAGATTTCTATTTGAGTTTAATGGTTAAATTAAAATATTTGATTGAATGATTTAATTGATTTGATATGCACCTTGAATTGATGATTTGGTAAATTTGGTATTGGATGGTTCTCGAGTTAATGGTTGCTTAACTCGAAGTATTGGGAATTTTAAGTTGTTTTAAATTTAAAACAATAAATAAGAAAATGTTTCTGTTTAAAAGTTATTAACGACTTAATGATTTGTGATACATTAAATTGGTAGGGTAATTAAAATGGATAATTAAGTAATCCAATAAATTAATGATTTGGGTTATTTAACTTAGTAATTAACGAGTTGAATAAATAAGGAATTGAGTTGTAAGTTAATTAAATAAGTAAAAGGAATTCAGAATAATCATTTGATGGTGTGATAAATAATTACTTAATGTAAGTAATAAAATTTAATTACTTGGTGAAATTAATCAAGAGATTAATTAAGATAGTTAAGTAAGAAGTAATTAATTTATGAATAAAGTAAAATGAAAGATAGTTAAATTACAGTTTAGGATTAATCGAAAATGGTTAATACTGTGGTCTCATTAATATAATGAAATTTGATTAGAATAAATTAAAATATAATTGAAAATACTTAATTTATATAATTAATGAAGTAATCAAAATTGATTAATTAAGATTGATTAATCTATAATAAGTGACTTATGGGAAGTTAATTAGTTTAAGCAATTAAGGATTAATGTAATTAAATAAATAAATAATTCATGAAGAAATTAAGATTTCTTAATAATCATGGTTGAGACTAATTAATATTGTGAAGTTAATTTAAGAAAATTACTTGAATGCAATTGAAAGATAAATAATCCAGGGTGATTAATTAAGATGAATAATGATGGGTTGACCAATTAATTGATTAGTAATTAATTAACGTTAAATGAAGGAATCTAGATGATTGAGGTTTGAAATTCAATTTGAATCAATTGAATTGATTTGTATGGGATTAAGTGTAGGATCGATTTCACCCTAGAGGGGGGGTGAATAGGGTGGTAGTATAAATTATAAAAATTAATCGCGGAAGCTTATAAAATAATTTCAACACAAATCACAGAACAATAGCAGCATAGATAATAGCAGAATAATAAATGCAGAAATAGAACGACACTGAATTTACCCAGCTTCGGCAAAACCCTGCCTACGTGCTGCCCCCAAGGTTTCTACTAGAAATTAGATAGTCCCTCGCTTACACACGTAAACTCGCTATACCCGCTATTGACTAATCTAACTCTACGCTCAAAACCTTGCCACAACTCAGCCACTGAGTTGCGAATTCTCAAGCTACGCCACGTAGCTTGTCCTCTAGTCACACGACTAGAAAATTAAAATCGTTTAAAAAAGAAATTGCAAGTTTAAAACAATTTAAATAATAAAACCATAATTATAAAAGGTTAGCCCAAACTTCTTAGCCGGCCCAAATAATCACGAGAACAAAATGCGTCGTCCCTTTTCTTCTTTTAATTTATCACGTGACTTTGCTGTGAAAATAATGGCCTCCTTCGATCTTATTACTCTTTTCTCTTAAATTAGGGATTTTCTGAAATTGAAGCGCCGCTTCGATGATTTGAGTTTCTGATCTTGGATGCTTGCTTTGTCGAATAATCGTCTCTTCGATTTCGCATGTGGCTGCTTCTATTTCGTCGAGTTCGGTTCAAAGAATCCGGTATGTAATTTATGCTTTTCGCTTTTCTTGTTAACTTGCTTGAACTTTGAACTCGATTTGATTCGAGATGAATGATTATTATTCTCAGTTTAGCTTGAACTCGAATACCTCAATTTGCCGATGATGTTAATCACTTTTATAGGGTTCGACCCCCCGTATTTTCGTCGTATAATTATATTTGAATTTGTCAAATTCTTTTGATCGGCCGTTTGATTATGCTTGGATGCTTGGGATTGATTTGTGACTTGTTCAAATTGCTTGAATAACACGGTTTCGAAACTTGGTCATCACGGCATTGATTTGATTTGACGATGTTGATTTCGTTCTTTATTTTCTTTGACTTCGGCCATGTTTTGATTTCGTGCTGTGATCTATCACCTTGGCCACACGGCTGTGAATTTCTAGCATTTGAACTCTGACATTAACTTTGTTAATTCATTGTTCCTCATGATATCTGACTTTGGTCTTGTATCACTGATTGACTTTTCACTTGTTGCGTGAATTTCATTTCTTTGTCAATACGGCATTTATTTTTGCTTGGAACATTGTTTGACTTTTGTTACTTAAAAGAAACTGCTGTTGAACTTGATTCCGTGAAGTGGTTAATGTCTCTGTACATTCGTTGCTTCCCTGACCTGTGCAATCCATTCATGTGTATTCTTCCCTTATTTGCATCTGCAGTGTTGATCTTGCTTTGTGTCTTGATGCTCTGCCTGTACCTTTGCATTTCATACATATGTATATATTCTTGGATTTGTACTTGGATTTGAACTGCTTCATATGTATGTTTGTTGCGGCCTTGTGTTCATCTGAGTCATTCTGGCCTTGAACCTGTTGCATACATGACTGCTGTATGGTTGCATATTTGTAAGATGTTGTCACTTATGTTTGCACTGCTTTACATCTTGTAGTTTGCTTTGGTCTTGAGCATTGCTGTGTCATTGAGCATGTTGCAGTGTGTTACCATATTGGTGCCTCTATTTGCTTTGACTTCACTTGTTTGAGTCTGATATCTTGATTGATGCTGTACATATTGCTGTCGTGCTGGTGACATTGGTGCATTGTCTTGTTACATGAAACTGTAATTATTCTGGTCTTGGGTTTGTGGTATTTGCATTTTGGATATGTTGGTCATGTTACTCCATTCACTTCATGTTGCCTTGACAATCTGTCATACCAACTTGTTGAGGTTACTCCTCTTCAGTTGAGTAATTTCACCACCTATGTGTACTTGTGTCGAGGCTACTGTTCTTGCCTTCATTGTGTATATCTCTCTGTTCATCCACTTGCATTCTGGTTTTGGTATCTTCATTATTGAGGCTGGTGTATGTATTGTTTGGGTCTGCTCATGTTACTTGCATATAAACTTGGATTTGCTGGAATGACTTCGACATTGGTTTTTGTAGTTGGTTCCTTGTTTTCAATGTTGCTTGGATAATGAACTGTTTCATGCTTGAAGTCGTAGCCTGTACACCTGCCCTGAGTTGAATCCAGCTAATAGTTCGGGTTTGACCTTGTGCAGAAGTCGAGATTTTATTTATGTTGCACCTGAGTTGAACCCGTCTTTTTATTTGGGTTTGACCTTATGCTCACCTGTCCCTGTAGCATTATCAAGTGTATATCGGTGTGCACGGCCTTGTGGCATATATAGTGATATACTGTGTATATCACAAGTTGTTCGTGTATGATGAATTCAAATTTAAATGATGATGAACAACCCAAATAACTGAGGCAAATAATATTTTCAAAATCCATATTTTATTTTATATTGCAAAAATATTTCTTTTTCAATTTTAATGCGTTAGTGAATATTTTTGCAGATTGCTCAGATGCTGGATTCAAACTGGAATGAAGTTGAAGATTAAAATATGAATTGAGTGAATGAGTGATGTGTAGTAAGGTTAAACTGTAAATGTAAAATTGTGATGTAATTGAATTTATATCAAAGTTGTATAGTGTATAGTGAGAGCTTGAATTTGTACTATTCAAAATTGTAATAAATATTTATTTGAATAAAATATTCGTTTGAATTCAAATTCCGTGTTATTTATTTTATTCAGCAAATATTTATTTAATCTGTGAAAATAAATAGTATATTAACAAATACATTTAAACGAATGTATATATGTTTATTATCATCAAAGAAAAATCATATAAGCGCATATTCAACAATCTCCCCCTTTTGATGATAACAAACATATATTTAAGATTTTGAATATATTAAATGTATTTGATCATTGATATGCTCTAATTTGCTCCTCCTATTTGAATGCTCCCTCTCTACACAGTACTCCCCCTACATATATGCATACAAATAAAAATATGCAAATGAGTCTAGATGCAAATAGAAAATTATTTGACCATTGCTTGATTTTATTTGACAAAATCTTAACTTTTCTCTCCCCTTTTTGTTATCAGCAAAAGAGTAATAGTGTTAGAGAAAATAGAGATAAAGTAATCGATATCAATCCAACATTAAAACTCAATTGAATATAAATATTAAATTTCGATAAAAAGTCAAACAAAAATCATAAATATTTTGTTAGGCGCATATTCCACTTTTAGAATGATGGAAATGATGTCATCATATAAAACCATACAGTTGTGTCTATTCGTGGTAAATTATATCAGGAATTTGAATATCTACTAACCATGCATAACCGTTAGGAGTTTTAAATGAGATTAGTAGTATTCCAATTTTATTATTTTAAAAAAAAAAAATGAATTCAAGTATCTTCTAACCACGCATAACCGTGAGGACTTTTAAATGGGATTAGAATCAACTTGTTTATTTTAAAAATCAACTTTTGATATGCATTCCATACATGCATAACCGCGAGGACTTTTAAATGAGCATGGAAGCACATAATAAATTTCAAGTAATTCACCCATGCATAACCGTGAGGACTTTTAAATGAGAGTAAATACTTTGGTATTTATTATTATTATTATTACCCTTTTTTTTTAAAAAAAATGTGAAAAATGAAAAACATACGATTCCTGTTTAAAGTACTACATATCGACAAACTATATAGAATTTTGATGAGTGATGGTCGTTAGAAATATGATAGATATAGAGATGGTCATGGAATTTTTACCAACAAACAGTTCTATAACTCTTGTTTAAATTTCTAAAGAAATTTATTAATTGTACCGTCTCGAGTCATAATATTTGATCAATATTAACACTCATCACTTTTTCAATCACTATTTTTCTTTTCGATAAACATTAGGGAGTCAGATTAGTCAAAATAGTCATTTAAAATCAAATTCAAAAATAATTATGAAATTAATTTTTCAAAAATGACTAATCTGAAACTATAGTCAAAAATGATTTTCTCCAGGGGGTTTTAAAAGAAAATTTTCTGCTATTTGAAAATTATTTGAAATGAAGAATATGCAGATATTTTCTTTGAAAAACGATGCAGTTACTAATGTCTCAAAAATCACGTTCAACTAGTAATTTTTCTATCAACTAGATTACCAGTGTAATCTACATCTGAATTTCTCTTTCACTCAAAAATCATTAATTGAATTTGATTGACCAAACCATGAAGTGTGCACCAAAAATTTCAAACTCAATTTTAACAGCATTTTAAATGACATTCTTTTGAATTGAATTGAAACCGTGAAAATAATCAAAAAACCGTGAATAAAGAGTTAGCCGTATTATAACCAAATGTATCATCATCCAACAAAATACTATTTTTAATCCAAACTGATGTATAAGAAGTAATTCAAAGAATCTAGAGAATTTTATAGTGTTTTTGGCATAAGAATATAATTGGCCAACTATTTTGAATAAGTCAGAGTCAAAATCATCATCTTTTCCTCATCTCAATATTGGCTGATTTTAATTCAGAATATGGTGCAGATTATCACATTTAATATATCGTTCAAATAAATATACTTTTACATGTTTTTACCTTTACGATATTTTTCGTCGTTGTCCATTGTGATTCTGTCACCTTTATACGAGGCTAAGGAACTTTTCTTTGTCGCTCGGTGTGTCTTTGGAACAGCCAAAAAACCAGAGAACACTATTGTTGTTCCTTAGCGTGCCACCACACCTACACGTTGAAAGATTTATGTGACCTATTTGTTTTTATAGGTCCATGGTTGTTAGTGGTAGAAAATTTTGAAAAACAATTTTGTAAAGACCCAAAATTATTTATAATTGTTTCCTTCGGCACCCAAATTTGTTTAACTTTGAGAGATTTTATATTTGTGCCTTTTGGAACCCAAATCGGTATAGTTTTCACATGTTTGGGTCTATACCAACAATTATTGTGACTGTGTCCATATTTTCTGCAAATTGTGCACATAGAATTAACTTGATTAATATTGTTTTCAACAATTTTCGAACTATTATATCCAAGTCCTTGTCTAACCGAATTAACAGTTTGCTTTCCTAATAGCATATTCAACGATTTTTCACTTTTGGAAAATTTATCTAAAATAGTAGACAGTTGTTGGACTTGTGATTTGAGAGATTCATTTTCGTTTAACAATTGTGTGCACTTTTTAATAGAATTCTCTCTCCTAGTATTTTCATTCTCCTTTAAAATTAGAATTTCATTTTCAAGTGATTTTATATTGATTTCTGATTTTTTAATTTCCCCTTCGAACGTTGGACACTTATCACACTTAGGGATTCTATGTTGATAGTTCTTAACTAATTGATCAAGTTGTTCATTGCATTCTATCAAAGTATCCTTTTGAGATTCAAGTTTGGCGTATTTTTCCCTAAGCCGTTCAAAACAGCCATTTACTTCGTGGAAATAAATAAGTAATTCAGAGTGAGTAAGTTTTGATACCTCGCTTGGCTCGTCATCTCGCTATCGGTTATATTCCCATGAAGGCACATATCTGCTTTCTCACTCTCACTGCTATCGCTTTTATTCCACGTGGCTGTAAAACATCTTCGTTTTGATTTCTTTTCTTTATCGAGTTGAAATCGGGGATAATAGGGCTTGATATCACCGGGTTTGTTGCAAATGATCCCGTGTTCTTTCGAGTTGTCCAGTGCTTTGATTATTCTGCTTTTTAATTTTTTATTTAGAGCTGGATTTCCGTATTTGTGATTCCACCTTTTGAATTTCTTTATTATTAATGCTAGCTCGGCTGCTCCATCATCATCATCTTTATCACAACTGCTATTTACCAATCCTGTCAAGCATATTTCTTTAACCGAGTCAGTTGTGGAGGACTTCTCATTGTTGTTGACTTTTGCACCATATATTGCATCGAAAGTATTCCAGATTTCCTATGCATTTTCACAATGAGAAATGAATTTAAAATTATCTTGATTAATATGAGAATATAATATATGCATAGCAAGAGCATTAATCGAGATAATTTTCTTATCTGTTATGTCACACCCATTTTCAATAATATCCCAACATCTAATATAAACAGATTTTAAATAAAATTCCATTTTCAATTTCCAATTCAAAAAATCTGTTCCATCGAAAATAGAAGGAATAATATTGGAACGACCCTCAAAATTATCATTAAAAGAAGCCATTTTAAAATTTCAAATTTTTTAAAAAAACAAAAACCGATTTTTGAAACACGAATTTTTCTTTTTAAAAAAAATTGATTTTTGAAACACGAATTTTTAAAACAAAAATTGGTTTTTGTAAAATCAAATTTTTGAAACAAAAACGGCTTTTGAACCTGCTTTGATACCACTTGTAGGATCGATTTGACCCTAGAGGGGGGGTGAATAGGGTGATAGTATAAATTATAAAAATTAATCGCGGAAGCTTATAAAATAATTTCAACACAAATAACAGAACAATAGCAGCACAGATAATAGCAGAATAATAAATGCAGAAATAGAACGACACAAAATTGACCCAGCTTCGGCAAAACCCTGCCTACATGCTGCCCCCAAGTTTTCTACTAGAAATTAGATAGTCCCTCGCTTACACACGTAAACTCGCTATACCCGCTATTGACTAATCTAACTCTACGCTCAAAACCTTGCCACAACTCAGCCACTGAGTTGCGAATTCTCAAGCTACGCCACGTAGCTTGTCCCCTAGTCACACGACTAGAAAATTAAAATCGTTTAAAAAAGAAATTGCAAGTTTAAAACAATTTAAATAATAAAACCCTAATTATAAAAGGTTAGCCCAAACTTCTTAGCCGGCCCAAATAATCACGAGAACAAAATGCGCCGTCCCTTTTCTTCTTTTAATTTATCACGTGACTTTGCTGTGAAAATAATGGCCTCCTTCGATCTTATTCCTCTTTTCTCTTAAATTAGGGCTTTTCTGAAATTGAAGCGCCGCTTCGATGATTTGAGTTTCTGATCTTGGATGCTTGCTTTGTCGAATAATCGTCTCTTCGATTTCGCATGTGGCTGCTTCTATTTCGTCGAGTTCGCTTCAAAGAATCCGGTATGTAATTTATGCTTTTCGCTTTTCTTGTTAACTTGCTTGAACTTTGAACTCGATTTGATTCGAGATGAATGATTATTATTCTCAGTTTAGCTTGAACTCGAATACCTCAATTTGCCGATGATGTTAATCACTTTTATAGGGTTCGACCCCCCGTACTTTCGTCGTATAATTATATTTGAATTTGTCAAATTCTTTTGATCGGCCGTTTGATTATGCTTGGATGCTTAGGATTGATTTGTGACTTGTTCAAATTGCTTGAATAACACGGTTTCGAAACTTGGTCATCACGGCATTGATTTGATTTGACGATGTTGATTTCGTTCTTTATTTTCTTTGACTTCGGCCATGTTTTGATTTCGTGCTGTGATCTATCACCTTGGCCACACGGCTGTGAATTTATAGCATTTGAATTCTGACATTAACTTTGTTAATTCATTGTTCCTCATGATATCTGACTTCGGTCTTGTATCATTGATTGACTTTTAACTTGTTGCGTGAATTTCATTTCTTTGTCAATACGGCATTTATTTTTGCTTGGAACATTGTTTGACTTTTGTTACTTAAAAGAAACTGCTGTTGAACTTGATTCCGTGAAGTGGTTAATGTCTCTGTACATTCGTTGCTTCCCTGACCTGTGCAATCCATTCATGTGTATTCTTCCCTTATTTGCATCTGCATTGTTGGTTTTGCTTAGTGTCTTGATGCTATGCCTGTACCTTTGCATTTCATACATATGTATATATTCTTGGATTTGTACTTGGATTTGAACTGCTTCATATGTATGTTTGTTGCGGCCTTGTGTTCATCTGAGTCATTCTGGCCTTGAACCTGTTGCATACATGACTGCTGTATGGTTGCATATTTGTAAGATGTTGTCACTTATGTTTGCACTGCTTTACATCTTGTAGTTTGCTTTGGTCTTGAGCATTGCTGTGTCATTGAGCATGTTGCAGTGTGTTACCATATTGATGCCTCTATTTGCTTTGACTTCACTTGTTTGAGTCTGATATCTTGATTGATGCTGTACATATTGCTGTCGTGCTGGTGACATTGGTGCATTGTCTTGTTACATGAAACTGTAATTATTCTGGTCTTGGGTTTGTGGTATTTGCATTTTGGATATGTTGGTCATGTTACTCCATTCACTTCATGTTGCCTTGACAATCTGTCATACCAACTTGTTGAGGTTACTCCTCTTCAGTTGAGTAATTTCACCACCTATGTGTACTTGTGTCGAGGCTACTGTTCTTGCCTTCATTGTGTATATCTCTCTGTTCATCCACTTGCATTCTGGTTTTGGTATCTTCATTATTGAGGCTGGTGTATGTATTGTTTGGGTCTGCTCATGTTACTTGCATATAAACTTGGATTTGGTGTAATGACTTCGACATTGGTTTTTGTAGTTGGTTCCTTGTTTTCAATGTTGCTTGGATAATGAACTGTTTCATGCTTGAAGTCGTAGCCTGTACACCTGCCCTGAGTTGAATCCAGCTAATAGTTCGGGTTTGACCTTGTGCGGAAGTCGAGATTTTATTTATGTTGCACCTGAGTTGAACCCGTCTTTTTATTTGGGTTTGACCTTGTGCTCACCTGTCCCTGTAACATTATCAAGTGTATATCGGTGTGCACGGCCTTGTGGCATATACAGTGATATACTGTATATGTCACAAGTTGTTCGTGTATGATGAATTCAAATTTAAATGATGACGAACAACCCAAATAACTGAGGCAAATAATATTTTCAAAATCCATATTTTATTTTATATTGCAAAAATATTTCTTTTTCAATTTTACCGCGTTAGTGAATATTTTTGCAGATTGCTCAGATGCTGGATTCAAACTGGAATGAAGTTGAAGATTAAAATATGAATTGAGTGAATGAGTGATGTGTAATGAGGTTAAACTGTAAATGTAGAATTGTGATGTAATTGAATTTATATCAAAGTTGTATAGTGTATAGTGAGAGCTTGAATTTGTACTATTCAAAATTGTAATAAATATTTATTTGAATAAAATATTCGTTTGAATTAAAATTCCGTGTTATTTATTTTATTCAGCAAATATTTATTTAATCTGTGAAAATAAATAGTATATTAACAAATACATTTAAACGAACGTATATATGTTTATTATCATCAAAGAAAAATCATATAAGCGCATATTCAACATTAAGCTTTGCTTATGGATGATGGAATGGTATTGGATGTTTTGAATGAGTTGATATCTCTAATATGAAATGTTGTGAATTTCATTTGAATAACTTGGGTTAGGATAATATGAGTCTCGAAGAGACCGGGGTAGGGTATTTGGGAAATACTCGAAACCACTTCAAATATTTATATATTGATTTGTGAAATCAATAGGCTGGATTGAAATGATTTAAGTAGATTGGAATATTTATCTAAGTTTGGTACATAGAAATTGATATGTGAAATAAGTGTTGTCTATAGCAAATTGTGAACTAGTTACATTGATATAAGTTACCCCGGGTTTATATAAGTTGTTTGTTTTGGTATTCCATGTTAGATGGGTTTACTCACGCTGGTTTCCAGCCTGACCCGGGTGTTATTTTGGTGTAATGCTTGGGTCAGCCCGAGTATTACAGATTTTCAGGTAGGTACGTTCTGGAGCTCAGGAGGTGAGCTGAATGGCAGGAGCCTATAAAGTATTTCCGCTGTATTTATATTATTGTTAATCTGAGTCATGATAATAGTATGTATTCAGTGACTGTATATATATGTGAATCTCTGATGTATATTAAATGTAATCGTTAGATATAGTATTCTTTTGTAAACTATTATTATTTATTATTATATTTTATCCGCTGCGATTGTGAGATGTTTGGTATTTCTGTTCTTCTTCTTCTATCTCTTTCTTCTTTCCATAACTATGTGAAATTTTCGGATTCGAAAATTTCGGGTCGTTACATAAATCATTTCATGCAACATGAAGGACCCTACCTACCCACTTATCATGATCCTCTATTAAGAGCTAATACACATGATTAAAGTTACATGTACATTTAAATGAAGGATTATTCTCATCCTAATTATTATTTTGAGGTTACATTTCCTAAGAGGGTATTTTGGGTAGTCCCCAAAAAATATGCATTGTATTTTTAGACATTTATAAATACCCTTTATGTTTCATGTAATGAGCTCTTAGCCTCTTCTTTAGTCAGTTTAGTGTAGGCACAAATTCTAAATATAAACTCTCTCTCTCTGTTTCATGGCTTCTTAGCCTTTTTCTTTTATGTAATTTTTTATGCAATTTAATTTCATGCTCTTTTAATTATTGTTCTTTACTTTGTGCAATTAATGTAGTTTTATTTCATGCAAGTAGATTAGCTCTCCTTTTATTTTAATTAGCTTGTATTTTCCCTTTGTTTTTGTTTCATGTTGAACTCTACATTTGTTGAAATGATAACAAATATGAGAAGATAACCCCCTTCAATTTAGGGGTAATGAAGCTCTCTTAATCATGTATATTCAAAATTTTGCTAATTTTTATCTCTTTTTATGCTTAATGAAAATGTTTGATGTGGTTAAATTTGGTTGGTTAGCTTTGAATTTAATAGCCTATGTTGTTGACACCAAATAGGTTATCCTTAAACAAACATAAATACAAATTACCTCTTCATCTACATATGATTATGGTAATAAAGTGAGTTTTAGAATCAAAATTCGATGGTCTATATTACTAATCAGTAGTAAATAGATCATGCTTAGAATAGATTTTATTTTCAATTTCATTAGCATTTTCATAAAGTTTGATGGTTTGTGTTGGGCTAATTAATAGCACAAATAGGCCGTAATTATGATAAACACATCAACTAAATTCACTAATGACCAAAAAAGAGAGACCACAATTTCATTATTGTTGATTTATTTGATCATGAGAAGGAAATTACCTCTAAATTTCCCTCTACTCTCATATTTTTATCCACTTTTAGTTATTGTTAGTTTTTAGAAATTTGTAGTCAACACATCTCAAATTCTTGGTTTAATTTGATTGAGTAGAAATTTTAAAATCAATTTCAATTCCCTACGTATCGACCTATACTCACCGTGTACTAAAATTGTACGTCGTGTGGTTATTTTCATTACAATTTTTCGTCTATTTTCTAAAATGATAGGAAATTCGCCAATTTCAACACAAAGCACAAGCAAAATGGAGGATTTAGAAAACTAAAGCTAGATATCTTAAACATCTAGATAAGTAATGCTTAACCTCCTTATATGATTGCCTAATATATGGCCTCGGTATGAGTTTATGTGTTTTTATGTATGTTGGGGTTCATATGGATTTTCATTAACAAAGATAAAAGTATAATGAATATATTGGGGAAAGGAAGAGGAAATAGGATGTTCAGATGAGTTTCCCTACTCTAATGATTTCTACAAATTTAATAAATGTTTTTAGAGAGATATAGATTAACATGGGATGTTTAGATATATTTCCCCACCATAATGATTTCAAGATTTATATAAGATCTAATCATAATTATAGAAATTGGTTTTTGATTTGAGAAACTTTCCTAGGTCAATAAGATTTATTATGAATTTTTAAAATAGTTCACCTATAATATAAATAAGGAAAATAATCTTCTTAAATTAAAGTAAAGGATGGAGAATTTTGAAATAAGTGTTCAAGGGTTCTTTGAGATTTTAGTAACGTTTCCTGAGAGGTAAAAATAACTTATCATTAGTTAAGTTCTTGGCTAGGAAAAAGTACAAACTATGGAGATGCTTGTAATATAAAATTTGACGATAAAAAAGTGTCAGGTGATTAGGGAACCCGATCCAAATGATTTGTTGAAAAGAAAGATAAAGGACACTGTAAAGGAAAGGTAAAGGATATAGTAATAATATAAAAATAAACTGGGATGAATAAGATAGAGACACGTGTAAAGACGTTGTCAGATCTGATAGGTTTTGTCTAGTATGAAGATTAGGCAGTAGCCTAACGTTTAAATGGGAATGCATATATAGGGAAGTGGCAGAGATTCGCCAAAGGGATCTAGAAACTTCCAAGGGAAAGTAGAGTTGTGCTGCAAATTGTGGAAGACATACCGCGTTGCAAAAATGGAAGGAAGGAAAGGACTTAAATGCGTCGCGGTATGTAGAGATCATAATGCATCGAAATTTGGGATGGAACACTTAAATTAAAAATGTGTACAATTCTTAGGGTTTTGGGCAGGGTGGTGTTGTGCCAAGAAAAGAAGTAAATGAAACCTAATAAAAAGCCAATTAAGTAGTACTTAGGGAGAGGCCACGATAACAAGGGGAAGGATTCCTACCTTAGAAAAAGAATGGCGATTGGCGCCGGTGGGGATGCTCACTCGAATGCACACCTTGGAAAGACGAGGAGATGCATTCAACTTCCAAGGACTGTGATAGTAGTTTGAAATCAAACAAATGTTTAGGTAGATGCATGTAACAACCTGCACTCCTCGACATACCGATCCAAAGTCTAGACTTTCAAACTCATGTCATGTTTAGAAACATAAGTTGTTCAGTTTTTAAAACATTACTGAGCATAATAAAAAGGATAAATTCTAGGACATTCTACTCCTTTAGATCACATAGCGGAAGGAATTAAAATATAAGTACTGAAAATAAATATTTCAATAAAAAGTCTCAAGAATGCTTAATTTTCATATACACTGTTTTCAAAGTACAATATAAATTTTAATAGACATTTAATAGAATAAAGAGCTACATGAGGAACAATGAAGAATGAGAACTCCAAAGTTTAGCTACTTTCTCCTCGTAGTATGCCCAATCAACTGCTAATTTGTCATCAAGTGGTAAGGGAAAGTAAAAAAAGCAAAGGGGTGGATTGTAACGACCCATATTTTTAGCTATTTTTTAAATTGTTAAATTTAATGTAATTATTAAATAAAAATGGTTAAAAATAAAAATTTAATGATTTCGAACGTAAGTTATTGGATTTGAACTTGAATAAAATTTTGAAATAAGCTAATTTCGAAGATTTAAGTAATAACAAGTATTGCAAGGTAATGCTATGTATTGAATGTGTTTACAATCAATAGTTGGATTAAATAATAAGTGTTGAATTCATTAGATGTAAATAAAGTAATTGATTGATAACTAAAATTCATTTAAAATCTAATATTGAAATCCGTTAAATATTGAATAATTAAATTGTTTAAATATAATATTCGAAATTATTTGAATAATTGAATTCTGAATTTAGTATGAGTGAAAATGATATCAGAAGTTGACGTAAATTTTATTTAAACAACAATGAAGATTGTTAACATTTAAAATTGAATTTAAAAGTGAATAATTAAAAATTGGAAATTTTATATTATAATCGAGACATTAAAATAGCGATCTGGGGCACAGTCTCGGATTTTAACGAAACAAGCGCCATTGGATCCATGATATTGTATTATTATTGGATTTCAAATTTCGTAGTGCTTGGAGTTATCATTTGATCATACGGAATAGAAACGTGTTGAAGTTTATATCGAAAATTCAATATAATAATTGGGTTCAAAAAGCTATCTTCTCCATACGATCGAATTAAGACTTGAAACCTTTTCCAACGACGTTTGGAATAGGGGTATAACATTATGGATGCCTAACGGCACACCTTGATAGGGATTCAAAAATTTAAATTATTTAAAATAAGATATTTTGAATTCAAAATAATATATATATATATATATATATGTTTTTGACCTTGACTAGGCTTTCACACCCCTCTCATCATCCGTTGCTTCTTTCACTCAATCATGGTATAACCCTTCCCTTTTAAATCAAGTCCCCTACTCCATTCTACATGCAACAGTGAACCAGTGAAAAGTAAAAAAAAGCAAGGTTAAATAATAAATCTCTCTCAAATTACTTGAAAAAAAAATACTAAACCAGTTTGTAAAATCTAGTTTTTGAATGGCCTTCGATCTAGTATGGGTATTGGATGGTGTGGCCATGTTTGGGTGAAGTCAACAGTGAAGTAGAGCAGCTAGGGTTAGAGTATGTTATTGTTTTGGACGTCGATTTGAGAAATGGAGTTCAGATTCGTGGTCGGGGAAGTGAGGCGCACCTAGGGACGAATTATAGTGGTGTGCGGCTTCAATTTAGTGGTCGCGACTTTTTGGGTTAGCTGTGGATAAGGGGTGTCGCGATTCACGGTGGTCGACCGAAGACGATGGGGTTAAGGGCAAAGGGACGAGTTTGGAAAACAGAGTTGGATAGTGGGCTTGGATGGAAGGATTGGTGGCCTGGAGTGTTGTGTACATGCACGTGATTGGTCGTGCATATGGGTTCATCATGCTCAAGAATTTATCTTTGAGGAAGAAGATGCGTGAGTGGGTCGGGCCTTCTTTTGGTAATGAATAATATAATTGTTAGTCCGTGAGATGATGGTTTTGATGACAACAACCTTAGAATTGATTATAAAATGTAAATAATAACATTATAAGTTTAGATATATATGTATATGCAGGATTTAACCATGCAGGCACTAAGAATGAAGACTGTACAGTATAGAGATTCAAGATATCAAGATAAAATATCAAGATAGAAGACTCATGAGTATCAAGATTGTCAAGAGTTCAAGATTTCAAGGATAAGTATTTTTTATTATTATTAGGAATTTTTGTTAAAACTCGTAGAAAAGCACTGGCATCTTAAAATCCAATTTATTCGTGGAATGGAATCCACTTCGAGCCCGTTAAAGGGATGGAACTCTAAGTAGGATGGAACCTACGAAAAATCTAGTGGAACATTGTTTTGTATCTGTTAACTTTTATTCAAAATGATTTTTCAAAATTATATCCTGTTTTTAGAATGTTTTCAAAACTTTCCTTTTAAAAGATTTAAAACCCTCGATCCTGATTTTAAATAATTTTAGCCTAAAAACATCTTTATTTTCAAAGTCAAATTACTCCTGATTTTAAACTATCTTTTTAAATAATATATTTAACTTTTAAATATTTATACTTAGATTTGAATATAAAATTGTAGTTAAAATCTATATATATTATTCTTTATATTTACTTATGAATTTTAACTATAGTCAAGTATATTTATAAAGTTTAAAATAGTTTTTATATAAGATAAAGGTTATTTTCAAAGAAAATCAAAAACACCAAAAATCCTTTGGGATGTCGACATGCCTAGCATGACCATGTCGACATGGTGACAGTTTGATTCAAAAATTCAAATTTCAAAAGAAGTGTCTATTTGCCATAACTCTCCATGAATGGTCATGGTTGTTGTTCTTCTATAAACAGGGGTCAGTTTCAATGAATTTTTAATCATAATTTTCTGGTTTTCACTCCTCTTCTTCTTCCTCATTTCTTAATACATATTCTTATCATTACTCTGCCGGAATCAACATTGAATCATACTCGATTACTTCTAGTTTGATTCTCTATCACTATCTCTACAAGATTCTCAGTGCTATTCAGAGTTATAGACTTCTTTGTAATCTATTAAGTGAGAAAAGGTGTGATTGTAGCCTTGGAAATCAATCAAAAGGGAAAAGGTGTGATTGTAGCCTTGGTAAATCAATTGGGTAAACTTGTGGCCCGGAAATCAAGTATCTCTACCCAGAGGATCGAAATTCTGGAATTTGTGTCGCTTATGAAATCAAGAATTTGTTTCTAGAAAAGTTTTCAATCATTCCAACATTTCGCTTATGAAAATTCCATTTGTTTTTCAACCTTATGAGACACTTACCGAAAAGGAAGAGCGTCTGGCTCATGAGGAAATGGAAGAAGAGTAAGTTGAAGAAGAACAAGAAGGGGACGAAATTGAAATTGAAGAAGAAGAAGAAGGTGAAACGTCTTTGGAAAGCATTGAATATCCTTCCAATTCATCCAACAAAACCCTTCTCAAAAATCAAAAGATAATCGTGGAGAATCAACGGATTCTAAAACGATCCGTTAATAAAAAGTTGGATAACATTTCTTCGAAGATGAACAAGTTCTTTTCCAAAGTCAGCAAGAAACTTGGACTATCTTCATCATCTTCATCCTCTAACTAGTTTTATCTTTTCGTATCTTGTTGTATTTGTTTTAGTTTGCTTTATTTCGAATGTTCATGTAGTTTGTTGTGTGCTTAATCATTAAATTATCGTAGTATGCAATGAAATGAAATTTCCTTTATGTTATCTACCTTATCTTATCTATAGAATAAATGTTAGTATATTATATATATATATATATATATATATATGTATGTATGTATACACAATTATTCACAAAATCAAATTAGTCATAACATTTCACTAACCCATGTCGACATCCCCTATGTGACCATGTCGACATGTACTGGTCAGAAATGGCAATTGATTTTGAATTTGAAATTTGAATAACTACCATATGTCTATTCAATTCAAACGAATTTCTACACCTATATATACATGTTTCTTCCAGAATTCTTCACTGAAATTTATTTCTTATCATATATATCCTCCATTTCTTTCACAAATTCAGCTATGTCTAATCCTATTCAAAATTTATCCGAAAATCTTGAAGAAACTCTTAATTCGTTCAAGAATATTCTCTCATTTATTCTACGAAACCAGCGTCATTTAGAATTAAGTCAAATGCAGATGATAAAGGAATAAGAAAGGCACTTTGATGCGATACGATGGATGATCTCCTCTCTGCACAAGGATGATAACGAAGCACATCCTCATGTCTCTCTCACCAATGACAATTATAATTGGGATGCTATTAAGGCAGACCCAATCTTTGGAGAAGAAGGATGGGTGGAAGTTCCATGTAACGTTTGATTTTTTTATTTGCTTTGTTTGAATTGATTTGGTTTGAAATGATACTTTGTGTGGATTGATTTCTTATTGATTTGAAGATTGGTGTGTAAAACATATATACACACACACATTGAAATGTATATAATCTTTAAATTAGTTATCATGCTTAGAAGTATAATTATTTCCTACTCTATATATTCCGTTGTCTAGTTTATCAATGCAGGTACAGAAGTCCAAGAATGAGGGGGAGTAAGTTTTTGTTGATGACAAAGGGGGAGAAATATAAAATAGGGTAGTTGGTATAGATTAAGGGGGAGTTGTTAGTTTAGGGGGAGTTATTAGGACAGAAATAATATTTATAAACAAAGGTTGTCATCATCAAAAATGGGGAGATTGTTAGTCCGTGAGATGATGGTTTTGATGACAACAACCTTAGAATAGATTACAAAATATAAATACTAACATTTAATGTTTAGATATATATGTATATGCATGATTTAACCATGCAGGTACTAAGAATGAAGACTGTACAGTATATAGATTCAAGATATCAAGATAAAATATCAAGATAGAAGACTCATGAGTATCAAGATGATCAAGAGTTCAAGATTTCAAGGATAAGTATTTTTATTATTATTAGGAATTTTTGTTAAAACTTGTAGAAAAGCACTGGCATCTTCAAATCCAATTTATTCGTGGAATGGAATCCACTTCGAGCCCGTTAAAGGGATGGAACCCTAAGTAGGATGGAACCTATGAAAAATCTAGTGGAACATTGTTTTGTATCCGCTAACTTTTATTCAAAATGATTTTTCAAAATTATATCCTGTTTTCAGAATGTTTTCAAAACTTTCCTTTTAAAAGATTCAAAACCCTCGATCCTGATTTTAAATAATTTTAGCCTCAAAAACATCTTTATTTTCAAAGTCAAATTACTCCTTATTTTAAACTATCTTTTTAAATTATATTTAACTTTTAAATATTTATACTTAGATTTAAATATAAAATTATAGTTAAAATCTACATATATTATTCTTTATGTTTACTTATGAATTTTAACTATAGTCAAGTATATTTATAAAGTTTAAAATAGTTTTTATATAAGATCAAGGTTATTTTCAAAGAAAATCAAAAACATCAAAAATCCTTTGGGATGTCAACATGCCTAGCATGACCATGTCGACATGGTGACAGTTTGATTCAAAAATTCAAATTTCAAAAGAAGTGTATGTTCGCCATAACTCTTCATGAATGGTCATGGTTGTTGTTCTTCTATAAATAGGGATCAGTTCAATGAATTTTTAATCATAATTTTCTGGTTTTCACTCCTCTTCTTCTTCCTCATTTCTTAATACATATTCTTATCATTACTCTGCCGAAATCAACATTGAATCATACTTGATTACTTCTAGTTTGATTCTCTATCACTATCTCTACAACATTCTCAATACTATTTAGAGTTATAGACTTCTTTGCAATCTATTAAGTGAGAAAAGGTGTGATTGTAGCCTTGGAAATCAATCAAAAGGGAAAAGGTGTGATTGTAGCCTTGGTAAATCAATTGGGTAAACTTGTGGCCCGAAAATCAAGTATCTTTACCTAGAGGATCGAAATTCTAGAGGGTGTACCTCATAGCCTTGAAACCAAGGGTGTAACTGTACAATTGCTTTTGAAAGGAAATCCGTACTTGTGTTGCGGGACTGGATGTAGGGTAACTCCTGTGGAATATGCGCTTAGCGCTTATATGATTTTTGTTTGATGATAATAAACATATATACATTCATTTAAATGTATTTGTTAATGTACTATTTTAATTTTCATAGATTAAATATTTGTTGAGTAAAATAAATCACACAGAATTTGAATTCAAACAGAAATTTTATTCAAACAAATATTTATTACAATCTTGAATAGTACAGTTTCAAGCTCTCACTATACATATACAATTTTGAATACATCAAAATTCAATTTACATTAATAACCTCACTACATATCACTCACTCTTGTATTTTGTCTTCAACTGCATTCCAGTTTGAATCCAGCATCTGAGCAATCTGAAAAAATATTCACTAACGCAGTAAAACTGAAAAAGAAATATATTTTGCCATATAAAATGAAATATGATTTTTGAAAATATGATTTGTTTCGGTTATTTGGGTTGTTCGTCGTCATTCACATCAGAATTCATCACACACGAACAATGTGACGTGCACAGTGTATCACTGTACATGCCACAATGCCGTGCACACCGATATACACTTGATAATGTTACAGGGACAGGTGAGCACAAGGTCAAACCCAAATAAAAAGACGGGTTAAACTCGGGTGAAACATAAATAAAATCTCGACTTCAGCACAAGGTCAAACCGGAGTTGTAAAACTGGATTCAACTCAAGTGTAATGCACAGTCTACACAAATTCAAGAGGGCACTAAATAACAAACAAAGTGCAAAGGTCAACCCATCACTGCAAACTCGACTCAACTCAATGCAATGCAAACTGCAAGTCCAAAACAAATGCTCAATGCACCAAGTACATGCGACAGCTACTCAATGCAACACAGTGGAAACAATCACAAACAATATCAAGTGATATAAATGCAGCCTGAAATACAACAGATTCTGGTCTGCAACTCGACTACAAAAGCACCACAAGTATATCAACTCAACAACAGCCAGTGCAATGATCAGAACAAGCAATGACCAAAACAATAACCAAGCAATGACCAGAACAATGACCAATGAACAAAGAACAGAGACCAAGCAAATGTCCAGACCACAACATGTATGCAAATATGAAGTAAATCAAAGTGTGCAACTCGAGAATATACACAGTGCAGAACAAATTTGTCGAACATTGCCACCAACATAAGCAGCAACAATGAAGACTACTTGAAGTGTGTCGACTAGACATCACAATGAACCAGCAACATGTACACAAGGGCAGTGAACATTAAAAAGAAATAAGTCTCGACCAAATTCAGTAAGGCAATGCACCAATGCAGACTCAAATGAGTATGTGCAACTGTGAAAACTGAACAAATGTCAACAGCAATGAAAGCAATATGACCACAAGATCACACTATGCAGTGTACAACAACAAGTCCAGCAGCTCAAGTAACAAAACTCGAATGCAACAGTATGGAAGTCGAACTCACATGTTTGAAACCACAATGCAGTATGTACATGAGCAAATACACAAGCACATGTGTGCAGACCACAAAGAAATGTCACCAAGCAAACAAAGACCAGAAAGTAGCAAGCTGAATCAACACAGTAACTACACCAAGCAACCAAACAAATGCATGCAACAATGTGCACAAGCCAGAGACAATATAGCATGTACAAGGATCAATGAGTTGGATGAACAATTGAACAACACGAAAAATGCCATCAGATCAGATGCAAGCCAAGACTGCAAGTACAAGACACAGTGCACCAAAGACATGACATCACAGCAAACATGACAGCAGACCAAAGTGCAACAAGATCACTCATGAAAATTAACAAGTGAAAATTCGACAAGTACATGAAGACTACAATACATAAGTCAGTGCAGTGATACATGGAATCACATAAACAAGTTCGAACAACTAGACAACTTCATATTCACGAATGTAATGTTCAAGTGGAGACCAGTGAACAAACAGTGAGACAATGTCAATGTCAATGCCAGAGACGAAGCTCGCAAGGATGAAAACAGTGATGGCCGAAAATAATGCAGAGTCGTGGAGTGGTATACAAGAAATCAATGCAGTATAAAAATACAAATCAAACCGAAGTCAAAATTCAGGTGCATATCTTTGAAAATGTCAGAAAGTGAAAAGGGAAAGTTTTTGCCGTATCAACCAAGGATAAATCAAACGTTTGAAAATCAAAGCCGTGAGTAACAAGACAAAAATTATATCAGGAAAGCCGTGCGCATCAGGCAATTGAAGTGTTGGAAAGTATCGAATTGAAACGAGCAAACAAGTGACTCGAATTCATATAAATACTAAACCCAAAACTCATCATCGGCATCGAGTTAAATTGAAGAAATAAAAAAAACCAGCAACAAAAGAAATTACACACCGAATCAAACAACGAACTCGATCAACAGAGGAGCAACGCAATCTCGAAGTCAACCAAGCAGCCTATCTTCAGAGAATTGATTATCAGAGAACGAGCGCGAGCAAACCAGAGAATTGATTTGGAAAAAATCCCAGTTTGGATCGCAAGAGCCGAAACCCTAATTTCAGATAGTAGATCGACCGCATTTGTCCACAAGCCAAAAGAAGTGGATCGGGTTAAAGAATAAAAGGGCCGGCTTTATTATTTTAAAGGGTTTTTTTTTTGGTATTTTAAAATGGTTTTTGTTTAATTTGTTTTGAGTTTTATTTGAGCAAAAATTATGGAGTCAAGTTTGTATTTTAATTTTTGCTCTTGCTTTAATTTTTGAAATTTGTTTTTTATTTTCCAGTCAAAGAATTGGTAAATCACCACCTAGGTTGTAGGTAGTGTCAGATTGTCTAGTTAGAATTAGTTCAGTGAGCAGGGTGTGCGAGTTTGCAAAACTCTATAGGAGGGAGCAGAGTTTGCGAGTTTGCAAATCTCTATAGGCGGAGCAGGGGTTGCGCGTCTAGTAGAGTGTTTGTGAGCGGGAGCAAGGGTTTGCGAGTCTGTTGGAGTGTTTGTAAGCGGGATACTGTTTAATTCTAATAGAAATCTGGGAATGCAGCAGTAGGCGGGGGTTGCTGAAGCTGGGTAAATTTTGTGTGTGATTTGCTTTTCAGTATATTTATTTCTGCAGTTTGTTTCTGTGTTTAAATCGAGAAAATTTGCTATAACCCTATTCACCCCCCCTCTAAGGTTAATCTAGATCCTACAACTCCGAACTAGTATAAAATCCAGTGTGTTCTTTCCTTTACTGCTTTTATTTTATTTCTGCATCTGTGATTGTTTCTGTGATCATATTTGTGTCTGTATATTGCATACTTTTGTGTCTAAATTAACATAAATCAAAAATATTTAGTAATTCTTTATTAACACTATTCACCCCCCTCTAGTGTTAATCTTAGCCTTAAGATCCGTAATTCGCATTTCTCACTATGGGTATCGGAGCAAGGTTTTCAAAGTTTCATTATCTGATTTTTGAAAAGTTTTCAAAATGGCTACCAACACTGGTATTGTTATTAACACTTGTATCCCTGTCACTAGTTCATTTGCAGAGGGTCAGTCTACTATCAGACCACCACTTTTTAATGGCAGTAACTATGCATATTAGGAATGTAGGATGAAAATATATTTACAATCTATAGGATTAGACACTTGGAATATCACACAAACTGAATATTCTGAACCCACAATTGATTTTGCACAGTGGACTGCTGAGCAAAAGACTGTTGCACAAAATAATTCTAAGGCAATGAATGTTCTGTTTTGTTCACTAGAAAGAAATGAATTCAATAGAGTGTCAGTTCGTAAGTCTGCATATGAAATCTGGAAAACTTTGCAAGTTACTCACGAAGGAACAAGCAAAGTTAAACAGACCAAAATTTCCATGCTTACAAATCAGTTTCAATTATTTAAAATGAATGCTAATGAACCTATTTCAGATATGTATAGTAGATTTCAGGATATTGTGCATTCTCTAATATCTTTGGGAAAGGAATTGTCGGAAGAAGATCAAGTCAGAAAATTTTTAAATTCTCTAACTCCAGAATGGGATCAAAAGACACTTGCGATCGAAGAGGCAAATGATATCAGTATTTTGAAGATAGAAGAATTAATTGGAAATCTAATGTCGTATGAAGTTCAAATGATCGGGAGAAGAGAAAGTAAAGCATCTGAAAAGAAATCAATGGCATTCAATACACTGACCGATGGATCATACTCAAACAGCGATAATGATGAAGAGATAGCCTTTATGACCAGAAATTTTAGGAGATTCCTGAAATACAGAAAGATGAATAATTCAAGAGAAACAACTATAAGAATTCTGGAAATCAGAATATAGTGCCAAATAATGACAAGTGTTACAACTGTGATAACCAGGCCACTTCAAAAGAGACTGTCCGTATCCAGAAAGGCAGAATCCTCCTATGAACAATGAACCAGCAGAGAAACGGAAGCGTGCATTTACTGCTACACTAGATGACTCAGACACGTCCTCAAGTGATGATGATCATAAGCTAGATAATTCGAATTTGTGTTATACAGATGTTCACGACTCCGACGAATTTAGAGAAACGGACTCAGTAAAGGGTACACTTTTACAATACAATTGGTTGAAATTGCTTGCTTAAGATTAGTTGCTTGATTGTTTGATTGATTTTGAATTGATGTGTTGTTTGAATTTTAAAATTTATTTTCTATTTTTTATTATTTTTATTATTTTTAATACTTTCTGAAATATATTATAAGTATAATAATATTTCAGAAATATATAATAGACATTAATAATAATAATATATATATTAGAGATCTTAGAAAAAATCAATTCATGAAAATTCAAAAGCACATGTCGACATGGTCCCTGCCATGATGTCGACATGGCTACCTGAATTTGAATATCAAAATTTGAATTCAAATGTTTGAATTTCCTTCCACCTTTTCACTTCATTCAATTCTCTAAAAAGATACCTTTTGACCAGAGAATATGTCCTTTAAGAATCTATTTATTCATTGTCTTTTATCATATCTTTTCACTTTCATTTTCAAATTCAAACTCTCTCTTCATAACTTCAAGCTCTCTACTCTCTACTCTAATGGCTTCTTTAAGCAACCCCTCAACCATGAGAATTTCTAGAAAAATCAAAGAGAAATTATTCAATGATCCGGAGGCAATTAAAGCATACATCAATTATGCTAACTATGCCAAAGTCCATCCCGGAAAATTTTCTATTTTTCAAGATTTTTCTTCTTATGAAATTGATTCTCTTTTTGCAAACAATGGTGTTCTTAGTCTTATTGATGCTTCTCAAAATGATTTTGTTTGCTATCCTAATCTTGTCAAAATTTTCTATGCAAATTTAAATCGCGGATTTTATGTTGGAAACGAAGATGAAATTTGGAGTAGTGTCAAAGGCACTCAAATTATTTTGAATTATGATCTTTTGGGTACCATTCTCAATTGCAAGGGTTCGGGAATGGATCTTTCTAACTTTAAAATCGATGAATATGATCGTGAAACATTTCATCACATTTTTGAAAGAGATGATGATTTTGATTTTAATAATAGAAATTTTCGACCAAAAGCAAGAATTGTTAATCTTCTTTTGCAACATACTTTGACCCCAAGATCGGGAAATTTTAACAATCCTACTTCAAAAGTTTGCAAAACTCTTTTTGCTCTTTTCGGAAACTATGACATAAATTGGGCGCAAGTTATTTTGGATGAACTTCGTCCTAAAACCTTGAAATGGGTGAGAATACTTTATACCATGGAATTTATCTCACTCGGATTTTTAACTATTTTGGAGTGGATTTCAAAGGCGAAGAATTTGTTTCTAGAAAAGTTTTCAATCATTCCAACATTTCGCTTATGAAAATTCCATTTGTTTTTCAACCTTATGAGACACTTACCGAAAAGGAAGAGCATTTGGCTCATGAGGAAATGAAAGAAGAGGAAGTTGAAGAAGAAGAAGAAGGGGACGAAATTGAAATTGAAGAAGAAGAAGAAGGTGAAACGTCTTTGGAAAGCATTGAATATCCTTCCAATCCATCCAACAAAACCCTTCTCAAAAATCAAAAGATAATCGTGGAGAATCAACGGATTCTAAAACGATCCGTTAATAAAAAGTTGGATAACATTTCTTCGAAGATGAACAAGTTCTTTTCCAAAGTCAGCAAGAAACTTGGACTATCTTCATCATCTTCATCCTCTAACTAGTTTTATCTTTTCGTATCTTGTTGTATTTGTTTTAGTTTGCTTTATTTCGAATGTTCATGTAGTTTGTTGTGTGCTTAATCATTATATTATCGTAGTATGCAATGAAATGAAATTTCCTTTATGTTATCTACCTTATCTTATCTATAGAATAAATGTTAGTATATATATTATATATATATATATATATATGTATGTATGTATACACAATTATTCACAAAATCAAATTAGTCATAACATTTCACTAACCCATGTCGACATCCCCTATGTGACCATGTCGACATGTACTGGTCAGAAATGGCAATTGATTTTGAATTTGAAATTTGAATAACTACCACATGTCTATTCAATTCAAACGAATTTCTACACCTATATATACATGTTTCTTCCAGAATTCTTCACTGAAATTTATTTATTATCATATATATCCTCCATTTCTTTCACAAATTCAACTATGTCTAATCCTATTCAAAATTTATCCGAAAATCTTGAAGAAACTCTTAATTCGTTCAAGAATATTCTCTCATTTATTCTACGAAACCAGCGTCATTTAGAATTAAGTCAAATGCAGATGATAAAGGAATAAGAAAGGCACTTCGATGCGATACGATGGATGATCTCCTCTCTGCACAAGGATGATAACGAAGCACATCCTCATGTCTCTCTCACCAATGACAATTATAATTGGGATGCTATTAAGGCAAACCCAATCTTTGGAGAAGAAGGATGGGTGGAAGTTCCATGTAACGCTTGATTTTTTTATTTCCTTTGTTTGAATTGATTTGGTTTGAAATGATACTTTGTGTGGATTGATTTCTTATTGATTTGAAGATTGGTGTGTAAAACATATATATACAACATATATATACACACACATTGAAATGTATATAATCTTTAAATTAGTTATCATGCTTAGAAGTATAATTATTTCCTACTCTATATATTCCGTTGTCTAGTTTATCAATGCAGGTACAGAAGTCCAAGAATGAGGGGGAGTAAGTTTTTGTTGATGACAAAGGGGGAGAAATATAAAATAGGGTAGTTGGTATAGATTAAGGGGGAGTTGTTAGTTTAGGGGGAGTTATTAGGACAGAAATAATATTTATAAACAAAGGTTGTCATCATCAAAAATGGGGAGATTGTTAGTCCGTGAGATGATGGTTTTGATGACAACAACCTTAGAATAGATTACAAAATATAAATACTAACATTATAAGTTTAGATATATATGTATATGCAGGATTTAACCATGCAGGTACTAAGAATGAAGACTGTACAGTATATAGATTCAAGATATCAAGATAAAATATCAAGATAGAAGACTCATGAGTATCAAGATGATCAAGAGTTCAAGATTTCAAGGATAAGTATTTTTATTATTATTAGGAATTTTTGTTAAAACTTGTAGAAAAGCACTGGCATCTTCAAATCCAATTATTCGTGGAATGGAATCCACTTCAAGCCCGTTAAAGGGATGGAACCCTAAGTAGGATGGAACCTATGAAAAATCTAGTGGAACATTGTTTTGTATCCGCTAACTTTTATTCAAAATGATTTTTCAAAATTATATCCTGTTTTCAGAATGTTTTCAAAACTTTCCTTTTAAAAGATTCAAAACCCTCGATCCTGATTTTAAATAATTTTAGCCTCAAAAACATCTTTATTTTCAAAGTCAAATTACTCCTTATTTTAAACTATCTTTTTAAATAATATATTTAACTTTTAAATATTTATACTTAGATTTAAATATAAAATTATAGTTAAAATCTACATATATTATTCTTTATATTTACTTATGAATTTTAACTATAGTCAAGTATATTTATAAAGTTTAAAATAGTTTTTATATAAGATCAAGGTTATTTTCAAAGAAAATCAAAAACATCAAAAATCCTTTGGGATGTCAACATGCCTAGCATGACCATGTCGACATGGTGACAGTTTGATTCAAAAATTCAAATTTCAAAAGAAGTGTATGTTCGCCATAACTCTTCATGAATGGTCATGGTTGTTGTTCTTCTATAAATAGGGATCAGTTCAATGAATTTTTAATCATAATTTTCTGGTTTTCACTCCTCTTCTTCTTCCTCATTTCTTAATACATATTCTTATCATTACTCTGCCGAAATCAACATTGAATCATACTCGATTACTTCTAGTTTGATTCTCTATCACTATCTCTACAACATTCTCAATACTATTTAGAGTTATAGACTTCTTTGCAATCTATTAAGTGAGAAAAGGTGTGATTGTAGCCTTGGAAATCAATCAAAAGGGAAAAGGTGTGATTGTAGCCTTGGTAAATCAATTGGGTAAACTTGTGGCCCGAAAATCAAGTATCTTTACCTAGAGGATCGAAATTCTAGAGGGTGTACCTCATAGCCTTGAAACCAAGGGTGTAACTGTACAATTGCTTTTGAAAGGAAATCCGTACTTGTGTTGCGGGACTGGATGTAGGGTAACTCCTGTGGAATATGCGCTTAGCGCTTATATGATTTTTGTTTGATGATAATAAACATATATACATTCATTTAAATGTATTTGTTAATGTACTATTTTAATTTTCATAGATTAAATATTTGTTGAGTAAAATAAATCACACAGAATTTGAATTCAAACGGAAATTTTATTCAAACAAATATTTATTACAATCTTGAATAGTACAATTTCAAGCTCTCACTAGCTCTCACTATACATATACAATTTTGAATACGTCACAATTCAATTTACATTAATAACCTCACTACATATCACTCACACTCGTATTTTGTCTTCAACTGCATTCCAGTTTGAATCCCGCATCTGAGCAATCTGCAAAAATATTCACTAACGCAGTAAAATTGAAAAAGAAATATTTTTTGCAATATAAAATGAAATATGATTTGCCTCAGTTATTTGGGTTGTTCATCATCATTCACCTCTGAATTCATCACATACGAACAGTGTATCACTGTACATGCCACAAGGCCGTGCACACCGATATACACTTGATAATGTTACAGGGACAGGTGAGCACAAGGCCAAACCCAAAAAGAAAGACGGGTTCAACTCAGGTGCAACATAAATAAAATCTCGACTTCAGCACAATGTCAAACCCGAGTTGTAAAACTGGATTCAACTCAAGTGTAATGCACAGTCTACACAAATTCAAGAGGGCACTAAATAACAAATAAAGTGCAAAGGTCAAGCCATCACTGCAAACTCGACTCAACTCAATGCAATGAAAACTTCAAGTCCAAAACAAATGCTCAATGCACCAAGTACAGACGATAGCTACTCAATGCAACACAGTGGAAACAATCACAAACAATATCAAGTGATATAAATGCAGCCTGAAATACAACAGATTCTGGTCTGTAACTCGACTACAAAAGCACCACAAGTATATCAACTCAACAACAGCCAGTGCAATGATCAGAATAAAAAATGACCAGAACAATGACCAAGCAATGACCAGAACAATGACCAATGAACAAAGAACAGAGACCAAGCAAATGTCCAGACCACAACATGTATGCAAATATGAAGTAAATCAAAGTGTGCAACTCGAGAATATACACAGTACAGAACAAATTTGTCGAACATTGCCACCAACATAAGCAGCAACAGTGAAGACTACTTGAAGTGTGTCGACTAGACATTACAATGAACCAGCAACATGTACACAAGGGTAGTGAACATCAAAAAGAAACAAGTCTCGACCAAATTCAGTAAGGCAATGCACCAATGCAGACTCAAATAAGTATGTGCAACTGTGAAAACTGAAGTGAACAAATGTCAACAGCAATGAAAGCAACATGACCACAAGATCACACTATGCATTGTACAACAACAAGTCCAGCCGCTCAAGTAACAAAACTCGAATGCAATAGTATGGAAGTCGAACTCACATGTTTGAAACCACAATGCAGTATGTACATGAGCAAATACACAAGCACATGTGTGCAGACCACAAAGAAATGTCGCCAAGCAAATAAAGACCAGAAAGTAGCAAGCTGAATCAACACAGCAACTACACCAAGCAACCAAACAAATGCATGCAACAATGTGCACAGGCCAGAGACAATACAGCATGTACAAGGATCAATGAGTTGGATGAACATTTGAACAACACGAAAAATGCCATCAGATCAAATGCAAGCCAAGACTGCAAGTACAAGACATAGTGCACCAAAGACATGACATCACAGCAAACATGACAGCAGACCAAAGTGCAACAAGATCACTCATGAAAACTAACAAGTGAAAATTCAACAAGTACATGAAGACTACAATACATAAGTCAGTGCAGTGATACATGGAATCACATAAACAAGTTCGAACAACCAGACAACTTCATATTCACGAATGCAATGTTCAAGTGGAGAACAGTGAACAAACAGTGATACAATGTCAATGCCAGAGACGAAGCTCGCAACGATGAAAACAGTGATGGCCGAAAATAATGCAGAGTCGTGGAGTGGTATACAAGAAATCAACGCAGTATAAAATTACAAATCAAACCGAAGTCAAAATTCAGGTGCATATCTTTGAAAAAGTCAGAAAGTGAAAAAGGAAAGTTTTTGCCGTATCAATCAAGGATAAATCAAACGTTCGAAAATCAAAGCCGTGAGTAACAAGACAAAAATTATATCAGGAAAGCCGTGCGCATCAGGCAATTGAAGTTTTGGAAAGTATCGAATTGAAACGAGCAAACAAGTGTCTCGAATTCATATAAATACTAAACCCAAAACTCATCATCGGCATCGAGTTAAATTGAAGAAATAAAAAAACCAGCAACAAAAGAAATTACACACCGAATCAAACAACGAACTCGATCAACAGAGGAGCAACGCAATCTCGAAGTCAACCAAGCAGCCTATCTTCAGAGAATTGATTATCAGAGAACGAGCGCGAGCAAACCAGAGAATTGATTTGGAAAAAATCCCAATTTGGATCGCAAGATCCGAAACCCTAATTTCAGATAGTAGATCGGTCGCATTTTTCCACAAGCCAAAAGAAATGGATCGGGTTAAAGAATAAAAGGGCCGACTTTATTATTTTAAAGGGTTTTTTTTGGGTTTATTTTAAAAGGGTTTTTGTTTAATTTTTTTTGAGTTTTATTTGAGCAAAAATTATGGAGTCAAGTTTGTATTTTAATTTTTCCTCCTGCTTTTATTTTTGAAATCTGTTTTTTCTTTTCGAGTCAAAGAATTGGTTAATCACCACCTAGGTTGTAGGTAGTGTCAGATTGTCTAGTTAGAATTAGTTCAGTGAGCAGGGTGTGCGAGTTTGCAAAACTCTATAGGCGGGAGTATAGTTTGCGAGTTTGCAAAGCTCTATAGGCGGAGCAGGGGGTGCGAGTCTAGTAGAGTATTTGTGAGCGGGAGCAAGGGTTTGCGAGTCTGTTAGAGTGTTTGTAAGCGGGATACTGTTTAATTCTAATAGAAATCTGGGAATGCAGCAGTAGGCAGGGGTTGCCGAAGTTGGGTAAATTTTGTGTGTGATTTACTTTTCAGCATATTTATTTCTGCAGTTTGTTTCTGTGTTTAAATCGAGAAAATTTGCTCTAACCCTATTCACCCCTCCCCTCTAGGGTTAATCTAGATCCTACAAGTGGTATCAGAGCACGGTATTTTTATTTAACTCTAGAGTCATGAATTCATCAAATAGTGCTTTTTCTGAGGGGCAATCTATTGTTAGGCCACCCATGTTTAACAGGAATGATTATGCTTATTGGAAAGTTAGGATGGGTATTTATCTTAGCTCTGTTGATTATGATGTTTGGGATATTATTGAAACTGGCTATAAATCTCCCACTATAACCGTTGGTGATACTGAGATTCCTAAACCTAATGATAGGTGGGATGCTAACGATAAGAGATTAAAAACTACAAATGCTAAAGCCATGAATGCTCTGATCTGTGCTCTTGATAAGAATGAATTTAATAGAATTTCTCATTGTAAAACTGCACGGGAAATTTGGCAAACCTTGGAGGTGACACATGAAGGAACTTCTCAAGTCAAGGAGTCTCGTCTAGCCCTATTCAGCAATGAATACGAGAACTTTGTGATGGACAAAGGCGAGAGCATAAAGGACATGTTTGGACGCTTTTCAACTTTGGTGTACAACGCTAGAGCGCTTGGGAAGGTATTCACCGAGGTAGAGCTTGTGAGGAAGATGCTACGAGTCTTACCGATGAACTTTGAGGCAAAAGTCACGGCAATCCAAGAATCAAAAGATTTGAGTAAACTAAGCGTGGAGGAGTTGATTGGTAACTTGATGACATATGAGCTTGAGCTAAAAGCAAAGGAGGAACGCAACAACTCCGAATCAAAGAAGATGACGATTGCCTTAAAGAGCAAAGAAGAAAGCGATGAAGAAGAAGATCCAATTGAAGAGCTTGCAATGGCTGTCAATAATCTTAGAAAATGGTCAAGATTCAAGCCACGCAAGAAGAAAACATCTGGTAATAGGTCAAGAGAGTCTAACAATTCCGATAATGAATTGACGTGCTATAACTGCAACAAGCCTGACCACTTTAAACAAAAATGCCCACTTCTCAAATACAACCAAGGAAAGAAAAAGAAGAAAAAGGCATTTGCAGCAACTTGGGATGATGAAGAAGGAGAGGAAATTTCGAATAGTTGCTCAGAGGAGGCTAACTTGTGTCTTACGGCAAAAACAGATTCAGAAGCAAGTTCAGAAGAATCTAGTGAGGTAGGTTACTATTCTCATAAAGAACTTTTTTTTATGTGTCTTAATCTTACTAAAGAAGTTGATGCTCTTGAATCTAAAATTGAAAAACTGAAATCTGATAGGAGAGAACTTGCTCGTGAAAATTTTAGGTTAGAAACTAAATTTGGAAATATTCAAAACCTAGAATGTAAAAGATGTAAAATTTTAGATTCAGAATTATCGAGACTTAAGAATAGCTCTGAGAATCTTGAAAAAGAAAACTTGAGTCTTAAGGAAACCATTGACACTAGGAAAAAGGATTTTATAAACTTGTCACTGAAAACACAACACTAAAAACCAAAGTCCAAAATCTTGAGAAATCCTTGAATAACTTTTCAAGAGGCGAAAAATCTTTCAACATGCTATTGGGAAATCAAATTTTTGCTAATAACAGAAAAGGACTAGGTTTTGGGAAAACACAAGCTGATGATGATGCAAAAAGTAAGAGTGTCTTTGATAGATGTGAAATAATTGGACATCATGTTGAAAATTGTAGTCATAGGAATAAGAACACAAAATTTATACAAGTTTGGGTTCTTAAGAATTCTACAAACAAATTTCATGTCTATTGGAACAAGAATGAAAGGACTAAACAAGTTTGGGTTCCAAAGGGTTTGTTTATTCACAAATATTCTGCCACTAACAATCATGGACCTATAAAAACAAATAGGTCACAAAAATCTTTCATCGTGTAGGTATGGTGGCAGGCTAAGGAACAACAACAGTGTTCGCTGGATTTTGGCTGTTCCAGAAACACAATGGGCAACAAAGCGAAGTTCCTTAGCCTAGTACAAAGGTGACAGAATAACAATAGGCAACCACGATAAATTATCGTAAAGGTAAAACAGGTGAAGGTATATTAAATGTGATAATCTGCACCGTATTCTGAATGAAATCAGCCAATATTGAGATGTTGTAAAGAGATGATGATTTTTTGATTCTGACTTGGTCTACATAATTAGCCAACTACATTCATGCCAAAAAACACCATTCTTTGAATTACTTCATACATGTTTGTTTAGATTAAACATAGTGTTTTGTTGGATGATAATATCGGCTAACTCTATATTCTCAGTTTCTGATTGTTTACGTGGCTTCAATTCAAATTCGAAGAATGTCATTTAAATTGTTGTTAAAATTGAGTTTGAAATTTTTGATGCACACTTCATGGTCTGGTTTATCAAATTTAGTTAGTAATATTTTGGAGTGAAAAAGAAATTCAGATGCAGATTATATTGGTAATCTGGTTGAAAGAAAAATTACTAGTGGAACGTGATTAATTTTTGAAACATTCATTTGCTACATCGTTTTTCAAAGAAAATATCTGCATATTTTTCACTTGAAATAAATTTCAAATAGCAGAATTTTTTTTTCATATAACCCCTTCGAAAAAAATCATTTTTGACCATATTTTCAGATTAGTCATTTTTATTTGATTTTAAATTACAAATTTTGACTAATCCGACTCTCTACAAATTATCAAAAAGATAAATAGTGATTGAAAAGGTGATAAGTGTTAATATTTAACATACATTACTCAAGAGAGTATATTTGGAAAATTTCTTTAGGAATTCAAACAAGAGTTATAAAACTTTTTGTTGGGTAAAGATTCCATGATCATTTCTATATCTATCATATTTCTATCGACCATTATTTATCAAAACGTAAATATAGTTGGTCGATATGTGGTACTATAATCAGGGATCATTTGTTTTTCATTTCATATTTGTTGTAAAAATAAATAAATATCCAAAGTATTCACTCTCATTTAAAAGTCCTCACGGTTATGCATGGGTGAATTACTTGGATTTTTGATTATGTGCTTCCATGCTCATTTAAAAGTCCTTATGGTTATGCATGTATGGAACGCATATCAAAATTAATTGATTAAATAGACAAGTTGATTCTAATCCCATTTAAAAGTCCTCACGGTTACGCGTGATTAGAAGATACTTGAATTCATTTTTAAAATTAAATTGGAATACTAGTAATCTCATTTAAAAGTCCTAACGGTTATGCATGATTAGTAGATATTCAAATTCCTGATATAAATGTACCACAAGTAGATACATCTGTATGATTTTATTTGAAAATATCATTTCCATCTTTCTAAAAGTGGAATATGCGCCTAACAAGGGTAGTTATGTTTTTTGTTTGATTCTTATTGAAGTATAATATTTATATTCAATTTGAGTTTAATGTTGGATTAATATTGATCACTCTATATCTATTTTTCTCTAACACTATTATTCTTTTGCTGATAACAAAAGGGAGAGAGAAAAGTTAAGATTTTGTCAAATAAAATCAAGCAAAGGTCAAATAATTTTCCATTTTGCATCTAGGCTCATTTTTATATTTCTATTTGTATGCATATATGTAGGGGGAGCATCATGTAGAGAGGAAGCATTTAAATAGGGGGAGCAATTAGAGCATATCATTGATCAAATACATTTAACATAGTCAAAATCTTAAATATATGTTTGTTATCATCAAAAGGGGGAGAATGTGGAATATGCGCTTAGCGCTTATATGATTTTTGTTTGATGATAATAAACATATATACATTCATTTAAATGTATTTGATAATGTACTATTTTAATTTTCATAGATTAAATATTTGTTGAGTAAAATAAATCACACAGAATTTGAATTCAAACAGAAATTTTATTCAAACAAATATTTATTTCAATCTTGAATAGTACAATTTCAAGCTCTCACTAGCTCTCACTATACATATACAATTTTGAATACATCACAATTCAATTTACATTAATAACCTCACTACATAACACTTACACTCGTATTTTGTCTTCAACTGCATTCCAGTTTGAATCCAGCATTTGAGCAATCTACAAAAATATTCACTAACGCAGTAAAATTGAAAAATAAATATTTTTTGCAATATAAAATGAAATATGATTTTTGAAAATATGATTTGCCTCAGTTATTTGGGTTGTTCGTCATCATTCACATCTGAATTCATCACACACGAACAGTGTGACATGCACAGTGTATCACTGTACATGCCACAATGCCGTGCACACCGATATACACTTGATAATGTTACAGGGACAGGTGAGCACTAGGTCAAACCCAAATAAAAAGACGGGTTCAACTCAGGTGCAACATAAATAAAATCTCGACTTCAGCACAAGGTCAAACCGGAGTTGTAAAACTGGATTCAACCCAAGTGTAATGCACAGTCTACACAAATTCAAGAGGGCACTAAATAACAAACAAAGTGCAAAGGTCAACCCATCACTGCAAACTCGACTCAACTCAATGCAATGCAAACTGCAAGTCCAAAACAAATGCTCAATGCACCAAGTACAGACGACAGCTACTCAATGCAACACAGTGGAAACAATCACAAACAATATCAAGTGATTTAAATGCAGCCTGAAATACAACAGATTCTGGTCTGCAACTCGACTACGAAAGCACCACAAGTATATCAACTCAACAACAGCCAGTGCAATGATCAGAACAAGCAATGACCAGAACAATGACCAAGCAATGACCAGAACAATGACCAATGAACAAAGAACAGAGACCAAGCAAATGTCCAGACCACAACATGTATGCAAATATGAAGTAAATCAAAGTGTGCAACTCGAGAATATACACAGTGCAGAACAAATTTGTCGAACATTGCCACCAACATAAGCAGCAACAATGAAGACTACTTGAAGAGTGTCGACTAGACATCACAATGAACCATCAACATGTACACAAAGGCAGTGAACATTAAAAAGAAACAAGTCTCGACCAAATTCAGTAAGGCAATGCACCAATGCAGACTCAAATAAGTATGTGCAACTGTGAAAACTGAAGTGAACAAGTGTCAACAGCAATGAAAGCAACATGACTACAAGATCATACTATGTAGTGTACAACAACAAGTCCATCAGCTTAAGTAACAAAACTCGAATGCAACAGTATGGAAGTCGAACTCACATGTTTGAAACCACAATGCAGTATGTACATGAGCAAATACACAAGCACATGTGTGCAGACCACAAAGAAATGTCACCAAGCAAACAAAGACCAGAAAGTAGCAAGCTGAATCAACACAGCAACTACACCAAGCAACCAAACAAATGCATGCAACAATGTGCACAGGCCAGAGACAATATAGCATGTACAAGGATCAATGAATTGGATGAACAATTGAACAAAACGAAAAATGCCATCAGATCAGATGCAAGCCAAGACTGCAAGTACAAGACACAGTGCACCAAAGACATGACATCACAGCAAACATGACAGCAGACCAAAGTGCAACAAGATCACTCATGAAAACTAACAAGTGAAAATTAGACAAGCACATGAAGACTACAATACATAAGTCAGTGCAGTGATACATGGAATCACATAAACAAGTTCGAACAACCAGACAACTTCATATTCACGAATGCAATGTTCAAGTGGAGACCAGTGAACAAATAGTGATACAATGTCAATGTTAATGCCAGAGACGAAGCTCGCAAGGATGAAAACAGTGATGGCCGAAAATAATGCAGAGTCGTGGAGTCGTATACAAGAAATCAACGCAGTATAAAAATACAAATCAAACCGAAGTCAAAATTCAGGTGCATATCTTTGAAAAAGTCAGAAAGTGAAAAAGGAAAGTTTTTGCCGTATTAATCAAGGATAAATCAAACGTTTGAAAATCAAAGCCGTGAGTAACAAGATAAAAATTATATCAGGAAAGCCGTGCGCATCAGGCAATTGAAGTTTTGGAAAGTATCGAATTGAAACGAGCAAACAAGTGTCTTGAATTCATATAAATACTAAACCCAAAACTCATCATCGACATCGAGTTAAATTGAAGAAATAAAAAAAACCAGCAACAAAAGAAATTACACACCGAATCAAACAATGAACTCGATCAACAGATGAGCAACGCAATCTCGAAGTCAACCAAGCAGCCTATCTTCAGAGAATTGATTATCAAAGAACGAGCGCGAGCAAACCAGAGAATTGATTTGGAAAAAATCCCAATTTGGATCGCAAGAGCCGAAACCCTAATTTCAAATAGTAGATCGGCCGCATTTTTCCACAAGCCAAAAGAAGTGGATCGGGTTAAAGAATAAAAGGGTATTTTAAAGGTTTTTTTTTGGGGTTTATTTTAAAAGGGTTTTTGTTTAATTTGTTTTGAGTTATTTGAGCAAAAATTATGGAGTCAAGTTTGTATTTTAATTTTTGCTCCTGCTTTTATTTTTGAAATCTGTTTTTTCTTTTCGAGTCAAAGAATTGGTATATCACCACCTAGGTTGTAGGTAGTGTCAAATTGTCTAGTAAGAATTAGTTCAATGAGCAGGGTGTGCGAGTTTGCAAAACTCTATAGGCGGGAGCAGAGTTTGCGAGTTTGCAAAGCTCTATAGGCGGAGCAGGGGGTGCGAGTCTAGTAGAGTGTTTGTGAGAGGGAGCAAGGGTTTGCGAGTCTATTAGAGTGTTTGTAAGCGGGATACTGTTTAATTCTAATAGAAATCTGGGAATGCAGCAGTAGGAAGGGGTTGCCGAAGCTGAGTAAATTTTGTGTGCGATTTACCTTTCAGCATATTTATTTCTGCAGTTTGTTTCTGTGTTTAAATCGAGAAAATTTGCTATAACCCTATTCATCCCCCCTCTAGGGTTAATCTAGATCCTACAACTCCGAACTAGTATAAAATCCAGTGTGTTCTTTCCTTTACTTCTTTTATTTTATTTCTGCATTTGTGATTGTTTCTGTGATCATATTTGTGTCTGTATATTGCATACTTTTGTGTCTAAATTAACATAAATTAAAAATATTTAGTAATTCTTTATTAACACTATTCACCCTCCCCTCTGGTGTTAATCTTAGCCTTAAGATCTGTAATCCGCATTTCTCACAATTGGTATCGGAGCAAGGTTTTCAAAGTTTCATAATCTGATTTTTGAAAAGTTTTCAAAATGGCTATCAACACTGGTACTGTTATTAACACTAGTATCCCTGTCATTAGTTCATTTGTAGAGGGTCAGTCTACTGTCAGACCACCACTTTTTAATGGCAGTAACTATGCATATTGGGAATGTAGGATGAAAATATATTTACAATCTATAGGATTAGACACTTGGAATATCACACAAACTGAATATTCTGAACCCACAATTGATTTTGCAAAGTGGACTGCTGAGCAAAAGACTGTTGCACAAAATAATTCTACGGCAATGAATGTTCTGTTTTGTTCACTAGAAAGAAATGAATTCAATAGAGTGTCAGTTTGTAAGTCTGCATATGGAATCTAGAAAACTTTGCAAGTTACTCACGAAGGAACAAGCAAAGTTAAACAGACCAAAATTTCCATGCTTACAAATCAGTTTCAATTATTTAAAATGAATGCTAATGAACCTATTTCAGATATGTATAGTAGATTTCAGGATATTGTGCATTCTCTGATATCTTTGGGAAAGGAATTGTCGGAAGAAGATCAAGTCAGAAATTTTTTAAATTCTCTAACTCCAGAATGGGATCAAAAGACACTTGCGATCGAAGAGGCAAATGATATCAGCATTTTGAAGATAGAAGAATTAATTGGAAATCTAATGTCGTATGAAGTTCAAATGATCGGGAGAAGAGAAAGTAAAGCATCTAAAAAGAAATCAATGGCATTCAATGCACTGACCGATGGATCATACTCAAACAGCGATAATGATGAAGAGATAGCCTTTATGACCAGAAATTTTAGGAGATTCCTGAAATACAGAAAGATGAATAATTCAAGAGAAACAACTATAAGAATTATGGAAATCAGAATATAGTGCCAAATAATGACAAGTGTTACAACTGTGATAAACCAGGCCACTTCAAAAGAGACTGTCCGTATCCAGAAAGGCAGAATCCTCCTATGAACAATGAACCAGCAAAGAAACGGAAGCGTGCATTTACTGCTACACTAGATGACTCAGACTCGTCCTCAAGTGATGATGATCAGAAGATAGATAATTCGAATTTGTGTTATACAGATGTTCACGACTCCGACGAATTTAGAGAAACAGACTCAAAAAAGGTACACTTTTACAATACAATTGGTTGAAATTGCTTGCTTAAGATTAGTTGCTTGATTGTTTGATTGATTTTGAATTGGTGTGTTGTTTGAATTTTAAAATTTATTTTCTATTTTTTATTATTTTTATTATTTTTAATACTTTCTGAAATATATTATAAGTATAATAATATTTCAGAATTATATAATAGACAATAATAATAATATATATACATATATATTAGAGATCTTAGGAAAAATCAATTCATGAAAATTCAAAAGCACCTGTCGACAAGGTCCCTACCATGATGTCGACATGGCTACCTGAATTTGAATTTCAAAATTTGAATTCAAATGTTTGAACTTCCCTCCCCCTTTTCACTTCATTCAATTCTCTGAAAAGATACCTTTTGACCAGAGAATATGTCCTTTAAGAATCTATTTATTCACTATCTTTTATCATATCTTTTCACTTTCATTTTCAAATTCAAACTCTCTCTTCATAACTTCAAGCTCTATACTCTCTACTCTAATGGCTTCTTTAAGCAAGCCCTCAACCATGAGAATTTCCAGAAAAATCAAAGAGCAATTATTTAATGACCCGGAGGAAATTAAAGCATACATCAATTATGCTAACTATGCCAAAGTCCATCCCGGAAAATTTGCTACTTTTTAAGATTTTTCTTCTTATGAAATTGATTCTCTTTTTACAAACAATGGTGTTCTTAGTCTTATTGATTCTTCTCAAAATGATTTTGTTTGCTATCCTAATCTTGTCAAAATTTTCTATGCAAATTTAAATCGCGGATTTTATGTTGGAAACGAAGATGAAATTTGGAGTAGTTTCAAAGGCACTCAAATGAATTATTTAGGTATACTGTTCGAAATCTATATTCTTTAAATATTCAAATTATTTTGATTTTCTAAATTATTTTTCATATAAACCATTTTAATACTAAAACTATTTTATAGTATACTATTTTAACCATTCAAACTATTTTAACTATTTTAGCAATTTAAACTGTTTTTAACTATTTTAATTATTTAAACTATTTTTAAACTATTCAAAATATTTTTCAAAAATTTAGACTAGTCATGGGTGGAATTTTTAATTTTAAATCAAGGATTTAAATACGATCCAAATTGAAATTCGAAACAAATTTGGAATTGAAATCGAGATATTAAGACGAACATGATTTTGAATTGAAATAGTATATTTTGAGTAAGTATGATGATTTCGAAATGGATTTTGGTTTTGAAGTGAATATGATATTTTAATATCAAGTATGAGCTGTTTTCAAAATGTAAAAGTACCAACCGATGTGTAAAATGACGTTTGGGCTGTCAAAGAGACTTGGGCTGGATATAGGCATACTCTCTGTCGATACTGGAACCACTTTCATAATTGTGTACGTGGAAGAGACTCTAGAATGAAGTGGTTTGATTTGACATCATTTGCTAGATTTGAAGAAAGAGAATGATGATGGATAGACCCGGCACTTGTGCCAATTTGAAATGACGATGGCTTGACAGGGCCAAGTTGACTAATTACCCCGATCGGATATCCATTCTTCGATATCTTAGACTCGGTCCATATTATTACTCTCGTTGTTGGTTTCAATCGGTGCACCTTGATTGAGATAGCCTCCTTTTGACTTGATAGGGGATGGATGGACATAGTGGGCGGTCATAGCTATGATGCGTCACCACCAGCCCTACACCCGAACTGGTAGAATCCTACTTTGGGCATTGTCTCACGTGCCTTGTCATACTTTTATCCCTATACGAGACCCATACGATTTTGGTTTAGCGTTGTCGTATCACGTCGCATCCCTGACTACCAATGTACTGGTGGTGTCAAATGCAAACTGTACGACAATGCTTAAAAATGTGTTAAGGGGGATCGATGCAAAGCCTTGACGCTAAGAAAAATATTTATTTTACTGATTAGACATTATATATTTAGCGTATTGTACTACATATAAATATTTTGACGGATCCTTAAGGGATGGAAAATCCCGTAACATCTCTTGAGTTATTGCACGCATTTCATACACTAGATAGGAGATGTGAAAACCTGTAAGTATCTCCGACGCCGTGACACACATCTCACATGCGATATTGATTTGACTCACATAGGAATATTTTAGTCCTGACTCGGGAGTTTTGTCTTTTCATTACGCTCGAGTCAGTCCTGAACTTTTTAGCTTATTGAAGACTTACTCCAGAGGATGAGGACGAAGATTTGGTATATTACTACTATTATTATTCCTGCATCATGTTGTCTGATGCATTATTCTATTTATTCCTGATGTATATATAACTCTGATAATATTGTATAGATTATAATCAAATGTATTATACAAACAACTTCATGAACTATTTATTTGATTATTATATTTTATCATTTCGCTGCAAGATTCTGTGTTTGTTTTCTTCTTATGTTCTTATTCTTCTTAATTAATTGATTTTCCAAGTTCCAGATTGTTTAGATTGGACATGTGTGGATTATTGTCAATTTAAACCCTCCAAAATATGGACGTCACAGTTGGTATCAGAGCTTTGGTTTAGCGATAACCTTAGCTTTGTGGGGTAACTCATTAGAGATAGGGTCGGTAGCACCCTAGAATGAGTTTGAGTGTATTAATATATATAAGTGCGTATTTGTTAGTGAATATGAAATGTTTTATACTATGTTGACTTATCTTTTAATTGTTTATGAATTCTGGTCAGTACGGGAAGTACAATCGTATCGATAGGAGTTTCTAAACTCTTAAACAAGGTAAACTAACACAGTATTGTTTTAAAGAGGGTGAAAGAAATAATTTTACACAAACTATATTTTGATATAAAAGAAATATTTTTCCAGAAATTATTATAGTATATTGGAATGTTTGATTGTTAATATTAATCAAAATAAGATTTTAAAAATTTATAGTGGAATATATAACCAAATAGAAATTGTATAAGTATGATTATACATACGCGTTGTAACTAAAATTGGATTTAAACCGGAATTTAAATCCTAGAAATTTTGGGGAATGTTTCAAATGGATTTGGACCAAGTATTTGAGAATTTTTTAATCTTAAGACATTTTGGAAAAAAAATTCAAAGTGTTTTGGAGAAAATAATAATGTTAGTATTATTTGGAAGAGTTTTTGAATAAAATATTCAAAAATGGTTTTTTAAAAGAGATAAAAGCACTGAACTCACTTCGATTGCTGAAAATAATTTCGATGATGAGCACGACATCATCAGTGTTCATTTTTGAGTTTCAAAGCGACAGATTGCTACAGTAATGATTTTCTAATGGAGTCTTATTTTGATAAATAAGTTTTGATTTTAAGAAATTTGAAATTTTAATTTGATATAAAAGTGAGATATGTATATATATATGTATGATTTCAAATTGTTTTGAAACTAAACCGGGTGTTAAGATTCTGAAATTTGCAATCTAAGTGTTGTGAAATAAATAATGATAAATTTTGAACTTATAATTTTGAGAAATGATATAGATAAGGGAAGAAATAGTTAAATTGAGATAAGAGATCGAGATAAGAGATCAAATTCAACTTAAGAAAAGTTAACTGAAGTGATTATGGTAGTAGAATAAATTAGTGAAGTGAACCAATCAAATGAATTGAATTGAACTAATAAAGAGAATGCTGAAAATATGTCCCAAGTTAGGTTAAATAAAATAAAATATTGGAAATGGAATTTATTGAGATTTTAAATAATTAATGAAATGGGCTAAGTAAACTAATTTAATAAATTAGTAAGTGAATATGGTTTGGGATATGGCTGATAAAATTCAATATTTAAAATTGAGAGATAAATCGAGATAAATGGAAATGAAGTAAATGTAAAAAAAGGAATTTGGTATAGTTAAGAATCAATAGAAATAAATACATAAGTTGTACGTATATTATTTTATTCGCATAACGGTTCGATCCGGATTTGAGCTCAGAATTTCGAGATAATTTATATCGATCTGAATTGGAATTTTTCACTCAATTCTCGACGGCGAACCCTGGATATGAATTTTTGGTTGATTATAGAATTCTCTATCATAGTATATGTCTATATGAGGAGAATAACAGTTTCTGATCAAGGAACCAAATCTGAGAAATGCACTAGAGAGTCATGTGAACGATACTAGTTCGGAAGTGAAATTGTGTGCTCGAGCCAGAGATCAGATTTGATATTGCGTACGGATGATATATATACATCGTACGGGCTTAAGTAAAACAAATATTGAAAATTGAAAATACAAAATATAAGATGATTTTAAAGAATGATTGGATATCATTGGTAAATAAGTGGCAGGTATTTAAAATCAAGAAAAATTTGGATTGTTCGAGAAAATGGTACATGCTTATTTTGTCATTGGATTTGACGGTTTTATGATTGTGCCTCTTGGTTTTTGTTTTCTTTTGTTGGTTTGGGGACCGTAGTTGCATTTTGTAGTTGTTCTGGTCTAGTCGCGTAAAGGAGACTCTGTCGAAATTTTTCTAAATCTGGATGTTAGAATTTTTTTAAAGTTTTTAAATTTTATAACTTGTTTTATAACTAAATTATGATTTTCGTCAGCCAATCAGAGTGGCGTAACTGAAGCGTAGTAAAAGTTTTGTAATAAGATTTTATTGTTTTATAAGTAGATTATTTTGAATAAAATATATCAAATGTTAAATTCTTTACTCAACGTCTTTTCGAGAACGAAAAGTTTTGAGTCGGGAGATTGTAATGACCCATATTTTAACTTCTTTTTATATTGTTAAATTTAATGTAATTATTAAATAAAAATGGTAAAAATAAAAATTTAATGATTTTGAAAGTATGTTATTAGATTTGAACTTGAATAAAATTTTGAAATAAACTAATTTCGAAGATTTAAGTAACAAATATTGAAAGGTAATGCTATGTATTGAATGTGTTTACAATCAATAGTTGGATTAAATAATAAGTGTTGAATTCATTAGATGTAAATAAAGTAACTGATTGATAGCTAAAATTCATTTAAAATCTAATATTGAAATCCACTGAATATTGAACAATTAAATTGTTTAAATTTAATATTGAAAATTATCTGAATAATTGAATTCTGAATTTAATACGATTGAAAATGATATAGAAAGTTTATAAAAAAATTATTTAAACAACAATGATGATTGTTAACATGTAAAATTGAATTTAAAACTGAATAAATAGAAATTGAAAATTTTATATTATAATCGAGATGTTAAAATAGGGATCTGGGGCACAGACTCGAATTTCGATGAAACCAGTTCCATTGGATCTATAATAATGTATTATTATCAGATTTTAAATTTCGTAGCGTTTGAAGTTATCGTTTGATCATACAGGATAGAAAAGCGTTGAAGTTTATATTGAAAATTCAATATAATAATTGGGTTCAAAAAGCTAACTTCTCCATACGATCGAATTAGGACTCGAAACCTTTTCCATTCGTTTGGGATAGGGGTATAGGATTAAGAACACCAAAAGGCACGCCTTGATAGGAGTTCAAAAATTTAAGTTATTTAAAACGATATATGTTGAATTCAAAATAATATATATATATATATATGTGTGTGTGTGTGTGTGCGCGCGCGCGCGCGTGTGTGCGTGTGTGCGTTTTTGACCTCGACTAGGCTATCACATCCCCTTCCATCAGCCATTCCTTCTTTCACTCAATCATGGCACAACCCTTCCCTTTTAATCAAGTCCCCTACTTCATTCTACATGTAACAATGAACTAGTGAAAAAAGCAAGAAATGAAACTTTAAAAATAAATCTCTCTCAAATTACTTGAAAAAAAAATACCAAACCAGTTTGTAAAATCTAGTTTTTGGATGGGCTTCGATCTAGTGTGGGTATTGGATGGTACAACCGTGTTTGGGTGAAGTCGACAGTGAAGTAGAGTAGCTAGGGTTGGAGTCTATCATTGTTTTGGACGTCGATCGGAGAAAAGGAGTTCAGATTCGTGGTCGGGGAAGCGAGGCGCACCTGGGGGTGAATTTTGGTGGCGTGTGGCTTCCATTTGGTGGCCGTGACTTCTTGGGTTCGCTGTGGATAAGTGGTGTCGTGATTCACGGTGGTCAACTGGAGATGATGGGGTTAAGGGCAAAGGAACAAGCTCGGCAAACGGAAATGGATAGTGGGCTTGGATGGAAGGATTGGTGGCTCGGGTTGTTGTGTACGTGCATGAGGTTGGCCGTGCATATGGGTTCGTCATGCTCAGGCATTTGTCTTTGAGGAAGAAGATGCGTGAGTGGGCCGGGCCTTCTTTCGGTACTGGATAATATAATTTAGTTTATGACTAGTTAATTAACTAATTTAGATAAATCACTATTCTTAAAAATATCGTATCTTTTTCCGGCTAGGTCGGAACTGGATGAAACAAGATGTGTTGGAATCGTGACGACGAGCACTATGTTCTGGAACTGATTTTGATTCGTTTGGTGCTAGGTAAAATTTTAGGTTTCGATTTAATTCAAAATTGAAAACGCTAGGTGAGTGTTTTATAACGCTCACAAGTACTAGAATATTTTTATGATATTTAAATCTGAATTATGAAGTGATATAAATTTATTGGTCGTTGTATGATAAATTTAATCGTCATTTGTTTTGATTGTTAGAAATTAAAATTGATAGTTAGAATTGAAATTGGAATTGAATTGACAGTAAAATACCCGATATTAATAACTAGGAAATTGTTGTGAATTATATTGACTGTTTGGATGACTGATTGCGATGGATGCTATTGGTTGATATTTTGAATGATTTAAATGTTTATTTATTCTGATATATCCTATTATCACCCTTTATATTATTTACAGTATATAAACTGTAAATTGAATCATTTCGAATAAATTAAGAAATATGTTGAAATGATATATACCTATGACACTGCGATTTGGATTGAAATGATATATATATATATATATATATATATATATATATTCATCCCGGAAATTAGATTGGAATAACTGATCACTTGGCCGTAGGATATAAAATTATATACGGACACCGGATTGGTTAAATGAAATGATTTTTAAATTTTCGATTTGAAATTTATTTAAATGGTTTTGATCTGAAGGAAATAAAAATAAATCAAATTTATAGAAATCAAGTTATTTTCGAACTAGCTCGGAATGTTGAAATTTAAATTTGGTAAACAAAATGTTTTAAATAATTGAGTTGGGATTTTTAAGTTATAATCGAGTTATGATTTAAATTTCAAAAATTAATTTGATTCAAAGGATGAGACTTTTATTCAAACTTTGAATTTTACTAAGTAAAAGTATTTGAAAATTTGGATTGCAAATTGGATATTGAAGGTTGATTTGATTTAAGTGTTCTAGATTGATATTTTTAAAGATCGAGCTCGAAATCGATATAAATTGAAATTGAATTAATTGGATTTGAAAGTGGAATTGAATTAATTTGAAATCGAAGTTGAAATCGAAATTGAATCGATATAAATGGAAATGGAAATTGGATTGATTTGAATTGAGAAGATTTGGAAATTGAATTAGTTTGATTTGAAGCTATTTTTTTAAATGAATTATTTAATAAAATATTTTAAATCTATATTCTTTAAATATTCAAAAAAAAAAATTATCCAAATTATTTTACTATATAAACCATTTTAATACTAAAACTATTTATATTAAACTATTTTAACCATTCAAACTATTTTAGCTATTTAAACTATTTTTAACTATTTTAACTATTTAAACTATTTTAAAAATATTCAAACTATTTTTGAAAAATTCAAACTGGTCAAGGGTGGAATGTTTATTTTTTAATCATGGATTTAAATACGAGTTGGGTGAAATGAAGTTATAACCCAAATTGAAATTCAAAATAATTTTGGAATCGAAATTGAGATATTAAGGCAAACATGATTTTGAATTGAAATAGTATATTTTGAGTAAGTATGATGATTTTGAAATGGATTTTGGTTTGAAGCGAATATGATATTTTGATATCAAGTATGAACTGTTTCCAAATTGTAAAAGTACCAATCGGTGTGTAAAATGACATTTGGTTGTTAAAGAGACCGGGACCGGATATGGGCATACTATCTGTCGATACCAGAACTAGTTTAACAACTGTGTACGCGGATGAGACTTCAAAACAAGTGGTTGGATAGGGCGTCGTTCGTTGGATTTGAAGAAAGAGATCGATGATTGATAGACCCTGGCACTTGTGCCAATTTGAAATTACTGAAACAGGACGGCTTGACAGGGCCAAATGGGCTAATTACCCCGAGCAAACATCCATTCTTCGATTTCTTAGACTTGGTCCATATTATTACTCTCGTTGTTGGTTTCGATTGGTGTACCTTGATTGGGATAGCCTTCCTTTGACTCGGTAGGGGATGGATGGACGCGGTGGGCGGTCATAGCTATGATGCGTCACCGCTAGCCCTGCGACTCGAACTAGTAGTGTAACGCCCCACCCTGAGACCCACATTAGTAAAGAGAATTAACGAGTAATTCCGTCTACTAATGCAGAGAATAGGGCTGGTTAAGGGCGACCATCTATAACTTTGTCTTAAACATCTACTGAATACGTCGTTAAATGCACTATGGTTTTTCTTTTCTATCTCAATGGATAGACATACACAGTAAATGCTTAATCCAAAACTATAGGTGGCTAACGGATCTATCAGAACAAAATACCATAACAAAATGTAAAGCACATCACAGAACAGTAATCAACATCATATATATACATATACACCGATACATGTTTAGTATAATACAATATGAATACAATAAAGGTGGTATTCGACCACATTATATACATGGAATCAAATATAAATACATAAGAGTCAACCAGAAAGAAATATAAACCACAAAAGTGCAAGGATGATATCCAAGAAGACGATCAAAGCAAAGTCCCGTAACTGATAGCTAACCTGAAACAACTCGGTCTGACCCGAATGATAAACACACGGGTCAGGCGACTGAATCTTATCGTTAGAAAGGAATACGATAAGGTAAAGAGAAGAGCATCGCAATGAGATAACATAAGTAGGTATGAACATCTAGGGTTGATATCAAGTAACTTCACTATGTCTCTATGGTGGTTTGCATATACATATACTTGGGTTAATCTGAAGGAATTCATGTATATGATATAAGGGAAAACATTCAAACATTATCCATGAATAAATAAATCTCTCAAGTCGTATATAAATCCCAAGTATAAATCCATAAAATTCGAAATCACTAAAATCCTCAAAGAAATCATATTTGCCTTATTTGTATCTATAAGGCTAGGTAAACACATCAAAAATGGTGAAATCGAAATCATCATAACTCATAAAAGAAATCTCATATTGGCCAATTATTACATGCAAAAGCATGTTGCATGTGCTATTTACCAGTACTGTTCACCATCATGGTACCATATCCATCTCTCGACCGGAATCCTCATCACGAATTAATCCGGTCTATGACGTCATCTATATTCTCCCAGAACACCCGCCATCAAAAGTGATTGGAGCACCTCACTCCAATCGGTGTCCGCTGAGTCCCCGCCATCAAAAGTGATCGAGTCAAGTATTACTTAACCCGACCGGGACTCTAAGTACTGGTAGTTCTCCCAGAATGTGTCAACAACTCTCGGATAGTAACCCGGAAAGTGGTAACGTATGTCCCATACCATACGCTCCCACTTAGCGGTTTTCTAGCCGCTAGTTCGTGCCACACTAAGAAATCATCAACATCATCAAAAGAATCGCCTCATGTCATCGGCGTATGGTATAAGATGCTAAACCCGTCTCATCTCATCGACGAGTAGAAACTCCATAAAACATCAAACTCATCAAATTCCATCAAAATCTTGCCTCATATCATTGGCAAGTATATCTCCTTCAATATAGTCCTAATCTCGTATATACTCCTGAATAGGAGATCTCAGACTATACGTATTAGCCAAATGGACTAATATTATCTCAAACTCATACCACAATGTGGTTAACATCAAGGAGGAAATCAAATGATTCCTCAAAATCGTTTCGGTAGTACAAGTCCGAAATTAACCGATAAAGTAAATACTCAAGTCCCATACCTCGCGGATTTACTAAATCGTTTAATTTATTTCCTTATACGTCCGAAAAAGCATCAAAGTAATTAAAGTAAATAAAATTAATTATAATATATTTTACTAGAGAAAACGGGATTTTAAACCAATTTATAGAAATTTATCTAAAGGATTTTGAGTGAAAACCCATTATTTAAAGATTTTTGAAAGCCTAGAAAATAAAGAATAATTGTTTAAAAAACCTTCAAAAATGTATGAAAACATTTATTGCTCAAACCATGATTTTATAAGATTTTATGCAATTTATTCGGATTTTTAAAACTCAGAAAAACATCAATTTGTAATTTAATCGGCAAAAACCGATATTCAAATTTTAAATCGAATTTAAAACCAATTTAAATTCAAGTCGCATTCTAAATTTACTAGTCCATTGAGAATCAAATGTTAGCATCAAATTTCGTAGTAAAATTCTTGCAAAAGCATGCAAATGAAATCATCAAAGTCGAACAAGTACATCAATATTGGGGCAGTTCATAACAGACCAACATTGAAAACATCAATTTTCCATCATGCAAACTTCGAAATTCTATAATACACAAAATACAAAAATTGTAGCCAACAGCCTCAAGTTTCCAAAACTTCATAAATTTTGATATTCCGATCAGTAACGAAGACGTTATGATCGAAATACTACTAAGAAAGAAATTATTTGCGCTGCCTGTCAACACAGGACAACGATAAAAATGCCAATTTTCCACTATGTAGACTTCTAAATCAGTCAAAACTGAAAACATGAAAGTTGTGGAATATTTCACAAGGATTTCAGAACATCCAAGAAATAAAATTCTGATAAGTAACACAAAAGTTATGACGAAAACACTAACCATCCACTAGAATATTCTAGGCTTAATCCCTCTCGGATTTTCATTTTTGACAACAACTAAGAAGGTCCAAACGGACTCAAAACCCAATGAAATTTAATAAAAACAAACTATAATCAGTCCTCTACAATCTGAAAAAAGAGTGGCATCAAACCGACACTGGACGAGCCAGATATGAGCAAAACAAGACGGGACATTTTCAGCATCAATCAATATAGAACAGAGGTAAAATTCAACATATTTAACCAAATATTTCAAGCAAGAGATTATTTGCTGCTGAAATTTGTTCACTTACAGTTGCTATAAGCCTTAGCTTACCTATTAGCAGCAAAAAGATGATGATTTAGGCTTGAAGATGGAAGCTTTCAACTCGAATTCGCCTTTGTCGGACCTATGATTGCTGAAAATAGGCATGCAAGAGAAGATAAATTACAAAACAAGAATTACAATAAACAAATATGGATTTCTCCTGAAATTCAAGATAGAGAAGGATGGAGATTACCTTCTTGTTGAATTAGACCTAAATTTCTATTGATTTAGCAAAGAATTTTGTTAATTATGGCTAGGGTTTGAGAAGACAGCCATTGTTTTTTTAAGTTTCAGAAGTTTTGAGGAGAAGCCCTATACAATTGAAGAAGAAGAACGTACTTTTGCTCCAGATGTTTCTCATTAGGACTAATGGGTATGGGTTAGGTAATTAGGCCCAAAATTAATTACTTAACAAAAATAATGAAGTTGATCAATTTACACTTATACAATGCTTAAATCTTCATAACTTCTACATTTTTACTCCGTTTTTAATGATTTTGGATGCATTGGATTCGTTATGTCATCTAGTTTTTAATAAAATTATCAAAACATAAGTTTCGACAATTTTGTTATTAAATTTCCATTTATTACACAATGTATCAAATTTTCCCATAATTGCAAAATAAATTGCAAATTTAATACAATTGGTTAAATAAAAAGATGTTATGTACCCAAAACAAAACAAATACAGGTTTAGACATTATTAAATTATTTCTCACATTTTTAATCATAGTTATCATGATTAATTATTTTATTAACTCATTTATATATATATTTAATTAATAAAATGACAATATTGGCAAACAAGCACAATATTGTACAAATTATCAATTTAATCAAATGTAGTCAATTAACTACATTCAAATTCATGAAATAAAGTAGAAACTTTATTTCACTCATGTCCATCATTTTTTATACTCAAAGAAGATTATTTTTCTTCTTATTCCCCACGTTTTATTTTAAAATAAAATGTATTATTGGTTTTAAATTACCAATATGATTTCCCCAACCCAAACAAAATTCCATTAATTGTTCCAAACCACTCCAACCATCGAAATGAAGTGATTAATTTATTTTGTTACAATTCATTAGCACAAAAATTCAAATTCATTATGCATATGATGATTAAACAACTATTTAACAATTTTCTTTGTATTTAACAAAGAAAAGATGCAATTTGACAATAAATTACATTATCGCCAAATCGTACATGTTAATTGAATATGGTTGCATCTCTATATTCAAAATTCATGAAATAAAGGAACAACTTTATCTCACACATATGTTTATTACTATTAATACAATAAAATCTTTCTACTTTTATTTTCCCTTTTATTTTACAATAAAAGGAGAATATTGGAATAAATTGCCAATATTCCTTTAATGCTCCTACTAAATTCCATCAATGACAATTTCCAACTCAAAGATCACAATTAAGTTGTTTACTTCATCTTTCCTTCATCTTAAATTTGCTTCAATCATTTAATTTGAAATAAACCTTATTTTATATTGTTCTCCCAAAATTTATTCATATTATATTGTTTATTCCAAATAAACAACATAATTCATCATTTTCTTCCAATTAATTCAATTAATTCAATTAATTCCAATATTAAATTATAATATTCATTATAATTTAATATTTACGGTAATCTCCAACCAAGGTTATTACAGACTCCCCCTCTTATAAGAATTGCGTCCTCGCAATTTCTAGAGGAAATCTGTATTCAACACAATTTTTTCAATCGACAAAGGATAAAATAGAAGCTCGAAACTCAAACCATTCATATTCTCAACATAGAATGGTAGAGAGAAACAAGGAAAAAACTTCCTTGGTTAATCCAATGGCCCATCAAATGCTTATATAGCGATTAGCAAACCATCGAATTTTCCAAGTAACTTGAAAGAATTTCGAAGATATCCCATCTTCGAAAAAAAAACTCAATAAGATGCTCAACAATTAATCGATCAAAAATGGTTGATTTCACAAAACTCTACGAATAGAGTCGGGACAAAACTCACTTAAACCCAAACTCTAAGCAATAAAGAATATCATCAATAAGATTTTCTGCATAATAATGCGGAAGAACATCCTCACAACAAGATAAACACAATAGACAAGATGAATAAATCACGAAATGACTTCTTGCAAGGCCACCAAACTCGAACGGCCGCGATAAGGCATGTCGTTAATATTAACTCAAGGATAGAATATACTTAACAAATAAGGATATAAGCTCAAATTACTTTTCAATCCAAGATATTTAGAATTTTTAAATCCCAACATCTTTTAAATTTTAAATCTCAATTTTTAACATTTGAAAATTTTCAAACTCTTTACTATACTACTTAGTAAGTAATTTAAAACTCAAATTAAACGTCCAAATTTCTTTTCTTACTTCAAAATTAATTTCCAAAGAGATTTGTAAACCCATAATAATATCCCTCAAAATAAATTTAGGGTTTAAATTCTCTTTACTCTTTTTATTAAACCACTTAAATATTTTAAAAACAATCTTCAAATACTCTTGTAACTCTTCTCTTAAAACATCCAATGTATCTAATATAGGTTCAAAAATCTCAAAATATACTTCCAATAAAGTATAACTTAAGAATATTCTCATATATTCTCATATTTACAACTTCAAAACAAATAAATAAATAAATAAATGGCGTTGCCTCGCCATTGAATCTCTAATAATAGATATATCCATTGGCTGTAGAGTCGATCGAACGATCAAAACTACCTCGCCACTCTGTTACTCGTCTCTAAAATCATTGGCTGCAATTACCATTCAAAAATAATTTTAATATATAATCTCAAAATATTATTTTCAAAATCTCATTTTTTAAAACACAAACCATTGTGTCTGATTGCCTCATCATAGCATTTAGGAGATTCCTATCGATAACGTTGATCAGGCGTATCGATTAGAACTCTTAACTACTCGATGGATAACCAAACACTCTAAAATTATTTCTATGAAAGAATACTTCTCATATAAATATATTCTCAAAACATTCTTTGATTTTTTTAAAATATCTCAAAACACCAATTTCTCTTTTTAAAACTCATATATATATATATATATATATATATATAGCTTTAAAAAAATCAAACCAAAGAATATTAAGAGAATGCATCGAGATTTTCCCAGAATACTCGATTCTCAAAATCATCAAAAGGAGATAGAGTGTTCGTCAATCTTACACTGTCACGAGCCACTCCAAAAAAAATCAGCAAGATATAGGATAAGCAAGATATTCTTCTCTAAGGAGAAGAAGCACACAATCCACGAATCACTACTTCAAACGGAGTAAGGCTAACGGATAACATTGATTGACTATCTGAAAAGAACACTCAAACAAAGTAGAATGATAAACTCAATCAAACTCGAATAATCTAGAAACTCTCCTCATTCCTTGGTGGATATCCTCGTGGAAGGGTAACCGAAGAGCTAAGAGCTAGGAATAAGGTTACCTCAACACTCGATTTCTCGATTGGATGTCAAACCCAAATGGACTTACAAAACTCAACAAAGTCACCTTGATTGGAATTCGAGATATATCATCGACATCTCGATATTCAAGAGCGAATACAGAAACTTCGAAATCATCATTAACATTTCAAAGTGATAGAAATAATAACCCAATAAAATTAGGATGCCTAAATAAATACAGGATCCTATAACAACAAAAGGATTGGGCTTAACATCAAACAAGTTAGTCCATCTCAAATCAGATACATCTCAAGATTGTGAGTAACAAACAAATACTCACAAAAAGCAACATCAAATAAAAATCTCAGAATGCCCACAATGAGCCAATCATTTTGGATCCCTTCAATAGGATTTACAACTATCAAATGAATGCAACAAGAATGCTCAAGGAAATCGATCAACTCCATCGATACGAACTCACTCGTATCGACAGAAAAAGAAAAGAATAGAATAATCCCAAATAAGATTATTCATAAGATAAGATAACATCAAACTCAATTATGGAATACTACGGAATACAATTTATATTCCTAGACATATTCCATCTCAACATATCCCAAAACTCGAAAAAGAATCAAAGCACGATTCGAAAACAAGCTCGAATAAAGGACAATGCTTCACTCGTATTATACTTCGACGTATTATGATATACGTACTGTTCTGTGTTTATTCTACTTTATTCTGACCACGGCTCTGATACCATGCTGTAACGCCCCAACCTAAAACCCACATTAGTAAAGAGAATTAATGAGTAATTCCGTCTACTAATGCAGAGAATAGGGCTGGTTAAGGGTGACCATCTATAACTTTGTCTTAAACATCTACTGAATACGTCGATAAATGCACTATGGTTTTTCTTTTCTATCTCAATGGATCGACATACACAGTAAATGCTTAATCCAAAACTATAGGTGGCTAACGGATCTATCAGAACAAAATACCACAACTAAATGTAAAGCACATCACAAAATAGTAATCAGCATCATATATATACATATACACTGATACATGTTTAGTACAATACAATATGAATACATTAAAGGTGGTATTCGACCACATTATATACATGGAATCAAATATAAATACATAAGAGTCAAGCGGAAAGAAATATTAACCACAAAAGCGCTTGGATGATATCCAAGCAGATGCATCAAAGCAAAGTCCCGTAACTGATAGCTAACCTGAAACAACTCGGTCTGACCCGAGTGATAAACACACGGGTCAGGCGACTGAATCTTACCGTTAGAAAGGAATACGATAAGGTAAAGAGAAGAGCATCGCAACGGGATAACATAAGTAGGTATGAACATCTAGGGTTGATATCAAGTAACTTCACTATGTCTCTATGGTGGTTTGCATATACATATACTTGGGTTAATCTGAAGGAATTCATGTATATGATATAAGGGAAAACATTCAAACATTATCCATGAATAAATAAATCTCTCAAGTCGTATATAAATCCCAAGTATAAATCCATAAAATTCGAAATCACCAAAATCCTCAAAGAAATCATATTTGCCTTATTTACATCTATAAGGCTAGGTAAACACATCAAAAATGGTGAAATCGAAATCATCATAACTCATAAAAGAAATCTCATATTGGCCAATTATTACATGCAAAAGCATGTTGCACGTGCTATTTACCAGTACTGTTCACCATCATGGTACCATATCCATCTCTCGACCGGAATCCTCATCTCGAATTAATCCGGTCTATGACGTCATCTATATTCTCCCCGAACACCCGCCATCAAAAGTGATTGGAGCACCCCACTCCAATCGGTGTCCGCTGAGTCCCCGCCATCAAAAGTGATCGAGTCAAGTATTACTTAACCCGATCGGGACTCTAAGTACTGGTAGTTCTCCCAGAATGTGTCAACAACTCTCGGATAGTAACCCGGAAAGTGGTAATGTATGTCCCATACCATACGCTCCCACTTAGCGGTTTTCTAGCCGCTAGTTCGTGCCACACTAAGAAATCATCAACATCATCAAAAGAATCGCCTCATGTCATCGGCGTATGGTATAAGATGCTAAACCCGTCTCATCTCATCGACGAGTAGAAACTCCATAAAACATCAAACTCATCAAATTCCATCAAAATCTTGCCTCATATCATTGGCAAGTATATCTCCATCAATATAGTCCTAATCTCGTATATACTCCTGAATAGGAGATCTCGGACTATACGTATTAGCCAAATGGACTAATATAATCTCAAACTCATACCACAATGTGGTTAACATCAAGGAGGAAATCAAATGATTCCTCAAAATCGTTTCGGTAGTACAAGTCCGAAATTAACCGATAAAGTAAATACTCAAGTCCCATACCTCGCGGATTTACTAAATCGTTTAATTTATTTCCCTATACGTCCGAAAAAGCATCAAAGTAATTAAAGTAAATAAAATTAATTATAATATATTTTAATAGAGAAAACGGGATTTTAAACCAATTTATAAAAATTTATCTAAAGGATTTTGAGTGAAAACCCATTATTTAAAGAATTTTAATGATTTTTGAAAGCCTAGAAAATAAAGAATAATTGTTTAAAAAACCTTTAAAAATGTATGAAAACATTTATTGCTCAAACCATGATTTTAGAAGATTTTATGCAATTTATTCGGATTTTTAAAACTCAGAAAAACATCAATTTGTAATTTTATCGGCAAAAACCGATATTCAAATTTTAAATCGAATTTAAAACCAATTTAAATTCAAGTCACATTATAAATTTACTAGTCCATTGCTGGAAAAAAGAATCAAATGTTAGCATCAAATTTCGTAGTAAAATTCTTGCAAAAGAATGCAAATGAAATCATCAAAGTCGAACAATTACATCAATATTGGGGCAGTTCATAACAGACCAACATTGAAAACATCAATTTTCCATCATGCAAACTTCAAAATTCTACAATACACAAAATACAAAAATTGTAGCCAACAGCCTCAGATTTCCAAAATTCATAAATTTTGATATTCCGATCAGTAACGAAGAAGTTATGATCGAAATACTACTAAGAAAGAAATTATTTGCGCTGCCTGTCAACACAGGACAGCGATGAAAATGCCAATTTTCGACTATGTAGACTTCTAAATTAGTCAAAACTGAAAAATTAAAGTTGTGGCATATTTCACAAGGATTTCAGAACATCCAAGAAATAAAAATTCCGACAAGTAACACAAAAGTTATGGCAAAAACACTAACCAGCCACTAGAATATTCTGGGCTTAATCCCTCTCGGATTTTCATTTTTTACAGCAACTAAGAAGGTCCAAACGGACTCAAAACCCAATGAAATTTAACATGAACAAACTATAATCAGTCCTCTACAAGCTGAAAAAAGTGTGGCATCAATCCGGCACCGGACGATCCAGATATGAGCAAAACAAGACAGGACATTTTCAGCATCAATCAATATAGAACAGAGGTAAAATTCAACATATTTAACCAAATATTTCAAGCAAGAGATTATTTGCTGCTGAAATTTGTTCACTTACAGTTGCTATAAGCCTTAGCTTACCTATTATCAGCAAAAAGATGATGATTTAGGCTTGAAGATGGAAGCTTTCAACTCGAATTCGCCTTTGCCGGACCTATGATTGCTGAAAATAGGCATGCAAGAGAAGATAAATTACAAAACAAGAATTACAATAAACAAATATGGATTTCTTCTGAAATTCAAGATAGAGAAGGATGGAGATTAACTTCTTGTTGAATTAGACCTGAATTTCTATTGATTTAGCAAAGAATTTTGTTAATTATGGCTAGGGTTTGAGAAGACAGCCATTGTTTTTTAAGTTTCAGAAGTTTTGAGGAGAAGCCGTATACAATTGAAGAAGAAGAACGTACTTTTGCTCCAGATGTTTCTCATTAGGACTAATGGGTATGGGTTAGGTAATTAGGCCCAAAATTAATTACTTAACAAAAATAATGAAGTTGATCAATTTACACTTATACAATGCTTAAATCTTCATAACTTCTACATTTTTACTTCGTTTTTAATGATTTTGGATGCATTGGATTCGTTACGTCATCTAGTTTTTAATAAAATTATCAAAACATAAGTTTTAACAATTTTGTTATTAAATTTCCATTTATTACTTAATGTATCCAATTTTCCCATAATTGCAAAATAAATTGCAAATTTAATACAATTGGTTAAATAAAAAGATGTTATGTACCCAAAACAAAACAAATACAGGTTTAGACATTATTAAATTATTTCTCACATTTTTAATCATAGTTATCATGATTAATTATTTTATTAACTCATATATATATATATATATAATTAATAAAATGACAATATTGGCAAACAAGCACAATATTGTACAAATTATCAATTTAATCAAATGTAGTCAATTAACTACATTTAAATTCATGAAATAAAGTAGAAACTTTATTTCACTCATGTCCATCATTTTTTATACTCAAAGAAGATTATTTTTCTTCTTATTCCCCATGTTTTATTTTAAAATAAAATGTATTATTGGTTTTAAATTACCAATATGATTTCCCCAACCCAAACAAAATTCCATTATTTTTCCAAACCACTCCAACCATCGAAATGAAGTGATTAATTTATTTTGTTACAATTCATTAGCCCAAAAATTCAAATTCATTATGCATATGATGATTAAACAACTATTTAACAATTTTCTTTGTATTTAACAAAGAAAAGATGCAATTTGACAATAAATTACATTATCGCCAAATCGTACATGTTAATTGAATATGGTTGCATCTCTATATTCAAAATTCATGAAATAAAGGAACAACTTTATCTCACACATATGTTTATTACTATTAATACAATAAAATCTTTCTACTTTTATTTTCCCTTTTATTTTACAATAAAAGGAGAATATTGGAATAAATTGCCAATATTCCTTTAATGCTCCTACTAAATTCCATCAATGACAGTTTCCAACTCAAAGATCATAATTAAGTTGTTTGCTTCATCTTTCCTTCATCTTAAATTTGCTTCAATCATTTAATTTGAAATAAACCTTATTTTATATTGTTCTCCCAAAATTTATTCATATTATATTGTTTATTCCAAATAAACAATATAAAATATCATTTTCTTCCAATTAATTCAATTAATTCAATTAATTCCAATATTAAATTATAATATTCATTATAATTTAATATTTACGGTAATCTCCAACCAGGGTTGTTACAAGTAGTATCCTACTTTGGGCATTGCTCACGTTCCTTGTCATACTTTTATCCCTATGCGAGACTCATACGACTTTGGTTTAGTGTTGTCGTATCACGACGCATCCTTGAGTACTGACATACTGGTGGTGTCAAATGCAAACTATACGACAATGCATAAAAACACGTTAATGAGGATCAATGCAAAGCCTTAATGCTAAGGAAAATATTTATTTTACTGATTAGACATTATATGTTCAGCTTATTCTAATAAATATAAATATTTTGATGGATCCTTAAGAGATGGAAAATCCTTAACATCTCTTGAGTTATTGTACGCACATTATACGCTGGATAGGAGATGTGAAAACCCGTAAGCATCTCTGACGCCATAACACTCATATCGTATGTGATATCGATTTGACTCACATTAGAATATTTTAGTCCCGACTCGAGTGATTTTCCTTTTCAATACGCTCGGGTCAGTCCTGAGTTTTTCAGCTTATTGAAGAGTTACTATGGAGGACGAATACGAAGATCTGTTATATTACTACTAATATTATTATTGCATCATGTTGTCTGCTGCATTCCTCTATTTATTCCAGATGTATATATAACTCTGATAAATGTTGTATAGATTATAATCAAATGTATTGTATAAACAGCTTCATGAACTGTTTATTTGTTTATTATATTTAGTCATTCCGCTGCGAGATTGTGTGTTTGTTTTCTTCTTCAGTTCTTATTTTTCTTAATTAACCCCAATGATTATCCATGTTCCCGATTGTTTGGATTGGATATGTATGGATTATTGTCAATTTAAACCCCCCAAAATGTAGGTCATCACATGGATCAAGCAAAAGTCTGACGAATGCATACTGATTTAATATATGGTTATCATAAGTAGTTGGTTTTAATTCTATCCTATGTGACCTAAGGTGTCCTACAAGTTCTAGGGTCCTTTACTTTAAGATTTTAACCCAACACACCTACACTATAACTTTTGTCGGCTCTTGCAACGATCTAAATACGGATCAAACCTCAATAACTAATTATTGGCCACCATTACTAGAGCTATTCAACATAGGAACACTGCTATTACATGTAACGTCCCGCCTTTTCGTATGCTTTAAATCGACACACGTGCCAATTCAAAACATACGGAAGGGCGGATTGTTATGGGGTAAATAAGAAAAACGAGAAAGAAATAAAACAAAACAGAATCTCACAACAGAAGGATAAAATATAATAATCAAATATACAGTTCATGAAGCTGTTTACAAAATATTTAATTTTTCTTGTACAATATATATTAGAGTTGCACATACCAATGAATAAAATTGATGCAGCGGAATACAGTGTAGTGTAATATAATATAATAATAATAATGAAATCTTCGTCTTCGTCCTTCAGAAATAAAGTCTTCGATCCTGAAATGCTTGGACTGACCCGAGCGAATTGAAAAGACAAAACACTCGAGTCAGTACTAAAAGATCTTATGTAAGTTAAATCAACAGAAATAAATATGAGTGCGGTAACTCAAGAGATTCTCGGGATTTACATCTCTTAAGGATCCATTAAACTATTTACCATGTAGTATATTTCGCTACTATAATAGTGTCTATTTGTAAAATAAACTTACTTTTTAATAGCGTTAAGGGGTTACCATATAGCCCTTAACACAAATAATGCCAATAGTCTATACAGTACCGTAATACCTCCTGATCGGGAGGCTACCAGAGGATACTCCATAGGTACGACACAAATAAAAACTCGTACAAGGCGCGATAGGATAGGTGACATGGCACAACTAGGCAATGCCAGGGTAGATATACCAATTACGCTTCCGGGTCGGTGGTAACGCATAGCCGCAGCTACCGCCCACCTCGAGCCACACCCCCAAAAAGAAAATCAAAAGTGGCCACCGAATCAATCAAAAAGTCAAAGTATAATATTGAAGGGATTTGTCCGGTCAAAGGTGCTACCTCATTAACCCGTCAATCACTCCTGTTTTAGCCACCTTATGCCAACTCATGGGAGTTGGGTCCACGTTTTACTTCAAAGGAAACGTCACCACCATCCTACTTCATTCTGGAATCTCCACCGCGTACACGGTTGTTGAGGTGATTTTCGGAGTTGGCAGAGAGTATGACAACTTCCGATCCCGGTCTCTTCAACAACCAAACGTTATTATAACACCGCAGTTATTTCAAAATAATTTATACTTTAAAACCAGAATATGATATTCATTTCAAAACCATATAAATACGATATCATCTTCATTTTAAAACCAAATCAATATGATATCATTTATAAACCCAAATTAATATAATATCATTTTTTTATTTCAAATATATCCTTTTCTAAAACCATAAAATTTTTAAAGTTATAATATTTCGAAACCAAACGCTTGAAATATAACCTTCTAAACATAAAACTTGAATTTCTTAACTTTGAAATATGACTACACCCCTCAAATGGTTTAAATATTACATTACTTTATAAAATAAAATAACTTCTTTGATTTCACAAATAAATTCCAAATATCGATTTGAACCTCCAAATAAACCATTTCTAATTCAATATTTTCAAAGCTTAAAATTCAATATTTCAAACTAAATTTTTTAATTCATATATATATATATATATACACACCAATTTCACTTTTCTATTATTTAGTTTGAAATATTTAATTAAAAATCTAGTATCCCTTTAATAAAACTCCAAATTTCAAAAATTGAAAATTCCTCAATTCATTATAGACTTGATATATTTACTTAAACCACCTTAGCCCCGAATTTAGTTTTAAACCCATATTTAAAAAAAACTAAATTTCAATAAGTTCCGATGGATTTTTATTGGATAAATTTTTTTATTAAATAAAATCTCAAGTCCATTTCAAAACTATTTTCTCACACTTGATTTATAAAAATCAATATAAACTCTATATAAAAATATATTATTTAAGTAAATACTTCCCATATTATAATTTAATAAAATCAACTTTATTATTCAATTTATTTAGACTTTAAACAATTTTTATACATAGCTTAAAACCAACAATTTTACCATATATAAAATAACCTTTATCAAATATCCGAATCGATATCTCATAAACCATATATATTTCTTTACGAAACCATAGAAAACATTTCAAAGTATTTTTATATATAGACCGCGGTGTCTGTATGTAAATATTTTCAAATTGATTTCAATTGATTTCAATTAAATTGATTTCAAGGCATTTCAAGCCCATACAATCAAACGACAGGTCCGATCGATACAAAACTTGAAATCCTACAATAATTCACCGATACGAATCCGATGAAACTGGTTTCGTCGAAATCCGAGTCAGTGGCTAAAATGGCTATTTTTCCATTAATTAAATAAATAAAATTTAGTCAATTTATTCAAATTTTCAATTTTAATTTTATAGTTACCAATTCTTATGATTTTAAAATTCCCAATCATTTACAATGATTTAAACCAATTTAACTGTCAAATTAGAGTCGATAAATTTATAAATTTCGGTATTAACCTCCATTTCATTAAATTCGAAAATTATAAATTAAATTTCCAAAATTCTATAAAATTTACTTTTCATTATATTATTCAGATCATTAGTAACAATTTGATGACACTAACATTTGGTTCATACTTTATTACATAATTATCTTAAATTTCATCCAACTAATATTTACGTAATACTTAAAATTTTAATTTCCATTGATTGCAATAAACCCAATTACCTTAATTTTACATTCAAATAAATAAACCCTGATTCCCATTCTTATTATTCAACAATCATTGTCCTATAAGGATATTTAACATTGTTTACATTTCATTACCCTGATACTTCCCGCTTCACCTTTATACATTTTAACTATTTTATTTCCACTTATTGTGTAATAACTACCATAATCCAATCATAGTGAAATTTGTCGATTCAGCCTATTAATTTAGATTTTAAATCCAATAAATTAATCTACCTTGGTCCCATTCTTTTTTTCATCAATCGTTACTTTAATTTACATTAACAAAATGTTAAATTAAATTTATTACAATGAATTACCAAAGTTTATTTATCCCATTAGATAAACAAGGAAACCTATATTAATTTCCTTTATAAGTTTGTTACTTCAATCCAGATTATAATTCGATATATAATGCTAATTTTTATTTCATTGCATTATTATATGCCTATTTACATCTTAATTCGAGTAAATATTACGTTTTTAATGTGTACTTCTATCAACCGAACACATTAATTAAGGTTTTTAATACTTTACATTTTATTAAATTTACAACATTAAATTTGCATTCTATTAATTACTTTACATACATGACGTATTAATTTCTCAATTAACATAATTTGAACTTATTTTCTAATCCACCAATTACTACATAAAATAAATTTACGCTTTATTAAATTTACATTCACACTTCCGTTTCTATATTAATAATTATTAAAGTAATGTTTATTATCAATAACAACATTATAATACTTAACATTTAAATAAACTTTATTTCCGCTAAATTCATTGACCAATTAATTAGGTAATTTATAATAGCTGCTATCCTACTCTTAAATTAAGTTTACGTTTCTATTAATTTCCATTCACACTTCCGTTATTTTATATTACAATCATTAAAGTAACGTTTATCATCAACACAATCGTTATGAATACTTATCAACCTGCGTCATCCTTATTTCATTAATTTACGTTTTATCCCATTATAAATTAATGCGTCCATTAATTAATTCATATTTACATCCACTTCCGTATATACATTTTGTAACCAAGTTATAACATTTACATTTATTTTTTCTTATTTTAATTAATTACCAAAATTTCTTTTTACACTCAATTATAACTTTGCAATCTTAACAAATCCATAAATTGTCAATTGCCTAATATATACATTAATTACTATTAAATGTTCTCCATAAATCTATTTACTTGGTCTCAAACTTTTTATTCATCAATTACTGCCCTATAAATAAACTTACGTTTCTATTCAATTTACATTCTTTCCAAATTATTTGCAATATAATTTTTTTTAAATTGTTGATTTTAACTTCAATTGCTACATATAATTTCTAACATTCGTTCCAATATGAATTATAAGATTTTTTTTCTTTTCATTCTAAATTTAACTAAAATCTTATTAATTTAACTCGTTTCAATCATCGAATTTTATGGGTCGTTACACTCTCCCCCACTCAAAACTTTTCGTCCCCGAAAAGGAAAAAGAAGGGAAAAGAAGAATTAAGAAATCAATATATCTTATTTAAAATATTAATTTTATGAAAAATTAAATTTACAAAATTAATTAATTTAAATAAAATATACCAATTTATACCTATTAAATCTTTTTAAACTCAAATTAATAAAGTTTGGAAAAAATTTCTAAGTCCAAAATTTTCGAAACATTTCGACAGAGCCTTCTTTGTATGGGGAGGCTCGGGAGAAAATATAATATCAAAAATACAACATATATTTTTCAAAATAATATATATCTCAACTCGGGAAAATAATATAATAACGCTATAACCCGTAATCCGAGAACGTACCTATTTGTCGGGAAAATTAGGCTTATATTATGAAACCAAATGCAGTAGCAATTGCTTCCATAACCTGTATTTCACTTATATAATCAAAAAAGGTTACCAATCATATAAAATGAAATATTTAAGGTTATTTCAACTACAACAAACAATACAATACAATCAACAATCACTTGCAACAAGGCATACAACCATCACATAGAATACCAATCAATCATTCATTCATATCAACAAAATAAATAGTTGTTCGGGTTCAAACTTTAAATTGTACGAAATGAAAATAACTACTAAGCGTACCCTTCATTCAACAGTCTTAGGTGACACTAAATAGATTATTCATACTTTCCAAATAGATTTAAAGTATCCTTGCCCAACTACCATAAACCAAACAAACAACAATCTCAAACAATAGATTAAGTTTATTTTATTAATTAAATTCATACTTTTGTTGTTTGATTTTTGTTTTTCATTAATAAAATGGTATTCTTTTTATTTTACATTTTATTTCTTACAATTTTCATTTATCCATATATAATGCAAATTTCTTTTATTTGCATTACATTCATTTATTTATTACTTAAGTTCATAACAACTCTAACACTAAATTCTTATTTGTTAAGGAATTTCATTGAATACTTTCATTATTTCAGATTTACTTGTATAATATTCTATTACGATTTCTTATTAAACATTTCAACTTTTTTTTATCTTTTGGTAAGTTATATATATGCCTTTAAGAATGTAATTGAAAATCATACAAGTTTATCCTATTCCTTTTAAAATTTATTCAATGTTCAATTATTATATCCTTTGTATTATAGGTTACACATTTCAGATTTATTTTAATTTATTCATAACTTAGCATTAAATTTCTTATTTTCTTTAGGGGTTTCAATTTATTAATTACCTACGTTCCAATTCACTACAGTAATTGAAACTATTAATTAATGGAAACTTAAGAATTAAATACCGGGTTTTATTCAAAATCATTTGAAATAACAAATAAATGTATATACTTAAACTATATATATCCAATTATATTTAAAACAATTTAGAAATTATATTTTTTTCATCAAACAAATCTGTAGTAACTACTACAGTGGCCTTCCCACTTCAAAACTCGAAAATGAACATCGATGATGCGTGCACTCATCACCGAAATTATTTTCCAGCGATAGAGAGGGGAGTACAACTTTGTCTTTCCAAAATTTCTTTTAAAACATTTCTTTCAAATTATATTGAAATACTTATATCAAAAAATACTTCTTAAATATTATTATTATATTTCAAAATCATTTGAAAGAAAATTTTCAAAACCCCAGAACTTAAGTTCTAAAATTTCCACTTTGATTTATTTTATTTTCAATCATATTTCACTGTTATTTATAAATTTCATTACCTAACAACCAATATATTGCAACCAAATATATATATATCATTTAGAAATTATTTTATATATAGAAAATATAATAGGAAAATTATTTCATTCACCTATATTAAAACCAAATATTATGTCGATATGTCCTATTAAGTGTTTAGAAATCCCTATTGACGTCATAGCGTCCCATGCACCAACCAGAATTTATAAATACAAAACAGAACAGATTAACACAATATTAAAACCTTTTATAACACTAACAAATACGCTTTCTCATATATATATATGCTCAGCGACTCCCATAGGGTATTAGTACCCTATTAATAAAGAGTCAAACCCCACAAAGCTAAGGTTTATCGCTAAACCAAAGCTCTGACACCAGATGTAACGTCCTGCCTTTTCGTATGCTTTAAATCGACACACGTGCCAATTCAAACCATACGAAAGAGCGGATTGTTATGGGGTAAATAAGAAAAACGGGAAAGAAATAAAACAAAACAAAATCTCACAGCGGAAGGATAAAATATAATAATCAAATATACAGTTCATGAAGCTGTTTACAAAATATTTAATTTTTCTTATACAATATATATCAGAGTTGCACATACCAATGAATAAAATCAATGCAGCGGAATACAGTGTAGTGGAATATAATATAATAATAATAATGAAATCTTCGTCTTCGTCCTCCAGAAATAAAGTCTTCGATCCTGAAATGCTCGGACTGACCCGAGCGAATTGAAAAGACAAAACACTCGAGTCAGAACTAAAAGATCTTATGTAAGTTAAATCAACAGAAATAAATATGACTGCAGTAACTCAAGAGATGCTTGCGATTTACATGTCTTAAGGATCCGTTAAACTATTTACTATGTAGTACATTTCACTATTATAATAGTGTCTATTTGTAAAATAAACTTACTTTTTAATAGCGTTAAGGGGTTACCCATATAGCCCTTAACACAAATAATGCCAATAGTATATACAGTACCGTAATACCTCATGATCGGGAGGCTACTAGAGGATACTCCATAGGTACGACACAAATAGAAACTCGTACAAGGCGCGATAGGGTAGGTGACACGGCATAACTAGGCAATGCCAGGGTAGATATACCAATTACGCTTCCGGGTCGGTGGTAACGTGTAACAACCCTGGTTGGAGATTACCGATGATATTAAATTATGATGAAAATTATAATTTAATATCTAGTTTAATTAATAAAGTAAGAAGTGTTATGATGATTTATATTGTTTATTCTACATAAGCAATATTTGGTGAATTAATTTAATGTGAGTTAAAATTATCTCATGTAGGATTTATTTCAACAAAGGCTGACTTGAAATAAATATAAGTTGAATGGAAATAAGCTTAGGAAAGATTTAATTAAGACTTGGGTGGATAATAAACGATGTTAAGTAATTTTTGAGATAAAAATTTATGGTATGGGAATTTTATTCCAATAATACTCTTTATATTGTAAAATAAGAAGAAATGAGTTGGAATTATTATTTTTAGGGCACAATAATAATTGAAAAGGATGTTTTAGTATTTTAAAAATGCTAAAACATTTTATTATGCTATTTGTCAAAACGAGTAAAACACAATTCGTTTCACTCAAATTGGAATTAAAATGCAAAAGTTTTGTTAAAATTAGTAAAACAAAAATCTAAAATTTCACTAAGTAAATAAATGGGCCTAATTACCTAACCCATACCCATTAGTCCTAATGAGAAACATCTGGAGGAGATGTACGTTCTTCTTCCCCAATTGTATACGGCTTCTTCTAAAAATTTCTGAAATCATAAATCCATGGCTGCCTCTCTTTCTATAACTCAATTATAAACATATTTTGGTGAAATTCAGAATATTTTCAAGATAAAAAGCTAAGAGAAGGTAATCTCCTACCTCAAAAATCCCTAATTCATGAAAATCTCAGGTTTAGGTTTTATTTTAATGATTTTTCTTCTTGCATGTTCTTGTTTTAGCTTCTACAGGTCCTCCTAGCTCCAATCCTCGCTGAAAGTCACCTTTTTGCAACCAAAATCATCATCTTTTGCCGCTAATAGTAAGTGAAAACTTGCAGCAAACTGTAAGCAAATGAAAATTCTTCGCTATGTAAAAGTTTGGTATTGTGATGTTTTGTTTTTGATCTTTTTGATATGTCTATCCGGCTGAAATAGTGCCAATTTTATTTGCCATATCTTGTTCATCCGGCATCGGATTGCTGCCAAACTTGTTCAGTTTGGAATATATTTGTTATAGTTCATTCCTGTAAAAATTTATCAAGTTTCGAGTCCGTTTATACCTCCTTATTTGCTGTCAAAGTTGCAAAACCGAAAGCGTTTTTGCACAGGAAATATATTTGGCTGAATAGTATTTTCGCCATAACTTTTGCGTTTCAATTCGGAATTTCAAAATCTTAGATGTTCTGGAATCCTTGTGAAATATTCCACAACTTTTGTTTGTTGAGTTTTCATTAGTTTTGAAGTTTGCTATGCAAAAATTGACAATGTTTGTCACTGTCCCGAAAATGTATCAGTCCAGGCTTAACTTTTAACTTTTAGTAATTTTGGCATAACTTTTGTGTTTCCAATCGGAATTTCAAAATTTTGGATGTTCTGGAATCCTTGTGAAATATTGCATAACTTTTATGTTTTCTGTTTTGAATAATTTTGAAGTCTACATAGACAAAAATTGACTTTTTCTTTGCTGGTCCGTGTTAATAACCAGTGCACAAATTTTTTTTCTATGTAGTATTTCGATCATAACTTTCACGTTACTGATCGGAATCTTGAAATTCAAGAAGGTCTGGAATCCATAGGAAATATGCTACAACTTTTATGTTTTAAGTTCTGTAAGATTTTGTTGTTTACATGGTGAAAAATTGATGTTTTTACTGTTGGTCTGTCATTGACAGCCACAATATTTATATATTTGTCCGATTTCGACAATTTCATTTGCATTCTTTTGCAAATTTTTATATATGAAATTTGATGCCAATGTTTGATCATTATGTCCAGCAATGGACTAGTTAAGTTAGGATGAGATTTGAATTTAAATTTAATCAAATTCGATTTAAATTTTGAATATCGGTTTATGCCGATTAAATTGCAAATTGTTGTCTTTTGAGTTTTAAAAATCCGAATAAATTGCATAAAATCTACTAAAATTATGGTTTGTATGATAAATGTTTTATACATTTTTAAAGGTTTTTAAACAATTATTCTTTATTTTCTAGGCTTTCAAAATCATTCAAACTCTTTTAAATGATGAGTTTTCTCTCAAAATCCTTTAGATAAATTTCTAGAAATTGGTTTAAAATCCCATTTTCTCTAGTAAAATATATTATAATTAATTTTATTTATTTGAATTACTTTGATGTTTTTTTTTTCGGACGTATGAGGAAGTAAATTAAACAGTTTAGTAAAATTACGAGGTATGGGACTCGTGAATTTACTTTATCGGTTAATTTCGGACTTGTACGATCGAAACAACTTTTGAGAATTATTTGAATTCCTCTTTGATGACAGCCACTTTGTGGTATGTTTTTGATGTATTTAAATCTTAATTGGGGCATTATTCCATATCAATTTATTTGGTTGATATATATATATATATAGTCCGAGAACTCCTAAATAGGAGTATATTCAATGATGGGCTATGTTGACGGAGATGCTCTTGCCAATGATAGGAGGCAAATATTTCGATGGAATTTGATGATGATTGATGAATTTATGGTATTTCTTACTTGTCGATGAGATAAGACAAGTTTGGCATTTCATACCATTCGCCGATGACATGAGGCGATTTTTATTTTATTTTTTTATGATGATTTAGATGATTTTCATAGTGTGGCATCGACTAGCGGCTAGAAAACCGCTAAGTGAGAACGTGCGGTATGGGACGTACGTTACCACTTTTCGGGTTACTATCCGAGAGTTTCTGACACATTCTAGAAGGACTACCAGTACTTTGAGTCCCGATCGGGCCAAGCAATGTTTGGCTCGATCATTGTTATGGCGGGGGCTCAGCGGACACCGATTGGAGTGAAGACTCCAATCACTATGATGGCGGGTGTTCGGGATGGATATAGATGACGTCATAGACCGAAACAATTCGATGTGAGGATTTCGGTCAATAGATGGATATGGTACCATAATGATGGTAGTACTGGTAAGTAGCACGTGCAGCATTGCTTCGGCATGTGGGATCTGGCCAATCCGAGGTTTCTTTTGATGATTCATGATGATTTCAATTTTGCCACCTTTTTATGTGTTTTCTATAGCTTTATCGATATGAGGAAGGCATATATGATTTCTTGGTGGATTTTGGTAATTTCGAATTTATGAATTGATACTTTGGATTTTATATGATTTTGGAAGGATGATTATTTAATGAATGATTGTTAGGAGTTTCCCTTATACCCTACTCACTCATTCTCTTATGTTAAACCCAAGTATATACATAGTTGCAAACCACCTGTAGTGACATGTAGAAGTTATATGTTATCTACTCTAGTAATTCTTATCTGCTTACTTCCCTTTAGGCTATAAGGGGAAAGTTCCCATTTATCATATCGTATTTTTTTTTCTAACGATAAGATTCAGTTTGCCTGACCCGTGTGTTTGTCACTCGGGTCAGACCGAGTTGCAGGTTAGGTCAAATATCTATCTTTTGTGCTTGGATCCATTTTGATTTTTGAGGGGCTCATGACTATGGACTTGGCTACATCTTTCATGTGTGTCTTGTGTCAGCTTATTGTACTTATTCTTTTATAGGGATGGAGATGTATGTATATTGTGTGGTTACACGCCACTATGATGTGGAGTATTACATTTGATGTTTGGCTTGTATTAGTATACATATCTGTGGCTGCTGTTCTGTGATGTGATTGTTATATTTATTGCATTTTGTTTCTGAATAGATCCTATAGCCGTGTAGTATCGTATTAGCTAAACATTGAGTATGTCGATCACTTGAGATACACAGAAAAAAAAAATAGTAAAAATCGACGTACTTAGTCTTTAGCTAATGCATTACTATTCGGTCGCCCTTAACTAGCCCTATTCTCTGCATTAGTAGACGGAATTACCCGTTAATTCTCTTTACTAATGTGGGTCTCGGGGTGGGGCGTCACAGCTTGGTATCAGAGCAAGGATTCAGAACAAAATGAAATAAGCGCAGAACAGTGAACACGATGAACCGTACATCAAGTATAATACCCTTGTACATCTTATCCCTTAATCGTGGTCAGCCTTGTCATATCCCTATCCTTTTCAATTCCTTTGGGGTGGATAGATAGGAATACGTCTAGAAATGTTAAATGTTATTTCGTAGTATTCCTTAATTACCGCATTTCAATTGCTTTATATATATATCTACCATGTGAATGATCTTCTCTCATTTTTATCTTTCAGCTATGTCTAGAAGAGGTAGAGCTCGCCCTTCGGCATCGGGACCGTCCAGTGGTTCTCGTCCTGAGGGTGTATATATGTCCACTGATCAGATTCTTGAGTTAGTGCGGAGCGTTCAGCCTCCCACTACTGCTACTCCTGCCTCTCCTCGCCGATCAGCTTTTGCACGTATGTGCAGTGATTTCACTCATCTCGGTGGCAAGGCCTTTAAAGGCACCGAGTCTGTTCTTGATGTTGAGGCCTGGCTCAGTTCTTGTGAGCGTATTTTTGGCCGTATGGAGATATCTAGCCATCACCGTGTTCTTGTAGCATCCAGTATGTTGCAAGAACGAGCTCTTCATTGGTACGACCTTCTGATTGCTGAGATTGATGAGTCCACACTTGAGTGGGATCAGTTTCGTGAGCGGTTTGAGCTCAAGTTTATTCCTGATTCTGAGAGAGCTACTCTAGCTCGTCGCTTCCTAGAGCTCAAGCAAGGAAAGCTTTCTGTTTCTGAGTATGTTGCTTCGTTTGAGGGTCTTTCTAAGTATGGGCTTGAACATATTCCTACTCCATACAAGAAGAATCTTAGGTTCATTTCTGGACTTAAGAAGTATTTGAAGAAGGCCCTTATGCTTCGCCTTGAGCTTACTTTTGAGAAGCTTGTTGATATGGCCCTTCAGCTTGAAGCGGTCGAGAAGGAAGAGGATAGTGATGATGATGTTAGGGTTCGGGCCAACCCGAATAAGAAGAAGTTCTTTCGCAAGTCTAGGCCCTTTCCTCCTAAGAAGAAGAAGAAGCATGGTGGTTCTTCTTCTCAGCCTCAGTCTGCTCCTTCAGCGAAGCCTTTTGCATGCTTCAATTGTGGCTCCCCTGATCATCCTGTTAGAGAGTGTCCCAAACCCAAGCGTTGCCTCCACTGCAAGAAAGAGGGACACTTAGTTGCTGCTTGCCCCATTAAGGGGAAAGGTTCACGCCAGGGTCAGCTTAATGTGGCTTCTACCTCTGGTGATGCTTCTCAGCCTAGAGGTACACACTCTTCCGTTTTAGAAGGTTCCTTATTATTTCATGATCGTATTATCCGAGTGCTTTTCGATACGGGTGCTTCTCACTCATTCGTATCGAAGGGACTCGTAGATGCTTTGCAATTGGATGTTTCATGCTTGCTTACTTCGTTGCGAATTGCTAATCCTATTGGAGGATTCGCCACTCTTAGCTTACTTTGTGATGACGTTGAGATCTTGATTTGTGGTTTTTCTTTCCGTGCGAATCTGCACGTGATTCCTTTCCTTGGCTTTGACATGATTTTGGGAATGGACTGGCTAGTTCGGTACGATGCTAAGATTTTATGTTTGGAGCGAGTTCTTTATCTTCGACATCCAGATTCTCCCGATCAGTTATCTCTCTCGCTTCATGATTCCGATTGTGGTTCTACAACCTCTTTATTTGCTCTTGATTCTCTCGATACTGATGATGATGTGTCCCATATCCCAGTTGTTTGTGACTTTGCCGATTTATTTGAGCCTGTTTCTGGTTTGCCTCCTAAGCGAGCCATTGAGTTCCGTATTGATCTTATCCCTGGTGCTCAGCCCGTTAGTCGTCCTCCCACGAGGATGTCTACGCGAGAGAATGAGGAACTCAAGAAGCAACTTCTCGAGCTTGAAGCCAAGCATTTTATTCGATCTAGCTCTTCACCATGGGGTGCCGCAGTGGTATTCGTGAAGAAATCCGATGGATCTCTAAGGCTTTGCGTCGACTATCGCAAGCTTAATGAGCTAACCATCAAGAACCGTTATCCTTTACCCAGAATTGATGATATGTTCGATCAGTTAAGTGGTGCTAAGGTCTTTTCTCAGTTAGATCTGGCCACTGGTTTTCATCAGCTTCGAGTTGCGGAAGATAGTATTCCTCTCACCGCATTCCGCACTCGCTATGGTTCTTATGAGTGGCTCGTCATGCCATTCGGGTTGACGAACGCTCCTGCTTATTTTGTCGATCTCATGAATCGAGTATTCCGGGAATATCTCGATAAGTTTGTTCTTGTTTTCATTGATGACATTTTGGTTTATTCCAAGTCCGAAGAGGATCATGCTCGACATCTTAGAATTGTTTTGAGTACTCTCCGAAAGCATCAACTCAAAGCAAAACTTTCTAAGTGTCACTTCTGGGAAAAGCAAGTGAAGTTCTTAGGCCATGTTGTATCTTCAGAAGGTATTTCCGTTGATCCTTCTAAGATCGAGGCTATTCAAAATTGGAAGAGGCCTGAGAATGTTCATGAGATTCGTAGCTTTTTGGGATTGGCCGGTTATTATCGTCGCTTTATTAAGGATTTTTCCCATATCGTGCTTCCTCTTACAAACCTTACCAGGAAGGGTGTTCGTTTTATCTGGTCTGACAAGTGTGAGGCTGCCTTCCAGCGATTGAAGGAGCTTCTCACACATGCTCCTGTGCTTGTGGTTCCTGAAGGGAACCAAGATCTCATTGTTTATACTGATGCAAGCCACAGTGGGCTTGGTGCGGTTCTTATGCAGAAGGATCGGGTTGTTGCTTATGCTTCAAGGCAATTACGTCCGAACGAGGTTCGGTACGCGACCCATGATTTAGAGCTTGCAGCCATCGTCTTCGCCTTGAAGATATGGCGTCATTATCTCCTTGGTGAGCATTTCGTCCTTTATACCGATCATAAGTCTCTTAAGTACCTCTTTTCGCAGAAGGAATTGAATATGAGGCAACAACGATGGTTAGAGTTCCTCGCCTCGTATGATTTCGATATCGAGTATACCCCAGGGAAGGGTAATCGTGTAGCTGATGCGCTTAGCCGCAAACATTCAGCAGTTGTTTCTATGATGTTAGCCGAATGGGATGTTCGTGAGTGGGTTAAAACACTCACCTTTTGAATTTAAATCCAATTTAAACCTAAAAATTTGACAATCTCCAAATCCATCCAAACTAGCGCCAAAACATCCGGAATTTTATTACGATCCTAACAAAAAAATTGCGTGTGAAACGGAGTTCGTATGTAAGAGTTATAGCGATTATTGTGATTGAAATTCAAATTAAAAAATAATAAAGAGAACTTGTTACAATTTCAAAGCCACGTCAGCAAAGCAACATCACCTTCCTTCCTCCCTGGAAACAAATGCACGCACGCCAAACCCTAAACTCACCGAGTTACGCACGAGATAACGCGGCCGCCACGTTTCGCACGCACGCCGCCTGACTTGCCGACACTCTCCCGAAGCCGCGCGCCACATCCTGACCACCGCGCAAGGACCTCTGGCCCACGAACCTTGACGTGGAGCTGCAGCCTCCGCCACAAACCTTATACCCTAATTGAATTATCGATGCAAATCCAATCGTTGAAACGACGAACCAAATACACCGATGGCCTCCACTCGTTCCCCTCTATCCAACAGTTACCTTGATTCCACGATCAGATGAACTTAATTTCGTCACAACGAATGGACGGCAGTTAATCATTAAATTCTGGACACACGGCAACTCGATTCGAAAAACGAACACCACCAATGAATTACGCTAGTCAAGAGCTTCAACATATATTTTTTTCAGAATTTTCTGAGGACTTTGAAAATTATGCTTTGGATTTGATTTGCAATTGAATTTGGAAATATAAAACTTTGTCTGCCATTGAGGAGGAGTAGAAATAGAATGAATTTACGTACAGACAAATGAGAATTAGGGAGGCTAGGATTTATAGTAGGATATTTATAGGCAAGAAAATCGGAATTAGAATTGGTGGGCTCAATTGATATACGTGTTAACGCCAAAGTTGCCCAAAAAGCCCGTTCTGACCCGGAAAGAAATTGGGTAAACCCATATATCAAAATAGGTGTTTAAAAATATTTTAAACGTGATGGAAAAAGTTTCACGTCCAAATTCCATCGTATGAAGAAGTTATGCTAAAATAAATATTTTCAAATTGATTTCAATTGATTTCAATTAAATTGATTTCAAGGAGTTTCAAGCCCATATGATCAAACGACAGGTCCTATCGATACAAAACTTGAAATCCTACAATAATTCACCGATACGAATCCGATGAAACTGGTTTCGCCGAAATCCGAGTCAGTGGCCAAAATGGCTATTTTTCCATTAATTAAATAAATAAAATTTAGTCAATTTATTCAAATTTTCAATTTTAATTTGATAATTACCGATTCTTATGATTTTTAAATTCCCAATCATTTACAATGATTTAACCAATTTAACTGTCAAATTAGAGTCGATAAATTTATAAATTTCGGTATTAACCTCCATTTCATTAAATTCGAAAATTATAAATTAAATTTCCAAAATTCTATCAAATTTACTTTTCATTGTATTATTCAATTCATTAGTAACAATTTGATGAAACTAACATTTGGTTCATACTTTATTACATAATTATCTTAAATTTCATCCAACTAATATTTACGTAATACTTAAAATTTTAATTTTCATTGATTGCAATAAACCCAATGACCTTAATTTTACATTCAAATAAATAAACCCTGATTCCCATTCTTATTATTCAACAATCATTGTCCTATAAGGATATTTAACATTGTTTACGTTTCATTACCCTGATACTTCCCGCTTCACCTTTATTTGTTTGAACTATTTTATTTACACTTATTGTGTAATAACTACCATAATCCAATCATAGTGAAATTTGTCGATTCCACCTATTAATTTAGATTTTAAATCCAATAAATTAATCTACTTTGGTCCTATTCTTTATTTCATCAATCGTTACATTAATCTACATTAACAAAACGTTAAATTAAATTTATTACAATGAATTACCAAAGTTTATTTAGCCCATTAGATAAACAAAGCAACCTATATTAATTTCCTTTATAAGTTTGTTACTTCAATCCAGATTATAATTCAATATATAACGCTAATTTTTATTTCATTGCATTATTATATGCCTATTTACATCTTAATTCGAGTAAATATTACGTTTTTAATGTGTACTTCTATCAATCGAACACATTAATTAAGGTTTTTAAATACTTTACATTTTATTAAATTTATGACATTCTATTAATTACTTTACATACATTACGCATTAATTTCTCAATTAACATAATTTGAACTTATTTCCCAATCCACCAATTACTACATAAATAAATTTACGCTTTTATAAAATTTACATTCACACTTCCGTTTCTATATTAATAATTATTAAAGTAACGTTTATTATCAATAATAACATTATAATACTTAACATTTGAATGAACTTTATTTTCACTAAATTCATTAACCAATAAATTAGGTAATTTATAATAGTTGCTATCCTACTCTTAAATTAAGTTTACGTTTCTATTAATTTCTATTCACACTTCCGTTATTTTATATTACAATCATTAAAGTAACGTTTATCATCAACACAATCATTATGAATACTTATCAACCCGCGTCATCCTTATTTCATTAATTTACGTTTTATCCCATTATAAATTAATGCTTCCATTAATTAATTCATATTTACGTCCACTTCCGTATATACATTTTGTAACCAAGTTATAACATTTACATTTATTTTTTTCTTATTTTAATGAATTACCAAAATTTCTATTTACACTCAATTATAACTTTGCAATCTTAACAAATCCATAAATTGTCAATTGCCTAATATATACATTAATTACTATTAAATATTCTCCATAGATCTATTTACTTGGTCTCAAATTTTTTGTTCATCAATTACTGCCCTATAAATAAACTTACATTTCTATTCAATTTGCATTCTTTCCAATTTATTTGCAATATTTTTTTTAAATTGTTGATTTTAATTTCAATTGCTACATCTAATTCTAACATTCGTTCCAATATAAATTATAAGATTTTTTTCTTTTCCTTCTAAATTTAACTAAAATCTTATTAATTTAACTCATTTCAATCATCGAATTTTACATGTCGTTACACTACAGCTACTCAATATTGAGACACCACTACTAGAGCTACTCAATATAGGAACATAACTGCCAGAGCTACTCAATATGGAAACACTGCTCCTACTATTCAATATTGAAACATTGCCAGTAGAGATACTCAATATGGGAATAAATTTCTCAGAACTCCAACTATAGTTAACCTAACTGCGCATCAAGAGGGAGCCTGCAATGTCGACTCACCGGTGTGTCTGACCGTCTACACTCGTGTTCGCCTCTCGACCATAGTATGCGCCTCTTATTGCATTCATCGGGATCTATCAACAAATAGTATCATGCCACGTCAAAATCAAGAAATCCGCTAGTCGGGCCTACACACTTCATCAAGCAACAGTTAGTGTTGCATGTCCACCGTTGAACCTTCTATGAATGCGATTTACAATAATATCGCCCTCTAGTTGGTAAAGTATATGTACCCAACCCTGCAACTTCCTAACTTCATCTCATATGGAACTAACTTCCCAACCATCCCTAACATCCACACATAAGTATACATATATTTATACATACGATTAATAGTTTATATTCTAACCTAGGACTCAGGTCGAGATTTAGATTATGCATTTCAGTCTTAACCAGCCGAATGGTTAAGGTAAACAGACAACTGATCGTAATGCAAAATTTAGGATTTTTTGATTTTTAACAATTCTTTTTTTGATTACTTGTTACTTCAATCAATTCGACTTACACAGTGAACCCTAAGCATCAATTTACAATTACTAGTCTCTGCAAATATTCCCTAATTTTTATTGGTTTTAAATTCATAAATTATACCATATTAATTATACTAGTTTAATTCTGGGTTAACCAATCTTTAGGGTTTCAATTCAATAACAGAGGAGTTAAAATGAGATTAGTCAAGTTATACCATTTTCAGTTTCTAATTCAATTTTTGACTTAACAATTAAGGTTTACATTTTATAGTTTAATTGCCTAACATTTTAGATCAGATAGAATATGTTAGAATTAACTGTAAATAATCAACTTATTAAACTTGTTCCCAGTTACCTCAAATCCAAGCTCTAACTCTAAACATCATCAGAGAATCAATACCCATTAGATTGCCTCCTTCTTGATCCTATTACTAGTATTCCCTTTGTTTTATTTTTAGTTTATTTTTTAAAGAAGTTTTATAAGCGGGGAGAAGAAATTTTGGCAAATTTCTGATATGCACTGAGTTTGCTAATGAAAATAGGGTTAGCTTAGGTATTAATTTATGGAGGTTAGAGATTGATTTGGAGTGTTGGATTTACCTTAAAGAACCTTTTTTCTCATCTCAATCGCACATTGAAAACTTGGCAATGAAGAAAAATGTTTCGTTCATTCATCTCTGTCCGATCACACGCTCCAGTTCCAAAAAAAATATATGTCAATGGTCGATCGCAAGGGTAGATCGATCGACCGCTTCATGTAGACCGACACACCTAGGGTGTCGACCGGTGACCATGTTTTATTAGGAAATTTTTTATTTTTTATTTATTATGTTTTCAAATTTTCAAATGTCTGTAACTTCTCTGACTACCTTTGATTTCCAAGTGTTATATATGAAAATTGTCCAAAAAATCGCTACGGATGTAATGGTGCAAGTTTTACCAAATTTTGACATTTGTAAAAAATATATTTAGCCCTTATTATATTTAACTTTAATTTTCTTACTAAATTTTCTGCCAAAACTTTCGTGGTGTTACATTGCATAACTTGGAAATGTGTGGAGAGGCATTCACGAATGCACACCTTGGGAAGATGAGAAGAGGCATTCAACCACATCGGTGATGTAGGTCAGATAAAAAAATAATATTAAAAGGAGAATGTAAAGAGGTTGCACCGTGGGAGAACGGGTTACAGGATAATTAAAATGGAAAATATAAAAGGACTGCGCCTGGGCTGCAATATTAAATAGATTAAAGACTAATCCAAAAATAGAAGCTAAATAAGGGATCATGCTATGGGGCACAGTAGTTAATGGAAATAATAGATTGCAGAATATTATAAGTATAGAAGTTAGGTGGTGACTGTGTCGGAGGTGAGGTAGGTAAAGAGAATCACTTAAGAATGCATAAAGACACAATTGTAAATAAGAACAAAATTGCGTTATTATGTATGTTGTTCTTTTATAATGTTTTGGAGTTGTGAAGGGGAAACTCATTCTATGCAGAACAGTCTAGTCTCACTATGTGTTTGTTCGGGGTAAGTATTATTCACACCAAACTTTATGTCTCACCCCTTTTTTATTATTATTTTTCTCATAAACTCATGGGTGCTCATTTAAGTAGGCTAAATTTATAGGATAGGCAGGTTAATAAAAGGCACCGTAGTATAAGATCGAAGACAGTGCATAAGGCTTTGTTTGCAAATAATTTTTTTTTTCCGCTATATTTAAGGAGTTCGGGCTGCATCTTCATATGCTGTCCTGACACCTATTATTTTATTTTCTATTGTTATTTGATCCCTGTGTGGGCACGACTTTAAGGGTTAATGTTGATCTAAGATATATGTAATGAATATAATGAGAATTTCTATGTAATGAAATGATTAGTTGCTTTATTTACTTAGTCTGTATTTGAATATATAAACTAAACTCACTTCCATTGTTGGAAGATAATCCTAGTGATGACTGCAGCATCATTAGCGTTCATCTTAGGGTCTCAAAGTGGGGAATGCTACATAATTGTAAGAATGTTAAGTGTTGATGTGGGATTGTTTCTTTGGTTGCTCGTGTTGGAATTTCATGGACGAAATATTTTAAGTGGGGAAGAATTTAATGACCCTGAATTTCGGACACATCGTATTTAAATATATGAATTATTAAATATTTAAATCATGAATTAATATGATTGAGTTGACTTAATAACCTTATTAACCCCCTTTTTAAATAATAATTAATGATATGAAATTCATTTTGAAATATATTTACAAAAATAAATAGTTTGAAGAAATGTCCATAATGTGATTGAAAATTGTTTATCGATAAAAGACATCAAAACACATGAAATTGTCATCGCGGGGCACTATCTCGGATTGCGGTAACCAGCCATCGAGACCAGAAAAATAAGATGATGTTCTTGGATGAGTTTCGTAGCGATGCGACCTCCCGATGTGTTCGTACGACTTCGAAACATAAGATGATTTATTTGAGAAACTTAAATATAATATATATTATTATATAAACCTAACCATACGTTCACTTCTCTCACTCTCCTAACTTTTCTTTATTCATCTCCTATAAACAAAAGAAATATCCTCCTTCTCTAGAAATTAAATCGAGAGCTACAGTTTACAAGGGAAGCCGACGTTGGATCCGTTGGACTCGTATAGGGAGAGCTTTGCATCAATATGAACTTTGAAGGGTGTGGCGATGCTTGGCAGAGCTTAATGTGAAGGCCCGCAGTCTGTACCCCTTTTGAGCTGGCAAAATTCCACAACAATTCAGCCCAAAGCGGAACAAATGTATGAGTCTTTGGGTTTAAAGAAGAAAGAGGTAGAAGAAGAAGAAAAGAAAACAATAACAGAATCTCACATTTTGAAACGGAACAAATATAATAGATAAATGAATATCTTTGAAACAAAGAACTATATCAGTTGTTACATTACATCACATTACATTATCAGAGTTTACAACAACAAACAGCGGAAAAGGAATATTACATATATAAGTGATACGCCTCGCCATCCAGCTTGCTCCTGATCTCCACAGCATCTCTTTTTCGACTTCGCTCTAGAATAATGATAACCTAACTCTAAGCGCCCGTGTGGAAAATTATGGGCACCCAGAGTTTAGAAAGGGAACAATAAACTCAAGGTCAGTCGTGGGACTGGTGTGAGATCTTAAAAAAAGTTATTTCCACAAAGAAAGTAAAAAGAAATTCGCTATGCTTTTTGGAAAATGAAACTACCATAAGGCCTCCCGGCACACACACAATGCAATCGCAGACTTGGGGGATATTTCTCCTTATGATAGTCAAACATGCTTGATACGCAAAATCCTTTTTAATATTATCATTTGTGCATAGTGTGGAAAACATTTCGAAAGTATAGTATTAATCTTAGCCAGCATAGGTACCATTACATTATGCCTACTATAGCTGCCATGTTAAATGGCAGGTTCTACAACTAAAACTGTACTGGGTTCGTATTGGGAGTTGGATTTCCAACAAATGGTCAGGCTAAGGAACTTCCTATTGCCACATGGGTACGCCTTTGGAGGGACCCTCCAAGAACCTAACCGGATCTCTGCCAACACAAGGCCGGGTTACCTCTGTAACTAGGTAACTACTACTCGAGTATGTCATCCCCCGGTCATTTGTGACCTTTATCCGAGGATCTTCAACAACAAAGCAACAACCACAAAGAGTAATAGATTTGCAGCAACCACATAGGTTAAATATCTAGGCTCCATACCATGATACTACCCTTTTCCAGAAGGAAATGACATACCCTCAGGGGGCGCTACCCCCAAATAACATTGCCGCATCCTTCCTGTTTTGACCATTTCCGGGGTGTGAGGTCCAACGAAGTCTCGTCCACAAAGCTACACTTTTCACAAAGTCATGCTTTGATCAACAAATGATCAGCAGCACTTCGTATGCCACATTACCAAATTGAGAATGTATCACTAGTAACCATCGACTACATAACCTCTGAGCTCGTACGTCTCAGAGAAGGGTGTTAAGCTAAGAGAATAAATTCTCCGCCACCAACAGAAATGTATTTGATAGAAACCAGTTTTACATCTCAAAATGTAACTTCAGACACACATCCGTACAAGTCCATTCCGGGATCGAACGAAACCGAAGGCACTTCAAAGAAGCCCTTGTAAATCCGGATATTTACTAATCACGTCCAGAATCCCCATCACAAAGGGTGATCAAATCTCTATACCGGAGCAACCTGGTGCAGAGACATTCGACAGGTAATCCTTTTGCTTTCGAAAATACCTAGTCTTCAACACCGTCTTCAAATGCAATCCCATTTCGTCGCATCATTGTTCGGAATGGGTTTTATGACGCAAGGTCCTCTCTTGGCTAATTCGAATAATGAGCGCTTATTTTTAAAAATAAGTGTTACATTCAGATTTCAAACAAATCACAACAATTTCCACTTTGATCTTTTAAATAAAAGATCCATCACAATCACAAAGTTTTGATGTGGTTTTCGAAAAACCGTTTGGAACCCGACCCCCGGCCGCATCGAAATTCAAATGTCGTTTAAAGGAAAACATTGATAGTTGGTTATTTAACTATCAATCAACATTCACAACAATTACCAGATTTAAATAATTTTCCCAATTTTTTATTTTCAAAATATCTTCGCAAGATATAATTTTAACACTTCAACACTTTGTAAACAAATTTCAAATCAATTCCCACAAGTCAATCCTTTGAAAAAAAAATCAAATCATTTCCCTTAGGCAGAATATATTTCCAAATATTTATTCATTTCCACTGGAAATCTGCCGAGTTAAAATAATTCAAATCACTTATCCAAAATATTCTTGGAACATTTAAAATAAAACCATCTTAAAGACTTACTTAAAATATTGGTTGTGAAAACATTATACTAATTATCACATATAAGATTTTAAGTTCTAACTAATTTTTAAAATAAAATTAGTAGATAAGGTATAACTATTTAAATAATAATTTCCTAAAACAAATATCAATTTTAATCTTTAAAATAATCCCTTCTATAAGTAATTAAATAAATCCATACTTTAAAGATTTGAAGTCGGTTAAGAAAGTAATTTATCCAAAATATCCTTTCTAAAACCATCTTTAAAAAATTTTAGTTTATATTTATAGGCTACTTCGAAATCATACTCAGCTTTCCAAGGAAAATACATTTTCCATTTCAAAATGGTTCATTCAAATCAATTAATAAATCTTTCTTGATTTATTTTAAATTTACGTTCCGAATCCGTAAATTCCTTTCGCATTTTTAAAAATAATCAAATGTTTATTTTTAAACTTCTAAATATCCATTGATATAAGATTTTCAAATCGATTTCCCAAATATTCATTTTCAGCACCGAATTAAATTCTAAATTGATTTTCAGATTTATTTTCAAATACCAAATCAATTTCCAAAATTGATTTCTAAATTTATTTCAACAGCAAATTTATTATATTTTGAAACAAATTCCTTCTTTTTAAATTTATTCAATTTTCTAAAAATAATTTACTATAAAATTTCTACTAAATTTCAAAAATCTAATTTTATGGTATCCTACGATACCAAAAATATATTCGGTTAAATTATAGCTTTCAACAGTTTCAATCACAATAGTCACACACACATTGTAAATAATCAACATACAATATTGAAACTAATTCAAATATTTGAGGAATCCAGTTGGATCCCTCCAACCTGTTTTCCCTGCATCCACAGACATTAGCACAACAATTAAATGCCAATTCCACTTCGAGGTGGAATATCGCGGTACATGGGATTTATATAATATCATCCGCTATTATGCGGCGCATAAGGTCTCATCCGCTATATAATGCGGGAAATCAACAACTCCAAATACATATATAATACCAATTCCACTTCTAGGTGGAACATAGCGGTATATGGGTTTAAATATAATTTCATCCGCTATGCAGCACATATGGTCTAAACGAATATAACTAATAATAAATCAATCAACCAAGCACACCATCAACAAATTTAAATTTAACTATTTAAAATTTAAATCAGAAATATATTTGATTGAGTGATAAGATCTCACCTTTTGCTTACGCATGCAACCATTTTCCAATCTAGACTTGTTTTCTTTGCAGTTTTAGACCTTGTATAAACAATTTTGCAATTTATTAATATTCAAAATGATCGAACAAATTAATTTTCTTATTTGATAAGTTTAGTTAACTAATGATTCACTTTAAACCAAAAATTTCCCTTTTAAAAAAATCTTTAGTGACTAAATTAAATAAATAGGTTAATTGAACAGTTTCATCACTTAATCCATTATCTTAAAAGTAAACTAGTAATTTAAAATGGATATTTTTATAATTATTTTTCTTTTGAAACTCATATATGCTTATAAAAATAAATTATAAATTTCAAAAATCTAATTTTTATAAACTCTTTAAACGTTTTAAAATCCATATATATATTTCTATATATTTCCCTAACAGAAAAGAAGTTCTCTATTTTTAAATTTTTATGTACATTTCAATCTGTGTGTATATATATATATATATATATATATATATATATATATAATTGTTAAATCACACTTTATCCTAGAATAAAAATTCAAATACCTCTCAGCTAACAAGTCCCACCAGCGATACCATCCCAAAACCCTAGCTGACATCGCGAATCCATTCACGCGATTCCCAAGCCCTAATCTGCCTCGACCACGTTGCTGCGCCCCCATTCGCCACTTGAAATGATCGACATCACTATCTTCGGCTCACGCCATCGCCGAGCGCAGCCCCTTCGCTGACGCGTGCCGCCATCCCACTCTCGATCTCGAAGTCGATTCTGACCTCGCTTCCACCCCTTCGCGAAACTCGGACACGTACCATCGCTCTTGTAGTCATCGCGATCCCAATCGCCGGCGATTGATTTTGATTTTTTCTTCTTCTTTTTTTCCAATCGTGAATTTTGTGGATTGGACGAGAGAGGGGAAAATTTTAATTGCAGCCATTTTTTCTTTATTTGTTTCGATAGATTTCATTTATGGAATAAGACTTCGCTCGTTTGTTCTTATTTTTATTATTATTTTTTCTCTCTAAACGAACGCGTGTTATAATTCTACAAGGAAAACAAAACACGCGGTTAACACTTCTCTACGTGTAATGTAGGAGTTTTTCAGTTATATTATTTATTTTCAAATTTTAGTTCAAAATTAAATTGTCCTGAATTACGCAACTCAAAATCTCGATCTCCAATCGAGACATGCCGCAAGGCATTTATAATGTTTGACCCTTATTCCGAACGCAATGGAAAAGGTTGCGAGTCCAAATTCGATCGTATGGAGAAGATAGTTTTTTGAACCAGTTATTAAATTAAATTTCGATATAATTTTCAGCGCGTTTGCTTATCCTATAGCCAAACGATTGCTCCAAACACTACGAAAATTGAAATTCGATAATAATACAATATTTCAGATCCAATGGAACTGGTTTCGTCGAATTCCGAGACTGTATCTCGGAAGGCTATTTTTGAATATCGATTTAAACAATATAAATTCAAACTAAACAAAACATTTCCAAATTAAATTCTGAAGCTTCCATTATCTTCAATATTATCAATACAAATTTTCTAAGCCTTAAAAAATATATTTTTAATCGGCTTAAAACTGAAGATTCAAATTTTTATCCAACTTCAATAAATTAAATTCAATAATTAAATTGCCAAATTCATAGTTAATTTTGAAATTAAAGTTAAACTAACCTCCAAATATTTAAAATCAATTAAATATTTTGATTCCAAATGTTCAAAATTATGGGTCGTCACACTTAACATCGTGGATGACAAACTAGGGTTAGAGATGGTTGGAGTTTGAGGAGGAGTTAGGCTCAACAGAGTGCGCTATTATGATTCTATTGTTGAGAAACACATCTTCACTAAATTGTTGCAATCACGGTGGCTTGTAGCAAATCGCGACCAGGTATGATCGAGGAGGAGCAGTCGAGGTTGCTTTTTGATAAGAGGAACCAGACTTAACAAATTTGGGTCCATCGCGTAGAGCTTGAAAAGTGCAGCACGATGTGATTTGTTGTTTGTCGATGGTCGGAGAGAGAGGTGGAGGAGAGAAGGTGAGCCTATGGTGGGTTCTATGCATGGTATGTGTACAGTAGGGAGTTTTGATTTTAGGGAAGAAGGATTTTTAAAGGTAATTTGTAACGACCCATATTTTTTGATAATTAAATATATTGATTAAATAAGATTTTGGAATTTAATTTTGAAAGAAATTAAAATTTTATGATTTATTAATGAGAAAACTAACTATATTGAAATTTAATAATGTTAATCATGTAATCGATGACTATTTGAATGTAATCTCAAATTGGAATAATTGTAAAGTTAATTTGGTTGGAAATTGTAAATAAGAGATAAATTGAATGTTGGTTTTAAATGTTGTAATTACATGTTATTAATCGGAATATGAAAATAAATTGACTAGTATGGAAATTTAGTAGCTTTCGTTTGTAAACAATAAACTTAGAAATGTGTTTGAATTATTAATGTATAATAATTGCTTCAATTATCATTTTGTTATCTAATCTAATAAATTAACTTGGAAATCGATAAAAATTTAATACAATTGAAATATCGCAATTAATATGGTAAAAGATGATAATTGAAGACATTGATGTAACAAAACGTAAACAAATGTAAACTATATCCATAATGTGCTAGTTGATTGAATAATAAGAATGTAAATCAAAATAAATGAATTTATTTGAAATTAAATTATAATTAATGAATTTATTACAGTTATAATTGGACGCTGAATTTAGTCTGATATTTAGTAAATGAATTTAACATGGAAATTTATTTTAAAAGATTATAAATTACTATGTAATCAGAAATGATGAAAATTGTTCAGTATTAAATTTGAATTCAAAAGCGATTAAACCAATTTAATAATAATTTATTTAATTAACGGGAACATAGCCATTTTAACCACTGTCTCGGATTTTGACGAAACCAATTTCATCGGATCCGTAACAGTAAATTATTGTAGGATTTCAAGTTTCGTAGCGATCGGACTTGTTGTTTGATCGTGCGGGATCGAAATGCGTAGAAATCAATTTAATGAATTCAATTTAAAATAAGCCGATTTTAAAAGCTAACTTCTGTATACAATTGAATTTAGGTTTAAAACTTGTTCCATTGAGTTTAAAAATATCAAAAACATCTATAGATATATATGGGATGACCTACTTTCCTTTCAAAAACGGAACGGGCATTTCTGATCGTTATTGTCGTTTCGAATAATTCGATATGTTCTTTCATTTTTATCGGGCATTGTCTATATAAATAGTTTTTCCTAACGCTAGCGGCCTTTTATTTCTTATTCCTGTATGTACACTTCTATCTGTTTGTTCCTATCTCTTCTTTCCAATGGCAGAAAACTATTTTCAATTCCATAAACCCTAAACTCAATTTCGAAAACCAATTTCAACTCTCCAAACCCTAACATATTATATATCGTTGGAAAGCACTTGACAAGCGCAATCTACTGCAGCAATTCGTTTTCCGATTTGATGCATCGTTTGGCCAGAAATCATTGATTTATCTTCGGCCTTTCGTTGCTATGGTTTTCAATTAGACGGTGGATCTTCATCCTAGTGGCAATCAGGAGATACTGGCTTGTTGAGGAAGAAAAGAAGCTCTCATATGTATGGTTTATCTGCCCTCTAAGTCGCTAGGATCGCCAGGAATGGGCGTTTATCATGGACGGCAGCGGAGATGGGTGGTTGAGTCATGGAGGCGCGCATGGGTACTATCGAAGTCAGCATGGTGAGGGGTTGTAGTGGAGTGCTCAAATGTGGTCGTAGGTTGGCAAGGTGGAGGCGATTTAGAGATGATAAGCAGCAGCTGCATTAGGATTCAAAGTCGAGAAATGAAAAAGGCGCATGGGTTAGGGTTTCGTTGCTGAAGGTAGTGACTTGTCTTTTCTCTTTATTTATTTTATAAAATCGTATAACTTTAATCGTTATAACTTTTTCATACAAGGTCGAATTCACATGTTGTTTTCTCCACTGCGATCGTATCTGAATTTCGGACGACATGGAACTAGTTTGGTTGGGTTTTAGGAATATTAGATTTTTTTGGGCTATTTTTGGATTTAAATCGATTTGAAATCAAATGTGAGTGTTTTAACCCACTCACAACTGCTAAATCGTCTTATGTTAGTTAAATTAAATTTATGGCGCGATTAAAAATTTATTGATGGTTGTTTGGTATATTTAAATTGTCGTTTAAGATTAATTTGAATTTATTTTGTATTTAATTCCCATTTGAATTTAATATTGAATTTTAAATTGCCAGTTAAATACTTGTTAATGATTATCAATTAAATTGTTGTTATTTGTTGGTTGATTTGAATGGTGATTGTGATGGATGTTTAATTGTTGATATTGGATGACTAGACGTTATGTTTATTTTATATATTGTTATCACACTACAAGTTCCCATAGTTTATCATTAGAAATCACTGTGGGTTGAAATGATACATAGCCAAACGAACTTATAGATAGAGAAAAATTGTTATGGGTTGAAATGATAGACTCGAGCAATTTTATGGATTTTGAATTTTAATTCGAGATTGCGGGTTGAAATGTTATATACCCATAAATTTAAAATTATTGCATGTTGAAATGATATATATTCGTATCACTTGACCATAGGGTAGAAAATTATATATGGACATCGGATTGGTTAAATTAAATGGTCTTTTAAATTGTTAATTTTTGAATCTAGTAAAATGATATTATAAAATAAAACTTGATTTACATAAACTAAATTATTTTCAAATTTAAGTTTTAAATATTGAAATTGAAAATGATTTAAATGAATTATTTAAAGAATTTAAGTTGAAATTTTAAAGTTGAAATTTTGTAATATAAATGAAATTATCATAATTGATTTATTGTAATGTTGAATATTTAAATTTTGAAATCTATTGAATTTAAAGTGGTTTAAATTTATAGTTTAAACATGGACTTGAGATCAATACAAATCAAAATGGTTTTAGTGGAATTTGAATGGAAAGATTTAAATTGAGTTTGTTGATTTGAAATCTGCATATGGTCTAGATTTGTTGTAATGGAATAAAAAGTTAATTTGAAATTATTTCCAAATTAATTATTTTAATATAAACTGTTTAAAGATATATTATTTTAAATTCGGATTTATTTATACTTTTGAAATATTTACTTATAAACCATTTCAATAATCAAACCATTTTATATTAAACTATTAAAACTATATTTAATCTATTTTTAAAATATTTTAAACCATTTTAATATATTTTAAAATATTTTAAACTATTTTACTATATATTTTAAACTATTTTAAACTAGTTTAATCTATCTTAATCTATTTAAACTATTTTAATCTATTTTAAATCTATTTTAAACTATTTTAATCTATTTTAAAACTATTTAAACCATTTATACTATTTTAAAGTATTTTAAACTATTTTAAAGTATTTTAAGGTATTTTAAACTATTTTAAAACTATTTAAACTCTTTATGACTATCTAAACTATTTTCTAAAATATATACTGTGCAAGGCTGAATTGTTTATATTTAAATCTTTGATTTAAAAGCGAATATGGTTAAATGATGCTAAACCTGCATTGGAATTTGAAATGATATTTTCTAGTGTAGTGACGTATCTGAGTAAATATGATGATTTTAAAATGAGAGTTTAACCTATTTGTGCATATAATTTCGAAAGTGAATATGATTTGGGAAGTGATATGATTTTGAAGTAAATATGATATTTTGATATCGATTATGAATCGGTTTTGAAAATGTAAAAGAACCATCCGGTGTGAAATAAGCGTTTGGTTGTTAAAGAGACCGGGATCAGATATTGTCATACTCTCTACCGATACCCAAAACCACTTTAACAACTGTGCACATGGTGGAGATTCCAAATCGAAGTAGGATTGTTTGGCGAACGATTCTGTATGAGGTATTAACGCTGCCTTATCACCCATGGGTTAGCTTGATGTGGCTAAAACAAGAGCTACACCTAGGCTAAGTGAGGTCGTACCTCCGATCAGACATGCTTCTTCGATACCATATTTATTACCTTATGATTGATTTGGTGGCAACCCCTCGATTTGGTTTAAAAGGCAGGTCGTTACAAGTGGTATCAGAACTTTGGTTAGCGATAACCTTAGCTTTATGGGGTCTGACTCATTAGAGATAAGATAGTGATACCATAGAATGAGTCTGTTTGAGTGTGTATATATGAGAGAGCGTACATGTTAGTGTTATAAATCTATTTTTATTTTGTGTTAATTTGTTCCGTTTAGTATTTATAAATTCTGGTCGGTACATAGGACACTACGGCATCGATAAGGATTTCTAAACACTTAATAGGGCGGACCGACATAATATTGTTTGAAATATAAGTAAATGAAATAATTATACCTAGTATTATAATTTATATATAAAAGAATATTTTTTATTGATGGATATGTTGTTTGTGACATGTTTGTTTATTAGGAAGTGAAATGTTATAAATATTGATTGCAAAATAAGATTTGCAGATAAGGTAAATATAAATGGGAAATTTGAGATCTTAAGTTCCAGGATTTTGAAATTTGTTTCAAAAGATTTTGGAACATAATATTAGTATTATTTGGAAGTATTTTGGATATAAATATTTCAAAGTGATTTTAAAGAAATGTTTTAAAATGAATTTTAAAAAGGAAATAAGTTCTGTACTCCCCTCTTCTGTCGCTGAAAAATAATTTCGGTGATGAGTGCACGCATCATCAATGTTCATTTTCGAGTTTAAAGTGGGAAGGCCGCTGTAGTAGCTAGACTACACATTTGTTTTGATAAAAAAATCTTAATTTTTATTTTCTAAGTACGATTGGATATATAAGCTATAAATGTGTGTGTGCGCGTATGTGTGTATATATATTATTTTATATATATATTATTTTAATTGATTTGAAATTAACCTGGCATTTAGTTCTTAAGTTCCTATAAATTAGGGATTTCAACTATTGTAATGAAATGAAATCTTAACTACATTATGAATTGGAAACTTCTAAAATGAAAAATAAGGAATTGGACGAAAAGTGATTAATGAAAATATATGAAATTGGAAGTTATAACCTGTAAATTAAAAGATATGAAAATTTGAAAAATGTTATTATTGATCATTTTATTAACTAAAATAAATAAGATAAACCTGTGTAACATTCAATTACATTCTTAAAACATATATATATATATATATATATATAACTATCAGAAATATTTAAATGTTGTAATGTTAAATAGGAATACTGTTACCTGAAAAATCGAGCAGGCAACTAGAACGTTCGGTATTCAGAGTTGCACTCGGCATCGGAAAACTTTCGGCCATTCAGAATTACACTCGGCATAAGGAGCGCTCGGCATACATGACAACCAGCATCTATAGACAGTCGGCAGGCAAGAACATTCGGCACCAGATAGTGCTCGGTAGTCCAAGATCGCGCTCGGCATAAGATCGTTTGGCATGAAGAAGCAAAGGATCGTTCGGCCTCCAGAAGATCGTTCGACGTCCCAGCATCGTTCGCCGTAGTTCACTCAGCACAAGTGCTCCCCAGAGAAATTAGCATGCTCGGCTTGAGATCGTCCAGTATCCAGGAGATCGTTCGGCCTTGAATCGTTCGGCTGAAGAAGCCATTCAGTCAAACCCTTCACTCGGCCAAGCCCTTCACTCGGCATTACTATCATTTGGCATTCCTGCCCCATTCGACTTGCATCTCTCGTTCAACCTCTCGCCTCGCTCGACCTAAACAGGGGAGACTCGGCATGCTTCGTTCGACACAAGGAGTTCGGCTCGGCATGCCTTGTCTGGCCTCCCTGGTTCGACGTACAGTACATACACTACTTGGACCAAGTTATTCGGCCACCTGGCCCACCAGGGAAGTCCAACCCACTTTCTTCTATAAATAGAGAGGCAGGGGCACAGAAAACGGGATCAGATTTTAGAGAGCACTGGGGAGACTCTGCCACATTGAATCCTCATTCAAGACTTATTTCTTTTACCTTGCAATTGTATTCTAATACTTAAGAACGGATTGTATCTGTAATCAAGTATCAAGTGGAAAATAAAGATCAGCTTCAAAGTGGACGTAGGCCAGTGTGCCGAACCACTATAAATTTGGTGTTCATACTTCCTGCATTTTAATTTATGTTTTCTTCTCTTTTTCAGTTTTTTTTCTTCATCATTCTCTCTACACAATCTTTCTAAGGGTGTTAGTGACCAATTTTGGTGCTAACATTTTGGTGCTTTCACTGAGAATTGAATTCTCAGGCTATTAGGATCTACTTTGTAGCTACTGGATTGCGTAAATCCCCCGAAGGAGATCCATAATCATTCGTAAGGCATCTGTTGATTCTACTCAGAGTTACAGCCAACAACTCTATCATGGGAAGGCCACGAACCAGATCGGCCTCTCAAAGTGCAGTTGTCCGTGAAACTGCTAGCATACAACAAGATGGTCCTAGCAAGCAATAAGCGATTCGAGGTGTAGAACCCTCCAACCAAAATCAAGCGGAAGTTGTTTCCCGAGCAGAGTTCAATGACTTAATGAAAGAACTTAGGGAAAGCAGGAGGCAACTTGCTGAGAAAATGCAGACCAATGCTGACCTCATGATTCAGCTTACTAAGCAGCAGCACCGGAATGCTGGAGGTAGCCCTACCCCTTACTCAGAAGATGATAGTTCGACTTTAGCTGACGAACCACCTAGGCGTAGACGCCGCAAAGATGAAGGTGCACAAGCAGGTGCCACCAATCGATCGACTAGGGATCAAGCTCGCGAAGAGGCTGGACACCAGACTCACCAAGATCCCAAAGAATCCAACCTTCCATCTTCCATACCTACCCCCGACTTGACAGCTATGGTTAGGCAGATGATGAAAGAAAACCAAGGATTGACTAATGAAGATTGGGGAGTTTCCAAGAGTCATACGCCCTTCACAGATACCATCCTACAGGCTGAATACCCAAGGAAGTTTAACATGCCCACCATTCCTTCCTATGAAGGGAAAACTGACCCTAGACAGCATGTAATAAGGTATGGATGGATGATGGATTCAGCAAGATCCAACGACGCAACCAAGTGCAGGTGCTTCCCGATAACTTTATCCGGAATCGCCACCATGTGGTTCACTCGACTTCCTCCACGGTCAATCTCCAGCTTTGACGAATTAGCAAGAAAATTCATAGAACAATTCAGGATACACACCACTTGTCCCAAGGATGTGATGTCCTTGTCAAGTGTGACCCAAGCTCTAGGAGAATCACTGAAAGCATACTTGCAGAGATTTCATGTTGCCGCTACTGAAGTGAGCAATCCTAACGATCACGCAATTTTGATGGCAGTAATGCGTGGAGTGGATCCAGATTCTGAATTTGGAGATTGGCTGGCAGGAAAGCCCCCAGCCACGCTGGAACGTTTTTATTCGAAAGCCCATCAATTCATAAGGAGGGAAGAAGCTTGGTGGACAAGGAAAGACAAGGCACCGGGGCTCGGTCAGGAATCTGTAATGAGAAACATCGCTGCGAAGACAACCGGAGATAACCCTGAGAAAGCTCAAGCCAACGTCCAGAACGAGCCCGGGCAGTCTAAAGCAACTAGAGGCGGAGATCACGGAAAGAAGAAGGAAACGGGAAGATGGAAGTCAAGAATCCCGACCTACAACGAATACACTCCACTGAATACATCTCTTGAGAACATCTACTTGTTGACCTGCAACACTTTTCAATACAGAAAACCACGCCCAAAGGAATCAACGGAGGAGCAGAAGCGGACTGGGAAGTATTGCCGCTTTCACGAGTCCTACGGACCACAGACGAGTGCAGGCATCTTCATGACGCTATTGAGAAATTGATTAGGCAGAAGAAGCTACAGGAATTTGTCAGAGACTCGCCAGACAGTAAACAGGAGACATCGGACCCCGGACGCGGGCCAGCTCCACGCCAGCCAGAACAACCTGCTCGGACTGTGGGAAGATTGGTTACTAACACAGTTGCTGGTGGACCTCATCCCACGGATAAAAATTGGCAGGAGATGGAGCGATATGCTAATTCTTTGAGACATACGGAGTATGAGTGCTGTTCAAATGTGGAGGATGGAGCTCCCGCAAAGCAGCAGCGCACGATGAACGACGATATTGTATTCAGGAATAGAGATGCGGATAAGGTGGAAGCCCCTACTATCGATCCGATGGTCATATCCGCGACCATCGGACCGGCATTCGTAAGAAGAATTCTAATCGATTACGGAAGTTCCATTAACATCATCTTCAAGAAAGCATATGACCAAATGAAGCTGGAGACTAAGGATTTGAAACCATCTAAAGCCCGAATCCATGGCTTTAACGGCGCAGCAACAGACGCAGTAGGATATGTGGAGTTACCAGTTGAACTGGGACAAGGAGAACGCAGGAGAGTGCGAATCCTGCCATTCATAGTGCTGGATGTTGATTCACCATACAACGTATTCCTAGGACAACCAGCCCTCGCAGACTTCAGGGCAGCCTTGGCCCCGTGGTGTTTGACGTTAAAGTTTCCCACAGACAAAGGAGTAGGAGTAGTGCATGGTGATCAGGCAACCGGACGTGCATGCTACATGGCTGAGCTCAGAGAAGCGCAGCGTAGGGAGAAAGGAAAGGCCGCGGACAGCTTTGTCCGCATCCAAAATTCTGATGATTGACAACTAACGCCTGAGCCCTGGCTCGGGCAACATCCTCGGATCCATAGAGACTTAGATCCGAGAGATGATGATGGGGAACCCAGGGAAACGAATGCAGCGCCAGCTGAACTAACTATTGACATCTCAGTTAGCCACAGCGACCCATCACGAGTTCTTAAAATAGGATCACGACTAAACCCCGTGATAGCTAAAAACCTTATTGACTTCCTCCGAGCGAACCTTGATGTGTTTGCTTGGACACATTCTGATATGTGCGGGATTGTGCGGGATTTCTCCTGCAATTGCGAGTCATATGTTGAACATAGATCCAAAACACGTCCCCGTGAAACAGAAAAGGAGAGGCATGGATCCAGAGAGATCCGCAGCTCTAAAAGAGGAGGTGGACAAACTCAAAACCAACGGGTTCGTCCGCGACGCCCTCTACCCTGAATGGGTGTCCAACCCAGTGTTGGTAAAGAAAGCCAATGGGAAATGGAGAACTTGTGTTGATTACTCTGATTTAAACAAAGCCTGCCCAAAGGACAGTTTCCCGCTACCAAGGATCGACCAACTGGTCGATTCAACAGCCGGACACGAGTTACTATCATTTATGGATGCGTACTCTGGCTATAATCAAATTCCGATGCACATCCCGGACCAAGAGCACACCAGCTTTGTCACAAACGTCGGGTTGTATTGCTACGTAGTAATGCCCTTCGGATTGAAGAACGCAGGAGCAACTTACCAACGTTTGGTAAATCGAATATTCAAAGATCAAATTGGAAAAATGATGGAAGTCTACGTGGATGACATGCTTGTGAAGTCACGACAATCAAACGACCACATCCGAGACTTAGCAGAGATGTTCGATATACTGAGGCACTTCGGGATGAAGATCAATCCTTTGAAATGTTCGTTCAGCGTGGCATCATGAAAATTCTTGGGTTACATTGTGAATGCACGAGGAATTGAAGCTACCCCGGAAAAGATCCAGGCCATCCGAGATATATGAGTACCCAGAACCATCAAACAGGTGCAAAGCTTGAACAGAAAAGTGGCTGCGCTGAGTCGATTCATATCTAGAGCTACAGACAAGTGTATTCCGTTCTTTGAAGTTATAAAGAAAGGAAAGAGAAACTTCGAATGGACCATCAACTGCGACGAAGCGTTCCGGGCTCTGGTAAGACACCTGGAGAGTCCCCCGGTGCTGTCGAAACCAGTAGACCATGAGATGTTGTACGTATACTTAGCGGTCTCTCAACATGCCATCAGCACACCCCTGGTCCGCGAGGAGGACCGAGTTCAAAGGCTAGTTTACTATGTTGGTAAATGCCTGACGGGGGCGGAAAGGAACTATCCAAAGATTGAGAAACTCGCCTATTGCTTGGTGATTGCATCACGCAAGCTTCGTCCATACTTCCAGGCACACTCGATCAGTGTCTACACTGACCAACCATTGCGACAAGTACTCCAACGACCGGAAACTTCCGGAAGGATGCTAAAATGGAACATTGAGTTGAGTCAGTTCGACATTGCCTACCTGCCACGAAGGGCTATTCAAGGACAAGCACTAGCTGACTTCATCGCCGAGTTCACTCTGCCAGATGAACCGAGCGGACACAGGGTCGCACCTCCCGTTCGATGGAAGATGTATACCGATGGGGAATCTAACGACCATCGCTCGGGGGCAGGTATCGTCCTTATAACCCCAGAAGACCGATCAATCTGCTACGCTTTGAAGCTTGAATTTGCAGCAACAAATAACGAAGCCGAATATGAGGCATTGATTGCTGGCTTGAAACTCGTTATCGAGTTGGGAGTGAAGTCAATCGAAATCTTCTGTGACTCACAGCTGGTAGTTTATCAGGTGCGGGGAGACTATCAAGCAAAGGGGCAGAGACTAGCTCCTTACCTTGCTCGCACTCGAGGACTACTGGCAAGTCTCGAATATTATGACATCTCCCATGTCCCACGCGAACAGAATAGAGAAGCTGACTCGTTGGCAAAGTTCGCAAGCACTGGCGATGCACACCAGATGGGATTGTTCCTTGTCGAGACCCTACTTGCCCCAAGTATAGACATGATGGAGATAGATTTCGTCTTGGAGACCGAACTCGAAAGGGAATCGTGGTTGACCCCGATCAAACAGTACTTACTACATGGGGATTTGCCTGAGAAGAGGAGCAAAAGACGCCAAGTCCGTCGTGAGGCCTCGCGTTATGTAATACAGAACGGAGTAATGTATCGCAGGGGATTCTCGACCCCCTTACTCCGGTGCATGGCCCATGATGAGATAAAATGGGTACTGGAGGAAGTCCATGAGGGAGAGTGTGGTGATCATACCGGGGGGCAAACTTTGGCAAAGAAAATCCTCCGCTACGGATACTATTATCCAACCGTGAACCGCGACGCCGCAGACTATGTGAGGAAATGTGACAAATGCCAGATATACGCGAAAATTTCAAGGTCCCCGCCGACGGACTCACGCAAATGGTTAGTCCCTGGCCATTTGCAATGTGGGGAATTGACCTGATTGGTTCTTTAACATTAGCCAAAGGAGGCGCGAAATATGCAATAGTGGCAGTCGATTATTTCACCAAATGGGCAAAAGCAGAGCCTATGGCCATGATCACCCCCAAGAAAGTCATTAATTTCGTTGTACGAAATATCATATGCCGCTTTAGTCTTCCACGGACCATCATAAAAGATAACGGGACTCAATTCGAGAGCAAAGAATTCAAAGAATTTTGTCAGAAGTATGGCATTGAGAAAAGGTTCGCAGCAGTTGCTCACCCGAAGGCGAATGGGCAGGTAGAAGCTGTAAACAAAATAATCAAGTCCATATTGAAGAAGCATTTGGAAAAAGCTAGAGCCAAGTGGGTAGATGAACTCCCGACAGCGCTTTGGGCCTATAGAACTACCCACAAGACCGCGACTGGCCACACACCATTCGCATTGGCGTACGGCACGGAAGCCGTCATACCCGTAGAACTTGAAGTTCCATCACATCGGGTGACTCATTACGACCCCGCGTCGAACCAGGATCTCTTACTGGAATCATTGGACTTTATCGATGAAAAACGCGAAGAAGCTGATCTGAGAGCAGCCTTGTACAGACATCGGGTCGCGAGGTATTATAATGAGAAAGTCCGACCAAGGATCTTTGATGTGGGAGATCTCGTTTTGAAACGAGTATTTCCTGTCCCGTCACATAGGAACCCCGCATGGGAAGGTCCATACGTCATCGAACGGAGGCTTGGAGAAGGAACTTTCAAGCTAGCGATCGTCGATGGTATGACACTCCCCCGAGCATGGAACAGCGAGCACTTGCGGCGTTACTACACTTAATCTATTTCCTTTATGCAGTAGTTACACTTATTTCTAGTATGTTTCCATTTCCAGTTCTTGGCGTGTAATAAGACGACTCAGCTTGCTCTCATTAATAAAGGCTTGAAGCCACCTTTTTCATAAATGATTAATGTCTCTGCGTATGATATTCCTGTGACAAGCGGCTGAAAATTATGATATTCTGACTAGCGTACGAACGCTCAGAAACAACTTAACATCTCCAAGTCCCCGGAGCGCGGACTGGAGTACTCGAAGTCCCCGGAGTGCGGACTCGGGTATAAACGATTCTAAAACTCAAAGTCCTCGGAACGCGGACTGGAGTACCCGAAGTCCCAGGAGTGCGGACTCGAGTATAAACGACTCAAAATCTCCAAGTCCCCGGAGTGCGGGCTCGAGTCTAAACGATTCTAAAACTCCAAGTCCCCGAAACGCGGACTGGAGTACCCGAAGTCCCCGGAGTGCGGACTCGAGTATAAATGATTCTAAATCTCCAAGTCCCAGGAGTGCGGAATGGAGTACTCCAAGTCCCCGGAGTGCGGGCTCGAGTCTAAACGATTCTAAATCTCCAAGTCCTCGGAGCGCAGACTGGAGTACTCGAAGTCCTCGGAGTGCGGACTCGAGTATAAACGACTCAAAATCTCCAAGTCCCCGGAGCGCAGATTGGAGTACTCGAAGTCCCCGGAGTGCGAACTCGAGTATAAACGACTTAAAATCTCCAAGTCCCCGGAGCACGGACTGGAGTACTCGAAGTCCCCGGAGTGCGGACTCGAGTATAAACGATTGAAAATCTCCAAGTCCCCGGAGCGCAGACTGGAGTACTCGAAGTCCCCGGAGTGCGGACTCGAGTATAAACGACTCAAAATCTCCAAGTCCCCGGAGCGCGGACTGGAGTACTCGAAGTCCCCGGAATGCGGACTCGAGTATAAATGATCCGAAATCTCCAAGTCCCCGGAACGCGGACTGGATTACTCGAAGTCCCCAGAGCGCGGACTCGAATATAAGTGATTCAGATCTCCAAGCCCCTTGAATATGAACTATGACACAAATGGCTTGGATATGCCGAGTCCCCGACATGCGAGCTAGGAAATATTTTAAATACATGAAGCACAGAATGGAGATTGAACAACTCTAAATAATTCCCAAGCTATGTAAAGGTGAACCAGGAGGTCTATGTTATTCACAGTAGTTCAGATTTCACTCACAATCACAATCACAAAGAAAACTGAATGACTAGAATCTTTTGAAAAGGCAAAAAATGAAACTGAACTTTATTCCTGAAAAGCTTTTCGCTACAAAAGCGCTCCGAAGTCCGGAGTCGACAGCCTATTTACACAGTCTGCAAAAATCATTACATGATCTAAATTAACTCTCGTTGAACGAGGACGATGGTCACTTCTTGTGTTTCTTTGACTTCTTCCCGGATGATTCCTTCCCAGAGCGCTTACCCTTGGAATCCTTCCCTGATGGAGGGGTGACGATCGAAGATGTAGGGGGAACGTCCATAGGCTTGGACCCGCTAGGGAGGATGACCTTCAACGGTTTGTTCAAGGGGTCGTCCAGGTCCACATCCCGAGGCTCAGCCTTAACTCTGGCTGTCACTTCCTTCTCTTTATCGAGCCGCTCCTTCATGCTCGGCTCAGATGCATGCTCAGAGGCGCCCGTGATTTCTATTTCAAAACTCTCGAAAGAAGAGTCGGACTTGCCTTCATCGAGTGCCCCGATTACTTGGGCATCTGGGCCAGGACCCTCGCCAACTCGAGCAGCCTCACTCGTTTCTTTCTCCAGCTCCTTGGCGACATCGCTCCTCGGAGTGGGCTCGGGGTCAGAACAACCTGCACAAAGTCACAAGAGAACAAATGTTAGAGCACGACAGCTTCTAGAAAAACACAGAAACCCTATAAAGCAAAAAAGTTGCTTACCGGGTGCCGGTGGAATCTCGGTTGTCAGAGGGGTCTCACCCTCCGGGATGGGCGATAGAACATGAACGCCAAGCCCGAGGGAATCCGGGTCGTAGCCAAGGTGCTGCTCGAAGGGATCAAGTACCGGTCGGCTAGTCGGCTGAGTAGGCGCACGTACTGGGGGCACGATGCCGGATGGACCAATAACCACTTCCTTTCCTTTCCTCAAGGGGTAACCTTTGCTGTATAGGGCCTTAGCCGCTGATAGGTCTGAAGGTTCTTTTCCCTTCAAGAACTCCTTAATCAAAGCTTCCTCATCGACCTGTTCGACGCCGCTCTCGGCCTTCCTGATTTGAATTAGGGTCTCCCACGCCTCGATCAGAGACTCAAGGTAGCCCTCGCGCAAAAAAGTTAAATCTCGATGCATGAGAACTCGGGCGTTGAATTTAGCGATGAGCGGGTCGAATTCAGTCTTGATCTCTTCCCTACCTTCCTCCCTGGCCGCCTCAAGGCGAGAGTCGATGTCGGCAGTTGCCATCTTTTTGCCCTCCTCGCGAGCCTCATTCTTTAGTGCCTTGACTTTGGAGAAATCATTCTCGAGTTTCTCCTTTAGGAGCCGGGTGGTGATGATCTCATCGCAATAGTGTTGTGCCTCAACCTGGGCGGCCAATTTTTCTTTCTTCTCCTCATGGAGTTGCTCTTCGAGTTCCTTGACCCGTTGGTTGAGTATGTCCCGCTCCTTCTGAACGGAGTCCTTCTCCAAAGCTAGAGCACCACACCGTTGGACCGACTCATCAAGCTCTTTCTTATGAGTTAATTCAAGGCGGGAAACAGCCTCGGCGGTGTCCTCAGCGCGCTGACGGGCGACCTCAAGCTCAGACTTATAAGTGGTCAACTCGTCATCCTGGGCCTTAATGATATCCATGTCATGAATAGCTTCAAGCTTTAGGCGGTCAATTTCGTGCTGGCGCTCCACGGAGACTTCAGAAAGCTTCTCAACCAGATGAACGAATGCGTCATGTTGAACATAGACGTCGTTGGTACATGCAATGGCATTTTGCTTAACATCTCCGGGTATAGGGTGAATCGCTGGGAGAAACTTTAGTCCATCAAAACAAATCTTCGGAAATTTGGCCTTGAGTTCGGTCAGTTTCTCTGACACTGTCGGGCCTGTCGCTGGAGCGGGAGGAGACGGCTTTGAAAGTTCGCCCCTCCTATGAGAGTCTCGGGAATGCGGGGTAGAAGAGGAGTCAGAGTGTTGGTCCTAAGGAGCATCGGAATGCGACCTCTTATGACCGCGCTTTTCTTTACTTTGCTCCTGATGAGAAGAGGTCTCCTGGTGGAGTTCGGGCTGATAATGAGTTTTCTTCCGGAATGACGAGTCCCGGGAATGATAATCTCGGTCGCTGTCGCTATCTCTGTCTCGACGCTTCTCGAGACCTGAGTCCCGACCGGATTGGCGTAAAGTCGACGAACCACGAAGGCGGTCATATCCATGCGAACGCCCCATGTCACCTGCAAAGAATTCAAACAATAGCGAATCAGCGAGGGAACAAAATGATGAAATAAAAGCAGGTGCAAAGTGAAGTGCACGTGTCCGTGTGTGTCCTAGTGTTCCCCCCTGATGGACCAGTGGCTTTGTTAACGGGAGTCTTTTCCCCTCGGTTCGCGGCTGGGACACTCGCATCGCCCCTGGCGGGTGACCGAAACTTAAACAACTCCGGGTTATTGAAATCATAGTTGAACAAGTCGTCGGGAATGGAGAGGTTCGATAGGCCCTTCAGAGAACTTTCAACGCGCTGTGAAGAAGCCTCTTTCTCTGGCTGGATAGGCGTAACTTTGGAAGTCCCGCCAACCTTCACCTTCCTCAACTTGCACGCCGGCTTCTTTTTCCCCTTCGAAGGGGAAGATGACGTTTCAATATCATGAACTTCGACCGCAGGGCCCAAATCCTCACCTTGCTTTTGAGGTGGCTCGTTTGGAATTTCCCCCTCTTCCGGTACTTCAAGTGAAGGGCGAATAGATGATTCAGACAGTTTTTTCCCTCTAGCGGGTATGGGTTTGGGAAGCGAGGCGCCCTCAGGAAGACTAATCCGGCGGCCAGGAGATAGCAGACCGAACCTTGATAATGACTCATTGGAAATGAGGGCTCGGATATCTCGTTTCTCAACAGGAAGGGGTCTAATGGCTTCGACAGCATCAGAGTACCCTCGACCCTCGGGACGTGGAATGGAATCTGAAAAGATGAAACGATAAGTTAGCAGAAGCTTAAAACCGATTGGGAACGAACATCAATTCAGGAAGAAGACTTACTTCCTGCAACACATATCCTCGCAAAACCCTGTGGGCAGCGCACGTAAGACCATTCCTGTTTGTACTGGGCGAATTTGCTGCTCCACGCGCTGGTGAAAATTTGGCACTTCCGATGTGGCTCAAGAAACATGTAAGAGGGACTGTCTCTCCGTTTCTTGGTAATGTATATGTACCTAATATCGCCAGGGGTTGGGGGCCTAGAGAAGACGGCCATAAAGAGCATGTACGTGCCATAGATGAAGGCGTGACCGTTTGGATGTAGCTGTGATGGGGCGACGTCAAGATACCGCAGCACATCTCGAAGAAATAGATTGAACGGTGGTACGCTGCCAACCCAACATATGAACTTGCTGCACGCTGTATATCCCGTTGGGGGCAGATGTGGACGGTCGTGCCCCAACGGAACTAACACGTCGGAGAACGGGATACCATGAATAGAACATATCCGCTGAAGAGCGGCTTCGGTGACCCTCGAAGCCTGTGAGTCAACCAGGCTATCCAATAAGATCGACGACTCCAAGGTATCAGGAGCCCAGTCGTGAGCGGGAGAAATTGACAGGTCAGATGTATCGGCGGCTGTTTGCTTTGAAGACGGCCCAGGTCTGTCGGAATGTGTAGTGGAACTAGATTTTTTAGACATCTTGAATAAATAGTGGATTCAACTAAGCACCCGCGTGAACTATACTTGAAAAATGACCAATGTTAGAGTTAACAACACGAATAATCCCCCCACGTGGTGTGTGAACTAGTGCGTTCAATCGTGTATAAGCATTTAGAATAAAACTAAGCTTGTAATCGCCGCCTCTGAAAACCGTCATCGCTAACCGTCTCCAAGAGCCTTCTGTATGGCGATTACAGTTCCAGGTTAAGAAAACGCTAAAAGAAGTTATTCGGTTACGGCGAGCAAAGTTCGGTTATGAAATTGGACAAGATGTCAGTATGTTCGGCATTTGAGTTTGGTCGGCATGTCAGAATGTTTGGCATTGGTGTTTGTCCGGCCTAAGTATGTTCGGCATTCATGTTTGTTCGGCATGTCAGTATGTTTGGCATTAATGTTTGTCCGGCCTAAGTATGTTCGGCAAAGTCCTTGTTCGGCCTACAACCATCATTCGTCCCACCTTCAGTTCGTACTGAGTGAGTATCGCTCGGCCGAAATACTATTCGGCCGAAACAACACCCGGCCTATCCACTGGCTCACATCCAAACCCATCGTTCGACCAACAATATGCCGTGCCAAACCAAGGTTATGCCAAGTCTTAACACTCGGCACGGCCTCCATATTTTCCTCTCCTCCACCTAACTCTTTCCCGTGGCCTTATCTAATACACAGAGGCCGTGCCGAACCACAGCGTCCCTCTCAAACAACGAAACAAACCCTACGAAGCGTTCGTCCCGAACCATCTCTCCCTACCTCACAACGATCGGCCTTGGAGACATAATTTGATTCCTCCACACAGCTTGTTCGGCAACGACTCAGTCCTATGCGAATTTGTGGAAAGGAGTTGGGCAAAGGGATTATACCTAGTTCATGGATCGAGCTTTAGGAAGGCTTAAGAAGTACTTGAAGTCCGATTGCAAGGATGGTTCGAAGATTCGGGAATGAAAGGTGAAGGTGAAAAAATAAAGGAGGAAGAAGAAGAAGGCTTTATAGGGAAGAAGAAGAAGGTGAAGAGACTCTGATCGGTTTTACCGGTCAAAACGGTGTCGATCGGTTACTTCAAATCGCTCGGCATTCGTATCGTTCGGCAAAGAACGTTCGGCATCCAAAGCACTCGGTGGCATTGCGCGAATTCTGTAGTACAAAGCACACCCTTATCGAATACACGGCGTACTTTGGGGGGGCAAAATGTTACCTGGAAAATCGACCAGGCAACTAGAACGTTCGGTATTCAGAGTTGCACTCGGCATCGGAAAACTTTCGGCCATTCAGAATTACACTCGGCATAAGGAGCGCTCGGCATACGTGACAACCGGCATCAGTAGACAGTTGGCAGGCAAGTACATTCGACACCAGATAGTGCTCGGCAATCCAAGATCACACTCGGCATAAGATCGTTCGGCATGAAGAAGCAAAGGATCGTTCGGCCTCCAAAAGATCGTTTGGCGTCCCGGCGTCGTTCGGCGTAGTTCACTCAGCACAAATGCTCCCCATAGAAGTCAGCATGCTCGGCTTGAGATCGTCCGGTATCCAGGAGATCGTTTGGCCTTGATTCGTTTGGCTGAAGAAGCCATTCAGTCAAACCCTTCACTCGGCCAAGCCCTTCACTCGGCATTACTATCGTTCGGCATTCCCGCCCCATTCGACCTGCATCTCTCATTCAACCTCTCGCCTCGCTCGGCCTAAAGAGGGGAGACTCAGCATGCTTCGTTCGGCACAAGGAGTTCGGCTCGGCATGCCTTGTCCGGCCTTCCTGGTTCGGCGTACAGTACATACACTACTTGGACCAAGTTATTCGGCCACCTGGCCCACCAGGGAAGTCCAACCTACTTTCGTCTATAAATAGAGAGGCAGGAGCAAAGAAAACGAGATCAGATTTTAGAGAGCACTGGGGAGACTCTGCCACATTGAATCCTCATTGAAGACTTATTTCTTTTACTTTGCAATTGTATTCTAATACTTAAGAACGGATTGTATCTGTAATCAAGTATCAAGTGGAAAATAAAGATCAGCTTCAAAGTGGACGTAGGCCACTGCGCCGAACCACTATAAATTTGGTGTTCATACTTCCCGCATTTTAATTTATGTTTTCTTCTCTTTTTCAGTTTGTTTTCTTCATCATTCTCTCTACACAATCTTTCTAAGGGTGTTAGTGACCAATTTTGGTGCTAACAAATACGTAATAGGATATTATATAAGTAAAACTTAAGTAATGAAAGTTTCAAATGAAATTATTTCTATAAATAAGAGTTTTGATGTTACAAGAAATGTTATAAACATAAGTTAATATTGTGAATATTGTTTATGTAAATTATATAAACTCAAGAAAATGACTGAAATGATTTACCGATGAATATTAGTATTAAAATGGATATCAAGGATTATAAGTAAATAATAAATGTGAAATAATCTAAAATGAAATGTATGTAATACTTAACATGTATTTAATGATGATCTCAAATACATAATAAGAAATAAATCTAGTAAGTAATGAAGATAAATTAATTAATAAAATGATCATTGTATGAATGAATGAAAATAGATTAATAGTAAATGATGTGAAAGGAAATTAATAAGAATAGACTTAAATGATATTTTGAATTCTTGGTTGTTTTGGCTTATGGAATGTTTGGGAAAGGATATTTCTAACTATATAAGGATGTATAAATAACATATTAAGTAATTATATAAGGCTATTGAGCGTAGGATACACTTGGTAGTTTATTTATCACCTCGTACGATTAAAAGTTTTTAAACCTAAACAAACCATTTGTTTTGGTCGCTATGGATGTATGATGAATTAGTTGTATTGTTGTTTACGTATGATTATTTCATATTTTTGTTTTGTTGTGCTATAAATTGAAACAACTAATATGTTGCCTTTTTACATAATTCTAGCTCTTTGGATTATATAAGTGAAATATAGGTTTATGGAAGCAATGGCTACTGCTTTTGGTTTCATAAATAAAGTGTTTGCCCAACAAATAGGCACATTTTCGGATTACGGTTTAATGCGATATTTTATTGTTTTTCCCATGGTTTGGGAATTATATTATTGAAATATGATATATATTATTATTATTATTATTGATATTATTATCTCTTCCAGACCCATCCGTATAAGAGAGACTCAGTCGAAATTTTCCATGAATTTTAGACATAGAAATTTTTTGTGAAAGTGAAAATATTTTCAAACTTTTATTAAACTTGAATATGAAAGATTTAATTGTTTATAAATTGATATATTTTATTTAAATACTCAATTATGTTATTTTAAAGTGCTTATAAATTTATTACTTAAGTAAAATATATTAGTTTCTTAATTCCTTCTCGTTCCATTTCGAGGACGAAAAGTTTTGAGCAAGGGAAAGTGTAACAACCCGTATTTTTCGATAATTAAAAATATTAATTAAATAATATTTTAGGATTTAATATTAGAAGAAATTAAAAAATTATGATTTATTAATGAGAAAACTAACTAGAATGAAATTTAATAATGTTAATTTAATGTAATCGATGACTATTTGAATGTAATCTCAAAATTGGAATAATTGTAATGTTAATTTGGTTAGAAACTCTAAATGAGAGATAAATTGAATGTCGGGTTTAAATGTTGTAATTATATTTTATTAATCGGAATATGAAAAAAAATTGACTAGTATGGAAATTTAGTAGCTTTCGTTTGTAAATAATAAACTTGGAAATGTGTTTTAATTATTAATGTATAATAATTGCTTCAATAATCATTTTGTTATCTAATTATGTAAATTAATTTGGAAATCGATAAAAATTAATATAATTAAAGTATTGCAATTAATATGGTAAAAGACGATAACTGTAGATTATTGACGTAATAAAATGTAAACCAATGTTAATTATATCCATAAGGTGATAGTTGATTGAATAATAAGAATGTAAATCAAAATAAATGAATTTATTTGAAATTAAATTACAATTAATGAATTTATTACAACTGTAATTGAATGCCAAATTTAGTCTGATATTTAATTAGTGAATTTAACATGGAAATTTATTTTAAAAGATTATAATTTATGTATAATCAGAAATGATAAAAATTGTTAATTATTAAATTTAAATTCAAGAGTGATTAAACCAATTTTATAATAATTTATTTAATTAACATGAAAATAGAGCCATTTTGGCCACTGTCTCAGATTTTAACAAAACCAGTTTCATCGGATCCGTAACAGTAAATTGTTATAGGATTTCAAGTTTCGAAGCGATCGAACTTGTCGCTTGATCAAGATGGCTCAAAACGCATAGAAATCAATTTAATGAATTTAATTTAAAATAAGCCGAATTTGAAAGTTAACTTCTATATACAATAGAATTTGGGTTCGAAACCTATTCCATTGAGTTTAAAAATATTGAAAACATCTATTTTGATATATGGGATGACTTACTTTCATTTCGAAAACGGAACGGGCTTTTCGGGTCGCTATTGTCATTTCGATACAATTCGATATGTTCATTCATTCTTATCGGGCCTTATCTATATAAATAGTCCAAACCCTTGCAGCCTATTATTTCTTATTTCTATACGTACAGTTCTGTCTTTCTGTTTCTATCTCCTCTCTCCAATGGTAGAAACCTATTTTCAATTCCAAAAACTCTAAATTCAATTTCAAAATTCAAACTCTCCAAACCCTATCATAATATATATCATTGGAAATATCTTGATGGGCACAATCTACTGTAGCAATTCATTTTCCGATTTGATGCATCATTTGGCCAGAAATCATTGATTTATCTTCGGTCGTCCATTGCTAGGTTTTTCAATTGGACGGTGGATCTTCATACTGGCGGCGATAAGGGGGTATTGTCTTGTTGAAGAAGGCGAGCAGCTCTCATCTGTACGGTTTATTTGGTCTCTAACTCGCTAGGATCACCAAGAATAGGTGTTTATCATGGACGGCGGCGGAGATGGAGTGTGACGACCCTGAATTTTTAAATGTTTGAAATCGGAATATTTAATTGATTTTAAATATTTAAAGGTTAGTTTCTAACTTGAATTTAAAATATCACTATTTATTTGATAATTAAGTTATTGAATTTAATAATTTGAAGCTTGGTAAAATGTTGAATCTTCTGTTTCAAACCTGTTAAAATATACTTTAAAGGCTTGTAAAATTTATATTGATAATACTGAAGATAGTAAAAGTGTTAAAATTGAATTTAAAGGTGATTTGTTCAGTTTTGAAATTTTATCGTTTAAACCGATATTTAAAAATAGCCTTTCGAGGCACGGTCTCGGAATTCGACGAAACCAGTTTCATTGGATCCATAATATTGTGTTATTGTTGGATTTTAATTTTCGCAGTGTTTGGAGTTCTTGTGTGAGCATACGATATACAAACGCGTTTAAATCTATATCGAAAATTCCATATAATAACTAGGTTCAAAAAAGCTACCTTCTCCATACGATCAAATTAGGACTCGAAACCTTTTCCATTGCGTTCGGAATAGGGGTATAGCATTATAAACGCCTAGTGGCACGCCTCGATTGGTGGTTGGGATTTTTGGCTTCGTTTTCTCAACAATTTAAATTTGAATTTAAATTTAAAGATGAATAATGAAGTTGCATTGAATACTGTAGCTAGCATCGCGTATAGAGATTTAAAAGCTCGTGTTACCTTCTTTAAAATGCTTCTTCGTTTGATAAAAATAAAATAAAAAAAAGTAGATGTTTTCTTCGTTTAGAAAACAAAACGAAACCTCTCTCTCTTTCTTCGTTCGAATTCAAGCTAATGGCCGATCTAAAATCATTCACCTCGTCTCCTTCGTTTTCAAATTCATCGAAAGCCTATTCTAAAAAAAGAGGAGAAGCCCTAAATCGATTTGAATTGCAATTTGTTCGAATCAAAAATTTATAACCGCTATGGATTGAATTTAATTTGAGTTCGCGTGAGATCATCGAAGGGTTGCTCGCAATTTTCTGTTCAGGGTTTCTAGTGCTGCGTGAGGCGGCGCCATGGTGTTCATCGTCTAGGAGGAAGGGGTGCGTCGCATTAAGTGAGTTGCGAAGGAGGAAACCGGAGCGAAAGTGGTCGTGATTCGAGGGGTCGCGTTGGTGGTCGTCTCGAGCCTTAGCCGATTCTCGTGTGTGCTGGAGCTGTAGCAGAGGAAGGAACGAACAGCTTTGTTAGTGAAGTAATCTTTAGCTTATATTGTTATTATTGCATAATTAACTTTAAAAAAATGTTGCTATCGGTAAAACAGAATATATATAGATAAGTCATTTTAAGTATAAATGTTTTCAATTAAAGAAGAAAAAATAAATAAATATACATATATAAATATTTTATCCTACTAGTTATTTCAAAGGAAATGGGTTTGATGATTAAACTATTTTAATTTACTTATTTAATTATTGGGTTACTAAGGATAATTTGTTAAAGAAATTTTGGTTGAAAATTTTAAAATTAAATTATGAGTTAAAACAAATAAGTAAACGTTAATTAATTATTGGGTTAATTCAAGTATTTATAAAATCATCTAACGTGTGACAAGGTCAGAAACGTGGAAATCAAGGCAAGATTGAAGTGATTTCAAGCCGAAGCAAAGGTGAGTTAATCTCACTCACTTGGTTGTTATTTAAATTTTAAATAGTTAAATTTAAATAAATGGTTGAATAATTGAATTAATTGATGTGTTATAGTATAGTATATAATATATCTTGGAATGATTGATTTCCCGCATTTATATAGCCGATGAGACCCTACGCGCCGCATAATAGCGGATGATTTTATATTTAAAACCCATATACCGCGATATTCTACCTCGAAGTGGAATTGGTATTTTATGTTGTGCTAACGTCTGTGAATGCAGGGAAACAGGTTGGAGGGATCAACTGGATTCCTCAAAATTATTTATATTGTTTAATATTCTCTGTTATGAATATTCGATATTCTGAGATGAATATTATTGATAATTGGAATATTGAATGTTACGGTTTACATGAATATATTTCGGTACACTGAGTTATCAAAACATGTAGAATTGGATTTTTGAAAATAAACGGAAGAGAATTTGTAAGTGAAATAATATAGAGAATTTAAAAAATGAAGTATAAACTGGATAAGAATATTAGTGGTTTAAAAATTTTAATAAATAAATTTCGTATATGAAAAAGAGGATTTTGAATAAACAGGAAGATAAAGAATTTTAAACTTCAGTTGTGATATTCCGGAATTTCAAACCAAATTTAAACGAAATAATCTCTTTAATAAATTAATTAAATTGATAAAATATTTATTTTAAACAATAATAATAATTATGGTGTAAATATATTGATTGTAAATGAAATTAATATATACAAATGGAAATAGATTTGTTAAAATTATATGTACATATCAAATTTGATTTTTAAATTGAATTTGAAATTTAATTTGAATTTGGATTGTTAAATTGAAATTCAAAATATGGTTATTTATATCTTAAATCATGCTTTGGTTTTAAAAGTGTATTTTTATGATTTTATTTAGAATATAAAATTTGTTTTAAATTTATTTCTTTTTAGAGAGATTGGTTTATATAAATTAAAAATGTATTTAAAAATTAGAAAATTAATTATAAAAACATTTAAAAATCTATTTTTGCATGAGAATTACATAAGTTAATTTGTGAATCCCTCTTATAACATGTGTTAAGAAAATAAACATGTTTAGCGACAAGTTTCACATTTATATTATTTTCTTTAGTTTTAATAAAACAAAAATTTAATCTATAAAAGTTTACTTCATGTTCTTCATTCAAATTTTCCATCTCAATTTCTAAAAAGCAAGAAATAAATTACTACTTCATTCACAAATCTGAAAAATTCATCAATCTTCACTCTTTCAACCAAAAATTAAAACAAGAGTTCAAATTTCATGTCAAAGTTCTAAATCTACAAAGAAAAATACAAAAAAAATCTGTAAAAACAAATTCCACCAAAAAGTTTTAATCAAGGAATTCAAGCTTCATCAAAACTGCAGCAAATCTTCGCAAAATTAGGCTAAAAATCATCAAGGAGCCTTCTCAGATTTAAAAGCAAATGACAATTTCAGCCAAGCATTTCTAGGATCTGCTTTCAAAATTTCAAAATTTTGGAATTTCTACTTTTTAAAAAAAACGAGGTGAGTAAACACATAAATTAAAAGAATTTAGAAAATTAATATCCTACATGTGATCTCTCTGATGAATTTTTGCTTGCATGTTTATGTTTAAGCTTCTATGAATATGCATGTTGATTCTGTGTATATTGTAATGAATATTCACCTCTGTTTTGAAATTACAGAGTCCAGAAAAAAATAATATTCAAATCTTCCAATCCAGTTACTACTAGACTTAGAGTTTCAAAGCAAACATGATTATACGATCATAATCTAAATTTTAAAAAAAAAATTAAGAATTTTAAATATGAAAATTTTCTAGGACAAAGGAAAACATTAAAAATCTTTTAAATGTGATAAAATCAAGTACTATGTTTTCTACATTCGAGTTTGCAACTTGAATCAACATTGAAAAACTTGATTTTTAATAACAAAATCAAGAATTTTAGATTTGGATTTTTGGAGCATTTCTGGGATGACCAGAAATGACTTATTGATCAAAATATGGTGATGAGGTGGTTTCGAGTGGTCGCGGCTTGGGTTAGAGCTTGTTTGGTGATCGGCGAATCTGAGAAAAATCGTGGAGGAGGTTATCGATCATCGTGGAGTTGGAATTTAGGTGGACTAGGGTTTAACACTGTGGTTGGTCGCGATTGGAAATGTCGTGACTGGGAAATATGGGGTGAATCGAGTGGCGCATGATCTTGGGAATAGTTGCGTGGAAGGCTTGCGGTGCTGTGGCCAAAGATTCAAGGCGTACGTTGGTCGAAGTCGTTGGGTTTGATTGGTTTTCTGATGAAGTGTTGTTCTAGGTGATGTGTGAACTTCCTCGTTTTCGATTGAGCTTGCGTGATGGCTGGTCAGGGGTCGGAATCGTACCAGTGGTCGATGGGGAACTTGCGCGTAGTGTCGCTAGAGGTGGCGGCGGCGTTGGTGCTTCGTGCACGGCGTCAAGGGGTTGTGTCAGAGAGGAATGTATTGGGGTAACTCGAAGTGATGATCGAGTAAAGAAGGGTTCTTGCTCGCGTTGATGCTCGGGTTGACGTTTGTTTATCCGTGCCTGGGTTGGTGTTTGGAGTTGTTTCCTTTCCAGCTACTTGAAGTTTAAATTTTAACTTATGCTAAAAAAAGAAAGGGAGAAGAGGAATGGAACTCGAGTTGGTCTCAGTTTGGGTCAGGTTGAACCCAAAGCAAAGTGATGTTTAAAGGGTTTTTCAAACTAGATTTTAAAAAAATTTAATTTTAAATTGATTTAAACTACTTTATGATAAATGTTAAATCATTTGGTTTAAAGTAGTTTTATACTTTGATAACTAAATTTTGAGATGTTTATGTATTATTTTAAATTTAACTTTTAAAAAGTAATTAAGTTAAACAAAGTAGAAATGTTTTAAATATGTAATAATTGTAAGTAACTAATGTAATTGATTTATTGTGAAAGTAAATTAAGTTTTTATGGTTAAAGATTAATTAATAAAGTAATTAAAGTTAAATTAATTAATAATTTTAGATTAATTAATTTATAAAGGTCTAATTAATTAATAATGGATTAATTAATTGATAATTAAGAATTAATTTAATTAAAGTAATTAAGGATCAATTTAATTATAATTAATAGATAATTAATTAAATAATTAAAGATTAATTAATAAATGATTAATAATTAATTAATTAAGTGATTAATTAATTAATAATTAGGGTTAATTAATTAAGTAATTAAACATTAATTAATTTATAATTAATAGTTAATTAATTAATGATTAAGAATTAATTAATTAAATGATTAAGCTTAATTAATTTATAATTAATTAAGCAATTAAAATAAATTAATTTATAATTTGTAATCAATTAAGCAATTAATTAAGATTAATTAATTATAAATTAAGGATTAATTAGTAATTAATTAAGGAATGATCAAATTTTTAATCAAGTTTTAATAATGAATAATTAGAGATTATTAATTAATAGTTAAAGGATAATTAATTAATTAAAGATTAATTAATTGATAATGAGGTTAATTAAGAAGTGATTAATTAATTAAATGATTGTGATTAATTAATTAATGATTGGTTAAGCAAGGTAAAGTGATTAATTCTTAAGTAATTAATTTAATTTGGAATTAATTAAATTAATTATAATATGAATTAAAGATATGCTTGCTTGTGGATGATTGTTTGAATTGAATGTCTGGATTTGGTTGATAACGGTTGGATGATAATCTGAGATATTCTGTGATGAGATATTGTATATATCTGTAATAGATGTTTGTTATTATGTGTGGATAATGCTATGTGAATTCAATGTTCAAAATTGAATGAAATTGTTTAAATCTTTAAACAACTTGACCTTTAAGATGGCGTTTGGATTTCGATGAGACCGGGATCGGGAATCAAGTTTGATTATCCGAAAACTACATCGATCCAAGCTAAACGTTAGGTCGTGACATCTCAAAGTAAAGATCGAGATGGAGTTTCAGAGTGCAAGGGTTATTGTCATTAACTCTGAGGGTGATTCCAAAATGAGTGTAACGAAATAATGCCTTCGGTTTCGTTCGAACCCGAAACGGATTGAATGCTTTCAGCACATCGTCAGGTGGACAATGAGCATTCTAAGAGATGTGTTCTATATAGCCTCAAGCCTCATCAACCGGGAATGGCTAAAACAGGGGAGGTGCAGCAAGGTTAAGTGGGTCATGCCCAAGTAGGACGAGATTTTCCCCTGTCTAGTGGTCCCTTTTATTTCAGTTGTATGGGCAGTTGTTGGTCACAACTGCGGGGTTGTCTTGTTCGGGACTGTCCAGTAACGGATGGTTCCGGCCTTGTGTTGCAGGGGATCGGAAGTGATCCTCGGTATGGTGATCTGGGCCCCGTACTGTGATGGGCGGTACCCCAGTAGCCCTGCCATTGTATGAAATCCAAACTCCAATAAGTGTCTGTACGGTTTTGATTATTCTCAACTATGTTGGAACGTGAGACGTAAGCATTCCAGCTATTTCTGTATTTTATTTTGAAAACCCTAGACCCTATTATAATATCACTGGATTTCCTATCAAATGTTTTGGTTAGCGTAAGGTAAAAACTTACCCATGTTTATGTGTGGGAAGTCTTACATGATACCTTTTTGTTTTCAAATGATTTTAAAGTTAAACGACTTTAACCTGTTTGCTCAGACCCATGTCTGACCCGGATTTTTTTTCTTCCATAAACTCTTGGGACTCAAATTTTTATGAGTAGCCAAGTGATCAGGTTGGAATTGTCAAATGTTTTGGAAGCTGGAGTTGGAGTCAAGACGTACCTTTCTGTCTTTTTCCGCTGTAGTGACATTTTGATGTTGTATTTTGGGTTGTATGGTTTGGCAGACTCTTATAAATGTCTAATGTAATGAAGCCGTATTATTTTGTGTACTCTGATATGTGAAACTATGTAATTGATATGTGTAATATTATATTTTGTTCTGTTTTCGCTGTGAGATTCTGATGTTGTTGTTCTTTTCTTTCTATCTTTTCTATTTCTATCTCTTTCTTTTCTTATTGATGATACGTCTTTCTGTGGATTGAAAGACGGGTCGTCACAGTTGGTATTAGAGCATAGGTTGAGAAACACCTAGGCTCTGGAGTAGTATCTATCTTGAGAATGCATATTTGTAATTTTCTTACATAACTATATCTTTATCTAAATTGGTTGGGTTACATGTCTAGGTAGCCAAAATGAGTTCAAGAGGCAGAAGGGGAAGGGTTGTAGGAAGCACATCAACTAATGATAGAAGAAGTCTGGAAGCAATAATGGACCTCACAAATGCTATATATGTCAGCAAGAAGGTCACTTGGCGAATAAGTGTCCCAGGAAAGGGTCTTAGCAACCGCAGCAGCAGTCGCATTATGGTGGACCGGGTTCAGCTTTGATTCAGAAATCTCTTTGCTTCAACTACCACCAACCAGGTCATATGATCAAGGATCTCCCGCTCCTTCATAAAGTCCAACAGAATAAGGTATTTGCTTTGGAAGGTGCACCATCAACTTCATCTAAGGGCAAGGGAGTATTGGAAGGTACATTACTTTTAGATGGCAAGTATATTAAAGTTTTGTTTGATTTTGGTGCTTCTTTGAGTTTTATTTCTCTGGAATCTATAGAGAAGTTCTTTCTTACCCCTAGTAGCGTAGACAATTCCATCTTTGTATCTAATCCTATAGGGGGTAACCAAATTGGATATGATATGTAAGGATTTGAGGATTTCCTATCTATCCCATAGTTTTTCTTGTAACCCTTATGTATTGGATTTTAAGGGTTTTGACCTTATATTGGGGATGGATTGGCTTGATAAGTATAAGACTGTCCTAAATTGTGATGAGAGAACAGTTTCGTTGGAAACTGATCTGGGTAGAATTGCTAGAGTAATGTGTAATAACTCTGGAATTCACTTGAGTAGTCTTTTACATGGAATTGAGACTTCTCAAGAGGATGTTGAAGATAGCGAACTGGTCCATGATTTCCAATATGTATTCGAGCAAGTCAAGTGTTTACCTCCACACCGAGAGATAGAGTTTCGCATAGATATGGTTCCTGGAGCAGTACCAGTGATTCAGCCTAGTAGGGGGATGGCTCCTAGGGAGAGGGAGGAGCTAGTAAAGCAAACTCAAGATCTGTTGGAGAAGGGATTGATTAGGCCTAGTTTTTCTTGTTGGGGCTCTGCTGTGGTATTTGTCACCAAGTTGGATGGGTCGCTAAGGTTCTGCGTAGACTATCGAGAGTTGAACAAAGTGACCATTCGAAATAAGTATCCACTTCTTCGTATTGAAGATCTCTTTGACCAGCTGCATGGAGCTTTAGTCTTTTCTCAATTGGATTTAGCGTCAGGTTTCCATCAGTTAAGGGTAGCTGAAGACAGTATTCCCTTAACTGCATTTAGGGGACCTAATTGTTTCTATGAGTGGTTGGTTATGCCTTTCGGGTTAACCAACGCTCCTGCCTACTTTGTCGACCTCATGAACCGAGTCTTTCGTGATGTATTGAATATGTTCGTTCTGGTGTTCATCGATGATATCTTGGTCTACTCTAAGTCTGAAGAAAAGCACAAGCAGCACTTGAGAATAGTAATGGAAACTCTAAGAAGGCATGTTTTGAAGGAAAAGTTCTCTAAGTGTCATTTTTGGAAATCGGAAGTAAAATTTTAGGGCACGTTGTTTCTGGAGAAGGCATCTCGGTAGATCCAGCGAAGGTTGAGACTATTTTGGAGTGGAAGCAGGCTCGGACGCCGACTGAAGTTCGCAGTTTTCTGGGATTGGCCGGTTACTATAGGAAGTTTATTAAGGATTATTCCAAGATCTCTCCGCACCTAACTAAGTTGACAAGGAAGGGAGCTAAATTCAAGTGGACACCTGAATGTGAGGAGGCTTTTCAGAATCTGAAGACAAAGTTGACAAGTGCTCCTGTGTTAGCTATTCCGGATGGGAAGAGTAAGTTAGAGGTTTATACTGATGCCTGTATTGTTGGATTGGGAGCAGTGCTAATGCAAAATGGTAGGGTAATTGCATATGCGATTCGGTAATTGAAGCCAAATGAAAGTAACTACGCTACGCACGATCTAGTGCTGTTGGCCATTGTTTTTGCTTTAAAGATCTAGAGGCACTATCTTTTGGGAGAGAAGTTAGAATTATTTACGGATCACAAACCGTTGAAATATCTTTTCTCTCAAAAAGATCTTAATCTAAGACAGCAGCGATGGGTCGAGTTTTTGGCATCGTATGATTTGGATATTCTGTATACCCCGGGAAAGGCGAATGTTGTGGTAGATGCTCTTAGCAGGAATGCAGTTCTGCCTCTTTTGGAAGTTGTTCCGTCTCTCCAGGAAAGAATCATTCGCAAGAAAATGGAGGATAGATCTGTAGAAGAACTGATTCTTGGAACCAAGGATGGTCGATATTCGGATTTCAAGGTAGACAATCAAGGAGCATTGAGGATTAATGGTCGTTTGTGTGTACCTGATATAGATGGATTGAGGCACGAAGTCTTATATGTGTGTCATCGCTCTAGACTAAATATCCACCTAGGAATATCTAAGATGTATAAGGATATGAGAAGGGTTTTCTGGTGGCCGAGCATGAAAAATGATGTAGCTGCTTTCGTTATTAGTTGTGCTATCTGCCAGCAAGTTAAAAGAGATCAGCAGAAGTCAGCCGGTTTATTACAACCTTTGGCAATCCCGATGTGGAAGTGGGAGATGATTTCGATGGATTTCATCAACGGATTGCCTAAAACCAAGAAGGGAAATGAAGGAATATGGGTGATTGTTGATCGCCTAACTAAAAGCGCTCATTTTATACCGGTTAAGGCAACCCGTACTGCGGCTTCCCTGGCATAAATTTTCTTGAGAGAGATAGTCAGAATGCATGGTGTTCCAGTTAGTATAGTAAGTGATCGAGATCCTACTTCACCAGCAAGTTCTGGGAGGCTTTGCAATCGGCTATGGGAACAAGTTTGAGATTGAGTGCAGCATATCATCCCCAGACAGATGGGCAGACGGAGAGGCTTAACCGAATTCTAGAAGATATGCTGAGAGCCTGTGTATTGGATTTTGGTGGATCGTGGGAAGACCATCTACATCTAGTGGAATTCTCTTATAATAACAGTTACCAAGCAAGTATTAAGATGGCTCCTTATGAAGCTCTGTATGGAAGATTGTGTAGATCCCCAGCCTATTGGATAGAGTCGAAAGACCGTCTTGTGCTTGGACCAGATCTGATCCGTGAAGCATCTGCTAAAGTTGAGCTTATCAAGAAAAGGATGAGAGCTGCTCAAGATCGTCAAAAGAAATATGCAGATAAAAGACGAAGACAATTAGAGTTTGAGATTGGTGATTTAGTCTTTGTCAAAGTTTCCTCGATTAAAGGGGCAGTAAGATTTGGGAAGATGGGAAAACTCGCCCCGAGATATAATGGTCCATTCCAAGTGCTCGAGAGTATTGGTGCCGTAGCATACAGGATTGAATTACCAGTCAGGATGGTTGGAGTTCATAATTTTTTTTATGTTTCTCATCTAAGGAAATACGTGCACGATCCATCTCTAATTGTGGAACCAGCTATGCAGGAAGACTTAGAGGTTGAGCCGGATTTATTAGTTGTCAGACATCCTGTTCAGATTGTTGATCAAGACGAGAGGCAACTCATAAGCAAGATAGTGAAGCTTGTTAAAGTCCAGTGGAGTGAGGATCTCGGAGATTGTACCTGGGAGACTCTGGATAGTTTTAGGAAGGCTTATCCGGATATGTGTCCGGATAGCTAGTAATATTTGTATTGAATGTATTGTTGTTTGGATGTTTTGTTTGTTGGTTGCTAGTGTATGGATGATATGTGTGCTTGAATTGTTGAAATGAAATGAAAATTTTGGATTATCTTTTGTTTAAATTTCGGGGACGAAATTCTTTTAAGGGGGGAGGAATGTGATATTCCGAAATTTCAAACCAAATTTAAATGAAATAATCTCTTTAATAAATTAATTAAAATTTATAAAATAGTTATTTTAAACAATAATAATAATTGTGTTGTAAATATATTGGTTTTAAATGAAATTAATATATACAAGTGGAAATAGATTTGTTAAAATTATATGTACATATCAAATTAGATTTTTAAATTGAATTTGAAATTTAATTTGAATTTGGATTATTAAATTGAAATTCAAAATATGGTTATTTATATCTTAAATCATACTTTGATTTTAAAAGTGTATTTTTATGATTTTATTTAGAATATAAAATTTGTTTAATATTTTTTTTAGAGAGATTAGTTTATATAAATTAAAAATGTATTTACAAAAATTAGAAAATTAATTATAAAAACATTTAAAAATCTATTTTTGCATGAGAATTACATATGTTAATTTGTGAATCCCTCTTTTAACATGTGTTAAGAAAATAAACATGTTTAGTGACAAGTGTCACATTTATATTATATCTTTAATTTTAATAAAACTAAAATTTAATCTATAAAAGTTTACTTCATTTTCTTCATTCAAATTTTCCATCTCAATTTCTAAAAAGTAAGAAATAAATTACTACTTCGTTCACAAATCTGAAAAATTCATCAATCTCCACTCTTTCAACCAAAAATTAAAACAAGAATTCAAATTTCATTTCAAAGTTTCTAAATCTACAAACAAAAATACAAAAAAAATCTGTAAAAACAAATTCCAGCAAAAAGTTTTAATCAAGGAATTCAAGCTTCATCAAAACTGCAGCAAGTCTTCGCAAAATTAGGCTAAAAATCATCAAGGAGCCTTCTCAGATTTAAAAGCAAATAACAATTTCAGCCAGGCATTTCTAGGATCTGCTTTCCAGATATCAAAATTTTGGAATTTCTGCTTTTAAAAAAAAACCAGGTGAGTAAACACATAAATTAAAAGAGTGTAACAAGCCTGTATTTTGTAATTATTTTATTGTATATTTTAATTTTTTTTATGTAAGATTTTGATTGAAAAACTTATTTTACTTATTTGAAATGATTAAATTTATTATTTAAATATAATCTTGATTTTTATGAGTTATAATTCCAAACTTGTGTAAGTTGAATATTTGCCTGAAATGCTAATTTTGGTCAAAATAGTCAAATTGTGACTTTCAACTTAAAATTTTAAAAGTTTAAAAATTTAATTTTTTTTCATTTATTTAAAGACTTTGGCTTTTGTTTTCTTAAAAATCTAATTTTGGAAATTTTCTTGAAATGATTTCTGATCATTTGTCCAAATAAAAATAAACAATGTCTGAAAATTTGATTTGGATAAAAAGTGTAAGTTTAATAGAAATTCTAAATTTTATAATTCTAAAGGCAAAATTTTCATGTTGAACTGTATGCAATTGTGTAACATTTGTTTCACTTTTGTTTTGGTCAGATTTGTTGTATACTTTTTATAAAAAAAAAGTTAGTAATAATTAGTGTGAAACGGGAAATAAACTTTACATTTCTTTTACATATGTTTACATCTGTTTCTTAACTTTATATTTAACAATCAATTGGATGAAGCTAAATCAAATGTTATTAATTATGGTATAATAGCTATTAAATTTTGGTTTAAAGTGATGGTTTATTTTCCTAATAGAAACGTTAGTATTTTAAATTTATTTAATAAGAGAAACAAAATAATTTGTACGTTATTTAATAAGGGAAACAAAATAATTTGTACGTTACTTTGGGAATATATTTAATTGTTGCTCTTGCCTTTTCGTTATCTATTTGATTTTTTCTTACGTTATAACAATGCAAAGTTTTCAGCCGTATATTCTCTTTTGAGAATCCAAAATCTTGCTCAAATCTTGGCTTAAATCATTTCCGTGTGTGAATTATTTCTTTCCCTCTTGCCTCCCATACGTTTCCACCTATTGGATAGAATTAAATTGCCTCTACCGTTCAAGCATTTTACTCTTACCTGCCCTCTACATAAATTAGTGAGCAAATGTTAATATATATTTCACGTTCAAAAGTTCCATACCACAAATTATTCATTTTGCTTCCATCAAAATTTGCGTGAGCATCTCCTGAAGGTATGAACCGACGCATGCTTTTCCTTTCATTTTTTTTCTCTTTTTTCTTTCTTTCTTCTTTTCACTCTTGTTTTATTTCATTTGTTCTCCTTTCATTGTTTTGCTTTATCCTATTGCCTGCCACCATGCTTGGCCATTCACCATATTTTTCCGACCCTACCCATGCCAGACCACCGAGCCTTGTTTGAGAAAAAAAAGGAATGAAAAAAATTCCATTTTTGTCACCTTTGTATTTTGTTTTTGAAGTAATATTGCCACCGAGCCTTGTTTTGAAGAAAAAAGGGGAAATGAAAAAAAAAAGTTGCTTTTGTCCCTTTGTATTTTTGAAGTTATAATCCATTTTTCCACTGGCCCTTGTTCTGGAAAAAAGAAATGAGCAAAAAAAAAATGTTTTGTCACCTCTGTAATTTGGCATTCTAGTCTATATTCCCTCTGCCCTTTTGTTTGGAAAAAAAAAAGAAATGAACAAAATTTGTTTTGTCACCTTTGTTTTGAAGTTATAGTCTATTTTAAAAGTGGTTTTGTATTTTTGAAGTCATGGTTTATTTTGTTTTTATAAAATTAAATAGAAAAGGAAATTTGAAACGCCTTAAACTTTCTATCTTTCTATGGGCCTTTATAGTCCACCCTTTTACTTTTAACCTAACCTTTCACCAATTAACCCTAACACCTCCTCATATCATCTCCTACCACTTCACATTTTTGTGCTTGCCATGCCTTTGTGATGCCAAACCAGATCCTTTTCCACCTGAAAACATGTGTGGCCTAGCCCTAAGCATGTATGGCCGAGCATACATGGAGTTGTGGTCAAGCAAAAGTGGTTGAAAAGCTTGGTAATGTCATTTGTTGCTTCTACTTTTCTATTGTTCAACAAATCTTTATATTGTATGCATATGTTTATATGGTCTTGTTTATTTGTTGTATACAAGATCATTATCAAGGCTTTCCATTCATTCAATTCAAATCGTGTTTGTCGTGCTTTTGGAATCGCTCTTGTGTTTGTTGTTTTGGTCTCTAGCTTTGAAAAAGGTGAGTCTTTCTTACTCTGACATATATACTTATGAAAAGTGGATTGATGACAAGTGTTTAGTAATGTAAAATGTTTATGCAAGTTAATGATGATCATATGTATGCTATGCCTTGTTATTACCATGTTATTACCATGTTAAAACTGTAAATTTTCACCTGACATCTGATACATGACTGTATATTGTGATATTGACATTGTTTATATTATTTCTGTATATGATCACACTGCAAGTTCCCTGTTAGGATAAAAATCATTATGGGCTGAAATGATAGGCCTGAGTTATTTTATTTATTTATTTAAACTTGGGATTGCGGGTTTGAAATGATAGAACTCGGATTTTTACCTTTTAAACTGCGGATTGAAATGATACATATCCGTATCACTTGACCTAGGTTAGAAAACTATATACAGACCCATGGTTATTCTATAAAGTGCTTTGAATATTTTAAGTATTTTAAAAATATAAAATTATGAAATTTTATTTAATGAAAGGTTTTAAAATAAATAAATTATGATTTTTCTATGTGTTAAAAATGTAATTTATGAATGGATTAACTGGATTTTTGAAATATAACTTATGTTTGAAATTTGGAATTTTGACTAAAAATGATATTTAAGTTACATGAATAAAATGGACTTTAATTTTATTTGGAAAATGGTAAATATGATAAATTGATTTATATTTGAATTTAAGTGATTTATTAAAGAATTATTGATTTTCTATAAATTTAAGTGGTTGAATATATGACTGTTGAAAATGAAATTTTAAAATATAACTTGACTTGAAAATGTGAAATTTGAGTTTTAACTAAAGATGTTAAATTAATTAAATAAACTGGAAGTTTAGTTAAATTTGTGAAATGGTAATATAAATCTGAAATGTTAGGTTTTAATTTATGAAAGAAACGTATAGGTTTTAATTCATGAAAGGAACGTATAGGTTTTAATTTATGAAAGAAACGTATAGGTTTTAATTTATGAAAGAAACGTATATGTTTTAATTTATGAAAGAAACGTATAGGTTTTAATTAATGAAAGAACGTATGGTGTTCTAATTAATGATAGGAACACGTAAATTCCTAATTAATGAAAGAAAGGTATAAGTTTTAATTAATGAAAGAAACGTATAAGTTTTTAATTAATGAAAGAAACGTGTAAAGTCCTAATTAATGAGAGAACATGAAAGTATTAATTAATGCAAGAACATGTAAAGTTTTAATTAAAAAAGAAACATGTAAAGTTTTAAGTAGTGTGGTATTGATTTAATTAATAAATGTTCATTATTGTAATAGGAATATAAAATTTAAACCGTACATTTGACATGTAGATTTTAATCAATGTAATGGTGTATTTTAAATTGATTAAAATGATAAATGTTACTTACTGTAATAATAAAATGTAAGTTGATAACGTGCATTTGATAAGCAAGTTTTAATTTATGTGAATGGCGTACTTTAAATGATTAAAATAATAAAGTTTCTTTATTGTAATAATAATGTAAGTTAATAAGGTGCTTTTAACTTAACATAAGAATTTCGGTTTAAATTGTATATTACAGTAAGAAAGTTTATTTAACTATAAGGCTATGATAAATTGACATGTTATAATTTTAAGCTTATCAATACTTTGATTATATACAATGTAAAGTGGAAAGTAGTACATTCCAAAAATGCTATGATTCCTTAAGGTAACATTTCCAAAATGCTATGATAATTTAAAGGAATATTTCAAGTTTAATAAATTTAAAGAAATATTCAATGATTTGAAAATTTGGGTTTTATTTGAATGATATAATATTGAATTATTTTTGAAATGGAAATGATACAATTGTGATATTGTTTTGAAATGAGTATGATATTTTGGTCTTGAAAGTATACATTATTTGAAATAAATATCCATGGGTTATAATAACGATTGGTTGTTAAAGAGACCGGGATCGGATATTGTCTTATAGCCGGACAATACCGAAAACCACTTTAACAACTGTGTACGCGGTGGAGATTCCAGAATGAAGTAGGATGGTGGCGACGTTCTCGAGGTATGTTACGTGGACCCAACTCCCGTGAGTTGGCATATATGACTAAAACAGGAGCTATACCGGGCTACACAAAGGGTCGCACCCTTTCATCGAGCATGCTCCATCGAAAACTATTCTATTACTGTTGTGATTCGATTCGGCGGCGCTACTTTGATTCGGGGTATTGTTCGAGGTGGGCGGAAGCTGCTGGCTTGCCGTCACCACCGGTCCGGGAGTGCAAACGGTGTATCCACCCTGGCATTGCCTCGCGTGCCGTGTCATATCCTTATATCGAGCCCACTACGATTTTGGTTTTAAAGATACGACCGCGTTAAGGTTCACCATCCCCTTAACGCTATTTTCTATATGATTATACTTTACTGATTAGACACTACCATATATAGCGTATATTACTACATAGTAAATAGTTTAACGGATCCTTAGAGGATGGGCGGTCCCAAGCATCCTTTAAGTTACTGATGCATTTTGTTACTGTTCACTTGAGTTGATTTACAGTTTATAAGTATTTATGTCCTGACTCGAGGGTTTTGTGTTTTTCTTTACGCTCGGGTCAGATTGAGTGAGTTAGCGTTCCAGATTCACCTTCGGCGTTGGAGCTTTCCTTGAAGATCCAGCCATCTATTTTGTTTCAGTATCCAGTGGTTCAGTGATTATCTGATTTGTAGCTGATGTATCCTGTTACTCTTCTGTTGTATCTTATTTAACTCTGATGTATCTCATATTTATATAGTAGCTTCATGAACTACTATCTCTTTTTCTTCCGCTGCATTTTTATATACTCTGTGTCTATGATCTGTGATTTTATTTACTATATATTCTGAGATTTGTCAGATTTTTTATTTACAACGCGGTATTTTGAGCTATCCAATTCCGGCATGAGTGTCTACCTATACACTTATAATGGATGCGAATGGTTGAAAATACCGGGTCGTTACATTTGGTATCAGAGCTTTGGTAGCTCTAGGCAAAGCTCAGCATATGGAGTGAATGTATTTACAGAATCACTTTCATTCGAGTTTGAATCTCTTCCCTTTTGACTCGATTCCTTTGAATTTTGGAATGTTCCCTACGGTTCCAAAATCCATTCGTATCCCTCACTATTCATCTTCTTTTGACTCTGGAGCATTCCATAACTCCGCTTCGAATGATCTTTTTGGTGAGTCGGTGATCACGCCAATTTAAAATTGAATTGAGAAAAAAGGGAAACTCCCCTAAAATTAGCATCGATTCACCAGAGATTTATATCTATCCTTGGTTTAGATGCTAATATCTTTTGTTATTCCAAACTCTAACTCTTAAGATCGAAATGTAGATTTACCCTAGAAAAATCCACATTGATCTTATTCTTTAAGTCACGGTTGACCCGGTAAATGTTGCCCGTGATTTATTTAAGCTTATCCACCTCCCTATTTTGTTATTTAATCATCTTGTCTTTTGTTTCCAACCTATTTTCAAACATTTTGAATTGTACTTGTAAATATATGTTTTGTTTATATATTGTGTTGTTTGAGTTGTTGATGTTGAGTTGGGTTTCCGATCGATTCGTCTGATCAACGCTATCGATAGGATTTCTAAAGCACTTTGACAGAACAAACTGACACGATATTATTTTAAATTTTGTTTTGGTTAATGAAATAAAATTTTGATATATATATTTATGGAACTTAATAAAATGATTCAAATTGATAATTTGAAATGATAATACTTGATTTATCATTTATTGTTCTATAAATGAATTTATAAATAATTGTTTATAAATTTATATGGGAACTTAAATGAATTTAGAAAAAGAAATTTGAGAATTTAACTTCCGATGGTTCCAAACCTTTTGTTTAAAAGTTTAAAGGGATATAATATTTAAAATATTTTCAAATAGAAATTTGTTTCCAAAGAATTTTAAGTTTAAAATTAGTACTCTTCTCTTTGTCGCTGGAAAATAACTTCGGTGATGACTGCAGCATCATCGACGTCCATTTTCGAGTTTCGAAGTGAAGAGACTGTTCTGTAGTCTTGCTACAGCTTTGTTTTGGGAATTAAATTGATTTGAAATTCTAAAATATGACTCGATTTATAATAAATATAGACATATGGCTTAAATTTTATTTGATAAACTATGTACATACATTTATTTATCTCTAAATGGTTTGAATGGAATCGGAAATTTAATTCTTAAATTCTATTTTTAAAGAATAATTTCAATTATAAAAAGAAAAGGAAAATTTGATTTAAGCTTGAAATGATTGAATTGGAAATTTTATTTGTATAATACAATTGCATTCAAATATAACTTACCAAAATTTTAGAAGTTAACAATGTAATTGAATAATATACAATATAAAATTTGAGTGGTTATAATAAATGTTATACACTTAAATTTTAAGTTATAAAACGATTAACAGAGTTGAAGAATAATAAAGGGTAATTGAATAACTTACAATAAAACAATGTTAGAAGAACTAAGAATAAAATAAAGCAGTTATAATAAGTGTAAGTATATTTAACATCAGTGATGAATATATTGAGAGGAATAAATTTAAGTTTAATTAGGAATAAAGAAGAATTAAATTTATTAAGTACAATATGAGTGTAATAAATGATTATTTTTCAAACCCCTGGTTTTAAAAATTGTTAATTTAAGATGATTGGATAATAAGATAATGAAATTTGGGGTAGTTAAGATTTACTTAACTTGTGTAAAGATTTATTCTCTATTTAAGTTGAAATTTCCATGCTTTCAAATTTATTTCCTTATTTTATTTTTCAAACTATCTTTTGGTTGTCCTTATTCTCCTTATCTTGCTATAGACCGGTATAGGCATCTTTCTACAATCTTTCTGTTTAGAAGTCTTTCTATAATCTTGATAGACCTTTGGTAATCATTTTGAATCCATCTTTTTCATGCTTGTGTTCTTGATTCTGGAGGATCTTGGAAAGATCACCTCCACCTTGTTAAACTTACCTATAACAATAGTTATCAGGTATAACTTCAATCTTCTTGTCATCTTATCTTAATCCTATTTCACTCTATCTTTTTTGTGCCCTTCCATACCTCATTCCTTTTCGGGGACGAAAAGTTTTGAGTGGGGGAGAGTGTAACAACCCTGTATTTTGTAATTATTTTATTGTATATTTTAATTTTTTTATGTAAGATTTTGATTGAAAAACTTATTTTACTTATTTGAAATGATTAAATTTATTATTTAAATATAATCTTGATTTTTATGAATTATAATTCCAAACTTGTGTAAGTTGAATATTTGCCTGAAATGCTGATTTTGGTCAAAATAGTCAAACTGTGACTTTCAACTTAAAATTTTAAAAGTTTAAAATTTTAATTTTTTTCCATTTATTTAAAGACTTTGGCTTTTGTTTTCTTAAAAATCTAATTTTGGAAATTTTCTTGAAATGATTTCTGATCATTTGTCCAAATAAAAATAAACAATGTCTGAAAATTTGATTTGGATAAAAATTGTAAGTTTAATAGAAATTCTAAATTTTATAATTCTAAAGGCAAAATTTTCATCTTGAACTGTATACAATTGTGTAACATTTGTTTCACTTTTGTTTTGGTCAGATTTGTTGTATACTTTTAAAAAAAAGTTAGTAATAATTAGTGTGAAACGGGAAATAAACTTTACATTTCTTTTACATATGTTTACATCTGTTTCTTAACTTTATATTTAACAATCAATTGGATAAAGCTAAATCAAATGTTATTAATTATGGTATAATAGCTATTAAATTTTGGTTTAAAGTGATGGTTTATTTTCCTAATAGAAACGCTAGTATTTTAAATTCATTTAATAAGAGAAACAAAATAATTTGTACGTTATTTAGTAAGAGAAACAAAATAATTTGTACGTTACTTTAGGCATATATTTAATTGTTGCTCTTGCCTTTTCGTTATCTATTTGATTTTTTCTTACGTTAACAATGCAAAGTTTTCAGCCGTATATTCTCTTTTGAGAATCCAAAATCTTGCTCAAATCTTGCCTTAAATCATTTCCGTGTGTGAATTATTTCTTTCCCTCTTGCCTCCCATACGTTTCCACCTATTGGATAGAATTAAATTGCCTCTACCGTTCAAGCATTTTACTCTTGCCTGCCCTCTACATAAATTAGTGAGAAAATGTTAATATATATTTCACGTTCAAAAGTTCCATACCACAAATTATTCATTTTGCTTCCATCAAAATTTGCGTGAGCATCTCCTGAAGGTATGAACCGGCGTATGCTTTTCCTTTCATTTTTTTTTCTCTTTTTTCTTTCTTTCTTCTTTTCACTCTTGTTTTATTTCATTTGTTCTCCTTTCATTGTTTTGTTTTATCCTATTGCCTGCCACCGTGCTTGGCCATTCACCATATTTTTCCGACCCTACCCATGCCAGACCACCGAGCCTTGTTTGAGAAAAAAAAAGGAATGAAAAAAATTCCATTTTTGTCACCTTTGTATTTTGTTTTTGAAGTAATATTGCCACCGAGCCTTGTTTTGAAAAAAAAAGGGAAATGAAAAAAAAAAGTTGCTTTTGTCACTTTGTATTTTTGAAGTTATAATCTATTTTTCCACTGGCCCTTATTCTGGAAAAAAGAAATGAGCAAAAAAAAAAATTTGTTTTGTCACCTCTGTAATTTGGCATTCTAGTCTATATTCCCTCTGCCCTTTTGTTTGAAAAAAAAAAGAAATGAACAAAATTTGTTTTGTCACCTTTGTTTTGAAGTTATAGTCTATTTTAAAAGTGGTCTTGTATTTTTGAAGTCATAGTTTATTTTGTTTTTATAAAATTAAATAGAAAAGGAAATTTGAAATGCCTTAAACTTTCTATCTTTCTATGGGCCTTTATAGTCCACCCTTTTACTTTTAACCTAACCTTTCACCAATTAACCCTAACACCTCCTCATATCATCTCCTACCACTTCACATTTTTGTGCTTGCCATGTCTTTGTGATGCCAAACCAGATCCTTTTCCACCTGAAAACATGTGTGGCCTAGCCCTAAGCATGTATGGCCGAGCATACATGGAGTTGTGGTCAAGCAAAAGTGGTTGAAAAGCTTGGTAATGTCATTTGTTGCTTCTACTTTTCTATTGTTCAACAAATCTTTATATTGTATGCATATGTTTATATGGTCTTGTTTATTTGTTGTATACAAGATCATTATCAAGGCTTTCCATTCATTCAATTCAAATCGTGTTTGTCGTGCTTTTGGAATCGCTCTTGTGTTTGTTGTTTTGGTCTCTAGCTTTGAAAAAGGTGAGTCTTTCTTACTCTGACATATATACTTATGAAAAGTGGATTGATGACAAGTGTTTAGTAATGTAAAATGTTTATGCAAGTTAATGATGATCATATGTATGCTATGCCTTGTTATTACCATGTTATTACCATGTTAAAACTGTAAATTTTCACCTGACATCTGATACATGACTGTATATTGTGATATTGACATTGTTTATATTATTTCTGTATATGATCACACTGCAAGTTCCCTGTTAGGATAAAAATCATTATGGGCTGAAATGATAGGCCTGAGTTATTTTATTTATTTATTTAAACTTGGGATTGCGGGTTTGAAATGATAGAACTCGGATTTTTACCTTTTAAACTGCGGATTGAAATGATACATATCCGTATCACTTGACCTAGGTTAGAAAACTATATACAGACCCGTGGTTATTCTATAAAGTGCTTTGAATATTTTAAGTATTTTAAAAATATAAAATTATGAAATTTGATTTAATTATATTTTGAAAGGTTTTAAAATAAATGAATTATGATTTTTCTATGTGTTAAAAATGTAATTTATGAATGGATTAACTGGATTTTTGAAATATAACTTATGTTTGAAATTTGGAATTTTGACTAAAAATGATATTTAAGTTACATGAATAAAATGGACTTTAATTTTATTTGGAAAATGGTAGATATGATAAATTGATTTATATTTGAATTTAAGTGATTTATTAAAGAATTATTGATTTTCTATAAATTTAAGTGGTTGAATAAATGACTGTTGAAAATGAAATTTTAAAATATAACTTGACTTGAAAATGTGAAATTTGAGTTTTAACTAAAGATGTTAAATTAATTAAATGAACTGGAAGTTTAGTTAAATTTGTGAAATGGTAATATAAATCTGAAATGTTAGGTTTTAATTTATGAAAGGAACGTACAGGTTTTAATTTATGAAAGGAACGTACAGGTTTTAATTTATGAAAGAAACGTATAGGTTTTAATTTATGAAAGAAACGTATAGGTTTTAATTTATGAAAGAAACGTATAGGTTTTAATTAATGAAAGAACGTATGGTGTTCTAATTAATGATAGGAACACGTAAATTCCTAATTAATGAAAGAAAGGTATAAGTTTTAATTAATGAAAGAAACGTATAAGTTTTTAATTAATGAAAGAAACGTATAAAGTCCTAATTAATGAGAGAACATGAAAGTATTAATTAATGCAAGAACATGTAAAGTTTTAATTAAGAAAGAAACATGTAAAGTTTTAAGTAGTGTGGTATTGATTTAATTAATAAATGTTCATTGTTGTAATAGGAATATAAAATTTAAAACGTACATTTGACACATAGATTTTAATCAATGTAATGGTGTATTTTAAATTGATTAAAATGATAAATGTTACTTACTGTAATAATAAAATGTAAGTTGATAACGTACATTTGATAAGCAAGTTTTAATTTATGTGAATGGCGTACTTTAAATGATTAAAATAATAAAGTTTCTTTATTGTAATAATAATGTAAGTTAATAAGGTGCTTTTAACTTAACATAAGAATTTCGGTTTAAATTGTATATTACAGTAAGAAAGTTTATTTAACTATAAGGCTATGATAAATTGACATGTTATAATTTTAAGCTTATCAATACTTTGATTATATACAATGTAAAGTGGAAAGTAGTACATTCCAAAAATGCTATGATTCCTTAAGGTAACATTTCCAAAATGCTATGATAATTTAAAGGAATATTTCAAGTTTAATAAATTTAAAGAAATATTCAATGATTTGAAAATTTGGGTTTTATTTGAATGATATAATATTGAATTATTTTTGAAATGGAAATGATACAATTGTGATATTGTTTTGAAATGAGTATGATATTTTGGTCTTGAAAGTGTAAATTATTTGAAATAAATATCCATGGGTTATAATAACGATTGGTTGTTAAAGAGACCGGGATCGGATATTGTCTTATAGCCGGACAATACCGAAAACCACTTTAACAACTGTGTACGCGGTGGAGATTCCAGAATGAAGTAGGATGGTGGCGACGTTCTCGAGGTATGTTACGTGGACCCAACTCCCGTGAGTTGGCATATATGACTAAAACAGGAGCTATACCGGGCTACACAAAGGGTCGCACCCTTTCATCGAGCATGCTCCATCGAAAACTATTCTATTACTGTTGTGATTCGATTCGGCGGCGCTACTTTGATTCGGGGTATTGTTCGAGGTGGGCGGAAGCTGCTGGCTTGCCGTCACCACCGGTCCGGGAGTGCAAACGGTGTATCCACCCTGGCATTGCCTCGCGTGCCGTGTCATATCCTTATATCGAGCCCACTACGATTTTGGTTTTAAAGATACGACCGCGTTAAGGTTCACCATCCCCTTAACGCTATTTTCTATATGATTATACTTTACTGATTAGACACTACCATATATAGCGTATATTACTACATAGTAAATAGTTTAACGGATCCTTAGAGGATGGGCGGTCCCAAGCATCCTTTAAGTTACTGATGCATTTTGTTACTGTTCACTTGAGTTGATTTACAGTTTATAAGTATTTATGTCCTGACTCGAGGGTTTTGTGTTTTTCTTTACGCTCGGGTCAGATTGAGTGAGTTAGCGTTCCAGATTCACCTTCGGCGTTGGAGCTTTCCTTGAAGATCCAGCCATCTATTTTGTTTCAGTATCCAGTGGTTCAGTGATTATCTGATTTGTAGCTGATGTATCCTGTTACTCTTCTGTTGTATCTTATTTAACTCTGATGTATCTCATATTTATATAGTAGCTTCATGAACTACTATCTCTTTTTCTTCCGCTGCATTTTTATATACTCTGTGTCTATGATCTGTGATTTTATTTACTATATATTCTGAGATTTGTCAAATTTTTTATTTACAACGCGGTATTTTGAGCTATCCAATTCCGGCATGAGTGTCTACCTATACACTTATAATGGATGCGAATGGTTGAAAATACCGGGTCGTTACATTTGGTATCAGAGCTTTGGTAGCTCTAGGCAAAGCTCAGCATATGGAGTGAATGTATTTACAGAATCACTTTCATTCGAGTTTGAATCTCTTCCCTTTTGACTCGATTCCTTCGAATTTTGGAATGTTCCCTACGGTTCCAAAATCCATTCGTATCCCTCACTATTCATCTTCTTTTGACTCTGGAGCATTCCATAACTCCGCTTCGAATGATCTTTTTGGTGAGTCGGTGATCACGCCAATTTAAAATTGAATTGAGAAAAAAGGGAAACTCCCCTAAAATTAGCATCGATTCACCAGAGATTTATATCTATCCTTGGTTTAGATGCTAATATCTTTTGTTATTCCAAACTCTAACTCTTAAGATCGAAATGTAGATTTACCCTAGAAAAATCCACATCGATCTTATTCTTTAAGTCACGGTTGACCCGGTAAATGTTGCCCGTGATTTATTTAAGCTTATCCACCTCCCTATTTTGTTATTTAATCATCTTGTCTTTTGTTTCCAACCTATTTTCAAACATTTTGAATTGTACTTGTAAATATATGTTTTGTTTATATATTGTGTTGTTTGAGTTATTGATGTTGAGTTGGGTTTCCGATCGATTCGTCTGATCAACGCTATCGATAGGATTTCTAAAACACTTTGACAGAACAAACTGACACGATATTATTTTAAATTTTGTTTTGGTTAATGAAATAAAATTTTGATATATATATTTATGGAACTTAATAAAATGATTCAAATTGATAATTTGAAATGATAATACTTGATTTATCATTTATTGTTCTATAAATGAATTTATAAATAATTGTTTATAAATTTATATGGGAACTTAAATGAATTTAGAAAAAGAAATTTGAGAATTTAACTTCCGATGGTTCCAAACCTTTTGTTTAAAAGTTTAAAGGGATATAATATTTAAAATATTTTCAAATAGAAATTTGTTTCCAAAGAATTTTAAGTTTAAAATTAGTACTCTTCTCTTTGTCGCTGGAAAATAACTTCGGTGATGACTGCAGCATCATCGACGTCCATTTTCGAGTTTCGAAGTGAAGAGACTGTTCTGTAGTCTTGCTACAGCTTTGTTTTGGGAATTAAATTGATTTGAAATTCTAAAATATGACTCGATTTATAATAAATATAGACATATGGCTTAAATTTTATTTGATAAACTATGTACATACATTTATTTAATTGTAACAAGCCTGTATTTTGTAATTATTTTATTGTATATTTTAATTTTTTTTATGTAAGATTTTGATTGAAAAACTTATTTTACTTATTTGAAATGATTAAATTTATTATTTAAATATAATCTTGATTTTTATGAGTTATAATTCCAAACTTGTGTAAGTTGAATATTTGCCTGAAATGCTAATTTTGGTCAAAATAGTCAAATTGTGACTTTCAACTTAAAATTTTAAAAGTTTAAAAATTTAATTTTTTTTCATTTATTTAAAGACTTTGGCTTTTGTTTTCTTAAAAATCTAATTTTGGAAATTTTCTTGAAATGATTTCTGATCATTTGTCCAAATAAAAATAAACAATGTCTGAAAATTTGATTTGGATAAAAAGTGTAAGTTTAATAGAAATTCTAAATTTTATAATTCTAAAGGCAAAATTTTCATGTTGAACTGTATGCAATTGTGTAACATTTGTTTCACTTTTGTTTTGGTCAGATTTGTTGTATACTTTTTATAAAAAAAAAGTTAGTAATAATTAGTGTGAAACGGGAAATAAACTTTACATTTCTTTTACATATGTTTACATCTGTTTCTTAACTTTATATTTAACAATCAATTGGATGAAGCTAAATCAAATGTTATTAATTATGGTATAATAGCTATTAAATTTTGGTTTAAAGTGATGGTTTATTTTCCTAATAGAAACGTTAGTATTTTAAATTTATTTAATAAGAGAAACAAAATAATTTGTACGTTATTTAATAAGGGAAACAAAATAATTTGTACGTTACTTTGGGAATATATTTAATTGTTGCTCTTGCCTTTTCGTTATCTATTTGATTTTTTCTTACGTTATAACAATGCAAAGTTTTCAGCCGTATATTCTCTTTTGAGAATCCAAAATCTTGCTCAAATCTTGGCTTAAATCATTTCCGTGTGTGAATTATTTCTTTCCCTCTTGCCTCCCATACGTTTCCACCTATTGGATAGAATTAAATTGCCTCTACCGTTCAAGCATTTTACTCTTACCTGCCCTCTACATAAATTAGTGAGCAAATGTTAATATATATTTCACGTTCAAAAGTTCCATACCACAAATTATTCATTTTGCTTCCATCAAAATTTGCGTGAGCATCTCCTGAAGGTATGAACCGACGCATGCTTTTCCTTTCATTTTTTTTCTCTTTTTTCTTTCTTTCTTCTTTTCACTCTTGTTTTATTTCATTTGTTCTCCTTTCATTGTTTTGCTTTATCCTATTGCCTGCCACCATGCTTGGCCATTCACCATATTTTTCCGACCCTACCCATGCCAGACCACCGAGCCTTGTTTGAGAAAAAAAAGGAATGAAAAAAATTCCATTTTTGTCACCTTTGTATTTTGTTTTTGAAGTAATATTGCCACCGAGCCTTGTTTTGAAGAAAAAAGGGGAAATGAAAAAAAAAAGTTGCTTTTGTCCCTTTGTATTTTTGAAGTTATAATCCATTTTTCCACTGGCCCTTGTTCTGGAAAAAAGAAATGAGCAAAAAAAAAATGTTTTGTCACCTCTGTAATTTGGCATTCTAGTCTATATTCCCTCTGCCCTTTTGTTTGGAAAAAAAAAAGAAATGAACAAAATTTGTTTTGTCACCTTTGTTTTGAAGTTATAGTCTATTTTAAAAGTGGTTTTGTATTTTTGAAGTCATGGTTTATTTTGTTTTTATAAAATTAAATAGAAAAGGAAATTTGAAACGCCTTAAACTTTCTATCTTTCTATGGGCCTTTATAGTCCACCCTTTTACTTTTAACCTAACCTTTCACCAATTAACCCTAACACCTCCTCATATCATCTCCTACCACTTCACATTTTTGTGCTTGCCATGCCTTTGTGATGCCAAACCAGATCCTTTTCCACCTGAAAACATGTGTGGCCTAGCCCTAAGCATGTATGGCCGAGCATACATGGAGTTGTGGTCAAGCAAAAGTGGTTGAAAAGCTTGGTAATGTCATTTGTTGCTTCTACTTTTCTATTGTTCAACAAATCTTTATATTGTATGCATATGTTTATATGGTCTTGTTTATTTGTTGTATACAAGATCATTATCAAGGCTTTCCATTCATTCAATTCAAATCGTGTTTGTCGTGCTTTTGGAATCGCTCTTGTGTTTGTTGTTTTGGTCTCTAGCTTTGAAAAAGGTGAGTCTTTCTTACTCTGACATATATACTTATGAAAAGTGGATTGATGACAAGTGTTTAGTAATGTAAAATGTTTATGCAAGTTAATGATGATCATATGTATGCTATGCCTTGTTATTACCATGTTATTACCATGTTAAAACTGTAAATTTTCACCTGACATCTGATACATGACTGTATATTGTGATATTGACATTGTTTATATTATTTCTGTATATGATCACACTGCAAGTTCCCTGTTAGGATAAAAATCATTATGGGCTGAAATGATAGGCCTGAGTTATTTTATTTATTTATTTAAACTTGGGATTGCGGGTTTGAAATGATAGAACTCGGATTTTTACCTTTTAAACTGCGGATTGAAATGATACATATCCGTATCACTTGACCTAGGTTAGAAAACTATATACAGACCCATGGTTATTCTATAAAGTGCTTTGAATATTTTAAGTATTTTAAAAATATAAAATTATGAAATTTTATTTAATGAAAGGTTTTAAAATAAATAAATTATGATTTTTCTATGTGTTAAAAATGTAATTTATGAATGGATTAACTGGATTTTTGAAATATAACTTATGTTTGAAATTTGGAATTTTGACTAAAAATGATATTTAAGTTACATGAATAAAATGGACTTTAATTTTATTTGGAAAATGGTAAATATGATAAATTGATTTATATTTGAATTTAAGTGATTTATTAAAGAATTATTGATTTTCTATAAATTTAAGTGGTTGAATATATGACTGTTGAAAATGAAATTTTAAAATATAACTTGACTTGAAAATGTGAAATTTGAGTTTTAACTAAAGATGTTAAATTAATTAAATAAACTGGAAGTTTAGTTAAATTTGTGAAATGGTAATATAAATCTGAAATGTTAGGTTTTAATTTATGAAAGAAACGTATAGGTTTTAATTCATGAAAGGAACGTATAGGTTTTAATTTATGAAAGAAACGTATAGGTTTTAATTTATGAAAGAAACGTATATGTTTTAATTTATGAAAGAAACGTATAGGTTTTAATTAATGAAAGAACGTATGGTGTTCTAATTAATGATAGGAACACGTAAATTCCTAATTAATGAAAGAAAGGTATAAGTTTTAATTAATGAAAGAAACGTATAAGTTTTTAATTAATGAAAGAAACGTGTAAAGTCCTAATTAATGAGAGAACATGAAAGTATTAATTAATGCAAGAACATGTAAAGTTTTAATTAAAAAAGAAACATGTAAAGTTTTAAGTAGTGTGGTATTGATTTAATTAATAAATGTTCATTATTGTAATAGGAATATAAAATTTAAACCGTACATTTGACATGTAGATTTTAATCAATGTAATGGTGTATTTTAAATTGATTAAAATGATAAATGTTACTTACTGTAATAATAAAATGTAAGTTGATAACGTGCATTTGATAAGCAAGTTTTAATTTATGTGAATGGCGTACTTTAAATGATTAAAATAATAAAGTTTCTTTATTGTAATAATAATGTAAGTTAATAAGGTGCTTTTAACTTAACATAAGAATTTCGGTTTAAATTGTATATTACAGTAAGAAAGTTTATTTAACTATAAGGCTATGATAAATTGACATGTTATAATTTTAAGCTTATCAATACTTTGATTATATACAATGTAAAGTGGAAAGTAGTACATTCCAAAAATGCTATGATTCCTTAAGGTAACATTTCCAAAATGCTATGATAATTTAAAGGAATATTTCAAGTTTAATAAATTTAAAGAAATATTCAATGATTTGAAAATTTGGGTTTTATTTGAATGATATAATATTGAATTATTTTTGAAATGGAAATGATACAATTGTGATATTGTTTTGAAATGAGTATGATATTTTGGTCTTGAAAGTATAAATTATTTGAAATAAATATCCATGGGTTATAATAACGATTGGTTGTTAAAGAGACCGGGATCGGATATTGTCTTATAGCCGGACAATACCGAAAACCACTTTAACAACTGTGTACGCGGTGGAGATTCCAGAATGAAGTAGGATGGTGGCGACGTTCTCGAGGTATGTTACGTGGACCCAACTCCCGTGAGTTGGCATATATGACTAAAACAGGAGCTATACCGGGCTACACAAAGGGTCGCACCCTTTCATCGAGCATGCTCCATCGAAAACTATTCTATTACTGTTGTGATTCGATTCGGCGGCGCTACTTTGATTCGGGGTATTGTTCGAGGTGGGCGAAAGCTGCTGGCTTGCCGTCACCACCGGTCCGGGAGTGCAAACGGTGTATCCACGCTGGCATTGCCTCGCGTGCCGTGTCATATCCTTGTATCGAGCCCACTACGATTTTGGTTTTAAAGATCCGATCGCGTTAAGGTTCACCATCCCCTTAACGCTATTTTCTATATGATTATACTTTACTGATTAGACACTACCGTATATAGCGTATATTACTACATAGTAAATGGTTTAACGGATCCTTAGAGGATGGGCGGTCCCAAGCATCCTTTAAGTTACTGATGCATTTTGTTACTGTTCACTTGAGTTGATTTACAGTTTATAAGTATTTATGTCCTGACTCGAGGGTTTTGTGTTTTTCTTTACGCTCGGGTCAGATTGAGTGAGTTAGCTTTCCAGATTCACCTTCGGCGTTGGAGCTTTCCTTGAAGATCCAGCCATCTATTTTGTTTCAGTATCCAGTGGTTCAGTGATTATCTGATTTGTACCTGATGTATCCTGTTACTCTTCTGTTGTATCTTATTTAACTCTGATGTATCTCATATTTATATAGTAGCTTCATGAACTACTATCTCTTTTTCTTCCGCTGCATTTTTATATACTCTGTGTCTGTGATCTGTGATTTTATTTACTGTATATTCTAAGATTTGTCAAAATTTTTATTTACAACGCGGTATTTTGAGCTATCCAATTATGGCATGAGTGTCTACCTATACACTTATAATGGTTGCGAATGGTTGAAAATACCGGGTCGTTACATTTGGTATCAGAGCTTTGGTAGCTCTAGGCAAAGCTCAGCATATGGAGTGAATGTATTTACAGAATCACTTTCATTTGAGTTTGAATCTCTTCCCTTTTGACTCGATTCCTTTGAATTTTGGAACATTCCCTACGGTTCCAAAATCCATTCGTATCCCTCACTATTCATCTTCTTTTGACTTTGGAGCATTCCATAACTCCGCTTCGAATGATCTTTTTGGTGAGTCGGTGATCACGCCAATTTAAAATTGAATTGAGAAAAAAGGGAAACTCCCCTAAAATTAGCATCGATTCACCAGAGATTTATATCTATCCTTGGTTTAGATGCTAATATCTTTTGTTATTCCAAACTCTAACTCTTAAGATCGAAATGTAGATTTACGCTAGAAAAATCCACATTGATCTTATTCTTTAAGTCACGGTTGACCCGGTAAATGTTGCCCGTGATTTATTTAAGCTTATCCACCTCCCTGTTTTGTTATTTAATCATCTTGTCTTTTGTTTCCAACCTATTTTCAAACATTTTGAATTGTACTTGTAAATATATGTTTTGTTTATATATTGTGTTGTTTGAGTTGTTGATGTTGAGTTGGGTTTTCGATCGATTCGTCTGATCAACACTATCGATAGGATTTCTAAAACACTTTGATAGAACAAACTGACACGATATTATTTTAAATTTTGTTTTGGTTAATGAAATAAAATTTTGATATATATATTTATGGAACTTAATAAAATGATTCAAATTGATAATTTGAAATGATAATACTTGATTTATCATTTATTGTTCTATAAATGAATTTATAAATAATTGTTTATAAATTTATATGGGAACTTAAATGAATTTAGAAAAAGAAATTTGAGAATTTAACTTCCGATGGTTCCAAACCTTTTGTTTAAAAGTTTAAAGGGATATAATATTTAAAATATTTTCAAATAGAAATTTGTTTCCAAAGAATTTTAAGTTTAAAATTAGTACTCTTCTCTTTGTCGCTGGAAAATAACTTCGGTGATGACTGCAGCATCATCGACGTTCATTTTCGAGTTTCGAAGTGAAGAGACTGTTCTGTAGTCTTGCTACAGCTGTGTTTTGGGAATTAAATTGATTTGAAATTCTAAAATATGACTCGATTTATAATAAATATAGACATATGACTTAAATTTTATTTGATAAACTATGTACATACATTTATTTATCTCTAAATGGTTTGAATGGAATCGGAAATTTAATTCTTAAATTCTATTTTTAAAGAATAATTTCAATTATAAAAAGAAAAAGAAAAATTTGATTTAAGCTTGAAATGATTGAATTGGACATTTTATTTGTATAACACAATTGCATTCAAATATAACTTACCAAAATTTTAGAAGTTAACAATGTAATTGAATAATATACAATATAAAAAGATTTTTTTTATAAAATTTGAGTGGTTATAATAAATGTTATACACTTAAATTTTAAGTTATAAAACGATTAACAGAGTTAAAGAATAATAAAGGGTAATTGAATAACTTACAATAAAACAATGTTAGAAGAACTAAGAATAAAATAAAGCAGTTATAATAAGTGTAAGTATATTTAACATCAGTGATGAATATATTGAGAGGAATAAATTTAAGTTTAATTAGGAATAAAGAAGAACTAAATTTATTAAGTACAATGTGAGTGTAATAAATGATTATTTTTCAAACCCCTGGTTTTAAAAATTGTTAATTTAAGATGATTGGATAATAAGATAATGAAATTTGGGGTAGTTAAGATTTATTTAACTTGTGTAAAGATTTATTCTCTATTTAAGTTGAAATTTCCATGCTTTCAAATTTATTTCCTTATTTTGTTTTTCAAACTATCTTTTGGTTGTCCTTATTCTCCTTATCTTGCTATAGACCGGTATAGGCATCTTTCTACAATCTTTCTGTTTAGAAGTCTTTCTATAATCTTGATAGACCTTTGGTAATCATTTTGAATCCACCTTTTTCGTGCTTGTGTTCTTGATTCTGGAGGATCTTGGAAAGATCACCTCCACCTTGTTAAACTTACCTATAACAACAGTTATCAGGTATAACTTCAATCTTCTTGTCATCTTATCTTAATCCTATTTCACTCTATCTTTTTTGTGCCCTTCCATACCTCATTCCTTTTCGGGGACGAAAAGTTTTGAGTGGGGGAGAGTGTAACAACCCTGTATTCTGTAATTATTTTATTGTATATTTTAATTTTTTTTATGTAAGATTTTGATTGAAAAACTTATTTTACTTATTTTAAATGATTAAATTTATTATTTAAATATAATCTTGATTTTTATGAGTTATAATTCCAAACTTGTGTAAGTTGAATATTTGCCTGAAATGCTGATTTTGGTCAAAATTGTCAAACTGTGACTTTCAACTTAAAATTTTAAAAGTTCGAAATTTTAATTTTTTTCATTTATTTAAAGACTTTGGCTTTTGTTTTCTTAAAAATCTAATTTTGGAAATTTTCTTGAAATGATTTCTGATCATTTGTCCAAATAAAAATAAACAATGTCTGAAAATTTGATTTGGATAAAAAGTGTAAGTTTAATAGAAATTCTAAATTTTATAATTCTAAAGGCAAAATTTTCATCTTCATTTGTATACAATTGTGTAACATTTGTTTCACTTTTGTTTTGGTCAGATTTGTTGTATACTTTTTTTTTAAAAAAAAAGTTAGTAATAATTAGTGTGAAACGGGAAATAAACTTTACATTTCTTTTACATATGTTTACATCTGTTTCTTAACTTTATATTTAACAATCAATTGGATGAAACTAAATCAAATGTTATTAATTATGGTATAATAACTATTAAATTTTGGTTTAAAGTGATGGTTTATTTTCCTAATAGAAACGTTAGTATTTTAAATTTATTTAATAAGAGAAACAAAATAATTTGTACGTTATTTAATAAGGGAAACAAAATAATTTGTACGTTACTTTGGGCATATATTTAATTGTTGCTCTTGCCTTTTCGTTATCTATTTTATTTTTTCTTACGTTATAACAATGCAAAGTTTTCAGCCGTATATTCTCTTTTGAGAATCCAAAATCTTGCTCAAATCTTGCCTTAAATCATTTCCGTGTGTGAATTATTTCTTTCCCTCTTGCCTCCCATACGTTTCCACCTATTGGATAGAATTAAATTGCCTCTACCGTTCAAGCATTTTACTCTTGCCTGCCCTCTACATAAATTAGTGAGCAAATGTTAATATATATTTCACGTTCAAAAGTTCCATACCACAAATTATTCATTTTGCTTCCATCAAAATTTGCGTGAGCATTTCCTGAAGGTATGAACCGGCGCATGCTTTTCCTTTCATTTTTTTTCTTTCTTTCTTCTTTTCACTCTTGTTTTATTTCATTTGTTCTCCTTTCATTGTTTTGCTTTATCCTATTGCCTGCCACCGTGCTTGGCCATTCACCATATTTTTCCGACCCTACCCATGCCAGACCACCGAGCCTTGTTTGAGAAAAACAAAGGAATGAAAAAAATTCCATTTTTGTCAACTTTGTATTTTGTTTTTGAAGTAATATTGCCACCGAGCCTTGTTTTGAAAAAAAAGGGGAAATGAAAAAAAAAAGTTGCTTTTGTCACTTTGTATTTTTGAAGTTATAATCTATTTTTCCACTGGCCCTTGTTCTGGAAAAAAGAAATGAGCAAAAAAAAAAAATTTGTTTTGTCACCTCTGTAATTTGGCATTCTAGTCTATATTCCCTCTGCCCTTTTGTTTGAAATAAAAAAGAAATGAACAAAATTTGTTTTGTCACCTTTGTTTTGAAGTTAAAGTCTATTTTAAAAGTGGTCTTGTATTTTTGAAGTCATAGTTTATTTTGTTTTTATAAAATTAAATAGAAAAGGAAATTTGAAACGCCTTAAACTTTCTATCTTTCTATGGGCCTTTATAGTCCACCCTTTTACTTTTAACCTAACCTTTCACCAATTAACCCTAACACCTCCTCATATCATCTCCTACCACTTCACATTTTTGTGCTTGCCATGCCTTTGTAATGCCAAACCAGATCCTTTTCCACCTGAAAACATGTGTGGCCTAGCCCTAAGCATGTATGGCCGAGCATACATGGAGTTGTGGTCAAGCAAAAGTGGTTGAAAAGCTTGGTAATGTCATTTGTTGCTTCTACTTTTCTATTTTTCAACAAATCTTTATATTGTATGCATATGTTTATATGGTCTTGTTTATTTGTTGTATACAAGATCATTATCAAGGCTTTCCATTCATTCAATTCAAATCGTGTTTGTCGTGCTTTTGGAATCGCTCTTGTGTTTGTTGTTTTGGTCTCTAGCTTTGAAAAAGGTGAGTCTTTCTTACTCTGACATATATACTTATGAAAAGTGGATTGATGATAAGTGTTTAGTAATGTAAAATGTTTATGCAAGTTAATGATGATCATATGATATGCTATGCCTTGTTATTACCATGTTAAAACTGTAAATTTTCACCTGACATCTGATACATGACTGTATATTGTGATATTGACATTGTTTATATTATTTCTGTATATGATCACACTGCAAGTTCCCTGTTAGGATAAAAATCATTATGGGCTGAAATGATAGGCCTGAGTTATTTTATTTATTTATTTAAACTTGGGATTGCGGGTTTGAAATGATAGAACTCGGATTTTTACCTTTTAAACTGCGGATTGAAATGATACATATCCGTATCACTTGACCTAGGTTAGAAAACTATATACACACCCCTGGTTATTCTATAAAGTGCTTTGAATATTTTAAGTATTTTAAAAATATAAAATTATGAAATTTGATTTAAATAGATTTTGAAAGGTTTTAAAATAAATAAATTATGATTTTTCTATGTGTTAAAAATGTAATTTATGAATGGATTAACTGGATTTTTGAAATATAACTTATGTTTGAAATTTGGAATTTTGACTAAAAATGATATTTAAGTTACATGAATAAAATGGACTTTAATTTTATTTGGAAAATGGTAAATATGATAAATTGATTTATATTTGAATTTAAGTGATTTATTAAAGAATTATTGATTTTCTATAAATTTAAGTGGTTGAATAAATGACTGTTGAAAATGAAATTTTAAAATATAACTTGACTTGAAAATGTGAAATTTGAGTTTTAACTAAAGATGTTAAATTAATTAAATAAACTGGAAGTTTAGTTAAATTTGTGAAATGGTAATATAAATCTGAAATGTTAGGTTTTAATTTATGAAAGAAACGTATAGGTTTTAATTCATGAAAGGAACGTATAGGTTTTAATTTATGAAAGAAACGTATAGGTTTTAATTTATGAAAGAAACGTATAGGTTTTAATTAATGAAAGAACGTATGGTGTTCTAATTAATGATAGAAACACGTAAATTCCTAATTAATGAAAGAAAGGTATAAGTTTCAATTAATGAAAGAAACGTATAAGTTTTTAATTAATGAAAGAAACGTGTAAAGTCCTAATTAATGAGAGAACATGAAAGTTTTAATTAATGCAAGAACATGTAAAGTTTTAATTAAGAAAGAAACATGTAAAGTTTTAAGTAGTGTGGTATTGATTTAATTAATAAATGTTCATTATTGTAATAGGAATATAAAATTTAAAACGTACATTTGACATGTAGATTTTAATCAATGTAATTGTGTATTTTAAATTGATTAAAATGATAAATGTTACTTGCTGTAATAATAAAATGTAAGTTGATAACGTACATTTGATAAGCAAGTTTTAATTTATGTGAATGGCATACTTTAAATGATTAAAATAATAAAGTTTCTTTATTGTAATAATAATGTAAGTTAATAAGGTGCTTTTAACTTAACATAAGAATTTCGGTTTAAATTGTATATTACAGTAAGAAAGTTTATTTAACTATAAGGCTATGATAAATTGACATGTTAAAATTTTAAGCTTATCAATACTTTGATTATATACAGTGTAAAGTGGAAAGTAGTACATTCCAAAAATACTATGATTCCTTAAGGTAACATTTCCAAAATGCTATGATAATTTAAAGGAATATTTCAAGTTTAATAAATTTAAAGAAATATTTAATGATTTGAAAATTTGGGTTTTATTTGAATGATATAATATTGAATTATTTTTGAAATGGAAATGATACAATTGTGATATTGTTTTGAAATGAGTATGATATTTTGGTCTTGAAAGTATAAATTATTTAAAATAAATATCTATGGGTTATAATAACGATTGGTTGTTAAAGAGACCGGGATCGAATATTGTCTTATAGCCGGACAATACCGAAAACCACTTTAACAACTGTGTACGCGGTGGAGATTTCAGAATGAAGTAGGATGGTGGCGACATTCTCGAGGTATGTTACATGGACCCAACTCCCGTGAGTTGGCATATATGACTAAAACAGGAGCTATACCGGGCTACACAAAGGGTCGCACCCTTTCATCGAGCATGCTCCATCGGAAACTATTCTATTACCGTTGTGATTCGATTCGGTGGCGCCACTTTGATTCGGGGTATTGTTCGAGGTGGGCGGAAGTTGCTGGCTTGCCGTCACCACCGGTCCGGGAGTGCAAACGGTGTATCCAGCCTGGCATTGCCTCGGGTGTCGTGTCATATCCTTATATCGAGCCCACTACGATTTTGGTTTTAAAGATCCGACCGCGTTAAGGTTCACCATCCCCTTAACTCTATTTTCTATATGATTATACTTTACTGATTAGACACTACCGTATATAGCGTATATTACTACATAGTAAATAGTTTAACGGATCCTTAGCGGATGGGCAGTCCCAAGCATCCTTTAAGTTACTGATGCATTTTGTTACTGTTCACTTGAGTTGATTTACAGTTTATAAGTATTTATGTCCTGACTCGAAGGTTTTGTGTTTTGCTTTACGCTCGGGTCAGATTGAGTGAGTTAGCATTCCAGATTCACCTTCGGCGTTGGAGCTTTCCTTGAAGATCCAGCCATCTATTTTGTTTCAGTATCCAGTGATTCAGTGATTATCTGATTTGTACGTGATGTATCATGTTACTCTTCTGTTGTATCTTATTTAACTCTGATGTATCTCGTATTTATATAGTAGCTTCATGAACTACTATCTCTTTTTCTTCCGCTGCATTTTTATATACTCTGTGTCTGTGATCTGTGATTTTTTTTACTGTATATTCTGAGATTTGCCAAATTTTTTATTTACAACGCGGTATTTTGAGCTATCCAATTCCGGCATGAGTGTCTACCTATACACTTATAATGGATGCGAATGGTTGAAAATACCGGGTCGTTACAAAGAATTTTGAAAGTTAATATACTGCATGTGATCTCTCTGATGAATTTTTGCTTGCATGTTTTTGTTTAAGCTTCTATGAATATGCATGTTGATTCTGTGTATATTATAATGAATATTCACCTCTGTTTTGAAATTACAGAGTCCAGAAAAAAAAATTCAAATCTTCCAATCCAGTTACTACGGATTTAGAGTTTCAACAAACATGATTATAGGATCATAATCTAAATTTTAAAATTTTGTGATGAGATATTGTATATATCTGTAATAGATGTTTGTTATTATTTGTGGATAATGCTGTGTGAATTCAATGTTTAAAATTGAATGAAATTGTTTAAATCTTTAAACAACTTGACCTTTAAGATGGCGTTTGGATTTCGATGAGACCGGGATCGGGAATCAAGTTTGATTATCTGAAAACCACATCGATCCAAGTTAAACATTAGGTCGTGACATCTCAAAGTAAAGATCGAGATGGAGTTTCAGAGTGCAAGGGTTATTGTCATTAACTCTGAGGGTGATTCCAAAATGAGTGTAACGAAATAATGCCTTCGGTTTAGTTCGAACCCGGAATGTACTTGTATGGATTGAATGCTTTCAACACATCGTCAGGTGGACGATGAGCATTCTAAGAGATGTGTTCTATAAAGGTAATCGTAGCCTCAAGCCTCATCAACTGGGAATGGCGAAAACAGGGGAGGTGCAGAGAGGTTAAGTGGGTCATGCCCAAGTAGGACGAGATTTTCCCCTGTCTAGAAGTCCCTTTTATTTCGGCTGTGTGGGCAGCTATTGACCACAACAGCGGGTTGTCTTGTTCGGTACTATCCAGTAAGGGATGGTTCCGGCCTTGTGTTGCAGGGGATCGGGAGTGATCCTTGATACGGTGATCTAGGCCCCATACTGTGATGGGCGGTACCCCAGTAGCCCTGCCATTGTATGGAATCCAAACTCCAATAAGTGCCTGTACGGTTTTGATTGTGCCCAACTATGTTGGAACGTGAGATGTAAGCATTCCAGCTATTTCTGTATTTTATTTTGAAAACCCTAGACCCTATTATAATATTACTGGATTTCCTGTCAAATGTTTTGGTTAGCGTAAGGTAAAAACTTACCCATGTTTATGTGTGGGAAGTCTTACGTGATACCTTTTTGTTTTCAAATGATTTTAAAGTTAAACGACTTTAACCTATTTACTCACACCAGACCCATGTCTGACCTGGAGTTTATTTTGTTTTTTTTTCCATAAACTCTTGGGTACTCAGATTTTTATGAGTAGCCAAGTGATCAGGTTGGAATTGTCAAATATTTTGGAAGCTGGAGCTGGAGTCCAGACGTACCTATCTATCTTTATCCGCTTTAGTGACATTTTGGTGTTGTACTTTGGGTTGTATGGTTTGGCAGACTCATATAAATGTCTAATGTAATGATGTCGTATTATTTTGTGTACTCTGATATGTGAAACTATGTGATGTATATGTGTAATATTATATTTTGTTCCGTTTCTGCTGTGAAATTCTGATGTTGTTGTTCTTTTCTTTCTATCTTTTCAATTTCTATCTCTTTCTTTTCTTGTTGATGATACATCTTTCTGTGGATTGAAAGACGGGTCGTCACTTCAGTGTTATTATTTAAAAGAATAAAGAATTCATTTTAAATTTAAGATTTTAAATTATTGAAAAAGAACAAAGAAGAAATTTGGAAAATCTGAAATTGGTATGTTTCAGTTAAAGATTTAAAATAAAAACGAAAGGAAAATAATAATTAAGTCTATAATTAATGGATTTTGAAATGAATTGAGTAAATAAAGGAATTTATTTTAAATGGAGTAAATTGGAAATCAATTTGAAAATTGATTTAAATCTTTGAAATTGGAAATTTAAAGGAGGATGTGACTATGAAGTTTATAAACTGTGTTTATAAAAGTAAATCAATATATCAGTGGATATTTGAAAGAATAAATTCACGGTGGGAATTTATTAAAGGAATGAGAAAATTTGTTTAAAAATAAATAGTGATTTATTTTTAAAGATGGGAAGAGAAGAGTATTTCCCTAAGTAGCCAAGTACGTTTCTAAGCAAAATTTTAAAGGTTTTAATGTCATTTTAAAAAGCATGTTTTAGAAAATTTATTATTTCTAAACATCTAAATTCTAAAGTAAGTATTTTCTTTTAATTTATTATAGCAGTAGTTATTTAAAAGTGACTTGGAATTTTGTTTTAAAGAGAAAATCTAGTTGTATATTTTATAAAGTAGCCTCATTTTAAATATTCCTATAGTATATATTTTTAATAAAGTATTAAAGTAATTTTAATTTAAATGTTTTAAAGGATAATTTATAATAGAGTGTTTTAAATTAATTTAAAAATCTAAAGTTTGATACTTGGTTGTTTTCAGTGGAAATAAATATTTGGAGATTTAATTCATGAGAAAGGTGTGTCGAAAACTGTTTCAAAAGGGTTGAAAATGGAAATATATCTTGCGAAGATATTTTGAAGTTAATAACTAATTTGGGAGATTATTTATTGTTGATGGATGTTTGTGAATGTTAATGATAGTTAAATAGCCGACTATCAATATTGGCCAAATGTGTTGATCGTTTCGAAGAGACCGGGATCGGGATTAATTTCTCGAAAACCACTTCGATCCGGTTTGTATGTTTTCATGGAAAAACGAGTTTGGATTCGAAGATGGAGCAATGAAGTGCAAGCGCTAGTTGCTAGTAATCCTAAGGATAATTCCAAAATGGATGTAGTAGGAATAGTGCCTTCGGTTCCGTTCGAACCCGAAGGACTTGTATGGATGAATGCTTTTGGAACATCGTCAGGTGGACGATGAGCATTCTAAGTGAAACGATCTAAAAGGTAATGCTTAGCCTCAAGCCTCATCAACCGGGAATGACTGAAAATCAGGGGTTATGCAGCAAGGCTGGTGGGTAGTACCCATTTCGGGTGAGGTCACCCCTGTCTAGATGTCCCTTTTATTTCGGCTTAGTGGTGCGGTTGCTGATCACAACCGTGGTGTGATCTTACTCGGGATTATCCAGTAAGGGGTAGTTCTGGCCTTGTGTTGCAAGGGGTCGGGATTGATCCTCGGTATACTGATCTAGACTAGGTACCGTGACAGGTGGTACCCCAGTGCTTAGTCATTAGTTGGAAATCCATTCTCTCTACGTGCCTTTTACGAGTTTTGTTTGTATTACACACTTTGTGGCTAGTAGCTGGAAGTTAACAGATGTAACAATTTCGGCTATTTTAATAAGTATTTGTAGATAGACCCTATTATAATATCATAGGATTTTAATAAAAAGTGTTTTAGCTATCGTAAGGTAAAAACCCGACATGTTTATTTGTGGCGTGGTCTTACGAGATGCTTTTGTTTTTAAAGGATTTTTGAAACTTTAATAATCAATTTGATGTGATTTCTTACGCTGTTATTCCAGACTGACTCGGGTGTTATTTAACTATAATGCTCAGGTCAGACCGAGTATTATAGAATACAGGATATGATGCTGTGGAGCTCAGGAGACGAGCTGGATGGCGATACGTACTTCCATATTTGATTATTATTCCGTTGTGTATCCAGTTGTATGTTATTGATGTTGAACTCTGATGATGTACTCTGATGATGTAATGTATAAACAGATATATTAGTTTTTGTGTAAAGATCATTTATTATCTATTATATTTTGTTCCGCTGCGATGGTTAGATTCTGATGTTGTTTTCTATTTTCTTCTTCACCTCTTCTTCTTTAACCCAAATGGTTCGTATTTCTGTTCATCTTGAGTTGATTGATGTAGAATAGTATTGACTTAAGGGGTATGGATTTGCGGGCTGTTACAGTTGGTATCATAGCTTAGGTTGGTGATGACCTTGGCTCTAGTTGGGATTACTCATTGAAAATAGAGTCCGTAGTACTCTAGAATGGGTTTGAGCGTACTAATCGATATGAGCGCGTATTTTTTAGTGAATATAAATTGTTTTTAATATTGTGTTGGCTTATTGGTTGGGTGGAATATGAATTCTGATCGAGTAAGTTGGCCACTATTCGAGAAGAGTTTATAAACACCTGATACGATAAATTGACACAGTATTGTTTTAAATGCAGGTGAATGAAATAATTTTACCCGAAAATATATTTTGATATAAAAGAAAAGTTTTTGTAAACTATTTTATCTAATATATGGTCGCTTGGATGATAGGAATGAAAATATTAAATTATTATCATTGTTGTGTAAAAATTTAACTAGAAATTGAAAATATAACCAAAGGTTAAGGAAATAAAATCATTTATAAAATGAAATTTATAAATATGAATTATAAACGTGATTTATAAATTGAAATATAATCAAATGGAAAATTTGTATGAGAATAAATTATATAATTGAATTATAGTTAAAATTAGATTTAAGTCAAAATTTGAAATTTTAAAACCCGGGAGATTTTGGAAGTGATTTGAAGATAAATAACAGCATTATTATTTTGGAAGTATTTCGAAAAGGAAATTGTTTCAAATAAAATTCTGGGAAGGGATATAGCATTGAACTCACTTCAGTCGCTGGAAAATAACTTCGGTGATGACTGCAGCATCATCGATGTTCATTTTCGAGTTTCTAAGTGACGGATTGCTGCCAAATTGATTTGTTCAGAAGAACTAGTTTTGTTTTTGAAATTTCAAAGGAAATTTTTTTGGTGATAACAGCCAGGATTGGTTTAAAATTTTGAGAAGTGTGATTTTGAGATAATTGTAAAATGATTTGAACCGAAAGCCAGGTGTTTGAAATCCCGAATCCTTATTTGAATTAAAAGTCCTGATGAGACAAGTTATAAACTTGTAAATGGTGAATGATTTTGATGAGGAATATGGGGATTGGATTTTGGAATTAAAATTAAAGGTGAAAGTTAAAAATGAGAATTTAACTTGGATTAAGATTAAACTTTGAAATTTAACTTATGATTAGAAGAAATAAATTAGTAAATCTTGAATGTGATTGGAATGGGTAAATAGAAATTAAATTTGGATTGGGAGATAAATTGGATTGAAATTAATTAAAATAAACTGAAAATAAAATTTAGTTGTATTTGAATGAAGTTAGAATGAAATTTAATTTAATAGAAGGGAATTTAAATTGGAAATAGAGATGAACTTAAGTAGTTAACTTAAGTAAATTGTTAAATGGTTGTTGACGAGATTTATGAAATGGTTTTGAATGAAACTAGTTGGTTAATAAAGTGAAAATGCTTAAATAAAATATGTTGGGGCTACGAATAAATGTATAATCCCGGCCTAAATGAAGTATGAATATATTCAAGCCTAAAATGAATGAAAATGTGGAAGATCAATAAGGGTGTGACTTATAAAAATCTTAGGTGTTGTAAGAAGCCAAAATAAATTGTTGCTATTTTGAAAATTAAAAAGGAAGTCCAAATTTAATTGTAAATTGGAAGTGAGCTAGTTGGATAATTAATTTTGAATATGGAAATGGGAATGTGCTTAATTATAAATGAATGGAAGTATGAAAATATAGGCGCGTGACCTATGAAAATTTAAATAGTGAGATAAGGACCAAAATAAATTTGTTTGGTATTCCGGAATGAAATAGAAATCCAAACTCGAATTATAAAATAAATTGAACTTAAGAAAATTAAATGAAGAGATTTTGAGATTAAAAATATAATATTGAATTATAAATAAGGGGAGAACTTATTAGATCATAAATTAGTTAATGAAATATGCAAATGGAACCTAATGTAGTTAAATAGAAGCTGAACTGTGAGTTAATAATGAAGTTTGGAAATAAAACTCGAGTTATAAATCAAACTCGACTTGAATCGTTGGTGAAGTTAATAAAATTTGAAAATGGCCTTGTAATTAATTAAATGAAATGAGAATGAATTGAATATGGAAATTTAAAATTTAAAATTTAAATTTTATACGAAACAAATGAACTGATCAAATAAATTTGAAGATTGAAATGAGACTTGATTGAAATAGAATCAAGTTAATTTGAAAAGAAATTTTATGTGTAAAATGAAAATGAGCTTAAGTATAAAATTTGAATAATTTGAAATAAATTAATTTAAGTTTAAAATTAGTGGAAGCTAGGCTTCGAGTAAGGGTAAAAGTCCATTAAATAAAAGCTGGGGTAAATTTAGATTGGGGAATGGTTATCAATATATAAGCATAGAATGGTTCAAGCTTAATAAGATGGTCTCAAATGAAACGAAGGCAAATATGGAATGAAACGTAAATGAATCGATCGTGAATAAAATTAAGAAGGGATAAAATTGAAATAGAATGTGTCAAGCTAAATAAAATGGTTGTGAATGAATTAAAATAGAAGGAATTAAATAATAAATTGAGTTGGAATCAATTTAAAATGGTCATCGGCTTAAGTGGTTATTTACTTGAATGAATATTACCAATTTGCATGAGAAAAATTGGTCATTGAACGAAAATAGAAGAAAATAAAATTCTATGAATCATTGCAACTAAATAAAATTTATTTTTTAATCAATTGGAATAATATGGGTTTGTTAAAAATTAAAAATGAATTGAATGTAAGCAAATGGGTTGTAAATCATGCAAATTGAATGAAAATGGTATATGAATTAATTGAAAATAGTTGAATTAGTATTAAAACTATATAAATTGCTTACGGAAACTGTTTAGTGTGCATTGCTTTTAGAATTCATGCGTTTAACTATTGCAAATAAGTGAAACGTTGTTAAACTTCATATATATGACACTTACATGTTTTATTTGAGTAAGTACAAGTTCAGGGAAGTCGTTGGGCTGGATTTGATTGTGCAAAATGCTAATTAAATAAGTCGCTTGCTTAAAAATGCTAAATAAGGTACGCCTACGCAATAAAAATAGGAAATATGAACTGTTTTTATTTTTCCAACCGTGTGGGTCGATGTATATATATTTATATCTTTTGTCAAATTGCAAAAGCTCCTCCGTACAAAGAAGACTCTGCCAAAAAAATTCGAAAATTTTGAGAGTTAAAAAATTTTTGAAAATTTTTGACAAAATTTTTGTTAGCGACAAATGATTTCGAATTGGAATTAAAACAAGGAATTTTGGAAATGGAAATTGAAATTAATTTAAAATAACGATATGAATCAGTTATAAATGGAAGATAAAATTCAATATTCAGAGTTAAAGATGAATTAAATTTATATGGAAATGGAAAAACTAAATTGAATAGAAGTAGATATGAAAACTTCTGTAAGAAAATGTATAAAATGATTTTAAAAACTATGATTGGATATTATTGCAAAATAGAATATGCAGGTTTTATAAAGGGAAAGGAAAATTGTTTTGATTTCAGAAGATAAATTTGAATTGCTCGACAAAAAGGTATGTGTTTAAATTTCTGTATGAAATTTGATTGGGTTTGTGATCTAGCCACTTGGCTTTTGTTTTCTTTTGGAATTTGGGAGCCCATAGAAGCATTTTGTAGTTGTACCGAGCTAGCCACGTAAAGGAGACGCTGGCAAAAAATTTCGAAAATTTAGAGAGTCATAAAAATTTTGTGAAATTTTGAAAATTTAAAACTTGGGTTTGAATTATAATTTAAATGGTTGAATAAGTAAAGTTGTTTGGGAACTAAGGAAAAGTTTGGGAAGTTAGTAAGAAAGATCGTTGGTAAGATGTTGAATTGTTTGGTTTTGGGGAAAAGTAAACGGGCATTGGACCATTCTTCTTAACTAGTAATTTCGAGGACTAAATTCTTTTAAGGGGGGAGGAATGTGACGACCCGGAATTTTTAGATGTTTGAAATCAGAATATTTAATTGATTTTAAATATTTAAAAGTTAGTTTCTAACTTGATTTAAAATATCACTATTTATTTGATAATTAAGTTATTAAATTTAATAGTTTGAAGCTTGGTAAAATGTTGAATCTTCTGTTTTAAACCTGTTAAAATATAATTTGAATGCTTGTAAAATTTATATTGATAATACTGAAGATAGTAAAAGTGTTAAAATTGAATTTAAAGGTGATTTGTTCAGTTTTGAAATTTTATCGTTTAAACCGATATTTAAAAATAGCCCTTCCGAGGCACAGTCTTGGAATTTGACGAAACCAGTTTCATTGGATCCGTAATATTGTGTTATTATGGGATTTCAATTTTCGTAGTGTTTGGAGTTGTTTTGTGAGCATACAATATACAAATGCGCTTAAATCTATGTCAAATATTCCATATAATAACTGGGTTCAAAAAAGCTATCTTTTCCATACAATCAAATCAGGACTCGAAACCTTTTCTATTGCGTTCGAAATAGGGGTATAGCATTATAAATGCCTAGCGGCATGCCTTGATTAGTGATAGGGATTTTTGGCTTCGTTTTCTCAACAATTTAAATTTGAATTTAAATTTAAAGATGAATAATGAAATTGCATTGAATACTATAGCTAGCATCACGTATAGAGATTTAAAAGCTCGTGTTATCTTCTTTAATACGCTTCTTCGTTTGATAAATAATAATAAAAAAGTAGATATTTTTCTTCGTTCAAAAAACAAAACGAAACCGCTCTCTCTTTCTTCGTTCGAATTCAAGCTAATGGCGGATCTAAAATCATTCACCTCGTCTCCTTCGTTTTCAAATTCAAACGAAAGCCTATTCCAAAAAAAGAGGAGAAGCCCTATATCGATTCGAATTGCACTTCGTTCGAATCAAAAATTTAGGGCCGCTATGGATTGAATTTAATTTGAGTTCGCGTGAGATCATCGGAGGGTAACTCGCAATTTTCTGTTTAGGGTTTCTAGTGCTGCGTGAGGCGGTGCCATGGTGTTCATCGTCTGGGAGGAAGGGGTGCGTCGCGTGAAGTGGGTTGCGAAGGAGGAAACCAGAGCGACAGTGGTCGCGTTGGTGGTCATCTCGAGCCTGAGCTGATTCTCGTGTGTGCTGGAGCTTTAGCAGAGGAAGGAACGAACAACTTTGTTAGTGAGGTAATCTTTAACCTATATTATTATTATTGCATAATTAACTTTAAAAAAATGTTGTTATGAGTGAAACAGAATATATATATATAAGTCATTTTAAGTATAAATGTTTTCAATTAAAGAAGAAAGAAAAAATAAATATACGTATATAAATATTTTATCCTACTAGTTATTTCAAAGCAAATGGGTTTGATGATTAAAGTATTTTAATGTACTTATTTAATTATTGGGTTACTAAGGATAATTTGTTAAAGAAATTTTGGTTGATAATTTTAGAATTAAATTATGAGTTAAAATAAATAGGTAAATGTTAATTAATTATTGGGTTAGTTCAAGTATTAATAAAATCATCTAATGTGTGACGAGGTCAAAAACAAGGAAATCAAGGCAAGATTGAAGTGATTTGAAACCGAAGCAAAGGTGAGTTAATCTCACTCACCTGGTTGTTATTTAAATTTTAAATAGTTAAATTTAAATAATTGGTTGAATAATTGAATTGATTGATGTGCTATAGTATTGTACATAATATATCTTGGAATGATTGATTTCCCGCATTTATATAGCGGATGAGACGCTATGCGCCGCATAATAGCGGATGATTTCATATTTAAAACTCATATACCGCGATATTCCACCTCGAAGTGGAATTGGTATTTTATGTTGTGCTAACGTCTGTGAATGCAGGGAAACAGGTTGGAGGGATCCAACTGGATTCCTCAAAATTATTTATATTGTTTAATATTCTCTGATATGAACATTCGATATTCTGAGATGAATATTATTAATAATTGGAATATCGAATGTTACGGTTTATATATTTCGGTACACTGAGTTATCAAAATATGTAGAATTGGATTTTTGAAAATAAAAGGAAGAGAATTTGTAAGTGAAATAATTATAGAGAATTTAAAAAATGAAGAATAAACTAGATAAGAATATTAGTGGTTTTAAAATTTTAATAAATAAATTTCGTATATGAAAAAAGGGATTTTAAATAAACAAGAAGATAAAGAATTTTAAACTTCAGTGTTATTATTTAAAAGAATAAAGAATTCATTTTAAATTTAAGATTTTAAATTATTGAAAAAGAATAAAGAAGAAATTTGGAAAATCTAAAATTGGTATGTTTCAGTTAAAGATTTAAAATCAAAACGAAAGGAAAATAATAATTAAGTCTATAATTAATGGATTTTGAAATGAATTGACTAAGTAAAGGAATTTAATTCAAATGGAGTAAATTGGAAATCAATTTGGAAATTGATTTAAATATTTGAAATTGGAAATTTAAAGGAGAATGTGACTATAAAGTTTATAAACTGTGTTTACAAAAGTAAAGCAATATATCAGTGGATATTTGAAAGAATAAATTCACGGTGGGAATTTATTACAGGAATGAGAAAATTTGTTTAAAAATAAATAGTGATTTATTTTTAAAGATGGGAAGAGAAGAGTATTTCCCTAAATAGCCAAGTACGTTTCAAAGTAAAATTTTAAAGGTTTTAATGTCGTTTTAAAAAAGCATGTTTTAGAAAATTTATTATTTCTAAACATTTAAATTCTAAAGTAAGTAATTTCTTTTAATCTACTATAGTAGTAATTATTTAAAAGTGACTTGGTATTTTGTTTTAAAGAGAAAATCTAGTTGTATATTTTATAAAGTCGCCTCATTTCAAATATTCCTATAGTATATATTTTTAATAAAGTATTAAAGTAATTTTAATTTAAATGTTTTAAAGGATAATTTATAATAGAGTGTTTTAAATTAATTTAAAAATCTAAAGTTTTGTGCTTGGTCGTTTTCAGTGGAAACAAATATTTGGAGATTTAATTCATGAGAAAGGTGCGTCGAATACTGTTTCAAAAGGGTTGAAAATGGAAATATATCTTGCGAAGATATTTTGAAGTTAATAAATAATTTGGGAGATTATTTATTGTTGATGGATGTTTATGAATGTTAATTGATTGTTAAATAACCGACTATCAATATTGGCCAAATGCGCTGATCATTTCGAAGAGACCGGGATCAGGATTAATTTCTCGAAAACCACTTCGATCCGGTTTGTACGTTTTCGTGGAAAAACGAGTTTGGATTCGAAGATGGAGCAATGAAGTGAAATGGCTAGTCGCTACTAATTCTAAGGATAATTCCAAAATGGATGTAGTAGGAATAATGCCTTCGGTTCCGTTCGAATCCGGGACGGACTTGTATCGATGAATGCTTTCGGAATATCGTCAGGTGGTCGATGGGCATTCTAAGTGAAACGATCTAAGAGGTAACGCTTAGCCTCAAGCCTCATCAATCGGGAATGACTGAAAATCAGGGGTTATGCAGTAAAGCTGGTGGGTAGTACCCATTTCGAGTGAGGTCATCCCTGTCTAGATGTCCCTTTTATTTCGGCTTAATGATGTGGTTGCTGATCACAACCGTAGGGTGATCTTACTCGAGATTATCCAGTAAGGGGTAGTTCCGGCCTTGTGTTGCAGGGGTTCGGGAGTGATCCTCAGTATGATGATCTAGACCAGGTACCGTGGCAGGTGGTCCCCAGTGCCTAGTCATTAGTTGGAAATCCATTCTTCCTACGCGCCTTTTACGAGTTTTGTTTGTATTACCCACTTTGTGGCTAGTAGCTGGAATTTAATAGAAGTAACAATTTCGACTATTTTAATAAGTATTTGTAAATAGACCCTATTATAATATCAAAGGATTTTAATGAAAGTGTTTTAGCTATCATAAGGTAAAAACCCGACATATTTATTTGTGGCGTGGTCTTACGAGATGCTTTTGTTTTTAAAGGATTTTTAAAACTTTAATAATCATTTTGAGTGTGATTTCTCACACTATACTCCAGACTGACTCGGTTGTTATTTAACTATAATGCTCGGGTCAGACCGAGTATTATAGAATACAGGATATGATGCTGTGGAGCTCAGGAGACGAGCTGGATGGCAATACGTACTTCCGTATTTGATTATTATTCCGCTGTGTATCCAGTTGTATGTTATTGATGTTGAACTCTGATGATGTACTCTAATGATGTAATGTATAAACAGATATATTTGTTTTTGTGTAAAGATCATTTATTATCTATTATATTTTGTTCCGCTGCGATGGTTAGATTCTGATGTTGTTTTTTATTTTCTTCTTCTACCTCTTCTTCTTTAACCCAACTGGTTCGTATTTCCGTTCATCTTGAGTTGATTGATGTAGAATAGTGTTGACTCAAGGGGTACGGATTTGCGGGCTATTACAGTGGTTGAGTCGTGGAGGCACGCATGGGTACTGTTGAGGTCGCGTGGTGAGGGCGTTGCAGTGGAGTGCTCAGATGTGATCGCAGGTTGGAAAGGTGGAGGCGGTTTAGAGATGATAGGCGACGACTGCATTGGGGTTCAAAGTTGAGAAACGAACAAGGCGTATGGGTAGGGGTTCATTGCTAAAGGCAATGACGTGTCTTTTCTCCTTTATTTTTTATTTATTTTATAAAATCGTATAACTTCTAATCGTATAACTTTTATCATACGAGCTCGGATTCATGTGTGGTTTTCTGCATTGCGATCGTATATGAATTTCGGATGACGCGAAACTTGTTTGATTGGATTCTAGGATTGTTAGATTTTTGGGCTTTTTTGGTTTAAATCGATTTTAAATCAAAGGTGAGTGTTTTAATCCACTCACAACTACTAAATCATGATGTTGGTTAAATTAAATTTATGGTGTGATTAGACATTTATTAATGGTTGTTTGGTATTTTTTAATTGTCATTCAAGTTTAATTTGAATTTATTTTGAATTTAATATTGAATTTTAAATTTCCAGTTAAATACCTTTTAATGACAATCAGTTAAATGTTGTTATCTGTTAGTTGATTTAAATGGTGATTGTGATGGATGTTTAACTATTGATATTGGATAACTGGACGTTATGTTTATTTTATATATTGTTATCACACTGAAAGTTCCTTTAGTTTATCGCTAGAAATCACTATGGGTTGAAATGGTACATACCCGAATGATCTTATAGATTGGGAAAAATTGTTTTGGGCTGAAATGATAGACTCGAGCGATTTTATAGATTTTGAATTTTAATTCGGGATTGTGGGTTGAAATGATATATACCCGTAAATTTTAAATTGTTGCGGTTTGAAAGGATATATATCTGTATCACATGACCATAGGGTAGAAAATTATATACGGACACTGGATTTGTTAAATTAAATGATTTTTTAAATCCTTAATTTTTGAATCTTGTTAAATGATATTATGAAATAAAACTTGATTTATATGAACTGAATTATTTTCAAATTTAATTTTTGATTGTTAAAACTGAAATGATTTAAATGAATTGTTTAAAGAATTGAAATTGAAATTATAAAGTTGAAATTTTGAAATATAAATGAAATTATCATAATCGAGTTATTGTAACGTTGAATATTTAATTTTGAAATCTGTTGAATTTGAAGTGGTTTAAATTTGTAGTTTAAACATTGAATTGAAATTGATATAAATCAAAATGATTTTAATGGGAATTTAAATGGAAAGATTTAAATTGAGCTTATTGATTTGAAATCTAGATATGGTCAAGATTAATTAAAATGGAAGGAACGGTTGATTTGATATTATTTCCAAATTAATTATTTTAATATAAACTATTTAAAGATATATTATTTTAAATTCAAATTTATTTAATATTTACAATATAAACCATTTCAATAATCAAACCATTCTATTTTAAACTATTAAAACTATATTTAATCTATTTTTAAACTATTTTAAACTATTTTAAACCATTTTAATATATTTTAAACTATTTTAAACTAATTTAATATACTTTAAACTATTTCAATCTTTTTAATCTATTTTAACTATTTCAATCTATTTTGAAACTATTTTAATCTAGTTTTAAACTATTTAAACCATTTACTATTTAGAGTATTTTAAACTATTTTAAAGTATTTTAAACTAATTTAAAGTGTTATAACCTATTTTAAAACTATTTAAACTATTTATGAATATCTAAACTATTTTCTAAAATTCAAACTGTGCAAGGCTGAATTGTTTGTGTTTAAATCTTTGATTTAAAAGTGAATACGATTAAATGATGTTATAATCTACATTGGAATTTGAAATGATATTTTGAGTAAATATGATGATTTTGAAATGAGAGTTTAACTAATTTATGGGATATATTTTCGAAAGTGAGTATGATTTTGGAAGTGATATGATTTTGAAGTAAATATAATATTTTGATATCAATTATGAATTGGTTTTGAAAATGTAAAAGAACCATCTGATGTGAAATAAGTGTTTAATTGTTATAGAGACCAGCATCATATATTATCGTACTCTATGCCAATACCGAAAACCAATTTAACAATTGTGCACATGGTGGAGATTCCAGAACAAGTAGGATGGTTTGGCGAACAATTCTGTATGAGGTAGCAATGCAGCCCTAACCCCCACAGGTCAGCTTGATGTGGCTAAAATAGGAGTTATATATGGGCCAAGTGAGGTCGCACCTCCAATCGGACATGCTTCTTCGATACCATATTTATTACTCTGTGATTGATTTGGTGGCCACCGCTCGATTTGATTTTGGAACTTTGTTCCGAGGTAGGCGGTAGTAGCAGCTATACGTTACCACCAGCTCGGTTCTACAAAACGGTAGTATCCTACCCTAGGCATTGCCTGGCGTGCGTTGTCACTTGCCTTATCGCGCCCATTACGAGTTTGGTTCGTACCATACCTATGGAGTGCTCACTAAGTAAACCACCAGTTTGGTGGAGCTTACAGTGTTTGTAAAGACTGCGAGAATATATAAAAATATGTTAAGACCAACATGGGTAATGCCTTAACGCTATTTTAATACTTTGCTATAGACATATTATAATAGCGTATTGTACTACATAGTAGATAGTTTAACGAATCCTTAAGTGATGGTAATCCTGAACATCTCTTCTGTTATTGCACGCACGTTAGACACTGGATAGGAGATGTAAAACCCTGTAAACATCTCTAAAGCCATTGCACTTATATTTATTTATTGTTGATTTACTTACATAAGATCTTTTAGTTCTGACTCGAGTGTTTCGTCTTTTCATTACGCTTGGGTCAGTCTAAGCTTTTCAATGTATTGAAGACTATTTTTAGGTGGATAAAGATGAAGATTTAGTATATTATTATATTTATTCCACTGCATCATATTATTCCGCTGCATTATTTATTTATTCCTACTGTATGTATAACTCTGATATGTTGTAAAAGCATAATCAAATGTAATTTGTAAAACTGCTTCAAGAACTGTTTATTTGATTATTATATTTTGTCATTCCGCTGTGAGATTTTGCGTATTGTTTTCTTTCTTTTCTCTTCTTTTTCTTATTTATCCCATAACAATACTCTCTTTTGAATGGTTTGAGTCCAACATGTATGGTTTATTGTTGATTTGAACCATCCAAAAAGGTAGGTCGTTACATATTAGTTAATTAAGTGATTAATTTAATTAATTAATTATATTTTGCAACTTAAATTCTTGTAAAATTCATATCTTTTGCGTACGAGATCCAATTGAGACATCGTCTTTGCTTTTGTACTTGTAGTGAGATTACCTACATCTTGGTTTAGCTTGTACCTGGGTGAGTCACTGAATGGATAAATGTTGTGCATTTATGTTTGTTGTGTTAAAATATAAAAGTTTAAAGTGAATAATGCAAGTTATTGCTTTTGGACCCCCTCTTGCTTTGGAAAGCAATCGACAACATTTTATATAGTGTAATCTCTTTTATAACCCTACAAAACATGTATTGTAGCCAAGACTTATTGTTTACATGTTTTATAATGTTGTATGTGAAGTTTAAGTGTTATGAATGTTTGACGCAAAATAGTCGCTATAAACTCTCTTCGAAATCACTTGTATTTAACATATGTTAAATTGATTAAAATTTAAATATTTTATTATATAATATATTTTGGTTGTTCTCTACACTTTTTTTTTTGCTTGGGGTGGAAAGGAATTAATTTGAGAAGCTATAGAAATTGTGAATGGAAGTTGTGAGAGTTAGAAGTGAAAATGTCGCTATGGATGCACTTTGAAAATGTCTCGTGTTCGATGATTTTTAAAGTCAGCTTTGAAAGACATCCTAGAGGCTTCTTGGTATTTTTAGTATGTACTATAAATGTACTTATATTGGAAAATATCAAGGTTTAAATATATTTTTAATAATTATTTATGAATTTTTAAAGTAAAGGGTTTTAAATTATGAAACGTGCTTTTTATGATATTTAAATAAATGATAACATAAGTATTTTTAAGTGATATTTAAAATAATTGTTCAAAACTATAGTATAAGTATTTCTAAAGTATTTATAAATATATAGAGTTTTTTGAAAATTAGTTAAAATTTTATTAAAGTATTAAAAAGCTTATTTAATATAATATCTTTTAAATTGTTTTAGAATTTTATTAATTTTTTTAACAAGACTAGCCCGCTTTGTAGTGTCCATGCCACTATTATTAAAATTAAATACGGATGTTCTGAACATGTATGAAATAGCTATAGAAAACAATAAGCACAAGATTTTGGCAGAAAGGTCACAACTACTATGCTAAAAAATAAAAAAAACGGCAAAAGCACAAGAGATGGCAAAATAACAATACTACTAAAAAAAACGAGTCTAGTCTCCCTCCAAGGAGGAAGAGCCACTTTCCTCATCCGTAGATTCAGGACCAATAAAATGATAATACCCAAAGAAATAAGCAGCTAACGCCAAAATAGAATCCACAGAATCAAACCATAAAGGTATTTCTTATCCCAAGAGGTATTAGAGGGATAAGAGCAATTCTGATCACCCAATTGACTGATAATCGTGACCACAAGACCTTTACCCTCAATATGGTAAATAGCCACCTTCCTTCATTATCTCCACCAGCATACTTATAGAACCTACCTAACTTAGGGTCAAATCTCATTTCATAAGGCTCGTGAATCCAAGCCTACCCAAACGGACCCAAAAGAAGTCGTCCAAAAAGGGATCCAAAACCACAATACCCCTAGAGGTATCCTCAACATCAACCGAGAAAATGCCAATGGCAGAAGACGTGATATCAAAAGGCAATATCACATTAGCATCCATAGTACAATCATCAGCAATAACAAATAAGGGAATATTTATGTCTAGGGGGATATGTCAGGAATCAAAATAAAGGTAACAGGGGATAAGTGCGATGAAACAAGAGGATTGACCTCTAAATAAGAGCTAACAGAGGAGCTCTGAGTAAGAACATCCACCTCTACAGTTTTAGGCTTCGAAACCCACGTCCTAGTTGAAGGACAAGGAAGAGGGAATATAGCAGAAAAGGAAGAGATGGATCTAAAACCAGAGATGTGCTAACAGGAATACCATGGTTATTAGAATCCATCATTGACCAAAAGAGCGACAAGTCAAATAAATATCTGGCTTTCAACTATAATGAACATCAACAATTTCTACATGGCCCTGCGTAGGGCAAACCCTAATCTTGGAAGAGGTTTATCTGAGGTAATTTCAACGGGGGCCTTAGCATAAATAAGCTTTTTCCTAGCTACTGTATTTACATTGAAATGATTTAATTTGCCCACTTGACTCAGCAGACAATATAACCTACTCATAAGTTGCAGAATAGTCTGAATGTGAGGGAAGTGAGCTTAGACATGAATAGGTAACACTTACACCCTTGTGCTATCAATAGACACACTCCAAGTGGTAGTAATAAATGATTTTCCCTCAACGAAAAAAGGGTCAGCTTTGAGAACACGTATCCTCTCCTCAGGCTTAGAGAACTTGAAGTAAAACATAGAGTTGTCGTAATGTACCTACAAGCTACTCCTAAGCTTCCAACACTTTTGACATTTGCACTTAATCACATGACACGCAGGGTTGGAATCAAGGAAGAAACCAACCAAATATTCCGACCAAAAATCAACTCTAGCTTGAATTACCTTAAGTAACGACCCGATTTTTCAATGCCCAAAAATCGACATCAATACGCCCACTATATTAAATGCCAAACAATCGAACACCAGAAAACCAGACCGTAAGGGAAAAAGAAAGAAGAAGGTAGAAGAAGAAATAGAAAACAATATCAGAATCTCACAATCGCAACGGAACAATATATAATAGATAAGTGACTGATCTTTAAACCAAAAAGAACTATATCTGTTTTATACATTACATCATCAGAGTACAACAAAATTCATAGCACACATTTGGACAGTTATCATAACCTTTCCTCGCAAAAGCTTACTATACAGCTTATACTGCATAGCGGAATATACATCAAATACATGTGATATGTCTCGCCATCCAGCTCGTCTCTTGAGCACCACAGAATCATATCCACCCCGATCCCCTGCTATAGTGAAATAACACCCGAGTCAGTCTGGAAAACCAGCGTGAGAAAACACACTCAATTCGATTATTAAAGATTTCAAAATCCTTTGAAATCAAAGGTATCTCGTAAAACCATGCCACAAATAAACATGCCGGGCTTTTACCTTACGATAACCAAAACAATACTTATCAAATCCTCTAATATTATAGTAGTGTCTATATACAAATACTTATTCAAATAGCCGAAATTATTACATTCATTAAATTCCAGCATAACTGGTATACAAATAAGTCCGAAGGCACTTATTGGAGATTGGGTTTCCATCAATGGCAGGGCTAGTGGGGTACCGCCCGTTACAGTACGTGGTCTAGATCACCGTACCGAGGATCCACCCTAATCCCCTGCTACACAAGAACGGAGCTACCCCTTACTGGATAGTCCGAATAAGATCACCCCACGGTTGGGATCAGCAACCGCCCAGTAATGTCCTACCTTTTTGTACGCTTTAAACCGACGATAAACCACACACGTCATACTTAAAGCACACAGAAGGGCGGATTGTTATGGGGTAAACAAGAAAAGGCAGAGAAAGAAAAATAAACAAAAATAGAATCTTACAACGGAATGAGAAAATATAATAATCAAATATAAAGTTCATGAAGCTGTTTACAAAATATTCGATTATTCTTATATTAGATATATCAGAGTTACACATACCAAAGAATAATAACGACGCATGGGAACAATGTGATGCAGTGGAACAATAGTAAATAATAGTAATAATACAATCTTCGTCTTCGTTCTCCAAAAATAAGGCCTTCAATCCCTGAAATGCTCAGGCTGACCCGAGCGAAATTAAAAGACAAAACACTCGAGTCATAACTAAAAGATCCTAAGTAAGTTAAATCAACAGTAAAATATGAGTGGAACGGCGTCAGAGATGTTTACGGGATTTGACATCTCTTATCCAGTGTCTAATGTGAGTGCAGTAACTTAAGAGATGCTCGGGATTCACATCTCCTAACGATCCGTTAAACTATTTACTATGTAGTAATATTTCGCTATTATAATAATGTCTATTAGTAAAATAAACTTACTTTTAAATAGCGTTAAGGAGTGACCCAATATTCCCCTTAACATGTAATATTGCCAATAGTCTATACAATACCGCAATACCTCCTGATCGGGAGGTTGCCAGAGGATACTCCATAGGTACGACACAAATCAAACTCGTACAAGGCGCGCTAGGGCAGGTGACACGGGACAACTAGGCAATGCCAGGGTAGATATACCAATTACGCTTCCGGGACGGTGGTAGCGCATGGCCGCAGCTACCGCCCACATCGAGCCACACCCCCAAATAAAAAAAAATCAAAAGTGGCCAACGAATAAATCCAAAAGTCAAAGTATAATATCGAAGGGATGTGTCTGATCAAAGGTGCTACCTCATTAGCCCGTCAATCGCTCCTGTTTCAGCCACCTTATGCCAACTCACGGGAGTCGGGTCCACGAATTTACCTCAAACGCCGCCACCATCCTACTTCATTCTGGAATCTCCACCGCATACATGGTTGTTAAAGTGGTTTTCGAAGTTGGCAGATAGTATGACAACTTCTGATCCCGGTCTCTTTAACAACCAAACGTTATTATAACACCGCGGTCATTTCAAAATAATTTATACTCCAAAACTAGGATATAATATTCATTTCAAAACCATATAAATACGATATAATTTTCGTTTTAAAACCAAATCAATATGATATCCTTTTTAAAAACATAGTATTCAAAGTTATAAATTTTCGAAACCAACAATTTAAAACTATAACAATTCCATAACGGCATACTTTAAAATTTATAACTTTGAAACATAACATCCAATACTTTAATGGTTCAAATATTAAATTACTTTATATAATAAAATAGCTTCTTAAATTAATCAATTCCAAATACAGATTTTGAACCCTCAATAAACCATTTCAATTTCCATATGTTTCAAAGCTTTAAATATTCCACCATTTCAAACAAATTTTTTTGGTAATTCCATATATATATATATATCAAATTTAATTACTATTATTTAGATTTGAAATGGTAACTAAATAAATCCAATATAATTTAAGAAAAACTTTTAAAACTTCAATTAACTGGATATTCTTTCAACTTATTTAACTTGATATATTTATTTAAATCAACTTGATATTCATTTAAATTACTCTAAACCAAAATAAAGTTATAAAATCACACCCGTTAAAATCTTAATTTTTTTAAAATTCCAAATAAATTCCATATTCATCTTCCAACCTTATTCTCATTTAAGTCATTATCAACTCCAGAAATTTAATTTAAATAAATACTTAATCATATTTTATCTTAATAAAATCAAACTTAATTATTAACCTCTTTTATACTTCAAATCAATTTTATACATAGCTTAAAACCCAAAATTTAACTATATATAAAATAATATTTATAAAATATCAAAATCACTATCTCATAAAACCATATATTTCTTTACAAAACCATAGAAAATCATTTCAAAATATTTCTATATATATAGACCACGTTGTCTGTGTATAATTTTCTACCCTATGGTCAAGTGATACGGATATTTATCATTTCAATTTGTAACTTAAAAAAATGGTTATATATCATTTCAAACCGCAATCCCGAATGAAATAAAGTGCATAACAAATTTACAGTTTAAAACAATATAAAAAATACAACATCCATTCATCCAATATCAATCATCAACCATTTATTACAATCATCATCCAATTTAAACAATAACATCAATATAGAGCATATAATAAATAATAGGTAATTACTGACAGTCTATACTCAATAATAATTTAAGCAACCTATCTAACTGGCAGTTTATATGCAATAATAAATTAAATAACCATTTAATTCAATAAATTAAAATTTAACTGGAATAATGATAAAAATATACTAAATAGCAATAAATAAATTTCTAATCATATCAGAAATTAATTTAACACACATAAGTAATTTTAGAAATTGTGAGTGGGTTAAAACACTCACGTTTTGAATTTAAATTGGAGTTAAATCCAATTTAAACCCAAAAATTTCACAGTCTCCAAATTCGTTCAAACCTATGTCAAAATGTTCGAACTTTAGATACGATCCTAACAAAAGAAACCACGTGTAAAGCGGATATCGTATGTAAAAGTTATACACGTTAGATCATTTGGAAACAAAATTTAATTAAAACAAAAGAAACGACAACTCACCCCCTCAAACAAATGCCACGTCACCGCGGGAACCAAAGAAGCCCTGTACATCTTCTTATGCACGAACGAAAAGGATCTGTTTTTCTCACCGAAACCCTAGCCGCACGCCCACCAACGATCGCCTCCATTATGCTCGGCCGCCCCCCACTCTCGCGATCACCAACTTGGTCGCACGCACTCGAAGACCTCGACTGGAGCTTGAGAGTTTTCACAGCAGCCACCTCATAAAACCGTGACCTAATTGATTTTTTCACATCGATCCGACCGTTAACTCACCACGAAACCCACATTGATGCGACCCCCTCGGCCCCGTCTACAAAACCCATAAATGGTTCGACGATCCGACAACTTCATCGACGCGCAAAGAACGACCGTGGATAAACCTTCAATTTCTGGCCACCCAAAACTCAGATCGGGAAATGGACTGTAGATATGACTTGCGCTCATCGAAAGCTACGATATATAATTTTTCTGGATTTTTTTGAAGAGTTTGAAATTTCACTTTGATTTTGAATTGCAGTTGGAAGTAGGTGTTTGTCTGCCATTGAAATGAGGAGGTGCCGAGAAATTGTACGCACAGACAAATGAGAAATAGAGGTAGGCTAGGGTTTATAACAAGGAATATATAGACAAAGTTGTAATTAGAATAGATGGACCCGGTTTATAAATACGCTGAACAATAAATGGCCCGAAAAGCCCATTCTGACTACGGAACGAAGATGGGTCAACCCTATATCAAAATAGATGTTTTAAAATATCTTAAACGCAATGGAAAAGGTTTCAAGTCCAAAATCCATCATATGAAGAAGTTATGCTAAAATCAATTTATTTCAAATTGATTTCAATTTCATTGATTTCAAGGCGTTCCGAGTCCGTACGATTAAACGACAAGTCCGATCGCTACAAAACTTGAAATCCTACAATAATTTACCATTGCGGTCCGATGAAACTGGTTTCGTCGAAATCCGAGTCAGTGGCCAAAATCGCTATTTTTACACTAATTAAATAAATTAGTAATAAATTAATTTAACCAAAATTTTCAATTTCAATCCTATAATTGAAAATTCTTATCATTTTAAATTTCCCAATCATTTACCATGATTTAAACAAATTTAAATGTCAAATTAGAGTTGATTAATTTATAAATTTCAATATTAACCTCAATTTCATTAAATCCAAAATTATAAATTAATTTCCAAAATCTTATTAAATTCACTTTTCATTCTGCTATTTAATTCATCATTATCAAAAGGATGCAATTTATATTGGTTCACGATTGTTTACCTTTATATTCTCAGATTTCATCTAAATTTCCATTTATGCAATATTTAAATATTAAATTTTCATTTAATTGCAATTAATCCTATTACCCTATATTAAATCCCAGTATATTGATAAAACTTTATTTTCATCCCTTTTATTTAACCAATAGTGATATTATAATAGAATTGACATTACTTTCAAATATATCATAATTTACGTTAACAAAATATTTAATTATATTTATTAAAATTCATTTCCTAATTTACGACATAAAATCAAGTAAAATCTTGCAATTGTGCATTAACTATAATTTCTACTTATATTGAAATTTTGCCAAATATAACATTTGCATTACTTCCTTTATTGGGATTTCATTTCACACTAACGTACATTTATTTACATTTATTAAATTTTATTTTCAATTTCAAATTAACAAGCTAATAAATAGGTAACATACAAAATCATTACCGTTAACCTTTTGTCTCATAAATAGGCTTTTATTACTTACAAAACATTGATTTGTATTCAATTACCATTTATTAAAATTCAAATTCATTAATTAATTGAATGCTTACATTTGTTTTTATATATCTAATTTGTAGTTAAGTATAACATCTACATTATTTCCATTAATTTGAATTAACTTCCCATCTTTATATTATGCCTATTATTAAGCTATAAACTAGTTACTATTGTTTAACTTCCATTTACTTGCCATTTTCTCATTCCCATTATTGTAACCTTTATTTATATTCATTAAAATTTAATTTTTAAATTCCAATTCAATCAACTAATTCAACAGGCAACTTAAAATAATTGTTTACAAGCTCAGGTTACACTTGAGTTTATCATACTTCAACCAATTATTATAATTACATACATGATACAAATTCATTCAATTATTATTAACTATGTAAAAATTCCTTTATTATACAACATTTACATTTATTTACTTATTGTCAATTTATTTCCCAAGTGCAACAATTTACCCTATTTTATTTTTTTGTTGTGGTTTCACTTCAATTGTCAATAATTAGTTTTTAATAACCATGGTTACAATTCATTCTTAGCATTTACTTCGATATAAATTATAAAAAATTTATTTCTTTCTAAATTTAATTACAAAATCTTATTAATTCAACCAATATTAATCATCGAAAATTTTCATGTCGTTACACTCTCCCCCACTCAAACTTTTCGTCCCCGAAAAGGAAAAAGAAGAGAAAAGAAGAATTAAGTATCTTATTTAAAATATTAAATTTATAAACAAAGAAATTTGCAAAATTAATTAATTTAGATAAAATATACCAATTTATACCCATTAAATCTTTTTAATACTCAAATTAATAAAGCTTGGAAAACATTTTCAAAATATTTTCTACGTCTAAAAATTTCAGAAAATTTTGGCATGGTCTCCTTTGTACGAAGAGGCTCGGGAGAAAATATAATATTAAATATAACAATATACAACATATTTTCCAAAATAATATATCCCAACACGGGAAAACAATATAATAACGCTATAAAACCGTAATCCAAAAACGTACCTATTTGTCGGGCAATTTACGCTTATTATTTGAAACCAAATGCAATAGCAATTGCTTCCATAACCTGCATTTCACTTATATAATCCAAAAGATTAACAATTATATAAAATGAAATGTTTAAAGTGGTTCCAACCACAAACAAACAAATCAATACAAACATCAATCACTTGCAACAAGCAAACAACCATCTCATAAAATCAACACACATCAATCATTCATTCATATCAAACGAAACAAATAGTTGTACGGGTTTAAAACTTTAAATCATACAGAATGAAAAATAAACTACTAAGCGCACCATTTACTCAAAAGTCTTTTATGAAGCTAAATAGATTATTCATACATCCAAACAATTTTAAAGTATCCTTACCCAAACAACCATAAACCAAAACAAACAACAACCATTTCAAGCAACAGATTTAGTTTATCCTTATAAATTCCATTCATACATTTGTTGTTTGATTTCTCTTTTTAATTCATATAATGGTTTATCTTTTTACTTTACAATTTATTTCTTACAGCCTTTTACTTCTATTCATTGGTTCAATGTTTATTTCATTTATCTTTATTTATTACTTCCATATCTTATTTCATCTATTAATGCCATCATTTATTAATTATTACATAATTTCATTTATTAACATTCATTTATTTATAGTATTCATGTTTAATTCAATTCCTTTGCATATCAATTCATTTACTTAAGTTTATACTCTTCTACTTGCAATACTTACTTCCTATTACCTTTATTACAGTAGCATTTTAATTATAACTTAAGTTCACAACAATTACAACATCAAATTCTTATTTACAAAAGAAATTTCATTGAATACTTCCATTTTTCAAAAAAAATTGTATAATATTCTATTATATTTTCTTATTAAACATTGTAACTTTTATTATTTTGTAAGTTATATTTACGCTTTTAAGAATGCAACTGAAATTTATACAAATTTATCTCGTATCTTTTAATTAATTAAATGTTCAATAATTATATCTTTTGTTCTATAAGTTACAATTTCAACCTTCTTTTAATTTCCTTTATAACTTAGCATTAAATCTATTGTTTCATTTTTAGGTTTCAATTGTTAGTTAAATTCCATTTCACTACACTAATTGAAACTATCAATTATCATAAACTTAAGAACTAAATACAAGGGTTAAATCCCAAATCATTTTAAAATAATAGATAACGTATTTATATATCTAATTATATTTAAAACAATTTATAATTTATATTTGTTTATCAAAACAACTCTGCAGTAAAACTACTACAGTGGCCTTCCCACTTCGGAACTCAAAAATGAATGTCGATGATGCGTGCACTCATCGCCGAAATTATTTTCCAACGACGGAGAGGGGAGTACAAAACTTATTTCTTTCCAAAATTTCTTTTAAAACATTTCTTTAAAATTATATTGAAATATTTATATTAGAAAATACTTCTAATAATATTATTATTGTATTCCAAATCATTTGAAAGAAATTTTCAAAAATCTCGGAACTTAAGTTCTAAATTTCCAATCTTTCATTTATTTTATTTTCAATCTTATTTTACTAATATTTATAGATTACACTACCTAACAACCAATATATTACAACCGCATATAACCTTTATAAAAAATTACTTTATATATAGAAAATATAATAAGCAAAATTATTTCATTTACCTATATTCAAAACAAATATTGTGTCGGTCTGTCCTCTTAAATGTTTAGAAATCCCTATTGATGTCATAGCGTCCCATGCACCAACCAGAATTTCTAAATACCAAACGGAACAAATTAACACAATATTAAAACCTTTTTATAGCATTAACAAATACGCTCTCTCATATATATACACTCAGCGACTCATCATAGGGTATTACTACCCTATTAGTAAAGAGTCAGACCCCACAAAGCTAAGGTTTATCGCTAAACCAAAGCTCTGATACCAGATGTTACGTCCCGCATTTTTGTACGCTTTAAACCGACGATAAACCACACACGTCAGACTTAAAGCACAAAGAAGGGCGGATTGTTATGGGGTAAATAAGAAAAAGCAGAGAAAGAAAAATAAACAAAAATAGAATCTTACAACGGAACGAGAAAATATAATAATCAAATATACAGTTCATGAAGCTGTTTACAAAATATTCGATTATTCTTATATTATATATATCAGAGTTACACATGCCAAAGAATAATAACAATGCTGCGGAAAAATGTGATGCAATGGAACACTATAGTAAATAATAGTAATAATATAATCTTCGTCTTCGTCCTCCAAAAATAAGGCCTTCAATCCCTGAAAAGCTCAGGCTGACCCGAGCGAATTTAAAAGACAGAACACTTGAGTCAGAACTAAAAGATCTTAAGTAAGTAAAAAATCGACAGTAAAATATGAGTGGAACGGCGTCAGAGATGTTTACGGGGTATGACATCTCCTATCCAGTGTCTAACGTAAGTGCAGTAACTTATGAGATGCTTGGAATTCACATCTCCTAAGGATCCGTTAAACTATTTACTGTGTAGTAATATTTTTCTATTATAATAATGTCTATTAGTAAAATAAACTTACTTTTTAATAGCGTTAAGGAGTGACCCAATATTCCCCTTAACACGTAATAGTGCCAATAGTCTATACAATACCGTAATACCTCCTAATCGGAAGGCTACCAGAGGATACTCCATAGGTATGACACAAATCAAACTCGTACAATGCGTGCTAGGGTAGGTGACACGGCACAACTAGGCAATGTCAGAGTAGATATACCAATTACGCTTCCGGGCCGGTGGTAACGTATAGCCGCAGCCTCCGCCCACCTCGAGCCACACACCCAAATCAAAAAAATCAAAAGTGGCCAACGAATAAATCCAAAAGTCAAAGTATAATATCGAAGGGATGTGTCCGATCAAAGGTGCTACCTCATTAGCCTGTCAATCGCTCCTGTTTTAGCCACCTTATGCCAACTCACGGGAGTCGGGTCCATGTATTTACCTCAAAGGAAACGCTGCCACCATCCTACTTCATTCTGGAATCTCCACCGTGTACACGGTTGTTAAAGTGGTTTCAGAGTTGGTAGAGAGTATGACAACTTCCGATCCCGGTCTCTTTAACAACCAAACGTTATTATAAAACCGCGGTCATTTCAAAATAATTTATACTCCAAAATCAGGACATAATATTCATTTCAAAACCATATAAATACAATATCATTTTCGTTTTAAAACCAAATCAATATGATATCCTTTTTAAAATCATAGTATTCAAAGTTATAAATTTTCGAAACCAACGACTTAAAACTATAACACTTCCAAAACGGAATACTTTGAAATTTATAACTTTGAAACATAACTTCCAATACTTTAACGGTTCAAATATTAAATTACTTTATATAATAAAATAGCTTCTTAAATTTCACAAATCAATTCCAAATACAGATTTTGAACCCCCACTAAACCATTTCAATTTCCATATGTTTCAAAGCTTTAAATATTCCACCATTTCAAACTAATTTTTTTGATAATTCCATATATATATCAAATTTAATTACCATTATTTAGATTTGAAATGGTAACTAAATAAATCCAATATAATTTAAGAAAAACTTTTAAAACTTCAATTAACTGGATATTCTTTCAACTTATCTAACTTGATATATTTATTTGAATCAACTTGATATTCATTTAATTACTCTAAATCAAAATCAAGTTATAAAATCATGCCCGTTAAAATCTCAATTTTTTTAAATTCCAAATAAATTCCATATTCATCTTCCAACCTTATTCTCATTTAAGTCATTATAAACTCCAGAAATTTAATTTAAATAAATGCTTAATCATATTTTATCTTAATAAAATCAAACTTAATTATTAACTTCCTTTATACTTCAAATCAATTTTATACATAGCTTAAAACCCAAAATTTAACTATATATAAATAACATTTATAAAATATCCAAATCACTATCTCATAAAACCATATATTTCTTTACAAAACCATAGAAAATCATTTCAAAATATTTCTATATATATAGACTACGCTGTCTGTATATAATTTTCTACCCTATGGTCAAGTGATACGGATATTTATCATTTCAATCCGTAATTTAAAAAAAATATGGTAATATATCATTTCAAACCGCAATCCCGAATGAAATAAAGTACATAACAAATTTGCAGTTTAAAACAAGATAAAATACAACATCATTCATCCAATAGCAATCATCAACCATTTATTACAATCATCATCCAATTTAAACAATAAAATCAATAGAGCATGTAATAAATAACAGGTAATTACTGACAATCTATACTCAATAATAATTTAAACAATCTATCTTATGCAATAATAAATTTAATAACCATTTAATTCAATAAATTAAAATTTACCTGGAATGATGATAAAAATATACCAAATAGCAATAAATAAATTTCTAATCACATCAGAAATTAATTTAACACACATAAGAAATTTTAGAAATTGTGAGTGGGTTAAAACACTCTACCTTTTGAATTTAAATTGGATTTAAATCCAATTTAAACCCAAAAATTTCACAATCTCCAAATTTGTCCAAAGATATTTTGAAATGTCCGAAATTCAGATACGATCCTAACAAAAGAAACCACGCATAAAACGGATATCGTATGTAAAAGTTATACGCGTTAGATCATTTGGAAACAAATTTAATTAAAACAAAAAAAAAAACAACTCAACCCCTCAAACAAATGCCACGTCACCGTAGGAACCAGAGAAGCCTTGTACATCTTCTTACGCACGACCGACCATGGTTTGTTTTTCTCACCGAAACCCTAGCCGCATGCCCTCCAACAATCGCCTCCATCATGCTTGGCCGCCCCCCACTCTCGCGATCACCAACTTGGTCGCACGCACTCGAAGACCTCTACCGGAGCTCGAGAGTTTTCACAGAAGCCGCCTCATAAAACCGTGACCTAATTGAATTTTTCACGTCGATCCAACCGTTAACTCACCACGAAACTCACATTGATGCGACCCCCTCGGCCCTCTCTACAAAACCCATAAATGGTTCGACGATCCGACAACTTCATCGACGCGCAAAGAACGGCCATGGATAAACCTTCAATTTCTGGCCACCCAAAACTCAGATCGAGAAACGGACTGCAGATATGACTTGCGCTCATCGAGAGCTTCGATATATAATTTTTCTGGATTTTTTGAAGAGTTTGAATTTTCACTTTGATTTTGAATTGCAGTTGGAATTAGTTGTTTGTCTACCGTTTAAATGAGGAGGTGATGAGAAATTGTACGCACAGACAAATGAGAAATAAAGGTAGGCTAGGGTTTATAACAAGGTATTGACACGTCTTCCTGCTTTCGGCATATATATAGAAAAAATTGTAATTAGAATAGATGGACCCGATTTATAAACATGCTGAACACTAAATGGCCCGAAAAGCCCGTTCTGACTCCAGAAAGAAATCGGGTCAACCCATACATCAAAATAGATGTTTTAAAATATTTTAAACGCAGTGGAAAAGGTTTCAAGTCCAAATTCCATCGTATGAAGAAGTTACGCTAAAATCAATTGATTTCAAATTGATTTCAATTTCATTGATTTCAAGGCCTTTCGAGTCCGTACAATCAAAAGACAAGTCCGATCGCTACGAAACTTGAAATCCTACAATAATTCACCGTTACAATCCGATGAAACTGGTTTCGTCGAAATCCGAGTCAGTGGCCAAAATGGCTATTTTTACACTAATTAAATAAATTAATAATAAATTAATTAAATCAAAATTTTCAATTTCAATCCTATAATTGAAATTTCTTATCATTTTAAATTTCCCAATCATTTACCATGATTTAAACAAATTTAAATGTCAAATTAGAGTTGGTTAATTTATAAATTTCAATATTAACCTCAATTTCATTAAATCCAAAATTATAAATTAATTTCAAAAATCCTATTAAATTCACTTTTCATTCTATTATTTAATTCATCATTTTTAAAAGGATGCAATTTACATTGGTTCATGATTTTTTACCTTTATATTCTCAGATTTCATCTAAATTTCCATTTATGCAATATTTAAATATTAAATTTTCATTTAATTGCAATTAATCCTATTATCGTATATTAAATTCCAATATATTGATAAAACTTTATTCCATCCCTTTTATTCAACCAATAGTGATATTATAATAGAATTGACATTACTTTCAAATATATCATAATTTACATTAACAAAATATTTAACTATATTTATTAAAATTCATTTCCCAATTTACTACATAAAATCAATTAAAATCTTGCAATTATACATTAACTATAATTTCCACTTATATTGAAATTTTGCCAAATATAACATTTGCATTACTTCCTTTATTAGGATTTCATTTCACACTAACGTACATTTATTTACATTTATTAAAATTTGTTTTCAATTTCAAATTAACAAGCTAATAAATAGGTAACATACAAAATCATTACCGTTAACCTTTTGTCTCATAAATAGGCTTTTATTACTTACAAAACATTGATTTTTATTCAATTACAATTTATTAAAATTCAAATTCATTAATTAATTGAATGCTTACATTTGTTTTCATATATCCAATTTGTAGTTAAGTATAACATCTACATTATTTCCATTGATTTGAATTAAATTCCCATCTTTATATTATGCCTTTTATTACGCTATAAACTAGTTACTATTGTTTACCTTCCATTTACTTGCCATATTCTCATTCCCATTATTGTAACCTTTATTTATATTCATTAAAATTAAAATTTTAAATTCCAATTCAATCAACTAATTCAACAGGCAACTTAAAATAATTGTTTACAAGCTAAGGTTACACTTGAGTTTATCATACTTCAACCAATTATTATAATTACATACATAATACAAATTCATTCAATTATTATTAATTATGTAAAAATTCCTTTATTATACAACATTTACATTTATTTACTTATTGTCAATTTATTTCCCAAGTGCAACAATTTACCCTACTTCATTTTTTTGTTGTGGTTTCACTTCAGTTGTCAATAATTAGTTTTTAATAACCATGCTTACAATTAATTCTTAACATTTACTTCAATATAAATTATAAAAAATTTATTTCTTCTAAATTTAATTACAAAATCTTATTAATTCAACCAATATTAATCATCGAAAATTTTCGTGTCGTTACACTCTCCCCCACTCAAACTTTTCGTCTCCGAAAAGGAAAAAGAAGAGAAAAGAAGAATTAAGAAATCAATATATCTTATTTAAAATATTAAATTTATAAACAAATAAATTTTCAAAATTAATTAATTTAGATAAAATATACCAATTTATACCCATTAAATCATTTTAGTACTCAAATTAATAAAGCTTGGAAAACATATTCAAAATATTTTCTATGTCCAAAATTTTCAGAAAATTTTGGCAGGGTCTCCTTTGTATGAAGAGGCTCGGGAGAATATATAATATTAAATATAACACTATACAACATATTTTCAAAAATAATATATCCCATCACGGGAAAATAATATAATAACGCTATAAAACCGTAATCCAAAAACGTACCTATTTGTTGGGCAATTTACGCTTATTATATGAAAACAAATGCAGTAGCAATTGCTTCCATAACCTGCATTTCACTTATATAATCCAAAAGGTTAACAATTATATAAAATGAAATGTTTAAAGTGGTTCAAACCACAAACAAACAAATCAATACAAACATCAATCACTTTCAACAAGCAAACAACCATCTCATAAAATCAACACACATCAATCATTCATTTATATCAAACAAAACAAATAGTTGTACGGGTTTAAAACTTTAAATCGTACATAATGAAAAATAAACTACAAAGCGCACCATTTACTCAACAGTCTGTGATGAAGCTAAATAGATTATTCATACATCCAAACAATTTTAAAGTATCCTTACCCAAACAACCATAAACCAAAACAAACAACAACCATTTCAAGCAACAGATTTAGTTTGTCCTTATAAATTCCATTCATACATTTGTTGTTTGATTTCTCTTTTTCATTCATATAATGGTTTGTCTTTTTAATTTACAATTTATTTCTTACAGCCCTTTACTTCTATTCATTGGTTCCACGCTTATTTCATTTATCTTTATTTATTACTTCCAAATCTTATTTCATCTATTAATTCCATCATTTATTAATTATTACATAATTTCATTTATTAACATTCATTTATTTATAGTATTCATGTTTAATTCAATTTCTTTGCATATCAATTCATTTACTTAAGTTTATACTCTTCTACTTGCAATACTTACTTCCTATTACCTTTATTACAGTAACATTTTAATTATAGCTTAAGTTCACAACAATTACAACATCAAATTCTTATTTACAAAAGAAATTTCATTAAATACTTCCATTTTTCAATCTTTTTTTTGTATAATATTCTATTACATTTTCTTATTGAACATTGTAACATTTATTATTTTGTAAGTTATATTTACGCTTTTACGAATGCAACTGAAATTTATACAAGTTTATCTCATTTCTTTTAATTAATTAAACGTTCAATAATTATATCTTTTGTTCTCTAGGTTACAATTTCAACCTTCTTTTAATTTCCTTTATAACTTAGCATTAAATCTATTATTTCATTTTTAGGTTTCAATTATTAGTTAAATTCCATTTCACTACACTAATCGAAACTATCAATTATCAGAAACTTAAGAACTAAATACCGGGTTAGATCTCAAATCATTTTAAAATAATATATAACGTATTTATATATCCAATTATATTTAAAACAATTTATATTTTATATTTGTTTATCAAAACAACTCTGCAGTAAAACTACTACAGTGGCCTTCCTACTTCGAAACTCAAAAATGAATGTCGATGATGCGTGCACTCATCACCAAAATTATTTTCCAACGACGGAGAGAGGAGTACAAAACTTGTTTCTTTCCAAAATTTCTTTTAAAACATTTCTTTAAAATTTTATTGAAATATTTATATCAGAAAATACTTCTAATAATATTATTACTGTATTCCAAATCATTTGAAAGAAAATTTTAAAAACCACGGAACTTAAGTTCTAAATTTCCAATCTTTCATTTATTTTATTTTCAATCTTATTTTACTAATATTTATAGATTACACTACCCAACAACCAATATATTACAACCGCATATAACCTTTATAAAAAAATTATTTTATATATAGAAAATATAACAGGCAAAATTATTTCATTCACCTATATTCAAAACAAATATTGTGTCGGTCTGTCCTGTTAAGTGTTTAGAAATCCATATTGATGTCATAGCATCCCATGCACCAACCAGAATTTCTAAATACAAAACTGAACAAATTAACACAATATTAAAACCTTTTTATAGCACTAACAAATATGCTCTCTCATATATATACACTCAGCGACTCATCATAGGGTATTACTACCTTATTAGTAAAGAGTCAGACCCCACAAAGCTAAGGTTTATCGCTAAACCAAAGCTCTGATACCAGATGTTACGTCCCGCATTTTTGTACGCTTTAAACCGACGATAAACCACACACGTCAGACTTAAAGCACAAAGAAGGGCGGATTGTTATGGGGTAAATAAGAAAAAGCAGAGAAAGAAAAATAAACAAAAATAGAATCTTACAACAGAACGAGAAAATATAATAATCAAATATACAGTTCATGAAGCTGTTTACAAAATATTCGATTATTCTTATATTATATATGTCAGAGTTACACATGTCAAAGAATAATAACAATGCAGCGGAACAATGTGATGCAGTGGAACACTATAGTAAATAATAGTAATAATACAATCTTCGTCTGCATCCTCCAAACATAAGGCCTTCAATCCCTGAAATGCTCAGGCTGACCCGAGCGAATTGAAAAGACAAAACACTCGAGTCAGAACTAAAAGATATTAAGTAAGTTAAAAATCAACAGTAGAATATGAATGTAACGGTGTCAGAGATGTTTACGGGGTTTAACATCTCCTATCCAGTGCCTAACATAAGTGCAGTAACTTAAGAGATGCTTGGGATTCACATCTCCTAAGGATCCGCTAAATTATTTACTATGTAGTAATATTTCGCTATTATAATAATGTCTATTAGTAAAATAAACTTACTTTTAAATAGCATTAAGGAGTGACCCAATATTCCCCTTAACACGTAATAGTGTCAATAGTTTATACAATACCGTAATACCTCCTGATCGGGAGGCTACCAGAGGATACTCCATAGGTACGACACAAATCAAACTCGTACAAGGCGCGCTAGGGTAGGTGACACGGCACAACTAGGCAATGTCAGGGTAGATATTCCAATTATGCTTCCGGGCCAGTGGTAACGTATAGTCGCAGCTACCGCCCACCTCGATCCACACCTCCAAAGCAAAAAAAATCAATAGTGGCCAACGAATAAATCCAAAAGTCAAAGTATAATATAGAAGGGAAGTGTCCGATCAAAGGTGCTACCTCATTAGCCTGTCAATCGCTCCTGTTTTAGCCACCTTATGCCAACTCACGGGAGTCGGGTCCACGTATTTACCTCAAAGGAAACGCCGCCACCATCCTACTTCATTCTGGAATCTCCACCGTGTACACGGTTGTTAAAGTGGTTTCAGAGTTGGCAAAGAGTATGACATCTTCCGATCCCGGTCTCTTTAACAACCAAACGTTATTATAACACCGTGGTCATTTCAAAATAATTTATACTCCAAAATCAGGACATAATATTCATTTCAAAACCATATAGATACGATATCATTTTCGTTTTAAAACCAAATCAATATGATATCCTTTTTAAAATCATAGTATTCAAAGTTACAAAATTTCGAAACCAACGACTTAAAACTATAACACTTCCAAAACGGAATACTTTGAAATTTATAACTTTGAAACATAACTTCCAATACTTTAACGGTTCAAATGTTAAATTACTTTATATAATAAAATAGCTTCTTAAATTTCACAAATCAATTCCAAATACAGATTTTGTACCCCAATAAACCATTTCAATTTCCATATGTTTCAAAGCTTTAAATATTCCACCATTTCAAACTAATTTTTTTGATAATTCCATATATATATATATCAAATTTAATTACTATTATTTAGATTTGAAATGGTAAATAAATAAATCCAATATAATTTAAGAAAAACTTTTAAAACTTCAATTAATTGGATATTCTTTCAACTTATTTAACTTGATATATTTATTTAAATCAACTTGATATTCATTTAAATTACTCTAAACCAAAATCAAGTTATAAAATCATGCCCGTTGAAATCTCAATTTTTTTAAATTCCAAATAAATTCCATATTCATCTTCCAACCTTATTCTCATTTAAGTCATTATAAACTCCAGAAATTTAATTTAAATAAATGCTTAATCATATCTTAATAAAATCAAACTTAATTATTAACTTGTTTTATACTTCAAATCAATTTTATACATAGCTTAAAACCCAAAATTTATCTATATATAAAATAACATTTATAAAATATCCAAATTACTATCTCATAAAACCATATATTTCTTTACAAAACCATAGAAAATCATTTCAAAATATTTCTGTATATATAGACCACGGTGTCTATATATAATTTTATACCCTATGGTCAAGTGATACGGATATTTATCAGTTCAATCCGTAATTTAAAAAAATATGGTTATATATCATATCAAACCGCAATCCCGAATGAAATAAAGTGCATAACAAATTTGCAGTTTAAAATAATATAAAATACAACATCCATTCATCCAATATCAATCATCAACCATTTATTACAATCATCATCCAATTTAAACAATAACATCAATATAAAGTATATAATAAATAACAGGTAATTACTGACAGTCTATACTCAATAATAATTTAAACAATCTATCTAACTGGCAGTTATATGCAATAATAAATTAAATAACCATTTAATTCAATAAATTAAAATTTAACTGGAATGATGATAAAAATATACCAAATAGCAATAAATAAATTTCTAATCACATCATAAATTAATTTAACACACATAAGAAATTTTAGAAATTGTGAGTGGGTTAAAACACTCACCTTTTGAATTTAAATTGGATTTAAATCCAATTTAAACCCAAAAATTTCATAGCCTCCAAATTTGTCCAAACATACATCAAAATGTTCGGAATTCAGATACGATCCTAATAAAAGAAGCTGCGCGTAAAACGGATATCCTATGTATAAGTTATACGCGTTAGATCATTTGGAAACAAATTTAATTAAAACAAAAACAAAAAAACAACTCACCCCCTCAAACAAATGCCATGTCACCGCAGGAACCAGAGAAGCCCTGTACATCTTCTTACACACGAATGAACGCGGTCTGTTTTTCTCACCGAAACCCTAGCCGCATGCCCACCAACAATCGCCTCCATCATGCTTGACCGCCACCCACTCTCGCGATCACCAGCTTGGTCGCACGCACTCGAAGACCTCGACCGGAGCTCAAGAGTTTTCATAGCAGCCGCCTCATAAAACCTTGCCTAATTGAATTTTTGACGTCGATCCAACCGTTAACTCACCACGAAACCCACATTGATGCGACCCCCTCGGCCCTCTCTACAAAACCCATAAATGGTTCAACGATCCAACAACTTTCATCGACGCGCAAAGAATGGCCGTGGATAAACCTTCAATTTCTGGCCACCCAAAAACTCCGATCGAGAAAGGACTGCAGATCTGATTTGCGCTCATCGAGAGCTTTGATATATAATTTTTGTCGATTTTTTTGAAGAGTTTGAAATTTCACTTTGATTTTGAATTGCGGTTGGAATTAGGTATTTGTCTGCCATTGAAATGAGGAGGTGACGAGAAATTATACGCACAGACAAATGAGAAATAGAGGTAGGCTAGGGTTTATAACAAGATATATATAGACAAAGTTGTAATTAGAATAGATGGACCCGATTTATAAACGCGCTGAACAACAAATGGCCCGAAAAGCCCGTTCTGACTCCGGATCGAAATTGGGTCAACCATATGTCAAAATAGATGTTTTAAAATATTTTAAACGCAATGGAAAAGGTTTCAAGTCCGAATTCCATCGTATGAAGAAGTTATGTTAAAATTAATTTATTTCAAATTGATTTCAATTTCATTGATTTCAAGGCGTTTCGAGTCCGTACGATCAAACGACAAGTCCGATCGCTACGAAACTTGAAATCCTACAATAATTCACCGTTATGGATCTGATGAAACTAGTTTCGTCGAAATCCGAGTCAGTGGCCAAAATGGCTATTTTTACACTAATCAAATATATTAATAATAAATTAATTAAATCAAAATTTTCAATTTTAATCCTATAATTGACAATTCTTATCATTTTAAATTTCCCAACCATTTACCATGATTTAAACAAATTTAAATGTCAAATTAGAGTTGATTAATTTATAAATTTCAATATTAACCTCAATTTCATTAAATCCAAAATTATAAATTAATTTCCAATAATCCTATTAAATTCACTTTTCATTCTATTATTTAATTCATCATTGTCAAAAGGATGCAATTTACATTGGTTCACGATTGTTTACCTTTATATTCTCAGATTTCATCTAAATTTCCATTTATGCAATATTTAAATATTAAATTTTCATTTAATTGCAATTAATCCTATTATTGTATATTAAATCCCAATATATTGATAAAACTTTATTTCCATCCCTTTTATTCAACCAATAGTGATATTATAATAGAATTGACATTACTTTCAAATATATCATAATTTACATTAACAAAATATTTAATTATATTTATTAAAATTCATTTCCCAAATTACTATATAAAATCAATTAAAATCCTGCAGTTGTGCATTAACTATAATTTCCACTTATATTGAAATATTGCGAAATATAACATTTTCATTACTTCCTTTATTGGGATTTCATTTCACATTAACGTACATTTATTTACATTTATTAAAATTTATTTTCAATTTCAAATTAACAAGCTAATAAATAGGTAACATACAAAATCATTACCGTTAACCTTTTGTCTCATAAATAGGCTTTTATTACTTACAAAACATTGATTTTTATTCAATTACCATTTATAATTCAAATTCATTAATTAATCGAATGCTTACATTTGTTTTCATATATCCAATTTGTAGCTAAGTATAACATCTACATTATTTCCATTGATTTGAATTAAATTCCCATCTTTATATTATGCCTATTATTACGCTATAAACTAGTTACTATTGTTTACCTTCTATTTACTTGCCATATTCTCATTCCCATTATTGTAACCTTTATTTATATTCATTAAAATTAAAATTTTAAATTCCAATTCAATCAACTAATTCAACAGGCCACTTAAAATAGTTGTTTACAAGCTAAGGTTACACTTGAGTTTATCATACTTCAACCAATTATTATAATTACATACATAATACCAAATTCATTCAATTATTATTAATTATGTTCAAATTCCTTTATTATACAACACTTACATTTATTTACTTATTGTCAATTTATTTTCCAAGTGCAACAATTTACCATATTTCATTTTTTTGTTGTGGTTTCACTGCATTTGCCAATAATTAGATTTTAATAACCATGGTTACAATTCATTCTTAACATTTACTTCAATATAAATTATAAAAATTTTATTTCTTTCTAAATTTAATTACAAAATCTTATTAATTCAACCGATATTAATCATCGAAAATTTTCGGGTCGTTACACGCCCACACAGCCGAATAAAAAAGGACATCTAGATAGAGATGACCTTACACTAATTGGTTGCTAGCCAGATAGCCTTGCTGCACCTCCCCTATTTTAGCCATTCTCGGTTGATGAGGCTCGAGGCTATGCGTTACCTTTTAAGCACGCATTCACTTACAATGCTCATCGTCCTCCTGATGATGTTCTGAAAGCATTCATCCATACAAGTCTATTCCGGGTCCGAAAGGAACCAAAGGCACTACTCCTACTACATCCATTTTGGAATCACCCTTAGGATTAGTAGCGATTAGACCTTACACTTCACCGCTTCATCTTCGACTCCAAGCACTTATCTTCCTCACGAAAACGTTCAAGCCGGACCGAAGTGGTTTACGAAAAATTAATCCCGATCCCGGTCTCTTCGAAACGATCAGCGCATTGGCCAATATTGATAGTCGGTTATTTAACTATCATATAGCATCCACAAACAACCATCAGGCCTTAATAATTTCCCAAATTATTTATTTCAAAATATCTTCGCAAGAAATTTTCTACACTTCAACCCTTTTAAAATAGTTTTCAAATCACTTTTTCTCACGCGGAATAAATTTCAACCCAATTGTTTTACTTCCACTGAAAATCACCAAGTCTTAATACTTTATATTTTTAAATAATTTAAATCACTTTATCCAAAAAAAATATAATTAAAAATACTTAAATAAAAACTATTTAAAATACTAGTTATGAAATTTTATAATGATTCCTCATGTAAAACTTAAGACAAAACTAATTTTAAAATAAAATTTATTCTATAAGGTATAAATATTAAATAATCATCTTTTAAATCATAATACTAGTTAAACCTTTAAAATAATTAACTTATATAATTAACTTAATAAATATTTAGTTATAAAAATTTTAAAATGACTAAATAATAATTTCTTTCTAAAACATTCTTTTTAAACCACTTTAAAACCCCTAACTTATACTTAAAAATTTGCTTGAAATCATACTTGGATTTTTAGGAAAATACACTTTCCATTCCAAAATAGTCGATTTAATCAATTAATAAATCCTTCTCGATTCATCCCAATTTAATTTACATCTCAAAGCCGTAAATTTCTTTCCCAAACCTTTTAAAATAAAACCACTATTTATTTTTAAACAAATTACCCATTCCTTTATAAATTCCTACCGTGAATTTATACCTTCAAATATCCACTGATATATCATTTCTGTTAGGAAATGAGTTGATGATGTTTTGATGACAACAATCTTATATAGTTATTATACTTTACTTTATAAAATATATACTAACATTTTCATATAGATAGATATATATATATATATGTATATAGGAAGTATATGCAGGTATTATCGAAGACTGATCAGTATAAAGACTCAAGCATCAAGATGAAGATTAGAGATTCAAGATTCAAGACTCCAGAGAATCAAGATTACAAGATCTCAAGATAAGTGTCTAGTATTTTGTTAAAACTTCATAATAGCACTCTCATCTTTCTTCCAATTTTCTTTTGGGATGGAACCCAATTTCTATCGAAACCAGTGGCTTACAAACCCACGACAAGTAGCTTACAAACCTACGATAAGTGGCTTACAAACCCACGAAAATCAAAATCATTTAAACTACTTTGTACAAGTTCTCGAGTCCTATGGAGGACCTCTGTAGGAAGGTTCTTGCAATTTCAGTTTGAATAGATTTTTCAAAATATTTTTAAATCTGTTTTTCAAAATGTTTTAGCTTTCAAAATCATGTTTTCAAACTTTGTTTTAGCCTTGAAATATTCCTCCATTCTGATTTTAAAAACTTCTATTTTTAAAACATCAAAACTTATTCTGATTTTAAATATTACTTATATAATTGACGGTCTATATCAATTATATATATATATATTTAAAATAATGGTTTATATTCATTCTCTATCTCAAAATATTGTTTAAACACTTTATTTTGCTTCAGAGAGGTTTCAACTTGTTTTAAATTCAAATGCTTTTACAAAACAACATCTCTACAATTTTGAACTGAGGGATGTCGACATATGGGGATACCTCATGTCGACATGGTTACAGTTGGATTCAAAATTCAAATTTCAAAAGAAGTGTCCATTCGTTCAAAAACCTTTCGCCAATGGTTATGACTGTTGAACATCTATATAAAGGCTTCCAAAACGAATTTTTAATAAATACTTTCTTATTTTTCTTCACTCTTTCTTCTCCACCATTCCATATCCATAAAACTTCATATTTTCAAGATCGTGCCATCATTCTGCCAAATTCTCAATAGGAAATCATTTAGATACTCTCTCTATTTGATTCTCCATCATTCTACTAAAGATCAAAGTGCTATTCAGAGTTATAGGATTAATTTGTATTCAAAAAGTTCATAGAGTCTATCCATTCAAAAGGATTGTTACTAGAAAGTATTAGGGTGATCTTGTGTCCCGTAAATCAAGAGAGTTTACCCCAGACTCGGAGATAGGAGGGTTCCTCAAGGCCTTAGAAATTGAGGGTTGTAATTTGGATATTGGCTTATAAAAATCTGTACAAGGATATTGCCTTGGTGCAGGACTGGATGTAGGAGGATTCCGAACCAATATAAAATCCGGTGTGTTCTTTCCTTTTACTTGCTTTATTTTACTATTTGCATTTGTTATATGTTCTGTGATCATTCTGTGATAGAATTATGTTTAGATTTGTGTTGAAAGTTTTAATTTAGTCATATAGTTCATATATTCTTTAAAACACTATTCACCCCCCTCCCCCCTCTAGTGTTATTTCTGCCTTAAGATCCTTAATCCGCCACCCCAACAATTGGTATCAGAGCATTGGTTTTCATTGTTTTCATAATCTGAAACTCGAAAAATATAAAAATGGCATTTTTGGAAAATTGTGTTAAAACTGTTTTGAATATATGCATTTCATCAAAGTTTCATAAGTCTGCATATAGTTATTTTGAAAAATCAATTTATCTACTGAATTGATGTGTTATGCAGGAACAAACATGTTATATGGCTTTTGACGAATCAACACCCAATGGACAAACTGTGCAAATTGAGAAAGATAAATGGATACTTGATAGTGGCTGTTCAAGGCACATGACTGGAAATCCCGAGATACTCAAGGACATTACTTATCAAGATGGTGGATTAGTCAATTTTGGTGACAACTCTAAAGGATATGTGGTTGGCGTCGGCAATGTCGGTAACTCTAAAACTTTACTTATTTCTAATGTTTTATTAGTTAGGAACTTAAAACATAATCTGCTTAGTATAAGTCAACTTTGCGATAAAGGTTTTAAAATTAAATTTGAAAAAGATAAATGTCACATTGAAGATGATAAGTCTAATATAATTTTTGAAGGTATTAGGAAGAAAAATATTTATATCCTTAGTATGAAAATTTAAAATGATAACCTATGTCTTTTGGCTAATACAAGTGACCCTTGGATTAGGCTAAAAAGATTTGGCCATTTGAATTTCAAATTATTATCTAGGCTATCAAAACTTGACTTAGTTAGAGGTCTACCCAAGCTAAACTTTAAAATAGATAGTATTTGTGATGCTTGTCAATTAGGAAAACTTAAGAAAAGTTCATTTAAATTAAAAGATGCTATTTCTACCTCTAGTCCTCTAGAATTACTTCATTTAGATTTATTTGCTCCATCTCAAGTTCAATCAATTAACCATAGTAAATATGTTTTTGTTATAGTAGATGATTATTCAAGATATACTTGGACAATCTTTTTAAAACATAAAAGTGATGCTTTTGAAATATTTAAAATCTTTTCTAAAAGAATTCAAAAACAACATTCTTTCAAAATTAAAACTATTCGAAGTGATCACGGTGGTGAATTTGAAAATGAAAATTTTGAGAATTTCTGTACTCAGAAGGGAATTACTCATAACTTTTCATTTCCAAGAACTCCACAACAAAACGGAGTAGTAGAACGTAAGAATAGAACGATTCAAGAATGTGCACAATGCTTTCTGATAGTAATTTACCTAAATATTTTTGGGCTGAAGCAGTTACTACAGCTTGTTATATATTAAATAGAATTTTAGTTAGACCATTAACAAATAAAACTCCATATGAATTACTTTACAATAAGAAACCTACAGTTGCTTATTTCAAAGTATTTGGGAGTAAATGTTTTATACTTAATACAAAAGATAATTTAGATAAATTTGAACCAAAAGCTGATAAAGGGTTCTTTATTGGTTATTCTAATAGAAGCAAAGCATTTAGAGTTTTTAATTTAAAAAGTAATACTATTGAAGAAACTATGCATGTATCTTTTGATGAAAATCTTAAAGATATTCTACAAATAGATGATGAAGAAGATTTTATAAATTTAAATCAATCTAATGAAACTATTAGTGAAATAAATCAACCTAATAAGAGATTTAAAATATCAAAAGATCATCCTACAAAAAATGTTTTAGGAAATATTGAATTTGTAGTAAGAACTAGAAATCAATTAAGTAGTATGAGTAATGTAGCCTTTATATCAACAATTGAACCTAAAAATCCAAAGGAAGCATCGTCTGATGATTCATGGATTCTTGCTATGCAAGAAGAATTGAATCAATTTACCAGAAATGATGTATGTGAACTTGTTCCTAAACCTGAGGATAAAAGTATAACTGGAACTAAATGGGTTTATAAAAATAAAATGAATAAACACGGTGAGGTCGTAAGAAATAAAGCTCGTTTAGTCGCGCAAGGTTATTGTCAAGAAGAAGGAATTAACTATGATGAAACCTTTGCCCCCGTAGCAAGATTAGAAGCTATAAGAATTCTACTTGCTTTCGCTAATAATTTCAAATTATATCAAATGGATGTTAAAAGTAATTTTCTAAATGGTTTTGTAAAAGAAGATGTTTATGTTGAACAACCTCCACTTTTTGAAGATAATAAATTTCCAAACCATGTATACAAGTTAAAGAAAGCTCTATATGGTCTAAAGCAAGATCCTAGAGCCTGGTATGAAAGACTAAGATCTTATTTACTTCAATCTGGTTTTGAAATTGGTAAAGTAGATACAACACTTTTTATTAAAAGAAATGATCAAGATATTCAACTGGTTCAAATATATGTAGATGATATAATCTTTGGATCAACTAATAACATAATGAATAAAGAATTTTCAGATATAATGACTAAAGAATTTGAAATGAGTCACATGGGAGAATTGAGTTTTTTCTTAGGGCTTCAAATTAAACAACTAGAAAATGGAATCTTCATAAGTCAAGAAAAATATGCTAAAGACTTAATCAATAAATTTGGTTTAAGTACCTCTAGTGGGAAACCAACTTCAATGTCAACAAATGTAGGTTTAAGTAAAGAAGATAAATCAAAAGATATTGATCAAACTTTATATAGGGGTATGATTGGTTCGCTACTTTATATAACAGCGAGTCGTCCTGATATTATGCATAGTGTTTGTCTCTATGCAAGATACCAATCACAACCTAAAGAAACTCACTTAAAAGCTGTTAAAAGAATTTTAAGATATGTAAAATACACTTTAGATTATGGTTTATTTTATTCTAAAAATAATACTTTTGATTTAATATCATATTGTGATGCTGATTATGCTGGTTGTAAATCAGACCGAAAGAGTACAAGTGGAACTTGTCACTTTCTAGGACATTCACTGGTTTCCTGGTTCAGCAAGAAACAAAATATTGTTTCCTTGTCAACAACTGAAGCAGAATATATATCTGCTGCTCTGGCCTGTTCACAAGTCATATATATGCAACAAACTTTAAAAGATTTTGGAATTAACATAAGTAAATCACCAATATATTGTGATAATACTAGTGCAATAAATCTATCTAAAAATCCAACTCATCATGCTAGAACTAAACATATTGATATAAGATATCATTTTCTTAGAGATAATATAACTAAAGAAATAATAACTCTAGATTATATAAATACTGAAAAACAAATTGCTGATATATAACTAAACCGTTAACCGAGCAGAATTTTACTAAATTTAGAAGAGAATTAGGTGTTTGTTCAAAATCTGAAATATAAAATAATATAATATAATAATCAATAAAAATTCAAAATAAAAATTACACTTTTTCTGAAAGACATGTCGACATGCCCCATCCCCTGATGTCGACATACCCAACAAAAATTTGAAAAAAGAATTTCCCTCCAAAGTTAGTTATTTGGTTATTTATCTATTTATTTCGTTTTCTCCCCTCTTTCTTCACTATATTCTCTGTAAATAACTTCTGAAACAATAAAATAATGGCCTCTTCTTCTACTAATGAACCCACTTCACCCACATCTCTTCATTCTGGTCCATTTCAACGATCTACGCATGCTCGAGTGATCAAATTGCAAGAGAAGATGAAAGATATCCTTCAATTGTTGACTGAAATTCAAGTAAGTCAACTTAGGATGGCTAGAGAACAACAAAGGCAAGGGAATATTATTAGGAAAGTACAAAAATTCCTTATAGATAACCGTACAAATCCTATTAATATTGAAGACTCTTCACAAGCCATGGAATCAGAGGAAGAAGAACCTATGGAAGAGCCACAAGAAGACCAAGAGGAAGATCAATCTTTTCCTCAACCCGAAGTCCCTATAAATGAGGACGAGAGCGTTATTTGCGTTGGTGAGATCCTTGTTGATACTAATGGAAACATAATTGAACAATGTGGAAACTTTTGTCTCCACTACCCCAATTGTTCGATTCATAAGTCTCCTATAGTTAAGGATCGCCATTAAAGCGTACTTTCTTTTTTATTCTTCGTTTTACATTGTTCTGTTTGTTCGGGTTTATGTATGTTCTTATATATGTCGTAATAACAAAAATGTGTTCACTTATACTCATTGTTTCATGCTTGTTCTATACATATTATTTGTTCATACTAATCATTCTTGAATTCTTAAGTAGTTAATAGTTTTTGTTGATGACAAAGGGGGAGAAAGTTATAAAAATATGTGCTTGGTGTAAGGGGGAGTCATGGAATAAAGGGGAGTTGTAGTTTTAAGAAGAAGTCACGGAGTAAGGGGGAGTTATGGGGAGTTATGGTATGGTAAGAATATTTTATAAATAAAGGTTGTCATCATCAAAATGGGGGAGATTGTTAGGAAATGAGTTGATGATGTTTTGATGACAACAACCTTATATAGTTATTATACTTTACTTTATAAAATATATACTAACATTTTCATATAGACATATATATATATATATAGGAAGTATATGCAGGTATTATCGAAGACTGATCAGTATAAAGACTCAAGCATCAAGATGAAGATTAGAGATTCAAGATTCAAGACTCCAGAGAAGATTACAAGATCTCAAGATAAGTGTCTAGTATTTTGTTAAAACTTCATAATAGCACTCTCATCTTTCTTCCAATTTTCTTTTGGGATGGAACCCAATTTCTATCGAAACCAGTGGCTTACAAACCCACGACAAGTAGCTTACAAACCTACGACAAGTGGCTTACAAACCTACGAATATCAAAATCATTTAAACTACTTTGTACAAGTTCTCGAGTCCTATGGAGGAGCTCTGTAGGAAGGTTCTTGCAATTTCAGTTTGAATAGATTTTTCAAAATGTTTTTAAATCTGTTTTTCAAAATGTTTTAGCTTTCAAAATCATGTTTTCAAAAATGTTTTCAAACTTTGTTTTAGCCTTGAAATATTCCTCCATTCTGATTTTAAAAACTTCTATTTTTAAAACATCAAAACTTATTCTGATTTTAAATATTACTTATATAATTGACGGTCTATATCAATTTTATATATATATATATATATATATATATATATTTAAAATAATGTTTTATATTCATTCTCTATCTCAAAATATTGTTTAAACACTTTATTTTGCTTTAGAGAAGTTTCAACTTGTTTTAAATTCAAATGCTTTTACAAAACAACATCTCTACAATTTTGAACTGAGGGATGTCGACATATGGGGATACCCCATGTCGACATGGTGACAGTTGGATTCAAAATTCAAATTTCAAAAGAAGTGTCCATTCGTTCAAAAACCTTTTGCCAATGGTTATGACTGTTGAGCATCTATATAAAGGCTTCCAAAACGAATTTTTTATTAACTACTTTCTTATTTTTCTTCACTCTTTCTTCTCCACCATTTCATATCCATAAAACTTCATATTTTCAAGATCGTGCCATCATTCTGCCAAATTCTCAATAGTAAATCATTTAGATACTCTCTCTATTTGATTCTCCATCATTCTACTAAAGATCAAAGTGCTATTCAGAGTTATAGGATTAATTTGTATTCAAAAAGTTCATAGAGTCTATCCATTCAAAAGGATTGTTATTAGAAAGTATTAGGGTGATCTTGTGTCCCGTAAATCAAGAGAGTTTACCCCAGACTCGGATATAGGAGGGTTCCTCAAGGCTTTAGAAATTGAGGGTTGTAATTTGGATATTGGCTTATAAAAATCTGTACAAGGATATTGCCTTGGTGCAGGACTGGATGTAGGAGGATTCCGAACCAGTATAAAATCCGGTGTGTTCTTTCCTTTTACTTGCTTTATTTTACTATTTGCATTTGTTATATGTTCTGTGATCATTCTGTGATAGAATTCTGTTCAGATTTGTGTTGAAAGTTTTAATTTAGTCATATAGTTCATATATTCTTTAAAACACTATTCACCCCCCCCTCTAGTGTTATTTCTGCCTTAAGATCCCTAATCCGCATCCCCAACAATTTTACTTTATAAACCAAGTTTATAAATTCCATAGTCTCATCCTCCATTTAAATCACAGTTTCAAACACTTAATAAATTTTCAAATTGATTTCCAAAATTTACTCCATTTTAAAATAAATTCCTTTACTTACTCAATTTTATTTCAAAACACATTAATTTCAAATTTTACTTCTTTATTTTGATTTAAGATCTTATTTAAACTAAAAATACCAATTTCATACTTTTCCAAATTTCTTCTTTATCTTTTCCAAACAAATTTAAACCTTGAATTTGAAAAAAAATCTTTATTCCTTTAAATAATATCACTTAAGTTTAAAAATTCATTTATTACAATTATTCAAAAATCTCCTTTCCCATACTCGAAATTTAATTATTAGAATTTAAAAAAAAATCAACTTTTATTCTTTTCCAATTCATTTTTAATTTATCCAAATTCTCTATAATTATTTACTTAAAAATTCTCTCTTTTATTTCCCTTTAAGAATCCAATCTTTATTTTTTTGATAACTCAATATACCCTAATATATTTAATCAAACCATAGAATCCAATATTTCAAATTCCCAGAATAATCAAAAATCTATCACAGATAATCAATGTACCATATCACAGATTATGAAAAAAATTCAATATTTTGAGAAATCCAGTTGGGTCCCTCCAACCTGTTTTTCCTTGCATCCCCAGATGTTAGCACAATATAAAAATACCAATCCCACTTCAAGGGGGATATCGCGGTATAAAGGGTCATCCGCTATATAATGCGGAAAAATATCAATCACTCCAATATATAGACTACTATATAATATACCACATCCAAACTGATATTTAATTATCAATTCAAACAAACAACCCATAAATTAAATTAAATTATTTAAATTTAAAAGGTAATCCAAATGAGTGAGATTAACTCACCTTTGATTTTTGTTTGCAACCCACTTCCAATTCGGCTTGCTTCTTTCAGATTTTGACCTTGTACAAACATTAGATGACTTTTATTAATTTCGAATAAATCGAACAATTAATTACCATTTATTAATTTAATTAACTAATAATTTTATTTAAATTAATGTCCTTTAATAAATTATTTTTTAATGACTAAAATAATTAAATGAGCTAATTAAATAAGTTAACCACCTTAATACTTATTTTTAAAATTAAACAGTAAGCGAAAATATATATGTATATTTATTCTTTCGTTTTCTTTTAAAACTACATATATACTTATAAAATAACTTATATAGATTCAAAAATCCAATTTTTAAATAAACTCTTCAACATTTTAAATTCCTATGTATTTTCCAAAATCATATATATATATATATATATATACATAGATTAAATCCTAATAAAATAAAAAGATTTTCTTTCAAACCTGTATATTAAATCAAAACCGAATTGTTTTAATTAAGATATATTTTATTTTTTATTTTTTTGTAGTTAACAAAACAGCAGATAACTTCATATGCATTTTCTTCAAACTATATATATGTTTATTGAATTAAATTAAACTTAAAAAACTAATACCTTACTGCATAGAAATCACTCGAAAGCAGAATCCCTAGCCTTGGCTCCCCAATGCGAACCAGCGACCCAACCCTCATGAACTCGAAGAGGCCATCACAGCCACGAATCAATGGCCACGATCGAGCAAACCTCAAGCCTAGGTGCCTACAAAGTCACCGCCAACCATCATCATGATTCCAACCTCCATCGTCTCGCGCCCCTAGTCGCATCACAACCTTCACTTGCTCGTGCTTAAGCTCCTCGTCGCGAAGACAAACTCCACCTCCCTGTACCCGCGAGATCGCATTCGTCACCATTGCTCTCGACCTAATCGATCCGGCGAAAAGCTTATAAAGGGTTGCGATTGAATTTCCCCTTTTTGTTCTACCATTTTTTTTAGTGGATTCGAATTCGAAGGACGTGAGGATCTCAGGGATTTTAGATGAAGATTGGTTGCGCGATCTTTTAAGAAGTTTTTTTGGTATCGGTCTACATCTAATTACCGAGGCAAGAAGAGAACGCGTGGTGCTAGGAAGGACACGCGCTCTGAATTTCTATACGTGTCTGCAAAGGCCTACCACGGTATTCACTGCAATAATATTATATTTAAATTTAAATTCAATTTAAATTGTCTTGAAATCGTAGCTTAAATTTTTTACATCCTACCGAACCATGCTGCTAGGCGTTTATAATGTTAAACTTCTATTCCGAACGCAATGGAAAAGGTTCCGAGTCCTAATTTGATCGTATGGAGAAGATAGCTTTTTGAACCCAGTTATTATATTAAATTTTGGATATAGATTTTATTGTGTTTATCTATAGTACGATCACACGACAACCCCAAACACTACAAAATATGAAATCGGATAATAATATAATATTACGGATCCAATTGAACTGGTTTCGTCGAATTCCGAGACTGTGCCTCGGAAGACAATTTTTGAATATCAATTTAAATGATACATTTTCAAAATTGAACAAAACCTTTCAGATTCAAATTTAAAACTTCCATTATCTTCAGAATTATCAATATGAATTGTACAAGCCTCCTAATTATTTTTGACAGGCTTAAAAACCAAGATTTCATATCCTACCCAATTTTCAAATATTAAATTCAATATTTAAATTATCTAGTAACCCATGATATTTGAAATTCAAGTTAGAATTTAACATTTATATATTTAAAATTAATTAAATATTCCAATTTCAAATACCCAAAAATTATGAGTCGTCACATTCCTCTCCCCTTAGAGGAATTTTGTCCCCGAAATTACTAGTTAAGAAGAATGGTCCATAACTCGTTAGCAATTTCCCAATCCAAATAGTTCAACAACTTACCAACCATCTTTTATAAAAGAACCTTTATCATTCTTACTAACTTCCCAAACTTTTCCATAGTTTTCAAACAACACTACTTAATTAACCATTTCAAATTTTAATTCAAAACCGATTTTTAAATTATCAAATTTTCTCAAAAAAAATTTAACTCCATAAATTTTCAAAAAATTTCGTCAGCGTCTCCTTTGCGCGGTTAGCTTGGAACAACTACAAAATGCCTCTACGAGCCCCTAGATTTCGAATGAAAATAAAAAGCCAAGTGGATCGATCAAAAAACCATCAAATTTCATATAATAATTTAAATACATATCTTTTTGTCGGGCAATTCAAATTTATCTTCTAAAATCAAAACATCAGTTTTCTTTTACCTTTTAAAACATCTGTATATCCTACTTAGCCATAATACCCAATCACAGAATCCTAAAATTATTTTAATCACTTTCTTTTCAAAATTTTCAGCATTTGCTTTACTTAAGCCCGTACGATGTACATATACCATCCGTATGCAATGTCAAATTCGATCGCTCACTAGATCACCCAATTTCACTTCCGAACTAGTATCGTCCACCCAACTTTCTAGTGCAGACTCAGATTTGGTTTCTTGATCAAAAACCGTCATTCTCCTTCCATAGCCACAAACTATGATAGAGAATTTTCAAAATCAATCAAAAATCCATATCCAGGGTTCTCCGTCGTAAATCGAGTGTAACAACTCTAGATTTTTTTGCATATAATTTAAATTTGACTTTATTTTATTTTGAAATTATTTTAAACTTGTTTTATTTCAAACATTTCATTTTAAATATGAATTTTGATTATTATATGAGTTATAATTTCAAACTGGTATAAATTGGATATTTTCCTGAAAAATGGATTTGTGGTCAAAACTGGTCAAACTTTGACTTTTAAATTTTAAATTTAAATATTTGAATTCTTGAATTTTATCTTCTATTATGAAAATATATTTAATGTCATGAATATTTCTTTTTGTTTCGTTGAAATTGGATTTAAATTGTGAAAGTTATACCTTTTACAATATTGTGTGTATACAGGGTTATTTCACAATATTCTTTGTTTTAATTTATATAAATGATATTTTTACTTGATATATCTTATTCTAATTTGTATATTTATGTTATATTATGTATATTTTGACTTTTAAATATTTTTAAAGTAATGTTTGAATTTTTCCAAAGCTTATTGAATTTATTTTCTATTTAAAGCCTAGTTTCTATTTTCTTTGCTATTTTCTTCATTTAAAATTATATTTAATTAAAATTTACATATTTATTTTGTGAGTTCATTTTTATTTTATGTTATTATCTTTTTTATAAATATTTCTACAAGTCCATATAAATTTTTCAAAGTTCATTCTGTTTATTTTCCATTTTTCTAGACCAGTTTGCAATTTTGTGCTATTTTCTTATTTTAACCTTATATAATTAATAATTATATATATATATATATTATTTTGTTATATTTTCGAAATTGTGACTGAGATTATTATTATTTTCAGTAATTTAAATTTATATAAAGAAATTAAAAGTAATTTGAAAGGATTATGACTTTTAGTTTTCCTATGGCCTTTTATCTTCTAACCTTTTCATATTTGTAACTTAAATTTTCATAAATTTGCCGTTACTTCTCAATACTTTTAGCCGCATACTTTCTTTAGCATTCATGTACATTCCTTTTTCTCATCTCCTGAAAAAAATTCGGCCATAGCCTTGAGAAAATTTTGGGTAAAATCTTTTTCTCTTCTTTCTTTTGTTTACTTTTCATTGTTTTGACATGGATTTGCACTTGTTCTTCTTCACTTCTAGGTTCGCCACCTTCTCTCCAGCCCCTGCCGCCTACACCACCACCTCAGAATGCCTCCATCACCATCTCCTCTCTGGTTAAAAACCCAAGCCGTGTCCCCTAGTGATGATCCACCACCAAAGTTTCCACAAAACTCCACTTTTGCTTGCATAGCCGACCTCTACCATGCCTCCACCACCTTCCACCACCCATGGTCGCCACTAACATCACCTTCACCACCTCCAGCACCACCTAGACACATGGCCACACCATCCCCTTGGATCCCACAGTGTAGGCCGTGACCCTAGTGCCTTGACCGAGCCTTGTTTTGACCTTGAATCATGTGATATTGCCTTGTTGTATTGTTTTCACCACTACCCACCTTTGCACCATCAACAATCAAGTGTAGTCTGACCATACCTAACCAAAACCTGATCCAAATCTTGTCTTAGACCTATAGTACACCTTATGGCTGAACCTGAAGGTTGTTGGAAGCAAGTGCAAAGCAATTCTGCTTTGATTCGTGCAGTTGATTCTATCTTATTCTATCGTATTTTGCATTTGAAAACTTATGTTATTATTGTTGTTTTGTGTGACTTGTATTCAAGGGATTTGATACTTTGGCTCTTCCACTCGAACGAATTTTGACATGAAACAAAATTTATTGGTCTTGTTTAAATAGACACATCTTAAATATTCAGTTTTCGTTGTCAAATTTTTAATTTTGCAAAAAATAATTATAATTTAAAATCTTCGTTAAATGCTTATTTTAAAACGTCAAAAAATCAAGGTCGTTTACAATCTCCCCTACTTAAAACTTTTAGTCCTCGAAAAGAATGGAGTAAGAAAACTGAAGGATAAACATAAAGATAGTAATAGATTTAGGCGTGGATTACATACCCGGCATTAGCAATTCATGATTTGAAGCACAGATGCTCTCCTCCATTTCCCACATACCATCTCGATCATCTTCACTCACTAAACCTTGATGAGATTTACAACCTTTCTTTTGAGTTCTCATGCTTCTGCCTACTATACGAAGCGGTTTCTCTCAACGGTTAGATTGGGTTCAACATCCATTTCTTCGAACAAAGCAGGCTGGACAATTATGGATGGATCGTGCACATATTTGCAAAGATGTGTAATGTGAAACACATCATGTACCCCCAATAGCTTCTCTGGTAAGTCAACTCTATATGCTAAAGTACCAATTCTCTCTGAGATACGGAAATGACCAACAAATCTAGGAGCAAGCGTTCCTTTCCTTCCAAACCAGATTACATTCTTCAAAGGCGAAATTTTGAGAAATACTTGATCCCTACCGGCAAATTCCAAGTCTCTTCTCCTTCTGTCTGCATTTTTCTTCTGTTGATCCTGGGCAATTCTCATTTTCCTTTTGATTTCTTCGACTTTATCAGAATCTCCCAAAATCATTTCGGGGCCAAGAATGGGTGGATTTCCCAATTCAACCCAACAAGTTGGAGATTTACATGGTCAACCATAAAGAGCTTCAAACAGTGTCATCTCAATGCTCACTTGATAGTTGTTGCTATAGGTGAATTCAACGAGATGTAGATGTTCTTCCCATGATCTTCCAAAGACCAAAACATAAGCTTGGAGAAGATCTTTCAAAATCTGATTTACTCTTTCGGTTTGACCTTCCGTTTGAGGATGATAAGCTATGCTCAGATTCAATTAAGTACCAAGAGTCTTTTGAAAAGGTTTTCAGAAATTGCTAGTGAAGATAGGGTCCCGATTACATACAATGCTGGATGGAACGCCATGAAAGCGAACAATTTCTTTCATATAAAACTCGGCTAAACTCGAGGCAGTTTGAGCAGTCTTCACCGGAATAAAGTGAGCAGACTTTGTCAATCTATCGACAATAACCCAGATACTCTCATTACCTCTCTTGGTTCTTGGTAGTCCATCAATAAAATCCATTAGAATTTAATCCCACTTCCATTTCGGAATCTCAAGGAGCCGCAATAATCCTGTTGTCTTTTGGTGATCGACTTTAACTTGCTGCCAAGTGGCACATATGCTGACGTGAATGGAAATATCTCTCTTCATCCCTCTCCACCAATATAACTTCTTCATATTTTGATACATTTTTATGACCCGGGATGAATAGAAAGCCTGGATCGGTAATTTTCTTTAAGTACTTCTTGCCCGAAAACATCTACATTTGGAACATAAATCTGATTATTAATTCTTAGAATACCATTTCTATCGATTTGTGCGCCATATTCGCCTTGAATACTATCCTTCCTGACATGAACATTTTTCGTTATTCCCCTTAGCCTCGGGTCCTCATCTTATTTAGCGGCTATGCGATCCATAAGAGCTGGAGAAGCAACAAGCTGATTAACATGGCTTTGCTCCTACTCAGAGCATCGGCCACAACAGTAGCCTTTGCGGGAGTATAGTTGATGTCGAGGTCAAATGATGAAAAGAATTCGAGTCATCTGACTTGTCTCTGGTTTAGATCCTTTTAGGTAAAGATGTACTTCAGTGATTTGTGGTCCATAAGGAGTTCAAATTTTATTCCAAGAAGGTGATGTCTCCATAACTTCAAAGCAAAGACGACGGTGAGAAATTCCAGGTCATGAGCTGCATAATTAACCTCATGAGTCTTCAACTGAGGACCAGCATAGGCGATTACTTTTCCATGCTGCATCAAAATAACACACAATCCTTCATTACAAGCATCTGTATAAACAGTGAACCCTTCACTACCATCTGAGACAATGAGAATAGGGGCAGAGGTTAGTCTACGCTTCAATTCCTCGAATGCTTCCTTACACTTCTTATCTCAAACAAATTTGACATTATTTCTATTCAAAGCTGTAAGTGGTGAAGAAATTCGAGCGAAGTTCTCGATAAATCTCCTATAATAACCAGCTAAGCCTAGGAAGCTACGGACATCCGTAGGGGTTTAGAAGTTTCCCAATCATTGATTACAGTGATCTTTGCTGGATTGACCGAAACTCCATTCTTCAAAACCACATGCCCCAGAAATCTAACTTATTCTCTCCAGAAGTGGCACTTAGAGAATTTTGCTTTCAATTGATGACCTCTTAGTGTTTCAAGGACAAATTTAAGGTGTTCCCCATGTTCCTTCTCGGTCTTAGAAAAGAGACAAGAATATCATCAACAAAAAAAAGAATGAATTTGTTTAGAACTTCTCGGAATACTTTATTTATGAGGTCAACAAAGTAAGATGGTGCATTAGTTAAGCCGAAAGGCATAACTAACCATTCATAGAAACCGTTTTCTATTCGAAAATCAGTTTTGGGAATACTATCTTCTGCTGAGAAAACACCTTTGCCCCATGCAACTGATCAAACATGTCAATGATACAAGGCATTGGGTATCTATTCTTGTGGGTAAGCTTATCACTTCTCTATAATCTACACAAATCCTTAGAGAACCTTCAGATTTAGTAGAAAATACTACAGTTGCTCCCCATTCAGAATAAATACAACGAATCAAACCTCTGGAGAATAAATCTTCAATTTGGATCCTTAATTCAACTTTCTCTTTAGGCGACATTCTTCTTGGAGCAAGTATGACAGGCCGAGATCCAAGTATGAGATCATGCGAAATTCAATTTCGCACTGAGGTGGCAAAGAATTCACTTTACCGAAAACTTTGAGAAAGTGTCGGATAACAAGAGTAGTGTTAAGATTACTCGAATGGGAATCAAGAGAAAAGATAAAAATTCCGGCAAAATCTTGAGGCATTCCACACTCTACCACCAAGGGATTTCCACCATCATCTACCAAAGAAATCGTCCAAGATTTGCATTCGATGTGAGCATCAAATGCGACCATCTAATCTATGCCTAACAGAATATCGAATCCTAAAAACCCAAGAACATAAAAGTCCCAAGTTAAATGATGCCTACTGCTTTTGCAGAGTCTGACCCTTCTACAAATCATACCTAGGTTTACAGGACCACCAACAGGATTTGACACACATAAAAGTGGAGATGCAAGTTCGGGTTTCAAAATATGGTTGAGTTTGTCACACAAGTTGGCAAATATAAAACTATGGGACGCTCCGGTGTCGCACAAAACATGAACAGAAAAATTATACAATGAAAAAGTACCCTAAACTGTACCTTTGTCGTCTTCTGCCTTGGAAGTAGAAGCTGTAACTACAAAGACTCTTGATGAGGTTCCTTTCTTCTGGGTGGGACAATCTTTCTTGAAATGGCCTAGTTGCAAGCAGATAAGGCAAAGGTCTTTCCTGGTCATCTGAACTGGTGGGACAAACTGGGAACTATTGGCATAATGGCCTTTCTGTCACATTTTAAGCAAGTGATAGAAGAGATATCAATAGGCTTCTTCTAAGAATGTCCAATTCCATTCTTGTTCTGCCAATTCTTCTTTTGTTGCACAAAGCTAGGCTTCCTCCTTTTGGAATTGTTGGTAGTTGCTGAAGTCTCTACTAGTTGAGCAACCAATGCTCCCTTCGAACTTGATTTTTCATATCTGAGGGCCATATCGATCAGACTAGTGAAGGTGCCATGAACGTGGGCAGTCAGACGGTCATAATATTCAAGACGAGCTCTGGCTATGAACTTCTAATTCTTCTTAAGCGGAGTATCAACTAGACCTGGTCCAAACTTGGATAGCTCGTTGAATTTCATTTCATACTCCGAGAATGACATGTTTCCTTGCTTAAGATCCATAAAGCTACGATAATGCTGAGATTTTTGGGCTTTAGACGTCCACTAGGTCATGAATACTTCCTTGAACTGCGCCCAAGTGATGTTTGCTTCCTCAATGCAAGAGGTAACAGATTCCCACCAATCTTGGGCAGCATCCTACAACTGCCATGAAGCTAATTGGCGCTTCTGGACGTCAGTAATCTCAAGACCTGTAAAGATTCTCTCCAAGCTCTTAAGCCACTATTGAGCTTCAATAATCCCTTCGGACCCCGAGAATTTAGCACCACCAAGCTGTGTGTACTCTTTGCTAAGCATAACGAACTTAACTAGTGGAACTGGCGCAACGGGTGCAACTGGTGCCACTGGTGCGACTGGATCTGGTACTGGACCATTTCCTCTACCTCGACCTCGAGCATTCCTACTATTGATCATCATGCAAGTCAAGAGTAGATTAGAACAAGGACAAGCATAAACTATAGGAAATCCTAATCAAAGCGAATTTTTTTTGCAAGGAAGATGAACTTGAATTGATAAAAATTTTAAAAATAGATTGCATTTTAAAATGTTTTATATTTTAAAATACACTCTCTTAAGAATGATTCCACTCGTTATAGTGCATTACTAACCCTATTACTAATGGGTTTTACCCCTCAGGCTAAGGATTTCACTAAACCAAAGCTCTGATACCAACAGTGATGACCCATCTTTTATTGAATAAATTAAGCAGAAAATAAACCACAACTTGTCCAACTTAAACCATTCAAATTAGACAGAATATCAATTTAGGGTTTTAATATAGAATCAGATACAGAATCACACACGGAATAATACCAAATCTTGCAGCGAAAATAAATAATATACATAATAGTTCATGAAGCTACCACACCAAATACATCAGAGTTACAGACTTTAATTATACAATACTAGAGATATATATAAGTTTACTAATAAATTCCCAAATGAAATAGATAGCTAATACTAAATAGAGTGGAGTCTTCGACTAAGTCTTTGGCTCCCAAAATAAATACTGCGCACAACTGCAATACTCAGGCTGACCCGAGCGTTATGAAAAACAAAATACTCGAGTTAGGACTAGAAGTTCTCATGTAAGTAATCCTACTCAGGTAAAGTGTACATGTAACTCAAGAGATGTTGCGGGATTTTCCATCTCTTAAGGATCTGTCAGACTATTTATATATACAATAGGATAGGCTATATAAATAGTGTTTATCAGTAATATAAAATATCAAAATAGCGTTAAGGCTTTACATTAATCCCCATTAATGCGTATTTAAGCATTTTCGTACAGTTTGCATATAAAACACCAGTTAACAGTTGGTGGATAGGGATGCGCCGTGATACGACAATACCAAAACAAAATCATATGAGTCTCGTTAAGGGTTAAAAGTATGACAAAGCACGTGAGGCAATGCCCAAGATAGGATACTATCGATTCGGGTTGCAAGGTTGGTGGTGACGCATCATAGCTATGACCGCCCACCGCATCCAACACTCCCATAATCGAAGGGTGATCACCAATAACAATCAACATTATATGTTTAAATGAAGAAGTGTGTCCACTCGTGGTAGCTAGCCCACTTGGCCCTGTCACGCCGTCCTATTTTAGTCATTTCAAATTGGAACAAGTGTCAGTTTAATCCATCATTGTTCTCATCCTTCAAATCCAGCCATCATACGCCCATTTCCAACCCCTTCGTTCTGGGTCATCACTTCGCCTACATGGTTATTAAAGTGGCTTTGGTATCGACAAAGAGTATGCCCATATCCGACTCCAACCTCTTTAATAACCAGCGTCATTCCACACCGATTGGATATTTTATTTAATGAAAATACTTTGTTTTCGAATAACATCTCGTCATTCGACTTTAACAAATTTAAGTCCAAAATCAAAAGATTCACTTTTAAACAATACTTCACTTTTTCTAAATCGTCCAAATTTAATAGCTTTTCGAATTAACCAAGTTAATTAAGTCTTGAGTTCAAAGTTAAACATTCAACTTAATTTCACTTCGGAATTAATTTACTTAATTAACTCAGCACTCTAATTAAACTTGAATTCAAACAATTCAGTTTAACCTTTATATTAAATCAATAAAATCAATAAAAAAAATTCAAATATAATTCCATTGTTATATTTTAATTTTATCGAATTAAATTAAAGTTAAATTTATTTAAAAAAAATTAATTACATATATAATATTAACACTTAATCAAATTTCAAAAATCAATTTAACAAGTTTTGAAAACTTTAACATTTAAAAACAATCATTATTAGTTAATTTCATAATTTAAAATAGTTTAATTAATCTTTCATTTTAAAATCTACAATCACCTAATACATTTCAAAATTTTATGTTAACTTTAACATATAACTTAAATTTTGAAATTTGCATTAAACTTCCAAATCATTTCTTAATTTCAAATTCAACATTAAATATCCAAAATAGATCTCAATTGACCAATTGGTGTTTATTGTCTAATTTTTCAATCCTAGGCCAAGTAATTTAATTTAGGGTATTTATCATTCCAACCCATATTCCGGTTCAAATTGCAATGTCCTAACCACTACGTATAGCAAAATAACAGTGACGGATATCAATAAATCAGTCATAGTCTAATATTTAAACTTTCCATAGTTTACGGGTTCTCATGCAAATAGGATCCTATCAATAATTTAACTAGTTTAACCAAATCATATATCGTAATATTAACCATCAACGATCTTGTAATCCAACTATAAACCATAATCAACCATCAACTATATATAACATAACAGGGTACTTGTAATACGAAGTTCTATTCATGAGCTTTGAATCACTCATCTTCACGTGTTTGGAACACGAGCGTGAACACGGTGATATGGGTACACGAGCTAGAAGATGATGGCTCTCTCTCTCTCTCTCTCTCTTTTCACGCACAATCTTCTCTGATATATGTTTTTTTTCTCTACAACTCATGCAGCAAATTTTCTCCTTTGGTATTTTTTTCCCAAACAATGTATGCACACTTCCAAGGGAAGGAGACTTCGGTTTCTGGTGCTAGGGGTAGGAGGTGATCAGGGATGTTGTATCGGTGATAGGGTGGTAGTGTCGTGGGGTGCGAGGAGGCTCAGGTGGTTCAGTCGGATCCAGGTAAGGTGGAGGGTGGGGATGGTAACGTTGGGCTCAGGGATGGGTCGATTCTCGATGAGGGTGAGGTAGTCGGGTGCCTTGGTGACGTGCGATGGTGGGGTAGTGCAAAGGGAGTGGGGAGGTGTCATTAGGAGGGACGGCGCTGGGTTTCTTTTCCAAAGGCGGTGGCGGAAGACTGTTGAAGGGCTGGGCGATGAAGTGGCTTGGGCCGAAGGTGGTAGGAAGTGAAGGTGGAGCTGGAACGCGGGTCGCGGGTCGAGGGTCAATGGTGTGGTTCACGAGGAGGGATAAGCGCACGGTTAAGGGAAAAGACGTGGGTCAACGGTGAGAAGGGAGGGTAGGAAGAAGAAGAAGGTTACAGGCTACTTTGTATTTATATTAGCACTTCTACTTTCATTTTCTCAAACAAATTTTCAAATGCCTGTGAAGAAAAGAATTAAGCAGAGAGATGGCACGCCAATATATAAATGGAAAATGTACGAAGGCTAATTAATGTAGCATTAATTACGCATGGCTGCACATGCAAGCTCGCACTGGTTGAAAAGAAAGAATGAGGACTGAAAAGAAGGAAAGGAATGTTTTTGTGTGCTAATAGAAACAAAATTCTTCACTGAAAGCATGAGAGGGATGATGACCTGTGCATGGTCACGAACCGATATCTCCATCATGCAGCGGAAGCCAAAACACAAAAACAAATATAATACGATGATCAACGCGATGAGATGGTTCCAATTATATAATCAAATTTGTGCTACGACATTCGTAGCAAAATATCATATGTTGCCGCTGTTACCGCTATGGAATTGGACGACAACTACAAATTTTAATAAATGGAGCTACAGAGGTCGGAATTGGATGGAACGAATTTTGACATTTTAATCTGAAATTTTTTAGTACATTTCTATGTAAAAATATTCATATTTCAAAATTTAATGATTCGCTTGGAAAAGTTGTGCTAACCGGGTTTCGGACGAATTTTGACACAAAACAAATTTTATTGATCTTGTTTAAATGGTCGCATCTCAAATATTGACTTTTCTTTGTCAAATTTTTAATTATTTTAAAACTAATTATATTTTAAAATCTTTGTTAAATTCTTATTTTAAAACGTCAAAAATCTAGGTCGTTACAAATCCTCTTATTGCCTTTTCAATCGATCACCCCCCGCACCTAAATCTCCATTACAAAACAGTCGAACCCCTCCCTGCTCGATGACGAGCATAGCAAAAACTTCGAACTCCCTTCTCCTTTAACCTGAACACCGCCGACCACGCATACGCGCATGCATGAACGAACAGCTGTGCGTCTAATCCCCCTGCCCTCGTGCATAAGCTATTCCTCCCTCATCGCCATCATGATTTTGATCGCGGGATTTCTTTCCGCGATTATTATTATTAATTTTATACGAATTCGATTTCGAATTTTTTTCCTTTTCACCTTTTTTTCTCTTTCTACGTACATTTGAATTCAAAGAAAAGGGAAGGCTCGTGATTTTTAAAAGGGATGAAGGCGGCTCGATGTGCAGGCAGGGTGGCTCAAGGATATAGCTAAGGGGCTGAGATTTGATTTCCTAATTATCCATTCAGAATATCACGTATTATATACAGGGTCGAACTCCTATTGAGGTGTATCGCCTGGCGTTTCTAATGTTATACCACTATTCCAAACCTAATGGAATAAGTTTCGAGGTCTAACTCGACCCTATGAAAAAGATAGCTTTTTAAATCAACTATTAAATTAAATTCATTTAAATTATTTCTAGGCGTTTTTAGATCGCACATGCAAACGATAAATCCAAACATTACGAGATTTAAAATCCGATAATAATACATTATTATGGATCCAATGGAACTGATTTCGTCGAATTCTGAGACCGTGCCTGGGATCGCTATTTTAATGCGTCGATAAAATCGATGATTTCAAAAATTTACGAAATCACTTGAAATTCCAGTTTTAAAAACTTATTAAATCAATTCTAATTTAAATAGAATTTATATCAATATTAGAAATCAGTTCGATTCATTTTCAGCTGAAATTCTAATTATTCACCATTTTTGTATTATGATAAATCGCTGGATTTGAAATTTAAATTCATTCTATAATTTCAACCAAATCTCCATATTCAAAATCAACTTATATTCCAAATTCAATATTTAAAATATTTAAATATTCAAAATCAAATAATAAAAAATCCAGGTTGTTACATAATTAAAAAGGCATATTACCTTGTTTAGTAAGAGTTGAATTAATTAGAGTTTTAAAAAGAAGTGTTTTAAAGTAACGACAAGTATAAAAATGATTTTGGGCATAAAATAACAATGTTTAAGCAACATTTTTTAATACGCTAAATTATACTTTTGAAAAGAAGTAAGACCTGTAAGGAGAATTTTTAAAGATGACGATTATGCGTGAAGTGTTTTGGGTTTATAGTACATGAATTGGGTTATTTATGGAAAGTAAGTAGTCCTATACTCGCACAAAAGGCCGAGAAGTAGATTGATCATCTGTCTGTGAGATCTAAAACTGAAGTGTCTAGGTAAGGCTAGAAGCATCCAGTGCACTGACTTACTTGGCTTCATTTTGGGTGAGGGATAGAGTAAGTTGAGAATATTGGAAATGTGGCAAGTGTATGAGATTTCATTTCCATAAATGATCTTTATAATTATGATGGTAGGGAAAACATTCACATTTCTTGTAGGCAATTGTTTTTGACCCTTTTCAAATATGGTTTTAAAATTATGAAATCTCTCCTAATATTTGTAAATATACTTGTATAAGTATATGGAAATTTTTTCTAAATATGGAAAGTGAAGTAGTTTGTGAATACACTTATACCATTGAAACAAGTATATGAATATTTTTGAAGTACTGAAAGTAGTATAAATAAGTAGTGAAATAATAGAATAATAGTATATATCATTAAAAAGAAAGATGTAAAAATATACAACTTTATAAAGGAAGTTTTAATTAATAAAGAGTATTAATTAATAAAAAGGAGTTTGATTAATAAGGGATGTTTTAATCAATTATAACTTTTGATTAATGAAAGAAATTTTATTAGATAAAAGGAGTTTTTCTAATTAAAGAGATTTAATTAACAAGGGATTAATTAAATAAAAAAGGGGATTAAAAGTCGTTTATATGAACTGATCGTGTTGTGTGTGCTTAATCATGTTTGCTTTTCTTATGAAATTAAATCTCTGATTTGATTGTATTTTTATTTGATAGTTAAATAACCGACTATCAAAGCTTGGCTAGTTTTGACTTAGGAAGTATATATGAGCTTCACATGTTCATACGGTTTGAGATCCCTAGGGAGAACTCATTCCAGTGAAACATCTCTAGTTTTAAGGGGTATATGGGAGATCCGCTTAGGACTCTTATATAGTCTTCTTACTTCTGAAAGAACTGGGATTGAGTCAACCAAAAACAATCATTGTCAGTTTAGAAAGATCGAGATCGGATATGTTATCTTAAAAACTACTCTGAACCGGCACAAGCATTAAAAGTGAAGATATCTTAAAGATGATGCAATCGAAGACGAAGCTCTTTGAAGTGCAAGGGCTACTAATCCTAAAATTGATTCCAAAAGGAATGTAGTAGAAGTATTGCCTTTAGTTTGTTCACATCCTGAATAATTTGTATGGATGAATGCTAGAATTACATTACTGTTTGGAGGGCAGTGTTAGCATTTCAAATGGGATTTGCTAAAAAGGTAAAATTTAATCTCAAGCCTCAACAACCGGGAATGACTAAACTCAGGGGAGATGTGGCAGGGCTATGTGGGTCGCTCCTATTAGGGTATGTCATCACCTTTGTATATATATATGTATATATACACACATATATATGTGTGTGTATGTATATGTATGTATGTGTGTATGTGTGTGGATTTGATTGTGCATGAGTGCTCTTGAGGAAAAGTTGCAAAGCAACCAGCATGATGACATATTCGGTTTTATATTGGAAGGGATAGGCCAATCCTGTGCAGCAGGGGTGTAAGATGTTTATGTTGACCTCGGTATAGTTTTTTAGAGGTGCACTATGACATGTGGTACCTCGGTGCCTTGTCATTGATGGAATCCATTCTCTAATAAGCGTCGTATGGATTTAGTTATGCCCAACTATTTTGGAATATGAGATGCAAGCATTCCAGATATGTTCATATCTTATTTTAAACCCTAGATATTATTATAATATCGCTCGATTTTCTATAGAAAGGTTTTGGTTATCGTAAGGAAAAACCAGTCCGTGTTTATATATGGCGTGGTCTTAGGAGATACCTTTGATTTTAAAAGGTTTATAAGTTATAATAAAATTCCTTACGATTTGAGTTTCTCATGCTGGTTTTATGAGACCGATCCGAGCTTTATTTCCTTATAATGCTCGGGTCTGACCAAGCATATTTTCAAATTCAGTTGATTTATAGTTTCAAGAGATGAGCTGGATGGCTTCAAGACGTATTCACATATATTTTATTTTCCGCTGCATTTGTTGGTTATATTTGTCACCATTTGTGAGGGCAGGTTATATAACTATCCAGGCTGATGATAGATAGTTAGTCTGATTGATGTATATATACCATAATTTTTCTTTTGTAAAGATATGTTGTATATCATATTACTCGTCAGGATGTGAGATTTGGTTATGTCTTTTCTTTATTTTCCCCCAACAATCCATCATTCTGGCACTTGAATGCTTGGCACTTGAATACCGTGGATGTACTAGTGTTGACTTTTGAGGGTCAAAAGGTGGGTCGTTACTACATGGTATCATAGCTTAGGTTGAGCGAACACCTAGGCCTTGGTGGGGTAAACTCATTAAAGATAGGGTTAGTAGCACCCTAGAATGAGCTTGAGTGTGTGTGTGTGTATATGAGAGTGTATATTTTTTGTGTTATAAAAATAATTTATATTATATTGATTAGTCTATAGAGTGGATAATGGATTTTGATTAATACGAGCAGCTAGCGTATTGATAGGGATCTCTTAACACTTGAATAAGGAAAACCGACATAATATTATTTGAAATTGGTAAATGAAATAATTTTTTCAAGTATTATATTTTGCATATAAAAGGACAATTTTCAAAAATAGATATAATTATTTTTGTATGTTCATTTTTTAGAAAATGATATATTCAATTATTACCATTTATTGTTTGATTAGTCATTCTCATCCAAATAAGAGATGGCGATTAATTGTTGATTGAGGTGTTATGCTTGTCCAGTTTATGAGCATTGAATTTTTTTGGTTTATAAGTAATTTACTTTTTTACTGCATGGGTTATGTAGATACAGATTGTAGGAATATTAAACGAGCACATTACGAATTAAGTTTCGCAGTTTGACTTAAGGCATTTGGTGATATTGTTGAGTTAAATTGGATTTTAATAAAAAGATGTTTATTAAAAGAAAGGTAAGATATTTTAAGATAAATATTTTTAAAGTGATTTTATGTAAGTATGATTTATATAATACGGTTTATAAATAAAAAGGATTTAAACTAGGGATTTGAGAAATTAAAAACTAGTATTGTTGGAATTGATTTTCTAAGATTCTGAAAAATAATAGTAGTATTATTTGGAAGTATATATTTATAAAATTGGTTTATGGAAGTGATATCATGGTACTTAGTAATATTTATGGAATATTTGATACCTTTTTGGAAATGATGTTGGTTAAGTCCGAAAGGCATGAGTTAGAAGTACTAAACTCACTTCTGTCATTGGTAAATAATTGTGGTAATGACTGCAGAATCATCAGTATTCATTTTCAAGTTTTGAAATAGGGGGAAGCTATAATAGTTGTTTTGGTAAAATATATTTTGATTTAAATCCCAAACGCATGATTTGATATACAAAAGGTGATATGTTTAATATTATAATTTTAAATAAATTGAAATAAAACCTCGATGTTTAATTCTGAAGTTTTCAGTTAAGTTATTATATGGACACATATATCATGTGCATTAAGGAAGTTTGGCTTGTGCATCTCATTATGATATGTTGTTTGGTAATTTTCATTTGCTGGAATGAAATGGAATTTTCGGCGATTTTGGAAAGTCGAAAACTTCAGAGTTGCTATAAAAATTGAAGCTAAATGTTTTGTTAAAAACATAAAAGTAGAGTTTTGTAACTCTAGAATGGGAAGATAGTAGGAATTTAAACAAGTTTTAAATCTTTAAACATCCTAGTTAAGTAAAATAAATATGATGTTTTGTATATATATACTCTTAGGATGTAGAAGAGTTTTATACGAATATAAACTTAAGTAATGATTTTGTGAAATGATTCGTAAATGATTTTAGTATTAAATGAGGAATAATATATGGAAGACGAATGTGAATTAAAATGAAAAGAAATTGATGCAGTTCAGAAACCAATTGGAATAAAGTATGTAACTTGTGCATAAATCATTTTATTCGTACGACAGTCCTTGATTCAGATTCGAGTTTCGAGGTGATTTACATTGACCTGAGTTAGGATTTTTTACTTGATTCTTGACGGCGAACACTTGATATGGATTTCTGATATGATCTTGAAGTTTTCTATAGGCTATGTAAGGAAAACAGAGGTTTCTAATCAAGGAACCGGATCGGAGTCCACACTAGAGAGATCATGTGAGATATATTAGTTTTGTAGTGAGATCTATATGATCAAGCTAGTGATTATATTTGGTAGTACGTATGGATGATATATATGCATCGTACGGACTTTAATAATATTTTTACTTATGTGAGTTGGCTTGTGGAGAGTTTGAGAAATGACTCTTCGAATTGTTTGAGATTGGATGAGTGATCGACTAAGTATGAGATGAGGCTGTTGAGCGTAAGGTACGCATAGTAGGTTATTTATCATCTTTGGACGATGAGAGGTTCCTGAACCTGAGCAAACTGTGGGCTTATTAGCCAGTGAATGCCATTTGTTAAATATTAAGATGTGATTATTTCTTTGGTTAATGGTTGTAATATTGTTATTTACTGTGGTGCGATTGTTGTTTTTGTTGCTCATGTCGGTATTTCAGGGATGAAATCCTTTTAAGAGGGAAGAATGTAACGACCTGTATTTTTAAAGATACAATATTTAAATAATTAACTTATATATTGAATCATTATTGAATTGAAAACCCGAGCTAACTGTGGGCTTATTTGCTAGTGAATGCCATTTGTTAAGCATTAAGGTGTGATTGTTTCTTTGGTTGCTAGTGGTCGCAAAACTGTTATTTATTGTGGTGCGATGGCTGTTTTTGTTGCTCGTATTGGTATTTCGAGAATGAAATCCTTTTAAAGGGGAAGAATGTAATGAACCGTATTTTTAACGATAGGATATTTAAGTAATTAATTTAAATATTAAATCGTTATTGAATTAAAGGTTCAAAAATATGACTTTTTGCATACGATCGAATTAGGGCTCGAGACCGTATCCGTTGAGTCTGAATCGATGTTACGAATCAAAATGAGTATAAGGATCACTATATTTGAAATCGGGCAACCCAGTGGCCAAAACAATCTTGGAAAGCGTGAAATTGTCATCCTGGAACGCTGTCTTGGATTTTGATGACTCTAATACCATTCGAAGCAGAATAATGAGGTGATATGCACCGACGAATTTCATGGCAATCGTATTGGGTGTGTGGCCATGTGAGCATTGAACGTTCGAAGGTTAACTTAAGAGAATTAAAATATTAGTAAAATAAAATATCGTAATAATCTGCCTAATAAACAAACAGTATAATAATATGCCTAATAAAACAAAATAACATGATTACCTGCCTAATAAAACAAAATAATTAATAACCTACCTAATAAAATAGAATAGCATAATTACTTGCCTATAAAACAATAGTATAGAACAAAATAGCATAATGATTCTCATTCAAGTCTATCTTAAACATAATCATTTTACTTTAACTTATTACTATTCTTAAACCCTAAGTAAAATCCTCCATCCCTATAAATGTCTTGCCACACAGGAAAATTTGAGACTTATTTTAGAAATAAAACGATAATTTTATAGTTTCTGAAAATTAAAAAGTACTACTTTAATAGAAGAAAAGTGGAATCTTTCTATCTTTATACTTATCCACATATGTTATATTTAAATCTTCATATTTATCCACATATATTATATTTAAATTTTCATACTTATCTATATATATTACATTTAAATCTTCATACTTATCCATATAATATTATATTTAAATTTATCCCTAACTTACACCACAAGCTTCCTAAACCAATAAATAGTCCCCCTCACTTTGTTTCTTTTTCGAACTTCTTTCTTCTTTTCTTCCTCTTCTATTTTCGTAAAACAAAGACACAACTGCATCAGTCGATTAAATCTGAAGCTAGTGGCGTCAGAATTCTATGATTTTAGAGCTATTAGGATTATGTGAGTGAGGGCATCAATTTTGGATGTGCACGTCTTAAGCAGCCATGTTTAGGGCTTAGTCATGGAGGAGCTAAGGGTGGATATGGGTCATGGTGTCGAGGGCGTTGGGTTTCTCTAGCGAAGGTTAACGCATGGGGGGAGTTTGGAGGTGATTTTACTCACCAGTTTATTTGTTATTGTTATGTATAGTTGTTTTGTGTTAAATATGAATTAGAATTAAGAACAAATGCAAATTATCACTTTTGGACCCCTTCTTGCTTTGGAAAGCAAGTGACAATATTATTTGTAGTATAATCCCTCATACAAATCCTTTTAAACATGTATCATGGTCCAGACTTGTTGTTTACATGTTTGATATTGTGTTGTGATTGGTTGAAGTAAAATTGTCGCTGTAAATGCACTTTGAAATCCATTGTATTCAACAATGGTTAAATTGGTTGAAATGTGAATATAATATGAAAATATATATTTGGTTGTATCTACATAGTTTTGATGTGTTTGCAAAAGGAAATTGGTTTGGGAAACATCCCAAAGTATGATGTTATTTTGATAATCATTTATAAATGGTTTAAGTAAGGGTAACTTATAGAACTTGTTTTATGGTTTCTGACTAAATTATGAAATATATATATATTTGGTGTAAGTGTTTAAACCATGTTAAAGGTATTTTTGTATATTTAGAAGTTTGGAAAGAAGTTAAGCATTTTGTAAAAAGGGTAAAAAGGAAGTTTTTGGATTATAACACTTGTTTTATAATGAATGGTTTTGTAAAATTAATTAAAAAGGTATATTACCTTGTTTAATAAGAGTTGAAATAATTAGAGTATTAAATAGAAGCGTTTTACAGTAACGACAAGTGTAAAAGTGATTTTGGGCTTACAGTAACAATGTTCAAGCAATATTTGTTTTAAAGCATTAAATTATACTTTTGAAAAGCAGTAAGACCTGTAAGGAGAATTTTTAAAGATGACAATTAAGCGTGAAGTGTTTTGGGCTTATAGTATATGAATTGGGTTATCTATAGAAGGTAAGTAGTCCTATACTTCGTACTAAAGGCCGATAAGTAGATTGATCATCTATCTGTGCGATCTATAATCGAAGTGTCTAGGCAAGGCTAGGAGCAACCAGTGCACTAACTTACTTGGCTTCATTTTTAGGCGAGGGATAGAGTAAGTGCAAGGGCTACTTACTGCTAATATTGAACGTGATTCCAAAAAGGATGTAGTAGAAGTAGTGCCTTCAGTTTTTTTATATCCTGAACAATTTGTATGTATGAATGCTGGCATTGCATTATTGCTTAGAGGGCAGTATTAGCATTTCAAGTAGGATTTGCTAAAAAAGTAAAATGTAGCCTCAAGCCTCAACAACCGGGAATGACCTAAATCAGGGGAGACGCAACAGGGCTATGTGGGTCACACCCATTAGGGTATGTCGTCGCCTTTCTAGATATATACATATATATTTGTGGATTTAGTTGTGTATGATAGCTCTCCAGAAACAGGTTGCAAAGAAATCGAGGTGATGACATATTTAGTACTACACTGGAAGGAGTAGACCGATCCTGTGCAGCAAGGGTGCAAGATGTTCACGTTGACCTCGGTACATTTTTCTAGAGGTGTACTGTGACAGGTGGTATCTCGTGCCTTGCAATTGATGGAATCCATTCTCCAATAAGCACCGTACAGACTTAGTTATGCCCAACTATGTTGGAATGTAAGATGCAAGCATTCTAGTTATATTTATATTTTATTTTAAACCCCATACGTTGTTATAATATCATTGGATTTTCTATAGAAAGGTTTTGGTTATCATAAGAAAAAACCTGTTTGTATTTATATGCAGCGCGGTCTTATGAGATACCTTTGACTTCAAAAGGTTTATAAGTTATAATAAAGTTCCATTTGGTTTGAGTTTCACATGTTGGTTTTACCAGATTGATCTGGGTTTTGTTTCCTTATAACGCTTGGGTCAGACCGAGCATATTTTCAGATTCAGTTATGGATGCTTTTGGAGCTTAAGGAGATGAGCAGTATGCCTCCAAGATGTATTCATGCATATTTTATTTTCCGCGGCATTTGTTGGTTGTATTTATCAGCATTTGTGAGGACATGTTGACATAACTGTCCAGGCTAAGGTAAGATGGTTACTTTGATTGATGTATATATATTACACTTTTTCTTTTGTAAAGATCTATTGTATATTATATTACTCATCACGATGAAAGATTATGTTATGTCCTTTCTTTCTTTTCCCCCAACAATTTGTCTTTTCGACACTTGAATTCTCTACACGTGAATATCGTGATGTATTAGTGTCGGCTTTTGAAGGTCGAAAAGGCAGCTCGTTACAGTATTTATATCCTATTATATTTTCTATTCCACTGTGAGTTTAGTTTAATCAATCTCTGATATAGTTGTGTTTATTAAGGTTACCAAAACCAACGATTTGTAACCTAATGGACTTAGATTTTGATTTTATAATCATTTGGGCCTATTAAGGTGCGGGTTGTTATAGGTTATGTACGCCACTCAATGGATGAATTGATATCATTTCTCGAAACATCTTGACTAGGAATATTAAAAATGATATGTTATTTTCTTTGTGATAAAATTCTCACGATCACAACACTTTATAATTACTATCAAATAACATATCATTTAAGGATTTCCATCTACATATTTTAAATTAATTATTTAATTATTTATATCACTATATAACAAGTATATGATATAAAGATAAACATCTTTTATTTGAACAAGATTGGTCATGGAATTAGATATATGTAAACTATAATTTAAATAATTTTATTCAGAAAAATATCTTCACACAGTAAACAATAATTTTAATAATTTTACATAGATCCTACATAGAAGTACGAAGCATCAACTAATCGTAACTGTATAAAATCCGAAAACAATCCAAGAAAAGCAATAATTAAATATATCTCCATACTTTTCTGCATAAATGACTTGCCAATGATCCCCTTCTTACTTTTTAGATACAAAAATACTTAATTAATTGTATTTTTATGTTATTTCATCTATTTAATATTATTTAATATATTTTGATTGTAAGGCCTAATAATGCTAGTTGGCCATTTCCAATTTAAGCAGTGATTACTATAATATTATGAAAAACTAAACATGGTTATTAACCTTGGCACTATAAGTTTGTATTTATAATACATGTAACTTTATTTATATTCTGTTTAAACATCAATAAAAAAGGTATTATTCTAGGAGCACAAATATTACTTTGTTGCATAAAACAACTACTTTATCAACAATAATTGTGATGATCCATCTTTGATACCCCTGAAAACGATACGTAACACATCCTCAGTGTTCGTGTATCATTGCCTAAGCATCCAATAGATGAGTTTCGTGAGGAATAATAAAAGGAAAAAAATAGAAAATCTCACAACCGAACAGTTAAATTAATATAACAATAATATAGTATATATTAGGTTACTCCTTAACATGGAGGTATCAGAGTTACACAAAAGTACTACAACTATCAGCTAGGCAATTATACACCTTGCCTTTACAATTACTGGTCCAAAATACGCAAACATTTATTGATATAACAGCAGAAATACATAGCTAGATAGATAAGGAGCCACCTAGTCGTATATCATCATCTCCACATAGTCCAAAGAAACTTGCTACTCTCAGACTATCCAAATATAATTGAGTACCATAGAGTTTAAGGAAAACAAACAACTGGGGTCAGACAATAAGTATACTATGAGTAAACTCTAAACATAGGTGGAAATAAATAACAACATGTAGGACCACACCGCCAAATGTGGAAGGGGTTTCCCTTTACAATAACAACATCCAACCATAAGTAATAGGAACAATTCAAAACAAAACCCAAACTCGAAAGAATGTGCCTAAACAAGATCAAAATTTGAACTTAGAGAATGGACACAAATAATTAAACATTGGGAAGAGCTCCAGTCACTTCTCGATATAATTAAGAAAACAAATTCAAAGGTTTGAATCAAAGGCAGGGATAGGGAAATTTTGCAACAGTGACTAGGAGGGTGTACTCCCTTACGAAAAGTATACCACTAAAATATACTTGAGAACTACGATAGCTCTCGGAACCTCCAACCCGAACCCCACCAACCTTTACCGAGAATCCGAGTATTCCACATCTTGGCGTGCATATAATCAAAACTAATCTAGAGTAGATGTGACAATACCCTAATGGGAGCAAGCCCATATAGCTTGACCCCCACTCGCGCTTTGGTTTTAGTCATTTCCAACAAAGGATATCAATGCTCAAAATGAGCAACAAATCATCTTAAATTGACGATAAACAAAGAAGAAAGTTGAATCGATGGTCAATAAATCAGCTATTAAGAATATTTAAAATGATCATATATGGAAATTAAATCTCATATTTGCCACTACTCATCGATTTCAAAGTTATACTATTTCTAGGTTGAAAATGAAGTCGAGCAAGTGAAGGTAGTGTTACCTCTAGGCATCGCCTTAATGACGTTTTTAAATTTTGAGATAAAGATGAATTCCCATACCTCAACATTTAGTGCTAAGAGTATGTTTAAGTCCTCCACATAAGGGATATCGTTTACGTAAATTAAATTCCTTATCCTTTCCATAACCGAATCAACTTTTAACTTTTAAAACCAAACTTGTGCTGGGATTTCACATTTAAAATATTAACATTAATCAACATAATTAAAAATGATTAATTAACTTTAAACATGATTAATTTATTCAATATCATTATTTAAAATGATAAACCAACTTTAATCAATGATTAATTACTTGAAATTCTTTATTTAAGATGATTAATTAACCTTAAAATATCATTATTAAAATGATTAATTTATTTTTGAATATTATTATTAAAATGATTACTGTATTTTAAATATCTTTATTAAAATGATTAACTAACCTTAAAGCATCATTAATTAAATATTTAAATAATTTTAAAACACCATTATTAAAGTGAATAATTAACCTTAAAACATCATTATTAAAGTGATTAATTAATCTTAAAACCTCATTAATAAAATAATTAATTAACTTTAATACATTATTATTTAATTTATTTACTAATCTTAAACATCATTTGTTAAAATGATTAATTAGTTTTAAACATCATTAATAAAATGATTAATTAACTCTAAACCCATCATTATTTAAATAATTAATTAACTTTGTAAAAACCCAAGCACAAGAGTAAACCAAAAGATTACAAAGGAGATGATTTTTTTTAAAGTGCCGATATAGCGATGGTCACTATATGGACATTTCCGTAAACACTTTCATATTCCATTTATTCATCCAACTTCACATACATAAGTATGGACGTATATACAAAAAGCAAATAACATTCATCAAACATGGGGAGCGTCACTTGTACCGTTTACTTAAACTTTTCGACTAATCCCATGTCACCTACTAACTACCAAAGACTTCAAATTTTAAAGCGATAACCAAGCTAACAATCAATCACTTTTTAACACATACAAACATAACTAATTAACATATATTTTCACAACAGCAATAAAGGTTAAAACTTTCTTCATAAATGGATAAGAACTTCAACCAAACTTTCAACCGACACTAAAACTTGGATTCTCCTTGCAAAAGATGGTTTTTTGGACCCCCTAAAGGGGACCGGATGGTGTGACCAAGGGGTGTTTGGGCTCAGCCTTGACTTAAAATGGTGGAGATGGTATTTTTTTAAAAAGAAGAAGGTGTAGGAAGGGAAGAGGTATTTTTAACTAGTGTTTAGGATTTTAAAATGGAAAAGGACGAGATTTTTTTTTTTTGAAAACCATGAAGAGGCCACGAAAGTATGGAAAGAGGATGATGGAGTTTAAAAATGAGAAATAAAATGAAAACGTGAAGGAAAAAAGAGGAATTATTTTTATGCAAAATGGAATATGCAAATTACCTAAATACCTTTAGGTCTATACCCTCCATTCTCCTTTTACCACATCATCACCTCCCTCCCTTAACCCATTCCATATGCAAGGACCAACCCCCCTTCATCATGTCTACCACTTCATCCCATGATGTTACATTAAAATGTGGCACCTCCTTTTTATTCTCTTTTTATTTTATTTTTTTATTTTTGAGAAAAATCACATCTTACTTTTCTTTTTACTTAAGTAAGTAAAATTTCACCATGTGTAATTTTACCATACACATGTTATCTAGTATATGTATGTTTATATGTACACTAGAACGAACATAACATTTCCGACAATTTTTGTACGATGAAAAGTCGAAAATTCAAAAAACGTTTTTCCGATCGTATTTTCTATTTTTCTTCGAACTAATTATTTTTGTAAATAAAATTTTTGAAACAACATCACCATTATAGTTATTATTTAAAGAGGTTTATTTGAGTTATAAAATCCATTATTTAAATATCTATAAATGTTTTAAATATTCAAATCAAAGTAATTAATTATGGGTCGATACATCCTCCATTCCTTATAGGAAATTTTGTTCTCGAAATTAATCATACAAAACAAAAGACACCAAAAGAAATCCAAATGATATCATTCAACAAAACAGGTACAAGAAAGTGACTCCACCATAACTGGTATCAAAAGATACAACAATATACAAACAACTATGACAATAACTCGGGATAAGAATCCTTAATATATTCCTTGGTTTCCTAAGCACAATCTCTACCGTTCTCACTCCGTTGAACCTTAACATGATTCACATCCTTCGTCATCAACTGTCATCCTCACTCCATTGAACCTTAATAAGATTCCCAAGCACAATCTCTATCATCCTCACTCCACTGAGCCTTAACAAAATTCACATCCTTCGTCCTTAATCGCTTTATTTCTCAAGTGATGATACAAATAGGTGGCCTAGGAACGGTCCGATTAGGTTGAGCTTCCAAAATCTCTTGTTGTGCCAGTTCTACTATCGTTGAGGGATTATGCGTATACTTATGCAAATGAGATACATGAAATATATTGTGCATATCCGATAGTCTATTTGGTAACTTGACTTATATGAAAAATCTACCAACCTAGTCTAGTATGGGAAAAGGGAAAATAAATCGAGGGGCTAGCTTCCTTAATTTCCCAAACCTCACAACACACCTCAATGGAAAGACCTTCACAAACACTGAATCTCCAACTAGGAACTCAACAGCCTTGCGCCTTTGATCTGTATAACGCTTCTTCCGATCCTACTCCTCCTTCATCTTCCTTTTGATATTAGCTACCTTCTCACTGGCTTCTAAGATCATGTCGGACCCAAGGATAACACTATCATCAGACTCAACCTAACATGAAGGAGAATGACACGGACGACAATATAGAGCTTTGAAAGGGGACATGCCGATACTTATCTGATGGATGTTATTTTATGTGAATTTTACTAAGGGTAGATGATCTTCCTAAGAACCTCCGAAGTTAAGAATGCATGCCTGCCATAAATCATCCAAGATCTGGTTCACTCTCTCTGTCTGCCCATCTGTCTAGGGATGGTAAGATGTACTCAGACTCAGCTCGGTCCCTAAGGTAGTTTACAGTCCCTCCTAGAACCTATTAGTGAATATCGGGTTTCTTTGCTTATAATTCTACAAGGAATACCATGGAGCCTTATAATCTCCTTCACATACAAACTTTCCAGACTTTCAGCAGTCCTAGTCGGCCTGATAGGAATGAAATAAGCACTCTTGGTCTGTCGGTCAACTATAACCCAAATGCCTTTGTTTCCTCTTCTTGACCTAGGCAGTCCATAGAGACCTACTCCCATTTCCACTTTGAGATCTCAAGTGGCTGAAGCGTGGCTGAAGCAATACAGCTTACTTTTGTTGGTCACTCTTCATCTGCTGGCAGTTTGCATACTGACTCAAGAAGATCGAAACATCTCACTTCATCCCTTTCCACCAAAAAGCCCTCTTCATATCTTTTTTAACATCTTGGTCACTCCTGGGTAGAAAGATGATATGGAACGATGATATTATGCTAACACTTCTCTCCTAAGTCCGTTAACATTCGGAACACAAATGTCTCATTCACTTTCAATACACCTTGAGGATCAATTTCAAAACTAGAAACAATACTTTCTTGCACATCCTTCTAAAGTCGAGACAAAATAGGATCTTCTTCTTGACTAGCCATAATCCTCCCCATCAGTACTGGCTTGACTTCTAAGTTTGCAACCATCGCTACATTCCTACTCAATGCATCTACAACTACATTTACTTTCCTAGGAATATAAAGAATTTCCATATCATAAGAAGCGAGAAACTCTAGCCATCTCCGCTGCCTTAAATTCAAATCTTTCTGGGTAGAAAGATATTTTAAGGATTTGTGATCCGTGTATAACGCGAACTTTTCACCCAAAAGATAATGCCTCCACGTCTTCATCATGAAGACAACAGCTAAAAGCTCCAAATCATACATAGCATAACTTTCCTCATGTGGCTTCAGCTGTCGACCCGCATAGGCAGTAACCTTTCCATGTTGCATCAACTTCTCCCAAACTAGTATTGCAAGCATCTGTATCACCGTTAAACCTCTGCCCCATCTAGAATAGTGAAAATGGGATAACTGGTCGACTTTTTCTTTAATTGATTGAATGCTTGATCACATTTAGGCATCCACACGAACTTAGCATCTTTCTTTGTTAACTTTATCAGATGAGAAGCAATCTTCAAGAATTCATTGATGAACCTATAGTAAAAACCAATCAATCCCAAGAACCTTCTAACTTCCATCGCATTTTCGGGCTTCTTCCAGTCTTAAACAGCAACAACTTTTGTTGGGTCAATTGTTATACACTCTCCCAAAACAAAATGTCCTAGAAACTTAACTTCAGATTTTTAAAAATGGAACTTAGCCAACTTAGCCTTCAACACACTCCATCTTAAGATATTGAGTACAACATTAAGGTGATACTGGTGTTGCTTCTCTATTTTCAAATAGACAAGATGTCATTAATAAAGACAAGAATAAATTTGTTAAGAACATCTCAAAATATTCGATTCATTAAGTCCATAAAAGAAGAGAGTGCATTAGTCAGCCCAAACAGCATAACTAACCACTCGTGGAAACTATCTGGAGTCGTAAAAGTTGTTAAAGGCACACTCTCTTATGATACCCTTAATTGGTGAAAACCGATGGAAAAATCTAGTTGAGAAAATATCCGAGAGTTGTGGAGCTGATTAAACGTGTTGTCAATCCTTGGTAAAGGGTATTTATTCTTGATAGTCCTTTAATTTAACTCCCAGTAGTCTACACATAACCTTAGAAAACCATCCACTTTTGTAATAAAGAAGACATGCAATCCCCAACTTGAGGTACTACGTCTTATCAATCCCTTCTGCAACAAGTCAAATGTTAGGCTTTCCAACTCTTTCTTCTCTTTCGGAGCCAATCTTTGTGGGGGTTGAACAATAGGTCTGGTTCCTGGGATCAAATCAATACGCAACTCCACTTCAAGGTGAGGAGGTAAACCTTGCACTTCATAAAAAGTATCCATGAAATCCCAAACAAACGGTATATCTCTAAGCTCCTCTTTAGATACTTCAAGTGAGTAAAGAAAACTGCTCATTAGCTCGTTAGGCTTTTCACAACATATATATACCAACATCCCTAGCATCACCAACTCTAACAATCTTTTGATCATAATCCAAGATCGCTTTAAACTTAGATCAACAATCCATTTCCAACAATACTCTAAAACCCATGAACCCAAGAACAAACAAATCAGAAAGAAAGAGGTGAGTTTGATAAGAAATAGGCACTTTTGAACAAAAGGTGTTAAGCTTGGTCAAACCCCTAATAGAGTTTGACATACAAAGAGAATACTCACATTGGTGGGTTCAAGATTAAGTTTATCAACAAGATAAAATGAAATAAAACTATGGGAAGCATCCATGATGAATAACACTCTAATAGGAATATCATAGATGGATAATATACCTTGCAACACCTACTTCCCCTTCTTTTCTGAAGAAGTGGATCGTATCTCCTCTATAGCAAAAGCCTATCCTTGTGACCCATTCTTTGAAAAAAGGGAATTCATTCGTCATATGTCCCTATTTGTGACAATTATAGCAGGTGGTAGTCGGGAAATTGGGTGCAAAGTGACCCATTTTATTGCACTTGAAATGTTTCATATTAGCGAAGTCGAGCGGCTTCTTCTAAGTTGGAGCTCCCTTTTAGGTTTCTTTCCTGCCTACTGCTTGTTCCTCTTAAACTTACACTTGAAATTTGGCTTGCCTCCAACTGGTATAATTGATAAAGGCTTGGCACTAATTGCTGGCGCCGCTCCTTTTTGGACTCCTTCCTTAATATCCAGAGCTTTAAACCTCAAAGCAATGCTGATAAGTTTGCTAAGTGTACCCATAAGATGATTGGTCATTTCTCGCTGGAACTTCGATTGCATCCTATTCACAAACATTTCGTTCTAATTTAGCAGTGTGTCTATCAATCCAAGTCCAAAATGGGATAAGGTGTTAAACTTATGCTCATACTGCGCCACCGTCATATCGCTTTGCTTTAAACAAAGAAAACTCCTAAACAATTGAATCCTTTCGACTTCTGGGATAAAATGTGCTTCAAAGACTTCCTTGAACTAATCCCAAGAAAACTCCTCTTATAAAGTATTAACTGTTACAGGGTCCCACAAATCCATCGTCGACTTTTGAAGTTATTGTGATGCACCGTTTCTCTACATCCACCAATCGAAGATCTCTAAATATCCTTTCACATGAACGAAGCCATGTCTGCACTCCAAGAATATCTTCAGTTTCATAGAATGGTTTTCCATCCAAAGTAGTGTAATTCTTGCATAAAGTTGCGAAGTTCATGGGGGGCTGAACTTGCGCTACCACTTGCTCCATCGAGTCTACAGCTGACATATATCATTTTTAGGAACCCTACTGTTGGTAGCCATGCTAGTTTCAAATCCTCTCCTTCCTCTTCTTTTTTATCCATCTTCTATTACCTGAACAAATAATAGGTATCTTTAGAATACAAAAATGGGGTTAAAATAGTTTAAAGAAAACAACACCAACGGATCTAGAATAAAAATTTAGAGGATATATATTGTTATTATCAAAATTACAAATACACTCTCTCGAGATTTACTCATTCTAGGGGATTACCTATCCTATCTCTAATGAGTTGTACCCTCAATCAGCCTAAGGTATTCGCTCAACCAAAGCTATGATACCAACTGTGGCGACCCATCTTTCTAACCCCTAAGAACGAGACTTAACACATCCTCAATGTTTGTGTGTCGTTGCCCAAGCATTTGAAAGACGAGTTTTCATAGGGTAAAATAAAATAATAGAACAGAAAATATCACAACAGTATGGTTAAATATAATACAACAATAATATAGTACGTAAGGTTGCTCCTTAACATGGAGTTGCTAGAGTTACACAAAAGTACTACACTATTAACTAAGACAATTATACACCCTGCATTTACACTTGTTGGTCTACAATACACAAACATTTATGGATATAAAAGTGGAAATACATAATTAGATAGACAAGGAACCTCCTACTCGTCCATCATCATCTCCAAAGAGCCCAAAGGAACCTGCTACTCTTGGACTACTCAAATATAATTGAGCATCTGAGATTTTAGAGAAAACAAACAACTCGGGTCAAACAATAAGTTTGGTACGAGTAAACTCTAAACATGGGTGGAAATAAACAACTTGTAGGACCACGCCGCCAAATGCGGAACGGGTTTCCCCTCACAATAATATCCAACCGCAAGTAATAGGAACAATTCAAAATAAAATCTAAACTTGAAAGAATGGGCCTAAACAAGATCAAAATCTGAACTTAGAGAATGGACACAAATAATTAAACATTGAGAAGAGCCCCAATCACTTCTCGATGTAATTAAGAAAACAAATTCAAAGGTTTGAACCAAAGGCAAGGAAAGATAAATTTTGCAACAATGACTAGGAGGGTGTACTCCCTTACCAAAAGTATACCACTAAATATACTTGAGAACTACGATGGCTCACGGAACTTACAAGTCGGACCCCACCAACCTTTATGGAGAAATCCGAGTATTTCACTTCCTCGTGCGCATATAACCCAAACCAATCTAGAGTAGATGTGATAATACCATAACGAGAGCAACCCCACATAGCTTGGCCCTAACTCACGCTTTGGTTTTAGTCATTTCTGACAAAGAATATCAACACTCAAAATGGGAAATAAATCATCTTAAATTGATGATAAACAAAGAAGATAGCTGAATCGATAGTTAATAAATCAACTATCGGGAATATTTAAAATGATCGTATATGGAAGTTAAATCTCATATTCTTACTACTACTTGTCGATTTCAAACTTGTGCTATTTTTAGGTTGAAAATGAAATTGGGCAAGTGAAGGTAGTATTACCTTTAGACATTACCTTGACGACAATTTTAACTTTCGAGATAAAGATGAGTTTCCATACCTCGACATTAGTGCTAGGAGTATGTCTAAATTCTTTTCATATAAGCAATAGCATTTACGAAAATTAAATTCCTTATCCTTTCCGTAACCGAATCAACTTTTAATTTTTAAAACAAAACTTGTGTTGGGATTCACATTTCAAATATTAACTTTAATAAACATTATTAAAATTGATTAGTTAACTTTAAACATGACTAGTTTCTTGAATATCATTATTTGAAAGGATAAACTAGCTTTAATTAACGATTAATTACTTCAACATCTTTATTTAAGATGATTAATTAACCTTAAAACATCATTATTAAAGTAATTAATTTATTTTTAAATATCATTGTTAAAATGATTAATTTATTTATTATTAAAATGATTAATTAACCTTAAACGTCATTAATTAAATAAATAACTAATTTTAAAATATCGTTATTAAAATGATTAATTAACCTTAAAATATCAATATTAAAGTGATTAAACATTGTTATTCAAATTATTAATTAACCTTAAAAATTATTAGCTAAAATGATTGATTAATTTTAAACGTCATTAATAAAATGATTAATTAACTTTACACTCATCATTATTTAAATATCTAGTTAACTTTTTAAAAGCCCAAGCAGAAGAGTAAACCAAAAGATTACAAAGGAGATTATATTTTTCAAAGTGCCGATATAGAGATAGCCACTATACGGACACTTCCATAAATACTTTGATATTACAATTATTAATCCAAGCATCATATAACATAATTATGGACATATATACAAAAAACAAATAACATTCATCAAACATGGAGAGCACCACTTATATCATTACTTAAACTTTTTGAGTAATCTTATGTCACTTACGACTAACAAAGATAACTTTTTAAAGCGATAACCAAGCCAACAATCAATCACTTTTTAACACATACAAACACAAGTAATTAACATATATTTTCACCACAACAATAAAGGTTAAAACTTTCTTTTAAAAGGTGAGATTCACTCACATAAACGGGAAAAAACTTCAACCAAACTTTCAACCAGCACCAAAACTTGGATTCTCCTTACAAAAGATAGATTTTTGGAGCCCTAAAGGGGCCTAGATGGTTCGGTTAAGGGGTGTTTGGGCTTGGCCTTGAGTTAAAATGGTGGAGATGGGTCCTGTTTCGAAAAGAAGAAGGTGTAGGAAGGGAAGAGGTATTTTTAACTAGTGTTTAAGACTTTAACATGGAAAAATACGAGATTTTTATTTTTGAAAACCACGAAGAGGCAATGTGTGACACCCCACCTCTATACCCACTCTAGCCAAGGACACTACGGTGTAATGCCGTCAACTAGCGCGGAGAATAAGGCTGTTGAGGAGCGACCATCCGTGTAATTGCTTTGTGCGAGCAACGATATGTCAGATAGTACAACGTGCATTTGGTTTCAGGAGGAAATCCGACATACCGATACAAACTCAAAGCTACTACACGGTGGCTATATATATTCTTCGGAAACAAATATAGAAATAAACATAACACAAATCAGTCACAGGCATCCATATCACAAAGGCGGAAATAGATATGAATATATAACACATGAAAGTGTACATCAGAGTAGTGGTCAAACAAGATCCACAATATCACAAAAGAATAGCTACAAGTGCTAGACAAAAGAATATGGATACATCAATGAGTCAATATCTCAAATGTATACAACAAAAACTACTAATCTAAGTAGTTAGCCAAAAGTCAGGGTGATAATCCCAGATGTGAAGTCAAGCAGAAGCACCTGTAACATCTCGGTCTGACTTGAGCATTATTTAATAAGAAAATAATAAACGGATCGGTCTGGCTATAAATATCAGATAAAATGATATAGAATAAGAGATATGACAAAAACGTATGATAACCATAAAACCATACTGTGATAAGTATGTAATTGAAAATCAACAAAAGATTAATCAATATCACAAGAATCTTCTCAAAGATCAAAAAGAATGTCATACTCTTTATTTTTATTCATTAAAACCATAAGTATTGATCATTATATCAATGCCAATCACAAAAGTTAATGACATACAAATTCACTAATACACAAATATTGATAAAACTTATCAATGTAAATCACGAAAATTGGTGAAACACAAATTCTAGAAATCATCAATGGAAATCCAGAAATCACAAAAAGGGGGAGGCCTATCACAAAACGGGAGCATCAAAACTCACCAACACGTGTATCACAAAATGGAACGCTATTCCATGGTTGCTAACCACTAATTTTGAGCCGAAGCTCCACAGAATGATCCGAAGACCGTGGGTCGCTACGCCACCAAATTGAGCCAAAGCTCTACAGAAACGGGGTTTAGTCTCCTTCGTAGACAAAGAGACATCGCACATTGCTAGCTAAATCACAAAAATGATCATCAACGATCATCAAGAAGTGTCAATTACAGTAAGCTAGTAAATATATAAGCTTAGCATCATGTCCCATAACCACTAGCTTAACTTAAATATTTACAAACAAATTGTAGATCTCCACTCGAAAATTGTCACAAGAGATTCAATCGAACAAGTCCAAGAATTAACCGGCGAAGTAAACGCAAGCATTTCATACCACTTGTTTTACTAAGCCATTTAATTAGATTTCTCGTACGAGTGAGATAAAAGTTTGTATATACTAGTAGATTGGAAAACGGTTTTAGAAACGAGCTTTTTAATAAAATAGTGTTGAAATCATTTTGATGAAATAGTTTTGATATTTACTACTAGTATTGAAACCTTCATATTTTTAAAGTGACAAATCACAAAAATGATTGTAGAAACAATAAATCACAAAAATTCACATTCCAAGACGTGAATAAAATCCAAAGAATTCAATTCCAATTCCATCAAAGGGGAAATACCCTTGCGACTTAACAGCCATGACTTACGACTTAACACAAGTCAATCACAAGAAATCTGCGGCTCAACACATGCGACTCCACGGCATACGACCCAAGGGATCAGCGACTTAAGTAATGGAACTTCCTAACATATGGCACGACCTAAGCATGGCGCGACCTAAGTATGGCGTGACCTAAGGAACGAGCGGCCTGACTGATGCCAGCGGCATAACAGGCCGAGCGACCTAAGTGATGCGAGCAACCTAAGAGATGCGGCTTAACATATGGCCGACCTAAGTGGTTGCGACCTAAGTTTGGCACGACCTAAGCATAAGAGAAGGCCGAGCGACTTAAAATGGAACGACCTAACTTGTCGCGACCTAATCGGTGCAAGTAGGCCGAGCGACCTAAGGGGGACGACCTAACATCTGAGCGACTTAAGTGATTGTGAGGTAAAGCATGGCACGACTTAACATGGCCGAGCGACCTAGGGTACAGGGGCAAGCCGAGCGACTTAAAGAGACTAATGGCGTGACCTACAGGCAGAGCGACTTAACGGCCGAGCGACTTAAGGGTTTGCGACCTATGGCAGGCCGACCTATCTGCAAGGCGAGCGACCTATGGGTTGCGACTTAAATACAGGCCGACCTAACTGCAGGCCGAGAGTTCTGTGTGCAGGCTGAACGACCTAAGCAAAGAAAGTTCAAAAACTCTCTCAATTTGCAACCGATCGAGCACGGACGCTAGGGGATTACGCCCATTGGCTACCCGGTCCTATTGGCTCCTCGATGCATCACCAAAAACGTGTTCAATCATCAAAGTTAGGATTTTTAAAGTTTTGAACCCAAAACACTAAAAATTGGGATTTTCACCAATTCAATCCAAACCAAGAGAAAATGTAAATGAAAAAGTGTTAGGAATTCATACCCAATAATCAAAGATAGTTATAGACAAAGATGTGAGATAAAAATCTCACCTTTACACAAAATCAATGAAGAAGAAGCTTGAAAGCAAAGGAAGAATCAACCACACTTCAATCTCAACATAAGAAGCTTGAATCAATGGCTTCTCTTTGAATTTGGAGTTAGATGTTAGATTTGCAAATGAACTAGGGCTTGGAGTTTTAATTTCTCATTCCTCCCTCCATTTTTGATGAAGCTTGAGCGTTAGGAAATGAAAGTAAAGTTATGAAGGGAAGAGGGGGTTGAGCTATAGTTAATAGTTTAGGCTAATGGGCTAAACCAAACCCAAAGCCCAAAGTGAAAAAGTGGCAAAATTCCACTAACTCCAAACATATCAAAGTTTATACTCAAAAAGATCGCAAACGATGTTTTAGACCCAACGGAAGTGGTCCCGAGTCCTAATTCGACCATATGCAAAAAGTAACTTTTCGGACTAAAATCCGACTAACAATAAAATATTTAAATATTCAATCGTAAAATATGCGGGTTGTTACACAATGGAAGTATGAAAAGAGGATGATGGAGTTTAAAAATGAGAAATAAAATGAAAACGTGAAAGGAAAAAAAAGATAAATTAGTTTTATACAAAATGGAATATGCAAATTACCTAAATACCTTTAGGTCCATACCCTCCGTTCTCCTTTTGCCACATCATCACCTTCTCCTCCCTCCCTTAACCCATTCCATACGCAAGGATAACCCTTCTCATCATGTGCATCACTTCATCCTATAATGTTGCATTGAAATGTGATGCCTCCTTTTTATTCTCTTTTTACTTTATTTTTTATTTTTGAGAAAAATCACATCTTACTTTTCTTTTTAATTAAGTAAATAAATTTCACCATGTATAATTTAACCATACATATGTATATATGTATATATGTATATATGTATATATGTACACTAGAGTGTATACAACATTTCCCACAACTTTTATACAATGAAAGGTCAAAAGTATGGAAATTGATTTTCAATCACATTTTCAATTTTTCTTCAAACTAATTTTGTGAACCAAAATTTTAAAACAACATCACTACTATTGGTTATTACTTAAAAGAGGTTTATTTGATTTATAAAATCCATAAGTTAAATATCTAAAAATATTTTAAACATTCAAATTCAAAGTGATTAAATTACGGGTCGTTACAATAACATAGTAAAATAGAAAGAACAAATCGCTTCCTTTGTAAAAACTTCAACATGTAGTGAAATAATCACTTTTCAATTATGTCAAAAAGAAAACTAGCATGTGCAATGAAGTTAAAATTTCTTTAATAGTTGCATCCAAAGAAAATTCAACTGAAAGAAAATTATCAGATTAATTCAACATTTAAACATTTTCGTTTTATGGCTCATTCTTACTCAATGACCATATAATTCAAAACAACATAATATAACCAATCACATCCAAAAGCACATAAAATAGTATACTTACAGGTTAAACATGAATAAACATTTAAAGAAAAGTGTATTTATTGTTTGATTATCACTAAAGATGTATTGATTAAAACAAACTTAAGAAAAAAACACTTTTTGTGTGATGTTCGTTATTTCAAAGGAATTATAAATAATGAAATAAAGTCTTCGAAACAATATTTATTATTATTATTTTATCTAATAAAAAATATAACAACTTTTTTGAAAGACATATTAAATTGTAGCTAACATTATTCTATTATGCCATGAGCTACAAATTTTCAATATTACACTGACACCACTGTTCTAAAATGACTATAACCTTTACTAGAAGTACCTACATAAAAAAATTAGCTATTGTATATGCATTAAATTAAGAAAATAATATATGTACTTGTGTTTTACCATTTGTTGATAAAAATGTTTAACGCTAGTGTATAAGGACTTACTATGATATTGCATATTCTAGATTTTTTTCATATTTGTACAAAGTTTTTACATGATACGCTCATATATGTGTAACATCCTGGTATTTCATGCCATTCGCATCCACATATGTCGGACTCGAATTGCTCAAAATATCAGACTGTTAATTTTATATTTGGCAAAATTCAGCATGTACAATAAATAAATCAATCACAAAATCACCGACACAAAGTAATAAAACAATAAGCAGCGGAAACAGGTAAATAGTGGTTCATGAAGCTGCTATGTAAACAATAGAGTATGAAACAAAATACAACAGAAATCAAGATATATAGAAGTCTTAATACATAGTCAAATAAAAAAATCTGAATATATCACTGGAGTCAACTGAACAACTAAAAACTAAATAGATATAGATGGATCTCCAAGCGAAGCTCCAACTCCAAAGGCGAGTCTCAAATGCTGTGACACTCAGTCTGACTTGAGCATAAAGAAAAATACAAAACACTCGAGTCAGGATTAACATTCTTATATCAATAAATCCAACTCAAGTGAAATATCAACTGAAATACAAGTAACTTAAAGGATGTTTAGGGATCCATGGAACTATCTACTATGTAGTACAATACGCTATTATAATATGTCTATAGTAAGTAAAAATATTAAAATAGCGTTAAGGCGTTATCCATGTCCCCCTTAACATATTTTATATATTCTCATAGTCTATACAGTACCGTAATCTCCCTGTGTAAACTGGAGGCTGTCAGAAGGCACTCCACAGGTATGGTACAAAACAAACTCGTAGTGGGCTTGATATGATAGGTGACACGGCACAACTAGGCAATGCTAGGGTAGATATACCAATTACACTTTCGGGCTATTGGTAGCACATAGCCACAGCTACCGCCCAACTCATCCAACACTCCCATAAAATCTGAGGGTGCACCCAATCAATCACAAAGTAGTAGAATGGTATGGAAGAAGTGTGTCCGGTCGAAGGAGCTACCTCACTTGGCCCGTCAATTGCTCCTATTTTAGCCACCTTAAGTTAACTCATGGGAGTCAGGTCCATGTATATACCTCATATAGGATCGTCGACAACCATCTTACTTCATTCTAGAATCTCCACCACATACACAATTGTTAAAATGGTTTTCAGTATTGGCAGAGAGTGTGACAATAACCGATCCCGGTCTCTTTAGCAACCAAACGTTATTATAACACCGTGGTCATTTCATTTCAAATAATTCATATTTCAAAACCAAAATATCATATCCATTTCAAATCCATATCAATACAATATCACTATTCGCTTAAAATGTATCCATTTCCAAAATCATAGCACTTTCAAAGTTATAACACTTTCGAAGTTATAAAACTTAGAAATTATAACGCTTTGGAAATCATAACACTTTGAAATCATAATACTTTGGAAATCATAACACTTTGAAAACATAACTTTGAAATCATCACACTTTACTCTTAAACAGTTTAGATATAATAATAGTATATATAATAAAGTAGTTTATATAAATAAAATACTTTATGTATTAAAATAATTATAAGTTAAAATAGTTTATATTAAAATAATTAGTGTATTAAAATTTGTTTATATTAAAATAGTTTATATATTAAAATAACTTATAAAATAAATTATTTTTATATATGTATTAAAATGCTTTATATAATAAAATAGTTTCCTCAAGGTTCACAAATCAAATCAACTCAAATTCTAAAAATCCCATTTAAATCAAATCATAGTTCTTCCATTTCAATTCAAACCTTAATAAACCATTTTATATCAATTTCGAATATAGATTTGAACCACAAATTTAAAACGATTCAATTTCAGTAGATTTTAAAGCTTTAAATATTCAAACATTTACAATAACTCAATTTTGATAAATTCATTTATATTTTTAATTCAACTTTACCATTATATAATATTGAAATATCCACTTGATCAATCCAATAACATTTAAATAAAACTTTAAATTACCATTTAAATAAACTAATTATTCCCTTCAATTTATTCAAAAATTGAAACATTCATTTAATCACCTTAAATCAAAGTCAAGTTATAAAATCATATTTTTTAAAATCTCAAATACAATATGTTTCAAATCAATTTTATTTAAATATAATTCTTAAAAGAATACGATTTCAAATCAGTTTAAATTTTTATCTTCCAACCTTAGTTTATTAAAATTATTATAAAAATCTATTTTTAAATATAATTTTAAATAAATACTTAAACATACTATATACTAACTAAATCAAACTTTATTAAATCAAATCTTATTATTAAATTTATTTTTATATTAAAACTTATTTTATATATTTTGAAATAGTAAAATTATAAGTAAAATCTTAAAATTAGTTAATTCCAAAACTAACTTATAATTTTAGAATTTCCAAAACATATAATTTTAAAAATCTAAAATTTTAAACATATATAAAATAACACTTATATATAATAAAATCAATATTTATATAAAACCAATATATTTCTTTTCAAAACCCTGAAAATCATTTTGAAATATATATATATATATATATATATATAGACCAACGGTGTTTATATATAGTTTTCTATCATATGGTCAAGTGATATAGGTATTTGTCATTTCGATCCGCAATTTAAATATCTCCGGGTATATATCATTTTAACCAGCAATCCCATATTTAAGGTCAATGAAAATCGCTTTGGTTTATCATTTCAACCTATAACTATTTTCTCCTATTCTATAAGATCATTCGAATATGTATCATTTCAACCCATAGGGAATCCAAATTAACAGGGAACTTGTAGAGTGAGAACAACAACGATAACATAATATAACATATCAATAACATGCACTTATCATCGGTAACAAATAAAATCATGATATAAATAAAAGGTCACGGTGTTAGATGTCATGGGTGAATAATATATCATATATGGCAATTAAATAACTAGAAATAACATATTTCAATTGTCGTTTCAAGTGAAATCAAATTTAATAAATATAAAAATGTTAATTGTGAGTGCTTGCTCACCTTTTGAGGCTAGAGATATTCGATAATGAAATGAGTTACAGATCCAAGCAAGAATTCCAAAGAAAAGCTAGATTGGCACGAATTCAACGGACAAGCTGATAAATAGGAATCGATGAGAATATATATATATATATATATATATATATATATATATATATAATTTAAAGACTAATATTAACTCATATTAGAATAGGATAAAATGAAATCTTTATAGTATATTTCAAAATCAATATTTAACTTTAACACCTATACATAAACAACAAAATGATATAGAACTTACATAAATTCATATATATATAAAAGCAAACATATCTTATATTAAAGAAACTAATATAAAATTTACATACTTTTAAACACATATAAACTGTCATATTATAGCTCATATATTCAAACAGACAGAATATATATATATATATATAACTTACACAAATATCTAGAGATCAATATATATATATATATATGTGTGTGTGTGATTACCTTTTCAGACTAATATAAATAACCATCAACCGACCCATATATATACTACATATATATAAGCTATAAAATAGACATATAATATATATAAGTTTAACACCTAACATATAAAATAAAAATGCAGGCAGACCTATATATTCATGCAACGATCCCGGTTTTTGAGTCAAATTTAAATTGATATTAAAATAAAATTTTGAATTAAATTGTGAATTTGAATTTTTCCAAATAAAATAATATATTTGTTTGTTTATATATAAATTTGAATATAAATAGAATTTTGGTTTGAAATTCAAGATAAATATCTTATGGATAAATTGGATTTGAAGAAAACTCTATATTTAAAACAAATAAAGATTGTTTTCTAATTTTAGTATATATGTATATGTATTATTTATTAATGTGTGTGTATATATATATATATATATATCTTTTGAAAGTGAAAAGAAAATGGTTTATGTAATAAGAAATGTTACCTTAATTTAAAATTTAAATAAGATTAATGAAAAGGTTAATCTTTTTTCCTGTAAAAATTATAGTTTGTATATATATATATTGTGACGACTCAAAAATACATACCCTTTGAATCGACAATAATCCACACATGTCCGACCTAAAAAGCAAAGACTGACAGAAAGTCAAGAGAAAGAAAAGAAGAGAGAAAAAGAGAAGAGAAGAAAGAGAGAAGATAGAACCAAAAAGAACAATACAGAGTCTCACATCGCAGTGGAAAACATATAATAGCATATCAATGATCTTTATAAAATAGAAACTATATATACATACATCAATCAGAGTTCAACAATCAATCAATAGTTATTAGCCTGAATAGTTATAATAACCTGTCCTCACAATTGCTGATAATATAAAGCAACAACTAAGCAATGCAGCAGATAATCAAACAAATATGGATGTACGAAAATGAAGATCTCCAGCTCCCCTGCTGAAGCTCCAAAAGCATCAAATCTAGACCTGTAAATATACTCGGTCTGACCCGAGCATTGAAAGGGAAGAACGCCCGGATCAGTTTGGTAAACCAGCGTGAGAAATACACTCAACTGAATTTATTAAATTACCAAACTTTTCCTTTATCAAAACAAAGTATCTCGTAAGACAAGTCCACACAAAAACACGGACATGTTTTTACTTACGATAACTTAAACATATCATATCAAATCCTCTTATATTATAGTAGTGTCTACTATATCAAATAATATTAATCATAGCCGAAATTGTTACATTGATTAAATTCCAGCATATAGCCCAATTGGGTAATACAATCAAAAGGGCAAACACGTAGTGGAGTTTGGATTTCCATACAAATGACCAGGTGAAGGGACTACCTTCCGAAGGGGTACACCTCTAGATAGATGTCCCGAGGCACAGAACATCTTCCCTCTACCAACACAAGACCGGCCCACCTCTATAACTAGATGGTACCGAATATGTTATCCTTCGGTCGTTACCGACCTTTACCGAGGGCCCTCTAGCATACAAACCACAATAATCAGATACACGACGTCATAGCATGCAATGATATATCTAGAAGAGGATGATCATACTCTAACGGGAGCGACCCACTTAGCCCTGTTGCATCTAACCCTGTTTTGGTCATTTCAGGTTGATGAGGCCAGAGGTAACGATTAACTTTCACAAATCACAATCACATCACTTAGAATGCCACACGGCAATTCCTGTTGACTACTAATTGCCTTCCACAAAAATAAAACCCTTAAGCTCATATGTCTCAAGGAGGGTATTAAGCTAAGAGAAGTTGCCTTCTCCGCCACCATTGATGTACGTTTGTAAAAACCAATGTACGTAATCTATAGAAATGCAATGTCAGACAAACATCCATACAAGTTGTCCAGAAACAGGACAAACCGAAGGTACTTTCCTACCACATCCTGTCGGGAAATCCCTACAAGTAGCGAATAGTCCTCGTATCGGATATTTCAATGAAGAGACCACTTCTATTGGATGTATATTGGGATTTTAACCCCAAAAGATCAACAAGCAGTCCCTATTATGAAAATCCGGAATAATAAATCATCACAAGCAACCTGCACAATCGTCGCATATACGTTGGTCCGAAGTGGTTTTCAGATAAATTGATCCCGGTCTTCTCGCACCAACAACGCAAAAGCATTTCTCAACCTCATATAGAAACTAAGTCTCATAGACTTATCATGTATCCAACTTTCAACTTGTTATGCTTTGGGCCAAGAAGGAAGCTCGATAGATTGAAGTAATACACCGCACTATACGAATCAACATCCTCAACACAAAAGATAGTCAAGCCTACACAGAAGGCTATGTACTAAGTGTACAACTAAATAGTTCCCACATCAAATCGAGGAACTAAAATTTGGCAAAGTTTGATAGTCGGTTATTTAATTGTCAAAGCAAACAAACAAATATTCAGCACCATAACAATCACTAGGCCTTTAAATTAATTTTTTATTAATTAAATCACTTGCCAAATATTCACTTCAAATTATCTTTAAAAAGATATATTCTCAAAACCATTTCAACTTTGGAAAACATTTCGAAATACTTATTCAATAATAAGTAATTCACAAATCTATTTATTTTCAACACATAGAAAGTATTACATATACTTAAATCAGGATTAAGTCTATATTTTATTCTTTAAGGAAAACATTCCCTTTAAACACGTTTATTTGGGTCAAAATGAATGTTGCGTAAAACATTGTTACGACAACCCAAAATCACTAGTACAGGGATTCGAAAATAAGATAGATGTGTAGACCCCAATACTATACAAAAACATTTCCTTTTGAAAATCATTTACTATAACAATAATGTTATAGTCCATCATTTCCTTACTTCTCGAAAACGTCTATTTCAACAAGGAATGTTGAAATCTATGTATTCGATATTTAACACATTTTCAAAATATCTTTAAACCATTTTACTCCATTTAAAAGATCACTTTCAAAACATTTACTTAATTTCAAAAGATTATTCACTGTTCAAAATCGTGAATATAAATCGTTTACCAAATTTAATATTATTTCAACATTTTATTAAAGGATAATCCACTGTCAAAAATCGTGAATAAAATTCCTTTGAATAAACTTCTATATTTAACTCATCAAAATGAACTGATTTCGGATTTATAAAACAGTGTTTATAAATTCCTTTTATATCATTTATATGCCAAAAATCCAAATTATAATTTAATTGCTTATAAATTATTTATTTTACAAAATCATTCATTTTATAACTTCACAATTATAAATCCTATTCACTTATAAAATTCATTTATAACCTCATTTTAACCCTTCCAAAACTCCTTTTAAAATTCCATCATTTTAATTTGTAAAATATCAATTTTATAAATCTTATATATATATATATATACCGTTATAATAAATCAAAAATCTTGATCTAAATAAACTTATTCTTTTAATAATTTACGAATCCTTATTAAGACTTATATAACTCCACAAATCATACATAAGTATTATTTCACAAAAATTATAATTTTTGTAACATAAAAATTATAACATTTATTATTAAAATAAATTCATTCCTTCAAAAATTCAATAAAACGTCTATTTTCAAAATCACTTGAAAATCCTTTTTAAATCGAAATCATCAGTTTAACATTTTAAAATTTCCAAAATAGGCCCAATACTGCAGCAGCACTAAATACATCAATTACAGCATCCATAAGATGATATATCATATGATAGCAGAATATATAACAATATCTGTAAATAAATCAATACTGGTGAGGAATCCAGATGGATCCCTCTAACCTGTCACCTGCAACAAATATACATATTAGAAATATGTGTACAATGTCCGCTTCGAGGCAGACGCGCGTACGAAGGGTCATCCGCTCATACACGGGAACGTATAGGGTCATCTGCTCCGCTAGGCAGGTATATATCCAAATACCAATCAGTATATCATATATCATCCAAACAATCATCAATCATCATAAATAATATTTATTCTCACTTATATAAAAATATCAGTGAGTTAGAAAGAGTGAGTTGTCTCACATTGCTTGTATTCGTCGCGATAGCGATTTATTCCGATTAAAATTAAATGAGCATTTAGATTCAACCAAAATTTTCACTAGCTCAAATAAATTCCGATCTAGCTCCATAATGCAGTGCTCATCAATACGGATCCAACGCAATTCGTTTCGTGCGAAACGGACCTCGTATGAAAAAGTTATGATATTACAAAGTTTATTCGATTTTTATATAAATCAATTTAAAATTTTCTTTTATTATTTTTAACCTTTTTCAATTTGGCCGTGCATTTCAATACCCTAGAATTTAGGTCGTTCGATTTTTTGCTTTGTAACAACCCGCATATTTATCGAGTTTGTATTTAAATATTTTACTTAAATATTAACTCGTTAATCGGATTTTGGTCCGAAAAGCTACTTTTTGCAAATGGTCAAATTAGGACTCGAGACCACTTCCATTGAGTTCGAAATGTCGTTTACAACTTTTTTTAAGTATAAACATCGATAGGTTTGGAGTTAGTGAAATTTCACTAACTTTTCCCGCTTTGGACTTTGGGTTAGTTTAGCCTATTAAGCCCAAGTTCCAACCCTCTTCTCCTCACTCTTCATAAATTTCCTAACTAATCAAGCTTTGGCATTAATGGTGGAGGGAATGGGAAATTAAAATTCCAAAACTCAAATTCAATTGCAATCCATCTTTCTACTCCAAATTCAAGAAGAAGACATTGGATTCAAGCTTCTTGTGCTTAGATAGAAGAAGGATTGATTCTTGCTTGCTTAAAACTTCATTTTCATTGATATTTGGTGCAAAGGTGAGATTTTTATCTCACAATTCTAGCCTATAACTATATTGGACTGTTGGGAATGATTCCCTATCATTTTTGCATGCATGTTAGCATTTGGTTTGGATTGGATTGGCGAAAAACTCCAATTTTTAGCGTTTTGTTGAATTTTCTGCACTTGAGTCGTTCTCGCCATTTTTAGGTCGTTCGGAGTTAAGTCGTTCGTCCATAGGTCGTGAGTCGTTCACGAGTTAACCCTAGGTCGTTCTGGCCATTTTTAGCTCGTTCGGAGTTAAGTCGTTCATCCATAGGTCGTGAGTCATTTACGAGTTAACCCTTAAGTCGTGCAGCCCTTCAGTCACGCAACCCTAAAGTCGGTTACGAGTTATCCCGATAGGTCGCTGGACACTTAACTCGTTGGGTCGTTGGACCCTTGAGTCGTTAGGTCGTATGACCCATGAGTCGTTAGGTCGTATGACCCATGAGTCGTTAGGTCGTATGACCCTTGAGTCGTTAGGTCGTATGACCCTTGAGTCGTTAGGTCGTATGACCCATGAGTCGTTAGGTCGTATGACCCTTGAGTCGTTAGGTCGTATGACCCTTAAGTCGTTAGGTCGTATGACCCTTGAGTCGTTAGGTCGTTAGACCCTAGAATCGTTAGGTCGTTAGACCTCATTTTGTCTTCACTAGGTCGTACCGTTTTGGTCGGGGCGCTGCCCCGCACCCCGCCGGGGGCACTGCCCCCTGGACCCCCGCGACCTGACCGGGCAGGTCGAACCCCGTAAGCGGTGGCGTTGCCCCCGCACCCCCACCTTGGGGGGTTGCCACCCCCCCTGGACCCCCCCTCCGTAGGCGATCTTATCTGAAAAACATTCAACAGAACTTATGTAACGTTTCGATTTTTCGTTGCCGAAAAACCGAATAGTTATGGGTTTTTAAAAAGAATTTAAGAAAAGAAAAGGAAAGAAAAGAAGAGAGGGAAAGAACATAATAGATAAGGTAGAAGATAGAGGGAAAAGAAAACATAAGGTAGAAAATTTAGATAGGGAAAAGAAGATAGAAAATTTTAAAATTGAAAGAAAAGAGAATAGAAGAGGAAGAAAAACAGAAGAAAATAGGACGGAACGGAAAACAACAGAATCACATCAGAATCTCACAATTCGCAGCGGAACAACATATAATAATAAATGAATAATCTTTAAACAAAGAACTATATCAGTTATTACATTTTATACATTACATTACATCATATCATCATAGTGTACAACAACAACAACAAATAGTGCAGCGGAAAAAGAAATACTATATAAGTAATATGCCATGCCATGCCATCCATCTTGCCTCCAGCAACTCCTGATATCCAGAATATCCTGAATATCCTGATAAACCTTACTCCTGACTGCCCGTGTGGAAATTGGTAGGCACCCAGAGTTTAGGAAAGAAAACAATAAACTCCAAGTCAGTCATGTGACTGGTGTGAGAACTCAAAACAGTTTATTTAACTTTAAAATCAAAATAGAGGAATATTTTTAAATTCAATTCGCAATGCTTTTAAAAATGAGACTACCATAAGGCCTCCCGCACACACACACAATGCAAACGCAGAATCGGAGGAGATTTCTCCTTATGATAGTCAAAGATGCTTGATACGCATTAAAAGGAACATTTCATATTATTACTAGTGCATAGTGTAGTGGAAAATTCATTTCGAAAGTAGAATATAAATCTTAGCCAACATACGACCATTATCGTATGCCTACTATAGCTAACTATGTTCAATAGCAGGTTACCGCCACATTCCATAGCAGGTTATACAACTAAAACCGTACAAGTCACGTATTGTTTCTTTGGATTTCCAACAAATGGTCAGGCCAAGGAACTTCCCATTGCCACATGAGAATGCCTCTGGAAAGACATCCCCGAGAACCAAACCGGAACTCTGCCAACACAAGGCCGGGTTACCCCTAACTGGGTAACTACTGACACGAGCACGCCATTCCCCGATCGTAAACGACCTTTCTCACGGGATCCCGATAACCAACAACCACAAAGTAATAAATTCGTAGTAACCACATAGGTTAAATATCTGGGCTCCATACCATGATACAACCTCTATCCAGAAGGAAATGTACATACCCTAAAGGGTGCTACCCCTCATAACCTTGCTGCATCTTTCCTGTTTTGACCATTTCCGGGGTGTGAGGTTCGACGAAGTCACGTCCACAAAAACATACCTTATACAAAAGCCATGCTTTGGGTCAACAAATGATCAACACAATGATCACTAAGATAGACGATCAAATAAACGATCCTATCACAATAATCAACACAATGATCATTTCAGCAACACTCAACATGTCACATTACCAAATTGGGAATATATCGCTGATAACTTCAACTATATAACCTCTGAGCTCGTACGTCTCAGAGAAGGGTGTTTAGCTAAAAGAATAAATTCTTCGCCACCAACAGAAATATATTTGAAAGAAATCGGCTTTATATCTCAACTTGTAATGTCAGACACACAATCCATACAAGTCTGTTCCGGGCTCGAACAAAACCGAAGGCACTTACAAAGAAGTCCTTGCAATCCGGATATTCACAATCCTGATCGGATTCACCATCACATATGGAGAACTCTATACCGGAGCAACTCGGTGCAGAGTAAATCGACAGGTCATCCTATCGCTCTCGCAAATACCGGGTCTTCAACACCGATCTTTAATGCAATTCACAACGACGTATCACATATTCGGAATGGGTTATACGACCCCATGGTCCTTTCCCGGTTAACCCGAATAGTGAGCGCTTATTCAAAAATAAGTGTAGCATTCACATTCAAACAAATCACATCAATTACCCATTCAAAGGGAAATATTGATAGTCGGTTATTGAACTATCACTGGATATGCACACATCACCAGATTCCAAATAATTTTCCAAATTATTTATTTCACAAAATATCTTTACAAGATATATAATTTCACACTTCAAAAATAAATCAATATTTATTTTTAAACAAATTCCACTTTCATTTTTAAATTCCTTAGTGAATTTATAATTCCAAGATATCAATGAATATTCGATTTCAATTATTCATTTCAATATTTCTTTTCAATTTATCTTCAAAAAGATAAATTCTCAAAATATTCACTTTATATTGGAAAAAAAATTCCATACTTATTCAATAAGTAATTCACAAATCTTTTTATTTTCAACACTTAGAAAATATTCAATATACTTAAATCGAAATTAAGTATATATTTCATTCTATTAAGGAAATCATTCTCTTAAACATATTTATTTGGGCCAAAACGAACGTTGCGTAAAACATCGTTACGACAACCCAAAATCACTAGTATAGGGATTCGAAATTAAAATAGATATATAAATCGCAATACTATACAAAACATTTCCTTTCGGAAATCATTTACTATAACAACAGTGTTATAGTCCATTATTTCCTTTTATTTCTCGAAAACGTCTATTTCAACAATGAATGTTGAAATCTATGGTTTCGAATCTCAATACTTTTTAAAAACATCGTTAGATAGTTTTAATTCTATTTAAAACATCATATCTAAAACAATTTCTTTAACATATTATTCACTATTCAAAAATGTGAATAAACTTCGTTAACAATTTCATCACTTCTATTCAATTTATTTTAAAGGATTATTCACTATTCAAAAATGTGAATAAACTTCGTTAACAATTTCATCACTTCTATTCAATTTATTTTAAAGGATTATTCACTATTCAAAAATGTGAATAAACTCCTTTAATAGGTTTCAAAAATTTTCTTATCAAAATAAGTCATTTGCGAATTTATAAAACAACGTTTATAAATTCCATTTCTATTTATTTATAAAAACTTCCTTTTTATAAATTTCTTTATTAACTTATTCGATTTATAATTTTAATTATAAACCAAAAGTCCAAATTATAAGTCAAACACTTATAATTTATTTATTTGCAAAAATCGTTCCTTTGAACTTTACAAATTTTATAAACCTACTGTTTATAAAATTTCCATTTATAACTTCACCGTTATATAATTCTATAAATTTCATTCATTAATGAATTTCATTTTCACTTCATTCAAACACTTATAAAAACTCGTTTTATAATGTCCATTATTTCAATTTATAAATATCCATTTATAAATCTCTTAATATAATTCAATTTATATTATTCTTTTAAAACGTCTTTAATCTCCTTTATTTTTTTCATCATTTTGATTTATAAAATAATTAAATTTTATAAATCCTATATTTAAACCTTTCACAAAAATTCTAAAATATCTCGATTAAACTATTTTATAAACTCAATAGCATCATATTCTCAAAAATCAGTTTTTAACTATATTTCTCAAAAATCATAATTTTTATAACATTAAAAAATTATAACGTTTATTTATTTAAAATGAATCAATTTCAAAAAATATTTTATAAACGTATACTTTCAAAAATCACTTTAAAATCATTTTAAAATCCCAAAATTTGGTCTAATGATGCTACACACCAAATAGTCAAATCACGACTACAACGATATCATATATCAATATGAAAATCCATCAAATATCAAAATATCTGAAATCAAATAAATACTGTTGAGGAATCCAGTTGGATCCCTCCAACCTGTTTTCCTGCATCCACAACATTAGCACAATACCAATTTCGCTCCAGTACGAAATTATCGCGGTATATGTTCTTATTAAATATTATCCGCTTAATAACGGCGCAATAGGGTCTCATCCGCTAAACAAATAAATGCGGGAAATCAATAAATCCAATATATACATATGCCAATATATATATATTGCTATTATATATAATACCAATTTCACTGTTTATGAAATATTCGCGGTATATGTTTTTATTAAATAACATCCGCTTACTAACGGCGTATAATGTCTATTTTAACAATCAATAGATATCAATCAACATTCAAACATGCATTCAAATATTTTAAATCTAACTATTTAAAATAAAATCGAAACTGATTCGATTGAGTGAGAAGTTCTCACCTTGGTTTTAATTTCCGTTTTAGCTTTTATTTCGAATAAAATTAAACGGACGTTTAATTTTACCCAAAATTCTCACTAACTCCAAACGACTCCAAACCAACTCCATCGCGTAGTGCTCGTCCATACGATTCCAACGCAACTGGTTTCGTAATTTTTCGACCTCGTATGAAAAAGTTACGAATTTTTAAAGATCGTACACGATTTATATACACAATTTATAACTAACTTTAATAATTTTAAACCTATCCAATTTTCTGGCCACAAGATCTTGCTTCCCCTCATCTACACCGTCCATCTCTTCTTCCCTCACCACGTTCCTCTACAGGCTCCTCAAAATTTAGGCCGAACCCATAATACAATTTAGGGTTTAAAAATTCGATTTCCACGAGCAACACGAACACGATCAGCAACTCCCATGTCGAAGCCCTACCTCTCCACCATGCTCGGCCCCAAGGAGAGCAAGCTCGGCCTGATCTGCTGCCTTGAAATGCGTGCGTGACCTGAAGCATACGGCCCCCTTTAGCTCCCTCTCCGTTGCACCATTTCCGATCATCACCGTATGGATTTAAAGCTCTCTTCATGCTCTTCAACGTTGTAGTTAACAACTTTGGCTACTTCTTGCTGGATTGAGAGAGATTGATGGATGATTTTGGGACAATTCTGGCCTTAGGTTATGTTAGAGGCGGCTAGGGTTTAATAAATTAGGGTTTTAGTATTTTTTCTAAATTTATGAAGAGAGTGGTGCTATTTATAAGAGAACGAACGACACTATTCATCCCGGAAATTCCGAACTCCGATTTACGCGCCGAAACTGACGTACCTAGGGTTTACCCCGCGTTCCGGACACAATGGAACAGGTTTCGGAAGCTAATTCGGAAGTATGTACGAGTTATGGCTGTAAACGCTCAATTTGAATTAAACCGATTTAAGCGATTTTCTAGGCGTTTTAATTTGTACAGGACAAACGGTAAATCCAATTGACTTGAAATTTGAAACCTTGCAATAATATCACATTACGGATCCGATGAAACTAGTTTCGTCGAAATCCGAGACTTTTTGAAAAATGGCTATTTTAGCTCGCCAAATTAAAATTAAAAATAAATCGATGCGTTTCGAGCTGCCACGATCAAACGATAGCTCCGATTGACACGAAATTTGAAATCCGGTAATAACTAACTATTACGGATCCAATGAAACTGGTTTCGTTCAATTCTGAGACTGTTCAAAAATTGGCTATTTTCACTAGTCGATTTAAATATTAAAATATTCAATTTTCACAAATTAACTTTTAATTCGATTTTAAAAGTTCTAAAATATCATTCTAACTTCCATATGATAAAATAAAATTTTACAAATCATTTTTAATCATATTTAACCCAATTTTTAATTATTTCCATAATTTAACGTATTAAATTATCGATTTAATTATTCAATTAAATCCAAAAATTCAAATAATAATTTATTTGTCTTATAAATTCACTTATAAATATTTAAAATAAATTAAATATTCATATTTTAATTATTAAAAATTCTGGGTCGTTACAATCTTCCCCACTTAAAAGAATTTTGTCCTCGAAATTACAAGTAATAAAAGTACAGAATTTATTAACTTTCCCAAAATTCATAGTTAAACTTCTTGCAATACTTTACTAAGTTTTCCAAATCATACTTAGTTATCTTTTCAAAAACAACTATATCATTTAACTTTCAATTCCAAAATCAAAATTAAAGTTTTCAAAATTTTCCAAATTTTCTCAAATTTTTCTAACGCCTTGAATTTTCGGAAAAATTTGCCATAGTCTCCTTTGCGCGGCTCGATCCGAAAAAAAAATGACAGTATATATATCACAAATATACATCTCATCAAGTAATGAGGCATCCCGTAGGGAAAAAAGTGTAAAAGTACTGTATTTAATCCGAGATATGTACCTTATATTTTATTAGCAAGCATATACGGCTAATATAGCGCGAAAGCGAGCTCCAAATGCGAAGCAAACGCGATCCGCACCTACTAATCACTCAAAAAACAACATGAGAATCATGCATGTATGGAAATAGTATCGATATACAACATATAGCAACATAATAACTATAAATGCTAACATAGCAAATGTAAACAAACAACAAATGCAAACATCAACCAACTATCATTCATAACCAATAATATTCATTCATATTCTCACTCATATACAATGAATTGGTTTTCACTTTAATCACATTTGATTTATTTACATTAGATTTTATCAACATTCATTCTCAATTAGTTTATATTCACTAATTCATATTCAAGTTGGTTCACTTCCAAATTAAATTCAATTCTATTCAAATTTATTTACTTCTAATTTGAATTCAATTACATAGCTTTAAATTTCACTAATTCACTTTCATTAATACTTAATGAATTATATACAATCAATCAACTAACAATTATATAACAACCAATGTATATTAAATACAACCAAATTCCTTTACTTCAATTCCATTACAAAAGTTGAATTTCATTTACATAACTTAAGTTCATATCTATCACTTAACTTTATTAATTTACTTTGATACTAATATCAACTTCATTCCATATCACTTAAGTTATATTCCATTTAATAAACATCACTTGTTTTACATAACTTAAATTCATTTTTTTATTTACAACTCATATTCATAAATATATTCATATAGTTTCACTTCTTTTATGTATAAGTTTATTTCACAATTGTAAATCACTTTAATTATAATTCAATTCTTTATAATTCTTTTTATTTATACAATTATTCTTCAATTTAGATTATTCAAACAACTAAACAATCAACTTATATGCTTTAATAATTTTGAAAAATTATTCATTTATATATAAAATATACTCAAGGCAAAAATTATTTTATTTACCCAATTTAAAAAACAATATTATGTCGGTTTATCTTGTTTAAGAGTTCAGAAACTCCTATCTACGATAGTTAGCAAGACTAGATCGACTGGAATCTATAAACAATCAACCGATAAGTCAACACAATACAAAACAATTTTTTATTCACTAACAAATACGCTCTCATAGCTATTATTACACTCAAATTCATTCTAGAGTACTACTGACTCTATCTCTAATGAATTATACCCAACAGAACCATGGTTGTCGCTTAACCATAAGCTCTGATACCAAATGTAACGTTTCGATTTTTCGTTGCCGAAAAACCGAATAGTTATGGGTTTTTAAAAGAATTTAAGAAAAGAAAAGGAAAGAAAAGAAGAGAGGGAAAGAACATAATAGATAAGGTAGAAGATAGAGGGAAAAGAAAACATAAGGTAGAAAATTTAGATAGGGAAAAGAAGATAGAAAATTTTAAAATTGAAAGAAAAGAGAATAGAAGAGGAAGAAAAACAGAAGAAAATAGGACGGAACGGAAAACAACAGAATCACATCAGAATCTCACAATTCGCAGCGGAACAACATATAATAATAAATGAATAATCTTTAAACAAAGAACTATATCAGTTATTACATTTTATACATTACATTACATCATATCATCATAGTGTACAACAACAACAACAAATAGTGCAGCGGAAAAAGAAATACTATATAAGTAATATGCCATGCCATCCATCTTGCCTCCAGCAACTCATGATATCTAGAATATCCTGATAAACCTTACTCCTGACTGCCCGTGTGGAAATTGGTGGGCACCCAGAGTTTAGGAAAGAAAACAATAAACTCCAAGTCAGTCATGTGACTGGTGTGAGAACTCAAAACAGTTTATTTAACTTTAAAATCAAAATAGAGGAATATTTTTAAATTCAATTCGCAATGCTTTTAAAAATGAGACTACCATAAGGCCTCCCGCACACACACACAATGCAAACGCAGAATCGGAGGAGATTTCTCCTTATGATAGTCAAAGATGCTTGATACGCATTAAAAGGAACATTTCATATTATTACTAGTGCATAGTGTAGTGGAAAATTCATTTCGAAAGTAGAATATAAATCTTAGCCAACATACGACCATTATCGTATGCCTACTATAGCTAACTATGTTCAATAGCAGGTTACCGCCACATTCCATAGCAGGTTATACAACTAAAACCGTACAAGTCACGTATTGTTTCTTTGGATTTCCAACAAATGGTCAGGCCAAGGAACTTCCCATTGCCACATGAGAATGCCTCTGGAAAGACATCCCCGAGAACCAAACCGGAACTCTGCCAACACAAGGCCGGGTTACCCCTAACTGGGTAACTACTGACACGAGCACGCCATTCCCCGATCGTAAACGACCTTTCTCACGGGATCCCGATAACCAACAACCACAAAGTAATAAATTCGTAGTAACCACATAGGTTAAATATCTGGGCTCCATACCATGATACAACCTCTATCCAGAAGGAAATGTACATACCCTAAAGGGTGCTACCCCTCATAACCTTGCTGCATCTTTCCTGTTTTGACCATTTCCGGGGTGTGAGGTTCGACGAAGTCACGTCCACAAAAACATACCTTATACAAAAGCCATGCTTTGGGTCAACAAATGATCAACACAATGATCACTAAGATAGACGATCAAATAAACGATCCTATCACAATAATCAACACAATGATCATTTCAGCAACACTCAACATGTCACATTACCAAATTGGGAATATATCGCTGATAACTTCAACTATATAACCTCTGAGCTCGTACGTCTCAGAGAAGGGTGTTTAGCTAAAAGAATAAATTCTTCGCCACCAACAGAAATATATTTGAAAGAAATCGGCTTTATATCTCAACTTGTAATGTCAGACACACAATCCATACAAGTCTGTTCCGGGCTCGAACAAAACCGAAGGCACTTACAAAGAAGTCCTTGCAATCCGGATATTCACAATCCTGATCGGATTCACCATCACATATGGAGAACTCTATACCGGAGCAACTCGGTGCAGAGTAAATCGACAGGTCATCCTATCGCTCTCGCAAATACCGGGTCTTCAACACCGATCTTTAATGCAATTCACAACGACGTGTCACATATTCGGAATGGGTTATAAGACCCCATGGTCCTTTCCCGGTTAACCCGAATAGTGAGCGCTTATTCAAAAATAAGTGTAGCATTCACATTCAAACAAATCACATCAATTACTCATTCAAAGGGAAATATTGATAGTCGGTTATTGAACTATCACTGGATATGCACACATCACCAGATTCCAAATAATTTTCCAAATTATTTATTTCACAAAATATCTTTACAAGATATATAATTTCACACTTCAAAAATAAATCAATATTTATTTTTAAACAAATTCCACTTTCATTTATAAATTCCTTAGTGAATTTATAATTCCAAGATATCAATGAATATTCGATTTCAATTATTCATTTCAATATTTCTTTTCAATATATCTTCAAAAAGATAAATTCTCAAAATATTCACTTTATATTGGAAAAACAATTCCATACTTATTCAATAAGTAATTCACAAATCTTTTTATTTTCAACACTTAGAAAATATTCAATATACTTAAATCGAAATTAAGTATATATTTCATTCTATTAAGGAAATCATTCTCTTAAACATATTTATTTGGGCCAAAACGAATGTTGCGTAAAACATCGTTATGACAACCCAAAATCACTAGTATAGGGATTCGAAATTAAAATAGATATATAAATCCCAATACTATACAAAACATTTCCTTTCGGAAATCATTTACTATAACAACAGTGTTATAGTCCATTATTTCCTTTTATTTCTCGAAAACGTCTATTTCAACAATGAATGTTGAATTCTATGGTTTCGAATCTCAATACTTTTTAAAAACATCGTTAGATAGTTTTAATTCTATTTAAAACATCATATCTAAAACAATTTCTTTAACATATTATTCACTATTCAAAAATGTGAATAAACTTCGTTAACAATTTCATCACTTCTATTCAATTTATTTTAAAGGATTATTCACTATTCAAAAATGTGAATAAACTTCGTTAACAATTTCATCACTTCTATTCAATTTATTTTAAAGGATTATTCACTATTCAAAAATGTGAATAAACTCCTTTAATAGGTTTCAAAAATTTTCTTATCAAAATAAGTCATTTGCGAATTTATAAAACAACGTTTATAAATTCCATTTCTATTTATTTATAAAAACTTCCTTTTTATAAATTTCTTTATTAACTTATTCGATTTATAATTTTAATTATAAACCAAAAGTCCAAATTATAAGTCAAACACTTATAATTTATTTATTTGCAAAAATCGTTCCTTTGAACTTTACAAATTTTATAAACCTACTGTTTATAAAATTTCCATTTATAACTTCACCGTTATATAATTCTATAAATTTCATTCATTAATGAATTTCATTTTCACTTCATTCAAACACTTATAAAAACTCGTTTTATAATGTCCATTATTTCAATTTATAAATATCCATTTATAAATCTCTTAATATAATTCAATTTATATTATTCTTTTAAAACGTCTTTAATCTCCTTTATTTTTTTCATCATTTTGATTTATAAAATAATTAAATTTTATAAATCCTATATTTAAACCTTTCACAAAAATTCTAAAATATCTCGATTAAACTATTTTATAAACTCAATAGCATCATATTCTCAAAAATCAGTTTTTAACTATATTTCTCAAAAATCATAATTTTTATAACATAAAAAAATTATAACGTTTATTTATTTAAAATGAATCAATTTCAAAAAATATTTTATAAACGTATACTTTCAAAAATCACTTTAAAATCATTTTAAAATCCCAAAATTTGGTCTAATGATGCTACACACCAAATAGTCAAATCACGACTACAACGATATCATATATCAATATGAAAATCCATCAAATATCAAAATATCTGAAATCAAATAAATACTGTTGAGGAATCCAGTTGGATCCCTCCAACCTGTTTTCCTGCATCCACAACATTAGCACAATACCAATTTCGCTCCAGTACGAAATTATCGCGGTATATGTTCTTACTAAATATTATCCGCTTAATAACGGCGCAATAGGGTCTCATCCGCTAAACAAATAAATGCGGGAAATCAATAACTCCAATATATACATATGCCAATATATATATATTGCTATTATATATAATACCAATTTCACTGTTTATGAAATATTCGCGGTATATGTTTTTATTAAATAACATCCGCTTACTAACGGCGTATAATGTCTATTTTAACAATCAATAGATATCAATCAACATTCAAACATGCATTCAAATATTTTAAATCTAACTATTTAAAATAAAATCGAAACTGATTCGATTGAGTGAGAAGTTCTCACCTTGGTTTTAATTTCCGTTTTAGCTTTTATTTCGAATAAAATTAAACGGACGTTTAATTTTACCCAAAATTCTCACTAACTCCAAACGACTCCAAACCAACTCCATCGCGTAGTGCTCGTCCATACGATTCCAACGCAACTGGTTTCGTAATTTTTCGACCTCGTATGAAAAAGTTACGAATTTTTAAAGATCGTACACGATTTATATACACAATTTATAACTAACTTTAATAATTTTAAACCTATCCAATTTTCTGGCCACAAGATCTTGCTTCCCCTCATCTCCACCGTCCATCTCTTCTTCCCTCACCACGTTCCTCTACAGGCTCCTCAAAATTTAGGCCGAACCCATAATACAATTTAGGGTTTAAAAATTCGATTTCCACGAGCAACACGAACACGATCAGCAACTCCCATGTCGAAGCCCTACCTCTCCACCATGCTCGGCCCCAAGGAGAGCAAGCTCGGCCTGATTTGCTGCCTTGAAATGCGTGCGTGACCTGAAGCATACGGCCCCCCTTAGCTCCCTCTCCGTTGCACCATTTCCGATCATCACCGTATGGATTTAAAGCTCTCTTCATGCTCTTCAACGTTGTAGTTAACAACTTTGGCTAATTCTTGCTGGATTGAGAGAGATTGAGGGATGATTTTGGGACAATTCTGGCCTTAGGTTATGTTAGAGGCGGCTAGGGTTTAATAAATTAGGGTTTTAGTATTTTTTCTAAATTTATGAAGAGAGTGGTGCTATTTATAAGAGAACGAACGACACTATTCATCCCGGAAATTCCGAACTCCGATTTACGCGCCGAAACTGACGTACCTAGGGTTTACCCCGCGTTCCGGACACAATGGAACAGGTTTCGGAAGCTAATTCGGAAGTATGTGCGAGTTATGGCTGTAAACGCTCAATTTGAATTAAACCGATTTAAGCGATTTTCTAGGCGTTTTAATTTGTACAGGGCAAACGGTAAATCCAATTGACTTGAAATTTGAAACCTTGCAATAATATCACATTACGGATCCGATGAAACTGGTTTCGTCGAAATCTGAGACTTTTTGAAAAATGGCTATTTTAGCTCGCCAAATTAAAATTAAAAATAAATCGATGCGTTTCGAGCTGCCACGATCAAACGATAGCTCCGATTGACACGAAATTTGAAATCCGGTAATAACTAACTATTACGGATCCAATGAAACTAGTTTCGTTCAATTCTGAGACTGTTCAAAAATTGGCTATTTTCACTAGTCGATTTAAATATTAAAATATTCAATTTTCACAAATTAACTTTTAATTCGATTTTAAAAGTTCTAAAATATCATTCTAACTTCCATATGATAAAATAAAATTTTACAAATCATTTTCAATCATATTTAACCCAATTTTTAATTATTTCCATAATTTAACGTATTAAATTATCGATTTAATTATTCAATTAAATCCAAAAATTCAAATAATAATTTATTTGACTTATAAATTCACTTATAAGTATTTAAAATAAATTAAATATTCATATTTTAATTATTAAAAATTCTGGGTCGTTACAACTTGCTTTGTTGAGATGCTGAGTTGACCATTCTTCGAGACAAACCATCTCTGGTTATCTCGGCCACGTTTGGTCGTTGGGGAACTTCCACTTTGATGCTTTTGAGCTGATTTCCTTGGATTTTATTCACATCTCCGAATGTGATCTTTGTGATGATTTTTTCTACAATCTCTTCTGTGATTTGTCATTTTAAAAATATAAAGGTTTCAATACTAGTAGTAAATATCAAAACTCTTTTAACAAACAATTTCAACTCTATTTTTAATAACAAAGCTCTTTTCTTAAACCGTTTTCCAATCTATTAGTATATACAACCCTTTACCTCACTCGGATGAGAAATCTAATTAAACGACTTAGTAAAACAAGTGGTATGAAACGCTTGCGTTCACTTCGTCGGTTAATTCCTGGACTTGTTCGATTGAACCTCTTGTGACAATTTTATTAGTGAAGATTTACAGTTTGTTCGTAAATATTTAAGTTAAGCAAGTGGTTATGGGACATGAAGCTAAACTTCTATATTTACTAGCTTAGTGTAATTGACACTTCTCGTTGATCATGACGATCATTCTGATGATTTAGACTAGCAACTGTGCGATGTCTCTTGTTGCGAGGTTAGACTAGACACCACTTGTGTGATTCCACTCACACATACCTTTTTGCTTTTTGGTTAGTCTGGACCTTAATCTGTGTGATTCCATTCACACATGTGGGGTAGCTCCCCTTGGTCTTCGGACCGTCATGTGATAGGCCTCTTTCTCTTTTCTATGATTTCTGGACTTCTTGCATTGATTTCTAGAATTTATGTCATTGACTTGTTATGAGTACAAGTTTGGGGTATGATGCCCTTTCCGAATCTTTGAGAAGATTCTTGTGATATTGATTATCTCTTATTGATTGATCTTCTGTTGATCATTATTTACATACTTATAGCGGTATGTCATTATGGATGTTTATGTTTATGCCATATCTTTTATGTTATCTCATGTCATCTGATATTTATAGCTAGACTGATCCGTTTATTATTTTCTTAAATAATACTCGGGTCAGACCGAGATGTTACAGGTGCTTCTGCTTGACTTTTTCCCAGGGATTCATCACTCTGACTTTTGGCTAACTGTTTAGATTAGCAGTTTTTGTTGTATACACTTGAGATATAGACTCATAGTTGTATTCTTTTGTATAGCACGTGTTGCTATTCTTTTGTATTATCGTGGATCTTACTGACCACTCCTCTGATGTACACTTTCATGTGTTAGTTATATATTCATATCTTCTTCCGCCTTTGTGATATGGATATTTGTGACTGATTTGTGATATGATTATTTCTATGTTTGTTTCCGAAGATTATTTATAGCCACCGTGTGATAAGCAATTACATGGATGGTCGCTCCTCAACAGCCTTATTCTCCGTGCTAGTTGACAACACTACTTCGGAGTGTTCTTGGCTAGCATGGGTATAGAGGTGGGGCGTCACATGCTTCTTCTCCCTCCAGTTTTCACGTTCGAACCAAACCCATAGCCGCACCCCTTCCCCCTCGCGAATTATCGTGACCACCTCGCTTGCTTATAAGTTGATCGAGAACCACCGTGTCGAAGCACTTCGCGAGCTCTACCTCTGGCATGATCAAAGCATAGTTCGGCCCTCCCTCTTCCATGAAAAGATGTGCGCAACCAAGGATGAACGCGAGCAGTTTTCTGTTGATCCACCGCGTAATACCCCATCATGACCGTTGGATGCGAAGGACTCGTCACCCTCTACAAATCTCTAGTTGAACACTTTTCGAATCGATTGACGGATTTGAAGAAATCGAAGGGAAAAGGAAACAAATTTCTGGCCATGGGAATGGTTTGTGGCGGCTTGCCCTAATTCTTGCTAGGGTTTGTGAAAAATGAATGATATGTTGGCCTTTTATAGAAAATTACGCGACACTATTCATCCCGAAAATTTTCGAACTCGAAACGAAACGTGCCGCATGGCGTTTATAATGTTTTACCCATATTTTGAACACAATGGAATATATACAGGATCCAATTCGATTGTATTTGAAAGATAGGTTTTCAAATCGAATTATTTAAATTTAAAATTCACTTAAACGGGTTTTTATGCGTTTTAGCTTCCCCCGGACAAACCGTAAATCCGATTGACACGAAATTTGAAATATTATAACAATATAACATTACGGATCCGATGAAACTAGTTTCGTCGAAATCTGAGACTGTTTGAAAAATGGCTATTTTTACACGTTAATTAAATATTAAAATATTCAATTTTTGTAATTTAACTTTTAGTTCAATTTTAAAAGTTCTTTGTAACAACCCATAATTTTGTGAATATTTTTAATTAAATTTTTATTTGAAATTTTGATTTTTAAATCATTTAAAAGTGAATTTTTAGAATTTTTCCAATGCAGGTTTGGAATTTGTTTGTAATTTATTTTCCAAATGAAATAAATAAACGATTTTTGAAAATTTTATATTTTGGTCAAAATTTGAATTTTCAGTTTGAATTTTAAAAAAAATTGAATTTTAAATTTTATTCTTTTTCTTTGAAGCAGAATATATTTATGATATCTGTTCTGCTTTTCGTTTCGTTAAATTCTGAGTTATACTTTTTAAATTAGATAAATTACAGCGTTTTACACGCAGTTATTTTCTGTATTTCAATTTCTATTTTTCTATGTACATTTCTATATTTTTATTTTCTATGTTATTTTATTTTATTTTTTTCTATTTTGTTTATATAAATTTTATTTATTGAATTTTATTTATATGCATATCTTTACATAAAAGGCATGGAAGAAATCAAGGAGACATGCGTTACATTTCTTTAATGCTTGCCTTTTTATTTACTACCCTCTTTATTACTTATCCTAACCATTCATCATTCATAGGTGTGAATTGCCCTTATTAATAACATACAAACATCTCAAAATATCCTCTTTTCAATTGCATTTAAGAATTATATATGTGTGTGTGTGTGTGTGTGTGTGTGTGTGTGTGTGTGTGTGTGTGTGTTTCTTTCTCCTTATTTCTTGCCTTTTATTTCCTAGCCTTTTTGTTTTCCTATCATTTACTCCTCTTAGCCATTCAAATCTTTTCTTTCCATCCACTCCACTTCATAATTCACGTACACATTTACTTCACATTTCATTTCTAGAAAGAAATGTATGCAAATAAATGGCTTGGAGAAATTTAAGAGGCACACGTTTCATTGTTTAAACTCTTGCCTTTTTCATTTGCATGACCTTTACTATTTTCTAGTTGTTTCCTCCTCATTCCTAGCAATGAATTACTCTACTCATAGCCTTGTATATCAAGTTGAAAATTCACGCACAAAAAATTATTTCTCATCTCTCATTTTTTTCATTTGCATTTAAAAATAAAATATATTGTACGTTTCTTCCTCCTTAACTTATGTCCTTCTGTTTCTCTAGTATTCATAACTCCTTAGATGTTTTTTTTCTTATATAGCCGTGTATTTCCTTTTATCATTCACGTACAAAACTCCTCAAACATATCTCATTTTATTCCATTTCTCGTTTCATTTCTTGAAAGAAAGAATTTTTTTAATTAAATGCATCAATTATTTGTTGCCATTTTATTTTCCAAACCATTCAAAATCTTGCCTTTTATTGCATAGCCTCTTTATTACTTACCTTAGCCGTTCATTCCTTTAATCTAGCTATGAATTTCTCTTTCCTATCATACATAAAAACTTCCCAAAACTTCTCATTATCATTTGCGTGAAAGAAAATTATATTCAAGCTCTAGATCCATGGCTTCTCTTCCTCTTCCTTCTTTTTCTCTTTTTGTTTCTTCTTTGTTCTTCATGCTTATACTCCGCCTCTGGCCTCTAGCACACCTCTAACCATCATGACCAAGCAATATAAGATGATGGTTGAACCTAGCCAAGCCATTGATTGATTAAGGCAAGTTATGTCACTTTGATTCATTTACTTTTTCCATTGTTTTAACATCTATTGTTTTGTATTATATCATATTCTTATGTATGTAATATTTGTTTGCATACAAGATTTGGATCTGACTCTTCATCCGCTCAAGTTTGCATTGTGCTTTGTCGTGCTTTTTCATGCTTTGCGGGGTTTGGGTTTTTTCTTCTGAATTTGTCGATTCTAGTTTCAACAGGTGAGTTTTTATCACTCTAGTCATATATACTTATATTTTTGTGAAAAAAATGATAAGTGAATCTGTAGACATTGATATGTCATTCATATATGCATGTGTTGTGATTACATGATGATAAATGCTGTTTATATATTTGTTACATCATCTGTTATGATATTATATGTATACTGTTATTTTATTTCTTTTAATCACCACTGCAAGTTCCCTATCACTATGGGTTGAAATAATGCATACCCGAACGGACTTTGAAATAAGGAAAAATCATTATGGGCTGAAATGATAGGCTCAAGTGATTTTTATTGTATTTATTTTACTTGGGATTGCGGATTTGAAATGATAGAACCCGGATTTTTCTTTTTAAAATACGGATTGAAATGATACATATCTGTATCACTTGACCAAGGTTAGAAAATATTATACAGACCCATGGTTATATTTTTAAATGATATTTTCCGAAAAATTTATTAAGTATTTTAGATATTTTTTGAAAGTTATTAAGTATTTTGGAATTATAAATATATGAAATTTTTAACTTAATTTGATTTAATGCTTTAAAGTGTAAAGAAATATTGTTTTCTATAAGTTAAATTTTTTTATAAGTTAATTGGTTCTAAATGGAATTCATAGAGTCTTATTTATGATAAATAACTTAATAATTAAGCTCGATTTAATTTGTAATGTTAAATCTAACCTAGTAATTTTAATAAAGGTTATTTCCTGAAATGGACATATTTTGTATGATAAATAAATGTAGTTTTGAGTAAATAAAATAAAATAAAATTTTATGGGACATTTTGTAATAAGTTTATTTAACTTGGAATCATAGTTGAATTGATGTCTAAATGAATAAATTTGTAAAGAATTTGATTGTTATATTAACTGTGATAAATATTCTTTTGTGAAATGTTATGTTTTGTAAGATAAATAGCTATGACTTTAAAATGGAAAATTGTAAGTTAAACATACATGTGAGATGTAAGTTTAATTTATATTTTAATTGATTAATATAATAAATGTGTGTACTGTAATAACAAAAACGAAAGAAATATGTAAAGTTTTAATTAATGAAAGAAACGTGTAAAGTTCTAATTAATGAAAGAAACATGTAAGGTTTTAATTAATGAAAGAAACAAGTAAAGTTTTATTTAGTGTAATATTGATTAAAATGATAAATGCTCTTTATTACAATAAATGTAAGTTAAAACGTACATTTGACTGTAGGTTTTAATTAATGTAATGGTGTATTTTAAATTGATTAAAATCATAAATGTTACACATTTGATATGCAAGTTGTAATTTATGTAAATGGCATATTTTAAATGATTAAAATAATAAAGTTTCTTTATTGTAATAATAATGTGAGTTAATAAGGTACTTTTAACTTAACATAAGAATTTCAGCTTTAAATTGGATATTCCAGTAACAAAGTTTATTTAACTATAAGGCTATGATAAAATGACCATGTTAAATTTGTAAGCATATAAATACTTTGATTATATAAAATGTTAAAGTAGAAAGTATTACATTCCAAAAATGCTATAATTCCTTAAGGTAACATTTCCAAAATGCTATGATAATTTAAAGAAATATTTCAAGTTCAATAAATTGAAGGAAATATTCAATGATTTGGAAATTTAGGTTTTATTTAAATAATATATTATTGAGTTAGTTTTGAAATGGAAATGATACTATTGTGATATGGTTTTGAAAGTATATACTAGTTTGAAAGAAATGATATGATTTTGAAATGGATATGCTAGTTTGGTTTTGAAAGTATAAATGATTTTGAAATAAATATCCATGGGTTATCATAATGTTTGGTTGTTAAAGAGACCGGGATCGGAAGTTGTCATACTCTCTGCCAACTCCGAAAACCACTTTAACAACCGTGTACGCAGTGGAGATTCCAGAATGAAGTAGGATGGTGGCGACGTTCCTTTGAGGTATATACGTGGACCTAACTCCCGTGAGTTGGCATAATGTGGCTAAAACAGGAGCGATCTCGGGCTAATGAGATCATTCCTCTGATCGGACACATCCCTTCGATATTATACTCTAACTTTTGGATTGATTCGGTGGCCAATTTTGATTTTTTTGATTTGGGGGTGTGGCTCGAGGTGGGCGATAATAGCTGCTATGCGTTACCACCAGCCCGTGTGCGTAATTGGTATATCTACCCTGGCATTGCCTTGTGTGCCGTGTCACCTACCCTAGCGAGCCTTGTACAAGTTTGATTTGTATCGTACCTATGGAGTATCCTCTAGTAGCCTCCCGTTCAGGAGGTATTACGGTACTGTATAGACTATTGGCACTATTACGTGTTAAGGGCTATATGGGTAACCCCTTAACGCTATTTAAAAGTAAGTTTATTTTACTGTAGACATTATTATAATAGCGAAATATTACTACATAGTAAATAGTTTAACGGATCCTTAGAGAATGGGTGGTCCCAAGCATCCTTTAAGTTACTTGTACCTTATATTACAGTTCTCTTGAGTTGGTTTACATTGTATAAGTATGTATGTCCTGACTTGAGTGTTTTGTGTTTTGCTTTACGTTCGGGTCAGACTGGGTGATACAGCATTAGAGACTCACCTTTGGAGTTGGAGCCTTGATGAAGATCCGGCCATCTATTTCAATTTCAATATTATGTTGATTCCAGTTATTCAGTTGATTCCGGTGATGCATTCAGCTTGTGCTTGTTTATCATATTAAACTTCCGTTGTATCTTGTATAACTCTGATGTATTTATATAGTAGCTTCATGAACAACTATCTCTTTGCTTCCGCTGCATTTATTACTCTGTGTCTGTGATCTGTAATTTATTTATTTAATATTATGCTGTGTTTTGCCAAATTTATTTTATACTTCGTTATTTTGAGCAATTCAAGTCCAGCATGTGCGGATGCGAATGGTTGAAAATAGCGGGTCGTTACATTCTCTACCATCATTCTAAATTTGAATAGAATTTATTTCAACTTTGTAATCATTTTTATTCACATATAATTCAATTTCCAATTATTTACACAATTTCAAATATTAAACTAACAATTTAACTATCCAATTAAATCGAGATATTCGAAATATTATTTAGTCAGCTTATATACTTTACTTCGGAATATTTAAAATCAATTAAATATACAAATTTCAAATGACAGAAATTCTAGGTCATTACATTCTCCCCTATTTAAAAGAATTTTTCCCTCGAAACTACCAAGTAAGAAAAAGTCACAAAATTAATTAACTTTTCAAAACAATTCGTTCAAATTAGATTTACCAAATCTATTTAACCTTTTAACTTTTTACAAAAATCATTAGTTAAACTTCTTATAAAAACTTTTCTAAGTTTTCAAATTCATTCATAGTTATCTTTTCAAAACTAACTATATCGTTTAACTTTATAACTCAATATCAAAATTTTAGTTATCACAAATTTTTCAAAAAATTTCTGACGCCTTACATTGTAAAAAAAATCGCCAGCGTCTCCTTTGCGTGGTTCGGCCATAATAGGATCACAACATACATATATCACAAATATAGATCTAATCATCGAGGATGAGGCATCCCGTAGGGAAAAAGTGTAAAAGTACGATATGTAATCCGATATATGTACCTTTTATATTATTAGCGAGCACATACGGCTAATATTGCACGAAAACGAGCTCCAAATGCGAAGCAAGCGCCATTCGCACCTACTAAACACTCGACAAACCATGAGAAACATGTATATATGAAAGTAATATCAATTTACAAAATATATCAACACAACTACTACATATGCCAATATAGCAAATGCAACAAAAGGCGACAAATCCAACCATCAAACACTATCATCCAATTAATCCATATCTATCCAATCAATCCATAACCAAATCAATATACATTCACTTCTTATTAATATTCATTGAATTGATTTTCATTATAATCACATTTGATTCATTAACATTGGATTTTACTAACATTCGTTTATCCATTTTAAATTAGTTTACATTCACTAATTAACACTAAAGTTGGTTCACTTCCAATTCAGTCAAATTTAATTCCATTTAGATTTACTTCGCTTCCATTTCAAATTCAATTATTTAGCTTTCAATTTCCATTAATTCAATTTTGTATGAATTTCAATACAATCAACTAATAACCAATGCATATTCAATATAACCAAATTTATTTACTTTACATTCAATTTGGTTCAACACTTTAATTTCAAATTGGTTTAACATTCGATTGACTTTCATTCAATTCACAATTTCTTAACTTAAGTTTTATTCAATTCTTAACAACAACATTTTCTAATCCATGTTTATTCCCTAATTCTATTTTACAATTAATACAATTAAAGTTGAATTTCTTTATATAACTCAATTTCACATTCAATTATAGTTAATTTACTTTGATAGCAAAATCAATTTCATTTAACATCACTTAAGTTATCTTTCATTTCAACTTCATTTGCCTTCACTTTCACTATACAACTTAAGTTCATCTCTAATTCATTTCAAATTCTATTTTATTTAACTTTTACTTAAGTCAAATTTCATCTCACTAATCAAATTCATATCTTGTTTTGCTTAACAAAATTGTTTAACCATTTTAACAACTGGTTTTACTTACATTTTCTCACTTTATAAGTTATAAATCTTATTCAAACTTTGCCAAAGCTAAAATTTTATTATCTCATATATTATAAGTCAGAAACTTATTTTACTTATATTTATCAATTACAACATGGATTTTAAATCAAATTTGTTTATCATAACAAAGCTTCAATTTTTAATTTACTATTGGTAGCAAATCCGTCACACAGAAACTCGAAAATGATACTGATTATGCTGCAGTCATCACCCTTATTATTTTCTAGCAATAGTATTGGATTCAGTGCTTTATATTCTTTTAAAAATTTACTTTTATTTATAAATCACATTTATAAATCTTTTTACTTATATAATTTCACTATTTCACTTTACTTATATAAGATCATTCCAAATTCTTTTATCTTATTTCAATTTATAATAATATAATCTCTTTAACTTTGAAAAACACTTCCAAAATCAACAGGATTCAAATTTTCAAATTCTTGGTTAAATTCATTTTTATTTACAACTCATATTTATAAATACATTCATGTAGTTTCACTTCTTATATATAAGATTATTTCGCAATTGCAAATCATATTAATTATAATTCCATACTTATAATTCATTTGCTTATATAATCTATTATTTAACAATTGTTGTTTTTATTTAGATTACTCAAAAGCTTTTATTAACTTATATATTTACATTCAAATAACTAAACAATCAATTTATATACACTTTAATAATTTTCGAAAAATCATTTCCATTATATATGAAATATAATCTAGGTAAAATTATTTCATTTACCCAATTTAAAATAATACTATGTTGACTTGCCTCGTTTAAGTGTTTGGAAATCCCTTCCGATAATATGGCGTCCCACATACCGACCAGAATTCACAAACAGCTCAACGGATAAGAAAACACAATATAAACATTTTTATATTCGCTAACAAATACGCGCTCATACACATAATACACTCAACTCAATCTAGGGTGCTACTGTCCTTATCTATAAAGAGTACACATCAAAGCTTACGAATATACAAAATCTAAGCTCTGATACCAGCTATGACGACCCGAAAATCGTACCCTTTGAATCGAGAATAATCCGCATATGTCCGACCCAAAAAGCAAAGACTGACAGAAAGTCAAGAGAAAGAAAAGAAGAGAGAAAAAGAGAAGAGAAGAAAGAGAGAAGAAAGAACCAAAAATAACAATACAGAATCCCACATCGCAGCGGAAAACATATAATATCGTATCAATGATCTTTATAAAATAGAAACTGTATATATACATACATCAATCAGAGTTCAACAATCAATCAATAGTTATCAGCCTGAACATAATAATAACCTGTCCTCACAATTGTCGATAATATAACACAACAACTAAGCAATGCAACGGATAATCAAACAAATACGAATGTATGAAAATGAAGATCTCCAACCCTCCTGTTGAAGCTCCAAAAGCATCAAATCTAGACATGTAAATATACTTGGTCTGACCCGAGCATTGAAAGGAAAGAACGCCCGTATCAGTCTGGTAAATCAGCGTGAGAAACACACTCAACTGAATTTATTAAATTGCCAAACTTTTCCTTTATCAAAACAAAGTATCTCGTCAGACAAGTCCATACATAAACACGGACATGTTTTTACCTTACGATAACTTAAACATATCATATCAAATCCTCTTATATTATAGTATTGTCTACTATATACAAATAATATTAATCATAGCCGAAATCGTTACATTGATTAAATTCCAGCATATAGCCCAATTGGGTAATATAATCAAACTTCCAAACACGTAGTGGAGTTTGGATTTTCATACAAATGACCAGGTGAAGGGACCACCATCAGAAGGGGTACACCTATAGATGGATTGTAACATCCCGCCTTTTCGCACACTTTAAACCGACACACGTGCCAATTCAAAGCATACGCAAGGGCGGATTGTTATGGGGTAAATAAGAAAAACAGAGAAGAAATAAAACAAAATAGAATCTCACAGCGGAAGGATAAAATATAATAATCAATATACAGTTCATGATAACTGTTTACAAAATATTTATTTTACTTATACAATGAATATCAGAGTTACACATACCAATACAATCAATGCAGCGGAAATTTAGAGTGTGGTGCAATACTATAGATAATAATAATACGACTCCTTCGTCTTCGTCCTTCAAAGCTAAAGTCTTCGATCCTGAAACGCTCAGACTGACCCGAGCGAATTTGAAAAGACAAAAACACTCGAGTCAGACTAAAAGATCTTATGTGAGTTAAATTAACAGAAATAAATATGAGTACAGTAACTCAAGAGATGTTCGGGATTTACATCTCCTAAGGATCCGTTAAACTATTTACTATGTAGTATATTGCGCTATTATAATAGTGTCTATTTATAAAATAAACTTACTTTTAAATAGCGTTAAGGGGTTACCCATATAGCCCTTAACACAAATAATGTCAATAGTCTATACAGTACCGTAATACCTCCTGATCGGGAAGCTACCAGAGGATACTCCATAGGTACGACACAAATAGAAACTCGTAGTAAAGGCTCGGTATGGTAGGTGACACGGCACAACTAGGCAATGCCAGGGTAGATATACCAATTGCTATCCAGGCTGGTGGAAACGCGTAGCCGCAGTTACCGCCCACCTCGGACTAACTCCCCAAAATCAAAATATAGAAGTGGCCACTGAATCAATCCAAAATCAAAGTATGATATCGAAGAGGAGGGTCCGATCAGAGGAATGACCTCATTGGCCTGAGAATCGCTCTTGTTTTAGCCACCTTATGCCAACTCACGGGAGTCGGGTCCACGTATTTACCTTACAGGAAACGTCGCCACCACCTACTTCATTCTGGAATCTCCACCGCATACACGGTTAGTTAAAGTGGTTTTCGGTAGCGACAGAGAGTATGTCCATATCCGATCCCGGTCTCTTTGCCAACCCATCGTTATTATAACACCGCGGTCATTTAAAAATATGTTATACTTTAAAAATCAGAATAAACATTCCATTTCATAACCATGAATACGATATCATTTCAAAACCCAAAACCATATTTTATCACTTATCCCAAATATAATTCTTTTCCAAAATCATAATGCTTTAACTTCATAACGTCTGAAAATCAAATATTTCAAAGCATAATATTTTGAAAATCATAATTTAAAACCATAACTTCTAAAAACTTGAATGGTTTGGACATTCAACGGTGTATGAATTAAATGGTTTAACTTAAATGTTACTTTGTAAAGAAAATAGTTCTCATGGCTTTACAAATACATTTCTTTATTAAAGTCTAAACCAAAATTTATATTATCTCTCTCAAGTTCCAAAACCACTTCAATTTATTTATATATATGTATATCCATTTTGAGTATCAATATTTCAAACTAAAGTCGGATTTTATGCTTTCAACAAATCAATTGTTCTATTAATTAGTCTTGAATATTCATATAAAATCCATAAATAATAAGACTTCAATTTCTAGTAATAAAATATATATTTTTTCCCAATTCAAATTATACTAGAATATTCATTTCAATTTATTTTGGGAAAAATCCAATTATAAATATCATATCTTAAAATTTCCAAACTTAACATTTAAACATATGATATAAATTATTAAACTCCATTTTCTTAATTTTTTTCCATTTTTAAATAAAGATTTTTATACACCTATTAATTTCAAAATTTTCAACTTCATATGTATATATATGGAAGAATAATATTTATACAATATAAAATTTAAGATTTTTAGAAACCGTATTCCATCCAAACCATAGAAATCACATTAAAATAGTTATATATAGACCGCGGTGCCTGTATAAAATTTTCTATCCTATGGTCAAGTGATACGGATATTTATCATTTCAATCCGTAATTTAAAAGATATAAAATTTTGCGGTTGTATATCATTTCAAACCACAATCCCGAATGAAATGAAATATGCATGATAATTCGCAATTTTATGATTTCAATAAACATCCATCAACATCATCCATCATCCAATCAAAATCATCAAGCAATATCAATCAATAACAATTTATATTTGATAATAGATAACAGGTAATAACTGGCAATTTTATTCAGATTAAATTTAACAACTATTAATCTAATAGTTTATATTCAGTAATAATCTATATAACTGTTAACTAGCAGTTTATAGGCAAACAAATAAATTCTAACTATCAATTAATACGCAATAAATAAATTAAATTAACAGTTAAACTTAATAAATGCAATTCAACAAATATGAGTGAAATAAACATGCCAAATACTCATAAATAAATTGCTATTCATTTCTAAAATTAATTTAACAAACATAAAAGCATCTAGTAGTTGTGAGTGGGTTTTAAACACTCACCTTTGGAATTTAAATTGAATTCAAATTCAATTTAAACCCAAAAATTTGACAGTCTCCAAATTCATCCAAACTCATGCCAAAACGTCAGAAATTCCGATACGATCCCAGCAAAACAAACCGCGCGTGAATCCGAGCTCGTATGCAAAAGTTATGAAAATTTGAAAAATGGAAAAATTCTGGTCCTGGTCGACTTCGGGTTAGACTTCGGTGCGCCGCCTCAATTCCCCGGTGCTTGCTTGGAGTTTTCGCCAAAACGACCCGGAGCGACCCGAGTCATTTTCTTCCTGACCCGAAGTTGCTCTAGGTTTTCTCCCCTGAAACCCGAAGTGCGACCAGAAGCTGCTGCAGATCCGAATTTTTTTTTTTTGAACTGACTGGATCTAGGGTTAGCACCCATTGAAGAAGAAGAGGAGCTTGAAGAAAGTATACGCTCGGATGAAAAGAAATTAGGTGGAGGCTAGGGCTTGTAGCTAGGTTTATATAGATGGGTTAGAGATAGAGTAGATAGACCATAGAATGAACGTGCGGAACAAACTATGGCCCAAAAAGCCCGCTATGCCTCCGGAACCGAATTTATTAAATCTATATATCCAAATAGGTAATTTAAAATATTCTGAACGCGATGAAAAAAGTTTCACGTCCAAATTTGATCGTATGAAGAAGTTATGCTGAAAACAAAATTTCCAAATTGATTCAAATTGATTTTAATTAAATTTGATTTCAAGGCGTTTCACGCCCGTACGATCAAACGACAAGTCCGATCGATACGAAACTTGAAACCCTATAATAATTCACCGTTACGGATCCGATGAAACTGGTTTCATCGAAATCCGAGTCCGTGACAAAAAAAGGCTATTTTTATATTCATTAAATAAATCAAAATAAATTACAAAAATCCAAATTTTATATTATATTCTAAAATTGTCCAAATTTTATTACTTATATAATTTAATCAATTTCAAATGATTTAACAAGCTTGGATGTGAATTAAAATTATAAGTATATCAATTTGCAGTGTTAATTTCTGCACTTTCCTATATTTAAGAATTATAAAATTAAATGCTCAAAACCCCGTATATTAGATTTTAACTTTTATATACTCATTCTTTATCCAAATAGGGATGCCACATACTTTGGTTCATGATTCACAATATTATTCTTAAAGTTCATTTTAAATTTCAGTAACGTAATATTTAACGTTAAATTCCCTTTATTTATGCAATAAGCGCAATTATTGAATTTGATACTCAAATTGATTTATAGATTCTGCTTTCAAAAAATCTATATCAACAATTTGGTCTAATTATAAATAGAATAAGTATTAACCTCATCTTATAGAATTAATTATTGCAATAAATCCAATTTACCATATCTTAAATCCAAATTAATAGAGAAAGCTTGATTCCTTTATTAACTCCTTTGGTTTTCAATTAACCTTTTATGGTGAATATAAATTCCAATGTATAATTGAAACCTTATTTCCATTTGATTTCACTATTTCATTAAAAATCCTCATATTCCAGCTAAATTTCAACTAACGTATAAATTAGCTATTTCAATTTCATTTAATTGCGATTATCATACTATAGAAATTAAATTCCATTAAATAAATAAATAAATGTTGATTCTCATCTATTTACATTATATTACATTGGTACTTCTATTTACAACTTAGCTTTGTATAAATGTTTGAATGTAGAATCTTGTCTATTTCACGTATTAATTAAGCCTTAAAAATCAATTAATAATATATCCTTGGTCTAACCTCATTTTACCCATATTTATATTAATATATCCTTTGAATTAGGTAAATTACCATTGATTATCTACCTTAACTTATCAGACTCCACTAACGTAATGGTTAAATATTAATTCCATTTGTAAAAAAAAAACAATCCACAAGATTTGCATTTCACATTGCAAATGAATTCATAAATCTTGGCTTTCTTTTTCTTTGCTTCTTAAAGGCCAAATCAAACTACCCTATCATCACTAATTTATGGCAATTAATTGCAATTGATTCTCCATTAAACTACATAAGTTATCCAATTGAAACCTAAGTGAAACGTTTATTTATTTAAAAATCCTACTGTTTAAAAGAGTATATCATCTACGGTATAATTTACATTTGACCTGATTTCTCATATATTTCACACAACAGTGAATTCCAATTTCTACCAACATTATGTTTAATATAAATTGGAAATCCAAATCATTGGTATTTCACAACCTTATTGCGTACATTTACGTATAGTTACACTAAGTCCATACACTGATTCATGAATTCATTAATTAATACACAATTTGCCTTTGTTTTCTTATATTAAGTTTATTACCGTTTTTAAGTACATTCATTATCGAACAATATTCATAAAAAAATTTATCTACACTTATTGCATTGGTTTATTCAACGGTCACCAAATGAAACAATCCTACTATTTATTTTAATATTAAATGAATCCCATTCTAGTAAATATTTTATTAATATTCACTAATTCAACATTTATTGGTTTCTTAACATTAACTTTTAACAAAGTGTGACAATTACATTATCCAAAACTATTGTCATAAAAATTAAATTGTTACATTAAATTCCAATTACTATAACAAATTACTACATCAAATAAATCTTAAAGCCTTTTTTTTCTAAATCAGGTTAGAAATTATATTAATTTAACTCATTTAATATTATTAATTTAACGGGTCGTTACAATCTCCCCCACTCAAAACTTTTCGTCCCCGAAAAGGAAAAAGAAGGGAGAAGGAAGAATAAAACATTACATCTTATTTCAAATATTAACTTATAATCAATAATTTACTAAATTAATTACCTTAAATGAGCTATGCCCGCATTATAGTCATTATAGCCTTTATACTTAAATTATTAAAGTTGGTAAACATTTTCACAAAATTTCTAGGTCCAAAATTTACGAAAATTTTTGGCAGAGTCTCCTTTGTACGGAGAGACTCTGGAGAAAATATAATATCAAAATATACAAATATATTACATATATTATCAAAATATTATCCCAACACGGGAAAAATAGCGCTTTAAACGTAATCCGAAAACGTACCTATTTGTCGGGCAATATACGCTTATTATTTTGGAACCAAAAGCAGTAGCAGTTGCTTCCATCACCTGTATTCACTTATATAATCTAAAAGGTTAAATATTTATTTTAAAGTGAACTATTCAAGTGGATTCAATCATTAATCAACCAAACAATTCAACAACCCTCAACCTTACAAATAACATACATACACAAACAAAGCAACCATTTAATCCATCAAACAAATAGTTGTTTGGGTTCAAACTTGAAATTTGTATGAAATGAAATTAACTATCAAGTGCATCCTTTACTCAACAGTCTTAGATGGAACAAAGATAGATTATTTATTCATCCAACAACTTCAAGTTCCTTACCCCACAATCATAAATCAAACAATACAATTCAAACCAACAACCAAATTAACTTATTATACATTTATTTCATGCTTCAGTGGTTTGATTTTCTTTCTTTCATTTATGGAGGGATTTCTTTATTTCTTACAATTTTCGTTTTCCATTTATTACAAAATTCATTATATTTGCATTCCAATTTATTGACTAAAGTTTATATCATCTATTTATACTACTTACCTTTACTTATATAGTAAAATTTCCAATTTAACTTAAGTTTATACAATTAATTCTCATTAATAACAGCAAATTTATTGAATACCTTTATTACCTCAAGCTTCACTTGTAAGATTTCCCCTTACATTTTCTTACTAACATTGCAACTTTTATTATATGGTAAGTTATGTATGTTTTAAGAATGTAAGTGAAAATTTACAAGTTTCTTCTCAATTCCTTAGATTAATATATATTTGTTTTATAAATTACAATTTCAACTTACCTTTAATTTCATTCATTTATTTAGTGTTGAAATTTCTATTATATTTAATAGTAGTAACAATTTAATTACCCACTTTCTATTATATTTAATTACAGTAACCCTTTTTAATTACACTTAAATTATTAACCCTTTAACCTTCATTCTTAAAAATAAGGAATTTTATTAATTAATTACTTAGGGTTTACAGTCATTTATATATTACTTACTTTCTATTATATTAGAATAGGGGGAAATTAAGGCGTACTTAAGTTAATAACCCTACAATCAAACTTTATAAATTAAGGAATTTCATTTTTACTTTCTTAAGGTTAAAATCACCTATTAATAATACAACCTTTAATTTTAGTAAAATTCCAATCATCACTTAAGTTAATACCATTAAATTCTTATTTATAACAGTAATTTATTGAATACTTCATTATTTCCAAAAATTCTACTTGCATAATATTCTATTCCACTCTTAATTCACATTTCAACTTTTTATACTTGGTAAGTTATTTATGTTAAAGAAAAAGCAAAAGAACTTATACAAGTTTAATCTCAACCCTTTTAATTCGTTGATTTTCAATAAATCTTTACCATTATTTATCAGTTAAAATTTTAACTTCCTTTATACCTAGCATTAATTTTCTTACTTAAATTAGAGGTTTCAATCCATTTATTACTTACTTTATATTTCCCTAAAAATAATTTAAACCATTAATTAGTGGAAAATTTTAGAATTAAATACCGGGTCAAATTTCAATTTTATTTTAAAAATAATAGATAAATGAGTTCTTACAACTTATATCTCAATTTATATTTAAAACAATTTAAAATTTTAGATAATTTCAAAATAAATCTGCAGTAGAATTTACTACAGTGGCCTTTCCCCTACGAAACTCGAAAATGAAAGTCGATGATGCGGCCGCCATCACCGAAATTATTTTCTAGCGACAGAGAAGAAAGTACAAAATTTATTTTCTCCAAAATCCTCTTTTAAAACAATTCTTCCAAATTATACTAAACATTTATATAAGAAATTACCTATAAACCAAATCATTATATTTCACAAATCCTTTGAAAGAAGATTTTCAAAAATCCCGGACTTAAGTTCTAAAATCTCCAATTTGATTTATTATAATTTCAACTTAGCTTCAATTGTTATAAATATTTTTATTTCCTAACACCCAATCTATAGCAACCAAATATATATATATATATATATATATATATATATATATATATATATATATATATCTTTATAAAAATATTTTTATATATGGAAAATATAATAGGCAAAATTATTTCATTCACCTATATTAAAAACAAATATTATGTCGGTCTGTCCTATTAAGTGTTTAGAAATCCCTATTGATGTCATAGCGTCCCATGCATCAACCAGAATTTATAAATACAAAGCGGAACAGATTAACACAATATCAAAATCTTTATTAACACTAACAAATACGCTCTCTCATATATATACACTCAGCGACTCCCACAGGGTATTACTACCCTATTAACAAAGAGTCAAACCCCACAAAACCAAGGTTTATCGCTAAACCAAAGCTCTGATACCAATTGTAACATCCCACCTTTTCGCACACTTTAAACCGACACACGTGCCAATTCAAAGCATACGCAAGGGCGGATTGTTATGGGGTAAATAAGAAAAACAGAGAAGAAATAAAACAAAATAGAATCTCACAGCGGAAGGATAAAATATAATAATCAATATACAGTTCATGATAACTGTTTACAAAATATTTATTTTACTTATACAATGAATATCAGAGTTACACATACCAATACAATCAATGCAGCGGAAATTTAGAGTGTGGTGCAATACTATAGATAATAATAATACGACTCCTTCGTCTTCGTCCTTCAAAGCTAAAGTCTTCGATCCTGAAACGCTCGCACTGACCCGAGCGAATTTGAAAAGACAAAAACACTCGAGTCAGACTAAAAGATCTTATGTGAGTTAAATTAACAGAAATAAATATGAGTACAGTAACTCAAGAGATGTTCGGGATTTACATCTCCTAAGGATCCGTTAAACTATTTACTATGTAGTATATTGCGCTATTATAATAGTGTCTATTTATAAAATAAACTTACTTTTAAATAGCGTTAAGGGGTTACCCATATAGCCCTTAACACAAATAATGCCAATAGTCTATACAGTACCGTAATACCTCCTGATCGGGAAGCTACCAGAGGATACTCCATAGGTACGACACAAATAGAAACTCGTAGTAAAGGCTCGGTATGGTAGGTGACACGGCACAACTAGGCAATGCCAGGGTAGATATACCAATTGCTATCCAGGCTGGTGGAAACGCGTAGCCGCAGTTACCGCCCACCTCGGACTAACTCCCCAAAATCAAAATATAGAAGTGGCCACTGAATCAATCCAAAATCAAAGTATAATATCGAAGAGGAGGGTCCGATCAGAGGAATGACCTCATTGGCCTGAGAATCGCTCCTGTTTTAGCCACCTTATGCCAACTCACGGGAGTCGGGTCCACGTATTTACCTTACAGGAAACGTCGCCACCACCTACTTCATTCTGGAATCTCCACCGCGTACACGGTTAGTCAAAGTGGTTTTCGGTATCGACAGAGAGTATGTCCATATCTGATCCCGGTCTCTTTGCCAACCCATCGTTATTATAACACCGCGGTCATTTAAAAATAGGTTATACTTTAAAAATCAGAATAAACATTCCATTTCATAACCATGAATACGATATCATTTCAAAACCCAAAACCATATTTTATCACTTATCCCAAATATAATTCTTTTCCAAAATCATAATGCTTTAACTTCATAACGTCTGAAAATCAAATATTTCAAAGCATAATATTTTGAAAATCATAATTTAAAACCATAACTTCTAAAAACTTGAATGGTTTGGACATTCAACGGTGTATGAATTAAATGGTTTAACTTAAATGTTACTTTGTAAAGAAAATAGTTCTCATGGCTTTACAAATACATTTCTTTATTAAAGTCTAAACCAAAATTTATATTATCTCTCTCAAGTTCCAAAACCACTTCAATTTATTTATATATACGTATATCCATTTTGAGTATCAATATTTCAAACTAAAGTCGGATTTTATGCTTTCAACAAATCAATTGTTCTATTAATTAGTCTTGAATATTCATATAAAATCCATAAATAATAAGACTTCAATTTCTAGTAATAAAATATATATATTTTCCCAATTCAAATTATACTAGAATATTCATTTCAATTTATTTTGGGAAAAATCCAATTATAAATATCATATCTTAAAATTTCCAAACTTAACATTTAAACATATGATATAAATTATTAAACTCCATTTTCTTAATTTTTTCCATTTTTAAATAAAGATTTTTATACACCTTTTAATTTCAAAATTTTCAACTTCATATGTATATATATGGAAGAATAATATTTATACAACATAAAATTTAAGATTTTTAGAAACCGTATTCCATCCAAACCATAGAAATCACATTAAAATAGTTATATATAGACCGCGGTGCCTGTATAAAATTTTCTATCCTATGGTCAAGTGATACGGATATTTATCATTTCAATCCGTAATTTAAAAGATATAAAATTTTGCGGTTGTATATCATTTCAAACCACAATCCCGAATGAAATGAAATATGCATGATAATTCGCAATTTTATGATTTCAATAAACATCCATCAACATCATCCATCATCCAATCAAAATCATCAAGCAATATCAATCAATAACAATTTATATTTGATAATAGATAACAGGTAATAACTGGCAATTTTATTCAGATTAAATTTAACAACTATTAATCTAATAGTTTATATTCAGTAATAATCTATATAACTGTTAACTAGCAGTTTATAGGCAAACAAATAAATTCTAACTATCAATTAATACGCAATAAATAAATTAAATTAACAGTTAAACTTAATAAATGCAATTCAACAAATATGAGTGAAATAAACATGCCAAATACTCATAAATAAATTGCTATTCATTTCTAAAATTAATTTAACAAACATAAAAGCATCTAGTAGTTGTGAGTGGGTTTTAAACACTCACCTTTGGAATTTAAATTGAATTCAAATTCAATTTAAACCCAAAAATTTGACAGTCTCCAAATTCATCCAAACTCATGCCAAAACGTCAGAAATTCCGATACGATCCCAGCAAAACAAACCGCGCGTGAATCCGAGCTCGTATGCAAAAGTTATGAAAATTTGAAAAATGGAAAAATTCTGGTCCTGTGTCGACTTCGGGTTCGACTTCGGTGCGCCGCCTCAATTCCCCGGTGCTTGCTTGGAGTTTTCGCCAAAACGACCCGGAGCGACCTGAGTCATTTTCTTCCTGACCCGAAGTTGCTCTAGGGTTTTCTCCCCTGAAACCCGAAGCGCGACCAGAAGCTGCTGCAGATCCGAATTATTTTATTTTATTTTTTTTAAATTTGATTTTTTTTTTTTTGAACTGACTGGATCTAGGGTTAGCACCCATTGAAGAAGAAGAGGAGTTTGAAGAAAGTATACGCTCAGATGAAAAGAAATTAGGTGGAGGCTAGGGCTTGTAGCTAGGTTTATATAGAGGGGTTAGAGATAGAGTAGATAGACCGTAGAATGAACGTGCGGAACAAACTATGGCCCAAAAAGCCCGCTATGCCTCCGGAACCGAATTTATTAAATCTATATATTCAAATAGGTAATTTAAAATATTCTGAACGCGATGGAAAAAGTTTCACATCCAAATTTGATCGTATGAAGAAGTTATGCTGAAAACAAAATTTCCAAATTGATTCAAATTGATTTTAATTAAATTTGATTTCAAGGCGTTTCACGCCCGTACGATCAAACGATAAGTCCGATCGATACGAAACTTGAAACCCTATAATAATTCACCGATACGGATCCGATGAAACTGGTTTCATCGAAATCCGAGTCCGTGACAAAAAAAGGCTATTTTTATATTCATTAAATAAATCAAAATAAATTACAAAAATCCAAATTTTATATTATATTCTAAAATTGTACAAATTTTATTACTTATATAATTTAATCAATTTCAAATGATTTAACAAGCTTGGATGTGAATTAAAATTATAAGTATATCAATTTGCAGTGTTAATTTCTGCACTTTCCTATATTTAAGAATTATAAAATTAAATGCTCAAAACCCCGTATATTAGATTTTAACTTTTATATACTCATTCTTTATCCAAATAGGGATGCCACATACTTTGGTTCATGATTCACAATATTATTCTTAAAGTTCATTTTAAATTTCAGTAACGTAATATTTAACGTTAAATTCCCTTTATTTATGCAATAAGCGCAATTATTGAATTTGATACTCAAATTGATTTATAGATTCTGCTTTCAAAAAATCTATATCAACAATTTGGTCTAATTATAAATAGAATAAGTATTAAACTCATCTTATAGAATTAATTATTGCAATAAATCCAATTTACCATATCTTAAATCCAAATTAATAGATAAAGCTTGATTCCTTTATTAACTCCTTTGGTTTTCAATTAACCTTTTATGGTGAATATAAATTCCAATGTATAATTGAAACCTTATTTCCATTTGATTTCACTATTTCATTAAAAATCCTCATATTCCAGCTAAATTTCAACTAACGTATAAACTAGCTATTTCAATTTCATTTAATTGCGATTATCATACTATAGAAATTAAATTCCATTAAATAAATAAATAAATGTTGATTCCCATCTATTTACATTATATTACATTGGTACTTCTATTTACAACTTAGCTTTGTATAAATGTTTGAATATAGAATCTTGTCTATTTCACGTATTAATTAAGCCTTAAAAATCAATTAATATTATATCCTTGGTCTAACCTCATTTTACCCATATTTATATTAATATATCCTTTGAATTAGGTAAATTACCATTGATTATCTACCTTAACTTATCAGACTCCACTAACGTAATGGTTAAATATTAATTCCATTTGTAAAAAAAAAAACAATCCACAAGATTTGCATTTCACATTGCAAATGAATTCATAAATCTTGGCTTTCTTTTTCTTTGCTTCTTAAAGGCCAAATCAAACTACCCTATCATCACTAATTTATGGCAATTAATTGCAATTGATTCTCCATTAAACTACATAAGTTATCCAATTGAAACCTAAGTGAAACGTTTATTTATTTAAAAATCCTACTGTTTAAAAGAGTATATCATCTACGGTATAATTTACATTTGACCTGATTTCTCATATATTTCACACAACAGTGAATTCCAATTTCTACCAACATTATGTTTAATATAAATTGGAAATCCAAATCATTGGTATTTCACAACCTTATTGCGTACATTTACGTATAGTTACACTAAGTCCATACACTGATCCATGAATTCATTAATTAATACACAATTTGCCTTTGTTTTCTTATATTTAGTTTATTACCGTTTTTAAGTACATTCATTATCGAACAATATTCATAAAAAAAATTTATCTACACTTATTGCATTGGTTTATTCAACGGTCACCAAATGAAACAATCCTACTATTTATTTTAATATTAAATGAATCCCATTCTAGTAAATATTTTATTAATATTCACTAATTCAACATTTATTGGTTTCTTAACATTAACTTTTAACAAAGTGTGACAATTACATTATCCAAAACTATTGTCATAAAAATTAAATTGTTACATTAAATTCCAATTACTATAACAAATTACTACATTTTCTCAAATAAATCTTAAAGCCTTTTTTTTCTAAATCAGGTTAGAAATTATATTAATTTAACTCATTTAATATTATTAATTTAACGGGTCGTTACATGGATGTCCCAAGGCACAGAACATTTGCTCTCTACCAACACAAGACCGGCCCACCTCTATAACTAGATAGTACCGAATATGTCATCTTCCGGTCGTTACTGACCTTTACCAAGGGCCCTCTAGCATATAAACCACAATAATCAGATACACAATGTCATAGCGTGTAAAGATATACCTAGAAGAGGATGATCATACCCTAATGGGAGCGATCCACTTAGCCATGCTGCATCTAACCCTATTTTGGTCATTACCCGTTGATGAGGCCAGAGGTAATGATTACCTTTCACAAATCACAATCACATCACTTAGAATTCCACATGGCCATTCCTATAGACTACAAATTGCCTTCCACAAAAATACAACCCTTAAGCTCATACGTCTCAAGGAGGGTGTTAAGCTAAAAGAAGTTGCATTCTCCTCCACCATTGATGTGCGTTTCTAAAAACCAATGTACGTAATCTATAGAAATGCAATGTCAGACAAACATCCGTACAAGTTGTCCAGGAACAGGACAAACCGAAGGTACTTTTCTACCACATCCTGTTGGGAAATCCTTAGGATTAGTAGCGAATAGTCCTCGCATTTGATATTTTCATAATGAAGAGGCCACTTCTACTGAATGTATATTGGGATTTTAACCCCAAACGATCAACAAGCAGTCTCCCACTATGAAAATCCGAAAAAACAATATCATCACAAACAACCTACACAATCGTTGTATATACGTTGGTCCGAAGTGGTTTTCAGATAAATTGATCCCGATCTCTTCGCACCAACAATGCAAAAGCGTTTCTCAACCTCACATAGAAATTAAGTCTCATAGACTTATCACGTCTCCAACTTTCAACTTGGTATCCTTCGGGCCAAGAAGGAAGCTCGATAGATTAGAGTAATACTCGGCACTATACGAATCAACATCCTCAACACAAACGATAATCAAGCCTACACAGAAGACTACATACTAAGTGTACGACTAAATAGTTCCCACATCAAGTCGGGAAACTAAAATTTGGCAAAGTTTGATAGTTGGTTATTTAACTATCAAAGCAAACAAACAAATATTCAGCATCATAACAATCACTAGGCCTTTTAATTAATTTTTTATTAATTAAATCACTTGCCAAATATTCACTTCAAATTATCTTTAAAAAGATATATTCTCAAAACCATTTCAACTTTGGAAAACATTTCCAAATACTTATTCAATAATAAGTAATTCACAAATCTATTTATTTCAACACTTAGAAAATATTACATATACTTAAATCAGGATTAAGTGTATATTTTATTCTTTAAGGAAAACATTCTCTTTAAACGCATTTATTTGGGTCAAAACGAATGTTGCGTTAAACATTGTTACGACAATCCAAAATCACTGGTATAGGGATTCAAAAATATAGATATATAAACCCCAATACTATACAGATACATTTCCTTTCGAAAATCATTTACTATAACAACAGTGTTATAGTCCATCATTTCCTTACTTCTCGAAAATGCCTATTTCAACAAAGAATGTTGAAATCTATGTATTCGATATTTAACACATTTTTAAAATATCTTTAAACCATTTTACACCATTTATATGATCACTTTCAAAACATTTACTTAATTTCAAAAGATTATTCACTGTTCAAAATCGTGAATATAAATCCTTTACCAAATTTAATATTATTTCAACATTTAATTTAAAGAATAATTCGCTGTCAAAAATCGTGAATAAAATTCCTTTAAATAAACTTCTATATTTAACTTATCAAAATCAATCGATTTTGGATTTATAAAACAATGTTTATAAATTCCTTTTATATCATTTATATGCCAAAAATCCAAATTATAAGTTAATTGCTTATACATCATTCATTTTATAACTTCACAGTTATAAATCCTATTCACTTATTAAATCCATTTATAACCTCATTTTAACCCTTCCAAAACTCCTTTTAAAATTCCATCATTTTAATTTGTAAAATATCAATTTTATAAATCTTATTTATATATATACCGTTTATAATAAATCAAAAATCTCGATTTAAATAAACTTATTCTTTTAATAGTTTACAAATGCTTATTAAAACTTATATGACTCCACAAATCATACTTAAGTATTATTTCACAAAAATCATAATTTTTATAACATAAAAATTATAACATTTATTTATTTAAATAAATTCATTCCTTTAAAAATTCAAAATTCAATAAAAGATCTATTTTCAAAATCACTTGAAAAATCTTTTTAAATCTAAATCATCGCTTTAACATTTTAAAATTTCCAAAATAGGCCCAATGTTGCAACAGCACTAAATACATCAATCACGACATCCCAAACATCATATATTATATGATAACAGAATATATAACAATATCTGTAAATAAACTGGTGAGAAATCCAGTTAGATCCCCCCAACCTATCACCTATCCCAAATATACATATTAGAAATATGTGTACAACGTCCGCTTAGATGCAGACGCACGTACAAAGGGTCATCCACTCATACACGGAAACGTATAGGGTCATCTGCTCCACTAGGCAGGTATATATCCAAATACCAATCAATATATCATATATCATCCAAACAATCATCAATCATCATAAATAATATTTATTCTCACTTATATAAAAATATCAGTGAGTCAAAAAGAATGAGTTGTACTCACATTGCTTGTAGTCATCGCGATAGCGATTTATTCCGATTAAAATTAAACGAGCGTTTAATTTCAACCAAATTTTTCACTAGCTCAAATAAATTCCAATCCAGATTCATAATGTAGTGCTCGTCAATACGGATCCAATGCAATTCGTTTCGTGCGAAACAGACCTCGTATGAAAAAGTTATGATATTACAAAGTTTATACGATTTTTATATAAATCAATTTAAAATTTTCTTTTATTATTTTTAACCTTTTTCAATCTGGTCGTGCATTTCAATACCCTAGAATTTAGGTCGTTCGATTTTTTTGCTTCTTCTCCCTCCAGTTTTCACGTTCGAACCAAACCCATAGCCGCACACCCCCCCCCTCGGCCGAATTATCGAGACCACCTCGCTTGCTTATAAGTTGATCGAGAACCACCGTGTCGAAGCCTTTCGCGAGCTCTACCTCTGGCATGAACGAAGCGAAGCTCGGCCCTCCCTCTGTCGTGAAAATACGTGCACAACCAAGGACAAACGCGAGCAGTTTTCTATTGATTCACCGCGTAATACCCCATCATGACCGTTGGATGCGAAGGACTCGTCGCCCTCTACAAATATCTAGTTGAACACTTTTCGAATCGATTGACGGATTTGAAGAAATCGAAGGGAAAAGGAAACGAATTTCTGGCCATTGGAATTGTTTGTGGCGGCTTGCCCTAATTTGTAACGACCCAGAATTTTTATTAATTAAAATTTGAATATTTAATTAATTTTAAATTAAATTTTATTTGAATTATTGAATTTAATTGGATTATTAAATCGATAATTTAATACGTTAAATTATGGAAATAATTGAAAATATAGTTAAATATGATTGAAAATGATTTGTAAAATTTTATTTTATCATGTTGGAGTTAGAATGATATTTTAGAACTTTTAAAATCGAATTAAAAGTTAATTTGTGAAAATTGAATATTTTAATATTTAAATCGACTAGTGAAAATAGCCAATTTTTGAACAGTCTCAGAATTGAACGAAACCAGTTCCATTGGATCCGTAATAATTAGTTATTACCGGATTTCAAATTTCGTGTCAATCGGAGTTATCGTTTGATCGTGGCAGCTCGAAACGCATCGAATTATTTTTAATTTAAATTTGGCGAGCTAAAATAGCCATTTTTCAAAAAGTCTCGGATTTCGATGAAACCAGTTTCATCGGATCCGTAATGTGATATTATTGTAAGGTTTCAAATTTCAAGTCAATTGGATTTACCGTTTGTCCGGTACAAATTAAAACGCCTAGAAATCGAGTTAAATCGGTTTAATTTAAATTGAGCGTTTACAGCCATAACTCGCACATACTTCCGAATTAGCTTTCGAAACCTGTTCCATTGTGTCCGGAACGCGGGGTAAACCCTAGAAACGCTGGTTACGGCGCCTAAATCGGAGTTTGGAATTTCCGGGATGAATAGTGTTTCGGTTTTCTCTATAAATAGCCCTTCATAAATTAAAAAAAAAAAAAAAAAAACCCTAAACCTAATTTGCTCAGCCGCCACTAACAAGATAGATGGCCAGAAATTCACAAGCTTCCTCCCTCCAAATCTTCTAATCTATGCAACGATTCAAGGATCTTTCAACTAGAAACTCGTAGAGGACGTCAAGATCTTCGTGTTCAACGGTGGAGATCGTGTTTGGAGCGACGTGGAGGGAGCTAGGGGGTGCGTTTGTGACCGTGTGTCCTCGATGCGCGTGCGTGTACAGGTGGCCGAGTTTAACCTCCTCGCAGGCGTGGGTAGCTCTTGTCACGAGCTTCATTATGGCGCTTCCTGATCGAATTATCGTCGAACGTAGCGATCGCAATATTTAACCCTAGTTTTCATTGATGGGTTTAAATGAAACGTGCTCGGCCTGTAGAACGAAGGGAGAGGGAAGAAAGGGGGGACGGCCAGATTTGCTTGGGGTAGAAGTGGACGGCCTAGATTGAGTTGAGTTTGAAATTGGTTAAGTATATGTTGATTTTGTTAATATAAATTCGTGTAAACTTCAAAAACTGATAACTTTTTCATACGAGGTCGAAAAAATGCAAACTCAGTTGCGTTGGAATCGTATGGACGAGCACTACGCGATGGAGTTGGTTTGGAGTCGTTTGGAGTTAGTGAGAATTTTGGGTAAAATTAAACGTCCGTTTAATTTTATCCGGAATAAATCGCTAAAAACGGAATTAAAATCAAGGTGAGAACTTCTCACTCAATCGAATCAGTTTCGATTTTATTTTAAATAGTTAGATTTAAAATATTTGAATGCATGTTTGAATGTTGATTGATATCTATTGATTGTTAAAATAGACATTATACGCCGTTAGTAAGCGGATGTTATTTATTAAAAACATATACCGCGAATATTTCATAAACAGTGAAATTGGTATTATAAATAATATCAATATATATATATATATTGGCATATGTATATATTGCAGTTGATTGATTTCCCGTATTTTTTAGCGGATGAGACCCTATTACGCCATTATTAAGCGGATAATATTTAATAAGAACATATACCGCGATAATTTCGTACTGGAGCGAAATTGGTATTGTGCTAATGTTTTTGGATGCAGGAAAACAGATTGGAGGGATCCAACTGGATTCCTCAACAGTTTTTATTTGATTTCAGATATTTTGATATTTGATGGATTATCATATCGATATATGATGGATCGTTGTAGTCGTGATTGACTATTTGGTGTGTAGCATCATTGGACCAAATTTGGAATTTTAAAATGATTTCAAAGTGATTTTTGAAAGTATAAGTTATAAAATATTTTTGGAATTGATCCATTTTAAATAAATAAACGTTATAATTTTTAAAGTTATAAAAATTATGATTTTGTGAAATATAGTTAAAAGTTGATTTTTGAGAAATATGGAATTTATGATTTTATAAAAATAGTTTAAATTGGATTTTTGAATCTATTATGAAAAGATTAAAAATAGGATTTATAAAATTTAATTATTTTATAAATCAATAGAATGGTGAAATTATAAAGGAATTTAAAGATGTTTTAAAGAATAATATAAATTGATTTATATTAAGAGATTTATAAATAGATATTTATAAATCGAAATATTGACATTATAAAACGAGTTTGTATAAGTGTTTGAATGAAGTGAAAATGAATTTCATAAATAAATGAAATTTATAGAATTATAAACTGTGAAGTTATAAATGAAATTTATAAATAGTAAGATTTATAAATTTGTGAAGTTAATTGAAGAGTAGATTTGGTTAAATAAATGAATCTTATAAGTTATAAGATTTATGATTTGGAAAGTCTTTAAAGGAATGATTTTTGTAAAATAATCGTTTTATAAGTAATTAACTTATAATATGAACGTTTAGTTTATAATTTAGTTATAAACTGGAATAGGTTAATAAAGGAATTTATAAAAAGGAAGTTTTTATAAATAAATATAAATGGAATTTATAAACGTTGTTTTATAAATTCGCAAACGACTTATTTTGATAAGTAAATTGTTGAAACCTATTAATGGAGTTATATTCACATTTTTAACTGTGAATAATCCTTGGAAATGAAATATATAGAAATGATGAAATTTGTTAACAAAGAATATTCACGTTTTTGAATAGTGAATAATATGTTAAAGAAATTGTTTTGAATGTGATATTTGAAATAGAATTAAAACTATCTAACGATGTTTTTAAAAGGTATTGAGATTCGAAATCATAGATTTCAACATTTATTGTTGAAATAGACGTTTTCGAGAAATAGAAGGAGATGATGGACTATAACACTATTGTTATAGTAAATGATTTCCGAAAGGAAGTGTTTTGTATAGTATTGGGATTTATATATCTATTTTAATTTCGAATCCCTATACTAGTGATTTTGGGACGTCGTAACGATGTTTTACGCAACATTCGTTTTGACCCAAATAAATATGTTTAAGTGAATGATTTCCTTAAAAGAATGAAATATATACTTAATTCGATTTAAGTATATTGAATATTTTCTAAGTGTTGAAAATAAATAAAATTTGTGAATTACTTATGAATAAATAAGTATGGAAATGTTTTCCAATATAAAGTGAATATTTAGAATTTATCTTTTGGAAGATAAATTGAAATGATAAATTGAAATCGTATATGCATGAATATTTTGGAATATAAATTCACTAAGGAATTTATAAAAGAAAGTGAGATTGGTTTAGAAAAATAAATGTTGATTTATTTTTGAAGTGTGAAAATTATATATCTTGTAAAGATATTTTGGAAAATAAATAATTTGGAAAATTATTTGGAATCTGGTGATGTGTGCATGTCCATTGATAGTTCAATAGCCGACTATCAATATTTCCCTTTGAATTGGTATTTGATGTGATTTGTTTGAATGTGAATGCCACACTTATTTTTGAATAAGCGCTCACTATTCGGGTTAACCGGGAAAGGACCATGGGGTCGTATAACCCATTCCGAATATGTGATACGTCGTTGTGAATTGCATTGAAGATCGGTGTTGAAGACCGAGTATTTGTGAAAACGATAGGATGACCTATCGATTGTCTCTGCACTGGGTAGCTCCTGGTATAGAGATTCCTTAAGTGATGGGAAATTCGATCGGGATTGTGAATACCCGTATTGCAAGGACTTCTTTGTAAGTGCCTTCGGTTCTGTTCGAGCCCGGAACAGACTTGTATGGATTGTATGTCTGACATTACAAGTTGAGATATAAAGCCGATTTCTTTCAAATATATTTCTGTTGGTGGCGGAGAATTTATTCTTTTAGCTTAACACCCTTCTCTGAGATGTACGAGCTCGGAGGTTATATAGTTGAATGTTATCAGCAATATATTCCCAATTTGGTAATGTGATATGCTGAGTGATGCTGAAATGATCATCGTGTTGATTATTGTGATAGGATCGTTTATTTGATCGTCTATCTTGTGATCATTGTGTTGATCATTTGTTGACCCAAAGCATGGCTTTTGTATAAAGTATGTTTTTGTGGACGAAACTTCGTCGAGCCTCACATCCCGGAATGGTCAAAACAGGAAAGATGCGGCAAGGTTATGAGGGGTAGCTCCCTTTAGGGTATGTGCATTTCCTTCTGGAAAGGGTGGTATCATGGTATGGAGCCCAGATATTTACTCATGTTGATACACTATATTTATTACTGTGTGGTGTTGTTGGTGACGAGCGCTCGGTTAAAAGGTCCAATGGGACCGGGGGATGCCATATTCGTGTAGTAGTTACCTAGTGATAAAGGTAACCCGGCCTTGTGTTGGCAGAGAGCTGGTTAAGTTATCGGGACGTCCAGCCAGAGGCGTTTCCATGTGGCAATGGGAAGTTCCTTGGCCTGACCATTTGTTGGAAATCCAAAGAAACAATACGTGACTTGTACGGTTTTAGTTGTATAACCTGCTATGGAATGTGGCGGTAACCTGCTATTGAACATAGTAGCTATAGTAGGCATAAGTGCGGAATGTCTATGCTGGCTAAGATTTATAACTTTATTTTTGAAATGATTTTCCTATACTATGCACTAGTAATAATATCAAATATTATTTTAAATGCGTATCAAGCATCTTTGACTATCATAAGGAGAAATCTCCTCCGATTCTGCGTTTGCATTGTGTGTGTGTGCGGGAGGCCTTATGGTAGTCTCATTTTTAAAAGCATTGCGAATTGAAATAAAAATATCTCTCTATTGATTTTAAAGATAAATAAACTGTTTTGAGTTCTCACACCAGTCACATGACTGACTCGGAGTTTATTGTTTTCCTTCCTAAACTCTGGGTGCCCACCAATTTTCCACACGGGCAGTCAAGAGTTAAGGTTTATCAGGATATTCTGGATATTCTGGAGTTGCTGGAGGCAAGCTGGATGGCATGGCATATTACTTATATAGTATTTCTTTTCCGCTGCACTATTTGTTGTTGTTGTACACTCTGATGATGATGTAATGTAATGTATAAAATGTAATAACTGATATAGTTCTTTGTTTAAAGATTATTCATTTATTATTATATGTTGTTCCGCTGCGAATTGTGAGATTCTGCTGTTGTTCTGTTGTTTTCTGTTCCGTCCTATTTTCTTCTGTTTCTCTATTTTCTATCTCTTCTCTATTTTCTCTTTTCTATTCTATTTTCTAATTTTCTGTTTTCTTTTCCCTATCTAAATTTTCTATCTTTTGCTCTTCTCTTTTCCTAAATTCTTTTTCTTAAAAACCCTCAGTGTTCGGTTTTCCGTCGTTCGATTTCTCGGCAGTCGATAAAGTGAGTGTCGATGTCGAATTTTCGGAAGTCGAAGAATCGGGTCCTGACAATGTGGTATCAGAGCTGATGGTTAAGCGACAACCATGGTTCTGTTGGGTATTATTCATTAGAGATAGAGTCAGCAGTACTCTAGAATGAATTTGAGTGTAATAATAGCTATGAGAGCGTATTTGTTAGTGAATATAAATTGTTTTATATTGTGTTGACTTATCGGTTGATTGTTTATAGATTCCAGTCGATGTAGTCTAGCTAACTATCGTAGATAGGAGTTTCTAAACTCTTAAACAAGATAAACCGACATAATATTGTTTTAAATTGGGTAAATGAAATAATTTTACCTTGATTATATTTTATATATAAAGGAATAATTTTCAGAATTATTAAAGTGTATATAAGTTGATTGTTGGTTGTTTGAATAATCTAAATAAAAGAATAATTGTATAAGCAAAAGAATTATAAGAATTGAATTATAATTAAAGTGATTTACGATTGTGAAATAAACTTATATATATAAGAAGTGAAACTAATGAATATATTTATGAATATGAGTTGTAAGAATAAAAGTGAATTTAAAGTAAAATGAAGTATAACTTAAGAGATGTTGAATGAAGTTGATATTAGTATCAAACTAAATTAATAAAGTTAAGTGATAAATATGAACTTAAGTTATTTAAATGAAATTCAACTTTTGTAATTAAATTGAATTAATGGATTAAATGTTAATCAATTGAATGTGAATTAAATTGATATGGAATAATGAATGAAAGTGTTAATTCATTAAAATCTAATGTTATTGGAAGTTGAATAATTGAATGAAAATCAATTAATTAAACCAATGGTAAGCAAAGTAATTTGGTTGTAATTAATATACATTGATTGTCATATGATTGTTAGTTGATTATATATAATTCATTAAGTGTTAATGAAATGGAAAGCTAAAGTAATTGAATTCAAATTAGAAGTAAATAAATTTGAATGGAATTGAATTTGATTTGGAAGTGAACCAACTTGTGAATTAGTGAATGCAAACTAATTAAAATTGAGAATGAATGTTGATAACATCCAATGTTAATAAATCAAATGTGATTAAATTGAGAACCAATTCATTGAATATAAATGAGAATATGAATGAGTATTTAGTTGGTTGATAGTTGAATATATATTGCATTTGTTGTTTAGTTGCATTTGCTATGTGACATATATAGTTATTATGTTAATATATGTTGTATATTGAGATTATTGTCTATATGCATGATTCTCATGTTGTTTGTTGAGTGATTAGTAGGTGCGGATCGCGTTTGCTTCGCATTTGGAGCTCGCTTTTGCGCTATATTAGACGTATATGCTTGCTAATAAAATATAAGGTACATATCTCGGATTACATACCGTACTTTTACACTTTTTTTCCCTACGGGATGCCTCATTACTTGATGAGATGTATATTTGTGATATATATACTGTCATTTTTTTTGGGATCGAGCCGCGCAAAGGAGACTATGGCGAATTTTCCGGAAATTTAAGGTGTTAGAAAAATTTTGAAAAAATTGGAAAATTTTGAAAACTTAACTTTGTTTTGAAGTTGAAAGTTAAACAATAGAAGTTGTTTTTGAAAAGATAACTAAGTATGATTTGAAAACTTAGTAAGTGTTATAAGAAGTTTAACTATGAATTTTGGGAAAATTAATAGCTTCTGTAATTTTTCTTACTTGATAATTTCGAGGACGAAATTCTTTTAAGGGGGGAAGATTGTAACGACCCAGAATTTTTATTAATTAATATTTGAATATTTAATTAATTTTAAATATTAATAAGTGAATTTATAAGTCAAATAAATTTTTATTTGAATTATTGAATTTAATTGGATTATTAAATCGATAATTTAATACGTTAAATTATGGAAATAATTGAAAATATAGTTAAATATGATTGAAAATGATTTGTAAAATTTTATTTTATCATGTTGGAGTTAGAATGATATTTTAGAACTTTTAAAATCGAATTAAAAGTTAATTTGTGAAAATTGAATATTTTAATATTTAAATCGACTAGTGAAAATAGCCAATTTTTGAACAGTCTCAGAATTGAACGAAACTAGTTCCATTGGATCCGTAATAGTTAGTTATTACCGGATTTCAAATTTCGTGTCAATCGGAGTTATCGTTTGATCGTGGCAGCTCGAAACGCATCGAATTATTTTTAATTTAAATTTGGCGAGCTAAAATAGCCATTTTTCAAAAAGTCTCGGATTTCGACGAAACCAGTTTCATCGGATCCGTAATGTGATATTATTGTAAGGTTTCAAATTTCAAGTCAATTGGATTTACCGTTTGTCCGGTACAAATTAAAACGCCTAGAAATCGAGTTAAATCGGTTTAATTTAAATTGAGCGTTTACAGCCATAACTCGCACATACTTCCGAATTAGCTTCCGAAACCTGTTCCATTGTGTCCGGAACGCGGGGTAAACCCTAGAAACGCTGGTTACGGCGCCTAAATCGGAGTTCGGAATTTCCGGGATGAATAGTGTTTCGGTTTTCTCTATAAATAGCCCTTCATAAATTCAAAAATAAAATAAAAAATAAAACCCTAAACCTAATTTGCTCAGCCGCCACTAACAAGATAGATGGCCAGAAATTCACAAGCTTCCTCCCTCCAAATCTTCTAATCTATGCAACGATTCAAGGATCTTTCAACTAGAAACTCGTAGAGGACGTCAAGATCTTCGTGTTCAACGGTGGAGATCGTGTTTGGAGCGACGTGGAGGGAGCTAGGTGGGTGCGTTTGTGACCGTGTGTCCTCGATGCGCGTGCGTGTACAGGTGGCCGAGTTCAACCTCCTCGCAGGCGTGGGTAGCTCTTGTCACGAGCTTCATTATGGCGCTTCCTGATCGAATTATCGTCGAACGTAGCGATCGCAATATTCAACCCTAGTTTTCATTGATGGGTTTAAATGAAACGTGCTCGGCCTGTAGAACGAAGGGAGAGGGAAGAAAGGGGGGACGGCCAGATTTGCTTGGGGTAGAAGTGGACGGCCTAGATTGAGTTGAGTTTGAAATTGGTTAAGTATATGTTGATTTTGTTAATATAAATTCGTGTAAACTTCAAAAATTGATAACTTTTTCATACGAGGTCGAAAAAATGCAAACTCAGTTGCGTTGGAATCGTATGGACGAGCACTACGCGATGGAGTTGGTTTGGAGTTAGTGAGAATTTTGGGTAAAATTAAACGTCCGTTTAATTTTATCCGGAATAAATCGCTAAAAACGGAATTAAAATCAAGGTGAGAACTTCTCACTCAATCGAATCAGTTTCGATTTTATTTTAAATAGTTAGATTTAAAATATTTGAATGCATGTTTGAATGTTGATTGATATCTATTGATTGTTAAAATAGACATTATACGCCGTTAGTAAGCGGATGTTATTTATTAACAACATATACCGCGAATATTTCATAAACAGTGAAATTGGTATTATAAATAATATCAATATATATATATTGGCATATGTATATATTGCAGTTGATTGATTTCCCGTATTTTTTAGCGGATGAGACCCTATTACGCCGTTATTAAGCGGATAATATTTAATAAGAACATATACCGCGATAATTTCGTACTGGAGCGAAATTGGTATTGTGCTAATGTTTTTGGATGCAGGAAAACAGATTGGAGGGATCCAACTGGATTCCTCAACAGTTTTTATTTGATTTCAGATATTTTGATATTTGATGGATTATCATATCGATATATGATGGATCGTTGTAGTCGTGATTGACTATTTGGTGTGTAGCATCATTGGACCAAATTTGGAATTTTAAAATGATTTCAAAGTGATTTTTGAAAGTATAAGTTATAAAATATTTTTGGAATTGATCCATTTTAAATAAATAAACGTTATAATTTTTAAAGTTATAAAAATTATGATTTTGTGAAATATAGTTAAAAGTTGATTTTTGAGAAATATGGAATTTATGATTTTATAAAAATAGTTTAAATTGGATTTTTGAATCTATTATGAAAAGATTAAAAATAGGATTTATAAAATTTAATTATTTTATAAATCAATAGAATGGTGAAATTATAAAGGAATTTAAAGATGTTTTAAAGAATAATATAAATTGATTTATATTAAGAGATTTATAAATAGATATTTATAAATCGAAATATTGACATTATAAAACGAGTTTGTATAAGTGTTTGAATGAAGTGAAAATGAATTTCATAAATAAATGAAATTTATAGAATTATAAACTGTGAAGTTATAAATGAAATTTATAAATAGTAAGATTTATAAATTTGTGAAGTTAATTGAAGAGTAGATTTGGTTAAATAAATGAATCTTATAAGTTATAAGATTTATGATTTGGAAAGTCTTTAAAGGAATGATTTTTGTAAAATAATCGTTTTATAAGTAATTAACTTATAATATGAACGTTTAGTTTATAATTTAGTTATAAACTGGAATAGGTTAATAAAGGAATTTATAAAAAGGAAGTTTTTATAAATAAATATAAATGGAATTTATAAACGTTGTTTTATAAATTCGCAAACGACTTATTTTGATAAGTAAATTGTTGAAACCTATTAATGGAGTTATATTCACATTTTTAACTGTGAATAATCCTTGGAAATGAAATATATAGAAATGATGAAATTTGTTAACAAAGAATATTCACGTTTTTGAATAGTGAATAATATGTTAAAGAAATTGTTTTGAATGTGATATTTGAAATAGAATTAAAACTATCTAACGATGTTTTTAAAAGGTATTGAGATTCGAAATCATAGATTTCAACATTTATTGTTGAAATAGACGTTTTCGAGAAATAGAAGGAGTTGATGGACTATAACACTATTGTTATAGTAAATGATTTCCGAAAGGAAGTGTTTTGTATAGTATTGGGATTTATATATCTATTTTAATTTCGAATCCCTATACTAGTGATTTTGGGACGTCGTAACGATGTTTTACGCAACATTCGTTTTGACCCAAATAAATATGTTTAAGTGAATGATTTCCTTAAAAGAATGAAATATATACTTAATTCGATTTAAGTATATTGAATATTTTCTAAGTGTTGAAAATAAATAAAATTTGTGAATTACTTATGAATAAATAAGTATGGAAATGTTTTCCAATATAAAGTGAATATTTAGAATTTATCTTTTGGAAGATAAATTGAAATGATAAATTGAAATCGTATATGCATGAATATTTTGGAATATAAATTCACTAAGGAATTTATAAAAGAAAGTGAGATTGGTTTAGAAAAATAAATATTGATTTATTTTTGAAGTGTGAAAATTATATATCTTGTAAAGATATTTTGGAAAATAAATAATTTGGAAAATTATTTGGAATCTGGTGATGTGTGCATGTCCATTGATAGTTCAATAGCCGACTATCAATATTTCCCTTTGAATGGGTATTTGATATGATTTGTTTGAATGTGAATGCCACACTTATTTTTGAATAAGCGCTCACTATTCGGGTTAACCGGGAAAGGACCATGGGGTCGTATAACCCATTCCGAATATGTGATACGTCGTTGTGAATTGCATTGAAGATCGGTGTTGAAGACCGAGTATTTGTGAAAACGATAGGATGACCTATCGATTGTCTCTGCACTGGGTAGCTCCTGGTATAGAGATTCCTTAAGTGATGGGAAATTCGATCGGGATTGTGAATACCCGTATTGCAAGGACTTCTTTGTAAGTGCCTTCGGTTCTGTTCGAGCCCGGAACAGACTTGTATGGATTGTATGTCTGACATTACAAGTTGAGATATAAAGCCGATTTCTTTCAAATATATTTCTGTTGGTGGCGGAGAATTTATTCTTTTAGCTTAACACCCTTCTCTGAGACGTACGAGCTCGGAGGTTATATAGTTGAATGTTATCAGCAATATATTCCCAATTTGGTAATGTGATATGCTGAGTGATGCTGAAATGATCATCGTGTTGATTATTGTGATAGGATCGTTTATTTGATCGTCTATCTTGTGATCATTGTGTTGATCATTTGTTGACCCAAAGCATGGCTTTTGTATAAAGTATGTTTTTGTGGACGAAACTTCGTCGAGCCTCACATCCCGGAATGGTCAAAACAGGAAAGATGCGGCAAGGTTATGAGGGGTAGCTCCCTTTAGGGTATGTGCATTTCCTTCTGGAAAGGGTGGTATCATGGTATGGAGCCCAGATATTTACTCATGTTGATACACTATATTTATTACTGTGTGGTGTTGTTGGTGACGAGCGCTCGGTTAAAAGGTCCAATGGGACCGGGGGATGCCATATTCGTGTAGTAGTTACCTAGTGATAAAGGTAACCCGGCCTTGTGTTGGCAGAGAGCTGGTTAAGTTCTCGGGACGTCCAGCCAGAGGCGTTTCCATGTGGCAATGGGAAGTTCCTTGGCCTGACCATTTGTTGGAAATCCAAAGAAACAATACGTGACTTGTACGGTTTTAGTTGTATAACCTGCTATGGAATGTGGCGGTAACCTGCTATTGAACATAGTAGCTATAGTAGGCATAAGTGCGGAATGTCTATGCTGGCTAAGATTTATATCTTTATTTTTGAAATGATTTTCCTATACTATGCACTAGTAATAATATCAAATATTATTTTAAATGCGTATCAAGCATCTTTGACTATCATAAGGAGAAATCTCCTCCGATTCTGCGTTTGCATTGTGTGTGTGTGCGGGAGGCCTTATGGTAGTCTCATTTTTAAAAGCATTGCGAATTGAAATAAAAATATCTCTCTATTGATTTTAAAGATAAATAAACTGTTTTGAGTTCTCACACCAGTCACATGACTGACTCGGAGTTTATTGTTTTCCTTCCTAAACTCTGGGTGCCCACCAATTTTTCACACGGGTAGTCAAGAGTTAAGGTTTATCAGGATATTCTGGATATTCTGGAGTTGCTGGAGGCAAGCTGGATGGCATGGCGTATTACTTATATAGTATTTCTTTTCCGCTGCACTATTTGTTGTTGTTGTACACTCTGATGATGATGTAATGTAATGTATAAAATGTAATAACTGATATAGTTCTTTGTTTAAAGATTATTCATTTATTATTATATGTTGTTCCGCTGCGAATTGTGAGATTCTGCTGTTGTTCTGTTGTTTTCTGTTCCGTCCTATTTTCTTATGTTTCTCTATTTTCTATCTCTTCTCTATTTTCTCCTTTCTATTCTATTTTCTAATTTTCTGTTTTCTTTTCCCTATCTAAATTTTCTATCTTTTGCTCTTCTCTTTTCCTAAATTCTTTTTCTTAAAAACTCTCAATGTTCGGTTTTCCGTCGTTCGATTTCTCGACAGTCGATAAAGTGAGTGTCGATGTCGAATTTTCGGAAGTCGAAGAATCGGGTCCTGACATAATTCTTGCTAGGGTTTGTGAAAAATGAATGATATGTTGGCTTTTTTAGAAAATTACGCGACACTATTCATCCCGAAAATTTTCGAATCGAAACGAAACGTGCCGCCTGGCATTTATAATGTTTTACCCCTATTCTGAACACAATGGAATATATATCGAGATCCAATTCGATCGTATTTGGAAGATAGGTTTTCAAATTGAATTATTTAAATTTAAAATTCACTTAAACGATTTTCTACAGATTTAGCTTGTCCCGGACAAACCGTAAATCCGACTGACATGAAATTTGAAATCTTACAACAATCTAATATTACAGATCCGATGAAACTAGTTTCGTCGAAATTCGAGACTATTTGAAAAATGGTTATTTTTACACGTTAATTAAATATTAAAATATTCAATTTTTGTAATTTAACTTTTAATTCAATTTTACAAGTTCTCTAACATCATTCTAATAGAATTTATTTCAACTTTGTAAATCATTTTTATTAACTATAATTCAATTTCCAATTATTTATACAATTTCAAATATTAAATCGCAATTTAATTATCCAATTAAATCGAGATATTCAAAATATTATTTATTCAGCTATAAACTTTACTTGGGAATATTTAAAATCAATTAAATATACGAATTTCAAATGACAGAAATTCTGGATCGTTACATATATTATAATATAATTTGTTTAAATTAATAAAAGGTTTAAAACACTTTTCCTTTATATTTGTAATAAATAGTTTGTGTGTATATATATATATGAGATAAACACTTAAAAATATATAAAAAAACATATGTATATATAAGGATAGATTGAAAATATAAGTAATAAATTAATAGGTAAGGACTTAAAAACATAATTTATAAATTAAGTATAAAAATGAGGCAAGGATTTAAACATAAAAATACACATTTGTGACATTTGTGAAATAAGGAAATACATGCTTAAACACTTGTAAGTTCAATTAAACAAGTAGCAAATATACTTTCTCTTAAGTTCGAATTATAAAACAATATAGTATTAGAACAAAACCTGGTTACTTGTTCTTCAGTTCAAAACTTTCTAAAACAAAATAGAGAAAAAGAAAACAAACCTGGTAACTCAAAGCAAACTAGGAAAATGAAAAAAATAAATTAAAACAAAATCTTCTCAGCAATCAAACAAGATCAAAACTTCAACCTGAAGCTATGGATTCAACTCAAAACAATATTAACCTGATCAGAAAACAAGCTTGGAAGCTATAACCAGAGATCAAAATTTAAAAGAAATAAATCTTTTCAAATTCAAAGACCTGAAGCCCAAAGCAGATTCAAGTTCAAACCAAACATCAAGTTCCAGAAAACAACAAATCAAGTATCAGAATCAAAGTTCAACTCAAACTAGCATCAGGCAGTAGAAACAAATCATTTCCAGTCTTAAATTTTTCTCTGCTTCTCTGTTTTTCCAGGTGAGCAAACTAACCCTTCAAATTCAAATCTGTTACATACCTGGGTGTTTGTGATTGATACTTGAAAATATTATATAAATATGCTTGCATGAATATGAAAATATGAAGGAAATCTATGCATATTAGTATACAGGCAAATATGCCTTGGGTTAGTTACAGGTTTCAAATCAAGTTAAAAATTTAAATTCTCTTTCCCTGATCCATTTTAGGATATGATCTTTAAATAAGATATGATAATATAAACCAGATTTGGTTTTTAAAAATAGTTTCGAAAGAAAATTTTGTGACATTATGTCCAAAATAAGAAGAATAGTAAAAACAAATAAATGAAAAGAAATTCGATTATTTAATTTTCATGATTCGATTGTATGATTAGAATCGAAATCGAAATTGATGAATTTTAGTTATGAGATCAAGATTTTTAGTTTGGTATTGGATTCGAATTTGCGAGATGAACGGAAAACTTGTTTTTGTTGATTCCCGTCAAACGAGGACGAAGTGTTCGTCAAGTTTGAAGCCGGAGGTGGCTGGAGGCTAGGGGATTGTCAAAAAAATATTGATTGAATTTATAAAGTGTCGTAGAGGTAGCGCGGCATCGAACTAGGGTTCGACTGTTAGTTTTGATCGAGGTGGTTCTTGAGGCAATATCGCCATCGTGGGTGGACTAGAGCTGATCGCACCTGGAGGGATGGATGCGTGGGTCAGAGATGAAGGTATGGATGGAACGGCGTAAATTTCGATGACCAGAATTGATGGCGCGAGGAGAATTTTGTCAACTGGTTTGGGTTTGAGATGGTGTCGACTTGTTCAATTTCGATTTAGGTTGTTGTCAAGAATTCTAGGTGATTGCTTGGGTCAGGTAGGTCAATGACGATTTGCTGGTGGTAGCGATGTTAGTCGGAGTTGCTCCGATCGTCAATGCATATGCACAGGTGTCATTGTGTATCATAGTTGTTGAAGGAAGAAGAAGCAGGCTGGGCACGGGTAGGATCTCGGGAGAGTCGTGTTTTGACTCGAGTTTGTTATCGAGTATATAACACAGTTTTAAAATTTTAAAATAAACAAAGGTTAAAAAGAAGAAACAGTTTGTACTCGGGGGTTTTGAAATATAACTCGAAGAAGGTCTCGGGTACAACGTCATCTACCTCGGATTTCACTCGAGTCGTCTTAGGTTTAAAATTTTACAAATTTGAAAATTTAAATTAAACAAGTTTTTCATTTAAATCAAGTTTAAAACTTTTCTTGATTTACTCTTGAAAAATAAGAAATGTTTATTTTTAGTTTTGAATTAATTAAGGGTTTTTAAAATATTTTAATTAATCAAACTTAAAGTGTTTTAATATATATATATATATATATATATATATACATATACATGTATATTCTTTATTCTTAAAATTTATTTTATTAAATTTAATAGTTAGGAATTTAATTAAGAAAATTAAATGTTTTTGATATAATTAAAGGTTTTAAGGTAAATTAGATGTTAATGATAATTTATCTCAAAGATTATTTAAAATAAGTTTATGAAATTAATTAAGATAATTGGGTTATCTTAAGAATAAAGGAATATAAATTTGTAATTTATCACTTAATTAAAGGTTAATTAGGTGATAACATAAGTTGTAAAGGATTAATTAATTAATGTACTTAATCATATGATTATCAATTAATTAAAGGTGAAACAAATTAAGGTGAGTAATTAAAAAGATTATTACTTAACGTAATTAAGGGGTAATTTCTTTGTGTGATTATATTAAAGGATAATTAATTAAGATTTATTAATATAAGTAATTACTTAAAGATAATTACTCAATTAAAAAGTAATTAAGTAATGATTAAAGTTGATTAATCAAATAAAGGATAATTACTCAAAGTGATTAATTTGTGATTAATAAATATAAGTGATTAGGGATAATCACTTATTGTAATTAGTTAAGAATAATTAATTAATTAATTGATAATTATGATTAACGGTTAATTAATTAATATAATTAAGGAAAATTAATTAAAAGATAATTAAATAATTAAAAATTAATTATCTAATGATTAAAGGTTAATTAACTACAGATTAAAGGTTAATTAATTTATTATTAAAGGTTAATTAATAAATAATTAAAGTTTAATTAATTAAAATGTTTTGTAATTAATTAATGTTAATTAACCAGGATTGGTAATTTATTCATAAGTAATTAATCTGATTTAAATTAAACCAGATGATTAATTGATCTTACTTATGGATGTTTGGATTGTATGGAATGCTTTAAATTGTTTGATATCCCTGATGTGTGATGCTTTGTGATATGAATTTATTTTGATTTGAGCTTTGATGAATGTAATTTATTTATCTGTAATGAATTTAGATTATATATCTATGAATCTGTGGATGAAGATAAGCGTTATCAGATTATACCGCTTATCGATATTACTGTGTTTGGATTTGTGATGAATGATGATATTGTATTATTGTGTGTAAAACCCCTGGACTACACCACACACATACAAATATGGATTTCACGAGGAAATCAGTTAAGTCACAGATATTTTGAATTTAAATATTATTTTGGTTAAAGGTTGAATTTTGAATCCAGTTGGTTTGGTAGTAAAATTTAGTTGAATATGAAAGGCTTTTGAAAAGGAAGTTTTGAAATTAAAATTGAGTTTGAATATAATATATCTTATTTAAGTTTTTGAAATTATTTTGGAAACTATGGTTTGAAAGGGTTATACAAGTTATACAATACACACACACACACACACACACACATATGGATTTAGAATTGTTTTCAATAAATTATTTTGGGAGTTTGAATTTAATTCAAATAGAACTTGGCGATGATACGGCAATTCGTTGATTTTTCGATTTATACTTTTAAAGGCTGTAACTTGTGTATATTTGCTCGGATTTTTCCGAAACGAAAAGCATTTGTTTCCAAATGATAGTAGCTTTCACATAATGAAAGAATTTCTAGTTTTTGTTGAAAAGGTTTCAAATTTGAAATGGGAATAGTTTTGAAAAGCTATGAATGAATCTTTATGAAAGATTGGTGAAACTTGTTTTCAAAGTAAAGTGAATCTTTTTGTTTAAAAAGATTAAAAGTGGAAATTTGTTTAAACCATTCAAAAAAAAGGTTTTGGGTTAAAAGTTGTGACTTAACTAAGATCCCAATATTCATATGTTTTTAAAATAAGCGCTCATTATTCGGTTTAGCAGAAGAGGACTTTATGTCATATAACCCATTCTGAATAGTGATACGATGTAATGGATAGCATTTGAAGACTGGTGATGAAGGCCGGGTATTTTCGAAAATAAAAGGATTGCCTGTCGAAAGTCTCTACAAAGAGTCGCGCTGGTATAGAGATCTCTATATGTGATGGGGAGTCCGGTCGAGATTGTGAATACCCGGATTGCAAGGGCTTCTTTGAAGTGCCTTCAGTTCCGTTCGAACCCGAAACGAACTTGTATGGATGTATGTTTGACATTACACTTTGAGAGGTAAAGCTGGTTTCTATCAAATACATTTCTGTTTGGTGGCGGAGAATTTATTCTCTTAGCATAACACCCTTCTCTGAGACATACGAGCCCAGAGGTTATGTAATTGATGTTACTAGTGGTACATTCCCAATTTGGTAATATGACATACGAAGTGCTGCTGATCATTTGTTGATCAAAGCTTGGCTTTTGTGAAAAACATAGCTTTATGGGACGAGACTTCATCGAAACCTCATAAACCAGAAATGGTCGAAACAGGAAGGATGCGGCAATGTTATTGGGGGTAGCGCCCCTTAGGGTATGTCCATTTCCTTCTGGATAAAAGTGGTATCATGGTATGGAGCCCAGATACTTAACTTATGTGGTTATTGCAATTATGTTGCTTTGTGGTTGTTGTTTGTTAGGGCCCCGGATAAAGGTCGGTAACAACCGAGGGATGGCATATTCATGTCAATAGTTACCTAGTTACAGAGGTAACCTGGTCATGTGTTGGCAGAGATCCGATTAGGTTCTCAGGGCATCCCTCCAGAGGCGTACCCATGTGGCATAGGAAGTTCCTTAGCCTGACCATTTGTTGAAAATCCAATCATCCAATGTGCGCCCTTTACGATTGCATTTGTATAACCTGCTATTCTTTAATGGTAGCTATAGCAGACATAATATAATGGTATCTATGCTAGCTAAGATTAATATTAAACCTTCGAAATGTTTTCTGCGCTATACACTAATAATAATATCAAAAAGGAATTTGCGTATCAAGCATGTTTGACTATCATAAGAAGAAATCTCCCCCAAGTGTGTGATTGCATTGTGTGTGTGCCAGGAGGCCTTATGGTAGTTTCAGTTTCCAAAAAGCATTACGGATTTCTTTTAAATTCTTTTTTTTTTGCTTTTGTTAAAGATAAATTGTTTTTGTTTGCTCACACCAGTCCCATGACTGACCTGGAGTTTCTTGTTCTCTTTCTAAACTCTGGGTGCCCACAATTTTCCACATGGGCAGCCTAGAGTTAGATTTTCAGATAATCAGCTGGTAGATGTAGATTCGAGAGCCTTCAGCCTTTGGTTTGGTAGATTTTAAAAATCGTTGGAGTCTTTGGATTTTGGTAATCGCATTGTGAACCAAGTTGCTTCAGTTCAGCATTGCGGTGGTTCGAGCTTATTGGATTGGCGTCTTTGGAGCTTGGCATCGAAGACATTATCTTTCTGCTGTTGCTGTCTTATTCTTTAAGCTATTGTATCTATCTCTGATATGTTGATAATCAATTGTATCATTGTTGTATCAAATGTTGTATATCGATGATATATTCATTCCTTTTTCCGCTCTGTTGTTTACTTAATGTGTTATAAGCTCTGGCGAACCAGATTCGACGTTTGGATTTGGGGCATTCAAATACGGATGGTATATTTGGTGCCGATTTTTGAAGGTCGAGTCAGGGTCATTTCAATGCATAAATATATATACAAACACATTATCCAACAGATTATATAAACTAATGATATATCAGTATAAACTAACATATGTAGTAAATATATAACTAACATAAATTATCATTATATACGTAAAAAAAATTGTATATGCTAGAAAAAATTATATTTTCAACAGATTCTTCGTATTGCTTATATACAGGCAACATGCTTATACCTATAACAACAATGTATATATATAAAAAAACACATAACACACATATATATATTATTTTCGAAATTCCATATATATATATATATATGTATGTATGTATGCATAAGTATATATAATAACAAGAGAAGCTGCTAGGTCACTCATGAGGCACTACAAGGAGTAGGAGGCGGACGAAGACACGGTGGTGGTGGTTCCTTGGGTGTAATCAAGGCTTCTGCCAAGAGAAGGTGGGAGAGGCCAAGGAAAGTTTGGGCTGCTACTGGCATGGCCGTAGGCGAAGGCTCGGTATGGGAAGGCTGCTGATGCTTCAGGGAGAGGAACGAGGGGAAACACGCTAGTGAGGAGGGGGAGATGGAAGCCGAGAGATCGAGTGAGATGAGCAGGCTTAGCTGGAAGAGGCTCGACAAGGTGCGCGTGCTAGAGGAAGGCAAGCTGCTCTCGGCCTGGGCTAAGAGGAGGAAGATGGGTGTTCGAGTGCATGCGGACATAGGTGATGAGAAGTGGAAGAGGAGAAAAGGGAAGAGATTGTGAGGCGAAATCGAGAAATAGAGGGAGGCCGAAGAAAAGAAAGGAGAAAAACAAGGAGCCATTTGTGAGGAGAGAAGGAAAAATGAACAGGCTCAAACAAATATGAAATGTTTTCAAGTTCAGAAATGAACGAATAGAAGGGAAATGAACCAACAATATTTTTTCTGAAATTAAGAGAATTTTAAAGTCAAATTATTAAATATTCTAAGAATATTAAAAGTTATGGCTTTTGAATTCTTATGGAGGACGGTTGAATAGACACAGGAAACCAAAGCTCGAATACAAAACCGATACGGAAAACGTTTCGCAGGTTGCACCGTACTCTGGAATCCAAAATTGACAAATGAATATATAGTAGAGATCAGCATGACGAGATGATCAAAATGGTATACAGATATCATTGGTACGACCATCCTATCAAAAGTCGATATTCGGTACTGAAAGTGCTGGTAAAACGCTGAATATAAGGTAAACGGAGCAATAGCAGTTCAAATTTGGCATAACGAAATATGACGTCTCGCTCAGAAGATGATTTACAAATTCATTATATAAAAATACTCAGGTTTGAGAAATATTTTATTATCATCAAATATTAACCGATTTAAATTTTAAAAAATTACACAAGAAAATAAACTTCCATATTATCTGATGAAAATTTACCATTTTCTATGTTTATATAAACGTGTTCCAAATATCAAATTTTTATTTTCAAATTCAATTATTTAAAATTTCACAAAATTTTAGTTATTTACGTTATAAAAACCATTATAGATTTATGGGTCGTTACACTCTCCCCCACTCAAAACTTTCGTCCCTGAAATGGAACGAGGTAGGAGAATAAAAACAACCAGAAAGAAAAATAGATTTGAAATACAAAATAAAATAATTAATTTAAAACTATATAGATTTCATTTATTTTTAAATTAGTTTATTTTCAATCTTGACTATTCCTAAATTCATATTTATTTATTCATTATCTTATTATTCAATTTATCTCAATTAACATTTTTATAATCATAAATTGAGTGTATAAACATTTATTATAATCATATTTTATTCAAAAAATTAATTCTTTCTTTTCTCAAATTATTATTCAATTTATTCCACTTAATATATCTTATCACATATATTAAGTATATTGACACTTATTATAACCACACAAATTTATTTATGAATTCCTTAATCATCATTTTATATTATATACAATTCAATTACATATTCAACTACTGAATAATCTAGGTAAGTTAAATGTGTTGGAATGCAATTGAGTATTATACAAGCAAAAGTTTCCAATTCAATTATTTCAAGTTTTAAATATTTATTCTAAAAATTTAAAAGTTAAATTTCTGATTTCACTTCAAACTGTTAGAGACAAATGAATACATATATATATTATATATCAAACCAAATCTATAATCATAAACCTATATATGTTATACATTAAGTCATACCTAAGAAATTCAAATCAAATTCATTTTCCAAAATAATCTCTGCTTCGAAACTCAAAAATGAATGTCGATGATGCTGCAGTCATCGCTGAAATTATTTTCTAGGGATAAACGAAGAGAGTACCGATTTAAACCTTTAAAATTCTTTGGAAACAAATTTCTATTCAAAATACTTTAAATAATATACTCTAAAATTTAAAACCAAATTTTCTAAAATACCAAAATTTTAATTCTTAAATGCTTAATTTAAAGTTATTTCAATTCCAAATAAATTTACAAACCATGTTTTGTAATTTCATTTATTTATAGTTTACAGAACAATAAATGAAAATCAAATATTATCATTTCTAACAACCCATTCATTTAACTATTTAATTCCAGAAAACCTTATACTTATATATATATATAATATAATCATACAAAAATTTATTTCATTTACCAAAATTTGAAAAAAAATATTGTGTCAGTTTGCTCTGTTCAAGTGTTTTGGAATTTCTATCGATAACGTTGATCAAACGAATCGATGAAACCCCAAATCAACCTTAACAACTCAAACAACACCATGTAAAACATTTTATATTAATAGCAAATACACTCCCTTACTCGATGATACAAGAATGGATTCCAAAACAAGGATAGAGATCCAAATTTAGATGAACACTAGTCAAAGAGAATTCTAATTCGAAGATAGGCTCGAAACGAAGATGAGATAATTAAATTACAAAATAGAAATATGGATATACTGATATTAATCGTGGGCGACTTTAACCAGGTCAACCATGACTTCAAGAATAAGATCGATGAAGAATCCAGAGGAAAATCGACATCCGATCATAAGAGAATAGAATTCGAGCATAACAAGAGATAGTAGCATCTAAACCGACGATACAAAAACCTTCGGTGCATCGATGCCTGTTGTAAAGGAGCTTCACCCCTTTACAAATCATTCTAAGATTGGAAGGACTGCCGATTCATTATAGCGATCAACCGAAGTGGAGTTATGGGATACTCCAAAATCAAGAAGAATATGAATAGAGAGAGGCAAGAATGGATTTCAGAACGAATGGGAGAGTTCTAAAGTTCAAAGGAAATCCGAATCAAGGAGAATGAAACTCAAACTCGAAAGAAGGTGATTCTGTAATTAATTCTACTATATATGCTAAGCTTTTCCTAAAGCCAGAGCTCTGATACCACATATAACATCCTTGTATTTCGTGCCATTCGCATCCACACAGGTCGGACTTGAATTGCTCAAAATATCAGATTGTTAAATTTATATTTGGAAAAACTCAGCATATACGGTAAATAAATCAATCACAGAATCACAGACATAGAGTAATATAATAATAAGCAGCGGAAACAGATAAATAGTAGTTCATAAAGCTACTATATAAACAACAGAGTATGAAACAAAATATAGTAGAAATCAAGATACATAGAAGTCTCAATACATAGTCAAATAACAAAATCTGAATATGTCACTGGAGTCAACTGAACAACTGAAAGCTGAATAGATATAGATGGATCTCTAAGCAAAGCTCCAACTCCAAAGGCGAGTCTCAAATGCTGTGACACTCAGTCTGACCCGAGCATAAAACAAAACACAAAACACTCGAGTCAAGATTAACATTCTTATATCAATAAATCCAACTCAAGTGAAATGTCAACTGAAATACAAGTAACCCAAAGGATGCTTGGGATACCCATCCTCTAAAGATCCATGAAACTATCTACTATGTAGTACAGTACGCTATTATAATACGTCTATAGTAAAGTAAAAGTATTAAAATAGCATTAAGGAGTTACCTATATCCCCCTTAACACATTTTATATATTCCCATAGTCTATACAATACCATAATCTCCCTCCGTACACTGGAGGCTGTTAGAGAGCACTCCATAGGTATGGTACAAAACAAACTCGTAGTGGGCTCGATGTGGTAGGTGACACGCACAACTAGGCAATGCCAGGATAGATATACCAATTACACTTCCGGGCTGTTGGTAACGCATAGCCCCAGCTACTGCCCAACTCATCCAACACTCCCATAAAATCCGAGGGTGCACCCAATCAATCACAAAGTAATAAAATGGTATCGAAGAAGTGTGTCCGATTGGAGGAGCTACCTCACTAGGCCCTTCAATTGCTCCTGTTTTAGCCACCTTAAGCTAACTCACGGGAGTCAGATACATGTATATACCTCATATAGGATCGTTGCCAACCATCCTATTTCATTCTGCAATCTCCACCATGTACACAGTTGTTTAACTGGTTTTCGGTATTGGCAGAGAGTATGACAATAACCGATCCCGATCTCTTTAACAACCAAACGTTATTATAACAATGTGGTCATTTCATTTCAAATAATTCATATTTCAAAACCAAAATATCATATCCATTTCAAAACCATATCAATACGATATCATTGTTCACTTAAAATATATCCATTTCCAAAATCATAGCACTTTCAAAGTTATAACACTTTTGAAGTTATAAAACTTAGAAATTATAATGCTTTGGAAATCATAACACTTTGAAATCATAATACTTTGGAAATTATAACACTTTGAAAACATAACTTTGAAATTATAACACTTTACTCTTAAACCGTTTAGATATTAATAATAGCATATATAATAAAATAGTTTATATAATAAAATACTTTATGTATTAAAATAATTATAAGTTAAAATAGTTTATATTAAAATAATTAGTATATTAAAATTTGTTTATATTAAAATAGTTTATATATTAAAATAACTTATCAAATAAAATATCTTTATATATATATTAAAATGCTTTATATAATCAAATAGTTTCCTCAAGGTTCACAAATCATTTCAAATCAACTCAAATTCTAAAAATCCCATTTAAATCAAATCATAGTTCTTCCATTTCAATTCAACCTCAATAAACCATTTCATATCGATTTCGAATATAGATTTGAACCATAAATTTAAACTGATTCAATTTTAATAGATTTCAAAGCTTTAAATATTCAAACATTTACAATAACTCAATTTTGATAAATTCATTTATGTTTCGAGTTCAAATTTACCATTAATGAAATATTCACTTGATCAACCCAATAACATTTAAATAAAACTTTAAATTACCATTTAAATAAACTAATTATTCCCTTCAGTTTATTCAAAATTTGAATATTCATTTAATCACCTTAAATCAAAGTCAAGTTATAAAATCATATTTTTAGAAACCTCAAATTTAGTATGTTTCAAATCAATTTTATTTAAATATTATTCTTAAAAGAATACGATTTCAAATCAATTTAAAATTTTATCTTCCAACCTTAATTTATTAAAATCATTATAAAAATCTACTTTAAAAATATAATTTTAAATAAATACTTAAACAAAATATGTACTAATTAAATCAAACTTTATTAAATCAAATCTTATTATTAAATTTATTTTATATTAAAACTTATTTTATATATTTTAAAATAGTAAAATTATAAGTAAAATATTAAAATTAATAAATTTCAAAACTAACTTATAATTTTACAATTTCCAAAACATATAATTTTAAAATTTTAAAATTTTAAACATATATAAAATAACATTTATATATAATAAAATTAATATTTATATAAAACCATATATATTTCTTTTCAAAACCCTAGAAAATATATATAGAGAGAGACCAACGGTGTCTGTATATAATTTTCTATCCCATGGTCAAGTGATACGGATATTTATCATTTCAATCCGCAATTTAAATATCTACGGGTATATATCATTTCAACTCGCAATCCCATATTTGAGGTCAATGAAAATCGCTTGGGTTTATCATTTCAACCCATAACGATTTTCTCCTATTCTACAAGATCGTTCGGGTATGTAACATTTCAACCCATAGGGATTCTAAATTAACAAGGAACTTGCAAAGTGAGAACTTTGATGATAACATACAAATAACAGACATATATCATCAGCAACAAATTAAATCATGATATAAATAACAGATCATGGTGTCAGATGTCATGGGTAAATAGCATATCATATATGGAAATTAAATAATTAGCAGCAGCATATTTCAATTGTCGTTTCAAGTGAAGTTAAATTCAATAAATATAATAATGTTAATCGTGAGTGATTTCTCACCTTTCGAGCCTTGAGAGATTCGACAATGAAATGAGTTACGAATCCAAGCGCGAATTCCAAAGCAAAGCTAGATTGACACGAATTCGATGGACACGCTGATAAATAGGAATCGACGAGAACAAATATATATATATATATATATATATAATTTAAAGTCTAATATTAACTCATATATTAGAATAGGATAAAATAAAATCTTTATAATATATTTCAAAATCAATATTTAACTTTAACACATATACATAAACAACAAAATGATATAGAACTTATATAAATTCATATATATATATATATATATATATATATATATATATATATATATAAGCAAACGTATCTTATATAAAAGAAACTAATATAAAATTTACATACTTTTAAACATATATAAGCTGTCATATTATAACTCATATATTCAAACAAACAGAATATATATATATATATATATATATAACTTACACAAATATCTAGAGATCAAAACATTTATATATAAAATTACCTTTGCAGACTAATATAAATAACCATCAACCGACCCATATATATATATACTACATATATATAAACTATAAAATATACATACTAATATATATAAGTTTAACACCTAACATATAAAATAAAAACACAGGCAGACCTATATATGTATAAATATATATACAAATACATTATCCAACATATTATATAAACTAATGATATATCACTATAATCTAACATATGTAGTAAATATATAACTAACATAAGTTATTATTATTATTATATATACGTATTTTTTATATATGCTAAATATAATTATATTTTCACCAAATTCTCTGTATTGCTTATATACAGACAACATGTTTATACCTATAACAACAATTTGTGTGTGTGTATATATATATAACAAAACACATAACACACAAATATATATATATATATATATTATTTTCGAAATTCTATATACATATATATATATATATACATACATACATACATACATATGCGTAAGTATATATAATAACAAGAGAAGTTGCTAGGTCACTCACGAGGCACTGCAAGGAGGAGGAGGCGGATGAAGACATGGTGGTGGTTCCTTAGGTGCAGGCAAGGCTTCGGCTAAGAGAAGGTGGGAGAGGCCAAGGAAAGTTCGGGCTGCTAGTGGCACGGCCGTAGGCGAAGGCTCGGTATGGGGAGGCCGCTGATGCTTCAGGGAGAGGAACGAGGGGAAACATGCTGGTGAGGAGAGGGAGATGGAAGCCGAGAGATCGAGTAAGATGAGCAGGCTCAGGTGGAAGAGGCTCGGCAAGGTGCGTGTGCTAAAGGAAGGCAAGCTGCTCTCTGCTTGGGCTAAGAGGAGGAAGATGGGTGTTCGAGTGCATGCGGCCATAGGTGATGGGAAGTGGAAGAGGAGAAAAGGGAAGAGCTTGTGAGGCGCAACTGAGAAACAGAGGGAGCCCGAAGAAAAGAAAGGAGAAAAATGAGGAGCCATTTGTGAGGAGAGAAGGAAAAATGAAAAGGCTCAAACAAATATGAAATATTTTCAAGTTCAGAGATGAATGAATAGAATGGGAAATGAATCGGCAATATTTTTTATTGAAACAGGAGAATATTAAAGTCAAATTATTAAATTTTCTAAGAATATTAAAAGTTATGGCTTTTGAATTCTCACGGAGGATAGTTGAATAGACACAGGAACCCAAAAGCTCAAATGCGAAACCAATGCGGAAAATGTTTTGCAGGTTGCACCGCACTCCGGACTCCGAAATTGACAATTGAATATACCATAGAAATCAGCATAACAAGACAATCAAAACGTTATACAGATATCAGTGGTATGATCCTATCAAAAGTCGATATTCGGTACCAAAAATGCCGCTAGCACGCCGAATATAAGGTAAACGGAGCAATAGCAATTCAAATTTGACAAAACGAAATATGATTTCTCACTCAGAAGATGATTTACAAATTTATTATATAAAAATATTTAGCTTTGAGAAATATTTTATTTTCATCAAATATTAACCGATTTGAATTTAAAAAAATTACACAAGAAAATAAACTTTCATATTATCTGATGAAAATTTATCATTTGCTATGTTTATATAGACGTATTCTAAGTATCAAATTTTTATTTTCAAATTCAATTATTTTAAATTTCACAAAATTTCAGTTATTTACGTTATAAAAACCATTGTCAATTTACTGGTCGTTATATATTGGATTGCATTAAGAAATGGTATGCATCTGCAAAAATTATACCTAAAAAACACGAACACAAATCATAATTTTCTACTTGGTTATGGGAATGCATTCATATCATTTGAGCATTCGTATGCTACGTTTGAGTTGTTATCAGCATATGTTTAAATCTAAGCGTTTTGTTGTCGAAAATGAGAAATAACAAATATTTTGCTATTGAGATTAATGTTGAGAAGAAAAAGATGGATTGAACAATAATTATATCATATACACATTTGAGTTATTAAAGCACGTGTAAAATATTGATATATGTGTTCTCAATTTTATGCTTTGGGTCTTATTTATGTTTTTGTATTCAACACAAAATATCCTATAATAGGATAAGTCAACATTTATATTTATTCTATAATATCCCTTTGTTTATTGTTGGAAGGGTATAAAACTCAAGTGGAATCAAAGAAAATTGGAGATGAAAAACCAAAAAAATTAAGAGTGATGAATGGTTGTGTGTATCTACATATATATGTAATTAGCTAAAACTAATAATAGTAATATCATGTAAATTTAATACAAAATTAAGATGCAATAAAAATGATAATACATTTTTTTGTTATATTTTTGAGTCCTATCTAAATAATTCATCACCCGGATTATTTGTTATTCAGTAAATAACTATATATTATAATGCATTCAAATACAAATTTTATCCATTGAGGCTTCGGTTCATTTTGGTTTTTGATCATAATATTTTAATTCAAATGAATAAAATAAGTTCTAATTTAAAAATCGAATACTTAAGGTAAACAACAAAAGAAATCAAGAAGCATATTTAAAACTAAAATTTATTTATCATATTAACATGAATTTTCAAATTAAGAAAGATTAAGTCATATCTCACTTTCATAAAACATTGAGCAAAATTTACAGTTGAAAATGTAATTTAACTGGATTGAAGATATATTTTCGAATAAAAAAAGAACTAATAATATTTTAAAAACGAATTCTCTATGTAATTGCTACACAACATAAGAAACTTCATTATATTGTTCACAATATAATTCAATCCTAAATAAATCAAAGCATAATTGCAAGGCCGTCCTTTTTAATTCATTAGATATTAACTTTAATAGAAGTAATTTTGACAATTGCAAACATAATCTTGAAAACGGTCCAAAACTCTTGAGTAAATATGTATGTTGAAGAATATAACATTTATCGAATAATATGTTGAACGTTTAGTCTCGTTCAAATACAATGGATGCACTGCATATTTTTCTAAGAAACCAAATATTTAGCAAATAGGAATAGGGAAAAACAACATACAAATTTCTTTTAATTCATTAAATAATGCAAAAGTACAATATTAACCTAACTTTCTATCAAAAACCAATTTTTTTTCAACAAAGTATGAAACATGGTAAATACCATGATTTAGTATATATTACAGTCTCATATAATTATGACTTGACATTTGTAAATATGAAATGAGCAACCTGCTCTTTAAAATAATTAAAAATCAATTCAACAACGTTTTAACACAAACAATTAAAATCAAACCACTTATATAGAAAATCAAAGTTGTATAAATTTGCAATATCTAATTGATAAAGAAATATCAAACCATTAATTATAGGAACGTACAACACGAATGGAAGAAAATGAGAATTGAAATAAAACTATAGACATTCAACTATAGTATAAAAGCAAAAGGAAAAACAACATAACACTTCCAAAGATTAAGGAAAATGAAAATGGAAACATATTGTTGAATAAATGATAGATGTAATAGAAATAAGATTTAAAAATATAACCTTCACTTGCAAAAATATCCAACACAAAGCTCAAGTGGAATCAAAAAAAATAGGAAACACCATAATTTTTAGGAACGATGAATGGATCTGTTTACCTACTTCTTTATAATTACGCTTAGCACTTGTGAAGAATTAAAAGAAGGAAAGTAAAAAAGATTAGACAAGAAGTTACTCATCCATTGATGTTAAATGCTTAGGAATTAACACTCTAAATTAAAGTGTAAAGTTAATCCTGACTTAAGAAATTATCGATGATGAAAACTTAAAAAAAAAAAGTTAGAATTAAGAAGAGTTTAGTATTTTGATTAAGAATGAATGATAGAAGAGGATATGAAAAGGTGAATATTGAACTTTATATATAAATAAATAAACAATGAAGAGTGAACGAGAGAAGATGACATGGAAATGCAAATATTAAATTTTATATTAGAATAGATATTTGCATTGAGGATAAGAAATTGTATCCTAAATTTAATCAAACCGACCGTTAGGGAGGTTTGCTTACTGTCGCTGGCCAAAATCAATTTTTCTGAAGCCAAAAAAACGTGGATCTTGTCTCATCGCGGTTTCCCTAAAAACGTGAATCTCGTCTCATCGCGGTTTCCCTAAACTTTCTCCTTTTACTTCGCGCATCAAAGATTCCAAATTCAAATCTATTATGATTTTCAAATTCTAAAATTTCAATTTCAAATCGACAATTTTGAATGCTTTGATTAATATTTAAATTTGAAATTCATATTTTTACATTCAAATCTCAATTTATTTTTTTCCAACATATTATCATTTAATGTTTAAGTAATATTAACAAAAATTTTAAATGTATATTTCTTATCAAAGTTATACAATCGAACGGTCGGTTTCTCCATCGTTGTGCGGTTATACTAGTAAAGATTCAATCTCCAAACGCATAATATGTTTGGAATCTATAGCCCTTAATAAATATCTACATGTATTTGTCTATTTTTGTAAACAAATAATTTCAAGGGTTTAATTTATGGTGTCATCTTTTTTTCTTTTACCTATTTCAATAAATGATAACAACATGCTCTTCCCCAAGCATAAAAACATGGCAAATCCAGCTTGAGAGAAAGGAAAAAGTGAAAAAGTAAAATAAAAAATAAAATAGAACATAACATATTTGCATCGTTCACGAGAGCCCACGGCTCTGGCAGCTTCACCTGTTTTATCTTAAACCCTTATTTCACTGGGCCTTGGTTATTAAAACGAGGAGAAACTGGACTAGATAGTAAAAGTGCGCTAATATAAATAAACTACAAGAGTATCTGGTTCCATTCACATACCAAGCTGCAGCGGATCAGGTCAATCGATTTTTTTAGTGATCGAGAAATAAATTTTACGTGGGAGAAGAGCCACTAATTGCAACAAAACTCTCTGTTTTAATCGTTTTATGTTGTTTAATCGGAAGAATAATAGTAACAGTGGAGAGTTGGAGGGCTCATAGAGATAGTAGAACAAGAGGGGCGGCGTTTGCTATGGTGGATCCAGGTACCGAAACCCTAGATTTTGATTTATCTATGCTTATCAGGACTTTTTATTTGGAAACTACCGCTGATTTTGCAATTGGGTCGGCGAAAGACTCAGAAATCTTGGTTGAAGAAAATTTTCGGTATGGATTACTGGAATTTAGGATGAAAGTGAGAAAAATAAACAATATTAGAGGAAGAAGACGAAATCTTCGGTTATTTACAAGGGATTCTACTTTTTTTAGGCTTCGATTGGATTCATGACCAATAATGCTGGTTTATTATCCGACAAAATTTGAATTTTTTTTTTATAAAAATCTTGGATTCAGATGAGAGCCATTATGGACGCTGGGATAGGAGCATGTTGAAACAGTTCGGTTCAATAGTTGTACAAGTGTCAAACATGATCTGTTGAAAGAAACTATGTTTTGAAGATGCTAGTTTTTATCAGCGGCCCCTTCAAAACCTTACATAGCAAGCAGCCTTTTGAAATTGGCTACACCCTTTAATTTAGTGCGAGACCTAGAATACCAACCCATATTGGGATGGGCTAGTCAATTTTTTTGTGTTTTGAATATTTTATTTTTGCATCCATCTCCAGTTTGCTCAAATTTTTACCATAAGAGTGTGAATGGATTACGTTTTTGTGCTTGTGTTAACTTTGTTCTGCTCGTTCTTTAGCCACTTATTGGTTATGAGGATTTTTTAGAGTACTTAAGACCATTTATGGCAAAATCGGAAATACATTCTGGAGTTGCACCAAAATTTACCAACTGCTGTTCATACCCAATTCATTATCTAATAGTTTTAAATCTTCTTCAAAATAGTGAATGCAAAGTATAAATTAGTTTATAAAATAAACGAAATAGGTAAGTTGATAAACCAAAAAAAGTTTGATCTGAAACATAAAACATATGATAAAATTACAGAATAACCTTCTTTAATAAAAGCTATTTTTGGCATTTGAATGCTCATTCAAGTAGTATTAGGTATGTAAATATTGGGTTAATATCAAATAATATCGGAGTAACTTTGATATATTGGTCGGTAAGGTATAAATTATATATGGTACTATCAAAATATGTGAATAATCTCTTTTTAGCGTTGTAAACCATTGAAAGATTATTTGGTTGAAATATAGTACGAAGGATTTGCATAACGCAAGAGTTTTGTTTTTACGTGTATCGGCTTTGTCTCGTCATTATAATGGCTAATATTGTTGTTATATTGGCAAATATCGTCATTCATAGTAGATATTTTGTTGATCGATATTTTAATTAATATCGTCATACATAGTAGATATTTCGTTGATCGATATTTTAATTTATAGTCCGAGAAAAGCAATGCTTAAAGTTTGATGTGCAATACATCACCAACATACCTATTAATTATGTTGACGTTCGTTTCAAATATGTCTTTCCATTTACGTGATGATTTCGAGAATAAAATAAAATTTTAATATGTCTTTCCATTTACGTGATGATTTCGAGAATAAAATAAAATTTTAACTTATTTTATAGTGCAACCCATTTCCCCTCTACTATAATGAAAGCAATACAAAAATAAACTTATTTGCAACGCAATCTATTTTCTCCTAATTAAAAAGACAATTTGGAAACTATTTTTAAATTTTGCTTTAAACTACTCAAAATTAAAGTTATTTTTGAAGACTAATACTTCAAATATAACAAGCATTTGCGTAACTCAAGAGTTTTGTTTTTATATGTATCGCCAAATTTTGTCGTTATTATATTGATATCGTCATTATGTCGGCTATTATTGTCGTTATGTTGGCAAATATCATCATACATAGTAGATATTTTGTTGATCGATGTTTTAATCAATATCGTCATATATTGTAGATATTTTGTTTTGTCGTCTGAAAAAACAATGCTTAAAGTTTGATGTGCAATACATTGCCAACATATCTATTATATACGTTGACGGTTGTTTCAAATATGCCTTTCCATGTAAGTGATGGTTTCGAAATTAAATAAAATTTTAACTTATTTTATAGTGCAACCCATTTTCTTTCTACTATAACGAAAGCAATACAAAAATAAACTTATATTGCAACGCAATTTGTTTTCTCCCAATTAAAAAAGGCAATTTGGAAAATATTTTTAAATTTGCTATAAAAACTGCTCAAAATTATTGTTATTTTTGATGACTAATACTTCAAATATAACAAGGATTTGCTTAGCTTAAGAGTTTTGTTTTTATATCTATCGGCAAATATTGTCGTTATTATATTGGTATCGTCATTATATTGGCTATTATTGTCGTTATATTGGCAAAGTATCGGCACTCATAGTAGATATTTTGTTGATTGTTTTAATCAATATCATCATACACAGTAGATATTTATAATTTATTGTCTGAAAAAAGCAATGCTTAAAGTTTGATGTGCAATGCATCATCAACATATCCGTCAACTATGTCGACGTTCGTTTCGAATGACTTTCCATGTAAGTGATCGTTGCGAAAATAAAATAAAATTTTAACTTATTTTATAGTGCAACCCGTTTTCTCTCTACTAAAATGAAAGCAATACAAAAATAAACTTATATTGCAGCGCAATCCGTTTTCTTCCAATTAGAAAAGGCAATTTGGAAACTATTTTTAGATTTTGCTTTAAAAACTACTCAAAATTAAAGCTATTTTTGGCAACTAATACTTTAAATATAACAAGGATTTGGATAACTCAAGAGCTTTGTTTTTATATGTATCGGCAAATATTGTCGTTATTATATTGGTATCGTCGTTGTATTGGCTATTATTGTCGTTATATTGGCAAATATCGTCATTCATGATAAATATTTGTTGATCGATATTTTAATCAATATCTTCATACGTACAGTTGATAATTTGTTTATCAACATTTTAATTTATAGTCTGAAAAAAGCAATGCTTAGGGTTTAATGTGCAATACAATCGCCAACATATCTATTAATTACGCCGACGATCGTTTAAATATGACTTTTCATGTAAGTGATGATTTCGAAAATAAAATAAAATTTTAACTTATTTTGTAGCGCAACCCATTTTTTCTCTACTATAGTGAAAGCAATACAAAAATAAAATTATATTGCAGCGCAATTTGTTTTCTCCTAATTAGTAAAAAGGAAATATGGAAACTTTTTTTAATTTTTACTGCAAAAACTACTCAAAATTAAAGTAATTTTGATGACTAATACTTCGAATATAACAAGGATTTCCATAATTCAAGAGTTTTGTTTTTATATGTATCGGCAAATATTGTCGGTATTATATTGGTATCGTCGTTATATTGGCTACTATTGTCGTTATATCGGCTAATATCATCACTTATGGTAAATATTTTGTTGATCTATATAATAATCAATATCGTCATACATAGTAGATATTTTGTTGATCAATATTTTAATTTATTATCTGGAAAAAAAACAGTGCTTAAAGTTTGATGTGAATACATTGCCAACATATCTATTAATCACAGCGACGTTCGTTTCAAATATGACTTTTCATGTAAGTGAGCATTCGCATTCTGAAAATAAAATAAAATTTTAACTTAGTGCAACCCATTTTCTCTCCACTATAATGAAAGCAATACAAAAATAAACTTATTTTGCAGCGCAATCTGTTTTTTTTTTTCAATTAGAAAACGCAATCTGGAAACTATTTTTAAATTTTGCTTTAAAAACTACTTAAACTTAAAGTTATTTTTGACGACTAATACTCCAAATATAACAAAGATTTGCATAACTCAAGAGTTTTATTTTTATATGTATCGGCAAATATTGTCGTTATTATATTGGTATCGTCGTTATATTGGCCATTATTGTCGTTATATTGGCAAATATCGTCGTTCATGATAAATATTTTGCTGTATAATAATCAATATCGTCATACATAGTAGACATTTTGTTGATCAATATTTTAATTTATAGTCTGAAAAAAGAAATGCTTAAAGTTTGATGTGCAATACATCGCCAACATATATATTAATTACTTTGACGTTCATTTCAAATATGACTTTCCATGTAAGTGGTCATTTCGAAACTAGAACAATTTTTTAACTTAGTTTACAGTGCAACCCATTTTCTCTCTATTATAATGAAAGCAATTCAAAGATAAACTTATATTACAGCGCATTCGTTTTCTCCCAATTAAAAAAAGACAATTTGTAAACTATTTTTAAATTTTGCTTTAAGAACTACTCAAGATTATCGTTATTTTTGATGATGACTAATACTTTAAATACAACAAGGATACTCTGACTAATACTTTAAATACAACAAGGATACTCAAAAATTCGTTTATACACACACACACACACAACACACGCACAAAATATATTTGTTTATAAATATTTTTAAATATGATCAGAAGTTATAAATTAATATGATGCAATAACATGCATAACTAATTTGCTTCACTCTTTTGTACAAAATAGTCAAAATCAAATCAATGTATAATTTCGGTTTCCTTAATCTTTCCATTAATAGCATCTCCTAAAAACTGGCAATTTTTTTAAAACACCAGAATTATGAAAATGTTCAAAAATGGTAGGGAAAAAAAAAAACCCTTCAAGCATTTCTCTGGCGTTTGGACTAAGGTCTAATCTAATCTTTTGAGTACCTACAGGTAAATGCTTTTTAAATTTCACTTATACGCTGTTGGATTTGTCATCAATTTTGTGTTAAAAATTGTAAGTTTGATTAAGTGAATGATTATGTGGATTAGTCGACTGAGCTTTGCTAAGCTACAAAAAGTAAACTTTTATGCAAATGGAAATATATTGGTTATGTTCATATATAGTTTATTAGATGATGTTTTTTCTTCTGATTTATGCATTAATAGAGGCTTAACTTGTTATTCAATAGTTTTATTTGATCTCGTTAAAACAAACTGAAAGCTAGTATGGTGTTTCCTATTTACGATTTGGTTCGCTTCATTCATTAACTTGCACCAAAATGCTGCAGTGAACTGCTATACGCTATAGATGATCACAATCCAACATGCAAGTTACCTTTGGATCTCTGTAAAGTTTCTGGATGACATTTATATTTGAATTTTTTTTTATGTTCTTTTATATCATAGCTGATTTTGCATCTACTTTTGTTAATAGACTAGGTATATTGATCTGGAATGTCCCTTTCAAGCTGTAGTCACAGAAGCAGGAAGATAATAGGATATTTGAGTCAATGGTGAGTTCTTCATTTAATTTCCATGCTTGTGTCTAGTTTTTGGTTTATACTTCGTCTCAATTGGCAACCAAACTATTCGCTCAATGTTTCACATTCTTTTTACTGGGATTATATAGGTTTGGCTATTCAATGCTATTCTTTTTTCTTTTCTTTTTTGTTGGATCCAAATCTGATCTAAATTCAGCCGAGCACCGACAAATTAAAACTTCACGCATTGAAAATTTTGTTTCCAAACTCGTCCGATCTCATTTGAGGTGAAACTTTATTCATGGTAAAACCAAATTGGAAACTAAAAATGATAGTTAATGGAACTAGATATTAAACTAAAAATCAAATCCAATAGAATAAAAACTAAAAACCAGTTAATGGAAAAATATTTGTAAACTTGGAAGATAATATTGGTGTATTGATTGCTAACTTTACAAATTTTGGTAAAAGATTGCATGTTAATTTAATGTTTCTACATTTGGACCTAAAGTTGTATTAAATTTCTAGATATGTAATGGATCCAAATATGGATTATCTGAAATTTATTTGACATAGATTTGGATTTTGGATGGCACTATATCATAAAAATAATAATTGGTTTTAGATCCATATTTTGGATTTGTACTTGGAAGATATTGGTTCTGATCCGGACATTGCCAGCCGTAATCATAATATGATTCTAGGACCATACAATGAATAACATCTAATTGATTTATACCAAAATTTATTCTATCCAAATAATACTGTATTCTGAAATTTACATCTTAATGCGATCCATTTGACTTTCCAAATCCAGTTTTGTTGTTACTGTATTAGGGTAGATACAACGTATGGAATTTTAAGATAATTTATCCCCATCAAGTTGGGACTGTAGACTCACATTTCTAACTAAATTCCAATTAAAATAACTCATAAGAAAATTATTGAATATTCAATGATAAGTAGAAATATGAAATATAATTAGCAGTTGTTTAATATGTAAAATTACGAAATAAAGTAATAAATGTTACATTAAAAATTCCCTTTTTAACAAGCTGATTTTAATCATTATTAGTTTAGAACACAACCATTTAAATCAACAACTTTGGATTTTGGACTAGCTTCGCAATCAATGATATGCCATAATTGAACTAGTTAATCTTTCCTAATTGAATTATTGAATTCAAAATTTAACCCAACATGCCATCTTATAAGGATAGACAATCCAACTTCATTTTTAATTGGATTAGATTGGATTGGACAGGTCTACTGATCCTTGTGCACCCATATATATATTTATAATATATCAGATTTGAATTGTAACTGAGCTAATGACCAAAAGTTGATATGATTTTGTGCCTGGATTAAATCGCATATGATCAAGTTAGCCCAGACTCTTTGATTGGGTTAAATTAATGATAGTTGTTTCAAGAGGAATATCCCAAAAAAATCGTGTGATTACTTGAAGATGCCTCACTAGTCGTTGCACATATCAGCTTGATGTTTTACAGTTTATAGCATAAGTTGATATATTTGAGTAACACAATAGCGTAAATTCTGTATTCACAACATTTATCATTGCAGATAGCCTGTGCTTGTATCAAGAATTCTTCTTCCTCCTCCTCCAAGAATCCTATATTAAAAACCTCAAAAAAGTTAAAGCCCTGCAAAAGCTGTCGTGGGAAAGTTTTGGTTGATGATCAAACTTCTCCTCACGGGAATATGGTCAGTAACAATAGAGGTTTTCAACTCTTGAAATCAATTGACCCTCAATTGAAATGGAAAAATGGTAGGCAAAGGGCAGCAAGGAGAGCAAGGACTTTATATATATGGTCAAATATAAATAAATGGTCCAATTTAAATTTTAGTTATAACAAAAATAAAGATTCTTTGAGCATAGAAGATACACTGATCTCTGAATCTGAAAAGGTTTGTTCGAATTTTCTTGCTTAGTTGTTGACAAACTGAAGAATTGGTCCTTACATGTATTGTATTTTTTTCTTGTAGGTTGGTGTTAGCATTCTCGGAAGGCGCTTCAAACACACTTCGGGACATACTCCTCCAAAGAAAAGGAAGATTTTAGTGCATCCTTCCTTTACATCTCCACATTGTTCACCGTCTAATTCTGATGATTTCGGTTATGCAATGTTAAAAGGAAAGCAGGATTCTTTACACGTTAAATCGGCATCTTTATTGGAGGGAACAGAGAAAGATTTTTGTATTGCCGATTTTTCTGGTATATCTATACTTGCTGATGCTGCTTGTGACAGTGACCTAGGGTTTGCTTCATCAGATGTCCAAGAATCATTGAAAGAAAATGATGAGATAATTTTGTCTTCAAAACCAAATGGAAACGATTTGCCAATGCCTCAAATTTCTGAACATTTGGTGGGTAAAGCTGACATACCTTCTGATGCATCTTGCTTATCAGCGTTACATAGTAAGAGATTGACGAATGAAGTTAAATCTGATGAATCTGTGAAATCATTCCAAAATATTTTATGTAAAACAAGGGAGTTCACCTCCAACAGGATTAGTCTTCCCTGGGATCTTAATACTGCAATCGATGAAAGTTTTGAACATGAAACTATTTATAAAGAGAGTAAAGATACGATTCGTGGTGAAATAAATGAGAATTCAAAACAGTTAACAAGTCAGTTGAAGTTTAGAGAACCCAAAGACTTGCATGGCGAATCAAAAACTGTTGAAAGCAGGGAGATTAAAACTCATGATAACCTGAAAGCTAAACGTGACTCTGATTTCTCTAGTTGTGGATCTATTGAAGAATCTAAGAAAAGCACAACTGTCAGTGCTGTTTCTATGGATGCCGAAGTTGTGTCTCTTAAAATTGATGCTTGTAAACAAGCCCCACCTTTGATTGAAGATCAGAATACGGCTGTGTTTCAAATGGCCAAGGACTCGGTTTTGTTATCTGAATTTGATACAAAGGAAGAAAAAGCTGAAGCCTCTCGTGTTCCTTTTTCGTTAGAAGTAGACACTAAAACCACATCTCCTCGTCTGGCTTCATCTGATCATGTTATTACCCATTTTCATTCTGGAACGAATAATGGGCTTATTGGTATTAAAGGTTCTTCTAGTACTGACCAAGAGTCATTTCATGCTCATTCATCGCCTCATTTTAAAGAACACCCAGAGTCATTTGGCAAACATACTAATTCTGATTATGAAACGTCTATGAAAATTAATTTTGACGCTACTCTAAGTGCTAAAGTGGATACTGCTAAAAGTGACTTTCCAATGAGAATTCGGATGGATTTGGGAAATCATATTGAGGGCCATAACAATGATATTGATCAAGCAAATGGGATGGAGAAACTTGAGTTTCTTTCAGATGATGGTTCTCAATATGAAGATGGGGAGTTAAGGGAGCCACTTACAGATTGCTGGGTTGATGGAGTGGAGGAAGATGATGCTGATACCGTGGATTATGGATCTGACAAGGATAAAGACAGATACAATGATACTTCAGAATGGCCTACTATTCCTATGCATACAAGCAATGATGTGGGTGTATCAGACGATGCAAGTAACACAAGAAACCATATCTTAGAAAGCAACGATGGTCGAAAAAAACCATATTCAACAAACAGTTATAATAAAATGTCCACATGGGATCACGTACCTCGAAGATGTACAGAGTCAGAAAACAATGTTTCTAAATATCATGACCGTGGTTATCTCGATCCATCTCGAGCTTCACAAGCCTATAATTCCTCAGTCAGAGTTAAATCGTCTTTTTGCAGGGATAATGATAACTCCAACGACAGGCGAAGCAGGTAATTTGTCATCCATACTTTTTGCTAACTCGTTAACTCTTCTTCTGCACAAATGAATAAGATAGCTAATTTATGCCTTTATTTGCTTTTGAAGGTCAATGGAGCGCAGTGGTTATAATCCACATGTTGAAAAGCACAAAGAAGGCCCTCAACAAAGGAGCTTTTCATATTTGCATTCATATGATAATGGTAGGAGTGAGTACAGGGGTAGGTTTTCCCCCAAATATCATGGCAGAAATAGACTGAACTCGTCTACTTATTCTCATCCGAGAAACGCAGTAACAGCCAAAATTGCAAACATTCAGCGTAATGGATTTGTTGTTGCACCCGATGGCACCATTGTCAAAGCTAAGGCTTCTCCATACCGAGACACAGTAGGTAGAGGAGCACCAATTGATAGAGAGAGGAGATATGGCATGGGCTTCAGAAATTATAGAGCAGCGAGTCCTGGCAGACCTGCATTGAGTAATGTTGGTAGATACAGTCATGGAGAGGATGCTATAGCTTCATCTTCATCAATGCATCATTCAACTAGGAGATACCATGCACCCTCTCCTTCCAGAAGTCAATTTCATTTATCGAGCTCACCTTCAAGATCAAGAATGCACTCTCCACATAGATGGGTTTCTCCTCGAGGCAAAAATGATTTAAGTAGTAGCAGCAAATCTCCAGATTTTGTTAATACGGGACCAAGAGCAAGTAGACCAAGTAGCGATTTTGGAGATTGTGCGGTAAATCATGGTTCAATACCACATGCATCAAGATGGATTGATGAAAGAAAGGATAGCAATCACTATAGGGAACATAGATTTGAAAGGCAAGGCAATAGGTTTGAATCTGTTCACTATCATGGAAGAGGAAAACAAGGCGGATATACTCGATCAATAAACAATGGAAGGTTCCATGATGATGAGGATATAAGGGAGCGACATGGACAATACACAAAAAATGGTTACGTGAGGAGGCAGTGGCATGATGATGAAAATGGATTTTTGGGTCATGACTCATGCCAAAAGTCCTCTGATGTTCAAAGGAGAGATGGACCTAGGGTTTTAGATTAGGGATTCACCTCGTAAACTTCAGGCAATTTTGCTTCTGCTGATCTGAAATGGCAGGAGATGCTGAACTTGGTAGCTGTTTTTTTGTTTTTGTTTTGTTTCCTTAGGATAAGGTCTGGTAATAATTTAGTCCATTTCTTAGTTAGAGCCTGTATAAAGTTTACATGACTGCTAAATGTTACTTGGTTGACTTTCAGTGATGTTTTTGTCTTATGATGTCTGTAATCTTTAGCTTTTTTAATGAAAAAAATCCTCTTCTATGAGGTGTTTAGAGTGAAGGTAGGTGAAACTTGATCGCAACAGAGGTTTCCATCACTAGCAAATTGATTCCTCGCTCTGCGAATGTTATTACTAACTGAAGATTTTGTGAGTGATGTTTCAGGTAATAGTGAGTTTTGAATTTTTGGTCAAGTTTTTTAATTGACATTAAAAACTGGTTAATAAATTGATCTTTGACTATTAATGTCTTCCGTTTAGAAAAGATTTCAAGTTGCTTTACTTCTGTTTCTGGCGGTAGTCTAGCCTGAATGATTCTGCTTTGTTGTTGATGCCGTTACACTTTCTGTGTTAGTTTTGAGTGTTAATGTCCGAGTGGCTTGTAGATGAGCAGGGCTTTGCCTTTTCATTTGATACCACCTAGCCTGAGTCGTTTGCAACACGACTTCTCTTTGTTGTAATCAGTCAACGTTAACTGCAGCAGTCTGAATAAACGAGCAAAGGCTGCACAGAGTCAAGGGACAGAGTGAACCTATAAACATGTTTGTTATTATGTTTCAAGAAAAATGCTTGTAAAATTTGCAGATGATCTGTGGCATGTAAAACTATTTGTGCTGATTGTAAATGTAGAATCGGCATGCTTGTACTGATATAGGAATTGCATTTCTTATGCAACCGTGGTATACTCCAACATAAGGAATCATTGTTTACTCGGTAGCAGAAATTGCAGGTGGTTGTAAGTCATACAAAAATACTCGATGTTCATCATGCTTGACACAATCGTTTTCGTGTGTTTCGTAGGGATCTAATTTTGTTGTGACGCACGTCAGTGTAGTCTACCTACATGTTTCTACAATAATAGTGAGCCAAATACATGGATCTTCTTCATTCAGCAACTGGTTCCTACATTTGTTTGAAATTATGGTTAGTCACGGTTTTTTTTTTTCTTCCTCCTTTCTTGTTTCTGGTAAAATTAAAGATCCGTTTGGCTTGTAATTTTCAATTTTGGATTTTCGTATGATAAAATACATTGGATTTTCAAAAACGATCAATGCAGAAAATGGTTTTAACATATAAAAATGAATATGATTTTCCTCTCCGCCATTTCCCTCCTACGTTTCCATGCCATCCACTCCTTCCCACGCCGTCCTTCTATTCCATATCTTTTTGAATACATATCGAAAACGTAAATTTTAAAATTCCATTTTCAAACCAAACAAATCATAATACTTTACCACCACAACATGGCTTCTTAACTTATAAGAGTAACAAACGCTCTTTCCTTCAAATCCAATATGAGAATGCGTCGAGTATCCATAACAATGGGGTTCGATCAATTGATATCACCTCACCATTTTACACCAACTCACATCCACTCACACACAACAAAGAAATCAATGTAGCCAATAGCACACTAATCAGAAATTTATAATGTCGAATAAATTTGTGCTTCTACATTGTGAAAACACACCCACTAGTTTTCAGGTTCTGTAAATGCTTAATAAACTATTACATTATATCCGACTTTTCTTTAGCCGACTTCATCTTCTCTGCTCAATCTGAATTTCATTTTAATCAATTTTCATCAAATTTCAGCCACCAATTTTCCCAAATAATCACCGTTTTACATAAATTCAGCTCTTTTTTCATCATTGAGCACAAGTTTGAGAAAAATATTGCATGTCGTTTGGGGTAGTGGTATCTAATCTAGACGTAGCGAATGCGACAGTGGACTAGGTGATAACAGAATTGGTGATGGAGCAAGCTCTAGTTCTTCTAGGGGCGTAGGTTGGGCAATGGAACAATAGTTTCTCGAAGGAGGCGGATATGAATTATTCTAGAAGATGCTGCTTTGGATCCAAATATCGACTAAAATCTAGGATTCAACAAAGACTTGACAAAATTTCATATTCACCCAATCAACAAGTGCAAGTTTCTGTCAGTATCGACATTATAGTAAGTTTCACTTTTTACTTAAATGCACTAATATAAATTAATTCCATAATTGTTTATAATTAAAGTTAGTAACATTATAATTATTGAAGTTGACCGCTACAGATAAAATTCATATACCGAAATTTGCTCGAATTGGGTAGTCGAATTATAAAAGAAAATAAATATCGATTATTCATTATGTTATGAAATTTGCAATAGATTAAGTTATTCAAATCCCAAATTATGTTTTAACTAGGAAAGGAAAAATATGTGAATCTTCGGCATCAGTGCTTCGTATTTATCGGGGGATCAAAAAAGTAGATACCGATGGACTTATAGTCGATTTTATAGGTGCTATTGGTTTTTAAGGCTTTTTAAGTAAGTTTCTCTTTGTTAATTTTTTTTTTAAAGCAAATCTATATTTTGTACAACATTCCTAATTTACAATCATAGCAATAAATCTCATTCTAAACTCTGATACACAATTTGTGATGCATTGGCTGCTGTTTGATGGAAGATCGCCTACATATTTCACTTCTCTTTTGGGAAGATGAATATTACTTTGATTGATTTTGTTATGCTTATGGGTATTAGTGTTAGTCTTCATCTTCCTCTTCGAACAATTCAAAAGATACGATAATTTTGAGGCGTGTTTTACCTAGTATTTGTGTAACTACATGCTTATTAGGGTGTACATGAATTAGAGTTAGTTTCATTGAGGATACTATACTAAAAAAATAATTAGACAGTACATCGTGAATTACGACCTGGAGATAGCTCCATTATTTGTTTTGTACTTAATGGGAAATATTTTGCTTTTCAAACCCTTCCACTATGCTTACGTTGAACATATAGCATTGTTAGTATAATTTTCCCTATCTTTGCCTATTCTATATAATTAGAAAATGAATATCATGGCATAGTTATGTAGGACTTTGGACACATACTTTGTCATTGCTACTAAGGGAACATCATTGTGTGATTTTTGAGAGGTATTGATGGTACAAGTATAGCCACAAACTAGCACAATCCACTGTAGAGAGAACCAGTTAGCTTTATTCTATCATAGGATTTGTGCATGGACACTGTAGACAGAGAATGCATGGAGTAGAGGCTAGCCATGTATTTGCTGTTGCACTTAACCACATAGAGTTACAACATGGATGTAGCCATGTCATTTGGTAGCCTTACGACGGATCTTCTTTTTCGACCTATCATTCCACTTCCGATGCTGGATTTCTTTCAGGTAGACATTTTCCATTGTTTCCTCCCCACCTAATATGGGTTGTATGTGGTATCATGTTGAGATGTTGGAGCTAGCTTTACAGGAATGACAACGTCCTCGATGACCCTTATCCCGACACACCATTCCTGAGGGTATACTCTTAGACATCCCTAACAGGGAAGAACGGTTGGTGAGAAGCTGGTTACTTTTTCTTAATCAAAGATATGCTGCTCCATCATGCAAGATTCCACATGGAGGATATGGGTGTACTGTAACTTTACCTACCCTTGCTGGCCAGGATTAATATGTTGATATACTATGTCTTGAAATCGGTGATTACCCTAATCCAACTTCATTATTGTACGAAAATCTATTTCAGATGCAAGTTGGTTTTGGAGATGTTATTTACAAAGAGCGTATGTTAAGAATAGCGGAGTACAAGCAAAGAGATATTGATTTGACACTACGTGTCCAAGATTTGACTAATGAGGACGAGGCTTGACACTAGCATAGACCTAGATTTGATCATCCTCCTACTCCTCCAATTGATTTAGGTCACGCTCTTGATTTTAGGCATATTGTATTTGATGGGGATGATGCTGAGAGAGAGCTTACAAATTACGATAATGACGAGGATGATGATAAGTAGTTTATGTGTACACTGTTAGTTTTTTCATTTTCATCTATGTACTTGTGTTTGAGGATTGATTCGTGTGTATTGAGTTTATGTGTGAACTATTACAGTATCTCGTATTGGATTATTGTGACATGTCATTGTTACGATGTCCCACTATTTTTCCTGTGTCATTTTCATCATGATATTTATTTGGTCTATGTCATTTGTTGTGTTATGTATCGGTGGAGTATGCCATCTATTTGTTATTATGTTTAGTTAATGAATGTAATGATTAGTTTTGTATCAATTTGTTCAGCTTATGTAATAAAAGATTCTTCAATAATTCAATAGAATAACTTACATAGTTAATAAATACAAAACAATATGGTATAATATTTTACTCTATGAACATAAACATAACTAGACTTAAACAAAACTAATCTTAATCGTGAGTAGACTTAAATTTATTCCAACAGCTCATAATGAGGACGCGTTTATTTATCGGTTTGTCGACGAACACCCTGATTTTCTAAGCATTGAATATGCATACAAAGCGTATAAATTTCTCGACCTTTAACCTAAGTCGAATTTTGAAACATGGTTATTTGATAATTTAGATTTGTTGCATACTCGATTGGTCGCTCCAAAAAACATTCATCGATCCACTCCCCCACATCCATTCTAGTACTACGAGCTTCTTAGATGATATCGACCTATGTCTCTACCACTGTCGATGACCGAATATCTAGCTCCTAATCCACATCTATATAAAACTGAAGGGGAATCCACTTCTTGTTCCTTTATTTGTTAACTAACTTCTAGTTCTCGTCTCCTTAACCTTCGTATGTGTTGGCATCCTCCTTGAAAAACTACACTACTTGCTTCCCTTGTAACCCTTATATTTTCCAGGTTATGGCTTTCCATAATTCAATATTTCTAAGTATCATAAGTTATTCTGTGAAGTTGAATATTCAAAGGCCAAAAAAGTTAAGTGACATCATATAATAGTCCAAATTTTGCTTTTACGCATGTGACAATAAACAAGATAAAGATGAACAAGCACAAGTATGTTTATTTAGCATACTTGGGTGGCCGACAAGTATTCGGTTAAATGGTAGTTGTTGTTTTCAGTTGAGTTGTTTAATGGTTGAAAGCAGAGAAAAATAACACAAGTTGTGTTTATTTTCATAGCTTTGATTGAAATTGTACACATCAAATGATTTCTAGAGAAATAATGTGGATCAATGACTTTTTACTTGACACCATATGACAAGTAGAAGGTAAACAAACACATCTAAGAGCATTGGAGATGTTAGAGGACAAACATCTATATAAAGGTACGAGGTTTGTTATTCGCTTGGTAGGCGAGTGGTGCTGAAGCTAGTAGGAGAGAAGCGACGCAGTCGTCGATTACCCGATGTGCATTTGTGAACAAAGGCCATAAGCGTGCATATAGTTGGAGAAGAAGGGAAAAGTATTGAATACCCTCTAGCCCTCTATATGTTATATAAAGGTGTATATATAAATAGATAAATTATCATTTAGACCCTAAAACTTATATTGGCCATATCTTTTGCATATGAGTCAGGTTTGGATGCGGTTCTTTTGTTGCACTTGTTTTGGAGTTCTCTACGACCTTGTATGGATTTGGAGGACTTTTGTTAAGGTGAGTGGAAAAATAGTTCAAATGGTATTATGATCAATATTTATGTATATGCAAATTTATATGATTTTGCCTCGAGGCTATTACTAGATTTACACTCTAAATGAGTTATATTTTGATGATATGCCCGCCATGAAAATATATCACCTAAAAACTCATATGTATATTATTATCCCTACAAATGTGTAGTGTAGTGCAAATTGATATGTTAGAGCTTAGGGAATACACATATGGACACCTAGGATTAACTTAAATACATGAATAGAATATAGATGCATGTTTTCTTGTATTTGATTGCTTGTTAATATCGGATTGATGCTTGTTGTTTATGAAATGGTGCAATTAGGAACAAGAACCATAGGTCAAAGGTGCGTAAAAGATACTCGTCGAAGTCTATAAACTTGGTCATAACTCGATAACTCGGCCATGTGGATCGATATTAATCCATGTGGGAAAAGTTAGATGAATTTTTGCTAAGTGTATCGATCGGTACCGAATGATACACATAGATTAGTACCGGTCGATGAAATTGTTGGCATAGTCAAGATTAAATAAAAAAGGGCCATAAAAGATTGATGATGGAACTCCAGATAAAGAAGGATATGAAAGAGTCAAGGGTATGCCATAGAGGCAATTATGTAATTTATTACATATATCTAACTCCGTGACTAATCTTGTTAATAATAAATGTGTTTATTTTCTGTTATATATTTGTTGCATTGTGATATTTAATTAAGTAATTAATTTAACTATTTAAAAAAGAAGAACCTTAAATAATATGTTATGTAATAATAACTACAAGGAGTTTCAACCATAAAAAAACTATCACACTATAAATAACATATTATTTTAAATATTCATGGTTAAGATATTTTGAGATAGGATATCGATACATTCGCTGAGACCAAAGTATGTAACGCTCTCCAAATGCTGGACAGTGTATTATACATGGATGTTGGAGCATCAAGGGGTTATGTATTGATAGTTATTAGATAAATATGAAATGGCTTACCCGAGAGTTTCCAGTTGGTTAGTAATAACTATATCAAAATGAAATCTTAGAGTGATGATATTACATAGTTCTCTCGAATTGAGAATACTATTGAGCTTCATGGATACCTTTTTTGATTATAGTTAATTCATGGCATGATGATCATCAAGCGATCATAATTGGGCCCGAGTTGAAGCAGTGGAAGTGAAATACTATTCAATAGTCTTCTTAATTAAATGAGGTTAGTATCATAGTCAACCATGGTCAACTCAAAATCAAAGTCACTAGTTAGAATAGCACAGTTAATGCTAAATATTATTATTGAACCAAGAACTTTATTTATGGGCAAATCAAGTTGAATATAGATGATATTGGAATTTTGACCAAAACCAAACTCCATAAATCCTAAGGTAATGTAACGTAGATGAGAAGAATTGATTAAATAATCATTAATAAAAGGTACCGTTTAAATTGTAAAATCATATTTTACCGATAAATATGTACAAGTGATAAATTTAGCCAAACTGTCACACCACTAGATAAAGTGATTAATGGACATTAATATTAGAATAGCTTGATATTAATCACTAACTGAATATACACTTACGAGTTACATGGTTGGATTAGTGCATTCTTCGAAGTACCGCATGATTTAATTGATTTATATATCGTTATAAATTAATTAATATTATGAAATATTAATTAATTACTTATTTGGTGTACCGGGTGCTATTAGTATTATGCTAGGGGGCATTAGTAATAAATTGAATACATACGTAAAAATTACATATGCGTACATATCGATATATGATATCGACGTGTATTTAAATACAATTTAAATGACGTTAATTGCTAAATGGGATTTATGACTTATGGCCCATAGAGGCCTACATCATCGACGACCTGAGAGAGTGAGGGATATCCCTAATGGCATTTATGTAATTTGTTACATATACCTAACCCTATAACCATTTTTGTTTGTAATAATTAATTTCTATTATATACTTTGTTATATAGTAATATGATGAATAAAATAAATTAATTTAAATTATGTTAAAATAGAAGATCCTTAAATTAATATGTTATGTGATAATATTTATAAAAAGTTGTAATCATGAGAAAATTGCATAATAAAAATTCATATATTATTTTAAATATTTTTGGTTAAGATGTTTCGAGAAAGGATATTGATACATCGGTTGAGACTAAAGAATGCAACGCTATCCAAATTTTGGACGGTGTATTACCCATGGCTACTAGGGGCACTGAGGGATTACATACTGATAATTATTGAAAAACTATGGCATGACTCGCTCGAGAGTTTCCTATTGATTAATAGTAATTAAGATCAAGTAGGAAACCTTGAAGCGATGATACTACAAAGTTCTCTTGACTTGAGAATACCGTTGAACTTCATTGTGAATACTTCACTTTGATTATAGTTAAATCGTTTGCATGACTTCCATTGAATGACTATAGTTGGGTCTGAGTTAAGGCATTGAATGTGAAACACCATTAATAGACAATCTGTCTTCTTAGTAATATGATATTAGTATCATGGTCAACTATAGTCAACTCAAAGTCAAATACTTTGGCCAGAGCAGTACGATTAATAGTAAATGTTATTATTAAACCAAGAACTAGGTTTAAGGAATAACCAAGTTAAATGTTGATGATATTAGAATTTTGATCGAAACCAAATTCCATAAGTTCAAAAGTGGTATAGTATGACGAAGAGAATTGATGTAAACAATCGTTACTAAAAGTACCGCCTAAAACTGTAAAATTAGATTTTATAGATAAAATGTAAAAACAATAAATTTAGGCAAATTATCGCTCCACTAGCTAAGGTGATGAGTGAACGTTAATATTCAATAGTTCGGTATTAACCGTTGACCAAATTTTCACCTAAGAGTCACACAACCGAAACGTTGAATACTCATGTTACCATCCAATCTAATTAATTTTAATCATTATAAATTAATTAAATTAATTAATAATTATGAAATATTAATTATAAAATTCTATTTGATGTATACTGAACAATCATGATAGTATGCATATAATAGTTATATAAACACTAATCGATATACGATGTTGATACACATTTATATTGGATTTAAATGCAACAAATATTCTTCAGACTTGAAATAGTTTTGAGGCCCGAATTGGGGCTTGGCTTAGGTGGCTATAAGGCAGCAAATTGAAGCCATATGATGGTTTAGGAGGAGGAATTTTGAATTCAAAAGGAGAGAACTAGTAAGAGAAAAACAATGATCTTGATACTTATTTCACTCTCTCATCCCTCCTTTATTTATTCCCTCCAACATTCACTTCTCTTGTGACTTTTTACCTCTTTTCATGCTGGTATTCTAGGCCCCCATGCACCTTTAAAGTCCTAAAGAATTCAAACATCAAAACATCAAGTTAAAGGTCGATCAATCATCGATGGTAAAGTTGTTCGGGAGCTAGCAACTTCTGGACTTGGAATTGGATTCATGGAGTTCTGTTTCTTCATTTCAACGTGTACGTACTAGGCTTTAGCGAAAGGTATATTTTAGATTTATTAATAATATCGTATATTTATTAATTATCCATTATAATGAATCTGTATATCGATTTATTGTCACATATGGATAGTTTGATATGTGTGTATATATATAATAAAAAATGTATATAAATGTTATCATATTGTTCGTGGCCAAGCTTTAAAAAACAATTTTTTTTGGAAATTAAATATTATTCATAATTAATTTCCTATTATATAAAATTAATACACTGGAAAATTATATATATATATATATATATAATATGTTTTATACTTCTCGGATTAAATATTTATGTACATAATTAATCCGTTTATATTGTATATGTATATATTGCTTTTTTATTTAAAGCTAATTTTACAATTAACATATTAATACCTATATTTATAAACGATATAAAATATAAATATATAATTTTTATAAACGTACATTACAAATTTTGTTTTCGAAATTAAATAAATGTATTTAAGTTGTTTCCATATAAAAATAAAAATATTTTTTTATACATATTGTAACGACCCGTATTTTACGTGTCGACAAATCGTAAAATAGTTGCATTAGGTCGTTGATGTTGTTAAGTCGTTTAGAGTATGAGTCGACCAAAGCTTAAGTCGTTCGGAGTTGAGTCGTGTAGTGCTTAGGTCGTGGGAGCGAGTTAAGGAGGCGGAGCGACTTAAGAGGTTTAGGTCGTTGGGTAGTTTAGGTCGGTGGAACGACCTAAGGAGTTGGCGACCTAGGCGAGTTAACGATCTAGGATAGAGGAGCGACTCAAGATAGTACGACCTAGTAGTTAACGAGTTAGAGAAGCCAGCGACTTAGGGGATTTAGCGACCTAAGGAGTTAAGGTGTTTAGCGACTTAAAAATAGGAGCGACCTATAGTATTGAGCGACTTATAGGTTTGGACGACCTAAGGGTTAACGGCTTAGGGAAGTTAGGTCGCTCGAGCGACTTGACGAGATAGGATAGGTCGCCGTGTGTATTTAGGTCGTAAACGACCTATGTTGAGGTAGGATGTTTAGTTAGGTCGCGTGAGTATTGCAGCGTTAGGTCGCTGAGTCGTGTGAATGACTTAGTGGTGGGTCGTGGCTTTGTTGAGTCATAGGTCGCGAGGGTAGTTAAGTCGCGCATAGGCTAAGTTGCGCGCGTGTTTTAGATTGTTGGTTGGTTAGGTCGTAAACCAATAAGTCGGCTTTGTAGTTGAGTCGCTGAGCCATGTACGTGTTAAGGCGTTGGGTCGTTGAGTCGTGTAGGGGTTTGTTGAGTTATAGGTCGTTGAGCTTGATAGGTCATGGGGTCTGATGAGTCGTGGATGACTCATGGGATAGGTCGGCGACGACTTAAGGGGCGGCGACTTAAGGGATTTTCTGCCTATAAATAGAGGGGTTTGGCTCACTTTTTGGCACCGGATTTTGAAGCGACGAAGTGCTGCCATTTTGAGAGCTCGACTACAATATTTCTTCACTTCTTTTCTCCACTCTAATCTAGTGCTTACATCCATTCAAGATCGAGGATCCAAGAGCCAAAGTTGAAGATCTTCATCCATTCGAGAGAGATTTCATCGTTTGAAGCGGAATCTTGTCGGATCAAGCTTGGTTCTTCGCTGTCCAGATCTGGAGTTGGTAGCTTTTGAGGTGTTTAGGTGGTTCAGTGAGTGGTGGTTATCTCTCACACGAACCCAAAGGAGTATATTGGATCGGTGGTTTGTTTATGTGCTAAAGAGAGCGATTTCGTGCATTTTTCTTAAGTCTGCATGTAGATCTATTGTTCATGATGATTTGACATCTATTTTACTACATGTTCACTTATGCAAGTTCATTCATCAAGTTGTAGAGATATTGTTCATAATTCATGCTTGTTAGAATGCATGTTAGATTTGGACTCTTTATTTACGAAATTGCCATTATTGTTGTAATTGTTTATTTAGATCTTGTTTGAATGATTGATTACTTGGATTAATGTTTGATTTGATGGATTAGTTGATTGATAACTTGATTTGGACAAGTTGGTCGAAGATGATTCAAAAGCTAAGTGGAAAGGCTCTTGAATAAGGAAAGCTGCTTGTGGCATATGAAGCGGATGTTGAAGCTCATATGGATAGATTTGATGATGATGTTGAGATGGGACTTTGCCATGATGCGATGAGGCAAACCATGATGTTGAAATGGGACTTTGCTATGATGCGATGAAGCAAAGCATGATGTGAGAAAGCCTTGGTTTAATCCAGACGGGATCATCCCAAGCATGTTGATAACTCGGTGATGTGGTCCGGGTTTGTGGATAATGGTTAGCTTGAGAGGTGCTTGAGCTAGTATGGGAATAGTCGTCGAGGAGGATGACTAGAAGGCTGAGATTTCATCGTTGTTGAAGGTTCTAGCATGCTCAAAGCAAGAGTACGTTGGGACGGGTCACGATGGCGTTCCAAGCACGGGTCACGATGACGTGCTAGTACTCTGGGCAGATGCGATAGTCTTAGGCACGGGTCACGACGACGTGCGGAGCTATGTCTAGAACCGGGGTTGCCATTAGCCCTTGACGGACGGCTGAAAGAAGGTGCCGGTCATTCAATTAACGGTGATATCAAAGCAATGATAACAGTGATAGCCAGAGTCATGGATGTTTGGTTGCACCATCATTCGATCTCAAGAGCGATGCTTTCTGGGTGCTTATCTGATCTTGGTTTAGGCCTTGGGGGTTTGTACTTGAAAAACATCGACCTTGACTCGAGTGATAATTGCTTTACTTAAATTGTCTGCTTTGCTATGTTAGTTTATGTTTAGAGGGTCTGGGGGCTATCACTGTAGAATGAGGTGGAGTGGGATGGTTGAGTTCCTATTCCTTTTACCCTTTATGCTCTTTTGGTATGTTTGATAGTTGATTTACTGCTCACTAAGACTGTTGTCTCACTCAAGGTTTTATGTTCAACTCTTATTACCTTGGGCTGTTCATCCATGTTGGGATGGGCAGACTAGGTAGCAGGTGACAGGTGCTGTTCTTGGCTACCAACGCTGTTGATGACAAAGACGAGCTGGAGGCTTTTGCATATTGTTTTCTTACTATAAGTACTGGATGTTCCGCTATTTGTTTGATACTCTGAGTGTTATGTAGTGAGGCTTGATGTATTGACTATTCAGATGATTGTATAAAACTATTATGAGTTTATATGACTCCGTTCTGTGGAGCTTCACTATGTATACTTTTCTATTGTATTTTATCCATGCGCTGTGAGTAATACGATAGACTATTCTGTTTTATCTTACCCTGACTATTGTCCATGGCTGCCTGGCACACCTTTCAGCACACCATTCCCTTGTTTTCGTGCGGGAGTCATGGGCGGTCGTCACATTTGGTATCAGAGCTTTGGTTAATCGATTTTAGCCAACGCTCGTTGACGTAACTACGTAAGAGAGACGTAATTGTATTTTGATGGATGATTACTATATATAATATAGTAGTTTAGAAGGATTTGAACTCCTTATGTAGTTGTTTCTCAAGGTGTTCTAAATCACTCCTTTTTGTAGATACTAAGGATGAGTCGAAGTGAGAGACAAGCTGCTAGGGAAAGCCGTGCTGTTGGGGGAGCTACTGACTATGCTGCAATGTTCGAAGCTATGATGACTTCGATCATGAGAAGGATACCAACTTCAGGACCATCAGTAGATGTTGGAGTTCAAGTTCAAGCTCCAAAACCAGTAGATTTTTCTAAGCTGTGCAAGGACTATACTGCTCTTAGAGGAAAGGTTTTCTTGGGAACAGAATCAACCATAGAAGTCCAGAGATGGATAGATGCTTGTAGAAGGATCTTTGGTGATTTGGGAATTGAGGATGCAACTAAGAGGAAGCTTGCATCAAGACAGCTTCAGGGAAGGGCTTCTGATTGGTGGAACTCTATCACCATTGATACTCCAGAGGAAGAGATCACTTGGGGGCAATTCCAAACTAGATTTGAAGCTAAGTTCATTTCTACAGCTCAGAAGTCTGTTTTGTTTAAGAAGTTTGTGGAGCTCAAGCAAGGTGGAAGACCAGTTCTTGAGTATGTTTCTGAATTTGAAGCTTTGTCCAAGTATGCCAGATCGTATATTGAGTCTTCATATCAGAAGAACGAAAAGTTTGTGACAGGCTTGGATAGTTATCTTGGGAGGCAGTTGGTGGATCATCTGGACGATCCGTTTGAGAAGCTTGTGGAGAAAGCTCTCAGGAACGAGAGTTTGTTTCCTAAGGAAGGGTCTGTTGTTGCTGTGACCAAGGAAGAGTCCAAACCACAGCAGGGTGGAAACAAGAAGAGGAAGCAGCAACAGCAGAAGTGTAAGGGTGGCCAGAAGAAGCCAAAGGGTGAAGTGACCTGCTACAATTGTCGGCAAAAGGGCCATTTCTCTAGGGATTGCAAGAATCCAAAGGTGCAGTCGAAGTGCCACAACTGTGATAAGCCGGGGCATATCAGGAAGGACTATCCAGAATTGAGGAAAGATAAGCAGATTGTGCAAGCTTATGCTTTGGGGGCTGTTCCATCATCTTTGAAAGCTCCTACTGCTGAAGAAAAGGGGAAGAGTGTGGTGGTTCAAGGTACTCTTTCCATGTGTGGTGTTCCAGTAAGAGTGTTGTTTGATACTGGGGCATCACATTCCTTTGTTTGTAATAAGTTGGTAGACCGGTTGGGGTTGGAACCGGATATAGTTGATAGGCCATTGGTTGTGACTAATCCAGTTGGGGGTTCGTCTTGTTTGTGTATGGTATGCCGTGGTCTAGTTGTATCGAGTCATGATTGCTCTTTTGTTTGTGATTGCTTTGTTCTGAACTTTGCAGGGTTTGGAATAATTTTGGGTATGGACTGGCTTAGGAAGTATGCGGCAAAGGTTGATTGTGAGAGGCTGGAGGTGACAGTCGAGAATGTGGAGGGGCGAAAGGTTGTGATACGATGTAAGCATGAAGAAGGCGTCTTCATGAGCTTCATGTATTCGCTGGTTGTTCCACGAGATGGACTGTCATCGATGCCTATTGCGAATGGATTTGAGGATGTCTTTGACGAGGTCAAAGGGTTACCGCCGCATAGAGAGATCGATTTTCGTATCGATCTAGTTGAAGGAGCCAGACCTGTTGTGATGCCTCTTAGGCGAATGGCGCCTAGGGAACAGCAAGAGTTGAAGGTGCAGGTTGATGACCTTTTACAGAAAGGATTCATTCGGCGTAGTGTGTCCGAATGGGGTGCACCAGTTGTGTTCGCAACTAAAGCGGATGGATCGTTGAGGTTGTGCGTGGATTATCGTGAGCTGAATAAAGTGACTAAGAAGAACAAGTATCCGTTGCCGAGAATAGATGACCTGTTTGATCAGCTTCAATAAGCTAAGGTGTTTTCTCAGATGGATTTGGCAACGGGATTTCACCAGTTGAGAGTGGCTAAGGATAGTGTTCCGAAGACTGCTTTTAGGACACCATCCGGTTTCTATGAGTGGCTGGTAATGCCGTTTGGATTGACCAATGCACCAGCATATTTTGTGGATCTTATGAATAGAGTATTCAGAGATCAGTTGAACAAGTTCGTACTTGTATTCGTGGATGATATTCTGATTTATTTCAGAACTGAAGAAGAGCATAAGACGCACTTGCGTATTGTTTTGGAAATCTTGCGGAAACATCAGCTAAAGGCTAAGTTTTCGAAGTGCCACTTCTGGAAGAGTGAAGTGAGGTTCTTAGGCCATGTTATTTCTGGAAATGGGATAGCGGTTGATCCCGCTAAGGTGGCAGCAATCCAGGATTGGGTTAGACCTAAGAATGCATCTGATGTGAGAAGTTATCTTGGATTAGCAGGATATTATCGTCGATTTATCAAAGACTTTTCCAAGATAGCTGCACCGTTAACAGGATTGACGAAAAAGAACCAAGTGTTCAGATGGGATGATAAGTGTGAGCAAGCTTTCGGAATCCTGAAAGAGCGACTAACAAGTGCTCCTGTTTTGGTTATTCCTGGTGGAAATGATGATATGATGGTTTACACCGATGCATGCGGTACTGGACTTGGAGCAGTGCTAATGCAAAAAGATAAAGTTGTTGCGTATGCAAGTCGACAACTGAAGCCGCATGAAAGGAATTATCCGACTCATGATTTGGAGTTAGCGGCGATTGTATTTGCTTTGAAGATGTGGAGACACTATCTATTGGGAGTTCGATTCGAGTTGTTTACGGATCATAAGTCGTTGAAGTATCTTTTCTCCCAAAAGGATTTGAATCTTCGGCAGCAACGATGGCTAGAGTTTTTAGCATCATATGATTTTGGTATAGCCTATACTCCGGGTAAAGGTAACGCAGTGGCTGATGCGTTAAGTCGAAGACATGCAGGATTGGGAGCCATGTTTTCAGAATGGAAGAGTCTCGAGTATTTGGCTGGATTTGACTTCAGGCCCAGATGTGAATTGGAACCTGAGATGTTGGCAAACTTATCAATAAGACCTACTCTTGTGGAAAGAATTGGCGAGAGCCAAAAGCGAGACGATAAGCTTGTCAAGATTATCCGCAATTTGGAATCTGAATTGAACCCAGAAAAGGATAAAGGATTCGAAGTCGATCGAGAGGGTTGGCTTCGGAAGCAAGGACGACTAGTTGTTCCTGATATAGATGGATTGAGAGATGAAGTTCTGAGGGAAAGTCATCACTCGAAGTTGAAAATTCATTCAGGTGGAAATAAGATGTATCGGGATATGAAGAGAACCTACTACTGGGAAGGTATGAAGAAGGATGTTGGAAATTTTATTTCCAAATGTATGAACTGCCAGTTGGTAAAAGCCGAGCAGAAGAAGCCCAGTGGATTGCTTCAGCCATTAGAGGTTCCTACATGGAAGTGGGAGCAGATATCGATGGACTTTATCGATGGTCTACCTAGAACCAGGGCAGGAAATGAAGGGATTTGGGTCATTGTAGATCGTTTGACTAAGAGTGCAAGATTCATTCCTGTTCAATCAACTAGGACTGCATCGAAGTTGGCTGAGCTTTATGTTAAGTGAATAGTTCGATTCCATGGTATTCCGAAGAGTATAGTGAGCGATCGAGATCCATTGTTCACTAGTGGATTTTGGAAGAGCTTCCAGGAAGTTTTGGGAACCAAGTTGTGTTTGAGTACAGCTTATCACCCTCAAACAGATGGTCAGACCGAGAGAGTCAACCGAGTTTTGGAAGATCTTCTCAGAGCATGTGTTTTGGACTTGGGAGGATCATGGGAAGATTATCTTCATTTGGTGGAATTTTCATATAATAACAGTTACCAGTCAAGTATTGATATGGCACCGTATGAAGCATTGTATGGAAGACCGTGTAACTCTCCGGCATGTTGGTTGGAAACTGGAGAAAAGTTGATACTTGGGCCAGAAATGATTCGACAGACTACGGATTGTATAGAGATCATTCGGCGACGAATGAAGGCAGCCCAAGATCGTCAGAAAAGTTATGCCGATAAGCGTCGTAAGGATTTGGAATTCGACATAGGTGATATGGTTTTTGTGAAGATTTCTCCACTGAAGAATGTTATTCGATTCGGGAAGAAAGGGAAGTTGACTCCGAGATTTGTTGGACCATTCCCGATCATCGAGCGAATTGGAAAGCTCGCATATAAATTGGAGTTACCAGAAAAGATGGCGGGTGTGCACAATGTTTTTCATGTATCTTATCTACGGAAGTATGTGCACGACTCGAATACGGTGGTTTCTGCTGATAGCTGTGAAGATTTAGAAGTTGATCCAGTTGTTACGAGACCTCGTAAGCCGCTTCGTGTTATTGAAACTGACACGAAACAGCTTAGGAGGAAGACAATTACGTTGCTCAAGGTACAATGGAGTGATGATGTTAACAACTGTACGTGGGAGGAGGAAGAGAGGATGAAGGCAGCTCATCCTGAACTCTTCGAGGTATGGCCCTAAGGTGTCGTGACATCTCACGAATTTGTAACTTGTTCTAGTCTTAGAATTCTGCATGCTAGGCTAGTAATTGGATGCATGGTTTGTTGATTGCTATGGATGGTAGGCATGCAGAATAGTTTTGGTTGCTCTTGTTTGTTTGGAATTTCGGGGGCGAAATTCCTAAGGGGGAGAGAATGTATCGACCCGTATTTTACGTGTCGACAAATCGTAAAATAGTTGCATTAGGTCGTTGATGTTGTTAAGTCGTTTAGAGTATGAGTCGACCAAAGCTTAAGTCGTTCGGAGTTGATTCGTGTAGTGCTTAGGTCGTGGGAGCGAGTTAAGGAGGCGGAGCGACTTAAGAGGTTTAGGTCATTGGGTAGTTTAGGTCGGTGGAACGACCTAAGGAGTTGGCGACCTAGGCGAGTTAACGATCTAGGATAGAGGAGCGACTCAAGATAGTACGACCTAGTAGTTAACGAGTTAGAGAAGCCAGCGACTTAGGGGATTTAGCGACCTAAGGAGTTAAGGTGTTTAGCGACTTAAAAATAGGAGCGACCTATAGTATTGAGCGACTTATAGGTTTGGACGACCTAAGGGTTAACGGCTTAGGGAAGTTAGGTCGCTCGAGCGACTTGAGGAGATAGGATAGGTCGCCGTGTGTATTTAGGTCGTAAACGACCTATGTTGAGGTAGGATGTTTAGTTAGGTCGCGTGAGTATTGCAGCGTTAGGTCGCTGAGTCGTGTGAATGACTTAGTGGTGGGTCGTGGCTTCGTTGAGTCGTAGGTCGCGAGGGTAGTTAAGTCGCGCATAGGCTAAGTTGCGCGCGTGTTTTAGATTGTTGGTTGGTTAGGTCGTAAACCAATAAGTCGGCTTTGTAGTTGAGTCGCTGAGCCGGGTACGTGTTAAGGCGTTGGGTCGTTGAGTCGTGTAGGGGTTTGTTGAGTTATAGGTCGTTGAGCTTGATAGGTCGTGGGGTCTGATGAGTCGTGGATGACTCATGGGATAGGTCGGCGGCGACTTAAGGGGCGGCGACTTAAGGGATTTTCTGCCTATAAATAGAGGGGTTTGGCTCACTTTTTGGCACCGGATTTTGAAGCGACGAAGTGCTGCCATTCTGAGAGCTCGACTGCAACATTTCTTCACTTCTTTTCTCCACTCTAATCTAGTGCTTACATCCATTTAAGATCGAGGATCCAAGAGCCAAAGTTGAAGATCTTCATCCATTCGAGAGAGATTTCATCGTTTGAAGTGGAATCTTGTCGGATCAAGCTTGGTTCTTCGCTGTCCAGATCTGGAGTTGGTAGCTTTTGAGGTGTTTAGGTGATTCGGTGAGTGGTGGTTATCTCTCACACGGACCCAAAGGAGTATATTGGATCGGTGGTTTGTTTATGTGCTAAAGAGAGTGATTTCGTGCATTTTTCTTAAGTATGCATGTAGATCTATTGTTCATGATGATTTGACATCTATTTTACTACATGTTCACTTATGCAAGTTCATTCATCAAGTTGTAGAGATATTGTTCATAATTCATGCTTGGTAGAATGCATGTTAGATTTGGACTCTTTATTTACGAAATTGCCATTATTGTTGTAATTGTTTATTTAGATCTTGTTTGAATGATTGATTACTTGGATTAATGTTTGATTTGATGGATTAGTTGATTGATAACTTGATTTGGACAAGTTGGTCGAAGATGATTCAAAAGCTAAGTGGAAAGGCTCTTGAATAAGGAAAGCTGCTTGTGGCATATGAAGCGGATGTTGAAGCTCATATGGATAGATTTGATGATGATGTTGAGATGGGACTTTGCGATGATGCGATGAGGCAAACCATGATGTTGAAATGGGACTTTGCTATGATGCGATGAAGCAAAGCATGATGTGAGAAAGCCTTGGTTTATTCCAGACGGGATCATCCCAAGCATGTTGATAACTCGGTGATGTGGTTCGGGTTTGTGGATAATGGTTAGCTTGAGAGGTGCTTGAGCTAGTATGGGAATAGTCGTCGAGGAGGATGACTAGAAGGCTGAGATTTCATCGTTGTTGAAGGTTCTAGCATGCTCAAAGCAAGAGTACGTTGGGACGGGTCACGATGACGTTCCAAGCATGGGTCACGATGACGTGCTAGTACTCTGGGCAGATGCGATAGTCCTAGGCACGGGTCACGACGACGTGCGGAGCTATGTCTAGAACCGGGGTTGCCATTAGCCCTTGACAGACGGCTGAAAGAAGGTGCCGGTCATTCAATAAACGGTGATATCAAAGAAATGATAGCCAGAGTCATGGATGTTTGGTTGCACCATCATTCGATCTCAAGAGCGATGCTTTTTGGGTGCTTATCTGATCTTGGTTTAGGTCTTGGGGGTTTGTACTTGAAAAACATCGACCGTGACTCGAGTGATAATTGCTTTACTTAAATTGTCTGCTTTGCTATGTTAGTTTATGTTTAGAGGGTCTGGGGGCTATCACTGTAGAATGAGGTGGAGTGGGATGGTTGAGTTCCTATTCCTTTTACCCTTTATGCTCTTTTGGTATGTTTGATAGTTGATTTACTGCTCACTAAGACTGTTGTCTGACTCAAGGTTTTATGTTCAACTCTTATTACCTTGGGCTGTTCATCCATGTTGGGATGGGCAGACTAGGTAGCAGGTGACAGGTGCTGTTCTTGGCTACCAACGCTATTGATGACAAAGACGAGCTGGAGGCTTTTGCATATTGTTTTCTTACTATATGTACTGGATGTTCCGATGTTTGTTTGATACTCTGAGTGTTATGTAGTGAGGCTTGATGTATTGACTATTCAGATGATTGTATAAAACTATTATGAGTTTATATGACTCCGCTGTGGAGCTTCACTATGTATACTTTTCTATTGTATTTTATCCATGCGCTGTGAGTAATACGATAGACTATTCTATTTTATCTTACCCTGACTATTGTCCATGGCTGCCTGGCACACCTTTCAGCGCACCATTCCCTTGTTTTCGTGCGGGAGTCATGGGCGGTCGTCACACATATAGCTATTTAAATATTTAAATTCACAACAAAAAAGTTAAACCTGGCCGAAAGCAATTATGATATTTATATAATTATTAATTATTAATTTATATATACACATTATAATTGTTTACAAGAATTTATTTGCACACACACACACATACATACATACATACATACATATATATATATATTATGTATATACATTGTTTTAAATTATACTTTAAATATTATATATATAATACTTTTATACATTTACTCAAATATACTTTATAGATTAATATTCAAAATATTTTACAATATAATTATATTTTATATATATATAAACAAGTGTATTATTTAAATATTACTATTATAAATATTACTATATAATATACATATATATGTGTGTGTGTATTTTAATATATATGTACATATACACACATTTAAACAACATATTTGTATTTAAGAGGGACTAACAAGTCCGTTGTGGTGTAGACCCCATCTATACACTTCCATGTCAAACTATTTACACTCTTTTATGTTGAACATGCACGTACACAGATATATGTGTGTACACACATATATATTATACAATATAAACTATACAAAATAAAACATTATTTACGAATCCAATAAAGTATTGATTATATTTGAAATATAAATTTGGAAAACTTCTAAATAATTTAGGCTACATAGGCCTTACAAAGATCCAAAATATAAAAAAATTAAAATCTACCCAACTACTTCGCTGCGGGCTAGCCTAGTTCCTACAACATTAAAACGTATTAAGATATTTCTAAACTATAAGTAAACAACGTATTGTTAATTTTTAACAATGTACTTATGTCCAAATCAGTTCTAGTTTAGTTGTTTAATTCTCGACATAGGATCTGAAAAACATCTTTTATAATTAGTATAAAAGAATATTAGGAATATCCCAATGATAAATATAGACATCATATTAAAATGTTTAGTATGGAGCATATATGATAGATTCCTTATGCATTTTTAATAAGGATTATCATTGTAGGATCTAGATTAACCCTAGAGGAGCAGGTGAATAGCGTTATAGCAAATTTTCTCGATATAAACACAGAAACAAACTGCAAAAATAAATATGCTGAAAAGTAAATCACACACAAAATTTACCCAGCTTCGGCAACCCCTGCCTACTGCTGCATTCCCAGATTTCTATTAGAATTAAACAGTATCACGCTTACAAACACTCTACTAGACTCGCAGACCCTTTTGCTCCCGCTCACAAACACTCGACTAGACTCGCAAACATTTGCTCCCGCTCACAAACACTCTACTAGACTCGCACACCCTGCTCCCGCCTATAGAGTTTCGTTTACTCGCAAACTCTGCTCCCGCCTATAGAGTTTCGCTTACTCGCAAACACTGCTCCCGCCTATAGAGCTTTGCAAACTCGCACACCCTGCTCACTGAACTAATTCTAACTAGACAATCTGACACGACCTAATCCCTAGGTGGTGATTTACAAAGTTTTGATTTGAAAAAGTAAAAACAACAATTAAAAGACAATAGAAAATAACCCTAAACCCTAATTAAAAAATAAAGCCTAATTGAAAACTTAAACCCTCTTTTATTATTCTTTAACAAGGCCGGCCCCTTTTAACTTCAATTCAGCCCGATCCTTTTATCTTGAGAAAAATGGCTGCTTTGTTATTCTTCGTTTGTTCCTTTTTGAGATGGCGGCTTGTTCTTCTCTGCAACTAAAAATAGGGCTTCGGCTCTTTGCTCCTTGCTTCCAAAATTAGGGCTTTGTGTAAAATTGAAGAAGCCGACTTTAATTACTTCGATCAGGTGGACTGTTCTTCGTGATTGCTTGATGATCGATGCTCTTTAATTGGCTCACCGCGGCTGCTTCGTTGATCGAATTGCGGTGTGTAATTATATCCTTTTGCTTTACTGAGTTTGTGCTTTCTGGAATTCGATGAATTGATTGCCGATGATGATTGGGCTTTTATATGCGTTCGTATTCCTTGAATTACGTTCGTATAAGTTCATTTGAATTTGTCTTTGGCCGTTCGATCTGGTATTGATGCTTGAGATTTTCACTGACTAATTCAAATTGCTTGGCTACCACGATTTTGAATTGTGACTTGTTCAATTTGCTTGATGCGCACGGCTTTCCTGTGAATTACGGCTTTGACTTTCTGCATTGGCTTTGAATTTTGAGATGTTTCGATTTTTACCCGCTTTGACACTTCGACTTTACCGTGAATCATTGTTATTATTTCTGCTGCATACATGCATTTCTGTAGCATGATCGTTGTTCGTCTTGTAGTCTTCGTCTCTGTTACATGCTTGCTGTTGCATGCTTGTTTGTATTATGTTGGTGAGCTTTCATTTGTTACAGTATTCATGTACTGATGCATTTGTCTGTTACACTTTGGTCTGATCTGGTGGCATTTCTTTTGTGGTCTTTGTTGTTGGCATTGTCTTCTGTCCATACTTGCCCAGTTTACACAGATGCTCCACTTGTTCATTTTGTTCAAGTGTACTACTGCAGTTTGCATTTGGTCTTGATCGTGTATATTCTCGAGTTGGTTGTGCACTGTTGATTAGTTGATCTGAATTATTTGGCTTGTACATGCTGTAGTGTCTGGTCTTTTCATTCATGTTGCAACTGTTCCACTGCAGTTTCATTGTGACTGCGACTCCATGCCTTGATCTTTGTTGAACTGGCTGTTGTCATGATTGCTGTGGCACTGAACTTGATCTCTGTTGTATTCATCTTTGTTCTGCATCACTTGTAGCTTGCTACTGTATCATTGAGTAGCTGTCGTCTGCACTTTTAGTCGAACTTGTATTGGTGCATTGCTGCCATGTTGTAGTTGCTATGCCTTGTCTGGTTCATACTTGTTGAACTGGTTTTGTTTGGTCATTTCTTGGTCATTGCACGGGTCATTGCTTGTGAAGTTTGATATTGCATCATTATGTACTTGATAAATGCACTTCTGGTACGCTGCAGCTTGCATCACTGGTGCACTTTGGTCTTTGTGATTTTATTGCTGTTGACATTGTACTTGAGCTTTGTACATGAACTGTGTTGTCTCTGACCTGTGCACATTGTTGCATTGTTGATGATTCATTAGCATGCTACTGATTGGTCTTTGTTGCCTCTTGCATGTAGTTGGTTGTAACTGTGTTGGATTTTATTCTGGTTGGCACTTGCACTGATCTGCATACATGTGCTTTGATGGAGTTTTGATTTGTCGAAGCTTTGCATTCTTCAAGTTGCCTTGTGTTGAATCCAGTTTCAAAACTCGGATTTGACCTTGTGCTCGTGTCGTGATTTAATTTATGTCGCATCTGAGTTGAATCTTGTATTTGGGTTTGACCTATGCTCACCTGTCCCTGTAGCATTATCAAGTGTATATATCGGCGTGCACGACCTTGTGGCATATACAGTAATACACTGTGTATGTCACAAGTTGTTCGTGTATGATGAACTCAAATTTAAATTATGACGAACAACCCAAATAACTGAGGCAAATCATATTTTCAAAAATTATCTTTTATTTTTGAATTGCAAAAATATTTCTTTTTCAATTTTACCGCGTTAGTTTATATTTTTGCAGATTGCTCAGATGCTGGATTCAAACTGGAAGAGAATTGAAGATAAATACGAGTGTGAGTGATATATAGTGAGATGAACTGTAAATATGAAATGTGATGTAATTGTAATCAAAGTTGTATAGTTATAGTGAGAGCTTGAAATTGTACTATTCAAAAATGTAATAAATATTTATTTGAATAAAATATCTGTTTGAATTCAAATTCTGTGTAATTTATTTTATTCAACAAGTATTTATTTAAACTGTGAAAAATAGAATAGTATATTAACAAATACATTTAAACGAATGTATATATGTTTATTATCATCAAACAAAAATCATATAAGCGCATATTCAACAATCTCCCCCTTTTGATGATAACAAACATATATTTAAGATTTTGAATGTATTTAATGTATTTGATCGTTCAATTTGCTCCCCCTATTTGAATGCTCCCTCTCTACATGATACTCCCCCTATGCATACAAATAAAAATATGTAAATGAGCCTATATGCAAATGGAAAATTATTTGACCTTTGCTTAATTCTATTTGACAAAATCTTAACTTTTCTCTCCCCCTTTTGTTATCAGCAAAAGAATAACAGTGTTATAAAAATAGGGATGAAGTGACAAATATGAATCAAACATTTAACTCAATTGAATATAAATATCAAATTTCAATAAAACTCAAACAAAAATCATAACTACCCTTGTCAGATGCATATTCCACTTTCAGAAATGATGGGGATAAATTCATCAAAAAATCATACAGTTCTGTCTATTTGTGGTATATTTATTTTGGGAAATTTGAATATCTACTAACCATGCATAACCGTTAGGACTTTTAAATGAGATTAGTAGTATTCACAATTTTTATTTAAAAAAAAATTCAAGTATCTTCTAACCACGCATAACCATGAGGACTTTTGAATGGGATTAGAATCAACTTGTCTATCAATTAATTTTTGATATGCGTTCCATACATGCATAACCGTGAGGACTTTTAAATGAGCATGGAAGCACATAATCAAAAATCCAAGTAATTCACCCATGCATAACCGTGAGGACTTTTAAATGAGAGTGAATACTTTGGATATTTTTTTTTATTGCTAAAATATAATAAATTGAAGCACAAATGATTTCCCGTTTAAAATAATAAATTGAAGAACGAATACTTCCCTTTGTAAACTACCACAAATTTTCATACTATATATGATTTTGATGAGTGATGGTCGATAGAAAGATGATAGAAATAGAAATGATCATGGTATTTTTACCAAACAAAAAGTTTTTATAACTCTTGTTATGAAATTCTAAAGAAATTTTTCTAAATATATTGTCTTGAGTAACGTATGACAAATATCGACACTCGTCACATTTTCAATCACTATTGATCTTTTTGATAATCATTAGGGAGTTAGATTAGTCAAAATTTGTCATTTAAAATCAAATAAAAATGACTAATCTGAAAATATGGTCAACAATGATTTTCTCGAAGGGGTTATATGAGAAAAATTCTGCCATTTGAAAAATTATTTCAAGTGAAAAATATGCAGATATTTTCTTTGAAAAAAAACGATGCAGCAAATGAATGTTTCAAAAATTAATCACGTTCCACTAGTAATTTTTCTATCAACTATATTACCAGTGTAATCTGCATCTGAATTTAAGTTTCACTCAATATTCACTCGTTGGATGTCAAAGACCAGATTTGTGAAATTTCAACAAACTATCTCAGAATGAAATTTGAAATGAAGCCATGTTATCACTCAAACAAATATCATAGTGTTAAACTTAGAAACCATAGGATGAACAGTTATCAACAGTCATTAAAACTTCATTATTATTTCAAAACCCAATTTCTTGAAGTTTCAACAATTTCTTAAAATCCTTTTTAACGGCTTTCACATGAAATTTGAAATCGTGCAAATTTACAAGCAGTGACCAAAATGTCAAAACAAATATATCTACGTGTAGCATGAGTAATCAAAGATCAATAAAATGCCATCATTTGACCGAACAAATTTATATGGATTAGTTCAAAGTTGAAAATCTGATTGGTCATCATTTAAGCACAAATCAAGGTCATAAATAAGAACAAGTTAAAAAATCATATCAATTAAGTATAAGTCAGAATTAAAGACATCATTCATTTCATCATCACATTACTGGCTGATTTATTTTGGATTACGGTGCAGATTATCACATTTGATATATCGTTCAGAAACAAATTTACCTGTTTTACCTTTACGATAATTTTTCGTGATTGCTCATTGTGATTCTGTTACCTTTGTACTAGGCTAAGGAACTTTGCTTTATCGCCCGTTGTGTTTCTGGAACAGCCAAAATCCAGAGAACACTGTTGTTGTTCCTTAGCCTGCCACCACACCTACACGATGAAAGATTTATGTGACCTATTTTTTTTATAGGTCCATGGTTGTTAGTGGCAGAATATGAAAAATATGTTTGTGGAGACCCAAAACTATTTATATATGTTCCTTTTGGCACCCAAATTTGTTTAACTTTCAAAGATTTTATATTTGTGCCTTTTGGAACCCAAATTGGTATAGTTTTCACGTGTTTGGGTCTATACCAACAATTATTTAGATTATGTCCAAATTTTCTACAAATCGTGCACATTAAATTGACTTGATTAAATTTTGTGTTCCTATGACTATAGTTTTCAACATGATGTCCAATTATTTCAGATCGAGCAAAGACACTTTTACCTTTTGCATTATCATCATCTTGTGATTTCCCAAAACCTAGTCCTTTTCTATTGTTAGCAAAAATTTGATTTCCCAAAAGCATTTTGAAAGATTTTTCTCCTTTTGAAAAGTTATTCAGAGATTTCTCAAGATTTTGAACTTTGGTTTTTAATGTTGTGTTTTCAGTGACAAGTGAGGTGCATCGATTTATAAAATCCTTTTTCCTAGTGTCGATGGTTTCCTTAAGATTCAAGTTTTCTTTTTCAAGATTCTCAAAGTTATTCTTAAGTCTTGTCAATTCTGAATCTAAAATTTTACATTGGTTACATTCTAGGTTTTGAATATTTTCAAGTTCAGTTTCTAACCTAGAATTTTCATGGGCGAGTTTCCTCCTTTCAGATTTCAGTTTCTCAATTTTTGATTCAAGACTATCAATTGTTTTAGTAAGATCTAAGCACATAAAAACAAGATCTCTGTAGGAATACTCACCTGCCTCACTAGATTCCTCGGAGCTTGCTTCTGAATCTGATTTTGCCATAAGACACAAGTTAGCCTCCTCTGAGCTGCTATCCGAAACTTCCTCTCCTTTTTCATCATCCCAAGTCGCTGCAAAGGCCTTCTTCTTCTTTTTCTTTCCTTTATTATTTTTGAGAAGTGGGCATTTTGGTTTGATGTGGCCAGGCTTATTGCAGTTATAACACGTCAGTTCATTATCGGAATTTTCAGAATCTTTTGGCCTATTATGACTTGTTTTCTTCTTGCGTGGCTTGAATCTAGACCATCTTCTAAGATTATTGACAGCCATTGCAAGCTCTTCAATTGGATCTTCTTCATTTTCATCGCTCTCTTGTTTGCTCTTTAAGGCAATCGTCTTCTTCTTTGGTTCGGATTTGTTGCGTTCTTCCTTTGCTTTTAGCTCAAGCTCATATGTCATCAAGTTGCCAATCAACTCCTCCATGCTTAGCTTACAAAGATCTTTCGATTCTTGTATTGCTGTGACTTTTGCCTCAAAGTTCATTGGTAAGAGTCGTAGTATCTTCCTCACAAGCTCTACTTCAGTGAATACCTTCCTAAGCGCTCTAGCGTTGTATACCAAGGTTGAAAACGTCCAAACATGTCTTTTATGCTCTCGCCTTTGTCCATCACAAAGTTTTCGTATTCGTTGCTAAATAGGGCTAGACGGGACTCCTTGACTTGAGAAGTTCCTTCGTGTATCACCTCCAAAGTGTGCCAAATTTCCTGTGCTGTTGTACAATGAGAAATTCTATTAAATTCATTTTTATCAAGAGCACATATCAAAGCATTCATGGCTTTAGCATTTGTCGTTTTCAATCTCTTATCGTTAGCATCCCACCTATCCTTAGGTTTAGGAATCTCAGTATCACCAACGATTATAGTGGGAGGTTTATAGCCAGTTTCAATAATATCCCAAACATCATAATCAACAGAACTAAGATAGATATCCATCCTAACTTTCCAATAAGTATAATCATTCCCGTTAAACATGGGTGGCCTAGCAATAGATTTCCCCTCAGAAAAAGCATTATTCGGTGAATTCATGACTCTAGAGTTAAAAACAAAATACCAGGCTTTGATACCACTTGTAGGATCTAGATTAACCCTAGAGAGGGGGGGGGGGGTGAATAGGGTTATAGAAAATTTTCTCGATATAAACACAGAAACAAACTGCAAAAATAAATATGCTGAAAAGTAAATCACACACAAAATTTACCCAGCTTCGGCAACCCCTGCCTACTGCTGCATTCCCAGATTTCTATTAGAATTAAACAGTATCACGCTTACAAACACTCTACTAGACTCGCAGACCCTTTTTCTCCCGCTCACAAACACTCGACTAGACTCGCAAACATTTGCTCCCACTCACAAACACTCTACTAGACTCGCACACCCTGCTCCCGCCTATAGAGTTTCGTTTACTCGCAAACTCTGCTCCCGCCTATAGAGTTTCGCTTACTCGCAAACACTGCTCCCGCCTATAGAGCTTTGCAAGCTCGCACACCCTGCTCACTGAACTAATTCTAACTAGACAATCTGACACGACCTAATCCCTAGGTGGTGATTTACAAAGTTTTGATTTGAAAAAGTAAAAACAACAATTAAAAGACAATAGAAAATAACCCTAAACCCTAATTAAAAAATAAAACCTAATTGAAAACTTAAACCCTCTTTTATTATTCTTTAACAAGGCCGGCCCCCTTTTAACTTCAATTCAGCCCGATACTTTTATCTTGAGAAAAATGGCTGCTTTGTTATTCTTCGTTCGTTCCTTTTTGAGATGGCGGCTTGTTCTTCTCTGCAACTAAAAATAGGGCTTCGGCTCTTTGCTCCTTGCTTCCAAAATTAGGGCTTTGTGTAAAATTGAAGAAGCCGACTTTAATTACTTCGATCAGGTGGACAGTTCTTTGTGATTGCTTGATGATCGATGCTCTTTAATTGGCTCACCGCGGCTGCTTCGCTGATCGAATTCCGGTATGTAATTATATCCTTTTGCTTTACTGATTTTGTGCTTTCTGGGATTCGATGAATTGATTGCCGATGATGATTGGGCTTTTATATGCGTTCGTATTCCTTGAATTACGTTCGTATAAGTTCATTTGAATTTGTCTTTGGCCGTTCGATCTGGTATTGATGCTTGAGATTTTCACCGACTAATTCAATTTGCTTGGCTACCACGATTTTGAATTGTGACTTGTTCAATTTGCTTGATGCGCACAGCTTTCCTGTGAATTACGGCTTTGACTTTCTGCATTGGCTTTGAATTTTGAGATGTTTCGATTTTTACCCGCTTTGACTTGGTTTTAAAAACACTTCGAATATACCATGAATCATTGTTATTATTTCTGCTGCATACATGCATTTATGTAGCATGATCGTTGTTCATCTTGTAGTCTTCGTCTCTGTTACATGCTTGCTGTTGCATGCTTGTTTGTATTATGTTGGTCGAGCTTGCATTTGTTACAGTATTCATATACTGATGCATTTGTCTGTTACACTTTGGTCTGATCTGGTGGCATTTCTTTTGTGGTCTTTGTTGTTGGCATTGTCTTCTGTCCATACTTGCCTAGCTTACACAGATGCTCCACTTGTTCATTTTGTTCAAGTGTACTACTGCAGTTTGCATTTGGTCTTGATCGTGTATATTCTCGAGTTGGTTGTGCACTGTTGATTAGTTGATCTGAATTATTTGGCTTGTACATGCTGTAGTGTCTGGTCTTTTCATTCATATTGCAACTGTTCCACTGCAGTTTCATTGTGACTGCGACTCCATGGTTTGATCTTTGTTGAACTGTCTGTTGTCATGATTGCTGTGGCACTGAACTTGATCTCTGTTGTATTCATCTTTGTTCTGCATCACTTGTAGCTTGCTACTGTATCATTGAGTAGCTGTCGTCTGCACTTTTAGTCGAACTTGTATTGGTGCATTGCTGCCATGTTGTAGTTGCTATGCCTTGTCTGGTTCATACTTGTTGAACTGGTTTTGTTTGGTCATTTCTTGGTCATTGCACGGGTCATTGCTTGTGAAGTTTGATATTGCATCATTATGTACTTGATAAATGCACTTCTGGTACGCTGCAGCTTGCATCACTGGTGCACTTTGGTCTTTGTGATTTTATTGCTGTTGACATTGTACTTGAGCTTTGTACATGAACTGTGTTGTCTCTGACCTGTGCACATTGTTGCATTGTTGATGATTCATTAGCATGCTACTGATTGGTCTTTGTTGCCTCTTGCATGTAGTTGGTTGTAACTGTGTTGGATTTTATTCTGGTTGGCACTTGCACTGATCTGCATACATGTGCTTTGATGGAGTTTTGATTTGTCGAAGCTTTGCATTCTTCAAGTTGCCTTGTGTTGAATCCAGTTTCAAAACTCGGATTTGACCTTGTGCTCGTGTTGTGATTTAATTTATGTCGCACCCGAGTTGAATCCTGTATTTGGGTTTGACCTGTGCTCACCTGTCCCTGTAGCATTATCAAGTGTATATATCGGTGTGCACGGCCTTGTGGCATATACAGTAATACACTGTGTATGTCATAAGTTGTTCGTGTATGATGAACTCAAATTTAAATTATGGCGAACAACCCAAATAACTGAGGCAAATCACGTTTTCAAAATTATCTTTTATTTTTGAATTGCAAATATATTTCTTTTTCAATTTTACCGCGTCAGTTTATATTTTTGCAGATTGCTCAGATGCTGGATTCAAACTGGAAGAAAATTGAAGATAAATACGAGTGTGAGTGATATGTAGTGAGATGAACTGTAAATATGAAATGTGATGTAATTGTAATCAAAGTTGTATAGTTATAGTGAGAGCTTGAAATTGTACTATTCAAAAATGTAATAAATATTTATTTGAATAAAATATCTGTTTGAATTCAAATTCTGTGTAATTTATTTTATTCAACAAGTATTTATTTAAACTGTGAAAAATAGAATAGTATATTAACAAATACATTTAAACGAATGTATATATGTTTATTATCATCAAACAAAAATCATATAAGCGCATATTCAACAATCATAATATAGTATTGTCTACTGCATCTTATTTCACTTCTGTATCTGATACATTGAGCGGGTATCAATTCCAAATTACGATCGCTAAATTGTTGTTAAGGGTATTCTCGAGTATTTACAAAATACAAGAAACTTGTTTATAGAAACAACGAACTCCTTATGAAGAAGTACCCAGACTTAAACTTCATAAGTGATACGGGTATAGTATGTCAATCCAAAATGGTTTAAGTTGTAAATGTTCCAAATAAGAGGTTATGACTAATTCAACTAATAGGCTATGTGAATCGCCTTGAATACGTGCAACAATAAAGATGTGTGTACATTTATATACACAAATTATGACTGAGCTAAGGGTGATCTTAAACGTTGAGAATCTCATGTCATCACTATATGATAACAATGTCGTGATACGGATCACGAAAGAACCTAGAGCTCACCATAAATCAAGAAACATGCTCCAAAAAGTTCCACATGATAAAGGCAATTTATCAATATCGAAGAAAGTTGTTTAGATAATTTAGAAAATATATCATACCCGTTCATTAAGGGACTAACTTGATTAATCATGATAAAAATTGATCGATATCAAAGGAATAAGATTCCATAATTTACTCCGGGTGCAAGTGTGAGATTGAGAGAGTTAGGGGTATGCCTTTAGGGAAATTATGTAATTTTTTACATATATCTTACTTTATAACTAATCTTGGTCGTAATAAAGGTATTTAATTTCTATTATGTGCTTTGTTATATGATGATATAATGAATTAAGTAAGTTAAATTAAAGTATATATTAAAATAGAAAATCCTTAAATGATATGTTATGTGATAATAATTACAAGGATTTGTAAACATGAGAAAATTATCATAATATAAAATAACATATTATTTTAAATATTCATGATCAGGATGTTTCGAGAAAGGAAATCGATATATGAGTTGAGCATAGAGTGTGTAACGCTCTACAAATGTTAGGCATTGTATTACTCATGGCTGTTGGGAGCATCAAGGAGTTACATACACATAGTTATTGGATAACTATGGAGTGACTCACTCTAGAGTTTCATGTTGGTTAATTGTAACTAAGATAAAGTAGGAAATCTAGAAGTGGTGATATTATACAGTTCTTTCAACTTGAGAACACCATTGAAACTTCAATGTGGATAATATACATTAGTTATAGTTAAATCGTGCAACTGCGTCCATTGAATGACTTGTTAGCTCTGCGCTAAAGTATTGGAAGTGAAACATTATTCAATTGAGAATTCATCTCCTTGGTTATTTAAGATTAGTATCACGACCAATTGTAGTCAACTTAAAGTCAAAGTCTTTAGCCAAAGCGTCATGGTTAATAATAAATGTGATTATTGAACCAAATGCTTTGATTAAGGACTAACCAAGTTGAATGTAGATGCTATTGTTTTTTACCAAAACCAAATTCCATAGGTCCTAAAGTGGTATAGTATTGACGAAGAGAATTGGAGTAAATAGTCATTACTAAAAGCTACCACATAAAACTGCAAAATTGGATTTTACCAATAAAATACATAAGGAATAAATTCAACCAAACCGTCACTTATCTAGCTAAGGTTATGAGTGAACGTTGATATTCAAATAGTTTGATATTAATCGCTGACTTAATTTACACCTACAAATTGAAAAAACCGAAATACCATGATTTAATTGATTTTTAAATTGTCATAAATTAATTAATATTTATGAAACATTATTTATTCATTTATGTGATGTATTGGGTGCTATAAGTAATTTTCTGGGTGTCATTACTAATTAATTAGGTGTATATATAAAAAATATACATGTAAAAATTGCTATATGACATCGATACACATTTAAAATAGATTTATATACAATTATTTACTAAATAGGTTTGGAGTATTTGAAGGATCATATAGTCTTTATGTTTGGTCGACAATAGTAGGAGATATGGGGTTTTAGGTTTAAATTGTTAGAGTTGGAATTTGTACAAAGTGGATTTGAAAAACAAGGAGGATAGTTCTCCTTATCTTTCTTTGTATATTCCACCTTAACCCCTTCATTTTGTCTCTCTTTTTTGCTCTTCTCTAGCCTTTTATGGCCAGTAGGGCCGGCCCAAGCAATTTGGTTGCCTTAGCCCAGATTTACTGTAATGGAATAAAAAAAACTGCATTTTGCTAGGATTTGAACTTGGGTCACCCCATTGAGAAAACAACACAATTACCACCACACCACACACTCAATTAAGAACACTATTATATGAAAGAAGCTATGCGGTAGGATCGTATAATATGGAATAGTGGAATGGTCTAGGTAGATAGCAATAAGCAGTAAGTAAAGTAGACACCAAGACTTTATACTGACCTCTTGTTCTACGTCCAATCCCTAAGCTTCTCTTAGGAATTCAACTAACCGACAACCCTCACTTAACCTGGAGGAATAGGTTTACAACTTACCCGAACAATCGAACGCGATTTTCTTGCCTCAATTACCAAAGAGGACTTCAACTAGATACAAAGAGTATTTCTGACTTATTGTGTTCTTGATAACACTAATGAGTCTAATTGAGTACAACTTTCCTATAATCTTATCCTCGAGAATATGAAATGTGTTTATGAAGATTTAGGAAATATAAATTGCTATGAATCACAAGAGTATTTAAGATAAATCAGAGATTCAAGCAATTGAAGCGGTTTGTGATTGCTTTTGAAAACTTAAGAAATCTGAAAATATGATCAAGATAATAGAGAGATTAAAGCAATTAGAATTCATAATTTTCAAATGATAGAATCATGTATTTATAGGTGTAGAAGAGGTGTATCTATTTGCAAAAGATTCAGGTAAGAGATACATCCATTACCATTGGAGAATGGTTGCAACTCCTGGGAAGAAGAAGGTGTCTTTTCACAAAAAATTCGCAGGTTTGAATTCAGTCGACTGAACAGAGAATTTCAGTCGACTGAAACTGTGCATGTTGTAATTCTATAACAGGTTCAGTCGACTGAAACTTCCTGTTCAGTCGTCCGAATTGGTAGTTTCTGTACAGTGAACACTTAACTAAAATATTAAGTTATGAAATGTGTTCTTGTGTTTGTGCAAGCTTCTTGAGGATAGATTTCAACAATAAAACTAAGATAAGACCTATATATAATAAGTACTCATGATATCCTTGGTCTTCATAGTCCTTCCTTTAGCTTTGCACATATCTCTTCCTTTTTGTTGAAGCACATTGTCATTGATCAAATATAGCGTATCAACATTCTCCCCCGTTTTGATTGATGACAATACCTATGTTTGTAGAGATATAATTATCTTTCCTCCCCCTGAATATATGCACTATCTTTCCGTAGTTGCACACATCTCCTTTGCCAATGATGAAACCTTTTGAGTTATCTCCGAAGGTAACACAGCCACCATCAAAGTATGAAATATTTGTAAGCATTTCTTTATTTCCGGTCGTGTGTTTTGAGCAACCACGATCCAAAATCCATTTTCTTTTCTTGAGTGGGACCTGCAAAAAATATTAATAAATATATTGGTACCCACCTTTTAATAGGGTCCTAAGAGTTAGATCTTAGGAAACCAAACGCAAGTGGGTTTAGTATCCCTTTTATAAAGATAATTACTATTTTTGTGAATTGTTTCTATAAAGGAATTTATATATTTGTTTCGAATTAAATTATTGTTTGTTTTCGGAACCCATATTTTGATTTCCTTTTTCTTTTTAGTGTGTCTTGGTATGTTATTTTTCAATACTATACTATGTTTTGAATTATCTTCCTTCTTAAAATTAGCATTTTTCTTTGGAAGAATTTTTGATTCCTTTTTAAAACCTAATCCATTTTTATTTGAAGAGGATTGAGAATTTTCAAAAATTTTAGATTAATTTTCTCTTCCCTTATTAAAATTAGAAACATTTTTAGTAATGTTATCTAATTTAATTTGAAGACTAGTATTTTCTAATTCAACTTGTTTTAGTTTATTTTTTAAATTGTGATTTTTAGAAATAATTTCATCATTCTTTGTCTTTTGAGTGTCAATTTCTTGTTTCAAAAGTAAAAGTTGACTATTTGAGTTCGAGAGAGATTCTTGAACTTTTTCAAGTTCTTCTTCCAATATTTTTTTCTCATCTTTTAACATCTCTTTCAAGTTCAGCTTTTTTCTGATTTTCACGTGTCTCTTTAAGTTTCTTTTTGAGAATTTTTAAAGTATTTAAAAATTCAACGTTTACTTCTATTAAATCATCTTAAGATAAATCACTAACCTCAGATTCTTAAGCCATGAAGCACCAAAGTATCATCATATAAATACGAGTACCAAAGTATCGAGTTAATTAGTGTATTCGAATTCATATAAATACGAGTACCAAAGTATCATCATCGGCATGAAGGAAAAATCGATCGAATTCAAGCACTAAAATCCCAATCGTCATCGTCGACAATTTAAAAAGCATCGGAATTCAAGCAAGCATCAAACCAGAAAACAAAAGGAGAAAATCATATACCGAATCAAAGTCGAACTCCATCAACTCGAAGTAACCAGAGAGGGAGCAACGAGAAATCGATCGAGCAAGGCAACTCTCGAACAACCACAGATTCGATCAAAATAAATTGGCATTCGAAAGCCCTAATCTGGATCGAGAACAAAGCCCTAAATTCACAAAGAGGAACGAACAAGAGCCGAAGCCCTAATTTCAGAAAGAAGAACAAGCCGACATTATCTCAAAGAAAATAAAAGAGAATCGGGTTAAAGAAAATAATTGGGCCGGCGCGTTTTATAAAAGGGGCCTTGTTTGTTAAATAAGGCTTTAGTTTGTTTTGAATTTGTTTTTAATTTTTGAATCTCTTTTCAAACCGTTGTATTTGCTAGTCGTGTGACTAGGGGACAAGCTACGTGGCGTAGCTTGAGAATTTGCAACTCAGTGGCTGAGTTGTGGCAGGGTTTTGAGCGTAGAGTTAGGTTAGTCAGTAGCGGGTGTCGCGAGTTTACGTGTGTAAGCGTGTGACTATCTAATTTCTAGTAGAAACCTTGGGGGCAGCACGTAGGCAGGTTTTTGCCGAAGCTGGGTAAATTCTGTTTCGTTCTATTTCTGCATTTATTATTCTGCTTTTATCTGTGCTGCTACTATTCTGTGATCTGTGTTGAAATTATTTTATAAGCTTCCGCAATAAATTTTTATAATTTATACTATCACCCTATTCACCCCCCTTCTAGGGTGAAATCGATCCTACAAGTGGTATCAGAGCTAGGAATAGAAGTCAACATTTGTTTTAAAAATTCGATTTTTTTGAAAAAAATCAATTTTTGTTTTAAAAATTTGAATTTTTAAAATGGCTTCTTTTAATAATGCTTTTGCAGAGGGTCAGTCGATAGTTAGACCACCAATGTTCAATGGTGAATATGCTTTTTGGAAAAATAGGATGAATTTTTTTTTGAAAACCATTGACGCATGGGATATTGTTGAGACAGGTTATAAAACTCCAACTATAACTGTAGATAATCAGGAAATAGAGAAACCAAAGGAACAATGGACAGAACTAGAAAATAAATTACAAAATACTAATGCCAAAGCTATGAATTCTATTATCTGTTCATTGGATCAATTTGAATTTAATCGTGTCTCACATTGTCTAACTGCGCAGGAAATATGGCACACACTAGAAGTGACTCACGAAGGAACATCTCAAGTCAAAGAATCTCACCTTGCCATGCTAAGCAGCGAATACGAGAATTTCACAATGGCAAAAGAATAAAATGTCAAAGAGATGCATGGACGACTTTCCAATATCGTATACAAATCAAAAGCTCTTGGAAAACCATATACAGAGTTGGAGATAGTCCGAAAAATCCTCAGAGTCCTTCCACGAAGTTTTGAAGCCAAAGTGACTGCCATTCAAGAATCAAAAGATTTGAAACAAATGAAAGTCGAAGAACTCATCGGAAATCTCACCGCTTATGAGCTAGAAATGAAATTCAAGGAAGAACGTGAAGGAGGTGATACTCGAAAGAAATCAATAGCTCTTAAAGGAACAACAGAAAGTGATAGTGATGATGATGACGACGGAGCAGCAGAATTGGAGCTGATAATAAAGAAAGTCAAAAGGTGGAATTACAAATATGGAAATTCAGCTCTAAATCGAAAATTGAAAAGTAGAATAAATAAAATATTGGACAATCCAGAAGAACAAAAGATCATCTGTCATAGGTGCAACCAACCCGGACACATCAAGCCCAATTGTCCTCAAAATCGACGCGACTTTGAAAAGAAATCAAAAAGGAGAAGTTTTGCTGTCACGTGGAATACAAGTGATGAAGATAATCAAAGTGCTAACAGTGAGGATGAAAAAGCAGACTTGTGTCTTCATGGTGAAATAACTGACAGTGATGATGACGAACCAAGTGAGGTAACAAAACTTTCTCATTCGGAATTACTTATATATTTGCACAAAGTGAATGGTTGTTTTGAACGACTTAGGGAAAAATACGCTAAACTTGAATCACAAAAATACACTTTGATAGATTTAAATAAACAACTTGACCAATTAGTTAAAACCTATCAAAGTAGGATCCCTAAGTGTGATAAGTGTCCAACATTCGAAGAAGAAATCAAAAAATCAAAAACTAATATAAAATCACTTGAAAATGAAATTCTGATTTTGAAAGAAAGTGAAAAAACGAGGAGAGAGAACTCTATTAAATAGTGCACACAATTGTTAAACGAAAATGAATCTTTCAAAACACGAGTCCAACAATTGTCGACGACCTTAGATAAATTTTCAAAAGGTGAAAAATCGTTGAATATGCTATTAGGAAAGCAAACTGGTAATACGATTAGACAAGGACTTGGATATAGTCAATCTGAAAATGTTGAAAGCGATATTAATCAAGAAAATTCCATGTGCACAATTTGTAGAAAATATGGACATGATCACAATAATTGTTGGTATAGACCCAAACATATGAAAATCATACCAATTTGGGTTCCAAAAGGCACAAATATAAAATCTCTCAAAGTTAAACAAATTTGGTGCCAAAAGGAACATATATAAATAGTTTTGGGTCTCCACAAAATTATTTTTCTAAATATTCTGCCACTGACAACCATGGACCTATAAAAACAAATAGGTCACATAAATCTTTTCCCGTGTAGGTGTGGTGGCAGGCTAAGGAACAACAACAGTGTTTTCTAGATTTTTGGCTGTTCCAGAAAAACAACGGGCGACAAAGTAAAGTTCCTTAGCCTATTATAAAGGTGACAGAATCACAATGGATAAACAACGAAAAATATTGTAAAGGTAAAACAGGTAATGGTATATTTATTTGAACGATATATTAAATGTGATAATATGCACCATATTCTGAATCAGCCAATATCGAGGTGATGAAAAGATGATGACTTTGATTCTGACTTATTCAAAATAGTTGGCCAATTACATTTATGCCAAAAACACTATATTCATAGTTTTTTTTATTTACACGGCTTCAATCCAAATTCAAGAGAATGCCATTTAGAATGCGTTTTGAGTTTTCATACATACTTCATGATCTGGTCTATCAAATATAGTTAGTGATATTTTGGAGTGAAAGAGAAATTCAGATGCAGATTACACTGGTAATCTAGTTGATAGAAAAATTACTAGTTGAACGTGATTTATGGTGAGACATTTAGTAACTGCATCGTTTTTCAAAGAAAATACCTGCATATTTTTCATTACAAATAATTTTTAATTAGCAGAATTTTTTTCTCATATAACCCCTTCGAGAAAATAATTGTTTAACCATATTTTTATATTAGTCATTTTTATTTGATTTTAAATGACAAATTTTGGCTAATCCGACTCCCTACTAATTATCAAAAAAATAAATAGTGATTGAAAAGGTGATAAGTGTTGATATTTAACATGCATTACTCAAGAGAATATATTTGGAAAATTTCTTTAGGAATTCAAACAAGAGTTATAAAACTTTTTGTTGGGTAAAGATTCCATGACCATTTCTATAGCTATCATATTTCTATAGACCATGGTTTATCAAAACTTATATATAGTTGGTCGATATGTGGTACTAAAATCAGGGATCAGTTGTTTTTTCATTTCATATTTTTTGTAAAAATAAATAAATATCCAAAGTATTCACTCTCATTTAAATGTCCTCACGGTTATGCATGGGTGAATTACTTGGATTTTTGATTATGTGCTTCCATGCTCATTTAAAAGTCCTTACGGTTATGCATGTATGGAACACATAACAAATTTAATTGATTAAATAGACAAGTTGATTCTAATCCCATTTAAAAGTCCTCACGGTCATGCGTGATTAGAAGATACTTGATTTCATATTTAAAAATTAAACTGGAATACTACTAATCTCATTTAAAAGTCCTAAAGGTTATGTATGGTTAGTAGATATTCAAATTCCTGATATAAATGTACCACAAGTTGATACAATTGTATGATTTTATATTAAAACATCATTTCCATAATTCTAAAAGTGGAATATGCGCCTAACAAGGGTAGTTACGATTTTTGTTTGATTTTTATTGAAGTTTAATATTTATATTCAATTTGAGTTTAATGTTGGACTAATATTGATCACTTTATCTTTATTCTCTCTAACACTGTTATTCTTTTGCTGATAACAAAAGGGGGAGAGAAAAGTTAAGATTTTGTCAAATAGAATCAAGCAAAGGTCGAATAATTTTCCATTTGCAACTAGGCTCATTTATATATTTCTATTTGTATGCATATATGTAGGGGGAGCATCATGTAGAGAGGAAGCATTTAAATAGGGGGAGCAATTAAAGCATATCAATGATCAAATACATTTAATATATTCAAAATCTTAAATATATGTTTGTTATCATCAAAAGGGGGAGAATGTTGAATATGCGCTTATATGATTGTTGTTTGATGATAATAAACATATATACATTCGTTTAAATGTATTTGTTAATATACTATTTTATTTTTCACAGATTAAATAAATATTTGCTGAATAAAATAAATAACATGAAATTTGAATTCAAACGAATATTTTATTCAAACAAATATTTATTACAATTTTGATAGTACAATTTCAAGCTCTCACTATAACTATACATTTTAAATTACAAAACAATTTCTGATTACATCACAATTCTTTTCTACATTCAGAACCTCACTACATATCACTCACACTCGTATTTTTATCTTCAACTTCTTTCCAGTTTGAATCCAGCATCTGAGCAATTTGCAAAAATATTCACTAACGCAGTAAAATTGAAAAAGAAATATTTTTGCAATATAAAATAAAATATGATTTTTGAAAATATTATTTTCCTCAGTTATTTGGGTTGTTCGTAAATATTATTTGCCTCAGATATTTGGGTTGTTCGTCATGATTTATTTGAATTCATCACACACGAACAATTGTGACATGAACAGTGTATCACTGTACATGCCACAAGGCCGTGCACACCGATATACACTTGATAATGCTACAGCACAAGGTCAAACCCAAATATATAGACAGGTTCAACTCAGGTGCAATATATTCAAAATCTCGTCAACAGCACAAGGTCAATCCCGAGTTTTGAAACTGGGTTCAACACAGGCCAACATGACATGAATGCAACAAAGACCAAGTCAAAGTCCAGCTATGGAAACAGTGTGGTCGAAAACTGATACAAGAAATTCATGGAATGGCAGACACACATGAACATGGCAAACATGAAGTGAATACAATTACCAAGCATGATACAGGTGGACAGTGAAGACTGCTACTACCAGACAGCTACTACCACAATGAACAGTGATAACCACAAGATGCAAACAGAAACAACTGAACAATGAACTCGAACAGCAACATTGAAATGTAAGGAACCAACTGCAAAAACTAATGTCAAAGTCGAACCCAGATAAAAATGAAGCCACAGCAATCAGATGCCAACAAGCCTCGACACAAGTACACATAGGTGGTGAAATTACAAAGACCACAACAAACTTTAAATGACACAGTGTACATGAAAATTCGACAAGCACATGAGCAACTATTTTTCACGAGCAAGTGCAGACACAAGTGATGGTACAGCAGTAAAGAAAATGCCATGATATGCAGCAGTATAAACACCACATTAAATTCAAGTGACTCGGCAATGCTTGAAGACTACAGCAAACATAGAGTCAACACAAATGCAATGCAAACAACATGGCAGTAAAGATATAATGACTGTGAACAGCAAGTAAAATCGAGCAAGTGTGCAGCCCAATGGACAGAGATGCAACAAAACAGAGTTTCAAATATGCATGGTGATGCAACTCCAAGCTAAGAGCAAGTGATAGTGAATATATACAAGTGCAGTGTTCAAGCATAAACAAGTGTGCATGTCAGACCAGAATGCATATGAAACCACAAATCCAAGACCAGAAAAACAAAACTGCAAATACCCATGCCCAGACTCATATGCAACATTCACCTTACAGCTTCATGTAACAGATAATGCACAGGAACCATGATCAAGTCAACATAAACTATGCCAAACTCAAATGAACACTACAAGTCAGACAAAGCCAAACTGTAACACTGCTTCACTAATACATGACAAATGGAGCATATATATATGAACTCAGACAAAAGTCAGAAGGTAGTTCAAGTCAATGAAGCATGCAAATAGCAAAAATGAAGATAGCTATGAATTGGACATAAATGCAATTCGAAGTGATGTAACAGCAACTACAGGAACTCATCAAGTTGAAGCAGTAATTAACAAGCAGCGTACAACTCGAAAGTTCACAAGTGAAGCCAAAAATTCACGTAATTCATAAAAGTCAAGGCCGAAGCAGAATCAAATGAACAAGTGAATGTGCAGGCCCAACTGACTACAACAAATATGTTAAAAACATATGAACCAGCAAAGGCCAAAATTTAACAAAGGCAAATGCACCAGAGAATCATATGTGCAGAGGAACAGTGATGATCGACTTAATGCAGAGTCGTGTAGTGGATATGATTCATGAAATCAACACAGTATAAAAATACAAATCAAATCGAAGTCAAAAGTCAGGTGCACATCTTTGAAAAAGTCAGGAAGTAAAATGGAAAGTTTTAATGCCGTATGAATCAAGTAAGTATCGAACGCATCAACATCAAGGCCGTGAGTAACAAGTTGCAAAAAATATCAGGAAAGTCGTATGCATCGGAAAAGTGAATTTCAGGAAAGTATCGAGTTAATTAGTGTATTCGAATTCATATAAATACGAGTACCAAAGTATCATCATCGGCATGAAGGAAAAATCGATCGAATTCAAGCACTAAAATCCCAATCGTCATCGTCGACAATTTAAAAAGCATCGGAATTCAAGCAAGCATCAAACCAGAAAACAAAAGGAGAAAATCATATACCGAATCAAAGTCGAACTCCATCAACTCGAAGTAACCAGAGAGGGAGCAACGAGAAATCGATCGAACAAGGCAACTCTCGAACAACCACAGATTCGATCAAAATAAATTGGCATTCGAAAGCCCTAATCTGGATCGAGAACAAAGCCCTAAATTCACAAAGAGCAACGAACAAGAGCCGAAGCCCTAATTTCAGAAAGAAGAACAAGCCGACATTATCTCAAAGAAAATAAAAGAGAATCGGGTTAAAGAAAATAATTGGGCCGGCGCGTTTTATAAAAGGGGCCTTGTTTGTTAAATAAGGCTTTAGTTTGTTTTGAATTAGTTTTTAATTTTTAAATCTCTTTTCAAACCGTTGTATTTGCTAGTCGTGTGACTAAGGGACAAGCTACGTGGCGTAGCTTGAGAATTCGCAACTCAGTGGCTGAGTTGTGGCAGGATTTTGAGCGTAGAGTTAGGTTAGTCAGTAGCGGGTGTCGCGAGTTTACGTGTGTAAGCGTGTGACTATCTAATTTCTAGTAGAAACCTTGGGGGCAGCACGTAGGCAGGTTTTTGCCGAAGCTGGGTAAATTCTGTGTCGTTCTATTTCTGCATTTATTATTCTGCTTTTACCTGTGCTGCTACTATTCTGTGATCTGTGTTGAAATTATTTTATAAGCTTCCGCAATAAATTTTTATAATTTATACTATCACCCTATTCACCCCCCTCTAGGGTGAAATCGATCCTACACTAAGTGTATCCCATATCTGATGTGCAGTAGTACAAGTGCTAATACGATTGAACTCATTTCTATCCAAAGTGCAAAATAGCATATTCATAGCTTTGGCATTTGCACTAGCTTCATTCTTCTGAGTTTGTGCCCATGTAGGGTAATCAATTGTAGGTACAACGAACTCTGCTTGAGTTGCATTCCAGGCTTCAAAGCTTGTTGCTTGCATATAAATCCTCATCCTTGTAACCCAATAATTATAGTTTAGTCCATTGAATAGAGGGGGTCTTTGGGTAGATTGTCCTTCTGCAAATGTAGAGCTATAGGCTGTTCTTGTACTTGTGCTTGTGTTATTTTCCATATTAACAATATGTCAAATAACAGTGTTATGGTTATAGGACAACCTTGATCTGATACCAATTGAAAGAAGCTATGCGGTAGGATCATATAATATGGAATAGTGGAATGGTCTAGGTAGATAGCAATAAGCAGTAAGTAAAGTAGACACCAAGACTTTATACTGATTCGGACCTCTTGTCCTACGTCCAGTCCCTAAACTCCTCTTAGGAATTCAACTAACAACAACCCTCATTTAACTCGGAGGAATGGGTTTACAACTTACCCGAACAACCGAACGGGATTTTCTTTCCTCAACTACCAAAGAGGACTTCAACTAAATACAAACAGTGTTTCTGACTTGTTGTGTTCTTGATAACACTAATGAGTCTAATTGAGTACAACTTTCCTATAATCTTGTCCTCAAGAATATGAAATGTGTTTATGAAGATTTAGGAAATATTAATTGCCATGAATCACAATAGTATTTAAGATAAATCAGAGATTCAAGCAATTGAAGTAGTTTGTGATTGCTTTTGAAAACTTAAGAAATCTGAAAATATGATCAAGATAATAGAGAGATTAAAGCAATTAGAATTCATAATTTGCTAATGATAGTATCATGTATTTATAGGTGTAGAAGAGTGTATCTATTTGTAAAGGATCCTGGCAAGAGATGCATCCATTACTATTGGAGAATGGTTGCAACTCCTGGGAAGAAGAATGTGTCTTTTCATAAAATAATCGCAGGTTTGAATTTGGCCGACTGAACAGGGAATTTCAGTCGACTGAAACTGTGCATGTTGTAATTCTGTAAAGGTTCAGTCTGAACTGGTAGTTTCTGCACAGTGAACACTTGACTAAAATATTAAGTTATGAAATGTGTTCTTGTGTTTGTGCATGCTTCTTGAGGATAGATTTTAATAATAAAACTAAGACTAAGATCTATATATAATAAGTACTCATGATATCCTTGGTCTTCATAGTCCTTCCTTTAGCTTTGCACATATCTCTTCCTTTTTGTTGAAGCACATTGTCATTGATCAAAATATAGCGTATCAACATTCTCTCCCGTTTTGATTGATGACAATACCTATGTTTGCAGAGATGTAATTATCTTTCCTGCCCTTGAATATATGCACTATCATTCCGTAGCTGCACACATCTCCTTTGCCAATGATGAAACCTTTTGAGTTATTTCCGAAGGTAACAGAGCCACCATCAAACTATTAAATATTTGTAAGCATTTCTTTGTTTCCGGTCATGTTTTTTGAGCAACCACTATCCAAAATCCATTTTCTTTTCTTGAGTGGGACCTGCAAAAAATATTAATAAATATATTGGTACCCACCTTTTAATAGGGTCCTAAGAGTTAGATATTAGGAAACCAAACCCAAGTGGGTTTAGTATCCCTTTTATAAAGATAATTTCTATTTTTATGAACTGTTTCTATAAAGGAATTTATATATTTGTTTCGAATTGAATTATTGTTTGTTTTCGGAATGCATATTTTGATTTCCTTTATCTTTTTAGTGTGTCTTGGTATGTTATTTTTCAATACTATACTATGTTTTGAACTATCTTCCTTCTTAAAATTAGTGTTTTTCTTTGGAAGAATTTTTGATTCCTTTTTAAAACCTAATCCATTTTTATTTGAAGAGGATTGAGAATTTTCGTGAATTTTAGATAAAATTTCTCTTCCCTTATTAAAATTAGAAACATTTTTAGTAATGTTATCTAATTTAATTTGAAGACTAGTATTTTCTAATTCAACTTGTTTTAGTTTGTCTTTTAAATTGTGATTTTCAGAAATAATTTCATCATTCTTTGCCTTTTGAGTTTCAATTTCTTGGCTCAAAGGTAAATGTTGACTATCTGAGTTTGAGAGAGATTCTTGAACTTTTTCAAGTTCTTCTTCCAATATTTTTTTTCCTCATCCTTTAACATATCTCTTTCAAATTCAGCTTTGTTCTGATTTTCACGTGTCTCTTTAAGTTTCTTTTTGAGAATTTTTATAGTATTTAAAAATTCAGTGTTTACTTCTATTAAATCATCATAAGATAAATCACTAACCTCAGATTCTTGAGCCATGAAGCACACATTTGCTTGTTCATTGTTGCTATCACTATCACTATCTGATGAATCTGAATCTGAATCATGCCACGTGACAGAAAAAGCCTTCTTTTTAAATTTTTCTTTCTTATTCTTGTTGTTGAAGTTTTTCTGATTCTCCTTCTTTAGCTCCGACAGTCTTTTATCATATGACCTTTCTTGTGACAATTAAAGCATTCCATATTTGAGGATGAAGGTTTGTTCAAGAAATTCTTTTTGACACCGTTTTTATTTCCTTTTCTATATTTTAAGAATTTCTTGAAATTTTTGGCAATAATTGCTAGATCCTCATCTTCAAACTCCGATTCTTCCTATTCTGCGTGAAAAGCCACATTTTTTCTTTCCTAGGCTTGACCTTTCTTAGCTTGCATGTTAACTTCATAAGGCATAAGGTTTTCAATTAATTCTTCTGGTTTTATTGTAGATAGATCGTTTGCTTCCTCGATTGCTAAGACTTTTCTCTCCCATTCATCAGTGAGTGAATTTAGGACCTTAGATACAATATCAAAATCCGTATACTTTTCTCCTAATCCTACTAAGGAATGATGAATGTCTTGAAATCTCGAGTACATGTCATTGATGGATTCATTCTGTCGCATTCTAAAGTTTTGGATCCGTTTCTTTAGCATGGAGATCTTTGTTTGTTTGACCTTGTTTGTGTCTTCATGTTTGGTTCTAAGTGTATCACACATCTGATGTGCAGTAGTACAAATGCTAACACGATTGAACTCATTTCTATCCAAAGTGCAAAATAGCATATTCATAGCTTTGGCATTTGCACTAGCTTCATTCTTCTAAGTTTGTGTCCATGTAAGGTAATCAGTTGTGGGTACAACGAACTCTGTTTGAGTTGCATTCCAGGCTTCAAAGCTTGTTGCTTGCATATAAATCCTCATCCTTGTAGCCCAATAATTATAGTTTAGTCCATTGAATAGAGGGGGTCTTTGGGTAGATTGTCCTTCTGCAAATGTAGAGCTATAGGCAGTTGTTGTGCTTGTGCTTGTGTTATTTTCCATATTATCAATATGTCAAATAATAGTGTTATGGTTATAGGAAAACCTTTCTCTGATACCAATTGAAAGAAGCTATGCGGTAGGATCGTATAATATGGAATAGTGGAATGGTCTAGGTAGATAGCAATAAGCAGTAAGTAGAGTAGACACCAAGACTTTATACTGATTCGGACCTCTTGTCCTACGTCCAGTCGCTAAGCTCCTCTTAGGAATTCAACTAACAACAACCCTCATTTAACTCGGAGGAATGGGTTTACAACTTACCCGAACAACCGAATGGGATTTTCTTTCCTCAACTACCGAAGAGGACTTCAACTAGATACAAAGAGTATTCTGACTTGTTGTGTTCTTAACAACACTAATGAGTCTAATTGAGTACAACTTTCCTTTAATCTTATCCTCAAGAATATGAAAAGTGTTTATGAAGATTTAGGAAATATAAAATGCCATGAATCACAATAGTATTTAAGATAAATCAGAGATTCAAGCAATTGAAGTGGTTTGTGATTGCTTTTGAAAACTTAAGAAATCTGAAAATATGATCAAGATAATAGAGAGATTAAAGCAATTAGACTTCATAATTTGCAAATGATAGAATCATGTATTTATAGGTGTAGAAGAGGTGTATCTATTTGCAAAAGATCCAGGCAAGAGATGCATCCATTACCATTGGAGAATGGTTGCAACTCCTAGGAAGAAGAAGGTGTCTTTTCATAAAATTCACAGGTTTGAATTCAGCCGACTGAACAGGGAATTTCAGTCGACTGAAACTGTGCATGTTGTAATTCTGTAACAGGTTCAGTCGACAGAAATTTCCTGTTCAGTCGACTGAACTGGTAGTTTCTGCCCAGTGAACACTTAACTAAAATATTAAGTTATGAAATGTGTTCTTGTGTTTGTTCAAGCTTCTTAAGGATGGATTTTAACAATAAAACTAAGACTAAGACCTATATATAATAAGTACTCATGATATCCTTGGTCTACATATTCCTTCCTTTAGCTTTGCATATATCTCTTCCTTTTTGTTGAAGCACATTGTCATTGATCAAAATATTGCATATCAACATTCTCTCCCGTTTTGATTGATGACAATACTTATGTTTGTAGAGATGTAATTATCTTTCCTCCCCCTGAATATATGCACTATCTTTCCATAGTTGCACACATCTCCTTTGCCAATGATGAAACCTTTTGGGTTATCCCCGAAGGTAACAGAGCCACCATCAAAGTATGAAATATTTGTAAGCATTTCTTTGTTTTCAGTCATGTGTTTTGAGCAACCACTATCCAAAATCCATTTTCTTTTCTTGAGTGGGACCTGCAAAAAATATTAATAAATATATTGATACGCACCTTTTAATAGGGTCCTAAGAGTTAGATCTTAGGAAACCAAACGCAAGTGGGTTTAATATCCCTTTTATAAAGATAATTACTATTTTATGAACTGTTTCTATAAAAGAATTTATATATTTGTTTCGAATTAAATTATTGTTTGTTTTCAAAACCCATATTTTGATTTCCTTTTTCTTTTTAGTGTGTCTTGGTATGTTATTTTTCAATACTATATTATGTTTTGAATTATCTTCCTTCTTAAAATTAGCTTTTTTCTTTAGAAGAATTTTTGATTCCTCTTTGAAACCTAATCCATTTTTATTTGAAGAGGATTGAGAATTTTCGTGAATTTTAGATAAATTTTCTCTTCCCTTATTAAAATTAGAAACATTTTTAGCAATGTTGTCTAATTTAATTTGAAGACTGGTATTTTCTAATTCAACTTGTTTTAGTTTATTTTTTAAATTGTGATTTTCAGAAATAATTTCATCATTCTTTGTCTTTTGATTTTCAATTTCTTGGCTCAAAAGTAAAAGTTGACTATCTGAGTTTGAGAGAGATTCTTGAACTTTTTCAAGTTCTTCTTCCAATATTTTTTTCTCATCTTTTAATATATCTCTTTCAAATTCAGCTTTGTTCTGATTTTCACATGTCTCTTTAAGTTTCTTTTTGAGAATTTTTATAGTATATAAAAATTCAGTGTTTACTTCTATTAAATCATCATAAGATAAATCACTAATCTCAGATTCTTGAGCCATGAAGCACACATTTGCTTGTTCATTGTTGCTATCACTATCACTATCTGATGAATCTGAAATTGAATCGTCCCACGTGATAGAAAAAGCCTTCGTTTTAGATTTGTCTTTCTTATTCTTGTTGCTGAAGTGTTTCTGACACTCCTTCTTTAGCTCGGACAGTCTTTTACCTTATGAACTTTCTTGTGATAATTAAAACATTCCATATTTGAGGACGAAGGTTTGTTCAAGAAATTCATTTTGACACCGCTTTTATTTCCTTTTCTATATTTTAAGAATTTCTTGAAATTTTTGGCAATAAATGCTAGATCCTCATCTTCATACTCCGATTCTTCCTTTTCTGCATGAAAAGCCACATTTTTTCTTTCCTGCGCTTGATCTTTCTTAGCTTGCATGTTAACTTCATAAGACATAAGGTTTGCAATTAATTCTTCTGGTTTCATTGTAGATAGATCGTTTGCTTCCTCGATTGCTAAGACTTTTCTCTCCCATTCATCAGTGAGTGAATTTAGGACCCTAGATACAATATCAAAATCCGTATACTTTTGTCCTAATCCTATTATGGCATGATGAATGTCTTGAAAACTCGAATACATGTCATTGATGGATTCATTCTATCGCATTCTAAAGTTTTGGAACTGGTTCTTTAGCATGGAGATCTATGTTTGTTTGACCTTGTTTGTGCCTTCATGTATGGTTCTAAGTGTATCCCATATCTTGTGTGTAGTAGTACAAATGCTAACACGATTGAACTCATTTCTATCCAAAGCGCAAAATAGCATATTCATAGCTTTGGCATTTGCACTAGCTTCATTCTTTTGAGTTTGTGTCCATGTAGGGTAATCAGTTGTGGGTACAACGAACTCTGCTTGAGTTGTATTCCAGGCTTCAAAGCTTGCTGCTTGCATATAAATCCTCATCCTTGTAGCCCAATAATTATAGTGTAGTCCATTGAATAGAGGGGGTCTTTGGTAGATTGTCCTTCTGCAAATGTAGAGCTATAGGCAGTTATTGTGCTTGTGTTATTTTCCATATTATCAATATGTCAAATAACGATGTTATGGTTATAGGACAACCTTGCTCTGATACTAATTGAAAGAAGCTATGCGGTAGGATCGTATATTATGGAATAGTGGAATGGTCTAAGTAGATAGCAATAAGCAGTAAGTAAAGTAGACACCAAGACTTTATACTGGTTCAGACCTCTTGTCCTACGTCCAGTCCCTAAGCTTCTCTTAGGAATTCAACTTACCCAACAACCCTCACTTAACCCGGAGGAATAGGTTTACAACTTACCCAAACAACCAAACAGGATTTTCTTGCCTCAACTACCGAAGAGGACTTCAACTAGATACAAAGAGTATTTCTGAATTGTTGTGTTCTTGATAACACTAATGAGTCTAATTGAGTACAACTTTCCTATAATCTTATCCTCAAGAATATGAAGTGTGTTTATGAAGATTTTGGAAATATAAATTGCTATGAATCACAAGAGTATTTAAGATAAATCAGAGATTCAATCAATTGAAGTAGTTTGTGAGTGCTTTTGAAAACTTAAGAAATCTGAAAATATGATCAAGATAATAGAGAGATTAAAGCAATTAGAATTCACAATTTGCAAATGATAGAATCATATATTTATAGGTGTAGAAGAGGTGTATCTATTTGCAAAAGATCCAGGCAAGAGATGCATCCATTACCACTAGAGAATGGTTGCAACTCCTGGGAAGAAGAAGGTGTCTTTTCATAAAAAAAATTTCAGGTTTGAATTCCGTCGACTGAACAGGGAATTTCAGTCGACTGAAACTGTGCATGTTGTAATTCTGTAACAGGTTCAGTCGACTGAAATTTCCTGTTCAGTTGACTGAACTGGTAGTTTCTGCACGGTGAACACTTAACTAAAATATTAAGTTATGAAATGTGTTCTTGTGTTTTTGCAATCTTCTTGAGGATATATTTTAACAATAAAACTAAGACTAAGACCAATATATAATAAGTACTCATGATATCCTTGGTCTTCATAGTCCTTCCTTTAGCTTTGCACATATCTCTTCCTTTTTGTTGAAGCACATTATCATTGATCAAAATATAGCGTATCAACATTATACAAAATATTTTTAACTTCATAAAATGTTAAACCACCACCACCACCAACAATTGCCTCTACTGGATTCGTTGTCCTAGGCGACCGTCTTGCTCGCATTGCCCTAGCGCTGTGCCTGATAGCCAAGCTGACTCCTGACCCAATGATCGAAAATGAATTCACCTAAAACTATTAGTACGTGGTGCTTCCGTTCTTTGCAATATTCATAGGGTGGATCTAATGAATCCGAGAGTTGTTTTATCAATCAAGGTGCATTTAAGGGACACACCCATAAGGTATAAATTAAATTTATCCTTTTTTATGTACATGTCATTATCTAATACAGATCATATTTATTTTTTTACATCAAATATATAATTATAAACTTGAATTTGCATATATAATTATTTCTATTTTTAATTATGAATTAGTTATCAATTGATTATGTTTAAAGAACAACTTTTTATATTACTAATTATATGTATGTTCGGGCCAAATGTATAAATTAATTCTTTTATTAACTTAAGTCATTTATTTCAAAATGGTATATCAATTTTAAATCCATACATACATACATACATACATACATACATACATACATACATATAACATATTTAAATCAGCTAAAACTATATTTTTATACTAAATTACTCTTGAAAACAATATTTTCTTTATAAAAGCCAAAACTAGTTTTATATTATAAATTTTAGTTATAAATGTTTTCTAACCATAAAGGTGTTTTGTAATATATGGATTTATATAAAAAAATATTTATTTCTGAATAAACTAAATTTTCACTTTAAAAAAAATTATATTTGAAATATATTTAAATATTAATGTATATATGTTATCACTGTTTTTATTTTTAAATTAATTCATGTCGGTTAAAGAATACTTTGTTTTCGACAAATATATCATATTTTATGTGTAATTTTTAAATTATTTACAAATATTGATTTTGAAATTATAGATCTAGATTTGAATTAAAATTGTTTTACTATGTCAAAATTAGGTGTTCGAATAAATTTTGAATTTGAAATTGTTAGCCTGATCAAATGGCTTTTCATTTTATATTAAAAAATTGAAAATTTCATGTTATGTTTATTTATATATATAAATTATAAATGTTATTTTGGACACCAATACATATATACAAAGGGTGAATGTGTCTGTTATAGGTGCAAATCCCAGCACCTATATATATGTACTCATTAACTTTGTCATGATATATTATGTTACACATGCACAACGCACATATAAGTATATTTGGATATGCACGTACAAAATATTAGTATATAAATTTAACTAAAAAATAATTTATCAATTGAATTATAATATTATATAAAAATTGGTTTAATTAGATCTAATACAACACTTTAGACTTTATAGGTCCAATCTTATCCAAAATAGGATTATTTTTTAAAATCTACCTATTCACTAGCTGTAGACCGAAAGATTCCATCGTGGTCATATGTTGATAGGGAGAGAGGTAGTTTGAATTTTGGGTTTGGATTTGGTAAATGGAGAAAGAGTAAAAAGAAGGAGAATTTGTACCATCATCTTTCTGTATATAAACAAACCAATACCCTCATTCTTTCCTCTGGAATCTTTCTTTCTCTTTCTCTTCATGGCCATGAGCAATTCAACCCTTTCTTCATTGCTGAAAATTATTAAGCCTAAATTGCTTTAAATCAAAGTAATTTCTGCAAGGTTCGATGATCGAATCAAGCTAAATTTAGAAGATCTCATTATTCAAGGTGCATTCAAAGGAAACCACTTCATGGTATGAATTCTACATGTAATATAATTTCTGATATAATAATTTATATGTGCATCATTATCTCCCTATAATTTTATGTCAGTTCAAATCACTTTAAATATTTATATTGATTGATATTGTTCTTTTGGTCCATATTTAAAATGATTTTTTTAATCAATTTAGCCACGTATATTATTATATAATTATTTATGGTTTGCTAAATATTGCAATTATTTTTAATAATTTTAAATTATCATTTACTAATTTTTAGGTCAAATATATAAACAGAATATGTATTTAAAATTTGTTTATAAACTTAAATTGCATTCAACAATTTTATTATAAAATATTCATTTTACCAAACCATTTATAATATAATATAAATATATTTATATCTTGATTATTTTAAACAATGTTAAAATTAAAAATACTGTATGTATGTGTATTTAGTAATAATAATAACAATAGATAGCTTACTGATTTTGTACTTCAAAAAAAATTCATAGCCGAATACACACACATTGTTCTTAATTTACTACAAAATACATATATTAATTCATTTATGCCATTTAAATAATTTATATGTATTTAAAATTATTATTATTATTGGCGGATATAAAGTGTTATTTATCAATATTCATTAATGAAAATAAATAAAAAAATATTTAATTGATTTTTGTAGATCTAGATTTAGATTTTAAGTTACTTTTATCAGATCAAAATTAGATATTTAAGATATTAAATTTAAAATTTAAATTTATTGACTTGATCAAAATCTATTCAAATATTTTATAAGTTTATTTTATTTAATATATAAATAAAATTTGAAATTATTTAAATTTACACATATTTTTAAATAATGTTTTGAGGCAGTCAATTCATATGTAAATAGCGAATGCATACATTGTAGATGTAAATCCCAACATTATATATGTATATATTAACTATGTACACATTATTATGTTCCACATGCGCATTATACACATATAAGTATGTAATGATATACTCATAAACTATATACACATTAGTTATTAAATTCATTAATTAAATAAATCCAAAAATTTAATAAAATTAGACTTTAGCTTAATAAATTAGATTGGATCTAAATATAATCCATTAGACTTCATAGGCCCGTTATGATCTATATAGGGATTCTTTTTTTGAAATCTACCCATTCCACCTATTGTAGACTGGTCTAGTTCTAATAGGATAGAAAGAAGTATCGATGACCTCAAAGTTAGGCTAAGTCATGGATGGGTACCGAACCATCATGGATTGGTATCAATCGATTTGACTCCGAGGCAGACTTAGGTAAGACTCGAGGAAAATATTAGCGAGACTCGAGATTTAGCTATATATGACCATGAGAAAACTAAGGGGAATATTAGGTAACAGGACTCGATTTTTGAGCCACCGATGAAAGATTTAGCCTTAGACATTGAATCTCGAACTGACGGGCAATCGGGTGGTAAAATAAAGGGTCCATACAAATAAATGAGCTCGAGATGTAAGAATATCGGTTTTGGCTCTATATCAGTGTGATTTTAAATTAGCTACATAGTAACTTTCGAATAGATATGGAGTGAGGTGATAAATCATATGATCCTTATATTATTCATAAGTGCATATCTCATAGTTAAGGGTATCAACGTTAGAGTGGATGGTCACTGGATGAGTAGCTCTCATTTTCAGTAAGATAGAGGTGTTAAGGTGCTTAGCAAGCAAACCCCTACATGCTCTTTTGTGTTGTGTTAAGAGTTTAAAATCAAGATACCAAAGGGCTCTTGGATGACGCGTTGATGTCCCAGATGATATAATAGTAGTTAATGGACGAAAGGTGAAATTGGATCATGTTGATCTGGCCTGGTTGGTAGTGGGAGAAATGAGTAAATTTAAAGAAAAATTCTCCAACTGGATCTTAATGGGCTTATGAGATCTACCAATTAATATTAAATCTAATTTTGGTTATTTAATAAAATCATATTTTATTATTAATTTTTATATTTTATTCAAGCAATCTTATTAATTAAATATGTTTAATGTATATTTACGAATATATCCAATGTACTCAGATATAAATGCAATGACATGTAGATGTGATATATAGTACAACATAGCAATATAATATATATAAACATGGTTTAATATATACACGTGTAAATATTGAGATTTATATCTACAATGTATATACCGAGCATTATATACGATCAGAAACATTTTTTATTAATTTTAAATGATATTATAAATTAATATATTTTGAATATATTATATATGCGTACTATAATATATATATATATATATATAATATCTCTCGGCCAAAAAAATTTATTTCAAAAACAAAATGGTCAAGATTAATTTTAATTTAATATATATATATATATATATATATATTAACCTTAGATTTAAAATTAATTTATTTAGCTATTATATAATAAATATATATATGTATAATATAAACAAATTTTCTACATAATTTTTTTCTATATAAAACTAAATTAGCTAAAGTAATTTTGATTTAATAATATAGATTTTTTGAAAGGAATTTAATAACGGATATATACATGTATACTAGTTTTGAACTTTAAATTGGTGTAACTTACAATTTGAAATTATTATAATTCATTAATGAATAACTAAATTTTTAAAAATATATTTTATATTTATAAAAATATATTACACATAATAAACTTAAACTAAATACTTATTTTAAATCATTTTATAATTTAAATCACTGCATTTAATTATATTAAAAAATTAATTAATTTTAAATTATTAAATTTAAATTTAAATTATAATGGGGCATGGTGATATAAGCATATAATAATATGAAATATAAAATAATACCTGGATTAAGATTATGCTTGTTTGTCACACTTCGATCTATGTAGTCTTTCAGACCTCTAGAATTACTACTCAAAGTTGCAACCTTCAACATATAATCACCTTGGAAATAAGCGTATGTATTTGAATAATAAAGAGGGCAGAGGTGCTTGAGATAGGCGGCTAGGGTTGTGTGAGAGAGGCCCAAAAATTGAATGAAGTTTAGTGTATTTATAAAGGTACATAATGAGATATATGAACAAATATCTACCCACTTATCTCTAATCACACTTACCAATTCAAAACTTACTTTCCTACCAAGCATGGCTAGCCTTACCTAATGATGTGGAAATGCATATCATTTTGCAATTATTTATCTGATATTTAACTAATTAAATATAATCTAATATTTTATATCGATGCATGTAAACATAACACTTATATACACATAAATATACTAAAAGAACTTAGAACGTTTCTATGAGATATACTACTTACTAAAAACATCACAAATACTAAATATACTCATAATTAATATTTTTCTAAATATTAAGTAATTTAATTAATAAATAACCTTTATAAACTAATTAAACCAGTCGGTATTTCGAAGACTGAATAGATTCAGTTATGAGACTCACATACGTGAACTCAATCAGTGACTAATATTGAACAATTCAATAGTAGTGTTTACACATCACCTTAGTTAGTTGTGGGACAGTTTGGCTGAATTCTTCACTTACAAATGTCATTGGTACAATCTAATTTACAATTCCTTAATTAATTAAATCATATTTATTTAATTTTAGTTCGTTAAACTAATTAACTAATTTAATTAAAATTTAATAAATTTCAAAAAATATTTTATTCGTCCTAAATGATTTAAGATGAGTAATTAATTACAATATTTATAATTATGTGTATATATATATATATTAAAATTTATTAATTATTTGTCAAATAAATTATTTACTTAACTAAACATATTTAATTAAATATTTTTTTAATCATTTCAATTATTTTTTTAATTCATCTTAAACGATTTAAGATAAACATATTTAACTATAACCGTTATAGTTATGTATGTGTATCAATATATATGTGTATTTTAATTATTTAACATTTCATTAAAAAAATTAATTAGCCTAATTAAATAATTATTTAATGTTTTTTTGAAAATATTGAACTAATTTATTAGCATATTTTTGAAAACTTTTAGTTTTATTTTATAACCTTTGTAAAATTTCCTTTTATATTTTAAACTTAATATTTAAATTTAATGTATTTTGTATTTTCAAACTTAATTTAAAATTAGCCCAATGCCCAAAGTCAATTTAGGCCTTACATCTGAGCCAATTTTTTGGACTTACTCCACATATTAGATCACGCCAATAGTCAGGGATAAGAGAATTAATAATCATTATCCCACCTTAAGTCTAGACATTACTATTCTAGACACCCATCAAATAGATAAGTATAATTAGTTGGCTCTAAATGTTGACTTGTAACGACCCGTAAATTTTCGATAATTAAAATAACTAATTTAATAAGATTTCGTGATTTTATGTTAGAAAAAAATTTGTAATTCGTTTGGAATAATAATAACTGGGATGTATTGCGACAATAATTATCCAAGTAATTATTTATAGATTGAATGGAGTTCCAATCTAATTGAATTAACTCAAATGTTATAACTTGGTTAAGGGAATATATGGAAAAACAAATGTAAATAAGTGAATAAAAATTGTGAATTATTTAGGTAGAAATACAAATTTTAATAGATTGGTTTCGAAGATTTGAATAGTAATAAGTATTGAAAAATAAATGCTACTTAGTGAATGCCTTTGAAATCAATAGTTGGATAGGATAATAAATGTCGAATTCATTGGGTATGATAGAGTAATTGATTGATAAGTAAAATCTATTTAAAATCAAATAATTGAATATTGAACAGGTAAATTGTTTAAAGTAAATATTTAAAATTTATTGAATAATTGAATAACTGTAAAATGGAAATAGTGTTCTAAGATGTGAATTGGTTTTAAAAATTGAATCTTATAAGTTCAATTTCAAATACTTCAAAAGATAGTGATTTAAGAATAATCAAATTTGTTTAAATTTAATATTACAAATGTTTGAATAATTAAATTTCGAATTTGATATGATTAATTTGATATTGAAATTTAATATATGAAAATAGAGTGAATAATTGAAATTTGATTTAATATGATTTAAATTGGTTTCCAAAGTGAATGTATGTTATATTGGGATTATAATAGAGTTAATAAGATTTTAAAATTGGAATTTATTGGATAATTGAACAACAGGTTTAATATGATTAAAAATGATTTGTAAAATTTTATTTTATCATATTAAAGTTAGAATGATGTTGTAGAACTTTTAAAATCGAATTAAAAGTAAATTTGTGAAAATTGAATATTTTAATATTTAATTGACGAGTTAAAATAGCCATTTTTCAAACAGTCTCGGATTTCGACGAAACTAGTTTCATCGGATCCGTAGCGTGATATTATTGTAAGATTTCAAATTTCATGTCAATCGAATTTACCGTTTGTCCGGGGCAAGCCAAAACGCACAGAAATTTGATTAACCGATTTAATTTAAAGTTGATCGTTTATTGCCGTAACTCGCACAGATGATCGAATTAGCCTCCGAGACATGTTCAATTGTGTCCAGAACGCGGGTTAAACCCTAGAAACGCCGGTCACCGCGCATAAATCGGAGTTCGAAAATTCCGGATGAATAGTAACTCGAGAAATTTTCTATAAAAGCACCATCCTCTTCACAAAAATTCCAAAAAAACCCTAATTCCTTTATACATAGCCGCCACTTCAAATTCGAAGGCCAAAAATCAATTTCATTTCCTCCTCAATTACTCCTAATCCGCCGACATTCACGCGAAATCATTAACTACAATATTTGAGAGCATTGCGAGAGCTTCGAATCCGTACGGTGGAGATGGGATATGGTGGAGCGTAGAGGACCAGAAGGGGCCGCATTTGGTTGCTGTTCGCCCTCGTCTCGCGCGCAATGGGGGTGGCCGAGTTCAAGGCGGTCGTAGGCGTGGGTAGAGGAAAGCTTGGGCTTCGATTTGGTGGTCTTTGATCAACCTATCGGCGAGCGTGGAGGAGGCGGTTCCTAACCCTAGAACGTGATGTTGGGTTTCCTTTCGTTCGAATTTCCTGGGAGTATACGCGCGTGAGGGAAGAAGGAAACAAGCGGCCGTGATTCTTCTTGTTGGAACGAACGGCAGATGATGGATATAGGTTTTAAAAATTTAATTAAAGTTGTAATTAATTTATATAAAAATTCGAGTTAACTTTAAACTATCATATCTTTGTGATGCGAGGTCAGAAAATGACGAAATGAATTGCGTTGCAATCGTTTTGTCGAATACTACGCTATGGAGCTGGATTGGAATCGTTTGGAGCTAGAGAAAATTTTGGGTAAAATTAAACGCTCGTTTAATTTTATTCGAAATAAAACGCTGGAACTACATTAAAATAAAAGTGAGTGTTTTATAACGCTCACAACGTACTGAATATCTTTATGCTAGTTAAATTTGATATTATAAAGTGATGAATTTTATTTTTCGTTGTTTGATAGAATTTAATTGTCATATAGATTGTCATTTGAATTAACCGTTGAAAATTAAATTGACAGTTAAAATTGAAATTGAAATTGAATTGCGATTAAATTATCTGACATGGATAACTATGAAATTGCCATGAATTGTATTGTCTATTGGATGTTGTATTTCGATGGATGCTATTGGTTGATATTTAAATGTTTGGATGTTTATTTGCTTATATATATCCTGTTATGCATACATATGAAACTGTGATTTGATTTAAGTGATATATATTCATCCCTGACATTTAATTGAAATAAATAATTACTTGGCCATAGGATAGAAAAGTATATACGGACACCGAATTGGCTAAATTAATAATTTTTGAAATCGTCGATTTGAGATTTATTTAAATGTTTTGATTTAAAAATTATAAATAGAAATCAATTTATAGAAATCGAATTTATCGAAAAATTGAGTTTGGAATGTTGAAATAAATTTTGGTTAAAAGAAATTGTTAAATAATTAAAGTGGAGACTTTGGAATTTAGAATCGGGATATGATTGAATTTCGAAAATGGATTTGTTTAAAGATTGAACCTTAATTAGAGCTTTGAATATTACTAAGTAAAAGTGATATAAAAATGATATTTTGAAATCGAGCTTGGAATTGAATCATATTTGAAATTTGGATTTAAACTTGAATATTGATGGATAATTTTGTTAAGTGGTATAAATGGATATTTTTGAAAAATCAAGCTCCAAATCGATATAAATTGAAATTGAATTAATTGAAAGTGAATATAAAATTGAATAAATTTGAAGTCAAAGTTGACGTTGATTGAATCGAAATTGAATCGGTAGAAGGGAAATTGAAATTGTTTTGAATTGGGAAGTTATAATTGAAATGGTTTGGTTTTGAAGCTGTTTTATTTTGTTTTCCAGATTACTCAGTTATATAAACCATTTTTGAATACTTAAACTATTTTAATCTATTTTAAATCTACTTAACCCAATTTAAATTATTTTAAACTAATTTATCTATTTGAAATCCATTTAAAGATTTTAAGTATTTTTAACTATTTTAATTATTTAAACTACTTTTAAACTACTTAAAACTATTTTCTAAAATTTCAAGCTGGTTAATAAGGTGAAATGTTTATGTTTAACTCTTGCATTTAAATACGAATTGGGTTAAATGAAGTTGCAACCTAAATTGAAATTCGAAATGATTTTGAAATCGAAATGAGATATTGAGGCGAAAAATGATTTTTGAAACGGAATCTTACACTTTGAATAGATACGATGATATTTGAAATGGATTTGATTTTGAAGCGAATATGATATTTTGATATCAATTATGAGCCGACTTGAAATGCAAAAGAGCCATCGGTGTAATAATACGTAGTTATTAAAGAGACCGGGATCAGATATGGACATACTCTCTGTCGATACCGAAAACCACTTTAATAACTATTATACGCGGAGTGTTGATCCAGAATGAAGTGGATGGTTTGGTGAACGCATTGACTGAAGAAAGAGAACGATATTGGATGACCCCTGACATGACTAAAACAGGAGCCGCGCCGGGCCATTGAGGTTCGCCATCTCTAGCGGACACACTTCTTCGATACCATATCTATTACATTTGTGATTCGATTTGGGTGCCCCCCTTGATTTGGGAGTGTTGTTTCGCGGTGTTGAGGTAGCTGCTGGCTATGCTCAACATCAGTCCAGATCATGCAACTATTAGTATCCTAGTTGGTATCGCCTCATGTACCTTGTCATACTGATTATCCTATTCGCGACCACTATGTTTTGTTTTGTGTTATACCTATGGGGTACCCTCTGATAACCACTAGTTTACGGTGGGGTTTACGGTGCTGTATAGACTATGGCATTATAAAAATGTGTTAAGGGGGATTATGGTAACGCCTTAACGCTATTTTGATACTTTATATTACTGATAGGCATTATCTACTTAGCGTACATTACTACCTAGTAGATAGTTTAACGGATCCTTGGGAGATGGAAAATCCCGTAACATCTCTTAAGTTATTGCACGCACGTTGACACTGGATATGAGATGTCAAACCCCGTAAACATCTCTGACGCCGTTACACTCATATTTATTTATGATTGATTTAACTTACATGAGGATATTTTAGTCCTGACTCGAGTGTTTTGTCTTTTCATTACGCTCGGGTCAGACCTGAGTTTTTCAGCTTATTGAAGATCTATTCTGGAGGATGAAGGCGAAGATTTGGTACACTATTACTATTACTATCTTTGCATCATGCTATCTGCTGCATTATTTTATTTGTTCTATTGTATATGTATAACTCTGATAAATGTTGTATAAATAATGATCAAAGTATTGTAAATAGCTTCATGAACAGTTTATTTGACTATTATATTTTATCGTTCCGCTGCAAGATTCTGTGTTGTTTCGTTTCCTTTCTTTCCCTCCCCTTTCTTTTCTTAATTACCCCAATAATCATCTGTCCTTTTGAATGGTTTGGAACCGGCATATGTATTTGATCGTCGGTTTAAACTGTCCAAAAAGGCGGGTCGTTACAGTTGGTATCAGAGCTTTGGTTTAGCGATAACCTTAGCCTTGTGGGGTCCGACTCTTTATAAATAGGGTAGTAATACCCTATGATGAGTCGCTGAGTGTATATATATGAGAGAGTGTATTTGTTAGTGATATAAAATGTTTTGTATTGTGTCGGTTGATTTGTTGAGTAGCTTATGGATTCTGGTCAATATAAGTAATTAACGTCATTGATAGGGATCTCTAAACACTTAAACAGAACAAATCGACATAGTATTGTTTTTAAATTGGGTAAATGAAATAATTTTGCTCTAATTATATTTTGTATATAAGGAAAAAAAAATTCCAGAAATTATTGTGACTTATCTAGCTTACCTGGTTGTTAGGAATGAAAATATTGGTTATTATCATTAATTGGATATTGTAATTTGATAAATAAGCTGAATTACAAAATAAACAATGATAAAACACTTGTGGAATGTTTTAAGAAAGAAAATCCTATAAGAATATTTTATAAAGGTGACTTATAAATTAAAATAGATTTAAATTGGAAAATATTGAATTTAAGACCCGGAGGTTTTAAAATGGTTTTCAAAGATTTGAAGAAAATATATTGAGATATTAGCGGGAAAATGTTTATGGAAATATTTTGAAAGGATTTTTAAAAGAAGGAATGAATTCAGTACTCCTCTCTTATGTCGCTAGAAATTGTTTTTTCGATGATGACTGCGCAACATCATCGACGTTCATTTTCGAGTCTCAAAGTGAGGGAGACTTCTAAGAAGCTTTGCTTTTCTTCGAAATTATTTTGGGTAAATGGGTGTTGGTTTAAACTCCAAAGGTATGATTTGATACATTAAAGATATAAGTGTACATGTTTATTTCAAACGATTTGAACGGGCATTTATAATTCTAAGTTATGCAAATTAGTAATTTTCAAATGAAATGTGAATAAACAGAATTCTAAAATAAGAGGATTAAGATATCTAAGCTTATGTTTTGGGAAAACTTTAGAGTTGCAGTGTACCTTTAAAGTTGAAAGGTAAAGAGGATTTTAACAAATTAAATTTGTGAACATTCTAATTAAGTAAAATGAAATTCTATAAATTTGTATAATACCAAAATTACATTCTGATAACATATAACAAGACTTACCAAATGTTAAAAGTTAAAATGATGTTTTGGATATGTAATGAGATATTGTATAGATAAACAGAACCTGAAAGTTATTGAAATATACAAGTAAGGAAAACTCAAAGGGAATTAAATGTATATAAATGAAAATTTTGGTTGTGATTATGGTAACGTCTTAACGCTATTTTGATACTTTATATTACTGATAGGCATTATCTACTTAGCGTACATTACTACCTAGTAGATAGTTTAACGGATACTTGGGAGATGGAAAATCCCGTAACATCTCTTAAGTTATTGCACGCACGTTGACACTGGATATGAGATGTCAAACCCCGTAAACATCTCTGACGCCGTTACACTCATATTTATTTACGATTGATTTAACTTACATGAGGATATTTTAGTCCCGACCCGAGTGTTTTGTCTTTTCATTACGCTCGGGTCAGACCTGAGTTTTTTAGCTTATTGAAGATCTATTCTGGAGGATGAAGGCGAAGATTTGGTACACTATTACTATTATTATCTTTGCATCATGCTGTCTGCTGCATTATTTTATTTGTTCTGTTGTATATGAATAACTCTGATAAATATTGTATAAATAACGATCAAAGTATTGTAAACAGCTTCATGAACTGTTTATTTGACTATTATATTTTATCGTTCCGCTGCAAGATTCTGTGTTGTTTCATTTCCTTTATTTCCCTCCCCTTTCTTTTCTTAATTACCCCAATAACCATCTGCCCTTTTGTAACGACCCGCCGCTCTGACCGCCTCTAGTCGGTAATTAAACCAACTCGAAACGTTCAAAATGACGGATTGTTGTTCAGTTTATAAAGTTTAAACAGAAACAACCACAGAATCACAGAATAATCATAATATTATTCATAAATAATTTTTCTTACATATAACAGAGTTTGTACAATGCATTATATTTTATACAGCGGAACAATTTATTTACTATTAAGTACAAGAAAATTTCTTGAAAAGCTCTAGTGAAGTGCTTTCCCCTCTCTCTCTAACTTCGCGGCCTGAAAAATCTTCAAGCTGTAAAAATACTCGGTCTGACCCGAGTATTATATTCAAAAGAAAATAATACACAGGTCAGTCTAATTCAAACTCAGTTATTAGTGCATAGAGGCAATAATAATCAATAATTAGATGACAGTCAAATATAATTTACCTATCCGACCCTTTAACAAGAAATCGGATAACGGTAAATATAACACTTAACAGTGTTAAACAACAATTCAACAGATTCAGATTATCAATGAGATAGATGAAGGGATTATTGATGAAGATAATTTAGAAAACAATCAAAATTTGCCTAAACGGCAATTAACAACAAAATCATCAAAATTGATTCAAAATATATTGAATTGGCAACTTAAAATAATTTTCATAAAAAGAAAACATCAATTTAAACATTAAATTTGGTAGGGCTGCAGTACACACACGCGCGTACGGCCTCGCCACATTTAAAATGTCAACTCCGTGGCTGCAGTTCACGCTTGTGTGCACTGCCTCGCCACTACCGTAATGAAATATGCAAAAGATCATAGATCAAAACAAAATAGGATATCAATAAAAATCAATATCGTGTGGCTGCAGTTCACGCTTGCGTGCACTGCCTCGCCACAATAACTTGTGAAATAAAAACAAGTTTCCAAACAACTTATTACTGCACATTTCAACAAGTGCAAATTTTCATAAAAATGAACTGCAGGTCAAATACCCATAAAAATCAAGACGGTGTGGCTGCAGTTCACACGTACATACATGTGCACTGCCTCGCCAACTCGAACGCACAAGGTCAAATCAAAATCAGATTCAACGCAAGTACAAACGGCCTCGACCAAAATTCAAGATATCACTGCAACAAAGAAACAATTGCATAACGACACTGCAGTTGAAAAAATCAAATAGCCAAAAAACTAGCCAGCCAAGCAACGACAACTCAAGTGCCGAGCTCGACTAGACAGCACATGCAAAATGCATGACAAAGCATGCTACAGTGGAACAGCAAGGCACAAAGGCTACAAGTATGACTTGAACAAAGCAAGGCTACGGAGCTCGAGCTTATGCAAAGTCAACATCAACGCATAAATTCAAGAAGGCACCAAGTAAATAGAACCAAACCAAGTTACAGTATTATCAAAATATGAACAGTGGAGTACATAGGTGAATGAATGTGCAGGCCGAAGAAGAACCAAGCACAACTAGAAATGCACAGCAAAATGATTCAAGCTTAATACAATTCCAACCATATATGTACACAAACATACTTATGTATGCATGTACATATATGCAAATTTGAATAACAGGTGACAAAAACACATACATATGGGACAGTGTGACAAACAGTCATATATACATACAACATGAATGCATATATATATATATATATATACATATGAAGCTACGCCACAATATGCTACAGAGGTAATGGAACTGCAGTTTCTACTTGAAAAGGCAGAGCCAAAAAAAAAGTTTCAAAGCTAAAGCCAAAACTAAATACGCAGTTCAAAAAAAATCAAAGTCCAGTGAAACTTAACAACAAAACTGCGAGGAGCCAAGATATGGCAACAAAGAATGCCCAGTTCAAATGAACATCAAGGAAATATATTTGAAGTAAATGCAGAGACGAAGCACTGTTGTTATATTTTTTTCTTCTATTTTTTTCTATTTGTCAGTTCTGTTTGAATTTCCAGGCACAAAACTTCATTAAAATACTTATCATTTAATTAAGTTTCTGATAGAATGAAATAAAAAAAATGAAGTTGTTAATTACTTTAAGTTAATATTTAAAATTTTAAGCAAGTTAAAATATTAGTTGTTGTCTCTGGAAACATAAGCAATATCAAGGCATGTTGATTTCTACCAAAATCCAAACATGTTAATTTTGTAATTTAGTTTTCATAACTCAAAAGCATTAACTAAAGCTTGATTTTTTTTTCAAAGCTAACTTGAAATCACTTTTAATCTTGGGTTAAACTTAGTTAAAATTGACATGAGACTTACACTTTGATTTCAGTTTCCAAAAATAACAGTTCAGGTTCGAACTACATAGCATCACATAACTAGCAACAGAAAAACTTCGGGCTAAATACTTTAAATCCATGAGTAAATTTTCGAGTTACCCGAGGCTATATGCCAACATTTCAACTAACAAAATATGAAAATAGGCAGTGTAACAGGCACAACATTTTGCAAGTTAAATGCCTCAGCATCACAACAGACTCGAAGTCAGTCCCAAAACTAAGTACAGGCAGAGGAAAAAAAATGCTAGCATGAAGTACAACTCCAACTCAAGTCAATGATAACAACACTACAGGCACTTGATCAGGGTGACAAGCCTAACACATAAACTACTTATATACGGTAGTTACTAAACTAATGCAACAAATTAGATTGTTGATAGAAGATGCCCAGTGATAAAAATCACATTTTTTTTTGAAGTAATCGAAGTCATGAAAGGAACCACAGCAGCAAGTTCAACATTGAAAACCCAAAAAATCATCTCATAAACCACGTCACAAGAAGAAATTTTCAAGCTTGAATAGTTAATTCGAACGAATACATCGGCATTTTAAGAATCTGTGTTGAGGCCGAAGCAATTAAATAATGGAAATCAAATCGAATCGAAGTTGAACAGGTCATATGTCGACCCTGTGGTGATCAACAAAGCCAAAATCGCAGAGGCTCGGTAAAACAAAAATCAATTGCCAATTTTTATTTTTATTTTTAAAAATTTGATTAAGACCGTAAAATCATCAATCTTCAACAAAAAAAAGAAAAGAAAAAAAAAACGAACTAACTCAGAAATCATGAATTTGAACTAGATGTGAGTTAAAAGTACTCACCTTTGCAAACGAATTGGGGCACGCGAAGAGGAGAGTCGAGCAAGGCAAAAGACGAAAGCCCTAAAATTTGGATTGAAGGAACGAACGAATTGGAGAGGCCGCCATTTTTCTGTTTCTTTTTTTTCTTCTTTCGTATGAAATGATGGAGGAAGGGTTTCTAATATTAAAAGAGGGGAGACGTGTTTTGCAGAGGAGATAGTGTTTCTTGCGTGATTTAGGGCGTGATTATGGCGTATGTAACGGCGTGGATTTGGCTGATAAGAGTAAGGCAGCGTATACTTTATTTTTTTATTATATATATAATTATATTTTTATTTTTATTTTTATTTTAAATTCAATTTTGTTTTGTAAATTGTTTTCTTTAATAAACATAGAAACGTTTTGAAGTTCAACTATCAACATCTATTTATAAATTTACATAAATATAATTCGTAAATCCAAACTATTTTTTTTTCTAAGTTATTAGTTCGAATTTCAATTACAAATTCAATATTCAAATTCAACTTCAAAGTTAAATTTAAATTTAGTTCAACTTTAAATAGATTAAATTCTAATATTTAATCGCCAATATATTCTGACAATTTGAAATTCTATTTATATCATCATTCAAATATTTAAAATCAATTAAATAATTTCAATTTAAATTGTTCAAAATTCAGGATCGTTACAATCTCCCCTACTTAAAAGAATTTCGTCCCGAAATTATAAGTTAGGAAAAACGATTGCTAAAATCTCACCGATATTTATATCCTATACAATTTTACCAAGTTTCAAACTCACAAATAAATATAGGATTCATTCCATTTATTTTATTTCACTAGTATTGTTCATCGATTTCAATAATCAAGACACAAAAGTCTTTTATCAAATTTTTGACTTACAAAAACTCAGATTTTTAAACTTTAAATCTTTTATTCCAAATTTTTTGCATATTACATCATTTCCAAAGCTGTGTGCTTCCAAGATATTTTAAAAATCTTCTTTCTTAATTCATTAAGTTAGAATTATGTAATTCTAATTTCAGATTATTGATTTTCTATTCAAAGTTTTGAAAATACTTGATAACTCGAAGTTTAACAAGTCCACCGTCGTTCTTACAGACATTAGGCATACGCTGGCCAGGCGCAAGACTAAAAATCTCCAAGTACTAAATATACTTGCTTCAAGTCCCAGTGAAAATACTTTTTTTTAAAAATTCTTTTAAAAATGGATATGGAAAGCACGTTCCCCCATGGATCACAGTTTACCCGGCGGTTACGCTACTATCTCAGTAGAATCGCTTGTAACCTTAGATTTCTCATCACTCCTGAATTTCGCCATGGTTGTCGCCTTAGATCGCGGTTCACAAGGCGGTTACGCTACTATCTCAGTAGAATCGCTCGTGGCCTTAGGCATCACGCCCCTCGAATTACGCTTCGGTTTCTAGATCGCAGTTTACATGGCGGTTGCGCCACTATCCCAGTGGAATCGCTTGTAACTGTAGGCATCACGCCCCACGAATTACGCCAGCATCAATTCACATAATCCCAAACACGATGATCCATCGTGGGGGATATCATATCAGTCCCAATGGACATTCCACTAATGGAATTCTACGTAGCTATGATTTCCAATGGACACTCCACCGAGTTCCAATCACCTTCACAAATAATAAATGGAAGGTACATTTCCATATCCTCAGTTTTTAGAAAACATATGTCATATACATATAGTACTTCATTTCACATTTCGTACATATCATACCTATGTAAACCTACACAGGACTTTCATAATAATGACTTTCCAAACTGATAGTTTTCGATTATATTCACATATATAAGTTACGAAAACTCAATTCACATTCACAACAAATAGAGGATTCCAAATTTTCCATCACGTTTAAAATTTTCCTCTAAATCGATTTGAAAATTTTAAGGTTATCTCAAACCTAATTCACATTCACAATCCAATTTATTATCGACTTCACATTCGATTTGGATTTTCACGTTACATCGTCAATTCTCAACACATAATTGATGTCTATCGATATATAACCTCTAAGCTCGTATGTCTCAGAGAAGGGTGTTAAGCTAAAAGAATAAATTCTCCGCCACCACAGATATATATTTAATAGAGATCAAATGCTATGTCATCAATTCACAATGTTAGACATACAATCCCAATCGACTATCCAAAATTCAAAGCTCAACTTATATTGTTTTTGATGTCAAAGTTAAACTCAATTTTAACTCAAGATTCAATCTTCTTTGGAAAATATTCAAGTTGAACTGATTGTTCATATTTCTCAAAATAATATCTTTACAAGATATATAATTTTCCAAATTCGCCATTTGAAACCAATTTCAAATATTCATTTTTCAATTTATCTTTAAAAGATAAAATTTCAAACCTTTCATTTCATATTGGAAAACATTTCCATACTTATTTAATAATAAGTAATTCACAAATTCTTTTATTTTCAACTCTCGGAAAATATTCAATATACTTGAATCAAATTAAGTATATATTTCACTCGTTAAGGAAATCATTCTTTTAAACACATTTATTTGAGTTAAAACGAATGTTGCGTAAAACATCGTTACGACAACTCAAAATCACTAGTATAGGGATTCGAATTTAAAATAGATATATAAATCCCAATACTATAAACATCATTTCCTTCCGGAAACCATTTACTATAGCAATAGTGTTATAGTCCACCATTTCCTTATTTTTCTCTCGAAAACGTCTATTTCAACAATTGAATGTTGAAATCTATGTATTCGATAGTTAATGCATTTTAAAACATCTTTCAAACTATTAACTTTTTCAACTTCACTTAATTCAAAGTTTGAATTCCTCATACTTTTCACAATATTAGTTCTAAACCAATTTCAAACTTTTCAATATTAAGTTTTTCACTTAATTCAATTTTCCGCACGTTTAAATTCAAATTCATCACTGAATTTATTAAACCTATAATAGATTATCATGTTGACAACTTCAAATTTGAAATCTAAATTCTATTTGAACTTTGCATTTGCTTTCTATTTCAAAAATAATCAACTAGTTCTTTAGTAAGTCATTCGTCAATTTAGTTCCATTAAATTCATATTTCCACAATAACCTCATTTCATAATATCACTTCTCTAAAACATATCTAATTTAGTCAATAATATATTCACTGTCCAAAATCGTGAATAAAATTCCCAACCAACTTTTACTACCACAATATTCAACTTAAAGGATAATTCGCTGTCCAAAATCACGAATATATCTCCTTTAATAACTTCTATTTTTCATTTATCAAATTCAATTGGTTTCGAATTTATAAACAATCTTCACAAATTCCATTTCTATTTATAAAACTTCAATTTATAAATCTTTTATTAATTCAATTCGATTCAATTTATATAACTCAGTTATATACCCAAAATCCATATTATAAGTTAAATACTTATAATCCATTCATTTACTAAATAATTCTTCACCACATTTGAAATCAATTTCTCAAAAGAATTTAAAATCAAATTCCCAAGTTATAATTCAATAATTCTCTTGGTTATAACCAAATTAACATGTCATTTTATTTCACAATTATTACTCGAAATATTCAAGTTATTCGATTTAAACCCATTTAAACCAATTCAAACCAATTCATTAATTCATTTAACTTATATTTCATTTTTCATAACTCTCAACAATTCGATAATGAGTTTCCAAACGATTGAAACTCAAATCTAAGAAGACCTCACCGAAGAGAACTAACGCAAACTTAAATTTAGAGAGGGGAATTTTCAAAATAATTTTAATTTCCAAAATACCTTTCATTTTAAAGAAAACAATTTTATACTTCTTTAAATTTGAAAAGCACTTTCTTTAAAGTGGTTCTAGTAACTATTCATATTAAACATCATAAACTGAGCTTTGAGTAAACCAAAGCTCCGATACCACTTTCGTAACGACCCGCCGCTCTGACCGCCTCTAGTCGGTAATTAAACCAACTCGAAACGTTCAAAATGACGGATTGTTGTTCAGTTTATAAAGTTTAAACAGAAACAGCCACAAAATCACAGAATAATCATAATATTATTCATAAATAATTTTTCTTACATATATCAGAGTTTGTACAATGCATTATATTTTATACAGCGGAACAATTTATTTACTATTAAGTACAAGAAAATTTCTTGAAAAGCTTTAGTGAAGTGCTTTCCCCTCTCTCTCTAACTTCGCGGCCTGAAAAATCTTCAAGCTGTAAAAATACTCGGTCTGACCCGAGTATTATATTCAAAAGAAAATAATACACAGGTCAGTCTAATTCAAACTCAGTTATTAGTGCATAGAGGCAATAATAATCAACAATTAGATGACAGTCAAATATAATTTACCTATCCGACCCTTTAACAAGAAATCGGATAACGGTAAATATAACACTTAACAGTGTTAAACAACAATTCAACAGATTCAGATTATCAATGAGATAGATGAAGGGATTATTGATGAAGATAATTTAGAAAACAATCAAAATTTGCCTAAACGGCAATTAACAACAAAATCATCAAAATCGATTCAAAATATATTGAATTGGCAACTTAAAATAATTTTCATAAAAAGAAAACATCAATTTAAACATTAAATTTGGTAGGGCTGAAGTACACACACGCGCGTACGGCCTCGCCACATTTAAAATGTCAACTCCGTGGCTGCAGTTCACGCTTGCGTGCACTGCCTCGCCACTACCGTAATGAAATATGCAAAAGATCATAAATCAAAACAAAATAGGATATCAATAAAAATCAATATCGTGTGGCTGCAGTTCACGCTTGCGTGCACTGCCTCGCCACAATAACTTGTGAAATAAAAACAAGTTTCCAAACAACTTATTACTGCACATTTCAACAAGTGCAAATTTTCATAAAAATGAACTGCAGGTCAAATACCCATAAAAATCAAGACGGTGTGCTGCAGTTCACACGTACATACATGTGCACTGCCTCGCCAACTCGAACGCACAATGTCAAATCAAAATCAGATTCAACGCAAGTACAAACGGTCTCGACCAAAATTCAAGATATCACTGCAACAAAGAAACAATTGCATAACGACACTGCAGTTGAAAAAATCAAATAGCCAAAAAAACTAGCCAGCCAAGCAACGACAACTCAAGTGCCGAGCTCGACTAGACAACACATTCAAAATGCATGACAAAGCATGCTACAGTGGAACAGCAAGGCACAAAGGCTACAAGTATGACTTGAACAAAGCAAGGCTACGGAGCTCGAGCTTATGCAAAGTCAACATCAACGCATAAATTCAAGAAGGCACCAAGTAAATAGAACCAAACCAAGTTACAGTATTATCAAAATATGAACAGTGGAGTACATAGGTGAATGAATGTGCAGGCCGAAGAAGAACCAAGCACAACTAGAAATGCACAGCAAAATGATTCAAGCTTAATACAATTCCAACCATATATGTACACAAACATACTTATGTATGCATGTACATATATGCAGATTTGAATAACAGGTGACAAAAACACATACATATGGGACAGTGTGACAAACAGTCATATATACATACAACATGAATGCATATATATATACATATGAAGCTACGCCACAATATGCTACAGAGGTAATGGAACTGCAGTTTCAACTTAAAATGGCAGAGCCAAAAAAAAAAGTTTCAAAGCTAAAGCCAAAACTAAATACGCAGTTCAAAAAAAATCAAAGTCCAATGAAACTTAACAACAAAACTGCGAGGAGCCAAGATATGGCAACAAAGAATGCCCAGTTCAAATGAAAATCAAGGAAATATATTTGAAGTAAATGCAGAGACGAAGCACTGTTGTAATATTTTTTTCTTCTATTTTTTTCTATTTGCCAGTTCTGTTTGAATTTCCAGGCACAAAACTTCATTAAAATACTTATCATTTAATTAAGTTTCTGATAGAATGAAATAAAAAAATGAAGTCGTTAATTACTTTAAGTTAATATTTAAAATTTTAAGCAAGTTAAAATATTAGTTGTTGTCTCTGGAAATATAAGCAATATCAAGGCATGTTGATTTCTACCAAAATCCAAACATGTTAATTTTGTAATTTAGTTTTCATAACTCAAAAGCATTAACTAAAGCTTGATTTTTTTTTCAAAGCTAACTTGAAATCACTTTTAATCTTGGGTTAAACTTAGTTAACATTGACATGAGACTTACACTTTGCTTTCAGTTTCCAAAAATAACAGTTCAGGTTCGAACTACATAGCATCACATAACTAGCAACAGAAAAACTTCGGGCTAAATACTTTAAATCCATGAGTAAATTTTCGAGTTACCCGAGGCTATATGCCAACATTTCAACTAACAAAATATGAAAATAGGCAGTGTAACAGGCACAACATTTTGCAAGTTAAATGCCTCAGCATCACAACAGACTCGAAGTCAGTCCCAAAACTAAGTACAGGCAGAGGAAAAAAATGCTAGCATGAAGTACAACTCCAACTCAAGTCAATGATAACAACACTACAGGCACTTGATCAGGGTGACAAGCCTAACACATAAACTACTTATATACGGTAGTTACTAAACTAATGCAACAAATTAGATTGTTGATAGAAGATGCCCAGTGATAAAAATCACATTTTTTTTTTGAAGTAATCGAAGTCATGAAAGGAATCACAGCAGCAAGTTCAACATTGAAAACCCAAAAAATCATCTCATAAACCACGTCACAAGAATAAATTTTCAAGCTTGAATAGTTAGTTCGAACGAATACATCGGCATTTTAAGAATCCGTGTTGAGGCCGAAGCAATCAAATAATGGAAATCAAATCGAATCGAAGTTGAACAGGTCATATGTCGACCCTGTGGTGATTAACAAAGCCAAAATCGCAGAGGCTCAGTAAAACAAAAATCCATTGCCAAATTTTTTTTTTTTTAAAATTGATTAAGACCGTAAAATCATCAATCTTCAACAAAAAAAGAAAAGAAAAAAAAACGAACTAACTCAGAAATCATGAATTTGAACTAGATGTGAGTTAAAAGTACTCACCTTTGCAAACGAATTGGGGCACGCGAAGAGGAGAGTCGAGCAAGGCAAAAGACGAAAGCCCTAAAATTTGGATTGAAGGAACGAACGAATTGGAGAGGCCGCCATTTTTCTGTTTCTTTTTTTTCTTCTTTCGTATGAAATGATGGAGGAAGGGTTTCTAATATTAAAAGAGGGGAGACGTGATTTTGCAGAGGAGATAGTGTTTCTTGCGTGATTTAGGGCGTGATTATGGCGTATGTAACGGCGTGGATTTGGCTGATAAGAGTAAGGCAGCGTATACTTTATTTTTTTATTATATATATAATTATATTTTTATTTTTATTTTTATTTTAAATTCAATTTTGTTTTGTAAATTGTTTTCTTTAATAAACATAGAAACGTTTTGAAGTTCAACTATCAACATCTATTTATAAATTTACATAAATATAATTCGTAAATCCAAACTATTTTTTTCTAAGTTATTAGTTCGAATTTCAATTACAAATTCAATATTCAAATTCAACTTCAAAGTTAAATTTAAATTTAGTTCAACTTTAAATAGATTAAATTCTAATATTTAATCGCCAATATATTCTGACAATTTGAAATTCTATTTATATCATCATTCAAATATTTAAAATCAATTAAATAATTTCAATTTAAATTGTTCAAAATTCAGGATCGTTACACCTTTTGAATGGTTTGGAACCGGCATACATATTTGATCATCGGTTTAAACTGTCCAAAAAGGCGGGTCGTTACGTGACTAATCAGATCGCACAGACCATTTTGGCTTCAAAACCATTATTATATATAGCCTAGTTAATTGTGAGGAAATGAGTTAATTTCAAAAAAAAAATCTTAATGGGATCTTAGTGGACCTATGAGATCTACTAGTTAACATTAGATCCAATCTAATTATTTATAAAATCATTTTTTAGCAAAGCTAAGCGAGGTGAGCTGGTCCAATCGTAGTTTATTACAAAAACAATAAAGGTGAATATGAACCGTACAAGCTACGGAACAAAAGCAAGAAGGGAGAGAAAAGAAAACCAAAAAGACAAAAAAGGAAAAATAAACAAAACCATCAGGGAACCTAAATCCATGCAGAAGTGATGGCATCATCAAAATCGAAAGAGCTATTTCTAATCTAGAGGCAATTTCTTGCCTTACTTTATTTCAAATGCCAACACAGGAGAAGCTTGTCCCTTAAAAATCTTTAAGTTTATATATTTCTTGTAACGACTCAGAATTTCTGTCAATTGAAATTCGTATATTTAATTGATTTTAAATATTAACAAGTAAATTTGTAAGTCGAATAAATTTTATTTCGAATATCTGGATTTAATTGGATAATTAAATCGATAATTTTATATTTGAAATTACAGAAATAATTGAAAATCGGGTTTAATGTGTATAAAAATGATGTGTAAAGTTGTAATAAATCATATTGGAGTTGGAATGATGTTATAGAACTTTTAAAATTGGATTAAAAGTTAATTTGTGAAAATAGAATATTTTAATATTTGATTGACGAGTAAAATTAGCCATTTTTCAAACAGTCTTGGATTTCGACGAAACCAGTTTCATCGGACCCATAATAATATATTATTGTAAGGTTTCAAATTTCGTGTCAATCGGATTTACGGTTTGTCCGGGGCAAGCTAATACGCATAGAAATTAGTTTAACCGATTTAATTTAAATTTGATCGTTTATTTCTGTAACTCGCATATATAATCAAATTAGCTTCTGAAACATGTTTCATTGTGTTCCGGACGTAGGTAAAACCCTAGAAATGCCTGCCGGCACGCTTCGTTTGGAGTTTGAAAAATTTCGAGTGAATAGTATTTCATCAAAATTTTCTATATAAGGCCCTCTATTTTCACAAATTACACCAAAACCCTAATTTTTAGGTCAGGCCGCCACCATTCATTTTAATGGACGAAATTGCATCATCTTCTTCCTCTGATTTCTTCAAATCCATACGCTTTTACACGAAGTGTTCAACTGCAAAGTCGTACGGGGTGGTGAGATCTTGCTATTCAACGGTGGTGATCGAGAACGGAGCTGTGGATCGATGAAAAATTGCTTGCCTTCGTGGCCGTTCATTCTCGTTTTGCATGCAAGCGGGATGACCGAGCTTCGTGCTCTTCTGGGCATGGATGGAGTTTGTGATGGCGTTCTAGTGGAGGTTCCCGATCGTCTTCAGGTTGCTCGAATTGGTCGCGAGCACTAGGGTTAAACGGCGGCAAGTTGGGTTGTATGCGTGCGTTCGTAACTGGGATGAAGGAAGAAAATGCGCACCATCTAGATCTCATCAAACCAAAACGTGCGGCTATGATGGATAAGGTTTAAAATTTTAAAAAGGAAATAGTTAATTAATTTATATTAATTCGTGTAAACTTTGAAACATCGTAACTTGTTCATACGAGGTCGGAATTTCATGAAACGACTTGCGTTGGGTTCGAATGGACGAACACTACACGATGGAATGGAGCTGGGTTGGGGTTGATTGGAGCTAGTGGAAATTTTGGGTAAAATTGAATGCGCGTTTAATTTTATTCGAAATAAAACTCTGCAACTGTATTTGAAAGTAAGGTGAGAACTTCTCACTTAATCGAAATTGTTTCAATTTAAATTTTAAATAGTTAGATTTAAAATTGTTTGATTTTATGTTTGGATGATAAATTATTATCTATTATTTTGAAATAGACCCTATACGCCGTATATTAAGCGGATGTTACTTATTAAACACATATACCGCGGTAATTTCACCCTGAATGGAATTTTTATTATATATGTACTTGGAGTTGATTTTCCCGCATTATATAGCGGATGAGACCCTATTGCGCTGCATAATAGCGGATAATATTTTATAAATCCCATATACCGCGATATTCCGTATTGGAACGAAATTGGTATTGTGCTAACATCTTTGGATGTAGGGAAACAGGTTGGAGGGATCTAACTGGATTCCTCAACAGTATTGATTTATTTACAGATATTTGTGATATATTCTGTTATCATATGATATATGATGTTTTGGATGCCGTGATTGTTATATTTAGTGCTGTTGCAACATTGGGCCTATTTTGGAAAATTTAAAAGTGTTAAAGTAACGATTTTGAATTTAAAAGGATTTTTAAAATGATTTTTGAAAGTATACGTTTTATTAAATTTTTGAATTGATTCATTTTAATTAAATAAACTTTATAATTTTAAATGTTATAAAAATTATGATTTTTGAGAAATATAGTTGAAAATTGATTTTTTTGAAAATATGGAGTTAATGATTTTATAAAATAGTTTAAATTGAGATTTTTGAATTTATTATAAAAGCTTTATATAAAAGATTTATAAAATTGATATTTATTAATCAAAATATTGGAATTATAAAATGAATTTTTATAAGTGTTAAAATGAAGTATAAATGGATTTCATAAGTGAATGAAATTTATAGATTTATAAATTGTGAAGTTATAAAATGAATAGATTTTGTAAAATAAAAGATTTATAAGTAATTAAGTTATAAACCGGATTTTGGCGTTTAAATGAGATTGAAATAGAATTTGTAAATTAAGGGATTTTATAAGTTGAAGTGTTTATAAAATTATATAGATTTGAATTTATAAACGTTGTTTTATAAATCCGAAATCGACTTATTTTGATAAGTCAATTATTTCAGATAAAATGTGCAGAAACATTGAATATATTCACGATTTTGGACAGTGAATAATATATAAAAGAAATTTTTTACGGAAGCGATCTTTTAAATAAAATTAAAACCATTTAAAGATGTTTTGAAATCTATTAAGTATCGAAACCATAGATTTCAACATTCATTGTTGAAATAGACGTTTTCGAGAAATAAGGAAAACTGGACTATAACACTGTTGTTATAGTAAATGATTTTCGAAAAGAAATGTTTTATGTAGTATTGCGGTTTATATATATCTATCTGAATTTCGAATCCCTATACTAATAATTTTGGGTTGTCGTAACGATGTTTTTCGCAACATTCGTTTGGACCCAAATAAATGTGTTTAAGAGAATGTTTTCCTTAAAGAATGAAATATATACTTAATCGTGTTTTAAGTATATTGAATATTTTCTAAGTATTGAAAATAAATAGATTTGTGAATTATTTATTATTAAATAAGTGTGGAAATGTTTTCCAATATGAAGTGAAATGTTTTGAGATTATATCTTTTAAAGATAAATTGAAAGTGAATATGTGAAGTCGATTTGAAAATCGTATATCAATGGATATTTGGAAATTTAAATTCACATGGAATTTATAAAGGAAAGGGAAATTTATTTGAAAATAAACGTTGATTTATTATTGAAGTGTGGAAATAAATTTACGGATTTGGAACGTAAATTTGAAGTAAATCGGTAAGGATTTTTTTAATTGGTTTAAATGAACCATTTTGAAATAAAAATAAGTATTTGGAGATGTTTTTCAATGTAGAAATTGAAATGGTTTAGAGAATATATCTTTTTAAAGATAAGTTGAAGTGAATATTTGGTAACTTATTTAATTTATGGAAGATTAATAAAAAGGGCCTAGTGATTATTATGGTGCTGAATATTTGTTGGTTTGCTTTGATAGTTAAATAGCAACTATCAACATTTACCTTTAAATGGGTATTTATTGTGATTTGCTAGAATTTGAGTGCTACACTTATTTTTGAAAATAAGCGCTCGTTATTCGGTTTAGCCAGGAGAGGACCTTTGTGTCATAAATCTCATTCCGAATAAGTGATATGTCGTAATGGATAGCATTTGAAGACCGGTGTTGAAGACCGGATATTTTTGAAAACGAAAGGGTTACCGTCGAATGTCTCTGCATCGGCTGATCTCCGATATAGAGTTTTTATCACCCTTTGTGATGGAAAATCCGATCGTGATTAGTGAATATCCGGATTGCAAGGGCTTCTTTGGAAGTGCCTTCTGTTCTGTTCGAACCCAGAATGGACTTGTATGCATGTGTGTCTGACATTACAATTTGAGATGTAAAGCTGGTTTCTATCAAATATATTTTTGTTGGTGGCGGAGAATTTATTCTCTTAGCTTAACACCCTTCTCTGAGACGTACGAGCTCAGAGGTTAGGTAGTTGATGGTTACTAGTGATACATTCTCAATTTGGTAATATGGCATACGAAGTGCTGTTGAGCATTTGTTGATCAAAGCGTGGCTTTTATGAAAAGCGTAGCTTTGTGGGCGAGACTTCGTCGGACCTCACACCCCGAAAATGGTCAAAACAGGAAAGATGCAGCAAGGTTATTAGGGGATAGCGCCCCCTTAGTGTATGTCATTCCTTCTGGATAGAGGTGGTATTATGGTATGGAGTCCTGATACTTAACTTATGTTGTTGGTGCAAACTTATTATTTTGTGGTTGTTGGTGAATCCCGGGATTTAGGTCGGTTACGACAGGGGGATGGCATATTCGTGTCAGTAGTTACCCAGCTAGGGGTAACCCGGCCTTATGATGGAAGAGATCCGGTTAGGTTCTTGGGGCGTCATTACAGAGGCGTACCCATGTGGCAATGGGAAGTTCCTTGGCCTGACCATTTGTTGGAAATCCAAACTCCAATACGAAACCCTGTACGGTTTTAGTTGTAGAACCTGCCATTTACTTATGGTGGTCACCACTGTTTAGATGGTAGCTATAGTAGGCATAGTTCAGAATGTCTATGTTGGCTAAGATTTATATTATACTTTCGAAATGTTTTCCTACACTTCGCACTTATAATAATAATATCAAAGAAAATTTGCGTATCAGGCATATTTGACTATCATAAGGAGAAATCTCCTTTGATTCTGTGTTTGCATTGTGTGTGTGTGCGGGAGGCCTTATGGTAGTCTCATTTTCTAAAAAGAATTGCGAATCTAATTTAAAATATTTCTTTGTTTGTTTTTAAAGAATAACTGTTTTAAGTTCTCACACCAGTCCCATGACTGATCTGAAGTTTATTGTTTCCTTCCTAAACTTTGGGTGCCCATCAATTTCCACACGGGCAGTCAAGAGTCAGTTATCAGGTCATTCTGGAATTCAGGAGTTGCTGTGGAGATCTGGAGGCAAGCTGGATGGTTTGGCGTATCAACTAGTACATAGTATTTCTTTTCCGCTGTTTGTTGTTGTAAACTCTGATAATGTAATGTGATGTAATGTAATAACTGATATAGTTCTTTTTTAATAAAGATTATTTATTTATCTATTATATGTTGTTCCGCTGCAATTGTGAGATTCTGATATTGTTTCTGTTGCTTTTTCTTTCTTCTTCAATCTTCTACCTCTTCTTTAACCCTAACGGTACGGTTTTCTGGCCTTCGATTCTCGGCAGTTGATACAGTGGACGTATTGATGTCGACCTTCGTGAGTCGAAAAATCCCATACGTTACATTTGGTATCAGAGCATATGGTTAAGTGACAACCTTGGCTCTGTTGGGTGTTACTCGATAGAGATAGAGTCAACAGTACTCTAGAATGAGTTTGAGTGTAATAATAGATATGAGCGCGTATTTGTTAGTGAATATAAACAAATGTTTTATATTGTGTTTTCTTATCCGTTGAGCTGTTTATGAACTCTGGTCGGTGCGCGAAGTACAACCGTATAGATAGGGTTTCTAAACTCTTAAACGAGATAAACCGACATAGTATCATTTGAAATTAGGTAAATGAAATAATTTTACCTTGATTATATTTTATATATAAAGGAATAATTTTTCAGAATTATTAAAGTGTATATGAATTGATTGTTTGGTTGTTGAAATGTAAGAATATATATATATATATATATATATAAGTTAATTGAAAGATGCTTGAATAAGTTAAATGAAACATATTGTAAAAGAATAAATTGTATAAGCAAAGAATTATTAAGTATGGAATTATTTTTAGTATGATTTATAATTGTGAAATAATCTTATATATACAGTAAGTGAAAATATATAAGAAAAAGATTTATAAATGTGAGTTATAAATAAAAGGAAATATTTTGAAAGAATATTAAAACACTGGATTCACTACTGTTGCCGGGAAATAATAAGGGTGATGATTGCAGCATCATCAGTATCATTTTCAACTTTCTTTGTGATGGATTTGCTACCATAGTAAATTGAAAATTTAAGTTTGGTCGTGATGAACAAATTTGAAATTAAAAATCCAAGTTGTGATTGTTGAATATAAGTGAAACGAGTTTTGAACTTATAATATGAGATAATAAATTTGACTTTAGTAAAAAATAAATAGAATTGGAATCTGAATTTGATTTAAAACTGGAAATTTAAGTTAAGTTAAATAAATGATGTTTCGAATGGAATATAACTTAAGTGATGTTAAATGAAGTTGATTTTGGTATCGAAGTAAATTAATAAAGTGAAGTGATGAATATGAACTTGAGTTATATAAATGAAATTCAACCTTATTTGTTAAATGAATTAGCGATTGAATTAATAAATGAATTGAATGTAAATCAATTGAATGTAAATAAATTGATATGAAATGATGGATGTAAGTGTTAGTTCATTTAAAAGCTAACGAAATCGAGGATTGAATAATTCGATTAAAGTCAATTAAAAGTGATGAACCAAATTGAATGTAAGTGAAGTAAAGAAATTTGGTTATGATTTGGTTGTTATATGATTGTTAGTTAATTGTATATAATTCATTAAGTGTTAATGAAGTTGAATTGATAAAATTGAAAACTATGAAATTTGATTTGAATATGGAAGTGAACTAACTTGAATGTAAATTAGTGAATAAAAGACTAATTGAAAATTGAATAAATGAAAGTTAGTAACATCCAATGTTAATGAATCAAATGTAATTAAATGAAAAAAAAACCAATTCATTGAATATAATGAGAAGTGAATTTATATTGATTTGGTTATTGATTGATTGGATAGATATTGGATGTAGTTGGATGATAGTTGGTTGATGGTTGAATTTATTGCATTTGTTGTTTTGTTGCAATTGCTATGTTGGCACATGTAGTTGTTATGTTGCTATATGTTGTATATTGATATTACTTTCTATATACATGTTTCTCATGTAATTATTGAGTGTTTAGTAGGTGCGGATGGTGCTTGCTTCGCTTTTGGAGCTCGCTTTCGCGCTATATTAGCCGTATATGCTCGCTAATCATATATAAGGTACATATCTCGGATTACATATCGTACTTTTACACTTTTTTCCTTGCGAGATGCCTCATTACTTGATGAGATGTATATTTGTGATATATATATATATATATATATATATATATATATATATATATATATATATATATTGCCATTTTTTTGGATTGAGCCGCGCAAATGAGACGCTGGCGAAATTTTCTGAAAATTTAAGGCGTTAGAATAATTTTGAGAAAATTGGAAAATTTTGAAAACTAAAAGTTTGATTTTTGAGTTATAAAAGTTAAACGATATAGTTGGTTTTGAAAGGATAACTAAGTATGATTTGAAAACTTAGTAAAGTTATTGTAAGAAGTTTAACTATGTATTTTGGAAAAGTTATATTGTTTAAATGAATTTGAAATTTGACTTGAACAATTTGTTTTGAAAAGTTAACGGATTCTGTAACTTTTTACTTACTTGGTAATTTCGGGGACGAAATTCTTTTAAGGGGATAAGTTTGTAACGGCCCAGAATTTCTGTCAATTGAAATTCGTATATTTAATTTTAAATATTAACAAGTAAAATTTCAAAGTCGAATAAATTTTATTTCGAATATCAGGATTTAGTTGGATAATTAAATCGATAATTTATACTTGAAATTATAGAAATAATTGGAAATCGGGTTTAATGTGTATAAAAATGATGTATAAAGTTGTATTAAATCATATTGGAGTTGGAATGATGTTATAGAACTTTTAAAATTGAATTAAAAGTTAATTTGTGAAAATAGAATATTTTAATATTTAATTGACGAGTAAAAATAGCCATTTTTCAAATAGTCTCGGATTTCGACGAAACTAGTTTCATCGGACCCGTAATGTTATATTATTTTATGTTTTCAAATTTCGTGTCAATCGGATTTACGGTTTGTCTGGGGCAAGCTAAAACGCATAGAAATTAGTTTAACTGATTTAACTTAAATTTGATCGTTTATTTTTGTAACTCGCACATATGATCAAATTAACTTCTGAAACACATTCCATTGTGTTTGGAATGTAGGTAAAACCCTAGAAACGCCAGCCGGCACGCTTCGTTTGGAGTTCGGAAAATTTCGAGTGAATAGTATTTCGTCAAAATTTTCTATATAAGGCCCTCTATTTTCACAAATTACACCAAAGACCTAATTTTTAGGTCAGGCTTCCACCATTCATTTTAATGGCCGAAATTGCATCATCTTCTTGTTCTTCTGATTTCTTCATATCCATAGACTTTACGCGAAGTGTTCAACTGCAAAGTCGTAGGGGGTAGTGAGATCTTGCTATTCAACGGTGGTGATCGAGAACAGAGCTGTGGATCGATGAAAAATTGCTCGCGTTCATGGCCGTTCATTCTCGTTTTGCATGCGGGGGGATGACTGAGATTCGTGCTCTTCTGGGCGTGGATGTAGTTTATGATGGGCGTTCTAGTGGAGGTCCCCGATCGTATTCAGGTTGCTCGAATTGGTCGCGAGCACTAGGGTTAAACGTCGGCAAGTTGGGTTGTATGCGTGCGTACGAAACTGGGATGATGGAAGAAAATGCGCACGGTCTAGATCTCATCAAACCAAAACGTGCGGCTATGATGGATAAGGTTTAAAAATTTAAAAAGGAAATATTTAATTAATTTATATTAATTCGTGTAAACTTTGAAACATCGTAACTTGTTCATACGAGGTCGGAATTTCACGAAACAACTTGCATTTGGTTCGTATGGACGAACACTACGCGATGGAGCTGGATTGGGGTTGATTGGAGCTAGTGAAAATTTTGGGTAAAATTAAATGCGCGTTTAATTTTATAACTAGCTCTGATACCATGTATGTATATATATTTAGTAAACATATATATACTCATATATATATATATATATATGAGTATATATATGTTAGAAAGAAACCCTGAGACCCATTATAGTAAAGAGAATTAACAAGTAATTCCGTCTACGAAAGCGAAGAATAGGGCCGGTTAAGGGCGACTATCTATAATTTTGTCTTAAACATCTACTGAATACGTCGATAAATGCAATATAATTTTTTTTAAACTCAAGTGGATCGACATACCCAGTAAATGCTTAATCCAAAACCATAGGTAGTTAACGGATCTATCAGAACAAAATACAATAACTAAATGTAAAGCACGTCACAGAACAGTAATCAACATCATATATATACATATACACTGATACATGTTTAGTACAATACAATATGAATACAATAAAGGTGGTACTCGACCATACCATATACACTGAATCAAATGTAAATACATCAGAGTATGCGGAAGGACAAAAATTGCTTAAGAGAAATGAGCGGTTATATCTAGCATCAACTTCAAGATAAGTCCAATAGATGACTGAAACAACTCGGTCTGACCCGAGTATAAATACACGGGTCAGTCTAGCTACACAAATCAGCCAATACCAGTAATATGAAGCAGAATTGGCATGAAGATACTTCTTCTCGAAAGAGAAGAATGAATCGATAAACTCATAAGCTCAACACTTAAGTAACAAATGCTACTTAAGATAACAAATACCTCGAAGGAGATAACTCAAACTCAAAACTCAAATCAAATACAAGTGCCTCATATCATCGGCGACATCCCAAAATGTTTACATGGTTTCCATGAACCATATGTTCTCAAAAGGAGAAACATCAATACAAACTCTCGCCAAAATGGCAAACATAAAACATTCTCAAATAGGATGATCCAAAACTCAATTATAGATGAATCTCCAAATTCAATTATACCTCATCTCATCGGTATAAATGTATATAAATCTCCATTTCAACTCTCCAAAATGGCAAAACCCAGAATATCCTATAAAATCCTGAAATTATCAAAACTCATAACTCAAGGAGCTCGATAAGAGTTCAAAACCCATAATTGAAATCACCATATATATATATATATATATATATATATATATATATATAACATCTCATATAGCACTCGGCTATCGATGTAATAAAACATCTTAAAAAGGTGAAATCACAATAAACAGAAAACTCAGAAAATCCGGATTGGCCAAATCCCCGATTGTAATGCCGAAGCAATACTGCACGTGCAAAACTCAGACGGCCGAAGCCTCCGACAAGGTCGCTAACACCTCCCAAAGCAGAGAAGAATGAATCGATAAACTCATAAGCTCAACAGTTAAGTAACAAATGCTACTTAAGTGAATAAATACCTCGAAGGAGATAACTCAAACTCAAAACTCAAATCAAATACAAGTGCCTCATATCATCGGCGACATCCCAAAATGTTTACATGGTTTCCATGAACCATATATTCTCAAAAGGAGAAACATCAATACAAACTCTCGCCAAAATGGACAACATAAAACATTCTCAAATAGGATGATCCAAAACTCAATTATAGATGAATTTTCAAATTCAATTATACCTCATCTCATCGATATAAATGTATATAAATTTCCATTTCAACTCTCTAAAATGGCAAAACCCAGAATATCCTATAAAATCCTGAAATTATCAAAACTCATAACTCAAGGAACTCGATAAGAGTTCAAAACATCATAATTGAAATCACCATATATATATATAACATCTCATATAGCACTCGGCTATCGATGTAATAAAACATCTTAAAAAGGTGAAATCATAAAAAACAGAAAACTCAGAAAATCCGGATTGGCCAAATCCCCGATTGTAATGCCGAAGCAATACTACACGTGCAAAACTCAGACGGTCGAAGCCTCAGACAAGGTCGCTAACACCTCCCAAAGCAGTTCGTCTTCATGATAAGGTCGCTAACATCTCTCTTAGCCATTTTGTCTGCCCTAACAAGGTCGCTAACACCTCCCAAAGCAGTTTGTCCTCACGACAAGGTCGCTAACACCTCTCAAAGCAGTTCTGTTAGGTAAACATCGTGAATGTGTCACAAACTCACAGATAGGAACCCGAAAAGTGTTAACGTATGTCCCATACCACACATTCGCACTTAGCAGTTTACTAGCCGTTAGTCGATGCCACACTAAAAACATCATAAAACTCAGAAAATTATATCTCGCCTGGTCTCATTGGCGAGTGATAAAGAGATACCATACTTGTCTTGTAGCTAGACTGACCCGTGTATTTATACTCGGGTCGGACCAAGTTGTTTCAGGTATCATCTATTGGACTTAGCTTGAAGTTGATGCTAGATATCAGCGCTCATTTCTCTTGAGCAATTTATGTTCTTCCGCATACTCTAATGTATTTACATTTGATTCAGTGTATATGGTGTGGTCGAATGCCACCTTTATTGTATTCATATTGTATTGTACTAAACATGTATCAGTGTATATGTATATATATATATGATGTTAATTACTGTTCTGTGATGTGTTTTACATTTAGTTATGTATTTTGTTCTGATAGATCCGTTAACTACCTATAGTCATGCTATAACGCCCCATCCCGAGACCCACTTAGCAAAGAGAATTAACAAGTAATTCTGCCTACTAAAGCGAAGAATAGGACTGGTTAAGGGCGACTATCTATAATTTTGTCTTAAACATCTACTGAATACATCGGTAAATGCAATATAATTTTCCTTTTCTACTCAAGTGGATCGACATACCCAGTAAATGCTTAATCCAAAACTATAGGTAGCTAATGGATCTATCAGAACAAAATACAATAACTGAATGTAAATCACATCACAGAACAGTAACCAACATCATATATATACGATTTAGTAAACGCACATATATTATATATTAAAATTTAAATTTTGAGTAAAATTAAACGTTTATGAGAAACCATCATGATGTTTTCACTTGTCGATGAGATGAGACAAGTTACGATGCCATTTAATACTTGTTGATGAGACGAGACGAGTATGGTGTCTCTTTATCACTCGCCAATGAGACGAGGCGAGATATGATTTTATGATTCTTATGATGTTTCTAGTGTGGCATTGACCAGTGGCTAGTAAACCGCTAAGTGTGAACGTGTGGTATGGAACACACGTTAACACTTTTTGGGTCCCTATCCGTGAGTTTGTGACACATTCACAATGTTTACCTAACAGAACTGCTTTGAGAGGTGTTAGCGACCTAGTCATGAGGACGAACTGCTTTGGGAGGTGTTAGCGACCTTGTTAGGGATGATAAAATAGCTTGGAGAGGTGTCGGCGACCTTGTCATGAGGATGAACTACTTTGAGAGGTGTTAGCGACCTTGTCATAGGCTTCGGCCGTCTGAGTTTAGCACGTGCATCATTGCTTCGGCATTGCAGACGGGGATTTGGCCAATCCGGGATTTTTTTGGGTTTTCTGTTTTATTGTGATTTCACCATTTTAAGATGTTTTATTACATCAATAGCCTAGTGCTATATAAGATGTTATATATATGGTGATTTGATTTATGATGTTTTGAACTATTATTGAGTTCCTTGAGCCATGAGTTTGGATGATTTCATGATTTTATAGGATATTCTGGGTTTTTCCATTTTGGCGAGTTGAGATTGAGATTTTTATACATTTATACCAATGAGATGGGGTATAATTGAATTTGGAAATTCCTCTATATTTGAGTTTTGGATCATCCTATTTGAGAATGTTTTATATTTTCCATTTTAGCGAGAGTTTGTATTGATGTTTCTCCTTTTGAGGAGATATGGTTTAGAATTAACCGAAATAGTAAACGCACATGTCACATACCACGTGTTTTACTAAATCGTTTAATTCTTTTTCTCATACGTTCAAATAATGCAAAAGTGTATGTTTTATATTTAAAATAGTTTACTAGAGAAAACAAGCTTTTAAAACTTTTTCCCGAAAATATTGATAAAACCACTATTTGAACTTCCTTTATTATAGGAAATAAACAAATTTTATATTAGAAAAATAATTTTAAAATACCATATATTAATAATTTGAAATGTTCGTTTATTTTAAAAATCACTTCATAATGGTTTAATGGAAATCGTGCTCGAAAATAATGAAAAACAAGAAAGATTACTCAAGACTGATAACTTGAATTCAATAAGAATTCAATTCAAATTTAACCCAAAGTCAATTCAAATTCTATTGTTCGTATGGTCCATGACATGTGCGTTTACTAAATCGTTTAATTTCCTTTCTCATACATTCGATTAGTGCAAAAGTGTGTGTTTTATATTTAAAATAGTTTAGTAGAGAAAACAAGTTTTAAAACTTTTTTTCGAAAAGATTAATAAAACGAATATTTAAATTTCTTTATTATAGGAAATAAATATATTTTATATTAGAAAAATAATTTTAAAATATTATAATAATAATTTGAAATGTCCATTTATTTCAAAAATCACTTCAAAATGGTTTAATGAAAATGCTGCTCGAAAATAATGAAAAACAAGAAAGATTACTCAAGACCGATAACTTGAATTCAATACGAATTCAATTCAAATTTAAACCAAAGTCAATTCAAATTCTATTTAAATTTGGGTTTCAAATTCTCTAAACATAGCTACCCTATTTATAGGCATCATAGCTCTCAAAACATCTTCAAAACAACATCAAATTCGAACAAGAATGAGAGCAAAAGTAAGCCAATACAATTCTCAGTTCAATGATTGTTATTGCTGTTGTTTTGCTCTCGAGATAGCAACAAACAAATATAGTTTTGACCAATCTAACTTCGAAATTTCAAAAAACTTAAAACATGAACAAAGTCTAAGCTTTTCGGAACATCTTAAATTATTAAATTTGGATGAGAACATGAAAGATATGGCCAAAACAAATTTCAGATATGAAGTTCACTACGGCTGTCGTTTTAGTTTCGGGATAGCGATACTAGAATGAACTTTCAACCATGTAAACATCAAAATTTGACAAAACTCAAAACATAACATTTGTAGCATATAATGTAAGCTTTCAGGAGCATTAAGAATCGTCAAATTTGGACATCAAACGAAAAAGATATGCTTAAATTACTAACGGCACTTAGTACAAAAAGTCACAATTTTACAGTGACAGAGCAGCGAGTTTGTATTGGGTTTTTCGACCCTCTATGCTCAAAATTTTCGAAAATGTTCAAAACGAAAGTTGTGACATTCTTTTCAGGCTTTCTAGAACTTCAAAGAAAACTGAATTCCGATGTAAAACGAAGGAGATATATATATATATATATATATATATATATATATATATATATATATAAAATTTACTGACAGCGATTAACGATTGAACATGCAACAACAAAAAAATTTGAGATTTCTTACCTTAAAATCTCAATTAAAGCTAGAATATGTGAGTTTTGATACTCACCTTGCAATTCATGCATATTAACATAAATAAATTTGGCCAAACTGAAGCAAGATGAAGGCTTTTGGCAATAGAATGCTTCAGCTACCTGTAGAAACTTAGAAATAGAACATGCAAAGAAGAAGAACAAGTAATTAACAGACAATCCAAAAACAAAATTGAAATTTGATGAATTCTCTCTGATTTGAAGTAGATTACCTGTTTGAAATTGGCTTTTAATTGATTGAAACATCAAATCCATGAAGAAATTAAGGGATTGAAGGCCATAGATTGAATAGGGTTTCTATCTTTTGCTTACGGCCAGAGGAGGAAGATGAGAATAGTTTTCTGTACGTACACGAAATATTTTCTCATTTCTTTGTCTTCTGATTGTAGGTTAATGGGCTTTTGAACTCAAATAGAGAATAAATTAATTAGCCTAAGGTTTTAATTCACACCTAAATCAATATGCATATTTTTGCACTATGTTATAATAAAGCAGTGCATTTTCTTTCATGTTTCTACACAAAAAAAAAATGCATACTCATATACATAAATAAAATAAAATATTTTATACTAACTTAAATATAAAATTCTTATACTAACTTAAATATGAAATGGTGCATTCTTAACTGGAAATTGAATATTACAAATACATTCTAAGTTGATATTTGGATTAATAAATATTGACATTGGTAAGGAAGTCAATAAAATGTTAAGTTGTGTTTGGATATTAGTGCCAAGCAGGATATGCAGGTATTATAAAGAGAAAAGAGAATTGATTTTGATTTCAGAAGATAAATTTGAAATGCTCGACAAAAAGGTATGTATTTAAATTTGGTGTGAAATTTGATTGGGATTTTGGATTGAGCCACTTGGCCTTTTGTTTTCTTTTTGGATTTGGGAGGCCGTAGAGCCATTTTGTAGTTGTACCGAGCAAGCCGCGCAAAGGAGACGCTGGCGAAATTTTTCGGGAAGAGTAAGAAAAATTTTGAGAAAATTTTGATAATTCAAAATTGGTTTTATGATAAAAACTTGAATGGTTGGGCAAATAGGATTGTTTGCAAACTAGGGAAAGGTTTGGAAAGTTAATAAGAATAATAATGGGTCTTTTATAAAAGATAGTTGGTAAGATGTTGAATTGTTAGAAACTGTTTGGTTTTAGGAAAAAGTAAACGGGTATTGGACCATTCTTCCTAACTAGTAATTTCAGGGACGAAATTCTTTTAAGGGGGGAGGAATGTGACAACCCGGAATTTTTGAGCGTTTGAAATAGGAATATTTAATTAATTTTAAATATTTAAAAGGTTAATTTTAACTTGAATTCCAAATATCACTATTTATTTGATAACTAAATTTTTGAATTAAATAATTTGAAGTTGGATAAAATGTTGAATTTAGAGTTTTAAGCCTATTAAAAATAATTTGAAGGCTTATAAAATTTGTATTGATAACACTGAAAATGATAGAAGTTGTAAAATTGAAATTAACAGTGGTTTGTTCAGTTTTAAAATTTTATTGTTTAAATTGAAATTTAAAATAGCCTTCCGAGGCACAATCTCGGAATTCGACGAAACTAGTTCCATTTGATCCGTAATATTGTATTATTGTTGGATTTCAAATTTCGTAGCGTTTGGAGTTACCGTGTGATAGTACGATAGGTAAACGCACTAAATTTATATCGAAATTTTATAATAGTCAAATCGTAAAAGTGATAGCATCTGCCACCCTAACCTGTCCTTGCCACCCTATCATCTGACCAAAGCAGACCTAGCTTATCGCAGATCAATCGCGTCGTCCTCTTTAAAATATACCTTCAGCTGCGTTTCGTTTGAAAAAAAAAAAAGAAGAAGGAAAAATCAAAAAAATAAAATGGCCGAATAAATTAAATCAAGTAATGGCTTCCTCCAAAATCTTTAGTCATCTCGTCTAATTTGTTTAAGCTCGTGAGAATCAAATCGTTTTCGATTCAGAGAAAACCGTAGGGTCGAGCTTTGATTTTCTATATCCAGTTATACGTCCCCATTCGAAGTCAAATTCACGGCTCCCTTGTTTCAACCCCTCACGAACGCAATCAGAGAAAATGAGGAAGATGAGCCCTTTCTCGAGCGAGCTGGACGTGGCAACTTCGGCGATGGCAAGGGCTTCGGAGAGGCGTGCGAACGCGAACAGGGTCTGGGTTTTTGGGAATTCTCGTATGTTCGATTTGTCTGTGAAGCTAGGGTTTCGCTGTTGAGTTCGTTGTATTGAAGAGCATATGGACCTGATTTTTGGGTGGTCCAATCAATCATGGAGGGATGCATTCGAGCACTGTAGCAATTGGAAGGGGCATGCTCTCAATTTTCAACAGGAGGCCGATGTAGTCGCATGTAACCTGAGGATAGACGGAATCATTTCGGGGCAACGATGGTGAGGGTTTACGTATTTTCTTCCGTTTTTATTGATTCAGCAAATTATGTTGACATGTAAGTTAGAAACAGTAAGGAGAAGAAGAATTTTAATTAACTATATGCTAAAGTTTGCTTTAAAAGAAGATTTACAGTAAAGTAAAAAAATGCGGATATATCTAGGAAATACATTTCACATACCTGCTTTATTCTACTATTTATTTTGAAAATATTTAGGAGATAGGTTTGTTTAATCAACTTATCTAAATTTTCTTTTAGCTACTAAGAAAATTATTTAAAAGGAAAATTTGTTTAAAAATTTTAAATTATTTGTGGAAATTAAATAAATAAATCGTTGGACCCATTCCAAATATTAACAAACATTTTAATGATTGTTCGAGGTCTAAAACGATGAAGAAACGAGCTGGTTTGGATTGGAGTTACGATCAAAAATCTAAGGTGAGTTAATCTCACTCTGTTTAAATTTAAATTTAAATGATAAAATTTAAATAATTGTTTGGATGGTTGAATTGATCGATGTGATATAGTATGATATTTTGTAATTGGTATACTATATTGTGCTAACATCTGTGGATGCAGGGAAAACAGGTTGAAGGGATCCAACTGGACCCCTCGACTTTTATTTAAATTATTTAATATTCCCTGTTCTGATTATTTGATATTCTATAATGAATTATGTGGAAGTATTGAATGCTATGGCTTGGTTGATAAAATTGGGTATAATGAATTATTAAAAATATAAATTTGATTTTGGAAATGGAAATAAAAGAAGTGAAATTGCAAGTAAAATAATTATAGAGTAAATTCAAGAATAACTTAAAAAAAAGAGAAATAAAGTGACTTTAAATTTTAATAAATGAATCCTGAGAATGGAAAGGAAAATTTGAATAAACAGAAAATTAATGAAGTTAAAAATGCAGTATTATTAATTTAAAAGAACAAACATTTATTTAGAATTTAAGATTTGAATTATTGAAAGAGTAAAGAAGAAATTGAAAAATAATAATAATAATAATAAAGACCATAACTACTGAATTTGGAAATGAACTGATAAGTAAAAGAATTTATTCCAAATAAAATAAACTGGAAATCAATTTGGGGAAATTGATTTAAGTAACTGAAGTTGGAATTTTCTCTGGATGGCCAAGTACATGTTTTTAAAAGTAAATTTGCAAATATAAATTAAATGTTTTAAGGTTGTTTTTAAAGAAGCAAGTTTTGTAAAATTTATTATTTCTAATATTTAAAGTAAGTATTTTCTTTAATCTATTCTAGCAGTAATTATTAAGAAGTAACTTAGTATTTTGGTTTTAAAGGTAGAAATCTAGTTTTACATTTTATTAAGTTTCAAATGTTTATATAGTATGTATTTTAGTAAATTATTAAAGTAGTCTTAACTTAAGTGTTTAAAGGTAAATTCCAAAGTAAGTATTTTTGTTTTATCTATTATCGTAATAAATATACAAAGAATGACTTGGTATTTTGTTTAAAGCATTATTTTAAATTAAGTACTAAAGAAAGATTTTCTAGATTAAATATTAACTATACTTTACAATTAAAGTGCTTCGAAATTTATTTTAAAAATCTAAAATTTTGTGCTTGGTGATTCCAGTGGAAATGAAATACTCGGAATTTATTTTGAGAAAAAGGAGGTAGTTTGAAAAACTGTTTTCAAAAGGATTTGAAAGTGAGAATATACCTTGTAAAGATATTTTGAGATAAATAAATAATTTGGGAAATTATTTATTGGTTGGATGATTGTTTGTGAATATTAATTGATAGTTAAATAACCGACTATCAATATTGGACAAATGCATTGATCTTTTCGAAGAGACCGGGATCGAGATTTATTTCTCGAAAACCACTTCGATCCGATTTGTACATTTCGTGAAACGAGTTTGGATTCGAAGATGGAGCAGTGAAGTGCAAGGGCTAGTCGCTACTAATCCTGATGATATTTCCAAAACGGATGTAGTAGGAATAGTGCCTTCGGTTCCGTTCGAACCCGGGATGGACTTGTATGGACGAATGCTTGCGAAACATCGTCAGGTGGACGATGGGCATTCTAAGGGATAAGTTCTAAAATGGTAATGCTTAGCCTCAAGCCTCATCAAATGGGAATGACTGAAAATCAGGGGTTATGCAGCAAGGCTAGGTGGGTAGCACCCAAGCAGGGTGAGGTCATTCCCGTCTAGATGTTCCTTTTTATTTCGGCTTAGTGGGCGGTTGCTGATCCCAACCGCGGGTTGATCTCACTCGTGATTATCCAGTAAGGGGTAGTCCCGGCCTTGTGTTGCAGGGGAGCGGGCGTACTCCTCGGTACCGTGATCTAGGCCCCGTACTGTGACAGGTGGTACCCCAGTGCCTAGTCATTAGTTGGAAATCCATTCTTCCTACGAGCCTTGTACGAGTTTTGTTTGTATTACCTACTTTTGTGGCTAGTAGCTGGAATTTAATAGATGTAACAATTTCTGCTATTTTATAAGTATTTGTATATAGACCCTACTATAATATCAGAGGATTTCTATAAAAATTGTTTTAGCTATCGTAAGGTAAAAACCCGACATGTTTATTTGTGGCGTGGTCTTACGGGATGCTTTTGTTTTCAAAGGATTTTTGAAACTTTAATAATCAATTGGGTGTGATTTTCTCACGCTGGTATTCCAGACTGACTCGGGTGTTATTTAACTGTAATGTTCGGGTCAGACCGAGTATTATAGAATACAGGATTGATGTTGTGGAGCCCAGAAGACGAGCAGGATGACGATACGTACTCCCGTATTTGTATATATATTCCGCTATGATTGAGTTACTGTTTATCCATTGCTATGTTGTTGTTGAGCTGAGTGATGTACTCTGATGATGTAATTTATAAACATGTATATCTGATTTGTTTTGAGTAAAGATCATTTATTATCTATTATATTTTATTCCGCTGCGATGGTTAGATTCTGTTGTTGTTTTCTGTTTTCTTCTTCTACCTCTTTTTCTTTAACCCAAAATGGTTCGTATTTCTGTGCAACTTGAGTTGATTGTTGTAGAATAGTATTGACTCAAGGGGTACGGATTTGCGGGCTGTTACAGTTGGTATCAGAGCATAGGTTGGAGATAACCTTGGCTCTATTGGGAATTACTCATAAAATAGAGTCGGTAGAACTCTATAATGAGTTTGAGCGTATTAATAAATATGAGTGCATATTTGTTAGTGAATATAAACTATTTTAATATCATGTTGATTGGTTTATTGAGTGGCATATGAACCTTCGTCGACACAGTCTGCGCAACTGTATTGAAGGGGTTTCTGAACACTTGAATAGAACAATTGACATGATATTGTTTTAAGTGTGGGTAAATGAAATAATTTTACCTGAAAATATATTTTTGATATAAGGCAAAGTTTTGTAAACTAGCTAATATATGGATGTTTGGATGTTAGAGATGATAATATTAAAGTATTATCATTGTTAAGTGAAAATTTGATTAGAAATTGGAATACAACTAAAATTTAAGGGAATAATTTCATTATAAAATGGAATTTATAAATATGAATTAAAAATGTAAATTATAAATTGAATTACAATTAATTGGGAATTTGTATAAGCATAAACTATGCAAATGCATTTTTGTTAAAATATGAATTAAAATAGAATTTGAAACTTTAAAACCCCGGAGATTTTGGAAGTATTTTGGAGGTAAATAGTATTATTGTTGTTTTTGGGTCATTTCTGAAAGGAAATTTGTTTTAAAATGGATTTTGGAAGTGGGATAGCATTGAATTCACTTCCGTCACTGGAAAATAACTTCGGTGGTGACTGCAGCATCATCGATGTTCATTTTCGGGTTTCTAAGTGATGAATTGTTGCCAAATTATTTGTTCAGGAAAACCTGTTTGTTTTTGAATTTTTGAAAGAAATTTGTTGGGAATAAAACCCGGATTAGTTTAATTTTTGAGAAATGTGATTCGAGATGTTGAAGATTTCAAAATGTTTTGAAACCAATAACTGGGTGTTTGAAAATCCTGATGAGATAGGTTGTGAGCTTATAAATTGAGATGATTTTGAAATCAGGAAGGAAATATAAGCTTTAAATGTTGGAATTTAAATTTAAAGAGAAAGGTTAAAATTGAAATTAACTTGGATTTGGAAATAAAAATTTGACTGGATTGAAATTAATTGGATAGGCAGAAAATAATATCCAATTGTATTCGAATTAAGTTGAAATCGAATTGAGTTAAATAAATCTGAGTTAAAGTAAAATTGAATTGGAACGAGAATTCAATTGAATTAAGGAATGAAATTAAATTTTTACCTGAACAAATGGAAAAATAAATAAATTGAATGAGGATTGGAATTGAAATAAATAAACCAGAATAACTTGTAAAAGAATTAAAAATCCATAGAAATAAAATATGCTTGGACTATAAATAAACAGAAGGCTTGAGTTTAAAATAAAAGAAGAATATATTCAAGCCTATAATAAATGGAATTATGGAAATAATAAGTTGTGGCTTATTAAATTTGAAAAAAAAAAGTGGGATAAAAACCCACAATAAATATTTTTGATGAATTGAAAAATAAAATGAAGATCACAACTTGAATTATAAAATAAATTTGAACCTAAGAAAATTAAATGAAGTGCCATTTGGAGTTAAAAATCAAGTACTGAATTTTAGCCAGGGGAAAAACTAATTAGATAATAAATTAGTTAATGAAATTGAATTGTGAGTTTATGATGAAGTTTGAAAATAAAACTCAAGTTATAAATCAGATTCGACTTGAATGGTTGATGAAGTAAATGTAATTGAAGTGAGTTCTTGAAACTGGAAGGTAAATTGAAATTGGATAGTGGATTCAGAATTTGAGCTATAAATTAAAATTTTAACTTGAAGTGTTAACAAATTAGATATAATTAGAAATGTATTGAATAAAAATGAAATTGGATTGAAATAGTAGTGGTTTGGATTGCAAATGAAATCCAAATAAGTGGAAGTAAATTTGATATGGCCTTGTAATAAATTAAACGAGTTAAATCCGAAAGCTAAATTTTACAATAACTCATCAAATGAAATTGTAAATTTTAAAATGAGATTTAACTGGGATAGAATTAAGTTGAATGGAAAAGAAAAATATTTATTCATGAAATGAAACTGAGCTTAGGTATAAAATCTGAATAAATCAAAATAAATTGACTTAACTTGAATATAAGAGGAAGGGTTGAATTGAATTCAACTTAAAACCAAGTCTAATGATATTGGATTAAATTTGGATCAAGTAAAAATAAATTCGGACCGAAATAGAATTTGGTGGGTTGTAAATAATACTTAAGGAAATGAAAATTCAAAATGGATTGAGTGGATAAACTAATTATAAACGGATGGAATAAATAAGAATCAAACGGAGTGAGGTTTAAACAAGTAGAGAAATAGTTATTGAATGAAATAGCCTGGATTGTTTTTCGAGCTAAATAAAATAGTTTGGAATAAACAAATTTGGAAGGAAATGTAAATGAATGAATTGTGAATGAAATTCAAATAGAATGTGTCGAGCTAGATCAAATGATTTTGAATGGGATCCGTTTGAACATTGAACTAGTTGGTTAATAAAATGAAATGCAAATGGAAATGAGAATACATGGATTGTGGATAAATTTTAAAAAATGGAATGGCATTAAGTATAAATTGAGTTGCAATTCATTTAAATTGATTATAAAACATAAATACTTATTTATTCACATAAATCTCGTCGAATTGCATAGAATAAATTGTCATTTTATGTAAATGGAAGTAATTAAAATTCTATGAATTGATAGAAGTAAAATGAATTGATTTTGAGAGCAACTGAATTAAATATGAGTTCAGTTTGCTTAAAAATAAAGTAAATGTAAGCTTGTGAGTTGTTAACCATTCGGATTAAGTGAAACGATATGTGATTGGTTGTAAACAATTAAAATTAATGTTGGAATATTTAAATTGCTTATAAAAAGTGTTTAATGGGCATTTCTTTTGGAATTCATATGTTTTAACTATTGCAAGTAAGTGAAATGTTGATAAACTTCATATATATGTCACTTACATGTTTAAATTGAGTAAGTACAGGTACCTGAGAGCCGTATGGCTGGATTGGGTTGCGCTAATTGCTAAAATTTTAAGCTGCTTGCTTAAAAATGCTAAATAAGGTACGCCTACGTAATAAAAATAGGAAATATGAACTGTTTTTTGTTTTTCCGACCGGGTGGGTCGATGTATATATATTTATCTCTTTTGTCAAATTGCAAAAGCTCCTCCGTACAAAGGAGACTCTGCCAAAAAATTTTAGAAATTTTGAGAGTTAGAAAATTTTGTTAACGACAAAACAGTTTAAAACTGAAAAAAAAATTGAAATAAGTTAGTAAATGAACCTAATTAAAGTAATGACATGAATTAGTTATAAATGGAAAATAAAATTTAATATTTAAAGTTTAAGTTAAATTGAATTCGTATGGAAATGAAAGAATCGTATTGAATAGAATTAGATATAAACTGAAGTGGTAAGATGGAAATAAATATAAGAAGCGTATAAAATTCTTATACTAACTTAAATATGAATGGTGCATTCTTAACTGGAAATTGAATATTACAAATACATTCTAAGTTGATATTTGGATTAATAAATATTGACATTGGTAAAGAAGTCAATAAAATGTTAAGTTGTGTTTGGATATTAGTGTTAAGCAGGATATGCAGGTATTATAAAGAGAAAAGAGAATTGATTTTGATTTCAGAAGATAAATTTGAAATGCTCGGCAAAAAGGTATGTATTTAAATTTGGTGTGAAATTTGATTGGGATTTTGGATTGAGCCACTTGGCCTTTTGTTTTCTTTTTGGATTTGGGAGGCCGTAGAGCCATTTTGTAGTTGTACCGAGCAAGCCGTGCAAAGGAGACGCTGGCGAAATTTTTCGGGAAGAGTAAGAAAAATTTTGAGAAAATTTTGATAATTCAAAATTGGTTTTATGATAAAAACTTGAATGGTTGGGCAAATAGGATTGTTTGCAAACTAGGGAAAGGTTTGGAAAGTTAATAAGAATAATAATGGGTCTTTTATAAAAGATAGTTGGTAAGATGTTGAATTGTTAGAAACTGTTTGGTTTTAGGAAAAAGTAAACGGGTATTGGACCATTCTTCCTAACTAGTAATTTCAGGGACGAAATTCTTTTTAAGGGGGGAGGAATGTGACAACCCGGAATTTTTGAGCGTTTGAAATAGGAATATTTAATTAATTTTAAATATTTAAAAGGTTAATTTTAACTTGAATTCCAAATATCACTATTTATTTGATAACTAAATTTTTGAATTAAATAATTTGAAGTCGGATAAAATGTTGAATTTAGAGTATTAAGCCTATTAAAAATAATTTGAAGGCTTATAAAATTTGTATTGATAACACTGAAAATAATAGAAGTTGTAAAATTGAAATTAATAGTGGTTTGTTCAGTTTTAAAATTTTATTGTTTAAATTGAAATTTAAAATAGCCTTCCGAGGCACAGTCTCGGAATTCGACGAAACTAGTTCCATTTGATCTGTAATATTGTATTATTGTCGGATTTCAAATTTCGTAGCGTTTGAAGTTACCGTGTGATAGTACGATAGGTAAACGCACTAAATTTATATCGAAATTTTATAATAGTCAAATCGTAAAAGAGATAGCATCAGCCACCCTAACCTGTCCTTGCCACCCTATCATCTGACCATAGCCGACCTAGCTTATCGCAGATCAATCACGTCGTCCTCTTTAAAATATACCTTCAACCGCGTTTCGTTTGAGAAAAAAACAAAAGAAGAAGGAAAAATCAAATAAATAAAATGGCCGAAGTAAATTAAATCAAGTAATGGCTTCCTCTAAAATCTTTAGTCATCTCATCTAATTTGTTTAAGCTCGTGAGAATCAAATCGTTTTCGATTCAGAGAAAACTGTAGGGCCGAGCTTTGATTTTCTATATCCAGTTATACATTCCCATTCGAAGTCAAATTCATGGCTCCCTTGTTTCAACCCCTCACGAACGCAATCAGAGAAAATGTGGAAGATAAGCCCTGTCCCGAGCGAGCTGGACGTGGCAACTTCGGCGATGGCAAGGGCTTCGGAGAGGCGTGCGAATGCGAACAGGGTCTGGGTTTTTGGGAATTCTCGTGTGTTCGATTTGACTGTGAAGCTAGGGTTTCGCTGTTGAGTTCGTTGTATTGAAGAGCATCTGGACCTGATTTTGGGTGGTCCAATCAATCATGGAGGGATGCATTCAAGCACTGTAGCAATTGGAAGGGGGGTGCTCTCAATTTTCAACAGGAGGCCGATGTAGTCGCGTGTAACCTGAGGATAGACGGAATCATTTCGGGGCAACGATGGTGAGCGTTTACGTATTTTCTTCCGTTTTTATTGATTCAGCAAATTATGTTGACATGTAAGTTAGAAACAGTAAGGAGAAGAAGAATTTTAATTAACTATATGCTAAAGTTTGCTTTAAAAGAAGATTTACAGTAAAGTAGAAAAAAATGCGGATATATCTAGGAAATACATTTCACATACCTGCTTTATTCTACTATTTATTTTGAAAATATTTAGGAGATAGGTTTGTTTAATCAACTTATCTAAATTTTCTTTTAGCTACTAAGAAAATTATTTAAAAGGAAAATTTGTTTAAAAAGTTTAAATTATTTGTGGAAATTAAATAAATAAATCGTTGGACCCATTCCAAATATTAACAAACATTTTAATGATTGTTCGAGGTCTAAAACGATGAAGAAACGAGCTGGTTTGGATTGGAGTTACGATCAAAAATCTAAGGTGAGTTAATCTCACTCTGTTTAAATTTAAATTTAAATAATTGTTTGGATGGTTGAATTGATCGATGTGATATAGTATGATATTTTGTAATTGGTATACTATATTGTGCTAACATCTGTGGATGCAGGGAAAACAGGTTGGAGGGATCCAACTGGACCCCTCGACTTTTATTTAAATTATTTAATATTCCCTGTTCTAACTATTTAATATTCTATAATGAATTATGTGGAAGTATTGAATGCTATGGCTTGGTTGATAAAATTGGGTATAATGAATTATTAAAAATATAAATTTGATTTTGGAAATGGAAATAAAAGAAGTGAAATTGCAAGTAAAATAATTATAGAGTAAATTCAAGAATAACTTAAAAAAAAGAGAAATAAAGTGACTTTAAATTTTAATAAATGAATCCTGAGAATGGAAAGGAAAATTTGAATAAACAGAAAATTAATGAAGTTTAAAATGCAGTATTATTAATTTAAAAGAACAAACATTTATTTAGAATTTAAGATTTGAATTATTGAAAGAGTAAAGAAGAAATTGAAAAATAATAATAATAATAATAAAGACCATAACTACTGAATTTGGAAATGAACTGATAAGTAAAAGAATTTATTCCAAATAAAATAAATTGGAAATCAATTTGGGGAAATTGATTTAAGTAACTGAAGTTGGAATTTTCTTTGGATGGCCAAGTACATGTTTTTAAAAGTAAATTTGCAAATATAAATTAAATGTTTTAAGGTTGTTTTTAAAGAAGCAAGTTTTGTAAAATTTATTATTTCTAATATTTAAAGTAAGTATTTTCTTTAATCTATTCTAGCAGTAATTATTAAGAAGTAACTTAGTATTTTGGTTTTAAAGGTAGAAATCTAGTTTTACATTTTATTAAGTAACTTTATTTTCAAATGTTTATATAGTATGTATTTTAGTAAATTATTAAAGTAGTCTTAACTTAAGTGTTTAAAGGTAAATTCCAAAGTAAGTATTTTTGTTTTATCTATTATCGTAATAATTATACAAAGAATGACTTGGTATTTTGTTTAAAGCATTATTTTAAATTAAGTACTAAAGAAAGATTTGCTAAATTAAATATTAACCATACTTTACAATTAAAGTGCTTCGAAATTTATTTTAAAAATCTAAAATTTTGTGCTTGGTGATTCTAGTGGAAATGAAATACTCGGAATTTATTTTGAGAAAAAGGAGGTAGTTTGAAAAACTGTTTTCAAAAGGATTTGAAAGTGAGAATATACCTTGTAAAGATATTTTGAGATAAATACATAATTTGGGAAATTATTTATTGGTTGGATGGTTGTTTGTGAATATTAATTGATAGTTAAATAACCGACTATCAATATTGGACAAATGCGTTGATCGTTTCGAAGAGACCGGGATCGAGATTTATTTCTCGAAAACCACTTCGATCCGATTTGTACATTTCGTGAAACGAGTTTGGATTCGAAGATGGAGCAGTGAAGTGAAAGGGCTAGTCGCTACTAATCCTGATGATATTTCCAAAACGGATGTAGTAGGAATAGTGCATTCGGTTCCGTTCGAACCCGGGACGGACTTGTATGGACGAATGCTTGCGAAACATCGTCAGGTGGACGATGGGCATTCTAAGGGATAAGTTCTAAAAAGGTAACGCTTAGCCTCAAGCCTCATCAAATGGGAGTGACTGAAAATTAGGGGTTATGCAGCAAGGCTAGGTGGGTAGCACCCAAGCAGGGTGAGGTCATTCCCGTCTAGATGTCCCTTTTTATTTCGGCTTAGTGGGAGGTTGCTGATCCCAACCGTGGGGTGATCTCACTCGGGATTATCCAGTAAGGGGTAGTCCCGGCTTTGTGTTGCAGGGGAGCGGGCGTACTCCTCGGTACGGTGATCTAGGTCCCGTACTGTGACAGGTGGTACCCAGTGCCTAGTCATTAGTTGGAAATCCATTCTTCCTACGAGCCTTGTACGAGTTTTGTTTGTATTACCCACTTTTGTGGCTAGTAGCTGGAATTTAATAGATGTAACAATTTCGGCTATTTTATAAGTATTTGTATATAGACCCTTTTATAATTTCAGAGGATTTCTATAAAAATTGTTTTAGCTATCGTAAGGTAAAAACCCGACATGTTTATTTGTGGCGTGGTCTTACGAGATGCTTTTGTTTTCAAAGGATTTTTGAAACTTTAATAATCAATTGGGTGTGATTTTCTCACGTTGGTATTCCAGACTGACTCAGGTGTTATTTAACTGTAATGCTCGGCTCAGACCGAGTATTATAGAATACATGATTGATGTTGTGGAGCCCAGAAGACGAGCAGGATGACGATACGTACTCCCGTATTTGTATATATATTCCGCTGTGATTGAGTTACTGTTTATCCATTGGTATGTTGTTGCTGAGCTGAGTGATGTACTCTGATGATGTAATTTATAAACATGTATATCTGATTTGTTTTGAGTAAAGATCATTTATTATCTATTATATTTTATTCCGCTGCGATGGTTAGATTCTGTTGTTGTTTTCTGTTTTCTTCTTCTACCTCTTTTTCTTCAACCCAAAATGGTTCGTATTTCTGTGCAACTTGAGTTGATTGTTGTAGAAAAGTGTTGACTCAAGGGGTACGGATTTGCGGGCTGTTGCAGATACATATTTTATGAAATAAACCAAAATAAGTTTGTACATAGAATTAAAAGAAAAAATACATATCCAAAAAATCTATCATGCATTGAACATATAATTTAAATTGAAGCGAAGGTGAGCAGTTAGATTCAAAAAAAGAAGAACAATGGCGGCACTTTTATTTCAGATTCATCCACCTGCATCTATGGTCACATGCATGTACAATTTTGAAGTGTATAATCGGCCACGATCGATTTTAAAGGACTATTTTCGCTGAACGTTGATCCATTGCTGTCATTAAGTTTTTTAATACATTGGTATACATACTCCAATGCTGTGTCTGCATCTATATAATTATCACATGTATCTTTATGATTTCCCTTATTGTTGCCTTTGTTGGTTTACGATATAGGATTGACAATTTAGCCGCTGATGGGTTAGTTTTCTTCCTTAATTAGATAGTTAAATGGCGTGATCAAATTGCAATATTGCTTATTAGATCGATATTTAACTATTACTTACCTTTTTTGCAGCAAACTGAAAATTGCTCGATGTTCGCTTAACAATGGTGTAACGACCCGAAATTTTCGAAGTCGAAAATTCCACAGAGTGATGAAAAAGAAGAAAGGGATAGAAGAAGAAGAAGAACAGAATCATCAACATCTCACATTCTCAGCGGATAAAATATAATAATAAATAATAACAGTTTACAGAAGAATACTATATCTGTCGATTATATTCAGAGTTACACATATTCTCATCACTGGACATATACAAATCAACATATCTCAGATTTACAATATTAAAATACAGCGGAAATACTCTACACGTTTCTGCCATTCAGCTCGACTCCTGAGCTCCAGAACGTCCCTATTGAAAATCTGTAATACTCAGTCTGACTCGAGCATTACACCAAAGTAACATCCGGGTCAGGCTGGAAACCAGCGTGAGTAAACCCAACTAACATGGAATATCCAAGCAAACAACTTACATAAAACTTGAGGTAACTCGAATCAATTTACAAAGCCATAATTTATTATAGACATCACTTATTCCACACATCCATTTTATAAGTACCAGAATTTAGATTTAAATAACGTAATTCCTTTAAATCTCTTCATTCCAGCTATAGATTTCACATATCAATCTATAAAAATTCGAAGTGGTTTCAGGTATTTCCTAATACCCAATCCCGGTCTCTTCGAGTCTCATGTCATCCTAACCCAAGTTATCCGAATGAAATACACAACATTTCATATCAGAGATATCAACTTATTCAAAGCATTAAATGCCATTCAATCATCCATAAGCAAAACTTAATCACATAGAAATTTAATTTAATTAACCCTGATTGAATTACTAATCTCAATCACTTAGATTTCTTTATTCAACATTAATTAATTTCAAATTAATAAATCAATCATCCCTTCATTATTCATCTTAATTAATCACCCTAGATTAATTATCCTTCAATTACATTCAAGTAATTATCTTTAATTAATTTCATAATGTTAATTATTTTTAACCAGAATCAATAAGTAATCTTAATTACTTCATGAATTAATTAACTATTTCAATTACGTCAATCCTTAATTACTTATACTAATTAACTTCTCATAAGTCACTTATTACTGATTAATTCATTTATTTAATTAATCTTTAATTACGTCGTTGATTATATAAATTAATGATTTCCAATTATATTTTAATTTATCCTAATATAAATTAATTACATTAATTAAACCACAATATTAATCATTCTTGATTTATCTCAACCTGTAATTAACTATCCATTTATTTAATTCACTAAATAAATCAATTTCTCCTTAATTAATCATCTTAATTAATCTCTTGATTAATTACACAGAGTAATTATATTTTATTAATTTCATTAAGTAATTATTTATTAAACCGTCAAATGATTATTTTGAATTACTTACACTTAATTTATTAACTTAAAACTTAATTTATTAATTAATTCAAACCCTTAATTACTAAATTAATTAACCCAAATCATTAATTAATTGAATTAATTAATTATCCATTTTAATTACCCTACTAATTTAATGAATCGCAAATCATTAAGCCCTTATTAACTTTAAAATAAAACATTTTCTTATTTATGATTTAAGTTTAAAACAACTTAAAACCCCAATACTTCGAGTCAAACCACAGTTAACTTGAGAATCAACCAAAACCAAAGTCACATCATCATCAATGTACATCCAATCAACTTAATCATTAAACCAATTATTTAAATTTAACTATTTAGATTTAAATAAAAATCCAACAAAGTGAGATTTACTCACCTTTGATTTTTGTTTGGCAATCCAATTCCATCTCGACCCTTATCTCCCAATTTCGGACCTTGTATAAATATTATACGGTTTGTTAACATTTTAAATAATGGAACAATCAATTTCCTTTTTAAATAAATTTAATTTAAACTAATTTTCCTTTAGTAATTCCTTAGTAGCTAAAATAATTAAATAAGCTAATTTTAAACAAGTTAATCTCCTTAATCATTTATTTTAAAATAACTTGCAAGTTTAAAATGTATTTTTATATATGTGTATAAGAAATAATCTATATAGATTAAAATTTATTTTATATAGACTCCTGTATAAATTTCCAGCTTACTGTAAAAAAATATCTCATAACAAAACTGTAAATTTTTAAACAAACTGTAAATTCTAAATAAATATATACATATTTATATCTATTAAAAAAAATTCCTTATTAAGTCTTACTGTTAAAAATAAAACTTTTGTTTTACACTTATTTTTTTTATAGCATATAAATATTTATTCTCTATATATTTACAAAAATACAAGCAAATATAAAAACTGCAGAGCTTACCTCAACGCCGACGCCTCCACCATCGCAGATCCAAACTCCAACAACTCGACCTTGATCCTCCATCACGCACCCCTTGACAGAAATCGCGACCTCCTAAATTGCTCACGCTGCCGTGTATCTGTTGCGACTCCAACTGCTAGCCTCGAGCAACCCCAATCACCAAACCCCATCACGAAATCCTCCTCACGCGCAACCTGCCACCATCGTGAATCAACCCAGACACGCCGTCGACCCCTATGAAGTCGCGTCCACCCCCCCCCCCACTCGAACATGTCACCACTTGAACGCGCCTACACCCTCCCCAGGCAACACGCGTGCACGAGTTCGAGTATCCAGATCTGCATCGCCATGAGAAATTGATAAAGTACGGTTTATTTATTTATTTTGGGAACGAACTGATTCGGTCCCTTTTTATTTTTTTATGGGGTTCGATTTCTACTGAAAGATAGAGAGGGACGAAGATAAAATATCGATTGGCGGGAAATAGCTTCCGGCGTACGCTTGACTATTATATAATTAAATATTGAAAATATCTCGTTGCATAACGCGAAATCCCGAACCCCGAATCAGACATGCCGACAGACGTTTATAAGGTTTTACCCATGTTCCGAACACGATGGAACGTGTTTCGAAAGCCAAATTGATCATATGCACGAGTTACGGAAGTAAACGATCATTTTTAAATTAAATCGATTAAAATAGTTTCTAAGTGTTTAGAGCTGCCAGGGTCAAACGACAACTCGGACTGCTACAAAAATTGAAATTCGATAATAACTAACTATTACGGATTCAATGGAACCGCTGTCGTCAAATTCCGAGACTGTGCCTCGAAAGGCTATTTTTAAATTCAATTCAAACGATATATTATTAAAATTGAACAAACCACCTTTACATTAAATTTCAACCATTCTATTATCTTCAGTATCATTGTTATAAATTTTATAAGCCTTCAAATTATTTAAACATGTTTAGAAATTTCAGATTCAACAATTTACCCAATTTCAATTATGAAATTCAATATTTAAACTATATAATTCAATGATTTAATTATCAAGTAAATATTGATATATGGAATTCAAGTTAAAATTAACATGTAAATATTTTAAAATCAATTAACTATTCAAATTTAAATTGTTAGAAATTCTGGGTCGTCACATTCCTCTCCCTTAAAAGAAATTCGTCCCCGAAATTACTAGTTAGGAAGAATGGACCGATATCCGTTTACCTTTCCTCCAAAACCAACAGTTTTATCAACATCCTACCAACTATCTTTTATTAAAGACCCACTATCACCTTAACCAACTTTATAAAACCTTCTATATTTTCAAACAATACCCTTTTTGCTCAATCATATAAACTTCAATTTAAAATCAAGTTTTGAATCATCAAAATTTTCTCAAAATTTTTCTAACTCTCTAAATTCCCGAAATTTTTTGCCAGCATCTCCTTTGCGTGGCTAGCTCGGTACAACTACAAAACGCGTCTATGGACTCCCAAATTCCAAAAGAAAACAAAAGCCAAGTGGCTAGATCAAAAACCCAATCCAATTTCATACAGAAATTTAAATACATACCATTTTGTCGGGAAATTCAAATTTATCTTTTGGAATCAAATCCAATTATATTTTTCCTTTAATACCTGCATATCTTACTTAGCAACAATATTCAATCGTAACCTTTCAAATCATTTTATACATTCCCTTACAGAAGTTTTCACATCTACTTCTATGCAAATTAGTTTTCTCCGTTTTCACACGAATTCAATTTATTTTCAATTTTGAATATTGAATTTTATCTTTCATTTATAACTGATTCATATTAGTTTCATCTACTAATTTACTTTAATGCCTAATTTGAAATCGTTTTGTTGTTAACAAAAATTTTCTAACTCCCAAAATTTTCGAAAATTTTTGGCAGTCTCCATTGTACGGAGGAGCTTTTGCAATTTGACAAGAGATATAAATATATATATACATCGACCCACACGGTCGGAAAAAGCAAAAACAGTTCATATTTCCTATTTTTATTGCGTAGGCGTATCTTTATTTAGCATTTTAAGCAAGCGGCTTATTTATTTTTGCAATTTGTGCAACCAAAGCCAGCCAAATGGCCTTCAGGTACCTGTACTTACTCAATTTAAATATGTAAGCACTAAAATCATGTAATTTAACAATATTTAACATATTTAACCAGCAAACATACAAGTTTCTATAAGCAATGCAGGTTAAACAATCTTTATAAGCCACTTATGGGGTTCCTACTTAAATTTTAATTGTTTATAACTAATTCGCAAACATCTCCATTCAATTCAAATGGTTTACAACTCGATTGCTTACATCCAATTTATTTTAACCCAAATAAGCTCATATTCCATCCAATTAATTTCAAAATCAAGTTATTTAACTTCTCTCAACCCATAGAATTTTGATTTCTTTCATTTACGTCAAACGACAATTCATTTTATGCAAATTTGACAATATTCGCTTAATAGAGTATTTATTTTAGTTTATAACTACTTTAAATTAATTTTCTACTCATTTTGTGTTTAATTCCATTTTATTTCCAATTTATTCACCAACCATACATTGCATTCCATTCATTTCCGCATTGGTTTCATTTCAAAACTATTTCATCGAGCTTGACAACATTCAATGCTTATATTAATATCCATTTTCCAAATAAATTTAACCCAAATCCTTATTTAATGGTCAACTATTCTCACTCAATCCAAGCTTTCATTGACTTAGGAAATTTTACATCAAATCAATACGCCTCTGAACTTAAGTTCATTTTGACAACCAAATTCTAATTAAAACTTTGATTAAATTTTTATTCAATCAGACTCCATCTATTTATTATTTAATTCCATTAACTCATTTTATATTTTTAATTCACTTTCTTAATTCATTTGCGAATTTATTTTATTTATACAAATCCATTCTCAATTTATTTGTACTTACTTGGGTTTTGTTTGCGATTCAAACCATTTCTATTATAATTCATTTTCATTCCATTCAACAACACTTCTCTTATATCTAATTTACTTGCAAATTACGTTTAATATTATTTATAACACTCTTTAATTATTTGTAATTCAAACCATCGCTATTTCGATCCAACTCTATTTTATTTTTATTTTTGCAGCATCTCCACTTATTTAATTTGTTATCAAATCCAAGTCGAATTCTATTTATAATTCGAATTCATTTCCAAACTCCATTATTAACTTACAATCCATTTTATTTAACCAAGTTAAATTTTATTAATATATTCTATCAAATAATTTATTTAGCTGATTAGCTTACTTATAACTTTTATTACAAAAATCACTTCATTAAATTTTCCTGAGTTAAATCTTATTTATAATTCCAGTTTTGGATTTCCTTTCATCTTTCAAAATTCCAACACCTTTATTTAAAAAAAAATTAGAAATGTTTTAAATTCACATCATACTAAAAAATAGCTCCTTATAAAAATACTTCTTATAACTCGATGTCTCAACCAGTCCATCCTTGTTCTCACAGAAATTCAGTCATACGTTGATCAGGCGTAGGACTGAAAATCTATAAGTACTAGGTAAACCAGTTTTCAACATCCAGTGAAAATATGGAAAATAATTTTATTGAAAATATAGAAAACAGTTTTTGAAAATAGAGGAAATATCTTTGGTGAGAATGCTTTGGAATCATCACCCCCATCCATGGTCGCAGTTACATCTTGGGTTACGTTGCCATCGCAGCAAAAGTCCATGTAACTATAGGCACTCCGTGCCCCTCGATTACGCCATGGAACCCACAACAGATCGCATTTACATTCCAGGGTTACGTTGCCATCACAGCAAAATTCCATGTAACTGTTGGCTCTCAACGGCACACACGACTTTTGCTGTCAAAATGAAACTTCTCCACTCCTACATAGGTCACAGTCTACCGATATAAAATCAAATGCAGACTGTTGGCTCTCGCATACGACTTTCGCTATGTTACCGTAGGTCGCAGTTACATCCTAGGTTACATTGCCATCGCAGCAAAAGTCCATGTAACTGTTGGCTCTCAGCGGCACACACGACTTTCGCTTTGGTACACACTACTCATAATCCCCAGGAACTAGTTTTTTCTAGACTCCTCACATGATCAACTATAGAACCCCCCTTGGGGCTCAAGGCAGCACCACCCGGTGGCACTCCTGAGAAGTTCATTTCAAAGAAGCGCCTTTTTCCCCAGAGCCATCATCAAAACACTTTATACTGTACATATATAGTATCTTTCAAATCATACACCTAGTATGATCTCATACAAAGCTCCTTTACACAAAAGCGATTATCCAAAAATCGATAATTCTCAAACTAGGCTTTCCAAATTTTAATATTACCTAAAAATCAAAAGCCTTTCCAAATCCAAAGGTTCCCCAAAACCTTTGTTCGAAAATCCTCATAAGATCCTTTATATATATATATACACACACACACACACACACAGATATATATAATTTTAAAAACTTTGGAACATTTCAAACTTGTATAAAACTCCTTTTATACTTCGAACACTTTCAAAATCCTTTCCTTCTAGCAATAGATTCAACAAGGGGAGTTTCATCTTACATATAACAAAGATATATAACTTTGTTTATTCAAAATCAAATATTCCAATTTTGATTACTCTTTTAAATATCATTTTCATTCAAATCCGTATGATGTACACATTTCATCCGTACGCTATACCAATCTGATCGCTCACTTTTTTTATAGCATATAAATATTTATTCTCTATATATTTACACAAATATAAGAAAATATAAAAACTGCAGAGCTTACCTCAACGCCGATGCCTCCACCATCGCAGATCCAAACTCCAACAACTCGACCTTGCTCCTCCATCACGCACCCCTTGATAGAAATCGCGACCTTCCAAATTGCTCACGCTGCCCTGTATCTATCGCGACTCCAACTGCTAGCCTCGAGCAACCACAATCATCGAACCCCATCAATAAATCCTCCTCACGCGCAACTTGCCACCATCGCGAATCAACCTAGACACGCCGTCGACCCTTATGCAGTCATGCCCCCACTTGAACGCGTCACCACTTGAACGCGCCTACACCCTCTCCAGGCGATGCGCGTGCACCAGTTCGAGTATCCAGATCTGCGTCGCCATGAGAAATTGATAAAGTATGGTTTTCTTTATTGATTTTGGGAACGAACTGATTCGGTCCCTTTTTACTTTTTTATGCGGTTCTATTTCTACCGAAAGATAGAGAGGGACGAAGATAAAATATCGATTGGGGGGAAATAGCTTTTGGCGTACGCTTGACTATTATATAATCAAATATTGAAAATATCTTGTTGCATAACGCGAAATCCCGAACCCCGAATCAGACATGCCGACAGACGTTTATAAGGTTTTACCCGTGTTCCGAACACGATGGAATGTGTTTCGAAAGCCAAATCGGTCATATGCGCGAGTTACGGAAGTAAAAGATCAATTTTAAATTAAATCGATTAAAATAGTTTCTAAGCGTTTTGAGCTGCCAAGGTCAAACGACAATTCCGACTGCTACGAAAATTGAAATCCGATATAACAAACTATTACGGATCCAATGGAACTGGTTTCGTCAAATTCCGAGACCGTGCCTCGAAAGACTATTTTTAATTCAATTTAAACGATATATTATTAAAATTGAACAAACCACCTTCACGTTAATTTCAATCATTCTATTATCTTCAGTATCATCGTTATAAATTTTATAAGCCTTCAAATTATTAAAAGATTTAGAAATTTCAGATTCAACAATTTACCCAATTTCAATTATTAAATTCAATATTTAAACTATATAATTCAATGATTTAATTATCAAGTAAATATTGATATATGGAATTCGAGTTAAAATTAACTTTTAAATATTTTAAAATCATATTCAAATTTCAATTGTTAGAAATTCTGGGTCGTCACAAATGGAAACTGCCGTGTATAGAAGCCAAACTTCAATTTTGGGCGACATCGACCTATGTTTTCGTGGCTCTATCTGATGGTTGATTCATGAATAAGTCGGCTCAGATGGGCGATGCCGGCCCATGTTGCTGATGGAGATAGTGTGGTGGTTGACACAGACTTTGACACTGGCAGGTACACTGTGAATCTCCAGTTTCTTTATCCGTTAAATAAAAAATGTATGCTTCTGCTCTATTAATCCTTTCGCATGTATTCTGATTCACGTCCATTCGAACTGTAGATCTAATTTTCCTTTGCTAGTAAAAATAGACATAAATACATTCTATAGTTACAGAAATAATAAACTTCTGAAAAATATTCAATTTATGAATTTTGCACATATAATTTATTACACAAAACCCAAAACTTTTCATCTGTATTTAGCCTATGTGCATCAAAGTTGTACTGCTTTCAGTACCGTTTATTTTTTGAAAATGGACTGATCCTTCAGGAGGCAAATCATCACATTTCCTTCATATGCTGACGCATATTTTATGAAATAAACAAAAATAAGTTTGTACATAGAATTAAAAGAAAAAATATACATCCAAAAAATCTATGACGACCCGAAATTTTCAAGCATTTAAAATCGGAATATTTAATTGATTTTAATTATTTAAAGGTTAATTATCAACTTAAATTATGAATATCATAATTTATTTGACAATTAAATTGTTGAATTAAATAATTTGAAGTAGGGAAAATGTTGAATTTGGAATTTTAAGCTTGTTAAAAATAATTTGAAGGCTCATAAAATTTATATTGATAATACTAAAGATAATAGAAGTTGTAATATTGAAATTTACAGTGGTTTGTTCAGTTTTAAATTTTATAGTTTAAATTGAATTTAAAAAAATATATAGCCTTCCGAGGCGCAGTCTCGGAATTCGACGAAACCAGTTCCATTGGATCCGTAATATTTTATTATTATCGGATTTCAAATTTCGTATTGATCGGAGCTAGTGTGTGAGTGTACGACATGTTAACGCGCTGAAACTTTATATTGAACAATTTCAAATCGATTTCGTTCTTTCTTAACCGAAAAAAGATAATAATATATATATTACTCGAGTCTTCTTTTGAAAGCCAAGCATAACCTTTTCCTATGAACCACGTGATCCTTTCCTATCTATTGAATTCCAAATGGAGAGCTCAGAAAAAAATTAATAAATGGCCGAAGCCGTGCTTCTTCAAATCGAACGCAAACCAAAAATAATAATATGGTCGATCTCTTTTAAATCGCGCTATCCAATGTGCAAATCGAATCCAGATCCATCTCCTTTTCCCCAACTCCATTCATTTCGAGCGCGATTTCGATTTCGTCGAATCTTAGGTCGATCGAGGCTTCTCGAACGAGCTTCAGAAATAGTGATGGCTGCACATCCCTTCGAGTTAGTAAGGCCGAACAAGTGATTTCTGTGATTCAGTGGTCGCGTCCTTGGAGTGTATGCGTAGCCGCTCGTGAAGAGGAAGGGGCATCGCAAGCACGAGCTAGGGTTTGGATCATCGGCCGCGTGCACGAATTGGGAATGGATGGCGCCAGCGAGGTAGTCGCTTGTGTTCGTTTGCCGTGAGGTATTAGTTTTATTATTAATTTAATTAAATAAATGTTTATATATATGGATGTATGAAAAAATAAATGAATGAAAGCAGTTCTGTTTTAATATCTGCATATATAATGACTAATTTGTTTAATAAGTATACTTAATTTTTAGTTGGTAGAAATATTTTATTAAAGGGCAAATCATTCGTTTGAAATTTAATCTCTAGTTAAATGAATTTATAAAAGGGGAATTTGTCCAATTAGTTCAAATATTAATAAAATCCTATAATGCTTATTCAAGGTCAAATCGGGTAAACCAAGGCAAATATTGAAGTGGTCTGCAAAACAAAAATAAAAGGTGAGTTAATCTCACTCGGTTTAAATTTAAATTTAAATGATTAAATTTAAATAATTGTTTGAAATGGTTGAATTGATTTATGTGCTGTAGTGTGATATATTTTTGGAATTTGCATTTCGTATTGTGCTAACATCTGTGGATGCAGGGAGAACAGGTTGGAGGGATCCAACTGGACCCCTCAACTTTATTAATTATTTAATATTCTCTGTTCGGAATATTTGATATTCTGTAATGAATTATGTGGAAATATTGAATGCTATGGCTTGATTGTTATAATCGGGCAATAATGAATTACCAAATATATAATTTGAGTTTGGGAAGGAAAATAAAAGAAGGAAATTGTAAGTAAAATAATTATAGAAAAGTTGAATAAATTTATGAATGAACTGGAAAGAAAATAAAGTGACTGTAAAATTTTAATAAATAAATCTTGAGTATGGGAAGGGAAATTTAAATAAACAGAAAGTTAATGGAACTTAAACTTCAATGTTAATTGTGTAAAAGAACAAAACATTTATTTTAAATTTAGGATTTTTAAATTATTTAAGAAGAATAAAGAAGAAATTGGGAATAACCTGAAATTTGTATATTTCAGCTAAAGGATTTAAAAATCAAACTGAAAATAACAATAACGTTCATAATTAATGAATTTCGAAATGAACTGATAAGTAAAGAAATTTATTTCAAATGGAATAAATTGGGAATCAATTTGGAAATTGATTTAAGTGATTGAGATTGGAAATTTCCCTCTGAATAACCAAGTACGTTTTCAAAGTAAAATTTTAAGTATAAATTAAAGGTTTAAAGTTGTTTTAAGAAGTATGTTTTGAAAAAATTACTATTTCTAAATATTTAAATTCTAACGTAAGAATTTCCTTTTAATCTATTATAACAATAATTAGTTAAAGAGTGACTTAGTATTTTATTTTTAAAAATGAAAATCTAGTTTTATATTTTATTTAGTAACCTTATTTTCAAATATTCATATAGTATGTTTTTTTTACAAATCATTGAAGTAGTTTTAAAATAAATGTATTAAAGTATATTTCATAGTAAAGTGTTTTAAATTATTTTAAAATCTAGTTTTGTGCTTGGTGATTTCAGAGGAGATAGTAAATATTTGGAAAAGTTTATTCTGAAAAGAAAGATGGTTTTGAAAACTGTTTTCAAGGGATTGAAAATAGAAATATATCTTGTGAAGACATTTTGGGATTAATAAATAATTTGGAAATTAATTATTGGTTGATGGTTGTTTGTGAATATTAATTGATAGTTAAATAACCGACTATCAATATTGGACAATGCGTTGATCGTTTCGAAGAGACCGGGATCGAGATTTATTTCTCGAAAACCACTTCGATCTGGTTTATACGTTTCGTGGAAACGAGTTTGGATTCGAAGATGGAGCGGTGAAGTGCAAGGGCTAGTGGCTAATAATCCTGAGGATATTTCCAAAATGGATGTAGTAGGAATAGTGCCTTCGGTTCCGTTCGAACCCGGGACGGAATTTTATGGATGAATGCTTGCGAAACATCGTCAGGTGGACGATGGGCATTCTAAGAGATATATTCTAAAAAGGTAACGCTTAGCCTCAAGCCTCATCAAATGGGAATGACTGAAAATCAGGGGTTATGCAGCAAGGCTAGGTGGGTAGCACCCAAGCAGGGTGAGATCATCTCAGTCTAGATGTCCCTATTTATTTCGGCTTAGTGGGCGGTTGCTGATCCCAACCGTGGGGTGATCTCACTCGGGATTATCCAGTAAGGGGTAGTCCCGGCCTTGTGTTGCAGGGGAGCGGGCGTACTCCTCGGTACGGTGATCTAGGCCTCGTACTGTGACAGGTGGTACCCCAGTGCCTAGTCATTAGTTGGAAATCCATTCTCCCTACGAGCCTTGTACGAGTCTTTTTTGTATTACCCACTCTGTGGCTAGTAGCTGGAATTTAATCATGTAACAATTTTGGCTATTTTATAAGTATTTGTATATAGACCCTATTATAATATCAGAGGATTTCTATAAAAATTGTTTTTAGCTATCGTAAGGTAAAAACCCGACATGTTTATTTGTGGCATGGTCTTACGAGATGCTTTTGTTTTCAAAGGTTTTTTTTGAAATTTTAATAATCAATTGGGTGTGATTCTCTCACGCTGTTATTCCAGACTGACTCGGGTATTATTTAACTGTAATGCTCGGGTCAGACCGAGTATTATAGGATACAGGTCATGATGCTGTGGAGCTCAGGGGATGAGCTAGATGACGATACGTATTCTCGTACTTGTTTTTATATATATATATATATCGATATTTGAGTCGTTGTGTATCTTGAGTTGTTGTGCATCCTTTGTATGATATTGATGTTGAGCTGTGATTGATGTACTCTGATTGATGTAGTATAAAAACAGAGATATATTGATTGAGTAAAGATTATTTATTATCTATTATATTTTATTCCGCTGCGATGGTTAGATTCTGATGTTGATTTTGTTTTCTCTTCTTCTACCTCTTCTTCTTAAACCCAAATGGTTCGTATTTCTGTACAACTTGAGTTGATTGTTGTAAAATAGAGTTGACTCAAGGGGTACGGATTTGCGGGTCGTTACAGTTGGTATCAGAGCTTAGGTTGGTGATAACCTTGGCTCTGGTGGGAATTACTCATAAAATAGAGTCCGTAGTGCTCTATAATGAGTTTGAGCATATTAATAGATATGAGCGTGTATTTGTTAGTGAATATAAATTGTTTTAATATTGTGTGATTGATTTATTGAGCGGCATATGAACCTTCGTCGACACAGTCTGCGCAACTGTATTGAAGGGGTTTCTAAACACTTGAATAGAACAATCGACACGGTATTGTTTTAAATGTGGGTAAATGAGATAATTTTACCCTAAAATATATATTTTCGATATAAAGGAAGTTTTGTAAACTATTTAGCTAATATATGGTTGCTTGGATGTTAATTGGTTGTTAGGAATGATGATATTTAAAGTATTATCATTGTTAAGTGAAAATTTAACTAGAAATTGAAATATAACTAAAATTTAGGGGAATAAATTCATTATAAAATGACATTTATAAATATGAATTATAAATGTAATTTATGAATTGTGTAACGACCTTAGATTTTAATTTAATTTAAATTGATAATTTATCGAATTTTTGAATTAAAATTGTGAAATGTATAGATGGATTGATGCGAGTTTCCTCGATTCAAATAGAAAATATATAAAGTCATATGGATTTGAAAATTTGTATATATGTGAATATATATGTATATATTGGATTTTAAATAAATTCTTAAATAAATGATTTTGAAAAATAAATAATATACTTTGGACACAAGTATAAAAATAAATAAATAAATAAATTGATTTAAAAATTTATAAATGATGATAATTTGAGTTATATAAAATATATGTGTATGTAGAGAAATGTAAAACAATAATTTTTAAAGTAAAATTTATGATAAATATTTAAACTAAAAATAGAAGTAAAAAGAATAAGTAAAAGAGATAAGAATAAAACTACTTATCAATATTAAGTGAAAAATATAAAATAAAATATACGTTGTAAATTTAATACGTATGTTGGAAATATGATTAGAAGATAAATTACAAAACAATACAATATATTCAAGTGTGAACAATAAAAGGACAAGTATCTAAAAGCAAATACAAAGCAAGCTATGTAAATGAAAAATATAAAGTATATATATTTACATAAGTAATAAAGCTTGCATAATATACAAAGAAAATAAAAGAGATGTGTATGCAGGCAATGCAAATAAAGTTTTCAAACAAATAAATACGAGTACAAAATAAACATAAACCAAGTAAACAAATACATTTATATGTATAAACAAGTACAAGCAAATAAATAATAAAAATATAGGTATGTAGAAGCAAATCTGCATGTACAAGTATCAAAACAAAACATATATATATAACTCAGCCGAGCTAAAAGATGTAGGCTGTAAAAGAAAGAAATAGGAAGTAGGACAAAGTACATATGCATTACATGTTTCCATCTCTAACAACATACCTCTAATACACTTCAACCATGCCTATTTTATTAAATAATAACATTACCTGTACAAATATTGATATCAGCCTGCACACTATCTTTTTATACATCTACTTCACTATTTCGTTCAAAATCAAAGCCAGTGAAAAGCTTAAAGGAAAATATGTCTTCAATCAAAAAAAAAAACAAACAAAGAAAGAAAAATCAGAAGTAACATCACTCAAACTCAAAATTTAAAGCAACCTGGTTCAAAGTAGTTCTCTGTTCTTCTCCACTTCAACAAACCAGGTGAGTAACTCAACCCAGTTTTCTATGTTTATTGAAATGCCTGTGAGTAACTTATGTTTCTAAAATTTAAAAGTTGAATTGATTTCATATAGGTGTCTGTTGCTATATATATATATGTATATCCTCTGAATATTTTGGAAACAAGAGATACAGTAAAATCTTTTAAATCTGGAAAAAAAAATCACTGTGAGTAAACAAATTTATATTGATACTTAAATATCATCAAGTTTGAGTATAAATACTTGGTGTATGAAGCTCTGTTTGTTTTTGTGAAGTTGATCTGTGAGTTGTTGTTCCTTTCTCCTCTGTTTTTTGTTTTCTTCCTTTCTGAGCTTACAGGTTGCTATCAAACAAGAAACAAAACTCAAACTCATATTATCAAATTATCATCAGGCTTTGGTTTCAAAAGAAAGTTGCGTATTGAAGTATGAACTAAAATCTAAAAATAGATTTAAGAAGAATAGAAATATACGGTGAAAAAAATTGATTTTTACAGAGTAACTCAAATATATGAAAAATTCGAACATGATGAATCGGTGCTTCAAGTATATATTGGGAATTGTTATTCGAAAACTAGATTTTTAAAACAAAAATTTCGATTTTTCATCAAGTATGTTGAGAGCAATTTCATGTTGAACTAAAAATGCTTTTAAATCAATTTCCACCGATTGCACCAATTTTAAATGTTGGGATTTTGTGCAAAGCAAGTTTAGAGATGGATGATGTTAGGAAAATTGTCTAAAAATTTTTCTATTGTAAGGAATGATTGAAGGAGAGAAAATTAGGGTTTAAAGCTCGTGTTCACTGCTTTGAAGTCATGAGTTCATCGCGTCGTCGCCGTCGTGTTTCTGGCGATCGCACCGAGGGATTGAATCAGGGGTGGTTGACGAAGCTCCAGTGGGTGTTGCGTGATCAACGGTGGTCGGGGAAGAGGATTCGAGGCGTGTTCCAGATGATGGGTTGGGTTCTGGCAGAAGCTGGATTGCTTGATTTTGCTACGTCACGAATTCATGAGTGCTGATGTGGTTGGAGCGATCGTTAGGTGATGGTCGTCATGTTGATGATCTCGGTGAACGACCAGAGGTGGTCTGATTATCGTGCACGTGCACGCGTGAATGTGGTATCTGGGTTTGGAAAGTTGTGGAAGAAGAAGCAAGTTTGGGTCGCCACGTGCTTTTGCTCGAGAAAATTTGGAAGTTGCTTCGGGTTTTTGGATCGCGTGCGCGTATAGGCCTGATGCTTGAATGTGTACTGTAGTTTAAAACTTAACTTTGCTGTAGGAAAAAAAAAGGAGAAGAACACGAGAGAACTAGGGAGAGAACGCAGCGAAATGTCGGGGAAACTCGAGCCTTGCTCGAGTAAATAACGTTGGCCTCAGGTATAATTATAGTTAACCTGGAAATTTTCAAAAGTTATAACTGGCGTTTATTTAAACACAAGATAAATGATTGGATTGTAATTAATAGCGAGAAAATTAAGAGATGTTAAGAAAGTTTTAAAATTGAAAGTTAAGATCAAATACAAATTGTAATTAAGAAATATTATTATAAGAAATGTTTCAATTATTTAATACTTATTTTAAACTCTTAATTATTATTTTAATTAAATAATTAAGTGAAGTTAAGTATGAAATTGATTAACACTAAAGTTTGTAGTTTATATTAAATTGATTTTCAAATTTAAAAGAAAATTTTTAAATGGTTTATTTAGTTTAATAATTAATACCAGTTAATTATTTCTATAATGTAATTAATTATTATAATTATAATTTGAGATAAATTAATGATTAAGTGATAAGCAAATTGTAATTAACTACTTAAGTAATTAATAATTAATAGTTAATTAATTAAGGAATGTAATTAAGGATTATAAATTGCATAAGATTAGATATCTTAAGAGAATTAATTTTTGATTGGAAATAAATCAATCAAATAATTAAGAATTTATTTAGCTATTGCTTTGAACTTAATTAACTAAATAATTAGAATTAATTAATGTGTTCTTAATGGTTATTCAAATTAAAATCAATAAAGATCCATATGAGTGAATTTCTTTAGCAAAGCAATTAAAGAAATTTTAATCGTTAATCAAAGGTTATTAACTAAGATTAATTTAGAAGTTAAAGATCAGTTGATTCATAAATTAGGGAGGGTTAGTTAATAATTAAAAGGAAATATATCTCAGATGATTTGAAATTAACTTATGTTAAGTAACCATGATTTATGACAAGTAATACATCTGATCTAGATTAATCAGTTGATTAATAAATTTTACCTATGAATGTTTAGGTCTTATTGAATGGTTGAATTGTTGGTATCCCCGATGTCTGGTGTTTTGTGATATATCCTGATTTGTGTGCTATCTGTAATTTAGGTTATTTATTTGGGATGACTGTAATTTATTATATGTCATAATATCTGTGAATGGGCGATAAGATTTATAGTTTATATCGTTTATCAATTATATTTCTGTATTCTGATCTGTGATAATTGAATGATGTTGCGCTACTGTGTATAACCCCTGGACCACACTTATACACACACAATTATGGATTTCACGAGGAAATCGATTAAGTCGCAGATTTTTGAAATAGTTTAAAATTTGAATTTTTAAATTCAAATGTTTTGGAATTGGAATTGGAATAGAAGTGAAAAGCTTTTGAAATGGAATTTCAAAGATGGAAATTTATTTTGAATAACTGGATTTAGTGTTGGAATTTAAATACTTTAATTTAAATTTGAATTCAATATTCAAATTGAATTCTGTAATTTGAAACTAGGGATTAATGATATTATACTAGTCATTATGAGTTAAATCATTTTTAAAGTATTATTTTTGGGAATTTGAATTTAACCCAAGGATTTCAACTCGTATAAATGAATCAGATTTCCAAAATGAAAACTGTTGTTTTCAAATGATAAACACTTTTAGATAAGAACTGAGATTCCAGTTAATTAGGGGAATTTCAAGATTGAATAGAGAAATGATTTTCCTAAGTTATGAATGAATTCTTTTTGAAAGCTATGAATTAAATCTGTTTATTTTTAACAGATTTAAATTGATGATTTGTTTAAATCAAATTGAAATGAAATTGTTTTGAAGACTATAAGTTAAATCTTTGATTTAAAGATTTAACGAGTTAATCAAATTGAAATGAAAATTGATTTGAAAAATCTGTGAATGAATCTTTTGTTTAAAAGATTAAAAATGTGAAAATTGTTTAAACCGTTAAAGGTTGTGAAAATGAATCTTTTTGTTAAAGATTGAAAATGGTAATTTGTTAAGCTATTTGAAGAAAAGTTTTGGGTAATAAGTTGTGACTTAATTGAAATCCCATTATCCATTTGTTTTTGAAATATCGTGCTCACTATTCGGTTTAGCCGGGAAAGGACCTTTGTGTCGTATAACCCATTCCGAATATGTGATACGTCGTTATGGATAGCATTTGAAGACCGATGATGAAGACCGGGTATTTGCGAAAGCGATAGGATGACCTATCGATTGTTTCTGCACCGAGTCGCGCCGGTATAGAAACTCCCTAAGTGATGGGAAATCCGATCGGGATTGTGAATATCCTGATTGCAAGGACTTCTTTGGAAGTACCTTCGGTTCTGTTCGAGCCCGGAACAGACTTGTATGGATTGTATGTCCGACATTACAAATTGAGATGTAAAGCCGATTTCTTTCAAATATATTTCTGTTGGTGGCGGAGAATTTATTCTTTTAGCTTAACACCCTTCTCTGAAACGTACGAGCTCAGAGGTTATATAGTTGATGGTTATCAGCGATATACTCCCAATTTGGTAATGTGACATACTGAGTGTTGCTGTGAAATGATCATTGTGTTGATTATTTGTGATAGGATCATTTATTTGATCGTCTATCTTGGTGATCATCTCTATGATCATTTGTTGACCCAAAGCATGGCTTTTGTATAAAGTATGTTTTTGTGGACGTGACTTCGTCGAGCCTCACACCCCGGAATGGTCAAAACAGGAAAGATGCGGCAAGGTTATGAGGGGTAGCGCCCTTTAGGATATGTGCATTTCCTTCTGGAAAAGGGTGGTGTCATGGTATGGAGCCCAGATACTTACTCATGTTGAAAACACTTTATGATTGTGTGAATTGATTACGAGCGCTCGGTTGAAAGGTCCCAAAGGACCGGGGGATGGCATATTCGGTCAGTTGTTACTCAGTTAGGGGTAACCCGGCCTTGTGTTGGTAGAGATCCGGTTTGGTTCTCGGGGATGTCCATCCAGAGGCATTCTCATGTGGCAATGGGAAGTTCCTTGGCCTGACCATTTGTTGGAAATCCAATTCCCAATACGAAACCCTGTACGGTTTTAGTTGTAGGACCTGCCATTTACTTATGGTGGTCACCACCGTTTAGATGGTAGCTATAGTAGGCATACGATAATGGTCGTATGTTGGCTAAGATTTATATTCTACTTTCGAAATGAATTTTTCCTACACTATGCACTAGTAATAATATCAAATGTTTCTTTTTAATGCGTATCAAGCATCTTTGACTATCATAAGGAGAAATCTCCTCCGATTCTGCGTTTGCATTGTGTGTGTGTGCGGGAGGCCTTATGGTAGTCGCATTTTTAAAAAGCATTGTGAATTGACTTTGAAAATCTTTTGTTGAATGTTTTAAAAGATAAACTGTTTTTGTTGCTCACACCGATCCGGAGTTTATTGTTTCTTTCCTAAACTCTGGGTGCTCATTATTTTCCACACGAGCAGTCTAGAGTTGGGTTTTTCAGATAGTCAGGTTTAGTAGATTATCTGGAGTTAGTTCAGTCTTTGGACCACACCAGTCTTGCTTAGCTTGGTGCATAGTTATTGGGGGTTCGAGCTATTGTTGGATTGATTCTTAGAGATGGAGTTGCAGTTCTCGGAGTTCTCTTTTGAAGACTATCTTAGAGTTATATTGTTCCGCTGCTAGATGTTATCTATTTTTCTTTTCCGCTGCTATTTTATTGTATCATATCTCTGATGTATATTGATATCTATTGGATCATCTGTTGTATCAGATATTGTATCAAAGCTGTATATCAATGTATTATTCTTTTATTCAGCTGTGTTATTTACTTAATGTTGTTATAAGCTCCGGCGAATCGGATTTGAACGGTCGAATCTATGGCATTCGAATACGATATGAAGTATGGATGTCGATTTTCGAGCGGGCAAAATCCGCAGTCGTTACAAATTGAAACATAATCAAATAGAAATTTGTATAAGCATAAATTGTACAAATGAATTATTGTTAAAATTTATTTAAGCAGGCTTTGGAAATTTTAAATTCCGAAGATTTGGAAATGTTTATCGAGGTGTTTGGGAATAAATAATAGTATTGTTGTTTTGGAGATATTTTTGAATGGAAATATGTTTTAAATATATTTTGAAAGTGAAATAGCATTGAAATCACTTGGATTATTGGAAAATAATTCTGATGATGACGGCCGCATCATCAGTTTTCATTTTCAAATTTCTGAGTGACAGATTGCTACCAAATTGATTTGTTCAGGAAAACCTGTTTGTTTTTGAAATCTCATGGGAAATTTGTTGGGAATAAAATCAGGATTGGTTTAACTTTTGAGAAATGTGATTTGAGATGTTGGAGATTTCAAAATGATTTGAAACCAAAGCCGGGAGTTTTAAAAAAAATCCTGATAGGATTGGTTGTAAGCTTATAAATTGAGATGATTTTTAAATCAGGAATGGAATATAAGCTTTGAAGGTTGGAATTTAAATTTAAAGTGTGAAGTTAAAAATGAGAATTACTTAGATTGATGAATAAAATTGAATCGAATTGAGTTAAATAAATTGGAGTAAAATTAAATTGAATTGGAATAAGAATTCAATTGAACTATGAATGGAATTATATTCTTACTTAAATAAATGAAAAATAATTCGAATAAGGATTGGAATTGAAATAAATAAATTAGAATAACTTGTAAGAGAATTAAAAATTCATAGAAATAAAATATGCTTGGGCTATAAATAAATAGAAGGCTTGAGTTAAAAATAAAGGACGAATATATTCAAGCCTATAATGGATGGAATTGTGTAAATAATAAGTTGTGGCTTATAAATTTTGAAAGTGGAATAGAAAACCCAAAATAAACATAGTTTGATGTATTGGAAAATAAAATGAAAATCCAAACTTGAAATATAAAATAATTTGAACTAAGAAAATTAAATGAAGTGATATTGGGACTTAAAAATCAAGTATTGAACTATAAGGGAAGAACTAATTGATAATAAATTAGTTAATGAAACGTGTAAATGGAGTTCAATGTAGTTAAATCGAAGCTGAATTGTAAGCTAATGATGAAGTTGGAAATAAACTCAAGTTATAAATGGAATTCGACTTGAATTGTCAGTAAAGTAAATGTAATTTAATTGTGTGTTCATGAAATTGGGTGGTAAATTGAGAATGGATAGAGGATTCAGAACTTGAGTTATAAATTTAAATTTAACTTGAGGTGTTAACAAATTAGATATAATTGGAAAGGTATCGAGAGAAAAAATGAAATTGGATTAAAATAATGATGGTTTCTATTGTGAATAAAATCCAAATATGTAGAAATAAATTGAAATGACCTTGTAATTTATTTAAGTGAACTGAGAATGGATCGAACTTGGAAATTTGAAATTTATAATAACTAATCAAATAAATTTGTAGTTTGAAAGGAGATTGGATTGAAATAGAATCAAGTTAAATTGAAAAGAGAACTTTGTTTGCAAAATGAGAATGAGCTTAAGTATAAATTGGAGTGAATAAACTTAAGCTAAAAGATGGAAAGGAGTTGAAATTGAAGTTAACTTAAAATTAAGTTTAATGATATTGGATTGAATTTAAATCAAGTAAAAATAAATTGGAATCGAAATAGAATTTGGTGGGCCATAAATAATATTTAAAGAAATGAAAATTCCTAATGGATTGTGTGGATAAACTAATTATGTCGAATAAATACATGGATAGAACAAATAAGAATCAAAATGAAGTGTGGTTTAAATAAGTTGAGAAATGGTTATGGAACACAATAGCTTGATTGTTTTCGAGCTGAATAAAACAATTTTGGAATGGATTGTAAGTGAATGGATTGTGAATAAAATTGAAATGGAATGTGTCTAGCTAGATCAAATGGTTTTAATGGAACCTGTTTAAAATGAAATGCAAGTGAATAGATTCGAATTTTAAATGCAATGAAAATGAGAATATACGGATTGTGAATAAATCCGAAATGGAATAGAATTAAGTGTAAGTTGAGTCGGAGTCAATTTAAATTGATAATATAACTCAAGTGCTTATTTATTCACATAGATCTCATCAAATTGCAAAGAATAAATTGTTATTGAATATAAATGGAGGTTATTAAAATGCCTTGGATGGATAGGAGTATAATAAATTAATTTTGAGTATAATTGAATTGAGTATGAGTTCGGTTTGCTTAAAAATAAATTGTAAGTAAGCGATTGAGTTTTAAACCATTCAAATTGATGAAGATGTATACGAATGGATTGAAAACCATTCGAATTGAATGAAAATGGTTATAAATAAATTGAAACAGTTGAATTGGCATGGAAACTATATAAATTGCTTACAGAAAAATGTTTGGTATGAGTTTCTTTTAGAATTCATATGTTTTAACTATTGTAAATAAGTGAAATATAGTTAAACTGCATATATTTGGCACTTACATGTTTAAATTGAGTAAGTACAGGTACCTGGAAGCTGGGTGGCTGGATTTGGGTTGGGCTATTTGCTAAAAATAATAAGCTGCTTGCTTAAAATGCTAAATAAGGTACGCCTACGCAATAAAAATAGGAAATATGAACTGTTTTTGGTTTTTCCGACCAGGTGGGTCGATGTATATATATTTATCTCCTTTGTCAAATTGCAAAAGCTCCTCCGTACAAAGGGGACTCTGCCGAAATTTTCGGAAATTTAAAGAGTTAGAAAATTTTTGGAAAATTTTGTTAACGACAAACAATTTCAAACTGGAACTTGAAATAAGTTAACAAATAAGACTAAATTAAAATGACATGAATTAGTTATAATAGAAAAAAAAATTAAAATATTCAGAGTTAAAGATAAATTGAATTCATATGAAAATGAAAGAACCATATTGAATAGAATTAGATATAAAATGAAGTGGTAAGATGGAAATAAATATAAGAAGCGTATAAAATTCTTATACTAACTTAAGTATGAAATGGTGCATTCTTAACTGGAAATTGAATATTACGAATACATTCTAAGTTGATATTTGGATTAATAAATATTGACATTGGTAAGGAAGTGAATAAAATGTTAAGTTGTGTTTGGATATTAGTGCTGAGCAGGATATGCAGGTATTATAAAGAGAAAAGAAAATTGATTTTGATTACAAAAGATAAATTTGAAATGCTCGACAAAAAGGTATGTATTTAAATTTTGGTATGAAATTGGATTGGGATTTTGGATTGACCCACTTGGTTTTTTGTTTTCTTTTTGGATTTGGGAGGCCGTAGAGCCATTTTGTAGCAGTACCGAGCTAGCCGCGCAAAGGAGACGCTGGTGAAATTTTTCGGAAATTTAGGGAGTTGGAAAAATTTTGAGAAAATTTTGATAATTCAAAATTGGTTTTATGATTAAAACTTGAATGGTTGGGCAAACAGGATTGTTTGTAAACTAGGGAAAGGTTTGGAAAGTTAAAAAGAATGATAATGGGTCTTTTATAAAAAGATAGTTGGTAAGATGATGAATTGTTAGAAACTGTTTGGTTTCGGGAAAAGTAAACGGTTTTGGACCATTCTTCCTAGTTAGTAATTTCGGGGACGAAATTCTTTTAAGGAGGGAGGAATGTGACGACCCGAAATTTTCAAGCATTTAAAATCGGAATATTTAATTGATTTTAATTATTTAAAGGTTAATTATCAACTTAAATTATGAATATCATAATTTATTTGACAATTAAATTGTTGAATTAAATAGTTTGAAGTAGGGAAAATGTTGAATCTGGAATTTTAAGCTTGTTAAAAATAATTTGAAGGCTCATAAAATTTATAATGATAATACTAAAGATAATAGAAGTTGTAATATTGAAATTTACAGTGGTTTGTTCGGTTTTAAATTTTATAGTTTAAATTGAATTTAAAAAAAAATATAGCCTTCCGAGGCGCAGTCTCGGAATTCGACGAAACCGGTTCCATTGGATCCGTAATATTTTATTATTATCGGATTTCAAATTTCGTATTGATCGGAGCTAGTGTGTGAGTGCACGACATGTTAACGCGCTGAAACTTTATATTGAACAATTTCAAATCGATTTCGTTCTTTCTTAACGGAAAAAAAGAAGATAATAATATATATATTACTCGAGTCTTCTTTTGAAAGCCAAGCGTAACCTTTTCCTATAAACCACGTGATCCTTTCCTATCTATTGAATTCTAAATGGAGAGCTCAGAAAAAAAAATTAATAAATGGCCGAAGCCGTGCTTCTTCAAATCGAATGCAAACCAAAAAAAATATATTGTCGATCTCTTTTAAATCACGCTGTCCCATGTGCAAATCGAATACAGATCCATCTCCTTTTCGCTAACTCCATTCACTTCGAGCGCGATTTCGATTTCGTCGAATATTAGGTCGATCAAGGCTTCTCGAACGAGCTTCAGAAATAGTGATGGATGCACATCCCTTCGAGTTAGTAAGGCCGAACAAGTGATTTTTGTGATTCAGTGGTCGCGTCCTTGGAGTGTATGCGTAGCCGCTCGTGAAGAGGAAGGGGAATCGCGAGCACGAGCTAGGGTTTGGATCATCGGCCGCGTGCGCGAATTGGGAATGGATGGCGCCAGCGAGGTAGTCGCTTGGGTTCGTTTGCCGTGAGGTATTAGTTTTATTATTAATTTAATTAAATAAATGTTTATATATATGGATGTATGAAAAAATAAATGAATGAAAGCAGTTCTGTTTTAATATCTGCATATATAATGACTAATTTGTTTAATAAGTATACTTAATTTTTAGTTGGTAGAAATATTTTATTAAAGGGCAAATCATTCGTTTAAAATTTAATCCCTAGTTAAATGAATTTATAAAAGGGGAATTTGTTCAATTAGTTCAAATATTAATAAAATCCTATAATGCTTATTCAAGGTCAAATCGGGTAAACCAAGGCAAATATTGAAGTGGACTGCAAAACAAAAATAAAAGGTGAGTTAATCTCACCCAGTTTAAATCTAAATTTAAATGATTAAATTTAAATAATTGTTTGAAATGGTTGAATTGATTTATGTGTTGTAGTGTGGTATATTTTTGGAATTTGCATTTTATATTATGCTAACATCTGTGGATGCAGGGAGAACAGGTTGGAGGGATCCAACTAGACCCCTCAACTTTATTAATTATTTAATATTCTCTGTTCGGAATATTTGATATTCTGTAATGAATAATGTGGAAATATTGAATGCTATGGCTTGATTGTTATAATCGGGCAATAATGAATTACCAAATATATAATTTGAGTTTGGGAAGGAAAATAAAAGAAGGAAATTGTAAGTAAAATAATTATAGAAAAGTTGAATAAATTTATGTATGAACTGGAAAGAAAATAAAGTGACTGTAAAATTTTAATAAATAAATCTTGAGTATGGGAAGGGAAATTTAATAAACAGAAAGTTAATGGAACTTAAACTTCAATGTTAATTGTTTAAAAGAACAAAACATTTATTTTAAATTTAGGATTTTTAAATTATTTAAGAAGAATAAAGAAGAAATTGGGAATAACCTGAAATTTGTATATTTCAGCTAAAGGATTTAAAAATCAAACTGAAAATAACAATAATGTTCATAATTAATGAATTTCGAAATGAACTGCTAAGTAAAGAAATTTATTTCAAATGGAATAAATTGGGAATCAATTTGGAAATTGATTTAAGTGATTGAGATTGGAAATTTCTCTCTGAATAACCAAGTACGTTTTCAAAGTAAAATTTTGAGTATAAATTAAAGGTTTAAAGTTGTTTTAAGAAGTATGTTTTGAAAAATTTACTATTTCTAAATATTTAAATTCTAACGTAAGTATTTCCTTTTGATCTATTATAACAATAATTAGTTAAAGAGTGACTTAGTATTTTATTTTTTAAAATGAAAATCTAGTTTTATATTTTATTTAGTAACCTTATTTTCAAATATTCATATAGTATGTATTTTTTTACAAATCATTGAAGTAGTTTAAAATAAATGTATTAAAGTATATTTCATAGTAAAGTGTTTTAAATTATTTTAAAATCTAGTTTTGTGCTTGGTGATTTCAGAGGAGATAGTAAATATTTGGAAAAGTTTATACAGAAAAGAAAGATGGTTTTGAAAACTGTTTTAAGGGATTGAAAATAGAAATATATCTTGTGAAGACATTTTGGGATTAATAAATAATTTGGAAATTAATTATTGGTTGATGGTTGTTTGTGAATATTAATTGATAGTTAAATAACCGACTATCAATATTGGACAATGCGTTGATCGTTTCAAAGAGACCGGGATCGAGATTTATTTCTCGAAAACCACTTCGATCCGGTTTATACGTTTCGTGGAAACGAGTTTGGATTCGAAGATGGAGCAGTGAAGTGTAAGGGCTAGTCGCTACTAATCTTGAGGATATTTCCAAAATGGATGTAGTAGGAATAGTGCCTTCGGTTCCGTTCGAACTCGGGACGGACTTGTATGGATGAATGCTTGCGAAACATCGTCAGGTGGACGATGGGCATTCTAAGAGATATATTCTAAAAAGGTAACGCTTATCCTCAATCCTCATCAAATGGGAATGACTGAAAATCAGGGGTTATGCAGCAAGGCTAGGTGGGTAGCACCCAAGCAGGGTGAGGTCATCCCAGTCTAGATGTCCCTATTTATTTCGGCTTAGTGGGTGGTTGCTGATCCCAACCGCGGGGTGATCTCACTCGGGATTATCCAGTAAGGGGTAGTCCCGGCCTTGTGTTGCAGGGGAGCGGGCGTACTCCTCGGTACGGTGATCTAGGCCCCGTACTGTGACAGGTGGTACCCCAGTGCCTAGTCATTAGTTGGAAATCCATTCTCCCTACGAGCCTTGTACGAGTTTTGTTTGTATTACCCACTCTGTGGCTAGTAGCTAGAATTTAATCATGTAACAATTTCGGCTATTTTATATGTATTTGTATATAGACCCTATTATAATATCAGAGGATTTCTATAAAAATTGTTTTAGCTATCGTAAGGTAAAAACCCGACATGTTTATTTGTGGCGTGGTCTTACGAGATGCTTTTGTTTTTAAAGGTTTTTTTTTGAAACTTTAATAATCAATTGGGTGTGATTTTCTCACGCTGGTATTCCAGACTGACTCGGGTATTATTTAACTGTAATGCTCAGGTCAGACCGAGTATTATAGGATACAGGTCATGATGCTGTGGAGCTCAGGGGACGAGCTGGATGACGATACGTATTCTCATACTTGTTTATATATATATATATATATATCGCTATTTGAGTCGTTGTGTATCTTGAGTTGTGTGCATCCTTTGTATGATATTGATGTTGGGATGTGATTGATGTACTCTGATTGATGTAATATAAAAACAGAGATATAATGATTGAGTAAAGATTATTTATTATCTATTATATTTTATTCCGCTGCGATGGTTAGATTCTGATGTTGATTTTGTTTTCTCTTCTTCTACCTCTTCTTCTTAAACCCAAATGGTTCGTATTTCTGTACAACTTGAGTTGATTGTTGTAAAATAGAGTTGACTCAAGGGGTACGGATTTGCGGGTCGTTACAAAATCTATCATGCATTGAACATATAAATTAAATTGAAGTGTAGGTAAGCAGTTAGATTCACAAAAAGAAGAACAATGGCGGCACTTTCATTTCAGATTTATCCACCTGCATCCATGGTCACATGCATGTACAATTTTGAAGTGTAGAATCGGCCACAATCGAGTTGACATGACTATTTTCGCTGATCGTTGATCCATTGCTGTCATTAAGTTCTTTAATACGTTGGTCTACATACTCCAATACTGTGTTTGCATCTATATAATCATCACATGTATCTTTATGATTTCCCTTACTGTTGCCTTTGTTGGTTTGCAGTATGGAATTGATAATTTAGCCGTTGATAGTTTAGCTTTCTTCCTTAATTAGATAGTTAAATGGACATGATTAAATTGCAATATTGCTTATTAGATCAATATTTAAATATTACTTACCTTTTTTCGCAGCAAAATAAAAATTGCTCGACGTTCATTGAACAATGGGAACTGACGTGTATAGAAGCCAAATTATAATTTTGGGCGACATCGACCTATGTTGTTGTGGCTCTGTCTCATGGCTGATTCATAAAAAAGTCGGCTCAGATGGGCAATGCCGACCCATGTTGCTGATGGAGACAGTGTGGTGGCTGACGCGGACTTCGACGCTGGCAGGTACACTACGAATCTCCTATTTCTTTGTCCATTAAATAAAAGATGTATGCATTTGCTCTTTTAACCCTTCCGCATATATTCTGATTCATATACATTGGACGTGCACAACTAATTTTTCTTTGCTGTAAAAATAGATACAAATACAGTCTAGAGTTACAGAAATATTTAATTTCTGACAAACATTCAATTTATGAGTTTTGTACATATAATTTATTACACAAAACACAAAACTGTTCATCTGTATTTAGACTATGTGCATCAAAGTTGTACTGTATTCACTTCCATTTATTTTTGAAAGTGGACTAATCCTTGAGGAGGCAAAACATCACATTTCCTTCAGATGCTAATACATATTTTATGAAATAAACCAAAATAAGTTTTTCCGTAGAACTAAAAGAAAAATATACATCCAAAAAATCTATCATCCATTGAACACATAAATTAAATTTACTACTTTGACCAATTAAATAACAAATCGTACTTTCAAGGCCACCCAATTCCTCCACTGCTTCATTGACTCTTGCTTATCTTTCTGTCAACCATAATCTTCTCATCCTTTTCAGAGGATTAGGAGAATAAAAATCAGTAATATCAGATCCATTCGATTCTATTGTAGTATTTGAAGGTGAACCAATGCTGCGTTGAGATGGATTTGCTGCAAAGAAACAATTTTGGTCATGTGCTTTTTGTTTGCCCCTTTCTTTCTGCATTTTTACATATGAAATACTTTGTTGGTGCATGAAAAACCATTTGAAAATGTTAGCTTGGTAGACATCTAATATTCAGGCACATATATTATATCTTTTGAAATTATTTTGACCAAAATAAAATATATATACATATACATTTTTGATTTCTTTCTGAAAATTTATACGGGAATCAAATCCATCAAATTGCTTATTTTCTGTTTATTCAAATTTTAATTCAAAATCAGTTTCATCTATACCTTTACATGTCACATCCACCTATAGAGAGAATCAAAGTCAACTCAGTGGCTATCTTCTTTCACATGGCTCCTTTAAGCTTCCATCCAGTCATAGCGCCTGTGCTGATGGTATCCAACTGTAGTTACAGTTTGGGTCCCCTCGTGTTGTACATCATGTGATAAAATATGAGTTTTTAAAATAATTTTTATGTTAGAACTCATTTATAAGCTATTACTGTTATGCTTTGCTTATTAATTTTATGACTTCGTTCTTCAGATCTGACAATTTCTTATCGCTTGAGCTTGAGATAACCCTTGTTTCTTTCAACCATTTTCCACTGCCCAAATTTAATCAATGTATGTTTGCATTACAGTGCTTGTTCTGTTTGCATTCACTATTTTCATTCTTCAGGCCTGCTGCTGATTTATTGTCATATGTCTTTGATGTCCAATTGAACCGTTCAATCTTCTGACTTAACCTGTTGCTTGATTGAATTTATCTGTTTCCATTTTATATACGGTTTCAGATATGTTAACTGAGCTATCTAATTTCATCAATGTATGTTTGCATTATATTTTTGCTTATTATGTTAACCATGCTTTAGGGTGATGTTATTAGTAATTCAAATTATTACTTAGGCTCGATTTGATGATGATTTCGGTTGGTTTGAGATTCATAGTTGATTTAACCACTTTGCTATGCCAATTTGACTTGATTTTTACAGTTCTTACAGTAAAATCTCAAACGTTTACGATTTTGTTTCTACAAACATGCATGTCTCCAGATTTCTCACTTTTCAAACAAACTTATGGAGTTTACAACCAATTTTTATGGTTAAGAATCCATGATTTCTTTAATGTTATATGCTATCATAGGCTTTTTCACTGCCTTGAAAAACTCCATTATTTTGGGTGGTTTACAAATTGATTACTCATACATATCACACTGTACAACAGCTTTTGATATGTTTTAATCATACTTCACTGTCTTCCAACTTACTTCCACCATCCTACCAGTTTACAACTATATCCTAACTATTTTATATGGATTAACTTTAGTTTCTTTTCATATTTGCATACTAAATTTGTTACTGCTAACTTTAGTAATGCGTATTTTTAACCCCTTTGCTATGTCAATTTCAGTTTATGTTGACACTGCTTACAGTCTAATCTCCAATGCTTATGATTTTATTTCTACAAACATGCATGTCTCTAGGTTTCCAACTTTTCCACTAAACTTATGGAGTTTAGAACAAATATTTATGATTATGGTCACTAAGAATCCATGATTTCTTTAATGTCATATGTTGTCATAGGCTTTTTCACTGCCTGCCCTTCACCCAAATCCACTCTGACAAGATTTCATGTATTTCCTAATTGCAAACAGAAAGAAAGCATCCTAAAACTGTGTGCAAATTGGTTGGTGATAACAAAAAGGGCAGTAAAATAAATAAGAATGGTAGAAAAGGATTTTTTTCTTACTGTACTCATGTTTTATCTGTGTTGTTCACATTAATGAAATAAGAGGATGTGTATTATTTTATGAGTTTTTGTTCTATTTCGAAGATGGTTTTGGTAAATATTGCATTTGCAACTCGGTTCTGAAATAATTACAAATGTTTGTATTGATTGTTTACTCTTAGTTGTATCTTTACGATTTCCTTATTGTTGCCTTTATTGGTTTTTCAATATATGATTGACAATTTAGCCGTTAATATGTTAATTTTACTTCTTACTTACATAGTTAAATGGACATGATCAAATGGTAATATTGCTTGTTACATCAATATTTAAATATTACTTATCTTCTCTTGCAGCAAACTGAAAATTGCTCGATGTTCGCTGAACGATGGAAACTGCCGCTGATATGGATTGCAAACCGACTCATCATATGTAAGGTACATATTTAAAAAATAATATTAAATGCAGGTTAACAATCGAATAACGTTATGGCAAGACATTCATGTAAACTTTTGATGCAGCACAAGTTGTGATATGTTTTCTTTTTCTGTCAATTTTGATATATGTTGGTTGATTTGCTTCATTTTATTTATTTATTTGCGTAGTAAGTTGTTAAATTCGAGTACTTTTAATTTAGTTGTTTTAGATAGTTGATGTATTTGGTGGTTTTAATTTTATTGAAACTATCTTCGGATTCACGCTAGAATTATGTTCAGTATTTGTTGTGACTTTGCTACATTTCCTAAGTTGTCTATGTCAATTTGAATTGATTTGGACACTACTTACACTAAAATCTCAACCGTTTAATATATTTTTCTTGGTTTACAATTGATTATCCATTGAAAAATAAAAATATTGACGGTTACCTTGGACTTAAATTTATATTTATATATATATATATATATATATATATATATATATATATATATATATATATTAGTTAAATTTCGTTTATACTACAAAAGTACATAAGATTTCTGTGCAGCATGAGTTTATTTTGATGCTGAACCATTTGGGTTCTAATTAGAAGACTGTGCAATATTTATGAATGTCAATTTACTGATTTTCAGCTGTACATCAGATTCCAACTGACCTTTGACAAATATATCAATATTTCACTTACTACACTCTGACTTATTCCACTTTGACATTTTATCTATTTTACATATTTTCCCTTTTCCTGTTTACCGTCACATATACCCACCCTATTTAGCATCATGCATGCATATTTTTGTTATATTTGCTAACTACTTTAAACTGTCAATTCAAAAATCCTATGCTTTGTGCTGATAAGCATGACAAAATGCTTCGGCCAAATATTTTTTTATGACTTTCTGTATGTTTTAACCTTTTTCACCTGACTTATTCCCCCGTCTACCTGTTTTTCTGCTTGCTTACTTTCAAAATCGACTGTTTTTCACTCTTCTCAAATATCCCAATGCACAGTCTATTTTCAACCCACATATTTCAGAAAATAGCAGTTAATCCCTGCTGACTTATTCTAGGTTGAACATTTCTGTTTTTTCCCATTCAAACTCCAAAAAATCCCCTTCTTTTTCCCCTTCACTGACTACGTACATAAATATCAACGTTACTTAACATCTGCATCCTCCTTCAATCGTTCACACGTCTACAAACTTGCTGCAACTAGGTATTCCACCCCCTTCTTCCCTACTTACATCACTGCTTTAAAGTTCATGTCTGCCCAGTTACGATGACACTGTCGTCCCTCGGTTTTACCCACTATTCCACAACACCACTTTTTCCGATTACACCCACTTTACCTTGCCTTATTACCCTGTTTACTCGTCACTTACTCACTTACTCATTTTTTTCCACCTTTGATTTTCAACCAGATGGACTCTGAGCAACGTGAATACCGTCGGTTGGCACAGCAAGCCCGATGACAACGACTATCCAACGATGCAAGACAAGTTCAGTTGGCTAACCGTTGACGACAACGTCATGCACAAAACCTGCTAACATCAAAATTGCAGCTACCATCTACAAAGTATGTGTTTTACTCTTTCCCATATTTCTTTCCTTACAACTCTTTTCCTCGGGTCTGCCTTTCCTCCAGTTTTACTTCACCCTCAGCCCATAGACTCCCTGCATACGTCTAGAATGGTCATACCAATTATAAGTTTCCGCGTACATCTATGAATTTTAAAATTTATTACGGACCCTATATAATTCGTTTCCCTCACCAATTTCTCAATCTGTAAATTACAACTGCAGTACACAATGTGGAGACATATGCCATCGACTGCAAAACGTAAAATTTGATCATCAAACAACTTTATATGCATCCCGACGGGAACAAAAAACCAAAATTGATATCAATGACCCTCGTATGTATATTTATATATACATACACACACACATATATATACATATACATATACACATATTTATATGTTTGTGTATATATATGTGTGTGTATACATATATACAAACACATACGTATATGTGGTTGTATATATCCATATATATATGGAGTTCTACATATACATTTACATTTTCATCCACTCTGGTTTGGACTGCTGTCCGCTTTGTTCTCCGTTCCTTCACCGTCAAAATATGTATTTGATCTGCACATAACACTTAGTCTACACATATATATGCGTCTTTGTTTGTTTATATGGAAATGTGTGTACCCAGCATTTACTGTTTCCAGTTCCATACCACTGTATTTGGATAGCTCTACGCTTTGTACATCGACTTTCGAAAATTTCATTCCTTTTTCTTACTGACTCTGAATACCTACATTTATCCATACATACAATTTTGACTATGTTACAACAAATTAAATCACTTTCATAAACTCATTTTTTTTAACTACTACACTTAAATCCAACCTTCCCTTTTCCTTTACCCTTGCCATATGTACTTCACCTTTACATAACAGTTAGTATTCGTTGTACTTAACATGTCCAATTTTGTTTTGCATACATGATTACATAATTTATCTATGCTACCTTTTACATAGATGTGTACCATCTTCACTCTTTTATACATTGCTCTTCACTTACCTCTTTTTGTACCTATTAGTACTGCCTACGATATACAATTTTTTACTTTCCACTTACTACATACACTACGTTCATACAACTGTCCTATTTATAAAAAAGATTAAAATTTTAACTTTTGTAAACTACCAGTAAATTCCTATTTCACATGGGTGACATATTTCTTTACAAACCGTACCAAAATAAATCAACTCACAATTCAGTTTACCCTTTCTGTAGTAACCACGGTATTTGATGGACTATCTATTTCACAATTTGACACCCCATCGACCTTCCCTTCTTAATTACTTCCATAACTTCCTCTATATTTTTCCACCCCACCTTCATCCTCCATTTGCAATATATGTTTTATTGATCTCATAGTTGGTAATCCATCTTTAGGAACTGCACCATTTGAATATCAACAAGTTTTAGAACCTCTGCCTCCTTTCCCCACCACTCACAACCGTGGTCGAAACTTTATCACAGCGAGTGCTCTTCGTCCTCACCTACTATCACAACCCACATACTGCTCATTCTGTGAATCCAAAAAATTATATGTTGAAACTTCGCAGAACTGTTGCTCCAATGGAAGTATTACCATTTGTCGACCCACTGCTCCGCACGAACTAACTAACTTATTTATGGATCAAGTCGAAGTTGGTACGCTTATAGAAAAAACATCATAGCTTATAATAATAATGCATTTTTGCTTTTACATTGATGGGTGCATATATAGATCAAAACCTAGCAAATGCAACGACCGAAATTTATTCCTATCTTGCCCAGGGTTCCATATATCATCGTATTGGAAGTGTTTCATCGACAGATGAAAGTAGACCGAGATATCTACAACTTTATGTCTACGACACTGACCACGAGATTCAAAATCGAAAAATTGATAATGAGACATTGAGATTGGATGTACTTCTTCACTTACAGCACATTCTAGATACCTACAACCCTTACGTATCCATCTTCCGTCAACTTGGGCAACGTGGAGATACTGAAAGTTGTAGAATTAAAATAAAGGAGATTACGGTAAACCGACATCTTCACGACTTACCAACCGCATTAAAGGTAGCTGCGATAGTTATAAAAGACAAAGTAGGTGACTTGCATGGTAGGGATATCATTATTGAAACAAGAAGTGGAATCTTCAACGAGTTCTAGATATAGCCAGATTTTATGACCCACTACAATATCCTCTGCAATTCCCGTATGTTGACCATGGGTGGGATTTGAACGTTCACGATAATGGAAACAACTACATTAGTTGTGCATCTTACTACTCCCATCTTATGCAGGTACAAATGCTACACTACCAATTATCCATATACTAATAAATTTTCATGTCCTATAAAAATAAATCCACCTTTGCTTTTACCCCCACAACCATCCTATGTTCTAACATAAATACCACTATCTGCCCACACTAGAAATATATCAGTCAATACACAAGTATTGACCACATCGTACCGTTACCTGTTACGTATTATTTCACTATCAATGTTGATTTCAAACATATTATTATCTCCTTAGATTTGACCAGTGGATGGATCACTCTTTTTGCTCGGTGGACGCCTATTTCAACAATATGCAGTTGACATGTTTGTCAAAATAGAAACCATGCGCCTTAGAATTCTTTGTAATAACCAAGACACCATTAGAGTTGATTTGTATCAAGGTTTGCAAGATGCTCTCACCATGGGAGAGACATTGATAAGTAAGTTTTTCACATTCACCACATCATATTACCCACTTACTACTAACTCCCTACAACCTTTATTTCTAACCTAATCAACAACTCATCCACTCAGATAATATTAGTGTGATAAAAATTCTTCCTTCCTCTCATATTGGTAGTCCACGTGATATGCACCAGCGGTACCAATATGCAATGGCACTAGTGCAGAGGTGTGGAAAGTCTGATTTATTTATTACTATAACATGTAATGCCAAATGGATTGAAATTACTAACGAACTCCTTCCCGGTCAACAACCACCCGATAGACCTGATTTAACGAACAGAGTTTTTCACGCTAAATTAGAACAGTTAAAACATGATTTGTCTGAGAAAGGCATTTTAGGAAAGGTCACCCATGTGTATGTAATTGAATTTCAATAAAGAGGCCTACCACACTCGCATATTCTACTTATTTTAGCTGAAAATGATAAAACTAGTAGTCCCGATGAATACGATGCTATAGTTAGAGCTAAAATTACAAACAAGGATGTTGAACCTTATTTGTATACTACCGTAATGAAACATATGATTCATCGTCCCTGTGGTCGGGTCAACCCTACCGCCGTTACTCTGAAAAACGGCATGTGTAAGAAAGGGTTTCCTAAACCTTTCTCTCCCATCACTTTACAAGGAAATGACTCATACCCAATTTACAGACGGCTCGATAATCAAATTCATAGTCAAACAGTTGAACATACAGTTGATAACCGTTGGGTAGTCCTTATAACCCCTACTTACTTCTAAAATATGATTGTCATCTAAATGTTGAAATTTGCTCCAGTATCAAATCCATAAAATATATTTACAAGTATGTGTACAAGGGACCAGATCATGTGTCAGTTGCTGTTTCTACTACACCAGCTGATAATGACGATGAAATTTCCAAATTCAGTAATGCACGCTGGGTCTGTGCTCCGGAGGCCTTATGGATAGTATTTAAATTCTCTCTCAATAATATTTCCCCTTCCATTATTGGTTTACAAATACATATACCAAATAGACAACCCGTGCAGTTTTCGTCAACTGAACAGTTACAGCATGTTCTGAACGATCAGGACGGGTTAAAAATAATGCTTACTAAATTCTTCCACACAAATTTTAACTATGCGGATGCACGACAATACTTTTATCATGAGTTCCTTGAGAAATATTGGTGGGGCTATAAAAAAAAGGCTTGGATTCGTTGACGAAACAATCGTAGGGTAATAGGCAGAATGTACACGGTATCCCCCTAGAAGGCGATCGTTATTTTTTACGATTTTTATTAACGCATGTTAAGGGACCGTTATCCTTTAACCATTTACTTACCATTGGTGGAATACAGTATCATACCTTCAAAGAAGCGGCTGAGCGTAGAGGTTTATTAGGAAATGATGACAGTATCAAAGAATGTTTAATAGATGCTTCAAACACACATATGCCTGCTGCACTACGAAGATATTCATAACGATTTTGGTATACTGTGAACCAAGTCGTATGAGACAGCCATGGGAAGACTTCTCTCCATATTTAATTGAAGATTATCAGAATACTTCTGCTTTCACAGCAAAAAATGCCCATTTACTCCTTCACTGTCTCTCTGATCTTAATGACCTACTAAACCAATATAATAAATTAGTTTTTGATTACAACGTACCGCACGATACTCTTAATTACTCGACCGATTATAGCACTACAAACACTATTTTACAAGAGAACTCGATTGAAATACCACAGGCAGACATAGAATCCATAAACAATTTCAACTTACAACAGAAAGAGGCTTTTGATACGATAATGAATTCGATAAACTTGCAAACAAGCTCAATTTACTTCGTGGACGGTCCAGGTGGAACCAAAAAAAACTTACTTATATCGAGCAATTTTAGCTCAATCACGGGGTCAGGGACTAATTGCAACTGCAGTTGCCACTTCAGGTATTGCTTCTATAGCCTTACCCGGTGGTCGAACTACACATTCTCGCTTTAAAATACCAATAAACCTTGAGTCCTCCTCCACCTGTTATATTCCCAAACAATCCGATATAGCTAAACTAATACGTGCGTCCATTGTTATACTATGGGATGAAGCTACAATGGCTCATCGCCATGCATTTGAGGCAGTGAACAGATCGTTAAGAGATCTAACCAATACCGATGAACCATTTGGTCGTAAAGTTGTCACTTTAGGAGGTGATATCCGTCAAGTTTTGCCCATAGTTAGTAAAGGTACTAGGGCTCAAACAGTTGACGCATGCATAGTAAGATCAGTCTTATGGTTGTTCGTTCACATCATACACTTAACAGAAAATGTGCATGCTAGAAATGATACTCCATACGTTGACTTTGTCTTATGTGTTGGAAATGTCGACGAACCCTACTTACAAGATGACATGATCAAACTCCCAGATGATATTGTCATAAATTGGATTAACTCAAACTCCATTTAGTCTTTGATTAACTCTGTTTTTCCTAAACCCTTGCTACTAGATTATTCGATATGGATTACATAATGAATAGAGACATATTAGCGCCGACAAATGAGACAGTTGACGAACTCAACACTAAACTAATATACATGTTCCCAGCCATTGAGAAAATTTATTACTCCTTTGATCCAGTTGAAGACGATACGAATAATTTGTACCAACCAGAATTCTTGCATTCTCTCGCACCGGGTGGATTACCACCTCATAAACTAACTCTTAAAGTGGGATCCTCAATAATGCTTCTTAGGAATATTGACCATAAAATTGGATTATGTAATGATGTTCGATTAATGTGTCGTATTTTCCATAGAAATCTTATAGATGCTGAAACTACAGTTGGCCACTTCCATGGTACAAGAGTATTTATCCCCCGCATACCACTAAAACAGTTAGAAAATGTCAACATGCCTTTCACCCTTATTCGAAAAAAATTCCCAGTTAAACTAGCTTTTGCAATAACAATTAACAAGTCCCAAGGCCAAACAATTCCTAACGTTGGCATTTACCTTTCACAGCATGTTTTCACTCTTGGTCAGCTATACGTAGCTTTGTCCCGTGGTATCAGACGTCCAACAACAACGGTATTAGTACAAAATGGAAATATTAAAAAGAAAAAAGGAACTTATATTAGAAATGTAGTTTACAAAGATGTTTTACTCACATGTACCGAAAACATGACTCATTCATCATCATAAAATAAATGCATTAATTTACTTTCTCTCCACTAATAAACCTGCGGTTTTTCTTCCTTTTTCCATATTACTAAAAAATGAGGACTGACACTACAACGTTGCGTACGTCTCCTCCTCAAAGTTCCCTCCATTACCCATACACGGGCAGTTCATTTTCCACTTTCCATCCATCTGTCTGCCAGGTGTCAGCTTCCAGCTCACAGTTTGATCACCAGGTACATGCAAATCTGCTCTATATTTATTACTTCATTTCCTACTATACTTCCATTTATTTTCACTTCACAATATACATACACATGTACAGTTATGAATTGGGAGTCAAACATAAACTATATTATAGTAAGTTAGAAAAATATAAATGAAAATTGACACACACACACACTATCTAACTGCCTTTTTCACTCAGATTCTGTGACTTCTCCTCCACTCATTTTTGCTGACTATGACATTTTCAATTGCAGGAGCTATCTGTTTTCATTGTCTTTTTCGTCACAGCCATTCGTACAACATACGCTTGAACGCTGAAATCACTTCTATTTCGTGAATGCAGCCATCAAACTACAAAACCCCCTTCTACCGCGTGCTCCAGACATACCGACTGATCCTGCTATCCTTTTTTGCTACATGCACTGTTTCTGTACCTTTCGTTTATTCCTTTACTGCAGACAAATCTTTGCTTACTACAATCATGAACATGTGAATAAAATAAAATAAAGATTCATTTCTGTATCAGTAATCCTTTCGTTGTTTTCTTATTTTAGAGAAAGTAATCGACAATTAATATTTTACAACTCATCTGATGTGTGCTTTATTGATTTCAAGCAATGCACAGGCTTGTTATACAGATAATAATTTGATGTGTTTGATATCAACATCGCATAACCAGAAATTTACCTGACTTCATAAATCCATGCATCGTACATTTTTATGCAATCACAAGGACAAATTACTTACACGCCACATATTAGAATTACAACTACATTACGTGATGACTTATGCAAAAAGGACTTATCATAACGGTCCAAATACAAGAATCTAAATATACTCAATTTTACTTATTTTCTTCTCTCCTACGTAATGTATTTTTCGTTGCTGTTTAACTTACACAACATGAATTTGTTTTTCATGAAGTTCAGTTTAAAAGTGACTGGCTTCAGTTATTCACAGATTCCACTATTTAATTTGATGTAGGATTTTTCATTTTACTGAAAAAAATGTTTTGGTTACTGACTTTGTAAAATATGAGACCAAATTTTTTCTTCTTCTTTTCAGCATCTCACGCGCATATAAACATGCATCTGCTCACATGCCTTCGTTAATTATCCAAGTCCTGTTAGTCCTTATTGTAAACACATATAACATAATTGATTACGTTTTTTCTTTCATTTGCGAAACTAGGTTGACAATAAATTAGTTTTTCCTACATAAAATGACTGTACCTTAGTTTTATGAATTGTCACATCGTTGCTTTACTAATATGGTACTGTACACAGTTTTTACCTTTTGCATTTCTTTACAAAAAATTTCTCTCTGTTCAATAGTTATAAATTTTTATCCTACACAACGTTCACTTGCTGTAACATATATAAAATTAACTTTCCATACACATTCTATCCACTGTTGAACTGACAGCACACAGTATAACGGACTGCCACAGTATAAATTACCTCCCACCTCCACTTGGAACAGATTAATATAATCACGGTCTACATAACAAGTCAATCCCATCTTCACCCATGCTTTTCATGAAATGTGCTTCCCACCGTATTGGACCCTACTGTCTACTTTCACCAGTCCGCACTAACACCTCACCTTTTTAACACTTTAAATTATTTTTTTGCATCACCCAAAGTCAACCTCCCATCTTTCCCATATCCATCGGATCTACCGCGTGCATAGCTGACAATATGTACCATAGAACCACATATTTTGCATCCAGTCGTTAACAAACAAGTTTGACAAACAAAAGTAAAACTGAATTGACAACACACATTTCTTCTCCATTGATTACCGTACATCTCCCACATCCCTGACCTTATATTCAGCTACGCATATAACTATTTCAACTTATTCCACTTCCACCTCCCCCACCAAACGACCCACTTATCACCCCACGTCACACTGACTCTACACATTCTCCTATTTTTATCACTATATAACCTCTGCTTCCTTTCCTTCTCCTTCATATTTTAGCAGCTATTATGACAAAGGTTGTTCTTCTCTTTTGATTCTCATCTTATTTTTTTACCTCCCTCCACCATACCCAACACACATCCTACTACCCTCCGTTTTCACCTTCCATTTTTAAATTCCATTGCGCTCATTTAGTATACCACACACTTTAATTTTATCTCGCCACTAACATACACTTTTTACCCCGCAGTGAAAATCTATACTTCACCTAAAAGACACTGCAACAACCGTCAGCCCAAAAAAACTTGAACGTAAAAGCGCATATCAAACAAAACAGATGCACTCATTTGCTGATGCTAAGGTAGGAGTGTCAAACACAGTCGAAAAACAAATTTCTCCCGCTCCATCGGAAAATGATACCGACTAGAACAACAACATTCCTCTTCTGCTACGACCACTTACTGAAAAAACCGTGGAAATAGATGACAAGTATTCTCACATTTTTTACGATGATGTACAAGTGCCAATAACCGCTGAACCGCAACTTCTTCCACACTGTTCTGACAACTATGACTGGGATACTTTTTTTACTCCTAAAGTGGTATGCTACAATACATGTACTTCTTCCTTCATTCCTACCGACATATGTTGATATATATGCATACATATATATGTCTTTGTTTACTTATATAATCCTATTTTTTTTAAGTATTTACGTCCACTCCTCTGCCTCACTATCCTTAATTCACTTATTCCTATCATAATTTTTATTCCTCTTGTAGACTGAACAGTATGATAAGATAGTGGATCGTTTTCTAGCTGATCATTCGCGCTAGAGCTCGTACCACGTCCATGTTTTTTTACTTTTTTGTCACCATTTCATATTTTCTTTTGTACTTCGTTTGCTAATGCAACATTATGTTTTTTTTCTACATAAGCGTTGTAAATTTTTCATTCCTTTCTCAGAATTATGATTTGCTTTCCATTTTTCAGGTACGTTCTGCATTCTTCAACTAATTAGCTTTCGAATTTTATATGTTTGACCGCATCAGTCCTTTACTGCCTGCACATATCATCAATTTCATCAATCAAATTGCCTCACACGTATACGCATCATCCGCACACAACACAACATCGGCTGTCTATGTGAATATATATGTGTATTTATAAACTCACTTTAATGCAGACGTACAAGCGCACTTGCCTTCTCGGCCGTAAGTACTATTACCATTTATCTACCACCATATTCAATGCTACAGCTTTGTACTACACACTCAACAAATTTTTTTTCCACAAACCTACTTTACGCCCCAACGGATAAATTTTAATACGTCCTTAACTACGTTTAGTCACAACATGATTACCAACTCTGAAATTGAAGAAGGTATTTTTTAATTTCAACCAGACATCGCTAAACCTCTATTCATTGAACCCTCTTTCTTGCAAGTATATATAGGTAAAATAACGACCGGTATCACGCCGGAGAAAGATACCGGCTAATTTAACTATGGTTGTTTCCTTTCTTCATTCCCCCAATCGATTTCCAATAAGAAAAATGAAAAAAATATGCATACTGGACAACAAAATGAATTCACAGGTAATATTTTCCCTCCACATTACACATTTCACACAGGTCTCTCCGCACCCTACCAAATTTACACACGTCCATTGGACGTGCCTTCATACTTGTATGTATAAAGCATTTTTTTTACTTTTAATGTTAAGAGATATTTTAAATTAAAACATTTTTGATATATATCTTATTAATATATATATATACACACATAATATACTTATAGCTATTTTTTAAAAATAAAATGGCCAAAAGTAATTTCAACTATATATATAAGTATATATATCTTAAATTTAAAATTAATATATTTGATTATATATATATGTATATTATATAAAATATCTTTCGACATAATTTTTAACATATAAAACGAAATTGGCTAAAAGTAATTTTGATTCGATTATATATATATATATATATATATATATATATATTGATTTAAATTCAAAATCGATGGATTTTACAGTTTAGATTTATTATGATTCATAAAATAATAATTAAATAGTCAAAAATATATTTATTTTTAAGTAAATATTTTATACATAGTAAAATTATTTATGGATGAAACCAAATTTTTTTTTCAACTTATTTTATAATTTAAATCATTGCAATTGACTATATTAAAACAATTAATTAATTTTATATTTTTAAAATTAATTTTAAATTATTATAAGGCAACAATAATATAAATGGTGATATAAGCATATAATAATAATATGAAATGTAAAATAGTAACAAGAATGAGATAAAGCCTATTTAACACATTTCGGTTTATGTAGTCACATTGATCTCCAAAATCGTTACCAGAAGTTGCAACCTTCATCTATAACCACCTTAGATTTGAGTAATATGTATTTGAATGACGAAGAAGGGAAGGGGCCTGGTAATTGTGCTTTAGATAGATGGCTAGGTTGTGTAGGAGAGCATCCAAAAAAGAAATAAACTGCAGTGCATTTATAGAGGCAGTTAAGGAGATATTTAAACAAATATTTACCCTTTATCTCTCATTTACACTTATTAATTCAAACTTTCCCGCTACCAAACATGATGGTGTGGCAATCCACACCATTTTGAAAATATGTGTGTGTGTGTGTGTGTGTGTGTATATATATATTTGATATTTAATTAATTAAATACCAATTGATATCGTATATCGATTCATATACGCATAACTACTATACATACACATAAATAATTACTAAAAGCATCTAAACATTTCTAAGAGTTGTCCCACTTACTAAAACCACACAATACTAAATATACTCATAATTAATAATTCGCTAAAAATTAATCAATATAATTAATTTATAACTATTATAACCTAATTAGATCGGGTCGTATTTTGGAGACTGAACCAACTCAGTTGTGGACTAACATGTGTGAATTCGTTCCACCACTAATATTGAACAACCAAATATTAATGTTCACGTATCATCTTAGTTAGCGATGTGACAGTTTAGTTGAATTTATCACATATAGATCTCATCGTAAAATCCAATTTCACTATTTCTTAAGCAATGCTTTTTAGTAACGATAATTTACACATGTTCTCTTTGTCAACACTATATCAATTATGATATATGGAGTTTGGTATTGGTAAAACTCCAATATCATTCACGTTCAACTTCGTTTGTCCATAAACAAAATCCTTGATTCAATGATAAATTTGTTATTAACAGTTCTACTCTAGACAGAGATTTTGACTTTAAGTTGACTATAGTTGACGATGAAACTAACCTCATACAACTGAGGAGAAATTATCTATTGAATAGGGTTTCACTTCGAATGATTCGACTCAAACCTTAAGATTTCTTGTCTGATCTTATTCTTATTAACCAATGAGAAACTCTCGGATGAGTCATTCCAGATTTATCTGATGACTACGAGTATGTAACCACTTTGTGTCCCTAGGAGCCATGAATACTATACTGCCTAACATTTGAAGAGCGTCATACTCTGGTCACAACGGCTATCTCGATATCTTTTCTCGAAACATCTTGATCATGAATATATAAAACAGTATATTGTTCTATGTCATGATAATTTCTCATGATTGCAATTATTTGCAAATATTTCCACATAACATATTATTTAAAGATTTTCATATTAATATACTTTAAGTTAATTGCTTAATCATTATATCACAATATAAGAATATAATAGAAATCAAACACATTTATTACGAATAAGATTTATTAACTGTATAATTATCCATAGGGTATATTCCTAACCTCTCTGGTCCATAGAAGGACATTATTGATCGACCGTACCTAGGCGCATATTGACGGTGAAAATGGCTTATGGACACATTTGCCCTAGAATATAGCCTATAGGGTTCCACTATACTCGGTACGATTGATAATCCACAGGGATGATAAATGGGTGCATGAAATGTGTGATCTTTAAGGTAATACTTTTCACGCATAAAATTAGGGATTGATAAATGTTGGCGTAGGTTCCATACGCCATGATTAGAATATGAACATACTTTACCTAATGACATAACAATAAATACCACATAATTTGTTGTACCTTTACAGTAGGATATTACTATTGTTCTAACTTATTAGATGTTGGTGAGATAGGTTGAGGTATCCTCCAATATACCCATATATCTCCTATCCAACTTTCAATATATTAGTATATGCATATTTATTTACCTGATATCTTGGGATAGTTTCCTTATACTAGGTTTTATGTATGACCTGCGTTTTATCTTTGTTTTGTTTGTCTAGAACCTCTCAGGTACTCTCATAAGTATGTTGAAAGTCGGTCTAGCTGGACTTAGAACAACCGTTGGAGTTTAGAGACGCTATTAGCTATTATATAGTTTAAACTTTTATTTTATGTAATAACAAGCAGCATGAATGTATATGTGAGACGAACTACCATATCTCTCATACTCTGATGTATCTTATACATTAGACATATCATGTTGTACTGCACTATTTTTTATTATATGTTTTCCCTTCTGCTGTGAGTTCGCAGACGATGGTACATGATGGATGGTTTTAGTTTTTATCACTCGATGGAATGTCATGTTCTAATACTGGCGAATTAGACTGTTGGAAGGGAATCGACTCGAGATGTTAAGAGTAACGGGTCTTCAAATGTGTGATGACTGCCCTACACCTTTAGTACCCAGCCGATGTAGGACGGTAGCCAAGGGTGTATTGGGTACGGAACATATTAAATTAATTTTTATAGGGTTTTGTTTATTTTTTAGAGGCCTTAAGATTAACTGAAATAATATGCAAAAGTTATATATTAATCTAATTGATTAATTGGTCAAAAAAATATTTAGTAAAAGTATAATATACGTGCCAAAAATTATTCAATTGATTTAGATAATGTTGGTCTGCCATATATGGTTATACTGGATAACCAAATGTGTTTTGAATTAATATATAATGAACTGTTCGTATATGAGATAAAAGAGAAATAAGGAGAAATACCTAAATATTTTATGGTCTTTGACATGTTATAAATAAGTTCCAATTTTCTCATTCCAGAAAACACACCAACAAACTAAAACTATAGCCTCTATGGCTCTATTAGATGAGTTAGAGCAAACTTGGCCTAGCAAGTATCGGTAAGGGATTTTTTTTTTTGAAATTTACCCCAATTTGTCCGTTAATTGCTCGATGCACCTGAATTTTAATTTTATAAACTCTTTAATAGCAGCTATAACACATTTGTGTCACATATTATCTATGTACACGCAAACTTACCATAATACCCCTACATGCAAGGGTTATGAGTTTGAATGCTGCTATTTAGGTACATATCCTTGTACCTTTTGTGAATAAATATAAGTCCCATTCTTGGAAAAAGTACATCTTTTAAGGTTGTGTAGATTTGAATCCCAACTCAAACAAAAACAACTTTTCCATATGTTTACGACTAAGATATGTTTTATAAACATACACTCTTAGCAAATTTGTACTATAGTACACATACGTATACATATACACACACACACATACGTATACATATATACATACACATAGATAGATATATATATATATATACGAGTACGCAGGCACGTTCGATGGACGTGTGCATAGATAAATGTCGGCAAAGATAAAATGGTTAAATTTTGGACTTCTACGTTATTCTCTTATTTTTTTCATTCTGGGGTTAGTAAATGTAATGTACATAAGGGAAGCACTGTAAAGGCAACGTTTGGTATATAAATGTGTGCTGAACTACAGTTCAAACCAAATAGAAAATTATTAATATTTCCATGGTTGTTACTTTTTTTAACAATATAGTAAGCAAAACCACTAATACATCACGTCAGCAAAGCACATATAAGTATACAATAAGCAAAAAGGAAAGCACAGTGTTGTTCTTTATATTTACCTGTAAAAACAAGTACGAAAGTAGTAAGTGTAAATGTTTTATTTTTTGGATAAAAGCATGATGGAAATTCAAAGACAGACATCTTAAATTGGAAGGATTAAAATAAATACTCTAAATGGTCATGTTGTTTCAGTGAATGAAGGTATAAAGCAAGCATTCATAATATGTATTGTAAATATAATCTCATTTACAATGTTGTTAAATATAGGAATTTTTGAATCCTTTTCTACTGCATTTGAAAGGCAATGTACGCCTGCAACTTTTATCCTTTTTTGCTGCATCAAATCCAAAAGCCGAGGATCAGAATTGTAAGGCAGGGTATGTTGGGAGTATTAAATATAACCATTTTTGGATGAGAAGAGGATACAGTAGTATGGTGCTGAAATATTGCTTGGGCCTCCTATAGTGTCTGTAGAAATAAAATTCAGTTGAAACATTCAGAGGTAGTATGAAAAATGAATAAAAAGTATGGTGGAAAAAAAAGTGGATGGTGATATACTACAGATATTACCAATAATTCATGTTGCGAAATGATGTGCATAAAGTAGAACAATAGTTCAGTTCAATATTGTTGTTGCATGTGTTATGGTAGTCATAAATGTGGTGAAAGAATAGTTATATGAATTGATATCGTTTTCCCTCCTTTATTCGGGCTTGAGACCGGCATCCGCTTTCAGAAAATTAGAGAGATGGCGGAGTTAAAAACATTATAAGAGATTTCACTACATAATGTTGAAACGTTAGTTGGTAACTATGTTGTTAGAGAAGTACAGTGTTAAGGGAGAAATAGTTGAACGATGTGAACAGTGGACCAATTTGCATATGTCAAAAAATCCCTTATGTAAAGTTAAAATTAGTTCATAATCTGAGAACATATTAACAAAACATCCTTATAAAAAACATTTTTGGTGTGTGTACCCATTTTACCCATTTTACATGAATGCTAAAGGGAAATGCACAAATCAAAGTATATAGCACCTCATCTACAATCCAAGCTTTCCATATGAAAACGAAAAAGTAGGTTTCAAAGTTGATCAAATGCTTTCATCCTACAATTAAACTTAGTAATAAGTAAATGCTACACATATACGGATAGTAACATATTATCAAATTTCAAAAGAATATGAAGACACAATCTTTGTAAATACTCTAAAGCATAAGAAATTTACCAAAATCATATGCCACATATGATTTTTAAATAATTTAGGTTGGTGTTAGAATGAAAAAATACAAAAGCACAAAAACTTCGCCTTTTATGGACTTCAACAGATAAAAAGTGTGACCTAACCTATGATTTAAACCTAGCCATTCAATATATCATGGGTAGAAACCTTAATAACTTTATAAAAAATGATAAAGGTGGATTTGACTTTGCAACAACTATAGTCGATGATATTTAGAGGATATTAAAGGAATATCAAAATAAGTGCTTGATAAAAATTAGCAGATGAAAAAAATTACACCATTTATACTTAATCGACGGTGAAAAAATCAAGTTGTCCCCTATGTGAAGTTGGAAACTCAGGTGATGTAGTTTGGTAGTGATGGCAATTTTAGGCGGCTACAACGTCCGTGGCTAGCATTAAAATCGTATCATAATATGTAGCTGTCCCTCATGGCATGTCATTACCAACATTATTGCATTATGCTCCATGAAAAATTAGATAACGAAAATAAAGCATAGCATTCATAGTTTTAATGGTAACCCAAATCGTGTAATAAATGTTTCGTTCTTTCATTGTAAAATAGTCACAATTTTAGTGGCAACACAAATCATGCAATAAAATTTTCTTTCTTTCATTGCATAACATTCACAGTTGTAGTGGTAACCCAAATCATGCAATAAATTTTTCTTTCTTTTGTTTAAAAAAAGAAGAAAAAAAAGAAATAACTGATAAAATTTTGATCAAGTCCACTTGATGCAGATCGTCAGGAATGCTTTTTTAAACGAAATCCTAAAGTAGTTTACTGATGGATATACTAATAACTAATATTTGTGCCTCAATAATATAGAGTAGTACCTTCTGTAAATCCACTATTCCATGTACAGTGCATGCATAAAAGTTGTAATTGATGAAAATCAGGGTAGTTTCTTATGGATAAATGAATATAAAGATAACCTATGACAATATTTCAACTGCAGTGGAAGTATGACCTAATGGTAAATTAAAAAGCAAATGGTCAATTAGATAAGAGTAATAAAAGTAATGTAACATTTTTTTTACATAAATGGGTGACACTAACCACTATGCAATCTATGTACCCTGGTTGCGATATCAATCAGCTATTCGAGATAATTGAACCCATCTTTGACACCATAATTCATTATCGATCTTAGCAATGGCAGTTACCTTGAATTAGAAGAAATAATGACATAGGATTAGTACTTCTTAGTGGTTTGATAGTTTTGATAACATGGTCCGATTCTACGATGATACATGATGATAGATTGGACAACGGTTATGAAATACAAATTAAGTGTAGCAGCAGTTAATTAAATTTGGAATAACTCAACAACCTTTCACATCCATGTAGGAATAGAACAGAGCAAGGCAATATATCATACTGTTCTAAACTATAATGAAAGAAAGAAGAGTGGTTGTTGCAAGAAATGCATGAAATCGTCTAGTACTCCCATTAAATGTCATTCAAACAATTTTATTGACTATCATTATAATTAGAATTGAAAAAAAATTCTCACTAATTATATACTTTCTATATCTGGGGATGGAAAATTGCTTAATACATATATAAATTGGATATTAAATAATAAGCACTAATTTAGCAGTGGCATTAATTGAATCGGAAAACTTAATGACGGCTAAATGTAGATTCAAATGGGTTAGAGGGATTTTCAAACTGGAAAAGATATAAGAATTTGGTGTTTTTGCAGCTATATCCTCAGCTTCTCGCATGCTCCTTTCATACTCTTAACTGGATCAGTTAGGACCAATTCGGCACCAAAAGCTTTGAGCACGATCCTTCTCTCAAGACTCATAGAAGCAGGCATTGTCAAAATAAGCTTATAGCCTTAAGCTGCTGCCATGAAAGCTAGACATATCCCCGTATTTCCACTGGTTGGTTCAATTAGAATGCTCTTAGGAAGAGAAATTCAAGAATCAAATGAAAACAATGTTAGTCTGTATACAGAAATACATACAAATATGTGAATGGTGACAATAATATGTCCAATAAATCTACTAAGCCAAGAATTCAATGTTATCCAAAATATATATAATTCTTCATATAAGTTTTTGTAACAACCTTGCTAGAAGTTCACAGTCATCGATCATCGATAGAATGCTAAGACTTTCTCCACTCAATGGAGTACATTTCTGTAAATTGTATGATAAATACTAATAATGATGTTTGCACAGGCTCATATCAGCTACTGACTATTTCATACTTTTGTCTCCTAAGGGGCAAGTCATAACAATGCGTTTGTTATAATGTTGCTGCAGGTGCGCAAACGCATAGGCACATTATGACGTTCCACTTGCGCATCAACTACTCCGCGATTCATATTTTATGACCTAAGGAGTTAACTCTTACTGTGCATTTCTTGTAATGTTGCTTCAGAAACACATGCACACACATACGCACACACGCACCCACTCACTCATTTCAGTAAACTATGCGGAAGCAAAAGAACAAATATAGCTGAGTAGTGAACATTTATTTCCATGAATAAATATATTTATGTACCCACTGATCAAGCATTCCCGCAGTCATGTCTTAATAAAGTATGTTATGTTAGCCATATAATATTATTTATGCATCATCAATTAGTCAGTACGTTGGAAAATAAGAAAATATTAAGAGATTATTTCCAAATACCTATACATCTTTACATAAAGGTAATCATTTCGGTGAAGTCATGGTTTGGGAAGGAACTAAATAATAAATATTAAAGTGCACTGGCTGCTTTGTCGAAGCAATAAGTACATGCAACAAATAGTATTATAAAACAAAATTAAAACCTAGAATTATGTACTTACAAATAACAAAACTCTATTGGAGACAAATATAGTAAATCAGTCATAACTCAATTATCCGATTTATCTTTTGAAAAATTCATGCAAAGAAACGAAGTAACTGATTGGAATTTATTAAACATATCTATTTTTTTAGTGAGTAAGCTCCAATCTCACTGTTGGTATGTTTAGACAAACATATAATTGTGCACAGGTAAATGAAGTGTATGAGTTGTTATATTTAAATCCTGCATAGGTTCCATTTTTGATTTAAGTTTTTGAATCAAATGACCCTGCAAAGTAACTACCGGGATGAAACCAACCAAACAAAGTAAACACTGAACAGGTAAAGCATATGAAAATAATTGATTAGGCAATATACCAAACACCATTGGAGCGTCTATGGAAGGTATACTTTGAACCATTTGGAACAGAAACAGAAATAAACAGTAGTAGACAATAGAACAGTAAACACAAAGTGATACTAATATAGCAAACTAAATTTGTAAAGTAGGCAGTAAATTAGCGGTGGGAAGCAAAGGAACTATACGCTGATTTGGTATCCTGATGATTGACAATCGTCACCGTGGTAGAGCGCGTCTATGCAGGCAGCGCAATGGGAGTAAGGGGAGAATAAATTGTAGTCAGCTTAGGCCCATCGTTTTGAGAAGTGGGAACAGGGAAGTGGTATTGTTTTGGGCGGAGAAGATAAGGGGAGAAAGTGAAAAACGAACAGGGAGAAGAGAAGGGAAGAAAACTGCAGAGTAAGTTGGAGAGTCGTGCGGGTTGGGGAACGTGGGTTGAGGCGGAAATACGAAAATGCCTTAGAAGAATTGGGTGGTTGAAGTTGGAGTGGGGGCATTCTGATCAGTTCAAAAAAGGCTTCACTTTAACCTGGTGACCAAAGATTTTGTTTTATAGTATATATATATGTATGTATATGTATATGTGTATATATATATATATATATATATATATATATATATATATATATATATAGAGGTTCATTTTGTTGCTTTAAACATGACTAAAATTACACAGTACAAGCACGCATAGCCCAAGCAAATTAACAAGGCTACTAATCTATTTACAACCTAACATATAAATACATTTGAACACGTATAAAATACAAACATCTCTTGTCTTCGTTACCCTACAATCTAGCATATTCATATTCGTAACTAAACTACATTTGCGCCCAAATATTCCTGCACAGAGTAGGCTTCTCCAGACTTCAAACCAAACGGCATAAATAATGTGAAAACTGCCTCGCCACCACGCATAACTCCTGCTTCTACCGATTTTATGAAATTAGCCATGAAAGCATGCTAATTTTGGGGTTCAAGCCCGACAGCGGATACCCATCAATCTAAAGGTGGGGTGATTTCCAATTACACTCTTCTCCGATTTGTTTACAATCATATACAGCGATATGAAATAGATCCTTATACATCTAAAGTATCCCAGTCAAATCAAGCAACTCTCGATGTCAAACAATGTTGTAAATCATAAAGGCACTATAAGATTTGGATGTTTTGTGCCTATCAGTAAACAAACACTCGCCCAAAAATGAAATACGATGATAACGACAAAAATCAACAGTTTTAAAAACTAAAATCCACAACGAGGATTTTTACACATTCATATATTGAAGCATTCGAGTTGAGTTCCTTCATCCCCAAATTGAAGTTGCTAAAGATAATTAAAATCACTATCGTCCAGACTTGCAGACGCCACCTTGACTGCATAAATCTAACATGAAGAACCCGATACCGCCATTACGCAAATAAACACAGGGATATAAAATGTATCTTTATTAGCAGATCCCTTAAATCGATATTCAACTATTGCCCATGTATATAACCTTGAATCTCTGTGGCATTCTAACACAGTTTCGACAAAATCAAATATGCCCAAAATAAAGATTTTCAAAACTTTGTGGTCCGTCGAATAAATAATCACCCAAATCATAGAACTGAACCGATGCAGGATTCTTACCCTTTTGTAGATCAGACTGGAGCGATGCATACGATTTAGTGAATTTAGGCACAGTTTCGCCATTAACTCTTCCAGATCCAATCCTCAGAAGGGTCGGTTACAGGGAAATAGAGAAATGTCTCGATGCAAATCGTGTGTTAGATGATATGTAGATGGTTTCGCGCTACTTCCATCATCCCCAAATTGAAGTCTATTTGAAATCGGCATAAGAAGGCGATTTCACTTGCACCTATTTTTCTACTATCAGTATGGATAGAGACTTGGCATAGAATTTGATATCGTGGTAAAACAGTTTGCAGGCCTAAAATTGAAAAGGATATGGGATCCTATGAGAAATTAAAACCAAAATGCATGTTTCTCTCCCCATGGAAGAGAAAAATAAACACTCACACGCATGTGTATAGACGCATATATATAACATTTCTATTAACCATCTAGCTCCACCAGTAATTATTTGCTTGCTAGTAACTATTCATGGTTAAATGTTGTTCTTGACTTTTACTTTTCATAATAGATATATAAGTGGGTGAAATTATTTATGGAAATGTTTATAACTTTTAGTTATGAATAAAAGAAGTTTCTTCAAACGGTGCACATGTTATATCGTTATTTTACAAAACTTTAAATGAAAATGTTCTATAGCATTTGATGAAATTGTCTAATAACTTGTACTCGTAAACTATTCAAAGTATTAAACTTGATTAGCTTTAATGTTTATTCAAACTATATACGTTTTGTATTATTATTTTTCAAAATTTTAATAATCTTTATTAATAGTTGTAATAAATTTGATCTTTTAAATGAACACAAACTAGAAAATTGAATAAAACTATTGCATTCAAATACATTAAAATAATAAGAAAACTTGACTAATAATATACATAATAAAATTACAAACGAAGTTATTGGTTATAATATAGAAGTTGAATGACAATTAATCAAACTTTTCAAAATAAAAAATTATGGAAAGTTCATGAAGCATCTATTTATAATATTAACCTGCATCAAAGGAATGTAATATTTTAAAATATAATAATTTTCGTCTCGATTGAAAATTTTATGTTTTGTTAAACACTTTTGTATGCTATTATGTTCACACACTAATTTTAGACATTTCATTCAATATTTTTTTACAATAAATTCTGAATAGTAGAATAATATAAGAAAATTATATTTATAACTCTGTGTCTATTAAAAGAAGTCAGGGGTCCGCGGCTTAAGTGGTTCGACCTCTAGATAGGAAATTTTGCAAATTTAGGTCACTTTTGAAAACTAATAGCATGTTTAGACCACTTTGTAAACTCGTTATAAATATAAACTTGTTTTAGTTGACGTTGGGTTAGCACTCTTTTATGGTGCATTTTGAAACACTACAACAAAATTATCCTTTTACAATGCATGTTTTACAAGGGACAAAAAAAACCGTTATAATAGAAACCTTTTACAACGGTTTTCTTCATCCCGTTGTAATAGGTGCAATTTTTCATCTTCAATTATACCTATTAAAACGTTGTCGGCTGGCTCGTTGTAATTGATCCTATGACAATGGTTTTCAACTGTTGTAATAGATTCCAATTTTCAGTTCTATTACAATGGTTTTGGCCAGTTGTAATATAGGTCTATTACAACAATTTTCGTCCAGTTGTAATATAGATCTATTACAATGGTTTTCAGTCCATTGTAATATAATCCTATTACAATGATTTTCGGCCCGTTGTACTAGGCTGTCAATTTCCAACACGGCCCGAAACATGACCCAATGATTACATGGAAATTAGCAGGTTAATCCGACCCAGTTAAGTTGGCGGGTCATTTTCGAGCAACCCGAATTTGACCCATTTATAAACATGTGGGTTTCGAATTGACCCGTGAACCCGAATTTGACCCGTCATAATCCGTTTATACTTATATGGGTTGACCCGACCCGAATATAACCTTACTTGACCTGTGAACCCGAATTTGACCCGTTTATAACCTGTTTACGACATGTTTATAACCCATTTATACCTTATAAGGGTTGACTCGACCCGACCCGGTTATAATCGGGTTACACGGGTCAAGTCGGGTCAACCCGTTTATAATCGAGTCGGGTTCGGGTTGAGCTGTTTCTGACCTGTTTAATTATTAAACAGTTTGACCCGACCCATCTAAAATCAACCCGAACCCGACTTGACCCAACCCCAACCCGAACCGATCCGACCTGACCCATTGACAGCTCTACGTTGTACTAGATATCAGTTTTCAGCTTTATCTGCCTGCTATAATTAGGGCTATCAATGAGTACCCGAAGAATTCGAAATCTGTCCACATCCATATCTGAAAAAGCAAAAAATATCTGATATCCGAAAACTAGATTCGGATATCCGATATGTGAAAACATTTTTGATACGAATGCAGGTATGACACTACACGTGTTCGAAAAATATCCGCCCGCTATGGAATTAAATATCCTTCTTTATTTTTAAATTATACTTAATTTTTAAACTTTGAAAAACTGTAAACTAAATTAAATAATCATAAAGCCATTGATTATTTTCAGCCATTAGATTTGTAACATAACCAACACAACCTTCTTTATAGACGACCCTAAATCTAATAACCCACATTTCAATTGCCGCCTCATTTCACAATTCATCAGACCTAATTCACAAGAGAAGAAAACTTTTTTCTTTAAAACTCCATCTGCCGACGTTCTTTCAATTTCTATTTCGACTTCGCCCCACTTCGATTTCAAGCCACCAGAGAATTTTGACTTCAATTCAAAGTTTCAATTTCAATGGGACGATTCAAGCTTCTTCAGCTTCGAGGGACGATTTCGAGTGACGATTCCTGATCTTCAGCCTTCTTCTTCTCTACATGCTTCGGGTTTAAGCAAAATCGAGGATTGATCAACTTCAATCTACGACGACATCTACTTCTACGTTGGGCAAGTGGTATGAATTCACAACTGTTGTTTGATTATTTGGTTAAAATTATGCTTTAATATTATAGAATATGATCGGGTTTCTATAATAATTTAGAACTTTTGAGTGAACATTTAAAATTATTTGGGTAATACATGTTTCTGTACATGTTTATAAGAAAAAAAAGAGCTGCAACAATGTTTAATCAACTTTCCTGGGAACGAACTAAACTCCGCATTTAGGGAACCCTATGGTTACTTTTATTACATTTATGTAAATATTTTTTTAGAAAATGCAGCATTTGCTTATTTTAAGCCATAATTTTTGTTTATTGGAGTACTATTGTACATTCTAGCATTTTGATATTTTTATTGTCCTTCCAGTTAACATTATAGATCTGCTTATCTTTATAGTTTTTCTCAAAATATAACAAAAAAATTCAGTTAAGACAAGTTGGTTTTGTATTCGTGCCTTTGTTTCCATATTGCAAATCAAGGTTGCCTTTGATACCTGATTTAAACATAAGTTAATTCAAGAATATCCATTTTAATTGTTATGATCAGAACTAAATTAGGAACGCGTTTGGATGACATTTCCATGTAAAAAATTATGATTGAAAATGAGAGACGGTACATTACTCGACTTATTATTTTACTCCACTCACTTATTTTGATTGAATAGTGGTGAGGATAAATATCATTGTATGGGCCTTAAAAAAAGTTACTTTATCAGTTCCACGTTGTTGCACTGTTTTTGTTGGCAAAAACTCACCAAATTACAACAAAATAATCACCAACAGAACTGCCACTAAGATCAACCAAAAAGATGTTGATATACATTGTGTAAGTTTTGTGCTAATTGGTTCAATGTATATGCTTTGTGATGTTTTGTTATTACTTATTTGATATGATGATATGTATCGGCAGCTTTAAGAAATTATACGTTGCAAAATAAAGCTTATTTTATGGGTGCCCATGATTCCTTAAACAAATGATATATTGATTGTATATCAGATATTTCAAGTATCACAGTTCAAAAATTGTAAGCATTTTTTAATCCTCTATAGAGTCCAATTAGACACGAAAACGACTAAAAGACCAAATATGTGGCCATGAAAAATAATCATAATATTCATATTGTGAATAGACCTGCATACGTCAGGAAAAAAAAGTTTGTTTACATGTAATACCACTCAATCCGGCCCTAGGCCAAGACCACAAAGGCTGTGGCATAGGGTCACTGAGTTAAGAGAGTTTAATTTTCTGAAATACGTTATATATACAATGATAATCAACTAGTATTTGTGCTGGGTTTAGTAGATTAGTCATTTGGCTTTGAAAAGGAGATGGAAGTGTTTATAGTATGAAAAGAGTATGTACAAGTAAAGAGTGAGTTTTACATTTTCATCTTGGTTAACTTAACAATTTTAGGGGTGAGATTATTTTAAATGTTTTGGATTGACTCAGTGAATTTTATGGTTTTAATAGATTTGGGCTTCTTTTATAAAAAAAATTAGGAAACCTTACCTACACCAATTGATTCGCAGCAACTTCCAAATTACAACCTTGCATCACATTCACATATGTCCTAAGTCTGTCGAGCCCACTACAAATATTTGGGGCACAAATTGGTGAATTTAGTTGATTACAACAAATTAAAGAAAATATAATAATATAAGGAATCAGTTTGCAAAATCCTAACCAAAGTTTGCAAAAGAAATCCATTATAGGCTCTAAATAATTAGTTTGAGGAAATTCTTTTCCAAACCGAAACATCCTTCCATGCCCTGTTAAACTTAATACTAAATTTTGATTTAGTTAAAAGGAGATTAAGGATTTGAATCGATGTCATCACGACAAAGATTGAGAATGAAACAATATCAAAATCTAATTTATTGAATATAACTGACATGGACCAAGATACTGGAGGCTTTCGAGGTGCAGCAAGTTGTAATTCTCCTACGCCGACACCGATAGTAATACAAAATCACTCAATTTCATAAGAACGTGAAAATAGGTTAATAACTAAGAAATGCCTTATTGTTATTTTTGTTACCTTGGTGGTAAAAATAGTTCACTAAGAGTACCATTCATAAATACATATGTTTGGAGGAATGCCTAAAGAGAAATTTCATCATGAGAAAGACTCATTTTATTGGACATAACGTCTTTTCATTAGGTTGTAACATTAGAAGATTATCCTCCTATCAAGGTTTCGTTAAGTTCGATTAATAGTTTCATATATTATTTAGGATGGATTATTGATCTTTTCATGTTTCATAGAATGATAGAAGAATACATGCAAGCTGTTCAAAATTTTGTATATGGACATGCAGAAAGGAAGGGAAATCCAGAAAAAATTATTTGCCCTTCCTCAGAATGTAGGAGTCTTATCCGCCAATCACCAAGTGATGTTGCATCACACTTGGTTTGTTTTGGAATTGACCCAACATATGATGTATGAATTTTTCACTAGGAAGCACGCCCTTAAGAAAATGAAGGTGACAAAGTGGTGGATACATATGGGATGTACTTAGACACACAAATATGTAATGAAGAGATGGCAGGTCATGCTAACGTAAGACATGGGATAGGGATTAAAAAGATAATGAAGAATGCTGAAATTCCTTTCTACCCTGGTTGTGCAACCCCTGCAAAGTTATCAGCTACAATACTTCTTTACAAGCACAAGGCTCGAAATGGTGTATCCGATACAACATTTACGGAACTTCTTCAACTTCTCAAGGATATGCTACCTATGGAAACACGCTTCTTGATTTGACATATGCAATAAAGGAGCTTCTTAAATCATTTGGTTTAGGCTATAAACAAATACATGCATGTGCAAATGATTGTTGTCTATTTAGAAAAGAGCTTGCGCATAGCGATTTTTGTCAAAAATGTGGCAAATCTTATTGGAAAAAGAACAAGACAAAGGAAGATGGAAAGCAAGTCAAAATACCTGCAAAGGTCTTGAGATACTTTTCAATAATACCAAGAATGAAAACAATGTTTACGTCCTTATAAACATCAGAGCGATTAAGTTGCTATAGCAATCGTAAGAGTAAAGATGGTAAATTACGTCATCCAGTAGATTCTTCTCAATGGGCTACAATTGATAGAATATATCCTTCCATTGCATTTGATCCATGAAATTTAAGGCTTGGCCTTACAAGTGATGGCTTTAATCCATTTAGTGATTGGAACTATGGATATAGTTGTTGGCCAGTGCTTCTTGTTGCTTACAAATTCCCTCCATGGCTTTGTATACACAAAGATAATATGATGTTATCTTTATTAATTCCTAGGCCACGACAACCAAGGAATGACATCGATGTGTATCTACAACGACTTATTGAAGATTTAAAAAATTGTGGGGTGAAGGTGTATGCTGCATGCACTCACAGCAAATTCAGATTAAATACTATTCTGATGTGGACGACAAATGATTTTTCAGCTTATGGAAATTTAGCAAGTTGCACTGTAAAGGGTAAGAGGGCATGTCTGTGGCGTTAATACATGCTCGATATGGCTATCATTTAGTAAGAAGTGTGCGTACTTAGGCCATAGGAGATTCCTTGAAACTAACCATGAATATCATCAACGAAAAAAATTGTTCAATGGAATCATAGAGCATAGACACAGGCCTCTAGTACAAACTGGTTCTCGGTCTTTGATATTTTAAAAGATATTTGTAATGAATGGGGGAAAAAACTAATTGAGGAAGATAAAGAGAAAGAAAAGGAGAAAAGGAAAAGGAAAAGGGAAGATGGGAAGAAAAAGGAAGTCAAATGTGGAAAAAGAAATCTATTTTCTTTGATTTACCTTATTAGCAGATAAAATTTAATTAGAAAAAAAAATGCCTCTTCTTTTCTATCTACGTAATCAATAATTTATGATTAATTAGTTATATTTCATTTTTGATTTTCTTAGGTTACTTCCTTTGAGTCACAATCTAGATGTAATGCATGTTGAAAAAAATATTGGTGAAAGTATTCTTGGTTCGTTACTTGATATTAAAGAAAAATCAAAAGATGGGATTAATTCACGCAAAGATTTAGAAGTATTGGGTATTATGAAAAAGTTACATCCTATAGACATAGGAAGCAAAGCATTACTTCCAGCCACGTCATGCACATTAACTAACCAAGAAAAGGAGATCTTTTACAATAGAATGAGGAATTTGAAAGTACCTGATGGGTATAGCTCGAATATTGGGATTTTTTTTGCAAAACTAAACAAAATTTCAAGTCTTAAGTCACATGATTATCATGTTTTGATGCAACAACTATTATCTGTATCACTAGAAGGACTTCTACCTAAAGGGATAAGGAATGCACTGCTACGACTATGTTTATTTTACAACGACATATGCCAAATGGTGCTTGATAAAGATAAATTAGAATCCATCGAGAATCAGGTTGCATTAACACTATGCGACCTTGAGAGATTCTTCCCTCCTTCCTTTTTTGACACCATGATTCACTTAACAATGCATTTAGAAAGGGAAGCAAGAATTTGCAGGCCAGTACAATATCGGTGGATATATCCATTTGAGAGGTCAAATTTGGCATGAGTACTTAAATTACTTAATAGTATATTTGCTTATGAAAGTAATTTATGTATGTACTTTATTATAGATATATGAAAACACTGAAGGAGTATGTTAAAAATCAAGCACGGCCTACAAGGTGCATAGCTGAGTGTTATTCTACTGATGAATGCATGAAGTATTGTGCTAGATATATTAAAGATGCATTAGAAATCAGGCAAAGATAAAATAGAAATGAAGTGGGCAAAGCGTGGGGCTTCCTATTTCCAAAGTAAAACCTATGGTAGTCACTAAGGAGGTGATTGATGCTGCTCATCGGTATGTGTACTTTAATACTGAGGAAGTGTAGCCTTATATAAAGTGAGTATAAGTTCAATTCAACCACTATGTGTGAAATAAATTAGATTTTGACTTGTATATTTACATATACATGATGCATAACAAGGAGCTGAAACATTTGCATCCCTATCTTTCACGAGATGATATGGAACTTTCAAAGCTGCATTCAGAGACTTTTAGTCATTGGTTTAAAGAAAATGTTGATAGCGTTATATCTTCTTTTAAGATGGATAAGTTTGATATAGAAGTCTACACAAAATATTGATCAATCTTTATATATAATATTATGCCTTTCCAGGTTAAAGATGATAGAAAAACATCTGATGTTAGCAAACTAATAAATAGGCTTGCATATGGACCTCATCGTTAAGTAATTTCTTATACTGGTTATATTATTAATGGCCGTCATTTTTATACAAAAGACCACGAGAAGTTTACACAAAATAGTGGTGTTTAAATTGAGGCAAGTACTGTTCGTGCAGATGGGTCCATTAAGAAAGTAATATATTATGGGGTTTTGCGTGAGATTTTGTTATTAGACTACCGCCAGTTTCAAATTACCTTATTTAAGTGTGATTGGGAAAATATTGATCGTGGAGTGAAGGTCAAAAATGGATTTACATTAGTCAATTTACATCAGTTCCAAAATCAATTTGCAAGCGACCCTTTCATTTTAGCAACGCAAGCTGTACAAGTGTTTTTATAGAGAAAGTAGTTCTTCAAATTGGTATGTTGTGCTAAGAGCACCCCACAGAGGTTTTCAAGAGTTGGAAAATTATGACGAGGAGGAAGAGTCAACTAGCAAACCAATAGATGGTACTTGATGATAGAGATGTCGACTATAGGGATGAAAATTATACAAGGGAGAATTATGATGGTAATTTGGTGTGATATAAGCATCCTTTATTAATATTTGTTTCATGCATTTTTATATTCATAAAGAGTGTAAATTTATTTTAATGCATAGTTTTATTAACTAACCGTCAATTTCAATTACTAAAATTAAGAGAAATAATAATTCTTTTGCAAAGTACTATCATTTTATATTAGGATATTATAGTTTACGATAATGACTAATCAATATGAGTTGTAACATCCCGTCTTTTTGTACGTTTTAAATCGACGATAAACTACACACGTCAGACTCAAAACCATACAGAAGAACGGATTGCTATGGGGAAAATAAGAAAAGTAGAGAAAGAAATAAAACAAAACAGAATCTCACAGCGGAATGACAAAATATGATAATCAAATAACAGTTCATGAAGCTGTTTTACAAAACATTCGATTATACTTATACAACACAGATCAGAGTTACACATACCAGAGAATAATAAATAATACAATGACATACATGATGCAATAAAATATAATAAATAATAGTAGTACAATCTTCATCTATGTCCTCCAGAAGTAAGGTTTTCAAACCTGAAATGCTCAGGCAGACCCGAGCGAATTGAAAAGACAAAACACTCGAGTCAGAACTAAGAGATCTTATGTAAGTTAAATCAACAGTAAATAGTATGAGTGGAACGGCGTCAGAGATGTTCACGGGATTTGACATCTCCTATCCAGTGATAACATGAGTGCGGTAATTTAAGAGACGCTCGGGATCACATCTCCTAATGATCTGTTAAACTATTTACTATGTAGTAATATACGCTATTATAATAATGTCTATAGTTAAATAAACTTACTTTTAAATAGCGTTAAGGCTTTACATTTTCCACCTTAACACATAAATAGTGCCAGTAGTCTATACAGTACCGTAATACCTCCTGATCGGGAGGCTATCAGAGGGTACTCCATAGGTAGGACACAAATCAAACTCATACAAGGCACGCTAGGATAGGTGACACGGCACAACTAGGAAATTCGCGGGTAGATATACCAATTACACTTCCGGACCGGTGGTAACGCGTAGCAGCTACTACCTCCCACCTCAAGCCACACCCCCAAAATCAAAAGGGCCCCAATCAATCACAAAGTAATAGAATGGTATCGAAGGAGTGTGTTCGATAAAAGGAGCTAGCTTCCTCATTAGCCCGTCGATCGCTCCTGTTTTAGCCACCTTATGCCAACTCACGGGAGTCGGGTCCATGTATATACCTCAAAGGAATGCCGCCACCATCCTACTTCATTCTGAAATCTTCACCGCGCACACGGTTGTTTAAGTGGTTTCCGTAGTTGGCAGAGAGTATGACACTTCCGATCCCGGTCTTTTTAACAACCAAACGTTATTATAACACCGCGGTCATTTCAAAATAATTTATACTTCAAAACCAGAATATAATACCCATTTCCAAAATTCATAGCACTTTCAAAATTATACACTATGAAACCAAACACTTGGAATTATACACTTTCAAATCATAATACTTTGAAACTCGTAAATTTGAAACATAACTTCCATCACTTAAAATGGCTTAAATATCAAAATACTTTATATAATAAACTAGCTTCTTCAATTTCACAAATCAATTCCAAAACAACTCGAATTTCTAAATTTCAGATTTTAAGCAAATCCCAAATCATAAATTTCAATAAGATTCAGTTTTCAAATAAACTATTCTAATTTTTATCGATTTCAAAATAGATTTAATCCATAGAATAAACCATTTCAAATTCAACATATTTCAAACTTTAAGTATTCAACAATTTTAAAACTAAGTTTGGTAATTATGATTCAACAATTCAATTTTCTATTATTTAGTTTTGAACATTTACTTAATAAATCCATTATCATTTAAAAAAACCCATGTTACTAATAACTAAATGTTTCCTTCAATTTATTTATACTTGAAATATTTATTTAATTCACCTTTTACCAAAATCGTGTTATAAATCATATCCTTTACAAATCTCCAATTCCATAAGTTCCAAATCGGTTTCATTTAATAAATTTCTACATTAAATACAATTTCAAATCAATTTCAAATCTATCTTCCCAACCTTAATTCTAATAAAATCATTATAAACTCTATATAAAAATATAATTTATGTAAACACTTAACCATATTACATTTTTAATAAAATCAATCTTATTTTTAAACTTGTTTTATACCAAACAAATTTATACATAGGTAAAAACCCAAGAATTTAACTATGTATGTGAAGTAACATTTATATAATATCTGAAATCAATATTTATATAAAACCATATATTATTTTATAAAAACAAAGAAATCATTTCAAAATATTTTTACATATAGACTGCGGTGTCTGTATATATTTTCTATCCTATGATCAAGTGATACAGATATTTATCATTTCAATCCGCAATTTAATATTTTACGGTTGTATGTCATTTCAAACCGCAATCCCGAATGAAATAAAAATCCATAACAACTTGCAGTTTATTGCAATATAAGATACGACATCCATTCATCCAATATCAATCATTAAACAATTATCACAATCATCATCTAATTCAATAAATAACATCAATATAGAACAGATAATAAATAACAGGTATTTACTGGTAGTTTATATTCAATAATAAATTAAATAACTATTTATCCAAATAAATTTAAGTAAACTGAGATGATGATTCAATATATGCCAAACAGTCATAAATCTCACATCATAAATCAATTTAAGAAACATAAGAAATTTTAGAAGTTGTGAGTGGGTTAAAACACTCACCTTTGAATTTAAATTGAATTTAAATCCAATTTGGACCTAAAATTCAAACAGCTTCAGAATTGGTCCAAACCAGGGTTAAAATGTCTGGAATTCCAATACGATCCTAACGGAAGAAATCGCGCATGAATTGGACCTCGTCTGTGGAAGTTATATCAGTTTGAAGTTATACGATTAAAGTTTTAAACAAATAAGATAGAATAAAATACACACATCACCATCTAACCTCGTACGCGAGGAAACCCTAGCTCATGTTTGAATCGCATTCGAAAAGCTGTAGCCACCATGGATCGCTACCCTTTGCCGTCGCTAGAGGTGCTTCCAGGAGGATCCATGCACGCCACGCGACACAACACCCAAAGCTGCCCCTAACGCCGCCCCTGCAGTCACCACCGGCCATCTCCGGTCGTTGCGCCGCCACCGACCAACTGAGCCAATTCTGGCCAAATCCTTCGACTCCGAGGCAAGCTTAAACCACATATCACTGCTGCACGACGCCCTCTACCCGCCTACACCACCCGATCGTCGATCGAGCGATGATCCGCCGTCGGATCAACAAAATTTCAAATGGACGACCGAAACTGATTTCGTTAATTCTGGACAAACGGTGACTCAAATTGGAAAAAGAATTGCAGATCTGAGATGCGTTCATCGAGAGATTCAGATTGATATATAATTTGATATAGTTTGTGGAGTTTGAAATTTTGATCTGAATTTGATTTCGAAATTTGCAATTGGGAATTTAGGGTTTGTCTGCCATTGAGACAGAGGAGCAACAGAAATTTTTGTATGTACATAAATGAGAAAAAGAAGGGCTTCTAGGATTTATAATTAGATATATATATATGGACAAGCTAAAATTACAATGGACCAGATTTGATTTGGATTGAAAGTAGGACGACAAATGGCCCGAAAACCCCGTTCTGACTCCGGAATAAAAATGAGTCAACTCATATGTCAAAATAGTTGTTTTTAAATATTTTAAATGCAATGGAATAGATTTCAAATCCAAATTTCATTGTATGAAGAAGTTATGCTAAAATTAAGTTATTTCAATTTGATTTCAATTAAATTGATTTCTAGGGGTTTCGAGCCCTTACGATCAAACAACATGTCTGGTCATTACAAAACTTGAAATCCTATAATACTTTACCATTACGGACCCGATGAAACTGATTTCATCGAAATCCGAGTTAGTGGCCAAAATGACTATTTTCCATTAATTAAATAATTTAATATTAAATTAATTAATCACTTCTTTAATTCAAATTTAATTATTTACCATTCTATCATTTCTGATTACAATTAAACTTATAATTCATTAACTAAACTTCCATGTCAATCAAATAAGGATTTATTGCAAAATTTATAGTGTTTGCCTTCAATTTAAGTGAATCCAAATAAATAAGTTCAATTTATTTTCAATCTCTTTATTCAATCAATCATCATCTTATGGATTTTAACATTAATATATATCCAATTACCCAAATATTTTTACATTCTATCAAATATAACAATATATAACATGTAATCTCCAAAATAATATATCCCAATACGAGAAAAACAATATAATAACGTTATAAAACCGTAATCCGAGAACGCACCTATTTGTCGGGCAATTAACGCTTATTTTATGAAACCAAAAGCAGTAACAATTGCTTCCATAACCTGTATTCCGCTTATATAATCCAAAAGAGTTAATAATTATATAAAATGAAATATTTAAAGTTGTTTCAACCACTAACAAACAAATCAATTTAAAACCACCATCACTTGCAATCACAACATACAATCATCGATATAAAGATCAATATACACCAATTATCCATCCATATAAACCAAAACAAATAGTTCGTTCGGGCTTAGACACTTTAAATCACATAGAATGACAAATAACTACGAAGTATACCATTTACCCAACAGTCTTAGATAAAACTCAATAGATTATTCATACATCCTAAGCAATCAGAAGTATCTTCCCCCAAACACTTTCATACGCCAAACAAATAACCCAAGCCAAGCACTATTTGAATTTATTATTATTAATTTCATTTCATATCATTTATTTACATTCATTTATTAATAATATTCATGTTCAATTCAATTACTTAGCATTTAAATTCATTAACTTAAGTTTAATACCAATTACGCTTCCGGACTAGTGGTAACGCGTAGCAGCTACTACCGTCCACCTCGAGCCACACCTCCAAAATAAAAAGGGCCCCAATCAATCACAAAGTAATAGAATGGTATCGAAGGAGTGTGTCCGATAAGAGGAGCAAGCTTCCTTATTCGCCCGTCAATCGCTCCTGTTTTAGCCACCTTATGCCAAGTCACAGGAGTCGGGTCCACGTATATACCTCAAAGAAATGCTGCCACCATCCTACTTCATTCTGGAATCTCCACCGTGTACTGGTTGCTAAAGTGGTTTTCGAAATTGGCAAAGAGTATGACAACTTCCGATCCTAGTCTCTTTAACAACCAAACATTATTATAACACCGCGGTCATTTCAAAATAATTTATACTGTCCATTTTCAAAAACATGGCACTAACAAATTATACACTTCGAAACCAAACATTTGAAATTATACACTTTCAAATCATAATACTTTGAAACTCGTAACTTTGAAATATAACTTCCATCACTTAAATGGTTTAAATATTAAATACTTTATATAATAAACCAACTTCTTCGATTTCACAAATCAATTTCAAAACAACTCGAATTTCTAAATTTTAAATTTTAACCAAATCCTAAATCATAAATTTCAATACGATTCAGTTTCCAAATAAACTATTACAATTTTTATCGATTTCAAAATTGATTTGATCCACAGAATAAACCATTTCAAATTCAATATATTCCAAACTTTAAGTATTCAACAATTTCAAAACAAAGTTTGGTAATTACGATTCAACAATTCAATTTTCTATTATTTAGTTTCGAACATTTACTTAATATATCCATTATCATTTAAATAAAACCCAAGTAACTAATAACTAAATGTTTCCTTCAATTTATTTATACTTAAAATATTTATTTATACCAAAATCAAGTTATATATCATATCCTTTACAAATCTCCAATTCCATAAGTTCCAAATCTGTTTCATTTAATAAATTTCTACATTAAATACAATTTCAAATCAATTTCAAATCTTTCTTCCTAACCTTAATTTTAATAAAATCATTATAAACTCTATATAAAAATATAATTTATGTAAATACTTAACCATATTACATTTTTAATAAAACTAATCTTACTTGTAAACTTGTTTTATACCAAACAAATTTATACATAGGTAAAAACCCAAGAATTTAACTATGTATGTGAAGTAACATTTATATAATATCTGAAATCAATATTTATATAAAACCATATATTATTTTATAAAAACAAAGAAATCATTTCAAAATATTTTTACATATAGACTGCGGTGTCTGTATATATTTTCTATCCTATGATCAAGTGATACAGATATTTATCATTTCAATCCGCAATTTAATATTTTACGGTTGTGTATCATTTCAAACCGCAATCCCGAATGAAATAAAAATCCACAACAACTTGCAGTTTATCATAATATAAAATACGACATCCATTCATCCAATATTAATCATCAAACATTTATCACAATCATCATCCATTCAATCAATAACATCAATATATAACAGATAATAAATAACAGGTATTTACTAGCAGTTTATATTCAATAATAAATTAAATAACCATTTATCCAAATAAATTCAAGTAAACTGAGATGATGATTTAAAATATGCCAAACAGTCAAAATAAATTTCTAATCACATCATAAATCAATTTAACAAACATAATCAATTTTAGAAGTTGTAAGTGGATTAAAACACTCACCTTTGAATATGAATTGAATTTAAATCCAATTTAAATCCAAAATTCAAACAGCTTCAGAATTTGCCTAAATCTGCATTAAAATATCTAGAATTCCAATACGATCCTAACGAAAGAAATCGCGTATAAATTGGACCTCGTCTATGGAAGTTATATCAGTTTGAAGTTATGCGATTAAAGTATTAAAACAAATAAGATAGAATAAAATATACCCATCACCATCTAACCTCGTACGCGAGGAAACCCTAGCTCATGTTCGAATCGCATTCGAAAGGCTGTAGCCACCATGAATTGCTACCCTTTGCCGTCGCTCGAGGCGCTTCCAGGAGGATCCATGCACGCAACGCGACACAGCACCCTAAGCCGCCCCTGACGCCACCCCTACGGTCACCGCTGGCCATGTCTGGTCGTTGCGCCGCCGCCGACCAACTGGGCCAATTCTGTCCAAATCCTTCGAATCTAAGGCAAGCGAAAACCATAGATCACTATTGCACAACGCCCTCTACCTGTCTGCACCTCCCGATCGTCGATCAAACGATGATCCGCCGTCGGATCGACAAAATTTCAAATGGACAGCCTAAACTAATTTTGTGAATTCTGGACAAACGGTGATTCGAATTGGACAATGAATTACAGACTTGAGATGAATTCGTCGAGAGCTTCAGATTGATATATAATTCGATATAGTTTATGGAGTTGAAATTTTGATTTGAATTTGATTTCGAAATTTGCAATTGGAAATTTAGGGTTTGTCTTCCATTGAGAAAGAGGAGCAACAAAAATTTATGTACGTACAGAAATAAAAAATAGAAGGGCTGCTAGGGTTTATAATGAGGTATATATAGACAAAGCTGAAATTAGAATGGAACGGATTTGATTTGGATTGAAAGTTGGACGACAAATGGCCCGAAAAGCCCGTTCTTGCTCCGGAATGAAAATGAGTCAACCCGTATATCAAAATAGATGTTTTTAAATATTTTAAACGTAATAGAACAGGTTTCAAGTCCAAATTCCATCGTATGAAGAAGTTATGCTAAAATCAAGTTATTTCAAATTGGTTTCAATTAAATTGATTTCTAGGCGACGATCAAACGGCAAGTCCAACCGTAACTTGAAATCCTATAATACTTTACCGTTATGGACCCGATGAAACAAATTTCGACGAAATCCGAGTCAGTGGCCAAAATGGCTATTTTCCAACTAATTAAATAATTTAATATTATTTAATCACTTCTTCAATTCAAATTTAATTATTTACCATTCTATCATTTCTGATTACAATTAAATTATAATTCATTTACCAAACTTCCATGTCAATCAAGTAAGGATTTATTGCAAAATTTATAGTGCTTACCTTTAATTTAAGTAAATCCAAATAAATAAACTCAATTTGTTTCAATCTCTTTGTTCAATCAATCATCATCTTATGAATAAATTTAACATTAGTATATATCCAATTACCCTAATATTCTTACAGTCATCAACTAAATTCATATTAACGTAGTTTTTAATTACTTTTAATTGCAATGGATTTAGATCTAACTCAATAAACTAAATGAATGGGTAAACAATTAATAGTTATCACTATTTGCCTAATTTAATCTCATTCATACTTTATTACCGACCAACAATTATTATAATTACTTATCTAGCATTAATTATATCAAATTACAGTTTATTACGTATTATTTCATTAACTAATATAACTTTGAATTTATTTCCCAATTTACTAATCATAATCAATTATAACCTTACACTTGTTTCAATTAACTGGGATTGCACTAAATTAGTTATTTATCAACTTGCCTTAACATTATTACCTTAATTACATCCGGTTACTATTAATCAATATATTATTTCATTGGTTAATTCAATGCATACCTTTATTTACTTATTTTCAATTTTATAACCAAGTGCAACAATTTATACTATTTCATTATTGGGATTTCACATCAATTGTCAATAATTAAATTTAATTACCATTGCTGCATTTCATTCCTAACATTCGCTTCATTATAAATTATAAATTTTTTATTTCTTTCTAAATTTAATTACAAAAATCTTACTAAATTAACCAATTTAATTATCGAAATCTACGGGTCGTTACAGATGTTCTAATTATTTATGTATTATGATTTTTCCAGGTTTCTCACTTAGTAGAAGACAATTGAACTTGCAGCATCAATGGATAAAAAGCAGTAAGACCAAGGAGAGGTAAAATATAACTATCCCAACACCGAAATATTTCATCACTTTTTATTGTTTACTGCTTGAGACTTAAAGTGAAAATGGTTTCATCATGTTTTACAGTTTTAGATTTTATTTTCCATTATTAATAACATCTGCTACATATTATAAAGTGAAGCGTAATAAATTTCCGTGAAAGTTTATTTAGAACATTAGAAAACTACATTAGGATTAAGCATCCATGTAATACCGAGTGGGTTCCTAATTTACCGTGAACTTTCTGTAATACATTTCCTATACCTCATTTCTTATCAAAGTGAATATCTTTTGGGTAAATTTTTATTTAGCGTAAACTAATTGAAGACCTCTTCAATTTGAAACGAAATATATTCTATTTAACTTCTGTTTTTGATTGACTATTAGATTGGTAGGTTTGCTTAGTTAACCTATATATTCCTCTCTTCTAATTTTCTTTGAGCTCCTATTATAAATACACAGTTAGATTTATTTTTGAAAATTTTGTTGTTAGAATAAATTTCATGTTATATATTTACTTTGTTGTTATTTATTGAATTATCATGTCAGGTTATGAAATTTTTATATTTAGCAGCTTAAATATGAATCCCCTATTCAAATTATTATACATAATTAGGATGTTTCAGTTTTTATTTACGCGAACTCTACCTATTCAATTGTGAATTTATAAAAAAATTCGTTTGTATAGCAAATATATATCATTTAAACAATCATTATCCATGTGTATTGTCTATGCATGCATGCATCTATCGATTCTATCCTTTTCTTATGCATGCATGTATATCTTAACGGTGACAACAAATATAGAAGATGAGTACGATTCTAATGGATATACGTAGATTGAATTTAATTAAATAGACCCAATATGGATATATCAGTAGTTTTTTGAAAACAATTCAACAAATATATTCAATATATTCTAACTTATATATATGTATTGAAGCTATATGTATCTATCGATTCTATCCCTTAGAATTAAAGTCAGGCTTGCAGGATACTCTTGTTGCTTATTTGGGAGTCAATACCACATAATATCTTGTCCATTAACCAATAAAAAGAACAAAATCCAACTGGTTTTGACAAAGATATTCATCATCATATGATAAAGCAAATCACCCAAAATATTATACAGTCGGATTTATTTTTGAAATTTTTGCTGTTAGATTAAATTTAATGCTATTATTAACATACAGTTAGATTTAATGAGTTTCATTTCAACAAATGATTTGGATTTTACATACCATTCTCGCACTAAAAATATTCACCACCAAGTAGAACTAGTTTCATATTTCCACTAACAAGTTTTGGTAATCGGTAACGGTTTGCTAAATAATCATAATCTTAAGATTAAAAGATTTTGTAGATGTTTAATTCTTTTATTCTGGAACGTCTTTGTTCCATCATGTTTTACTTTGTTTTCAGATGTTTGCATTTGTGGATTGTACTTTATATATTTGGAAATGGAATATATTTCCATATCCAGTCTATATTCTACTTTACTAATTTGATGCATGTTAATCACCTGATCTATACACACTCTAGCTAGAATTCAAGTATACATGCTTCTATTTCATGTTGAACCATCATGCAAATATAACATGAGAACTTTATATTCTATGATTTAAATAATACAAGCATACATGCTTCAATTTCATACCGAACCATCATGCAAATGTAACATGAGAATTTTAGCTGCACTTGCAACTTTATGTGCAAAAGACAAGACTGGCGATGTACAAAATAATGAAACGAGAGATGTTGAAGTCGCTCGTACTCTTCAGAATTTAAGCCCTACTATTAGAAGATCTCCTCAGAAGCATACTCTGTAGAGTTTAAACACTACTGAAATGCTGCCTCCTCCCAACAAAAATCAGCCCTAATATGTCGTTCACTCTCCAAATATTACTCTCATCAACTCAGACTTACTCAACACCATGGATGCCCTAAACAACTCTCATTTTTTCCTAATAATGATTTTCGACTAGAGCCGGTCAAGAAAAAAAGAGGAAAGATGATGATGAAAATGTTTTCTTTGACACCGAATGAGAAGGCCGAAGTTGAATTCAACGATCGAGGTCAACCAATAGGTTCCAATTCTAAATACTTGTCGTCTTTCTTGGTACCTTATCAAGGGAGATGGTACCTATGACTATTCCTGAGTGGAAAAAAGTCAACAAGGAGTTAAATAAAGATTTATAGACTTGTATTCAAGTACGAATATCAATATAAACAATATGTATGTTTTATTCAAGACACCATCTTCATTAACAATATATCAATATAAATCATCCCTTTAAAAATGAGTGTGAAAATTTACACTACACCAAAACTTACTTTTAACTACACTCATTCTCAACGTTTGAACGTTAATTGCAGTAAAAGTTAATTAATTCAGAAAATAATTTGCGTCCAAACGCTGAGGATTCTCTTGTGTCAACGTCATTTATCTGCCGCCACTCTTAATATACTTTTACCAAAAATTTCATTTTCCCTCTTCTATCAAAACTACCGCTCCCTCGTCGTCCCTCATTTCATTCTCCTTCGTTTGTAGTTTCCCCCAAATTTTGCTTGTTTTTCGATGTTTCTTTGGTGGACTTGATCGTCATCGCCCTAATTACGTGTTCATACTTCAGGTAGCCCTAGTTCCCTATTTTTTCTTTATTCAGTTAATCGAATTTTAGGCGTATTTCGTTTGTTGATTTTGATTTTCATATTCCAAATACCCTGCTTTGGTATTGCTGTAAGTCGAACTTTGTTCGATTATCAATTGTCGGAATGGCTTACTAGAAACTCGGTGAACTCGAGTTGTTGATAAAGTTTCGATTACTACAGGTCGCTTTAGGTGCTTCAGTAAATGAAACAAAACGCTTTCATTTGATTTATATAAGCTAAGAAACTAACAGGCGACAGTTTCGCCTGAAACTTGTTTTTACGGCTCATTGTGGACCGGTGAAGAACAGTGCTGGAGCAATTGAAATATTTGGCTCTACCTCCACCAATCGAAAATGTTTCAAAAGGTTCAGATCGTACATTAGCGTATCTGAGAACGTGTAGGCTGCGGTATAGTTATGCTGCTGCTCATTGTTAGTGCACCTAGTTGTTTATTTTGTTTTTTGTTGCAGTACTTAATATTTTAAGTAGTAACTAACACTTTGTTTGGATGTCATGTAAAAAGGTTTTCAACTTCCTGTAAGCTTGTCAATATAGTACAACACGTACTTAGTTTACATCGTGACTTGACAAAGGTGAACTGTACTCATAATTTTTATCTAATATAGATGGGCCACGGAGAGCATAAATTTGGCTTGCAAATTGGGTTACCATGAAATAAGTTTTCTTAGGCTGGAATAAGTACTTTCTTTAAGGCATTGACCCATCTGTTTAGCTTTTGGGGTTCAATTGGATCAATATTCTAGTGCTTCTAGATGAAATAAGTGTGTTGCATGCATAGAACATGATTGAGTATGTTTTATCGTTAGTGCTATTTCAAGCATAATGCTTATGGATTTTGAACTCATATTAAAAACTCATATATATTGAATACAAAGGAACCATGAAGGTCAGTCTTTCATAAATAGTTAAATACCCACAAATACAGAGAATATGACACAGAAAGTTGCAGGATTTAGAATATAGTTAAAGGTACCAATAATAGATACATGTTGAACTAGAACTGTATACGAAGTGCTTGAGAGGATCCTTGTATTGGAATATTATAAGGTAAAGTTTCGGCATCCAGATCATTTGCTTCCTTCTCATTGTCTTTCCTACTACCCCTTCTAATAGCAGAGAACACTTTAATTAATATCTTGGTCTTGATTTGGCCTCTCTTAGGCGCTGGATTTCTCAGACTTGGTTTCTTCTCAATTCCGGGAACTTGGTAAGTTGTCGACATAATGATTAATTGTTTAGAAGAGTAGTGTATAGATGAAGATGAATTCTACTTAGGTTGATAACAAGCATGACAGGTTGAAGTATTTATCGATGGTAAATGGGCTTTTGACTATAGTTTGGAACTTTGGATTATTTAGAATAATATTACACTGGGCACTTTAAATTCAAACTGTCCCAGACTCCAAAGATATTTTGTACTATTTTTTTTATCCACTTAAGCCTACTGAAGATAATTTTTTGGATATAGAGGTTTATGCATATAACACATATGTGTGCATGTTTTAGCATATGTGGACACTTGGCAATCAAATTTTGTTACCTAACTTGTTAGGATTATCCATTTTGTTAAATATAATAGCTATGTTGTCAAATTTTTTATTATAAAGTTTATCAATCATAACTTTGCATAAGTATGCGAGAAGATATGTTAGACACTGCAGATTTTGTAGCTGATTTATACGTGATCAAAAGCTTTATGTTCATATGAAATATCAGTATATTTATTATGCAGTATAGTTTAATCATAGTGCAAAATATGATGTATGTTTAGATGCCATGATAGTTTACATTCAAATATTTTTAATCAAAAGTATATATTATGTTATTTCAAGTGCAGCATAATCCAACTGCATTACAGTATCTAGAGAAAAAAAAAGAAAAATAGCTAGAGCATAAAAACTTTTTGCTTAAATCTTGCTACTCATTTGTCGAATAAATTATTAATTTTGCCTTGTAATATAAAAAGTAAAGGTGTTAAACATTTAATATCATCTTATATCAAGTAATGACAATTTTGTAATAGGAATTTGTTTGTGTGAACTTCTTCCTCCTCCTTTTAATTTCTATAAACGGTTTTTGATGGAAAGAGAATCCGATCACATTCTTGAGGGCCTTACCATTATGCTAGTGGTCCTCAGCTACATATGTGAACTTTAGGCTGATTACCGAAGTTCAGTCAAAATAAACTAAACAAACCACATTTACAATTTACTAACACTTCTTTGATCAATCTAAAAAATCATATTGCCAATGACACACACAGTTAATCAGATACAAAACTAAGTATGACAATCACATGAGCCCAACTTCTTGGAGAATGTTCTCTATCCTTGATTGAATGTTTAAGTGCACCTTTAGAATTATGTATAGTTCTTCTGTTTTGATCAAAATTATCTCCTTTAGTGAAGATGGATATACATAGACTGGTTGAAATGTGAAGAATTTGATAAGAACAAGTTGTTCGGATGATTGGATCCCTACAACATCTTATAATTTGGGTTGATAGAGCAATTCTGTGTTCTGGAATCTTTCTATAAAAATCTGTAGCTGTGAATATAAATAAGAAACTGGTTGTCTATTGCAAATTTGTTAATCATTATTAATAAAGGGAATGAAGTTTACATATGTTCTATTTTTCTAACAGCTGTTACCTTCATATATTTTTTGGAAACAATTTGGTGCTAATGTTGTATATGATTCTGACATTGTTGTATAAGTGGATAAAATTGTTGTTAATGGCGCAAGCCAAGTATCAGGAGAGGGGTAATGCATAGACATTACTCTGGTGCTACAAAATGGCGTCGTTGTAATGGCAAATTTTTTGAAAACAGTTTGGTGCTAATAACAAAATGACTAATTTGTAGAGTTCTGTCATTTTCAGTCTAATGTGGCCATGAAGTAGCTAATAACAAATTTATTTTATGCGTGCAGGCTTTGAACAGTTGATATTTGTAGAGTTCTGTCATTTTCAGTCTAGTGTGCTTAAACAACAAGGTATGAAACAGATGCTAAAAACTCTCAAGTATTATCATTATTGTCTATTAGTTTACCATCAAATAATTTCACAATTATGTTTTATTCCCTTCCATATTTCATAAAAAGGCTACTCTAAATTCAAATTACACCTTTAAATTCTTTGATGTCCGATTGCCTCTATAATCAGATTATAACAGTCATTATTTTTTGTGAAGTTTATTAGCCAAACCATGGTAATGGGGTCATTTTTATATACTAGTAATGTGTACATGATTGGTTAGTAAGTTGTAAAGTTTATTTTCCCTAAATTCTTACAACTACCTTTATACAAATAAAACAGTTCAATGATAATTTAATAAAGGATATTTGTGCTTTTAACCTTTCAATCATTATAAATCAGATAATATTCTTAATAATAATTGTGAGAAATACTAAAGGGTATATACCAATTGTTTTGTTCAAAAATTGAATTTTAGATGGGAAATATCTATTCATTGTTAAATCGGAGTGGAGATTTGTTGCTTTTTAAAATCTTTCCAAAGAGCCCACTTTCTACGTGCAAATGTATAAATAAAAATTTATAAGCTCAAACATAACACATATGTATAGTACTAGCTGTCTAGTTGGTTAAATTTGTTATTTAAATAAAAATTCTTCAAAAAATAAAGTAGGATAGTAGATTTCATTTGATGACGTTAATGGCTTAAATTTAATATATGCAGTTCAATGTTTTAATTTATATCGTTTAATAAGATTAACGGAGGCTTGTTGAACTTAGGTTGAAACCATAAAGAAGATTGCAAAGGTCAAAGCTATTAAAGAGAGGAAAAAACAAGAATCAGAGGTTAGCAGTTTAGTTCTATGCAATATGTCTGGTTTGATGTTGGTCTTTTTTCTGACAAATACAAGCATTTACCGTCTTGTATCTTCTGCTAAGTATTCAGTTGTGTAGTTAATTGTAAAGTGTAGCTAAAAAACATGTGACATTTTCTTGAGTGTATTAGTAGTACACAACTGGTCTTGCATTCCATTACGTTATCATTTATGTGACTATAATTTGATTTTAGCAATGCACCTACGAACTAATTGATGGCATTGGGATAAATTTAGTTGTACATCTTTCTTGGATATCTACTTTGTTAGGGTTTTTACTTCAGCATGAAATGTCTTAAATGATTATATGTTTTTCTTCTTTTACTTTAAACTTGGAAAGCATATTTTTAATTCTCTAACCTGTCAATTTTAAAAGCATATCCTAGTTTTTCATATCCTTTTGGTTTGTGCGCACATGCCCTCTTGTAGCTAAAATAGCACATATAACAGACTATATGTTCTTCGCATATACACATAAACACTTACGTTAAATAATTGAGAACTCTTAATATTTATTTACTTCCTACTATAATCACAGCTTGAACTTGTGTTGGTTACGGAGAAACTGCAGGAGCTTCATTCAATTAGAATTCAAAAGCTGAAGAAACAAGGCATGTACCTTTTCCTTCCTCTTTTTTCTTTTTGTTTCTTTTTTTGCAATCATTGAATAGCTAGCATCATGTGCATCTTAGTGAAACTTTAGCATCTGTTTAAATAACATCAGTTTAAATAACATGTTTGCCAAATATGGGATGTAGTTTAATTAGATATGATTGTTTTTTCTTTTATTTTTTAAAATTCTTTCAGTTTCTATTTGTACAACTTTAGCATCTGTATCACTTTTAGTTCTGATGCAATAACAAGCAACAATCATCAATGTTTAAATTGAAATACTCTCCCAACTAAAGGCCCGGATTCAGTTTTGAAACACAAACAAAGCATGATATTTGCTGCCAAAAGAGTTAATCAATTAAAAGTTTGCTTGTACTATCAACTCCTGGGCTATAAAAATGAATGTTTGGTTATTACAACTGGAAGCAGAAAGTCTGTGATATTTTACTATGTTGTGTTCTTGCATTTTGACAATATATTTTTCTCTTTGGATTTGTTTGTTTTGAGCATTTGTTTTGTTGTCTTTTATACATAAAAAAATTATTTGTCCATTTCTACTAAGAACTGTTTGGTCGTTATTATCATATATATATATATATATATATATATTGTTCATAATCAATAATTAATTTCTATTTAAATTTTAGATTCTTTGTTGCATACATATATTGTATATGGTGACGGAGAGAGATTGGTTGCGTCTACATAGGTAATCATGTAGCAGCTAATTTAGACTTAAATTTAGAATTGATATTTTGATAATAAAAGCTAATATTTTTGTTGTTTTCAAATTTTAATCATAGGACTAGTAAAGAGTATGGCCAAGGAGCTCGGAATTTTGTGTGTGTTGCGAAGAAAAATTTAGGAGATGTGGAAGAAATATTCTGTCCTTGTTTAGATTGTCGAAATCTTAGTCGTCATTATGGTGAAACCGTTGTTGAGCACCTGATTATAAAGGGAATGGATCCTAAGTATAAAGATGATATATGGTATAATCATGGCGAGAAAGTGAATGATGAAAAAAAAATTAAAATGGGTGAGATGTACGACTTGCTCAAAGCGATTCACTATGAAGATGAAGATTATTTCAATCATACTTTTTTTGATGACGACAAAGATAAGGACAATGCACAAAGACGCCATGATGATTTACTTAAAAATTTGGAAGATGCAGAAACCCCACTGTATCCTGGTTGCATAGATCATACAAAGTTATCTGCCATTACTATTTTGTATAATCTTAAATGTGAAACTGGATTATCTGATACTGGTTTTGATAAACTTCTTACCGTCCAACATTTGTTTTTACCAAAGAATAACGTACTTCCCAAGACTTTATATGAAGTAAAGAAATTCCTCAAACTATTTGATATGGGTTTTGAAAAAATTCATGCTTGTGAGAATGATTGTTGTCTTTTCCGTAAAGAGTACAAAAATTTAAATAATTGTCCGAAATGTGGTTCATCACGATGGAAGATAAATCAAGATACAAAAGAGATTATGCAGGGTATCCCAATTAAGGTGTTGCGATATTTTCCAATAATTCCAAGATTTAGAAGAATGTTTAGATCCGAAAAAATGGCAGAAGAGTTAAGATGGCATTTTAAAAATAAAAGTAATGATGGAAAGATGCGGCACCCCGTAGATTCCGTGACATGGAGCATGGTTGATGAAAATTGGAAAACATTTTCAGCCGATCCACGTAATCTTAGACTTGGTCTAGCTACAGATGGGTTCAATCCATTTTCTATGTTAAGCTCCAAGTATAGTTGCTGGCCAGTAATGCTTGTTACATATAATTTGTCGCCTTTGTTGTGCATGAAGAAAGAGAATATCATGTTAACACTTCTAATTCCAGGTCCAAAGCAACTAGGAAATGATATTGATGTATATCTAGAGCCATTAGTAGAAGGCTTGCATTACTTGTGGAGTACTGGAGTTGAGACATATGATGCATTAAGTAAGACAGTTTTTAACATGAAGGCTATTTTACTATGGGCGATAAATGATTTTCCAGCTTATGGTAATCTTGCTGGATGCTGTGTAAAGGGTAAAAAAGCTTGTCCATTATGTGGTATCAATACCCACCGTCGATGGTTGAAATATAGTCGGAAAAATGTTTATATGGGCCATAGAAGATTTCTACCCCATTCAAATCCATTGAGAAAAAGAAAGGTTTGGTTTGATAACACTGTGGAGGATGGGAAGATGCCTAGAGCTCTAACCGGCAAAAGCATTTCTCTTATTTTAAAAGACTTTCTGAATAATTTCGGAAAAGGCGCTGAAAGCGAAAAGAAGAGTGCGAAGGGGAAAGGTAAAAAAAGGAAGATTGACGACAATAGTGAAGATGATGATAATGGAGATAATGATCCTATTAAAAAAGAGCTATCAAGGTGGAAAAAAAAAATCAATCTTTTTTGACTTGCCATATTGGGAGGTTAGCATTTATTTAGATTTCAGTTTTTATTATCGATGCGGGCTGGCCACGCGAACAAATTTTTTTGTTATTTTTTTAATCCATGGCCCATGGATTAAAAAAATTTAATAAAAAAATTTGTTAAAATAAATTATAGAACACTTTATCATTTAACTAATATTTTTTATAGGAACTTCCAGTACGTCATAATTTAGACGTAACGCACGTTGAGAAAAATATTTTTGAAAGCACATTGGGTACAATGTTGCATGACAACAAATCAAAGGATGGGATTAATTGTAGACATGATTTAGAGGATTGGGGAATTCGTCATGGTCTATATGCACAACCTCGTGGGACCAAAACGTACCTTCCACCGGCTCCATATACATTGTCAAGATTGGAAAAAAAATTTTTTGCAAAAGGCTGTACGATTTCAAAGGACCTGATGGTTATTGCTCAAATTTCAAAAAATCCGTATCATTGATGGATTGTAAAGTTAGCGGTTTGAAGTCGCATGATTATCATGTTTTGATGCAACAAGTATTATCGGTCGCACTACGAGGTTTGTTGCCAACAAAACCTAGAAAAGCAACTATTCGTCTATGTTTATTTTTCAATAAAATATGTCAACGTGTTCTTGATAGAGAGAAGTTACAGCAACTCGATGACGAGATTGTTAAAATATTGTGTGATCTTGAAAGATATTTTCCACCTTCATTCTTCGATATTATGATGCACTTGACAATTCATCTTGGAAGGGAAGCACGGTTGTGTGGACCAGTTCATTTTCGTTGGATGTATCCTTTCGAAAGATATATGAAAACGCTTAAAGATTACGTGAGGAATTACGCACGACCAGAGGGATGCATTGCAGAATCCTATCTTGCAGAAGAATGCATGAAATTTTTCAAAGAATTTTTGAGTAAATCGATAAATGTGGAAAAAAAAGATCGAAATGAAGATTACGAAGATAACACAATACTTGAAGGGCGTCCAATTTCAATGTCCAATCCAGTTACGTTGTCTTTGAAGGAGAAAGAAATTGCTCATTTAGCGGTGCTAATGAATATGGCCGTGGTAGAACCATTTTTGGAGTGAGTATATATTATGTTATGTTTCCATTGATTTGTTGTGTTTGTAATTGCAATTATAAACTTAACATTGTTTTTATTATACTAGTTTGCACTTGGAGGAGTTGCAAAATTCAAACAAACGCTTAGAAAAAAACGCAACATTACTTTGGAAACACCATGGAGATAATTTCGCTGATTGGATTAAAAAGAAGGTTTGTTAAAAATTTCTCTATTTTTATATGTGAATCAAGGGTACTATTTTTAAAATCCATTTTAAATATATTTTTAGATACCTATTGACTCAAATGACCATGATGAAATGTTAAAATGGATTGCATATGGTCCTAAAAATGCTGCGCTATCATGTAAAGGATATATTATAAACGGTCAACGATTTCATACAAAAGATGTTGATAGAGAAACTCAGAATAGCGGAGTGACCTATGATGCGATTACTATGTGTAGAGCAAGTGCAAAAGACATTTCTCAAGTGGTTGATGTGATCACTTACTACGGAATATTGACTGATATAATTTTATTGGATTATAATGTTTTTTATATTCCTTTGTTTAAGTGTCATTGGGCAAACATAGGAAATGGGATGAAAGTTGAAGATGGATTTACGCTTGTTAATTTACATCAAAGTCAGGTTTCATTTTCAAGAGACCCTTATATCCTTGCATCTCAAGCGAAAAAAGTTTTCTATTCAAGGGAAAATGATTCTTCTAATTGGTATGTTGTGATGAAAGCACCGCCAAGAGGTTACCATGAATTAGAGATGAACGATTTTATTGAAGAAGTAAGCTATATTGGAGGAGATTGTGAAGAAATCGAGGATGACTTGGTCGAGGATGCTAGTTATGTTAGGGAGGATTGCGAAGGCATAATTGAGTAGTTCTAATATCACCTTTTTTTTGGGTAGTCATTGCTATGTGACTGAAAGTAGTAGGCATATGTTTCGTGTGTGTGGTCATGGGGGAAACTTGTTCAGGCATTTAATAATGGAGAAGGATGTATAGAAACAGCAGGTGCACAAGGTATCATGTATTACACCGTATCATGTATTTTTATTTGTTAGCATATTTTTTTTAAACCCACAAGGTATCAGATTTTATATGTTCAGATTTTAACTGTTCAGATTTTGCCTTTGATTTTAGATGTTCAGATTTTATATGTTCAGATTTTTAAACCCACACGTGAATTCAGATAACTAAGTATTGCACTGTTATCAGCACTGCATTGTTATCTAATATACAAAAATCTTCAGTACTGCACTGTTATCTATTCACTGTTATCAGCACTGAATTCAGATTTTTAAACCGTATCAGCTCCAACAATTTTCAGTATACAAAAATCAATAAAAATCTAATATAGGACTGCCATTTTAGCACTGCACTGTTATCTAAATATTTTATGTTCATCATACCTATATTATTATTTGCATTTGAATGTCATGTATATCGCGTATCAACTGTTGCTGTATCTTAGCAGCAGTTTACAAATTGATCAGCAAACCAATTTACTCTTGAATTCCTGTGTCATGAATTCCTGTATCTTAGCAGTAGTTTACAAATTGATTAGCAAACCAGTTTATTTGAATATCATGAATTCCTATGTCTGCCTGCAGAAAATGGTTAGAAGTACAAAGAAAACAACGAACAAGAAACTTACTCGCTATCAAAAAAGACTCGCAGAATTTGAAGATGCATCTGACAGGTCTAATGTAATGGAAGAGCATGTGGAGCCACCTTCGGAAAACATGGATGTTGGAAATGCAAGCCAGCCAATCGCATGCACAGCTCTGCAAATTGATGAAAATCCTGAAACTGCAGTGGAAGTGGATAGAGCAATTGCAGATGATGCAAAACAGGTTTCCAAAAAAAGGACTAGAGGCCCAACTAAAGTGAAAAGACTTCCTTCGAATGTTGCAAGCCGAATTGAAGTTGAGTTTAATTCATCGGGCGTACCTGTAGGAGAAGGATCAGTGAAATTATCTTCTTATTTAGGGCCACTTGTCCGTGAGCATGTTTCATTTACGCTAGATGACTGGAGGCTACTTGGTGACGATTTGAAAGTAGTTCTATGGAAATCCGTTCAGGTAATAATATAACGTTTCATATTTATTATGATGCATAAGCGTTTGCATGTAACTTCATATGACCTATTAGAATATATTTTTCCACTATCATCACCCCTTTCTGTTTTTACATTGATCTGATTAGAATATGTTGTCTGTATGTTTATTTGCACATAAATCGGGCTTCTTTGATTTCCTCAAGTAGGAATGGTTTGGTCAGAGAGTCTCTATCGATTTTGCTATGTTATGCACATAAATCGGGCTTCTGTTTAGCTTGATGACTGATTCAACAAATTCTTTTTCAATAGTAAATTAAGAAGGCATGTATCGTTTGTATACCACTGATTAAAATTTTAAACTGATTAGATACCGATGGAAATTCCAAATCATGAGAAATACATTATATGTGTACTTATTTAATAATGGGTTGAAAACTTAAAAATTATTTTTGCAAGGAAATTTATAATATGAGCACAAGGTCACAATTACAGCACAAAAATTAATTAATAAGGCATGTGTCAATGATTAGATTACGAGGGCATATCTTCATGGATATGAATCATGGATCTTGTATTAACAATGTTTTAGTTAATTAGTTTTAAAAATGAAATATGTATAGTCTTCATCATTAATTGTACCAATGATGAATGGAAAAGTGTTGCCGCTCTTTGTTAACATGAGTATTGTTAAGTGAACGTAAATGATCCAAAAAATTATACATAAAACTTCTCAAATGTGGTAAACTTTAAAATATAACACTTTATTTGCTTGTAAATATGATAAATAATTGAATTGATCAAATGTATAAAAATATCATGATTTTTTTAGTAATTAAATAATGAATTTTATTCCGGTTGTTGATGTCAATTTGGAGAAGGATGTGATTAGGAAACCTGAAACCATTCTCGACAATAACACACCAACACCTACGTGCAAGGTCGGCTCAACCAATAGTCAAATTAGGCAAAAGGACTAGGGTAGGGGTCCTAAAATGTTAGGGCCCTTTGCAATCTACTTCTATGATCCATTGAATGGATTATTAATGTGCAGCTAGTTTAGGTTGGAATATTTAGCCACCAAACGGTTTTATAAATGAACAATATTTATTTCTCAAGTCGTTGTACTTCTTCCCAGACTCCACAGGGCACTTCTCCCAGCTTAAACCCAAGAGTTTGTGTTTTACATTTTCCCATGCTCCATAGAGAAATTCTTCCAATTTAAACTTGAATAATCTCTAAACATTTGATTAAATTCTGTTCTTTATGCCAGTTATTCAGTTGGATAAGTTGAAAACAAATTTAAACAAATGTGATAATGAAGTCAGTATCCCCTAATTTACAAATTTGGAATTGTTAATACAGTTCATGAAGTCAGTATCCCCTAATTTACAGTAAATGCCTTGATTTATTCTTTCTTGACTAGATAGGATATTATTGAAGTCACCAAGAATATTCCAGGGTAGATTAAAAAGACTAGCTTGATGAATGAGATAGTGCCAGGGATTTACTCTTTGTTCTCGGATATTAAATGCGTACATCACTGTACATATTATGCACAGCCCAGTTGCATTGTGAAGACTGCAAGTTATACACTGTTTATTTGTGTGCATGACAATAGTTGACCAAACTGATGTGTCCCAAATTAGGAGAATTCGATTCTTTTGATTTTCATTGCAATTGTGTTTCACATATCCATTTGCCGTTTGGTTTATACATGAATTGTTCAATACTATAATTACTTAACTTATTTTCCAATATTCCCATAAAAGAGAACTTGTTACTAATAATGAGATTCAGGATTCCAAACTGTTTAGAAGGGGAGTTCATACCCCTAAAGTTCTATACAAGGAACTCCACTAATCTGATGAGGTCGACTCACTGCTTTTAGCCACTCTATAACTCAATTAAAACTATAACTTTATGACTCGAGTACCTCTTCGATATCTAATCTATTCAATGGCATGAAATTAATACACTTAAATGATATGCCAGCATATTCAGGAACTGACATTTATGTGGATTCCATATTCAAGAAGAATTTGAATGATTATCATTTTGATAAATGTTACAGGCTAGATTTAAATTGGATGAGGAATGGCAAAAGGCTCCCGTTTTTCAGCAAATGGGATGCATTTGGAGAGGTTCGAAAAGCAAATTCGTAAAACAGATATTACAAACAAAAACCAAGGAGGAACAACTTCAACTAAAACCAGAAAACGTTGGAAGTATGAAGGAATGGAAGAAGTTTATCGAGCCAAAAATGAGCAAAGAGTTTAAGGTAATTGTAATGTAATTTTTATTATTTCTTGTGTGTACACACACACACACACACACACACACACACACACACACACACACACACACATATATATATATGAAATTTAAGCGTACGTAAAATGCAAATTAACTAATCAATGTGATAAATCTTGTAATCTAACTACGAAGTGATAAATTTAAATCCATGAAGGACAAACAAATACCACACACGTGTAGTCGTCGAGGAATGGCTCGACTAACTGAAGATTTGGTGAGAAATATATTTGATTTATTACCTATGGTTAATAGTTTTGTTAATGTTATGTTTCCTTTAATGCAGAAAGAGAAAAGTAGCAGTCCTTCTTCCATTTGTAGATCTGATGTTTGGATTAAATCTCACACTCGAAAAAATGGTGAACCAGTGAACCCGCATGTTGCAGATACTATCGTAAGTGCTATGTTGTTTTTGTTTAAGCGTAATTTTTGGAAAATATATAATTTTGAACTCTTCTACAAAATATAATTTGTGTTCACTTTGTAGGAGAAAATAAAGAATGCTGAAAAGGAATCACCGTCTAGCTTAACTTGTAAGATCAAAGAAGATGCCCTCTCATTGGTGTTGGGAAAAGATAGACCGGGACGACTACGAGGAATGGGAAGGGGTGTAACCATGACCACTGCAGTTTTGTCACAAATCAAAGATAAACAAGTAGCTCAATGTCAGCATAGGATTTCAGAGCTAGAGCAGTTGATTCACACCGTAATGAAACGTCAGGTATGTCGATAATCACTTTGTGTAAATATAAAAGCTTAGTTAGCATGTATGTGATCCTTGCATTATATGATTTTCGACTTAATTTGTGTAATCATTCTCTTATTAAAAGCTACATGCTAAATAAGAAGTTAAAATTTAATTCCACCTCTTATTTTCCTCAAAACATGTTTTAAATTAAACTTTTATTTTTAGTTTTCTAAAAATTAATTGTGAAAATTTGTTTATAAAAATTACTGAGTTGTGTAGCTTCAGATTTTAAATTTATTATATGTATTTGCTGTCTTTGGTTGCTGGCCTAACTTTGAATTTTTATCCTTATGAGAGTACAAATGCGATTTTGCAATATATTTTTATCCTTATGAGATTTTAAAGCATTCACTTTTAAATTAAAGCATAATATGTACTAAACCAATATTGTCTTTTCAACACTTATAAAGTAATGTATTTTCAACACTAAACTAATATTGTCTTTTCAACACTAAACCAATATTGTCTTTTCAACACTTTTAAATTAAAGCATAATATATTTTTATCCTTATGAGATTTTAAACCATCCGCTACAATTCGACCAATCTGCAAAACAAAAATACCTTTTACTTACGATTAAATTGCTGACTCCTCATCCATCTGCAAAATAAAAATATCCTTATCTGGTTACTCTACAAATGATGTATCATTTCCATACATAAGTTTGTCAATTGTTATATCAAAATTCATTCTGAAAATGTATTCTCTTTGAAATTTGTACTTGTTTTCATCATAAGTGGAATAAATATACAAGTTCACTACAGGTTCACTACAATTTCACTGCAGGTTCAAATTCTCTAACATTTTTGTAATATTATTGATTTGCAGGATAAAGAAAATTATGGAGGAGAGAACGTATCTCAAACGGTAAAAATATACGATAGTAAGGTTAAAACATCATACATAATTTGATATCTAAATCAGAAGTTATGTATTTTATTTTTTATTAATTGCAGAGTAAGCATAATGAAATAGGTGACGGTTGTAGTTTGCTGAATTGGCACGGGAATGATGATGAGGTAATTGCCGAAGGAAAAATCGTGCCAAGTGATCCAAACGATCTTCTCAATGGAGTACCTTTAGGTCCGAATGCCAAGAAAATTTTGGTAGTCCATCCTAAAAAATCCGATGTTTTTTTGTGGAGGCCTTCACCTGGTATGGTATACATAGGAGACGCCAAGAATGAGAAGATAGCATGGCCAGCTGATAGAGTTGTTATCCACATAAAAGAAAACTCCGAAAAAGAAAACGAGGTATGAAAAACTCTCTACAAATATAGCATTGATATGTGTCTCTGCATCCACCCTTTTGAACTGGAGGTGGCAGATTCCTAGTCATGTTTTTGCCACTATTCAGAGCTTTGTTATCGTCATCTAGGAAACGATGTGATAAATAATAAGATTTGCTTAGCATCTGCACATTAAAAATCTGAATAATGCAACGGTAAAAATATATTTATAAGAGAACCGTGGAATTAACATTGATATTATCCAAACTAGTCCATGTTCCCATTAGATTAGTACATTCTTTTACATATTAAAACTAAAATATGTGAACATCCAACTACCGGAAGCATCAGTTCCATAGAGTTGAATACTAATTTATTACACATTTCTAGCTATGTTAGTATTATTATTTTTAATAACATTTGGTGGGTGAAATCAAGTTTAAAGTTTGACAAATGATTATTGAAAATTTAACAATGTTGATTTGCTTTGTATTGAATTGGTTGACACATGATAAAATGTTGAATGCAGTAAGACTATAGAAACAAGACTTTTATTAGATGACTATAATTTTTTTCTTTGATAGAGCAAAACCAATAGCACAGAAAACAAATGCAAGTTGTTCGATTGGGGTGGAACTGAAGTATTGGTTGCCGAAGGACGTGTGCACTCGAGTGATTCAAATCAGATTATTAATGGTGTTCCTCTTGGACCAGAAGCCGCAATAGTTTGGGTGGACAATCCGATAAAAGAAGATGCCTTTTTTTGGAGGCCCATAACAGGTGTGACATGTATCGGAGAAGCCGTCGGTAAGACAATAGCATGGCCATCATCAAAATTGGTTTTTGAAAACACAATACCATCCACTCCTATGAGCAACGTTCCAACATCTCGTATGATAATATATTATATTGCTAATATTTATATATACGATTTGTTGATAATGTATCAATACTTTTTTTAATATCATAGAGTGCAAATTACGCGATGAATAACAAGTGCAAGTTATTTGCTGTGGAGGGCACAGGAAAAATTGTAGCTGAAGGCACCATATCTTCAACTAATCCAAATGATTTGGTTCATTCTATTCCACTAGGACCAAATGCAATAAGAGTTTGGGTGGATATTGTCAAAGACCCGAATGCGTCTTTATGGAGACCTACGTCATTCATGGAATGCTTATCAGATGCTATTGGTTCGACGGTAGCATGGCCTACTGCGAATGTTAGTGTGGACTCAACTTCAGCAGTTTGAAATATTTGTATAGTTTGGCAGTTTTCAGGTAACTACCCTTGAACTTCAAGTTATTTAATATGCTCGGGAGGGTACATCAAGTCTTAAAAACTTTTATTAGATAAAAAAAAATGCATCACAGCCCGTCAAAGTGATCTGAATATTAAAATGCAGATGAGGAATTTTATAAAATTAAGAAGATTTGTGACAAACAACTCTATGGGTAATATATATAAATGTAATCAAGAGAAGTAGAATTTTTATCAAACTTTATCTAATTTAATGTTTTTCTGAATAAAATAATTTATCAAGACAGTACTTACGATATATATATATATAGGATATAGGGTATTAGCTTTTTGTAATTCAGAAAATGCTCTATACTCAGTATATATATATAGAGCTTTGGCCGCTGACTAGGGTTACGCAATGAATCGATAGCGGGCGTGGGCCACATGACTCGCTTTATGTTAAGGCTAGGGCCAAAGGGTTTGAGTTGGGGGAGGTTCTTTCCCCCGAGTTGAAGTAGTTTCCAAGTCTGTTAGGTGATTCAAAAATTAGGTTTTCTTCTACTGCAGTTGTTTGGAGCTGCGTCCACTAGTGAATGAAACTTTTTTTTTTGTTCTCCACAAAGGTCCGAGAGGACCTGATTGACCTTGTCAGCTCATTGGCTCGTTAGGGACCAAGGGGATATAAGAAACTAGGGTCCTCAATCATGTTGCAAGTTAGTCATATAGTAGTTCATGCTAAATTGTATTGCTCGCAGTTTGAATTATATACAGTTCATGCTCACAGTTTAAGAACTTGCCTTCTTACTTATGTCTCAGAGCTACTGCAAGCCTGCAAATTGCTTGGTTGGATCATGAATAACTGCTGCAACTTGCGGACGCGTTGTGATTCTATGACAGTTGACTTAGAGTTTTCATGCAACTTAGGGTCTATGACCATATTATATTTCATTTTCTTGCCGATATTTTAGGTTATGAACTATGTACAATATTGTATTGTTGCTGCCTGCCTTGTTGAACTTTGTACTATATGTATTATTGTTGAACTGGGGAGTGAGTACTATCTGAATTGGATTGCATATGGTATTATGTATTATTGTTGAACTGGGGAGTGAGTACTATCTGAATTGAATTGTACTATATGTATTATTGTTGAACTGAGGAGTGAATACTATCTGAATTGAATTGTACTATATGTATTATTGTTGAACTGGGGAGTGAGTACTATCTGAACTGAATTGCACAAAGTATTGTAATTGTAATGTACCGAGTATAGAGCATTTTCTGAATTCTTTGGAAAAAAAATGCATATCCCTATGACAGCGTTTATACATTGCTGTCAATTCTTTGGAAAAAAAAATGCATATCCCTACGATGGAAAAAAAATGCATATCCCTACGACAGCGTTTATACATTGCTGTCAATTCATTGGGAAAAAAATGCATATCCCTACGACAGCGTTTATACCTTGCAGTAGAAAACTATTAACAGCGTTTATACCTTGCAGTAGAAAAATTATTAACAGCGTTTAAAAAACGCTGTAGAAAGTTGGTTTTTGACAGCGTTTATATTTTGCAGTTAAAACTTTAGGGTCAACGACCGTATGTCGTTATACAGCGTTTTTTAAAACGCTGTGAAAACTTTTAACATCGTTTTTCAACCGCTGTGAAAAGTCTTTTTGGTTGTAGTGTTAGCAATGAATAGATAAGATCAGTTGTAAATATTAACGCTTTTAAATGCTTCCAACCAGAACAAAATCGATTACTAAAGTATGGGCCAAAAAAAGTGCTCATGTCCATTAACATTAGTGAGAAATAGAGATATTAGAGTCTTTGAATTTTCAAATTTTACTTATTCATATTGCTCTCTTGTTATAACCACTTGAGAAATAGTGGACAATGGACCCCTATCGTTACATCCTTGCTTTGGAAAATTTCTATATATGCATAGCAAGCTTTAATGTAAATCTGTCTCGATGTAGCCTTAATGCATGCAATACATATTTACTAAGTACTAGTAGCGCAAATATACGTGCAAATATAGCGATATATGCTTATGAATTACTAAGTGCATGTCCTGTACTTTTTACAGAGATTGAATGGAATGGAAAATGATAATGTGGCGGATATGGAGACTCCTCGTGCTCAGACACCTCGGGTTAGAACAAATTTTCTAAACTCATAAATGACATACATATGGTATAGTAGTTGTACGTTTGATATGTTACTAAGACCATTAATTTGGAAACATCACGTTGAAAAAAGGCGGTAAATACAAGAGTGGTAGTTCAGCGCATTCAAAAAAAAAATAGGTTGGTGGAATTATCCGACACCAAATATTATTTTTTTCGTCCTTAAAGTAAATGAGCATACAGTGGACCATTAAACATAAATTAAAATTTTCTTACAATAATTATTATCCGCTGACATCAAATATCCATCAACATGAATAGCTCCAAATAGTGGTTTAGTGACTATGATCTTACTCTTTGAATGTAGTTCAAATCTAACTAGCTTCATCTTTTAGTTCCCTTCTTATATTAAACCCTATATAAGTATTAATTATAATTTTAGAAATACGCATTGCTGTTAGGAAAAAAATGCAACACAATATATATTGACTTTTCGATCTCATTCAGTTCACATAGGACACTAAAATCAATAGAAATATAAATATTGATATTCATGTATCATTATTTATATCAGTATTTTATATTTTAATAAATTTACCCTTAATAAACAAACTACTTTTTATTGGTTTTGGGAAACAAAAATGATAAGATGGACACTGGTTGAAAGCAGGAACGGTAGTGGTGTACCTACGTTTACACAAAAATTGCTGTTAAGCTACTGCTAGGTCTTCGTGTCTGTGTGCTCCCGAAAACTTGGTTCGCATCGCATTAACAGTAAAAATATGTATATATTTTTATGTTTGTGCTCTGGTGTTTTAAGTTGGATTGCTTTGGTGGATTGGATTTGATAGGATCTTTGTAATTTTTTTCATCTAGATTTAACTAGTTAAAACTCATCAGTCAGATGTTCTTAAATTTTGGTTTGGATGAGTTCAGATCTTTATGGTCTCTTCCATTTCTTGAAAATTGAAACTCGATACTGGAACTGGAGTAATAATTATTGAAAAAAATACTATAGATAATAAATAAGTAAATCTTCGTCGCTTATATAATTCTTTATAGAACACATGCTTTATTCATAAAGCTTATTTACTAATAAACAGCATAAAAACATTATTAAACTAAAATTACATCATACTAGAGAAGCTCTTAGACCATAATATCACATAGCGGACATCAAGTTAAACTAAGAAAGAGAGGCTCAGCAGCAGGAACGGTAGTGTATATGCCTATATGTTTATATTTACTGGGCGGCAGTGTTTGTTTGCTTGAGTTGGTGCATTTGCTGCTACCATGTTTTCTTATATGTGTGTGTATATTCATGTGTATATCAGTATATGTGTGTTGCGTGCATGTACTGGTGTTGTGTGTTTGTGGATGGTTTTTTTTATGTGGTATGTGTCCATGTAACAATGTGCATTCATAGGTATGTATAGTGTGCATCTTTGACTGTGTTTGCTGTGATATTTTATCTTTTGTCGGTGTGTACCCATGTACCTATAAATGTGTAATTACAGCTGTTGTGTGGTTATTAGTGTATATGTGTCTCTGTAAATGTATGTGCGTGAATGTATATGTGTATTTAAGTGAGTGTATGTTCAGAGTCTTGGGATATTATTGTGAGTGAAGGTGTTGAGGCGTGTATTGTTTTACTATGTTGCTGTTTGGTCTCTATTTTGCCTTTTGTTTCTATGCACTTTATAATTATAGTTATATCTGCGGTGTGTACTTAAATTGGTGTCTATTCTAGGGTGTGTATAGTCTATGCAAACTTCGTCTGGCTACAAACACCTCTTTCGCTATGTAGTTTGAGCTTTATAATACTAAACACTACTGTTTATGCCATATCACAAGTGTTAACTGTTTTTTGTTTGCTTGCAGTTATATCGCAATAGTAATAATTTGCCGATTCATGATCACGATACTCCTGAAAATTTGGTCAAAAGAAAGTGTAAATTATGGAGTTGGCAAAAGAATGTAGTTGCAGAAGGAACCATAGCAAACGTCGATCCTAATTCTTCGGTACACTTCATAAAGCTTGGACATGGTGCGTGAAAAATATGGATGAATGTAGCAGTGAAACCGATTATTCAGACCAAATATAGAGATGTCCACAAAGAAGCTGTTGGATCAACCGTCGCGTGACTCAAAAATTTCATCTCCTTGGCCTAGTATGTATGTGCATTTTGATTTGTTGGGTTATGTACGTTGGTACTTAGAACTTGATATGTATTTTGTAACTAGTTATTATTTATTTTGTAACTGGTTATGTGTTAGACCATTGAACGTAAAAACTTATATACTCCTTTTCGAATGTGTTGAAACTTTGCGAATGTAGCTTTATAGTCTTATTGTGGATTTTGGTTGTTCTATGATAATATTTATTAAATATTAAATATTGCTACAGGCGTACTATATGGACCTCACAGTTAATTATTTTTTCTATTTTGTATTTATTTTGCAACGGGACAAAATAGTTGCAAAAGATATAAATTACAACGGGCTCTGGATGTTGTAGATGAGACCAATTACAACGGGCTATGGAAGTTGTAGATGTGGCCTATAACAACGAACTGTTGATGTTGTGGTTAAGATTTATTACAGCAGGATGGGTCCGTTGTACTATACTCTACTACAATAGTCCATGTTGGTTGCAATATCATGTTTCTCGAAAAATTGACTCATATGACAACGGACGGTGAATGTTGTAGTTGAGACCTACTACAACGGGCTGGGTCCGTTGTATTATACTCTGCTACAATGGTCCACAACAACATTGTATGCCCGTTGTAAAATCTTATACATTCATTATAACGTCGCATAATAAAACGGACGCTGGCCCATTGCGAAACATCTATTACAACGGGTTTGGTCCGTTGTAAAAATGTTATTTTGTTGTAGTGAAAATGCATGATGAATCGTTGTTTTTTTAAGTTTTCTTTGTGGATCCTTTTCAAATGGAGCCAATAAAAAATTGCTTAATTTTTCTTCATGTTGGCTAAATTTGAAAAGACGTCATGAATGAAACTTGAAAAAAAACATTCATGGTCCATTTTCATATGGAGTTAAGAGGGATTTTTTCTCCAGTAATGTCTATGGAATCCATTTAAAAAGATGCGCTATAAGGAGCATTGACACAGCGCCAACGTAGCATAAACAGACCTATATTTGTAATTAGTTTTCAGAATAACCTAAAAATATAATTAATTTTGAAAACTTGTCAAAGTTTATTAAATCTTTTATAGATTATGGTTCAAAAGTTCTTTGGATTTGTCCCTAAAACACAAGAATGAGTGTTCTACCTAATTAAATATTACTGTCATTAGATAAAAAAAAAACCATGTCCCTTAAAAGAAGTCATAAATTATTGAGGCCTCTAAAATGTATGGTGTGCTTCTATTTACAATTTCTAGGGATCTTTTGTACCACTTTCTTTTAAGTTTCAAAATACATAGTTGCTACTCCTCGGAAACAAATTTTAAAATACTCTATATTTTTAAGTTTCACCATATTTGCATATTGTTGCAAAATGAAATCATTTTTACTGAAACTATAAATAGAGGTGTGAAACTCGTCCCTTCTCATAACAAGTTTTTTTTTTTTTTTTTGAGAAAAAAATAATTCTGCATTTTAAGTTTCTAACATGTTTGAAGAAATATCTATAAACATTTACAAAGAACTCGGTAAACATTTGTAAATAAATCCATGAATATCTAAAATTTTAAAGTGCAATTAAAGTTCATGTTTAATCTTCTAATGGAAAGACCTTTTTTCTTCTTCAAGAGTTGTGACTTAAAAACATTTTTTGAAAAAGGATTTTAACGTATGAAACTTGAAAATAAGTAGAGGTGGGCATAAACCGCACCGCTATACGGAAACCGTCTACACCGAACCGCAAAAACAGCGCGGAAACCCACACCGAATCTTCTAACCAAAGCAAATACCCAAAACCGGACTGACCCGCATCGATACGGTTCGGTTGCGGGTTGGACGATTGAACCAACCATATTAAACCAGACCGAACCGAATATTTACACTAGTAATCTTGCGAAAAAATATAAGCAACTCCTATCTTATTTCAGATTCTAACGATATATATTCAATTTTTAGCGTATGTTATTATATTAATAATATTCGTCGTTATAAAGGAAGAAGTTATAGTTCTGGTATAATATTTTTCATTTATTTTTTTTGGATAAATGCTAATTATAATCTTATTCTAGTCATTTTCTTTTATGATTATGCATTGATTAATGTTGATATTTGGTTAATCTACCAAAAAATCTCGATTATAGTTAAATGTCAAATTAAAATATTCATACAGTTAAGAACTAATCTTTCATTCAGTATGACGTTGTGTGTTTTAACCTTTAAGTGTAAAAGCTTCACACAGTTGCCTTCGTAAATTGATTGTTGATGGAAGTATTCACTTATTTCACATTTAATACGAGTTCAAACCATACTGGATCGAAACCGAACCGTACTACATTCAAACCGAATCAAAACCGAACCGTTTAAGAATTAGTATAATGGTTTGTATTTTTGATTAACCGTTTGATGCGGTGCGAAAGCGGTTTGGACTTCAAACCGCACCAAACCGACCCGCGTCCACCCCTAAAAGCATTGGATCCAATTTTCACTTTATAATTTCCCTAGGAAAAAAAACATAAACAAACCTTATTAATGAACCCAAACCCACTCAAACCCGTAATATAATAATAAATCCCAAACTTAACCAGAAACAGTAAAAAAGCGGGAGAAAATATAGGCATCCAAAGCCTCGGTAGCAGCAGCCATCCTCCTTCCAAACTCCTCCTTGAAACCTTCAGGCACCAAATCCACCCTACAAAGAGGACACGTGCTCTTCTTCTGCGCCATCCAACCGTCCAAGCAAATCCGATGAAACACATGCCCGCAGTTGCTCAACCTTCTCACTTCATCTTCGCTTCCAAACTCCTGCAAACATACAGTGCAGCTTCTGCTTGCCGAGTCCAAACGCAGCTGATCAAATTTTACTGCAATCGGTAGCGTTTCCTTTATGAGTGTTGTGGTTATGGATCTCAGTTGGTTTTCGCGATAACGATTGATCTTGTTGAGTGAGTTTGCGTATCCTTCTGCAGAATATGGATTGTTGGGACGAAACGAATGGTATATGTATAATGCCATGTACCTTATGAGGCTTAGTATGGACACTATGAAGGCTAGTGCTTCGACGACGAATTTTGATACTTTGTTGGTAAAGAGCCATCCGTGTTTAATAGGGGAAAGCCTTTCTGCTAACGAAGTCAGAAAAGTTCGACCAAGAGATGTCCAGTTTTTTCCACTGTTGTTATCATTGGGAATTGATTTACATTTGAGTTTGTGGAAAAAGTTCATCTGAGTGTGCTGAATTAGCGACGTCTTCTTACCAACAGAAATGTTGCTTCTCTTTGTCCAAAAGCAAGGCTTAGGGAGATTTGGTGAGTAGAATGCAAACCCCATTATCAACAACTTCAGAATAACGTGTGAAGAAGAGAAATGATTTTATTTGAAGGGCTCTGTTGTCGTATAAATAAAAGATAAAAAATAATAAAAATCTATCTTTTGTATTTTTGGCAGGCCAAGACGGACATAATGAAGCTAATCCAACATTGTATTATAACCTTAAGAGCATTGGAAATGTCCAAGTTAAACACCGTTTATATTGGATGCATTAAACAAAGAGGATAGAACAAATACGGATTCAATTGGCCGACAATTTGGAATATATGTTTATCATTACCAAAAAGGTTCTAATAATTTAAGTATAAATTCAGATGTTACAAGGCTGTAAATTGTTGCTTGCTTCTTCCTACTCTCTACATCATATATTTACACGTAAAGCAATGAATAAAAAAACTTGCAGCCTCAACATACAAGATGACAATAAAAAACATTGCAGTTAGCTTCTTTGGTGTCTTTTTCGCTGTAGTCGGGCATTTCATTTTCTTTGCTGTTGAACCAAATAATCCATCGACTAATAGTACAAAAATTGGTTAAGTACTTCAATGTATACCTCATCTAATAGTGCTTCTACCTAAATATGATGATCCAATTACGCTCTCTGTACTCTGTAACAAAAAATAATTGTTAGAAAGCAATAGAGGTGAAAAACTGTACATGGTAGAAAGTAGGCTCAGCATATAAATTCTGTGGAATAGACACTTAGAGTAAGAGTAATTGAAGTTAAAAAGGGATAAAGAGAAAGGAAAATTAGTGCTGCAACTGTTAGTTTTCGCTATTCTAACTGAAAAGAGGAAATCAACACAATTATTATATGAAAGGAAGGGAATCAATAACAAATTGGCTGCAAAAACACAGTGATATGTAAAATATTAGGATACCATTTCTTCCGATCTTTACCTTATATTTGATGGAAGGGAAAACATTCCAAAACCTCAGCGTCTCGTCACCAGCACCAGTTACAATTGTCTGCAACAAATAAGAGGGACTACGATGTTAATAAATGTTTAAAACTAATGAAGCAGTTCGAGAATATGGAGAAAGATGGTACCTGCCCATCAGGTGAGATTGCCAAATATAACACTCTGAATGTGTGGCCGGTAAGGGTTGCAAGCTACATATAATTATTTTAAAAGTAAATAAATCGGCAAAAGCCATCATAGTGAAGTAAGATTAAGCAAGCTTAGCACCTGTAAAAATAATACTTACCTTGGTCAGTGTTGGATATCGCCAAACAATTATCTGATTTTGGGAGTAACCATGAGTGCTGACAAGTTCATTAACATTCTTTGACCATACAAGATTGCAGACCTGCAAAAAGAACAAAATTGGTTAGCTGATGTTATTTAGAAAACACAAAAACAATTTTTTTTTTTTTTTCCTTTTTCCATTTTGAATGTGTTTAGATTTTAGAATAAATAGCATGTTCCAATTATTTCCTTACAAAAATGAATAGGAAACAAGGTTTGAATTTTTGTTTTCCACTCCGATCCTTGATGGATTTGAAAATTTTGGTTATGTTTCGGAAATTTCGGATATTCCATTTTAGTTCCAATTTGTGAATTCTGATGGTTTCTTATATAAATACGGTGCCACATATTCAGTATTAACATAACTTTATATTCTATTCTTTGGATTATAATACGAGTTATTAATCTAAGTTCATTTATATAATCACTTAATACAAATTATTTATACTAATTAATCTACACCAAGGTTCAAGAATTTGATTTCCGATTTCGCTTATTTCATTTATATTTATTGAATTTTTGATCAATTCTGAAATTTATGATTTCTATTGAATTTTGATGTTTTCTATAGAAGTACATCAATGGATAGTCCGCACTTGTATTTGAAAAAAAAAATCATTGTACGTGAAAAAGTTGATTCGCTTATTGATTTTTACTCCTTTTTTTCATGCTATTTATGCGGATTTTTGTCGGAAATGACAAAAATATCATGATCGTTTTTGGAATTATTTGGCCTTCTGTTCATTTTTATTATCTTTTTAGATTTGTTGGTTTTTAAGTTCTTCTACATGCTTCCGGCTATTTTTTCACTATTTTTCCAGCATTTAAAAAGCTAAACCCGGAAAATGGGAACCAAACGTCAAGCCAGATTTCATCCGAAACCTGAACGGAATGTCCAAACTTCCGCTGGCATTTTAAACAAATATAGGAACATATTTCACATTACATCATAGAGAAGGAGCTATTAAGTTCAGGTTATTCTCTAAATCAAAGAGAAAAAAGATCAACAAAAGCATATATCTTTGCTAATTCAAGCATTTATGTGAAGTTTTCATCCAATTTTGAGCACTCGACTTGTTTTTTTGCTAAAATGCCTGCACTAACAGAATTTTTTTTTCTTCCATCAATACAGACCAAACAATCTGATAGCCAAAATCATAACTGAATCCACAGTGACTATACAAATTTTCATTTATCATCAGACATAAGCTAATAAGTCAGTTCCGCACTAGACTTCAAAATGTTTACCTGAGTTCTACCAGACCCGATGAAAACACAGGTAATCAAATTTTTCTTAACAGAAAAAAGAAATCTTCATCGCAAATAAAACTATGGTAACTCTATTAGGCTCATCGAAACCACCCAAACTCATCTTGAATTTTAATGGAAAGATGTCATCTAGACAATTTCACATTGGTGAAACATGTCGAGGTTAAAACATATGATTGTTAGGATCACCAAGGATGCCTACAAGTTCACATTAGTGAAACACTTTAAGATTAAAATAGGACAAATTTTCATTCTAGGCATCTGAAAAAACTTATTTCAAGTTTAGGCCTTTTTCGAAACTTGTTATTAAAATAGACATTTTTTTCTCTATATAGGATTTATGTACATGTGCATTCTGAAAATGCGCGTGTACAATTTTTTTTCCAAAATATATACTTGCATGTTTTGAAAATGCATATAAAAATTTGTTCTTGCACGTTCTCAGAATGACAAAATGATTGAATAGTGAAAAACCATGTTTATTTTCATAATAAGTTTGGAAATGGTTAAGCGTGAAATAAGTTTTTTCTATAAGCCAAGAATGAAAATTTGTCAATTAAAATACATAATTGTTAGGGTCCCCCAAAGAACCTTACACAACTAGATTTTAAAAAGGAGAAGAGAACAAAAAATACACACGACAATTCCTTCAACCTTTTCTTTTTTCGGTTTACCAAAATAATTACAAAACGTTACAATTTGAGTATCAAAACTAATTTCCAAACACTATTTCCCAACTTTTCTCTTATCTCTAAAAGAGAAGATACAAATAGCTTATATAGACCTCAAAATACATCTAAACCGTCACAAAAGATCAAGGAGGATCAAACCAATTAAACTGGGCTAGACCAAATACGAAAAGGGAATTGTTAAAGGGACCATCATTTTGGTTAAGAGGAAAAGATGACAAGGGCCAAATCTTTATATATATATATATATATATATATATATATATATATATAAAGTTACGATAAGAGGCTAGTGCAATATATAGTTAATTCGTCGTAAAAATACTACTCTTTTTTTTTTTCCGTTCCTACTCCTTACATTTCTCAATCAATTTTTCTTTACGATTTATCATGTGACTTTACCATCGCACGATCTTGAACCACTGCCCTTGAAGTCCACCATCGCCCTCTGGAGTCCACTGCCGGCTATCCCAAACACCCCTCCATCACAAACTCATTACTTTCTTTATTTAATTTGAAATAATAAAATAAATTAATTTTATACTTTATTTCCAAATAATATAAATAATTTCATATCCTAATTTAAAATTCAACCAAAACATAGTATCTTCTACATCCTTCAAAACATCGTTTGAATCTAGAAAAGAAGGACATCTTTATCATTTTCTTTGATGGAAGTGGGATGGAGGTTGAGACGGAGATTGCAATGACGGTTTCTCCATAGTTTTCTATTTAGAGAACAGACATTTACAATTAAAAGAAAAGGTGTTAGGGTTTGAAGTTTGAAAGACAGATAGTTTGAGATAATTGTATGATAGAATGTGTAATTTAGTGATTTTGAATAATTTTTATAAGGGAAGAATCAATATTTTGATTTTACCTCTAATAAAAGTTTCCACCCAAAAATTGTTACATCTCTTTATTCCTAGGCGAAACTGATAGTCCTTTTAACAATTTTCTATAACAACTGCAAAACAAGCACTCAGAACGAGTGCTCCTATGGCATGAGTGGTCGATCGGTTGTATTGGACATACGAGCGGCCAACCACTTATACAAGAAAAAAACCCAAAAAAGCAATTTACTGCCCCAGCAATCGATCATGGGACCCCAGCGAGCAACCACTGAGGGTTTGGAATGTGTGCACAGTGCACCCCAGCTGCTCCAAACCGAACACCTTTTACTCTTTTGATCATATTTTTCCAATCCATAGTTCCAAATAGAAAACTGTCATTGTTGTTATGATCCAGAGAAATTCTCTTTAAAATTGATATATTATATTGTAAACTCCAACAATTATTATATAACATAGTTTAAACTTGGGGTGTACACCTTGTGTATGACACTTGTACTGTTAATGCAATCTCGATTCAAAGAGACCCTATACAAGGAGCTACACATACTCTTAAAAATTAACTCACATCAAAAGTCAGTTTCAAAAACATAAACAAGTCACTGGTTCCATAGACGAAGACCCATAGTAAGCATACGACGACTCCTCATATAAACTTTACTGGAAGATTTTTATGAGATTCAAGAGAGAGAAAAAAATCTAGAATTCTATTTCTTCGTATGAAAAAGCTATATCATGCTTTCGGTAAATAGAAATATCTTTCTCATATATTCTCTGTTTGACTTATATTAATCTCCCACAATTAACATTTCTACAATCTTTTTATTCTATATATATTTCTTCAACTTCTTATGAACAAAATAGTACGGATGTCCGATGCCCCAACATCAAAGTTTGGATGTTCGAGTGTGAACGCCCTCAAAACTTTGTCTGTCATTTGAAGTTAGAAGTGTTAATTAAACAAAAATACAATAGGCTTTGAATCAAATCATACATTTAAAACCATAATTTAAAGTGTTATTTAAAAATACATGTCACCTATAAACACATTATAAAAGTGAACACAAATATTCTACAGGTGTATGCCTATCATCGTGCACCACCATATATTTTGTACCGTTAGGAAGAGAAATGTAAAGAGATATATAGTCAAAAAATTATCAAGATCGTATCATCTGATGACCCGTATAATCCAAAAAACTGGTGCATATAGTACTGATTGCCGCTATTGGACATAACAAAACAATATATGTTCATGAGAAAAGAACAATAAAATGAAACATGTTGTCGGATGCTCCAGCACCTTGATTGGACTGAAACTGTTAACCTATGAAATAAAAATTTAAAAAATTCCTGGCGATATTAAGTGTGGCTCTGCCACTGTAACCAACCGCATCTTAATCATCGATTAGTTATAAATTAAGTTAATTTATGTGAAAACAAACTAAAATACATAGAAATCAAACACTTAGAATTTGTAAGGACGGAGCAGACACTCAATTTGAGACAGCTTAGAAAGGGTTATATATCCGTATCTGAACATGTTACTAAAAACCATGGTTCAAAATTCCCTCGATAAATCAAAAATTCAGTGATTCCATCCTAGTTTTGGCAAGGATTGAAACAAAATTCGAACGAAACTCCGGTTTTTATACCCATGATCAAAAAAGGAAGCTAAAATTCATGCTTTTACCGAAGAACAATAAAAAAAAAATCATTGATTACTTTGAGCATTACGCAAAAATTGAATATTTTATAATTTAGATATTGAATTCTAGTGCAAATCGAATCATTTTCCAACTCAATCAACAAATGAGCCTTATTCAAATTTATGTGCTCAAACAGTTGAATCAATGATCAAATCCATTTTTCTATGTCTATAAAAGAAGATGGAGTTGCAAAAAAATAAAAACAAGAACAAATCAAGTTTTTTAAACAATCGCCTATTTTATTAATATTCGAAAAAAAACATACCATAAATTCTATTAACAAAACAAACACAGAAAGAAAACCTTTAGAAACGTATATATTATACATTTTATTTGTAACATGTAGATACGTAGTACTACTCATATTCTCAAAATTCAAAATTGGAACCGAATTTCAAAAGACTGAACTAAAAGCACCTCTTCCATTGCCAACGAGCTGGTAAGGTTTTCTAATTGATTTTTGTGAAACAATTTTCTTTTCAAAATTTATTGTAGTTGGAAACTCTAAACAATGAAATTATGGCTTAATTTAGTTATGAAAGACTAACGAGCCATTTACCATTTTCTAGGTTTCACTAATTTATTGGGCGAGATCCACATTTTCTAACCTCATGTTATGTGTAAACAAAGATTATTCTACAACTGGTGAAGTCCTAATCTTCACAAGATGGGTACATGGTAGCTTCAACGTTTAACATTGTGATCATTCACTATATGTTATACAATAAAACAATCATTTATCTATTATTTATCAGCATATTGTTCATCTGTAAAAAATAGCATTACACCGTGGATTTGTGTATTTTTAGAATTGAAGATTTTTAAGATGAAAACGAAATCATTAATGAATTGAGTCTAAGAATCCAACCAACTGGAAACAATGAAATCCGATCAACAAATCAAACTACCGTGAAGATAATTATGAATTTGGATATTTCAATCGTCTATCAAAAATAAGAGGACAAGAATACACACATATGCAAAGGTTCAAGCTTCAAACTCTCCAATCATGCACGCCCTCATGCCATAATAACCTAGTAATACATATGATATATCACAAATGAGATGATAATTTTGTACTTGTTGATATCCAGCTCATATTCATCTTCGAATCACTCTACGACCCTTTATGCATAATCCCCAATAATCAGAATGAATTCATCTTTGTCTTTGTGCTGAAAATTTTAATAGTTTTTGGTCTTTAACAAATAAATTCTTTTATGATTTTCATCTTTACCCCTAATATTTAGCAAATTCCACCAATCAAACTCGTAGGCATCAATAAATTCTTGAGTAGGATATTTGGTTTTGAAAAGAGTCAAAATAATCTTTTTTTTAATGGATTTTTTTTCACTATCTTCCACATTTATCTTATTATTTCATTGTTTTTATTTTATTTTTTCTCGTTTTTATTCGTTGTTTTTCCTTAATTTTATTTTTCTTTGATTTGTTTATGACTATTTGGTTGCATTTTAATTTATTTGAATTGCTTTTACTTGCTTTTAATAACTCACGAACCCTAAAATCCAAATTTCGTACAACTTGCCCAAGGATATTAATTCAGCAATAACTCCTTGTGGTTTGACTCTGCTTTCGCAAGTGCTATCGTTTATGTTTCAGGTCCATTATTAAGATTTATTGTGCATCAAAAAGAAAAAACTTGAAACAACTGTATAAGGCATGATAACCTCAAACACGACAAGCATAAACACTACAAATACATAACAACAGCTTTTTGCATAAATTTATAGATTTCAGATTTTTCAGCCCTGATAAATCAGCATAAATTGATATTAGTATCTTAATTTAATGTTTCTACATCAGACCCCAGGATGCAGTAATTTAATAGTGTCTTACCATTACATCTTAGATACAAATCCTCCATGTTAAGAGACCTATTATGACCATCTCATGTTACCAAACATCATCGTCATCTGTGCGCACGCAGGCACTTGTGTATATAAAGGAATGACTACTCCTCATTTTTACTACTCCTCAAATCCTCTCCGATTCAACCATATTCCAATTTAAATAATAAAACGAAGTGACAAGAGAGAGAAATTATAATAATTTAAACTGGAACATGTGGTTGAAATAAGAGGAGTTGAGGTGTAGCAAAAATGAGACGTAGCTGATCTTTGCCCTATGTATAAATCAAATAATTAATAGCAAAGTATAAAAGAATCAACTATATTACATTAGTGTCCAACGCAATCTGAAATTTTAATTCAAGTTATTATCCTTATGTTCCTATATCCATTTTTAATTTTTAATTTTCATATCAAAGTTAATTTTCATTGATCCTAAAAAGTACCAACTTATTGCCCAAATAGTAAAATTAAAACAAAGACCACCATACAACAAATTTACAAAACCAGATCCAAAACCACTAACACCACAACACAACCCCATCCATCCACTGCAACGCTATACTGTAAATGAGGAGAGTTCACAAGAGGAGAAAGGCACACAACACAAAGGTATTTCTGGCTATTTATGAAATCAAGCTTGAGCATGCGAGTACCTACCAGGACTGGAATGACAGCAAGGAAGAGGTGCCACAACCGAGGGTTCCTATTCCTTGAGGAAATCTCAAACGTGGGCGTGTGAGGCCGACGAGTAGTAGTAGTAGTAGAAGGCGTAGGGCAACAACACTGCAAGAATTTGCGGATTGGCGTCGAAATGGAACTACCAGAATGGTGCAACTAAAAAAAATTAATTAAAAATGGAACTACTGGAGTTTATTATGTGTAATAGGAACCTTCGGTTGTGGCGCCTCTTCCGGTAGTTGTACCATTCCGGTAGTTGCACCATTATGGTAGGTACAAAGAATTTTTGCAGTGTTTTTTTAATATTATAAATGTTTATAATTAATCATTACTCTTCCTTTATACCTTATTTTTTAATTAAAGACAAACCTTATATTTTGTTTTTGTTTCAATAAATTAAACTAATATTATGTGTAATATTCTCAAACCAAGACCGAAATCAAAATTTACGAGTTAGACCAAAATTCCTAAGACGGAATCTGTGATCAAAACCAAGCTCTCAAGCCTTAATTTAAAAGTTAAATTTCATACATGTTAAAATACAAAGATATGAAAAAACATAATGAGAGAAAAGTAAAAATCAAAGTGAGAACTGAAAATCCTAAATGAACAGAAATTGCATAACAATAAAATTTGTTAATTTTAAAACCAAAGGTGAACCTTTTTTTTTGTAATATAAAATAAGTTGGATCGGATATCCAATTGGTTTTGATTGTAATGGTCCACCAACTGATCCTCCACAACTGGATTTCTATGATTTGAATTTGTTCCAATCTTCCGATCCAATCTTTTTTGCATTGGATTGTACTTGATCCATGTGCACTCTTATTAAAATTATATACTAATTTTTGTTTTATTATTCGTTAATTCTATACGAACATGTTGACATTTTTTTACGAAATTTTATAATGCATAAGATATATTGATTTATTGTTCCTACACTTTTAACTTTACATTTATTTATTACTAATACTTGGAGTTAAATTTACATGTCATTCTTGTAATCAAATGTATCAAAAACGAGATACCAAATTCAAAATTTTATCTTAATAAATGTTCATTTGAAATATTAATAAATCATAAATGTTCAATCAATCAAATTAACCTAATTAACTTAGTATTCATTTATTTGAGTAGCAACATTAAATAAAACAATTAACAAAATATTAGCTCATATGTTACATGATAGTAAAGCAGAAGAATTTAAGTCTCTCATTGATTCTAGCAGCTTCCAAACTTCTTAATTCTCTCAAGATATTTGGCATCCAAATTTGAATTTTTATAATTCATATTCTTTACAATTATTCTTCTAATTTCCTATTATTATTTCATTTTCATGTCTATATAATTTTACGTAAAAAATTAAAATTTCATAAAAAGTAATATATATTAGTCTATTATATTTTCATTGTATTATACTTTCATTGTGAATGAATATTCTGATGTTTGTTACAAAGTTTTGTAACGCATTTAATATATTGATTCATTGTTGTTAGACTTCATGTTTTAGATTTGCTTATCACTATCTCAATGAATATTTGGAATCAAATTTATAAACCATTTATCTAATCAATTGTGTTGAAAATGAGACATCAAACTCAAATTTTGTTGTAATAAATATTTTTATAAAAATAATAAAGATCACAAGTTTTGAAACAACCAAATCAATACAATTAACCATCCATACACACACACACACAGATGTCAGTCTATTAAGCAATAGTATGGTATACGATTGTTAAGTTCTTGGTTTTCCTGATCATATTACATTAGTTCTCTATTAATTTAAAGTTCTCATTCAACTTATTACCTTTATGCTACTATCTAATCAAATTCATCAAACAAGAAATATCAAATTCAAAGTTTTGTCCAAATAAATATTTATCTAAAAATATTAACCAATCTTATATGTTAAAACAATCAAATTAAAGTAATTAATTAATATATTGTTTATTTGATTAGCAATATTAAATAGGAAGAAATAAAAAAATATTTAGCTCAATCATATGAACAAAAATAGCAAACTTATTTTTTTGTTCAAAATATATAACCTAATAAAAAATACATATATAAACAAAATACAAGATCAATTTGTTTTAAAATTTGTCTTAGAAATTCACCATATACTGCGTAGCAAATTCTAACCAGTAGCAATATATCTAACCAATATTACTATTTTAATATAACAGAAGTGTGCAACGCACTGATTACATGCTAGTGTATATATGCACAGAGCCACACCTACAGATACAAAAAAAAAAACTCCAAACAAAAAAAAAACAGTGTTTGTATGTGTGTTTGTATATGTGCGTGCGTGCTTGCGCACTTGACACGCATGATGAGACTGGAAACCACAAATTTTGAGTTTGACTATTAACCATGCTTTATATTACCAAAGTTAAGTTACCACATGAGTGTCAGTGAGTGGTTGTGTTGGCAAGGAGTCCAACATTAATAAAGTGAAATAGTTAGCCTCTCCATAAGAATGATACTCCAGATGTAGCCTATCAGCTTTGTTCAAGAAAAATCGTTCTCAGCAACTAATATAGAAAAGGAACACTGCTACAAAACTATACATCCTACCTGACTTCCAGTATCCATGCAATTAAGATGTGTATTGGTTTTAGTATTATAAAATCGAATACAACGATCTGCAGTTCCTCCACCTGAAGCTAGAAGTCCATGTAGATGTGGGGACCATGCAATGGCTTTTACCGCTGCTGTATGCTCACAATACTTCAATACTGGTTGTGTTGAATGTTTATTCCAAACAAATAGCTGGAAAAGGGAAGCTCATCATATATCGTCAAATATACTAGTACCTTAACTTCTTAATTACTTCTAAGAAAAGCAAAAGACAAAAGAGATGAACAGAAAAAACATACTTTATTATCATTTCCACCAGATGCAAGTTCACGGTTATCAAAAGACCATTTCAATCCACAAACCTACACAAGGTATAATAATCTTAAGCAGCATATAAAAAATAAGGTTGCCCTGTCAAACATACGTTTAAATAGTTGGAAGTGATCCTTCATGGCATAGGGAACTTATTACCTCTGATTTGTGTCCTGAGAGCTTGCTAACATAATCATCTTGAGCACGTATATCACGCTGGAGTATTGATTTGTCTCTACTTCCTGAAGACAGAATCGATGAACTCCAAGCTAATGATCCAACTCTCAACCTGTGACCTTCCATGGTTCTTATTCTCCGACATCGAGATGCATCCCATATCTAAGGGGGTTATATATTTCAGTTATATGATAGATTCAAAAATATAAGTGAACTTGTATTAGAAATTATTAGTTGCATTTCATTTTACTGCACATACAGGTTTTAAAAAGAAGTATGATAGAACAAATTCTATTTAGTGATAATCGGGGACAACAAGAAGAAAGATTTCTAAATTTAGCAATGCCTAGAGAATGAAGAGGCATAAAGTCCCTAGTTTACTATATATTGGAGATGATAAAGCACAATAGGTTTGCATTATAATTACCCAAATATAAAATGACTGCAAAGCAAAGATTTAAGTCAATTCTAGTTTAAAGGACTTATACCGGGAATACAATTAAGAAATTTTTTGCAATCACCCTTCAAAAGTTCCAAAATATGTGAAATCTGAAATCTTCCTCTTGAAAAAATAATATAAAGTACACACCTTTTTTTTTTAACCCCCGCATAAACCAACATTTTTAAGTCAACTCAACATTTTACATTAAGTTTCGAAATAAGAGTGTCACTGTAATTTCCGCTAAAATTAAGTTATGATATACACTGTGTAAAAAGTATTTAGCATTTCATTACATTGATCGCTCTGGGAAAGTATATAAAATTGATGATTGCTATAAAATAAGTAGCTAACACGATTATCCATTAACAGCAACATGAACCTGGTTTCAATCCAAGTGTTGTGAGTTTTCAATGCATCCTTCCATCCTAATACAGCAAGAGTTTTGTCTTATGATATAAACTATAAATAAAAGGTCGGATCAAATTATGTTAGCCATTTACATTTCTCATTGCTACAGTAACTATACCTTAAAGGTCTGGTCAAAATCATGTCTAACCATTTCTAGTTCTCAGTGCTCCACATACTAACCATTTCATTATGCCAATCACACAAGGAAAGTAAATTAAGTTGATGATTGCTATGAAGATATTGTTGGAAAACAATGATCTTCAACTGAGTCGATTACTTGGTCACTGTCTTGAAGACGTTTTGGCGTTCTGCTCAGGGGTGCAAAGCAGTCTAACTAACACCCCAACCCTAGGATAAAACGGCATCTTCTTTCTGATTTGGTATCGATTCGCTTGTAGAGACGAAAGCAACTCAGTTGCACTCAAAAACGACTGCTCGTCTTATGAGTTTAAGAAGATAGTTTCGTTGAGAAGAAGATAGATTTTGCAGAGGTTAAAAATATCGTCCTACTTTGGTCTTGTTTAAAAACTAACTAAATTAGACGGAATACCAAATTGAATGTATTACTAAATAGCAAGGTGACGTTGGTTCAAAATTCGGATCTGAAATTTTATCGTTTCAAATAAAATAAAGGTAAGAAAACGCAGAACAAATTTTGTCAAAAATATAAGTGCTACACCACAACAATTCCAATTCCGACCAGGGTCGGGTTGAGTCGAGTCGGTCGGCGCGCGTACATGATGGTCATGTATGCGCTCCCTCCTCAACACAAAAGCAAAGCAACATTTGGATGCTCAAAAAACCCGATTTAGAAGCTAACAAACTCATATATATGAGTATCTTTTAATGATCCATATAGCGTGGGACTCGAGCAATAAATGCACTTATTTTAAGATCTTTGATTTTTAAACAATTCATAAGCCTATTTTTTTTCAAAACAATTTCCAACAATGCCCCACTTTGAATTTTTAAAAATATTTTTCGAACAGTTTTTGAAAACATAAGATTGTGTATAAACAAATGTGTATTTCGACTTGAACCTTTGCATAGTGGGTAAGATTCAGTTTTTACTGGAGTGATACGTAGTCTTGAATTTTATTTCTGACATCAAACCACACACAATCTTTCTAGAGTGCAATCAAATAAGCTCGTGCATTTATGGTCATGCACGTCTATCCCAATTTAGTGAATGTTATAATAATTTCGTCTGGAATTCCATAGAAATAGAGCTGTCAACGAATACCCAAAAAATCTGAAATTCGTCTGCATTAGAAAAGTGGATAAATATTTGATATCCAAAAAAAGGATGTGGATGCGTATACAAAGACATCCGTATCCGAAAATTATCCGTCCGAATTTTGTTAAGATTATAGTTCAAATTATGTGCATTTTAGTGTAGTGAAAGATATTTGTTTATTATTTTATTAAATTAATAGTTTATATTATATGCACTTAATGCATTTTGACTGCCCGAAACTATTTATTATCATTATATTTGTTAATTTTTAACGCTTTTATAATGAATAAGATTGAAAAATATTTATATTAAGCAAAAAAATTCTTTTTGTAATTCTTAAATTATCGATCGTTAGCGGATAGAATAATTATCCGATATCCGTCCGTATCCGGGGATGCGGATGTCCGATATCCGAAAATAAATTTGAATGTGAATGCAGATATGACACTATCTGCATTCGAAAACATCCGTTGACAGGCCTACATAGAAATGACAACATTTCCACATCCACATATGTGAGTCTATCAAGAGTACTCCTGAAGGTAGGTACTCCACTTTATATAGAGTATGAATCTCATTAAGAGTTTCTATTAACTCATCCTCTAATCACTTCAAGAATACATACTTCTAAATTAGCATGTTCAACTCATATACTTCACAACTTGTTCTTAACCATTGAACCTAGTTCTTAGGATCTTCGGTCATTAGGTCGGATTACCATTGTGTGTGACTCGACAATCTAAGAGCAATAGTCTCATTCTTTTAGATGTTATAAGGACTTTCTCTTTGGCTAGTCCTTTCATCAAAAGATTTGCCAAATTCTCATCACTGCATATGTGATCTGCTCTAACAGCTCCTGAAGAGAGTAGCTCTCTAACAGTGCTATGTTTACGATATATTTGTTGTCTCTTACCGTTGTAATAACGGTTCTGTATTTTTGTGATAGCCGGGGTACTATCACAATAGATCAACACAGCTGGTATCGGTTTTTTCCATAACGGAATCTTAGTTAGCAGATTTTTTAAGTAATCTGCTTCTTCACTAGTTGTGGCTAGTGCTATCATCTCAGACTCCATAGTGGACTGAGCCAAAATAGTCTGTTTCTTAGATTTCCAAGAAACAGCTCCACCAACAATGCTAAAGATATAGTCATTAGTTGCTTTCGAATCATTAGATAAAGTATTCCAGTCTGCATCGATGTATCCTTCAAAGACAGCTGGAAACTTTTCATAATATAACCCAAGGTTTATTGTTCGTTTTAGTATCTCATGACCCTTTCGATAGCATGGCAGCGCTCTATACTAGGTCTACTAGTAAACCTGCATAATAATCACACAACATAGGCAATGTCGGGTCTAGTACAGTCAGTGGCATACCGAAGACTGCCAATAATGCTCGTATAATCAGATTGTCTTACACCTTCACAAGTGTTCTTAAATAATATCTTTTCAATGTAATTAGATTGATTCGAAGGATTCCTTTTTTACCTTGTAATCTTAATTCCAAGGATTACACTCGTTTCACCTAAATATTTCATATCAAAGTTGACACTTAGCAAAAATTTAACAGTATTTATGGCATGAATGTTTGACCTAAAAATAAGTAGATCATCTTCATATAGACGTATGATAGTGCAACTGTCGTTCTCGGTTTTATCATAAATAAATTTGTCACTTTCATTAACTTTGAAACCATGTGAGATTATTAAATTATCAAAATTTTCATATCCTTGCGTAGGTGCTTGTTTAAAACCATATAATGATTTATCTAACTTGCAAACTTTATGTTCTTGACCATGAATTACAAAGCCTTCAGGTTGGTTCATATAAAGTTCCTCTTCTAATTCACCACTTAAAAAAGCAGTTTTAATATTCATTTGGTGTATTATCAAGTTATGAATAAATGCAAGTGAAATTAGTACTCGATGGTGTAATTCTAGTAGCATGAAAATGTCAAAAAACCTACATTTTCTCTTTTATCCAAACCCTTTAGCTACTAAACGGGCTTTATATTTATCAACTGTACCATCAGGTTTTAATTTCTTTTTAAGTACTCATTTACAGCCTATAGATTTACAATCAGGTGATAAATCTACTAAGTGTCAAGTCTTATTGGATTTCAAAGAATCATTCTCATCATTTATAGCCTCTTGTCAAAAATCGGCATCTAATAAAGATAATGTCTCTTGGAGGTTTAAGGGATCCTCCTCTACAGTAAAAGCACAAAAATCTGAACTAAAATCTTTCGCAATTCTTGCTCTTTTACTTCTTCTAGGTTCATCTTTAAAAAATTCATTAAGTTCTGTTTTTATAGATATAGTGTTACTAGATATGCCCCCACTGTTCCTCAACTTAAAAGGAAATCTCAATTCATAAAAATCAGCATCATTAGATTCTATTATATTATGTGCATTCAGGTCATAAAATCTATATGCTTTGTTATTAATGGCATAGCCAATAAATACACATTCGTATGCTCTACTTGCTAATTTTATTTTCTTAGGATCAGGTATACAAATATATGTTAAACGTCCCTAAGTTCTAAAATAAGACACATTCGGTTTATAATTTTTTACGATTTCAAAAGGTGAAATTTTGCTTTTTGACTTAGGGATCCTATTCAAACCATCACACGGTCAATAAAATTTACTTCCCCCCAAAGTGATGATGCACCAGAATTAAGTAAAATAGCAATTACTAATTCGGTTAATGTTCTATTTTTCCTTTCAGCTTTACCATTCATTTCAATTGAATATGGTGCAATACTTTCATGTATTATTCCATGTGAGTTATAAAATTCAATAAACAAACTTGATTCATATTCAGTTCCTCTGTCACTACGCAATCTTTTAACTTTCATATTAGACCGATTTTCAATTTCAGATATGAAAGATTTAAACATCTCAAATGCATCACTTTTATTTTTCATTAGGCGTACATAAGTAAAATCAGAGCAATCATCAATGAAAGTGATAAAGTAGCGGTGTCCATTTCTAGTCAGAGTGTCATCAAGCTCAAATATATCAGAATGAATCAAGTCTAAGGGTTCTAATTCTCTAATTACATATTTATGTAGGGTTTTTGTTATTTTTGCTTGACTACAAAAATCACATTTTTCAAAATCATTTGGTGACATATTAGGGACAATACCTAAACCACTCATGCTCTTTATTATTCGTTTATTTACATGACATAGTCTAGAGTGCCGGATATTAAAATCACACAACATATAGGCAGACATTTTATTACATTCAACGTTCAGTTTAAACATATCAACAGTTGCATAACCCCTACCCACAAACAAACCATTCATAGTGATGATGTATATATCAGCCCCAATAGTCCGTTTAAACCCAGCCTTATTAATAAGATAATTCAAGACAAGATTCTTTCTCATCTTTGAAGTGTGCATGACGTCTTCCAGAATGATGGTCTTTTTAGAGGTAAACTTCAGCTCTACGCTTTCAATCCCAGCAACAATAGTGGTGTGAGTCTTCCAACAACACTTTCTTGTCATCAGTCTCCGTGTATGTTTTGAACATAGCACAGTCACAATAGACATGACATGCAGCGCCAGTATCTACCCACCAACCCTTTGATCCCCAACAAAGTGAATCTCATCAGAAATCATAGCCGAAAGAGGCTCCTCAATCAGGTTAGCCTGTGGTGCAGAGCTTGACCTGTTCCGACACTTGCGTGCCATGTGACCTGGTTTTCGACAGTTGTAACAAAGAAACAGCTGTCCAAAGTCATTCTTTTGGGATGGTTTCTGTTGACCTCTTTGGTTTCCTTACGAGTTCAAATTCTATTTGTTGTAGTTCAGACTAAGCTTGCAGTTCTGATTTGTAAAGCTTTTGGAATTCGGTTTCAAAACTGCAGTTTTCTTAGTGTTGCCTGAAATAGAATGCATTTCTTCCTTTATATCATGTTAATGAGATTCTTTTTCAATACGGAGACGAGTTATCAGACTTTCTAATGAAAATTCCTTAGTTTTATGTCCAAGGTTATTCTTAAAATTCTTCCAACTGGGAGACAATTTATAATCATACCTGCTATTTAAAACTGTTCATCCAAACTTATACCTTCGGAGATGATCTCATGAGCTATTTTTTGAAGCTCATGAGACTGCATCTCTACTGACATGTCATCCGTCATCTGATACTTGAGCTAGCGACTGACGACATACTTCTTTGCTTCTGCTTCCTCCGTGTCGTACTTTTTCTGCAACGCTTCCTAAATCTCTCTTGCTGTTTTGTCTGAATTGTAGTAGTCATACAGATCGTCACTGAGTCCGTTGAAAATGAAGTTCTTGCATAAATAATCATGCTCTATTCAGGTCTGCAACTCTTTTGATTTCTCTATCCGGGCTCGCATTTGATCTGCGTCTACTTTATCGGGTATGTCTGACAAATGCCTTTTGTCTGTTGCCAGCATAGAGACCACCTTCCGCACAGTGAGAAAGAACTCCATCTTCTGATACCATCTTTTGAAATGTAGGCCTTCAAATCTGATGTTGCGGCGGACACCATCGGGACCTGGAAAACCGACGTCAGGGTCGAATCATCCAAAGTTGCAGCAGAAGTCATTGCTTGGGGAAACGTCTTTAAATTGTTGAAAAACAATGATCTTCAGCTGAGTCGTATACTTGATCATTTTCTTAAAGACGTTTCGACGTTCTGCTCAGAGGTGCAAAGCAGTTAGCTAATGTCGCCAAATCTGGGATAAAACAACATCTTCTTTCTAATTTGGTGTCGATTCGCTTGCACACACGAAACCGACTCAGATGCACTCAAACACGACTGCCCGCCTTATGATTTTAAAAAGATAGTTTCGTGAAGGAGAAGATAGGTTTTGCAGAGGTAAAAAATGTCGCTCTATTTTGGTCTCGTCTAAAACTAAATAAATAGACATAATACCAAATCGAACGTGTTACTGAATAGTGGGATGATGTTGGCTCAAAATTCGGATCTGAAATTTTACCGTTTCAAATAAAATAACGGCAAAAAAAAACAGAATAAATTTCATCCAAAAATATAAGTACTACACCACAACAAGCCCAAGCCCGGCCCGAGTCGGTCTGTCAGTGCGTGTACGTGTGATGGTCATGCATGCGCTCCCTCGTTAACACAAAAGCAACATTTGGGTGCGCAAAGGGCCCAATTAAGAGCTAAGAAACTCATATATATATGAATATCTTTCAATAATCCTTATTGTATGAGACTCAAACAATAAATGCACTTATTCCAAGATCTTTAATTTTTAAACAATTCATAAACCTATTTTTTATAAAACAATTTCCAACAGATATGCTATACAATATTTAATTTATGGATTAATTAATTGGTTAATTAGTTGACTGACTAATTAATTATGGGAAGTATTATGTCTTCATTTTGAAAATGATTTGGTTTCTATTTTGGTTAATGGCCTATATCTTTATATTTTAGGAATGAGAATAAATAAATCTATGGATAATATGCTTATATGATTTGATTTTGCAAGATTTTTTTTTTTGGAAATATATCTCTAACACTGTCCATCACTGTTATAAATATGAGGCTATATGTCTATTAAAAAGAAAAGTCAATGCCGAGGTTTTGCAATTGAGTTATTGCCTAAGGGTTGGGAGACAATGGTGTTGCGCCGAATAACTCAAACTCTGATGGTAATGTTTCTATGGATTCAAGAGCCTAGTCAATGAGAAGATGAGAGGATGAACCTAAATGATGAAAAGGGAAAGAAAGAATTTGAAAATATCAATCCTCTTGAAGAAGTCAACATTGCAAGGAGAGAATTGATCAAATAGATCTGTTATAACCAAAATTTTCAGTCTTCGAATGGACTTAAACGAGCGACTTATACGAACATGAGGAAGAAATGACCCAAAAACTTTGAAAACATCAAAATAATGATGATATGAAGTAACACAAGAAGATAATAGAAGATTTGAAGCAAAGTGGTCCACTCGGTACCGAGAGCTTTTTACTCCATTATGGACCTTCAAAATCACTTGTACTTGAAGCACTATCTTAGGTGATTTTCATGGAGCGTTTTTTCACCATGGAGTGCTTTTTTCAAAGAATAGACGAGCAACTCTAAGGATTTTATGGAAGGAAGCAAAGAAGCAGAGATGAACAAAGCAATATTGGCAACTATCAAAAACGACTCAATCTTCAAGGAAAAGAGTCTGAAACACAACGGATCAAATATAGAAAGCAAATAGAGGAAAAGGGGAAAACTCCCCCTTACAAAAATCTATCGGTACCAATAGGAACCTTTCGATACCGGGTGATTTTTATTAGAGTATGAGTCCCGAAGCTCACTTCTGGATAAATGGGATTGGATCTAGACTTCGTATTTCATGGGCCCCTGGTTTTACTAGACGATTTCCTATAAGCGAGCTACCTGCAACTTGGAGGAGATTTCTTCTTCTTTTGGACTTTGAACACTTGATTTCTCTTCTATCTTCTTTTTTCCTAAATACTCCAAACACTTTCAAATCTGTAATCTACTAGATTATAGTCGAATTTGAGTTATAATCATTGTATTTCAAAAAGAATCAATCAAATGTAAGATTATAGTGGACTTAGGCCAGAGTATTCGCCAAGCCACCATAAATTGTGTGATCTTAGTTTCTTTCTGTTTTTGCCTGTTTGATTTGGATTTCTACATTTTTTATGCTTTCATTTGATATTAGAGTGTGCGTCATTTTTTGTGCTTTTACTGAAAACGAGCTAGATTTAACAACCTAAATTTTGGATTCGAAGTTTGGAGAAGATGAAGAGGTCTAACACTAGATTTATAATTGAAGGAAGTCAACCAAAGCACATGGACAACCGTAAGGTGTCCTCAAGTTTGAACAATTCATCTACGTGACCAGCGAGGAGATGGAGAGAATAATGAAGAAGAAGTAAGATGGAATAATGGTTCGACAACAGAAAATGCTAAAGGAATTTTTTCAAAGGATGGGATAACAAGAAATAATTGGAGCTGCAGGAATATTGAAACTAAGGACCATGAACCAATGAGGAACATTTGAAATTGGAGCGGAGCAAGCTGGGACAATGCTTCCACTATCAAAACCGGTTAATATAGACCACAATCTAGTCGGTGCCGAAAGGAATTTACTCGTGGGTAATATTAGTTCGGGATTAAGACGAACTAGGATGTCGAGAATGGATGATGCTGGAGCCAAAAACGCAAGTCAAAATACAAATGCAGAGTAACTAGAAGAGTATGTGTCAGAGTTTCCCTGTAGGAATGGAGAGTTTCCCTCTAGGAATGAGGGCAGAATAAAGCCAGAGGTGTGGATCAGAATGCAAGTACGCAGGTAGAGGAGTGTGTGCTGGAGTTTCCCCATTGAAACGAGAGGCAAAGTGCAGATATTGATCGAAGACCTCCATTGGACGATAACAACCGAATAGCTGAGTTGGTCAAAAGGATAACGAGGGGTGGATCCCAGACCAAAGTTTGAAATCCGTTTACCCTTAACATCCGAAATGCGAGGATTCCTTCCAATTTCAAGCTTTCGACATTGAAAACGTACGATGGAATGATAGTTCTAACAATTCATTTAATGAGGTGCATCTGACATATGAAGGTGTTGGGCACTTCTAAGGAGATGCTGGGGCGGTGATTTCTGTTATATCTAACAAATTTAGCAGCGATGTGGTTCTGTTAGCTGGAGAATGGATTCATAGGTACGTGGACCGAGTTATTGAATAGGTTTTTCATGAGACATTTCAAGGTTCACATTTCACGATCAAAAAATGTGATGACACTATCAAGCATGAAAGAAAGGACCAAAGAAATTCTGAGAAGTAACTTGACGAGGTTTAATGTGGCAGCCGCGACGGCTCATAAGCCAGATCCATTAGTGATTCTAATGACGACAGTTTTAGAAGCTGTGAATAAAACTGATTTTAAAATTGTTTTGGAAAGGAATCCACAAATGGATCTTATGGAGTTTTATCATGAAGCTGAGAGATATCTGCGTCAAAAGAACGCTGAGGCTGATAATACGAATGTTAATGTTGTGGATGACGAGGAACCTCCGAAGTAAAATATTGTAAAGATAAAGGAAAGCAAAATGCTTATGACGACTTCGAAGGACCGAAGCAGAAAACGAAGGAATCAGAGTTCTCTTTCTACACTGATCTTACCGGAACTCCGAAGAGGATGTACCTAGATACTAGGGGCAGATCCCCTATCGAAGGTCAGCTAGGAGAGAACCTACGAATCAAGAGAGAATGTCTGAAAAGCTTTGCTTGTTCATAAGCTAAAAGGACATGAAACAAACGAGTGCCGACACCTTCGTGATCTGATGGAAGAGCTGGTTCATGTTAGTCCCTGAGAAGTAGGTTTTGATGACAACAACCTTAGAAATTGTTATAAAATATAAATACTAACATTATAGTTTAGATATATATGTATATGCAGGATTTAACCATGCTCTGATACCAAATGTGGGAAATGCGGATTACGGATCTTAAGTCTAGAATTAACACTAGAAGGGGGTGAATAGTGTTTTAAGAAGTTACTAATTCTTTTTGAATTTATATTAATTTGAACACAAATATATGCAATATTTAGACATAGATATGATCACAGAATCAAACACAGATGCAGACATAAAGTAAAAGCAATAAAGAAAAGAACATACCAGATTTTATACTGGTTCGGAGTTATCCTACATCCAGTCCCACAACACAAGTACAGATTTTCTTTCAAAATCAATTTTTACCATTACTCTGCCAAAATCACCATTGAATCTAATTAGATCATTTCTGCTTTGATTCTCTATCACTATCACTACCCAGAGGATTGTGCATCTGGAGCGGTGTACCCCGTGGCCTTGAAATCGAGGATGTAATTGTAAGAATTGATTTTGAAAGGAAATTCGTACTTGTGTTGCTGGAGTGGATGTAGGGTAATTCTGAATCAATATGAAATCCGGTGTGTTCTTTCGTTTATTGCTTTTACTTTATATCTGCATCTGTGTTCGATTCTGTGATCATATCTATGTCTGGATATTGCATACATTTGTGTTCAAATTAATATAAACTCAAAAAGAATTAGTAACTTCTTAAAACACTATTCACCCCCTCTCTAATGTTAATTCTAGCCTTAAAATTCGTAATCCGCATTTCTCACAGTTCAGAGCAACCAACTACAACAGTACATAAGGAACCAAACTGCAATGGTGCAAACGGAGCAGCCACCATCTGCAGCGAACGCATCAAGACACAGTTAGGGATTTGGGTCGAGATCGGTAATCTCATGATCGGGATGGACAAAATCATGTTCGTTTTCTACGTTTTGCTTTCCACTTTAAATAGTTAAGATAATAATAATCTTAGACCGCTTACATATGTACACGACCTCGATTGGTCTCTATACATGTTCTGAGTTGGATATCTGAGAAGAATGCTTAGGATGTTTATTTGTTTGCTTTGATTTGAATATTTGATTTTTGAAAAACCACTTGAACATGAAGATTGACATTTATCGTGGTAGTCCTATCTAGAGAGATGGGGCAATGACCACAAGGTGGAAGTTCCTTTGCCTAGAGCGCGTAATTGAACTTGTACAGAAAAGTAAGCCCCCTTATCGGAGAGTAAGAGGATGAGCTTGCTTGGACGTTGGCTCTCCTTGCCGAAGAGCAAGCAGATTGGGCTCAACAAGGATCTGACGAGATCGAATCCTTGATTGGATGACAAACGTTCCGAAGAGATTGAATCTTAGATTGGATGATAAACGATCCGGAGAGATTGAACCTTAAAATTGACGTTGACTTGACCTTCGAATTTGAATGCCTTGTAATCAAACTAAAATAGATAAATCGCAAATGAACACGAGACAATTTTGATATACGATGTAATAACTCCAGATGAAAACAGATTGATTATGATTTTAATTAACTCTTAAGCAAGGACTAGAGGCCTTAGCTATGACGGTCTGGAATGACCATGGATTTGCAGGAGAATCCGAAGGAACTAGATGATTCACCACAACTTGAATCGATGGATGGCTGGAAAATTTGACAGTCAGAAGTCTACTACGGCAGAAATTTATTCTTGAGCAAAACACACCATACATTCATAAAGCGTACTTTGGAGGGACAAGTGTTAAAACCAAACTTTCCATAGTCTTTGAGCGGACTTAAACGAGCGAATTGGAAGAACAAACGATAAAGGAATAAACCAAGAACTTTGGAAATATCAAAAGAATGATGATATGAAGTAACTCAAAAAGATTCCAAAAGATTTTAAGCAAAGTGGACCACTCGGTACCAAGAAGAACCACTCAATACCGATAGCCTTTTACTCCATTATGGACCTCCAAAACCATTTGTACTAGAAGCACTACCTTAGGTGATTGTCATGCAGTGCTTTTCTCAAAGAAAAGACGAGCAACTCTAAGAATTTTCTAAAAGAAAGTAAAGAAAGCGAAGAAGTACAAAGAAATATTAGCAACTATCAGAAATGACTCAATCTTTGAGGAAAAGGGTCTGGAACACAAAGGATCAAAGATGGGAAATAAAATAGAGGAAAGGAGGAAAACTCCCGCTTACAAAAACCTGTCGTTACAGGAACCTTTCAGTATCGAGTGGTTTTTATTGCAATATGGGCCCCAAACTCACTTCTGGATACATGGGCTTAGATCTAGACTTCATATTTCATGGTTCCCCAATTCTGCTAAATGATTTCTCTATAAATAGCGAGCTACCTTCAACTTGGAGGGGACTTTTTTTTAACTTTGGACACTTGATTTCTCTTCTATCTTCTTTTTCCCCAAATACTCTAAACACTTCTAAAACCAAGATCTACTAGATTGTAGTTGGGTTTGAGTTATAATTATTGTATTCCAAAGAGAATCAATCAAATAATAAGATTAAAATTGATGTAGATCGGAGTATTCGCGAAACCACTATAAAAAGTGTGTGATCTTATTTTCTTTCTGGTTTTGCCAATTTAATTTGAATTTCTACATTTTTGGTGCTTTCATCTGATATTGGAGTGTGTGCCAGTTTTGGTGCAAACAAGATCAAACATGGAAAAAGTTGTTATCATCTATTACTATGAAAAATCAGATCATCAGCTAAGATTTTGCAATAATCCAAAGAGGAATAAAGAGAGGATTAAAGCATTGGAAGAAGGCAAAAACAAGTTGGGGGAAGACAACGATGATGAGGTAAATTCTGCGATACTGATATGCTTTGTGTTGATAGAAGAAACAAAAATGAATAGATGCTTGATTCGAGTGCATGTTTCCATATATACAACCAAAGGGAGCATTCATTGATTATGTATAGGCATGCCAAACGGGTTGGGTTGGGTCAAAATGGGTTGAGTCGAGTTTGACTCAACCTATCCACTTATGACCCAACTCATTTATGATCCAACCCACTTAATAAGCGGGTTACCTATTTAACCATTTAAAATATAAATTTAATTTGACTAATAAAAAACAAATAAATATAAAACAATTCTAATTTTTATGTTTTGAATTCCGATAAGAATTTAAAATTTTAATTCTAATTTTCATTAAAATTCAAATGTGGGGTTGTGGTAGCTTATTATTTTCTAAGTACAATTGTCAGTCCCCTTGAAGATAACAATATGAACTATCCGAGTGTTCCATACTGCCGTGATTTAGGCGGGAGTTAATTGGTCGAAGCCTCGCTTCATTCCGATTTAGTATGAAGAAGTTATTGTCGTTTGAATAAAAAAATAGCGGCTTCTGCATTAGGCGAAGTTCATATATGAGGATGTGGTAGCCTATTATGTTCTAAGTACAACTGTCAGCCCCTTGGAACAGTGTGCGTTCACATGATGAAGCGTCTGAGTATTCTATACTGTCCATAATTTAGATGGGAGTTAAACGATCAAAGCCTCGCTTGATTACGAGCTACAACGAAGAAATTATTGCAGTCTGAACAAAAAATAACGGCTTCTGCACTAGGCGGAGTTCAAATATAGGGATGTAGTAGCCTGTTATTTTTTAAGTACAATTGTCAGTCCCCTTAGAGAACTACAGTGTGCGTTCACAAGATGAAATATCCAAAATTCCATATCGTCCGTAACTTAGGTGCGAGCTAATCGGTCGAAGTCTCGTCTGATTTCGAGTTAATATGAAGAAGTTATTGCAGTCTGAACAAAAAATAGCGGCTTCTACGCTAGGCGGAGTTCAAATATGAGAATATAGTAGTATGTTATTTTCTATGTACAACTATTAGTCCCTTGGAGAACTACAATGTACGTTCACACGATGAAGTATCCGAGTATTCCATACTGTTCGTAATTTTGGTAGGAGTTAAACGGTCGAAATCTCACCTGATTCCGAGTTAGAACGAAAAAGTTATTGCAGTCTGAATAAAAAATAGCGGCTTCTGCACTAGGCGGAGTTCAAATATGGAAATGCGGTAGCCTGTTATTTTCTAAGTACAACTGTTAATCTCTATGAAAAACTACAATGTAGGTTCGAATTCTTGTTTTTCAAATTTATATTAAAATTTAATGTTTTTAATAAATGGGTAAACATGTTACCCATTTATAATCCTTTTAAAAATGAGTCAACCGAACCCAGAACCCATTTAATAATATTCATAAATAGGTTGCCCAACCCATTTATAAGTAGGGTAAATGAGTTGGGTTAATGGGTTGGATCATAATTTGATAGGTCTAATTATATAGAACAAGAAAGCAAGGTGAGTCCACTGATGGTGGAGATGTGGAGATGAAGAGTATATGTTCAATAGGCTGAGAATGTTTGATGGAAGGATGATAAAACTCACTGAAGTTAGACATGCTTCAAAAATGGAAAGAAATCTTGTTTCCATTGGACAATTTAAAGAAAATGATGCAATTTTTCAATTCGACGTGAAATTACAAGGGTATGCAAGGCAAATAGGGAGGTTCTACATGCAAAACGAAAAAGCAACAGTGTGTATGAATCGCTTGGAAAAATAGTGGAAGATGTAAAAGTTTTCAGATTGGATTTGAAGTGGCTAGTTTATCCGAATCTATGTGTAGCCAACAAAGTAAAACCACAATACCTGATATTACAAACATTTCTAAGTTATTGATGATACGCATGTTCGATTGATAAGCATACATAATAATATGGTTTTGGAGGTTGGTTAGGTTGTTTTTGAACAAAGATGGAGCTAGTGAAGAATATTGTATCAAGGTAGAGTGATGAAAACATGTGACAATATTTGATTTATGAATTAAGATTGATCATTAGTGAATTGAGTGACTAATCAATTATGGAAAGTATTATGGTTTTAGTTTGAGAATGATTTGGTTTGTATTTTAGTTAATGACCAATATGAATGAGAATAAATAAATGTATGAATAATATATTCATTTGTATGATTTGATTTTGTAAGAGATATTTTCTTTGTTTAAAAATATGTCTCTAATACTATTTAGTGGCTATTATAAGTAGAAGGCTATACGGTTAGCCATTAAAACGGGAAGTCATTGTCAAAGTTTTGCAATTGAGATTGGCTCTCACTTTAAGTTTCTTTTGTGATTCTTTTGGTTAATCAAATAAAATTGGTTTTGGAGGAATAGTGTGCTTTATATTTTTTAATTTTTATCTTTTTTTTAAAATCTAATTGTGTAGAGATTCTAGTTTAACCATAGTATGCTGATTTGCTAAGCAGCTAACGTGATCACCTGTTAACCGCAATATGAACCAGGTTTCAATACAGCCGTAGTGAGTTTTCAATGCATTTTTCTTTGGTAATACATCAAGAGCCTTGACTTATGGTTCATAAACTATGCATAAAAGGTCCAACCAAAATTATGTGTAGTCATTTATAGGTTACATTGCTCCATCCAATAACCATTTCATCAGCCCATTTCATTATGTTGGTCACTCCAAAAAAGTTATGTAAATCAGTGGCTATTTGCTCAAATAGCTAAAAGTGTGTATTCATAAACAACAATATGAACTAAGTTTCAATCCAAGTATACTGGGTTCTTAATGCATCCTTTTTTCGTAAAGGTTTTCACACGCTATACATAAAAGACCTGATTAAAATTAGGAAGTGGCTATTGGAACATAAAATAAAACGCAATAAATATCGGTCAATGGATCTTTTTGTATTTACATGGGAGGTGGAAATCAAATATAATCCAATGGTTAAGATCTTTTATGTCACATTTTGTGTCACCAACTTGTGTTCAAATAGAATTTCCCTTAAAATTATGTCTAGCCATTTATAGTTCCCACTGCTTCATCCATTAACCATTTCATTATGCTGATCACTCTGGGAAAGTTAATCAAACTGAAGATTGCTAATTTGCTTAAGTAGCTAAAGTGATTATCCATTGATAACAATTTTAACCAGGTTTCAATCCGTGTATAGTTAGTTTTCAATGCATTAGTCTACCGTGATACATTAAGAGCTTTGTCTCATGGTTTATAAACCATACATAAATGGTTGGATCAAAATTATTTCTAGCCATTTATAGTTCTCATTACTTCATCCATTAACCACATCATCGATTGTTCATGCACTTCTTGATATGAAAGCATAAACAATATCCACATGACAACTTGTTGCCTTCTTAACTTGTTGATGGGTTTTTTTACAGAAAATATACATTAAAAATGTATGATCCTTGTTTTTGGTATTTCACTAAGTTATTCTCAACTTCAACGCCAACTTCTAAGTTGACTCATATAAATAATTAAAGGCCAAAATGGATCTAAATGGATAGACATTAAGACAATTCAAATTAAGAAATACTTCGTCAGCAGAAATTAGTGCACAAGATAGAGCTTGGTTTAAAATTTTCTGGCTAAACCGAACCTTATATTTCATCATAAATTTTTTTTCTTTCACAACAACCTAAAATATTACAATGAAACGTAATCACCGTATACAACTGGATTTTGAGCATTTCCGTGCAAGATAGCAAAAACTAATACAATATGCTAGAATGAAAGTGAGCACCTGCAACCTTCAGCTGTTGCACGTTAATTCTTGACACCGAAACTAGAAGTTACTCTCTTTACTATCTATATCCCAATTTCATTCACTACTACACATTAATGCTTATTAAATTCAGTATGATCCGAAGCCATACGCAATCGCTAAACACAATCAATTCACAAACTAACATTAAATATTGCAGTAATCCAGTAATAAAAAATATGCACCCCAAATAAAAAAGTAAAAAACGTACTTGAACTTTCCCCAAATTTGTTCCTACTGCTAGATGGGTTCCCCTCTGCGCCCATTCAACTGAGCAAACACTATCATCAACACCCAAATCACAAAGCTTTGTAACCTAATAGCAAAACAAACAAAATTAATCAAGTATAAAATCAAGCAATTGCGTAAATACACATTGCAGAAACAATCACCCTGCTACTGCATGCATTCCACAAGTAAACACAATTGCCCAACCCAACAGCAAGCACATTATTTGCAGACCAATCAACAAGATTCAAATAAAAATCATCTTGCAAAGCTGGGGCATCCAATACCTGCAGAAACTCTCCACAATCAATATTTCACACAATACCCCTCCTAAAGCTACTGTAAAATTTTACTGAATCAACAAACCTTATAAGGCGATTTTGGTATTTTTCTCGGTGGTTTGGGTTGGCTACTAACAACACTGGGCATCAAAGCATCCTCAAAGTCGAAATCTGATGCCAAATTTCTTCCAACTTCTGCTTTATACCGAAAAATATTTCGGTTCACATTCCCGAAAGAAGCAGAACTCGAATCCGGGGATCCATCAACACTTTTCCCATTAAATCCTGACGATTTCTCCGGCGTTACAGGTGCCTGAACGTGTTCAGGACCGAACAAGACGCTTTTCAGCAAAGAACAGTAAGGGCTTTCAGGTTTTCCGGAACTAGTGTTTTTTACGTCAAAAAGATCGAAATTGGAAGTAAGACGGCTGGGGATGAACCGATCGCTGTAAACGATTTTGGAAGAAGGAGATTTTTTTGAAGAGCTGGGTGTTGAGGAATCCATGGGTTTGTTTTATTTCGGGTTGTTTGGTAATGAAGGAGACGAGGAGGTAACATAAAGATAATAAAACAGCATTATTCAGTTATTTTCGCGGAATTTTTATGATGGTAGTCTAGCGAATTTTAAAGGAAGTGAGGTTTCATTTGGAAGGTAACCTGCCCATTTACTGCGTAATGTGATGTTTCCTTTTACGGAGATATCTGAATTGATATGGCACCTAATTAATTGTGCTTAGAGCCTTAGATATGGTCCCGTTTAAATTTATATCTAATTCATCATATATTAATTAATTTAGTTGTCTTATCCTTTAGTTATACCAAATTTAGGTTTAAATTTGAAAAAGCATGTATAGTTAGGTAGTTCATGCAATGGTCGTGTATTTTTATCTCTATAGTTGTGCGTCCGATTTCATTTTTATGCCATCCCGGCCTTTCAATAAAAGTTATGATGCAACATTTGTTTATGCAAAAGGAAAAGAATGATAATAGGTATCCATGGGATCCAAGAGATTTTTCAATTAATTTTACTTCATAAATACGATACATAAAGATTATCACGTTTATTCATGTTCATGATGTAACATGAGAGATGTTTCATGGGCAATGTTAGGATCTTTGTTTACACAATTACCTATTTATTATTGGATAATTTATAAGCGTTAATGTTTTGTTTTTCTAGTAATTAACCTATGTTCTTTGGTGATGATTAATGGTTGTGTAACACCATTTTGGAGTGTCATAAAAAATAAAGAAATAAAATAGAATGTTGTAATACTAGGGATTAAGGAAAAGAGATTAATGAGAATAAACAAGATGAGATTTTAGTCCAAACCCAAATCATTAAGCTATACCCCTAAAACAGACTACCTCCTTCATCCATTTCATTCAAAGTAAAGCTGTCATTATGAATTAAATGGCAAGGGAAGATATACATAATTAAAGACAATAATTCAATAATCATTAATTAAGGGTAAATTAATGAGGCATGATTTTCGTCTTTGATCAAAAAGTAAAAGTTGCAAAAATAAAAGTAACAAATAAACTAATGACAAGTGTATAGAATTAGTCAAACTGTGGTTGCTTTAATAAGGAAATGAGGCTTGGGTTCTGGTAAAAAGACCAAGTTCAATTCCTACCATGCGCTTCCCTATCCTGTGTAAATTCATCCGGGGGTATGGGGGCTTGAATCAGCGGACGGTTTTACTGTACCCGCCTCAGGAGTTTACAGGTCTGCCGGGTTCTCTTAGGTTTTCAAAATATATATATATATATATATATATATATATATATATATATATATATCAGTTTTCTCTTTATTACTCAATTACCACTGGACTTACAATTGCTTTAAAGAGGTAGAATTACGATAGCCCTAAAAGGCTAGAAGCATGATAGCGCTTGAGTAAGCTGACGATAGCCCTTACTTATGTTAGTCCTGCCCTTTTCGGTTTCAATAAGACACCTATACATTTCTACATACATGCTCTATCATTGTAGTTGTAGGAATATATACAAGGAGACATGAAGATTATCATCGAGGTCAAGCTAAAATTATAAAAGATAAATAGAGTTTGTCTATTACTTTTGTCGTCTTAGTTATTATGTAAAATCTCCGAGTTGATGATTACACACAAACAAATATATTTTGGAAAACCATCTTTATCATTTAACCAATTTTTATTTAAAAATTCAAAGGTTTTTCATAAACAAAATAAGCCACGATCAGAAACTGTGTACACATAAAAGAACAAAATAGGCAAGTTTCAGACATTTGGAACTTTTGCAACAGACGTCTGTAATGATATACAAACATCTGAATTTTTTATCACAGGCATCTGTAATGATAACAGACATTTGGAACAAAATATCCAGATGTCTGGATCATGTGTATTTTGTTTCTATAGTTTTTGCTTTCTCTAATGTATTGCTCAACCATCTGGACATTTTTATTCAGACGTCTAAACTTGACGAACATAAGTTCCTCTTCGTAGAAATTTAAATTTTAAAGAGTCGTCTTCGTTTCCAATGGTTATAATATTTCTAATTGTTACTAATATTCAATTAGAACTTTACAAATCTATTAATAAAGTTGAGAATTCGCTTTTAGACAAAAAACCTAATTCTTTCTATCTTTCTAATCTATATGCACTTGTGAATTAAAAATATTCTCAACAATTTACTTTCTACAATTACACTTTCAAATCATTATCACAAGCACTACACCAAAACAGGCAAATTCTAACATTTATGAGTGTTACAAATAATTTCAGTAACACTTTTTAAGTGTTACTAATGGACTGTGAGGAATGGAGCGGCCAAATTTGTAACACTTATAAGTGTTACAAACATATTTATTACTAACACTTATAAGTGTTGGCACCTAAATATACGGTAACGCTTATAAGTGTCGGTAACGAAATATACGGTAACATTTATAAGTGTTGGTACAGAAATATATGGTAACGCTTATAAGTGTTGGTAATGAAATATACGGTAACGCTTATAAGTGTTGATACAGAAATATACGGTAACGCTTATAAGTGTTGGTAACGAAATATATGGTAACGCTTATAAGTGTTGGTACAGAAATATACGGTAATGCTTATAAGTGATGAAAAATGATTATTTAGTATTACATATATATATATATATACACCAAAACTTAAACGCAAAGTTTAAATACAAGTACTCTGCAAATAATAGTTTCCATATCAGAAATAATTCATCATACATATTCAATGCAAGGTTTAAACGCTCTGCAAATGTAGTATAATATATCATAAATAATTATTTACATATCTAAAATACCACAATGTGGTATATTCACATATTATTACAACATAAGCTCCAAAAAAATAAATTCAAAATACACCTAAAGTTTAACTTATGGTTAACCTAACCCTTTAACAATTCAAACTAAATAATGAATAAAGATGACTCAATCAAGCTTCAACATTTCAGTGTATCTCCAGATTATCATTTTACAAATTCGCAGGAGTTCTTCTTGGCTAAGCAAAAATTGCAGTTTCATCTTTACATATCCACCGGAGTTTAGAGGATATGAATCCTCAAGAACTCCTTTCTCCACTACCGTTATAGTTTTAAATTCTATCACAATAGAATGCACACAGTCAGGAACAACCTTGTCCCTCCTTACTTCCCCAAGCTTCATCACAAAATCGACTACAAACCATAGTCGAACAACAACAGCCATCCCCTTTGTAACGATCCCAGCTTAATGACGAGTTTAAATTTATAATTTAATTGAATTTTTGGATTAAATTATGGATTTGTTTGAAATTTTCAAATTTAATAAGATGTATTTACTTATTTATTTTATAAATTGGATTTGAAACTTAAAAGTAATTGAATTGGATTAAGAATAAAATTTTGATTGGAAAGTTAAAATATATTCAAAATGAATTTTCTTTAAAAGATTATAAAAAGTATAAAATAAAATTTAATTCTATCAATATAAATATAGTATACAAATAAGAAGATATAAATTTAATGTTTGGAAATTTAAACTATAAATTGAAACCAAATTTAAGCATTTATGTTAATAATAACAAAAGAAATACAAATGAAATTTTATGGATATAAGGCAACATTTAACTAAATCAAACTACAAAACAAAACATCTATGTGATAAAATAATAATGATATATATATATAAACACTTAGGTAAACAAACAAAGTGGCTTGCAAAAAGAAGATAAACAAACAAACAAACTGTACAAGCAATAAGACAAGGCAAATAGAAGAATTTAAACAAGGAAATAATAAAACAAAAGTGGATTTGTTGTAAACAAATTAGAAGCAATACATGTAAACTAAAATAATGTTACATTAAACAATGCAAGAGGGCTGAATCACAAAACTGCAAACATACGAAAGATAAAATCAAATGAATTTTTATAGGCAAGAGTACATATGAGCATACTTATACAAAAAAAAAGGGAAAAGGAAAAAAAATGAACATACTACATAATAATTAAATAGTATAGACTTGTAAACGAATAGGACTCTTGCATTTAATACTCAAGTACAAAATACATCTTCTCAGCATGCACAAGATCATCTCAGCCGAAACAAAATTTCTTCATCAGTAAACAAAGACAAAAAGAAAATCTTTAGTCAAAGAAAATCTCTGACCCAAGATGTTTAACCAGTATAACTTTTCTGTACAAACACTGTTTCTCTTTATGTGTATGCATCAAGTCCCTTCTCTTTAAAAATATGAAACCAAAGTTAAAACCAGAAGAAAAAAAAGATTATAAACATTCCTCATCTTCAAATCCAAAATATCATTCAACTCAAAGTTTTTTGGAAAATCAAAACAGAAAACAAATCAGGAGGAAACACTGAAGAGTAAGCAAGCAACAGAAAATTCAATTTAAAACATCATTTATCCAAACAAAAGCAAGAAAATTTGGCATTTCAGTTTCAAGTTTTCAAAGCAGTTTTCAACACAACTGTTCTCTGCTCATCTTCTCTTAGCACGGTGAGTAACTTTACATTTTAAAGTGTTAACTACCTGTTGCATATGGATTATTAGAAATGAATATGCTGTGAATGTTTAAATTGTGATGAATCTTCTGTAGATATACAAATATCTATATGTATGCATTGCTGTGTATCTGTTTTTCTCGGTTCTCATTTTTCCCAGCCCAGATTTACAAATCAAACTTCATCTCCTAATCTAATAACCATTAGAACTTAAAATATGAACAAAGAATGTTGGTTTGATTAACTAAGTGTTTAAAATGTATTTAAGTTAAAACAACATGTAATTGTCCTTGGAAATCAACATAGCTGAGCACACTTTTATCTTGTTAAAAATTCAAACCTTTCAACTTACGAATTCAAATATAGATCGAATTCGCAAGCTTAAACACGATTTTTAGAGCAAGAATTAGAATTTTTAGATCAAAAATCAAAGAGCAGTTTGGGTTCATTCGAATTTAATTTGTTTGGCGATTTCTGATGATCGTGGCGACTGGAGGGGCCGAGCCTTCTTCTGGTGATGGAGGAGCCAGCGGAGTGTCGAGGAAAAATATAGGGATGGTGGATAGATCACGGTGGTGGCGTCGGCAATTGGTTGAAGTTTTCTAACCCTAGTTTTTGTGAGGTCGAGATTTTTGTTTCGTTCGTCACTATCGCTTGATCGAGTGATGCATGGTTGGGGGTGATGGAAGAGGGAGTGACGACGAAGAGATGACCAGAGTTTCGTGATCTCCGGTGGTCGAGGCGGCGAGTTCGAGACATTGCCAGGTATTGAGGTGATGGGTTTTGTTGTTCCAGGTTTCGACTTCGTACGCGAATTTTGATTTTGAGGTGACAACGAAATTTTGATGGTCGGGGAGAGGTTTTTGGGTGGTTGTCGACTTGTTCGACGTAGCGGCGATGACCGGAGGCGAGCGCCGGAGCGGTGCACGTGCACTAATTCCTGATGGTATGGAAATTTCAACTGTTAGCCTATGTGATTTCAGTATACTTGGGTTTCCTCACGATAGTTTCGAGTGTTATTCGAGCAAAAACGTATCAGGCTCGAAGCAGAGGATCACTGGCTCAGGAAGGAAGATTGTAATAGGTTTTAAAACCTGACTTTGTTTTGGGAAGTTTAGAGTTAAATTTAAAGGAAGCTTGAACTAAGTTTTAAAGAAAAAAAAATATCAAGTTTAAATATAACTTTAAGCTCAGTTTGAAACTGTATATGGAAATTTAACAAAGTTTAAATTCAAATTGTTTTAATACTTAAAAATGTTTGAGTATTAAAAAGGAAATTAAAGTTAAAGTATATTTTTAATATGTGGATTTAAGAAGAATTTGATCTTAACTCTTAAATAAATTTATTTTATGAAAAAAATATTACTTTAACATGAGAAATTAAAAGTTAGAAAATATAAAAATTGGATTTTTAAAACTTTATTAAAGATAAATTTGTATTTATTCTAAAGCTTGAAATTTAATTTGAAATTTGAAATCAATGTTTCCAAACATATTGTAAGTAATAATTAAATCATAAATATAAATAAGTTTTACTTTAAGTAATGAAGATTTAATGATTTATAATTCATAAATTATTAAGTTGATTAAAGGGGATAATTTATTTATTTAATAAATTAATGATTTGGATTAATTAGATAAGTAATTAAAGGATAAAGCAGTATATGGAGGCTTAAAGATTAATTAATTGGTAACCAAGGATTTTTAATTAAACATTAATTAATGATTAAAGTTGATTAACAAGTGATTAAGCAATAATTAATTCAAGGAAAATGTGATAAATTAATTAAGTAATTAATTTGAGATTAACCAGTTTAAGTCAAAGGTTAATTGACTAGTGAAGTGATTGAAGGTTTAATTTCTCAAAATAATTAATTAAGGGGTTAATTAATCTTGTAATTGGTTTAAAGGTTAATTAATAAATATGATTAATTAAGAATAATTTAATTAATTAAGGTGATTGATTAATTTATTTATATCAAATGATTAATAATTAATTTATCAGGATTGGGTAATATATTCATAAGTAATTAATTTAATGGGAAATAAATTGAATTAATTAGGATTAAACAATTAATTAATCCTACTTATAAATAATTATTGAAGGCTTGACCTTACTTATGAATGATTGTATTGTGTGAGATACTTTGAATTGATTGTCCTATCTGATCTGTGATATTTTGTTATGTGGATTGAGCTGTGTGTAATTTATTCATTTACTTATGATACATCTGTATATTATCCGTGAATCTGTGAATGAGCGATAAACGTTATGGTTATATCGCTTATCAACTATATTTCTGTGTTTTAATCTGTGATGATTGAATAATGTTGCACTATTGTATTAAACCCTTGGACCACACTTATACACACACCAGTATGGATTTCATGAGGAAATCGATTAAGTCATAGATTTTTGAAATAATTTTAAATTTGAATTTTTAAATTCAAATGGTTTGAAATGGAATCGGATTAAAGTGAAAAGCTTTTGAAATGGAATTTCAAAGATGAAATTTATTTGGAACAACTCGATTAAGTTTTGAAATTTGAATAGTTTGATTTAAATTGGAATTTAATATCTGAAATTGAATTCTATATTTAGTATTTATGATATTAAACGGTATACAAGTTTATATGGGTTTTAAACCATTTTAAAGTGTTGTTTTTGGGAATTTGAATTAACCCAAAGATTTAACTTGTATAAATGAGCTCGAATTTCTTCGAAACGAAAACTACTTGTTTTCAAATAATAATAGCTTTCATTTTAAAGAAGGGATTTTCAAATTGTGTTGAAAAGGTTTCAAGTTTGAAATGGAATTGAAATGTTTTGAAAGCTATGAAATGAGTCTTTGATTCAAAGACCGAATGAGTTAATCCAACTTGAATTGGAATTGTTTTTGAAAGGCTATGAATGAATCTTTGGAAACGAGTTTTGAAGGCTATAAGTTAAATCTTGATTTAAAAGATTTAACGAGTTAATCCAATTGAAATGGAAATTGTTTTGAAATCCATAAATGGATCTTTGTGAATCGGGTGAACTTTGTGAATTAAATCTTTCGTTTAGAAGATTAAAAGTGTGGAAATTTGTTTAAACCATCGAAGGTTTTTGAAATGAATCTTTTCGTTTAAAAGATTTGAAATGGTAATTTGTTTTAACCATTCGAATGAAAGGTTTTGGGCTTTAAGCTGTGATTTAATTGAGATCCCAGTATCCATATGATTTTTTAAATATTGCGCTCATTATTCGGTTTAGCCGGGAGAGGACCTTTGTGTCATATAACCCATTCTGAGTAGTGATACGACGTATATGGATAACATTGAAAACCGGTGGTGAAGACCGGGTATTTGCGAGAATGATTGGATGACCTGTCGATTTTCTCTACATCATGGATCAGGTATAGAGATTCCCTAAGTGATGGGAAGTCCGATCGGGATTGTGAATACCCGGATTGCAAGGGCTTCTTCGGAAGTGCTTTCGGTTCTGTTCGAACCCGGAACAGACTTGTATGGTTGTATGTCTGACACTACGCTTTGAGATATAAAGCAGATTTCTTTCAAATACATATCTGTTGGTGGCGGAGAATTTATTCTCTTAGCATTAACACCCTTCTCTGAGACGTACGAGCTCAGAGGTTATGTAGTTGAAGGTTATTAGTGATATATTCCCAATTTGGTAGTGTGGCATGCTGAGTGCTGCTGTGTGTTGATGATCATTTGTTGATCATTTGTGATCAGAGCATGGCTTTTGTATAAAGCGTAGCTTTGTGGACGAGACTGCATCAGGACCTCACACCCCGGAAATGGTCGAAACAGGAAAGATGCGGCAAGGTTATGAGGATCGCGCCCTTTAGGGTGTGTCATTCCCTTCTGGTAACGGGTGGTATTAGGTATGGAGCCCTGATATTTAACCTATGTGGTTGCTCCAATCTCATTTACTGTGTGGTTGTTTCTTAGAGGCGCCTCGGATAAAGGTCCCAAAGGACCGGGGAGTGACATGCTCGAGTAGTAGTTACGTAGTTACAGAGGTAACCCGGCCTTGTGTTGGCAGAGATCCGGTTAGGTTCTCGGGACGTCCCGCCAGAGGCGATCCCATATGACAGTAGGAAGTTCCTTAGCCTGACCATTTGTTGGAAAATCCAAAGAAACAATACGATTCTTGTACGGTTTTAGTTGTATAACCTGTCATGGAATGTGGCGGTAACCTGCTATTGAACATGGTAGCTATAGTAGGCATACGATAATGGTCGTATGTTGGCTAAGATTTATATTCTACTTTCAAAATGTTTTTCTGCACTTTGCACTTATAGTAATAATATCAAAAATTTGCGTATCAAGCATGTTTGACTATCAGAAGAAGAAATCTCCTCCAATTCTGCGTTTGCATTGTGTGTGTGGCGGGAGGTCTTATGGTAGTTTCATTTCCAAAAAGCAATGCGAATCTAATTTAAAATATTTCCTTATTTGTTTTTAAAGATAAACTATTTTTTGTTTACTCACACCAGTCCCATGACTGATCCGGAGTTTATTGTTCCTTTCCTAAACTCTGGGTGCTCACTATTTTCCACACGAGCAGTCTAGAGTTGGGGTTTTTTTTTCCAGATAGTTGGGTTTAGTAGATTATCTGGAGCTAGTTCAATCTTTGTATATGGACGAGACTTGCTTGTCTTAGTGTATCGTGATGTTGGTTCGAGTTGCTGCTGGAGTTCTTCCTTGAAGACTATCTTAGAGTTATTTGTTCCGCTGGTGGTGTTAGCTATTTTCTTTTCCGCTGCTATTTTTTTGTATCATATCTCTGATGTATACTGATATTCATTGTATCATCTGTTGTATCATATATTGTATCAATGTATTATTCTTTTTCCTCCGCTGTGTTGTTATACTTAATTGTGTTATAAGCTCCGGCGACTCGGATTTGAACGGTCGAATCTGCGGCATTCGAGTACGATGTAGAGTATGGATGTCGATTTTCGAACGCGAAAAATTAATTTCATTACATTTGGTATCAGAGCTAAGGTTAAACTTTAGCTCAGGAGTATAACACATTAAGTAGCTCATTAGAGATAGGGTGAAGTAAACCCTAGAATGAGTGTTTCCCTTTGATATCCGTTCGAATGCCTCATTAAATTCTCTTTCTATCCACTGACAGTGAGTATGAGTGCAAGAAGAGGACGAGATAGGGGACAGGGGAATACGACTACAAATGGTTAATACCCTGCAACAGAGGAAACAATTTTTCTTTCTCAATATTCTTTGATTCGTCTTTCCAAATTTTCTTTTGATTGCTTCGTGACAGCTCCAGAAAGAAGTTTCGGTGCAATGGTGGCCCTACGAATCGTTGTAGGAAATTTTTTTACTTTGTATTTCACTGGTTTCTTATCAGTTTTTGATTTAAACTTTAATGAATATGAATTAGAAATTTGAAATTGAAAATTTTGAATAAATTGAAAATTTTAAATTGAGTTAACTTGATTAATAGAATGTGAAGGCTAAATTGAATAGAATCAATAAAACGATTTCGTTTAAAACCGAATTTCAAATTCTATTGTAATTTCTTGGGTTGATCGAAGTCCGAAGAGGAACGAATTGGTATATATTTTGAGGTATTCTGACTTGAGTTTGGAATCCATATCTGATGTTTGGAAATTGTGGAAGATTAAATCCATTTATCTATCATTTGGGTCTAGATATAATCTACGAATGGTTAGTTATTCCTTCAAACTAACCAATATCACTGCATATTTCGTAGATCTGGATAACCCAAATATCCTGTGTAGCATTGTATGAGTTTGTTCTCATATTGATGATATTCTGATTTGGTAAGCCAAATGCAGAATAGATATTCAGTTTGATTTGGAAAGATGTTTCATCTATCTTTCATCTATCTATGTGTTGTTTTCGTGCCTGCAAATTTCGGGGACGAAATTTCTTAAGGAGGGGAATCTGTAACGATCCCAGCTTAATGACGAGTTTAAATTTATAATTTAATTGAATTTTTGGATTAAATTATGGATTTGTTTGAAATTTTCAAATTTAATAAGATGTATTTACTTATTTATTTTATAAATTGGATTTGAAACTTAAAAGTAGTTGAATTGGATTAAGAATAAAATTTTGATTGGAAAGTTAAAATATATTCAAAATGAATTTCTTTAAAAGATTATAAAAAGTATAAAATAAAATTTAATTCTATCAATATAAATATAGTATACAAATAAGAAGATATAAATTTAATGTTTGGAAATTTAAACTATAAATTGAAACCAAATTTAAGCATTTATGTTAATAATAACAAAAGAAATACAAATGAAATTTTATGGATATAAGGCAACATTTAACTAAATCAAACTACAAAACAAAACATCTATGTGATAAAATAATAACGATATATATATAAATACTTAAGTAAACAAACAAAGTGGCTTGCAAAAAGAAGATAAACAAACAAACAAACTGTACAAGCAATAAGACAAGGCAAATAGAAGAATTTAAACAAGGAAATAATAAAACAAAAGTGGATTTGTTGTAAACAAATTAGAAGCAATACATGTAAACTAAAATAATGTTACATTAAACAATGCAAGAGGGCTGAATCACAAAACTGCAAACATACGAAAGATAAAATCAAATGAATTTTTATAGGCAAGAGTACATATGAGCATACTTATACAAAAAAAGGAAAAAAGAAAAAAGAAAAAAAATGAACATACTACATAATAATTAAATAGTATAGACTTGTAAACAAATAGAACTCTAGCATTTAATACTCAAGTACAAAATACATCTTCTCAGCATGCACAAGATCATCTCAGCCGAAACAAAATTTCTTCATCAGTAAACAAAGACAAAAAGAAAATCTTTAGTCAAAGAAAATCTCTGACCCAAGATGTTTAACCAGTATAACTTTTCTGTACAAACACTACTTCTCTTTATGTGTATGCATCCAGTCCCTCCTCTTTAAAAATATGAAACCAAAGTTAAAACCAAAAAAAAAAAGATTATAAACATCCTCATCTTCAAATCCAAAATATCATTCAACTCAAAGTTTTTTGGAAAATCAAAACAGAAAAAAAAATCAGGAGGAAACACTGAAGAGTAAGCAAGCAACAGAAAATTCAATTTAAAACATCATTTATCCAAACAAAAGCAAGAGAATTTGGCATTTCAGTTTCAAGTTTTCAAAGCAGTTTTCAACACAACTATTCTCTGCTCATCTTCTCTTAGCACGGTGAGTAACTTCACATTTTAAAGTGTTAACTACCTGTTGCATATGGATTATTAGAAATGAATATGCTGTGAATGTTTAAATTGTGATGAATCTTCTGTAGATATACAAATATCTATATGTATGCATTGCTGTGTATCTGTTTTTCTCGGTTCTTATTTTTACCAACCCAGATTTACAAATCAAACTCCATCTCCTAATCTAATAACCATTAGAACTTAAAATATGAACAAAGAATGTTGGTTTGATTATGAACTAAGTGTTTAAAATGTATTTAAGTTAAAACAACATGTAATTGTCCCTGGAAATCAACATAGCTGAGCACCACTTTTATCTTGTTAAAAATTCAAACCTTTCAATTTACGAATTCAGATATATAGATCGAATTCGCAAGCTTAAACACGATTTTTAGATCAAGAATTAGAAATTTTAGATCAAAAATCAAAGAGCAATTTGGGTTCATTCGAATTTAATTTGTTTGGCGATTTCTGATGATCGTGGCGACTGGAGGGGCCGAGCCTTCTTCTGGTGATGGAGGAGCCAACGGAATGTCGAGGAAAAATATAGGGATGGTGGATAGATCACGGTGGTGGCGTCGGCAATTGGTTGAAGTTTTCTAACCCTAGTTTTTGTGAGGTCGAGATTTTTGTTTCGTTCGTCACTATCGCTTGATCGAGTGACGCATGGTTGGGGGTGATGGAAGAGGGAGTGACGACGAAGAGATGACTGGAGTTTCGTGATCTCCGGTGGTCGAGGCGGCGAGTTCGAGACATTGCTAGGTATTGAGGTGATGGGTTTGTTGTTCCAGGTTTCGACTTCGTACGCGAATTTTTGATTTTGAGGTGACAACGAAATTTTGATGATCAGGGAGAGGTTTTTGGGTGGTTGTCGACTTGTTCGACGTAGCGGCGATGACCGGAGGCGAGCGCCGAAGCGGTGCACGTGCACTAATTCCTGATGGTCTGGAAATTTCAACTGTTAGCCTATGTGATTTCAGTATACTTGGGTTTCCTCACGATAGTTTCGAGTGTTATTTGAGCAAAAACGTATCAGGCTCGAAGCAGAGGATCACTGGCTCAGGAAGGAAGATTGTAATAGGTTTTAAAACCTGACTTTGTTTTGGGAAGTTTGGAGTTAAATTTAAAGGAAGCTTGAACTAAGTTTTAAAGAAAAAAATATATCAAGTTTAAATATAACTTTAAGCTCAGTTTGAAACTGTGTATGGAAATTTAACAAAGTTTAAATTCAAATTGTTTTAATACTTAAAAATGTTTGAGTATTAAAAAGGAAATTAAAGTTAAAGTATATTTTTAATATGTGGATTTAAGAAGAATTTGATCTTAACTCTTAAATAAATTTATTTTATGACAAAAATATTACTTTAACATGAGAAATTAAAAGTTAGAAAATATAAAAGTTGGATTTTTAAAACTTTATTAAAGATAAATTTGTATTTATTCTAAACCTTGAAATTTAATTTGAAATTTGAAATCAATGTTTCCAAACATATTGTAAGTAATAATTAAATCATAAATATAAATAAGTTTTACTTTAAGTAATGAAGATTTAATGATTTATAATTCATAAATTATTAAGTTGATTAAAAGGGATAATTTAATTAATTAATTAATTAATGATTTGGATTAATTAGATAAGTAATTAAAGGATAAAGCAGTATATGGAGGCTTAAAGATTAATTAATTGGTAACTGAGGATTTTTAATTAAACATTAATTAATGATTAAAGTTGATTAATCAAGTGATTAAGCAATAATTAATTCAAGGAAAATGTGATAAATTAATTAAGTAATTAATTTGAGATTAACCAATTTAAGTCAAAGGTCAATTGACTAGTGAAGTGATTGAAGGTTTAATTTCTCAAAATAATTAATTAAGGGGTTAATTAATTTTGTAATTGGTTTAAAGGTTAATTAATAAATATGATTAATTAAGAATAATTTAATTAATTAAGGTGATTGATTAATTTATTTATATCAAATGATTTATAATTAATTTATCAGGATTGGGTAATAAATTCATAAGTAATTAATTTAATAGGAAATAAATTGAATTAATTAGGATTAAACAATTAATTAATCCTACTTATAAATAATTATTGAAGGCTTGACCTTACTTATGAATGATTGTATTGTGTGAGATACTTTGAATTGATTGTCCTATCTGATCTGTGATATTTTGTTATGTGGATTGAGTTGTGTGTAATTTATTCATTTACTTATGATACATCTGTATATTATCCGTGAATCTGTGAATGAGCGATAAATGTTATGGTTATATCGCTTATCAACTATATTTCTGTATTTTAATCTGTGATGATTGAATAATGTTGCACTATTGTGTTAAACCCCTGGACCACACTTATACACACACCAATATGGATTTCACGAGGAAATCGATTGAGTCGCGGATTTTTGAAATAATTTTAAATTTGAATTTTTAAATTCAAATGGTTTGAAATGGAATCGGATTAAAGTGAAAAGCTTTTGAAATGGAATTTCAAAGATGAAATTTATTTGGAAGAACTCGATTAAGTTTTGAAATTTGAATAGTTTGATTTAAATTGGAATTCGATATCTGAAATTGAATTCTATATTTAGTATTTATGATATTAAACGGTATACAAGTTTATATGGGTTTTAAACCATTTTAAAGTGTTGTTTTTGGGAATTTGAATTAACCCAAAGATTTAACTTGTATAAATGAGCTCGAATTTCTCCGAAACGAAAACTACTTGTTTTCAAATAATAATAGCTTTCATTTTAAAGAAGGGATTTTCAAATTGTGTTGAAAAGGTTTCAAGTTTGAAATGGAATTGAAATGTTTTGAAAGCTATGAAATGAGTCTTTGATTCAAAGACCGAATGAGTTAATCCAACTTGAATTGGAATTGTTTTTGAAAGGCTATGAATGAATTTTTGGAAACGAGTTTTGAAGGCTATAAGTTAAATCTTGATTTAAAAGATTTAACGAGTTAATCCAATTGAAATGGAAATTGTTTTGAAATCCATAAATGGATCTTTGTGAATCGGGTGAACTTTGTGAATTAAATCTTTCGTTTAAAAGATTAAAAGTGTGGAAATTTGTTTAAACCATTGAAGGTTTTTGAAATGAATCTTTTTGTTTAAAAGATTTGAAATGGTAATTTGTTTTAACCATTCGAATGAAATGTTTTGTGCTTTAAGCTGTGATTTAATTGAGATCCCAGTATCCATATGATTTTTTAAATATTGCGCTCGTTATTCGGTTTAGCCGGGAGAGGACCTTTGTATCATATAACCCATTCCGAATAATGATGCGACGTATATGGATAGCATTGAAAACCGGTGGTGAAGATCGGGTATTTGCAAGAATGATAGGATGACTTGTCGATTTTCTCTGCATCATGGCTCAGGTATAGAGATTCCCTAAGTGATGGGAAGTCCGATCGGGATTGTGAATACCCGGATTGCAAGGGCTTCTTCGGAAGTGCTTTCGGTTCTGTTCGAACCCGGAACAGACTTGTATGGTTATATATCTGACACTACATTTTGAGATATAAAGCAGATTTCTTTCAAATACATATCTGTTGGTGGCGGAGAATTTATTCTCTTAGCATTAACACCCTTCTCTGAGACGTACGAGCTCAGAGGTTATGTAATTGAAGGTTATTGGTGATATATTCCCAATTTGGTAGTGTGGCATGCTGAGTGCTGCTGTGTGTTGATGATCATTTGTTGATCATTTGTGATCAGAGCATGGCTTTTGTATAAAGCGTAGCTTTGTGGACGGGACTGCATCAGGACCTCACACCCCGGAAATGGTCGAAACAGGAAAGATGCGGCAAGGTTATGAGGATCGCGTCCTTTAGGGTGTGTCATTCCCTTCTGGTAAAGGGTGGTATTAGGTATGGAGCCCTGATATTTAACCTATGTGGTTGCTCCAATCCCATTTACTGTGTGGTTGTTGCTTAGAGGCGCCTCGGATAAAGGTCCCAAAGGACCGGGGAGTGACATGCTCGAGTAGTAGTTACCTAGTTACAGAGGTAACCCAGCCTTGTGTTGGCAGAGATCCGATTAGGTTCTCGGGACGTCCCGCCAGAGGCGATCCCATATGGCGGTAGGAAGTTCCTTAGCCTGACCATTTGTTGGAAAATCCAAAGAAACAATACGATCCTTGTACGGTTTTAGTTGTATAACCTGCCATAGAATGTGGCGGTAACCTGCTATTGAACATGGTAGCTATAGTAGGCATACGATAATGGTCGTATGTTGGCTAAGATTTATATTCTACTTTCGAAATGTTTTTCTGCACTTTGCACTTATAGTAATAATATCAAAAATTTGCGTATCAAGCATGTTTGACTATCATAAGAAGAAATCTCCTCCAATTCTGTGTTTGCATTGTGTGTGTGGCGGGAGGTCTTATGGTAGTTTCATTTACAAAAAGCAATGCGAATCTAATTTAAACTATTTCCTTGTTTGTTTTTAAAGATAAAATGTTTTTTGTTTACTCACACCAGTCCCATGACTGAACCCGAGTTTATTGTTCCTTTCCTAAACTCTGGGTGCTCACTATTTTCCACACGAGCAGTCTAGAGTTGGGGTTTTTTTCCAGATAGTTGGGTTTAGTAGATTATCTGGAGCTAGTTCAATCTTTGGATATGGACGAGACTTGCTTGTCTTAGTATATCGTGATGTTGGTTCGAGTTGCTGCTGGAGTTCTTCCTTGAAGACTATCTTAGAGTTATTTGTTCTGCTGCTGGTGTTAGCTATTTTCTTTTCCGTTGCTATTTTATTGTATCATATCTCTGATGTATACTGATATTCATTGTATCATCTGTTGTATCAGATATTGTATCAATGTATTATTCTTTTTCCTCCGCTGTGTTGTATACTTAATTGTGTTATAAGCTCCGGCGACTCGGATTTGAACGGTCGAATCTGCGACATTCGAGTACGATGTAGAGTATGGATGTCGATTTTCGAACGTGAAAATTTCGTATCGTTACACCCTTCATCCCAAACAAGCCACTACTTCGTCCCATATCCACACTGCCTAAACAAGTTGTCACTCACCACCGCAAATACACCTCATAACCCTGCAATGCACTTGCTATACACTGCAACATCAACATTGCAATACACTTGCAAACTGCCACATCTCTCTGTTCAGCTACACCAACTCTCTGTTCAACCACATCCAATTACAGTCACTCCACACATCTCCTCATAACCCTGCATCACCCCGGCTACATTCTCCCCCGCCATTAACCACTTTTTCATACAAACCACCAAGACAGGAAGTCAACTACAACTCAGTCATCTCAACTCCTTCAACCCCATACACCCAGCCACCAACACACTGTCATTCCACATTTATTCAAGCTTTCACAGGACCACCTTCATTACCACGGTTCCCCTGTTACACCCATCACATCATTAAACAACCTCCGACCACATACAAACCACAACACTTCCTCACAAATCATCATAGTAATACCACCATCCACTGCTACCTACATCATACATACTCCATTAACAACTACAACAATGACTTCTTTCTGACAACTGCCCCACCCCTTCCCCTGACCATCACTACAGACCACAATCCTCAACTTAAATGGATATCGACTGGTGTCACCTTTAACTTCTTTGCCCAGCTGCTTCACAAAGAATCCAAGCTATGATTGAAGTAAAAAATAGCTTTGGTGAACATTAATAAATAAACAAGCTTAATATAAATAAGTTCCTACATTGTGCCCACTTCTTCTACCTCATCGGTAGTTCTACTTCTACAGCTCAACCTATCGAATCAAAAAATTTATATAAAGGGACATAAATTTCTTTAGAAATCATTTGTAAAAATATAATGCAAATTTCATTCACTCCTCACTATCTAAGGATGAACACAACCTAGATTCTCTTTAAAACTCTGGAAAAGGGAGATTATAGAATTTGCATAGTTATTTAACAAAGAGAAAAAAATTGTTTGCAACCATTAGGAACCTTTTATTTCTTTAAATTTGATTTATACTTATATAAAATTTCAATTAAATAGAGACAGCGTATCTGTTTCAATAGGCATCTTTTCTATATTTGTAAAGAATGTACAGAAGGTCATTGCTTCAAGCAACCTGCAAAATTGAAGCCACAAATTACAATGAACAGGAATTAAAAAACAAGTATTGTATGTTTAGACAAAGTAACATAATTCAGTAATTAAAATTATAGGTATATAAAGAAAAAACAAAATAACATATTGTTTGTACCGTCTGATTAACATTCCTCACAACCACGCTTTAAAAGGAATACACAATTTTACAAACAGCTTTCATGGAGAACAAGAATACAAACTGGAAAAAAAGTTACAAAGGAGAACCCAGCATAAGATTACTATTAGTCATTGGGTTAAAGAAATAAAAGAAGATTGAAGCTGTTTGCAATCTTCAGATTAAATTAAATTTATTTGCAATCTTCAGATTAAATATTATCATCTACGAATAAGATGAATTCTTACCCGAACTGGTGATGACTGTAATATTCGTGTAAGCTTTGAGTCTCTGTAAGGAACATGTCCATTTCTTCCTTTGTCGTATCAAAAAGTTATACAGGATTAGTGATAAGAATTATGATGCTGCAAATGATTGATTCAAGTTAGTGATATACGTATAAGTCGTCTAGAAAAGTGATATAGGATTAGCAATAGGCCGTAATGCACGCCACACTTTTCTTGAGAAGTGATATCCCTTTCTTCAGATCAGTATGACCGTCAAGACAATGAGGGAAAGCATCGGCATGATTGAAGCTGTTTGCTGTTTCTAAGGAAGGTTTTCTTTCGGATTCCACAGAAGATACACCAAAGTTACTGGAGCTTTTATCTAGCTACGATGCTTCTGAATTTGAAGAACAAGCGCTCTGGCATGATATAAAGAGTGGATACTCATTGCTGCAGAAAGAACATGCCAATAGTAAGTACATTTTAAAACTATCAATAAATATGTTCTAAACCTGAACCTTTGTGAAGATGGTCGAGCATTCCAATATGAACTTTGTTGCCATATACAAGAACAAGAACCCTGTAAAGGTATTTTTTAAAAAAAAAGTAAAATTAGAAGCATTTACGGTCATATATCCAGTGTTGCTTTCGATTATTTATCAGTTGTGGGTAGATCGCAATGCAACATCAACACAAAGTGAATACAAGGTCTACAGAAGTACAAATGACAAAGCTAATAGCATGTATACGAGTGACCCACCTTCAAACTCACACCCATGCTGCAAAGAAGTACTATAACAATAAAATTACAGTATACCTCAGAGCTCCCACAAAAATATGTGTAAGATGCTTATCTCCTAACGCATCTACTTTTGAACTTTAACTCACGGTTCCATTAGGTGAAGTGTAAATTTGACTGATATAGTCATGTTGAACGTGCTGCCATTTTGAAATAAAGTGGGTTAAATCCAGATATCACACTTTTCATGAGTGAGCTTAGACCAAAACACGTATAAAACAATTCATACATAGTACACACATGACTCCCAATCCTTAAATTCTCTATTTAATTAATAAAATATGTCCCAAATAGTGTAACATCTAAGAGGTTTTCTTTAGCATGAAAAAGCTATTAAAAGTTTACAACTAGTCAAACTATTTATCATGATATTCAATTATTTATACAGCAAAACAATCATATTAGATTTTGGCACAAGAGTTCTATATTGTCAAAATATGGGCCTAACATTGAATATAACACAAATGAACAAATTCCCGGGGCTGAATAAACTGAGCATATACACACACACTAAGGTTACAAGTAGACCAATGTTATTATTGATGTATATTATCTCTGTACAAAACAACATATATCAAGTGCACAATTTTAACCAAATCTGGTTCAGAGCGTGTGTAATTCAGAAGATAAACAAAGATACCTGTAATCAACGTACCCCTAGAAGCGGGAGACATAAATCCAAGTGCAGCAAACAAGATCGTAACAACTGCCATTCCAAGAATCTGAACTCCATCCCCAACCATAACACACAACAATCTCGGATTACTTGGTGCCCTAAACACATCACCAACCACCAATTTCCAACCTAAAAGCTCCTCATTCATCTGCAATTGGGCCTCCTGATACTCTTGTCTGCGTCCACATTAAGAATAATCGGTGCGTTTGTCATCACTCCTGATACTCTTGTCTGCGTATTGTTTAACTCAAATATCATGATTCTTATCTTATAATGTGTGTTATACAAAATGACTAAATTTAACAAATGAAGTCAGCAGAATATCAAAAATGGGCAAGATATATAACCACCTAAATGCTGCAGTAGAGTAAAACAAAGGAAATGTGCATGAAGTAGATATGTAGACCCAGTATCAACTTCTACAAAGAATGATATGGTGAAAAGTTACTGCACCATAAATCTAGATTTATATTCGAAGTGCATGATACATGCTTAAAAAGAACATACAGCTGCAGCATTTTTGTTTAAGCTTGAACATTCAGAAACTAGGTTCACTGATAACATTTTTAGTCAGTATTTAGATTTTGAAACATTCCCCATTCAAGGCATTTTCTCTATTTATTTGTTAACTCTATATTCATGTGTTTCAACTTGAATTACAATCTAATTCTGGTAAGATTAGTAAACTAGTGCTAATCTTAAGTTGAGCACAACCAATTAGACTTTTTCAAGTTTACATAGTGCATTTGATATTTGATTTTGATCCAAACTAGAATTCATTGATTATTTTGGTCTATACTAATATATGTTTTGAGCAGCCAAGGGCCAAAGCTATCGCCTCGTTAAGAGTAGGACACAGTTTAAATAGATTGTAGAATGATAAAGTTTGATGTGGACAATCATTAACTGATGCGTGTAGGAGTGGAATACCAGTCTTTGGCTTGACTCTTGGATCAAGGGACAATTTATGATTGATATTTTGGGATGGTCACACATGGCCTTGTTTTATACACAACCAAACTATTAGAAATATTATGAAAAATGGTTAGTGAGACCTAAATGCAGTTAATATTCCAAGAAATATGTGTAACAGTATTCAACAGATTAGGATACATGGTGCTAAAGAGGAAGACAGTTGGGAAAGGCTTCAAAATAAGGAGTATTCACTTCAAAATCAGCATCGAAATCAACAAGGTGTAGGGGGAGAAAATGCAATGGAGTAAAACTATATGGAATAAGTGTTGCTAACCTAAAATGTCTCTAACAAAAGTAAGAGTTGGCCAATGATACAACTTGAGTAACAACACCAGTAGCTTATGAACTCTGCAAGAGGAAGATAATGAGCACCTGCTTCTTAAACGCGCTTATTCGTCAACTATATGAGATAAAATGAAAACATGGCCGAACTTTTCCTATATAAAAATGACAATAATGGAATCAACGTGACAATCGACCAACTAACAAATTGTATCCAACAAAGGAATTTAATTTCAGATCCAAAAGACAATCTTAACAGTAACAGTGTGGCACATATGGCATGAACGCAACCATAGTCGATTTCATTCTATATCCATACTTGCAGCTAAGAGATACAAGCTAATACTTATGGATTCTCACAGCTTTCTGTTTACATAACCTTAATGAAGCAGCTAGATCAAAGTGGACTTCTGTTGTTGGGAAAATCGACAGCGAATTTTTTTTTCCATAAGGAAATTTTGTGAAATTTACCTCACTGCGGCCTCACCATCTTCACTACCGTTCATCTCCTACACCCCTTCAAAGAACAAGAACACATACTTCAAAGAACACATACTTCAAAGAACAACAAGATAATTCAAAATCAAAATCGAACCTAAGTCGATGTACCTGGAGATGACGCGTGGGATGGAATGGGAAATCGTTAGTAGAATGTACAGATGAAGCGGTTGGGAAATCGTTAGTAGAATGGGAAATCGTTACCTGGAGAAGAAATGGAGGATGCGCGATTGGGAAAGCGGTAGAAATGGTGATGAACGCGGGAACCCTAATTAAATTAAAAATTAGGCGGCCGATAGCGGAGATGGAAGGGAAAGCGTTAAAAAGATGTTAGATATACAAGATTACATAAGGGTCCAATTTTTAGTGAGTTATTTAAAAATTTACCAACTGTTCTAATACATTTTTGTGTTGTAAATTATAAATGATGTGTTGGAAAGTTTATAAAAAACATTATTTATATTTCCCAACACTTTTTTAGGTATCCTGATACTTTTTTATTGTCAGTAGGCTGTAACATTTATGTGTCGGAAATTAACAAATGGAAAATGTTGCAAAATCACTATTTTGGTGTAGTAAAGGAGATTATAGGAAGAGTATACTTAATAGACTTATTCATGTTGTCTAGAATATAATCAGTCAACAAACTTTACTACTATTTGTAGTCGAAGTGTAACGACTCGTAAATTTTTGATAATTAAAATAGCTAATTTAATAAGATTTCGTGATTTAGTGTTAGAAAAAAATTGTAAGTCGTTTGGAATAATAATAACTGGAATGAATTGCAACAATAATTATCCAAGTAATGAAAAATAAATGCTACTTAGTGAATGCCATTGCAATCAATAGTTGGATAGGGTAATAAATGTTGAATTCATTGGGTATAATAGAGTAATTGATTGATAAGTAAAATCTATTTAAAATCAAAATAATTGAATATTGAACATGTAAATTGTTTAAAGTAAATATTTAAAACTTATTGAATAATTGAATAACTGTAAAATGGAAATAGTGTTCTAAGATGTGAATTAGTTTTAAAGGTTAAATTTTACAAGTTCGTTTTGAATATTTCAAAAGATAGCATTTAAGAATAATCAAATTTGTTTAAATTTAATATTACAAATGTTTGAATAATTAAATTCCGAATTCGATATGATTAATTTGATATTGAAATTTAATATATGAAAATAGAGTGAAATTTGAAATTTGATTTAATATGATTCAAATTGGTTTCCAAAGTGAATGTAAGTTATATCGGGATTATAATAGAGTTAATAAGTTTTTAAAATTGGAATTTATGGGATAATCGAATAACGGGTTTAATATGATTAAAAATGATTTGTAAAAATTTATTTTATCATATTTAAGTTAGAATGATGTTGTAGAACTTTTAAAAGCGAATTAAAAGTAAATCTGTGAAAATTGAATATTTTAATATTTAATTATCGACTGAAAAATAGCCAATTTTCGAACAGTCTCAGAATTGGACGAAACTAGTTCCATTGGATCCGTAATAGTTTGTTATTATTGAATTTCAATTTTCATAGCAATTGGAGTTTTCGTTTGACCGTGGCAGTTCGAAACGCGTTGAAATTATTTTAATATTAATTTGCCGAGTTAAAATAGCCATTTTTCAAACTGTCTCGGATTTCGACGAAACTAGTTTCATTGGATCCGTAATGTGATATTATTGTAAGATTTCAAATTTCGTGTCAATCGGATTTACCGTTTGTCCGGGGCAAGCCAAAACGCCTAGAAATTCGTTTAATCGGTTTAATTTAAATTTGATCGTTTATTTCTGTAACTCGCACATACGATCGAATTAGCCTCCGAAACCTATTCCATTGTGTCCGAAACGCGGGATAAACCCTAGAAACGCCGGTCACCGTGCGTAAATCGGAGTTCGGAAAACCCGGGATGAATAGTGTTCGTCGTTTTTCTATAAAAGCACTTCATTATTTTCTTTTTTCCAAATTTAACTAAACCCTAGGGTTCTCATGGCCGGCCGCCACTTTCTTATTCTACGGCCAGAATTTAGCCTTGTTCTTCCCCTCTGATCTCCTCATCCATAAAGCGATTCGCGAAACTCCCAACATGGAAAATGTAGAGCACACTGAGTTCTTGATATCCAACGGTGATGATCGTGAATGGAGCAGAAAATCAATGGCAATTGATCCTCAAAGCTGTCATGTTCGAGCTCGTGTTTCGAGCAGTGGGTGCGACCGAGCTTGGAGATTTTTGAGCCGAGTATAGAGTCGTCTATGGGCTACGGAGTGATGGTGTTTGATCGGGTTAAAGGTTGAAGAAGGAGTTGCGTGTATTAGGGTTTTGGACGGCGTTGGGTTCGGTCGCGATTTTATCACCTGGGAAGATGATGTTTGCGCGCACGGCCTGATGGGAGGGAAGAGATCCAATGGCCCAGATAGCGTTTAGGTTAAAAAAATTAGAAATGAATTTGTAAATTATTTTATTTAAATTTGTACGATATTTAAAACGACATAACTCTTTCATACGAGGTCGGATTGTGATGAAACGAATTGCAACGGGTTTGTATTGTTGAGAACTACGGTATGGAGCTGGATTGGAGTCGTTTGGAGCTAGAGAAAATTTTGGGTAAAATTAAACGCTCGTTTAATTTTATTCGAAATAAAACGATGGAACTACATTGAAATCAAGGTGAGTGTTTTATAACGCTCATAACGTACTAAATATCCTTATGCTAGTTAAATTTGATATTATGAAGTGATAGGAATTTTATTAGTTGTTGTTTGATAGAATTTAATTGTCATATAGGTTGTCATTTGAACTAACCGTTGAAAATTAAATTGACAGTTAAAATTGAAATTGAAATTGAATTGCGATTAAATTACCTGACATGGATAACTATGAAATTTCCATGAATTGTATTGTCTATTGGATGATGTATTTCGATGGATGCTATTGGTTGATATTTAAATGTTTGAATGTTTATTTTCTTATATATATCCTGTTATGCATACCTATGAAACGGTAATTTGATTTAAGTGATATATATTCATCCCTGACATTTAATTGAAATAAATAATTACTTGGCCATAGGATAGAAAATTATATACGGACACCGGATTGGCTAAATTAATAATTTTGAAATCGTCGATTTGAAATTAATTTGAATGTTTCGATTTTAAAGTTATAAACAGAGATCAATTTATAGAAATCGAATTTATCGAAAATTTAGTTTGGAATGTTGAAATAAATTTTGGTTAAAAGAAATTGTTAAATAATTTAAGTTGAGACTTTGGAATTAAAATTGGGATATGATTGAATTTCTAAAATTTATTTGTTTAAAGATTGAACATTATTTCGAGCTTCGAGTATTACTAAGTAAAACCGATATAAAAATATATTTTGAAATTGAGCTTGAAATTGAATCATATTTGAAATTTGGATTTAAAACTTGAATATTGAAGGAAAATTTTGTTAAGTGTTATAAATTGGTATTTGAACATCAAGCTCCAAATCGATATAAATGGAAATTGAATAAATTAAAGGTGAATGTAAAATTGAATTAATTTGAAGTCAAAGCTGACGTTGATTGAATCGAAATCGAAATCGAATCGGTAGAAGGGAAATTGAAATTGTTTTGAATTGGGAAGTTATAATTGAAATGGTTCGGTTTTGAAGCTGTTTTATTTGTTTTCCAAATTACTCAGTTATATAAACCATTTTTGAATACTTAAATTATTTTAATCTATTTTAAATCTACTTAACCCAATTTAAATTATTTTAAACTAATTTATCTATTTTAAATCCATTTTCAGATTTTAAGTATCTTTAACTGTTTTAAATTATTTAAAACTACTTTTAAACTACTTAAAACTATTTTCTAAAATTCTAAGCTGGTCAATAAGGTGAAATGTTTATATTTAAATCTTGAATTTAAATACGAATTGGGTAAAATGAAGTTGCAACCTAAAATTTGAAATTCGAAATGATTTTGAAACCGAAATAAGATATTGAGACGAAATGATTTTTGAAACGGAATCTTACATTTGAAAAAGATAAGATGATATTTGAAATGGATTTGATTTTTGAAGCGAATATGATATTTTGATATCAATTATGAATCGATTTGAAATGTAAAAGAGCCAACGGTGTAATAATACGTAGTTATTAAGGAGACCGGGATCGGATATGGACATACACTCTGTCGTTACCAAAAACCACTTTAATAACTATTATACGCGGAGTGCTGATCCAGAATGAAGTGGATGGTTTGGTGAACGCGTTGACTGAAGAAAGAGAACGATATTGGATGACCTCTGACATGACTAAAACAGGAGCCGCGTCGGGCCATTGAGGTTCTCCACCTCTAGCGGACACACTTCTTCGATACCATATCTATTACATTTGTGATGCGATTTGGGTGCACCCCTTGATTTGGGAGTGTTGTTTCGCGGTGTTGGGGTAGCTGCTGGCTATGCTCAACATCAGTCCGGATCACGTAACTACTAGTATCCTAGTTGGTATCGCCTCATGTACCTTGTCATACTGATTATCCTATTCGCGACCACTGCGTTATGTTTTGTGTTATACCTATATGGTACCCTCTGATAACCACCAGTTTACGGTAGGGCTTACGGTGCTGTATAGACTATGGCATTATAAAAATGTGTTAAGGGGGATTATGGTAACACCTTAACGCTATTTTGATACTTTATATTACTGATAGGCATTATCTACTTAGCGTACATTACTACATAGTAGATAGTTTAACAGATCCTTAAGAGATGGAAAATCCCGTAACATCTCTTGAGTTATTGCACGCACGTTGACATTGGATATGAGATGTCAAACCCCGTAAACATCTCTGACGCCGTTACACTCATATTTATTTACGATTGATTTAACTTTCATAAGGATATTTTAGTCCTGACTCGAGTGTTTTGTCTTTTCATTACGCTCGGGTCAGTCCTGAGTTTTCAGATTTTTGAAGATCTATTCTGGAGGACGAAGTCAAAGATTTGGTACACTGTTACTATTATTATCTGTGCATCATGCTGTCTGCTGCATTATTTTATTTGTTCTGTTGTATATGTGTAACTTTGATAAATGTTGTATAAATAATTGTCAAAGTATAGTAAACAGCTTCATGAACTGTTTATTTGACTATTATATTTTATCGTTCCGCTGCGAGATTCTATGTTGTTTCATTTCCTTTATTTCTTTTTCTTTCTTTTCTTAATTACCCCAATAACCATCTGACCTTTTGAATGGTTTGGAACCGGCATGTGTATTTGATCGTCGGTTTAAACTGTCCAAAAAGGCGGGTCGTTACAGTTGGTATCAGAGCTTTGGTTTAGCGATAACTCTTTGATTAAAGAGTTTTGAATGGAAAGTAAATAAGTTGTTTAACTTGAGATTTGCAAGTTAAAATATTAATGTATTTTGGAAATTTAAATTCGAATTTAGATTCAAGTAGTTTAATTTAAAAGATTTTCTTATATAAGTTCATATGTAAATAATAAATGTTATTTACATTTATTTAAAAGATTTTAAATTGAATTTAAACTATAATCATTTTGACTCTTCAATTCAAATGACATTTAAATTTAAATTTAAAATGTAATGTTAATGAAGTCATTAATAAAGAAATAAATTATCTTAAGAATAATAGGGTAATTAAGGAATGACTTATGTATTTAAGTTAATAATTTAAATTGATTTATAACTAAAGATCAATTAAGAAGTAAATTAAGAAATGTTATTAGTAATGTAGATAATTAACTAAGGATTATTAATTAATTCATATATAGGATTAATTTTGGATAATTAATTAGATTAATTGGATATACTATTGTAAATTATTAATTGTAACTACTCGATAAAGGTAATCAAGAGATTAATTACTTAGGGTAATTAATTTTGATAAGATGGTTAATTTAAGTTAATTAATTTATTTTAATTAATTTAAGGATATCATTTGATAAATTGATAAGTGTAAATGACTTAGAGTATTCAATGGAGCATAATTACTTAATGAAGTAATTAATGATAATTACTGAATGTAATTAGTGAAAGATGATGTGTCAATAAAGTAATTTGGATAATTACTTTTGAAATTAATCAAGGGATTAATTAATAGAGATAATTAATTATGGAATAATTAATTTATTAATATGTAATTAAGGGTAGTTAATTTCTGATTGATATTAATCAAGGATGATTAATAGTTGTGTTTAATTAAGGATTAATTGCTTAATGTAATTGATTTAAATAAAGTAATTTAATTTAAATCTAAATTAAAGATCATTAATTAATAATTAATGATGTAATTAAGAATTGGTTAATTAAGAAATAATTAATAATGTGGTGATTAATTAAGGAAAAATGTAATTAATTATATTGAATTAATATAAATGAAGTAATTAAATGTTAATTACTATAAATGATTTAGGATAATTAATTTATGGAATTAATTAAAGACTAATTACTTATTGTAATTAGAGATTAATTAATCAAGGGTGTCTAACAAAGATGATATCTAGAGGATGATTAATTAATCTAATGGATGACTGTATAAGCAGGATTTATAGATGAAGTAATTAATTTACTTTAAATTAATTAGATATAGAAGTAGTTAATTTAATTCATTTTAAATTAATTACAAATGGTATGATTATAAATCATTGCTTATGGATGAATGATATTGATATTTCATTTGATGGTGAACTCAGATATGAGATGAATAATATCTATGTGACTTGGATGTTTGTTTAAGTATGATAGTATATTTTTATCTGATTGGGTTGATAATTTTGATTATCTGTTTATGATGATGATATGATTATCTACTGGGATATTATGAATTATTTATCTGTGTGTATATTGATAATGTTGAATTAAAACTGTTAAGACTAAATAGACAACTTGGCCTTAAAAGACACGTTTTGGATTTCGATGAGACCGGGATCGGTTTTCCTTATTTGGAACATCCGAAAACCACATCGATTCCAAATTAACGATAGGTCGTGAATCTGAAGTGAAGATGAAGATTCAGAGTGCAAGGGTTGTCGTCGTTAACTCTAAGGGTGATTCCAAAATGAGTGTAACGAGATAATGCCTTCGGTTTCGTTCGAACCCGGAACGAACTTGTATGGATTGAATGTTTTCAAAACATCATCAGGTGGGCGATGAGCATTCTAAGAAATGTTTTCTATAAAGGTAATCGCAGCCTCAAGCCTCATCAACCGGGAATGGCTAAAACAAGGGAGGTGCAGCAAGGTTAGGTGGGTCATGCCCAAGCAGGACAAGATTTTCCCCTGTCTAGATGTCCCTTTTTATTTCGGCTGTGTGGGCGGTTGGATGTACACCAACTGCGGGGTTATCTTGTTCGGGACTGTTCAGTAAGGAATGGTTCCGGCCTTGTGTTGCAGGAGGTCGGGAGTGATCCTCGGTACGTTGATCTAGGCCACATACTGTGACGGGCGGTACCCTAGTAGCCCTGCCATTGTATGGAATCCACAATCCAATAAGTGCCAACGGTTTTGATTGTATTACCCACTTTTGTGGCTAGTAGCTGGAATTTAATCATGTAATAATTTCGGCTATTTTCTATTTACTTGAAAATCCTAGACCTATTATAATATCACAGAATTTCCTATCAAATGTTTTGGTTAGCGTAAGGTAAAAACTTTTCCATGTTTATGTGTGGGATGTCTTACGTGATACCTTTTATTTTCAAAAGATTTTCAAAGTTAAGCAACTTTAACCTGTTACTCATACCAGACCCATGTCTGACCCGGAGTTTATTTTTGTTTTTCATAAACTCTCGGGTACCCAAATTTTTACGGGTAGCCAAGGGATTCAGGTTAGCTTTGACGAAATCTGGAGGAGCAATGGAGCAGGTGGCTTCAGCGTTGTAGATATATATATAGTTCCACTGTGTTGGTATCTCTGAGTCGTTTTGTTTGAATTGTTTTGTGTATTGAGTTGTATAACTAGACAGATGTTTATAACTGTCTAGTATGTGATGTATTATCTGTATAACTCTGATTGATGTTGTATATTATGTAATTACTTATGTGATTATTATTATTTTATTCGCTCCGCTGTGAGATTCTGATGTTGTTGTTCTTTCTTTTCTATCTTTTCTATTTTCTCATCCCTTTCTTTCTTCAAGAACGATACGTCTTCCTGGGCATAGGAAGTCGGGTCGTTACAGTGGTATCAGAGCACTAGGTTGTGTGAATACCTAGGCTCTTGAGTGTTTTTTTCCTGAGAGAGCGTATTTGTAATTTTGATATATATATATATATATATATATATATATATATTTGTTTCTACCTATTTGTGGGGTTACCTGTTCAGGTTTTCCAATGTGTTATAAAGGTAGATAGGTAGTGGTGTGTATAACACAACTATCAATGATTGGAAGTGTAATTGTCGAGACTGTAGGCCTAATACTGTCTCGAGTAAGTTTTGGACGGTGTAAGGATTTCATTGATCTCTGAAGGAAACCTGTTAAGGTTCGGAGTTCATCTTTGAAGTGTAAGAGTTTGGTTGAGCTAGAGTTTGGATCTGTCGGTTGGGCAGAAGCAAGTCATGATATCTTGATACATCAAGGTGTAGTAGCTGTGTGATGAGACACAGTGACTATGGGTGTCTCCGACGATGTTTCTTTGGAACAAGTAAGGAAGAGTGACTGCTTCGGTGTTGTGGCTGTGCTCAGCTGGGTGTTTTGTTTGTTTTGAGGTCCGAGTTTCTCAAAGAGCTTTGGATAGGAAATCTTAGCATCTGTGGCAGCAATGCAGCTTGGGATGTTTTCGGTGTTGGCAAGAGATCTTCTAGCTTAGCAGGTTTTCTGGAATGAAATTCAGAAGTAATTATGTAGACCTGTTTCTTCGATGGATTGGCCACATAAGTGTAAGCTGTTCTGATTTGTAGAAAGAGAGCAGTATCTTTGGAATTTGGCTGTATCGATCGCAAAAGTGACTTGCGATGGTTTGGGTGTTCTTTTGGGGTTTCAGAGATTTTTCTAGATGTCTTCTGGAAGTTAGAGTTTTTTTAATATCTGGAAATTGAGTTTGGTGAAGCAGCTCAGAATTTTGGAGGAACTTCTGAGTTTTATTTTTGGAATGTGTTGACCAGTCTGTGCTTGAGTTCATCATCGACATTTTTCATCTGCTCAGTCAGAGTTGCGCAGTGGAAGCATGGTGGCAGCTGTTTTAGTTTGAAAACAATTGGATGTTGCAGTATTTGGATTAGAGAGTTCGACAGGAAATTTTTCAGGATCTGAGACCAGATTGGAGTGCACCTGTTTTATCTCTCCGGACGAGAGATGTGAGTTCTATTTTCTGATTTTGGAATAGAGTTGTATTCTGAGTTTTGGTTGATCTTGGAAAGATCAATTTGTTGGATTGTCTTTGGTTCAGTTTGTTTATAGGGACATCAGCAAGGATTGAGCTGATCAGGAAAGATGAAGGAAGCCCAGGATCGTCCGAAGAGTTTTGTGGATTAAAGACGAAGGAATTTGGATTCCCAAGTCGGAGATTTGATTTTGGATCATTGGAATTTGGAATGTTTCACGTATCTCTGAGGGAGTACGTGTAAGATTTATCTCTGGTTGTAGAATCAACAGTTCAGGGAGTTGTAGTTGTTGATTCAGACTTTCCTGTAGTCTGATATCCTGTTTTGTTTTGTAAATCTAGATGAGTGGGAACTCTGTAGTTTAGTAGTAGTATTGGTTGTTTGGATTCTATAGAGCGAGTATCCCGGTATTTATACTTGGGGAAAACTCGAGAAAATTCTATTTAGAATTTAGTCTGGATAGTTAGATTTGTTTGTTTGGATGAATTGGTTGCTATGATTGTTAGTTTATGGTTGATATATGCTTGTGTTTCAAATTTAAATTTTTTAACCGGATTATTAAATTACCTTTGTTTTAAATTTTGGGGACGAAATTCTTTTAAGGGGGGAGGAATGTGATATCCCGGAAATTTGGGACAATATCAATTTAATAATCTACATTAAAAATTAAATTGATTTGATAATATTTGTTAATAATATATGAATTGAGTTAATAATCTTCCTTTAAATAAATATTTAACTGATAATTTATCTTTTAAAAGTTAATCAAATTTGCCTTCTATTTATAATGTATATATCTGTATATATTGTAAATGGATAATCTTTGTTTTAAATTTAATAAATAGACATGTTTTCTAATTTTAATGTTTTCGATAATTTAGAAATTTGATATTAAGCTATTTAATAAATGATTATATGATTTTAAATTACTCAAGATTTAAGTTTAGTTTGTTTAAAATAATTTTAGCTTACATTTAAATTTAGCAAAAGGGTTGTTTAATTTGTTTTAAATTTAGCTTGATAAACATAAGTAGTTTATTAATAAAGAGATAAATTCTTTTATAAATCATTTTGACTTAATAACGAGCTCTATTAATAATGAAAATCTTTACAAATGAATTTTTAATAAAATTGTTATTTCAACTTTAATTTATATATATGTGTGTTTGAATGAAAGTTATGATTTGGAAATTAAAAATAAAGGTTTCAAAATGTTCAAATTAAAATAAACATTTATTAATATTAATATAAGTATAAAATAAAATAATAATAGGTAATCAAATATTTGTTAGTCTATGTTTAAAAATAAAAGAAAAATAAAAGTAAACACACATGTTAGAAAATAGAACTAAATACTTAGACTAAATTCATAGTAAAGACTAAAACAACTATATATATATTTGGACATAAGTAAAAACATTACCCAGGCAAGTAGTAAAAGTAAAGCAAAGTTATGGGACAAAACAAAGTAAAAGTACATAAAATATCTAAACATATGCAGGTTAGAGAAACAAAATAAAATAAATATATTACAAATATCAAGTTACAAGACAGGCAAATATATGAGCTGGTAAAAGAAATAAAGGAATGTTCTGTCTCCATCCAAAAGCAAAGTGAGTAACATTTTTTTTAAATAACTTGAGTTCTAAACTTATTGTATGTCAATACTTGATTGCTTAACAATATTTGTGTGAATGTTTATGTGTCCATTCCTTTGTGCAACTGTGAAATTGAAATATCTGCATGTTACCCTGAAGGCCATCCTGTTTATGAATTCTGAGCTCATGTGTTACTTCAAAAATCATCTCTGCTCGATATATTGGTTTATAGGGCTTAGTATCTAAACAAGATGGGTTGTTTAATCATTAAGAAAATGTTAAAATTTGTATTATAGTCTGTAAAGTAGAAGTGCTCTGTGAAAACTTAAAGAATAGGCAATTGTGAGATATGCATGAAATTTCAAACACCTTAAATCATTAATCCAGGTTTATAAAGGGAATTCCTACCTACAATTAGGATTTTTAAAACTATAATCACATTTTTATATTTAGTATTCGAAGGGCATTTTTGAGGAGATCATTTTGGGGTTTCTAGAGTATTTCAGGTGATCTAGGCGGTTGGAGGGGTCGGGGTTCTTCAGGTCGATGGAGAAGTGATTGATGATGCTAGGAAAAATAGGTGGCGGTGATGAAGTCCATCAGGGAAGATGCGGCAGTGGGTTTTCCCCTAGAACCCTAAACTTTGCTGTGCTTTGAAGAATCGATCGCCACGGCCGTTGTAGGTGATCGAGTGCAGGAATATTTGGGGTGGTGATAGATGGGTTGTAGTCAAAGAAGAGGCCGAAGTTGTAGACCCTCATATGGTCGGAGGGTGGAGAACTCGAGGATGACAGGTTTTGAAGTGGGAAGTTGTTGGTGTTTCCAGGTTGCAGAGGGGAGGTTTGTTTTTGTTTCGAGCAAGTGGCTAGCTTCTGGTGGTCGTGATAAGATCTGGAGGTGACTGGCGTCGTGTGGGAGTGCCAGTGGATGGCCGGAGTTGGCTGGGGCCACGGTGCACGTGCACTGTGCCATTGGAGGTCGGTTGAGTTTTGGGTGTGTGTGTAGTGGGTTGAACTCAGGAAATACTCGAGTCGCTCGAGTTGATTACTCGAAGCAAGGTGATGGAGAACTCGAAGCAGTGAATAGGGTTGGAAATTGAGATGGTTCCAGGTTTTGAACCGTCACAGTTTTTTTTTTAGTGTGCAGGGTTTTGAGCTCGGGGAAGTCTCGGGTTATTTGCACTGTTTACTCGAAGCAGGGAGGCAGTTGACCCGAAGCAACTTTGCTTTGGTCTCAGGTGTGTGTTGAATTGCTACAGGTTGTATAAACTACCTGTACTTTTAAATTTAAACCAAATCTAAAGAAAAATTAATTGTAAGTTAGTTGTAATCATGATGTATCTGAATTTAAGTTGTTAATTAAGATTTAACAAAGTCTAAATCTAATTAGAAGTATGAATTCAAATTTATATTTTGAATCTAAAATGCAGTTTTAAGATATTTAAATGAGTTTCAGATTTAAAACTTGATAATTTCCAGAATTTAAAATTTGACCTGAAACAAAAGTGTTGCGGCAGTTAAATTCGATTTTGTTAAAGGTTTTGATTCAAATGGATATTTGAATCTTAAAGTTTAAAATGGATTTGGATAAAAAAAATCGAGTTCCTAATTCTAGTTGTTAAAAGAGAGTTTAAATCGAAGTTTTTAAATCAAAATAAATTGAGGGAATTCAAGTTTACTTAGAATTCAAAATCTGAAAGCTTAACTCAGTTTTAATTATGAATAAGTTCAAATAAAATAGTTTTGAAAAGTAAATTGTTTCAATAAAAATTAACTTGATTTTTAGAATTCTTTGATTAAAGAGTTTTGAATGGAAAGTAAATAAGTTGTTTAACTTAAGATTTGCAAGTTAAAATATTAATGTATTTTGGAAATTTAAATTCGAATTTAGATTCAAGTAGTTTAATTTAAAAGATTTTCTTATATAAGTTCATATGTAAATAATAAATGTTATTTACATTTATTTAAACGATTTTAAATTGAATTTAAATTATAATCATTTTGACTCTTCAATTCAAATGACATTTAAATTTAAATTTAAAATGTAATGTTAATGAAGTCATTAATAAAGAAATAAATTATCTTAAGAATAATAGGGTAATTAAGGAAAGACTTATGTATTTAAGTTAATAATTTAAATTGATTTATAACTAAAGATCAATTAAGAAGTAAATTAAGAAATGTTATTAGTTATGTAGATAATTAACTAAGGATTATTAATTAATTCACATATAGGATTAATTTTGGATAATTAATTAGATTAATTGGATAAACTATTGTAAATTATTAATTGTAACTACTCGATAAAGGTAATCAATAGATTAATTACTTAGGGTAATTAATTTTGATAAGATGGTTAATTTAAGTTAATTAATTTATTTTAATTAATTTAAGGATATCATTTGATAAATTGATAAGTGTAAATGACTTAGAGTATTCAATGGAGCATAATTACTTAATGAAGTAATTAATGATAATTACTGAATGTAATTAGTCAAAGATGATGTGTCAATAAAGTAATTTGGATAATTACTTTTGAAATTAATCAAAGGATTAATTAATGGAGATAATTAATTATGGAATAATTAATTTATTTATATGTAATTAAGGGTAGTTAATTACTGATTGATATTAATCAAGGATGATTAATAGTTGTGTTTAATTAAGGATTAATTGCTTAATGTAATTGATTTAAATAAAGTAATTTAATTTAAATCTAAATTAAAGATCATTAATTAATAATTAATGATGTAATTAAGAATTGGTTAATTAAGAAATAATTAATAATGTGGTGATTAATTAAGGAAAAATGTAATTAATTATATTGAATTAATATAAATGAAGTAATTAAATGTTAATTACTATAAATGATTTAGGATAATTAATTTATGGAATTAATTAAAGACTAATTACTTATTGTAATTATAGATTAATTAATCACGGGTGTCTAACAAAGATGATATCCAAGGATGATTAATTAATCTAATGGATGACTGTATAAGCAGGATTTATAAATGAAGTAATTAATTTACTTTAAATTAATTAGATATAGAAGTAGTTAATTTAATTCATTTTAAATTAATTACAAATGGTATGATTATAAATCATTGCTTATGGATGAATGATATTGATATTTCATTTGATGGTGAACTCAGATATGAGATGAATAATATCTATGTGACTTGGATGTTTGTTTAAGTATGATAGTATATTTTTATCTGATTGGGTTGATAATTTTGATTATCTGTTTATGATGATGATATGATTATCTACCGGGATATTATGAATTATCTATCTGTGTGTATATTGATAATGTTTAATTAAAACTGTTAAGACTAAATAGACAACTTGGCCTTAAAAGACACGTTTTGGATTTCGATGAGACCGGGATCGGTTTTCCTTATTTGGAATATCCGAAAACCACATCGATTCCAAATTAACGATAGGTCGTGAATCTGAAATGAAGATGAAGATTCAGAGTGCAAGGGTTGTCGTCGTTAACTCTGAGGGTGATTCCAAAATGAGTGTAACGAGATAATGCCTTCGGTTTCGTTCGAACCCAGAACGAACTTGTATGGATTGAATGTTTTCAAAACATCGTCAGGTGAGTGATGAGCATTCTAAGAATTGTTTTCTATAAAGGTAATCGCAGCCTCAAGCCTCATCAACCGGGAATGGCTAAAACAGGGGAGGTGCAGCAAGGTTAGGTGGGTCATGCCCAAGCAGGACAAGATTTCCCCCTGTCTAGATGTCCCTTTTTATTTCGGCTGTGTGGGCGGTTGGATGTACACCAACTACGGGGTTATCTTGTTCGAGACTGTTCAGTAAGGAATGGTTCCGGCCTTGTGTTGCAGGGGGTCGGGAGTGATCCACGGTACGTTGATCTAGGCCACATACTGTGACGGGCGGTACCCTAATAGCCCTGCCATTGTATGGAATCCACAATCCAATAAGTGCCAACGGTTTTGATTGTATTACCCACTTTTGTGGCTACTAGCTGGAATTTAATCATGTAACAATTTCGGCTATTTTCTATTTACTTCAAAATCCTAGACCTATTATAATATCACAGAATTTCCTATCAAATGTTTTGGTTAGCGTAAGGTAAAAACTTTTCCATGTTATGTGTGGGAAGTCTTACGTGATACCTTTTATTTTCAAAAGATTTTCAAAGTTAAGCAACTTTAACCTGTTACTCATACCAGACCCATGTCTGACCCGGAGTTTATTTTTGTTTTTCATAAACTCTCGGGTACCCAAACTTTTACGGGTAGCCAAGGGATTCAGGTTAGCTTTGACGAAATCTGGAGGAGCAATGGAGCAGGTGGCTTCAACGTTGTAGATATATATATATATATATATATATATATATATATATATATATATAGTTCCGCTGTGTTGGTATCTCTGAGTCGTTTTGTTTGAATTGTTTTGTGTATTGAGTTGTATAACTAGACATGTGTTTATAACTGTCTAGTATGTGATGTATTATCTGTATAACTCTGATTGATGTTGTATATTATGTAATTACTTATGTGATTATTATAATTTATTCGTTCCGCTGTGAGATTCTGATGTTGTTGTTCTTTCTTTTCTATCTTTTCTATTTTCTCACCCCTTTCTTTCTTCAAGAACGATACGTCTTCCTGGGCGTAGGAAGTCGGGTCGTTACAACAAATGAATTCGGTATTAACTGAAATTATGAAAATGCAATAAATGTAAACAAAGGAATTCCTTATAGCTAAGAATCAATTGGAAAATGAAATTGGATTTAATTAAATTATATAGAATGTTTAAATTGAACTTGAGCAAACAAATTCTTTTATATGATGTTTAAGAAAAGATAATGTTGAAGAGTATGCTATGTAAAGAAATAGATATATTAACTAAATAATGGATTGTGAATAATTAATTGTAAATAAAATGAAAGTCGATAAAATAATTTAATATAGATAAATTGGATAGAAATCCATTGGAAGGTAATACGTGAGATTGTACGTATATTATTTTATTCGCATAACGATTTGATCCAAATTTGAGCACAAAATTTCGAGATGATTTATATCGATCCAAGTTAGGATTTTTCACTCAATTTTCGACGGTGAACCGTGGATATGGATTTTAAATTTGATTCTGGAATTCTCTATCATAGTATATGGCTATGCAAGGAGAGTAACAGTTTCCAATCAAGGAACCAAATGTGAGTCCGCACTAGAGAGTCGTGTGAACGATACTAGTTTGGAAGTGAAATTGTGTGATCGAATAAGCGATTAGATTAATATTGCTCACGGATGATATATGTACGGCTTACGGACTCAATTAAAGTTAATATTGGAAATTTAAGATGCCAAATATGTGAAGATAAATTTGCAACTTTTGAGATAACTATAAACTAAGAAAAGTCGTATATAAGTAGTTAGACTTTTATGGAATGACTATAAATTAAAGTGATGATTAATAAAATGTTCTGCATTGATAAAATGTCTGCAAATAAATTGGTTATTAACTGAAATTGAATATGAGGTAAATGTAAACAAAAGAATTTGGTATGGCTAAGAATAAATTGGAATTGAAAGAGATAAACCAAATTGAATGTAAAATTAATAATTTGGTTATGTTGGGTATGATTTGGTTGTTATATGATTGTTAATTGATTGTATATAATTCATTAAGTGTTAATGAAATTGAAAGCTATAAATCACTGAAATCAAATTGGAAGTTAAATGAATTTAAATAGAATTTAATTTGATTCAAATTGGAAGTGAACTAATGTGAATATCAATTAGTGAATGTTAACTAATTGAATTGAGAATGAATGTTAGTAAAATCCAACGTTAATGAATCAACTGTGATTAAGATTGAAAACCAAGTCAATAAATATTAACGAGATGTGAATTTATATTGATTGGTTATGGATTTGTTGGATGATAGTTGGATGATAATTGATTGATGGTTGGATTTGTTGCTTTTGTTGCATTTCTATGTTGGCACATGTAGTTGTTATGTTGCTATATGATGTATATTGATATTATTTTCATATATGCATGTTTTTCATGGTTTGTTGAGTGTTTAGTAGGTGCGGATTGCGTTTGCTTCGTATTTGGAGCTCGCTTTCGCGCTATATTAGCCGTATATGCTCGCCGATAATATATAAGGTACATATCTCGGATTACATACTGTACTTTTACACATTTTCCCTGTGGGATGCCTCATCACTTGATGAGATGTATATTTGTGATATATATACTGTCTTTTTTTCCAATCGAGCCGCGCAAAGGAGACTCTGCCGAAATTTTCCGTAAATCCGGTGTTAGAAAATTTTTCAAGTTTTAATTTTTTTATATATAACTTGTTTTGATAACTAATTTTTAAAGTTAGAAAGCCGTTCAGAGTAACTTAGTGGAAGCGTAGTTTGACTTTATAAATGGAATTTCAATGTTTTATAAGTTGGTAACTTTGAATAAAATATGTCTAATGTTGAATTCTATACTTAGTTCCTTTTCCCTTCTTTTTCCTTTTCGGGGACGAAAAGTTTTGAGTGGGGGAGAGTGTAACGACCCGTAAATTTTCGATAATTAAAATAGCTAATTTAATAAGATTTCGTGATTTAGTGTTAAAAAAAATTGTAAGTCGTTTGGAATAATAATAACTGGAATGAATTGCAACAATAATTATCCAAGTAATGAAAAATAAATGCTACTTAGTGAATTCCATTGCAATCAATAGTTGGATAGGGTAATAAATGTTGAATTCATTGGGTATAATAGAGTAATTGATTGATAAGTAAAATCTATTTAAAATCAAAATAATTGAATATTGAACATGTAAATTGTTTAAAGTAAATATTTAAAACTTATTGAATAATTGAATAACTGTAAAATGGAAATAGTGTTCTAAGATGTGAATTAGTTTTAAAGGTTAAATTTTACAAGTTCGTTTTGAATATTCCAAAAGATAGCATTTAAGAATAATCAAATTTGTTTAAATTTAATATTACAAATGTTTGAATAATTAAATTCCGAATTCGATATGATTAATTTGATATTGAAATTTAATATATGAAAATAGAGTGAAATTTGAAATTTGATTTAATATGATTCAAATTGGTTTCCAAAGTGAATGTAAGTTATATCGGGATTATAATAGAGTTAATAAGTTTTTAAAATTGGAATTTATGGGATAATCGAATAACGGGTTTAATATGATTAAAAATGATTTGTAAAATTTTATTTTATCATATTTAAGTTTGAATGATGTTGTAGAGCTTTTAAAAGCGAATTAAAAGTAAATTTGTGAAAATTGAATATTTTAATATTTAATTATCGACTGAAAAATAGCCAATTTTCGAACAGTCTCAGAATTGGACGAAACTAGTTCCATTGGATCCGTAATAGTTTGTAATTATCGGATTTCAATTTTCGTAGCAATCGGAGTTTTCGTTTGACCGTGGCAGCTTGAAACGCGTTGAAATTGTTTTAATATTAATTTGCCGAGTTAAAATACCATTTTTAAAAGTGTCTCGGATTTCGACGAAACCAGTTTCATCGGATCCATAATGTGATATTATTGTAAGATTTCAAATTTCGTGTCAATCGGATTTATCGTTTGTCTGGGGCAAGCCAAAACGCCTAGAAATTCGTTTAATCGGTTTAATTTAAATTTGATCGTTTATTTCCGTAACTCGCACATACGATCGAATTAGCCTCCGAAACCTATTCCATTGTGTCCAGAACGCGGGATAAACCCTAGAAACGCCGGTCACCGTGCGTAAATCGGAGTTCGGAAAACCCGGGATGAATAGTGTTCGTCGTTTTTCTATAAAAGCACTTCATTATTTTCTTTTTTCCAAATTTAACTAAACCCTAGGGTTCTCATGGCCGGCCGCCGCTTTCTTATTCTACGGCCAGAATTTAGCCTCGTTCTTCCCCTCCGATCTCTCATCCACAAAGCGATTCGCGAAACTCCCAACATGGAAAATGTAGAGCACACTGAGTTCTTGATATCCAACGGTGATGATCGTGAATGGAGCAGAAAATCAACGGCAATTGATCCTCAAAGCTGTCACGTTCGAGCTCGTGTTTCGAGCAGTGGGTGCGACCGAGCTTGGAGATTTTTGAGCCGAGTATAGAGTCGGCTATGGGCTACGGAGTGATGGTGTTTGATCGGGTTAAAGGTTGAAGAAGGAGTTGCGTGTATTAGGGTTTTGGACGGCGTTGGGTTCGGTCGCGATTTTATCACCTGGGAAGATGATGTTTGCGCGCACGGCCTGATAGGAGGGAAGAGATCCAACGGCCCAGATAGCGTTTAGGTTAAAAAAATTAGAAATGAATTTGTAAATTATTTTATTTAAATTTGTACGATATTTAAAACGACATAACTCTTTCATACGAGGTCGGATTATGACGAAACGTATTGCAACAGGTTCATATTATCGAGCACTACGCTATGGAGCTGGATTGGAGTCGTTTGGAGCTAGAGAAAATTTCAGGTAAAATTAAACGCTCGTTTAATTTTATTCGAAATAAAACGCTGGAACTACATTGAAATCAAGGTGAGTGTTTTATAACGCTCACTACGTACTAAATATCCTCATGCTAGTTAAATTTGATATTATGAAGTGATAGGAATTTTATTAGTCGTTGTTTGATAGAATTTAATTGTGATATAGGTTGTCATTTGAACTAACCGTTGAAAATTAAATTGACAGTTAAAATTGAAATTGAAATTGAATTGCGATTAAATTACCTGACATGGATAACTATGAAATTGCCATGAATTGTATTGTCTATTGGATGATGTATTTCGATGGATGCTATTGGTTGATATTTAAATGTTTGGATGTTTATTTGCTTATATATATCCTGTTATGCATACCTATGAAACCGTGATTTGATTTAAGTGATATATATTCATCCCTGACATTTAATTGAAATAAATAATTACTTGGCCATAGGATAGAAAATTATATACGGACACTGGATTGGCTAAATTAATAATTTTGAAATCGTTGATTTGAAATTAATTTGAATGTTTTGATTTTAAAGTTATAAATAGAGATCAATTTATAGAAATCGAATTTATCGAAAATTTAATTTGGAATATTGAAATAAATTTTGGTTAAAAGAAATTGTTAAATAATTTAAGTTGAGACTTTGGAATTAAAATTGGGATATGATTGAATTTCTAAAATTTATTTGTTTAAAGATTGAACATTATTTCGAGCTTCGAGTATTACTAAGTAAAATCGATATAAAAAGATATTTTGAAACTGAGCTTGAAATTGAATCATATTTGAAATTTGGATTTAAAACTTGAATATTGAAGGAAAATTTTGTTAAGTGTTATAAATTGGTATTTGAACATCAAGCTCCAAATCGATATAAATGGAAATTGAATAAATTAAAGGTGAATGTAAAATTGAATTAATTTGAAGTCAAAGTTGACGTTGATTGAATCGAAATCGAAATTGAATTGGTAGAAGGGAAATTGAAATTGTTTTGAATTGGGAAGTTATAATTGAAATGGTTCGGTTTTGAAGCTGTTTTATTTGTTTTCCAAATTACTCAGTTATATAAACCATTTTTGAATACTTAAATTATTTTAATCTATTTTAAATCTACTTAACCCAATTTAAATTATTTTAAACTAATTTATCTATTTTATATCCATTTTCAGATTTTAAGTATCTTTAACAGTTTTAAATTATTTAAAACTACTTTTAAACTACTTAAAACTATTTTCTAAAATTCTAAGCTGGTCAATAAGGTGAAATGTTTATATTTAGATCTTGAATTTAAATACGAATTGGGTTAAATGAAGTTGCAACCTAAAATTTGAAATTCGAAATGATTTTGAAACCGAAATAAGATATTGAGACGAAATGATTTTTGAAACGGAATCTTACATTTGAAAAAGATACGATGATATTTGAAATGGATTTGATTTTTGAAGCGAATATGATATTTTGATATCAATTATGAATCGATTTGAAATGTAAAAGAGCCAACGGTGTAATAATACGTAGTTATTAAAGAGACCGAGATCGGATATGGACATACTCTCTGTCGATACCGAAAACCACTTTAATAACTATTATACACGGAGTGTTGATCCAGAATGAAGTGGATGGTTTGGTGAACGCGTTGACTGAAGAAAGAGAACGATGACCCCTGACATGACTAAAACAGGAGCCGCGCCGGGTCATTGAGGTTCGCCACCTCTAGCGGACACACTTCTTCGATACCATATCTATTACATTTGTGATGCGATTTGGGTGCACCCCTTGATTTGGGAGTGTTGTTTCGCGGTGTTGGGGTAGCTGCTGGCTATGCTCAACATCAGTCCGGATCACGCAACTACTAGTATCCTAGTTGGTATCGCCTCATGTACCTTGTCATACTGATTATCCTATTCGCGACCACTACGTTATGTTTTGTGTTATACCTATGGGGTACCCTCTGATAACCACTAGTTTACGGTGGGGTTTACGGTGCTGTATAGACTATGGCATTATAAAAATGTGTTAAGGGAGATTATGGTAACGCCTTAACGCTATTTTGTTACTTTATATTACTGATAGGCATTATCTACTTAGCGTACATTACTACATAGTAGATAGTTTAACGGATCCTTAAGAGATGGAAAATCCCGTAACATCTCTTGAGTTATTGCACGCACGTTGACACTGGATATGAGATGTCAAACCCCATAAACATCTCTGACGCCGTTACACTCATATTTATTTACGATTGATTTAACTTTCATAAGGATATTTTAGTCCTGACTCGAGTGTTTTGTCTTTTCATTACGCTCGGGTCAGTCCTGAGTTTTCAGATTTTTGAAGATATATTCTGGAGGACGAAGACGAAGATTTGGTACACTATTACTATTATTATCTGTGCATCATGCTGTCTGCTGCATTATTTTATTTGTTCTATTGTATATGTATAACTCTGATAAATGTTGTATAAATAATTGTCAAAGTATAGTAAACAGCTTCATGAACTGTTTATTTGACTATTATATTTTATCGTTCCGCTGCGAGATTCTGTGTTGTTTCAATTACTTTATTTATTTTTCTTTCTTTTCTTAATTACCCCAATAACCATCTGCCCTTTTGAATGGTTTGGAACCGGCATGTGTATTTGATCGTCGGTTTAAACTGTCCAAAAAGGCGGGTCGTTACACAAAGTCTTGTTGGAGACTTCAGGCACGAAGTCCTATTCAGCAGCTTAGACGGTTTGTAACATAGAAGTCCCGTTCGAAAGCGCAGGCGGTCTATAATACATATTCCTGCGGGTTAAGTGAGAGTTTTGTTTAAATCAAGAAGGAGTCTGTGACTAGACGTAGAACGGACGTTCGAACCAGTATAAAAATATTTTGTGCACGTTACTTTATAGTTCTTTATTTCCGCTGCTATTTTATACAACTTTATTTTAGTAAAACTATTCATATTACTCGATCCGCATACATAGACTTTCATTTGGTATCAAAGCTAGGCCATCATATAACCGTAACAAAGTTAATGATATTCAAATAATATAGACAACTTCTTGAACGACAATCTATTGTACGACCATCACTATTTAATGGACTAAACTTTGCTTATTGGTCAACTAGGGTGAGAAAATATATACAGGATAATGGGTATGACACCTGAAATATTACACAACCAGAATACACTGTTCCTACCACTGCTTATGCACAATGGTCAAACACCCAAAAACTAGTTGCTACTAGTAATGCTAAGGCAATGAATATGTTATTTTATTCTTTAGACAAAAATGAGTTTAATAGAGTAAGTATGTGCCACATCCGCATATGAAATTTGGCGTAGTCTTAAAATACCTCACAAAGGTACTCAGACAATGCCAAACAAAGCAAGATTTATATGCTTAAAAATCAATTTCAAAATTTTAAAATGAAGCAAGATGAAACTATAAATGACATGTACTCTAGATTTTAAGATCACTCTAGCACTAAGAGAAAATACATCAATTTTGATATTGTTTCAAAAATTCTAAACTCTTTAATGGATGAATGGGAATGTATGGTCTTAGCTATTGATGAAGCTAATCACATTTCGACCATAAAACCAAAAGAGTTAACAGGAAATCTCATGTCGTATGAAGTGAACTTGCAGCCAAAACAAGTACAAGCTCAAGTCAGAAAGACAATCGCTTTTCAAGCAGAGAAAGAAGAATCCGATATAGATGACGATAGTGTTGCATTTCTAGCCAAAAATTTTTGAAGCACAGAAGACTAAAAAGTTTGGCAACAACAATAATGATCCATCATCTTCATTGCTCAAATATTATGAATATGACAAGATAGAACACATAAAGAAAGATTGCCAAAATATCAAAAAGGAGAAGAATAGCTTCAAAAGCACAAACGAAACTCCACAAGAAAAATAAGCAAGAATTTTCAGTCACATGAGATGACTTAGATCCATCTTCATCGTCAAATAGTTAAAGCAATTCTGAATAAGAAAAGGTGCGCTTCATGGCTTCTAATGACGATGTAAGTGAATTTTCTTCTGATGAACTAGTAGATATAAATATTGAATTGTTAGTTTGACTAAAAGATCTAAAAAAATATATGAAAATACTTTAGGAAAGTTAAATAGAAGCGAACTGGAAATTGACATGTTTAAGGATGAAAAGGAAATATTAGAAGAAGAATTATTAAAATTTCAAGAATCCTATGCTAATATAACAAGTAAAATAGAAGATTAGAAAAATGAGTGTTAAATTAATGAAAGAAAATTGTGATTTAAATTCTAGTATTAATACACTAGAAACCGAAGTAACAAATCTTTAAAAACCTATCTAGAATTATTAATAATTCACAATCTTCCTTCAATAAGAAAGATTTGGGTTATAATAAAACTAGTAAGGAAGTTAAATATAATTCTAAGAAATATAGCTCATTATATACAGATTTCAAAAAGAAGGATGATAGTCAAAAGAGACCGATAAACAAGCCTAAATCTATAAAGATATGGGCTTCGTAGACTAATAACCGTATCATAAGAAATAAGTATATTGAGATGTTTATATCTAGTATCTATTAATACGCGCTCATATCTATTAATACACTCAAACTCATTCTAGAGTACTACTGACTCTATCTCTAACGAGTAATCCCCACTAGAGTCGAAGTTGTCATTTAACCAAATGCTCTGATACCAATTTGTAACAGCCCAAATTTTCAACTTTCGAAAGTCGACATCAATACGTCCACTGTATCAAATGCCGAACAGTCGAATGTCGAAAAAACGAACCGTTAGGATTTAAGAAGAAGATAGAAGAATAAACAGTAACAATAACAGAATCTCACATTTCACAGCGGAACAACATATAACAGATAAATGAATAATCTTTAAAACAAAGAACTATATCAGTTTATACATTACAACATCAGAGTTTATACAATACATCACAACAATGGCAATCATTATAACTTGCCCACGTGAAACTGAACTTGCACCAACCCATAAGCAATGGATAATACATAGAATAAGTGATATGCTTGGCCATCCAGCTTGCTCCTGATCTCCACAGCATACTTTTCTGACTTCACTCCAGAACACTGATAATCTGACTCTAGGCTGCCCGTGTGGAAAATTATGAGCACCCAGAGTTTAGAAAGGGAACAATAAACTCCAAGTCAGTCATGATACTGGTGTGAGATCTTAAAAACAGTTATTTTCACAAAGAAAATAAAAAGAAATCCGCTATGCTTTTGGAAAATGAAATTACCATAAGGCCTCCCGCCAGACACACAATGCAAACGTAGAATTGGAGGAGATTTCTCCTTATGATAGTCAAACATGCTTGATATGCAAAATCATTTTTAATATTATCATTAGTGCATAGTGTGGAAAACATTTCGAAAGTATAATATTAATCTTAGCCAGCATAGACATTTCGTACTATGCCTACTATAGCTACCAATTAAACGGCGGGTACCACCATAAGTAAAAGGTAGGTTATACAACTAAAACCGTACAGGGCGCGTATTGTTGCTTCAGATTTCCAATAAATGGTCAAGCTAAGGAACTTCCTATTTCATATGGGTATGCCTCTGGAGGGACGTCCCGAGAACCTAACCAGATCTCTGCTAACACAAGGACGAGTTACTTATGTAACTAGGTAACTACTAACACGAGTATGCCATCCCTCGGTAGTTACTGACCTTTATTCGAGGATCCTCAACACTAACAACCACAAAGCACAAATTTGCAGTAACCATATAGGTTAAATATCTGGGCTCCATACCATGATACCACCTTTTTCTAGAAGGAAATGGACATACTCTAAGGGGCGCTACCCCTAATAACCTTGCTGCATCCTTCCTGTTTTGACCATTTTCGGGTTGTGAGGCTCGACGAAGTCTCGTCCACAAAGCTACGCTTTTCACAAAAGACATGCTTCGATCAACAAATGATCAGCAGCACTTCGCATGCCACATTACCAAATTAGGAATGTATCACCGGTAACCATCAACTACATAACCTCTGAGCTCATACGTCTCAGAGAAGGGTGTTAAGTTAAGAGAATAAATTCTCCACCACCAACAGAAATGTATTTGATAGAAACCAGCTTTACATCTCAAAGTGTAACGTCAGACACACATCCATACAAGTCCATTCCGGGTTCGAACAGAATCGAAGGCACTTCCAAAGAAGCCATTACAAATTCGGATATTCACTAATCACGTCCGAACTTTCCATCATAAAAGGTGACATAATCTTTATACCGAAGCAACCCAGTGCAGAGACATTCGACAGGTAATCCTTTCGTTTTCAAAAACACCCGACTTTTAACACCGTCTTCAAATGCAATCCCATTTCGTCGTATCATTATTCGGAATGGGTTTTATGACACAAAGTCCTCTCCCGGCTAATCCGAATAACGAGCGCTTATTTTAAAAATAAGTGTTACATTCAGATTTCAAGTAAATCACAACAAATTTCCACTTTGATCTTTTTAAACAAAAGATCCATCACAAAGATTCGATGTGGTTTTCGAATATCCATTAGGAATCCGACCCTCGGTTGCATCGAAATTCAAATTCCATTTAAAGTCCAATATTAATAGTCGGTTATTTAACTATCAATCAATATTCACAACAATCACCAGATTTTAAATAATTTCCTCCAATTATTTCTTTCAAAATATCTTCGCAAGATATATTTTCAACACTTCAACATTTTGAAAACAACGGCCATGCCAAAAAAAAAACATTTTGAAAACAAATTTCCAATCACTTTCCTTATGTGGAATAAATTTCCAAATATCATTTATTTTCACTGAAAATTTTGCTGTGTCCGAATACTTCAAAATAATTTTAAATAATCATTTATCCCAAAATATATACTTGGGAATACTTTAAAATGAAAACTATTTTTAAACACTTTATTTAAAACATTAGTTATGAAATTTTATATTAGTATCTCATATAAAACTCAAGTCCAAACAATTTTAAAAATAAAATTATTAGATAAAGCGTAAAAATAACCATTTTCTAAATCAAATACCAATTCAATCCTTAAGATAATCACTTCTAAAATCAACTTAATAATATTTACTTTAAAGATAAAAAACAATTTTCGAAAATAATTTCTCCAACAATATTCTTTTTAAAACCAATTCTAGAAATTTTAATTTATATTTTAAAAGCTATTTTGAAAACATACTCGGCTTTCCAAGGAAAATACACTTTCCATTTCAAAATGGTCCATTTAAATCAATCAATAAATCATTCCTAATTTATTTTAAATTTACATTACAAATTCGTAAATTTCTTTCCATACTTTTAAAAATAAACCCATATTTATTTTTAAAACAATTTTCCCTTTTCTTTATAAATCTTCATTGTGAATTTAAATTTCCAAGTATCCACTGTTATACGATTTTCAAATCGATTTCCAAATATTCACTTTCAAACACCAAATCAAATCCTAAATTGATTTATTAAACATTTATTTAAAATACCAAACAATTTACAAATTGATTTCCAAACATTTATTTCAAACTCAAAATCAAATTCCAAACTGATTTCAAAATCGCTACCTTTAAAACAAATTCCTTTATTTCTTCCAAACTATTTAAAATCTGAATTTCAAATAAATTCTTCCACTATTAGTATTACTTAAAATCTCTTTATTAAAATCTTATTCCATATTTTGGAATTAATCTGATAGGATTAAAAAAATCAACTTTTATACTTTTAAATTTCTACTTTTAATTTTATTTAATTTTCTAAAATGGATTTACTTAAAATTTTCTACTTTTAATTTCCAAAAATCAAATTTTATATTTCCGGTATTGTACGATACCAAAAGTATATTCGGCCAAACCATAGCCTTCAACGATTTCAATCACAAATATAATCATACACTGGTTATAAATAAATCAACACACAACATATGAAACAAATTCAAATATTTAAGGAATCCAGTTGGATCCCTCCAACCTGTTTCCCTACATCCACAGATGTTAGCACATCAATTAAATATCAATTCCACTTCGAGGTGGAATATCGCGGTATATGGGATTATATAATATCATCCGCTATTTTGCGGCGCATATGGTCTCATCTGCTCTATAATGAGGGAAATCAATCACTCCAAATACACACACACACACACATGCACACATACTATCACAATCAGACAATCAATCAATGACTAAAATTTCAATTATTTTAATTTGAGTGAGAAGATCTCACCTTTGCTTACGCATGCAACCATTTTCCATTCCAGCTGGTTTCCACGATTTCTAGACCTTGTAACAAACATTATGAGGTTTTATTAATATTCGAATAAATCAAACCATTAATTTTCATTTTATAAATTTAATTTGAACTAAAGATTTAATTTAAAACTAATGATTTAATTAATTAATTATTTAATTTATAACTAAATTTCCTTTAATAAATTATTTTTAGTAGTTAGAATAATTAAATAGGTTAATAAAACAAATTAATCACCAAACCATTATTTTAAAAATAAATTAGCAAATTAAAATATATAGATGTATATTTATTTTGTTTTGTTGAAAATATATATATATATATATATATATATATATATATATATACTTATAATAAATAGTCTATAGAGATAAAAATCAAATTTTTATATAATTTTCCCATGTTTCCCAAAGCCCTATATACATATATAAAATTTTCTATTTTACTGTATAAATAAAATATGAGTGTATAAAATTCATTTCCTTTTTCTATAAATAACAACACAAATCACTTTACTGTATATAGATTTAAGAAATAAATTGTTTTTAACAACCCACTGTATTATATTTATTTTTCTCGCATTCGATTTCTAATGATATAATTAACTAAACCCATTTCAGAAATTAAACACATTAACTTTCAAATCACCACAAATAAAAATTTACCTAATTAACTACTTGTATCCTCTCATTCACGCTCGTGGCAGACTCCATGTCATTGTGGCCCCCGCATTTCGATCGCAACCAGATTGTCTGCCACCCTGCGCAACCCACAGTCGTCGAACTTAATCCCTTCTATCCACCGAGAACCGCTGCCCTCCTTATGAGTGTCATCACGAGCCGCTCGCTCCTTCCCGACCTCAGTCTCTCACCCATCGGCCTTGACCTCGCGAGCTACTTCTAATCGAACATCCCCTAATCCAAGCCGTCAAACCTCCCATCGAGTCGCAGCCGCACGCGCGCTCGTGAACACCGACCCCACATCACCTTTAATTCCTCGTTACCAATCGCGCAACTCCTCCTCCTACTTCCCTACGAGATCACGACTAATCTCTTCGGTCGTTGCCACCCATTTGCGATTCGATTTGATAGAGATAGAGCTTGGTTAATTTGAACTTCGAAGAAAATGAGTCGCGATTTTCGATCTCGTTCCTTTTTTTATGACTCTTTGCCATCTTTTTCCCGATTAGATTTGATTTAATTTAAACAGGAGATGAAGAAGAGGAAGACACGGCTTTTTTTTATGAAATAGAATAGTTTCGATCTTATTTTTTTTTAAAACGAACGCGTGTGAACCCAGTTGAACACGTGTTTTGAAATTCCTTTACATGTCAATACTTGCAACAATATTTCAATTATATTTTATATTTTTAAATTTAAATTCAAATTTAAATCGTCTAGAAATTGCAACTCAAAATTTCAAACTCCAATCGAGGCATGCCGCTAGTGTTCATAAGATTATACCACTATTTCGAACACAATGGAAAAGGTTCCGAGTCCAAATTCAGTTGTATGGAGAAGAGAGTTTTTTGGATCCAGTTATTGAATTGAATTTCAATATAGATTTTCAGCGCGTTTATCTACCGTACGATCACATGACAACTCCGAATGCTACGAAAATTGAAATCCGAAAATAATGCACTATTATGGATCCAATGAAACTGCTTTCGTCAAATTCCGAGACTGTGCCTCAGAAGGCTATTTCTAAATATCGATTTAAACGATATAAATTCGAAACTGAACAAAACATTTCCAAGTTGAATTCCGAAGCTTCCATTATCTTCAGTATTATCAATACAAATTTTCTAAGCCTTTGAAATATTTTTTAACCGACTTAAAACCGAGGATTCAAATTTTTACCTAAGTCCAATAATTGAATTCAATAATTTAATTACCAAATAAATAGCGATATTTGAAATTCAAGTTAAACTAACTTTCAAATATTTAAAATCAATTAAATATTTCAATTTTAAATGTTTAAAATTTCCAGGCCGTCACACTGCCTTTTCGATTTCAATGAGACAATTATACATTTCCACGTACATGCTCTATCATTGTATTTGCAGGAATATATACAAAGAGATATGAAGATTAGCATCGATGTTGAGCTAAAATTATAAGAGACAAATGGAGTTTATCTATTCATTTTGTCATCTTGGTTATTATGTAAAATCTCTGAGTTGATGATCACACATGCACACTAAAATATATTTTAAAAACCATCTTTAAAGTAAAACTATCATTTAACAAATTTTTGTTTGAAGGTTCAAAGGTTTTTCCTAAACAACATAAGCCACGATCAGAAACTATGTATATATAAAGGAACAAAATTGGCAAGTTTCAGACATTTGAAACTTTTGCAACAGATGTTTGTAATGATATACAAACATCTGAATTTTTTATCATAGACGTTTGGAAAAAAATATCTGAACATCTGGATCATATGTATTTTGTTCCTGTAGTTTTTGCTTTCTCCAATGTATTTCTCAGCCATTTGGACATTTTTATTTAGACGTCTAAACTAGTTGAACAGAAGTGTCTCTTCACAAAAATTTAAATTTTGAAGAGTCATCTTCTTTTCCAAATGTTGTAATACTTCTTATGCTTACTACTATTCAATTAGAACTTTTCAAATCTATAAATAAAGTTGAGAATTCACTTGTACACAAAAAAAACAATTCTTTCTATCTTTCTAACCTATACGCAGTTGTGAATTACAAATATTCTCAACAATTTACTTCCTATAATTGCACGTTCAAATCATCATCTCAAGGAGATTATGAGAATGGTGTACTTAAAAAACTTATTTGTCTTATCTAGAACATAATCAGTTGAGGAACTTTACTACTATTTGTAGTTGGAGTCCCGTTGGAGATCTTCAAGCACATAGTCCTATTCAGTAGCTTAGGTGGTTTGTAATATAGAAGTCCTATTCGGTAGCTTAGGCGGTCTATAATGCCTTTTCCTTCGGGTTAAGTGAAGATATTGTTTAAATTGAGAATGAGTCTGGGATTGGACGTAGAACAAAAAGTTCGAACTAGTATACAAATCTCCGGCGCACTTTACTTTATAGTTCTTTATTTCTGCTACTATTATATATAGGCTTTATTTTTGTAGAACTATCCATATTACTCGATTCGCATACATAACTTTCAAATTAGATTCACGATGGGCTTAAAATGTTAGGTGCACGATGGCTATAAAACGAGACCTGTGATTCCAATAGTTATGATGCATGATAGCTTTAAGCTGTGACCCATGATAGCTTTAGCTGAGACTTCCGATAGTCTTAAGTGGAGATGCTCGATAGTTTCAAGTTGTGATCTACGATAACTCATTGATGAGACTCATGATAGTTATGCTTATGATAACTTTAGATGCACAATGACTTTGATGCATGATAGCCTTGGAGAAGCACTAACTTTAAATATATGATAGCTTTGATGCACGATCGCCTTGGAGATATGATAGTTTTTGATGCATGATGGCTTTTGACACATGATCATTTAAATGAAGTAAAACATTATAAAAATGATTAGTGTATTTAAGAATTAAAGATGAAGTAAGCTTAGAGAGGAAAGAAACGATTAGTGTATCATTTAAAAGGAAAGATAAAAATGTTTTATCTAAAGAATGGAAACATTTGATCTTACAAGAAGATCTAAAGAAAGTGCAGTATATACAAGCAATGAATGAAAGAAATGAATTGAACCCAAGATCGTAAAATATACCAACTCATGGAGTTGTTGAATGAAAGGATGTCAAAACTGATGATGTCTAAAATTCAACTATATATGGCAGGATGCCAAGACTTGGGAAGTCCATATGGTTTGATTCAAAAATTCACTCTAGGGAGAGCAATAACATCAAAATGGACGTATTTAATGAATGAATTGATAATATGAAACGAATTTGTTTATAGGGTTATGAGGGCCCATTGACGCTCAGTAAGGATGTACATGCTAGGTGCTTACATTCAACTTCGAAGGAGATTCAGTGTGGTTCTAGTCAAATTGGCTTCCATGGTGGAATGAGTGGCCATTTTATTGACGATGCTGTTCAAGAAAAGATAAAAATTAGTGATAAAAAGACCAAAGAAGGTAATCGCTAAGTAAAGTTAGCGATAACTTTAAGATTAACAAAGTGATACCGGAGAACTTCTATGTTAATTGTATGAAATGGATCATAAAATGTGACAAGTACAGGGTATACTTGACTGACGTGAAAAAATATGAAATAGTTCGTAAATAAATGGTAACTATAGGATATGCTTATGTTTGAATTGATGTTATATATATGACCATGATGTAATGATTTATTACATGATATGATCTCATCACAGTTAATGAATTAATAAAGGGGAACCTCATTCCATGATTTAGCGGAATGTTCTCACTATATGTATGCTTAAAGTAAGGCATTACTTATACCAGGCTTTATGTTTGACCCTTATCTTTGTTATTGTTTTCCCATAAACTCATCTATACTCGTTTCAGTAGACTAAGTTTATGGGATTAGACATGTTACTATTGGGAGATGATTAAAGATTCCTAAGACGAAGCAGGACGCTTGTGTTAATAAAATTTATTTTTGTATTTTGTTGTTGTAAGCCAAGTTATATAATCGGTTAAGTGTTCATGTTGGCATCTTCATAAATTGTGATGTGACACTTTTATCTATGTTAATATAATTACCCATGCGTGAGCATGATTGGGATTATGAAAAATGTAAGCGGCAATTTATGCAAAGAAAGATATTTAGGTACTCTGGTTACTTAATGTGAAAAGAAAATGTTGATCCCATTTTGTCATTTGAAAATAATTATGACGATGACTGTAGTATTATTGACATTCACTTTTGGATCTCAAAATAGGGATGTTACAACTTGGTATCAGATCTTATGTTAAGGAACATTTAAGTGGAACAGATTTAAGTATAATTTAGAAAGTGGAAAACGAACACCTTGGGGCAGGGTAAACTCTATTTGTAACATACTTGTATTTTGATAAGGATATCCATGTGGATATGTTTATCCATCTACTATTAATCTCACTCTCTTTACTTTCGTTTCTTACAAATGATACTTGCATAAAAAACACGAATGTAGACTTGTAGTAGATGTTTTGTGATAGGAGGTATGAGGGCGAATGTCAGTAGAGGAACTGCTAGTATGCAAACGAATGGTCGAGGAGGGGAGGGGACCTTGGATGTTAATACGAGTGGTACTCCAGCACATAGTTCAGATTTCGAAGCAATAGATATAAATATTTTTTCCGTCAGTATATGACGGAGATGATGAGCAATGGATAATTAAGTTATTGAGTTAAGGCCGATGGCTAAATGAGCGGACTTTCCCTAGATGACTCTAAACTATAAGAACTGCAGAGGAAAAGTATTCACTGGGAAGGAGTTAGATTTGAAAGTCCTGAATTAGTTAAAGGTAGCATATCTTCGGAGATATGGGGTATGATGACGCTCAAAAGAGGATGATGGCTTCTTGTCAGCTTCAAGAGGAGGAACACGGCCTAGGATTAATTCAAGGGGCAATCCAACGCTCAATTTATGCCTGAATCGCAAAAAAATTCTTTGTACGGGGAGTTTCTGGATTTGAAGCAGTGAGAGGTCGCTTTGGTAGAGTATATTTAGTGCATAATGGTTTGTTGAAGTATGGATGGGAGCATATTAATACTCCACTAAAGAAAAATGAGAAATTTATTGAAGGTTTGAGGAAGGGTTGAATCATAAAGCGGTGATGCACTTGTTGTCTCCTTTTGAGTGGTTATTGAAATTACGAGGAGGCACGATCACTTGTATCAGAAGGGAAGAAAAGCCGATGTTATACCAAAATGTGGGCAAAAGAAGAGATTTATCCCGTATCATAAGAGGAATAAGAATTATAAAGGAGGAAAGACTTCCAGAGGAGGAGCTTCTCGGACGAATGTAGTGGATATTACTTGTTTCAACTATGGACAAAAGTGTCACTATTCCATAAGTATACCTAGCCAAATAATAAGGATAGGGCCAAGAGCTTTAACTATAATAAACCTGGCCATAAGAAGAGAGACTTCCTAGAGCTGAAAAAGTTATATATTTTGGAAGGACATTTGTCTGGACCATCGGCTGAAGAAATAAAATGGGTGTTGTATTTGGAGGTATGATTTCAATTTCCAATACAATACTAGGACTACACATTATTTCATTTTAAAAGGTTTAGTGGATACATTAGAACTAGATGCAACCTATTTGGTTAGATTTTTGCATGTGGTTAACCGGGAGGTGGGTATGCCACTATCAAATAAAAGTGTGCGGACTTTAAGTTTTCTTTGTCAGGACACTTGTTTTTTTATAACCCATATGTGTTTGACTTTGTAGGGAACGAGGTCATTTTAGGTATGAATTGGTTATGATGTAATGATGCTAGCACTTACGGTGTTGATAAAACTATCGCCTTGCATAACCCAAGAGGTGGAGAAAGGGTTATAATAACATTAGATGTGGTGAAGAAGTCTGGAATAACGTTGTGTGCAATGGATAACCCAAAAGATGGGATTAAGAATGTACTGGAAGTTCAAGAATTTGTAAATATTTCCGACTTAGTGATGGGATTATTGCTAAGGAAAGTGATAGAATTCCGTAAAAATTTGATATAGATTTCCTAGAAAAATGTTGCACAACTAGATAAAGAAATTTAAGAAGTGAACAATGGAACTTGAGCATAAAAGTTTTATTAGGCCAAGTAGTTTACCATGGAGAGCATCCGATGTATTTGTAAAAACTTGAATGAATCACTTAGAATGTGTATTGACCATCGAAAGTTGAATGAGTTAACCATGAAGAATCTGAAGGGAATAGGCTAGTATGAAGCGAGTGAAATAGGTAGATTTCAAAAATATTTCCTATTTGGATCATAGTGGACCTTTGAAGTCTAAAGGGTTTCACTATATACAATCTAGTTATTTTAATAAAATCTTATTTTATTAACATTGTCTTGCCCTTGATAAAGTTAGAGGTATGCCTAGAGGTAATTATGTAATTTGTTATATATATCTAACTCTATAACCAATCTTATGTATGACAAAGGTGTATGATTTCTACAATATACTCTATTATTAAGTGATGTAATTAATTAGTTTTAAGTATATATAAATAGAATATTCTTAAATACTATATCTTTACTACTAATAATGATACTTCAATTAATATAAATCAACCGTGTCTTTTTGAATTCCTATTATACCCTTTTACATTTTGTCTTCGTTTCTCGCTTCTGCTTCCGCTTGCCATTCCAAAACTAAGAAACCCTAAATCGATGCTCAATTCTTCCTCACTGCATAAAAGACACTATTCCAGATCCAACGCAAACCTAGATTTACCATCTTCTCCAGCATTCACTCCAAAATCGATCGATGGTTAGCCCATTGAATCACACAAATTTGGGCTACTTCAGCACGATTCCAAATTATCGACTAAGGTTAGATCGACATCTTCTCCAACAATCCACGATCTTATTCCATAATCCGCTAAGGTCACTTCAGCATGATTCTAACAATCCACCATCTTCTCCAACTTCGATGTACGATTAATGATTATGGATTGATCGACAATCCACTAAGGTTAGTTTTGATAATCGTGAGGTGTTTGCTTCTTCTATTACTACGTATGGTTCCTTCATGAAGTTTTTAAGATTGGTTAGTATGTTTGAGAATGATTGTTTGAATATATTTAGAAATTATATTTAAGTATAATATACATAAACACTATATATATGATTGTTTTCGGTTTAAACTGATAGTTATTGACAACATAATAATTGTTTCAAACTGAAGGACCTTGATACTTCAAGTTTATAGTTATTGATGGGAGAAACAAAATACTGAAGGAAAAGCAGTGGAAATGAACTTTCAGAGCTAAAATAAGCTAGAGGAAATTCCTTTAAAAGAATAAATGTGATAGTTGTTTTTTTATTTGGCATTTGGTTAAGTAGCATTTGGAATTTTTATTCAATAGTATTTTGACTTAATTATAAGCTGTCTGAGGCATTGCTAGCCACTGTCTGATACATTAATTATAAATTACCTACATACCTCAGATTTAGCACCTTCTGTTTTTGTTTGAAATCATCCCGTGTCCACAACAAAAAATAGTTATAAGACTGTCATAGTTTTATTTGTATTGAGGTAAGTCAGATATCTATTAGGATTATATCTCCATTCATATTTACCGTTTCAAAAATTATAGAATTTCTATTTTGTTTGTCTCTCAGATCTAATGTTGTAGTGCTTAATTACTAAATACATAAAAAAATTACTTCCTATTTAAAAATTCATATTCAAACTCTCTAGGGATGTTAGTATTAGTTTCACTTTTAATCAAGTAATCGATGCAATCTACTTATTCATAGAATTGGCCATTGCGATATATATTTTTTACTCTATAGGCTAAAAAATGTATTATGGTTGTAACTTTAGCCATTAACATATCGCCAGATTGTTTGGAATCCACATCTTCAATTGCACCGGTAAAAATGTTATACTAACCCATTCCCACTTCTCTAAGAAGAACAAAAAATTCTTTTTTTGTTACAGCTTTTAAATATATGTGTATCCATATGTTTATTTCAATATGTTGTCTATGGTATTACTTAAAAGAATTAGATCAGCTCCTGCTACAATATTTCTACCATGGTTATGTCGTATTTACATTTCAGCAGTGTAATCTTTATGAGCAGTGGAATGGTCTCAATTTTATAGCTAAATCGTCCTTTTCGTTTTGTTCAATATAGCTAACTTTATTACAATTAATTGGAATGTGGTGGATGCCATTGCCATGACTGCATGGAGGTAACAAATAGTCGCAGTCGTTTTTGCAATTGTTTGCCACAGTGGGTTTATTGTGGCTATTGCTATTCAAAAACAAAGAGAAAGAACGTAAAGAACAAGCAAGGAAAGAAAAAGAAGTTTTTTGGTAGAGGCATCGATGAAGCACCTGCCATATCTTTAAAGAGAATTGAAGGTGAGAAATTGATAAAGACACGACATTTTTTTCATAATCTTTATTTTGATTAACTGACCGAAACAAATCATCGACCACGGTGCAGAGAGAAAGATGCCATTTATGTCCGACAAAAAGCTGGAAAAGAAATTTGGTCAGTCTCCTGTTTTTGTTGCGTCTACCCTTCTAGAAGATGGTGGAATATTGAAGAGTGCTTCACGACATGATGGACGTAGGTGAGCTATTGACAAAGGTACTAGATGGACAGTTTGCAGCAGTGTGGGTTTAAAGATATGATGGTATTTGATATGGTGCTTCAAGGGGTATTTGACCGAGTGATTGAGAAGGAGTGGTTGAAGTATGGTATGATGGTATGGTGTGCGAAAGTTGTGGAGTTTTGGTACTGTAACGGTGGTTGTTTGTGGGTGAATAGATGCTGGTGGAGTTTGTGATACAGTAGTGGCACAATGGGTGGGGGAGGAACGATGTAATGATTTGTGGCAGGCAGTAAGGATGTGGTCTGATAGTAATAATGCTTGCGACAGAGGTAGTTGGTCATGGATGAAGGAGTAGTGATGACTGATATTGCAGAAGGGTGGTTATATGTATGCAAGGGGTACTGAAGTAACAGTGGAAATGTGTAAAAGGCTGCGGCAAGCAGTGGTATGGAAGGCAGTTGCTCTGGTGGCAGAGAGATGTATGTAATGAAGGTGGTTAGATGGTTTGGGTGAAGTAGCGATGTTGTAGAGAAGTGATGACTGAGGAGATATATGAAGGATGAGATGTTATCAGTATTGAAATGTTGCAGTTTGTATGTGTGCAGTTAGTTTAGAGGAGCAGATTAAGGGTGTTGCAGCAACTGTTTGTGATAGGGGTTTCGAAGCAAGGCAGTGGGTGATTTATGTTTTGAAGTATATGTGCCGGGTGAAAACAAGGCTGAGGGGTAGGTTGCAGCAGTGCACAGAGGCAGTAAAAAGAGGAATGAAATATATGTGACAGTTTGTAAATGAAAATGCACAGAGAGGGTCTGCACAGTGCTGTGCACAGTAAATGGTGAAATTTTGGAAGAGTGTTCCTGTTATCCACAAAATCTCCCTCCATGACTTCTTCTGGCATCAACTGTTCACTATTTTTTATATAAAACAAATTGTTTGAGATTTGATTTCCGTATTTATTTACTCACAGTATGATTGTGTGAATTGCTGAATAGAGAAGAAAAGTGGGAAGTAAGGGCAATTTGACTCATCTCTTTTCATAGCTGGAGGTTGAAGTCAGTAATAGGCTGAGCTTAAATAGAATTTCTGCCTAAATTGATCAAAAAATAATTATATGCCAAGCATTACCTTGTAACTATTAGTTTCAATCAAGTTTTTTTCTATAAATGATGCATCCGAATAAAATTTTGCTAAAGTGTAAGTAACCAATTACTAAAAATATGGTTTAAAGGTTGTTTTTACCGAAGAATATATTTTTAGAATTTTGAAGCAACAATCGGGAGATAAATCAATTTAAATATGAATGTGGTATTGAATGGATCATGCACATAAAAGTTTCATGGTAATGAATAGCTGATATTTCAACAAGTTTTATTGCAATGTCAGTTTGTCTCAAAATGTCTCAAAAAGAAAGCGACCGAAGTTATACCAATAATAACATCAATCTATACATTATACATCACCTGCTCATGTTGAAATTTCAAGTAACATCACAAAATTTTTACGGTGCCTTATCCACGCAAATTATCATAAACCGTATTTCTGGTGTAGTGAAAGATTTGAAGCTTTGTTATGACTCTACTGCATCAGATGGTAGTTGTGACCGTAAAGAGTTACTCAACTTTCAAAAACCCTGGTAATCATTCTTGGTATGCTTGGACTGGACTTATGATTCGCTTAGCTTTATTTGGGATCAGTCTTCTCCTTTCTTAATAGTCATTGTATGTAATAAAAGAAGTTGATTGTTGGTATTTTGTAGTAAAATATGGTTGTTCTTTTTAGCATTACTTGCATTTCTCTTTGTATTAGAATGTAATGTTTCTCTTAGTTCATTAATAATATTGATGGGTAAAGAACTTTGGTTTGTCCCATATGAGTTATAGCGCTATCTTGCATTGAACTTTTTAATCAGTATCCAGAATTAGTAACACATGCATTTTTCAGTTTTGAATCCTTTTATCATATTCCTAATGTTGAAATAATTTTTTAGTATTTCGTTCTATTTACGTGGTCCTAAATATATTCATTCTAATTTTCCAGTGAAGATTAGAACTATAAAACTATAATATGAAAATAAGGCTTAGTATATAAAATGCTGCACTCAGCAATTCTAACACTATCCTCTTCGGTTAGTTTTTTTATTCTTGGTGCTAAGCCATTCTGCCATCAAATGAATTAATCATTTTGTACTGGAACATGCAAGAACTTGATGGCACTGTTGGAGGTCTGATTGCTGTAACGTAGAAAGTTATCAATGTCTGAACCAATAACAACAAATATAGTATAAGATATTATGTATAAACTCTAAATACCCAATTTATTAGATGCAAGCCAACATGTGTATTATCCTTTATTTATCGAGTTTTTCACCATACAAAATTGCTTGCATATAAGAGTGATTCATTTCTTTCAAATTTTGTATACACATTAAACATATTTGTTATAAATGATAATTTAGTGATTTATAAATATTTAAAAAATAGTCTTTATAAACATATTTTACAATGTACAATTCCTAAACTTATACACATAACTCACTAATTTTTTAAATTGTGCGACTAAAAATGTCATAATTTATGAGTGTGACCTGGTTTATTGATTATAGAGAAAAAACTAAATATACAAATATAAAGAAAAACCTCCATATCCTAAATAAAAAATAAAAAAGTAAATGGTGAAGTGACCATGACTAAATGCAGGTCCAACTGGACGTGCATTTATACTCGTTATGTTATAATAAAAATAAAGATAATTGTAAACTTGGGAATTTTATAAAATTGAAAAAAACATATTGTTTTAAATATTTCTAATCAATATATTTTGAAAAAGGATATCGATTCGTTCATCGAGACTAGTGTATGTAACGCTCTTCAAATGTTGGGCAGTATATTACTCATGGTTCCTATGGGCACCAAGTGGCTATGTACTGATAGGTATTGAATAATTATGCTATGACTCATTTGAGAGTTTTCTATTAGTTAATGATAACTGAGGTCGAACAAGAAATCTTGACATAATGACATTACACGGTTCTCTCAACTTGAAAATATCATTGAACTTCAATGTGAGCTCTCTACTTTGATTATAATTATACCATAGCATGACGTCCATCGAACGATTATAGTTAGGACTGAGATGAATCATTGTTGAATAGAGAATTCATATCCTTAGTTATATGTGGTTAGTATCACGATCAACTGTAGTTAACTCAAGGTAAAAATCTCTAGTTAAAGTAGTACGGTGAATAATAAATGTTATTATTGAATAAGGACTTTGGTTATGAACTAATCAAGTTGAATATGGATGATACTAGAATTTTGACCAAAACCAAATTCCATTAATTCAGATGTGATATAGTGTTGACGAAGGGAATTAGTGTAAATAATTGCTACTAAAAGGTACTACTTCGAAAAATGTGAAATTTGATTTTTACCGGAAATATTCATAAGCGATGAATTCGGCCAAAGTGCTACAGTACTATGTAAGGTGTCGTGCAAACGTTAATATTTTAATTGTTCAATATTAATCGTATATTGAATTCACTCCTCTGAGTTGCATAACCACATTTGTGATTTCTTTGAAAAACCACAAGACTGAATTAATTTATAAAATGATATAAATTAGTTAAATTAACTGTATGAAATATTAATTATCATTAATTTATTGATGTTTTTAATGCATATATAAAGGTTATATTAGCAAATATTGATATTTGATATCGGTATGGATTTTAAACGGGGTTTAAAATAAATAATTACATAGAGGTTTTTTTGGGAAAATTTGCCCATTATGGATGCATGCTAGGGCCGGCTAAATTATAAAGAAAATGAAGGGATTGATATATCTAAATTAAATAAGGAAGTTAAATAAGAAGGATGAGAAAATATTATTTTATCCTATTAAAAATAAATCCCTTCGTTTCACTTTCTTTTTACATAAAATCCTTCTTCCTCCTCTCTAAAATAATGTCTGTTATCCTCTTCCCTTGAACCAAAAAAACCAGTAGAAATCTCAATTTAAACATCTAAACAAATTAAAACAAAGATGGTTCATCCTTCTCTTGCACTGTGGGTTGCAAATTTGCTTGAAATATAAAGGATTAGCCATAAATCATGGTTCGACTAGATTTTTGGGAATGTTTTTCTGGTTTACAATTTATTCATTATGTTTAAAATAATGATTGTTCACACATATGTATATTGTTTCCACTTATTTAAAATTCTTTCATGCATTGTGATTAAATGTGAATTGTTTTATTTATGGTTTTATTTGAACACCGATGATTTAATTGGATCTAAATTGAATATTGTGGAATTGATTTGTTAGAAATTTTTCATCCATTATTATAATTGATTGATTACTTTATTTAACCAAGAAATTTATATATTATTTCATTTGAGATCTGAAGCATATCCTTTTATTTGTTGAATCCAAAATTGTGTGTTTTTATGAAGTAGTTTTTTTTTTCAATATACTGTTGTTGTTATAGTTTATTCCCTCTTCAATGGATCTAATTTTAGTATATTGTATTATGAAACTATGTATATATACACATATACGTACATACATACATACAAACATAAGCATTCATATATATCTTCTTCATACCTTGAAATTGTAAACCAAACATAAAAACTAAATCTTTTATCTGGTTCATTTGTTTTAAATTTGTCCAATTTAATTCTTTAAATTTTAGTTTATTGCGTATGTTTGTGTACAAAACATAAGTGTTATGTTTTAGATCTAATTATGTCACTAGGTGCAATAAATTAAACTGTAAAACCTTTAATTTTCTTTACGTTAATTATATGCTTTTCTAGATTTGGATATAACATAAATTTATTATGAGTTTTCATTGTTTTTTAGGCGTTTTCTATAATTAAGTTTGGAATTGAATATTGTAATAAAATAATTGTTAAATTTGCGATTGTATAAGAAAAGTAAAGTAAAGTTAAACTTCACAATTATTTTCCTTTTAACTCAGAGTGGATTAAATTTAGTTGTAACATAGATTACCTTTTCATCTTCATTCTTCTAATTTTATTTTATTTGAAATATCTACTTTATGTGAATTAATTTCATACCTTTACAAATGTATGTGTATATAAAGTATATAAGTGGCAACAAAGATTACACATATTTACAAGTATATGTGTGTGTGCATGTCTAAACTATATACATGTGGTATTGTAAATATTTTTATACAAAGCATATACATATATTGTAGTATGCTTAATATACATAGGCATTTATATTCCCATATGCATGTAGACTTATTACATGTATATGTATTATTCGGCATTTTGATCCGGCTATATCCGAACTGCCTGGACAATTTAGAATCAACTGTCATTAAGGCCAGTAGGCTATATTCGAATTGTCTGGACAAGTTAGACTCGACTTTCATAAAGGCCAATATCCCAGAGCGATGATTGTGAAGTCCAAAAATGAAGTGTAGGCACTAATATGAAGGGACGATCAACCGATACGAAGAGATTGACTCTACAGAATATTCTAAGTATGGATTAGTACCTCCCCCCGGCAGGGGATCAGTGCTTTTCCCTTCCCCTAGGGGATTAGTCCATATCCTTAATTGTTGTCCCAAACCGGGTGAGATCGATATGGATTGACAAGGAAGACCCCATGAGGCTATATTTCAAATCTTTAGTCGTTTGGAGTTTGTATGCTCAAGTTATGGACAAATTACTTTATCAAAGAAAGAGATCGATATAAAAGGGATCATACGGAAGGGATTGACATATTTCAGACAAACAAGTGCAACTCAATGGAAAATAATCAATATCTCAAAATCCATAAGTCTAATGCATATGAAATTTTGTGAGCAAGATGTGGGGACCATAGGGAGCTTACTATAGGTATCACACCCCAATCAAAGGAGATTAGAGGGACAGGCCCTTATCCCTCTAGAGGGATAGGCTGAAATCAGAATGCATCCAACACAACTTCACGGAAAATGCCATATCTCACAAAAAGTAAGTCAAAATGGCACTAATTTGGAGGGCAAGTAGCTAACATAATAAAGGACCCACTAGAGGGATAGCACCCCATTTGGATACTAAAATAGGGTTTAGGACTGACCCCTATTTTGGGCCTCAAAATTCTTGTACTCGTCTTGGCCTGGAGGTTCTTCTGTCGAAATTTCAGTCCGATCCGTGCACGCTTTTCCCTATAAATATAGCAGGCATGGCGTCAAAAAGGATCCTTCTTTCTACTACTAAGGCTTTTCCATTTTTATTCTTCATTCTTTTACTAATGGATCACATCTGATCAAAACATTCTTGTAATCCTAATCAAGTGTAAGATCAATAAAAATATAAAGTGAACGTAGGCCAAGATTGCCAAACCACTATAAAAATCTATGTATTCATTTATAATTTTTTCTCTGTTTTAATCCTATTCTTTATTTAATCCATACTAGATTCTATTGGATGTTGATGCCCATTTTTGGCGTCAACATTTGGTGCTTTCACTTAGAATTGAATTACCAACTTTATTGGATCTCATCATCTATTTGTGGATTCCCATATTCGCGAGATAGATCCAGCTTTCTACCGACAAACTTACTGTTCAATTCAGATTTGGAGGAAATCTAAAAGAAGCTGATAGCTATGGTTAGAGGAATTAAATCTACTTCCCGTATAGTTGAATTAAACGATGATGCTAGTGTTCTTGTTTGGAGTTGTTCACGTGTTCATATCCATTTAGAAAGGGTCAGATTCACTCGTGTATGCATGTTCTTGGGATCAGATGCTAAAGTTCGCACTCTAGTTAGCAGAGCCAAAAAATAATTAAGGCCCCAATAGGGAAAGGGATCGCAACCGATCCCACCCCTATGTAGTCAAGCCTTGTCAAGTTTCACACTCTAAATGCAACGAACGATCCCTCTAGCTGATCCCATATTCACGTCCCTACAACCGATCCCTCTCATATAGCAAACGACCGATCCCTCCAAACTAGCACAACCGATCCCTCTCCAAATTGGTTCACGACCGATCCCTCTCTCAAAGCAAAAACGACTGATCCCTATATGATGACCAATTCTTATGTTATGGCCGACCCCTACATGACCGATCCCTATGTGATGATTGATCCCTATGTCAAGACGATCCCGATGTCACGATCGATCCCTACATCATGACTGATCCTTATGTCATAACCGATCCCTATTTCATGAACATAAAATTCTGATCCCTCCACACTCAACTACAACCGATCCATTCATACCCACTACCGATCCCACAATATAAACTCCCTATGCCATAACCGATCCCATTCTTGAACGCTCCACTTTATGAGCAAGGATCTGCAGAGTGAAAGAGGAAGGGATCGGTGTGCAATTTAAAGGGATAGGTCTACAAATAAAAATAAAGCATCGCTTGTGAATTAATAATAAAAAATATGGACCGGGTATGATCCATTACTTATAAAAAAGAGCTCTAAAAGACGTGCCCGAACCCGTGCTGCAGTGCAATTCCCCTGCATTCTAGATTTGAAAATCAAATTAAGATGGTGCATTTTATCCACTTCCCTTACGTCTTATGTCTAACTGAGGCATAAGGATTAAGCGGTAGCTGCTGAATTGCAGCCAAGGAATGGACTAGGAACTGCTACTCAAATGGTACTCCCAAAGACTAGAGAACTAAGGTGATATGGCGCAAACTGGGATCGATTAGCAGATCAGGCTTCTAGGATAGATTATGACCGCTCTCAGCTGACCAACTTTCGAATGCCTGATTTAGCAGCTATGGTACGATAGCTTGTGTAATGACCGACCTACACCGCTTATTATGCTATCTTAAAGTATAGATGTCCATCATCAAAGTCATCACTTACCATTATGGAATCTCCATTATCGAGTCACGAGTGGTAGTTGTCAAAAACCATCAAAGACATCGAGATATTTGTCGAGAAAGTCCCTTCAAGGCTGACCCGAAGCAATTACCCATTCGACTAGAAGCAAACCCATAAAATTCTGGCTCGAGGTCAAACTCGTGTAAAACCAAGATTTTCTTGAAGCAAGCATCAATATGACTCCAAGTACCGTTCATCACCAACCTAGCACTTCGAATTTAGCGACTCCAAGCGAAGCAGAGACTAACTCCAAGCAAATAGCAAATTTTCTCGGGTTAGACTCTAAGTAAATTATCACTAATTCATCAATACCGGTCCATCTTGTTTCGGTCATAACTTGAGCGCTTAGACTCCAAATGACTTGAAACTTGGTGTGCAAGCTCGAGAGGCATTTCTTACTATCTTGCATGGATTGCACCCCACCTGGGTGAAAGTTTGGGGATCGTTATAGATCATCGACTTCATCAAAACCGATTCGCCATTCGATTGGCATTCTCAACCATTCAAATGTTGGACAACCATGCAAACATCATTCACAAGCATTACAAGCAGCCGTAACTTAAAAAACCAGACTGACGATGATTGGAGCATCTCCCCCAGTCCAAACCTATTCATTGAAGTCATTCAACGTGTAGAATAACCGAGGAGATTTAATGCACCGACCACATCGGCATATTCTGTGAGCATAAACCCCCGACAACATCTCATGAAGAGCGAGTGGCACATGGACCCTACCAGAGCGACGGATGCCATAAAATGCAGATGTTTTTCCATATTCCTTAAAGGAATAAAGAGTCAAACAGTTTATGCAGTTACCACCCAGGTCCATCTCCTCATCCAATCAACCGAATCAGAAGTTTGTCGAGCATTTTAGAATGCATGCGACTCACACCTAGGATGTGATTTCATTATCTAATTTATTCCAAGTGGCAGGCAAGTCACTCAAAGATTTCTGACAGAGATTTAACACCACTTTCACTGAAGCGAGTATTCCTTGTGAGAATACCATAATGATGGCGCTGTTAAGGGGAATCGATCTTGAGAGACACTTTGATGATTGGTTACCTGGAGAGCCTCCTACGACCTTGAATCGATTCTGTTACAAAGTAAACCAAAACCTAAGCATGGAGGAGGCGAAGCAAACCAGGGAAAACAATAATGCAGGCCCGTTGGCCAAAAGGATTTAAAGCAAGTCCACTAATAACAATGCCCTAGATGAGGACTCGGATTAGAGTAAACGACCTAGAATCCCAAAATTCGACTCATATACTCCTTTGAATGATTCAATCGAAAACATCTAGTTGGAGACTCACGATTTAGAGCAGTACTAGAAACCAGCCTTGAGGGAGTCCATCCAAACCTAGAAGCAATTTGGGAAATCTTGTGTATTTCAATACACATGGTTATAACACCGACGATTGTAGACACCTCCGAGATATGATCAGAAAGATGACCCGAAAAGAAATTTTTCAATAATATTGCAATCCCCACAGAATGGAAAGCAGGGAACATCCAATCACTAAAGAACTCTGGTTATCAATTGGACCATCTACGGTCGACTTCCAGCTAAGAAGGGCTGGGGCGAAGTGGAATAGCGAGTATACGACTCTACTTCACTTATCAATAAGATTTATTTCAATTTTAATTATGTTATGAACTACGAGAATTTGAAGTAAACTACTTTCAAATGATGCAAGTGACCAAGTACTTAGAGTTAGGCGCTAGCTAACCTCCACGGACCATGATCAGATCTTTGAAGGATCATCGAGGTGAGCATGATTAATCACTCATCTACTACCATATGCCACTGACTTAGGGGCAAGAACTTGAAACGAAAAGTGTGTGTGACTCAACCACCCTCAACATATGGACACGACTGCAGCTTGAGGTAGATGTAACTTGATCATCCACCCGACAACACTCTCCCTCGACTTCTTGGGAGGAGTACTAAGCAAATTGGACTAGACCAGAATGTCCAACACAGGCATAGATGTGATCTAGCCATCCATCACTTACTCCCTTCCACGAATTGATTGGAGGAGCTATAATCACCAAGTTTACATGAATCGACTGTCCATTTATTATGTTTTATCCTTAATGCTGGAGGTAGAATTCCATTCCACAAATGAATGTTCGACTTTTCATTCAATAACTCTTACCTCGACTTAACAGGTGGAGAAAAAATCAAAAACGGGTGCAACTGACCACCCATCATATAACTCTATTTCCCAAAGCGTGAACCGGAGTGTAAACACCAAAAGATTGACGCGGTCCGACCGTCCATCGATCAACTCTAGTTTCCAGAGTGTGGACTGAAGTATAAACTCGAAAAGATGGATGTGGTCTAGTCGTCCATCGATAACTCTAGTTCCCAAAGTGTGTACTGGAGTATAAAGACAAAAAGGTGGACGTGGTTCGACCATCCATGAACCAACTCCAATCTATAGAGCATGGTCAGGAGTATAAATACCATAAAAAAGTGGATGCAGTTCAACCATCGGCTCTCCAAATCTTCCCCCGGTTTAGGGGCAAAGACACAACTCAAAGTGGATGTGTTCCGACCATCCACTCCCCTACTCGGGCATGGAGTTCGCCAAAACACTCATATTACTCCGAAGGCTCGGAAGAAGCAAGATCTAAATGAAAATGGATGAGGTACGACCGTCCACACGTCGACTCCTTCCCCGGATGCAAGTGGTAGTTAAGAGCCTAAGTTTAGTTTGGATACGAACCAACCATCTGCTAATCAGCCCCTTCATTCAACGTGAAGAATTCCAAGTAAAAGTGAATGTGAAACAACCGACCACTCTTCGACTGCCGCCCCTGACTTGGGGGCAGAAGAAACGATTAAGGAAAATGTGGTTTAACCATTTTTCAAAATAACTCTAAGTCCCTAGAGTGTGGACTGGAGTATAAACACAAATTGGGTGCGATTCGAACACCTGCCAACAAACTCTTGTCCCCAAAGTGTGGATATGAGTATAAACAAATAGATGAGTGTGGTTAGACCACTCACTGTTCCATAAACTCTGTACCGACCCGGAAATTCGAAAACTTTATCTTCAAATATCTCATCTTTTGTAAAATGTTTAAATATTAAAAATAAGATTATATAACCTCAATAATCATTTTTTAATTAATAACAAATGTTAGAAAACTAAACTATGAAATAAATTTATAAAAATATATTCTTTGATAAAATACTGAAAATATGATCGAAAAACTTTTTGTGAAAACTCAATATTATGTTCGATATAAGTTGTTAGAATAATTGTGCACTAGTAAGGCATCATTAGAAAAATTAATAAGTACTTAAATACACTTAAACTAATGGTAATTAATTTGTAGAAAGAATTCTGAAGAAGGCAAGTGGACCCTTGATTTAAGGAGATTTGAAAGGAGTGATTTACAGAAAGTAATGTGTTAAAAGAGCATGCTTGGCCATCTCTTCTTGGAAGCTCATTTGAGGGTAAGAGAGGCCATTGAGCCACTTTATAAAGTCTATAAATTAGCACCCCTAGTTCACTTAAGAGTTCACAAGATTACTTGAAAATATTCATTCCATTTCACTTCTTTTTCCTCTTAAAACACTGTATCTTTAAGAAACTTTATCAAACCACCCCCAAACTCTTCCAAACTCTTAATATCATCCTAATATAGAATATACAATCTATCATCTCAAAACCCAAAGAAGTAAAGCCATTCTCCTAATACCCACCAAGGTCATGAGCAATATAGTCCTTTAATGCATTGATTTTGCACTTTCTAGCTCCATTCCCTCCTGTCTTGCTTGATTCTAGTCTTGATGTAGTAGGGAGGAAGTATAGTGGGATCTATTTGAATGTTGGTAGGAAGATAGTGGAAGTTGATTTAAGTAAACGTGAGCTATCTCACTCATTAATCAAAATCCAAAAACATGTCATTTATGTGACAATATATGTGTTAATTTTGTTTGAAAATATTGCTTGCTTTATATTAGTAATAGCAGACACTAACTAATTAAAGATATGATCGTGATAATATGCTTTAAAAAGCATGTGATGTTGCTAAAGTGTTTCTTCTTAAACCATTAAGATATGTAGCTTAAAGTTAGTATATTCGGATGCTTAAAATGGACATATTAACTTGTTTATATGTTAAAAACATGTTTAGTAGTAATGTGGATTAAATTTGGAATCATATATGTGTATGAAAGTGAAAGACAATAAATATTTCTGTGAATACGGAATTATATGCATAGCCATAATCGCTATAAACGCACTTAGAAATCACTTTCTTTTATCTCATTTTTAAACTCCATGTCTTGTTTATTATTAATATGAAATGATTTACATATTGTAAAAAATGTAAAAGGGAGTAAGAAGTGAAGTTAAAAAAACTATTTGGTTTATAAATAAAGTTAGAAAAGTTATTGTTCAAATAGCATAGCCGCTATAAGTGCACTTTGGAAAAACAAGTTTTTAACAAAGTTTTAAAATGTTGTAAATTTGCATATTCATGAAATCTTTTAAAGAGATTCTATAAAGGTATATATGTATTTTAAAGAAGTAAGCAGTTTAAATATGTTTTTAAATAATTATTTAAGTATTTAAGAAAAGGTTGTTTCTAGTATATATATACAAAACCCATTTATTTTATAAACATAGTAAAGGTTTTCAAAATAAATATTAAGTAACTATTTAAAAAGTAATATTTCCTATATCTATTTATATTTTATAAATAAGTAATTTAAAGGTATTTTATTATAAACCATGTTTAACTAATTTATTAAATTAGAACTTTCACATATTTTTCTTTCTTAACTTATTTCCAATTCTATTTCCTTATTAAATAAAACTACCATATATATATATAATATCATTTTGAAAAGAGTTTCAAATCTAATTATACAAATAATTCCAAAGACTTTTGATTTAAAAGAAGGGTTTATAACCCATCATTAAAAGCCAGTTTCAATGTTCCTTCAAACCTAATATTCAACCAGTTGGGATAATCATTAAAAGCGTCTAGAACCCATCACTATCAGACTCAACATCTCATGAAGAGGTTTAAAAAATTCGACCGGAGTGACCTTCATCATTGACCATTCCAATCGGATTTCATGTCGATTGTTACCCAAAACAGTTACGTTCAAATTCGGAGATTGGTTAGACCTAAACAAGGAGAACCCGAAAGACACCTTTCCACTTTCAAGGATTGGCTAGCTAGTAGACCTGACCATTGAACATGAACTGCTTTCATTCATGCATGTGTGCTCCGGATACAACCAGATGCCGATACACATCCCCAACTTGGAGCACACCAGTTTCGTTACCGATATGAGATTATATTGCTATGTTTCCAAAGATTGGATTGGGAAATCAATGGAAGTATATGTGGATGATTTGCTCGTGAGATCACAATGATCAAACGAACTCATCGATGACTTAGCGGGGATGTTCAGTTTCTCCAAAAATACGAAATAAAACTCAATCCCTTGAAATGCTCTTTCAGCGTTGCATCAGGGAAATTCTTGGTTATCATCGTCATTTCTCATGGAATTGAAGCCAATCTCATGAAGAATTAGGGAATCAGAGGCATCCAGGTACCAAAGAAAATCGAGCAAATACAGAGCCTAAATGGGAAGGTCGTTGCCCTAAGCTGATTCATCTTCAAGGCTGCCGACAAGTCTATACTCTTCTTCAACTTAATCAGAAGAGAGAAGAGAAACTTTAAATGGATGTAGGACTGCATTGATGCATTTCAATCTTTGGTAGATCGCTTAGAGAGACCTCTCATCCTATCCAAATCACTGGATCGTGAAGACTTGTACATTATTTACCGATGTCGGTACACGCCATAGATATCGCGCTGTTACGCGAAGAGAATCGGATCCAAAGGCCAGTATATTATGTTAGCAAGCGATTGACAGGTGCTAAGAGAAACTAGCCGAAGTTGGAAAAGCTCGCATACTACCTGTTGGTTGCGTCGTGAAAGCTTTGCCCTTACTTTCATGATCACCCCATCAACGTCTACACCAACCAGCCATTACGATGGGTCCTACAATAACCTTAGATGTCTGGAAGGTTGCTCAAATGGAATATTGAGCTAAGCTAATTTGATATCACTTATCTCTCTGGGAGAGCTATCTAAGGATAGATATTGGCGGATTCTATACTTGAATTCATTGCATAAGATGACTCTTCGAAGGGTAGTGGAGAACCGACCAACCAATGAGAAATGTATATGGTTGGTGCATCCAACGATCGGTGTTTTGGTGCCAGAGTCGTGTTAGTGAATCCCGAGGAACGATTGATCTGCTATGCCTTGAAATTCAACTTCTCTACAACAAATAACGAAGCTGAGTATGAAGTCTTGATTGTCGAGCTCAAACTTGCAAGAGAACCAGGAGTGAAAACTTTATAAATCTTTTATGATTCCTGGATAATAGTATGCCAAGTCAGGGGAGACTGCCAGGCTAAAGGACAATGACTCGCTTCGTACCTTATCCGAGTCCAAGAGCTATTGACTGAATTTGAGTATCATGACATCACACATTCCACAAGATCAAAACAAAGAGGCCGACTCATAGGCAAAGTTTCCTAGCACCGGGAATGCACAAAAAATAGGCTTGGTTTCAGTCGAAGTACTAGACGCTTTGAGCATAAACCAGATAGAAATCGATTGGGTACTAAGGGAGGAGCATGAGAAAGAGTAGTGGATGACTCCGATTAAAGATTATCTACGATGAAGGATCCTTCCCAGACAAAGTAATGTAAAACGACGGATCCCCCACAAAGCTTCATGCTACATCATCCAATAGGAGTCATGTATAGAAAGGGTTTCTCCATTCCCCTGCTGCAGTGTATCACCCATAATGAAGTCAAATGAGTTTGGAGAGAAGTCCATAAAGGACAATGCGGCGATCACATTGGGGGACAAACTTTGATAAAGAAAAATACTTCGCTATGGGTATTACTGGCCAATTGTTAATCAAGATGCAACCGATCATACTAGAAAAGGCGGCAAGTGCTAGATGTTTGCAAAAATTCCGAGAGCCCCACCTATGGAAATTACTCAAATGGTCAGTGCGTAGCCGTTCACCACTTGGAGTATTGACATCATTGTCTCCTTGCTAATTACTAAAGGAGGTGCGAAATACGCCATTGTAGCAATGGATTACTTCATCAAATGGGCTAAAGCTGAACCTTTAGTCGTGATCACAATGAAAAGATGTTGAATTCAAAGACTTCTAGCATCGACATCATATTGAGAAAAGATTCCGGTAGTTGCTCACCTCAAGCCAATGGACAAGTCGAAGCTGTTAACAAAATCATGAAGTCTATTCTGAAGAAGAGTTTGGAAAAGGCTAGATGTAAGTGGGTCGACGAACTCTCATCAGCATTATGGGCATACAGAGCCACCCACAAGTCCGCGACTGGCCATACCCCGTTCGCCCTTGTTTATGGATTTGAGGCTGTCATCCCTTTAGAACTTTGAGTTCCTTCTCACCAAGTGACTTATTGTGACCCTTATTTCATTATAAAAAAATATAAATAAGGAATTGCAATCCAATTGCAATTAATCTATAAGGAGTCGGTAATGACCCGTGAGTGTACAAACGCATCCGGGAGTCAATGACAAGTACGTGTACCTGAATGTGCACGTGTATATTCTAAAAATTCAAATTTTAAAATTGACAGAAATTAAATTCTCGCCTGAAGCTTTCAAAGACGAAACTGGATCAGATAGCCAATGCTTACTAGCCCCATAGAATTGGACATAGATGGCAATTGATGGAATATAATAATGAATTTATACTATTTGAAATTGACCAAGCATCATGATGATAAAAGAGAGATACACTTTGGGAAAATAATTCAGTGGAAGGATATCGACTATTTAGAAAACTGAATAGATTTCTTTCCGGCGACTCCAACTTGCTTCGATTCAAAGCATGTCATATTCGACACAAGACGTACTTTAGGGGGCGAGAGTTATCCAGCATTTTGACCCGGCTATATCTGAACTATCTGGACAAGTTAGACTTGACTGTTATCAAGGCCAGTAGCCCAGAGCGATGATTGTAAGGTATAGAAATCAAGTGCAGGCACTGATGTGAAGCGACGATCAACCGAGATCAAGAGATAGACTCTCCAAAATATTCTAAGTACAGATTAGTACCTCCCCCAGGAGGGGGGCAGGTGCATATCCGTTCCTTTAGGGGACCGGTACATATCCTCGATTTTTGTCCCAGATTGGGTGAGATCGATATAATGTGACAAGAAAGACCCTACGAAGCTATATTTCAAATCTCATTCGTTTAGAGTTTGTATGTTCAAGTTATGTAAAAATTACTTCACCTAAGAAAGGGATCGATATAAAAGGGATCGTACAGAAGAGATCGACAAATTTTAGCCAAACAAGTGCAACTCAATGGAAAAAAATCAATATATCAAAATCCATAAGTCGAATGCATATGAAATTTTGTGAGCAAGATGTGGGGAACATAGGAAGCCTACTTTAGGGATAGCGCCTCAATCAGAGGAGACTGAGGGATCAGCCCCTATCCCTCTAGAGTGATTGGCTGAAATCAGAATGCATGCAACACAACTTCATGGAAAACGTGATATCTCACAAAAGGTAAGCCAAAATGGTACAAAATTTGGAAGGAAAATAGCTGACATATTCAGGGACCCAACACAAGGATCATACCCTATTCGAAAACCAAAATAGAAGTCAGAGGTAACCCCTACTGTGGGCCCCAATGGGCCTCAGGCCTTGTCTTAGCTTGGAGGTTCTTCTGTCGAGATTTCAGTCTGATCCGTGCACGTCTTTCCTTTTAAATACAGCAGGCATGGTGTCAAAAAAGGGATTCTTCTGTCTACTGCTAAGGCTCTTCCATTTTTATTCTTCATTCTTGTAAAAATGTATCCCAACTGATCCAAACATTTTATAATCATAATCAAGTGCAAGATCAATAAAAATATGAAGTAGATGTAGGCCAAGATTGCCGAACCACTATAAAAATCTATGTTCATTTATGATTTTGCTCTGTTTTAATTTCATTCTTCATTTAATCTCTACTAGATTCTATAGGATGTTGATGGTATTTTTGGAGTCAACAATATGTAAGTATAATATATATGTATATACAATAGATATAAATCCCAATATCCAAATGTGTGTGTATTTGTACACATGTTTATATTAGTTTATTTATGTTTTATTTTTGAACATATATATGATGCATTCTGAATAAAACATTTAGTTGAAATGTTAATATATACCGATTTAAAATCATTTATTGTGTTTAATTAACCAAGGTAGTCAATATTAATAAAATGCGGTTTTATTAATAACAGCTAGATTGGATCGAGTGAAAACCCATTAGACTTCGTAAGTCCACTACGATCCATATAGGGAATCATTTTTAAATCTTGCCATTTTATCACTGTAGACCGGCCCGCTTTCTCCAATGTTATAGAAATCATAATGGTTTTTGCGGTCTAAACTAATGATATTAAGGCTAATTTATCAATGCCTACCTATTTAGTAAGCCTACTCATTTAGTAGGGTATCTAGAAAGGTGGTGTCTAAGATTGGGTTTAGTTGATCAAGTTCCATGCTCTACCAAACTACTGGCCTAGCCTGAAGGAAGATGTAAGCTGGAGATGAAAATGGGGCAGGTTTGGGTAGGTTTTTGTGCCCCAGATTCATCTTGTGTTTTTTTAAACCATGTCCCAGACCAGCCTCATAGACCTAGTGCATGTTTGGATTTTCTCCCCGTATCAGTAACCCATACGGGTCAGGGTAGATCCGCCCCACCCCAAGACTCGGTGAGGCTTTACTTATTCATTCAAAATTATGATTAATGTACATATATTTATTTATTTATTTTATTTTTAAGATGGATTGTCACTAAATGATATAATAAATACAGATATCAATGTATTTACAGTGATAAGTAAGGTGATAAAAATGAGATATGCGATAACAGTTCAACAAAATATGCATATGATAGTATATAATAATCAATGATGCAACTTAATATTATGAATCTCATATAATTTATTGAATGAAACATTAGAATATCCACGTTATAACCATTTATGTATAAAAGGATTAACAAACTATTATTATAATAATAAAGCGATTTTATTAGATCTCATTAGTTCGGGTTGGGTTAGGGTGGGTCAGCCAAGCATCGACCCGACCCTAGACCTAGAGCTCTTAAGAACTGGATGGGTCTATCCGCGATGATGAGCTATGGGGCGAGTCTGAACAGGTCAAAACAAGGGGTAGGTCTAACGAGTTTAAACCCCAGACCTGCCTCGTTATCATCCTTAATGTAAGCTCAAAGATTATCCCTTATATAACGGCTCAAATTAATTTTAAACCTTTAGCTAAGTTTCAATATTCAAATTAAATGTTTAAAATGTCTTTTGAGTTTAAAAGTTAAATTGATAATATAAATTTAATTTTATAAAAGTTAAAAAATATTTTTCAAAATTATTTAATAATTTGATTTGATTTGATTGATTAAATTAATTATTAATAAAAAGTTAATTAACTAAAATAAACATACATGAATACACATATCTTAAAATGTTTAAGGTATATAACATATTAATTTTTGAAATTTATTATGAAATTATTTAACTAAAAATGTTTTAACAAAATGAATATTTATTTAATAAATATATATCAATTAAAAGTTAATTAATCAATCAATATATATATGTAATAACATATGTATATAAAACTATAAATGCTACAGTTCATACTCATTTTAAATTGTTTAAGATGAATAAAATAATATACTGAAATTTTAAAATAATTTAATTAGTTTGTTAATTAAATTAATAAAAACTAAAATTAATTAAACATGATTTAATTAATAAGAAATAAATTTAATTAAATAAGATTTAATTAATAATATACACAAGATTATTATATAAGGTAATTAAATTACAAATAACTATAAATGAATAACTTATTTGATCCGAATGCATAATCTTAAGTGCAACTATAAGACACCTAATTTAGATTTAAGGAACATGTACATGCATATTGTAAGTATACGTGATTTCAGATGTATCCAACACTTGAATCACTAAATCGATATTACATGATGTATATATGTGTATGTGTATGTGTGTATGTATATATGTGTATTAACGATTATGAATCCGTAATATATAAGTTGTCCTCTACCATTTATATCTTAATATATTGCTTGCATATTCTTTAGTTGTTGGTATACCTCAAGCTAGGGATTCTATGTATAGTACTAGCAATATATTTCGTAAACGAGATAAGATACATGCAATATTTGTTGATATTTCTCAAGGTATGTGCAATACGTAGGTCGTCACGAAATGGTGAGTACGAGTAAATATCCTCGTTTTATTTACTGATATCTCAAGGTCAATATGGGATCAGAACAAAGACTAAGGATTATGAGTTGTATATGATACAACTGATAAAGTGATATCTATCAATTGCTGGCCTATGATTTGTTAATATTCCTCAAGGTCAGAATTCTAAGTTAAGCAACTCAGAATGACCACTATAGAATTCAAAAGATTATATGTTTTTCTTAGGATTTTGAGAAACATTAAAATTTAGTGGGTTCCTTGTTATAAAAATAAAACGAATACATTTAACCGTTCTAATGTTGTAAGAATATATATTATACAAGTTAAAATGATCTACTTCGATAAATATGTGCATGTAATTGATAAAATGTTTACCGGTTAAATATACAGTGAGCCGAATTGAGATATACATAAAAATATAAAGTATATTTATGAATAGATCATTTGGCATGTTTCCACTTCAAGACCCATGCAAGAGCTAACTTATACAACCATTAAAACATTCACGCCTCGGCCACTTAAGTGTTTATTTGTCCAAGATAGCGTATTGTATTTTATGAGTTTTGAATTCTTAAGTAGCACAAGAATTTGGATATTTGATCCATATCCCATCACATATTAATTATGTATTGAATAGTTATGATTCGTAATGTACAAAACTTCGAGGAAATTAGTTGTTTTGAAATAAGTAAACCATAATGCGAGATCATGTATTCAATGCAATTGATTATAATAAGGGCCACGTTGTGTTAGATGTAGCACTGAACCAAGAGCTATAATATGTACATAGGATTTGGTCACTAAAATTCAGTCTGAATAGTTTACTTAAAGTGAAACTTATTCGGTACCCTTAAATACTAAGGATGACTAAATGTGCATTCAACAAAGAGTTTGTTACGGTCTTGCAATAAGAATTTCCTTTTGAATGATTCGACCATTTGAAAATGAAAGAGAATATACGATAGTGGATGTTAACTTAGGCATAGTCGAGATGAATAGAGTGAATTATTACCGCTCCTTCATGAAAAGTTATTTCAATGAAAATTGTATAAACTTCTAAATGATACTTAATATGAAATGAGAAATGTGGTTTCTATTCCAAATGTATTTTCCTATAGAAAATTATTTCTATGTAAGTTATTTCTTCGAGTTCAAGATAATTGATTTGAAACTCACGATGTAAACTAGTTACAGTGAATGAAATAATCCATAATAAGTATTGAATAGAGCTTCAATATTTCATATGCTATTATAGTAACAGTGAAAATAATAGGAGCATGCCATATGCAACGACCCAGAATTTTATCACCTTGATGTGTGAATATTTTATTAATTTTAAATATTTAACTAATTATTTTTAGTATTCAAATAACCCTTTTTAATTAATGAGTAACGATAGTGACCTCATTTAAATATGTTCACAAAAATATATATTTTGAAGTAATATCGAAAATGCGGCCGAAAAACGTTTTATTAAAAATCATCTTTTTATTTAATAAATGTTGCTTAAGTATTTTGGAACTGTTTAGTAACATATGAACACATTGATAACCAATCAAATACCTCTCTTTATTAGCAAAAGATTAATTAAACTAAAGAAAGATTTAGGGGACATTGACCCTTAAATCAAGGCATGAAACATGGCATGAGAAGTGGAGTGAAATAAGGCATCATTAAGAGAGATGTAATGTATAGTACCTAAGATATAGTAGCATGAAGCCTAGGGTGGCTAAGGTTGATGGAAAGGTGTACCTTGGCCTAAGTCATGGAGGGGTAGTTAAGTTATTTGGCTAAGGGGCATTGGAAGTAATTTGCCATTTTTCAAAAGTCTATACAAGTGCATCTTCATCTTCACTCTATTTATTTACAAGATCTTTCTCTTCTTTTACACTTCCTCCATTTCTTATCCCTGCACCATTTTCTTAAGAAAAATTCACTCTTTTCTACTCTAAATCATTGTTTAAACTTGAAATAATATCGTTAACTTCATCACATTCTAAAAGTCGCAAGTTTTGAGGCATTACCCTTTGAACCAAGCTTGGCCATGTGCCTTTTGGGCTTTTTTGGGGTTTGGACATGAGCATTTGCAAGTGAGGGGAGGATTTGATTGCTTGTTTAGTTGATGGTAGGAGGTTTGGGTGTTGCAAGGACTCATGGTTTTTTTTGCAAAGCTTGATCAAAAGTAAAAGTGAGGTAATTCACTTTGAAACTATTTTGAAATTGATGACATGTAAAAAAGTAACCATTATTGTTTAGGTTGTAAATATAGATGTATATATGTAGTATTTGATGTTGTTTGATTTCCCCTTAGAAGCGAATGGCTTAAATAACCATTCTTTGCAGAGGTTAAAGCAAAGGAAGTCAAAGTGCTTCATAGCGAATAGGTCGTGACAAAGGCACTTCGAAGTATTTGATTTTTTTTAGAATAATTCAATGAGATTCCTCATCCCCGTTTATTCGCATTTCATTTATATACTTGTATTTGAAATGTTTGTATGTTGGAAGCTTGGTAACCCAGCCATTCCATGTGTAAATTGTGATATGATTTGGAAGTTGACTTCCTTTTAATGTAGAAGTAATTTGTAGCACTTGATGTGCTAGAGTAGTCGCTGAGCCTCCTTCCGTTATTTGAAAAGTTATTTCATATGGTTTTGATTTCCTTTTTAAAAACTTAGTTAATTTTAGTTTCAAGAAATGGAGTTTTAAAGGCTATTTGACTTACAAAGTAAAGTTTTAAAAGTTACGGTCCATATTGTAGTCACTACGAATGCACTTTGGTGATCTATGATTTTTTTAAAGTATAAAAGGTAACTACTTTAGATATTTTGTAAAAAAATTTCGGAAGTGTTTTATAAAAGTTGTATATGTATTTAAAAAAGAGTTTGAAGTTTTAAATATATTTTAAGAATTTATTTAATTAGTTAAACAAGAGGCTTAAATTTTATAAAGGAAAAATCATTTCTTTTCAAATCAAAGTTGGGTTTTATTTAAAGATCCTCAAGTAATATTTTGTATAAAATTTTTGAATTATAATTTATCTATTTTAAAGCGTTGGAATTGAGCCTGACACCCTTCTATCCTGATCATGGGATTTCGAATGTCAACCTAAGTCCTTGGTTGTTCCTTGATGCATTCGCTACAGATGGTAGCTGCTCCAGCTGCACCATTACAGTTCGGTTCCTGATGTACTGTTGCAGCTGGTTGCTCCGAACCTGTTCTTCTATCAGACCACGTAGTTGTCTGCACTTGATTTTTTCGTGTACGTCTACCTCGTGGAAAAGGAAAAACTTTGCAGATCTTCTCTCTCAATCCATGAGTTCCCTCTTGGCCAGCTTTTGATAGGGGATCCGCCCCTTAGTATCTGGGTATTTCCTCTTCAGGGTTTCAGTCAGGTCGGTGTAAGAAGAGAACCAACATAAAATCCTCGATGATATCTCTCTAATCTTTACTTTACTTTAATGTTTCTATTTTTATATGTGCTTGCATATGTGACTGTTTGTTAGTATAATTCTGCGTTGTTGATTTGTGGATCAATATTAATCTTGAAAGAAATTTAAAAAGATTTACATAAATTAGAAAACACTATTTAGTCCTCCTTTAGTGTTAAGTTAGCCTTAAGATCCATAATTCTGCTATCCATATTTGGTATCAGGGCATTAGATATTCAAAAACTCATAATTTGATTTTTGAAGGTTTAAATGACTAGTAATATTGTAAATATTCTTCTCATTACTTTTATAGATTTTTCTTGTGAAACCAATATTTTATTAGAAACTAATTATTTTGAAAAGTCACTTGATATTTTGGAAAGGTATAATGTTGAGTTGTAGAAACAGGTATGTTATATGGATGAATAGATACTTGATAGTCATACATCACAAATCAAGAAGGACAAATGGATTTTAGATGGTGGATGTTCAAAAGACATAACGAAAGATCAAGAGAAAGGAAGAGCAACAATATAGATATATATATGCTTAAAGACAAACCTTTGGATGGAGAAACATTAACTTGGAATAAAGGACGTCAACAATGTCGTTAATCTTGAAATGTTATTTAATTTTAATATATTACCTTTTAACAATTTCTTTGTGTAGAAAGACATCTTAATTCTTCTCCTGTGTTCCAAATAACCACAATGGTTTAAATAAGTAGAAACTTGTTTACTTCTAAAAATAACAGCTAGTTTTCAAATTGAAAAGACACTAATTTTTGAAACGCCTTATGATTTTAACTATAGAATATTCTAAATTATTTATCAATTAAAAAATTATATTTTTATTGTAATTAATATATATATATATATATATATATATATATATTAAAAGTTATGTAAAAGATTTTAAAGCAAAATATTAATTTTTAATTTTTGTCCAACTTTTAGAAAACTTACTATACATTTTTAAAACGAGGCAAAAAATACTAAATGCAGTAGTATGTTTTAAAGCTTAGAAATGATGAATTAATAATTATTATTTTTATAGATGTACTTGATTCTATAAAAAAATTGGAGAAAATTTCGAATTCCAACTTTTTTATTATTTTTGAATGAACAGACACTTAGTAAGTTACAATGGCTATATTTCATATTCTAGAGCCAAAGCGGCATTCAAATTAAATCATTTTTCGAGCAAAAAAATATATTCTAGATAACAATTAATACAACAATATAAAAAATCTAAAAGCATTTTAAATAATTTAACATTTTCTAGATTTTCATACAAAATTGATTACTTTGTTTAAATGTCAAACAAACATGTTAAACACAGTAATTTTTTTGGAAAATCTCAAAAATATAAAAATGTAAATTTTTACATAAAACTTTTTTATATGATAACATATACTCTAATCTACTTATGTAAAAAAATATTTTCAAATAAATGGTGGTTACGACAGCCATATTTCAGACGTGGTTCATTGCAATTTTGAATTTTTACGTTATTTCACACAAATTTTTTTGAACATAAAATAATTATTTTCTAGAATATAACTAATATATATAACTACATAAAAAATATTGAGCACTTTAAATTATCGTAACATTTTCTTTTATTTTATTAAATTTGAATAGACGCTTCAGCTGTTAAGTTATGCTTTTCATTTTTAATTTTTTTAAATGGTCATGCTCTTCGTGATTGGTCATACTACTTCCCTAATGACTTATATAAGGTGTTTACTTTCTAATGATATCCAGCTAATCATTTGTCATGACTATATAAATAGAAAAGCATACCTTCTTCCATAATTTCAACTTTTCTAATATTGATTTTACATCTTTTACTCTTATTTCTTACTAACTTTATGATGAGGTGTTAACTCTATGACTTTATGAAATTAATCGAATGAACTTAGAGTGTACGAATATGGCTCTATTTATAGAATTTCTACTATCAATGAGAACGCGCCACATCACATGACACTTGTTATATGAACATATAGTAACACATATGCAAATGACATGTTTCATTACACTTGTCATTTAAGAAGATCATTGTATACATGTGTGATGCCAAGTGTCTTTACATATGTAATTCATTAATATATTTGTAATTTAAATAATGAATGTGATACAAAATGTTGAAGTCACATTATCTTACACATAGTAGATTATGAATGAATTTTAGAACTCTGCTTGTGTTGAATCGAAATCTAAAAATAAAAGGTTTAGTAGAGTATCTTATTTTTTAACATTATGTTATTCATTGTATATAATCATCCATGCTTTTTATTGATTTAAACATTTATTATCATACTCTTAAAATATTGGGTTTGATTTTTGAAAAACTAACCATAGGGATTCAACATAGTGTGGATACCAGTACAAATATGATCTATTCCTTCAGGTACTGCAATAATAAGAAGAAAACGTTAAAAAATGACTATGGGGACCTTTATGTGACCAATTATATCATAATATTCTCCAAAAAAGAAAATTTTCAAGATGGCAACGACGTTGAAACATACGATCAATCATCTTACTGTCATTCCCACGTTCTTTTTATTATTATTAAATTTATGTGATGTTTTTTAATGATATTTTTTAACTCTACATATCTCACTCATGCTTTGCATATTAGGCTAAAAAAAATTATTATAAATTATCATGTCTTTCTAGAAATAAACAACATATAAGAATAAAATAATATTTACTTAATTTTTTTATTAAACATAAATTTGATCATTTACATAGTTACACTCATCAAATATTATGATTAGGCTATGATTAGATTTCATAATTATTATGGTTTATTATATATGAATTTTATGTAATAAATTCAACGTATAAATATATTTGTCAAATTTGGATGCTTAGGATTGTGTAATAATATCATTAATGTCATATTGAATTATTTTCCATACTCTCATCATTAAATTTTGATTTCATAGATATCATCTAGTTTATATAAATTTTGATAGATTAAGTATTGATTTTGATATATATATATATATATATATATATATATATATATATGTAATATATATATATATATATCATCTTACTTAGGAGTTTATTCTCATTATTATCAGTATTGATTATAGTATCCCACATTCATATTTGGTATTAATTAAACACGTAGTTTCTCAAATTTAGTCTCTTACAAATAGTATCACATTTACGAAGTCTTATATTTCAGGAAAATATTGTTAAGGACAAACTTGCGACCTTTTTCGTTAGCAAAGACAGCCCGCCAATATTTTATTTAGAAGGACAACGCGTTAAAATATTTGAAAAAGCCCTAACCATCGTGCGTGATTTTCTTCTTCTTCTTCTTTTTTCAATCTCGTTCTTTTTCCTCTTTAACAAATATTTTTCAAAAATGATACCAACGGACTCTAAGACTGATACCTAATATATGATCCTCAAATTAATAAGCAAAATAATATTCAAACAGAATTCATTATATCCAACATATACAACAGTGAACAGAAACCAAATAACATGCAATTTGAAATAAACAAACAAACATTGCTACATAAAAAGGATAGGAAAGTACATACCTACTGCTAGTGCCCAAACTTGCCAAAGAATATGAAAGAACAAAACAGAGCAACAAAATTGAATTTAATTTTTACACAGAAAAATAGCAGAATGTTAGAAATAACCAAATTAAACTCTAATAGAGGAAAAAGAGGAAAAAAATAGAATCATACCTAGTACTGAAATTTTCAAATATTTTTCAAACTCATTTTCTTCTTCGCACACGTTAAAATTTAAATTCGCTTATTCATTCTTCCTTATTTTTATGCGCGATTCATTCATATTTCAATTTTTCTCTTTTTCCTTTCGATGTTGGAAAATTTCAGTTCTAGTTAGGATTCTATTTTTTTCCTTGTTTTCTTCTATCGGAGTTTTAATTCGGCTATTTATGTCATTCTTCTGTTTTTCTTTTTAAAAACTGAATTCAGTTTTGTTGCTCTGTTTGTTCCTTCATATTCTATTACAAGTTTGGGCAGTAGCAGCAGGTATGTATTTTCTTTTCTTTTTTATGTAGCAATGTTTGTTTATTTGATTTAAATTGCATGTTATATGGTTTTTGTTAACCGATGTATATATTGGATTCAATGAATTCTGTTTGAGTGTCATTTTATTTATTTATTTTAGGATAAGATATTAGGTATCTGTTTTAGAGTCTGTTGGTATCATTTTAGAAAAATATTTGTTATTTGTTTGTTCGTGATTTTTTTATAAACATAATTATCATACTATAATAAATTGACAATATGAAGAAAACATTTTTTAATTGATGTGAATAAAATTGCATTCATATTAGTTTGATTAAAAATGTGTTGTCACGTTGAGTTCAGTGAGGATAAGTTTTTAGTTTTTGATATTTGATTTTTCTTAGTATTAATATTTTGTAGTACTATAGTGTGGAAGTATTTTAATGTTTTGTTTGTTTGAGCATATAAAAAGACGAAGTTATTACATAGTAAAGATGATGATGATATATAGCAAATAATGGATGAGTTAAATAAGTATTTTGTTAGTATCAAACATTCAATAAAGTATGTTTGATATCAGTTTTACTATTAATTTGAGGTTCAGTTTTTAGGTATCAGTTTGACTGTCAGTAGGTATCAGTTTTGTAAAAATTGTTTTATTTTCTTTCTGATTTTTTACTGATGTTTTTTCTTTTGCAGTGGTGATAATAGCCTTCTATGTTTGTTTGTATTCGATGATAATACTTTCAGCACTCGGCTGTCCATTGATTGTTGTTTTTATGATTTGAGGAATGAAATTTGTCAGTATTGGTCTCAATTTACTCTTTCATCCACTGAGATTACTTACATGCTTGGGAATAAAGTTATTGTGGTTGATACTGATTCTGATCTTCAGAGTATACTTTGTTTTCAATTGTATAAGAAGAGTGCATTCTTTCCTTTTACCATTAAGGTCAAGGGTTCTCAATTAAAAGGTGTTGGTAGTGGTTCTATTTCGATTCCATCTAATCTTCTTAATTATTCATTTTCGAGTGGATCTTTGCATTCAAATGTTGTTGTCCATAGTAAAAGTTATTTGAAAGATATATTGAAGAGAGGTTCAAAATTATCCATTTCTCATTTTGTTGGTTTTCGTTTTAGAGGAGCTAATGATTTTAGGGAACTTTTGATGGCATATAATTCAAAAGGGATATGAATTAGTGTTTTTAAAGAATTATTCTACAAGAAATACGGCTATTTGCTCTTCGTCTACGAATGGATGTCCTTTTAAAGTACATGATTTTTTGATTCCAGACAACTTAATAGGTTTTTCGTTAGAAGTTTGGTTAGTGATCATTCTTGTGGGGCTAGCCTTAGAAATTTGAATAACCTACATCATTCTAGTGCATTTGTTAAATCATTGATTATTGATGAGATTCGTAATTGTCCTAGTAAAAAGCCTAAAGATATAATAGATGATTTTAGAAGAGAATACAATCTTGATTTGACCGTGTCTTTTTCCTATTGCGAAAAACAACTTACTTTGATGGAATTGCATGGTAATGATGCTTTGTCCTATAATGATTTGAGTTGGTTTTTAGAAGCATTGAAGAAGTATAATCTAGGTAGTTGTGTCGATATGGATGTTAATGCTTATATTAATCAATTTAAGAGAGTATTTATTAGTTTTGGTGCTTGTTTACTTAATTTCGGGCATTGTCGACCTATGATATTTTTAGATGCTACTCATTTAAGGAGATGGCCAGGTGTTTTGATGGATGCTATTGCAAAAGTGGTAATCAAGGTATGTATTTATTTTAAAATGTTTTAATGTATCGTATCATAATTTAGTTATCTATTTCTTAGGTATCAGTTTTTAGTTATCAGTAGCCGTTTTTTGGTATCAGTTTTTAAGTTAACGGTTAATTGAATTTTGTTTTAATATTTGTTTAAAACTGTTGTATGTAGGTTTTTCCCCTTTAGCTATGGGTATAGTTTCTCTAGAAAATTTGGATAATTGGAAATAGTTTTCGCCTCATTTAATACAAATGCTTTAAGAAGATCGTGATTTGATTTTTATGTCAGATCGTCATCAAAGTTTAATTTTAGCCATCCATGAAGCTTTTCCTTCAACCTTTCATAGTCATTGCTATCTTCATATGGAACAGAATCTACTTTCAGTAGTTATGGAAAAGAATTCGTATATGTCTATCATTGATTTGTTCAAGATGTGTTGTAGAGCTTCTAATATGTATGAATTTGAAGAAGCACATTCTAAATTTTTTGAAATTGGTAGTGTTGTTGCTGTGAGTTTGTTGAAGGATAAGCCTTTTGATAAGTGGGCCGATTTATTTTTTCAGATAAGCAATATGGTGAATATAGTTCAAATGTTGCCAAAAGTTTTAATAGTTGGATTTTGGATGAACAAGCCTTGTTTATTACAGTATTCTTAGATGGAATTCGAATTAATGTTATGGAACAAATGGCTAAAAGGAGAGAGAAGTGTCGATTATGGGATACTACTCTTTGTCCTTCTATTAAGTCTCATTTAGGTGAATTGATCGAAGAAGGATTCAGATGGGATGTATATAGGTCTTCAGAGTTTGTTTTGAAGTGAAATTGCCAAACTCTCATCGTGTTGATCGTAAAGAGTGGAGTTGTAGTTGCAATCAATGGAAAGTTATAGGATTTCCTTGTGGTCACGCTGTTAAGTGCATGAACAAGTCAAAGTTGTCCGTTTATGATATTTTGAGTACTATTTCACCGTTGATGCTTATCGTTCTTTTTATGCTAATTGTATTAGTCATATTCCTAGTTTTGATAAGTCAATTGTTGATGCAACCGTTGAAGATGTTATTATGCTGCCAAAGGAGAAAAGAGGTGCTGGTTGACCTTCTATAACACAGAAAGGAGGATTTGCATATTTTCAAAATAAGAAGAATAGATATGGTGCATGAAAGCAATATGGTCACACTAAGCATTATTGTCAATCTTCTAAGAAGATATAATTTGATTGTCAAGCTTCTAAGAAGATATACTTGGTTTTATATCTTTTTTGGCAATTTTACGTAATTGAGTATTGTTATATAAGCGTATTGGTTTATTATATACTAAATTTGACATTGACGTGCTTTTGGTATTTGAACTTTGTTATATGGTATCATTTTTAGTTAACCATTGTGTGTTTTTAATATATAGGTTGCATGGGAAGTGATGTGTTATAATGTTTTTATACTGTTCAGTTTATTTATTTTTATTTGTTGTTTGGTATCAGTTTTGGTTCTCTTAGTTTCAGTTTCAAGTATGTAAAAAATGTGGCATCGGTTTTTGTATAGTATTAGTATCAGTTTTAGGTATTACAAACTAAGGTATCGGTTTTTAATATTAGTTTCTGGTATAAACAATTATGGTATCATTTTTTGCATGCTATTTATATCATTTGTACATGATGATTTTTTTTTCTAGTTTCGAAGTGACTGGATTTATTTGTTTGCTGAGTTGTGAAGTGCAAAACTACGAGAAGAATTATGAGCTTATATCTCAATATATAATGTACACTATGTTATGGTAAATAGTTGGCAACTCAATATATGATGTAGAAGTGTAAAAGTGTAGTTTGGCACAATGCTGTTGTCAAATTATTTCAAGCAGCAACTGGGTATCAGTTTTACATATATGTAGGTATCAATTTTTCTATAAATTATAGTGAAAATAATTTATAAAATGAACAGACATGAATTTTAGTCAAACAGCTACTAGGTATGAATTTGCACTATTTTTGTATCTCTTTTGTCATGCATGACAGTTAACTAAATAATTAAATTTATAAAGCATCATAATATTTCAAATAGCTGTTGGTTATCGGTTTTGCATATAACTAATTATCAGTTTTGCTATAAATTATAGCGAAAATAGTTTATAAAATGAACAAGCATGAGTTTCAATCAAACAACTACTAGTTACGAGTTTGCACTATTTTGATATATCTTTTATCATGCATGACAGTAAACTAGATAATTAAATTTATAAAGCATCATATTATATCAAATGACAACTGGATATCATTTTTTCATAGGTATCAATTTTATTATATATAATAGTTAAACTAATTTATAAAATTAAGGTTGAAATTCAATCATACAGGTACTAAGTATGAGTTCTGCACTATTTTTTACGTTACTTTTGTTATACATTACAGTTAAGTAAATTTAATTTATAGAGCATCATATTATATGGAACAACTACTGGGTATCATTTTGCATAAATATTGTAACATCCCATTTTTAGGCCAAATATTTCGAAATTAATATAAATTCTGGAATTTAATTTGAAATTAATTTGAAATTTTCAAAAACAAATAAGATAAGTGAGTGATTTTACATACATACATACATACATATATATATATGAATAAATTGTAATTTGAATTTGAATTTGAAATTCAAATATAAAAATCTTTAAAATATTTGGATTTAAAAATAATATGAATGTGATTATTTATTAATGTATAATTTAGTTTCAAAATTATTTTCTTTAAAGTTTATATATATCTATATAAATAAAGGAAATGTATTTATAAAATAGAAAATACAATTTAAAATAATATATAAACATTATTCTCGTGCAAAAATACAATGTAACATTATAGTGTGAAATTAGACAAGTGTTAGATTTTTAGTACATAAATTAACAAGTGTATTAATTTTATCATTAAAATTAATAAGTGTCACTTTTGTTTTTATTTTTAAGATAATTGAAAAAATAATGGAAACAAGATTATATAAAACACTCTAACTCCTCTTTTCTCATTTCTTTCAATTATTCAAAACTTCAAAACCCAAAAAAAAAAAAATCAAAACTCAAAGCCTATACAAAACAATAAAACAAATTCAAAAAAAAAATATCTCAAGCCAATATTCAACTCAATAGTTAAGCAAATCAAATTCAATATCAAGTGTAGATTAATGTCAACAAAAATCAAGTAAAGATCAGATAAAAGCTAAAGCAAAGAACAAATAAAAAGTCAAGTCCGGATCAGTTTTCAAGTTTTCAAAACAAGATTTCCTGATTTTCAAAAGCAAAAACATTTTTCCAGGTTCCTTCTCTATTTCAACAAATCTGTGAGTAAACCTTTTTGAAATCTGGATTTTAACCTGTTGTTTGAAATCATGCTTGAAGTAAAATTGAAAATTGTTTGCATGTGTACAAATATGTGTATATATGTATGTGAATATGACTATGCATGTCTGAGAACACGATTTACCTCTGTTCCAAGTTTTACTGGTTTCAAACATGTTAAAGAAATTCAAATGCTCTCTCTTTAATTCTTTAAGGTTTCAAGATTCAAACAAAACACGATTAGATAATCATGTTTTAAGTTTTAAAAATAATTTCAATCATAATCAATTAAAGTATATTCTGGAAAATCAAGGAACACTGATGAACACAGAATGTATAAAAAATTCGAGAATCATGTTTTTTGATTTCAATTATATCATCAAAAACGCTTTCAAAGATAATGATTTTTAAAGGTGGAATCAGAATTTTTAAGTAAGTATTCACGGTGAATTGGCAAGTTGAACGGTTTTGGGTTTACTGGCAAGTTCTGGTAATCTGAGTAATGATGGGTCTCATGACCGAGGTTGGAGCTTGCTTGGTGGTCGGGGATCATCAGAAAAATGCTGGGTGAATTTATAATTCACCGAGGTGGCGGTACGACAAAGATTTAAGGTTTAAACCTAAGTTTTGACAAGGTTGGAATTCGACTAACTACAGCGTCGATGTTGTATCGGACTAGACCAGGATGAGTGAAATTGGTGCGTGGTTGATTGGAGGTGCTCTGGACGGGGTTGCATGGCCTCTGGTGGTCAGAGTCGTCGGCACGAGGAAGATTGGTTGATCGAATTTTTGTTCCAGGTTTGGGTCAAGTTGCTCAATCTCGAATTCGTCATTGGTTCGTCGATCTGGGAGTTCATGGTGGTCAAGTGGGTTGATGATGACTTGTGGAAGGTGGTGGCTATGGCTAGAGCACCGACGATCGGTGGTGCACGTGCACATGCTCTTGTTTTTGTCAGTAAGGTTGAGGTATGGGAAGATGGAAGTAATCTCGAAGTCAATCTCGGGAAGATGGGATGCTGGCTCGAGTAAACACTCGAGTGTCCTCGCGAGAGGTTAATATGTTTAACAAGTTTTAAATTTTAAAAATTAAAACAAAGGAAAAAATGGGATGGCTCGGAAAAGACTCGAAGGAAAATGTGTTTGGCTCGGGGTGACACTCGGGATTGTCTCGGGTTGTCATAAAAACAGATTTTCAAACTTTAAACAAAATTCAAATTTAAATATTTTTAACCCATGTTTTTAAATAATTGTAAATAATTGTTTTGATTTAAGTTTGGATTAACAAAGGTTTTAAGTAAGTTATTTTTAAAACAATTAAGTTTAATTTATTTAATTTTGTGACATTATTTGTAAATTAATTCTTAGTTTATTCTAAATGAATAATGTAATTAAAGAGTTAATTAAGATGAAATGTTTTTTTATTATTAATTAACCTCAATCTCTTAAGTTAATTTATGTGATAATGTTAATTAATTACAAGGTTTGTTAATTAAAGATTTTAGTGATAATTAAGTGATTAATTGAAATAAATGGTTTATCTTTTAATTAATTAATTAAAGTTTAAGTAATTAAAGATTAATTAATTAATGATAGTAATTAAAAGATAATTACTTAAAGAATAATTACTTAATGATAGTGATTAAAGAATAATTAATTAATTAATTAATTAATGATTAAAGATTAATCAAATAATAATTAAGGTTAATTAAATAATAATTAAGGTTAATTAATAAATAATTAAGATTAATTGATTAATAATTAAGGATTAATTAATTAATTTATAGTTAAGGATAATTAATCATTAATTAAGGATAATCAATGAAAATAATTATGTGATTAAATAATTATAATCACACGATTAATTAATCTTGCTTATAGATGATTGATTATTACCAAATACCTTGATTTGGTTGATATCTCTGATATGTGATTGTGATACTTTATGATATGAATTGCTTTGTTTGAGTTGTGACATCTGTGATATATTACTGTGTGATTGTGAACTTCTGAATTGAAGTAAAACTGTTGGCCTTTAAATGACATTTGAATTTCGATGCGACAGGGAGTCGGATTCCAAATGGTTATTCGAAACCCACATCAAATCTTAATGGTGAATCTTTGTGGCTTATATATCCATGTGTTTTAAAATAAGCGCTCACTATTCGGTTGACCAAGGAGAGGACATTAAGTCATAAAACCCATTCCGAATAATGAGACGACGAAAGGGGAGTGCGTTTGAAGACGGTGGTTGAAGACTGGGTATTTTCGAGAATGAAAGGATTACCTGTCGATTGTCTCTACACTAAGTTGCTCCGGTATAGAGATCTCCATATATGATGGGGAGTCAGGTCGGGATTGTGGATACCCGGATTGCAAGGGCTTCTTCCTTTATTGGATGAAGTGCCTTCGGTTCCATTCAGACCCAGGATGGACTTGTATGGTTGTATGTCCGACGTTACACTTTGAGATATTAAGTTGATTTCTATAAAATACATTTCTATTTGGAAGCGGAGGATTTATTCTCTTAGCTTAACACCCTTCTCTGAGACGTACGAGCTCAGAGGTTATGTAGTTGATGGTTAATTAGATATATACTCCCAATTTGGTAGTGTGGCATGCTGAGTGCTGATCAGTTGTTGATCAAAGCATGGCTTTTGTGAAAAGCGTAGCTTTGTGGGATGAGACTTCATCGAACCTCACACTTCGAAAATGGTCGAAAAAGGAAAAGATGCGGCAAGGTTATGAGGTCGCGCCCTTTAGGGTATGTGCATTTCCTTTTGGATAAAAAGTGGTATTCTGGTATGGAGCCTAGATAATTTGCTTTGTGGTTGTTGGTGTTGAGGGCCCTCGATAAAGGTTGGTTACGACCGGAGGATGGCATAGTCGTGACAGTTATTCGTCCGGTTACAGAGGTAACCCGACCTTGTGTTGGCAGAGAGCTGGTTAAGTTCTCGGAGCGTCCCTCTAGATGCGTACCCTTTAGGTTAAAGGAAGTTCCTTAGCCTTGACCATTTGTTGGAAATCCAATCACCCGATACGAGCCCTGTACGGTTTTAGTTGTAGAACCTGCCATTTAACATGGTAGCTATAATAGGCGTACTATAATGGTACGTATGCTGGCTAAGATTAATATTATACTTTCGAAATGTTTTTCTACACTATGCATTAATAATAATATCAAAAGGATTTTTCTCGTATCAAACATATTTAACTATCATAAGTAGAAATCTCCTCCAAGTGTGCGATCGCATTGTGTGTGTGGCGGGAGGCCTTACGATAATTCCATTTCCAAAAAGCATAACAGAATTCTTTTTAAATTGTTTTTGTTCAAAAAATTGTTTTTGTTTACTCATACCAGTCCCATGACTGAGTCGAAGTTTATTGTTTATTTCCTAAACTCTGGGTGCCCATAATTTTCCACACGGGCAGTCTAGAGTCAGGTTAGCCGTGTTCTGGAGCTAGTTCAGATTTGGATCTTGACGTCTTTTGAAGACTTTGGTCTTTGAAGTTTTGGAAGCTTTTGGTTTGAAGTCTTTGGAGTTTTGGAAGACCTTATCGAAGTCGCAGTATATTGGAATCTTTTTGAAGAACCTTTTATGTTCCTTTATTCTGTTATTGTTCTGTTGTTGTATCATGTATATAGTACTCTGATGATAGTGATCAATTATTATAATGATGTTGTATCATGTTGTGTAAATGTTTATCAATGAATCATCTTTGTTTCTGCCGTGTTGTATCATCTAATGTTGTTATAAGCTCCACCGAACTAGAATCCGACGTTTGAATCTCTGACATTCGAATACAAGTGAGGTATTTGACGTCGATTATCGGATGCTGGATTTTGGGTCGTGACAAGTGTTATCAGAGCTAAAGGTTGGGAAGAACTTTAGCTTTGGAGCATAACACATTAGGTGACTTATTAGAGATGAGGTTAGAAATACCCTAGAATGAGTATATCCCTAAGATATGTAGTCCGTTTGGCCCAAATCAAGTTTTCTTACTATTTACAGATAGTGAGAATAAGCGCGAGAAGAGGACAATGTAGGGGACGGGGAAGTACCACTACAACTGGTCAAGACCCTGCAGTAGCAACAGCTCTTCCTATTCAACCTCAGTCGAATCTAGCTGATTTATATCAGAGTTTTGCAAGACTTGGTGGGAAGCCATTCACAGGCAATGTGTTTATTATCGAAGCACAAGCCTGGATTCGATCATGTGAAAGGATTTTCAGAGGACTTAAGTTGGAGGATGACCGGATGAGATTGATAGATTCTTGGCAATTCCAGGAGGAAGCTCTAGCCTGGTGGGAGATTGTTACAATGGATGAGTCGGAGGATGAGTTCACTTGGGATCGATTTAAAGAGGGTATGAGCAGCGTTATTTGCCGTCTGCTGGTATCTCCAGAATGTATCAGGAGTTTACAAACTTGAAGCAAGGGAGCTTATCTTTTGAGAAATATTTGAACAAGTTTAACGAGTTATCTCGGTTTGGTCCGGAGCTGGAAAACACCCCGCTGAAGAAGAATGAAAGATTTATTCGAGGGATGAATAAGAAGTTCCATGAGAGAATGACAGCTCATGTGAAGGAATCTTTTTCTGATTTGATAGATATAGGTTATAGATTCGCTACCCTAGATAAGAAGGAAGTTTCAGAGGAGAAAGGAAGTGTAAGCAATCTGAATTGGAAGAAAAGGAACTTCGAAGGAAAGAAACCATGGCAAGACAAAGAAAAGAGGAATAATCATGAGAACCAGGCGAAGGATGTTACTTGTTTTAATTGTTTGGAGAAGGGACATTACTCAAGTAGATGCAAGAGGCCAAAGAAACAAGGAAAGAAAGATCAACCCACGAAGACAAGTCAGGAAGCCAAGGAATGCTATTATTGTCACAAGCTAGGTCACGTAGCTAAAGATTTCTCGACAATGAAGCAAGCTCAAGTGGCAAAGGTGTATGCGATCAAAGATAAACCTTCAACCTCTAAAGCGGATAGAGGAAAAGGAGTTTTAGAAGGTAACCTTCTCGTTTATGATAAAGTTGTTAGGGTTCTGTTCGACATAGGAGCCACACATAGCTTTATTTCCTAACAAACCGTAAACGAATTAAAACTTGAACCCGAATTTGTCGACGAACCTATTTGTGTGAAGAATCCGGCTGGTGGCCCTGCGAATCTTTATCTATGATTTAGAGAGGTTCCTGTCTCGTATTCTCGTCATCAATTTCCTATCAACCTTTTTGTTCTCGACTTTAATGAATTTGAAATCTTACTCGGAATGAATTGGTTAACGAAATATGAAGCTAAATTAGATTGTAACAATCGAACGATTTCGGTTAGAACCCAATTTGAGAATTTCATTGTGATTTCTTGTGAGGATCCGAGTCCAAAGAGGGATAAGTTGATGTACACTTTGGGGGTATCCCGAACCTAGTTTGGAATCTATACCTGGGAATTTCCCGACATATTCGAAGAGGTAAATTCTTTGCCTCCGCACAGGGAAATTGAATTCAGAATCGATTTAGTTCCCAACGATCATCCTGTTGTTCATGCAAGTCACATGATGGCACCAAGGGAAAGGATAGAGCTAGTCAAGCAAACCCAAGATTTGCCGGAGAAAGGATTATTACGTCCCAGTTATTCCAGTTGGGGTTCAGCTGTGTTATTCGTAGCCAAGTCCAATGGACCTCTGAGATTATGCATAGACTACTACGATCTCAATAAATTAACTCTTAAAACAAATTTCCTTTGCCTAGAACGACGACCTGTTCGATCAGTTGCACGGTGCTCGATTCTTTTCGAAGATGGATCTAGCCCAAGGATTCCATCAGTTGAGAATTGCTGAAGACTGTATTCATTTAGCTACTTTTAGGGCCCTGATACGTTCTACGAATGGTTAGTTATGCCTTACGAACTAACCAATTGTCAGGACCCGATTATTCGACTTCCGAAAATCGACATCAATACGTCCACTGTATCAACTGCCGAGCAATCGAATGCCAGAAAACCGAACCATGAGCGTTAAAAAGAAGAGGTAGAAAAAAAAGATAGAAGAAGTAAGAAAACAGAACAAAAACAATATCAGAATCTCACAGTCGCAGCGAAACAACATATAATAGATAAATGAATAACTTTAAAAGAAAGAACTATATCAATTATTACATTACATCATCAGAGTGTACAACAACAATATACAACACAACTGGGCAATGGACAATTTTAAAACATGTCCTTACAAGTGAATTTACAGCGGAAAAATAATATCATATACAAGTAATATGACTCGCCATCCAGCTCGCCACTTGAGCTCCAAAGCACTCCTGAATCCAAAATGATTTGATAACCTGACTCTATACTGCCCGTGTGGAAAATTTTGGGCACCCAGAGTTTAGGAAGGAAAACAATAAACTCCAGGTCAGTCATGGGACTGGTGTGAGAACTTAAAATAGTTTATCTTTAAAAACAAACAACAGGATAATTTTAAAATAGATTCGCAATGCTTTTTGGAAAATGAGACTACCATAAGGCCTCCCGCACACACACACAATGCAAACGCAGAATCGGAGGAGATTTCTCATTATGATAGTCAAAGATACTTAATAAGCATTAAAAAGAAACATTTGATATTATTATTAGTGCATAGTGTAGAAAAAAATCATTTCGAAAGTAATGATATAAATCTTAGCCAACATACGACCATTATCGTATGTTTACTATAGCTACCATGTACAATAGCAGGTTACCGCCACATTCCATGACAGGTAATACAACTAAAACCGTACAAGGCTCGTATTGTTTTATTTGGATTTCCAACAAATGGTCAGGCTAGGGAACTTCCTACTGTCAATGGGATCGCCTCTGGCGGGACATCCCGAGAACCTAACGTTACGGTTAGATCTTTGCCAACACAAGGCCGGGTTACCTCTGTAACTAGGTAACTACTACACGAATATGCCACCCCCCGGTCCCTTTGGACCTTTATCCGAGCGCTCGATAACCAACATCACACAGTAATAAATATAGTGTGTCAGCATGTGTAAGTATCTGGGCTCCATACCATGATACCACCCTTTCTAGAAGGAAATGACATACCCTAAAGGGCGCGACCCTCATAACCTTGCCGTATATTCCTGTTTTGACCATTTCCGAGGAGTGAGGTCTGACGAAGTCTCTTCCACAAAGCTACGCTTTTTCACAAATCCACGCTTTGATCAACAAATGATCAACAAATAATCATCACACAGCAACACTCAGCATGCCACATTACCAAATTGAGAATATAGCGCTGATAACCTTTAACTACATAACCTCTAAGGGTGTTAAGCTAAGAGAATAAATTCTCTGCCACCAACGGAAATATATTTGAAAGGAATCTGCTTTATATCTCGAAAAGTAATGTCAGACACGTAACCATACAAGTCTGCTCCGGGTTTGAACAGAACCGAAGGCACTTCAAAAGAAGCCCTTGCAATCCGGGTATTCACAATCCCGATCGAATTTCCCATCATAAAGGAAATCTCCATACCATAGCTAACGGTGCAGAGACAATCGATAGGTCATCCTATCGTTTTCACAAATACCCAGTCTTCACCACCGGTCTTCAATGCTATCCATTACGTCGTATCACTATTCGGAATGGGTAATCCGAATAATGAGCGCAATAATTTAAAAATAAGTGTAGCATTCAATTTCAACCAATTCACAAACAAATACCTATTTAAAGGTCAATATTGATAGTCGGTTATTTAACTATCAATCAATATTCACAACATCACCCGATTCCAAATAATTTCCTAAATTATTTATTTTCCAAAAATATCTTTACAAGATATATATTTTCCACACTTCAACCATTTGAAAACCAATTTCAAATCAATTTACACCCTTACAACTTTCATTTCAAAATGGTTCATTTAAACCAATTAAATAAATCCTTACCGATTTATTAAATTTACGCTCCAAGTCCGTAAACTAATTTCCACACTTCAAAAATAAATCAATGTTCATTTTTAAATAAATTTCCCCTTCTTTTATAAATTCCATATTGAATTTACATTTCCAAAATATCTATGAATATACGATTTTTAAATCGATTTCTAATATTCATTTTTAATTTATCTTTAAAAGATAAAATCTCAAAACATTCACTTTCTATTGGAAAAATATTTCCATACTTATTTAATAATAAGTAATTCACAAATCTATTTATTTTCAACACTTGGAAAATATTCAATATACTTAAATCCAAATTAAGTATATATTTTATACTATAAGGAAAACATTCTCTTAAACACATTTATTTGGGTCAAAATGAATGTTACGTAAAACATCGTTGCGATAACCCAAAATCATTAGTATAGGGATTCGAACTTAAAATAGATATGTAAATCCCAATACTATATAAAACATTTCCTTTCGGAAATCATTTACTATAACAACAGCGTTATAGTCCACCATTTCCTTCTATTTCTCGAAACATCTATTTCAACAATAAATGTTGAAATCTATGGTATCGATACTTAATACAATTTAAAACATCTTTAAATCGTTTTAAATCTATTTAAAATATCACTTTCCCAAAATATTTCTTTATTATTCACCGTCCAAAATCGTGAATAAACTTCATTAACCAAATTCAATTTCTACATATTCTATTTAAAGGATTTTCCACTGTCCCAAAATCGCGGATATATTTCCTTTAATAAGCTATAATAATTAAACTTATTAAAATAAGTCGATTTCGGATTTATAAAACAACGTTTATAAATTCCATTTATATTTTATAACAACTTCAACTTATAAAATCACTTTATTAACAAATGCTATCCACATTCCATTTATACGCCAAAAATCCAATTTATAAGTTAATTACTTATAAATCTTTTATTTTACAAAATCTATTCAGTTTATAACTTCACAATTTATAAATCTATAAATTTCATTCACTTATGAAATCCATTTACATTTCATTTTAACACTTATAAAAACTTGTTTTATAATTCCAATATTTTAATTTATAAATATCAATTTTATAAATATTTTATTTTGAATCGTTTATAATACTTCAAACATCCCAATTTAAACCATTTTATAAATTTATCAACTACTTATCTAAAAAAAATCACATTTTGGTTATATTTCTCAAAAATCATAATTTTTAAAACATATAAATTACAACGTTTATTTATTTAAAATGGATCAATTCCAAAATTAAATTCTATTATGAATTCTCAACTTAGATTTTCAAAAATTAAATTTTATTTATTTTCGGCATCTAACAATACCAAAATATATTCGGCTAAAATTTAGCCTTTAACGGTTTCAATCACAAAGATAATCACGCAGATTATAAATAGATCAATAAATAGATCAACACACAACATTGAAACCAATTCAATTATTTGAGGAATCCAGTTGGATCCCTCCAACCTGTTTCCCTACATCCAAAGAGGTTAGCACAATACCAATTCCGCTTCAAGACGAAATATCGCGGTATATGGGATTTATAAAATACTATCCGCTATTATGCGGCGCAATAGGGTCTCATCCGCTATATAATACGGGAAATTCAACTCTAAGTACATATATAATACCAATTCCATACAAATTAGAATTATCGCGGTATATGTTTTTAATAAATAACATCCGCTTAATATATGGCGCATAGGGTCTATTTAACACAATAGATAACAAATTATCATCCAATCACACAATCAAGCAATTTTAAATCTAACTATTTAAAATTTAAATCGAAACAATTCGATTGAGTGAGAAGTTCTCACCTTGAGTTTCCGATAATAGTTGTAGCATTTTATTTCGAAAAAAATTAAACGTGCGTTTAATTTTACCCGAAATTTTTACTAGCTCCAAACGACTCCAAACCTGCTCCATTGCGTAGTGCTCGACAAAACGAAGCCAACGCAACTGGTTTCGCGCAATTCCGACCTCGTATGAACAAGATATCGCATTTTTAAACATTATACAAATTTTAATATAATAATTTTACAATTTTTTCTTTATTTTTAACCTTAAACAAATCAAGGCCGTTGGATTTCGTTTCAGGCAATCCAGGCCACATGCACGCTATCTCCCCCTCTTCACACGTTCGTTCCATCACCAGGTCATTTACGTGAAGATGAACCCATTAGCCGCCGACTTCCCCAAATTCACGCGATGAACACGAGCGCTTCCAAGTCGATCAACCACCACCAGAACGTTCGCCCATACGAGCTCTACATTCGGTCAAAGCCTTGTGAAACTCGGCTCTCCCATGCCCTCGAACCGCGTGCATGAAGTCGCGGCCTTCATGGCGAAATTCCTGACGAACCGCTCAATGTTTTTCGATCACCACCGCACGAATCGAAGATCTCAAAGTTCTCTACAACTTTGCAGTAGAAAATTTCTTGAATTAAATGATGGATTTAGAGAAATCGAGGGAAGAAGAAAAGTGTTTTCTGGCCGTTGAAAAGAGAGGGTGGCGGCTGATGATAATAATTTAGGGTTTTGCAAATGGTAGAAGGAGATGGTCTTTTTATAGAGAATCCGACGAACACTATTCATTTTCAATTTTCCGAACTCCGAATTTCGCACGGTGACCGGCATTTCTAGGGTTTACCCCACGTTCCGGACACAATGGAATAGGTTTCAGGAGCCAATTCGATCATCTGTGCGAGTTACGACAATAAACGATCAAATTTAAATTAAACCGATTAAACTAATTTCTATGCGTTTTGGCTTGCCCCGTACAAACGGTAAATCCAATTGACACGAAATTTGAAACCACGCAATAATATGACATTATGGATCCGATGAAACTGGTTTCATCGAAATCCAAGACTGTTTGAAAAATGGCTATTTTAACTCGTCAATTAAATATTAAAATATTCAATTTTCACAAATTAACTTCAAATTCAATTTTAAAAGTTCTATAACATCATTCTAACTTCAATATGATATAATAAAATTTCACAAATCATTTTCAATCATATTTAACCCAATATTCAATTATTTCTGTAATTTCAACTATTAAATTATCGATTTAATTATCCAATTAAATCTAAATATTCGAAAAAGTAATTTATTCGACTTACAAATCCTACTTGTTAATATTTAAAATCAATTAAATATATGAATTTTAATTAACAGAAATTCTGGGTCTTACACCAATGCTCCCACATATTTCGTAGACTTAATGACCCGAGTATCCGAGAAGTGTTGAATAAATTTGTTCTTGTGTTTATTGATGATATTCTGATCTATTCGAAAACTGAAGAGGAGCATGCTGAACACTTGAGAATTGTTTTGGAAATATTGAGGAGGAACATTCTATTTGCCAAATTTTCTAAGTGTCATTTTTAGCCAAAGAAGTTAGATTTCTCGGTCACATTGTTACTGAAGAGGGAATTTCTATAGACCTGCGCTAGGTTTTCGCTGTTCTAGACTGGAAGCAACCCACAACTCCGAAGAAAGTTAGAAGTTTTCTGAGTTTAGCCGGATACTACAGAAAATTTGTCCAGGATTTCTCCAAGATAGCCAGTCCATTGACTAAGATGACTATGAGAAATGCCAAGTTTGATTGGACTCCGAAATGCGAGGAAGCTTTCCAGTAGTTAAAGAGAATGTTGACCACTGCTCCCGTTCTTGCTATTATTAACAGGAGTCAAGGTTTATATGTGTATACAGATGCATGTGGTGAAGGTATGGGTGCTATTCTAATGCAGAAGGGTAGAGTGATTGTCTACGCGAGTAGACAATTGCGTCCACATGAGAAAAACTACCCGACCCACGATCTCGAACTTCTGGCAGTTATTTTTGCTTTGAAAATCCGGCGTCATTATCTTCTGGGCAAAAATCTCTTTCAGCTTTTCTAATTTTTTTAACTTAACTTAATATATACACTTAATAAACCCTCCTTATTTTAGGTGAAAAATTTGAATTGTTCTCCGACCATAAATCTCTGAAGTATCTCTTTACCCAGAAGGATTTGAATCTAAGGCATCAACGTTGGTTGGAATTCCTAGCATCATATGACCTGGATATTCTGTATATGCCTGGTAAAGCCAATGTGGTAACCGACGCTTTGAGTAGAAGACATGTTGTTCTCACATATCTTGTTGTCACTCCTACTCTTCTTGAGAAAGTCGCTAGTAGCAGAAAGAAGACAAGTTTCTTTAGGAAATGTATGAGAGGATACGTCGAGGTGAAGATTCCAGCTTTAGAATCGATAGTTGTGGAATTATAAGATTGAAAGGCAGAATGTGTGTCCTAGATATCCCAGATCTCAAACGGGAGGTTTTGGACTAGTGTCATAAGTCCAAACTTAGTATCCATCCAGGGGTTAATAAGATGTATCGAGATATCAAAAGGACTTTCTGGTGGAAAGAATGAAAAGGGATATATCTATTTATGTTAGTCGTTGTGCTACTTGTTAGAAAATCAAGAGTGATCAAAAGAAGATGGCAGGTTTACTCAAACCATTGGTGAAACGACCCTGACTCGACCTTCGAACATCGAATCTGGTTCGTCGGAGCTTATAGCACATCAAGTATAACAATACAGCGGAAGAAATTAATAACATTGATAAACAATATTTGATACAGCAATGATACAATAAGATACAACAGATCCAAAAATATCAGAGCAGAATATAACAGCAGATTATGACATAACGGAAAGGAATTTCCAACTTGATCTCCAAGAGAGAAAGGAAGAATCCAAAACTGCAACTCTAATGCCAAGGCTTAAAAGACTCCAAAAGCTAGATCCACCAACATGCTTTCCAAATGTTAAGAGAGAAACCCCCATCTCCTTATAATAAAGCAAGCTAGGCAATAGATGAACCAAATCCGATCATCAAATCCAAAGGTTGGATGCTATTGAATCTACACCTACCATTTGATTATCTGAAAAACCCAACTTTAGACAGCCCGTGTGCAAAATTGTGGGCACCCAGAGTTTAGGAAGGGGACAATAAACTCCAGGTCAGTCATGGGATTGGTATGAGCAAAAAAAACAGTTTTATCTTTAAAACAAACAACAAAAGATTTTAAAGTTGAAATCCGCAATGCTTTTTGGAAAATGAAACTAGCATAAGGCCTCCCGACACACAAATAATGCAGTCGCACACTTGGAGGAGATTTTTCCTTATGATGGTCAAACATGCTTGATACTCTAAATACTTTTGATATTATTATTAGTGCACAGTGGAAAACATTTACAAGTATAATATTAATCTTAGCCAGCATACGTACCATTATAGTATGCCTACTATAGCTACCATATTAGATGGCAGGTTCTACAACTAAAACCATACAAGGAATGTATTGAAGATTGGATTTCCAACAAATGGTCAGGCTAAGGAACTTCCTATTGCCACATGGGTACGCCTCTGGAGGGACGCCCCGAGAACCTACCCGGATCTCTGCCAACATAAGGCTGGGTTACCCCTGCCCGGAAGTAACACCTACAAGAATGCCATCCCCGTTCGTAACCAACCTTTATCCCAGCGCTCGACACCAACAACCACAAAGTAATAAATTTGCAGTAACCACGTATGTTAAATATCTGGGCTCCATACCATGATACCACCTCTATCCAGAAGAAATGGACATACCCTAGGGGCGCGACCTCTAAATAACCTTGCTGCATTCTTCCTGTTTCGAACATTTTTGGGTTTGAGGTCCTGATGCAGTCTCATCCACAATGCTACGCTTTACACAAAAGCCATGCTTCGATCAACAAATGATCAACAGCACTTCGTATGCCATATTACCAAATTAGGAATGTATTACTAGTAACCATCAACTACATAACCTCAAAGATTGTACGTCTCAGAGAAGAGTGTTAAGCTAAGAGAATAAATCTCCACCACCAAGCAGAATTTTTTTGATAGAAACCAACTTTACATCTCAAAGTGTAATGTTAGACACACATCCATACAAGACTGTTCTGGATCTGAGCAAAACCGAAGGCACTTCACAACGAAGTCCTTGCAATCCGGATAATCCCTAATCACGTCCAGATTCTCCATCACAAAGGGTGATCAAATCTCTATACCGGGGCCATTCGGTGCAGAGACATTCGATGGGTTATCCTTTTGCTTTCGAAAATATCCGGTCTTCACCACCGATCTTCAAATGCTATCCATATTGTCGTATCATTATTCGGAATGGGTTATATGATACAAAGTCCTCTCCCAACTAAACCGAATAACGAGCGCAATATTTAAAAACATATGGATATTGGGATCTTAGTTAAGTCACAACTTATTACCCAAACCTTTCTTCAAATGGTTTAAACAAATTACCATTTTCAAATCTTTAAACAAAAGTATTCACTTCACAAAGTTCACCAATCTTTCACAAAGATTCATTCATAGCTTTCAAAACAATTTCCATTTTGAATCTTTTATACAAAAGATACACCGTTAAGATCCTCTTTAGTTTCAAAACAAAGTTCAACAATCTTTCACAAAGATTCATTCATAGCTTTCAAAACAATTTTCAATTCAAACTTGAAATCCTTTCAACATAAATTGGAAATCCTTTCTTTATATGAAAGTTATTACTAATTTGAAAAATAAGAGTTTTCGTTTCAGGAAAATTCGATTACATTTGCTCAAGTTAAAGCCTTTCAAATATAAACTTAGGTTAAATTTAAATTCCCAAAATAATACTTTTAAAATACTTTAAAGATGGTTTTAAAAATTCATATATATATATATATATGTGTGTGTATATGTATATTATACAACTTGTATAAACCTTTCAAACCAAATTTCCAAAAACAATTCCAAAACTTTAAACAAGATATATTCAAACTAAATTTCTACTTCAACTTACTTTTTCAAAAGCTTTTCATATTCAACCCAATTCCATTTCCAAAATCATTTGGATTCAAAATTCAATTTTTTTATAATATTAAATTCAAATATCTGTGACTTAACCAATTTTCTCGTGCAATCCATATTTATGTGTGTATGGTGTAATCCAGGGGTTTTACCCAATAGTACAATACCATCAATCATCACAATCCAAACACAGCAATATCGATAAGCGGTATAATCTTATAATGCTTATCTTCATTCACAGATTCACAGATAAACAATATAAATTCATCACAGATAAATAAATTACATTCATCACAGCTCAAATCAAAAACAGAGCATCATACATCAGGGATATTAAACAGTTCAACACTCCGTTGAATCCAAACATCCATAAGTCAGATTAATTAATCATCTAATTAATTTAAATCAGATTAATCACCAATCCTGGTTAATTAACATTAATAAATTACAAATCATTTGATTAATTACCCTTTAATTATTTATTAATTAATAAATTAATTAACCTTTAATCATTAAATAATTAATCTTTAATTATTTAATCATCCTTTAATTAATTATCCTTAATTAATTAATTAATTGACCCTTAATTAATTACCATTAAATTAATTATCCTTAATTAAATACAATAAGTGATTATCCTAATCACTTATATTAATAAATCACAGATTGATTACTTTGAGTAATTATTCTTTAATCACTTGATTAATTAACTTTAATTATTAATTAATTACTTTTAATTAAGTAATTATATCTTAAGTAATTAATTACCTTTAATTACTTTTATGAATTTTTAAATCATTATTTAATTAACCTTAATCATGTAATTTATTAACCTTAATTCTTAATTAATTAAACCTTAATTATTTATTAATTAATCCCTAATTATTAATTAATTAACCTTTAATTAACCTTTAATTAACCTTTAATTAAATAATTATTCTTTTAAATAATTATATTAACAAATCATTAATTACTTAATTAATTGAAAGATAAACCATTTTATCTTTATTAATTACTTAAATTATCATTTAAATCTTGTTTTAATAATCTTGTAATTAAGTATCATTAACCACTAAACTTAAACCTTTAAGTTAAATTAAGGATTAAAACACCCCATCCCCTTTAATCATTTGCATAATACAATACCAAGTTTATTTAAAATAAACTTTCAAAATAAAAGTTATATATATATTAAAACATATTTAAACTTGATTACTTTAAAATAAATTATTTTAAACTTTGATTTATCCCAAACTTTAAATGAAACATTTGTTATATGAAAAGAAAGCAAACTATTTAGGTTAATTTGTTTAAAAGTTTAAAATTGGTTTTATATTAAATTCCAGATCCGAGACAATGCCACAAAAATCCGATCCCAATTTCGAGTTTTTCCCTCACCTCCTATTCCCCTTTTTCTTAATTAATTACCTAATTACATCTTTATTAAATTATAGATGAAAACACTTTAGAAATTAATTACAATCTTATTTATTATATAATGACTTTAAAATAAAATAAATTTAAAACATTTAACTTTTAAAATTAAATCTTTGAAAAACTTGTTTGATTACCTCCATTTGTTTTGGAAACTTGTTTAGTATCAAACTTAGAAATTTGTTAATAATTTCTTTTTACTTTAAAACTTTTCACTCTTTAGCTTTAGAAATCTGATTAAACAATTTTTTTGAATATCCCCGGCTAAACGATCAAATACCCGAGCAATAAGGTGGGCTTCACTTTTACTCGATAAACTCGAATACCACTTCGAGCTAGAACTAAATTTCCCCATGCCTCAAAACCACTCAGCGATGAATATATACCAAAAAAACTCATGCACGTGCACATGAGTTCGCCGTTGCTCTGGCCAACTCCGCCGACGTCAACAAGTCACCGACGACTTCTTCCAACATCTCGACCACCTAGAACATCAAAATTATCTGGAAAGAAAAATCGAGCAAACGGATGACCCCTGGAGGAGAACCTGATCACCAAAACCGCCTCGTGTTGCCGCCTATGGCCACCAGGAAGTTCGAAAATCTGACCGAAGCTTGGCCGTCGACCTACAATCCCTTACCCCTACTCTAATCAAGTTCGACGCATTGACGACGATGATCTCCCCGCGAAAACTATGTCGACCAAAACATAGATTCAACCCTAAATCTACCTCGGCATGCAACCACGACAATCTAGAAAATCGCCGGCTATTTTTCCTAACATCCTTGACCCACGAGCTCCCTCTGGCATGAACCCCGACCTTTCCAAAATGTAATGACCCGATTTTTCGACGCCCGAAAAACCAAACCATTAGGGTAAAAAGGAGGAGGTATAAGAAGTAAATAGAACAACAACAGAATCTAATCATTGCAGCGGAATAAAATATAATTGATAATAACTGATCTTTACACAAAAGAAAAATCTGTTTATACATTACATCATCAGAGCATACATAACACACAACTGGACATTAATCATGACCGATCCTTACAAAAATGAATACACGGCTAATCAACACGGTGGAATATGTAAAAAAAGTATGGAAGTACGTATTGCCATCCAGCTCATCTCCTGAGCTCCACAGCATCCTTTCATGTAACCTATAATACTCGGTCTGATCCGAGCATTATAGTTAAATAACACCCGAGTTAGTCTTGAATACCAGCGTGAGAAAACCACACTCAATTTGATTATTAAAGTTTCAAAATCCTTTTAAAACAAAAGCATCTCGTAAGACCACGCCACAAATAAACATGTCGGGTTTTTACCTTACGATAGACAAAACATTTCTTATCAAAATCCTCTGATATTATAATAATGTCTATAGAAAGTAAAGTGGAATCTAGCTGAAATGCTTGCATCTCAGGTTTCGGCAATAGTTGGGCACAATCAAAACCGTAAAGGCACGTAGGGAGAATGGATTTCCAACTAATGACTAGGCACTGGGGTACCACATGCCACCGTACGTGGCCTAGATCACCGTACCGAGTATCCCTCCCTATCCCCTGCAACACAAGACCAGGACTACCCCTTATTGGATAATCCCGAGTAAGATCACCCCACGGTTGGGATCAGCAACCGTCCACTAAGCCGAATAAAAAGGGAAATCTAGACAGGGATGACCTTACCGTAATGGGTGCTACCCACTTAGCCTTGCTGCATGTCCCCTGATTTTCAGTCATTCCCGGTTGATGAAGCTCGAGGCTAAACGTTACCTTTTAGAACATATCACTTAGAATGCTCACCGTCCCCCCGACGATATTCTGAAAGCATTCATCCATAAAAGTTCGTTCCAGGTTCGAACGGAACCGAAGGCACTACTCCTACTACATCCATTTTGGAATCACCTCAGGATTAGTAGCGACTAGCCCTTGCACTTCACTGCTCCACCTTTGAATCCAAACTCTTGTTTTCCATACGAAAACGTTCAAATCGGATCGAAGTGGTTTTTAGGAAATAAATCCCGATCCCGGTCTCATCGTAACGATCAGCGCATTGCCCAATATTGATAGTCGGTTATTTAACTATCAAATAACATTCACATACTACCATCAAACATAAATAATATCACCAAATTATTTATTAGTCTCAAAATATCTGCACAAGATATATTTCCACTTTTCAACCCTTTGAAAACAGTTTTCAAACCACATTCTTCTCATGGAATGAATTCCCAAATATTTATTTCCGCTGAAAACACCAAGTATAATACTTTAGATTTTTAAAATAATTTAAAACACTTTATTATAAATTATACTTTAAAACATTTAAAATAAAAACTACCTTAATAGTTTAAAAATATATACTTTAAGACTATTTAAAATAAAGCTACTTTATAAAACTAAAATTTTCTCTTTTAGAAACATAGTACCAAGCCACGTTTAAGTAATTACTACTAAGATACATTTGAAAAATACTTACTTTAAAAATTTAAACATTCAAAAAATAATAAATTTTCTAAAACATGCTTTTAAAACAACTTTAAATTTTTTAACTTATACTTGAAAATTTGCTTCGAAAACGTACTTCGCCATCCAGGGAAATACACTTCTCTTTCACATCCTTTAAAAATAAATCACTATTTATTTTTAAACAAATGTACCCATTCCTTTAATAAATTCCCACCATAAATTTATTCTTCCAAATATCTACTGATATATTACTTCACTTTTATAAACCTAGTTTATAAATTTCTTATTCCCTTCCTTCTTAAAATTCCAAATTCAAACACTTAAATCAATTTTCAAACTGATTTCCATATTACTCTATTTGGAATAAATTCCTTTACTTGCCCATTTACTTCAAAAGCCATTAACTTCAAATTTTTAATTCCTACTTATGATTTAAAATCTTTTAACTGAAAAATACCAATTTTAGATTTCCCAAATTCCTTCTTTATCCTTTTAAGTAAATTTAAACCTTGAATTTTAAAATAAATTCTTTATTCCTTTATATAATAACACTTGTGTTTTTAAGAAAAATCACTTATTCCCATTCATTCAAAATCTCATTTTCCATACTTGGAATTTTATTTATTAGAATTCAAAAATCAATTTTTATTCTATTCCAATTCATTCTTTAATTTATTCAAATTCCGATAATTGTTTACTTAGAATTCTCTCCTTTATTTTCTTCCAAAAATTCCAAATTTATACAATTTGATGACTCGATATATCCAAATATATTCAATCAAACCATAGCATCCAACATTTGAATTTCCAACCTAATCTAACACCGATTATCACATAAACCATATCATAGAGTATTAAACAATCTAAATAAATTTGGGGAATCCAGTTGGATCCCTCCAACATGTTTCCCTGCATCCACAGATGTTAGCACAATACCAATTCCACTTCGAGGTGGAATATCGCGGTATATGAGTTTATATAATATCATCCGCTATTATGCGACGCATAGGGTCTCATCCGCTATATAATGTGGGAAATAAAACACACCAATATATACTATATATATACTACTATATATAATATAGCACATCAGACCAATTCAATCATTTAGCCAATCATTTAAATTTAACCATCTAAATTTAAAAAACCAATCCAGAAGAGTGAGATTAACTCACCTTTGATTTTTAATTTGCAAATCCGATCCACACTGTCTTGATTCTCTATGATTTAGACCTTGAACAGAAATTAGATGATTTTATTAATATTTGAATCAGTCGAACAATTAATTTCCATTCTATAATTTAATTAACTAATAATTTAATTTTCTTTTTAAACAAATGATTTAATTTAAACTAATTTAAACTAATTTTCCCTTTTTTTAAAAACCTTTTGGTAACTAAAAATAATTAAATGCGTTAATTTAACGGATTAGTCACCAAAATACATTATTTGAAAATAACTAGTAAATTAAAATATGTATATGTATATTTATTTATTTATTTTCCTTTGAAACTACCTATAAAAAAACCTAATTTTTATATAAACTTTTTAAAACATTTTAAGATCCCTATTTTTTTTCCAGACTATATATATATATATATATATATAATTTTTTGTTTGAACCTTATATATACATATATCCTACTGTATATGTATACATATACATATAGATAAAACTTTAGATTGAAGAAAATAATCGACACATACAAACTTTACTGTGAAAATTATGCATATATTTCTCTTTTTTGTTTCGTGTATCTATATTTATAAAATAGAAAGAAATATCTGCTTAAATTTTAAACTAGAAGGAAAAAGGATGATATACCCACTATCTCGACCAACGAACTCTACTGACACCATCATAGCTACCTCAAGCCACCCCAACCGTACGCGAAGATGCCACCTCCATCGGACTTGAACCCGAGTTCGAAACCTCAGTTATCAGCGCATCCATGCAAGCAACCCGCTCGAGAGCCCTGGCCACCGCCCTAACGTTGCTACCGAAACCCACACGTGCTCGCACCCTACGCCAAAGCCCTAGCTCATCTTCCCTTTTTCGAGCCGCTGCTCCCCATCCATGATAAACAAGCCTCACTAAAAATCGAATTCTATCTGAATCTTGCTCGAGGAACGCAACCGATTTTGGAAAGGAGGAAAGAGTTGCCAATTCGACTTCTTACGGGCACCATTTCGATTTTGAAAAAGCATGGTTCGATCGAAGGTAAGGGAAAGGGATTCGCGAATTAATTTGGGCATGGGGGAAAAAGAAAATGAACCGATGTGTTCGGTTGATTTTTTTTGCTCGGCCATTTCTATTTATTTTCCGTTGAAAATGAATTGAAGTACCAGGGGAAGATAACGTGATTTTTAAAGAAGGAAAAGATCCCTTGCGTGTTAAAGATGCTTTGGATGCCTGCTAGCTACAGTGTTTTGAGTAGAGAGCAAAAAGTTCTGATGTTAAGTTTATTTGACCAGTCAAAGTATATATTATTTTTAAATTTAAATTTAAATTTAAATTGTCTTGAATTCGTAGCTTAAAATATTAACATCGTATCGAGACGTGCCGCTAGGCGTTCATAATGTTATACCCCTATTTCGAACGCAATGGAAAAGGTTTCGAGCCCTAATTCGATCGTATGGAGAAGATAGATTTTGGACTCAGTTATTATATTAAATTTCCGATATGAACCACAGCGCGTTTATATATTGTATGCTCACACAACAATTCCATCATTACGAAAATTGAAATCCGATAATAATACAATATTACGGATCCAATGGAACTAGTTTTGTCGAAATCCGAGACTGTGCCTCAGAAGGCTATTTTTTTAACATCAATTTAAACGATGTATTTTTAAGATTGAACAAACTACTGTTAAATTCAATTTTACCCCATTTATTACTTTCAGCATTATCAATACAAAATTTTATAAGCCTTTAAAATATTCTTGACAAGCTTATAACTCCAGATTTTATATTTTACCCAATTACCAATTATATAATTCAAAAGCCGAATTTCCAATAAATCATTATATCTTAGATCCTGAATTTGCTTTATAAATGAAAACCATACTTTCCATATTCAAAATAAATTCATAATCCAAATCAAATATTTAAACCCATTTAAATATCTCAAATTAACCGTTCAAAAAATCCGGATCGTTACATTCTCCCCTTAAAAGAATTTCGTCCCCGAAATTACTAAGGCAGAAAAATGTCCCAAACCCCCAACTTACTAAAACATACTTAGTGAAAATCCCATATTCACTTTTCTAATCCTTTAGTTCCAACTAAACAATTAGTTCCAATTTCCATTTCCAAAATTCCTTATTCAATTCCAACTTGAAATTGTTTTGTCGCTAACAAAAATTTTCCCAAAAATGTTCTGTAACAACCCGCATATTTGTCGATTATATATTTAAATATTTTATCGTTAGTCGGATTTTAGTCCGAAAAGCTACTTTTTGCATACGGTCGAATTAGGACTCGGGACCACTCCCATTGAGTTTAAAATGTCGTTTGCGACATTTTTGAGTATAAGCTTCGATATGTTTGGAGAAAGTTGATTTTTGCTACTTTTCACTTTGGGTTTGGGTTGGGCTCAGCCCTATGTTAACTTATGCTCAAATCTGAGCCACTCTTCCCCACTCACCCTCATTCTCTTCTCATTTCAGTTTTTAGAGTATTAATGGTGGGAGAGATTGGAAATTAAAATTCCAAAACCCTAGTTTCCCTTGCAAATCAAATTCCTTGCTCCAAACTCAAGAAGAACCCATTGGTAAGCTTCTCTTCTTCTTCTCCAACTTATTCTCTTACCAATTTCAGAAATTCCTAAACCTAATTTTGGGAATGTTCTTGTTTTTGAGCTTAGATTCAAGCTCATTTGGGTTGTGTTGAAGAGAGATTGATTCTCCATTTTCTTTCAAGCTTCTTCTTGTTTGATTTTGAGAAAAGGTGAGATTTTTATCTCACATCTATGACTATTCTTATCTTTGGTTGTTGGGTGTAAATTCCTAACACTTCTTCATGTGCATTTGCTCTTGATTTGGATTGTTTTTGTGAATATTCCAATTTTTGAGCTTTTAAGTCAAATTTGTATGAAATCCTTTTATGGATGTTCGATCATGCTTTTGGTGATGCATCGAGGAGCATATAGGGCCGGGTTGCCGATTGGCATAAACCCTTAGAGCCAATGTTCGTCCGGTTGCATTTTGGAAGAGTTTGCTCTTCATTTGTATAAGGCTAAAAAACAGCCCAGGCATGATTCAGTCGACTGAAAAACTCTGTTCAGTCGACTGAACCTGAAACCCGAGAGTTTCCAGGCATGATTCAGTCGACTGAAAAACTCTGCACAGTCGACTGAAACTGGAAACAGAAAGTTTCCTGAACCTGGAAAATTTCCATGTATAGGGTCAGTCGACTGAAAAACTCTGTTCAGTCGACTGAATCTGCTGTTTGAGTCCAATTTGCCTTTTTGGATTGAAATTCCAATTTAAATCGATTCGTGATAATCCTATTTGTTGTTATCATCTATTACGACTTTGATGACTCTTTTTAGGGATTTTTGAATATCCATTTCGATGGATCCTTTATCGATTTCTTTGGATTTTATTCACGTTTTCGTATGTGAATTTTTGTGATTGATTGTTCTTACAATCTGCTTCGTGATTTGTCACTTTAAAAATATAAAGGTTTTCTATACTAGTAGTAAATATCAAAACTCTTTCCTCAAACGATTTCAATACTATTTTAATACCAAATTCGTTTATAAAACCGTTTTCCAATCTATTAGTATATACAAACCTTTACCTCACTCGTATGAGAAATCTAATTAAACGGCTTAGTAAAACAAGTGGTATGAAACGCTTGCGTTTACTTTGTCGGTTAATTCTTGGACTTGTTCGATTGAACCTCTTGTGACAATTTTCTAGTGGAGATTTATAGTTTGTTCGTAAATATTTAAGTTAAGCAAGTGGTTATGGGACATGAAGCTAAACTCATATATTTACTAGCTTAGTGTAATCGACACTTCTCGTTGATCATGACGATCATCTTTGTGATTTAGACTAGCAATGTGCGATGTCTCTTTGTCTGCGAGGGAGACTAAACCCCGTTTTGTGGAGTTTTGACTCAATTTGTGATGGGGTTGCAACCCAGGGTCTTCGGGCCGTTTGTGGAGCTTCGGCTCAATTTGTGATGGTTAGCGACCATGGAATTAGCGTTCCGTTTGTGATACACGTGTTGGTGGGCTTTATGCTCCCGTTTGTGATAGGCCTTCTCCCTTTATGATTTCTGGATTTCTTGTGTAGATTCCTAGAATTTGTATTTCACCAATTTTCGTGATTTCCATTGATAAGTTTTATCAATATTTATGCATTGGTGAATTTGTGTGTCATTGACTTTAGTGATTTATGGATTTCTTGGGTAGTCTTCTGGAATTTGTGTGTCATTGACTTTTGTGATTGACATTTATATTATCGTCAATATTTGTGGTTTGATGAACGAAATAAAGAGTATGACGTTTCTTTGATTCTTGTGTAGATTTGGTGACATTGATTAATCTCTTGATGATGATCAACTAAGTATATATATATATATATCACAGCTTGGCATTGTGATTATTATGTGTTTAGTCATATCTCTTATTCTATATCGTTTCATCTGATATTTATAGTTAGACTGATCAGTTTATTATTTTCTTATTAAATAATACTCGGGTCAGACCGAGATGTTACAGGTGCTTCTGCTTGACTTCTCATCCGGGATTAACTCCTTGACTTTTGGGTTAACTACTTAGATTAGTAGTTATTTTGTTGTATACATTTGAGATTTAGACTCCATAATGTATACTTATTCTTTTGTGAAGTTCATGTAACTATTCTTTTGTGATATTGTGGATCTTTTTAGACCACTACTCTGATGTACACTTTATAGTGTAATATTCATATCTTATTCCGCCTCTGTGATATGAATTGTCTGTGACTGATTTATGTTATGCTTATTTCTATATTTGTTTTCCAAAGGATTTATATAGCCACCGTGTAGTAGCTTTGAGTTTGTGTCGGTATGTCGGATTTCCTCTTGAAATAGAATGCATGTTATATTATCTAACATATCGGTGCTCGCGAAGAAATTACCTGGATGGTCGCTCCTCAACAGCCTTATTCTCCGTGCTAGTCGACAGCATTCACCGAAATGTTCTTGGCTAGCGTGGGTATAGAGGTGGGGCGTCACATTTTCTAACTCCCAAAATTTTCGAATTTTTTTGGCAGAGTCTCTTTTTTACGGAGGAGCTTTTGCAATTTGACAAGAGATATAAATATATATACATCGACCCACACGGTTGGAAAAACAAAAAAACAAACAATAGTTCATATTTCATAACTTTTATTGCGTAGGCGTACCTCTATTTAGCATTTTTAAGCAAGCGGCTTATTTATTTATCATTTTGCGCGTCCAAATCCAGCCACACTGCTTCTCTGTACTTGTACTTACTTAATTCAAACATGGAAGTATAAAATATATGCAACTCACTAACATTTATTTACTTTCAATAGCTAGACACATGCACTTCATAAGCAATGTACACTAAACAATACCCATATGCAATTTATAAGATTTCGACACCAATTTCAATTGCTTATAACCAATTCTTAAATTATTATTTTCAATTTTAAGTGATTTACACTCACCTTTGTCCATTCAATTCATTCTAAGCAAAACAACTCATTTTTATTTCAATTGATTCAAAAATCAATTTTATTTACTTCCAATGATTCATAGAATTTTATTTTCTTCCGTTTCGTCGGACGATCCATTTTTCTTATGCACTTTGACGATATTCATGTGAATAAGTAAGTACTTAAGCTTCAACCATTTTAAATTGATCTCAACTCAATTTATATAAATTTCGTTCCATTTTAAATTTACTCACAATCCATGCATTCTCATTTTCACATCATTTCTAATTTATCTATTTACTTACATTCCATTTCATCATTCAAACAGGTTCTATTCAAACCATTTCATAAAGCTCACTAACCACCATTTAACAATTTGCTTAAGTTAACAACTTAAGTTCATCTCCATTTCCAATTAAATTCCATTCTATTTAATTCAATTAGTATATTCATTCAATCCATTTTAAACTTTATATCACATTTTCATTTCACTTTCGAACTTATTTTATTAATAACAAGACCATTTCAATTTCATTTCCACTCCTTTGAATTTTATTTGCACTTCAAACCATTTATGTTCTAATCCAACTTCATTGCATTTCACCATATTTCAATCATATTCAATTCACTTAGCACTTCTAAGTTGAATTTAATTTATAACTCAGGTTTAACTTCTCAAAATCCATTTTTAACTCATAAGTCAAATTTTATTCAACCAATCAGAATTCCATTAACATACTCACTTAACTAATTTATTCAAATTAGTTCATTTCCCACTTTTAATTCAATATTTGATTTTTACCTTCCAAAAATCACTTAACTTAATTTTCTTGAGTTCAATCTATTTTATAATTCAAGTTTTGGATTTTTATTCATTTCCCAAAATTCAAAACAATTTTATTTTGGCTTATTTATTCCACTTCTTTGTTTTATAAGTCGCAACTTATTTATATCCATACTTTCCTCCATTTACGATCAATCCCGTTCACATTTTACTTTTTAGCTCGGGATTATACATTTAATTTAGCCAAGTGTATATATTTTCATTCAGTGGGGTTTCAATTATTTTATAAGCCATCAAAATCTATTTATTCCCATTCAATCTTATTTAACTAAACTACAGTTAAATCTAACCCCATACTATTCTTTGACTTCACACAATCCATTTTCATTTTATTAAGTAAGAACTTAATTTCATTTAATGTATCCACCACATGATACAATTCCATTTCAATCATATTTCGACTTTGATTCAAATCTAATCACAATATTATTAGACTTAGCTTGAGTTCATTTAATTCGACTTACTCTTCTAACTTATTAACTTTTTACAAGTTAATTTCATTTCAGGAAATTTTCAAACTTTATAAATTTCCAAACCTGCTTATAATCCATAACATTTTTAGTTAAACTTCCAGAGTTTAAACCATTACTTAGACACCCGAAACATTTTAAACCAACTCCAGAGCGTTCAATAATCATTTAAGTATTTCAAAAATCATTTGAAATCAATTATATCCAAAATCCTTTGCATTTCTAAAATCAACCAAACTTTTGCAAACAATTTCAATTCAAAACAATTTGGTAGCAATTCCTCTCTTGGAAACTCGAAAATGAACATCGATGATGCTGCAGTCATCACCGAAGTTATTTTCTAGCGATCGAAAAGAGTTTAGTCCTTTTATCCTTCCAAAACATTTCAAATATTTTTAAATTCCAAATCTTACCAGATTTCATACCTAATTCAAAATTATTTTCCAAATAATATCACCATTATTTCTCCAAAACCTTTGAAAACCATTTCCAAACCTAAAGGAATTTAAACTTTTCCCAAAATTCCAAATTCCAACCCTGCCAATTCATATTGAACATTACTCTAGAATTTTTATTTCATCTTCAATTATAGATCATATTTATAATTCACATTTATAAATTTCATTTTGTTAATGAATTTATTTCTCAATCTTTGGTTATAATTTAAATTCTTCATCCAACTTTCACTTAACAATGATAATAATTTAATATTATCATCTCCTAACAACCAAGCAACCATATATAGCTATAATAATTTACGAAAAATTATTTCCTTTATATACAAAAATAATTTGGGTAAAATTATTACATTTACCCTATTTAAAACAGTACTGTGTCGGTTTATCTTGTTTAAGAGTTTAGAAATCCCTATCGATGATATGGCATCCCACACATCGACCAGAATCCATAAACACTCAACGATAAGTCAACACAATATAAAACAATTTTTATATACACTAACAACTACACACTCATATCTATTAATACACTCAAACTCATTTCTAGAGTACTACGGACTCTATTTCCAATGAGTAATCCCCACCAGAGCCAAGGTTCTCGCTTAACCTTCAGCTCTGATACCAAGTGTAACGACCTGATTTTTCGACGCCCAAAAAACCGAACCATTAGGGTAAAAAGAAGGAGGTAGAAGAAGAAAATAGAACAACAACAGAATCTAACCAACGCAGCGGAATAAAATATAATAGATAATAACCGATCTTTTCACAAAAGCAAATCTGTTTATACATTACATCATCAGAGCACACATAACACACAACTGGACAGTAATCATGACTTGTCCTCACAAAACTGAATACACAGATAATCAACATAGCGGAATATTTAAAACAAGTACGGAAGTACGTATCACCATCCAGCTCGCCTCTTGAGCTCCACAGCATCCTTTCCTGTAATCTATAATACTCGGTCTGACCCGAGCACTATAGTTAAATAACACCCGAGTCAGTTTAGAATACCAGCGTGAGAAAATCACACTCAATTTGATTATTAAAGTTTCAAAATCCTTTGAAAACAAAAGCATCTCGTAAGGCCACGCCACAAATAAACATGTCGGGTTTTTACCTTACGATAGCCAAAACATTTCTTATCAAAATCCTATGATATTATAATAGTGTCTATAGAAAGTAAAATAGAATCTAGCTGAAATGCTTGCATCTCACGTTTCAGCAATAGTTGGGCACAATCAAAACTATAAAGGCGCGTAGGGAGAATGGATTTCCAACAAATGACTAGACACTGGGGTACCACCTGTCACAGTACGTGGCCTAGATCATCATACTGAGGATCCCTCCCGATCCGTTGCAACAAAAGACCGGGACTACCCCTTACTGGATAATCCCAAGTAAGATCACCCCGCGGTTGGGATCAGCAACCGCCCACTAAGCTGAATAAAAAGGGACATCTAGACAGCGATGACCTTACCCTAATGGGTGCAACGCACTTAGCCTTAATGTATATCCCTTGATTTTCAGTCATTCCGGGTTGATGAGGCTCGAGGCTAAGCATTACCTCTTAGAACATATCACTTAGAATGCTCACCGTCCTCCTGACGATGTTCTGAAAGCATTCATCTATACAAGTCCGTTCCAGGTTCGAACGGAATCGAAGGCACAACTCCTACTACATCCATTTTGGAATCACCTTAGGATTAGTAGCGACTAGCCCTTGCACTATACTGCTCCACCTTAGAATCCGAACTCTTGTTTTCCACACGAAAACGTTCAAACTCGATCGAAGTGGTTTTTAGGATATAAATCCCGATCCTGGTCTCTTCGAAACGATTAACGCATTGGCCAATACTGATAGTTGGTTATTTAGCTATCAAATAACATTCACAAACAACCATCAAACATAAATAATTTCACCAAATTATTTATTAATCTCAAAATATCTTCACAAGATATATTTCCACTTTTCAACCCTTTGAAAATAGTTTTCAAACCACACTCTTCCCATGGAATGAATTCCCAAATATTTATTTCCACTGAAAACACCAAGTACAATACTTTATATTTTTAAAATAATTTAAAACACTTTATTATAAATTATACGTTAAAACATTTAAAATAAAAACTACCTTAATACTTTAAAAATATATACTTTAGGACTATTTAAAATAAAGCTACTTTATAAAACTAAAATTTTCTCTTTTAGAAACATAGTACCAAGCAACGTTTAAGTAATTACTACCAAGATACATTTGAAAAATACTTACTTTAAAATTTAAACATTTAAAAAATAATAAATTTTCTAAAACATGCTTTTAAAACAACTTTATAACTTTTAACTTATACTTGAAAATTTGCTTCGAAAACGTACTTGGCTATCCAGGGAAATACATTTCTCCTTCACATCCTTTAAAAATGAATCACTATTTATTTTTAAACAAATTTACCCATTTCTTTAATAAATTTCCACCGTGAATTTATTCTTCCAAATATCTACTGATATATTACTTCACTTTTATAAACCCAGTTTATAAATTTCTTAGTCCCATCCTTCTTAAAATTTCAAATTCAAACACTTAAATCAATTTTCAAATTGATTTCCAAATTACTCTATTTGGAATAAATTCCTTTACTTACCCATTTACTTCAAAACCCATTAACTTCGGATTTTTAGTTCTTACTTATGATTTAAAATCTTTTAACTGAAAAATACCAATTTTAGATTTCCCAAATTCCACCTTTATCCTTTTAAGTAAATTTAAACCTTGAATTTTAAAATAAATTCTTTATTCCTTTAAATAATAACACTTGAGTTTTTAAGAAAAATCACTTATTCCCGTTTATTCAAAATCTCATTTTCCATACTTGGAATTTTATTTATTAGAATTCAAAAATCAATTTTTATTCTATTCCAATTCATTCTTTAACTTATTCAAATTCCTATAATTGTCTACTTAAAATTCCCTCCTTTATTTTCTTCCAAAAAATCCAAATCTATACAATTTGATAACTCGATATATCCAAATATATTCAATCTAACCATAGCATCCAACATTTGAATTTCCAACATAATCTAACACCGATTATCACATAAACCATATCACAGAGTACTAAACAATCTAAATATATTTGAGGAATCCAGTTGAATCCCTCCAACCCGTTTCTCTGCATCCACAGATGTTAGCACAATACCAATTCCACTTCGAGGTGGAATATCGCGGTATATGGGTTTATATAATATCGTCCGTAATTATGCGGTGCATAGGGTCTCATCCGCTATATAGTGCGGGAAATAAATCACTCCAATATATACTATATATACTACTATATATAATATAGCACATTAGACCAATTCAATGATTCAACCAATCATTTAAATTTAAACATCTAAATTTAAATACCAATCTAGAAGAGTGAGATTAACTCACCTTTGATTTTTAATTTGCAAATCTGATCCACACCGGCTTGATTCTCTACGATTTAGACCTTGAACAGAAATTAGATGATTTTATTAATATTTAGATCAATCGAACAATTAATTTCCATTCTATAATTTAATTAACTAATAATTTAATTTTCTGTTTAAACAAATGATTTAATTTAAACCAATAATTAAATTTTAACTAATTTTCCCTTTTTTTAAAACCTTTTAGTAACTAAAAATAATTAAATGCGTTAATTGAACGGATTAGTCACCAAATACATTATTTTAAAATAACTAGTAAATTAAAATATGTATACGTATATTTATTTATTTTTTTCCTTCGAAACTACCTATAAAAAAACCTAATTTTTATATAAACTTTTTCAAACATTTTAAGATCCCTACGTTTTTTCCAAACTATATCTATATATATAATTTTCCGTTTGAACCTTATATATACATATATCCTACTGTATATGTATACATATACATACATACATACATACATACATATATATATATATATATATATATATATATATAACTTTAGATTGAAGAAAATAATCGGCACATACATACTTTACCGTGAAAATTATACATATATTTCTCTTTTCTGTTTCCTATATCTGTATTTATAAAATAGAAAGAAATAACTGCTTAAATTTTAAAATATAAGGAAAAAGGATGATATACCCACTGTCTCGACCAGCTGTGACGCCCCACCTCTATACCCACGCTAGCCAAGAACACTACGGAGTAATGCTGTCGACTAGCACGGAGAATAAGGCTGTTGAGGAGCGACCATCCGTGTAATTTCTTTGTGCGAGCATCGATATGTCAGATAGTATAACATGCAAATCATTTCAAGTGGAAATTCGACATGCCGACACAAACTCAAAGCTACTACACAGTGGCTATGATGTCTTCGGAAACAAATATAGAAATAAACATAACACAAATCAGTCACAGATAATTCATATCACAAAGGCGGAAATAGATATGAATCTAACACATGAAAGTGTATATCAGAGTAGTGGTCAAACAAGATCCACAATATCAAAAAGAATAGATACAAGTGCTAGATAAAAGAATAAGTATACATCATAGAGTCTGTATCTCAAATGTATACAACAAAAACTACTAATCTAAGTAGTTAGCCAAAAGTCAGATGATGGTCCGATAAGGAGTCAAGCAGAAGCACCTGTAAAATCTCAGTCCGACCCGAGTATTATTTAAGAAGAAAATAATAAACGGATCAGTCTAGCTATAAATATCAGATGAAGTGATATATAATAAGAGATATGACATAAACATATAATAATCACAATGCCAAGCTGTGATAAATAAGTAATTGAAAATCAACAAGAGATTAATCAATATCACAATAATCTACTCAAGATAAAAAGGAATGTCATACTCCTAATTTCATTCACCAAGCCACAATAAATGACATATATATCAATGCCCATCGTAAAAGTTGGTGAAACATAAATTCCAGAAATCAACACCCGAAATCCAGAAATCACAATAAAAAGGATGGCCAATCCCAGAAAAATAAACTCCTCCTGACAGGGTATAGTCCCCCATTGCGGACATTGAGCCGAAGCTCCTCCTGGTGAGCCGAAGCTCCTCGTGACAGATTATAATCCCCCATTGCGGACTTTGAGCCAAAGCTCCTCCTAGTGAGTCGAAACTCCTCCTGACAGGGTATAGTCCCCCATTGCGGACATTGAGCCGAAGCTACTCCTGGTGAGCCGAAGCTCCTCATGACAGGGTATAGTCCCCCATTGCGGACTTCGAGCCGAAGCTCCTCCTGGTGAGTCGAAACTCCTTCTGACAGGGTATAGTCCCCCATTGCGGACATTGAGCCGAAGCTCCTCCTGGTGAGCCGAAGCTCCTCGTGACAGGGTATAGTCCCCCATTGCGTACTTTGAGCCGAAGCTCCTCCTGGTGAGTCGAAACTCCTCCTGACAGGGTATAGTCCCCCATTGCGGACATTGAGCCGAAGCTCCTCCTGGTGAGCCGAAGCTCCTCGTGACAGGGTATAGTCCCCTATTGCGGACTTTGAGCCGAAGCTCCTCCTAGTGAGTCGAAACTCCTCCTGACAGGGTATAGTCCCCCATTGCGGACATTGAGCCGAAGCTCCTCCTGGTGAGACGAAGCTCCTCGTGACAGGGTATAGTCCCCCATTGCGGACTTTGAGCCGAAGCTCCTCCTGGTGAGTCGAAACTCCTCCTGACAGGGTATAGTCCCCCATTGCGGACATTGAGCCGAAGCTCAATAAAAACGACGTACGGTCCTCTACGTGGACAAAGAGACATCGCACAATGCTAGTCTAAACCATAAAATGATCGTCATGATCAAAGAGAAGTGTCGATTACAGTAAGCTATAAATATATGAGCTTAGCTTCATGTCCCATAACCACTAGCTTAACTTAAATATTTACGAACAAATTGTAGATCTCCACTAGAAAATTGTCACAAGAAATTCAATCGAACAAGTCCAAGAATTAACCGACGAAGTAAACGCAAGCGTTTCATACCACTCGTTTTACTAAGTCGTTTAATTAGATTTCTCATACGAGCGAGGTAAAGGCTTGTATATACTAATAGATTGGAAAACGGTTTAAGAAAACGAGCTTTGTAATAAAATAGTGTTGAAATCATTTGAAGAAAGAGTTTTGATATTTACTACTAGTATAGAAAACCTTTATATTTTTAAAGTGACAAATCACGAAGAAGATTGTAGGAACAATCAATCACTAAGATTCACATTCGAAAACGTGAATAAAATCGAAAGAAATCGATATCAAATCCATCAAAGTGGATATATCTAAAATTCCCAAAGAAAAGGTCATCAAAGTCGATAATAAATGACAACAACAAAAGGGAGACAACACGAATCGATTAAAGTTGGAAATTCAAACGCATTAGCAATATAGGCTAATCTGGCAAATAGTAGCAGGTCGGTCGACCGGACTCCCTGAGTCGGTCGACCGAACCAGAGGTTGGAAGTGCTCGGGGCACCAGGTCGGTCGACCGGCCCAGGGGGCTCGGTCGGCCGAAGCCTGTAACCAGCACTTCCAAACAGAGGCAGGAAGTGCCTGGACTACAGGTCGGTCGACCGGCCCAGGAGCTCGGTCGGCCGAACCTGTATGCTTGCACTTCCTACCCTATTTTAAAAGTGGTGCAACTCTCGATCAAATTGCAATCGCACGAGCAACGGCGCTAAGGGTTTATGCCAATCGACCACCGGCCCTATATGCTCCTCGATGCATCACCAAAAACATGTTCAAACATCAAAGTTAGGATTTTTAACGAATTGAACTCAAAACACTAAAAATTGGAATATTCACAAAAGCAATCCAAATCAAAATCAAATGCACATGAATAAGTGTTAGGAATTCATACCTAACAATAGAAGAAGAATTATAAGCATAGATGTGAGATTAAAAATCTCACCTTTGCACTAAAATTTATGAAGATGAAGCTTTAAAGCAAAGGGGAATCAACCACTCTTCAAATCCAACTCTAGAAGCTTGAATCTAAGCTTAAAAGAAGAACATTTCCCAAGTTAGGTTTAGGAAATTTCTGAGATCAAAGAGAGAATGAGTTGGGGAAGATGAAGAGAAGCTTACCAATTGAGCTAGCAAGAGGAACTAGGGTTTTGGATTTCTATTTCCCATTCTCTTCCACCATTTTTGCTAAAGCTTGAGTGTTAGGAAAATAAGAATGAAGTGAAGAGGAGAGGGGGTTGGGACTGAGTTAGTAAGTGGGTTCATCCCAAACCAAAACCCTAAGTGAAAAAGTGGCAAAAATCAACTTTCTCCAAACATATCGAAGCTTATACTCAAAAAGGTCACAAACGTCATTTTGAACTCAATGGGGGTGGTCTCGAGTCCCAATTCGACTGTTTGCACAAAGTAGCTTTTCGGACCAAAATCCGATGAACGGTGAAATATTTAAATATATAATCGATAAATATGCGGGTTGTTACAGAATTCCCTCCTTAAAGAAATTGCGTCCTCGCAATAATTAAGAAGGAAATATAAGAAGTAACAACCATAGAAGCATATTAACACAAAAGAAAATTTGAATCAAGAAGTTCACCATAAAGAGCACGAAGGAGTAAATAAGAAAGTTTTCGTTCGATGAATTCTCAAGATTTCACATGAGAAATCCTTAGGATTTGAGAACCATTGAACTTCTATCATAAAGAATATCTTTATATCGAAGGCACTCAACCTCCAAAGCAATGATGCGAATAGAATATTGCTCAAAAGTCAAATTTGGTGAAACTTCAATCCCCTCAATAACACCGGGCTCAAGAATAAAAACCGGCAACATAAAAGCATTTCCATAGTTAAAAGACGTGAAAAACGTCATGAATATCAGAAAATTGAGCTGGTGTAACGACGTAGTATAAAAACGGTACGTCTAATGAACCGATAAACCGGAACAATGGTGTAGTATAATAATGGTACATCCATTGATCCAGATAAGATGGAACATCGATGTAGTATAATAACAATACATCCGATGAACCGAACACCATAAAAGAACATCGGACGCTAGTCCATAAAAGAAATGAGATAAAGGTCAATAGAACGAAGTATATCAAAACGTCCGATGAACTTGATAAAAAGATAATTCCATTCAGACATCATCAAAGAATCAACCACTAGTTGCTTACGACAAAGCGCATTGGCGACACGATTTCCCTTCCGGGAATAAAAAGAATATCAAGATCATAAGATGTCAGGAACTCGAGTCAACATGAAGTTCCTTAACAGAACATAGATATTCCAAATATTTATGATCGAGGTGGAGAACAAATTTCTCCCCCAAAAATAATGATGCCAAATTCCAAAAGTAAAAACAATAGCCGCGAGCACTAGATCATGAGTGGTATATCTAGTCTCGATAGGCTATAATGATTTAGAAGCACAAGTGATAGCACGTTCTCCTTTGCAAGAGAACGGCATACAAACCAATATGACTAGTATCGGTACAGATAGCAAATTCTTGGTTCCCCTTCAGGAATCACAAGAATAAGAGTATCGAAAAGAAAGAATTTCTTTTAAATAATCTTCTTTCCTGAAAAGTTAAAACTTTCAAATTACATTTATCATTATGTAATAATCTTTCTAGAAAAATTTACTATTTTCAAGTTAATATACTGTGTCTGACTGTCTCATCAAAGCGTTTAGGAAATTCTTATCGATAACGTTGATCAAGCGCATCGACCAAAATTCTTAAAACACTAAATGAGCAATACAATCACAAAATCATCTTTTATAGGATAAATAAATCTCTTAAAAAGTTTTAAGAATATTCTTTGTTCGTTTCAAGAACAAAAATCCAGTTTTACTTATAAATAAATCTTATGAAAAAGATTTGCATAATTTTAAATTACTATTTTCATCCAAAATCAGTAAATACAAGAATAGTCTTATCGAAATATTCATAAAATATTCGATTTATAAAATGGATGAAATAAGCTGGACAAATTGAATGACATAATAAGTCATTCATAAGAATCATAACGAGTGCGGAATGCGGTAAGTGGAATGCTAATTTCCGCAACTCGTAGCAAACGAAAATCGGTGGCAAGGTCGAACTAGAAAGACCTTAACACCACACAAAAGATTTCTTAGGTGATAATCCTAAGACAAACTCACAAATACCAGAAAATTTCTCTAATTACATAAATGAGAGAAATAACACTTTCCTTATAAGTGGGCTTAAGGAAGAAAATGATGCCATCAAGTTGGAATCAAAATCATAAAGGAAAATAGAAATCTGCTTAACAGATTGAAAATGTCAAAGATGAATAGTCCACATGGGATAAAGGATATGGCCTCATAATAATTAAGCCAATCCTTACAAAAGTAAATTCCGAAGCCTAAGTAAAAATATCGGCTCGGAAAGAAAAATCATATAAATAATTTTCGACATCAAATAAAAGAAAATTGAGTGTTGCAGATCTACCATCCGGATTCGCAATCCTCAAAGAAGTCATCAAGCCCAAAATATTCAAAGAAAAAGAATCGACAAGTTCTTTTGATATAAAATAGTGAGATGGAACCCATATCAAAAAGAACTCAAATAAGAAGATCACGAAATAAAACAACGCCATCAAGGATTGAATGAAAAATACCTTGACGGGGAGAAGAGTTTCTAGGGGCTTGCACAATATTTAGCTTTCTCATGTCCCTGTTCAAAAGTTTGGGACATGCAGATAAAAGATGACCCGGTTTCTTGCAATAGCGACAAGAATGGGGTTTTGGACACATATTCGCATAGTGTTCCATAGACTTACAATTGTAGCATCCTCCACGATTAGGGATTGGAGTCTTTGCTACAAAAGTAGTTTGCTTCACTCTCTTATTGGGATTAAGGCTCTTGAACTTAATATGCCTCTTCTTGGAAGTCCCATTATCACAAACACTTCCTTTACCAACCTCTCCATGAAGAAGAGTAACATCCACAAGCTGATTGAAAGAAACTTCAAGTTTCAAAGGTAGAACCATTTCGGGGTTCTTACTCAAAGCATAGATAAACTCTTGATTCTTTACAAGATCCAAAAGTTGTTGAGCAGACATGAATACTCCATCCAGGGGAGTAGCACTAGATTGACCGGCGCTGGGACGGCCAGGTCTAACCATTTCTCTTCTTTAAGAAAGAAAGAAACAAGAGGAAAAAGTTATTCTCAAAATAAATTTCAAGCAATTCTTGATAGATAAAACAAGGAATCATAAAGGAAAATAGGATGAATCGGTACGAAGACTCGAATAAAATCCTAAAGCACGACTCCTAAGAAAGACTTAGGACGATGATCCTTGTTATAATATTCCATATTGTTCCGAAGTTTGGCTCTGATACCTAGCTGTGATGCCCCACCTCTATACCCACGCTAGACAAGAACACTACGGAGTAATGCTGTCGACTAGCACGGAGAATAAGGCTGTTGAGGAGCGACCATCTGCATAATTGCTTTGTGCGAGTACCGATATGCCGGATAAAAATATAACTTTTCATCTCAAGAGGAAATCCGACATACCGACACAAACTCAAAGCTACTACACAGTGGCTATAAAGGTCTTCGGAAACAAATATAGAAATAAACATAACACAAATCATTCACAGATAATTCATATCATAAAGGCGAAAATAGATATGAATCTAACACATGAAAGTGTACATCAGAGTAGTGGTCAAACAAGATCCACAATATCAAAAAGAATAGATACAAGTGCTAGACAAAAGAATAAGTATACATCATAGAGCCTGTATCTCAAATGTATACAACAAAAACTACTAATCTAAGTAGTTAGCCAAAAGTCAGATGATGGTCCGATAAGGAGTCAAGCAGAAGCACCTGTAAAATCTCAGTCTGACCCGAGTATTATTTAAGAAGAAAATAATAAACGGATCAGTCTAGCTATAAATATCAGATGAAGTGATATATAATAAGAGATATGACATAAACATATAATAATCACAATGCCAAGCTGTGATAAATTAGTAATTGAAAATCAACAAGAGATTAATCAATATCACAATAATCTACTCAAGATAAAAAGGAATGTCATACTCCTAATTTCATTCACCAAGCCACAATAAATGACATATATATCAATGCCCATCGTAAAAGTTGGTGAAAAATAAATTCCAGAAATCAACACATGAAATCCAGAAATCACAATAAAAAGGATGGCCAATCCCAGAAAAATAAACTCCTCCTGACAGGGTATAGTCCCCCATTGCGGACATTGAGCCGAAGCTCCTCCTGGTGAGCCGAAGCTCCTCGTGACAGGGTATAGTCCCCAATTGCGGACTTTGAGCCGAAGCTCCTCCTGGTGAGTCGAAACTCCTCTTGACAGGGTATAGCCCCCCATTGTGGACATTGAGCTGAAGCTCCTCCTGGTGAGCCAAAGCTCCTCGTGACAGGGTATAGTCCCCCATTGCGGACTTTGAGCCGAAGCTCCTCCTGGTGAGTCGAAACTCCTCCTGACAGGGTATAGTCCGCCATTGCGGACATTGAGCCGAAGCTCCTCCTGGTGAGCCGAAGCTCCTCGTGACAGGGTATAGTCCCCCGTTGCGGACTTTGAGCCGAAGCTCCTCCTGGTGAGTCGAAACTCCTCCTGACAGGGTATAGTCCCCCATTGCGGACATTGAGCCGAAGCTCCTCCTGGTGAGCCGAAGCTCCTCGTGACAGGGTATAGTCCACCATTGCGGACTTTGAGCCGAAGCTCCTCCTGGTGAGTCGAAACTCCTCCTAACAGGGTATAGTCCCCCATTGCGGACATTGAGCCGAAGCTCCTCCTGGTGAGCAGAAGCTCCTCGTGACAGGGTATAGTCCCCCATTGCGGACTTTGAGCCGAAGCTCCTCCTGGTGAGTCGAAACTCCTCCTGACAGGGTATAGTCCCCCATTGCGGACATTGAGCCGAAGCTCAATAAAAACGACGTACTGTCCTCTACGTGGACAAAGAGACATCGCACAATGCTAGTCTAAACCATAAAATGATCGTCATAATCAAAGAGAAGTGTCGATTATAGTAAGCTAGTAAATATATGAGCTTAGCTTCATGTCCCATAACCACTAGCTTAACTTAAATATTTACGAACAAATTGTAGATCTCCACTAGAAAATTGTCACAGGAAATTCAATCGAACAAGTCCAAGAATTAACCGACGAAGTAAACGCAAGCGTTTCATACCACTCGTTTTACTAAGTCGTTTAATTAGATTTCTCATACGAGCGAGGTAAAGGCTTGTATATACTAATAGATTGGAAAACGGTTTAAGAAAACGAGCTTTGTAATAAAATAGTGTTGAAATCATTTGAAGAAAGAGTTTTGATATTTATTACTAGTATAGAAAACCTTTATATTTTTAAAGTGACAAATCACGAAGAAGATTGTAGGAACAATCAATCACTAAGATTCACATTCGAAAACGTGAATAAAATCCAAAGAAATCGATATCAAATCCATCAAAGTGGATATATCTAAAATTCCCAAAGAAAAGGTCATCAAAGTCGATAATAAATGACAACAAGAAAAGGGAGACAACACGAATCGATTAAAGTTGGAAATTCAAATGAATTAGCAATATAGGCTAATCTGGCAAATAGTAGCAGGTCGGTCGACCAGACTCCCTGAGTCGGTCGACCGAACCAGAGGTTGGAAGTGCTCGGGGCACTAGGTCGGTCGACCGGCCCAGGGGGCTCGGTCGGCCGAAGCCTGTAACCAGCACTTCCAAACAGAGGCAGGAAGTGCCTGGACTACAGGTCGGTCGACCGGCCCAGGAGCTCGGTCGGCCGAACCTGTATGCTTGCACTTCCTACCCTATTTCAAAAGAGGTGCAACTCTCGATCAAATTGCAATCGCACGAGCAACGGCGCTAAGGGTTTATGCCAATCGACTACCCGGCCCTATATGCTCCTCGATGCATCACCAAAAACATGTTCAAACATCAAAGTTAGGATTTTTAACGAATTGAACTCAAAACACTAAAAATTGGAATATTCACAAAAGCAATTCAAATCAAAATCAAATGCACATGAATAAGTGTTAGGAATTCATACCTAACAATAGAAGAAGAATTATAAGCATAGATGTGAGATTAAAAATCTCACCTTTGCACTAAAATTTATGAAGATGAAGCTTTAAAGCAAAGGGGAATCAAACACTCTTCAAATCCAACTCTAGAAGCTTGAATCTAAGCTTAAAAGAAGAACATTTCCCAAGTTAGGTTTAGGAAATTTCTGAGATCAAAGAGAGAATGAGTTGGGGAAGATGAAGAGAAGCTTACCAATGGGTTCTTCTATTAGTTTGGAGCAAGAACTTGAGCTAGCAAGAGGAACTAGGGTTTTGGATTTCTATTTCCCATTCTCTTCCACCATTTTTGCTAAAGCTTGAGTGTTAGGAAAATAAGAATGAAGTGAAGAGGAGAGGGGGTTGGGACTGAGTTAGTAAGTGGGTTCAGCCCAAACCAAAACCCTAAGTGAAAAAGTGGCAAAAATCAACTTTCTCCAAACATATCGAAGCTTATACTCAAAAAGGTCGCAAACGTCATTTTGAACTCAATGAGGGTGGTCTCGAGTCCCAATTCGACTGTTTGCACAAAGTAGCTTTTCGGACCAAAATCCGATGAACAGTGAAATATTTAAATAAAATATTTAAATATATAATCGATAAATATGCGGGTTGTTACACCAACAAACTCTACTGACACCATCGCAGCTATCTCAAGCCACCCCAACCGAAGATGCCACCTCCATCGGACTCGAACCCGAGTTTGAAACCTCAGCTATCAGCGCATCCATGCGAGCAACCCGCTCGAGAGCCATGGCCACCGCCCTGACGTTGCTACCGAAACCCACACGTGCTCGTGCCCTACACCGAAGCCCTAGCTCATCTTTCCTTATTCGAGCCGCTGCTCCCCATCCACGATAAACAAGCCTCACTGAAAATTGAATTCTATCTGAATCTTGCCCGAGGAACAAAACCGATTTTGCAAAGGAGGAAAGAGTTTCCAATTTGACTTCTTACGGCCACCATTTTTTTTGAATCTATTTTGAAAAAGCATGGTTCGATCGAAGGTAAGGGAAAGGGATTCATGAATTAATTTGGGAATAGGGGGAAAAAGAAAACGAACCGATGTGTTCAGTTGATTTTTTCTTGCTCGGCCATTTCTATTTATTTTTTGTTTAGAATGAATTGAAGTACCAGGGGAAGATAACATGATTTTTAAAGAAGGAAAAGATCCCTTGCGTGTTGAAGATGCTTTGCATGCCAGCCAGCTATAGTGTTTTGAGTAGAGAGCAAAAAATTCTGATGTTAAGTTTATTTGACCAATCAAAGTATATATTATTTTTAAATTTAAATTTAAATTTAAATCGTCTCGAATTCGCAGCTTAAAATCTTGACATCGTACCAAGACGTGCCGCTAGGCGTCCACAATGTTATACCCCTATTTCGAACGCAATGGAAAAGGTTTCGAGCCCTAATTCGATCGTATGGAGAAGATAGCTTTTGGACTCAGTTATTATATTAAATTTCCGATATGAACCACAGCGCGTTTATATATCGTATGCTCACACAACAACTCCAATCACTACTAAAATTGGAATCCAATAATAATACAATATTATGGATCCAATGGAACTGGTTTTGTCGAAATCCGAGACTGTGCCTCGGAAGGCAATTTTTAACATCAATTTAAACGATGTATTTTTAAGATTGGACAAACTACTGTTAAATTCAATTTTACCCCATCTATTACTTTCAGTATTATCAATATAAATTTTTTATAAGACTTTGAAATATTCTTGACAAGCTTATAACTCCAGATTTTATATTTTACCCAATTACCAATTATATAATTCAAAAGTCGAATTTTCCAATAAATCATTATATCTTAGATCCTGAATTTACTTTATAGATGAAACCCATACTTCCCATATTCAAAATTAATTCATAATCCAAATCAAATATTTAAATCCATTTAAATATCTCAAATTAACTATTTAAAAAATCCAGGTCGTTACACAAAACCTCCAATTGCCAGAGGTTAATAAAAATTCAATTCCCGTCCATCTTTCAATTCCTCTTAAATTTCAAACCTAAAAATCCTATTACCATCATTAAAAATCATGTTTTCCAAAACCAAAACTAATGATACAAGTAAAACTCAAGATTTAAATATTACATTTTCGGGTTTGATTTGAATTTTACTGTAACATCTTATTTTCCAGTTAATTACTTCCTAATTTCTCATAAAAAAAATTTTCTTTTGGTTTTTTTTTCTTAAAAATAAGATTTGGTTAATTCAACCATATATTCTGTAAACATCCTAACCTGTGTTGCTTTGTATGAAGAGGAATCAATTTTCAATTGAATTTTTTTGGGTTTATAGACAAAAAAAAACAGAGGCCAGGTATACTTTGCACAGACATGTATATACAATTCAAACAAAATACTTCATGCAACATTTTTACTTCAATCATTTATCACATCAAATCAAGATATAACCATATTAAGGTTAAAAAGTGATGCTTGCTCACCCGACTTTCTTTTGAACAGAGGACTCAAGTCTGGAAGATTGAATTTGAATCTCTGGAATTTGAAACTAGCTTGAATTTGATATGCTTCAGATTTTCATGTTTGCCCAGATTTGGTTTGTTTTCTTTTTAATTTCCAGGTTTTCTACAAAAACTTCCAGGTTTTGATTTTCTTGCTTGAATCTAGAATCTGATGTATTGAAGCTGAAACTTGATTTGTTTTGATCCATGCTTAGATACTGTTGCTCTTGCATTTTGATCAGAATGCTTGCATGTTTCAATTTTTAAATTTCTTTGAAGCTTGTCTGTTTTTTTTTTCTTCAGATTTTCTTTTCAGATTTCTTTTTCTTTTGTTTGCCTTTTCTTTTGACAGATGATGAAGAATGCAGAGAAGAGGATGTAAAAATTAAAGCTGATAAATGAAGTAACCAGGCTTTTCTTCTAATAACATGTTATTTGTAATTCCTTTTATTAATAATTTTCTTTAAAATAAAATGTAGATAACACTTATTTAATTATTATGTTATCTTTTTTACACTTATTTTATTTTATACTTCATGTTTTAACATTTTTCATAACTCTTAATTTATGTTTAAACCCTCTTCCTTAATTTATTTATAAATTATGGTTTAACCCTTTACTTTAATAAATTTATAGATTTAGTTTTAAGTATTTACATATACAATTTTAAATTTATATGTACAAACTAAATTTATTTCAAGTATGAAAGAAAAGTGATATTAAATCTTTTTATTAATTCTATGTTTATATATATACATACAAACCATATTTATCTTTATATTTTAATGTGTTTATCTCATAAATTTCAGAAGATATATGTATATATAAACTTTAAATCATTCTTGTTCTACATTTGTATTCACTCATTTTCTAATATTTACCATTTTATAAGAAAATGATTTAAAATGTAATTATATACAAATTACAAATTATATATACATATTTATTAGTTCTTTAAAATATAAAGATTTTTAACTTCAATTTATAAAATATTTACTTTTGAATTCCCAATCAATAATACACACACATATATACATTGTAATATTAGAAAGCAAATTTTTATTAATTTTAAAATATGGAGTTTTCAAATCCAATTTATTTTTCAAATATATTTATTTTGAATTTCACATTAAAATTCTATTTAAAATCAATTTATGTACATATATTTAAATAACAAACAAGTATCTTATTTTATTTGAAAATTGTAAATTAATTCACCAATTAAATCCAAAAATTTATATTAATCACCAATTTTAAATTTGACTCAAAAATCGGGATCGTTACAGATTCCCCCTTAAGAAAATTTCATCATCGAAATTTACAAGACAGGGAGACAAACAAAGATGGATATACAAAGATAGAGAAACAGTTTTCTAGGTCGAACTGAATATCTATTTTGCATTTGGCTTACCAAATCAGAATACAACATTAGATACGAGAACGAATCTATTCAATACGTCACAAAACACTCGGGTCACCAGATCCACGAAATAAGCAGGGGTACTGGTTAATTCGAAGGGATAACTTATCCATTCGTAGAATATATCTGGAACCAATAGAACAAACAATGGATACTCAATCCAGGTTGGAATATCTCAAAATTTACACCGGTTTGTCCCTCTTCGGACTTTGATCCTCACAAGAAATTACAATAGAATTTCAAATTTGGTTTTAATCGAGATCGTTTTATCGGTACAAATTAATTTTAACTTTATATTTTATTAACCAATTTATTTCAAATAAATTTTCTAATTTATTAGAGTAAAAAACAAAAAGATGATAAGAATCCGATGAAGAGAATATGAATTGAGAACCTTCTCTACAACGATTCGCAAGGCCACCACTACACCAATGGTTCTCCTTGTAGCTGCCACGAAGCAATCAAAGAATTGAAATCGGATGATGAAACAAAGAGATAGATAGGAAAAGATTGTTTCCTTGTTGTTGCAGGGTATTAACCATTTGTAGTGGTACTCCCCTGTCCCCTATCTCATCCACTTCTTGCACTCATACTCACTATCAGTGAATAGTAAGAGAATTCACTGAGGCATACAGACGGATATCTTAGTGATATACTCATTCTAGGGTATTTGTAACCCTATCACTAATGAGTCACTTAATGTGTTATATTCCTGAGCTAAAATTCTTACTCAACCTTCATCGCTGATACCAAATGAAACCGTTAGTCCCTGAGAAGACGGTTTTGATGACAACAACCTTAGAATAAGATTATAAAATATATATACTAACATTATTGTGTTTAGATATATATGTATATGCAAGATATATATACAGTAACCAAAGAATGAAGACGTACAGTATAAAGATTCAAGAATTGATAAAATCAAGATCGAAGATATCAAGATTCCAGACTCATGAGTATCAAGATTATCAAGAGTTCAAGATTTCAATAAAAGTAATTTAGTTAGGAATTTTGTTAAAACTCCTAGAAAAGAACCGACATCTTAAAATCCATTTTATTCGTGGAATGGAATCCACTTAGAGCCCGTTAAAGGGATGGAACCCTAAGTAGGATGGAACCTACGAAAAATCTAGTGGAACATTGTTTTGTATCCACTAACTTTTATTTAAAAGTTTTACAAAATTATATCTTGTTTTCAAAATGATTTCAAAATCTTCCTTTTAAAAAGAATCAAAAACATCTATCCTGGTTTTTAAAATACTTTTAGCTTCAAAATGATCTTTATCTACAAAATCAAATTATCCTTGGTTTTAAACTATCTTTTAATTATAATATAATTAACTTTTAATATTTATACTTAGATTTAAATATAAAATTATACTAAAATTTTATATATACCAAAATATTATTCTCTATACTTATTTCTGTATTTTAACTATAGTTAAGTATATTTATAAAGTTTAAAAATAGTTTTAATACAAGATGAAAATTATTTTCAAAGAAAAACAAATTACTAAAAATTGCTTAGGCTTGTCGACAACCCCAATATACCCTTTTCGATAAGGTGACAGTTTATTTCAAAATTTTGAATTTCAAAGGAAGTGTCTATTCGTCATATTCTTTCACGAATGGACATGGCTGTTGTTCTACTATAAATAGGGGCTGTTTTAAACGAAATTACATTCATATATTCTTTGATTTCATTCCTCTTCTTCTTCCACATTTCTTTACATACATTTTTACCATTACTCTACCGTTGAATCTGACTAGATCATCTCTGGTTTGATTCTCTATCACTATCTTAATAAGATCCCAATGCTATTCAATGTTATAGACTTCTTTGTATTAATTGAGTGAGAAAAGATGTGATTGTAGCTTGTAAATTCAATCAAGCGAGAAAAGGTGTGATTGTAGCCTGGAAAATCAATTGGGTGAACTTGTTGTCCGTAAAATCAGGTATCTCTACGCAGAGGATTGTGAATCTGGAGCGGTGTACCTCGTGGCCTTGAAATCGAGGGTGCAATTGTAAAAATTGATTTTGAAAGGAAATCCGTACTTGTGTTGCGGGGCTGGATGTAGGATAACTCCGAACCAGTATAAAATCCGGCATGTTCTTTCCTTTATTACTTTTATTTTATCTCTGCATTTGTGTTTGATTCTGTGATCATATCCGTGTCTGAATATTGCATACATTTGTGTTTAAATTAATATAAACTCAAAAAGAATTAGTAACTTCTTAAAACACTATTCACCCCTCCTCTAGTGTTAATTCTAGACTTAAGATCCGTAATCCGCTTTTCTCTCATTTGGTATCAAAGCAAGATTTTCAAAGTTTCATAATCTGAATTTTGAAAATTTTTCAAAATGGCTACCAACACTGGTACTGTTAATACTACCAACACTGGTTCTTTTATCCCTGTCACTAGTTCATTTATAGAAGGCCAGTCTACTGTCTGACCACCACTTTTTAATGGAAGTAACTATGCATATTGGGGATGTAGGATGAAAATATATTTACAATCTATAGGATTAGACACTTGGAATATCACATAGACTGAATATTTTGAACCTACAACTGATTTTTCACAGTGGACTGCTGAGCAAAAGACGGTTGCACAAAACAGCTCTAAAGCTGTGAATATTCTGTTTTGTTCACTTAATAGGAATGAATTTAATAGTGTGTCAGTTTGTAAGTCTGCATATGAAATCTAGAAAACATTGCAAATTACTCACGAAGGAACAAGCAAAGTTAAACAGACCAAAATTTCCATGTTCACAAATCAGTTTAATTTATTTAAAATGAATTCTAATGAGTCAATTTCAGATATGTATAGTAGATTTCATAATATTGTGCATTCTCTAATATCCTTGGGAAAGGAATTTTCGGAAGAAGATCAAGTCAGAAAAATCTTAAATTCTCTTACTCCAGAATGGGATCAAAAGACACTTGCGATCAAAGAGGCAAATGACATCAGTACCTTAAAGATAGAAGAATTAATTGGAAATCTAATGTCATTTGAAGTCCAAATGATTGGGAGAAGAGAAAGCAAAGCATCTGAAAAGAAATCAATTGCATTCAATGCATTGACCGATGAATTAGACTCAAACAACGATAATGATGAAGAGATAGTCTTTATGACCAAGAACTTTTGGAAATTCTTGAAATACCGAAAGATGAATAATCTCAAGAGAAACAACTATAAGAACTCTGGTAATCAGAATGTAGTGTCAAACTATATCAAATGTTTCAACTATGACGAACCAGGCCATATCAAAAGAGACTGTCTGCATCCAGACAGGCAAAATCTTCCTATAAACAATGATTCCGCAAAGAAACGAAAATGTGCATTTACTGCTACTCTAGATGACTCAGACTCTTCCTCAAACAATGATGATCAGAAGACATATAATTCAAATACGTGTTTCACGGCAGTTCACGACTATGACGAATTCAGAGGAATGGACTCAGAAAAAGGTACATGTTTACAATACATTGGTTGAAATTGCATGCTTAGGATTGGATGCTTGATTGGTTGTTTTGAATTGGTGTGTCGTTTGAATTTTAAAATTTTTATTTTTATTATTTTTTTAATTTTTTTTATAGTATCATAATATTTTGTGGAATATACTATAATTCTAGTAATATTCCAGATATATATAGACATTAAAAATAATATATATATATATATATATATATATATATATATTAGAATACTTAAGAGAAATAAATCATAAAAATTCAAAGACACCTGTCGACAAGGGCCCCTCACGTTGTCGACAAGGGTACAGAAATTTTGAAATTCAAATTTGAATTCAAAATGACGAATTTCCCTCTATCTTTTCACTTCATTCAAGTCTTTGAAAAGTTACCTTTTGACCAGAGAACATGTCCCTTGAGAATCTATTTATTTACTATCTCTTATCACAACTTTTCACTTTCATTTTCAAATTCAAACTCTTATTTCAAATTATCAAGCTCTCTACTCTCTACTCTAATGGCTTCTTCAAGTAGCCCCTCCATAATGAGAATTTCCAAAAAGATAATGAGCAACTTTTCAATGATCCGGAGGCTATAAAAGTATATATCAACTATGGAAAAGTCCATCCTAGGAAGTTTGCTTTATTTCAAGATTTCTCTACTTATGAAATCGATTCTCCTTTTGTAAACAACCAAGTTCTTAGTCTTGTTGATGCTTCACAAAATTATTTTGTTTACTACCAAATCTTGTTAAAATTTTCTATGCAAATATCAACCATGGATTTGATAATGGAAACGATGATGAAATTTGGAGTAATGTCAAAGGCACTAGAATCATCTAAAATTATGATATTTTGGGTACCATTCTCAATTGCAAGAGCACGGGAATGGATCTTTCTAGTTTTAATATTGATGAAAATGATCGTGAGACATTTCATCACATTTTCGAAGGAAATGATAACTTTGAATTCATAAATCGAAACTTTCGACCAAAAGCTAGATTTGTTAATCTTCTTTTACAACATACTTTGACCCCAAGATCGAGAAGTTTTAATAATCCAACTTCAAAAGTTTGCAAAGCACTTTTTTCTATTTTTGAAAATTATGATATTAATTGGGCGCAAGTTATTTTGGATGAATTTCGTCCCAAAAATTTTGAAATGGGTTAAAACACTTTGAATCATGGAATCTATCTCACTCGAATTTTTAATTATTTTGGGGTAGATTTCAAAGGAGAAGAATTTGTTTCAAGAAAAGTTTTTAATCACTCAAACATTTCTCTTATGAAAATTCCATATGTTTTTCAACCATATGAAACTCTTGCCGAAAAGGAAGAGCGTTTTGCTCATAAGGAGATGGAAGAGGAGGAAGAAAAAGAAGAAGAACAAGGGGATGAAATGGAAATAGAAGAAGAAGAAAGTGAAACATCCTTGGAAAGTATTGACTATCCCTCTAATCCTACCAACAAAACCTTACTCAAAAATCAAAAGATCATTGTTGAGAATCAACGAACACTTAAACGGTACGTTAGTAAGAAATTGTATAAAATGTCATCCAAGATGAACAAGTTTTTCTCCAAAGTCAGCAAGAAGTTTGGATTATCTTCATCTTCGTCATCCTCTATCTAGTTCTACCTTTTCATGTCATGTTGTATTGGTTTTAGTTTGTTTTGATTTGAATGTTCGTGCAGTTCTTAATGTTTAATCATTGTATAGTTCTATTATGAAATAAAATTGAATTACTTTTCTATCTAGCTTATCCTATCTCCAGAATAAATGTTTTTTTTTGAAACTTGGTTAATTAATATTATAACGAGCTATGCGGCCTAATAGCATGTACAAATACAGAATTACAGCACACACAAACTGAGTTAAAGCGTCCGACAGATCGACATTAACTAATATCAAACTCACACACTTTCCTAATTTATTTAGGGTTCTTCCATTCTGATAGCTATGGCAGCTCCTCGATGCTTGCTTGACTTCCTGGCCTCTCAACCTTCCACTTCTAGTTCTCCACTTGCAGTTTTTCTCTTACCTCTAAGCTGGTAAACCTCTTGATTCTCCCAATGTTAATTTTTACATCTCTAGCAATAATTTCCGCAAGTGCTAATTCATTTTTTTCCTTGTTGCTTTTGAAAGCCCTTACATTCCGTTCTCTCCAGAGGTGCCAAACAGTTGTCGTCAATGAAATTTTCACGATTTCCTTCATAAAATTCGAGAGATATGTCCTATTACTCAGGTAATTTATCTCATCTTCTAGGCTCTGTACAGCTTCTATTTGCAAGTTTTTGAGTTTTTGGATAGCCCATACTCGTTTTCTATATTTGCAATTTGCATAAGTCGTGTGCGCCATTTTAGGACAGTTTGATTTGCTCCAGATGACCTTATACCGATTGACAGTTTCATAGTGTTGCCTGTTATCTTCCCATACTTCACTCATTCTGAATTGGCTTTTCTTGTTATTTTTCCAGATCCATTTATCAGATTCTCTGTTTGTGTAAATAGGAATTTCCTCAATTTCTTGTTTCAGATTTCTTGTTATCAGTTGAATTTCTGCTTCCCATTTCTTGTTATGAATAATACTTGCAACTTGGATTTTTGGTATGTTGTTTGCTGAGAAGCTTTCACATCCTACTCTCTCTAGGATACTTTTATTGTTAATCCGAGGGTCCCTCTATAAGTCTGTGTCTCTTCCATTTGCTATTTGTCTTTCCACTGAATCTTTAAGTGTTTCTCTTTGTTTGAGAATATTTTTCCAAACTACTGAGGCATTTTTATCTGCTTGTATGACCCAGAAGTTCTCTTTTAAGTACCTTGCTCTCATCAATTTGGCCCAAAGATTTTCATAGTTAATTATTTTCCAGGCTAATTTGAGACCATAAATTTTTTTAAGATCAAATAGATTTTTAAGACCAACTCCTCCTTCACTTTTAGGTCTGCACATTTCATTATAACTCACTTTGTGAAAGCCTTCTCTCCATATGAAGTTAGCATAGACTGTATTTATCTTAGCAAGAGGGCAGTCTGGTATCTGAAAGGTTTGTAGCCAAAATCTAACCTTTGAAGTGGTAACAGTGTGTACCATTTCCACTCTCCCTGAAAAAGATAATAGTTTTGATCTCCATCCTTGTTGTTTTCCTCGAATGCTGTCTATCAACTTCCCACATTCTGCATCAGTAACTTTGTTATTTGATAAAGGAACCCTTAAATATTTTACTGGCAGCTCTCCTTCACCTACTCCAAGTTGTGCTAATATGTTTATTTTATCTTTACAGTATTTGTTCATGTAGCACTTAGTTTTGAATTCATTAACTTTGAGACCTGATAGTTCTTCAAGTTGCTTAAAGATTCCCTTTATTGTGTTAATCCCTATGCTAGTAGATTTGAAAACTACCAACAAGTCATCTGCATGTACGAGATGATTCACTTTTGGCATAATCTTATATATGGGTTTGATTAAGGATTGAAAACTTGCAAGTTCCATTTGAAGAGAGAACCACTCCATGGCTACAACAAATAAATAAGGAGATAGAGGATCTTTGTTTAATTCCTCTGTTGGTCTTTATGCATCCTTCAGGAACCCCATTTATAATTTGCAACGACCCGCAAATCCGTACCCCTTGAGTTAACACTATTCAACCTAAATCAACTCAAGTTGTACAGAAATACGAACCATTTTGGTTAAAGAAGAAGAGGTAGAAGAAGAAAATAGAAAACAACATCAGAATCTAACCATCGCAGCGAAATAAAATATAATAAATAATAAATACTCTTTACTCAAACATCAAATATATTTGTTTATATATTACATCATCAGAGTACATCAATCATAGCTCAACATCAATGTCATACAAATGGATACACAACAACTCAACATAGCGGAAATATATATATACAAGTACAAGAGTACGTATCGTCATCCAGCTTGTCTCCTGAGCTCCACAACATCATATCCTGAATCATATAATACTCGGTCTGACCCGAGCATTACAGTTAAATAATACCCGAGTCAGTCTGGAATACCAGCGTGAGAAAATCACACCCAATTGATTATTAAAGTTTCAAAAATCCTTTGAAAATAAAAGCATCTCGTAAGACCACGCCACAAATAAACATGTCGGGTTTTTACCTTACGATAGCTAAAACAATTTTTATAGAAATTCTCTAATATTATCATAGGGTCTATATACAAATACTTATAAAATAGCCGAAATTGTTACATGATTAAATTCTAGCTACTAGCCACAGAGTGGGTAATACAAACAAAACTCGTACAAGGCTCGTAGGAAGAATGGATTTCCAACTAATGACTAGGCACTGGGGTACCACCTGTCACAGTACGGGGCCTAGATCACCGTACCGAGGATTACTCCCTTCATCCCCTGCAACACAAGGCCGGAACCATTCCTTACTGAACAGTCCCGAACAAGATAAACCCCGTGGTTGGCGCGACCAACCACCCACTAAGCCGAATAAAAAGGGACATCTAGACAGGGGAATTATCTAGTCCTTCTTGGGCATGACCCACCTAACCTTGCTGCATATCCCCTGATTTTCAGTCATTCCCGGTTGATGAGGCTTGAGGCTAAGCGTTACCTTTTTAGAATATATCCCTTAGAATGCCCATCATCCACCTGACGATGTTTCGCAAGCATTCATCCATACAAGTCCGTCCCGGTTTCGAACGGAACCGAAGGCACTATTCCTACTACATCCGTTTCGGAAATATCCTCAGGATTAGTAGCGACTAGCCCTTGCACTTCAATGCTCCATCTTCGAATCCAAAATCGTTTACACGAAACGTACAAACCAGTTCGAAGTGGTTTTCGAGAAATAAATCTCGATCCCGGACTCTTCGAAACGATCAACGTATTTGTCCAATATTGATAGTCGGTTATTTAACTATCAATTATATTCACAAAACAACCATCAACCAATAAATATTTTTTCAAATTATTTATTAACCTCAAATTATCTTCACAAGATTTTTTTCTATTTTCAATCTTTTGAAAACAGTTTCAAAACCATCATTCTTCTCAGAATCAACTTTCCCAAATATTTTATATCTCCACTGAAATCACCAAGCACAAAAATAGATTTTTAAAATAATTTAAAACACTTTACTTTGAAATATATACTTTAAAACACTTAGATAAAACTACTAAAATAATTTGTTAAAAATACATATTATATGAATTTGAGAAAAATAGGTTACTTTATAAAATATAAAACCAGGTTTTCACTTTTGAAACAAATACTAAGTCACTTTTAAATAATTAATGCTATAATATATTAAAAGGAAATACTTGCTTTAGAAATTAAATATTAGAAATAATAAATTTTATAAAACTTGCTTTCTTTAAAAAAAACAACTTTAAAACATTTAATTTACATTTACAAATTTACTTTTAAAAACGTGTACTTGGCCACCCAGAGAAAATTCCAACTTCAAGCACTTAAATCAATTCCCCCAAATTGATTTCCAATTTATTCTATTTGAAATAAATTTCTTTACATGGTTCATTTCAAAATTCATTAATTATGGACTTTATTTTTGTTATTATTATTTCTTGTTTGATTTTAAATCTTTTAACTGAAATATAAAAATTTCAGGTTATTCCCAATTTCTTCTTTATTCTTCTTAAATACAATTTAAAATAAATGTTTTGTTCTTTTAAACAATAACATTGAAATTGAAGTTTCATTAACTCTCTGTTTATTTAAATTTCCTTCCCATACACAAGATTTATTTATTAGAATTTTAAAGTCACTTTATTTCCTTTTTAGTTCATTCATAAAGTTATTCAACTTTGCTATAATTATTTTACTTACAATTTCACTGGTAATTCATTATTGCCCGATTATAACAATCAAGCCATAGCATTCAATATTACCACATAATTCATTAACGGATATCAAATATTCAGAATAGAGAATATTAAATAATTAAATAAAGTTGAGGGGTCCAGTTGGATCCCTCCAACCTGTTCTCCCTGCGTCCACAGATGTTAGCACAATATAAAATGCCAATTCCAAATATATATACCACACTACAGCACATAAATCAATTCAACCATTTCAAGTAATTATTTAAATTTAATCATTTAAAATTTATTTAACTGAGTGAGATTAACTCACCTTTGCTTTAAACTTGCAGTCTAATTCCATTCACTTCCATTTCAGCTTATTTCTCGATTTTTAGACCTTATAGAAATATTTATGTAATTTATTAATATTTGAGTAATTGAACAATTAATTTTCATTTAATTAACAAATCATTTAATTATACAATTTTCCCTTAAACCATTTGGTAACTGAAATATTTAAATATGTTAAATAAATAGGTTAATCACTAAATCTACTGAAAAAAATAAACTAGTAACTTTAAAATAGGAATGTGTATATTAATTTATTTTTCTGAAACTACATATACTTTTGAAACTTGAATTATATATATAGATCAAAACTGATTTCCTATAATTTCTTCAATCATTTAAAATTCATATCCCAAAACTAGCTCTGCACTTAAAAATCTAGAGGGTAAAATTTCTTTACTGTAAAAACATAGTTTCTATGTATATACATAACCATATAGATTAAATAAAATAAAATAAATAAAAGATACCTCACTGCACGTTCTCCCCTCCCCCAAAATCGAACCCTACCCTAATAAAATGCTACTGCATCGAAAACTTGGGCGACGAACGAGGCTCGGTCCTCACACCGTCGAATTCGCGACGCTGTCGCCTCAGCGCCACCCAATCCCCGCGACTTCGAGCAAACCCTACATCCAATTGAAACCCTTGCCTCGCGGTGCCCTAACTCGAATCCATCACCCAACGTCGCTACTGTCGATACCGAGAACGTGAACACACTCCCTCACAGGCTCGAGAAACTCATCGGCATCCCATCTCCACGTGCGTCAGTAGCCGCACTTCCCCCAGCACTCGCGATTGTCGATTTAAGGAAGGGTCTAAATTTCGATTTGAGAGGTGGAATACGCGGCAATTTTTCTTTCCTGATTTTTTTTTCAAACGAAATAAAGGGAATGTTCATTACCTTTAAGGGAAGAAGCAGCGTGATTGAGAAGGAAGGAGGTTGCGTGAAGGAATTGACGACCAGTGATCTGAGGGAAGAACGACTAATGTTGAAATGTTTGACAAGCCAAAATATATTTAAATTTTAAATCCACATTGTCTCGATAAAATTCCCAACGCGTTTTATAAATCGTACGCTCACACAACTACTCCTATTACTACGAAATTTGAAATTCGACAATAACTCAATATTACGGACCCAATGGAACTGGTTTCGTCGAAATCCGAGACTGTGCCTCGGAAGGCTATTTTTAAATTCAATTTAAAAGATAAAATTTCAAGATTGAACAGATCACTGTTAATTTCAATTTTAACGCTTCTATTGTCTTCAGTATTATCAATATAAATTTTATAAACCTTCAAATTATGTTTAATAGGCTTAAAACTCCAGATTCAACAATTCACTCAACTTCTAATTATTAAATTCTATTATTTAATTATCAAATAAATAGCGATATTCGTAATTCTAGTTGAAATTATTATCTTGAATATTTAAAATCAATTAAATATTTCGATTACAAATACTTAAATTCAGGGTCGTCACATTCCTCCCCCTTTAAAAGAATTTCGTCCCCGAAATTACTAGTTAGGAAGAATGGTCCAATACCCGTTTACTTTTTCCTAAAACCAAACAGTTTCTAACAGCTCAACATCTTACCAGCTATCTTTTTATAAAAGATCCATTATCATTCTTATTAACTTTCCAAACCTTTCCCTAGTTTTCAGACTATACCATTTGTTTAACCATTCAAGTTTCAATTTAAAACCAAATTTTGAATTCTCAAAATTTTCTCAAAATTTTTCTAACTCCCTAAATTTACAAAAAATTTCGCCAGCGTCTCCTTTGCGCGGCTGACTCAGTACAACTACAAAATGGCTCTACGGCCTCCCAAATCCAAAAAGAAAACAAAAAGCCAAGTGGCTCGATCCAAATCCCAATCAAATTTCATACCAAATTTAAATACATACCTTTTTGTCGGGCAATTCTTCTTATTTATCTTCTGAAATTAAAATCAATTCCCTCTTTCCTTTATAATACCTGCATATCCTGCTTAGCACTAATATCCAATCACAACATTTCAAAAACATTTATCAACTTTCTTACAAACTGTCAATATTTATTCATTCAAATAACAACTTAGAATATATTTGCAATATTTAATTTTCAATTAAGAATTTATCATTCCCTTCTTAAACTAGTATAAGCATTCTATATGCTTCTTTGTTTGTTTTCATTTTACCATTTTAGTTAATATTTATTTCTATTCAAATTGATTCTTTCATTTCCATATGGATTCAATTTATTTTTAACTCTGCATATATAAATTTTATTTGTCATTTATTACTAATTCATGTCATTACTTTAATTAGTTTCATTTACTAACTTATTTCAATTTCCAGTCTGAAAATTGTTTTGTCGTTAACAAACTTTTCCAAAATTATCAAAAATTTCCTAACTCCCAAACTTCCTGAAATTTTTTGGCAGAGTCCCCTTTGTACGGAGGAGCTTTTGCAATTTGACAAAAGAGATAAATGTATATACATCGACCCACCCGGTCGGAAAAACCAAAAACAGTTCATATTTCCTATTTTTATTGCGTAGGCGTACCTTATTTATCATTTTTAAGCAAGTAGTTTATTATTTTTAGCAATAGCACAGCCAAATCCAGCTACACGGCTTCCAGGTACCTTTACTTACTCAATTTAAACACGTAAGTGCCATATAAATGAAGTTTAACTACATTTCACTTATTAGCAATAGTTAAAACATATGAATACTAAAAGAAATGCACATCAAATTTTTCCGTAAGAAAGTATTATAGTTTCCATGCAAATTCAACTGTTTCAATTAATTTATAACCATTTTCATTCAATTCCGAATGGTTTTCAATCCACTCGTATGCAACTTCACCAATTTGAATGGTTTAAAATTCGACCATTTACTTTTAATTTATTTTTAAGCAACTGAACTCATATTTAATCCAATTGATCTCAAAAATCAATTTATTTACTCCCACCAATTTATAGCATTTTAATTACTTCCATTTACATCCAATGACAATTTAATCTATTTGAAAAGTTATTCACAATCCATATATTCTGAGTTTCATTGCATTTCAATTTTATTAACCAAATTAGTTCATTATAAACCATTAACAACTTAGGTGTCATCTCCATTACCAATTAAATCTCCTTTTTATTTTTTAATGCATTCACAATCATTTATTTAGCTCGACACTTCCCATTAAAGTTCATTTACAATCCATTTATTTACATTTCATTCCATGTTAGTTTATTTCAAACTATTTTATTTAACTCGAAGACAATCCGAGCTATTCCATTTAATAACCATTTCTCAACGTATTTAAACCACATTTCATTTGATTCTTATTTATTCCATCACTTATTTATTCAATATAATTAGTCTATCCACATTCACTTAAACCATTCTAATAAACTTGGAACATTCTATTTTTCTTGTTGTCTGAAGTTATTTCAATCCCTTAATAATTTAAATGGTTTACAACTATTTATTTAAGCAATTTTATTCCATCAAATATTACCGGCAACTCACCGAATTTTATTTCAATTAAAATTTATTTTTACTTGATTTAAATTCAATCCACTATTATTAAACTTAATTTTTAGTTGAATTCAAGTCATCTTTCTTCCATTTATTTAGCTTAAGTTAATTCACTACAATTTATTCAAATTCCATACTTAAGCTCATTTTCATTATACAAATAAATTTCTCTTTTCAATTTATCTTGATCCTATTTTAATCCAATCCCATTTCCAAATACAATTTATTTGATCAATTATTATACATTTTAGCTTTCTAGATTCATCTCATTCAATTTATTACCTGGCTAATCTCCAAGTTATCTTCACTTATTTGGATTTTATTTGCACATTCAAACCATTGCTATTTTAATCCATTTACATTTTTATCCGATACACTTCAATTTAATTCGTTAACACTTCAAGCTAAATTTTCAATTTAATAACTCAAGTTCTGATTCTATTATTCACCTTTAATTTACCATCCAATTTATTAACTCACAATTCAGCTTCATTCTCAATTACTTTCACTTCATCAACAATTTGAATCCATTTTAATTTATAACTTGAGTTTATTTCCAACTTCATCATAAACTCACAATTCAATGTCATTAGCTAATTTATTATCTAATTAGTTCTTCCTTGGTTGATAATCCAACACTTGAATTTTATTCCAAATATCACTTCATTTAATTTTCTTAAGTTCAATATACTTTATAATTCAAGTTTGGATTTTCTGACCCTTTTCCAAATCATCAAAACATTGATTTTGGGCATTGTATTCCATTTTCAATTTAATAAGTCACAACTTATTGTTTTATACATTTTCATTCATCATAAGCTTGAATATATTCATCTTTTATTTTTTTTAACTCAAGCCTTCTATTTATTCATAGCCCAAGCATATTTTATTTCCATGGATTTTTAATTCTTTTATAAGTTATTCTGATTTATTTATTTCAACCCAATTCTTATCCAACTAATTTTCCATTTATTTAAGTAGAAATCTAATTCCATTTAATAATTCAATTGAATTTTTATTCCAGTTCAATTTTATTTTAATTCAGTTTTATTTAACTCAATTCGATTTCAACTTAATTTGAATACAGCTGGATATTATTTTCAGCTTATTCAATTTATTTTAATCCAGTTAAATTTTATTCTCCAATCCAAGTTAATTTCATTTTAACCTTTCACTTTAGATTTATATTCCATTATCCAAAACTTAAATTTCTTCCTGATTTACAAATCATTTCCATTTATAAGCTTACAACTTATCTTATTCGGATTTTTAAACACCCAGCTTTGGTTTCAAATTGTTTTGAAATCTCCAACATCTCAAATCATATTTCTCAGTAATTAAATCAATCCTGGTTTTATTCCCAACAAATTTCCTTTGAGATTTTCAAAAATAAACAGATTTTCCTGAACAAATCAATTTGGTAGCACTTCATCACTTAGAAACTCGAAAATGAACATCGATGATGCTGCAGTCATCACCGAAGTTATTTTCCAGTAACTGAAGTGAATTCAATGCTATTTCACTTCCAAAATCCATTTTAAAACAAATTTCCATTCATAATTACTTCCCAAAACAATAATGCCATCATTTATAATTAAAACACTACGATAAACATTTCCAACTCTCCGAGATTTTAAACTTCTAAAACCTGCTTAGATAAATTTTAACTATAATTCATTTGTACACTTTATTTGTACAAATTCTTATTTAATTGTATTTTAATGCATAAATTACATTTATAATACATATTATAAATTTCATTTTATAATGAATTTATTTCCTTAAATTTTTAGTTACATTCCCATTTCTAGTCAAATTCTCACTTAACAATGATAATACTTTAATATTATCGTTTCTAACATCCAAGCAACCATATATTAACTAAATAGTTTTCAAAACTTTTTATTTATATCAAAATATATTTTTGGGTAAAATTATTTCACTCACCCACATTTAAAACAACACCGTGTCGATTGTTCTATTCAAGTGTTTGGAAACCCTTTCAATACAGTTGTGCAGACTGTGCCGACGAAGGTTCATATGCCACTCAATAAACCAATCAACACAATATTAAAACAATTTATATTCACTAAAAAATACGCACTCACATCTATTAATACGCTCAAACTCATTATAGAGTACTATAGACTCTAATTTAAATGAGTAATTCCCACCAGAGCCAAGGTTATCACCAACCTCGCTCTGATACCAAGTGTAACGACCCGCAAATCCGTACCCCTTGAGTTAACACTATTCAACCTAAATCAACTCAAGTTGTACAGAAATACGAACCATTTTGGTTAAAGAAGAAGAGGTAGAAGAAGAAAATAGAAAACAACATCAGAATCTAACCATCGCAGCGAAATAAAATATAATAAATAATAAATACTCTTTACTCAAACATCAAATATATTTGTTTATATATTACATCATCAGAGTACATCAATCATAGCTCAACATCAATGTCATACAAATGGATACACAACAACTCAACACAGCGGAAATATATATATACAAGTACAAGAGTACGTATCGTCATCCAGCTTGTCTCCTTAGCTCCACAGCATCATATCCTGAATCATATAATACTCGGTCTGACCCGAGCATTACAGTTAAATAATACCCGAGTCAGTCTGGAATACCAGCGTGAGAAAATCACACCCAATTGATTATTAAAGTTTCAAAAATCCTTTGAAAATAAAAGCATCTCGTAAGACCACGCCACAAATAAACATGTCGGGTTTTTACCTTACGATAGCTAAAACAATTTTTATAGAAATCCTCTGATATTATCATAGGGTCTATATACAAATACTTATAAAATAGCCGAAATTGTTACATGATTAAATTCCAGCTACTAGCCACAGAGTGGGTAATACAAACAAAACTCATACAAGGCTCGTAGGAAGAATGGATTTCCAACTAATGACTAGGCACTGGGGTACCACCTGTCATAGTACGGGGCCTAGATCACCGTACCGAGGATTACTCCCTTCATCCCCTGCAACACAAGGCCGGAACCATTCCTTACTGAACAGTCCCGAACAAGATAAACCCCGTGGTTGGCGCGACCAACCACCCACTAAGCCGAATAAAAAGGGACATCTAGATAGGGGAATTATCTTGTCCTGCTTGGGCATGACCCACCTAACCTTGCTGCATATCCCCTGATTTTCAGTAATTCCCGGTTGATGAGGCTTGAGGCTAAGCGTTACCTTTTTAGAATATATCCCTTAGAATGCGCATCGTCCACCTGACGATGTTTCGCACGCATTCATCCATACAAGTCCGTCCCGGTTTCGAACGGAACCGAAGGCACTATTCCTACTACATCCGTTTCGGAAATATCCTCAGGATTAGTAGCGACTAGCCCTTGCACTTCAATGCTCCATCTTCGAATCCAAAATCGTTTACACGAAACGCACAAACCGGATCGAAGTGGTTTTCGAGCAATAAATCTCGATCCCGGACTCTTCGAAACGATCAACGTATTTGTCCAATATTGATAGTCGGTTATTTAACTATCAATTATATTCACAAAACAACCATCAACCAATAAATATTTTTCCAAATTATTTATTAACCTCAAATTATCTTCACAAGATATTTTTCTATTTTCAATCTTTTGAAAACAGTTTCAAAACCATCATTCTTCTCAGAATCAACTTTCCGAAATATTTTATATCTCCACTGAAATCACCAAGCACAAAAATAGATTTTAAAATAATTTAAAACACTTTACTTTGAAATATATACTTTAAAACACTTAGATAAAACTACTAAAATAATTTGTTAAAAATACATATTATATGAATTTGAGAAAAATAGGTTACTTTATAAAATATAAAACCAGGTTTTCACTTTTAAAACAAATACTAAGTGACTTCTAAATAATTAATGCTATAATATATTAAAAGGAAATACTTGCTTTAGAAATTAAATATTAGAAATAATAAATTTTATAAAACTTGCTTTCTTTAAAAAAACAACTTTAAAACATTTAATTTACATTTACAAATTTACTTTTAAAAACGTGTACTTGGCCACCCAGAGAAAATTCCAACTTCAAGCACTTAAATCAATTCCCCCAAATTGATTTCCAATTTATTCTATTTGAAATAAATTTCTTTACTTACTTGGTTCATTTCAGAATTCATTAATTATGGACTTTATTTTTATTATTATTATTTCCTGTTTGATTTTAAATCTTTTAACTGAAATATAAAAATTTCAGGTTATTCCCAATTTCTTCTTTATTCTTCTTAAATAAAATTTAAAATAAATGTTTTGTTCTTTTAAACAATAACATTGAAATTGAAGTTTCATTAACTCTCTGTTTATTTAAATTTTCCTTCCCATACACAAGATTTATTTATTAGAATTTTAAAGTCACTTTATTTCCTTTTCAGTTCATTCATAAAGTTATTCAACTTTGCTATAATTATTTTACTTACAATTTCACTGGTAATTCATTATTGCCCGATTATAACAATCAAGCCATAGCATTCAATATTACCACATAATTCATTACAGGATATCAAATATTCAAAACAGAGAATATTAAATAATTAAATAAAGTTGAGGGGTCCAGTTGGATCCCTCCAACCTGTTCTCCCTGCGTCCACAGATGTTAGCACAATATAAAATGCCAATTCCAAATATATATACCACACTACAGCACATAAATCAATTCAACCATTTCAAGCAATTATTTAAATTTAATCATTTAAAATTTATTTAACTGAGCGAGATTAACTCACCTTTGCTTTAAACTTGCAGTCTAATTCCATTCACTTCCATTTTAGCTTATTTCTCGATTTTTAGACCTTGAAGAAATATTTATGTAATTTATTAATATTTGAGTAATTGAACAATTAATTTTCATTTAATTAACAAATCATTTAATTATACAATTTTCCCTTAAACCATTTGGTAACTGAAATATTTAAATAGGTTAAATAAACAGGTTAATCACTAAATCTACTGAAAAAATAAACTAGTAACTTTAAAATAGGAATGTGTATATTAATTTATTTTTCTGAAACTACATATACTTTTGAAACTTGAATTATATATATAGATCAAAACTGATTTCCTATAATTCCTTCAATCATTTAAAATTCATATCCCAAAACTAGCTCTGCAATTAAAAATCTAGAGGGTAAAATTTCTTTACCGTGAAAACATAATTTCTATGTATATACATAACCATATAGATTAAATAAAATAAAATAAATAAAAGATACCTCACTGCACGTTCTCCCCTCCCCCAAAATCGAACCCTACCCTAACAAAATGCTACTGCATCGAAAACTTGGGCGACGAACGAGGCTCGGTCCTCACACCGTCGAATTCGCGACGCTGTCGCCTCAGCGCCACCCAATCCCCGCGACTTCGAGCAAACCCTACATCCAATTGAAACCCTAGCCTCGCGATGCCCTAACTCGAATCCATCACCCAGCGTCGCTACTGTCGATACCGAGAACGTGAACACACTCCCTCACAGGCTCGAGAAACTCATCGGCATCCCATCTCCACGTGCGTCAGTAGCCGCACTTCCCCCAGCACTCGCGATTGTCGATTTAAGGAAGGGTCTAAATTTCGATTTGAGAGGTGGAATACGCGGCAATTTTTCTTTCCTGATTTTTTTTTCAAACGAAATAAAGGGAATGTTCATTACCTTTAAGGGAAGAAGCAGCGTGATTGAGAAGGAAGGAGGTTGCGTGAAGGAATTGACGACCAGTGATTTGAGGGAAGAACGACTAATGTTGAAATGTTTGACAAGCCAAAATATATTTAAATTTTAAATCCACATTGTCTCGATAAAATTCCCAACGCGTTTTATAAATCGTACGCTCACACAACTACTCCTATTACTACGAAATTTGAAATCCGACAATAATTCAATATTACGGACCCAATGGAACTGGTTTCATCGAAATCCGAGACTGTGCCTCGGAAGGCTATTTTTAAATTCAATTTAAAAGATAAAATTTCAAGATTGAACAGATCACTGTTAATTTCAATTTTAACGCTTCTATTGTCTTCAGTATTATCAATATAAATTTTATAAACCTTCAAATTATGTTTAATAGGCTTAAAACTCCAGATTCAACAATTCACTCAACTTCTAATTATTAAATTCTATTATTTAATTATCAAATAAATAGCGATATTCGTAATTCAAGTTGAAATTATTATCTTGAATATTTGAAATCAATTAAATATTCCGATTACAAATACTTAAAAATTCCGGGTCGTCACATAATTACTGAGAAAGTAGGAGTACAATTACAATGTGTTGCGAGTTTAAGAATCTTAGCCCGCACTCCCATTTCATGTAGCATATGTAGGCTGAATTGTTTGCTCACTTTATCGTATGCCTTGTGAAGATCAATTTTTAAGCACACTCTGTCTGCCCCTTTCTTATTAAAATCCCGTATTAATTCATGTGCCAACAATGAATTTTCAAATATATATCTTCCCTTTATAAACGCACTTTGGCTTTTTGAAATGAGTTAAGGTAGAACTTTATTGAGTCTCATGCAAATAATTTTGCTAAGAATTTTATATGTAACATTACAGCATGCTATTGGTCTATACTCTACTATTTTTTCTGGTTTTTTAACTTTTGGTATCAAAGTGTAAATGTATGATTTATTTCTTGAATGAATTCACCTGAGTCAAAAGCCTCTTGATAACCTTTGAGCATTCTATCTTTCAGGTCTTCCCAGTGCATTTTGAAGAAGAGTGCGCTCATTCCATCGGGATCAGGACTGGACTCGTTATGAATAGAGAAATTGGCATTTTTCAGCTCCCTTTTCGTAATCTCCAGAATAAATGTTAGTATATTATATAAATATATATATATATATATACTCAATTATTCACAAAATTAACTGACCCCTGTCGACAGCCCCCTATAGACCAGGTTGACAAGTACTGGTCAGAAATGACTTTTCACTTTAAATTTGAAATATGAATAACTACCTTGTGTCTATTCATTTCAAATGAATTTCTACACCTATAAATACATATTTCTTCCAGAATTCATCACTCAAAATCATTTCTTATCTACTTTATCTATATTTCTTCTAACAAACTCAAATATGGCCTATCCAATTCATAGTTTGATCAAGAATCTTGAAGAAACCCTTAACTCCTTCAAAAATATTCTTTCTTTCATTCTTTGTAATCAGCGACACTTAGAGTTAAGTCAAATGCAGATGATCCAGGAGCAAGAAAAGCATTTCGATACGATACAATGGACGATTTCTTCTCTGCACAAAAATGATAATGAAGCACATCCTCCATTCTCTCTCACCAATGAAAATGAAGATTGGGATGCCATTAAAGTAGGCCCTATATTTGAAGAAGAAGGATGAGGGGAAGTTCCTCGTAATGTTTGATTTTATTTGATTGCTTTGTTTGATTTGAATTGATTGCTTCGATTGATTTAATTTGACTTGGTTCGGTGTGGATTGATAATTGGTGCGCAAAACATAATATGTGTAGTTTCTTTTCTCTCTTTCTTATCGTTATATGGTCTTACTTATGTTTTATATGCATATGTAAATATAACAATATATAATTAATAAATGATTTGTGTTCTTATATTTGAATTCTCACATTATCACTATTATACGTATTATCATATATGATTCTTAGTTAGGATAGCTAGTAATTAAGGACTAAGTTTTAGTTTTAGAATTAAGTGTTGATTATTTATGATAACACTATCATTATAATCACATGTCATATAGTATTAGATTAAGGGAGAGTTATATAGTTTGGAGTTAGTTTTTATTGATGACAAAGGGATAGAAGTATAAAATAGGATAGTTAGACATAGATTAAGGGGGAGTTATTAGTTTTTGGGGAAGTTATTAGGATAGAAGTAATATTTTATAAACAAAGGTTGTCATCATCAAAAAGGGGGAGATTGTTAGTCCTTGAGAAGATGGTTTTGATGACAACAACCTTAGAATAAGATTATAAAATATATATACTAGCATTATTGTTTAGATATATATGTATATGCAGGATATATATACAAGTATGAAAGAATGAAGACTGTATAGTATAGAGATTCAAGAATTGATAAACTCAAGATCGAAGATATCAAGATTCAAGACTCATGAGTATCAAGAGTTCAAGATTTCAATATAAGTAATTTAGTTAGGAATTTTGTTAAAACTCCTAGAAAAGCACTGACATCTTGAAATCCATTTTATTCGTGAAATGGAATCCACTTCGAGCCCGTTAAAGGGATGGAACCCTAAGTAGGATGGAACCTACGAAAAATATAGTGGAACATTGTTTTGTATCTACTAATTTTTATTCAAATGTTTTACAAAATTATATCTTGTTTTCAAATGATTTCAAAATCTTCCTTTTAAAAAGAATTAAAAACATCTATCCTGGTTTTTAAAATACTTTTAGCTTCAAAATGATCTTTATCTTCAAAATCAAATTATCCTTGGTTTTAAACTATTTTTTAATTATAATATATTTAACTTTTAATATTTATACTTAGATTTAAATATAAAATTACAGTATAATTTTATATATATTAAAATATTATTCTCTATATTTATTTATGTATTTTAACTATAGTTAAGTATATTTATAAAGTTTAAAAATACTTTAAATACAAGATGAAAGTTATTTTCAAAGATAAACAGATTACCAAAAATTACTTAGGCCTGTCGACAACCCCAATATACCCATGTCGACAAGGTGTCATTTTATTTCAAAAATTTGAATTTCAAAGGAAGTGTCTATTCGTCATATCCTTTCATGAATGGACATGCCTGTTGTTCTACTATGAATAGGGGTTGTTCTAAACGAATTTACATTCATATATTCTCTGATTTCATTCTTCTTCTTCTTCCACATTTCTTTATATACATTTTTACCACTACTCTGTCGAAATCAGCATTGAATCTAACTAGATCATCTCTAGTTTGATTCTCTATCACTATCTCACTAAGATCCCAGTGCTATTCAGAGTTATAGACTTCTTTGTAATTAATTGAGTGAGAAAAGGTGTGATTGTAGCTTGTAAAATCAATCAAGCGAGAAAAGGTGTGATTGTAGCCTGGCAAATCAATTGGGTGAACTTTTTGCCCGTAAAATCAAGTATCTCTACCCGGAGATTGTGAATCTGGAGCGGTCTACCTCGTGGCCTTGAAATCGTGGGTGTAATTGTAAAAATTGATTTTGAAAGGAAATCCGTACTTGTGTTGCGGGACTGGATGTAGTGTTACTCCGAACCAGTATAAAATCTGGTGTGTTCTTTCCTTTATTGCTTTCACTTTATATCTGCATCTGTGTTTGATTCTGTGATCATATTTGTGTCTGAATATTGCATACATTTTTGTTTAAATTAATATAAACTCAAAAAGAATTAGTACCTTCTTAAAACACTACTCACCCCCTCTAGTGTTAATTCTAACCTTAAGATTCGTAATCCGCTTTTCTCTCAGAAACGACCCTAATTCGTCCTTCGAAAATCGGCACCGAATACATCACCCATATTCGAACGCCACCGATCCAAACGTCGAATCTGGTTCGCCAGAGCTTATAACACAATAAATATAACAATATAGCAGAAGAAATTAATATCATTGGTAAACAATATTTGATACAGCAATGATATAATAAGATACAGCAGATCCAAAAATATCAGAGCAGAATATAGCAGCAGATTATGACATACCGGAAAGAAATTTCCAACTTGATCTCCAAGAGAGAAAGGAAGAATCCAAAACTGCAACTCTAATGCCATGGCTCAAAAGACTCCAAAAGCTAGATCAACCAACATGCTTTCCAAAGGCGAAGCGAGAAATCCCCATCCCGTTTTAATGAAGCAAGCTAGGCAACAGATGAACCAAATGCGACCTTCAAATCCAAAGGCTGGATGTTATCGAATCTACACCTACTATTTGATTATCTGAAAAACCCAACTCTAAACTGCCTGTGTGGAAAATTGTGGGCACTCAGAGCTTAGGAAGGGAACAATAAACTCCAGGTCAGTCATGGCACTGGTATGAGCAAACAAAAACAGCTTTATCTTTAAAACAAACAGCAAAAGATTCTAAAGTTGAAATCCGCAATGCTTTTTGGAAAATGAAACTACCATAAGGCCTTCCAGCACACACACAATGCAGTCGCCCACTTGGGAGAGATTTCTCCTTATGATAGTCAAACATGCTTGATACGCGAAATCCTTTTGATATTATTATTAGTGCATAGTGGAAATCATTTGCAAGCATAATATTAATCTTAGCCAGCATACATACCATTATAGTATGCCTACTATAGCTACTATATTAGATGGCAGGTACTACAACTAATACCGTACAAGATGCATATTGAAGATTGGATTTCCAACAAATGGTCGGGCTAAGGAACTTTCTATTGCCACATGGGTACGCCTCTAGAGGGACGCCCCGAGAACCTACCCGGATCTCTGCCAACACAAGGCCAGGTTACCCCTGCCCAGAAGTAACACCCACAAGTATGCCATCCTCAGTCGTAACCAACCTTTATCCGAGCGTTCGACACCAACAACCACAAAGTAATAAATTTGCAGTAACCACATAGGTTAAATATCTAGGCTCCATACCATGATACTATCTCTATCCGGAAGAAATGGACATACCCTAGGGGTGCGGCCCCTAAATAACCTTGCTGCATTCTTCCTGTTTCGACCATTTTCGGGTTGTGAGGTCCTGATGCAATCTCATCCACAAAGCTACGCTTTACACAAAAGCCATGCTTCGATCAACAAATGATCAGCATCACTTCGTATGCCACATTACCAAACTGGGAATGTATCACTAGTAACCATTAACTACATAACCTCTGAGCTTGTACGTCTCAGAGAAGGGTGTTAAGCTAAGGGAATAAATCACCGCCACCAAACAGAAATGTATTTGATAGACACCAGCTTTACATCTCAAAGTGTAATGTCAGACACACAACAATACAAGTCTGTTCTGGGTCCGAACAGAACCGAAGGCACTTCACAAAGAAGTCGTTGCAATCTGGATAATCCTTAATCACGTCTAGACTCCCCATCACAATGGGTGATCAAATCTCTATTTCGGGGCCATTCGGTGTAGAGACATTCGATGGGTTATCCCTTCGCTTTCGAAAATATCCGGTCTTCACCACCGGTCTTCAAATGCTATCCATATCATTGTATCATTATTGGGAATGGGTTATATGACACAAAGTCCTCTCCCGGCTAAACTGAATAACGAGCGCAATATTTAAAAACATATGGATATTGGGATCTTAGTTAAGTCACAACTTATTACCCAAAACTTTCTTCAAATGGTTTAAACAAGTTACCATTTTCGAATCTTTAAACAAAAAAATTCACTTCACAAAGTTCACCAATCTTTCACAAAGATTCGTTCATAGCTTTCAAAACAATTTCCATTTTGAATCTTTTATACAAAAGATACACCTTTAAGATCCTCTTCAATTTCAAAACAAAGTTCAACAATCTTTCACAAAGATTCATTCATAGCTTTCAAAACAATTTTCATTTCAAACTTGAAATCCTTTCAACATAAATTGGAAATCCTTTCTTTATATGAAAGCTATTATTATTTTGAAAAACAAGAGTGTTTGTTTCGGGAAAATCCGATTACATTTGCTCAAGTTAAAGCCTTTCAAATATAAACTTGGGTTAAATTTAAAGTCCCAAAATAATACTTTTAAAATACTTTAAAGATGGTTTTAAAAATTCACACACACACATATATATATATATATATATAAACATATATATATATATATATATATATATATTACTTGTATAAACCTTTCAAACCAAATTTCCAAAAACAATTCCAAAACTTTAAACAAGATATATTCGAACTAAGTTTCAACTTCAACTTACTTTTTCAAAAGTTTTTCATATTCAACCCAATTCCATTTCCAAAACCATTTGGATTCAAAATTCAATTTTTTACAATATTAAATTCAAATATCCGTGACTTAACAAATTTTCTCGTGCAATCCTTATTTGTGTGTGTATGGTGTAGTTCAGGGGTTTTACACAATAGTGCAATATCTTCAATCAACACAATCCAAACACAGCAATATCGATAAGCGGCATGATCCTATAACGCTTATCTTCATTCACAGATTCATAGATAAAAAATATAAATTCATCGCAGATAAATAAATTACATTCATCACAGATCAAATCAAAACAGAGCATCACACATCAGGGATATTAAAGAGTTCAACATTCAATTGAATACAAACATCCATAAGTCAGATTAATTAATCATCTGATTATCTGATGTCCTGAAATTTTGTGCAATATTTATTTGATAATTTCCATTAATAATTATTTGAAATGTGAAATATTTATTTAATAATCTTATTTAACAAGATTTATCTTTTCAAAACTTAATAATAATTTAATTTGGCAAAATTTATTTCTTTTCAAAGTTGATAATATTTAATTGATAAAAATTAATCTTTCTAAGATAATAAAAAGGGTATTCTATTTATAATGTATATGTGCATATACATTGCGAATAGGAAGTTTGGTTTCAATTTAATAAAAATATTTTCAAATTTATAATATGCATATGAATATATTATGATTTGGAAGATAATGTTTGAATTTAATACAATACTTTTCAAAGGATATTTAAAATAAAAAATTCTATATTTTCAACACATAAGATTAATGTTTATTATTTTTAAAAAGTGATAGTTTACATAAATCTAATAAAAAGTTTTATTAGGATTTCTTTTAAAAGTTCTTAAACTAAAATGGTTTATAAAATATATATAAATTTAAAATATTCTTTCTTTTAAACATCTCATGAATTAAGTACCCTTTTATATATACACACACACTTAAAACATAGTTTGTGAGTATATAAGATTTTTGAGAAATATATGTATAAAAGTTGTATATATATATATATATATATTAAACTCTAAACATAATATATTAATGTTAAAACATAGAAATTAATATATATATATATACATATATATAAGTTTAAGTCTTCACATTTGTTAACTTTGGAATTAATGAGTAATACATTTGTCAATTTGAATCAACAAGTGGCAGCAATATTTTTTTTTTAAAAAGAAAAAAGAAAATTTGAAATGCAAGTATATTCTCAAACCTAAAGGAAGAGATTTGTTTAGACTTTCAGTTCAAATCCTTTCTTCCTCCATCTTCTTTTTCTATTCATTTTTTTTTTAAAATTCAAAGATGAAACTGAAAACTGGAATCAACCTGCAATCAAATGTAAACAGCAACAATGTTCAAACCAGATTTAAGCTATGCAAGAAGTAAGCTTCAACAAGCAATATTTCAAAGATAAATTCATTTAAACAAGATTTAGATTAAATGCATCATTCCAGGAATAAAAAAAACTGTCCCTTTGCCTTAATAACTGTGAGTAAATTTTCTTTTAAAAACAGTTTAAAACCTCATCAATGTGTTTGATGCATGCGATAGAATGTTAGAATGTATAGTTTATTATGTTTGTATGGATGTATATCTGTGAATGTATATATTCATAGTGGAATGTCTATGAATATCTATAAATTTGTACAAATTGTTCTCTGTTCTTAGTTTAGGCTTCAGGTTTATTAGAAAAAAATTCTTATTTACCTATACATTTGATTTTAGGCTTGGACTTATAAATGAAAAAGGTCTCTAGAAATGTAGTATAAATTTTAAAAATGGATTTAAGGATTTGTATTAAGTATTTAACTTAAACTTTATAAATTACAGTGGATACCAAAGAAATGGGTTAAAATCAAATAAGTTAAATTTAAGTTTTGATTATGCAATATGAAATGTAATACAAAATTATGAATTTAGAGGTAAAAATCTTCATTTTTAGATGGAGATTTGTGGTGACTTTCTGAGATGAACGAATTTGGGCATTTGTTGAATTCCGACGAATGGAGACAAGATCGTCATCGGGGTTTGGTCGGAAGGTAAGTGGTAGCAAGGAGGTCTCTGGAAAAATGGTGAGATGTTTTAGCAATGGCCATGGTGGTCGGGCTATGGCAATTTAGGGTTTAGTGATGGTTTGTGTTCGTCGCTGTTGTCGTGGTGTTCTCGACGTGGGTGAAGGATCGGGATCGATCGCAATGGGAGGAAATCGAGGCTATAAGTAGTGGTTAGCCACTGGTTGATGGGCGAGGAATCTCGTGGTCGAGATCATCGGAGAGGAGAGAATTTTCGATCGAAGGCTGCTGTTTCTGTTCGACTATATAGGCTCGGTTTCGATTTTGAGATGGATGGTCGTAATCGAGTGAGGAGTGGGTCGGTGACTTGTCGATAGTAGGAGGTGGAGTCTGATCGTCGGCGATCATCTGTGTACGTGCATTGGTGCACAATGTGTCAGGTGAAGATGAATTTTGGGAAGAAGCTGTTGCCTCGGGAACGAACTAGAAGTGAACAAGGGTTTTTCTCGAGAAATAGGGTAGGGTTTGCTTGGTTTTGGAACTTGGTAATTTGGGTTTGTTTGCTCGTGTTTTCTGGGATGATACCCAGTTTTGTCTAAATGAAATACAAGTTTAAAAATTTAGATTTAGACAAGTTTAAGACAAATTTCTCAACTCATTCCTTTTGAAATATTAAATGTTGATTGAGTTTAAGATAAATAAAAGGTTTAAGATAAATTATTTTAAAATTTATTAAGTTAAAAGTGTTTTTATAATATATACAATCTTTGTTTGAAAGTTTATTTTAAATAATTATTAATGGAAATTATCAAATAAATAATGCCCAAAATTCTGGGACATCACATTTCTCCTCCCTTTGAATTTTTTCGTTCCTTTTCGAGGACAAAAAGATTCAAATGAGGGAGGAATGTGATGTCCCAAAATTTTAGGCAATTTTTATTTGATAATTTCCATTAGTAATTATTTGAAATGTGCAATATTGATTTAATAATCTAATTTAACAAGATTTATCTTTCCAAAACTTAATAATAATTTAATTTGGCAAAATTTATTTCTTTTCAAAGTTGATAATATTTAATTGATGAAAATTAATCTTTCTATGATAATAAAAAGGGTATTCTATTTATAATGTATATGTGTATAATTGTGAATAGGAAGTTTGGTTTCAATTTAATAAAAATATTTTCAAATTTATAATATGTATATGAATATATTGTGATTTGGAAGATAATGTTTGAATTTAATACAATACTTTTCAAAGGATATTTAAAATAAAATTCTATATTTAATAATCTATATTTAATAAGGATTTAAAAGATAATTAAAGAAATTAATAAAGTTCAAATGGTTTATATTTTAAATAAATTAAGGTCTTAAGTAATAAGTGATTTATTAAATATGTAAGTAAATAAGGGATAGTAAATTACTGAATAAGATTAATTGAGTTTAATTAATGATGTGATTGATTTAAAGATTACTTGTTAAATTTAATTAATTAAAAGAATTAATTACTGGAAGTGATTAGGGGATCATTAATAAGGAGATTAATTAAAAGTTAATTAAGTGAATGGTTAAGGCTAATTTATCTATGTGGTAATTAAAGTTTAAATAAATTAATGATGAAGGTTAATTAATTGAGGATAATTAACCAATGGAACAATTACTTGATGAAAGTAATTAAAGGTAAATTACTTAAGGGAAGTAATTAAAGATTAACTACTTAGTGTAATTAATTAAAGCATTGATTAATTAAAGAAATTAATTAAGGGTTAGATAATTAATGAGCATGATTAATTGAGGGATAATTAATCAATATAAGTGGTTATAAGGTAATTAATTGAATAATTACTTAAGGATTATTGTGATTAATGCGATGGGTAAAGGTTAATTAATTTGTATAATTAATTGAGAGTTCATTACTTATTGTAATTAAAGGATAACTAGTCAAGGGTGATTAATTAAGATGGATAATTAAAAGATGGTTGATTTATAGGTTTGTAATTAATTAATGTTAAGTAAAGGTAATCTATAAGTGATTAAAGGTTAGTAATTAATTTAATTAGGGATAAATTAAATTAATTTTGGAAGTGATCAATCTTACTTATGAATGAATGATGTTAAATGCCTTGAATTGGTTGATATCTCTGATATGAAAAGTTTTGTGATATGATATGTTTTGGGGGACAGTGATAATGTGGTTATCTATTGATGATGAATTGCTGTGCAAAAAGTGACATCCTATATCTAAAGTTGAATTGAATTTCACTTGGATAACTTAGGTTAAGATGGTATTGAATTCGAAGAGACCGGGGTTGGGTATCAGTAAATACCCAAACTCACTTCGATTTGTAACCTACAATGATTCTTTATTTGATTGATATGTGAAATCAATAGGCTGAAATGGAATAATTTGAATGACTAGACCATTTTTAACTAAGTAAAGGTACTTAGGGATTGATTGTGAATATAAGTGTTGACCACAACAAGTTGTGAACCTGTAGGGAAGTACGAGTTACCTCGGGTTTTAAATAAGTTTATGAATTTGTATTTCATGTTAGATGGGTTTACTCACGCTGGTTTCCAGCCTGACCCGGGTGTTACCTTGTTGTAATGCTTGGGCCAGATCGAGTATTACAGATTTTCAAGTAAGTACGTTTTTGGAGCTCAGGAGGCGAGCTGGATGGCAGGAACGTATGGAGTGAATTTCTATTGTAATATATTGTAGTTATCAGGGGCATGTTGATTTTAACTGTCCGGTATTTGTGTAACCGCTGTAACTCTGATGTATAAGAATGTAAATTTACTGATATAACTTTTCTTTGTATAACAGCTATTATTTGATATTATATTTTACCCGCTGCGAATGTGAGATGTTGGTGTTTCTGTTTCTTCTTCTTCTATCTCTTTTCTTCTTTTCCCTAACAATCTGGAATTTTCGAGATCGAAAATTCCGGATCGTTATAGATTAATTAAATCAGATTAATCACCAATCCTGGTTAATTAACATTAATAAATTACAAATCATTTGATTAATTACCCTTTAATCATTTATTAATTAAAAAATTAATTAACCTTTAATCATTAAATAATTAACCTTTAATTATTTAATTATCCTTCAATTAATTATCCTCAATTAATTAATTAATTAACCCTTAATTAATTACCAATAAATTAATTATCCTTAATTAATTACAATAAGTGATTATCTTAATCACTTATATTAATAAATCACAGATTGATTACTTTGAGTAATTATTCTTTAATCACTTGATTAATTAAATTTAATCATTAATTAATTACTTTTAATTAAGTAATTATCTCTTAAGTAATTAATTACCTTTAATTACTTTGATGAATCTTTAAATCATTATTTAATTAACCTTAATCATGTAATTTTTTAACCTTACTTCTTAATTAATTAACCCTTAATTATTTATTAATTAATCCTTAATTATTAATTAATTAACCTTTAATTAATCTTTAATTAAATAATTACTCTTTAAATAATTATATTAACAAATCATTAATTACTTAATTAATTAAAAGATAAACCATTTTATCTTTATTAATTACTTAAATTATCATCTAAACTATGTTTAAAATCTTGTAATTAATTATCATTAACCACCTAACTTAAACCTTTAAGTTAAATCAAGGATTAAAACACCCCATCCCTTTAATCATTTACTTAATTACAATATCAAGTTTATTTAAAATAAACTTTCAAAATAAAAGTTATATATATATATATATATATGTATATATATATTAAAACACATTTAAACTTGATTACTTCAAAATAACTTTTTTTTAAACTTTGATTTATCCCAAACTTTAAATGAAACATTTGTTATTGAAAATAAATCAAACTATTTAGGTAAAACTTGGTTTGTCTAAAATTTTAAAATTGTTTTTATATTAAATTCCAGATCCAAGACAAAGCCATAAAAACCCGATCCCAATTTCGAGTTTTTCCCTCACCTCATATTCCCCTTTTTCTTAATTAATTACCTAATCACATCTTTATTAAATTACATAAGAAAACACTTTAGAAATTAATTACAATCTTACCTATTATATAATTACTTTAAAATAAAACAAATTTAAAACATTTAACTTTTAAAATTAAATCTTTGAAAAACTTGTTTGATTACCTCCTTTTGTTTTGGAAACTTGTTTAGTATCAAACTCGGAACTTTGTTAATAATTTCTTTTCACTTTAAAACTTTTCACTCTTTAGCTTTTGAAATCTGATTAAACAATTTTTTTGAAAATCCCAGGCCAAATGATCAAATACCCGAGCAATAACGTGGGCTTCACTTTTACTCGATAAACTTGAATATCCCTTCGAGCCAGAACTAAATTTCCCTGTGCCTCAAAATCACTCAACGATGAATATGTACCAAAAAAACTCGTGCACGTGCATATGAGTTCGCCATTGCTCTAGCCAACACCACCGACGTCAACAAGTCACCGACGACTTCTTCCAACATCTCGACCACCCAGAACATCAAAATTATCTGGAAAGCAAACAAACAACCCCTGGAAGAGAACCTGATCACCAATACCGCCTCTATTGCCGCCTTCGGCCACCAGGAAGCTCGAAACTCTGACCGAAGCTTTGCCGTCGACCTACAATCCCTTACCCCCTGCTCTGATCAAGTTCAAGGCATTGACGACGACGATCTCCCCTCGAAATGTAGACCAAAACATAGATCCAACCCTAAATCTACCTCGTCGTGCTACCATGACGATCCAGAAAATTGCCAGCTATTTTTCCTAACATCCTTGACCCACGAGCTCCCTCTGGCATGAACCCCGACCTTCTCAAAACCTCCAATTTCCAAAGGTTAACAAAAACTCATTTCCCGTCCATCTTGCAATTCTTCTTAAATTTCAAACCTAAAAGTCCTATTACCATCATTAGAAATCATGTTTTCATAACCAAAACTGATGATACAAACAAAACTCAAGATTTAAATAATACATTTTCGGGTTTGATTTGAATTTTATTGTAACATCTTATTTCCAGTTAATTACTTCCTAATTTCTCATAAAAACATTTTTCTTTTGTTTTTTTCTTAAAAATAAGATTTGGTTAATTCAACCATATATTCTATAAACATCCTAACTTATGTTGCTTTGTATGAAGAGAAATCGATTTTCAATTGAATTTTTTTGGGGTCTGTAGACAAAAAAAACAGAGGCCAGATATACTTTGCACAGACATGTATATACAATTCAAACAAAATACTTCATGCAACATTTTTACTCCAATCATTTATCACATCAAATCAAGACATAACCATATTAAGGTGAAAAAGTGATGTTTGCTCACCTGACTTTCTTTGGAACAGAGGAATCAAGCCTGGATGATTGAATTTGAATCTATGGAATTTTAAACTGGCTTGAATTTGAGATGCTTTAGATTTGCATGTTTGCTCAGATTTGTTTTGTTTTGTTTTTAATTTCCAGGTTTGCTAAAAAAAACTTCTAGGTTTTAATTTTCTTGGTTGAATCTGGAATCTGATGTATTGAAGCTGAAACTTGATTTGTTTTGATATGTGCTTAGATACTGTTGCTCTTGCATTTTGATCTGAATGCTTGCTTGTTTCAATTTTTAAATTTCTTTGAAGCTTGTCTGTTTATTTCAGATTTTCTTTTCTGATTTCTTTTTCTTTTGTTTTCTTTTCTTTTGACAGTTGATGAAGACTGTAGAGAAGAGGATGTAAAAATTTAAGTTGATAAAAGAAGTAACCAGGCTTTTCTTCTAATAAGATGTTATTTGTAATTCCATTTATTAATAATTTTCTTTAAAATAAAATGTAGATGATACTTGTTTAATTATTATGTTATCTTGTTTACACTTGTTTAATTTTATACTTTATGTTTTTACATTTGTTATAACTCTTTAATTTATGTTTAAACCCTCTTCCCTAATTTATTTATAAATTATGGTTTAAACCTTTACTTTAATGAATTTATAGATTTAGTTTTAAATGTTTACATATACAATTTTAAATTTATATGTACAAACTAAATTTATTTCAAGTATGAAAGAAAAGTGATTTTAAATCTTTTTATTAATTCTATGTATATATATACATACAAACCATATTTATCTTTATATTTTAATATGTTTATCTCACAAATTTCAAAAGATATATATATATATATATATATATATATATATATAAACTTTAATTCATTCTTGTTCTACATTTGTATTCACACATTTTCTATTATTTATAACTTTATAAGAAAATGATTTAAAAATGAAATCATATACAAATTACAAATTATATATACGTATTTATTAGTTATTTAAGATATAAAGATTTTTAACTTCAATTCATAAAATATTTACTTTTGAATTCCTAATCAATATACAAATATATATACCTATATATACATTATAATATTAGAAAGCAAATTTTTATTAATTTTAAAATATGGAGTTTTGAAATCCAATTTATTTTTCAAATATATTTATTTTGAATTTCAAATCAAAATTCTATTTACAATCAATTTATGTACATATATTTAAATAACAAACAAATATCATATTTTATTTGAAAATTTCAAAATAATTTACCAATTAAATCCAAAAATTTATACTAATCACCAATTTTAAATTTGACTCAAAAATCGGGATCGTTACAATTGGAGGTGCTTAAATGGAAGTGGGACCAAGTGTCTACGGATTTCATAGATGGTCTGCCATAAACTCAGAAAGGTAATGAGGCAATTTGGGTTATCGTGGATCGTCTAACCAAAAATGCCCACTTTATCCCAGTAAAATCTACACGAACGACAGCAAGTTTGGCAAAGTTGTATATGAAAGAGATTGTCCATCTCCATGGAATACCAAGCAGTATAGTGAGTGATCGTGACCCGATCTTCACTAGCAGATTTTAGGAGGCATTTCAAGCCGCACTAGGAACCAAGTTGAACTTCAGTACTACTTACCACCCGCAGTCTGATGGGAAAATGGAAAGAATAAATCGATTCGTGGAAGACCTTTTGTGTGCTTGTATTCTTGACTTTGGCGGTTCATGGGAGGACCATTTGCATCTGGTTGAATTTTCATATAATAATAGTTATCAGGCCAGTATTAGGATGGCTCCTTTCGAAGCATTATATGGGCGTCTGTGTCGGACTCCTGCGTGTTGGATTGAGTCAGGTGATAGGCTTGTCCTTGGACCAGATATGATAAAGGAAGCTACCGAGAAGGTTGATTTTATTCGAAAGAAATTGAAAATTGCCCCGAGCCGATAGAAAAGTTATGCTGACCGTAGGAGGAAAAATTCTTCTCTTATACGATAATACGCAACGCACTAGCCATACGAGTCTGGGGGTACCAAAGTTGGATTGTGGAGCTACCGGATGAGACTGGAAATTGCTTCATTTAGATGAAATAAATACAATTCACAAAAAATAGATATTTGTTTTTCGATGCGAAATTCTCTGATTTCACAAAGAATTCAAATCTTAAATTTTACTAGCGAGTTAACCAATTAGCTTAATACTTAGGGGCAGATTTTGGAATCCTGAAGCACCACCATGAACGCTACCGCACGTGCGCCTGCGGTACGAAACTTTGACTTTTAGTTTGATATGAGAAAATTGGCTTTCGAGTGAGGGATCCTCCTACTGGTTCGCTTAAAGAAGGGATGACTCCTAGAAGGACCGGTTAGCTTGTGCACGTGAATCCGATCTGGGATCTGGGCTACTAGGCTAGGAAGGTAGGTTGTTGGGACGAAGACGAACAGGTTTCACGAATGAATGCCCTGTTGGAAGTTAGAGAAACCCGGTTGGTAAAAGCAGCTATCGAGATGTTTGCTATCATAGGAACGAAGTGAGTTAGTAAGCAAGCCTTGGTTCAAGCAGTCTCCAAGCTTGTTCGTTAAGCGGTAAGGAAGCGAAGCAGCATACGAGGCGACCTCTTCATGAGGTCCACTTTCGTCCAAGCGAAGTAAGGAAGCGAGAAAGTCTCAAGCCGAGCAGCAGGAGTCGAATGATAACAGTTATTCCGCTTTTAGGTAATAAGACAGAGTAATAGAATAGTAGGTTTCATTTTAATATGAGACTGCACGGGGACTGGATTTGAACCAGTTACCTCTCAGTTAGCTACCAAAATGCTGTGGATTGGAATGCTTTGATTGATGGCCAGGAAACAGAAAAATAGTTTGTGGGCCCTATTAACCCCCATTTTATGATTACGGCTCGGCCTTACACTCTTTGCATGCTGTTGCTGGTCATTCTTGAAGTTGGTCTCGCATAATCGGCTCAACGAAAGCCATAGCCAGAACTTTTGTCCTTTCGGTGATGTCGGAATTTTCACCTATTTTTATCTATTTAGTGATGAGTCCGCTAGTTTCTTTGATCCCACTCGGTCTTCCCTTTCCATTCAAAATTCTTCATTCTATAAATAAGGGTCTAAATCCAAAAGTAATGGCCTGGCCTGAAACTGGCTAAAAAGAAAATTGCTTGCTAACAGGATCTGTAACAAGTTTTAAAAGATTTATCATCCTCTGGAATCATATAACTGTCAAAAGTGAGTGACTGGTCCTCGGAACTGTTATAGTCTGAATACTCATAAGGTTGGGTCGACGCCCGCCTCCCCCCACTGGCCAATTGATCGGGATCGCCTTATTTTCTTTTTCTTCAATTCCGCACTGCTACTGAGTCGTCGAACTTATCCACCTCAGGGATTCATGGAATTTCCGTTTTTGAATTGCGTTGGGGGAAATCTACCAAAGCTAGGCAGATAGATAGACTCCTTTCCTGCTGAATCCCAATTGGATGGGGGTTCCATCAACATTTAGAGCCAAACTACTTCTTGAACTAAACTACTTCTTCCTTTTCATTGATTGACTAATGCCCCTTGAAAGAGAAAGCTAAAGCCCTTCTTTTAAGTTCTTCCCAGATACATGGCTTGCATACCCGGGCCCCATTCTTGGAAAAAAATAGAATCTAGGCTTTAGCTAGGTTTGAAAGGACATTCAATCTGGTGAACTAATTGAGACCGAAAGCTGGGCTGGACGAGTAGAATGAGGCGACCAAAGTATATTAATTGGGATCGATCCAAACTATGAAAGTGGTCCAGTACACATCCAGTATATTAAGAAGTTCAGCCCCAAGTCCATTCTACTGCTGTTCTTCAGACTATGGACAGACAATTTTTTTTTATAATTTGATCCATAACAATTTTCGCACTGAACCCATAAATTTTTGTATTTTTTATTTATATCAAAATCATTATATCTTCCTCTTATATTGAAATCGCGGCTGTTACCATCAGTTCGTATACTAGAATTTCCATTTTCACAAATAGGAATCCATTTTCTGAAAGATCCTGGCTTTCGTGCTTTGGTGAGTCGTCCGAGATCCTTTCGATGACCTATGTTGTGTACACAGTAGATTTTTTTTGCTCTTTCCATAAGATTTTTCTTTTACGTATCCATAAAAAAATGATTGATGTAATAATTCTGATCAGGTGTGACTTGCATGTAAAGGATGAAGTAATGAAAGAGGAAGTCATTGCTAGTAGTAACGACTTGTCACGATCCATTGGTTCATATAGAATCCATGTCCTAGGTATATCAAAAAACATTCTTTTTCAAATTCAAAAAATTCTATTTTCAATATTCCTATTTGCGGCGACGAAGAATAAAACTATCACTATTGAGCCTCAAAGTTTATGTTTTTATGTGATCGCAGCATCAAAAAGAAAGTCTGAATTTTCCACGGAAGCCAGCTCAGAATATTTCTTGGATCAGCCATTTTCGTTATAACTTTTCAACTTGCAAGTCAAGTTTGGGGGGAGGCGGGCGTCGACCCAACCTTACGAGTATTCATACTATAACAGTTTTGATGACCAGTCACTCACTTTTGATAGTTATAAACACTAAGTCAGGATAAGATATGACTGAGATGGAATTAACCCACAACTCATTCGAAATCAGGTGTAACTACAGCCAATTACTAAATAATCAATCGAAAAAGAAAGAATTGGAATTGATCGATATCTTTCTTGAAAGTAGATGAATGGGGGAGCAATATTAATACCTTGCACGGACACCATTCCGAAGCAATGGAAAGAAGGCACCACAACGTAGTCAACTAGAAGACTGGTGATCCCTAGGTTGCAGCACATCTGGTCTTCCTTCGGGCGCCTCGCGCCAAGCAAGTAGGCGGCTGCAAGGATCTAACGATCGGTCCGGTGGAGCCATTGGCGATTGGTCAGCTGTAATGACAATACAATATATTAATTGGAGTCAATGAAGAATGTTTCTAAAGAAGCCTCCCGCTCACAATTAATATACCTCCCCAATTGATATACTGGCGCCTTGGGCTTCACTTTCCTTGACTTTAGAGGGGAATGGTTTCCGATGAACTACTTGAAAGTGTTCGTGCAGTACTAAGGATCGTGTAATATAATATATAAATGCGAAAACTGATAATAGCAGTAAAATAAAAATTAAAGTAAGCACACAAGGAATTTTTATACTGGTTCAAACTTCCCGTTCTACGTCCAGTCCCAGAATATCCTCTGCATTTAGACTAAACCCATCACTTAACCCGGAGGAATAGGTATATCACACCTCAGCAGCCGAATAGGAATTTTTCCGCCTCAACAGCCGAAGAGGACTTCAACTTAATACAAATACTTTGCTGACGAGTGTGTTCTGAATAACACGGATTTTTTTTTGATAGTACAATTTCCTATAATCAAATCCTCAAGAATATGTAGTGTATGTGAAGATTTAGAAGGAAGATAATCTCGTAGAATCGAAGTATATAAATTAATTCAGAGATTCTAGAGATATTGAATGAGAATGAATGCTTTTATTTGCAGAAATAAATAGAGAATAGATTTCAAAAATATAAACCAGAATCGATGATTGCAGAAGTGATTTGAACATGTTTATATAGTTGTAGAATAGTTATAATCTTTCATGAAAAGTTTCAATCAAAAATTGTGTCCGTATCTCTTGGATTGAAGGACATTGCTCTTCATGAACAATCGCAACTCTTCAGAAAACTAGCCGTTATGTTCGGGTCGATCGACCGAGAAAACTGACTGGTCAGCTGAGGTTTAAAACCGTATACAAAACAATGTATATCTATGCACTTGACACAGAGTCGGTCGACCGAGATTTCTGGTCGGTCAGCCGACCTGTTGTCAATTGCACAGTACACACTAATTTATGTATAACTTAATATAAATCAATTTGTGTATGTGTGTGACTACTTGAGGAATGATTTTAACAATATTCTAAGACTCAATACATTAAAATATTCATACTAATCTCTGGATTGTAGTCTTGTCTCCTTTGTAGTGCATAATATACATTTATTCTCTTTTTGTCGCTTTCGTATAGTATTCTTATCGTATGATCTCTGAAGCTTGTGTCATGAATCAAAACTCATGAATCAACATTCTCCCCATTTTTGATTGATGACAATACTTATGTGACGAAGTAGTATATAATGTAATTCTCCCCCTGAATATATGGCGACTTTTCTGCAAAAACTTGTTAGCTTTTATATATTTCTCCCCCTTTGTCATCGACAAAAAGGAGAGTTTAACTGATGATATGAATTATATTTCACATAAGTGTTAACATAGAACAATATAAAACAAAATAACTACTACTTATAATGTAAGGTATCAAAAAAATTAACATTTAAAGCATGCGATACCCAGGCTTCTTATAATTTCCTAATTTTTAGGAAACCATACCCATTTGGGTGTGGTTGAATCTTTATAAATATAATTTTCATTATTAACTACCATATCAAAATAATCATCAGTGTAATTTTCTCTATTTTTCCAATTAACAGGAACCCATATACTTAGATAATTTTTATTCATATTTCCTGTTAATGATTTTGTACTTCTAAAGAAATTATCAACATTATAGGTCATAGTAGTATTTGAATTTCTATAAAAATTGGATTTAGGCTTTACTCGAAATTTTGTACTAGCACTATCATTTTTATTATACATGAAAGCATATCTAGTGCTATTTCTACGATCAGTTTTATTATATCCTAAACCACTTTTATCATTGTGAGCTTTTGAATTCTTAACATAACCTAACCCCTTCTTATTTGAAGCAGGTTGAGAATTTTCAATAATCCTAGATAAATTTTCTCTCCCTTTATTAAAATTGGAAATATTTTTAGTAATGTCATCAAGCTTAGTTTTGAGACTAGTGTTATCTAACTCAACAATTTTAATTTTAGTTTTTAACTCAAGATTCTCAGAAGCTAGAGCATTATTCTTTTCTTTTTGAGCTTCTATTTCTTAACTTAATAGAGCGAGTTGAGAATTGTCAAAGAGTGAATCTTGAATTTTCTCAAGTTCTTCTTCTAATATTTTCTTCTCATCTTTAAGCATGTCTCTTTCGAATTCTGCTTTCTTCTGATTTTCTAGAGCTTCCTTATATTTTCTTTTGAGACTTCTTAAAGTTTCTAGAAGTTTTGAATTTATTTCTATCATATCATCAAAAGTTAGATCACTAACCTCATTATCTTTTGCCATGAAGCATTTGTATGTTTGCTCCTTTGATTTTTCTTTATTGCTCTTCTCTTCTTATTGCCTTGACTTGATCTCTTTGTAGCCATTTATTCTAGGATGTTGTTACGATCTCTAGAATACGAGGCTCTGATACCAAATGAAAGTGTACGTGCAGTACTAAGGATCGTGTAATATAATATATAAATGCGGAAACTGATAATAGCAGTAAAATAAAAATTAAAGTAAGCACACCAGGAATTTTTATACTGGTTCGAACTTTCCGTTCTACGTCCAGTCCCAGAATATCCTCTGGATTTACACTAAACCCTTCACTTAACCCGGAGGAATAGGTATATCACACCTGAGCAGCCGAACAGGAATTTTCCGCCTCAACAGCCAAAGAGGACTTCAACTTAATACAAATACTTTGTTGACGAATGTGTTCTGAATAACATGGATTGTCTTTTGATAGTACAATTTCCTATAATCAAATCCTCAAGAATATGTAGTGTATGTGAAGATTTAGAAAGAAGATAATCTCGTAGAATCGAAGTATATAAATTAATTCAGAGATTCTAGAGATATTGAATGAGAATGAATGCTTTTATTTGCAGAAATAAATAGAGAATAAATTTCAGAAATATAAACCAGAATCGATGATTGTAGAAGTGATTTGAACATGTTTATATAGTTGTAGAGTAGTTATAATCTTTCATGAAGAGTTTCAACCAAAAGTTGTGTCCATATCTCTTGGATTGAGGGACATTCCTCTTCATGAACAATCGCAACTCTTCAGAAAACTAGCCGTTATGTTCAGGTCGGTCGACCGAAAAAACTGGTCGGTCGGCTGAGGTTTAAAACCGTATACAAAACAATGTATATCTGTGCACTTGACACAAAGTCGGTCGACCGAGGTTTCTGGTCGGTCAGCCGACCTGTTGTCAATTGCACAGTACACACTATATGTATAACTTAATATAAATCAATTTGTGTATGTGTGTGACTACTTGAGGAATGATTTTAACAATATTCTAAGACTCAATACATTAAAATATTCATACTAATCTCTGGATTTTAGTCTTGTCTCCTTTGTAGTGCATAATATACATTTATTCTCTTTTTGTCGCTTCGTATAGTATTCTCGTCGTATGATCTCTGAAGCTTGTGTCATGAATCAAAACTCATGAATCAACACTACTCCCTTTACCTGTTTGGTTCGATGGCTCTTCTCTACTAACCGCAAAGTGATGATCTATTATCTAATAGATGGAGATGGAATGCAATGGCGGGATGTGAGTGTTTTCTTCGAAGAAAACCTGATGAGCCAGGTGCTTATTTTTAAGCCGGCCAAACGGACGGGCACTAGTCGCTTTTGGACTAGGTACTTGCATTAAGACCCACCCTGTTGCCTATTAGTAAGCGGGCCTTAGATTCCCAGTATAAACATTTGGTCTGACTTATGCCAGCTCTTATTGTGGGTTATCCTTTAGGAAAATCCTCTACAGGATGCAATGCGACTTGTGCTGCCCTCGCTGGTTGTTCTATCGGACCCAGGTAAAGAAATAATTAGTTCGGGTCTAGGTTTTCCGATGAATTAGATTCTCTAATTAAGATACTGGGTCGCCTCGTCCCCATGTCTTATCTATCATTTACCCCCAGATGATACCATATCACCGATCAAATAATCTTCCTTATTTGTTAGTCGCGCGCCCTGGCCCTGGATCAGAGGGGATCGAATCTTCTTTCGCATTCAGGTCTGTGGTTGTGGTGAATTGGAGACAGGCTACAAGAAAGTAAAAATAGATGGGCTTGGAAAGCTATATTATAAGGCCAAATTCCAATCCTCCAATGTGCCGGTTGTTCCCTTCCGACTCCAAAAGCAACCAAAATATTCCTTGGTTCATCGGGCGAAAACTTGAACTACGCACATACATAATTTTAAAAAAGGGTAAAGCCAACAGAGATATAGAAACTGGTGACTCGAAAGTCAACTCATCTCGGAGCATGGAAAGAAAGAGAAAGCCAAGGAATCGAATTGCTTTTTTCTGACAAAGAGAAGGCTGAATATGGACATTCAATTGGATCTTTAGGCTTTGCTTTCAAGACTCCCGCATAAGATACTCCGGCTTTCAAGAAATTAAGGGATGGACCAATCGACATGATATATTTGCTCACATTCCGGGCAAAGGTCATACCAAGAGGCAGATCTTGTGCCACTCCACCAGGTCATATGAAACTGGCATGCATCCTGGCTTCCGAGACTCTTTCATAGAATTCCAACAATCCGATGAATATCCGAACGGAACGGAAGCAAAAGACCTAACATATCAAATGAATGGCTTAACTCATGCGAACAAGTCCCCATTTCCTAGGCCCCTGACGGTAGGCTATACAGCCACGTGAATTTTCGATATTCCTTTTTATTTCTCATCAAACGAATGGCATCTTCTTTTGGAAATCCTAGCTATTCTGTTGTTCGCACAGCGAGTGCACTTCTACCAGTTTCTACCTAATGAGCTGCTTAGGGAGCCGATCGAAAGAGGTTGCAAAAGAAAAGGAGCGAAGCTAATGGTTTCTACTAAAGCATATTCGCGATTTCATCACCTTGCCTAATAGTTTAAGAACAGTTCCAATAAGATTTCATTCTTGAAAAAAAATCCATTTTTGGATTTATTTCATCTATTCCATAACCGGAACAAAGGGGGTTGCGAAAGAATGAAAGTTTGCTGGGTCCCAAAAGTGCAGGTTCGAGTCCAGCTCGTGACAAGGCCTTTTTGGTCACTTGGTCTTTACTTTATGGTTGAGCCCAGTATATTAGAGGTCAACGGGAATTGAGAATAATTTTATTGAGATGTGTCTTATTAATGGGGCAATTAATATACTGGGCTGTGGAGATAGAAAAGCTAATGGATGGATCCTTCCACTGTCTTTGAACAAAGACTAGGTGCAGAGCGAAGACCATAGCATGTCCAAAAGCTTTAGTCAAAGCGAAAGATCTGATCCAACAAGAATCCCGCATATTGAATGTCCCCCCTCCCGCGTACCTCCTAGTAATAACTAAGGTGTTCCCTTTCCAGATGTTTCTCTGCCCGGGGCGGTTCATTTCGTATAGCGATAACGCTTTCTCTTTCTTAGCGCTCCACGATCGGAGGCTGGCTCGCGGTTGAAAAGACATGGCCGAGGGAATCAATCCTTTAGGTATCATTATTTATTAGACCTATCCAAAACAATAGAAAGTGTTGAGCGTGAAACAATCTTATTCTTTTTATCACATTTTTTGAGGATCGCGCTATCTAACTCCAGGACGGACTCTGGAGAATAAATTCGATACCCGGACGAATATGACAAGGAATATTGGGTAATTCAGCCCGGACATGGAATCAGAATCTCAGGTATCTGGTAAAGGTTGCATTTCTTTCTACCGGGCTGAAGTCCAGCTTCATGCGAAGCCTGCGGTTCGGAGAGGACTCAGCTGTTAGTACCCCCTTGGTTTTGGGGTGGACCCTTTCACTCCATGTTCAATTTTCATCTATGTTAACATTTCCGTGAATGCTATTCCGATCTAAGTAGTCCTATTCTTTGCCGCTCCACGAGCAAGAAGCGCCGCGAGCAGAGCGAGAGAACGCAGTGAGCTTTTTATGACAGAGGCAGAAATCACTTCCTTTATTTTGTTTGGCTTCTATCACAGTTAAGGAACAGAGGAAAGGCAAAGAAGAATAGAGATTCTCTTTCAGCCTACCAATTAATATACAGCTACGCTACCTCTTTCTACGAATCCTTCACTTGCAACAAAACTAGAATTTTATCTGCCAAAAAGTTTCGACCTTCTGATTGCGGGTCTCGGCACATGAGACCTAGCTCGGGAAAGATGCCCTAACTAAAATCTTTGGAGATGATTCCGTCCTACAGTTCGGTGGAGGAACTTTAGGGCACCCTTAGGGAAATGCACCTGGTACGGTAGCTAATCGAGTCGCCCTGGAGCGAGAAGTCGAGGACACAGTCAGATAAAGCACCTAGGTGAGCTTGTGAGACGCAGTCAGATGCCCTCGAGTCCTCTACAGCTCTCACCACCAAAGGAAGGCGTATCTTTCTAGGGCCATAGATAGATTAGATTGGGTCATTCGTAACCAGAGCAATAACCGATGCTACTATATCCATATCTGATAGCCTACGCTAAAGAACCTCTTCGCTTTGCTTTGTTTGAGTCACTTTGTCCCTCTAAACAAGGGAATTTGAAAGCGTGAAGAGTAAAGGTCAAGCTAGAAAGCCAGGTTCTATCTTAACACGAAGAAATGCCATAACAAAGAGAGGATTACTCGACTAACGGGGAACAAGCGCCCCCTAAGAGGTGGATCTATTATTAAATGAGATAATAGCAAAATGTACGGAATTGGCTCGACTCGCCAACAAAGAAATTCCCACAGAGTGGAGCATGAGATATGTTTGGTAAAAAGAATAATCTTCTTTTTTGATCCTAAATGGAAAATGTTCAATTCGAACATGAAAACGTGAATGAATTGGTCTTAGTTACTCTTCGAGCTAGAGTGGAAGAAGTGTTTACGTCCATCCCTGGTCGGGTACAGTTTCCTTTCTTGCTGCGCCCTTGTAGCCGTTACCCGAATTCGCGCACCACCTCGTTATGAGAATGACGCTTCGCTAATGCGTTGCGTTGTCAGCTTTGCTACTGACGCTTCATCCTAAGTGCGCTCTGGCGGGATCCTCACGGACAGAATTTAGCAAAATTATGGAAGTAAACCTTTGTTATTTTCTCTTCTTTAGCTTTCACTGCTAAACGAGAAATAAAGTTTTCCAACATGATATTGCTTCTTGCAGCGAAGTCCGGCTGCTCTTGCATAAATCATTACTATTTTCCCGTGCTCTAGCAATTGCGCTCCCTAGACCACTACCATTTAGGTAGGGACAATCAATCCATAGTTATGCCAGCTCCTTCCTCCCGGTTGTCTAAGTTCCTGCAAGGCGACCAGCGGGCGTCGCCGGTCCAAGAATAGTTTGGATCGGTCCCGCAACCCAGTCGGGAACATTTCTCTCTGAATCACTGTTCATTACTACCGATCCAATAGTTCCAGTGTTCAACAATCTCCAAGGTGGAAGTCACAAAAGAAGACAGGAAACATAATCACTTCTCGAGCAGATTTTTCACCTTTAACATACCTTTCCGGCGCCTGTGTTATGTATTGTATAAAAACTGTAGTGCTGGAATGAATAAAAATCTACCCCTAAGTATTAAGCTAATTGGTTAACTCGCTAGTAAAATTTAAGATTGACCTTCCGCGCGACTGCTCTTCTTTCCTGTTTGCTGTAACTGTAAACAACCGATTTGCTTATTCAACAACTCTCTATATGGTTAGGGCTACGCAAAGCCTCTCTCCTGATCTTAATGGCACGGGAAAGAATGTAGAGGCACTTCAGATGCTTATCGATCGCTGCCAATCGATTCTTAACATTTCGAGCACAACGTCAGGCTGCGTCGAAGGCATGTGCTCGGGTCTTATTGATGAATAAATCCCATTCGTCATCCGGGATCGAAATCCTAAGTTTTCCCAAAAGGTTAGGCCTGTTGAAGTTTTAGGTCTAGCACGTTGCACCCGCAAGAACCTCTGATCACTTGGTAAGGTGGCGATCTATTGACTATAATAGAAGAGAAAAGTAAAATTTGAACAGAAGGTACACAAGAATTTGTGGTTTTTAAACCAGATAAAGGAGAGATCCGGTTGGGCTTGCTAGCGATGGGAGATTAGTCACCGTAAGACTTGCTGGCTTGTTCCTTCAGAAGGTGGCTAAGTCTAGAGTTTCAAGTTGGGGATTCAGTTTTATTGAAGTTTTCTCCAATGCGTGGAGTGTTGAGATGTGGAAAAACCGGTAAGTTGGCACCGTGATATATAGGTCCTTTTCCTATACTTGAGAGGACCGGTCATTTGGCTTATCGGGTACAGTTACCCAATTGGTTATTTGGCGTACATAATGTGTTTCATGTTTCACACCTTCGAAAATATGTACACGATCCAGACTGTATCATTGAGGAGGCCGCTCGGCAGGATTTGGAGATCACACCAAATCTGGCAGCGAAGAGAGATCCGTTAGAGATTATTGACCGAGATGAAAAGCAGTTGAGAATTAAAGTGGTGAAAATGGTAAAAGTGCAATGGAGTGGCGATCCAAAAGGCTGTACTTGGGAAACAGAGGATAGCATGTAGAAGTCCCACCCCATTGTAGAGTCGATATTCCGGCTTAATTTGGTAAGCCATTTCTCAATCTTTTTATATGTATTCATATATTCTTTGTTTGTCTCTCTCTTTTTCAAATTTCGAGGACGAAATTTTCGTAAGGGTGGAAATCCGCAACATCCCATTTTTAAGCCAAACATTTATTTAAAAATTAATATAAATTCTGGAATTTAATTTGAAATTAATTTGAAATTTTCAAAAACAAATAAGATAAGTGTATGATTATATATATATATATATATATATATATATATATATATATATGAATAGATTGTAATTTGAATTTGAATTTGAAATTCAAATATAAAAATCTTTAAAATATTTGGATTTAAAAAATAATATGAATATGATTATTTATTAATGTATAATTCAGTTTCAAAATTATTTTCTTTAAAGGTTATATATATATATTTTTATATGAATAAAGGAAATGTATATATAAAATAGAAAATACAATTTAAAATAATATATAAATATTATTCTCATGCAAAAATACAAGTGTAACATTATAATGTGAATTTGGACAAGTGTTAGATTTTTAATACATAAATTAACAAGTGTAATAATTTTATCATTAAAATTGACAAGTGTCACTTTTGTTTTTATTTTTGAGATAATTAAAAAAATAATGGAAACAAGATTATATAAACCACTCTAACTCCTCTCTTCTCATTTCCTTTAACTATTCAAAATTTTAAAAACCAGAAAACAGAAAAAATCAAAACTCAAAGCCTGTACAAACCAGTAAAACAAATTCAAGAAAAAAATTATCCCAAGCCAATATTCAACTCAGTAATTTAGCAAATCAAATTCAACATCAAGTGTAGATTCATCTTAACAAAAATCAAGCAAAGATCTGATAAAAGCTAAAGTAAAGAACAGATCAAAAGTCAAGTCCAGATCAGTTTTCAAGTTTTCAAAACAAGATTTCCAGATTTTCAAAGCAAAATCATTTTTTTGGCTCCTTCTCTGTTTTAACAAATCTATGAGTAAACCTTTTTGAAATCTGGATTTTAACCTGTTGTTTGAAATCATGCTTGAAGTAAAGTTGAAAATTGTTTGCATGTGTACAAATATGTGTATATATGTATGTGAATATGACTGTGCATGTTTGAGAAAATGTATTTACCTCTGTTCCAGGTTTTATAGGTTTCAAACCTGTGAAAAAAATTCAAATGCTCTCTCAATAATTCTTTTAAGGTTTCAAGATTCAAACAAAACATGATTATATAATCATGTTTTAAGTTTTAAAAATAATTTCAAGCATAATCAACTAAAGTATATTCTGTAAAATCAAGGAACACAAATGAACACAGAATATATAAAAATTCAAGAATCATGTCTTCTGATTTCAATTATATCATCAAAAACGCTTTCGAAAATAATGATTTTTAAAGGTGGAATCAGAATTTTTAAGTAAGTATTCACAGAGAATTTTCAAGTTGAACGGTTTTGGGTATATTGGCAAGTTCTGGTGATCGGAGTAATGATGGGTCTCGTGACCGAGGTTGGAGCTTGCTTGGTGGTTAGGGATCATCAGAAAAATGCTCAGTGAATTTATAATTCACCGAGGTTGCGGTACGACAAAGATTTAGGGTTTAAACCTAAGTTTTGATAAGGTTGGAATTCGACTAACTACAGCATCGACGTTATATCGGACTAGATCGGGACGAGTGGAATCGGTGCATGGTTGATCGGAGGAGCTCTGGATGGGGTTGCATGGCCTCTGGTGGTCAGAATCGTCGGCACGAGGAAGATTGGTTGATCGAATTTTTTTTCCTGGTTTGGGTTAAGTTGCTCGATCTAGAATTCGTCGTTGGTTCATCGATCTGGGAGTTCATGGTGCTCAAGTGGGTTGATTATGACTTGTGGAAGGTGGTGGCTATGGCCAGAATGCCGGCGATCGGTGGTGCACATGCACATGCTCTTGGTTGTTTCGGTAAGGTTGAGGTTTGGGAAGATGAAAGTAATCTCGAAGTCAATCTCGGGAAGATGGGATGCTGGCTCAAGTAAACACTTGGGTGTACTCATGAGAGGTTAACATGTTTAACAAGTTTTAAAATTTAAAAATCAAAACAAAGGAAAAAATGGGATGGCTCGGGGAAGACTTGAAGGAACTGTGTTTGGCTTGGGGTGACACTCGGGATTGTCTCGGGTTGTCATAAAAGCAGATTTTCAAACTTTAAACAAAATTCAAATTTAAATATTTTTAACCCGTGTTTTTAAATAATTGTTTTGATTTAAGTTTGGATTAATAAAGGTTTTAAGTAATTTATTTTTAAAGTAATTAAGTTTAATTTATTTAATTTTGTGACATTATTTATAAATTAATTCTTAATTTATTTTAAATGAATAATGTAATTAAAGAGTTAATTAAGATGAAATGTTTTTTTTATTAATTAACCTCAATCTCTTAAGTTAATTTATGTATTAATGTTAATTAAATACAAGGTTTGTTAATTAAATATTTTAATGATAATTAAGTGATTAATTAAAATAAATGATTTATCTTTTAATTATTAATTAAAGTTTAAGTAATTAAAGATTAATTAATTAATGACAGTAATTAAAAGATAATTACTTAATGATAGTGACTAAAGAGTAATTTATTAATTTATTAATTGATGATTAAAGATTAATCAAATAATAATTAAGGTTAAATAAATAATAATTAAGGTTAATTGATAAATAATTATGATTAATTAATTAATAATTGAGGATTAATTAATTTATAGTTAAGGATAATTAATCATTAATTAAGCATAATTAATGAAAATAATTATGTGATTAATTAATTATAATCACACGATTAATTAATCTTGCTTGTAGATGATTGATTATTATTGAATACCTTGATTTGGTTGATATCTCTGATACGTAATTGTGATACTTTGTGATATGAATTTTTTGTTTGAGCTGTGACATCTGTGATATATTGCTCTGTGCTTGTGAACTTCTGAATTGAAGTACAAATGTTGGTCTTTAAATGGCATTTGAATTTCGATGTGACAGGGAGTCGGATTCCAAATGTTATCTAAAACCCACATCAAATCTTAATAGTGAATCTTTATGACTTATATATCCACATGTTTTAAAATAAGCACTCATTATTCAGTTGAGCCAGGAGAGGACATTAAGTCATAAAATCCCTTCCGAATAACGATACGACGAAATGAGAGTGTATTTGAAGACGGTGGTTGAAGACCGGGTATTTTCAAGAAAGAAAGGATTACCTATCGATTATCTCTGCACCGAGTTTCTCCGGTATAGAGATCTCCATATGCGATGGGGAGTCCGGTCGGGATTGTGGATACCGGATTGCAAGGATTTCTTCCTTTATTGAACGAAGTGCCTTCGGTTCCATTCAAACTCAAGATGGACTTGTATGGTTGTATGTCTGACATTACACTTTGAGACATAAAGCTGATTTCTATCAAATACATTTCTGTCTGGTGGTGGAGAATTTATTCTCTTAGTTTAAAACCCTTCTCTGAGACGTGCAAGCTTAGAGGTTATGTAGTTGATGGTTATTAGTGATATAATCCCAATTTGGTAGTGCGGCATGCTGAGTGCTGATCATTTTTTGATCGAAGCATGGCTTTTGTGAAAAGTGTAGCTTTGTGGGATGAGACTTCATCGAACCTCACACCCTAGATATGGTCAAAACAAGAAAAGATGCGGCAAGGTTATGAGGGTCGTGCCCTTAGGGTATGTGCATTTCCTTCTGGATAAAAAGTGGTATTCTGGTATGGAGCTCAGTTAATTTGCTTTATGGTTGTTGGTGTTGAGGGACCTCGATAAAGGTCGGTTACGACCGGTGGATGGCATACTCATGACAGTTATTTACCTAGTTACAGAGGTAACTCGGCCTTATGTTGGCAGAGAGCTGGTTAAGTTCTCGGGACGTCCCTCCACAGGCGTACCCTTTTGGTTAAAGGAAGTTCCTTAGCCTTGATCATTTGTTGGAAATCCAATCACCCAATACGAACCCTGTACGGTTTTAGTTGTAGAACCTGCTATTTAACATGGTAGCTATAGTAGGCGTACTATAATGGTACATATGCTGGCTAAGATTAATATTATACTTTCGAAATGTTTTTCTACACTATGCACTAATAATAATATCAAAAGCATTTTTCTCGTATCAAGCATATTTGACTATCATAAGGAGAAATCTACTCCAAGTGTGCGATCACATTGTGTGTGTGGCGGGAGACCTTATGGTAGTTTCATTTTCCAAAAAGCATAACGGACTTTTTTTAAATTGTTTTATTCAAACAACTGTTTTTGTTTACTCATACCAGTCTCATGACTGACCCAGAGTTTATTGTTCCTTTCCTAAACTCTGGATGCCCATAATTTTCCACACGGGCAGTCTAGAGTCAGGTTAGCCATGTCTAGAGCTAGTTTAGATTTGGATCTTGACGTTTTTGAAGACTTTGGTCTTTGAAGTTTTGGAAGCTTTTGGTTTGAATTCTTTGGAGTTTTGGAAGACCTTATCGAAGTCGCAGTATGTTGGAATCTTTTTGAAGATCCCGTTACGTTCCGCTATTCCGTTATTGTTCTATTGTTGTATCATGTATATAGTACTTTGATGATGGTGATCAATTATTGTAATGATGTTGTATCATGTTGTGTAAATGTTTATCAATGAATCATCTTTTTTTTCCGCTGTGTTGTATCATCTAATGTTGTTATAAGCTCCACCGAACAGGAGTCCGACATTTGAATCTCTGGCATTCGAATACAAGTGAGGTTTTTGATGTCAATTATCAGACGTTGGATTTTGGGTCATGACAAATATATGTATCAGTTTTGTTGTAAATAACATTTAAAAGAAATAATTTATAAAACAATCAAGCGCGAATTCCAATCATGCAGGTAGACGAAAAAAATAGTATCAGTTCATGCACACTGTAGGAGTTCGAGGGGTTTAAGACAAGAGGATCCTTTTTCACCTTACTTATTTGCTATTGCTATGGATTTTCTTACAATCAGTCTCGATCTGGAGTACTTGAAAGGTAATCATACTCCTATTTGTAAGGTTAATCCCATGATCACCCACTTATTATATGCAGACGATATTTTAGTTATGGCCAAAGCTGATCATAACAATGCAGAAAGCGCTAAGCAGAATTTTCAGGAAATGAAAAGCCTAATTGGATTGGATGTCAATGAAAACAAATCCTCGGTCTTTTTGGCAAATGGGCCAAAAATAAGCAACAAATAGCTGCAATTTTAAATATCGGTACTGCAAATCTGCTAGTAATTTATTTAAGTATCCCTCTTTCAAATAGTAAACTTAAAACAAGGGATTTTGGAAGCTTAATTGACAAAATCAACAAAAAATGCAACCACCGGAATAGTAAGATGCTTAATATTGGTGGTATAATTGAATTAGTAAAAACTGTTATATATCCTATGATTCAATTCTTGCTGTAGTTCACCCAAATCCCAGTAAATGTCATTAATAGAATTAATTCTATTTATGCTAACTTCATTTGGAAATCTAAAGTTCATAGGATGAGTTGGAATGATGTATGTAAAACCAAGCAAGAAGATGGTCTGAATTTAAGGAAAATTGATGATCTTGAAAAGGCAGTTGGCATTAAACTTCTCTGGAAATTGTTACAAGGAGAAACAATTTGGGCAAAATGGATGATTGATAAGTACTGCAAAAAAATTTTTTTGCCATGCAGACACAAACATCAATGATTCGTATACATGGGAATTTTTGCTTAGGGCCAAGAAATGGTGCTCGGGTATAATTAAAAGAAAAATAGTTAATGGAGAGAATACAAGTATCTAGCTTGACCTATGGATAAATGGAATTTCACTGGTAGAAATGTTTGGGTTAAATACCATGTCCCCATATGGTGGTAACAATGGGAAAGTCTCCACTCTTATTACAGATCATTCATGGAAATATCAACTAGATTATGTTCCTGGTCAATGCCATAATCTAGTGTATAACATCACAATACACAATCAGCAACATCAGGATTACTAGTTTTGGAGTCCAAGTTCTAATGGTCAGTTTAACTTATATTCGGCTTGGAACCATATTAGGGAAAAACATATATAATACAACTGGTCCAGCAACATATGGGATGTAAAATATGCTCCTAAAATGTCTATCTGTTCTCTACAAGCTAGGCTAAATAAGTTGAATAGGAAAGATAAAATCAGCAAATGGAACAATAGCATAGACAAAATTTATGTTCTATGTTCAAACCACAATGAAGACAGAGATCCTTTATTCTTCTTCTGCACATATTCTAGAAGAATTTTAGAAGACATTATGAACAAGCTACGTATTAATTCAGGTAGATCACTGGACATAGACTCGATTTTACAAATCATGTGTCAGACTCAAAACAGTAACAATCCCTCTAACCAGTTCAAAAACATGGCATTTACTATAATGATTTGGCATATTTAGTGCAAACGCAATGTAAGGATTTTCAAAGGCAATCCAAGTTAGAGTCATGCTAAAACTCAAGTTTGAATTAATTTGTTCGAAGCGAACATCAATTTGAAGAAGATGAACAATGAAATGAAACTTATCTTATCCAACTTCAGAGTTAAGGTCGAACAGTTTCCTGAGTGCTCCGCCCTTGAGATTATCACTGGTTTTTCATTCCGATTTGCTTGGTTTTGGAATACTACTCCTAGAGTATGAACTGATCTTCTGCTTCCTTTAATGGTGTATTGAAGTAACTTCGAGACATTGATAGTTTAGTAAAGGCATTTGTTGATTATTCACTCTCTTCTACTTGGTTAAGATCAGAAAGTCTTTTGCTTGTTGTTCCCTGTTTTGAGAGTATATGACATGTTTCATGTTCCTTTTTTTGTATTTTTGGTTTTCCCTCTCTTTATATATTCCCCCAAGTTGCTCGTATAGATGGTTTTGAGTATTTTACTCCTCCATCAATTTGACAACTTGGCTTTCAGGCATATTCATAATTGTATTGTTAATATACGGATATAATATGTACTCTTTTTCCTCGTAAGGTACTCATCTAGGTTAGGGAGATTGCAAGGTTTTAACGATGCATATTATGGATGTATATGTTTTTTCTTGTTATATAAAGTACTTGCTTCTAAAAAATATTTATAGTCATAACATAACATCAAATGTGAGAGAAGTTAAACAAAGCTAAACTTTGCAACATCAGAAATTAGTACATGGTCTTTACAACAAATTGACATAATATCAAGAAGTGTTTGTATTAACATTAAAAAAAAGCTAATTCATATTACTTTTAACACAATATCTCAAATGTTTATTAGGGCAACGAAACATAACAATAGGTTTTGCAAAAAAAAATCACTTCTTCTGTTTTTCTTTTGTTCTTCCAGGCTTGACATGTACCCGATCAAATTCCAGCAGTGCTCATTGTCCATCAGTATCGCATGCAGAATTTTTGCCCTAATTTACAATATTTATTCAGCTTCTAATTTTATTAGTATTCTTCTTCTATTCAGTGAAATGATGAATATCATTACGTATATGCTACAATCAAGCCTATTTGAAGCAAAATATATTATTAGTATCAGTTTGCATCACTTGTAGTATCAGGTTTGTAACTAATATAAAACATTGTATTTCAGAGATAATGGTGCCAACAGATAGTATGCTTTTAATTAAAGTATTTAGTCATTTTACTATCACATATAGCATTAGTTTTAGTGTCTGTAGGTACCATTTTAAGATTTTGGTAGCTGTTTTGTTTTAGTTTTGATTATATATACATTTAGTATCAGTTTTGTGTATGCATGTATAATTTTGTATCTGTAGGTATCAGTTTTGTTTACGTAAGTATGAGTTTAGATCTAAAGCAAATGTTAATTGAACTGAAATATAATACCTTCTACATTAATCAAATTCAATTCAATGCAAAAGACATATAAAGATGTATAGTAGTTTTATAAAAGATTATAATGCAAAAAGACAACAAGTATTAAGTACGAAGTTACTGTCAATTCAGCATCACTACTAGATTCAGTTCTAGTATTAATTTTGTTCTCAGTAGGTACCATTTTTAACCAAAAAACTCATGTGTCCACTCCTTGTTGTGCACACTTGATTTGATGCATTTCGTCTAGCTTTAACTCCACATCTTGTATATTATTATTTTTCCAAAGTTCTTGCAACATTTCTTTAATTTATTTTCCCTATTAAAGAAAAAATGGTACAATGTTAGATTATGTTCACTTTGTTTTAATTGTATTAGGTAATTTTTTTTTTAAAATATCATACCAATTTCATAGCTTCTTTCAAACTAGAGTTGTTTTTTTCATTTGTTCTTCTAGGACGTCTAGAATCTACATGACACCATTGCATTGCTGGGCATGTCAAAGTTACTAATGTCCAATGATTTTCACAATGCAAAGGGAAATAGACATCTTCTATGCATTTGTCTTGTACAATTGTTTCAAGAATAGGCAGAACCAAACAATTTTAACACCATTTAGATCACAGATAACCCCTTTCCATTGAATACAAAAATAAGTTACAATTGAATGTATGAAGTAATTATTATGTACTTGCGTATTAAAGTTTTAATTACCATCATTGTGGTCGTGAGTTCATAATTATGCTACGCAAGCCAGCATTTGGATATATATATCAGTCAATTATCTAAATTAAAAATAGGAAATCACAATTTTTTATTAGTGGAGCAATATTAAATAGTATTACTAATGTTTATAGTGATATATATATTGAAAAGTATAAAAAAACAAAGCATCAACTCAAATCAAACATCTTGTGAGTATCAGTTTTTTCATTGATTTGGTATATTTTGTTGTACATGGTACTCAAAATATTTTTCTAAAATTAACAATCGTTATATTATGATTCAGAAACTGGGTATTATTTTTGCTTTTATTTTGGTATCAGTTTTGATACAAATCACAGTGAAAATATTTTAGAAACCAAGCAAGCATCAACCCTAAATATATAGCTATTAGGTATCGGTTTTGCATTATTTTGGTATTAATTTTGTCATACATGATAGTTAAAAAATAATTAAAATTATGGAGCGTCAACTTCTATCAAATAGAAATCAGGTATCGATTTTTCAAGTATCAGTTTTGTTTTACGTAATAGTGAAAATAATTTATAAAATAATGAAGCATGAATTCCAATCAAAGAACTATTTAGTATCAGTTTACACTCTTTTGGTATTACTTTTATCATATATGATGGTCAACTAAATAATTAAATTTACAGAGCATCAAGTTATAATAAACAGAAACTAGGTTTCATTTTTGGATATATATCGGTATTAGTTTTGTTCCAAGTAGCAAAAAATAACCAAGCATGAATTCCAATCAAATAATTATTAGGTATTTTTTTCGTACTTATTTTGATTGTTATCGGTAGTATTAAATAAAAAATAATTTTATGTACCTTTTTATCCGTGTAATTTCCATTAAGAATATGTCATAGTGCTCCTTTTATTATTACACATTCTCCTTTGATTGTGTCATGGTCCTCCCATGCGACTTTACTGTTTTAACAAAAAAGGTTTGAATTAATTAATTAAAGTTATTTTAGTATGTAACATCAGTATAAATATTTGTAAATTTACTTTTGTGTTAATGTTAGAGAAAAGAAAGTTTGATTACATTTGGGTGTTCTATGTTCAGATATACCAAGCATTTGCAGTGTCCTAGTCTTATCTTTGAAAGCATTGGTTCTATTACAAGTGGCTTTGGGAAGTCCTCTTCTGTAATTTTTTTTTCATCATCTTTGTTTTTTTGGCTGTTTTTTTTGTTCTGACCATAGTCAAAGCTGTTTCTTTTTCTTGCTTTTACTCTTTGCACATAACAAGCTATTTTTTTGTATTTCTTTGCTTTTTCATCCAGCTGATTTTGTCACTGTTGTTTTCCCTTTTTGACCAATAGGTTTTGCTGGTTTCTTTTCATCATCTTGTTCGGGTTTTTTTCATTTTAAACTCTTGTGTGTCATAGAGTTCGAAAGATGGAGGAGTGAAGTCAAGTATTGAAACATAGTAGGGTAAAGTTTGGCTTTTGATAGTGATATCTTCTTTCATATTTCGAGCTTCTTCAATTCCTTTTTCTGCCTTTTTTTGTTTGTTAGAAGAACTGTTTCTTTTGTCTTTTCTACCATGTCTGCACTTTCTTCTATGGTCTCCAATGGTGTATCTTGATTTGGATGGAGCATTTTTTCTTCCCCTTGATTTTCAATTTCTGTCTGCATTTGTTCATGCACTTCAATTGGTATTTCAGTTGCTTTTTCTACATCACGCTCTGCAATTCTTTCTTTCTTTTGTGCTTCATTTCATCCATTTTGTACTTTTTCTTGCACATAATGTTCAATCTTTGTATGCACCTTTTTATGCACTTCAGTTGCTTTTTCTATATCGTGTTGTGCAATTCTTTCTTCATTTTGCACTTTTCCTAGCAATTCTCTTTCTGTTTCTATCTGCACCTTTTCATACACATTAGTTGCTATTTCGGTTGATTTTTCTATACCATGCTCTACAATTCTTTCTTCATTTTGTGCTTCATTTTCTTCGTTTTGCTCCTTTTCTCTTTGACACTCTACATTTTCCTTTTTATTCTTTTCTTCATTCTTTTCAGTCGTAGATATGTTTTTTGCATTTGGGTTTCCGTCTCTAAACATGTGTTTTCTTTCATTTCAGTTACCGTGACACCCCACCTCTGTACCCACGCTAGCCAAGAACACTACGGTGTAGTGCTGTTAACTAGCACGGAGAATAAGGCTGTTGAGGAGCGACCATCCATGTGATTGCTTATCACACGGTGGCTATAAATAATCTTCGGAAACAAACATAGAAATAAGCGTAACACAAATCAGTCACAGACATCCATATCACAAAGGCGGAAGAAGATATGAATATATAACTAACACATGAAAGTGTACATCAGAGTAGTGGTAAAAAAGATCCACAATAATACAAAAGAATAGCAACACGTGATATACAAAAGAATACAACTATGAGTCTATATCTCAAGTGTATACAACAAAAACTGCTAATCTAAATAGTTAGCCAAAAGTCAGAGTAGCAAATCCCGGGAAGAAGTCAAGCAGAAGCACCTGTAACATCTCGGTCTGACCCGAGTATTATTTAAGAAAATAATAAACGGATCAGTCTAGCTATAAATATTAGATGACATGGTATAAAATAAAAGATATGGCATAAACATAAAATATCCATACTGACATACTACTACAAGTATGCAAATGATGATCAACAGAAGATCAATTAATAAGAGATAAATCAATATCACAAGAATCTTCTCAAAGATCCAAAGAGGGCATCATACCCTAAACTTGTACTCATAACAAGTCAATGACATAAATTCCAGAAATCAACACAAGAAATCCAGAAATCACAAAAAAGGGGAAAGAGACCTATCACATGACGGTCCGAAGACCATGGGGAGCTACCCCATATGGGTGAGTCGGAATCACCCAGATGAGGTCTAGGCTAACCAAAAAGCAAAAAGGTATGTGTGAGTGGAATCACACAAATGGTGTCTAGCCTAACCTCGCAACAAAAGGGTATGTGTGAGTGGAATCACACAAATGGTGTCTAGCCTAACCTCGCAACAAAAAGGTATGTGTGAGTCGGAATCACACCCATGAGGTCTAGTCTAACCTTGCAAACAAAGAGACATCGCACAATTGCTAGTCTAAATCATAAAATGATCGTCATGATCAACGAGAAGTATCAATTACACTAAGCTAGTAAATATAAAAGTTTATCTTCGTCTCCCATAACCACTTGCTTAACTTAAATATTTACGAACAAACTGTAAATCTTCACTAGAAAATTGTCACAAGAGGTTCAATCGAACAAGTCCAAGAATTAACCGACGAAGTGAACGCAAGCATTTCATACCACTTGTTTTACTAAGCCGTTTAATTAGATTTCTCATCCGAGTGAGGTAAAGGTTTGTATATACTAGTAGATTGGAAAACGGTTTAGAAAAGAGCTTTGTTATTGAAAATAGAGTTGAAATCATTTTGTTGAAAGAGTTTTGATATTTACTACTAGTATTGAAACCTTCATATTTCTAAAGTTGTTATCCCGCCTTTTTAGCAAGGCCGTGATACCATAAAATCGACGGAGAAGCCAAAGATAGTTTGTCTCGAAGAATGGTCAACTCAGCATCTCAACAAAGCAACTTCTTTTGAATGTTTTTCAGATAAGATCCCCTACGGAGGGGGTTCCAGGGGGGTGGCAACCCCCCAAGGTGGGGGTACGGGGGCAACACCCCCGCTACGGGGTTCGACCTGCCCGGTCAGGTCGCGGGGGTCCAGGGGGCAGCGCCCCCGGCGGGGTGCGGGGCCGCGTCCCGTCCAAAACGGTACTACCTAGTGAATACCTAAGGGAGGATAGGATCGAGCGATCTAAAGGGGAAACGACCTAAGGTCTTAGACAAGGTCGAGCGACCTATAGAGGCATAGGGTCAAACGACCTAATGTGTCGCGACTTAGCGAACTAAGAGGGTTCGCGAGTTAATGGTACAAAGACCGAGCGACCTAACATTCGAACGACCCAAGGAAGTAAAGGGCCGAGCGACCTACGAGTTTAAGGAGTCGAGCGACCTAAAGGTGTTCGCGACCTAGTGGTCGAGCGACTTAAGGGGGTACGCGACCTAAGGGAAACTCGCGACCTAACATGGCCGAGCTAAGGTAAGGTGCGACTCAACCAGGTGAGCAACCTAAGGAAGTAAGGGGACGAGCGACCTACGAGTTTAAGGGGTCGAGCGACCTAGAGGTGTTCGTGACCTAGTGGTCGAGCGACTTAAGGGGGTACGCGACCTAAGGGATACTCGCGACCTAACATGGCCGAGCTAAGGTAAGGTGCGACTAAACCAGTTAAGCGCCTAAGGAAGACGAACGACTTAACGAACTCGCGGGTTAGAAGAGGCGAGCGACCTAAGGTCATACGACCTAACGGGGAAACGACCTAATGTCATACGACCTAACGGCCTAAGGTCATACGGCCTAACGGGACCTAAGGTCAGGAACGACCTAGTGGTTGAAGCAACCTAGCGTTGCTGCGACCTACGACCTAGAGGCCCACGACCTATGACCTAGCGAGCCAGAGCCGAGCGACCTAAGGCTGTAGAACGTTTTAAGGCCAGAAACGAGCTATTTGAAGGCCGAGACTTTTCACGCGAACGAACTAGCATTAGCAGAACGACCTAAGTGCAGAAAATCACCAAAAACGCTAGAAATTGGAATTTTTCGCCAATCCAATCCAAACCAAATGCAAGTGTACATGCAAAAGTGATAGGTAATCATTCCCAACAGTCCAAGATAGTTATAGGCTAGAATTGTGAGATAAAAATCTCACCTTTGGGCCAAAAATGAATGAAAATGAAGCTTTGAAGCAAAGCAAGAATCAATCCACTTTAATCTCAACAAAAGAAGCTTGAATCCAATATCTTCTCTTTGAATTTGGAGTTGAAAGATGGATTTGAAGTAGAAGCCTAGGTTTGGAGTTTTAGTTTCCCTTTCCACTCACCATTAATGCTTGAGCTAGAGTTTGGTAGGAATTTATGAAGAGTGAGGAGAAGGAGAGAAGTGGGCTTGAGTTATAATGGCTAGACTAACCCAAAGTCCAAAGCGGGAAAAGTTAGTGAAATTTCACTAACTGCAAACCTATCAATGTTTATACTTAAAAAAATTGTAAACAGCATTTCGAACTCAATGAAGTGGTCTCGAGTCCTAATTCGACCGTTTGCAAAAAGTAGCTTTTCGGACCAATATCCGAATAACGATAAAATATTTAAACAAAATATTTAAATATATAATCGATAAATATGCGGGTTGTTATAGTTACTGTTTATTTTTTTTCTACATTGGAGTCAGCATTTGTCTCTTTAGTTTTTTCTTCACTCTCTTCATTAATTTCAGGTTCATCTACTATGTCCAGGTTTTGTACTTGAGTGTCTGGATTTCTCTCTTCATCCTCTTGCATTGCTGATTGATTTCTCTCAATTCTTATTTCAATTTTAGAATTTCTTTCTCGGCTTCTATCTTCATTTTCTTTTCTTTTTCCAGTTCCTTCTTTCTTTTTATGGCTTCATCTTCCAAATCTATTATATGCATTTGGAGACTCTAATGCTTGCATCTTCTTCAAATGATCTGATACTTTGTTCAGTTTATTCAATTCTTCTTTTTTCCCCTTGCTTTTCTTTTACTTTTTTTGCTTAATTGTTACTTTGTAGATGTTGTTTGAAAAAATCTTTCTTTATGTGGAAGAGTATTAATTATTTCTTTCACCTGTATAATTGGTAAGGAAATTTCGTTTTAGTTTTAAGCTATGATATTATGTTATAACTTACAATGATAGTTGACTTTTAATAAAAAAAAGATAATAGTTATGAAATTGTTACTATGCAGAGTTATAAACTGATACTGCATAGTATTAAAAATGATATCAAATATTATTGTGTATTAAAACTAATACTATGATGAAGCAAAATATGTACTATACAGAGGCAAAACCGATACTATGTAGAAATAAAATAGATACAAACTATTGAAACCGATACTATGTGGAAGCTAAACCGATACTATACAGAGACATAAATTATATTAAATTTTAAAACTGATACTATGCAGAGACAAAAATGATATCAAGTATTGAAACTAACACTATGCTTGAGGTAAAAACTGATACTATGTGTCGTCAGAAATGATAGTAGAAAAAAATATAATGCTAAAATTAATTCTAAGTAAAAGATAAAATGATACTGATTAATGTAGGTAAGATGGAGTTTTAACTTAGCTCACCATCTTTTACATTATCCAAAAATTGTTTGACTACTATGCCTTTAAGCTTTCGCAAATCCCATCTTGCAAATCTTGGTAAATCTTGAGTACATTTCCATCTTGGTTGACTGAACTTCATCTTCTCACAAAAAGCATTTAAAGAACAATTTAGATATGATTATTAAAAATAATATTTATTTCAAAATAATAATATTCTGAATAACATATCTTACCAACGAAAGCATGAAACATCCTTACATGTTTCTTGGTTTATGGATAAACTTTTTGACAAATTTACTATAAAAATTCTCTGTTGTTTGTGGCCAAGAAACTATCTGCATTGTTTCAAAATTGATCAAGAATGGTAGAATTCCCTCTTTCAATTTATGTTGGTTGTTGGGGAAGAAAAATGTAGATAGTATTTCCATTACTATCAACAATGTTAGGTCTTCTTCGTTTTGCTTTTCATTTTTGCTTTTCATTTTTGCTATCTCTGGTTTTACTCTCTTTTCAACCACATTTCTTCTAATGAAAGTACAGTTGCTGTCATGACCCGAAATCCAATGTTTAAAAATTGACACTAAATACTCACTTGTATTCAACTTCCGAAAATTCAAACATCGAACTCCAGTCGGATGGAGCTTATAAAAACATCAGATGAATATAAAACAGCGAAAACAAAATGAATATCATGCATTACATCACAGATACAACATCATCATAATATCCATTACAACATCAGAGTATCATAATACATATATCACAACTCCAAGTAGAACATCATAATAGAACTACAAGTAATCATACGCCAAAAAGTCTTCAAGAAAATGAAGTGATAGCGAACTTCCAAAACTAAGCACCGTGAGATCCAAAAGCTTCCAAAATATCTCCAAGGTAAAAGCCTCCAAAAATCGATAGGCTCCAAACCAAAAAGTCTCCAAATTACTGCTAACACCAAAACACGGAAACTTGCTACAAGGCTTCCCGTGTGGAAATGATGGGCACCCAGAGTTTAGAAAGGAACAATAAACTCCGGGTCAGTCATGGGACTGGTATAAGTAAACAAAAGCAGTTTCTTTTGAATAAAACAAGATTTATAAAAGAAAATCTGGTATGCTTTTTGAAAATGAAACTACCATAAGACCTCCCGCCACACACACAATGCAATAGCAGAATTGGAGGAGATTTCTTCTTATGATAGTCAAATATGCTTGATACGGGAAAGATTCTTTGATATTATTACTAGTGCATAGTGTAGAAAGCCATTTCGAAAGTATAATATTAATCTGAGCCAGCATACCACATTTCATCGTATGCCTACTATAACTACCATGTTTTGTGGCAGGTTACCGCCACGCTGCATGGCAGGTTATACAACTAAAACCATACAGGGCACGTATTGTTTCTTTGGATTTTCAACAAATGGTCAGGCTAAGGAACTTCCTACTGCCACATGGGTATGCCTCTGGAGGGACGTCCTGAGAACCTACCCGGCTCTCTGCCAACACAAGGTCGGGTTACCTCTGTAACTAGGTAACTACTACTCGAGTATGTCATCCCTCGGTCGTTTGCGACCTTTATCCGAGGGCCCTCTACCACAGAGAAACAACCACACAGTAGTGAGATTGCAGCAACCACATAGGTAAAGTATCTGGGCTCCATATCATGATACCACCTTTTTCCAAAAGGAAATGACATACCTTAAAGGGCGCGACCCTCATAACCTTGCCGCATCTTTCCTGTTTCGACCATTTCCGGGGTGTGACGTCCGATGAGGTCTCGTCCACAAAGCTACGCTTTACACGAAAGCGATGCTTTGATCACAAATGATCATCAACACACAACAGCACTTAGCATGCCACACTACCAAATTGGGAGTATATCGCTGATAATCTTCAACTACATAACCGCTGAGCTCGTACGTCTTAGAGATGTGTGTTAAGCTAAGAGAATAAATTCTCCGCCACCAATAGATGTGTATTTGAAAGAAATCTGCTTTATATCTCAAAGTGTAGTGTCAGACATACAACCATACAAGTCTGTTCCGGGTTCGAACAGAATCGAAGGCACTTCGTCCAATAAAGGAAGAAGCCCTTGTAAATCCGGGTATCCACAATCCCAATCGGACTCCCCGTCACATGTGGAGATCTCTATACCAGAGCAATTCAGTGCAGAGACATTCGATAGGTTATTCTATCATTTTCGAAGATACCCGGTCTTCACCACCGTCTTCAAATGCTATTTATTTCGACGTATCACTATTCGGAATGGGTTATATGACACAAAGGTCCTCTCCCGGCTAAACCGAATAGTGAACGCTTAATTTTAAAACACGTGGATGTATCAGTTACAAAGATTCACATTCAAGGTTCGATGTGGGTTTTGGATAACTAACTGAAATCCGACTCCCTGTCGCATCGAAATTTAAATGCTATTTTACGGGCAAAAGGGTTTTCACATGCATACAGAAGCAAATCACAAATTACAGTTCAGCACAAAGCAATCCACATCACACAGTATCACAACAAAAATATCAATCCAGTACACAACATTTGATAATAGTTAATCATTTTCAATTAAGGTGAATGTGGTTTAAGTGAATTAACCACATAACTATTTTTATTGGTTATTTTAAATCAATGATTAATTTTTCTTAAAGATAAATTAATTAAATCTTAATTCGCTTTATTAATTAATTATTCCTTAATTAATTATCTTAATTAACTACTAATTATAAATTAATTAACTTTAATTATCAAATTAAAAATTCTTAATTACAAATTAGTTAAACACTTAATTATTAACTAACTAATCTTTAATTACAATTATAGATTAATCATTCTTAATTTTTTTTAAACAATTTACTAAAAATAATTTATCTCAATTAACATTTTAAAATCTTCTTTAATAACTTTGAATCAAATTATTACTAACCTTAAAAAACTTTGATATTAATTAACCTTAACACTTACCTTACATCAACTACCTAATTAAAATATTAATTAAGATTTAAAAAAACATTTTTAAATATTTACTTGGTTGATTAAAACTTAAATGAACTCATTAATTAGGCCATCAGTACTTAAACTTTGTTTAAGATGAAATAACATAAATTTTTCTACAGCTAAGTATTTTGAAACCCAACCCGAGTACTTCCCCAGTTTTACTCGAGTAAACACTCGAGATTCACCCTACATTTCCCCAAAGCCGTCTCTCTTCCTCGCGTATGCTCTTTCTTCTTCTCTGTTCTTTATAAAACTTAAGTTTAAACTTAATAAATTGTTCCAGGCTCGAGAATTTTGCGTTCCAACCCGAAGCACGCTCTCCATTTTCTCGAGTATCAACTCGAGACGTTCTCCACTCAACAACCTGATACCATAACTACACCGTACACGTGCAGGATGTCTCGCCGTAGCTCCTGTGAACTTCACGACCTTCGGCAAGTTGCAAAACTCACCCACACTCGAAATCCAAACTCGATTTGACACCAAACATTCTGAATCAAAAATTTTCATTTCGCTCGAAGCCTATAGCTCAACCCAACTAACAAAAACACCTCGCCGCAGGTTCTCAGACCACCGGAGATGCTCCAACTCCATCCACACCACGTCAACCCCCTACACTACCATCCCCCAGGAGCACGTGCAACTTGACGCATTAGAGGTGGCGAAATCACCTCGTTTCCAGACATGTCCAAAACTCGAATACAAACCCCAAATTCGCCTCGTTCCTTAGATTTATGCAATAGAAAAAATTATTTGACAATTTTCCTAAAACCATCAAAGGCCAAGCAAGCTCCAAGCAAAATCTTATCATCCAATGTTAGTTCGATCATCAGAAAATTGTTAAAACGTGTTTTCTGATCAACTAAGAACTGCACGTTGAATACTTAACTAAAAATCTTCATTTTTGTTTTAAAAATCTTATTTTTCAGTGAGGATTCAAGTTATGAACTTGAATTAGCATTTTACCACAATCGAATTTAACAAAATATTACCTGTTTACCTGTAAAACAAGATTCCAGTGATATATTCACTAATATGTTTTTAAACAGATTTTAAAACATTGGTTTAGGTTTAAACTTCTTGTTTTGTTGAGAACTCTAAGCTTTACAATGATTAGATGAAAATAATTTGAGTTTGAATAAATATTCAACCCTGTAACAAAAATCAGAGAAGTACAATATATTCAATGTTTCACAGAACAACTTGTATATAAACACAGATCTATATTCAAAAATAAAGCATATACAAAACCATATCATTAATGAATCACCTGTACTGCTTTTAATTAAACTTAAGACTTTAAAATTTAAGTTTACTCACTTGAAAAGTTTGTGAACAGAGAGCTGCTTTTGTTTTGAAAACCTGTAGTCTTAAATCTGCCTTTGAAACTTCTTGCTTTGTTGTTGAATTGAATTTGAATTTGTAGAAATGGAGATGTTTACTTTTTTTTTCTTTCAGGCTTGATAAGTTATGATGAACGAACTAGAATAGTTGTATATATAGAGAAGACAGTTTTGTACAGGGAAGGTAGGTGTTAACTGGTATAGTTTTTTTTTCTTCAGGTCATATTTTTATTCCTTCTCACTTTGACCAAGCAAGATTTTTTTTCAGAAATGGAAATGATTTTAACATTTCGAATGACCTTATTTTGTGCTGAGAGTAAATGGCATTTAATGCAATGTTTCCTTCGTTGTTTACATCTTATCCTATTCTTGTATGTACCTAGATTTGTTTGTAGATATTTTTGTTTCTTCTTTTTTTTTTCTTTTGCCTTGCTTATATAAAATTCACATTTTTTCTTTGTCTTCCATTCACACATGAATTTCCATGTATTTATTTATGGTTTATGTTACCTTATATAATTATGTTTAACACAAATTCTTGTTTTTATATTCTTTTTTCTTTATTTATTTAAAGCTTAAACTACCAAATACTTTATTTATATTTACTTTGTTACAAATACATTACCCCTTAAAAATATTTGCTTTATATTTTACTTATTTCTGGAATTGTCTGATGTATCCATATTACCATATAATTTTAACATATATATTCACATATATAAGATTTAAATTCAACGAGTTTTAAAACATTAATTATTTCAATCAAACGAAATTGAAGTTTTATTCATATAAATTAACACATATTCTATTTGTTTTGAAACTTTTCAAATTAAATTCCAAAAGTTCAAATAAATTACCAAATTTAAATTAATAAATTTTGGGATGTTGCAAATATCCCCCCTTAATAAAATTTCGTCCTCAAAATTTGAAAGAGAGAGAAAAGCAACAGAAAATATACGAATTCAGAAAAGGATAGAGAAATGGCTTACCAGTTTAAGCCGAGATATCCACTCTGCAATTGGGATATGATTTCTGCATTTTATCTTCAGTTTCCCAAGTGCAGTCCTTTGGATCGCCACTCCACTGAACTTTAACTAGTTTCACAACTTTGTTTCTCAATTGCTTTTCATCACGATCTACAATCTTTATCGTTTCTCTTTCAACTATTAAATTGGGAGTGATTTTGAGATCCTGCTGAGCAACTTCTTCAATAATACTATCTGGGTCGTGCACATACTTCCGAAGATTAGAAATGTGGAACACATCATGCACGCCAGACAACCAACTAGGCAACTGTACTCGATAGGCTAAAGAACCGATCCTCTCTAGAATAGGAAAATGACCAATATATTGTGGTGCCAGCTTACCGGTCTTCCCGAACCTTAATACACCTCGCATTGGAGATACTTTGAGAAAGACAGAGTCTCCAATCTGGAATTCCAAATCCCTTCTTCATTAACAATATAGCCGAGAAATTTAACTTCTTCGACCCAGAAATGGCATTTGTAAAATTTTGCAAATAGAATATTTCTTCTTAACATCTCCAGAATGATTCTAAGATGCTCGGCATGCTCCTCTTCGGTCTTGGAATAGACCAAAATATCATCAATAAACACAAGCACAAATTTATTCAATACTTCCCGAAACACACGAGTCATAAGATCTACGAAGTATGCTGGAGCATTAGTTAGCTCGAAAGGCATGACTAACCATTCGTAGAACATATTAAGACCCCTGAAAGCGGTCAAATGAACACAATCTTCGGCGATTCGTAGTTGATGGAACCTCTGGGCTAGATCCATCTTCGAAAAGAAACGAGCGCCGTGCAATTGATCAAATAGATCATCAATTCTAGGTAGTGGAAATTTATTCTTGAGAGTCATCTTATTGAGATCGCGGTAATCCACACACAATCTCAAAGATCCGTCCGATTTAGCAACAAACACTACTGCTGAACCCATTCAGAAACACTAGGACAAATTAATCCTTTATTTAGAAAATCATCAATTTGCTTGACTAAACCCTTTCCTTGGGCGCCATCCTGCGACTTGTGTGAACGACAGGATGAGCATTGGGTACTAGGTCAATTCTGAATTATATTTCTCGATGTGGCGGTAAGGATTTCACTTTTTCGAACACGTCCGGAAAATCTCTAACAATGGGCATAGACTCCAGACTAGGTTCGGGATAACCCAAGTTATACCTCAACCCTTCTCTTTTAGGACTAGGGTCCTCACAAGAAATCTCAATAGAATCTCCAAATTTGGTTTTAATCGAAATCAATCGATTATTGCAATCCAATTTGGCTTCATATTTTGCTAGCCAATCCATTTCGAGTGAGACTTCAAACTCGTTAAAATCAGGGACAAAGAGACTGATAGGGAATTGGTAGCAAGAATATGAGATAGGAACGTCTCTACATCGAAGACAAAGGTTCGCGGGACCTCCAACTGGATTCTTTACGCATATAGGATCATCAACAAAATCGGGTTCAAGATTTAATTCATTAATAGCTTGCTGAGAGATAAAACTGTGTGTAGCACCCATGTCAAACAGAACTTTAACAATGCTATCATAAATAGTAAGATTACCTTCCAGAACTCCTTTCCCTTTTCTGCTTTGGAAGATGCAGGTTTGTCTTTGACTGTGTACACCTTGGATGTCTGAGCTTGCTTCATGACTGGGCAGTCTTTAACTTCGTGTCCCAATTTCTGACAATAATAACATTTCCTGGGCTTCGCTTGAACGGATTGATTGACTTGTTTCTTAGGCTTCGTACATCTACTCGAATAATGACCCTTTTCTAGACAATTGAAGCAAGTGACATTCTCTGCTGTGCTTCCCTGATTGGTCTTCTTTTTCTCCTTACCCTAGCATGGTTTCTTGCCTCCAAATTTCCTCTTCTTCCAATTTTGATTGCTCGAATTTCTTTTCTCCACCGGGGCTTCTTGCATGTCAAGTGTAGCATATCTGTACCCCATATCAACCAAATCCGAAAAGGATTGTTTGACGTGGCCAGTCATCCTTTCGTGGAACTTCTTATTCATCCTACGAATGAACCTTTCATTCTTCTTTAAAGGTGTGTTCACCAATTCTGGACTAAAACGAGACAATTCATTGAATTTGTTTAGATACTCCTCGAATGACAAACTCCCCTGCTTCAAGTCCATGAATTCCTGGTACATTCGAGAAATCCTAGCTGATGGCATATAGCGCTTCTCAAATACTTCTTTAAATCTCTCCCAAATAAACTCATCTTCTGGCTTATCTACAGTAACTATCTCCCACCATGCTAAAGCTTCTTCTTGAAGTTGCCAAGAAGCTATAAGTCGTATCTAATCGCCTTGCAACTTTAGCCCTCTAAAGATTCTTTCACATAATCTGATCCATGCTTGGGCCTCAACAATCAACTCCTTGCCGGTGAACGGCTTACCACCAAGCCTTGATAAACTCTTATATAAATCCGCCAGATTCGGCTGATGCTGAATAGATAAAGCTGCTTCTGCTATTGGGGGAACTTGGCTAGGTGTTGTGGCATTTCCTCGCCCCCAGCTCTTCCTCTTCGTCCGCTCATCCTTACTATCTATAATTAGTAAGAAAATTGATTTAGATATCCGGATGAGATATCTCAAGGAATATCAGCAGTTAAAGGAAATAGACAAAGAAAATTTGGGGTTTCGATCTCGGTTATACTCATTCTAGGGTATACTTCACCCAATCTCTAATGAGCCATCTAATGTGTTATACTCCATAGCTAAAGTTCTTACTCAACCTTTAGCTCTGATACCACATGTCACGACCCGAAATCCAATGTTCAAAAATTGACACTAAATACCTCACTTGTATTCAACTGCCGAAAATTCAAACATCGAACTCCAGTCGGATGGAGCTTATAACAACATCAGACGATTATAAAACAGCGGAAACAAAATGAATATCATGCATTACATCACAGATACAACATCATCATAATATCCATTACAACATCAGAGTATCATAATACATATATCACAACTCCAAATAGAACATCATAATAGAACCACAAGTGATCATATGCCAAAAAGTCTTCAAGGAAATGAAGTGATAGCGAACTTCCAAAACTAAGCACCGTGAGATCCAAAAGCTTCCTAAATATCTCCAAGGTAAAAGCCTCCAAAAACCGATAGCCTCCAAACCAAAAGTCTCCAAAATACTGCTAACACCAAAACACGGAAACCTGCTACTAGGCTGCCCATGTGGAAATGATGGGCACCCAGAGTTTAGAAAGGAAACAATAAACTCCGGGTCAGTCATGGGACTGGTATGAGTAAACAAAACAGTTTCTTTTAAATAAAACAAGATTTATAAAAGAAAATCCGGTATGCTTTTTGAAAATGAAACTGCCATAAGACCTCCCGCCACACACACAATGCAATCGCAGAATTGGAGGAGATTTCTTCTTATGATAGTCAAATATGCTTGATACGGGAAAGATTCTTTGATATTATTACTAGTGCATAGTGTAGAAAGCCATTTCGAAAGTATAATATTAATTTTAGCCAGCATACCACATTTCATCGTATGCCTACTATAGCTACCATGTTTTGTGGCAGGTTACCACCACGCTGCATGGCAGGTTATACAACTAAAACCGTACAGGGCTCGTATTGATTCTTTGGATTTCCAACAAATGGTCAGACTAAGGAACTTTCTACTGCCACATGGGTACGCCTCTGGAGGGACGTCCCGAGAACCTACCCGGCTCTCTGCAAACACAAGGTCGGGTTACCTCTGTAACTAGGTAACTACTACTCGAGTATGCCACCCCCCGGTCATTTGCAACCTTTATCCGAGGGCCCTCTACCACAAAGCAACAACCACACAGTAATGAGATTGCAGCAACCATATAGGTAAAGTATCTGGGCTCCATACCATGATGCCACCTTTTTCCAGAAGGAAATGACATACCCTAAAGGGCGCAACCCTCATAACCTTGTCGCATCTTTCCTATTTCGACCATTTCCGGGGTGTGAGGTTCGATGAGGTCTCGTCCACGAAGCTACGCTTTACACGAAAGCCATGCTTTGATTACAAATGATCAACAAATGATCATCAACACACAGCAGCACTTAGCATGCCACACTACCAAATTGGGAATATATCGTTGATAATCTTCAACTACATAACCTCTGAGCTTGTACATCTCAGGGAAGGGTGTTAAGCTAAGAGAATAAATTATCCGCCACCAACAGATATGTATTTGAAAGAAATCTGCTTTATATCTCAAGGTGTAGTGTCGGACATACAACCATACAAGTCTGTTCCGGGTTCGAACAGAACCGAAGGAACTTCGTCCAATAAAGGAAGAAGCCCTTGTAAATCCGGGTATCCACAATCCCGATCGAACTCCACATCACATGTGGAGATCTCTACACCGGAGCAACTCAGTGCAGAGACATTCGATAGGTTATTCTATCGCTTTCGAAGGCACCCGGTCTTCACTACGGTCTTCAAATGCTATTTATTTCAACGTATCACTATTCGAAATGGGTTATATGGCACAAAGGTCCTCTTCCGGCTAAATCGAATAGTGAACGCTTAATTTTAAAACACATGGATGTATCAATTAAAAAGTTTACATTCAAGGTTCGATGTGGGTTTCGGATAACTAATTGAAATACGACTCCCTGTCGCATCGAAGTTTAAATGCCGTTTTACGGGCAAAAGGGTTTTCACATGCATACAGAAGCAAATCACAAATCATAGTTCAGCACAAAGCAATCCACATCACACAGTATCACAACAGAAATATCAATCCAGTACACAACATTTGATAATAGTTAATCATTTTCAATTAAGGTGAATGTGTTTTAAGTGAATTAACCACATAACTATTTTTATTGGTTATTTTAAATCAATGATTAATTTTTCTTAAAGATAAATTAATTAAATCTTAATTCGCTTTATTAATTAATTATTCCTTAATTAATTATCTTAATTAACTACCAATTATAAATTAATTAACTTTAATTATCTAATTAACAATTCTTAATTACAAATTAGTTAAACACTTAATTATTAACTGACAAATCTTTAATTACAAGTATAGATTAATCATTCTTAAAATTTTTTTAAAATAATTTATCTCAATTAACATTTTAAAATCTTCTTTAATAACTTTGAATCAAATTATTACTAACCTTAAAAAACTTTAATATTAATTAACCTTAACACTTACCTTACATCAACTACCTAATTAAAATATTAATTAAGATTTAAAAAAAACATTCTTAAATATTTAATTGGTTAACTAAAACTTAAATGAACTCATTAATTAGGCCATCAGTACTTAAAAATTTGTTTAAGATGAAATAACATAAATTTTTCTTCAGCTAAGTATTTTGAAACCCAACCCGAGTACTTCCCCAGTTTTACTCGAGTAAACACTTGAGATTCACCCTACATTTCCCCGTAGCCGTCTCTCTTCCTCACGTATGCTCCTTCTCTTCTCTGTTCTTTTTAAAACTTAAGTTTAAACTTAATAAACTGTTCCAGGCTCGAGAATTTCGCGTTCCAACCGAAGCACGCTCTCCATTTTCTTGAGTATCAACTCGAGACGTTCTCCACTCAACAACCTGACCCCATAACTACGATGTACACGTGCACGGCATCTCGCCGTAGCTCCGGCGAACTTCACGACCTTCGGCAAGTCACAAAACTCACCCACACTCGAAATCCAAACTCGATTTGACACCAAACATTCTGAATCGAAAATTTGCATTTCGCTCGAAACCTGTAGCTCAACCCAACTAACAAAAACACCTCGCCGCAGTTGCTCAGACCACCGGAGATGCTCCAACTCCATCCACACCACGTCAACCCCCTACACTACCATCCCCTTGGAGCACATGCAACTCACGCATTAGAGGTGGCGAAATCACCTCGTTTCCAAACATGTCCAAAACTCGAATATAAACCCCAAATTCGCCTCGTTCCTTCGATTTATGCAATAGAAAAAATTATTTGACAATTTTCCTAAAACCATCAATGGGCAAGCAAGCTCCAAGCAAAATCTTATCGTCCAACGTTAGTTTGATCATCAGAAAATTGTTAAAACGTGTTTTCTGATCAACTAAGAACTAACGTTGAATACTTAACTGAAAATCTTCATTTTTGTTTTAAAAATCTTATTTTTCAGTGAGGATTCAAGTTATGAACTTGAATTAGCATTTTACCACAATTGAATTTAACAAAATATTACCTGTTAACCTGCAAAACAAGATTCCAGTGATATATTTCACAAATATGTTTTTAAACAGCTTTTAAAACCTTGATTTAGGTTTAAACTTCTTGTTTTGTTGAGAACTCTAAGCTTTGCAATGATTAGATGAAAATAATTTGAGTTTGAATAAATATTCAACCCTGTAACAATAATAAGAGAAGTACAATATATTCAATGTTTCACAGAACAACTTGTATATAAACACAGATCTATATTCAAAAATAAAGCATATACAAAACCATATCATCAATGAATCACCTGTACTGTTTTTAATTAGACTTAAGACTTTAAAATTTAAGTTTACTCACTAGAAAAGTTTGTGAATAGAGTGCTGCTTCTGTTTTGAAAACCTGTAGTTTTAAATCTACCTTTGAAACTTCTTGCTTTGTTGTTGAATTGAATTTGAATTTGTAAAAATGGAGATGTTTACTTTTTTTTTCTTTCTGGCTTGATAAGTTATGATGAACGAACTGGAATAGATGTATATATAGAGAAGACAATTTTGTATAGGGAAGGTAGGTGTTAACTGGTATAGTTTTTTTTTCTTCAGGTCAGATTTTTATTCCTCACTTTGACTAAGCAAGATTTTTTTTCAGAAATGGAAATGATTTTAACATTTCGAATGACCCTATTTTGTGCTGAGAGTAAATGGCATTTAATGCAATGTTTCCTTCCTTGTTCACATCTTATCCTATTCTTGTATGTACTTAGATTTGTTTGTAGATATTTTTGTTTCTTCTTTTTTTTCTTTTGCTTTGCTTATATAAAATTCACATTTTTTTCTTTGTCTTGCATTCACACATGAATTTCCATATGTATTTATTTATGGTTTATCTTACCTTATACATTTATATTTAACACAAATTCTTGTTTTTATATTCTTTTTTCTTTATTTATTTAAAGCTTAAACTATCAAATACTTTATTTGTATTTACTTTATTACAAATACATTACCCCTTAAAAATATTTGCTTTATATTTTACTTATTTCTGGAATTGTCCGATGTATCCATATTATCATATAATTTTAACATATATATATATATATATTCACATATATATAAGATTTAAATTCAATGAGTTTTAAAACATTTATTATTTCAATCAAATGAAATTGAAGTTTTATTCATATAAATTAACACATATTTATTTGTATTGAAACTTTTCAAATTAAATTCTAAAAGTTCAAATAAGTTACCAAATTTAAATTTATTAATTTTGGGATGTTACAGTTGCCAAAATTTCTTCTTGTAATTTCTTTGCAATCCGTGGGAATGGTTTTGCTCGTCATTTTTTGTGTCGGTTCTATTTATTCCTTTCAACAGTAGACCGAAAAGAAAGCTAATGCCTATGGCAGTTACTCTCATTTTATCTTCTCCAAACATGAAAGTATCAATTTTAGTTGAGTAGCATTTGTATAAAGCATCCAAGTTGTGTTGATACTTCTTGCATTCGTTTACTGTTATTATTTCTTCATAGAAGACATTGAAGAAGTTATAAAATGAAGTATTTTTCAACGAATATTGTTTTGTTAGGCCATTCTTTTCTTTTACAATTTTATCTTGTTGAAAATTGCTTGTAAGCTGCATATATACGATGTGTCTCGCTTTGTATCTTCAGCTTATGCTATTTCCTGCTCTGATCCTTTAGATATGACATTCATTTTTGTAGGATGTGGATTGAAAAAATCACCCTCATCCTATTGTTTGAAAAGGGGCATCAAGTTGATAGTGAAACAAATAACGTTGAAACATAACTATATGTTGGGTATCGACTGCAATGAAACTATACCATGCAAATATATAAGGAATGTCATTTTTGCCGTTTAAAGGTATTAGTTTTGTTAAACATAGGTATCAATTTTCATAAAAATTAGATTTGAAATTATTTTGAAAATTCCATACTAATAACTTCAAGCATATGAACTATAGATATCATATTTGATTTATAACGGTGTCAGTTTTTAAACAAAATGCGGTGAAAACCATTTATAAAAGTACAAAGTGCAAGCTTCAAACAAACATGTTAGCGATATCATTTTTAGAAACCACTGGTACCATTTTTCCTACAAATTACATAGAAAATTATTTATAAAATTTGAAAGACACAAGTTCTACTCAAAACATCTAATGGGTACCATTTATATTGAGTACTGGTATCAATTTTCATAATTGTGACAGCATAGATAATTTTAAAACACCAAATCATTAACTTGAAACATACATAATTTAGGTATCATTTTTGATTTATAATGGTATCAGTTTTTAAATAAATTGCACTGAAAATAATGTATAAAAGTACAAGCTTTAAACAAACATGTTAGTGGTATTATTTTTGCAAGCTATTGGTATCCTTTTTGCTACAAATCATATGGAAAATATTCTATAAAATTAGAAATGCATTAATTCTACTCAAAATAGCCAGTGGATATAATTTTCATTGAATACCATTGTCAGTTTTCATAAAATGACATTTGAAAACTCCAAATCATTTAACTCAAACATACACAATTTAGGTATTGGTTTTTAAGCATAATGTAGTGACAACAATTTGAAAAGGTATGCAGTACAAATTTAAAATAAATATATTACCAATATCATTTTCGCAATGTACTGGTATCAATTTTGCTACAAAATACATTGAAAATTATTTATAGATTTATAGAAGCATCAACTCTAGCTAAAATAGTTGATGGGTATCATTTTTATTAGATATATGTATCAGTTTTCATAAACATGATATTTGAAATAATTTTTAAATTCCTAATTAATACCTTCAAGCATACAAACTGTAGGTATCAGTCTTGGTTTGTAATGGTATCAACTTTTATAAAAAATACAATAAAAACAACTTATCAAGGCAAAAAGTACATACTTCAAACAAAATAATTATTTGTGTCATATTTCCAAGATATCAGTGTCAGTTTTGCTACAAATTATTTGGAAAACAGTTTATAAAATTATTAATTATCAATTCAAACAATAAGTATCATTTTTGATAAATATAGGTATCAGTTTGTTAAAAAGCACGTTGAAATAATTTTGAAATTCTAAAATAATAACTTCAAACAAACAAATAGGAGGTATCATTTTTGGTTTATATTTGTATCAGTTTTATTACAAATTACAGTATAATTTTTTTTGTAGAACTAAGAGTATCAAGTCCAAACAAATATAAAGTGGTTATTATTTTTGTAAGGTATTGATAACAACTACAAATAAGATGGAAAAATAATTTCTGAATTACAAGTCATCGGCTCCATACAAACAAACAACGGGTATCAGTTTTGCAGTATGTTGGTTTCGGTTTTATTTCATGTGCCAGTGAAAATAATTTCATCAATTACAAAGCACTAACTTAAATCAAACAGATAGCGGGTATCACTTTTCCAATATATTAGTACCGGTTTTGTAATAAATGACAATGAAAACTATTTTTAAAACTAGAAAGCCTTGTCTTCTACCAAACAAACTATATGTATCATTTTTGCAATGTGTAACATGTTATAAAGCGATAATGTTTGTAATTTTACTGAATTAATTTGTTCCTCTTTGGATTCTTCATTTACAATTTGTTTTTCCTTTTCTTTCTAAGCATTTTCCTGTTGAATACATTTGATAATATGATATTTTTAGTATCTGTTTCATAATTTTATAATATCATTTACCTGTTTAATGATATTTTGAGTTTCTGTTTGAATTTCCTTCTGAATTGTTTTTACGTTTTTTTCTTCGATTTTTTTGCAGCTGTTCTTCAGTTGCTTTCTCAGCAGCTATTTTTTGCCACATGTTATCTTCATTTTTCTATCAAATGAGTTCAATACTATTATAATACAGCTATATTAACTTTATTATACTTGATCTTACAGTATCAGTTACCTTTTCTGGTATGTTTTCTGTTATTTTTTGATTGGTTTTCATCTACTCTATTTTTTTTATTTTTTCTCTTTGTTCCTTTTTCTCGATTTTGCTGTGCTTCTTCTTCAATTGGTCGTTTTCATAATTTTAACTTACTAGCTTTTGCTTTCGTCGTCTCTTGTTTCAGATTAGATTGAGCTAGGCTTTGCTTTTCTGTAATTGTAGATTGCTATTGAATATCCAATGGAGATATGATTTTGGTTTCTTTATTTGGAGTTTGCTTCTGGATTTCCGCTGAAGCTAGGTCATCGATTCCATGAATCATTGATTGTTATTGATTTTTTGGTTGTTGTTCTTCGTGCGTCGAAGTTTGTGGTTGAGTTGGAGACATGAATTACTTCTAGTTTGGGGCACCGATTTTGTTGTGAATGGGAATTTTAAGAGCGAATGAAGAAAATTTGAAATTGAAGAAGGAAGACTAATGGAGTGAACGAGAAAGGTAGGGGAATGTTTTTACCCGCAAATGGGCTTAGGGCTTATCCTTGAGACCAAAAAATACGTACATACTTTTGCTTGTATTTTTAAAATAATTTGTCCTTTAAAAAAATTCCCCCTTTATTTTTTCACCTCTTTATTGATGTCGAAGGAGGGGAAAATATAAAATATATACATGCATATATTCAGGGGGAGTTATGTAACTCGGGGGGAGTTATATCATATTTTGTAGACATGAATATTTAACGGTTGTTATCATAAAAAAGGAGGAGATTTGTGATGCCCCACCTCTATACTCACGGTAGCCAAGGAAACTATGAGGTAATTCCATCAACTAGCGCGAAGAATAAGGCTGTTGAGGAGCGACCCTCCGTGTAATTACTTTGTGCGAGCACCGATATGTCAGATAGTATAACATGCATTTCATTTCAAGAGGAAATCCGACATACCGATACAAACTCAAAGCTACTACACAGTGGCTATATGATCTTTGGAAAAAATATAGAAATAAACATAACATAAATCAGTCACAGATATCCATAACACAAAGGCAGAAACAGATATGAATATAACACATAGAAGTGTACATCAGAGTAGTGGTCAAACAAGATCCACAATATTACAAAAGAATAGATACAAGTGCTAGACAAAAGAATATGTATACATCAAGGAGTCTCTACGTTGTATGTATAACAACAAAAATGACTAAATTAGAGTAGTTAGTCAAAAGTTAGATAATGTTCCCTGAAGATGAGTCAAGCAGAAGCACCTGTAACATCTCGGTCTGACCCGAGTATTATTTGCTAAGAAAATAATAAATGGATCAGTCTAGCTATAAATATCAGATAAAATGAGATAGAAGAAGAGATATGACAAAAATATATGATAACAATAATGCCATACTATGAAAAGTATGCATTCGAAAACACAAAAGTCATACAATCTCTCAAAAATCTCATAACATCAAAGAGAATGGCATATTCTTTATTTTATTCAACATACCAAAAATATTGACAAAAATACAATGCCAATCACAAAATTGGTGAATCACACATTCTAGAAATCATCAACTAGAAATCCAAAAATCATAAAGAGGGGGAGGCCTATCACAAATGGGAGCATGAAAACTCACCAACACATGTATCACAAACGAGTCGCTATCGCATGGTCGCTAACCATAGAGCCGGTGCAATGACGTAGTACAATATCGGTATGTCCGAGGAACTTGAAACTCAAATAATTCGGAACAACGACGCAGTACAACGGTACGTCCAATGAACCTGATAAGCCAGACAATGACGTAGTACAACGGTACGTCTGATGATTCGAACTCCATAAAAGAGCATGGGTCGCTAGCCCACAAAAATGAGTCAAAACTCCAAAGAACCAATAGGTCATTAGCCTATAAAAGAAATGAGGCGAAACTCAATAAAACGAGGTATAGTCCCCTACGTGGACAAAGAGACAAAGCATATCGTTAGTCTAAATCACAAAATGATCATCATTGATCAATAAAAAGTGTGAATTACACTAAGCTAGTAATTAAATGAGTTTAGCTTTATGTCCCATAACCGTTGGCTTAGCTTAAATATTTACGAACAAATTGTAGATCTCCACTCAAAAATTTGTCACAAGAGTTTCAATCGAACAAGTCAAAAAATTAACCGATGAAGTAAACGCAAGCGTTTCATACCACTAATTTTACTAAGCCGTTTAATTAGATTTCTCAAACGAATGAGGTAAAGGTTTGTGTATACTAATAGATTGGTAAACGGTTTTACAAACAAGCTTTGTATTAAAAATAGAGTTGAAATCATATTTGAGAAAGAGTTTGAATATTTACTATTAGTATAGAAACCTTTGTATTTCTAAGTGACAAGTCACAAAAATGATTGTAGAAACAATCAATCACCACAAATTCACATACGAAGACGTGAATCAAATCCAAAGAAATCGATACCAAATTCATCAAAATGGATGTTCCCCAAAATCCTGAAGTAGAAGTCATCAAAGTCGATAATAAATGATAACAACAATTCGGATAATCACGAATCAATAAAAATTGGAATCTCATGCAAAATAGGCGAATTAGACTGAAGCAAGCAGGTTAGTCGACTAGACCAGATGGTCAGTCGAGTGGCATAGAACCTGGAAACTTTCGGGTTTCCAGGTCAGTCGATTGGACCATCAGGTCAGTCAACTGATACGAGGACAGAGAATTTTCTGCCCCTTGGTTCAGTTGACTGAACCTGCATCATCAACAGTTTCAGCCTAGCCCCTTGGTGGGGCAAAACCCATAATACGGAACGGAAGCGAACGAACGAGAAACGACGACTAGGGATTTACGCCTAGCGACAGCCCAGCCTTGTATGGCTCTCCGAAACATCTCACTAACGTGTTCAAAAATCAAAAGTTAGATGTTTAAAAATTTAATCTCAAAACACCAAAAATTGAAATATTCACCAATTCAATCCAAATCCAAAGCAAATGAACATAAATAAGTGTTAGGAATTCATAACTAACATCAATGATAGCTATAGAAATAGATGTGAGTTCAAAAACTCACCTTTTACACAAAAACAAGGAAGGAGAAGCTTGAAAACAAAGGAAGATCAGCCACTCCTCAATCTCAACTCTAAAAGCTCCAATCTAAGATCATAAATAATAATTTTCCGAATTAGGTTATAGGAAATTTCTGAAATTGGAGAGAGATTGAGATGGAGAAGAAGAAGGAGATGCTTACTTAAGCTTCTCTTTGATTTTGGAGCTAAAACTTGGATTTGCAAATGAAGCTAGGGCTTAGAAATTCCTAATCTCTTTTCTCTCTCCCATTTTTGCTTAAAGCTTGAAGTGTTAGGAAATGAGAATGAATGAAGAGGAGAGGGGATGGAGCTAGGGTCTTATGTTAAGTCATTGGGATGAAACCCAAACCCAAAGCCCAAAGTGAAAATGTCAAAATTCAAGCTAACTCCAAACATATCAATGTTTATACTCAAAAAGGTTACAAACGTTATTTTGAACTCAATGGAAGTGGTATTGAGTCCTAATTCGACTGTATGCAAAAAGTAGCATTTCAGACTAAAATCCCACTAACGATGCTATATTTAAATAAAATATTTAAATAAAAAAATCGTAAAATATGCGGGTTCTTACAGACTCCCCTCCTTAAAGAAATTGCGTCCTTGCAATATTTAAGAAGAAAATAAAAGGTAATAACCATAAAAGCATATCAACACAAAAGAATTTTGAAATATGAAGTTCACCTCAAAGAGCACGAGAGAGTAAGTCCGGATGTGTTCGCTCGATGAATTCTCTAGATTCCAAAGAACAATCCTTAGGATTTGAGGACCATTAAACTTTCACAAGAGGGACATCTTTATTTCGAAGGCGTTTTACCTCCGAAGTAATAATACGAATAGGATGTTGCTCATAAGTCAAATTAGACGAAACTTCAATTTCTCCCACAACATCGGGCTCAAGAATAGAATCGAAATCACGAAGGCATTTCCGTAACTGAGAGACATGGAATACATCATGAATAGCAGAAAACTGAGCCGGTAATATAAGTCAATAAGCCACAGAACCAATACGTTCGGTGATGGAAAATGGACCAATATATCAAAGCACTAATTTTCCCGACCGACTGAAATGCACAACACCCTTCATAGGTGAAACACGAATAAACACCAAATCTTCCATAGAAAATTCTAATTTCCTTCTTCGGTTATCGGCATAGGATTTTTGTCTACTTTGATCTTCTTTCATCCTATGACGGATAAGGTCAATCTTTTCTGTGGAATCACGAATAAAATCTGGACCTAAAACCAGCTTCTCACCGGCCTCAAGCCAACAAGAAGTAGATCGGCATGGCCTACCATAGAGTGCCTCGAAAGGTGCCATACCAATACTAGATTAGAAGCTATTATTATAGGAAAACTCAACAAGAGAAAAATGATCTTCCCAACTTCCACCTAAATCAAGAACACATACACGAAGAAGATCTTCAAGAGTTTGATTCACATGCTCGGTTTGTCCATCAGACTGAGGATGATAAGCGGTGCTAAAATTAAGCTTCGTTCCCAAAGCTTTTTGAAGACTCTTCCAAAATCCACTAGCAAACAATGGATCACGATCGCTAACAATAGAAGTAGGAACTCCATGCAATTTAACAATTTCTTTAACAAAGAGTTTGGCCAAGAGAGGTACGGTCTGATTGGACCGGACGGGTATAAAATGGACGGATTTAGTAAGTCTATTGTGACGACCCGACTTTCCACTCCCGGAAAATCGCATCATCTTTAAGAAAGAAAGGGATAGAAAATATAAAAGAAAGAAGAGAAAGAAGAAACCACACACGAATCTCAACAGCGGAACGAATAAATTATATTAATAACATAAGTATTACATAGTATACATCAAATATCAGAGTTACACAGACATATACAAAACATACTAGATAGTTATAAACACCTGTCTAGTTATTACAACTCAATACATATCAGACAAACACTCAGAGATACAGCACAGCGGAAAACTATATAACTATTCGCAGAAGCCTCCTTCTCCATATGCTCCTCCACAATTTGTCAAAGCTAATCCTGAATCCTAACCTGAATTCCCTTGGCTACTCGTAAAAATTTGAGTACCCAAGAGTTATAGAAAAACAAAAATAACTCCGGGTAAGACATGGGTCCGGTGTGAGTAATAGGTTAAAGTTGCTTAACTTTTGAAAAACCTTTGAAAAGAAAAGGTATCACGTAAGACTTCCCACACATAAACATGGAAAAGTTTTTACCTTACGCTAACCAAAACATTTGATAGGAAATCCGATGATATTATAATAGTGTCTAGGGTTTTCAAGTAAATAAGAAATAGCCGAAATTGTTACATTTATTAAATTCCAGCTACTAGCCACAAAAGTGGGTAAGACAATCAAAACCGTTGGCACTAATTGGATTTTGGATTCCATCAATGGCTGGGCTACTAGGGTACCGCCCGTCACAGTACGTGGCCTAGATCACCGTACTGAGGAGCCACCCTAACTCCCCTGCAACACAAAGCCGGACCCATTCCTTACTGAACAGTTCCGAACAAGACAACCCCGCAGTTGTGATCAGCAACCGCACCACTAAGCCGAAAATATAAAGGGACCTCTAGACAGGGATAAATCTTGCTCTCAAGTGGGTGCTACCCACGAAGCTTTGCTGCACCTCCCCTGTTTTAGCCATTCCCGGTTGATGAGGCTTGAGGCTACGATTACCTTTATAGGACATATCACTTAGAATGCTCATCGTCCGCCTAACGATGTTCTGAAAGCATTCGATCCATACAAGTTCGTTGCGGGTTCGAACGAAACCGAAGGCATCATCTCGTTACACTCATATTGGAATCACCCTCAGAGTTAACGACAATAACCCTTGCACTCTGATTCACCATCTCGAATCTATAAGTACTATTCCATCAAACTCATTACGGAATCACCCACAGAGTTATACTGACGTATAGCCCTTACACCTCGAGTCTTCACTCGCTCCACTTGGGTTAACGACCTAACGTTTAATTGGAATCGATGTGGTTTTCGGATTCCAAATATGGAAACCCGATCCCGGTCTCATCGAAAACCAAAGCGTGTCTTTTAAGGTCCAAGTTGTTTTAAGTTTAAAACAATTCAATTTAATTATCTAAATATACACAGATAGATAATTCACAATACAACAGATAACCAACATTATCATTATCAACAGATACTTCATATCATAATCAGATATCCATACTATCATCCAAAAGCAACCAATGCATCCATATCACAACATTATTCATCTCATAGCTGAGATCACAAACCATACCAGACAACCAATACCATTCATCAAACATAAGCAACTATCTAATGATCACATCATTTATAATTAATTTAAAATGAATTAAATTAATTACCTAAACTCTAATTAATTTAAAATAAATTAAATTAATTACTTCATCATTAATTCTACTTAATTTAACTATCAATTGATTACAATTCAATTTATCATCTCAATATTCACTTCACTTAATCCTTATTGATTAACTATTTCTAATTACAATAAGTAATTAGTATTTAATATTAATTAATCAATTCCAAATTACATCATTAATTAATTAATTAATGATTACATTTAATCAATCTCTAAATATAAATTAATTACATAAGTAATTAATCTACAATTTAAACAACATATATATTAATCACCCTTGACTAATAACCATTCAGTAATTAACTACTTTAATTACCATTCCATAAAATTAATTATTCTCAATTAATTATCCTCATTAATCACTTGATTAATTTTCAAAGTAATTTAAATCCAAATTACTTCTATAATAAATATTTTTAATTACATCCTGAAATTATTAATTAATTACTTCTCTAAGTAATTACAAATTTATTAATTACATAAGTAATTATCAATAATCCACAAATGTTTAAATTAATTAAACTTAATTAATCTAAACTAATTACATTAATAAAATTAATTACACCAAGTAATTAATCCATTCATTACTTCATTAAGTAATTAAACAATTGATTATTATTAATTAATTAATCTAATTAATTATCAAAAATTAATCATATTAATTAATTGTTAAATAACCTTAAGTTAATGACCTTCATTAACATCACTTAATTACATAATTAAGAAATTAACTTCAATTAATCATTAATAATTATCAATTAATTAATCTTTAATTATCATTTAATTAATCTCTAATTATTAATTAATTAAGTGTTAATTAAAATCTTATTTAATCATTAATCACTTGATTAACTAAATCTTAATCATGAATTAAAATTTAATTAATCATCCTTAATTATAGATTAATTAACCTTAATTAATAAATCTCAAATCTTAATTATCTAACTTAAAAGTTATTAATTACCTAATTAATCATCCATATTATTAATTAATTAAATAATTAATATTCTATTTAAATTAATAAATAATTTAAATGAAACCAATTTCTTGAATTCTAAATTAAGAAACATTCTTCTTAATACAAAAGTATTTTAAACACTTTATTCAAAAATTCAATTTAAAATTTCTTTTAAATTTCAAACTGAATTACAAATTAAAATTTTATTTTAGATTCAAACTTAAAGATTTAAAACTTACTTACATTTCCATTTCCATTTCCAAATTCAAATTATTTAACCTTTTCCAAAAATGATTAAACAAATTTAAATTTAAAAAACTTATTTTAAAAACTGACATAAAATCCAATTTTCAAGTTTTAAACTGAATTTAAACTTATTTTAAACTTTAATTCATAATTTAAAACTTATAGTTTTTAAATACAAAACAAATGTTTCTTTATACTTTAAAAAGCTTAAAATCAAAATTTAAATTCCAGATTTAAATTAAATTCAAACATAGATTCCATAATTCTGTTTTCCAGATTTTAAACTTGTTTTAAATATTCAATTGCATTTTAAATTTTGCTTTTTAATTTAAAACAGAAAAACAGAAAACAGTTTTCTACTTAGTTTAACATCCTAAATTTGAATTCAAAAATGATTCCAAATCTCAGATTTAAATTACTGATTTCATATCTAAGTTTTCAGGCTTAAATATTTTCAGATTGAACTTCATCTTCAAATTTTTAAACTTACTTTTAAATTTTTAAACAGAAAGACAGTTTCTGTTTTTAGTTTAAAACCAAACTTGGGTTTAAAAACATTCCAAATTTAACTCAAAAATCTAAAATTTAAAACTTAATTGAATTCAAATTCAAATTCTAGATTTAAACTTGTTTCCAGATTTTGTTTGCAATTTTCTTTTCACTTTATTTTTTTTAAAAACCTGGAAAAAACAGTTTTCCTGATTTGTTTTAAAACCTGCAACTCAACTTCACTCACTTCGAGTCTTCTCCGCAATTACTTCGAGTCACACGATACATTGCTTCGAGTCTCCCTTCCACTTACCCGAGTCCATTCCGAGTATAGAAACCTTGCAACTAAAACTGCACCACCATCATCACCAACATGCACAACACTCCTGTGCATCCACATCCCAACTCCGGCCATCTCTGGCCATCAACTCAGGCCATCCTCCATCTACCAAAATCCCCTCATTCACCTTCAACCTTCAAAATCCCATAATACAACTTGAATTTGAATTCAAGTTATTAAACAAAACCTGGAACAACCTCCCCTTTTCAATGCCTAGCCTGTCAACGCTTCAACCCATCTCCTCCGACCACCGTCACACTTCCAACTCTGGCAATAACTCCATCTACACATCCTCTATCTATACTCAAAGGATCTTTGAACTCGAATCATAGATGAAGCAGCAGTACTAATTTTTTTATTCCCAGTAAAACTAGGGTTCATACAGATATTCCCAAATCTCATCTCCAAAATTTAATTATAATCCAATTTAGTATTTTCCCATAATATTTGATAGCAACTCTAACTCCAGAAGCAATTTCAATCAAGTCAAATGCAAGGATCAAATGCACTTAACAAAAATGTAAAACACAGTAATTCCAAAACTGCATTTTATTTACAGCACTAAAATTTGAAATTTTTGATTTAAAATTCTTGAATTCTCTTATTGTTTCTATTTGTAATCCTGAAACAATAAATTATGAAGTTGAATTTTACTTTATATTAATTTTTGCTCTGTGTAATCCTGATTTCCAGATTACAGACATTTCTGCTTAATTCTTATAAAAGAATATCAAACTTATTCTATTCTGAAATAAACAAGCTTTGTCCAATTGTTTAAATCATACTAGCACAAGCTAAAGGAAGAGCTCAGGAATCAACATGAGTTGAAAATTTGCAGACACTCACATGCACAGGCCAAATATTTATAGGTATAACATTTCAACGATTTCATATAAGTTCAATTTGTAATTTGTAAAGCATATACACAAATTTAACACATCAGACAAACAAGCATGCAATCCTACTAATTTATTTTAAATTAAGTGTTACTCACCTGTACCAAAATGCAGAGCAAACTTTCAAATTGCAGGCTCCAGATTTGAAAAAAAAATAGATGATTGCAGTCATGAAAAATTGCATGCAGACCCTTCTTGCTTAAATTTGAAATGCAGGCTTCAACTTGTTTAAAAATTGAAATGCAAGAACCACTTGAAGTTGCAGCTCAATCCCAAGTTGTTTCTTGAAAACATGCAGGCTTTCTCATTTTCATGGTTGCGGATTTTTTTTTTTTAGAAAGATGAATGCAGGCATTTAGTTTTGGAGGAGTTACAGGCTTTAGGAAATGAAATGTATGGGTTCTGATTTTTTTCTTGAAGAAATGAAAATTTGTATTATGAAATGAAGATTGTTTTGAAGTGAATAATTTCAGCTGAGAATATTTTCTATTAGTTAAGAAATGAAAATGAGAAAAAGGAAAGGAAGAAAGAATGCAAGTATTTACTAAATTCATGATTTATTAAAAATCCAAAAGAAATGCAAATAATTATGACACTTGTAAAAAGAAATGGACACATGTAAATTCACTCACTTAAAAATTTAACACATGTTCATTTAGGATTTTATTATGCTTACACATGTATCTTACATGGTTTTGTTATTGTAATTAAGGTTAATGAATATTTAGATCAAATTAATTAGTTCTTATACCTTTAAATAGTAAAAATAAATTTATATAAGAGTTTACAATAACTTACATGAATACATGTTCACATTTTAAATTGTATTTTAAATTTCAAATTTAAATTTACAAATCAAAGAATTAACACAAACATTTTGTAACTTATTTTAAATATACAACTTAAATTAAAATGAATTTCAAACAAATTAAAACATTTTTTCTCATATCTAAAAATCATATAGTATTTTATTAAATATTTTTGAAAAGCTTAATATTAAAATAAATCAAAATTCCTAATTTTAAAACATTAAAATTATGCTATACTAATTTAACAACTTATCTATTTAAAATATATACAAATACATATACATTATTAAATAGAAAACAATTTTATCAGTTTATTAAAAATAAATTCACAAATTAAATATTTAAATAAAGAAAATTATTAAATTAAATCAAATTTATTAACAAAAATATCAATTCAATTTAAATTTAAACTCAGATTATTAAATTTAAATTGTCCAAAATTCTGGGATATTAAAATCCTTCCCCCTTAAAAGAATTTCGTCCCCGAAATTTAAAACAAAGGTAATTTAATAATCTATTAACATATTTTATTTTAAAACACAGCATATGTTAATCATATGCCAACAACCAAAGCAACCAATTCACACAATCAGAACAAATCTAATTATCCAAAAGAATTGTGGATAAAACTTTCACGAGTTTCCCCGGTATATATGTATATATATATATATATATATATATATATATATATATATATATATATCGGGATACTCGCTCTATAAAATACAATCAATCAATACTACTAAGCTATAGAGCTCCTAACAACAATTCTATACAGAATATCAGACTACAAACGAGTCTGACTCAACAACCAATCCATCCTAAACTATTAGTTCTACAACCAGAAATACCAAATACGTACTCCCTCAGAGATACGTGAAAACACTCTGAATCCCAGTTATCCAAGCTGGCAATTCAACTCAGAAAACCAAACACTCATCATACCAAAACACAGAAGAAACCAAAACACTACGAAGCTAGCTACTCAAACTTATAGCTCTTTGGATTGGAGAAAAACTTATCCCAAATCAAATCTCCGACTCCAGAATCCAAATTTCTCCATTTCTTATTCATAAAAACTCTTCGGACGATCCTGGGCTACCAACATCCATCCTGATCAGCTCAACTCTTGCTGATTCCACTAGAAACAAACTGAATCAAAACAATCCAATGATCTCCTCAAGATCACTCAAAAAAAAACAAGAACACAAACCCTGCTTCTCAACAACAGAAGATAGAACAAACTTCTTCTTATTCGAAAAAAAAAACAGAATCATTCCCAAACTGCTTCCGCTGCACAACTCTGATCCGAAACAGAAGAAAATGCTGAAAAACTGCACAAGCACAGATCTAGACAACCCAGCACAAAATATGGTTCCACATATCCATAAAGAAAACTCAGATGTTCCTCCCAAACCTGAGTTGCTTCACCAACTTCTATCTCAGGGAACCATCCATCTACTAATTAAACCACCTATTCCATTTCTGGAAAGAAAACTCGATCTCCAGATGCAGACACACTCTGACTTCCAGAAGACATCCAGACAATCTCCAGCAATCCAAAAGAACATACTATCACAAGTCACTTTTGCGATCAACTCAGCCTAAATCCAAAGAAACTGCTCTCTCTCAGCCAAACAGAATAGCTTATGCTGGCTTAGCCAACTTACCAGAGAAATGAATCCACTCTGCTGCTTCTGAACTCCACTTCAGAAAAACTACTCAGCCAGAAGACTCCCTACTAACTCAGAACACTCTGCTAAACTCAGCCACATCACCGAGCAGACTCACTTCTTACTCTTATTCCAAAGAAACATCTTCGGAAATATCCATATTCACTGCATCTCATTACGCAGCTATTATTTCTTGAGATATCAAGATACCATCACTCACTTGCTTCTGCCCTACCGACATATCTAAACTCAATTCTGCACTTCAAAGATGAACTCCGAACCTCAATAGGTTACCTTCAGAGAACGATGAAGTCCTTCATCACAACAAAACTCACTCGAGACGGTATTAGGCCTACAGTCTCGACAAATACACATCCAACCTCATCCATCAAACTCCAACCAATGGTAGTCGTGTTACACACACTTCTACCTCATCTACCTTTATAACTTATATTGGAAAAAACTGAACAGGTAATCCAACAAATAGGTAGAAACAATTATATATATATTAAAAATACAATTACGCTCTCTCAAGATAGACACCACTACAGAGCCTAGGTATTCACTCAACCTAATGCTCTGATACCAACTGTGGCGACCCGACTTTCCACTCCCGGAAAATCGCATCATCTTTAAGAAAGAAAGGGATAGAAAAGAGAAAAGAAAGAAGAGAAAGAAGAAACCACACACGAATCTCAACAGCGGAACGAATAAATTATATTAATAACATAAGTATTACATAGTATACATCAAATATAAGAGTTACACAGACATATACAAAACATACTAGACAGTTATAAACACCTGTCTAGTTATTACAACTCAATACATATCAGACAAACACTCAGAGATACAGCATAGCGGAAAACTATATAACTATTCGCAGAAGCCTCCTGCTCCATATGCTCCTCCACAATTCGTCAAAGCTAATCCTGAATCCTAACCTGAATTCCCTTGGCTACTCGTAAAAATTTGAGTACCCAAGAGTTATAGAAAAACAAAAATAACTCCGAGTCAGACATGGGTCTGGTGTGAGTAACAGGTTAAAGTTGCTTAACTTTTGAAAAACCTTTGAAAAGAAAAGGTATCACGTAAGACTTCCCACACATAAACATGGAAAAGTTTTTACCTTACGCTAACCAAAACATTTGATAGGAAATCCGATGATATTATAATAGTGTCTAAGGTTTTCAATTAAATAAGAAATAGCCGAAATTGTTACATTTATTAAATTCCAGCTACTAGCCACAAAAGTGGGTAATACAATCAAAACCGTTGGCACTTATTGGATTTTGGATTCCATCAATGGCTGGGCTACTAGGGTACCGCCCGTCACAGTACGTGGCCTAGATCACCGTACCGAGGAGCCACTCTAACTCCCCTACAACACAAAGCCAGACCCGTTCCTTACTGAACAGTTCTGAACAAGACAACCCCGCAGTTGTGATCAGCAACCGCACCACTAAGCCGAAAATATAAAGGTACCTCTAGACAGGGATAAATCTTGCTCTCAAGTGGGTGCTACCCACGAAGCTTTGCTGCACCTCCCTTGTTTTAGACATTCCCGGTTGATGAGGCTTGAGGCTACGATTACCTTTATAGGACATATCACTTAGAATGCTCATCGTCCGCCTGACGATGTTCTGAAAGCATTCGATCCATACAAGTTCGTTCCGGGTTCGAACGAAACCGAAGGCATTATCTCGTTACACTCATATTGGAATCACCCTCAGAGTTAACGACAATAACCCTTGCACACTGATTCACCATCTCGAATATATAAGTACTATTCCGTCAAACTCATTATGGAAACACCCAAAGAGTTATACTGACGTATAACCCTTACACCTCGAGTCTTCACTCGCTCCACTTGGGTTAACGACCTAACGTTTAATTGGAATCGATGTGGTTTTCGGATTCCAAATATGGAAACCCGATCCCGGTCTCATCGAAAACCAAAGCGTGTCTTTTAAGGTCCAAGTTGTTTTAAGTTTAAAACAATTCAATTTAATTATCTAAATATACGCAGATAGATAATTCACAATACAACAGATAACCAACATTATCATTATCAACAGATACTTCATATCATGATCAGATATCCATACTATCATCCAAAAGCAACCAATGCATCCATATAACAACATTATTCATCTCATAGCTGAGATCACAAATCATACCAGACAACCAATATCATTCATCAAACATAAGCAACTATCTAATGATCACATCATTTATAATTAATTTAAAATGAATTAAATTAATTACCTAAACTCTAATTAATTTAAAATAAATTAAATTAATTACTTCATCATTAATTCTACTTAATTTAACTATCAATTGATTACAAATCAATTTATCATCTCAATATTCACTTCACTTAATCCTTATTGATTAACTATTTCTACTTACAATAAGTAATTAGTATTTAATATTAATTAATCAATTCCAAATTACATCATTAATTAATTAATTAATGATTACATTTAATCAATATCTAAATATAAATTAATTACATAAGTAAATAATCTACAATTTAAACAACATATATATTAATCACCCTTGACTAATAACCATTCAGTAATTAACTACTTTAATTACCATTCCACAAAATTAATTATTCTCAATTAATTATCCTCATTAATCACTTGATTAATTTTCAAAGTAATTTAAATCCAAATTACTTCTATAATAAATATTTTTAATTACATCCTGAAATTATTAATTAATTACTTCTCTAAGTAATTACAAATTTATTAATTACATAAGTAATTATCAATAATCCATAAATGTTTAAATTAATTAAACTTAATTAATCTAAACTAATTACATTAATAAAATTAATTACACCAAGTAATAATCCATTCATTACTTCATTAAGTAATTAAACAATTGATTATTATCAATTAATTAATCTAATTAATTATCAAAAATTAATCATTAATTAATTGTTAAATAACCTTAAGTTAATGACCTTCATTAACATCACTTAATTACATAATTAAGAAATTAACTTCAATTAATCATTATTAGTTATCAATTAATTAATCTTTAATTATCATTTAATTAATCTCTAATTATTAATTAATTAAGTGTTAATTAAAATCTTAATTAATCATTAATCACTTGATTAAATAAATCTTAATCATAAATTAAAATTTAATTAATCATCCTTAATTATAGATAATTAACCTTAATTAATAAATCTCAAATCTTAATTATCTAACTTAAAAGTTATTAATTACCTAATTAATCATCCATATTATTAATTAATTAAATAATTAATATTCTATTTAAATTAATAAATAATTTAAATGAAACCAATTTCTTGAATTCTAAATTAAGAAACATTCTTCTTAATACAAAAGTATTTTAAACACTTTATTCAAAAATTCAATTTAAAATTTCTTTTAAATTTCAAACTGAATTACAAATTAAAATTTTATTTTAGATTCAAACTTAAAGATTTAAAACTTACTTACATCTCCATTTCCATTTCCAAATTCAAATTATTTAACCTTTTCCAAAAATGATTAAACAAATTTAAATTTAAAAAACTTATTTTAAAAACTGACATAAAATCCAATTTTCAAGTTTTAAACTGAATTTAAACTTATTTTAAACTTTAATTCATAATTTAAAACTTATAGTTTTTAAATACAAAACAAATGTTTCTTTATACTTTAAAAAGCTTAAAATCTAAATTTAAATTTCAGATTTAAATTAAATTCAAACATAGATTCCATAATTCTGCTTTCCAGATTTTAAACTTGTTTTAAATATTCAATTGCATTTTAAATTTTGCTTTTTAATTTAAAACAGAAAAACAGAAAACAGTTTTCTACTTAGTTTAACATCCTAAATTTGAATTCAAAAATGATTTCAAATCTCAGATTTAAATTACTGATTTCATATCTAAGTTTTCAGGCTTAAATATTTTCAGATTGAACTTCATCTTTAAATTTTTAAACTTACTTTTAAATTTTTAAACAGAAAGACAGTTTCTTTTTTTAGTTTAAAACCAAACTTGGGTTTAAAAACATTCCAAATTTAACTCAAAAATCTAAAATTTAAAACTTAATTGAATTCAAATTCAAATTCTAGATTTAAACTTGTTTCCAGATTTTGTTTGCAATTTTCTTTTCACTTTATTTTTTTTAAAAACTTGAAAAAACAGTTTTCCTGATTTGTTTTAAAACCTGCAACTCAACTTCACTCACTTCGAGTCTTCTCCGCAATTACTTCGAGTCACACGATATATTGCTTCGAGTCTCCCTTCCACTTACCCGAGTCCATTCCGAGTACAGAAACCCTGCAACTAAAACTGCACCACCATCATCACCAACATGCACAACACTCCTGTGCATCCACATCCCAACTCTGGCCATCTCTGGCCATCAACTCAGGCCATCCTCCATCTACCAAAATCCCCTCATTCACCTTCAACCTTCAAAATCCCATAATACAACTTGAATTTGAATTCAAGTTTTTAAACAAAACCTGGAACAGCCTCCCCTTTTCAATGCCTAGCCTGTCAACGCTTCAACCCATCTCCTCCGACCACCGTCACACTTCCAACTCCGGCAATAACTCCATCTACACATCCTCTATATATACTCAAAGGATCTTTGAACTCGAATCATAGATGAAGCAGCAGTACTAATTTTTTTATTCCCAGTAAAACTAGGGTTCATACAGATATTCCCAAATCTCATCTCCAAAATTTAATTATAATCCAATTTAGTATTTTTCCCATAATATTTGATAGCAACTCTAACTCCAGAAGCAATTTCAATCAAGTCAAATGCAAGGATCAAATGCACTTAACAAAAATGTAAAACACAGTAATTCCAAAACTGCATTTTATTTACAGCACTAAAATTTGAAATTTTTGATTTAAAATTCTTGAATTCTCTTATTGTTTCTATTTGTAATCCTGAAACAATAAATTATGAAGTTGAATTTTACTTTATATTAATTTTTGCTCTGTGTAATCCTGATTTCCAGATTACAGACATTTCTGTTTAATTCTTATAAAAGAATTTCAAACTTATTCTATTCTGAAATAAACAAGCTTTGTCCAATTGTTTAAATCATACTAGCACAAGCTAAAGGAAGAGCTCAGGAATCAACATGAGTTGAAAATTTGCAGACACTCACATGCACAGGCCAAATATTTATAGGTATAACATTTCAACGATTTCATATAAGTTCAATTTGTAATTTGTAAAGCATATACACAAATTTAACACATCAGACAAACAAGCATGCAATCCTACTAATTTATTTTAAATTAAGTGTTACTCACCTGTACCAAAATGCAGAGCAAACTTTCAAATTGCAGGCTCCAGATTTGAAAAAAAAAATTAGATGATTGCAGTCATGAAAAATTGCATGCAGACCCTTCTTGCTTAAATTTGAAATGCAGGCTTCAACTTGTTTAAAAATTGAAATGCAAGAACCACTTGAAGTTGCAGCTCAATCCCAAGTTGTTTCTTGAAAACATGCAGGCTTTCTCATTTTCATGGTTGCGGATTTTTTTTTTAGAAAGATGAATGCAGGCATTTAGTTTTGGAGGAGTTACAGGCTTTAGGAAATGAAATGTATGGGTTCTGATTTTTTTCTTGAAGAAATGAAAATTTGTATTATGAAATGAAGATTGTTTTGAAGTGAATAATTTCAGCTGAGAATATTTTCTATTAGTTAAGAAATGAAAATGAGAAAAAGGCAAGGAAGAAAGAATGCAAGTGTTTACTAAATTCATGATTTATTAAAAATCCAAAAGAAATGCAAATAATTATGACACTTGTAAAAAGAAATGGACACATGTAAATTCACTCACTTAAAAATTTAACACATGTTCATTTAGGATTTTATTATGCTTACACATGTATCTTAAATGGTTTTGTTATTTTAATTAAGGTTAATGAATATTTAGATCAAATTAATTAGTTCTTATACCTTTAAACAATAAAAATAAATTTATATAAGAGTTTACAATAACTTACATGAATACATGTTCACATTTTAAATTGTATTTTAAATTTCAAATTTAAATTTACAAATCAAAGAATTAACACAAACATTTTGTAACTTATTTTAAATATACAACTTAAATTAAAATGAATTTCAAACAAATTAAAACATTTTTCTCATATCTAAAAATCATATAGTATTTTATTAAATATTTTTGAAAAGCTTAATATTAAAATAAATCAAAATTCCTAATTTTAAAACATTAAAATTATGCTATACTAATTTAACAACTTATCTATTTAAAATATATACAAATACATATACATTATTAAATAGAAAATAATTTTATCAGTTTATTAAAAATAAATTCACAAATTAAATATTTAAATAAAGAAAATTATTAAATCAAATCAAATTTATTGACAAAAATATCAATTCAATTTAAATTTAAACTCAGATTATTAAATTTAAATTGTCCAAAATTCCGGGATATTACATCTATCAACTATCACCCATAGGCTATCATGACCTGAACGAGAACGGGGAAGACCGTCAATAAAATCCATGGAAATTTGGTCCCACTTCCAAATTGGAATGTCCAAAGGTTGCAATAACCCACCGGACCTTTGATGCTCGGCCTTAACAAGTTGGCAAGTCATGCAACGCTTAATGAAGTTGGCAATATCAAATTTCATTCCATCCCAATAATAAAGTCGCTTCATATTCACGTACATTTTACTACTACCGGGATGAATGGTAAATTTAGAAAGATGAGAATATTCTAAAATGTCTTTACGAAGATCACTAATATTTGGCACGATAAGTCTACCAAATTTTCGAATACCACCACGAGCATCAATATCAAAGTCTTTCAAACCTTCAATATCAATTTTATCCCTGCAACTTTGGCTAAGAAGAGCCAATTCGGGATCTAGCTTTTGAGCTTCAAATATGCGGTCTAAAAGAGAAGGATGAGCCTTAAGGCTACATAGAACAAGAGATGAACATAAACTGGATTCACGATCTCGAATCTCGTAATTGGACAAAATCCCGAGATCATTCCATTCGGATATCATCATAGAAACAACTGCTTGTTGCTTACGACTAAGGGCGTCGACAACACGATTCCCCTTTCTGGGAGTATAAAGAATATCAAGATAATAAGATGCAAGGAACTCGAGCCAACGTTGTTGACGCAAATTAAATTCCTTTTGAGAAAATAAATACTTCAAAGATTTATGATCGGTGTAGAGAACAAATTTCTCTCCCAAAAGATAATAACAACAAATTTCAAGGGCGAAAACAATAGCCGCGAGCTCTAAATCATGAGTGGCATATCTTGTCTCGGCAGGCTTTAATTTCTTAGAAGCATAAGCAATAACACATTCCCTTTGCATGAGAACGACTCCCAAACCAACACGACTAGCATCGGTATAAATAATAACATCTTGGTTCCCTTCGGGAATCACAAGAATAGGAGCATCGAAAAGGAGTTCTTTTAATTTCTGAAAAGAAGCTTAACATTTGTCCAACCAAATGTATTTAACTCCTTTCTTTGTCAAACTAGTAAGAGGCACGGAAATTTTAGAAAAGTCTTTTATAAAACGACGGTAATAACCCGCCAATCCAAGAAAACTACGGATTTCCGTCATACCCTCCGGTCTCTTCCAATTTTGAATCGCTTCAATCTTTGAAGGATCTACGGAAATTCCGGATTCGAAAATAATATGACCGAGAAACTTCACACGAGATTGCCAAAAGTGGCACTTAGAAAATTTTGCTTTCAATTGATTTCTTCTAAGAGTTTCCAACACAATCCGAAGATGCTTTTCATGCTCTTCCTCGGTTTTAGAATAAATAAGAATATCATCTATAAAGATGAGAACAAATCGATGGAGGAAGTCTTTGACAACTCGATTCATAAGGTCAACGAAGTAGGTTGGAGTATTCGTTAAACCAAATGGCATAACAAGCCATTCTTAAGATACATAATGAGTATGGAACGATGTCAAAGGAATGCTATCCTCTACAATACGAAGCTGATGAAAACCGGCTGCTAACTCTAACCGTGAAAAGACTCTAGCACCACAAAGTTGGTCAAATAAATCATCAATCCGAGGTAAATGATATTTATTCTTAATGGTAAGATCATTAAGCTTGCGGTAGTCAACACAAAGCCTAAGTGTACCATCGGATTTCTTCACAAAAATAGCCGAAGCTCCCCAAGGAGAGGAACTACAACGAATAAACTGCTTCGTCTCCAATTCGGATAATTGCTTACGCATCTCCTCATTTTCTTTATTGGACATACAATAAGGAGGACGAGTGATAGGTAGAGCCTCAGGGATTAGATTAATTCTGAACTCAATTGCTCGCTTAGATGCTAATCCTAAAACGGGTTCAAATATGTCAGAAAATTCATGAAAAACGTGGATGAGAGAATGACATCTTCCTCATCATCATTATCGCCATCATGAGGGTTTAGAGAATACAAGGATGCTGCCAATTTAGAATCTGAATCTTTAAGAACAATAGAAATCTGCTTAACAGATTGAGGATGTCAAAGATGAATAGTTCACTCAAGACATAGGATATGGGCTTCATAACGGTCAAGCCAATCCATTCCTAAAATCATTCCAAGCCTAAGTAACGCATAACATGCAAATCGGTTTAGAATGCATAAACACATAAAATAATCTCGACATCTTTACAAAGTAAACTGAGTGTTGCAGATCCACTAACCGGATTCACAATTCTCAAAGAAGTCATTAAAGCCATAACACTCAAAGAAAAAGTATCAACAATCTCTTTTGATATAAAAGAATGGGATGCATCCATATCAAAAAGAACTCGAATAGGATGATCACGAAACATAATAATGCCATCAAGGATAGAATGAGAAATACCTTGACCATGAGAAGTGTTACTAGGGGCTTGCACAACATTTAGCTTTCCCTCGATCTTGCTTTGAAGTTTGGGGAAAGAAGACAAAAGATGACCCGAACTTTTGCAATAACGACAAAAGAGAGGTTTCGAACATCTATTAGCAAAATGGTCCTTAGAACCACAATTGTAGCATTGCCCATGACTAGGCGTAGAAGTCTTTGCTACCAGAGTTGCCTGCTTCCCTTTCTTATTGGGATAAGGACCTTTGTACTTAATAGACCTTTTCTTGTTGTTGTTGAAGTTCGGTTTGACACCCATAACTTCAACATCATCTTCTTTATCGGCCTCTTCGAGTCGAAGAGCGATATCAACAAGCTGATCGAAAGAAACTTCTAATTTTAGAAGTAAAGGCTTTTTGAGATTCTTATTCAAGCCATAGGCAAACCTTTGATTTTTCTTCAATGAGGTATTTACATACTCGACCCCATATTTAGAGAGGGATTCAAAAGATGCGGCACAATCTGCCACAGAAGATTCACCTTGAACAAGGTCAATAAAACGACGGGCCAAAGTCACCTTTTCAGCTTTTGGTACAAACTTCGATTCAAATATTTCCCAGAATTTCTCCAAAGCAAGACCCGCTTCAATAATTTTAGAAATCAGAAGCTCATACCAATCTAATGCTCTTTCTTGGAGCATACTCGAAGCCACTTGGACTCAATACCGATCAATGAGATTCATGCGAGAAAAGATGCGATCGCATGTTCTAAGCCAAGCTTGGACTTCGATAACGCCCTTGGAACCCCTGAATGGCTTTCCACCCAAATTTATATAATCACTGCACAGGCGTGTAAATCCAGATTTTGGATGAGTAGGCTCTGGAATGGGTCTAATAGCTTGAGCATTCTTTACAAGATCTAGAAGCTATTGGGCAGACATAAATACTCCATCTTGAGGAGTAGCACTAGATTGACCGGCGCTGGGACGACCTGGTCTAACCATTTCTCTTCTTTAAGAAAGAAAGAAGAAGAAGAAAAAGGTTATTCACAAAATGAGTATCAAACAATCATGGTTGATAAAACAAGGCATCATAAAAGAAAATAGGATAGAACGGGTCCCATGACTTTGATAAATCCTAAAGCACGATTCCTAAGAAGGACTTAGGACAATGATCCTTGCTAGATTATTTCTACATTGTTCCACAGTATGGTTCGGATACCAAGCTGTGATGCCCCACCTCTATACTCATGCTAGCCAAGGACACTATGAGTTAATGCCGTCAACTAGCGCAAAGAATAAGGATATTGAGGAGTGACCCTCCGTGTAATTACTTTGTGCGAGCACCGATATGTCAGATAGTATAACATGCATTTTATTTCAAGAGGAAATCCGACATACCGATACAAACTCAAAGCTACTACATAGTGGCTATATGATCTTCAGAAATAAATATAGAAATAAACATAACACAAACCAGTCACAGATATCCATATCACAAAGGCGAAAACAAATATGAATAACACATAGAAGTGTACATCAGAGTAGTGGTAAAACAAGATCCACAATATCACAAAAGAATAGATACAAGTGCTAGACAAAAGAATATGTATACATCAAGGAGTCTCTATCTCAAATGTATAACAACAAAAACTACTAAATTAGAGTAGTTAGTCAAAAGTCAGATAATGTTCCACCAGTAACATCTCGGTCTGACCCGAGTATTATTTAATAAGAAAATAATAAACGGATCGGTCTAGCTATAAATATCAGAGATAATGAGATAGAAGAAGAGATATGACAAAAACATATGATAACAATAACGCCATACTATGAAAAGTATATATTAGAAAACACAAAGGTCATACAATATCTTAAAAATCTCATAACATCAAAAAGAATGACATATTCTTTATTTTATTCACCATACCACAAATATTGACAAAAATACAATGCCAATAAAAAAATTGGTGAATCACAAATTCTAGAAATCATCAACTAGAGATCCAGAAATCACAAAGAGGGGAAGGCCTATCACAAACGAGAGCATGAAAACTCACCAACACGTGTATCACAAACGGGTCGCTATCCCATGGTCGCTAACCATAGAGCCGGTGCAACGACGTAGTACAATATCGCTACGCCCGAGGAACTTGAAACTCAAATAATTTAGAACAACGACTTAGTACAATGGTACGTCCGATGAACCTGATAAGTCGGACAACGACGTAGTACAACGGTACGTCCGATGAACCGAACTCTATAAAAGAGCATAGGTCGCTAGCCCACAAAAATGAGTCGAAACTCTAAAGAACAAATAGGTCGTTAGCCTATAAAAGAAATGAGGCGAAACTCAATAAAACGAGGTATACTCCCCTACGTGGACAAAGAGACATAGCATATCGATAGTCTAAATCACAAAATGATCATTATTGATCAATAAAAGTGTGAATTACATAAAGCTAGTAAATAAATGAGTTTAGCTTCATGTCCCATAACCACTAGCTTAGCTTAGATATTTATAAACAAATTGTAGAACTCCACTCAAAAATTTGTCACAAGAGTTTCAATCGAACAAGTCCAAAAATTAATCGATGAAGTAAACGCAAGCATTTCATACCATTAGTTTTACTAAGCCGTTTAATTAGATTTCTCAAACGAATGAGGTAAAGGTTTGTGTATACTAATAGATTGGAAAACTGTTTTATAAATAAGCTTTGTATTAAAAATAGAGTTGAAATCATATTTGAGAAAGAGTTTGAATATTTACTATTAGTATAGAAACATTTATATTTCAAAGTGACAAGTCACAAAAATGATTGTAGAAACAATCAATCACCACAAATTCACATACGAAGACGTGAATCAAATCCAAAGAAATCGATACCAAATCCATCAAAATGGATGTTCCCCATAATCCCGAAGTAGAAGTCATCAAAGTCGATAATAAACGATAACGACAAATCGGATTATCACGAATCGATAAAAATTGGAATCTCAAGCAAAATAGGCGAGTTGGACTGAAGCAAGTAGGTCAGTCGACTAGACCAGATGGTCAGTCGACTGAACCAGAACCTAGAAACTTTCGGGTTTCCAAGTCAGTCGACTGGTACGGGGACAGAGAATTTTCTGCCCCTTGGTGTAGTCGACCAACCTCCTAGTTTTGTCGACTGAACCTGCTTCATCAGCAGTTTCTGCCTAGTCCTCTTGTGGGGGCAAAACCCATAACACGGAACGAGAGCGAACGAGCGAGTAACGACGACAAGGGATTTACGCCTAGCGACAACCCAGCCTTATATGGCTCTCCGAAACACCTCACCAACGTGTTCAGAAATCAAAGGTTGGATTTTTAAAGATTTGACCTCAAAACACCAAAAATTGGAATATTCACCAATTCAATCCAAGTCCAAAGCAAATGAACATAAACAAGTGTTAGGAATTCATACCTAACATCAATGATAGCTATAGAAATAGATGTGAGTTCAAAAACTCACCTTTTACACAAAAACAAGGAAGGAGAAGCTTGAAAACAAAGGAAGATCAACCACTCTTCAATCTCAACTCTAAAAGCTTCAATCTAAGATCATAAATAATAATTTCCCGAATTAGATTATAGGAAATTTATGAAATTGGAGAGTGATTAAGATGGAGAAGAAGAAGGAGATGCTTACCTAAGCTTCTCTTTGATTTTGGAGCTAAAACTTGGATTTGCAAATGAAGCTAGGGCTTAGGAATTCCTAATCTCTTTTCTCCCCCCATTTTTGCTTAAAGCTTGAAGTGTTAGGAATTGAGAATAAATGAAGAGGAGAGGGGGTGGAGCTAGGGTCTTATGTTAAGTCATTGGGCTGATACCCAAACCCAAAGCCCTAAGTGAAAATGTCAAAATTCAAGCTAACTCCAAACATATCAATGTTTATACTCAAAAAGGTCGCAAACGTCATTTTGAACTCAATGGAAGTGGTCTCCAGTCCTAATTTGACTGTTTGCAAAAAGTAGCATTTCGGACTAAAATCCAACTAACGATGCTATATTTAAATAAAATATTAAATATACAAATCGTAAAATATGCGGGTTATTACAAGATTGTTAATACCTCGATTATTGATTTTGATGATAGCAACCATATACATCGTATAAAATATATATTCTAATGTTTTGACAAGTCATATAGCATATAGTGCATAATATTACGCATGTGATAAATCAATGATTGTATAGTATAAAGACCAAAGATAAAGGTATGAAGACTCATGAGTTCAAAGTTAAAGAAAAGATGATCTCAAGGTTATAATATAGCGTATAGAGTTATTAGTAAATACTGTTGAAGTCCATGATAACAATTTATGATCTCCATCTTTAAGTTTCAATCTTTGATATTTTTAAACAAAAATAATTTATTTTAATTTCAAAAATATTTTATAAAAGTTTTCTAGAGTCCAAAATATTTAAATACCATGTTCAAATTATTTTACAAAGTGTAACGTTTTTCAAAACACTAAGGTATGTCGACATATCTTATCCCTATATATCGACATATATACCCTCAAATAGTTTTTCAAATTTTGAATGGAAGTGTCTATTTGACACAACCGTTCACGAATGGACACATATGCTAATTTCTATATAAAGGAGAGTGCAAACGAATTTTTTGATAACTAATTACTCACTTTCTTCCCACTCCTTACTCTCTCGAAAATTCTCTTGAAAAATATACTCTATTCTCTTCAAAATCATATAGAATATATTCATACTTCATTGTATTGATTCAATACTACTTTCTTACCGTTTTGAAACATCTCTCTCATTTCAAAGATCAAAGTGCTATCCACGAGGCTATAGGATCATTATATCCAAAGTACAAGAATTTGCCTTTGGAAAAACTATCAACTCTACTCTAGTTTGTTTGGGTGTGCATGTAGCCCGTTTAAATCAAGTGGGTGTGCTTGTAACCCATTCAAATCAAGTAGGCGTGCTTATAACCTGTTTAAATCTAGTGAGCCCAGTCAAATCAAGTGGGTTTAACCCGGACTCGAAATATATGAGGGTGTGTCTCGTAGTCTTGAAATTGAGATTGTATTTGGGTTTGCTTTCTACCCATTTAATGATCGACATTTGAAAAAAAATATGTACAAGAAATTGTGCAGGACTAAATGTAGGAGAAATCTGAACCAGTATAAAATCTCTGGTGTCATCTCTCTTACTTTTTACTTTACTTTACTGCTTCTATTTTATCTATGATTGCATCTATTATTATTTATTAGTATAATTCCATGTTTTTAATTTGTGAATCAATATCAATCTTGAAAGAAAATTAAAAAGATTTACATAAGTTAGAAAATACTATTCCCTTCCCTTAGTATTTAATTAGCCTTAAAATCTATAATTCTGCAATCTGCATCCTGTTCCAGAAAGTCCTCCGTCATCTACATCATTAATATCAACATTATCAGCTTCAGCATCCTCTCGACGTAGATATCTCTCAGCTTTATGATAAAAATCCACGAAATCCATCAGTGGATCCCTTTCCAAGTAATTTTGAAGTCGGTCTTTCTTGCAACTCTAGACACTACCACCATTAGAATCACCGATGGATCCAACTTATGAACTACAGCGGCTGCCACGTTAAACCTAGTTAAGTAACTCCTCAAGGTCTCTTTAGGCCTTTTCTTCATGCTTGGTAGTGTCATCACATTCTTTAGTTGGAAAAGGTGAACTCTAAATTGTCTCAAGAATCTATTTATTAACTCGATCCATGTGCTTATGGACCCATTCTCCAGCTGTCAGAACCACATCGCTGCTAAATCTATCAGATTTAATGGAAAAAGTGCCCCATCACCACCTTGGAAGCACCTTACACATCTAAATGTCAGATATATCACATTAAATGAACTATTAGATCTGTCTACCCATCATACATTTTCAATGTTGGAAGCTTGAAATTAGGAGGATTCCTCACATTTCGAATGTTAGGGGGAAATGAATTTCTATTTGCTTCCTCCAAACACTAGCGTGGGGTTCCATCCCTAACTATCTTTCTAATCATCTCTACCATCCGGCTATCATCGTCGAATGAAAGTCTTTGACCACTAGCGACATTCTACCCTCCGCTCCTGTGGAGGAACTCCTACACATATTCTGGTACATAATCCTCTGGTGTGTTTCGATTTACAGCTCTAGCTTTGTTCTGTCCTCCGTTCCCCAAGGAGATACTAGCACATATTCCTATGTTATTGTGCATTTGCATTCTATCTTGTGTTCCTTGCTCCAGCATCGCCCGTTCTCGGTATCCCAACTAGTCCCAGGTTCGAATCTAGATTACTCCTGAGTAGAATCCTCTCGGTGTCGAGTAGATTGGGGTTTGTATCGATAGGTCTTATTCATTTGGGAAGTGTTCTAACTTGTTCCACTCTAACTATAGATTCTCCTGCATTAATTCGTGTCCTTGGTTCTGAATTCCAATAGCTCCAGCTATTCCTTATTCTCCTAAACTTCAGAAAAATCCATCTAGCATCTCCTTTTTTCGAGCCATTATTCCATCTTGCATTTCTTTCTTTATTCTCTCCATCTCCTCTCTAATCTCATAGATGGATTGATTGAAAATTTAAGGACGCCTCCTGGTTTCCCCTATACTTTGATTGACTTCCTCCAATAATAGATCTAATATTAGGTCTCTTCATCTTTTCCAAACTTTGCATCCAAGCTTTAGGTTGTGAAATCTAGCCATTTCTTAGTAAAAGCACCAAAACGATGATGCCAAAAATGGCACCAACACCTAAATATCAAATGAAAGCACCAATACTAATAAAGTAAAGGTGAAAGTAGAAATGGATAGTGGTTCGGCAATCTCTGGCCTATGTTCACTTTAATCTTTGTTATTAGTTGTTTTCTCTCCGAATTACAACTAATTTTATCAGATCTAACCACAATCTAGTGGATCTCATATTTACAATGGAGTTCCTAGAGTGTATTTGGGAAAGGAGATAAAAGTGAAGAAGGTGCAGAGTGTGAAATTGCTATAGGACTGGTATTTATAGAGAAATTCGTCAGTAGGCTCAGGAGCCTACATAGAATAAAGTCCAGATGTAAGTCAAATATAGGAGGGCACACGTCGGCCCAATCTCCAATAAATTCCTCGTGGTCCTGAGAGTTTGTTCTTGTGAAAACTTCTTATTTTCACCTGCTTAATTTTCTTATCTCCGACTCAATGCGTTTCAGACTCATTTTCATGAAGATCAAGTTTCTTCTGACTATTTGCTTGATATTTCTGATCTTTTCTTGCTTTTTCGTTTTCTTCTCATCGGTCCTCAAGATTGCTTTTCTATTCTCCAAGAAAAGCATTTGATGATGATAGGTTGAAGCTGCACTTGAAGTCTAGAGGGTTTAGGAAGTGCCAAGTGGAAGAAAAACCTTTCAGTGTCAAGAAGTTCCTCTCGACACCAAGAGGTCTATTTAGCTTCAATTTCCATCAAACTTCTTAATTCCAATCTCTTAGCCTTTCTAAGTATGTTTCCAAGTTTGTGAATTAACTCGTCTTCATTTTAGCCTTCTAATTCTGATCTAAATCTACTTGGTTAAAAAGCAGGTTAACACTCACACCAGACAGTTGTTTGACTCGAGGTTTTATTCTTTGCTTGTTAGTACCTTGGGTACTCTTAAATGAGTAGACTAGATAGCGGTGTATGGGATATCACATAACATTGTACAAGTGGACTATTAGGAGGCTACACTTTCATATATACTGCATTTTTTTAGATCTTTTACTATTTTGCCGTGTGAAACTATGGCGTTTTGACAGTGTTTAACTTTTATTTATAGATATATATTTTGAGTTTATTTATCAACTGTTTAAACTCTGTTTCTGTTTTGTAGAAATTTATTGAATCTATTCTCTGATCTGTGATGGTTTATTTAATTATTTTTTACCTCACCTATTTTATATCTCTAATTGATATTATATTTTATCCTTGCATTGTGAGATATACAACAGGTTATGTGATTGTTTTATTTACTTTACCATTTAACAATCGTCCAACATTAGTCAGTGTACCGTTACAACGCACTATACTTGTATATTGGGTAGTAGAGGTATAGAGCGATTATCACATTTGTATCAGAGTTTAGGTTGCATAGTTAACCTAAGGGATATCAGGATCTATCAGAGATTTTGTATGAGTTATCACTCTAGGATGGATCGAACATATACGAGAGGGCATACTTGTTATATTTTAGCATTCAAAACTATATAGCAATATATATAAGTTGCATTGCATACACCAGTACCATTGATGCACTTTTCTTTATGAGAGATCGATCATTCTTATTACAGATTAAGAATGAGTCAGTATACAAGAAAAGTTGTTAGGAACTCTATCTCCAGAGTTAAGGTGAGGGATGTTTTGGGCATAGCCAACCCCGATTTCAAAGGCGTGTTCACTAAGTTGGTGCAAATTATGGTTCAGAATGCTTAGGTTGCTACAAGTGCCGATGGTGCTTAAGTGCAAGCGCCTAAGATCGACTTTTCCAAGTTTTCTAGAGAATATTATAGCTTAAGAGGAAAAATGTTCCTTGGAACGGAGTTGGCTATGGAAGTCCGAGTTTGGATCAACACATATGAACGAATATTTGAGGAATTGGAGATAGAGGATGCCATAAAAAGGAAGATGGCCTCTAAGCAACTTCAAAGGCAAACGATGGAGTAGTGAGATGCTATTAGGATCAATATTCCTAGGGATTGGATCCTATGGGAGTAGTTTATGATGTGGTTTGAGGAGAAATTTATACCAGCTTCTCAAATTCAGTTCTATTCAGAGCATTCTCAGATTTGAAGCAAGGCGATATGTCCGCATCATAGTATATAGCCGAGTCCGACATGCTATCGAACTACAACCTATATCTCATTGATACTCACTAAAGAAAAATGATAAATTCATTATGAGCTTGGATGACCACTTAAGAGAGAGGTTGGTAAGGCACATCGGTGGGTCCTTTGAGAAGCTTGTTGAGAAGGCTCTCCGACATGAGAGTCTATATCCTAAATCTTAGTCTATTATTGTTGTTTCCAAAGATGAGCTAAAGTTGCAAGCTGAAGGGGAGGCGAGAGGAAGTGTAATAACAACAAGAAGAAAAAGTTCCAAAAGGTTGGACATAAGAAGGGCAAGTAGGAGCCTACTTGATACAACTACGGTAAGAAGGGTCATTTGAAGACAAACTACAAAGCTGAAGGTGAGAAGTGCTATAACTGTAATAAATTTAAGCATATTCAGGAGGACTGTTTCAAACCAGTGAAGTAGAGGAAAGTGGTTATGGTTTATGCATTGGATGATGTTCTGATTTTGTCGTGTACTCTATCAGCAAAGAAGAAGGGAAAGAGCACCATTATCCAAGTTATGCTCCATTTATGATGTTCCTGTTAGTACCTTAGATATTTGTTTTGATGATAACAACTATGGAATTACATAAAATATAAATAATAATGTTATATCAAGTTATATATAGTATATAGAGCATGATATTAGACAGGTGTTGATTAAGAAAACTGTACAATATCAAAAGTAGATTCAAGATGCTGATATAAAGTTTTAAGTGTTGGAGAATGAAGATTCATGAGTATTGAAGAGTTTAAGATTTTAAGAAATTCCAGATAAGTTATGGAGTTGTAGAATTTATGTTCAAACCTTAATAGCACTTTCCTAATCTCTCTCTTTATTTCAAATAAGTTTCAAATATTGTTCAAATATCCTGGTTTTCAAAATAATCTTTTCAAACATCTATTTAAAATATTTCTCAAAATATTTTCTTAGGCTTTTATATTTACAGAGAGATTATATTAAGTATTTAAGTATTTTGTGGTACTTTAGTTTATATCTTCCTTACGTTTATTTTTGATATTTATATTTTGATTTTAGATATTTACTTATAATTTAAAACTATATTGATTTATATATATTATTTACATATATTCAATACTCTTATTAAATATTTTAAAATTATCTTATAAAATTTTATTGAGTTATATTTTGATTAAAATGTGTATAAACTATATTTACATAATTCTACAAAGTATCAAATTATTTTATAAAGCAACTGATTTTCAAAATAATATTTTTGAAGTGTTTTTCAATTTTGTGATGAGTATGTCGATGTATGTCAACATAGTGGCCGTAATTTTCAAAATTCAAATTTAAATGGAAGGGTCTATTCATCATATCCCTTCGCGAATGGATATGATCACTATTTTCCTGTATATACAAGACTTCCAAATGAATTCTAAACATGTACTTTCTTATTCTTCTCTCCACTTTCCACTCTCTCATTTCTAAATCAAAATATACCCAAACTCTGCTGAAATTCAATCAAAATCAAATTCAACCATCATAAGTTTGATTCTTCTTCATATACTCTCTGATTTCACTCATCTCTCTCACTTAAACCAAGATCAACTTTCTACTCAAGAGTTATAGGATCAATTATAATCAAGATCAAAGATTTGAGTCTGTAAAACTTTATCAAATCATACTACTATACTTGTGGGTGTGATTATGGCTCTTAAAATCAATTGAATGTGCGTAGTAGCCTGTAAATCTAGTGGGTATGCTTGTAGACTAAAAATCAAGTGACTTTACCCAAAGGTCGGGATTCTGGACGGTGTATCTAATAGCCTTGAAATCGAGATTGTATTTGCAATTACTAGTTGAAAAGAAATCCCTACAAGGAATTATGCGGGACTGGATGTAAAGTAACTCTGAACCAGTATAAAATCCTGTTGTATTATTTCCATTTTACTTTTACTATATTTACTTTTATCTGCACTTTGATTCCGTGATTGTTAATTACATCATTCCAAGTTAGATCTTAAGGAATTTGAAAAATATTCATATAACCCTAAAGACCATTCACCCCCCACTAGTGTTAATTTAGGCTTAAGATCCCTATTCCACTAATTTACGGTTCTATTACGTTTTTCACTCTATATTGGGGCTTCACAGTCCTTTATATTTAGCAATTTAGTAAATAGATTAGGACCGAGACTTAACGTAGTAGACTGACCTTTGATTGTGACAAACCGTATTGAGGGCTCAGCCAGCCTATTCATAGTTTAATAAGACCCAATGTTATCGATTCATGGATGCTCATTTGTTAGTGATTGCTTTTTTTGGGGTTTATTGGGTTTAGTATTATTTTGGAGATGGACTGGCTGAGGAGGTACAGACTAGTGGTGGACTGTGAGAGGCCATTGGTGATGATTGGACTGATGTTGGGTGGTGGGTAAATTAGGATGCCTACTTGAGGATGAGGTGATGGTTAACTTTTTATATTCCTTTGAGATCCCATAGTACGAGTGGTTATTTGTTCCTATGGCCAGGTACTATCTAGATATATTCGAAGATGCCACTGTATTACTACTACATCGAGAGATGGAGTTGCGTACATATCTAGTTAACTATGTTAGACCAGTGGTTATGCCTTTGAGGCGTATGGCACCTAAGGAGCAATGACAACTTAAGGTGCAAGTGTGACGACCCGGAATTTTAGGAAATATCAGTTTAATAATTTGTATTTATAATTAAATTGATTTGATAATTTTTCTTCTTCATAATCTTAAATTTAAATTGGTAAATTTAATCTTTTAAAGGTTAATAAATATTTATATGGCAGTATTGATCAATGTCTTTTTACAATTTAAAATTTGATAAGAATTATTTTTCAAAGCTAATAAAATTATATTCTATTTATAATATATATATTTAATATATATACTGTGAATAGGAAGATCTTTTGTTTTAAATAAAAGATGAATTTTCAAATTGTAATATATATGTATGTATATGTTATAATTTGAAGTTGTTTTGAAATTTAATATAATCTATTGATAATACATATATGCATGAATATTGTAATTTGAAGCTTTGTTATAAATTTAATATTTTTCAAAAGTTAATTTAAGATTAATTCAATTATTTTCAAAGTATAAGATAATTATTTATTTTTAAAAATAATAGTTTAAATAAGATTTAAACAAAATTTTATTTTGTTTTCTTTAAAATGCTTAAATTAAAATGGTTACATAAATATGTATAAAGTTATTAATAAACTTTCTTTTTAAAAATTATCTCTTAAACAATAAATATAAATGTTTTAGATTTTAAAATACATGTATAAGAATTTATTTGTATTATAATTAGTTTTATAATATTTTCTTTAAAAAGTAAATTTATATATACATATGTAAGTATTTAATAATTTAGTAAATTAAGTAAGCAAGCGTATATTAACATTTGAATTAAATAAAAATTTAATTACAAATACTTAAGAACATGCGTAAACATATTAGCTCATCTTAATAACATATGTAAGGCAATTAAGTTATATAAGTGACAAGTGTAAATTCTTAAAAACAAGTGTCATCATTTAAAAAAAAAATATAGTTTGAAGAGAAATTTTTTTTCCACTTCCAATTCAAACCTTCTTCTTCTCAATTTCTTTTCTCCCTTCTTTCTTTCAAAAATTAATGGCAAACCAGAAAAATTATTTTCAAAACCTGAAATTTGAAAACCAAAAGCAAAAGACAAATCTGAAATTAAACTGCAACCTTCAAATCTACTGCAACTTCAACCTGTAACTCAACTAAGTAAAAAGAAAAGGGCATGCAAGGATTCCAGACTTCAATAGCAAAGCAAAACTCAAATATGCAATTCCAGAATACAAGAACATGCTCTGTTCTCTGCAAATTTTTGGTGAGTAAATCCTTTTAAAAACAGTTTTTATTAAATCCGTGGTTGAATGTTGATGCATGTGTTGAATTTTGCTATGATATTGAATATATATTTACATGAATACTGTTGTGTATGCATGATTGAGGGTATGGAATATCTGGGTATAGAAGAACCTACAAAGTTCATCTCTGTATATTTACAGGAGTTGTTTTTTTAAAAAGAAAAATGCAAAAATCTTCCGATCTAAACCTTATTTGAACTTGATATGTGAATGAAAGTTGTGTGTTAATGTTTGATGGTAATTTTAAAAATAGATCTGTAAATTTAAATTTACAAATAATTTTTAAAATGGGAAATACAGTAAAACACTGTTGCATGTCAAAAATCAACATCCTTAATTCCTGCTTTGGATTGTATAGATGGATTTGTAGTTAAAAATGATGATTTTAAACATGCATTTTGAAAATTTTAATTTGTTATTTGATTGGGAATTTTGAGTTGAAGGGTTTCGGCAAATTGATGAATTACCGATGATCAACTCGATGAATTGAGTTGAATTCGTGGTCGAAGCTTGCTTTTGAATTGTTGACGAGGGGAAAAATGTTCACGAATTTTTCCTATGGCCGAGCTATTTGGATTCGTTCGAACTAGGGTTTAGGATTGTGTTTTGTTTGTTTGGGCGGTCGAGGTAATTTCATCATGGTTAGCAGACCGGAGTCGATCGCGTGTTGAGGGAGAGTAGCACGGTGATGCGGCGGTGCTCTAGAAGAGGTTCTGGAGTTTCCGGTGGCGAGTCCATCGGAGGCGATGGGGTTTTGGGGGTTGAGGTTGCTGCAGATTTTCGAGCTTAGGGTCGAATTTTTATTCGATGTTGGATTTTGGATTCTGGTTGTAGGAGAGGCTGTCGAGGCCTTGCGTGGTTGGTCGGCGATTAGGAAGATGGTCGGAGGAGTTCGGTTTGGTTGCACACGTACACACGTGTACGTTTGTGTGCACTGGAAAAAGGAGTTGGGGAAGACGAGTTGAACTCGGAGTGTTTCTTGTGTTTTCCTGTAGTCGAATCGAAGCAGATGAGGGTGGGTGAGTGACTCGAAGCAAGCACGGGGTTCGTAGGAGTTTGACTCGAGTTTTTTTTAGGTCGTTTGCTTTTCTGGTTTGTACTGTATAACGACATTAAGTTGCAAATTAAACTTGTTGTTTGAATAAATAAAAATCAAGTTTAAGTTTTTATAAAAGGAAATAAATTTTGAAAGTTAAAACTTGTTGTATTGAAATAAATGAAAATCAAACTATTAAGGTGTTAATTAAATTTATTTTCAAATTTAAAATGTTTTAAGATGATTTCTTTTGAAAGTAATTATCTTAATTAAATTTTGAATTTTAATTTAAAGGAGTGTTTTGAATTTAAATATTAAACCAAAGTTTTAAGTAAATTTGTAGTAATGTTTTAAAAACTAAGTTTTCAAATTTATATTGAAAATGAATAGGTTTAAATTTGATGATTAAATTGTTTTAAATTTCAAATTGATTTCTAAACAAATAAAGTTAAAGTTATAATTTTGTAAACCAATAGAATAATTTGTCTTTAAGTTATTAAAATTTGATTAATTCAAATAATTAATTTATGAGGATAATTAAGGTTAAATTATTATTGATATGAACTTAAGAGTACTTATTGTGATTTGTTAATTGTTTGTTTAATTTTAAATAATCAATTAATTATGAATCAATTAAGTGTAATTATTTAATGATGGATAATTTCTTAATGTAATTAAGAAGAGGAATTACTTATGGGAGTAATTAAATGGAAGTGATTAAGGGATAATCACTTGATGTTATTATTAAAGGATTAATTAACATAATTGATTTGAAGTTAATTAATAAAAGAGTGATTAATTAATTAAAGAATTAAGGTTATTTAATGATGGAATTAATTACTTGTTAAGGTAATTAATTAAGGGAGTAATCATCTAATGGAAGTAATTAGAAGATAATTACTTATGTAAGTAATTAAGGGTTAATTACTTAATTAATTTAGTTAATTAATGTGCTTAATTAATTTATGAATGTGATTAATTTAAGATTAATTACTAAATGTAATTAATTAATAAAGTAGTTAATTAAGGATTATTAATTGATGTAATTAATTAATAATTTCTTAATGAAGTAATTAAAGATTTATTAGTTAGAGTAATTAATCAAAGATTAATATAATTAATTAAGAAGTTAATTAATTAAGATAAGTAATTACAAGTTATTAATTACTGTTTAAGATAAATTAAGGCTAATTAATGAGATGGTTAATTACAAGTTAATTATTTAATTAATTAAAGGGTTTATTAATTAATGAGGATCATTAGTTAATATAATTAACGATATTAATTAAGATTGATTAATAAAAGTGATTTATTAAAGTATGATTAATTAATTGTAATTAATGGAGGTTTAATGTAATTAATCATAGTTGATTAATTAATGGAAGCAAATGAAGGATCATTAATCAATGTAACTAATGATAGTAATTAAAGGTTAATTACTGTATGTGGTTAAGTATAATTAATTTGTAGAATTAATTAAAGAATTAAAGGTTAATTATTTAAATGTAATTAAAAGATAATTAATCAAGGAAGATTAATTAAGGAAGATCATTAAGAAATGATTAATAAATTAATTTGTAATTAATTAATGTAGAAGGATAGTAATTAATTTAATTAAAGGTTAATTAAATTGATTAAGAGTTAATCAATTCTTCTTATGGATGATTGATTAATATTGGATGATTGATATTGGATGAGTGATGTTGGATGATTTGGGTATAATATCTCTGATATGTGATATGCTGCTTTGTGAGATAATTGGTTGATATGATTATCTATTGTGACAATGTGATTCATCTATCTGTTTATGTTATCCTGAATAAGTTTAATTGTTTAAAACCCTTAAACAACTTGGACATTAAAATGACGTTTAGATTTTGGTGAGACCGGGATCGGGTTTTCATATTTGGATATCCGAAAACCACATCGATCCAAATTAAACGTTAGGTCGTGAATCCAAGTGGAGCTTAGTGAAGACTCGAAGCGTAAGAACTATTTCGTCGGTATAACTCTAGGGGTGATTCTGTGATGAGTTTGATGGAAATAGTACTTACAGGTTCGAGATGGTGATTTAGAGTGCAAGGGCTATGGTCGTTGACTCTGAGGGTGATTCCAAAATGAGTGCAACGAGATAGTGCCTTCGGTTTCGTTCGAACCCGAAAGGAACTTGTATGGATTGAATGCTTTACGAACATCGTCAGGTGGACGATGAGCATTCTAAGATAGATGTTTTCTATAAAGGTAATCGCAGCCTCAAGCCTCATCAACCGAGAATGGCTAAAACAGGGGAGGTGTGGCAAGGCTAGGTGGGTAGCACCCATTTCTGGGTGAGGTCATCCCGGTCTAGGTGTCCCTTTTTATTTCGGCTTAGTGCGACCAACCACGGGGTGATCTTAATCGGGACTGTCCAGTAAGGGATAGTCCCAGCTTTGTGTTGCAAGGGATTGGGAGTGATCCTCGGTACGGTGATCTAGGCCACGTACTGTGACGGGCAGTAGCCCAGTAGCCCTGCCACTGATGGAAACCCGTTCTTCCTACGAGACCCTACGATTTTGATTGTATTACCCTCTTTTGTGGCTAGTAGCTGGAATTTAATAATGTAACCATTTCGGCTATTTCTTATTTACTTGAAAACCCTAGGCACTATTATAATATCACTGGATTTCCTATCAAATCTTTTGGTTAGCGTAAGGTAAAAACTTTTCCATGTTTATGTGTGGAAAGTCTTACGTGATACCTTTTCAAAGGATTTTCTAAAGTTAAGCAACTTTAAACCGTTTACTCACACCAGACCCCTGTCTGACCCGAGTGTTTATTTTCTATTTTATTAAACTCTTGGGTACTCATATTATGTATGAGTAGTCGAGGGATTCAGGTTTGCTTGACGGATTCTGGAGGAGTTTTGGAGCAGGAGGCTTCCACGTGTAGATATATTATGGTTCCGCTGTGTTTGTGTGATATCTGTATCTTGTGATATCTTGAGTTGTATAGTTAGATAGATGTTTATAACTATCTAATATGTGTTGTATAAGTTGTGTACTCTGATGTAATATGATACTATGTAATATTTTATGTGATATATTATATTTCATTCGTTCCGCTGTGAGTTATCTGATGTTGTTGAGTTTCTTCTTTCTTATCTTTTCTTCTTCTATCCCTTTCTTTCTTAATTCATGATGCGTTTTTCTGGAGATAGAAAGACGGGTCGTGACAGCTTGGTATCAGAGCATTAGGTTGAGTGAATACCTAGGTTATGGAGTGGTGTCTTTCTTGAGAGAGCGTACTTGTAATTTCTATATATAATATATCTATATCTACATGATTTGTTGGGTTATCTGTTAGGGTTTTCCAACATAAGTTTTAGAGGTAGATAGAGAAGTGGTGTGTGTGTAACACGACTACCACTGATGGAAGAGGTCCATATGTTTAAGGTTGGAAGTATATTTGTCGAGACTGTAGACCTGATATCGTCTCGAGTGAGCTTTGCAGCTTGGAGTAAGAATTTCTCCGATCTCTGAAGGAAATCTTTTAAAGATTCGGAGTTCATCTTTGAAGTGTAAGTTTGGATTTCGCATGGGTGAGCAGATTTTCAAGGATTGGATCTGTTGGAAGTGCAGAAGTAAGTGATGGTATCTTGATAACTGCGAGGTGAGATGCAGTACCCATGCATATTTCCGAAGATGTTTTCTCTTGAAGCAGTTTTAAAAGTTGTTGAGGAGCAGTCTTTACCTGTCGCAGGAAAGATTCGTATGTGTAGAGGTTATCTGGATCTTTAGCAAGGAAGTTGGCAGTTTTGGAATATGAGGCTAAGGTCTATAAGTTGTTTCGCTTCGGCATGGTCTCATTGTCATCCCTTAAGGAGAGCGATATGTTGATGCTTGGTTTGGAGCCCGAGTTTCTTGAGAGGATGTTTGCCATCTCTAAGGTCTATTGTGAGTTTGTTGATGGTTTTGGAGTTCGAGGAGCCTTTGGATTAGAAGTCTTTGATAAGCTGTGGTAACAGTTTCAGCTCGGAGGTGTTTGTGTGCTGTCAAGAAGGTCTTTTGGCTTTGTAGTATCATCAAGGTAGAGTTTGGAAGCAGCAGTGTGGCCCGTTTCTCCAATGGTTCAGGAATCTTTGTGGTTCTTCTATCAGCAGTCCGGGCATATGGTGAAAGTTTTCTTGAAGAATTAACCTTGTTTGGAAAAGCTTAGGGCTGTTCTAGTTGGTAAAGAGAGGACAGTTTCTTTGGAATCCGAACAAGGTAGGATCGCAAAAGTGACTTGCGATTAGTTTAGGAATTTATCTTGGGCAATCTTTTGTTTGAGATTGAGAGTTCTCAGATGGAAGTAGGAGCTACTGAAGTAATCAGAAGTTTGTTTGCATCTAGAGTTGAGTTTTGTATTGACTTGGTTCCAGAAGCGATACTAGTGGTTAGCCTGGTTGTAGGATGGTTTTTGTAGAAGGAAGAGTTGGTGTAGCAGCTTAGAAATTTTTGGAATTTGAATTGGTCAGATCTTGTTTTTGAGTTGGATTCTGCCAAGGTTGTGTGACCGAGTCAGATGGGTCACTAAGATTTTATGAATTTGATGAACAAAGTTTCCCGGATATATTGGATAAGTTTGTACTCGTGTTCATCAACAGTATCCTCATCTATTTCAGAATCAGAGTTGTGCAGCGGAAGTGAGGTAGCGGCTGTGCAAGGAAGGAAGCAAGTTCGGTTTGTTTTTGCTTGGGAAGTAGAGCTTGTGTTCTGGATTTCGACGGATCTTGGAAGACCTTTTTGTTGGATATGATCCAGAAACTGGTTTGTTTTGGTCTAGTTGTTTCTGGAAGCATCAGCATAGGTTGATCTGATCAAGAAGATGGGCAGCCTAGGATTGTCTGTTGAGTTATGCAGATATGAGATAAGGAGTTTGGAATTCGAAGTTGGAGACTTCATTGTTGTTAAGATTTCTCTGATTAAGAGAGCAGTAATTGGATAAGATTTGATGGCTAGTTCTGAGGCATTTGGGATTTCTTATCTGGTTTTTGATAGGATAAGTTCTTTTGTCTATAAGATTGAATTGCTAGTTTGGATAGCTGGAATTCATTGTATTTCACGTATCTCTGAGGGAGTGCGTGTATGATTCATCGTTGGTTGTTGAATCTGCAGTTCAGTTGGATTTGGAAGTTGTGCTAGACTTGAGTATAGTCTGATGTTCTGTTCAGATTGTTGGATCTAGAGAAGAGAGGGGCTCTGGACTATGGTGGTGTGGTTAGCTTCTGTAGAGCGAGCCTCCCAGTGATTTATACTTGGGAAACTCTAGATAGTTAGTAAGATCTATCCTGATTTGTGTCAGGATAATTAATTAGGATTGTTTGTTTGATTGATTGCTATGGTTGTTAGTAACTGGATAATAGGAATGCTTTGCTGATTGAAATTAAAATCTTTGCTGGGTTATTAAATTATCTTTGCTTTTAAATTTCGGGTACGAAATTCTTTTAAGGGGGGAGGAATGTGACGACCCGGAATTTTAGGCAATATCAATTTAATAATCTGTATTTTTAATTAAATTGATTTGATAATTTTTTTCTTTATAATTTTAAATTTAAATTGGTAAATTTAATCATTTAAAGGTTAATAAATATTTGTATGGCAATATTGATCAATGTATTTTTACAATTTAAAATTTGATAAGAAATATTTTTCAAAGCTAATAAAGTTATATTCTATTTATAATATATATATTTGATATACATATTGTGAATAGGAAGATCTTTTGTTTTAAATAAAAGATGAATTTTCAAATTGTAATATATATTTATGTATATGTTATAATTTGAAGTTATTTTGAAATTTAATATAATCTATTGATAATACATATATGTATGAATATTGTAATTTGAAGCTTTGTTTTAAATTTAATATTTTTCAAAAGTTAATTTAAGATTGATTCAATTATTTTCAAAGTATAAGATAATTATTTATTTTTAAAAATGATAGTTTAAATAAGATTTAAACAAAGGTTTATTTTGTTTTCTTTAAAATGCTTAAATTAAAATGGTTATATAAATATATATAAAGTTATTAATAAACTTTCTTTTTAAAAATTATCTCTTAAACAATAAAGATAAATGTTTTAGATTTTAAAATACATGTATAAGAATTTATTTGTACTATAATTAGTTTTATAATATTTTCTTTAAACAGTAAATTTATATATACATATGTAAGTATTTATTAATTTAGTAAATTAAGTAAGTAAGCTTATATTAACATTTGAATTAAATAAAAGTTTAATTACAAATACTTAAGAACATGTGTAAACATATTAGCTCATCTTAATAACATATGTAAGGTAATTAAGTTATATAAGTGACAAGTGTAAATTCTTAAACACAAGTGTCATCATTTAAAAAGAAAAAATATAGTTTGAAGAGAAATTTGTTTTCCACTTCCAGTTCAAACCTTCTTTTTCTCAATTTCTTTTCTCCCTTCTTTCTGTCAAAAATTAATGGAAAACCAGAAAAATTATTTTCAAAACCTGAAAATTGAAACCCAAAAGCAAAAGACAAATCTGAAATTAAACTACAACCTTCAAATCTACTGCAACTTCAACCTGTAACTCAACTAAGTAAAAAGAAAAGGGCATGCAAGGATTCCAGACTTCAACAGCAAAGCAAAACTCAAATATGCAATTCCAGAATACAAGAACATGCTCTGTTCTCTGCAAATTTTTGGTGAGTAAATCCTTTTAAAAACAGTTTTTATTAAATCCGTGGTTGAATGTTGATGCATGTGATGAATTTTGCTATGATATTGAATATATATTTACATGAATACTGTTGTGTATGCATGATTGAGGGTATGGAATATCTGGGTATAGAAGAACCTACAAAGTTCATCTCTGTATATTTATAGGAGTTGTTTTTTTAAAAAGAAAAATGCAAAAATCTTCCGATCTAAACCTTATTTGAACTTGATATGTGAATGAAAGTTGTGTGTTAATGTTTGATGGTAATTTTAAAAATAGATCTGTAAATTTAAGTTTACAAATAATTTTTAAAATGGGAAATACAGTAAAACACTGTTGCATGTCAAAAATCAACATCCTTAATTCCTGCTTTGGATTGTATAGATGGATTTGTAGTTTAAAATGATGATTTTAAACATGCATTTTGAAAATTTTAATTTGTTATTCAATTGGGAATTTTGAGCTGAAGGATTTCGGCAAATTGATGAATTGCCGATGATCAACTCGATGAATTGAGTTGAATTCGTGGTCGAAGCTTGATTGTGAATTGTTGACGAGGGGAAAAATGTTCACGAATTTTTCCTATGGCCGAGCTGTTTGGATTCGTTCGAACTAGGGTTTAGGATTGTGTTTTGCTTGTTTGGGCGGTCGAGGCAATTTCATCATGGTTAGCAGACCAGAGTCGATCGCGTGTTGAGGGAGAGTAGCACGGTGATGCGGCGGTGCTCTAGAAGAGGTTCTGGAGTTTCCGGTAGCGAGTTCATCGGGGGCGATGGGGTTTTCGGGGTCGAGGTTGTTGCAGATTTTCGAGCTTAGGGTCAAATTTTGATTCGATGTTGGATTTTGGATTCTGGGTTGTAGGAGAGGTTGTCGAGGCCTTGCGTGGTTGGTCAGCGGTCAGGAAGATGGTCGGAGGAGTTTGGTTTGGTTGTGCACGTACACACGTGTACGTTTGTGTGCACTGGAAAAGGCGTTGGGGAAGACGAGTTGAACTCGGAGTGTTTCTCGTGTTTTCCTATAGTCAACTCGAAGTAGATGAGGGTGGGTGAGTGACTCGAAGCAAGCACGGGGTTCGTAGGAGTTTGACTCAGGTTTTTTTAGGTCGTTTGCTTTTTTGGTTTGTACTGTATAATGATACTAAGTTGCAAATTAGACTTGTTGTTTGAATAAATAAAAATCAATTTTTATTTTTTATAAAAGGAAATAAATTTTCAAAGTAAAAACTTGTTGTTTTGAAATAAATGTAAATCAAACTATTAAAGTGTTAATTAAATTTATTTTCAAATTTAAAATGTTTCAAGTTGATTTCTTTTGAAAGTAATTATCTTAATTAAATTTTGAATTTTAATTTAAAGGAGTGTTTTGAATTTAAATATTAAACCAAAGTTTTAAGTAAATTTTAATTAATGTTTTAAAAACTAAGTTTTCAAATTTATATTGAAAAAGAATAGGTTTAAATTTGATGATTAAATTATTTTAAATTTCAAATTGATTTCTAAACAAATAAAGTTAAAGTTATAATTTTGTAAACCAATAGAATAATTTGTTTTTAAGTTATTAAAATTTGATTAATTCAAATAATTAATTTATGAGGATAACTAACGTTAAATTATTATTGATATGAACTTAAGAGTACTTAATGTGATTTTTTAATTGTTTGTTTAATTTTAAATAATCACTTAATTATGAATCAATTAAGTGTAATTATTTAATGATGGATAATTTCTTAATGTAATTAAGAAGAGGAATTACTCATGGGAGTAATTAAATGGAAGTGATTAAGGGATAATCACTTGATGTTATTATTAAGGGATTAATTATAGAATTGATTTGAAGTTAATTAATTAAAGAGTGATTAATTAATTAAAGAATTAAGGTTATTTAATGATGGGATTAATTACTTGTTAAGGTAATTAATTAAGGGAGTAACCATCTAATGGAAGTAATTAGAAGATAATTACTTATGTAAGTAATTAAGGGTTAATTATTTAATTAATTTAGTTAATTAATGCGATTAATTAATTAATGAATGTGATTAATTTAAGATGAATTACTAAATGTAATTAATTAAAATGTAATTAATTAATAAAGTAATTAATTAAGGATTATTAATTGATGTAATTAATTAATAATTTCTTAATGAAGTAATTAAAGATTTATTTATTAGAGTAATTAATCAAAGATTAATATAATTAATTAAGAAGTTAATTAATTAAGATAAGTCATTACAAGTTGTTAATTACTATTTAAGATAAATTAAGACTAATTAATGAGATGGTTAATTACAAGTTAATTATTTAATTAATTAAAGGGATTATTAATTAATAAGGATCATTAGTTAATATAATTAATGATATTAATTAAGATTGATTAATAAAAGTGATTTATTAAAGCATGATTAATTAATTATGATTAATGGAGGTTTAATGTAATTAATCGTAGTTGATTAATTAATGGAAGCAAATGAAGGATCATTAATCAATGTAACTAATGATAGTATTAAAGGTTAATTACTGTATGTGGTTAAGTATAATTAATTTGTAGAATTAATTAAAGAATTAAAGGTTAATTATTTAAATGTAATTAAAAGATAATTAATCAAGGAAGATTAATTAAGGAAGATCATTAAGAAATGATTAATAATTTAATTTGTAATTAATTAATGTAGAAGGATAGTAATTAATTTAATTAAAGGTTAATTAAATTGATTAAGATTTAATCAATTCTGCTTATGGATGATTGATTAATATTGGATGATTGATATTGGATGAGTGATGTTGGATGATTTGGGTATAATATCTCTGATATGTGATATGCTGCTTTGTGAGATAATTGGTTGATATGATTATCTATTGTGATAATGTGATTCATCTATTTGTTTATGTTATCCTGAATAAGCTTAATTGTTTAAAACCCTTAATCAACTTAGACATTAAAATGGCGTTTGGATTTCGGTGAGACCGGGATCGGGTTTCCATATTTGTATATCCGAAAACCACATCGATCCAAATTAAACGTTAGGTCGTGAATCCAAGTGGAGCTTAGTGAAGACTCGAAGTGTAAGAACTATTTCGTCAGTATAACTCTGGGGGTGATTCCGTGATGAGTTTGACGGAAATAGTACTTACAGGTTCAAGATGGTGATTTAGAGTGCAAGGGCTATGGTCGTTGACTCTGAGGGTGATTCCAAAATGAGTGCAACGAGATAGTGCCTTCGGTTTCATTCGAACCCGGAACAAACTTGTATGGATTAAATGCTTTCTGAACATCGTCAGGTGGACGATGAGCATTCTAAGATAAATGTGTACTATAATGGTAATCGCAGCCTCAAGCCTCATCAACCGGGAATGGCAAAACATGGGAGGTGCAGCAAGGCTAGGTGGGTAGCACCCATTTCAGGGTGAGGTCATCCCTGTCTAGATATCCCTTTTTATTTCGGCTTAGTGGGTGGTTGGTCGGGCCAACCACGGGGTGATCTTACTCGGGACTATCCAGTAAGGGATGGTCCCGACTTTGTGTTGAAGGGGATTGGGAGTGATCCTCGGTACAGTGATCTAGGCCACATACTGTGAGGGGCGGTACCCCAGTATCCCTGCCATTGATGGAAACCCATTCTTCCTACGAGACCCTACGGTTTTGATTGTATTACCCACTTTTGTGGCTAGTAGCTGGAATTTAATAATGTAACAATTTCAGCTATTTCTTATTTACTTGAAAACCCTAGACACTATTATAATATCACTGGATTTCCTATCAAATGTTTTGGTTAGCGTAAGGTAAAATTTTTTCCATGTTTATGTGCAGGAAGTCTTACGTGATACCTTTTCTTTTCAAAGGATTTTCTAAAGTTAAGCAATTTTAAACCGTTTACTCACTCCAGACCCCTGTCTGACCCGAGTGTTTATTTTATGTTTTATTAAACTCTTGGGTACTCATATTATGTATGAGTAGTCGAGGGATTCAGGTTTTCTTGACGAATTCTGGAGGAGTTTTGGAGCAGGAGGCTTCCGCGTGTAGATATATTATGGTTCCGCTGTGTTTGTGTGATATCCGTATCTTGTGATATCTTGAGTTGTATAGTTAGACAGATGTTTATAACTGTCTAATATGTGTTGTATAAGTTGTGTACTCTGATGTAATATGATACTATGTAATATTTTATGTGATATATTATATTTCATTCGTTCCGCTGTGAGTTATCTGATGTTGTTGAGTTTCTTCTTTCTTATCTTTTCTTCTTCTATCCCTTTCTTTCTTAATTCATGATGCGTTTTTCTGGAGATAGAAAGATGGGTCGTGACAGCAAATGAATGACCTGTTGAGTATATCTAAGTGAGGAAGGCCCATAATATTCACCACGAATGTGGATGACTCCCTAAGATTATGTGTTGATTATCGTGAGCTGAATAAGGTGATGAAAAAGAACAATTATCCACTCCCATGTATCGATGAATTATTCGATTAACTTCATGGTGCTAGGGTGTTCTCTTAGTTGGACCATAAGACCGAGCTTCATCAGTTGAGAGTAGTTAGAGAGAATGTGTCGACTATATTGTATCGTACACTATTTGGATTTTATCAACGGTTGGTTATGCCTTTTAGGCTAACCAATGCGCTGATGTACTTTGTGGATCTCATAAACCGTGTGCTTAGGGATAAGCTAAACAAGTTTATGCTTGTGTTCGTTGATGATATTCTAAACTTTTCACGGACAAAAGAAATGCACAAGAAACATATTAGGATTGTGTTGAAGGTGTTGAGAAAACACCAATTGAAGGCGAAGCTTTTGGAATGTCACTTCATGAAGAGGTAAGTGAGATTCTTGGATCAAATCATTTTCAAGTAGGGCATTGTAATAGATCTTACAAAGGTATTGGCAGTTTAGGATTTGAACCAATCTAAGAGTGCAATAGACACGAGGAATTTGCTTGGATTGGCGGGATACTATAGTCGTTTTAACAATGAATTCTCTAAGTTAGCACGCCGTTAACCAATTTGATAAAGAAGAAACAGGCTTTTTCTTGGGAGGCGGTGTCAAGCATGCATTTAGGAGTCTAAAAGAGAGGTTGATGAGTGCACCAGTGTTAGTCATTCTGAGTAGGAATGAGGAGTTTACAATATGTACTAACATAATGCCTGCGATACTTGACTAGTGGTGTCAATGCAAAAAGATAAGTTTATTGTATATTAGTTGATAGCAATAACTGCATGAGAGAAAGCATCTCACTCATGAATTGGAGTCGATGATACTAGTATTCGCTTTGAAGATTTGAAGGCACTACTTACTTGGAGAGAGGTTTAAGTTATTCACATTCCATAAATCATTACTTCTCCTAGAAGGATTTTAACCTCCATCAGCAGCATTGGTTAAAGTTCCTATGCTCCTACGACTTTGATGTTTGGTATGGGAAATGCAGTCGTTGACGCATTGCGTAGAAAATATACCATCTTAGGAGCGATGTTCCTAGAGAGGAAGCAACTTGAATTTATTGTTGGTTATAACTTCAGACCTCGATGTGAGGTAAAGCAAGAGATGTTAGGTAGTTTGACTCCAAGACCTACTTTGATTGAGCGGATTGGTACTAGTCAGAGAACTGATGCTAGGCTAGCAGAGATCATGACTAAGCTAGAGAATGGTGTAGGATCTGAAGAAATGAGAAAGCACAGACTCAATTGAGATGGTTTGATCCATAAGGATGAGAGATTGTTTGTACCCGATATGGATGGGTTGAGAGATGAGGTGCTATGAGAATGCTACCACTCAAGATTGACTATACATCCCACTGTTAATAAAATGTACTATGATATAAAGCAAACATTTTATATGGAGGGGATGAATAAGGACATTGGTGCATTCAACTCAAGATGTATGAACTATCAGCGAATGAAGGCTGAGTAGAAGAAGTCAAGTGGTTTGCTACAACTGCTTGGAGTTCTTGAGCGGAAGTAGGAAGATATATTGATGGATTTCAACAATGGATTGTCAAGGACCAAAGAAGGGCATGACATCGTCTGGATCATAATTAATAGATTGACAAAGAGTGCTTGATTCATACACATTAGGTCAAATAAAACGACATCCAACTTGGTCAAATTGTAGTGAAGTGGATTATCCAAGTCCATAGTGTGCCAAAGTGCATTGTGAGTGATTTAGACCTTACATGAGGCATTGGGTATGAAGCTGCAACTCAACACAACTTATCACCCACGAACGGATGAGAAGACTGAGAGGGTGAATTGTATTCTAGAGGATCTATTGCAAGCATGCATTCTCGAAGTTAGAGGCTCGAGGGATGGTCACTTGCATTTAGTAGAGTTTGTATACAACTATAGTTATCAGTCTAGCATTGGTATGGCACCATATGAGGCATCATATTACTGATCATGCAACGATCCTTCATGTTGGTGGGAAGCGGGTAAGAAATTGATATTTGGGCAGATATGACTAGAAAAACATAGGAGAAGATTGAGATCATTTGGCAATGAATGAAAGATATCTAGGATAGACCGAAGAGCTATGCTGATAAGGTAAAACGTTGTATTGAGTTCTTTGTTGGCGATATGGCATTTGTTACGATCTCTCCACTGGATAATGCGATTCATTTCGATATTAAAAGGGAAGTTGGCACCGAGATTCTTAAGTCCTTCTCTGTAACAAATCGCTCCAAAGCGAACCTAATTTTGCCTCAATAAAATCCTATTGAACCTTAGGTCCATCTTAAGGCGAGCTACTAAGTTGAGAAAATTAAATCATTACACAGTAAATGGAGCTATCTATCTATACTTTCAGAATCACACAATAGAATAGATAAAATATAATATCCGAAACAAGTAACCATTTCATAAAGAAAACAATTTCAGAAACATTACATGTTAAACATTACAACATGTTTACATAAAGCCTTCATAGTACAATATATCAAAATAACATAACTGTCTGAACTGGATACAATAAAATACTTAAAAAGAACAAATAGATAGATAATTGCTACAAATCTTCACCTCCACCTTCATCTCCTAAATCAGCATTACTCTCTTCAACCTGTGTTGTAATAAGGAGTGGGCCAGAACAACAAATGTTTGGTGAAATAAAAATCTCAAGCTTTACTATAATAGTACTTGGCTAGCATTATTCAAATAAGAAATGTCATATGTATAAAAATTACCGCATACTTACGAAGTAAACTATAGGCTCGAAGGCCCTTCCAACCCAACTAAACAAATGTCAACTATAAGCCCGAAGACTTTTCCAGTCTAACCATACATCCTTCATAACTAGTGCATACAATGTATAAGGAAACACCCAAACCAATTACTACTATTTTAATAGGGCTTATGCAGACTCTGATCATTTAAGACCTATAATCAGGCAGATCCTTGTTACTTAAGACCAACTCAATGATGGGTCCCAAATGATTCTTTCTTGCTAACATCGTAAGAAATCTATTATATCACTTAATACTTCACCTAAGAAAGGGGTAGGCTCCAGCATAACCACTTGCTACCTTAAACTAGAAGCGGACCCCTCCTAGGGATTTCACCCATCGTATCCAAAACGCAATTTATGACCCATAACTCACTTGTGATGTCACACATTAGTCAGACTATTCGTAGGTACTAGTAGAAAGATTAACTAGGCATGTTTACCCTATAGAATTGGAACTAACCTCGCGTCCGTTGGAGTTATTTATTATAGGCGATGTCCTACATTAGTCCACAAAGCCACCTTGCTAGTAGTCAGATTTAACTAGGCAAGCTTCCATGTAGCTTTGGACTAACCTCGCATTCCTATAACTTAATCATAACTTATATGTATATCCACTATACACATACATTACCCTACATGAAAAATAATTGAGGCTATATGAGGTATCCCCTTATTACGCCCTCAATTAGGGATTAATTCCCTAATTTTCTACAACTCCCTTCCTACATATCGGTATCACTTAACTATTCTAATAATACTAGTTATCATGTTCAATACGCTATAATCAATATGTTATTATATAGGGGTTTTCACGCTCAAAGAAAAGTTAGAGAAAAATTTAGTTTCAGGGACAAGAAGTTTGTTTTTTAGGTTAAAGGACACTTTTTAGTGTAAATCACAGAATAATAGTTGTAACTATCATTTTCAGTTTACACTAAAATTGTCTTTCAGACTAAAAGGCAAACTTGTTGTCCCTGAGAGTAATTTTTTTGTAACTTATTCCTTGTGCCTATTTACCTGGATTATATATATATATATATATATATATATATATGCATGTATGTATGTATTTATATATGTACGTATGGATTTACATGCAAAATTTAAGGTCTAATCATTACGTTGCAATAATTTGATAATAAATCGCTTATAAGGTATTTTGAAATATCAATCTCATACCAATCTACAATTGCAACAAGAGTTGCTACTACCCATAGCCAAATAAAATAGATTTGTACAAACATAGAATATCTACACTTGTTCCATATTAATACACTATAATCCCTTTTCTATTTTAAGAGCAGATCAACACAAATTAGAACTCCTATATTCAATTCAACCTTTGTATACAATATTCTGAAGTGAGAAAGAAATTCCCTATTTATTAAAGTGGTAGAATTAGGTAGTGCAAACTACAAACAGTTCAATTCAAAATTTACACACCATTTCTAATTTATTTTCCTTTTGAACTCTTTAACACTTCAAGTCAAAAGAGGGAAAATATGTTAAATTGACTATAGATTAGGTAATTCTAACAATTAATTAGATTCTGATATGCTAATACCAAAAACAATTATAATTCCAACAGGTACAAAGATTGGTATTTAGGGAATTTTGGGGGTTTAGATGTTATATTTTCGTTTACCAAATTTTTCAAGGCATACATTAAATCCAAATAAATACTATTCAATTACAAAATTACAAAAATCTTGATATTTCCACTCACAGAGGGTTGTTTGCTTCCTAACTGGATTTGATTCCACCATGCCTAACTCTCTTTTAGATTTCCCTCTTTATACAACAAAATGAATTGTATATTGAGATTAGATTAATAATTTGAAGCTAGAGGAATAAAATCATGTATTAAAAGAATTAATGTCTAAACCTTTTACCTGAAAATCCTAACTGATTCTAGAATCTAAAGAAGAATAAAATGAGATCTGATTTATACCGCGCTTAATACTCTGTTTGATCTTTCCCTTTTTAAATTTATACAACAAATAGATTAGGTTTCAGAAATTAGAAGATAGAAAGAAGAATGATTCATTTAAATTAGATATTAGAAATTAGAATTAATTATCAAAAAGTTTACTGTTTTTGAAACCCTAAGTAAAATGAGTTTGACATAGCTTCGCTAGCATTCCTAAAATTTAATGAAGGAAAAATGGGGGTCAAAGGTCTATGTACAGAGGTAGGCAGATCGAATCCAGGCCATTCGACCAGGGAAAATATGCCCTGAAATGGCATGATTGCTCGACCGCTACTATAGGGGCGTTCGATCGGCCTCGTTTCAGCCTGCGACTTTTGACTGTTTGCCCATACCATTGATTTATTATCCGTTTTTAATTCTAATTAAGTCAACTTTAACTTTATTTTCTCCTTAATGTTTGTTCCAGCTTAAGTAAACGTTCCAATTCAAACTTCAAACTTTTGAAATTCTCCCAAAATTCAAATTTTAAATTTCAAATTCATTTTAACTCCAATTTCAACATATTATATATGGAAATTGATTGAAAAATCGCCTCAGACGTAATGGTGAAACCCACATGGTCAAATTCTTACATCTACAACATTTTCAATTTAAACCTTATTTTAATTACTTAATTTCTTATTAAATTTTATAGGATGTTACAGTCTCCCCCCTCAAAAGGATTTCGCCTCGAAATCACCAAGGGAAGATAGTATGTAACGCATACCCAACAGTCATGTAATCTAACAAATTTATTTAAAATAATCTACACAACCATCTACTCGACCAAAAAGCAATGTGATTATGTATGCAAACATACTATATGTGAGTTCAATCCTAGCGCGAATGTAAGGCCTTGACATATAGGCTTGTATGCAAGCATCTTAAATATACATAAAATACTATATGAGCGAAAATAACAGTAAAAAGTGGGGCAAACATATCCGACTATCCAATCTAGTAACCACGATGCAACTAAAAACCTGTATTTTTAGAGAGAAAAGTTTACTAGAGGAAAGCTTGGGACGAGAAACATTTATGTTTGCCTAGGTTTCCCATGTGCTTTCTGCTAGGTTATCTCTCCATCTACTAAAATTAACCTAATTTTTTCATTACGAAGCCTCTTTATACCATGCTTCACTATGCGGGCAAGAGCACAAGGGGGCGATGGGCTCCGTGTCAACATCAATTTACTGATCAGGCTCCACTATAGAGACAATGTCTTGCAGACATTTCCTCAATTGTGGAACATGAAAGACGTCATGGAGTCCTGCTAACTAGTTCGGAAGCTCCACTCAATAAGAAAGTTCCCCTCGCCCTCTCTTTGGAAAAGGTCCAATAAACCTTGGCGCCAACTTCCCAGATGTACCAAAACTTATAACTTTTCTATAAGGTGAAACCTTAACGAATACTTTATATCTAACTAAAAAAATCCAATTCCTATCTTCGCCTGTCAGGATAGGACTCCTAACAGTCCAGCGTGACCTTCATTCACCGCCTAAACACTTCTACCTTGTCCAAGGTCCTCCAAAATCCATGATGCAAGCTTTCAACAAATCCTCAAAATTCTTGTTCACTCTTTCCGCCTAACTGTCGATTTGTGGGTGGTAATGATGCTAAGATCCAAAGTCATTCCCAAAGCAGATGACAAACTCCACAAAAATTCTCCAGTGAACAAAGGGTCTCTATCACTGATAATGCTATTTGGAACTCCATGTAGTTTCACCACTTGCTAATCACAAATCTATGCTAGGATGCTATAATCCTATTACGTCATACGGAGGTAAAATGAGCCAATCTACTATAACCTAAATAGCATCATTGCCTCTAGGCAATCCATCTGCAAAGTCCATAGATATATGCTCTCATTTCCAAGTTGGAAATTCCAATGGTAATGATAATCCTTCGGGCATGCCTTGCTTAACTTTAATGCTTTGTCATGTCAAAAGTCTAGAAGTAATTCATTGGCTCTTTCTTTATTCTTGACCAATTAGAAAATTCTCTTCATATCCCAATACAACTTATCACATTCGGGGTGAATGGCGACACTCCACAAGCTTTGGTTTTGTAGCATTCTAACCTAAATTTCTGATTAACTTCCAGTCTTATCTTCGGTTTATCGCTAGTTAAGTGTCCTTATGAATGATTTTTCGATGTTTCATGATATATATTTATTTGGTGGTCAAATCTTATCTCTAAAATCAACATAGTGATAAATAGAAACATGCCTTATACCATATCGAATACTCTGCCCTAAAGGAGAAAAATAGCGATTTAAACCCAAAAACTCTAAAAGAAAACTTTTGTTGGAAGCTGCCCTTAGTCACTAACTGGTGTTAATGATGTTGGGGTGCTGATACTTCTTACAAATTTAATATGTACATTCCTAGAATGTCATTCCACGATTACCCACCTTCTAAATTTTCCTTCATAGTTCTAATAAATATCCATTACCCATAATAACATTGATGTCAAAATTGAATCTCTCGAATCAATCCTTATTCTATCCATTTCAACCTATTACCAATTTCAAAATTTTCTTATCATGAGTATTTAATTCCTCAATAAATAACATATTAGATTCGCTTAATCAGTCCCTTATCTAATTTCCTTTATACCTCTATTAATTAAAAATTTATTGCTCACTAAATCAGTATTAATGTCCATAAATCCTAGTCCTATAATTACTATGCTATTTATAATTAATATGAATAAAGTTATAAATTATGCTATTTATATGTTTCTTATTTCTAACTGTTAATTTCTAAACTATAACGTTCCTTTATATATTTTATTTTATTAAAGTTATTCTTCTAAAAAGGATTACCGCTAAAAATTTCCATAAATCAACCACAGGTGATATTTTTTCTTTGTTTGAAACTACAAGGGATTATTTCCTTTTATTTTATTGATACAGACAGTGTAAACTACGGAAAAGAATATCCGTATCTTACGCATCCCTTTTCCTTTCGGCATACCCTTTGTAAATTCTAATGTCGCTCTTTTATATATTTAACGAATTAGATAATTTATGGAAATTACACGGAGCCTACTTCCAGTAAATCAAAATATGGAAATTATCATTACAAGGGCAACATAACCTACAACCCAATTATAGATCTAGAATATCTTTACACTTTACCAACATTCTACAAATAATTGCTTGGGACTGATTTTAAATTTACAGATCAGGCTGTACATATTATTTTTATTTTATTCATATCTTGACACCTTGAAACCATCTTACTTAGATAGTGAGCCCTATCCACTCAAAAAATATAAACTTAGAAATCCACATTACGTTAGTATGCGACATTTGAAATTCAAACTTATAAAAGAATTTCCAAATCTTACAAGAAAACTTTTAAGTGTACTTTTCAAAAGAATTTATAACTTTCCAAAAATAGTTTGGGGAAACTGAATTCTTATAAACATTGAAACACATTGTTTTATTTTATTCCATATATCTATTCCTTTTTATTAAAAATTTAGATAAATTATTTTAAAAATATTTGAATCCAACTTTTCACAATTTTTGAAACACTTATCGCTTTATTTTTGACTCCAAATTCAAAGGTTCTAAAAAAATTTTAGAAAAATAATTTTCCTTTTTTTGGTACTTTTACTTTAAAAACTTACGTCTTTAAAAGTATGGTTTTTAACCGAAAACATTCAAAAACTCAATTCTAAATCAAACCATCAAAATTTTCAGAAAGCGTTGCTTAATTCTAAAAAGAAGCAAAGTAATTTCCCTTTTTTAGAAACTTTCTACAACAAAGATTTATTCCTTTGAAAATTAGTCTTTTAGATCAAAATATTCAAAAACATTTTTATAACTTTAAACAATGAAAAGTGGAGTAGACAAGGTAAACTCCTAACCCAATTTTCCTCTCTCGTTCTCATTATTTCTCTCCTACATTATGCCTACTAGATTATTAATCCTATTTTATATGTTCTTAGAGCTATTCCTATCCATATCTCCCACTATTGCCTTTGTTTATATTTTTCCTACTTAGTTGGCTTCCTCATCGTTTGTAATCGAGTTTCGTTTCTATTTAAAAAGAAGAATTTTAAAGTACTTCCAAATTTATGAAATAGGAAAAATCATCAAGTCCAACCTATGCTTTATTTTACATTTATTTCAAAAAGAAAAATCACTTTATTGAAAAATCTTTAAATTGGAAACTTTTTAACCCAACAAAATTTTAAACTAAGAGTTTCAAAAATGAAAACCCTTTTTACAGAAAATCTTTTAATCAAAATTTTCGACTCCACAAGTTCTTTTTATTCACAGATTTTTGCCTTAACAAAATTTCTAATTTATGAATTTCCAAAATCCTTTTTTTCAAAGCATCGGCTCCTCTGTAAATCCTCTAAAAAAGCATTATTCAAAACATTTCAAGGAAATATCCAAAGAAAATCTTTTTATCGGTTTCTTCACGTGGTGTTAGATTTTTGAAATCTTTTTCAAAATAATTTTTTTAATAATTTTTTTCTCTATTGCATTTTTTTTCTTTCATCCCTTACTTCTGAATGTTTACAACTACAATACTTGGTATTATTTAATCAATACCTAGGATTTTTATTTATCATTCCTATAAATGTCACTTTGTTAGTAATAAATGGTTATTACCTTAACATACGTTTTCTAAAGACATTTATTTACTTATTCAACTTTTACTTTAATGGTCTCATTAATATATTTAATTCTTTGTAACTCCTCACTTATTACATATTCATTGTCTATTAAAATTTTAGAGTTATAATCTTTCCAATCTTATAATCCCATAATTACCCTAAAATCTCCTCAATTAGTCCAATGGTATCCTAATTAAATGACTGTAATTCCCTATTAACTGCACATTTATTGCCTTATTAATCTTAGAGTTACAATCTATTTCATTTTCATTCCTTACAACATGACGTCACTCATGCCCTACTTTGTTTATTTTTCCAACCTATAGTCGGCTTATCTATCCTTTCGAAATATGGTTGCAACTACTTCTATGATCGAAAATTATAGAGCAAATTCAAATTAAGCATGTGTATGTGTCTATATATATATATATATATATATTCATATATAGTAGATTATTTGAAATATACTTTCAAAAATAATAAGTACGCCACTCACACATATACTTATCCCCGTTGATTGGGTAACCTGAGCTCTGATACCAAATGTAACATCAAGCCCTAAAATGGATCTAATTCGACCCACTAAAATCCCATCGAACCCTAAGCCCATCTCAAGATGAGTTGTTAAGTTAATAATATTAAAACATTACATGGCTCACAGAGCTATCTATCAATACTTTCACAATCTCATAGCAGAATTGTAACGACCAGAAATTTTCCAACCCGAAAATTCCAGATAGTTATGAGAAAGAAGAAGAAGAAGAACAGAAACATCAACATCTCACATTCGCAGCGGATAAAATATAATAATAAATGATAATAGTTAACAAGGAATAATATTCTATCGATTACATTTTAATACATCAGAGTTACACATATATTCAAACACTGGACATATACAGATCAACATGTCTCAGATTTACAATAATATAATTCAGTGGAAATACTCTACACGTTCCTGCCACCCAGCTCGCCTCCTGAGCTCCATAACGCCCTTACCTGAAAATCTGTAATACTTGGTCTGACCTAAGCATTACACCAAAGTAACACCCGAGTCAGGCTGGAAACCAGCGTGAGTAAACCCATCTAACATGGAATACAAAGCATATAATTTATAAAAAAACCTGGGGTAACTCGTTTCAATTCACAAAGCCACAATTAATTATGGGCATTACTTATTTCACATACAAGTTCTAAATACCAAAGATTTAGATTTGAAATAGTCCAATTCCTCCAAATAACTTCACTCCAGCATATAGATTTACATATCAATCTATAAAAATTCGAAGTGGTTTCAGGTATTAGGAAATACCCGACCCCGGTCTCTTCGAGTCACGTGTCATCCTAACCCAAATTATCCAAATGAAATACACAACACTTCATATCAGAGATATCAACATTATTCCAAGCATTCAATACCATTCAATCATCCATAAGCAAATTTGATCACTTCTAAATTTATTCAATCGATTCTAATTGAATTTCTAACCCCAATCACTTAGATTCCTTCATTTTACATTAATTAATTTCCATTCAATTAATCAATCATCCACCCATAATTCATCTTAATTAATCACCCTAGATTAATTATCCTTCAATTACACTCAAGTAATTAACTTTAATTAACTTCACAATGTTAATTATTCTTAACCAAAATCAATAAGAAATCTTAATTACTTCATAATTTAATTAACTATAATAATTACATTAATCCATAATTACTTATATTATTAAATTTCTCATAAGTCGCCTTTTTTTTTGATTTTTTTGATTTATTAATCTTAATTAATCAATCTTTTAATTACGTCATTAATTAAATTAATTAATGAGTTGGGTTGATTAATTTATTAATTAAGGGTTTGAATTAATTAATGGAGGTTGAAGTTAATTAATTAAGTTTAATCAATTTAGAATAATAAACGGGTGGATTGATATGTAATTACTTAATGTAATTAATAAAATACAATTACTTTGTGAGACAAATTAAGAGATTACTCAAGATAATTAATTAAGGAGCAATTAATTTATTTAAAGAAGTAAATAAAAAGACAGTAGCTGCAAGTTGAGATTAATCGAGAATGATAAATATTGTATTAAATTGAATGCGACGACCAGAAATTTCTAAAAATTTAAATTTGAATAGTTAATTGATTTTAAAATATTTAAAGTTAATTTTAACTTGAATTCAAGATATCCATATTTACTTGATAATTAAATCATTGAATTATATAGTTTAAATATTGAATTTAATAATTGAAATTGGGTAAATTATTGAATCTGAAATCTCTAAGCCTGTTTAAAATAATTTGAAGGCTTATAAAATTTATAATGATGATACTGAAGATAATAGAATGGTTGAAATTTAATTTAAAGGTGGTTTGTTTAATTTTAATAATATATCGTTTAAATCGATATTTAAAAATAGCCTTCCGAGGCATAGTCTCGGAATTCGACGAAACCAGTTCCATTGGATCCGTAATAGTTAGTTATTATCGGATTTCAATTTCCGTAGCAATCGGAGTTGTCGTTTTACCCTGACAGCTCAAAACGCTTAGAAACTATTTTTATCGATTTAATTTAAATTTGATCGTTTTCTTTTGTAACTCGTGCATACAATCAAATTAGCCTCTGAAACATGTTCTATTGTGTTCGGAATGCGGGTAAAACCCTATAAGCGTCTGTCGGCATGTCTGATTTGGGGATCGGGTTTACTACAGTATAGCGTGATAGGGGGTTCTTGCTTTGCGTTAGGTGGCCAACGGGAGACTCTTACCCCTACATGCCCTCGGGGGTAGTATAAGACCTTGCGGGGTTGGTTGCGATTCGAGAGGCTGGCCGTAAAAGCAAACCTAAGGTATCACTGTGAGCCACGGTGGGGCTGGGATGGTCGAAAAGCCTACCAGTCGAGTGAGCCACTATTGATGGTTACAAAGCCTAGACTATCACAGCTGGTATCAGAGCTGAAGGTTAAGCGAGAACCTCGGCTCTGGTGGGTGTACTCATTAAAGATAGGGTCAATAGTACCCTAGAATGAGTTGAGTGTATATATATGAGAGAGCGTACCCTTTATTTTCTTATATAAGGATTTTAAATGATTTTATATAAGAAAATATTTTGATATATAAAGCAAAATTCCCTTCTAATAAATTTTTAAGTGAGTGGTTGTTACATTATTGAAATTAAATTTAGAAGTAACATAAAATATAACAAAACTGAAACCTTGAATTGGAATTAAATTTAGTGGTAACAGAAATACAACCAAATTAAAATTAAATTGATTGAAATAAAATTCTAGAATTAGAACTCAGAAATTAAATTATTTAAAAACTTTAAATGAACAAAGTTAATTTGGTTTAAAAAGTTAAACCAACCTTTGAGAAATTAACTTGAATTTATATAATTCGAGATGGTTTAAAATTTGAAATTGGAATTGAATTCATCCAAATTGAATTTGGTTTGAATTAATTGGATTTGTGATTGAAGATGTATAAGTTTAAAAATTTACATGGAAATTGAATTGGATTAAATTGAAATGATTTGAATTTGAAATGGGTTCGATTGATAATAATTCAAATTGATTGGAATAATTTGAAATTATAATTAAAGTGAACAGGATTAAAATCAAATGGAATTTGATTTAAATTGGAAAAGAAATCAGGATCAATTCAACTTGAATTGGGATTGAATCAAGTCCTGTGGAAATTTAAATTGAATGGATAGAAAAGTGAACAGTTTTGACTCTGGACTATTTTCAATATAAATTTATCCTTCCAAGCTATTTAATAAATACAACCTTTCTTTTAAAGTCAAATTATTTTATATTTGTTTTACGATTATTTTTGGAACTATTTAACAATTTTTCAACTGTTTTATAAACTAATTACTATTTTTCAACTATTTCACAAACTAATTTCTATTTTACAACTATTTTGCAATTATTTAAAATTTCTGAAACTATTTAACTATTTTCCGACTATTTTACATTTAGTTAACTATTTTACAGCTATTTTGCAAATTACTAAAAAAAATTTAACTACTTGTCTATTTTTAAGATTTTCAAGCTATTTTCTAAATATAAACTGGTCGGAGTTCAAACTGTTATTGATTAAATACCCAACTGAGATAAGGATTGAAGTGATAATTCAATGGAATGGAGGCAATTGTAAATAAATGAATGAAAATTTAGGTGAGAGTGAATAGAAAGGAAATTGATTTGGCTAATAATCAATGAAATAAATACGTGGGAAGTACGTATATTATTCTATTCGCATAATGTTTGATCCAGATTCGAGCACAGGAATTTCGAGATAGTTTATCGATCGGAGTCGGGATTTTTCACTCGATTTTCGACCACGAACCTGGATATGGATTGTTGATTGGTGCTGGATATTCTCTATCATAGTTATGGCTATGCAAGGAGAATGACAGTTTCTAATCAAGAAACCAAATCTGTGTCCGCACTAGGAAGTCGGGTGGACGATACTAGTTCGAAAGTGAAATTGTGTGATCGAGCAAGCGATCAGATTGGTATAGCGTACGGATGATAAGTGTACATCGTACAGTTTTGAGTGAAATTGATATTGGAAAAAGTTAATCAAATTTGAATATTTGATTTTGAATAAACAAAGCTATATATCTTTGTTATATAAGATAAATCTCCCCTTGTTGAATCTATTGCCGGAAGAAAAGGATTTTTGAAAATGTTTGAAGTATAAAAGGAGTTTTATACAAGTTTGAAATGATCAAAATATTTAGAAAATTATATATATATATATATATATATATATAAAGGATCTTATGAGGATTTTGGAAAAAGGTTTCGGGAACCTTTGAATTTGGAAAGGCTTTTGATTTTTGGGTAAAATCAATATTGAAATTTGGAAAGCCTAGTTTGAGAATTATCGATTTTGGGATAATCGATTTTGTGTAAAGGAGCTTTGTATGAGATCATACTAGGTGTATGATCTGAAAGATACTATATGTGTATAGTATAATGTATTTTGATAATGGCTTTGGGGAAAAAGGCGCTCTCTTGAAATGAACTTCTCGGGAATGCCACCCGGTGGTGCTGCCTTGAGCCCCAAGGGGGGGTTCTAAAGTTGATCCTGTAAGGAGTTCAGAAAAAACTAGTTCCTGAAAATTATGAGTAGATTATACCATAGCGAAAGTCGTGTGTGCCGCTGAGAGCCAACAGTCTGCGTTTGATTTTATATCGGTAAACTGCGACCTATTGTAACATAGCGAAAGTCATGTGTGCTGCTGAGAGCCAACAGTCTGCGTTTGATTTTATATCGGTAGACTGCGACCTATGTAGGAGTGGAGAAGTTTCATTTTGACAGAAAAAATCATGTGTGCCGCTGAGAGCCAACAGTTACATGGACTTTTGCTGTGATGACAACGTAACCCTGGAATGTAACTGTGATCTGTTGTGGGTTCCATGGCATAATCGAGGGGCGTGGAGTGCCTACAGTTACATGGACTTTTGCTGCGATGACAACGTAACCCAGGATGTAACTAGGACCATGGATGGGAGTGATGATTTCCAAAGCATCCTCACCAAAAATATTTCCTCTATTTTCAAAAAATGTTTTCTGTATTTTCAATAAAATTATTTTCCAAGTATTTTCATTGGATGTTGAAAACGGGTTTACCAAGTACTTATAGATTTTCAGTCCTACGCCCGATCAACATATGACTGAATTTCTGTGAGAACAATGATGGACTGGTTGAGACATCGAGCTATAAGAAGTATTTTTATAAAAACTATTTTAATAGTATTATGTGAATTTAAAGGTATTTCTAAATTTTTAAAATAAAAGTGATGGAATTTTGGGAAAATGGAATAAAATTCAAACTGGAATTATGAAAAATTTTGAATTCAGGAAAAATTTAATAAGGTGATTTTTTGCAATAAAATCGAATATTCATATAAAGGTTGGAGGTAAGCTAATTAGCTAAATAATTATTTGATGGAATATGTTAATAAAATTTAACTTGTTTAGATAAAAATGGATTGTGAATTAATAATGGGGTTTGGTAATGAATTCGAATTGTAAATAAAATTCAACTTGGATTTGATAATGAATTAAATAAGTGGAGATGTTGTAAAAATAGAATAGAGTCGGATCAAAATAGTGATGGTTTGAATTATAAATAAATTTCGAGTGTGTTATGAATAATATTTAACGAAATTTGCAAGTAAAATATATATAAGAGAAGTGTTGTCGAATGAAATGAAAGTGAATTATAATAGAAATGGTTTGGGTTGCAAATAAAACCCAGGTAAGTAGAAATAAATTGAGAATGATATTGTATAAATAAAGTAAATTTGAAATTAAATTAAGTAAGTGAATTAAAAATTTCAAATGGGTGAATAAATGAGTTAATTGAATTAAATAATAGATGGATGAAGTCTGATTAAATAAAGAATCGATTTTAAATCAATTGAATTGAATATGAGCTTGTTTGGATTAAAAATCAATTGAATGTAAGAAATTGGGTTGCAAAACATTAAAATTGAAGGAAATGGTATATAAATTGGTTAAAAGCAATTGAATTAGTTTTGAAAACATATAAATTGCTCATGAAAGTTATTTTGAATGCATTTCTTTTAGAATTGAAGTGTTATAGTTATTTAAGTAAGAGAAATGTTATAAACTTCATATGTATAGTGCTTATATGTGAAAATTGAGTAAGTAAAGGTACCTGAAGAGCCGTTTGGCTGGATTTGGTTGCATTAATTGCTAAAATAAATAAGCTACTTGCTTAAAATGCTAAATAAAGGTACGCCTACGCAATAAAAATAGGAAATATGAACTGTTTTTGTTTTTTCGACCGGGTGGGTCGATGTATACATATTTATATCTCTTGTCAAATTGCAAAAGCTCCTCCGTACAAAGAAGACTCTGTCAAAAAATTTCGAAAATTTTGGGAGTTAGAAATTTTTTGGGAAAATTTTGTTAACGACAAAACGATTTCAAATTGGAAATTAAAGTAAATTAGTAGATGAAACTAATTTGAATCGGTTATAATGAAAGATAAAATTCAATATTCAAATTGAAAATAAATTGAATTCGTATGAAAACGGGGAAAACTAATTTACATAAAAGTAGATGCGAAAACTTCTGTAAGGAAATGTGTAAAATGATTTGAAAGGTTACGATTGAATATTGTTGCTAAGTAAGATATGCAGGTATTAAAAGGGAAAAGAAAATTGGATTTGATTCCAAAAGATAAATTTGAATTGCCCGACAAAAAGATATGTATTTAAATTTCTGTATGAAATTGGATTGGGTTTTTGACCTAGCCACTTGGCTTTTGTTTTCTTTTGGAATTTGGGAGCCCATAGAGGGCCTTTGTAGTTGTACCGAGCTAGCCACGCAAATGAGACGCTGGCAAAAAATTTCGAAAATTTAGAGAGTTAGAAAAATTTGGTTTTAAATTTGAAATTTATATGATTGAGCAAAACGGTATTGTTAGAAAACTATAGAAGGTTTTGGAAAGTTGGTTGAGGTGATAGTGGGTTTTTAATAAAAGATAGTTAGTAGGATATTGAATTGTGGGTTTTGGAAAAAAGGTAAAAGGGTATTGGACCATTCTTCCTAACTACTAATTTCGGGAACGAAATTCTTTTAAGAGGGGAAGGAATGCGACGACCCGGAATTTCTAACAATTTGAATTTGAATAGTTAATTGATTTTAAAATATTTAAAAGTTAATTTTAACTTGAATTCAAGATATTCATATTTACTTGATAATTAAATCATTGAATTATATAGTTTAAATATTGAATTTAATAATTGAAATTGGGTAAATTATTGAATTTGAAATCTCTAAGCCTGTTTAAAATAATTTGAAGGCTTATAAAATTTATAATGATGATACTGAAGATAATAGAATGGTTGAAATTTAATTTAAAGGTGGTTTGTTCAATTTTAATAATATATCGTTTAAATTGATATTTAAAAATAGCCTTCCGAGGCACAGTCTCGAAATTCGACGAAACAAGTTCCATTGGATCCGTAATAGTTAGTTATTATCGGATTTCAATTTTCGTAGCAATCAGAGTTCTCATTTGATCCTGACAGCTCAAAACGCTTAGAAACTATTTTTATCGATTTAATTGAAATTTGATCGTTTTCTTTTGTAACTTGCGCATACGATCAAATTAGCTTTCGAAACACGTTCTATTGTGTTCAGAATGCGGGTAAAACCCTATAAGCGTCTGTCGGCATGTCTGATTCGGGGATCGGGTTTGCTACAGTACGGCGTGATAGGGGGTTCTCGCTTTGCGTCAGGTGGCCAACGGGAGACTCTTACCCCTACATGCCTCCGGGGGTAGTATAAGGCCTTGTGGGGTTGGTTGCGAGTCGAGAGGCTGGCCGTAAAAGCAAATCCGAGGTATCACTGTGAGCCACGGTGGGGCTGGAATGGTTGAAAAGCCTACCAGTCGAGTGAGCCGCTGTTGATGGTTGCAAAGCCTAGACTATCACAAGAATGAATAAAATATAATATCAGAAATAAGTACCAATTTCATAAAGAAAACTATTTCAGAAACATTCATGTTAAACATTATAACATGTTTATATAAAGCCTCCATAGTACAATATCTCAAAATAACATAACTGTTTGAACTGGGTACAATAAAATACTTAAAAAGCATAAATAGATAGATAACCGCCACAAGCCTTCACCTCCACCTTCGTTTCTTAAATCAACATTACTCTCTCTGACTTATGTTGCAATAAGGAGTGGGTCAGAACAACAAATGTCTAGTGAAATGAATATCTCAAGCTTTACCATAATTGTATTTGGGAAGCATTATTTAAATATGAAATATGTCTTACGTATAAAAATTACCGCATACATATAAAGCCAACTGTAGGCCCAAAAGCCCTTCTAGAGTAACTACACAAAAGTCAATTATAAGCTCGAATGTTCTTCCAGTCTGACTATACATCCTTCGCAACTAGCACATACAATGTATAAGGAAATACCCAAACCACTTACTACCTTTTTAATGAGCCTTAGGCAGACTCTGATCATTAAATACCTATATATTAGACAGATCCTCATCAATTAAGACCTAACCCAAAATCAGGTCCCTACACAGTTCTTCCTCGCTAACACCATAAGAAATCTATTATGTTACATAATACTTCTCCTAAGAAAGAGGTAGACTCTACCATAGCCACTTAATACCTCAAATCTGAAGCGGACCCCTTCTAAAGATTTCACTTACCATATCCAAAATGTAATTTATGACCCATAACTCACTTGTGACGTCTCACATTAGTCCAACTATTCGTAGGTATTAGTAGTCAGATTAACTGAGCCAGTTTACCCTATAGAATTTGTGATATCCCGGAAATTTTGGCAATATCAATTTAATAATCTGTATTTAAAATTAAATTGATTTGATAAATTTTGTTAATAAAATTTGACTTGATTTAGCAATCCAATTAAATAGATGTCTAATTGGTGAATTTTATCTTTTAAAAACTAATAAAATGTTTTCCTATTTATAATGTATGTATATATATTTACATATATTGTGAATAGATAAGATTTGAATTTAATAAATAAATCTTGTTTTTAAATTCTAATATTCATTCTGATAATTTGGATATTATTATTTTATTTAATATATAAGTATTCAAAACTATTTAATAAGTAACTATATGGTTTTAAGATACTTAAGGAAAATGTATTAAAATGTTTAAATATATTTTAAGCATAAGTTTAAATTTAAATAAAGTAAAAAAAGTTTATTTTATTTCCTTTTTAAATATAGCTGGATAAGTATAATTTGAAATTATACATGGAAGTTTAAAAATACAATTTACATATTAAACGTTAATTCATTTCTATAAGATAAGTGATAAGTAATTATAATTTCTTTTATAAATTATTTAAATTGATAAATGTGTTATTTTCAAATAATATTAATAAATATATAAATATAGATAGGTTTTAAAAGACAATATTATTGTTATTTTTTTAAAATTTAATATGTTGATATAAATTAGCTATGAAGGTTTAAAATTAATATATGAAACATTTATTCATTTAAATAATAAGTAATTTATAATCTCTTTATAAATTTTATTTTAAATTGTCAAGTGTGTTATTTTCAAATAAAGAGTATATGCATTGTTTTTATTATTATTATAAATATAAATAGTTTTATTTCCTTAGAATTAACTATGTATATATACTTAAAAACTAATTAATTAAATTAAAAAGCTTTTCTTAACATTTAAAATAAATGATAATTTCTTTAGGGACATGTGTAAACATCCTAGAGCTTATAATAACATGTGCTAAAGATAATAAACAAGGTAAGTGACAAATGTTAGTTCTTTTACAAGTGTCATTTGTATTTTTTTTCTTTTATTTTGGAAATCAGTTACACTTATATAAACATGTTTTCTTCTTTTCATTTCCTTTCTTAATTTTCGAAAGTAAAGATAAAACTTCAGCTGAGAATTAAATCAGTTTCTAAAACTTCTCAATCCAAAAAATCCAATACAAATTAAGATCTGAAACTCTTCCTCAAAACTAAAAATCAAAAGCCTGCATGTTTAATCCTGTAATCCACTGTAAAAATCAAATGCAATGCAAACCCTTACTCAATCAAAAGCCTGAAAACATCTTCATAATGCAATCTTTAATCCAATTTCAAACTTAAGATTAGATCAAAAATCTGTGATTATTTTGCAAATCCTCAAAATCAAATCTGATCAAGCCTGCATTTTTAAATCTGTGCAAACATGCATTTTCTTCCATCTGTCTAAAAGCCTACCTGTAGTTCACTTCCTTCAACCTGAGTTTTAATCAAAACTTTCAAAGCCATCACTGCATGCAACTGCAGTTGTAATTCAAGCACTAAAGTTTTCAAGGCATTCAAGTTTTAAAACAAAGAAGCAAGTCAAGTTTAAATACTGTTTTTCCGAAAAGCTCTCTGCCTCTGTTTCATACAATGTTAGGTGAGTAACATCACAGTTTTAAAAGTTTAAGTAAATAATTATGTTGCCTGATCATCTATAAAACAAGTATGTTGTGAATGAATTTATCAGTTTAGCTTTGTGTGTATATATGAAATATTGTTGTGCATATATCTGTATTTCCTCTGATTCTAGTTCCAGGTCCAGATTATAATATTAAAAAAAAATTCTCTTGCTCTTGTTCAAATTTTTGTTAAGACTTAAGTCTTGAACAAAGTTGTTTATTTTACCATAGCTTTAGGTTTAAAAATTTGTTAAGTTAAAATAATCTGCATTTCCTTTGGAAATAAATAAACCACAGTGTAAATTTAAAATAAGTAAAAATTCAATTTAATTGTTTCATAGATTCAGGTGCATGAATCAAAAGCTAAAACTTGATTTTAGAAACAAAAATTACTATTTTTAGTAAAGAGATTTGATAGCATTTCTGGTTTAACCAGAATTTAGAATTTGATGAAATTCTGATGAACTCGATAGTCTGAGGGGTCGTAATTCTTTCTGGAGGAAGAGGAACGGTCAGTGACCTGGGGAAAAATATGGGATCGTTGATCAAAGCATGGTGGCGACAAGGGTTGGTCGATGAAGCCTGTAAACCTTGTTTGGGGGTGCTCTTGAAATTTTGATCGACACAGTCTCCCTGAGTGATCGAGTGCTTTAGGATTCAGGTATGTGATAGCTTGGGTGTTGAAGAAGTGTTGGACGGAGATTCGAAGTCTCCGATGGCCGGTGGTGTGAGGGCGAGGAGTTCTCCAGGTTTTGAGGGGGTGTTCCTGTTGCTTGCAGTTTCTGATTTGGGTGTTCGATTTTGAATTCGTGATGATTGGGCGGTTCTGTTGTTCGAGAGAAGATGTGATGGTGATCAATGATTTGTTCAAGTCATCATGGTTGATAGGAGATGGGTGGATGGCCGATGCATATGCACTGTGCACATTTTCTGGTGATGTTGATTTTTGGGTTTGAGCAGGGTTTGTACTCGAGTTTTACTCGAGTAATTCGAGCAATAGCTCAAAGGGGTAAAGGATTTTACTCGAAGTAAACTGAAGAGGGGTTCGGGTATATAGGTGTCTATAGTTTTCTCTGGAAACCTGTTGTTCCAAAATTCAATTTAGTTTTAAAATCTGAAGCAAGTTTTAAAACAGAATTCAAACCTAAATTTGAAGTATGGATTCAAAACTGAGTTTGAATCCTAGTTTTTTAAATTTAATCAATTTTTTAAAATTAAAATGTTTTAAACAATTTTAAAAGGGTTTAAATAGTTTAATTTAAAAGTAAAGCTTTAAAATAAAAGTAGAGATTTAACTTAAGTTTAAATCTGGATTCAAATCCAAATTTGAATCATAGTTTTGAAATAAAGGAATTTAAATTGTTTTAAAACAACTTTGAATGTTTAAAGTAATTTAAAATATGATTTGTATTTAAATAAATTTGGGTTTAAATTCCTTTAAACATCTTTTATAAAATAAGAAATTCTTTAGCATAAGTTTTAAAGGGTTTTTTTTTTTAAATGTTTTTAAACATTGTTAAAGTCAACTTTGACTTCATTTTAAATCTAAATTTTAAAGTGAAATTTGAAACAAATTTAAAGTAAATTGTTTTAAATTACTTTGTTAATGATAATCTAATCATTAATAAGAAATGTTTTTATTTTAAAGTAAATCAAAGAATTTAATGAATTGTGATTCTTAAATTAGTAAGGTAATTTAAACAAGATAATTTATTTATTTATTTAATTAATTAAGGGTTTAAATAAATTAATTTAGATTAAGGTAAGTAATTAAGATTAATTAAATCAGTAATTAATAATGTTTAATCTAAGTTAATTACTTAAGAAAGTTAATTAAAGAATTGTTGATAAGTTAGTGAAGGTCATTAACTTAAGATTATTTAATAATTAATTATTATGATTAATTTTGATAATTAATTGGATTAATTAATTTAGATAACCATTTATGGAATTTGGTTAAGTATGATTACTTTATGAAGGTAATTAAAGGTATTAATTACTCATTGTAATTAATTAATTTGATTAGTTTAAATTAATTAATTAAGTTTAATTAATTTAGAATAATCATTTGATGGGTTGATAAGAAATCAATGAAGAACAATTACTTAGAGTAGTAATTAAGATAAGTAATTTACTGGAGGTAATTAATTGAAGTATGGAAAAGTTTTCGGATAAATTGTTTTGTGTAATTAATATGAAGGATAATTACTTAGTGAAAGTAAATGATAATTAATTGCTTAATGTAATTAATTTAAGCATTGATTGGTTAAGTCATTTGAAAAATAATTAAGTGATGAAATTAATTATGGGTAATTAATTACTAATGAGATTAATCAAGGTTGATTGATAAATATTGTAACAACCCGCATATTTATCGATTATATATTTAGTCCGAAAAGCTACTTTGTGCAAACAGTCGAATTGAGACTCGAGACCACCCCCATTGAGTTCAAAATGACGTTTGCGACCTTTTTGAGTATAAGCTTCGGCATGTTTGGAGAAAGTTGATTTTTGCCACTTTTTACTTAGGGCTTTGGTTTGGGCTGAGCCCAATAACCCCACTTATGTATTCAGTCCCAACCCTTCTCCTCTTCATTACTTCATAATTTCCTAATACATTCAAGCTTCATCAAAAATGGGGGAAGAGAAAAAGAATTAGGAAAACCTAAGCCCTAGTTTCCATTAGCAAATCCATCTTCTAGCTCCAAACTCAAGAGAACCCATTGGTAAGCTTTCTCTTCACCTTCTCCAACTCATTCTCTCTTTGATTTCAGAAATTTCCTAAACCTAACTTTGGGAAATGTTTCTCTTTTTAGCTTAGATTCAAGCTTCTAGTGTTGAGATTGAAGTGTGGTTGATTTCCATTTGCTTTCAAGCTTCTTCTTCATTGATTTGGGTTCAAAGGTGAGATTTTTAATCTCACATCTATGCTTATAATTCTCTTCGATTGTTAGGTATGAATTCCTAATGCTTATTCGTGTGCATTTGCTTTTGGTTTGGATTGATTAGGTGAACATTCCAATTTTTAGTGTTTTGCGTTCAATTCTTTAAAAATCATAACTTTGATGTTTGAACATGTTTTTGGTGATGCATCGAGGAGCTTATAGGGCCGAGTAGTCGATTGGCATAAACCCTTAGCGCCGTTGCTCGAGCGAATGCAATTTGGTCGAGATTGGATCTCATTAGGATGGGCTGGGAAGAGGCTGGCATCAGGTCCGGTCGACCGAGCTCTGCTGCCGGTCGACCGACCTGCTGCCAAGTGCATAAGCACTTCTCTGTTTATGGTCCGGTCGACCGACTACAGAGCTCAGTCGACCGACCTGCTTCCCGAACTATTTTTCAGAACAGGGTCCGGTCGACCGAGCTCTGTAGCCGGCCGACCGACCTGTTGCACTTTTGCCCACTTCGCCTAACTGTTTGAATTTCCAACTTTAATCGATTCGTGTTGTTTCCTATTTGTTGTTATCAATTATTATGACCTTGATGACTCTTTTTAGGGATTTTTGAATATCCATTTCGATGGATCCTTTATCGATTTCTTTGGATATTATTCACTTCTTCGAATGTGAATTTTTATGATTGATTGTTCCTACAATCACTTCGATGATTTGTCACTTTAAAATATAAAGGTTTTCTATACTAGTAGTAAATATCAAAACTCTTTCTTAAAATGATTTCAATACTATTTTATTACAAAGCTCGTTTTCTAAAACCGATTTCCAATCTATTAGTATATACAAACCTTTACCTCACTCGTATGAGAAATCTAATTAAACGACTTAGTAAAACAAGTGGTATGAAACGCTTGCGTTTACTTCGTCGGTTAATTCTTGGACTTGTTCGATTGAAACTCTTGTGACAATTTTCTAGTGGAGATCTACAATTTGTTCGTAAATATTTAAGTTAAGCTAGTGGTTATGGGACATGAAGCTAAGCTCATATATTTACTAGCTTACTGTAATCGACACTTTTCGTTGATCATGACGATCATCTTTGTGATTTAGACTAGCAATGTGCGATGTCTCTTGTCTATGTGGAGGACTGTTCCTCAATTCATTGAGCTTCGTCTCAATTCTTTGTGGGCTGGCATCCCATGTACTTTTAACGTCTTTTGATTCATTGGATGTACCGTTTGTACTACATCGATGTCTTTGCTTTTGATTCATTGGATGTACCGTTTGTACTACATCGATGTCTTTGCTTTTGATTCATTGGATGTACCGTTTGCACTACATCGATGCCTTTGCTTTATGATTCATTGGATGTACCGTTTGCACTACATCAATGTCTTGGCCATCCTTTTATTATGATTTCTGGATTTCTATTTGATGATTTCTGGAATTTATGTTTCACCAACTTTTACGATTGGCATTGATATATATGTCATTTATTGTGGCTTGGTGAATGAAATTAGGAGTATGACATTCCTTTTTATCTTTGAGAAGATCTTTGCGATATTGATTAATCTCTTGTTGATTTTTCAATTACTTATTTATCACAGCTTGGCATTGTGATTATTATACGTTTAGTCATATCTCTTATTCTATATCATTTCTTCTGATATTTATAGCTAGACTGATCCGTTAATTATTTTCTTCTTATAAATAATACTCGGGTCAGACTGAGATGTTACAGGTGCTTCTGCTTGACTTTTCTTCTGGGGTTATCATATGATCTTTTGGCTAACTACTTAGATTAGTAGTTTTTGTTGTATACATTTGAGATACAAACTCTATGATGTATACTTACTCTTTTGTCTAGCACTTGTATCTATTCTTTTTGATATTGTGAATCTTGTTTGACCACTACTCTGATGAACACTTTCATGTGTTATATTCATATCTACTTCCGCCTTTGTGATATGAATTGTCTGTGACTGATTTATGTTATGTTTACTTCTATATTTGTTTCCGAAGATATTATAGCCACTATGTAGTAGCTTTGAGTTTGTGTCGGCATGTCCGATTTCCACTTGAAAAGAATTGCATGCTATACTATCTGACATATCGATGCTCGCACAAAGCAATTACACGGATGGTCGCTCCTCAACAGCCTTATTCTCCGTGCTAGTTGACAGCATTCACAGTAATGTTCTTGGCTAGCGTGGGTATAGAGGTAGGGCGTTACAGCTTGGTATCAGAGCCAAACTTTGGAACAATATGGAATATTATAACAAGGATCATCGTCCTAAGTCTTTCTTAGGAGTCGTGCTTTAGGATTTAATTCGAGTCTTCGTACCGATTCATCCTATTTTCTTTATGATTCCTTGTTTTATCTATCAAGAATTGCTTGATATTTATCTTGAGAATAATTTTTTCTTCTTCTTTATTTCTTTCTTAAAGAAGAGAAATGGTTAGACCAGGCCGTCCCAGCGCCGGTCAATCTAGTGCTACTCTCCAAGATGGAGTTTTTATGTCTGCCCAGCAGCTTTTAGATCTTGTTAAGAACGCCGAAGCTGCCGGACCCAATCCAGAGCCTACTCATCCTAGATCCGGTTTTGCACGCTTGTGCAGAGACTACACCGATTTGGGTGGAGGGCCATTCAGGGGATCCGAGAGTGTTATTGAAATTCAAGCTTGGCTCAAATCATGCGATCGCATCTTTTCTCGCATGAACCTTATTGACCTTCATCGAGTCCAGGTGGCTTCTAACATGCTCCAAGAAAGAGCATTAGATTGGTATGAGCTTTTAATTTCTGAAATCATTGAAGCGGATCTCACTTGGGAGCAATTCCGGAAAAGGTTCGAATTGAAATTTGTGCCGAAGGCCGAAAAGGTAACTTTGGCCAGGCGTTTTATTGACCTTGTTCAAGGTGAATCTTCTGTGACAGACTATGTCGCATCTTTCGAATCTCTTTCCAAATACGGGGTTGAATACATTGACACCCCAATGAAGAAAAATCAGAGATTCGTCTATGGCTTGAATAAGAATCTTAAGAAGCCATTACTTCTGAAACTTGAAGTTTCATTTGATCAGCTTATTGATATCGCTCTTCGTCTTGAAGAGGCCGATAATGAAGGTGATGTTGGAGTTGTGCGTGCCCAACAGAACTTCGACAATAACTTGAAGAGGCCTATCAAATTCAAAGGCCCCAATTCTAATAAGAAAGGGAAGCAACAAATTCCGGTAGCAAAGACTCCTACCTCTAGTCGTGGTCAATGCTACAATTGTGGTTCCACGGACCACTATGCAAGGGAATGCACGAAACCCCTCTTTTGTTGGTATTGCAAAGGTTCGGGCCATCTTTTATCCTCGTGTCCTAAGCTTCCAAGCAAGAGAGAAGGAAAGCTGCAAGCTCCTGGCAACTCTTCTCTTGGTCAAGGTATTTTTCACTCAATCCTTGATGGCATTGTTTTATTTCGTGATCTTCTTATTCGAGTTCTTTTTGATATGGGTTCCATCTCAGTATTTTATATCAAAAGAACTTGTTGATTCTTTTTCTTTGAAAATATTTTGGACTTGAAGACTTCTTTGAGGATTGTGAATCCGGATGGATCCGCAACAATTTGCTTTTGTTTAGATGTCGAAATTATTTTATGTGATTTTTCTTTCCGAGCCGATATTTTTGCTTAGGCTCCGGAATTGATTTGTGCGATAGGATTGGCTTAATCATTATGAAGCCTATATCCTATTTTCCGAGTGGACTCTTCATCTTCGACATTTTCTATCTGTTAAGCAGATTTCTGTTTTTCCTTTGTGATTTTGATTCCAATTTGATGGCATCATTTTATTCTTTAAGCCCTTATGGTGAGTAAAGTATTATTTCTCTTATCTAAATAATTTGTGAAACTTTTCCAGTATTTTTGAGTTTGTCTTAGGAATATCTCCTAAGCAATCTTTTGAGTGGTGCTAAGGTCTTTTCAATTTGACCTTACCACCGGTTTTCATTTGCTACGAGTTGCGGAAGTTAGCATTCCACTTACCGCATTCCGCACTCGTTATGATTCTTATGAATGAATTATTATGTCATTCAATTTGTCCAGCTTATTTCATCCATTTTATAAATCAAATATTCTATGAATATTTCGATGAGACCATTCTTGTATTTATTGATTTTGGATGAAAATAGTAATTTAAAATTTTGCAAATCTTTTTCATAAGATTTATTTATAAGTAAAACTGGATTTTGTTCTTGAAACGAACAAAGAATATTCTTTAAAAATTTTAAGAGATTTATTTATCCTATAAAAGATGATTTTGTGATTGTATTGCCCGTTGAGTGCTTTAAGAATTTTGGTCGATGCGCTTGATCAACGTTATCGATAGGAATTTCCTAAACGCTTTGATGTGACAATCAGACACGATATATTGACGTGTAAATTGTAAATTTTTCTAGAAATATTTTTACATTGAAATAATTGTGATTTTGAAAGTTTTAGCTTTTCGAGAAAGAAGATTATCTAAAAGAACTCTTCCTTTCGATACTCTTGTTCTGGTGATTCCTGAAGGGGAACCAAGACTTTGCTATTTGTACCGATACTAGTCGTATTGGTTCAGATGCCGTTCTCTTGCCAAAGAGAACGTGCTATCACTTGTGCTTGTAAATCATTATAGCTTATCGAGACTAGATATGCCACTTATGATCTAGTGCTCTCGGCTATTGTTTTTGCTTTTGGAATTTGGCATCATCATATTTGGATGAGAAATTTGTTCTCTACCTCGATCATAAATCTTTGGAATATTTATGTTCTCTTAAGGAACTGCATGTTGACTCGAGTTCCTAGCATCTTATGATCTTGATATTCTTTTTATTCCCGAAGGGGAAATCGTGTTGCCAATACGTTTTGTCGTAGGCAATAAGGTGTTGATTCTTTGATGATGTCGGAATGGAATCATCTTTTTACCAAGTTCATCGGGCATTTTGGTGTACTTCGTTTTATTGAGTTTCATCTCATTTCTTCTATGGACTAGCATCCGATGTCCTTTTATTGTGTTTGGTTCATTGGACGTACCGCTTTTGTACTACGTCGGTGTTCCGAAATCATTCGGGCTTCGGTTCATTGGACGTACCGTTTTTGTACTGCGTCGGTGTTCCGAATTATTTGAGCTTGGATTCATTGGATGTACCGTTTGTACTACATCAATGTCTTTGTTGTTTGATTCATTGGATGTACCGTTTGTACTACATCAATGTCTTTGTTGTTTGATTCATTGGATGTACCGTTTGTACTACATCAATGTCTTTGCTTTTGATTCATTAGATGTACCGTTTGTACTACATCAGTGCCTTTGATTCATTGGATGTACCGTTTGTACTACATCAATGACTTTGCTGTTTGATTCATTGGATGTACAGTTTGTACTACATCAATGTCTTTGCTTTTGATTCATTGAATGTACCGTTTGTACTGCATCAGTGTCTTTGATTCATTGGATGTACCGTTTGTACTACATCAATGACTTTGCTGTTTGATTCATTGGATGTACCGTTTGTACTACATCAATGTCTTTGCTTTTGATTCATTGGATGTACCGTTTGTACTACATCAATGTCTTTGCTTTTGATTCATTGGATGTACCATTTGTACTACATCAGTGTCTTTGATTCATTGGATGTACCGTTTGTACTACATCAATGACTTTGCTGTTTGATTCATTGGATGTACCGTTTGTACTACATCAATGTCTTTGCTTTTGATTCATTAGATGTACCGTTTGTACTACATCAATGCCGTTGCTTTTGATTCATTGGATGTACCGTTTGTACCACATCAATGTCTTTGCTTTTGATTCATTGGATGTACCGTTTGTACTACATCAGTGTCTTTGATTCATTGGATGTACCGTTTGTACTACATCAATGACTTTGCTGTTTGATTCATTGGATGTACCGTTTGTACTACATCAATGTCTTTGCTTTTTGATTCATTGGATGTACCGTTTGCACTACATCAATGACTTGGCTTTTTGGTTCATTTGACATACCGTCTTTGTACTACGTCGGTGTTCCAAATTATTCTAGTTTCTCGGGCGTACCGTATTTGTACTACGTCGTTGCACCGGCTCAACTTTCTGCTATTCTTGACGTTTTCCATGTCTTTTAACTATGGAAATGCTTTTATGTTTCTGATTTTTATTCTTGAGCCCGGTGTTATTGAGGGATTGAAGTTTCACCAAATTTGACTTTTGAGCAACATTCTATTCGCATCATTGCTTTGGAGGTTGAGCGCCTTCGATATAAAGATATTCTTTTTGATAAAAGTTCAATGGTTCTCAAATCCTAAGGATTGTTCATGTGAAATCTTGAGAATTCATCGAACGAAAACTTTCGGATTTACTCCTTCGTGCTCTTTATGGTGGACTTCTTGATTCAAATTTTCTTTTGTGTTAATATGCTTCCACGGTTATTACTATATATTTCCTTCTTAATTATTGCGAGGACGCAATTTCTTTAAGGAGGGGAGTCTGTAACAACCCGCATATTTATTGATTATATATTTAAATATTTTATTTAAATATTTCACCATTCATCGGATTTTGGTCCGAAAAGCTACTTTGTGCAAACAGTAGAATTGAGACTCGAGACCCCCCCCATTGAGTTCAAAATGACGTTTGCGACCTTTTTGAGTATAAGCTTCGATATGTTTGGAGAAAGTTGATTTTTGCCACATTTTACTTAGGGCTTTGGTTTGGGCTGAGCCCAATAACCCCACTTATGTATTCAGTCCCAACCCCTCTCCTCTTCTTACTTCATAATTTCCTAATACATTCAAGCTTCATCAAAAATGGGGGAAGAGAAAAAGAATTAGGAAAACCTAAGCCCTAGTTTCCATTAGCAAATCCATCTTCTAGCTCCAAACTCAAGAGAACCCATTGGTAAGCTTTCTCTTCATCTTCTCCAACTCATTCTCTCTTTGATTTCAGAAATTTCCTAAACCTAACTTTGGGAAATGTTTCTCTTTTTAGCTTAGATTCAAGCTTTTAGTGTTGAGATTGAAGTGTGGTTGATTTCCATTTGCTTTCAAGCTTCTTCTTCATTGATTTGGGTTCAAAGGTGAGATTTTTAATCTCACATCTATGCTTATAATTCTCTTCGATTGTTAGGTATGAATTCCTAACGCTTATTCGTGTGCATTTGCTTTTGGTTTGGATTGATTAGGTGAACATTCCAATTTTTAGTGTTTTGCGTTCAATTCTTTAAAAATCATAACTTTGATGTTTGATCATGTTTTTGGTGATGCATCGAGGAGCTTATAGGGCTGGGTAGTCGATTGGCATAAACCCTTAGCGCCGTTGCTCGAGCGAATGCAATTTGGTCGAGATTGGATCTCATTAGGATGGGCTGGGAAGAGGCTGGCATCAGGTCCGGTCGACCGAGCTCTGCTGCCGGCCGACCGACCTGCTGCCAAGTGCATAAGCACTTCTCTGTTTATGGTCCGGTCGACCGACTACAGAGCTCAGTCGACCGACCTACTTCCGAACTATTTTTCAGAACAGGCTCCGGTCGACCGAGCTCTGTAGCCGGCCGACCGACCTGTTGCACTTTTGCCCACTTCGCCTAACTGTTTGAATTTCCAACTTTAATCGATTCGTGTTGTTTCCTATTTGTTGTTATCAATTATTATGACCTTGATGACTCTTTTTAGGGATTTTTGAATATCCATTTCGATGGATCCTTTATCGATTTCTTTGGATTTTATTCACTTCTTCGAATGTGAATTTTTATGATTGATTGTTCCTACAATCACTTCGATGATTTGTCACTTTAAAATATAAAGGTTTTCTATACTAGTAGTAAATATCAAAACTCTTTCTTAAAATGATTTCAATACTATTTTATTACAAAGCTCGTTTTCTAAAACCGATTTCCAATATATTAGTATATACAAACCTTTACCTCACTCGTATGAGAAATCTAATTAAACGACTTAGTAAAACAAGTGGTATGAAACGCTTGCGTTTACTTCGTCGGTTAATTCTTGGACTTGTTCGATTGAAACTCTTATGACAATTTTCTAGTGGAGATCTACAATTTGTTCGTAAATATTTAAGTTAAGCTAGTGGTTATGGGACATGAAGCTAAGCTCATATATTTACTAGCTTACTGTAATCGACACTTCTCATTGATCATGACGATCATCTTAGACTAGCAATGTGCGATGTCTCTTGTCTATGTGGAGGGCTGTTCCTCAATTCATTGAGCTTCGTCTCAATTCTTTGTGGGCTGGCATCCCATGTACTTTTAACGTCTTTTGATTCATTGGATGTACCGTTTGTACTACATCGATGTCTTTGCTTTTGATTCATTGGATGTACCGTTTGTACTACATCGATGTCTTTGCTTTTGATTCATTGGATGTACCGTTTGCACTACATCAATGCCTTTGCTTTATGATTCATTGGATGTACCGTTTGCACTACATCAATGTCTTGGCCATCCTTTTATTGTGATTTCTGGATTTCTATTTGATGATTTCTGGAATTTATGTTTCACCAACTTTTACGATTGGCATTGATATATATGTCATTTATTGTGGCTTGGTGAATGAAATTAGGAGTATGACATTCCTTTTTATCTTTGAGAAGATCTTTGTGATATTGATTAATCTCTTGTTGATTTTTCAATTACTTATTTATCACAACTTGGCATTGTGATTATTATACGTTTAGTCATATCTCTTATTCTATATCATTTCTTCTGATATTTATAGCTAGACTGAATCCGTTTATTATTTTCTTCTTATAAATAATACTCGGGTCAGACTGAGATGTTACATGTGCTTCTGCTTGACTTCTCTTCTGGGGTTATCATTTGATCTTTTGGCTAACTACTTAGATTAGTAGTTTTTGTTGTATACATTTGAGATACAAACTCTATGATGTATACTTACTCTTTTGTCTAGCACTTGTATCTATTCTTTTTGATATTGTGGATCTTGTTTGACCACTACTCTGATGAACACTTTCATGTGTTATATTCATATCTACTTCCGCCTTTGTGATATGAATTGTCTGTGACTTATTTATGTTATGTTTACTTCTATATTTGTTTCCGAAGATATTATAGCCACTATGTAGTAGCTTTGAGTTTGTGTCGGAATGTCGGATTTCCACTTGAAAAGAATTGCATGCTATACTATCTGACATATCGATGCTCGCACAAAGCAATTACACGGATGGTCGCTCCTCAACAGCCTTATTCTCCGTGCTAGTTGACAGCATTCACCGTAATGTTCTTGGCTAGCGTGGGTATAGAGGTGGGGCGTTACAAATATAATTAATTACTAAATGTAATTAATTTAGGAGTAATTAATTTACTCAATGAAGTGATTAAGAGTAGTTAATTACTGAAGGTGATTAATCGAAAATGATTAATAATTATGGTTTAACTAAAGTTAATTACTTAATGTAGTTAATTAATTAAAATGTAATTAGGGATCATTAATTTATATAATTAGTGATGTAATTAAGGTTGATTAATTAAGAATTAATTAATCAATGATAAGTGATTAAAGTAATTAATTAATGTGATTAATTAACGATTAATTTAATTAATTACAGTTAATTAATTAATGAAGTAATTGAAGGTTAATTACTGTATTTGGTTAAGAATAATTAATTTGTGAAATTAATTACTTGAATGTAATTAAAGGATAATTAATCAAGGGTAATTAATCAAGAGGATTAATTAGTGGTTAATTAATTAATTGATTGATTTGTAATTAATTAATGGTTATATAAGCAGGATTTATAGAATGAAGTAATTAATTTAATTTACTTTAAATTAATTAGTGATGTAATAATTAATTTAATTCATTTTAAATTAATTATAAATGGAGTGATTATTAATCCTTGTTTATATATGGATGATATTGATTTCCTTGAATGGTTTGAATCTCAGATATGAGATAAATAATGTTGTGTGATATGGATGCTATGGTTGCATTGTGATGATAATATGAATTATCTATTGGTGATGATAATGTAGATTATCAATTTGTGACGATAATATGGATTATCTGTTTATGATAATAATGTTGATTATCTATTGTGGTGATGTGAGTTATCTATCTGTGTGTATATAGATAATTAAAGTGAATTGTTTTAAACTTAAAACCACTTGTACCTAAAAGATACGTTTTGGATTTCGGTGAGACCGGGATCGGGTTTCCATATTTGGATATCCGAAAACCACATCGATCCAAATTAACGATAGGTCGTGAATATCAAGAGAAGATGAAGATTCAGAGTGCAAGGGTTATCGTCGTTAACTCTGAGGGTGATTCCAAAATGAGTGTAATGAGATAATGCCTTAGGTTTCGTTCGAACCTGGAACGAACTTGTGTGGATTGAATGCTTTCAGAAACATCGTCAGGTGGACGATGAGCGTTCTAAGAAATGTGTTCTCTAAAGGTAATCGTAGCCTCAAGCCACATCAACCGGGAATGGCTAAAACAGGGGAGGTGCAGCAAGGCTAAGTGGCTCATGCCCAAGTAGAACGAGATTTTCCCCTGTCTAGAAGTCCCTTTTTATTCGGCTGTGTGGGCAGTTGGGTCATGGCCAACTGTGGGGTTGTTTTGTTCGGGACTGTCCAGTAAGGGATGGTTCCAGCCTTGTGCTGCAGGGGATTGGGAGTAATCCTCGGTATGGTGATCTAGGCCCCGTACTGTGATGGGCGGTACCCAATAGCCTTGCCATTGTATGGAATCCAAAATCCAATAAGTGCCAACGATTTTGATTGTATTACCCACTTTTGTGGCTAGTAGCTGGAATTTAATGAATGCAACAATTTCGCTTATTTCTTATTTACTTGGAAACCCTATACCTATTATAATATCACCGGATTTCCTGTCAAATGTTTTGGTTAGCGTAAGGTAAAAACTTTTCCATGTTTATGTGTGGGAAGTCTTACGTGATACCTTTTTTTCAAAGGTTTTTCAAGGTTAAGCAACCTTAACATGTTACTCACACCAGACCCATGTCTGACCCGGAGTTTATTTCTATTTTCTTAAACTCTTAGGTACTCAAAATTTTACGAGTAGCCAAGGGATTCGGGTTAGCTTTGACGAATTGTGGAGAAGCAATGGAGCAGGAGGCTTCTGCGTTGTAGATATTTATAGTATTCCGCTATGTTGGTTTCTCTGAGTAGTTTTCTTGTATTGTATTGAGTTGTAATAACTAGACAGGCCTTTATAACTGTCTAGTATGTGATGTATAATCTGTGTAACTCTGATAATGGTTGTATACTATGTAATACTTATGTTATTAATATAATTTATTCATTCCACTGTTGAGATTCTGATGTTGTTTCTTCTTTCTTCTCTTTCTTTCTATTCTTTATCCCTTTCTTTCTTAATTCATGATGCGTCTTTCTGGTTAATGGAAGACTGGTCGTGACAGTTGGTATCAGAGCGCTAGGTTGAGCGAATACCTAGGCTCTGGAGTGGTGTCTATCTTGAGAGAGCGTATTTGTAATTTTGATATATATATATATATATATATATATATATTTATCTATTTCTACCTATTTGTTGGGTTACCTATTCGGGTTTTCCAATATATGTTATAAAGGTAGATAAGGTAGTGGTGTGTGTAACATGACTACTACCAATAGTTGGAGTTTGAATGTTGAGGTTGAAAGTGTATTTGTCGAGACTGTAGACCTAATACCGTCTCCTTTGTAGAGATGTAAGGATTTCATTGATCTCTAAAGGTAACCTGTAAAGGTTCAGAGTTCATCTTTGAAATTGGATGAGCAGATTTGGATCTGTCGGATGGGCAGAAGTGTGTGATGGTATCTTGATACCTCAGGATAATTGTAGCTGTGTGATGAGATGCAGTGACTATGGATTGTCTCCGAAGATGTTTTCTTTTGAAGCGAGTTTTAGGAAGTGTGTTTTCTCCTGTGTTCTGGCTGGGTTCAGCGGGTTGAGGTGGTTGGCTTTAAGGTCTATGTTTCTCGAAGAGCTTTGGGTTAGGAAGTCTTTGGGCATATGTGTCAGTAGTGCAGCTCAGAGTATTCTGTGTGCTGCAAGAAGGACTTCTGGTCAGCAGTTTTCTGAGGTGAAGTTCAGAAGCAGCAGAGTGGATCCATATCTTCGATGGATTGGCTAGATAAGCGTAAGCTGTTCTGATTGGTAAAGAGAGAACAATTTTTCTTTGGATATTAGGCTTGGTTGATCACAAAAGAGACTTGCAATAGTTTGAGTGTTCTTTTGAGTTATTAAAGATTTTTTTTGGATGTCAAGACAGAGGTTTGTCCGCATCTGGAGACTGAGTTTTCTTATCGACTAGTATTCCAAGAGTAATGTCGGTAGTTCAGCTAGTTGTAGGATGGTTCCTTGAGGTAGGGTTTGGTGAAGCAGCTCTGGATTTGGTGGAACTTCTGAGTTATCTTTATGGATCTGTTGAACCATATTTCTGGGATGTGTTGTCCAGATTGTGCTCGTGTTCATCATCAGTATTTTTCTTCTATTCCAGATCAGAGTTGTGCAGCGGAAGCAGTTTGGGAGTGCATATGTTTTGTCTTTTCCGGATCGGAGAAGTAAGTTCAGTCTTCTGTTGTTTGTGGAGTAGAGTTGTGTTCTTGGTTGATGGTTGATCTTGAGAAGATCATTTTGATGGGTTGTTTCTAGTCTAGTTTGTTTCTAGTGGCATCAGCAAGGGTTGAGCTGAGCATGGAGGATATAGGAAGCCCAGGATCTTCCGAAGAGTTTTGAGGATAAGAGACGATATAATTTGGATTCTGGAGTCGAGGATTTGATTTTGGATAAGTTTTCTCCGATCAATGGAGCTATAAGATTGGGTAAGTCTGGGAAGCTAGCTCCGAGGTATCTTGGATATTTTCTGTGTTCTTGTGAGAATAAGTGTTTGGCCCTCTGAGTTGAATTGCCAGTTTAGGATATCTGAGATTCGATGTGTTTCACGTATCTCTGAGGGAGTACGTGTATCTTAGGTTATGGAACCAGCTGTTCAGGAAGGTTTGGTTGTTGAGTCGGACTTGTCTGTAGTCTGATATCCTGTTTAGTTCTATAGATCTAGATGAGTAAGAGCTTTGTAGCTTAGTAGTGTTGATATTTTGATTCTCTAGAGTGAGTATCGCGATATATATTTATACTTGGGAAACTCGAGGAAATTTTATCCAGAATTTTGTCTGGATAGTTAAATTTGTTTGATTGGATTAATTAGTTGCTATGGTTGTTAGCATATGATTGATATGTGCTTGTGATTTAAAATTTAAAATCTTTGATGGGTTATTAAATTACCTTTGCTTTTAAATTTCGGGGACGAAATTCTTTTAAGGGGAAAGGAATGTGATATCCCGGAAATTTTGGCAATATCAATTTAATAATATGTATTTAAAATTAAATTGATTTGATAAATTTTGTTAATAAAATTTGACTTGATTTAGTAATCTAATTAAATAGATGTTTAATTGGTGAATTTTATCTTTTAAGAACTAATAAAATGTTTTCCTATTTATAATGTATGTATATATATATATATATATATTTATATATATTGTGAATAGATAAGATTTGAATTTAATAAATAAATCTTGTTTTTAAATTCTAATATTCATTCTGATAATTTGGAAATTATTATTTTATTTAATATATAACTGTTCAAAACTATTTAATAAGTAACTATATGGTTTTAAGATACTTAAGGAAAATGTTTTAAAATGTTTAAATATATTTTAAGCATAAGTTTAAATTTTAAATAAAATGAACAAAAGTTTATTTTATTTCCTTTTTAAATATAGCTGGATAAGTATAATTTGAAATTATATATGGAAGTTTAAAAATACAATTTACATATTAAACATTAATTCATTTAAATAAGATAACTGATAAGTAATTTATAATTTCTTATATAAATTATTCAAATTGATTAATGTGTTATTTTCAAATAATATTAATAAATGTATAAATATAGATAGGTTTTAAAAGACAATATTATTGTTGTTATTTTTTAATTTAATATGTTGATATAAATTAGCTATGAAGGTTTAAAATTAATATATGAAACATTTATTCATTTAAATAATAAGTAATTTATTATCTCTTCATAAATTTTATTTTAAATAGTCAAAGGGGTTATTTTCAAATAAAGAGTATATGTATTGTTTTTTTTATTATAAATATAAATAGTTTTATTTCCTTAGAATTAACTATGTATATATATATATATATACACTTAAAAACTAATTAATTAAATTAAAGAGCTTTTCTTAACATTTAAAATAAATGATAATTTCTTTAGGGACATGTGTAAACATCCTAGAGCTTATAATAATATGTGTTAAAGATAATAAACAAGGTAAGTGACAAATGTTAGTTCTTTTACAAGTGTCATTTGTATTTTTTTTCTTTTATTTCGGAAAATCAATTACACTCTTATAAACATGTTTTCTTCTTTTCATTTCCTTTCTTAACTTTCAAAAGTAAAGATAAAACTTCAGCGGAGAATTAAACCAGTTTCCAAAACTCCTCAAACCAAAAACTCCAATACAAATCAAAATCTGAAACTCTTCCTCAAAACTAAAAATCAAAAGCCTGCATGTTTAATCCTGTAATCCACTGTAAAAATCAAATGCAATGCAAACCCTTCCTCAATCAAAAGCCTAAAAACATCTTCATAATGCAATCTTTAATCCACTTTCAAATTGAAGATTAGATCAAAAATCTGTGATTATTTTGCAAATCATCAAAATCAAATCTGATCAAGCCTGCATTTTCAAATCTGTGCAAACATGCATTTTCTTCCATCTGTCTAAAAGCCTACCTGTAGGTCACTTCCTTCAACCTGAGTTTTAATCAAAACTTTCAAAGCCATCTCTGCATGCAACTGCAGTTGTAATTCAAGCACTAAAGTTTTCAAGGCATTCAAGTTTTAAAACAAAGAAGCAAGTTAGGTTTCAAATCCTGTTTTTCCCAAAAGCTCTCTGCCTCTGTTTCATACAATGTCAGGTGAGTAACATCACAGTTTTAAAAGTTTAAGTAAATAATTATGTTGCCTGATCATCTATAAAACAAGTATGTTGTAAATGAATTTATCAGTTTAGCTTTGTGCGTATATATATGAAATATTGTTGTGCATATATCTGTATTTCCTCTAATTCTAGTTCCAGGTCTAGATTATAATATTAAAAAAAATTCTCTTGCTCTTGTTCAAATTTTTATTAAGACTTAAGTCTTGAACAAAGTTGTTTATTTTACCATAGCTTTAGGTTTAAAAATTTGTTAAGTTAAAATAATCTGTATTTCCTCTGGAAATAAATAAACCAGTGTAAATTTAAAATAAGTAAAAATTCAATGTAACTGTTTCATAGATTCAGGTGCATGAATCAAAAGCTAAAGCTAAAACTTGATTTTTGAAACAAAAATTACTATTTTTAGTAAAGAGATTGATAGCATTTCTGGTTTAACCAGAATTTAGAATTTGATGAAATTCTGATGAACTCGATAGTCTGAGGGGTCGTAATTCTTTCTGGAGGAAGAGGAATGGTCAGTGACCTGGGGAAAAATATGGGATCGTTGATCAAATCATGGTGGCGACAAGGGTTGGTCGATGAAGCCTGTAAACCTAGTTTGGGGGTACTCTTGAAATTTTGATCAACACAGTCTCCCTGAGAGATCGAGTGCTTTTGGATTCAGGTATGTGATAGCTTGGGTGTTGAAGAAGTGTTAGACGGAGATTCAAAGCCTCCGATGGTCGGTGGTGTGAGGACGAGGAGTTTTTCAGGTTTTGAGGAGGGTGTGCCTGTTGCTTCCAGTTTCTGATTTGGGTGTTCGATTTTGAATTCGTGATGATTGGGCGGTTCTGGTGTTCGAGATAAGATGTGATGGTGATCGATGATTTGCTCAGGTCATCATGGTTGATCGGAGATGGGTGGATGGCCGGTGCATGTGCACTGCGCACATTTTCTGGTGATGTTGATTTTTGGGTTTGAGCAGGGTTTGTACTCGAGTTTTACTCGAGTAATTCGAGCAACAGCTCGAAGGGGTAAAGCATTTTACTCGAAGTAAACTGAAGAGGGGTTCGGGTATATAGGTGTTTACAGTTTCCTCTGGAAACCTGTTTGTTCCAAAATTCAATTTAGTTTTAAAATCTGAATCAAGTTTTAAAACAGAATTTAAAACCTAAATTTAAAGTATGGATTCAAAACTGAGTTTGAATCCTAGTTTTTTAAATTTAATCAAATTTTTTAAATTAAAATGTTTTAAACAATTTTAAAAGGGTTTAAATAGTTTAATTTAAAAGTAAAGCTTTAAAATAAAAGTAGAGATTTAACTTAAGTTTAAATCTGGATTCAAATCCAAATTTGAATCATAGTTTTGAAATAAAGGAATTTAAATTGTTTTAAAACAACTTTGAATGTTTAAGGTAATTTAAAATATGATTTGTATTTTAAATAAATTTGGGTTTAAATTCCTTTAAACATCTTTTATAAAATAAGAAATTCTTTAGCATAAGTTTTGAAGGGTTTTTTTTTTAAATATTTTTGAACTTTGTTAAAGTTAAGTTTGACTTCATTTTAAATCTAAAATTTAAATTGAAATTTGAAACAAATTTAAAGTAAATTGTTTTAAATTACTTTGTTAATGATAATGTAATCATTAATAAGAAATGTTTTTATTTTAAAGTAAATGAAAGAATTTAATGAATTGTGATTTCTTAAATTAGTAAGGTAATTTAAATAAGATAATTAATTTATTTATTTAATTAATTAAGGGTTTGAATAAATTAATTAAGATTAAGTTAAGTAATTAAGATTAATTAAATTTGTAATTAATAATGTTTAATCTAAGTTAATTACTTAAGAAAGGTAATTAAAGAATTGTTGATAAGTTAATGAAGGTCATTAACTTAAGATTATTTAATTATTAATTATTATGATTAATTTTGAATAATTGGATTAATTAATTTAGATAACCATTTATGGAATTTGGTTAAGTACGATTACTTTATGAAGGTAATTAAAGGTATTAATTACTCATTGTAATTAATTAATTAATTTGATTAGTTTGAATTAATTAATTAAGTTTAATTTATTTAGAATAATCATTTGATGGGTTGATAAGAAATCAATGAAGAATAATTATGTAACGCTTGCGATTTTTCGTTGCCGAAAAACCGAAATGTTAGGGTTTTTAAAAGAATTTAGGAAAAAGAAAGAAGAAAGAAGATAGGAAAGAAGGAAATAGAAAATAGAAATTAGAGAGAATAGAAAACAGAAAAGAAGATAGAACATTTTTTTTTTAAATTTAAAAGGAAAAGATAATAGAGAACATAGAACAGAGAATAGGACGGAGAAAACAACAAAACAACATCAGAATCTCACAATTCGCAGGGAACAACATATAATAATAAATGAATAACCTTTAAACAAAGAACCATATCAGTTATTACATTACATCACATTTCATTACATCATATCATCAGAGTGTACAACAACAACAACAAACAGTGTAGCGGAAAAAGAAATACTATATAAGTAATACGCCATGCCATCCATCTTGCCTCCAGCAACTCCAGAATATCCAGAATATCCTGATAAACCTTAACTCCTGATTGCCCGTGTGGAAATTGGTGGGCACCCAGAGTTTAGGAAGGAAAACAATAAACTCCAAGTCAGTCATGTGACTGGTGTGAGAACTCAAAACAGTTTATTTAACTTTAAAATCAAAATAGAGGAATATTTTTAAATTCAATTCGCAATGCTTTTAAAAATGAGACTACCATAAGGCCTCCCGCACACACACACATGCAAACGCAGAATCGGAGGAGATTTCTCCTTATGATAGTCAAAGATGCTTGATACGCATTTAAAATAACATTTGTTATTATTACTAGTGCATAGTGTAGTGGAAAATTCATTTCGAAAGTAGAATATAAATCTTAGCCAACATACGACCATTATCGTATGCCTACTATAGCTACCATCCAAACAGTGTTGCGACACCATAAGTGAATGATAGGTTCTACAACTAATACCGTACAAGTTTCTTATTGTTTCTTTGGATTTTCAACAAATGGTCAGGCCAAGGAATTTCCCATTGCCACATGAGAATGCCTCTGGAAAGACATCCCCGAGAACCAAACCGGAACTCTGCCAACACAAGGCCGGGTTACCCCTAACTGGGTAACTACTGACACGAGCACGCCATTCCCCGATCGTAAACGACCTTTCTCACGGGATCCCGAAAACCAACAACCACAAAGTAATAAATTCGTAGTAACCACATAGGTTAAATATCTGGGCTCCATACCATGATACAACCTCTATCCAGAAGGAAATGTACATACCCTAAAGGGTGCTACCCCTCATAACCTTGCCGCATCTTTCCTGTTTTGACCATTTCCGGGGTGTGAGGTTCGACGAAGTCACGTCCACAAAAACATACTTTATACAAAAGCCATGCTTTGGGTCAACAAATGATCAACACAATGATCACCAAGATAGACGATCAAATAAACGATCCTATCACAATAATCAACACAATGATCATTTACAGCATCACTCAGCATATCACATTACCAAATTGGGAATATATCGCTGATAACTTCAACTATATAACCTCTGAGCTCGTACGTCTCAGAGAAGGGTGTTAAGCTAAAAGAATAAATTCTTCGCCACCAACAGAAATATATTTGAATGAAATCGGCTTTATATCTCAACTTGTAATGTCAGACACACAATCCATACAAGTCTGTTCCAGGATCGAACAAAACCGAAGACACTTACAAAGAAGTCCTTGCAATCCGGATATTCACAATCCTGATCGGATTCACCATCACATATGGAGAACTCTATACCGGAGCAACTCGGTGCAGAGTAAATCGACAGGTCATCCTATCGCTCTCGCAAATACCGGGTCTTCAACACCGATCTTCAATGCAATTCACAACGACGTATCACATATTCGGAATGGGTTATACGACCCCATGGTCCTTTCCCGGTTAACCCGAATAGTGAGCGCTTATTCAAAAATAAGTGTAGCATTCAAATCCAAACAATTCACATCAATTACCCATTCAAAGGGAAATATTGATAGTCGGCTATTGAACTATCAATTGATATGCATACATCACCAGATTCCAAATAATTTTCCAAATTATTTATTTTCCAAAATATCTTTACAAGATATATAATTTTCACACTTCAAAAATAAATCAATATTTATTTTCAAACAAATTCTACTTTTCATTTATAAATTCCATAATGAATTTATATTCCAAAATATTCATGCATATACGATTTCAATTATCCATTTTCAATTTATCTTCAAAAAGATAAATTCTAAATATTCATTTCATATTGGAAAACATTTCCATACTTATTAAACATAAGCAATTCACAAATCTTTTTATTTTCAACACTTAGAAAATATTCAATATACTTAAATCGAAATTAAGTATATATTTCATTCTTTAAGGAAATCATTCTCTTAAAACATATTTATTTGGGCCAAAACGAATGTTGCGTAAAACATCGTTACGACAACCCAAAATCACTAGTATAGGGATTCGAAATTAAAATAGATATATAAATCCCAATACTATACAAAACATTTCCTTTCGGAAATCATTTACTATAACAACAGTGTTATGGTCCATCATCTCCTTTTATTTCTCGAAAACGTCTATTTCAACAATAAATGTTGAAATCTATGGTTTCGAATCTCAACACATTTTAAAACATCGTTAGATCGTTTTAATTCAATTTCAAATATCACATTCAAAACAATTTCTTTAACGTGTTATTCACTATTCAAAAACGTGAATATACTTCATTAACAATTTCATCCTTTTATTCATTTTAATTCAAAGGATTATTCACTATTCAAAGATGTGAATATAACTCCATTTATAGGTTTCAACAATTAACTTATCAAAATAAGTTGTTTGCGAATTTATAAAACAACGTTTATAAATTCCATTTCTATTTATTTATAAAAGCTTCCTTTTTATAAATTCTTTTATTAACCTATTCCAGTTTATAACTCAATTATAAACTAAAAGTTCATATTATAAGTGAAATACTTATAATTTATTCGTTTGCAAAAATCGTTCCTTTGAACTTCATAATTATAAATCTCATGTCTTATAAGATTCAATTAATCAAAAATTCATTCTTCAATTAACTTTTCAAATTTTATAAACCTACTGCTTATAAAATTACATTTATAACTTCACTGTTTATAATTTTATAAATTTCATTCATTTATGAAATTCATTTTCACTTCATTCAAACACTTATAAAAACTTGTTTTATAATGTCAATATTTCAATTTATAAATATCTATTTATAAATCTCTTAATATAAATCAATTTATATTATTCTTTTAAAACGTCTTCAAATTCCTTTATTATTTCACCATTTTGATTCATAAAATAATTAAATTTTATAAATCCTATATTTAAACTTTTCACAATAAATTCTAAAATCTCGATTAAACTATTTTATAAAATCATTAGCATCATATTCTCAAAAATCAGTTTTTAACTATATTTCTCAAAAATCATAATTTTTATAACATTAAAAATTATAACGTTTATTTATTTAAAATGGATCAATTCCAAAATTATTTTATAAAACGTATACTTTCTCAAATCACTTTAAAATCATTTTAAAATTCCAAAATCTGGGTCCAATGATGCTACACACCAAATAGTCAATCACGACAACAACGATATCATATATCAATATGATAATCCATCAAATATCAAAATATCTTAAATCAAATAAAAACTGTTGAGGAATCCAGTTGGATCCCTCCAACCTGTTTTCCTGCATCCAAAAACATTAGCACAATACCAATTTCGCTCCAGTACGAAATTATCGCGGTATATGTTCTTATTAAATATTATCCGCTTAATAACGGCGTAATAGGGTCTCATCCGCTAAACAAATAAATGCGGGAAATCAATAACTCCAATATATACATATGCCAATATATATATATTGCTATTATATATAATACCAATTTCACTGTTTATGAAATATTCGCGGTATATGTTTTTAATAAATAACATCTGCTTACTAACGGCGTATAATGTCTATTTAACAATCAATAGATATCAATCATCATTCAAACATGCATTCAAATATTTTAAATCTAACTATTAAAATAAAATCGAAACTGATTCGATTGAGTGAGAAGTTCTCACCTTGATTTTATTTCCGTTTTAGCGATTTATTTCGAATAAAATTAAACGGACGTTTAATTTTACCCAAAATTCTCACTAACTCCAAACGACTCCAAACCAACTCCATCGCGTAGTGCTCGTCCATACGATTCCAACGCAACTGGTTTCGCGCGTTTTCGACCTCGTATGAAAAAGTTATGAATTTTTGAAGTTACACGTATAAAAATATAACTAATTACAACATAACCTTAATAATTTTTTTTAACCTAGCAATACCACAGCCGCATGATCCAACTTCACTGCATCATGACCGTCCACTCCTATCTTCCATCTCACGCACACAACACCATTACAGGCCGCAACTTGAACCCAACACCCAAAACTAGGGTTAATTCTTGCATCTCCATCACCAACCTATATCTCGATCAGAGAGTGCCAAATCGAAGCCTCCATCTTGCTCTAGGTTCGGCCCAAACATGGAGGAGCTCGGCCTCCTGATGAGCCTCATGTTGCGTGCGCAGACCATGACCAACGGCCCCCCCTAGCTCTTCCTCCGATGCTCCAAATCACATCTCCACCGTTGAACTTCAAGATCTCGATGCGCTCTACGACTTTCTAGTTGGAAGCTTCATCTAATTGCTGATGGATTGGAAGAAATCGAGGGGAGAAGTGGAGTGATTTTCGGCCCTTCATCCTGATAGTGGCGGCTAGCACTGAATTAGGGTTTTATCTTTTTTTTTTTATTTGTGAAGGGTGGTGCATATTTATAGATAAAATTCGAACACTATTCATCCGGAAATTCCGAACTCCGATTTACGCGCCGAAACTGACGTACCTAGGGTTTATCCCGCGTTCTGGACACAATGGAACAGGTTTCGGAAGCTAATTCGGACATATGTGCGAGTTATGGCTATAAACGCTCAATTTAAATTAAACCGATTTAAGTCGATTTCTAGGCGTTTTAATTTGTACCGGACAAACCGTAAATCCAATTGACTTGAAATTTGAAACCTTACAATAATATCACATTACGGATCCGATGAAACTGGTTTCGTCGAAATCCGAGACTTTTTGAAAAATGGCTATTTTCACTCGCCAAATTAAATTAAAAATAAATCGATGCGTTTCGAGCTGCCACGATCAAACGATAGCTTCGATTGACACGAAAATTGAAATCCGGTAATAACTGACTATTACGGATCCAATGGAACTGGTTTCGTTCAATTCTGAGACTGTTCAAAAATTGACTATTTTCACTAGTCGATTAAATATTAAAATATTCAATTTTCACAAATAAACTTCTAATTCGATTTTAAAAGTTCTAAAATATTGTTCTAACTCCAATATGATAAAATAAAATTTTACAAATCATTTTCAATCATATTTAACCCAATTTTCAATTATTTCCATAATTTAACATATTAAATTATCGATTTAATTATCCAATTAAATTCAATAATTCAAATAAAAATTTATTCGACTTATAAATTCACTCATTTATATTTAAAATTAATTAAATATTCAAATTTTAATTTCTAAAAATTCTGGGTCGTTACAATCTTTCCCCATTAAAAGAATTTCGTCCTCGAAATTACAAGTAAGAAAAGTTATATAATCTATTAATTTTCCCAAAACAAATTTAAACTTCTTTACAATACTTTACTAAGTTTTCAAATCATACTTAGTTATCTTTTCAAAAACAATTACTATTGTTTAACTTTCAATTCCAAAATCAAAGTTAAAGTTTTCAAAAAAAAATTCCAATTTTCTCAAAATTTTTCTAACGCCTTAAATTTTCGGAAAAATTCGCCATAGTCTCCTTTGCGCGGCTCGATCCGAAAAAAATGACAGTATATATATCACAAATATACATCTCATCAAGTAATGAGGCATCCCGCAGGGAAAAAAGTGTAAAAGTACGGTATTTAATCCGAGATATGTACCTTATATTTTATTAGCAAGCATATACGGCTAATATAGCGCAAAAGCGAGCTCCAAATGCGAAGCAAACGCGATCCGCACCTACTAATCACTCAACAAACAACATGAGAATCATGCATATATGGAAATAGTATCGATATACAACATATAGCAACATAATAACTATATATGCTAACATAGCAAATGAAATAAAAGCATTATATTCAACCATCAACCAACTATAATCCATAATCAATAAATATTCATTCATATTCTCATTAATACTCAATGAATTGGGTTTTCAATTTAATCACATTTGATTCATTAACATTGAATGTTCTTACTAACATTCATTCTTATTCAATTTTAATTAGTTTGCATTCACTAATTAAATCCAATTCACTTTCAGTTATATTCAAATTTATTTACTTTCAATTTGAATTTAATTACATAGCTTCCAATTTCATTAATACTTAATGAATTATATACAATCAACTAACAATCATATAACAACCAATGTATATATAATTACAACCAAATTCCTTTGCTTATCAATTGGTTTAATTTAATTGATTTTTTTATTCAACTATTCAACTTCTAATAACATTAGATTTTAATGAATTACACTTACATTCATTATTTCATATCAATTATACACATTTAATTGATTAATATTCAATCCATTAATCCAATTCATTTATATAACTCAAGTTTATATTCATCACTTAACTTTATTATTTTACTTTGATACTAATATCAACTTCATTCCATATCACTTAAGTTATATTCCATTTAATAAACATCACTTGTTTTACATAACTTAAATTCATTTTTATTTACAACTCATATTCATAAATATATTCATATAGTTTTACTTCTCATATAAATAAGTTTATTTCACAATTGTAAATCACTTTAATTATAATTCAATTCTTATAATTCTTTTGCTTATACAATTATTCTTTTATTTAGATTATTCAAACAACTAAACAATCAACTTATTTTCACTTTAATAATTTTGAAAAATTATTTCTTTATATAAAAAAAATATAATCAAGGTAAAATTATTTCATTTACCCAATTTAAAGATCAATACTGTGTCGAATTGTTCTATTCAAGTGTTTAGAAACCCCTTCGGCATAGTCTTGCGGACCACGCTGACGAAGGTTCATATACCACTCAACAAACCAATCATCACAATATAAAACAATTTTATATATTCACTAACAAATACGCTCTCATAGCTATTATTACACTCAAACTCAATCTAGAGTACTGCTGACTCTATCTCTAATGAGTAATACCCAACAGAACCATGGTTGTCGCTTAACCATAAGCTCCGATACCAACTGTAACGCTTGCGATTTTTCGTTGCCGAAAAACCGAAATGTTAGGGTTTTTAAAAGAATTTAGGAAAAAGAAAGAAGAAAGAAGATAGGAAAGAAGGAAATAGAAATTAGAGAGAATAGAAAACAGAAAAGAAGATAGAACATTTTTTTTTAAATTTAAAAGGAAAAGAGAATAGAGAACATAGAACAGAGAATAGGACGGAACAGAAAACAACAAAACAACATCAGAATCTCACAATTCACAGCGGAACAACATATAATAATAAATGAATAACCTTTAAACAAAGAACCATATCAGTTATTACATTACATCACATTTCATTACATCATATCATCAGAGTGTACAACAACAACAACAAACAGTGCAGCGGAAAAAGAAATACTATATAAGTAATACGCCATGCCATCCATCTTGCGTCCAGCAACTCCAGAATATCCAGAATATCCTGATAAACCTTAACTCCTGACTGCCCGTGTGGAAATTGGTGGGCACCCAGAGTTTAGGAAGGAAAACAATAAACTCCAAGTCAGTCATGTGACTGGTGTGAGAACTCAAAACAGTTTATTTAACTTTAAAATCAAAATAGAGGAATATTTTTAAATTCAATTCGCAATGCTTTTAAAAATGAGACTACCATAAGGCCTCCCGCACACACACACATGCAAACGCAGAATCGGAGGAGATTTCTCCTTATGATAGTCAAAGATGCTTGATACGCATTTAAAATAACATTTTTTATTATTACTAGTGCGTAGTGTAGTGGAAAATTCATTTCGAAAGTAGAATATAAATCTTAGCCAACATACGACCATTATCGTATGCCTACTATAGCTACCATCCAAACAGTGTTGCGACACCATAAGTGAATGATAGGTTCTACAACTAATACCGTACAAGTTTCGTATTGTTTCTTTGGATTTCCAACAAATGGTCAGGCCAAGGAACTTCCCATTGCCACATGAGAATGCCTTTGGAAAGACATCCCCGAGAACCAAACCGGAACTCTGCCAACACAAGGCCGGGTTACCCCTAACTGGGTAACTACTGACACGAGCACGCCATTCCCCGATCGTAAACGACCTTTCTCACGGGATCCCGAAAACCAACAACCACAAAGTAATAAATTCGTAGTAACCACATAGGTTAAATATCTGGGCTCCATACCATGATACAACCTCTATCCAGAAGGAAATGTACACACCCTAAAGGGTGCTACCCCTCATAACCTTGCCGCATCTTTCCTGTTTTGACCATTTCCGGGGTGTGAGGTTCGACGAAGTCACGTCCACAAAAACATACTTTATACAAAAGCCATGCTTTGTGTCAACAAATGATCAACACAATGATCACCAAGATAGACGATCAAATAAACGATCCTATCACAATAATCAACACAATGATCATTTACAGCATCACTCAGCATATCACATTACCAAATTGGGAATATATCGCTGATAACTTCAACTATATAACCTCTGAGCTCGTACGTCTCAGAGAAGGGTGTTAAGCTAAAAGAATAAATTCTTCGCCACCAACAGAAATATATTTGAATGAAATCGGCTTTATATCTCAACTTGTAATGTCAGACACACAATCCATACAAGTCTGTTCCGGGATCGAACAAAACCGAAGGCACTTACAAAGAAGTCATTGCAATCCGGATATTCACAATCCTGATCGGATTCACCATCACATATGGAGAACTCTATACCGGAGCAACTCGGTGCAGAGTAAATCGACAGGTCATCCTATCGCTCTCGCAAATACCGGGTCTTCAACACCGATCTTCAATGCAATTCACAACGACGTATCACATATTCAGAATGGGTTATACGACCCCATGGTCCTTTCCCGGTTAACCCGAATAGTGAGCGCTTATTCAAAAATAAGTGTAGCATTCAAATCCAAACAATTCACATCAATTACCCATTCAAAGGGAAATATTGATAGTCGGCTATTGAACTATCAATTGATATGCATACATCACCAGATTCCAAATAATTTTCCAAATTATTTATTTTCCAAAATATCTTTACAAGATATATAATTTTCACACTTCAAAAATAAATCAATATTTATTTTCAAACAAATTCTACTTTTCATTTATAAATTCCATAATGAATTTATATTCCAAAATATTCATGCATATACGATTTCAATTATCCATTTTCAATTTATCTTCAAAAAGATAAATTCTAAATATTCATTTCATATTGGAAAACATTTCCATACTTATTAAACATAAGCAATTCACAAATCTTTTTATTTTCAACACTTAGAAAATATTCAATATACTTAAATCGAAATTAAGTATATATTTCATTCTTTAAGGAAATCATTCTCTTAAAACATATTTATTTGGGCCAAAACGAATGTTGTGTAAAACATCGTTACGACAACCCAAAATCACTAGTATAGGGATTCGAAATTAAAATAGATATATAAATCCCAATACTATACGAAACATTTCCTTTCGGAAATCATTTACTATAACAACAGTGTTATGGTCCATCATCTCCTTCTATTTCTCGAAAACGTCTATTTCAACAATAAATGTTGAAATCTATGGTTTCGAATCTCAACACATTTTAAAACATCGTTAGATCGTTTTAATTCAATTTCAAATATCACATTCAAAACAATTTCTTTAACGTGTTATTCACTATTCAAAAACGTGAATATACTTCATTAACAATTTCATCCTTTTATTCATTTTAATTCAAAGGATTATTCACTATTCAAAGATGTGAATATAACTCCATTTATAGGTTTCAACAATTAACTTATCAAAATAAGTTGTTTGCGAATTTATAAAACAACGTTTATAAATTCCATTTCTATTTATTTATAAAAGCTTCCTTTTTATAAATTCTTTTATTAACTTATTCCAGTTTATAACTCAATTATAAACTAAAAGTTCATATTATAAGTGAAATACTTATAATTTATTCGTTTGCAAAAATCGTTCCTTTGAACTTCATAATTATAAATCTCATGTCTTATAAGATTCAATTAATCAAAAATTCATTCTTCAATTAACTTTTCAAATTTTATAAACCTACTGCTTATAAAATTACATTTATAACTTCACTGTTTATAATTTTATAAATTTAATTCATTTATGAAATTCATTTTCACTTCATTCAAACACTTATAAAAACTTGTTTTATAATGTCAATATTTCAATTTATAAATATCTATTTATAAATCTCTTAATATAAATCAATTTATATTATTCTTTTAAAACGTCTTCAAATTCCTTTATTATTTCACCATTTTGATTCATAAAATAATTAAATTTTATAAATCCTATATTTAAACTTTTCACAATAAATTCTAAAATCCCGATTAAACTATTTTATAAAATCATTAGCATCATATTCTCAAAAATCAGTTTTTAACTATATTTCTCAAAAATCATAATTTTTATAACATTAAAAATTATAACGTTTATTTATTTAAAATGGATCAATTCCAAAATTATTTTATAAAACGTATACTTTCTAAAATCACTTTAAAATCATTTTAAAATTCCAAAATCTGGGTCCAATGATGCTACACACCAAATAGTCAATCACGACAACAACGATATCATATATCAATATGATAATCCATCAAATATCAAAATATCTGAAATCAAATAAAAACTGTTGAGGAATCCAGTTGGATCCCTCCAACCTGTTTTCCTGCATCCAAAAACATTAGCACAATACCAATTTCGCTCCAGTACGAAATAATCGCGGTATATGTTCTTATTAAATATTATCCGCTTAATAACGGCGTAATAGGGTCTCATCCGCTAAACAAATAAATGCGGGAAATCAATAACTCCAATATATACATATGCCAATATATATATATATTGCTATTATATATAATACCAATTTCACTGTTTATGAAATATTCGCGGTATATGTTTTTAATAAATAACATCCGCTTACTAACGGCGTATAATGTCTATTTAACAATCAATAGATATCAATCATCATTCAAACATGCATTCAAATATTTTAAATCTAACTATTAAAATAAAATCGAAACTGATTCGATTGAGTGAGAAGTTCTCACCTTGATTTTATTTCCGTTTTAGCGATTTATTTCGAATAAAATTAAACGGACGTTTAATTTTACCCAAAATTCGCACTAACTCCAAACGACTCCAAACCAACTCCATCGCGTAGTGCTCGTCCATACGATTCCAACGCAACTGGTTTCGCGCGTTTTCGACCTCGTATGAAAAAGTTATGAATTTTTGAAGTTACACGTATAAAAATATAACTAATTACAACATAACCTTAATAATTTTTTTTAACCTAGCAATACCACAGCCGCATGATCCAACTTCACTGCATCATGACCGTCCACTCCTATCTTCCATCTCACGCACACAACACCATTACAGGCCGCAACTTGAACCCAACACCCAAAACTAGGGTTAATTCTTGCATCTCCATCACCAACCTATATCTCGATCAGAGAGTGCCAAATCGAAGCCTCCATCTTGCTCTAGGTTCGGCCCAAACATGGAGGAGCTCGGCCTCCTGATGAGCCTCGTGTTGCGTGCGCAGGCCATGACCAACGGCCCCCCTAGCTCCTCCTCCGATGCTCCAAATCACATCTCCACCGTTGAACTTCAAGATCTCGATGCGCTCTACGACTTTCTAGTTGGAAGCTTCATCTAATTGCTGATGGATTGGAAGAAATCGAGGGGAGAAGTGGAGTGATTTTCGGCCCTTCATCCTGATAGTGGCGGCTAGCACTGAATTAGGGTTTTATCTTTTTTTTTTTTTTTGTGAAGGGTGGTGCATATTTATAGAGAAAATTCGAACACTATTCATCCGGAAACTCCGAACTCCGATTTACGCGCCGAAACTGACGTACCTAGGGTTTATCCCGCGTTCCGGACACAATGGAACAGGTTTCGGAAGCTAATTCGGACATATGTGCGAGTTATGGCTATAAACGCTCAATTTAAATTAAACCGATTTAAGTCGATTTCTAGGCGTTTTAATTTGTACCGGACAAACCGTAAATCCAATTGACTTGAAATTTGAAACCTTACAATAATATCACATTACGGATCCAATGAAACTGGTTTCGTCGAAATCCGAGACTTTTTGAAAAATGGCTATTTTCACTCGCCAAATTAAATTAAAAATAAATCGATGCGTTTCGAGCTGCCACGATCAAACGATAGCTCCGATTGACACGAAAATTGAAATCCGGTAATAACTGACTATTACGGATCCAATGGAACTGGTTTCGTTCAATTCTGAGACTGTTCAAAAATTGACTATTTTCACTAGTCGATTAAATATTAAAATATTCAATTTTCACAAATAAACTTCTAATTCGATTTTAAAAGTTCTAAAATATTGTTCTAACTCCAATATGATAAAATAAAATTTTACAAATCATTTTCAATCATATTTAACCCAATTTTCAATTATTTCCATAATTTAACATATTAAATTATCGATTTAATTATCCAATTAAATTCAATAATTCAAATAAAAATTTATTCGACTTATAAATTCACTCATTTATATTTAAAATTAATTAAATATTCAAATTTTAATTTCTAAAAATTCTGGGTCGTTACAAATTACTTAGAGAAGTAATTAAGATAAGTAATTTACTAGAGGTAATTAATTGAAGTATGGAAAAGTTTTGGGATAAATTGTTTTATGTAATTAATATGAAGGATAATTACTTAGTGAAAGTAATAAATAATTAATTACTTAATGTAATTAATTTAAGCATTGATTGATTAAGTCATTTGAAAAATAATTAAGTGATGAAATTAATTAAGGGTAATTAATTACTAATGAGATTAATCGAAGATGATTAATAAATATAATTAATTATTAAATGTAATTAATTTAGGAGTAATTAATTTACTCAATGAAGTGATTAAGAGTAGTTAATTACTGAAGGTGATTAATCGAAAGTGATTAATAATTATGGTTTAACTAAAGTTAATTACTTTTTTTTTGCATAGCCAGCGGGGTTAACTGGGCCCCTACCAGTTTTATTGCAAAGAACAATAAAAAAGTACAAAAGAAAAAAGAAAGAAAAATACAAGAAAATGCAAGAAAGATCAGCAAATTCAAATCCAGGCATCAATCAGGGATTGATGAAAAACACTTGCACTATTTTGAAGTTGCCTATAAGTTCTGGTTCTAACTTCTACCCATACCAGATCATCATTTCTTCTAACTTTATCAAAGATTATGGCATTTCTCTCTCTCCAGATAACTGACATACACACTTTCAAGCATACTGCAAGTACTCTGCCTTGCACATTTCTCCACTTTGTTGCTTTATAGATTATACTCCATTGTATTCTTGAGATTGAACAAGACAGATTAAAACCTGTAATGTAGCTTATCTTATCCATCAAGAATTGAAGGGCAGGACATCCAAAAAACAGATGCTCAGTAGTTTCATCATGTTGATTACAGAAAATACACTCAGCATAGCATGTCATTCCATAACTATTCAACAAGCATCTGGTAACTAAAGCTTGGTTGATGACTTTCCACATCATTAAGTTGTCCTTAGGACAAGAATCAGCTGACCAAATAACAGCTAACCATTTGGTAGCAGGCAGAGACACACTGGAACTAACAAATTTGTAAACTGCCGCAACTGTATGAGTCTTCTTAAGCTAGGTAACAGTGTCAACCTGATTTGTATTAAAAGTTATTTGCTGTATTTCTCTCCACAGATGCCTAATCACCTGATTACTGTTATATGGCAACTGGATTTGATTAAGATGCAGAAAGTCCTTCACTTTAGCATGAAAGTGGATACCTGATTGTGTCATTTGATAGTGATCACATATGTTGGAAAGGATTTGACCATTACTAATCCATGGATCATGCCAAAAGCTAATTACTTAATGTAGTTAATTAATTAAAATGTAATTAGGGATCATTAATTTATATAATTAATGATGTAATTAAGGTTGATTAATTAAGAATTAATTAATCAATGATAAGTGATTAAAGTAATTAATTAATGTGATTAATTAAGGATTAATGTAATTAATTACAGTTAATTAATTAATGAAGTAATTGAAGGTTAATTACTGTATTTGGTTAAGAATAATTAATTTGTGAAATTAATTACTTGAATGTAATTAAAGGATAATTAATCAAGAGGATTAATTAGTGGTTAATTAATTAATTGATTGATTTGTAATTAATTAATGGTTATATAAGCAGGATTTATAGAATGAAGTAATTAATTTAATTTACTTTAAATTAATTAGTGATGTAATAATTAATTTAATTCATTTTAAATTAATTATAAATGGAGTGATTATTAATCCTTGTTTATATATGGATGATATTGATTTCCTTGAATGGTTTGAATCTCAGATATGAGATAAATAATGTTGTGTGATATGGATGCTATGGTTGCATTGTGATGATAATATGAATTATCTATTGGTGATGATAATGTAGATTATCAATTTGTGACGATAATATGGATTATCTGTTTATGATAATAATGTTGATTATCTATTGTGGTGATGTGAGTTATCTATCTGTGTGTATATAGATAATTAAAGTGAATTGTTTTAAACTTAAAACCACTTGTACCTAAAAGATACGTTTTGGATTTCGGTGAGACCGGGATCGGGTTTCCATATTTGGATATCCGAAAACCACATCGATCCAAATTAACGATAGGTCGTGAATATCAAGAGAAGATGAAGATTCAGAGTGCAAGGGTTATCGTCGTTAACTCTGAGGGTGATTCCAAAATGAGTGTAACGAGATAATGCCTTCGGTTTCGTTCGAACCCGGAACGAACTTGTATGGATTGAATGCTTTCAGAAACATCGTCAGGTGGACGACGAGGGTTCTAAGAAATGTGTTCTCTAAAGGTAATCATAGCCTCAAGCCTCATCAACCGGGAATGGATAAAATAGGGGAGGTGCAGCAAGGCTAAGTGGGTCATGCCCAAGTAGGATGAGATTTTCCCCTGTCTAGAAGTCCCTTTTTATTCGGCCGTGTGGGCAGTTGGGTCGTGGCCAACTGCGGGGTTGTCTTGTTCGGGACTGTCCAGTAAGGGATGGTTCCGGCCTTGTGTTGCGGGGGATTGGGAGTAATCCTCGGTACAGTGATCTAGGCCCCGTACTGTGACGGGTGGTACCCCAGTAGCCCTGCCATTGTATGGAATCCGAAATCCAATAAGTGCCAACGGTTTTGATTGTATTACCCACTTTTGTGGCTAGTAGCTGGAATTTAATGTATGTAACAATTTCGGTTATTTCTTATTTACTTGAAAACCCTAGACCTATTATAAAATCACCGGATTTCCTATCAAATGTTTTGGTTAGCGTAAGGTAAAACTTTTCCATGTTTATGTATGGGAAGTCTTACGTGATATCTTTATTTTCAAAGGTTTTTCAAAGTTAAGCAATCTTAACCTCTTACTCACATCAGACCCATGTCTGACCTAGAGTTTATTTCTGTTTTCTTAAACTCTTGGGTACTTAAATTTTTAGGAGTAGCCAAGGGATTCGGGTTAGCTTTGATGAATTGTGGAGGAGCAATGGAGCAGGAGGCTTCTACGTTGTAGATATTTATAGTGTTCCGCTGTGTTGGTTTCTCTGAGTAGTTTCCTTGTATTGTATTGAGTTGTAATAACTAGACAAGTGTTTATAACTGTCTAGTATGTGATGTATAATCTGTGCAACTCTGATAATGGTTGTATACTATGTAATACTTATGTTATTAATATAATTTATTCATTCCGCTGTTGAGATTCTGATGTTGTTTCTTCTTTCTTCTCTTTCTTTCTATTCTCTATCCCTTTCTTTCTTGATTCATGATGCGTCTTTCTGGTTAGTGGAAGACTGGTCATGACAGAATTGAGACTTACTTTACGTTAGCTAGAGTTATTTACTGTAGACGATTTCCCATATTATTCCGCAAAGCCACGGCGCTGGTAGCCAAATTTAATTAAGCAGGATTCCGTGTAGCTTTAGACTAACCTCGCATCCATATAACTTAGTCTTAACTCATATGTATATCCACTATATACATACATCACCCTACACGAATAATAATTGAGGCTATATAAGGTGTCCCCTTATTACACCCTTAATTAGGGATTAATTCCCTAATTTACTCTAACTCCCTTCCTATATATTAATATTACTTAACTATTCTAATAATACTAATTATCATGTTCTATATGCTATAATCAATATGTTATATTATACACATATGCACACTCTCTCTCTCTTACACATGGAATTTTAGGTCCAATCATTACGTTACAATGATTCGATAATAATTCACTTATAAGTTATTTTGAAATATTAATCTCATACCAATCTACAATTGCAATAAGAAATACTACTACCCATAGCCAAATAAAATAGATTTGTACAAACATTGAATATCTACACTTAATTCACTAGAATCTATTTTCTATTTTAAAAAACAAATCAACATGAATTAGATCATCTATATTCAATTCAACCTTTGCATACAACATTTTGAAGTGAGAAAGGAATTCCTTATTTATTTAAATGGTAGAAATAGGCGGTGCAAACTACAAACAATTCAATTCTAAATTCACACACCACTTCTAATTAATTTTCTTTTAGAACCCTTTAACACTTTAATTCAAAAGATAGAAAATAGGTTATATTGACCATATATTATCTAAATCTAACAATTAACTAGATTCTAGTATACTAATACCAAAAACAATTATAATTCCAACATGTACAAAGGTTGATATTTACTTAGGGAAATTTTAAGGGTTTAGATGATATGTTTTCGTTTATTAAAATTTCCTAAGGCATATAGCAAATCTAAATAAATACCATTAAATTACAAAAATACGAAAAACTTGATTCCACTCATAGTGGATTGTTTGCTTCCTAACTGGATTTGATTCCACCAAGCCTAATTCTCTTTCAAATCTCCTTCTTTATAGAAAAAAGAATTGTACATAGAGATTAGATTAATAATAATAAACTAAAGGAATAGAATCAAGAATTAAAAGAATTAACATCTAAACCTCTTACCTGAAAATCCTAACTGATTCTGGAATTCAAAGAAGAAGAAGAGATCTGATTTATACCGCACCTAATCCTCTGTTAGATCTTCTCCTTTTTGAATATACAACAAGTGGATTTTATATATAGATTAGGTTTTAAAAATTAGAAGATAGAGAGAGGAATGATTAATTTAAAATGGAGATTAGAAATTAGAATTACTTACCAGAAAGTTTGTTGTTTTTGAAACCCTAAGGAGAAAGATTTTGACACAGCTTCGATAGCGTTTTCAAAATTTTATGAAGGAAAGAGGGGGTCCATTTACATAGGTAGGAAGAAATGAGGACCATTAGATCAAAACCAAATGAATCTGGACTGTTTGGCTAGGGTAAATATGCCCTAAAATGGGATAACCAGTCGACCGCTAGCGGTCGACCAGCCTCGTTTCAGCCAACGACCTTTGATTGTTTGTCATTTTCATTGATTTATTACCCATTTTTTAATTCCAATTAAATCACCGTTAATCCTTAACGTTAGTTCCAACTTAAGTAAATGTTCCAATTCAAATTTCAAACTTCTAAAATTCTCCCATAATTCAACTTCTATATTTCAAATTCAATGTAACTCCGATTTCAATATATTATATATGAAAATTGATCAGAAAATCGCCTCGAACGCAATGGTTCAACTCCCATGGTCAAAACTTGACATTTTCATAATTTACATTTTAACCTTAATTTTATTACTTAACTTCTTATTTAATATTATAGAGTGTTACATTCTCTGATACTCGAGAGGATTGGGAACCTAACATATAGAATCGACTTACCATAGCAGATATCGAGCATGCATAATGAGTTCAATGTTTCTCATTTGCTAAAGTTTATGCACAGATTAGGCGTGGTAGTGGAACTAAATCAATTGGATTATACTAAGGTTAAACTAGAAGCTTTAAGACGTCGTACGCCTATTTGTATCGTCAAATGTGATATGTAAAAACTTAGGCGGAAGACGTTTGGTTTAGTTTCAAAGAAAGAGATATTGCACATTGAGACCTAGAAGGGCATGGGGACCACTTATCCGAAGCTCTTCACTTGGTAAGACTTTCTTTTTATCAATCTTACTTTCACTTTTTGATATCATGTATGATAGTTTAGTATCATGTAAGCTCAAGTAAGCGTAGATTATAATTGATTAGCATGTTTGATGTTTGATAAGATTGCTATGTTTGTTAGGCGTGCAGGGTAATCAATTTTTGACTTAACCTTATGATTTAGGAATTTCATGGGGGAAATTCCTAAGGAGGAGAGTATAACGATCTGTATTTTACATTTCAAAGGATCATAGGATACTGTTTATGAATTCGTATTAAGTTAGATTTGGCTATATCTTTGGATTATATCGAGTAATGAATTTTTTGTTGTAACAACCCTGTTATTGACAGGCACCATCGTCCAAGTGTTTAAGAGATTCGGGTTTGGTGCGAGATGTCACAAGTTCGAAACTTGCGTAGTGTGATTCGAAAGTTTATTGATATGTGATATGTTATCACAATAACATGTTGTATATAAAGTACCAAAAAAACAACCATGTTATTAATTACCTGATTAATTGAATTTAATTATAAATAATTATTTTTAAATTGGGATTTATATAATTTAATTATGAAATTAAACATAGTTTTGTAAATGTTGATTTGTTTATCTTAATAAATCTTAAGATAACTTTCGAAATGATGTAAATTCAGTTAGGTGTTAATATTAGGATTTATTATTAAAAATAATGAGAACAATTTTAAAAAATTGTATTTAAAATTTTATAATATCTTAATATTATTAATAAATGAGAATTTTAAACTTGCTAATTTGGTCTTGTTAAATTTGAGAATTAACTTTTGATTTTGTAGAACACTGATTAGTGCAAATAAATGGAATAAGAAGGAAATAAAAATACTTGTCTTAAGAAATTAATTACCAACACTTTGCTTATAGACTCAACCCATTTTGTCCATTTAAGAGAAGTATTACTTCTTTCTTTTACCTATACTTTCATAAATCTAGTTGAGAAATAGAACAGAAGTATGTTTCTCAAAGCTATAAAAAACTAGTTCTTAGATCCCCAAATCAAAGCTAGAAATCAAAGAGTTTTTGGTCAATACTTGTAGAAATCAAAGCTAGGTAATCTTCTCTACCTTCTAGACCAATAAAAGTATGATTTTTGTTTCAATTTTAATCTAAGTGCTGCTGACTCGTTTTAGGTTTTTGAGCATTTAAGTGTATTTAAGATTAGCAAAGAGATTGCAAGGTAGTAGCAAGGCTTTGGATTAGATTAGCAAGCTATAGAAATTTTAAACGTGAGCTGATTACTCACATATCTGCTTCTAAATTTTGTTGTTGTACTTAATTGTTTAAATGATTTGTTGATTGAATTGTTTGCAAATTTGATTGTAAACTTGGATAATTATTTGGTTGTTGTTTGCTGGAAATTTTGGTGTGAAATTTGCTACAGTAAAATAGTGATATTATGGTGTAGAATAATCCAAAACTGTTTCATTCTTTTTGCTGTAGAAAGATCTTCCAACTAGCTACAACTTTTTTTAGTCATTTGTCGAAATTTTACTGTTTATTGAGTTCGAAACCGATGGTGTCGCGTAGTTATGTTTAATTGGCTATGTTAAAACTTGAATTAAATTGGTCGTAACTTTTACGTTACTTATCTAAATTTAATATTTCTTGATATCCTGGAAAGCGGCCATGTTCTAAAACTTTCTAGTTTTGAATTGTGCAAAATTTTAAGGTTTAAATAGCCAAAATCATATTTCTTTGTCGCTGCCCTGAGAATAAATGACAACGACAGTGAATTTAAAATCCAAGAATTGTTTCGGCCATAACTTTTGAATCGTAAGTCCAAGTTAAATGATTTTTTTCTTGTTTAAAAGCTTAGACATTTTTCTACAACTTTCATGTTTTGAGATTTGAAAAAATATGGGATTTAAGGAGTCAAAAATGTAGATCTAAATGCTCTAAATTTGAGTTAAAAATATATAATGGATAGGCTTCATATTCAAATACATTTACGAAAGTGAGTTTATTTAAATTTATAAATCTCAAACTTGTTTCTAAATTAGTTTAACTTTCTTTTATAAATGGTTTTAATAAGTAACTATAAATACATACATACATACATACATACATATATATATATATATATTCTAGTATATAGAGTTATGGATTTAAAGACATGAGTGATTATGGTATCAAAAAATAACTAATAACATATAAAAGTGGCTTTGGAAATATGGTTTTAAAAAGGCGAGTCTAATTTATTTCCAAATAATATATACATACACACATACATACATACATACATATATATGGATTCGGTAGAATAATAAAAGTGGTTTTAAAATATGAGTTATTAACTAAGTGTTTTATACAGAAATTTGAGACAACTTTGTGTACATAAATGTAATTTTGGAATAATTCGGGTTTATGGAATATTTTATCTAACAAGTGAACATTTATTTAAGTTAAACAATAAGTGGATTTGTGGGAAATTATAACAAGTGGTTTTTTATTATAAAAAATTTAGATGTATATTACGTAATTATATTCATATTGTAAAATTTCAAAACGCTAACCGCATAAAGTAGATGGTGGCGAAATTTTCCGCAAATTTGAGGTGTTAGAAATTTTTTAGAATTTTGAGAATTTTTGATAACTAATGATTTGACTTTTAGCATTATAATTTGATGTGATATTATTCGAATGTTGAAAATGAAAAGAGAAATCAGTTAACAAATAATCGTTTTAAGAAGAAATTTATATTATGGATTCCTTTCATTAAAGAAAATTGTTATGTAAATCTTAATATTAACCGGCGTTTGATAATAATATTAGGTAAATAATTTGAAGACTTGATATTACTATTTATGAAAGTTAAAAATTTTGGTGAAAAAAATAATAATTTGAAAAGATGTAAATTATGGAAAGACTTAATTGGAAATTTAATTTTTCAGATTTCTTTTATTAATGAAACTGCAGGGACGCAATTTCTTTAAGAGGGAAAGTCTGTAACTACTCTATTATAATTACCTGATTAATTGAATTTATGTATGAATAATTAATTTTAAATTGTGATTTGTATAATTTAATTACGAAATCAAACATAGTTTCATAAATAATTGATTTGTTTATCTTAATAAAACTTAAGACAACTTTTGAAATGAAGTAAATTCAGTTAAGTGTTAATACTGGGATTTATTAAGAAAATGAGAGTAATTTTATTTCAGAAGTTATATTTAAAATTTTATAATATCTTAATATTATTATAAATGAGAGTTTTAAACTTGTCATTTGGTCTTGTTAAATTTGAGAAATTAACTTGTGATTTTGTAAAACATTGATTAGTGCAAATAAATGAAGAAGGAAATAGTAACACTTATTTTAAGAAATTAATTACCAACACTTTGCTTATAGGATCCATACTTAAACCCGTTCAGCCTATTCAAGAGAAGTATTACTTCTTCTTTCTTTTATCTGTACGTTCATAAATCTAGTTGAGAACTAGAAACAGAGATATCTATCTCAAAGCTAAGTAAAAACCTAGTTCTTAAATCCCCAAATCAAAGCTAGAATCGGAGGGCTTTTGATCAATACTTGTAGAAATCAATGCCAGGTAATCTTCTCTACCTTCTAGACCTATAAAAGTACGACTTTTGTTTCATTTTTAATCTAGGTTTTGCTGGTTGGATTTAGGTTTTTGAGCATTTAGGTGCATTTGAGATTAGCAAAGAGATTGTAAGGTAGCGGTAAGGCTTTGGATTAGATTAGCAAGTTATAGGAAGCTTTAAAGGTGAGTTAATTACTCATATATCTATTTCTAAATTTTGTTGCTGTAATTAATTGATTAAATGATTTGTTGATTTAATTGTTTGCAAATTTGATAGTAAACTTGGATGATTGTTTGATTGTTGTTTGCTGGAAATTTAGTGTGAAATTTTCTGCAGTAAAATAGCGATAGTATGATGTAGAATAATCCACAATGGTTCATTCCTTTTGCAGTAGAAAGATCTTTTAACTAGCTACAACTTTTATTTTAGTCACTTGTCGAAATTCTGCTGTTTAAGTGGTTTAAATTGAGTTAGAAACCAATAGTGTCGCACTGTCATGTTTAATTGGCTGTGTTAAAACTTAAAATTAAATTAGTCATAATATTTACATTACTTATCGAAATTTGATAATTCTTAATGTTCTAGAAAGCTTGGACTATGTTCTAAGACTCTCATGTTTTGAGTTTTGAAAAAATTTGAGGTTTAAATAGTCGGACTCATATTTTTTTTGTCGCTACCCTGAGAATAAATGACAGTGACGGTGAATTTAAAATCTAAGAATTATTTTGGCCATAAATATTGAACCGTAAGTCCAAATTAGATGATCTTTTTCTTGTTTAAAATCTTAAACATTTTTCTACAACTTTCATGTTATGGGATTTGAAAAATTATGGGATTTAAGGGGTTTAAACTACAGATCTAAATGCTCTAAATTTGACTTAAAATATATAAATGGATATGGTTCATATTCAAGTAATTTTACAAAAGCAAGTTTATTTAAATTTATAAATCTCAAACTTGTTTCTAAATTAGTTTAACTTTATTTTGTAAATGGTTTTAATAAGTAACTATATATACATATATATATATCAGTTATTTCTAGTATATAGAGTTATGGAATTGAAGATATGAGTGATTATGGTATTATAAAATAAGTGATAACATATACAAGTAGCTTTGGAAATATGATTTAAAAAAGGCGAGTCTATTTTATTTCTAAATAATATATGTATGTATGTATGTATGTATGTATGTATGTATGTATGTACGTATGTATGTATCAAAATGGATTTGGAAGAATAATAAAAGTGGTTTTAAAATATGAGTTATTAACTAAGTGTTTTATACAGAAATTTGTGACAACTTTGTGTACATAGATGTAATTTTGGAACAGTTTGGGTTTATGGAATATTTTATCAAACAAGTGAACATTTATATAAGTTAAATAATAAGTGGATTTGTGGAAAATTATAATGAATTTTTTTATAATAAAAAATCAGAGAGAAAAATTATTTTGAGAACCTTAATTATATAATTTGGGAAGTACTGTTATTTGACTTAATGTTATCGATTGTTTTAAATGCTTTTGAGTAACGCTTCGATGAATACGATATAACTCCTTGAATAGATTGTTTGAGTGGAATTTACTAACCATTAGCGAATACTCGAATTCCACCGGGTAGTATGGGATGCCTTGGTTAAATTCTAATGATTATATTTAAGATAGTACTTAACACTTTAGAGTTGTATTTTCTTCTGGTGTGCGACAAATGGCTGCTAGATCCTTAAGAGAATGTTGGTTAGGTTTTCCACTGGTATCCGTAATAAGTAATACTTCCTAGCTTTTAGTAAATACTTGGATTTCACCATACGGTATGGGACGTATTGGTTAAATTGTAGTAATTACTATAGGCGATAGTATTTAGCACTTTATAGTTTACTCTCTTTTGGTATGCGGCAAGTAGCTGCTAGATCCTTAAGAAGTTTATTCCTGGATTTCTTTTCAAACATAATAATAATATAATAATATTAAATAAATGTAAATTATTGAGTCATGGTTTCTACGATCACCTTGATCAGTATGGACTATCCTTGAGATCGTTATGTGATTCTATGTTCCCAGTCTAAGTACGATCCTTGTTATCAGATCGGTTCGAGTGACACCAATTTGTTTGTTTGTTTTCCATGGATTTTGAGGACAATCATTGCGATTGTTTTGGACAATCTTTACAATAGGTTTGGATTAAGATCTCTTGGATTCAAATGTTTGGATTCTATGACTATTCTGTCTTCGTGAAATAAATATATCTATTCTTGTGTCTTCTGTTAGTGAAATACATATATGTTTTTGAATCTTTTGATGGATGTTAAGTTAATTCTGTATTCTACGTTTAGTAACTAATATAATATGTGTTTGTGACTTAAATGTATAACCATGTGCCTTATGATGGACTCTAAGTTAAATTAATTCCCATGACTCGTTATTCCATGGACATTTGTATTTACTTATATGTTGTTTTTTTTCTCATGTTATATCTTGTTCTCACCCCATTGGATATTTAGAGATAGTCTGGCCTAGGTGTTATTTTGCTCGGGTCGGGCAAGACTTTTCAGGTTACAGGACAGGTTGACCTTTGAATGGTTATGCTAGCAAGGAGATAAACATTTAGAATTTTAGTTTATCCCATTTAGGAATTTGGAACCTGTATATAAAATGTATAATTGAGATTAGAGAATTGTAAAACTTGTATATTTTGTGAGTTTAGTGTTTTATTTTGTAGACTTGCAATGTGTATATGTATATGAGATTATTATTCCACTGTGACCTGTGACTGTTATTTATATGATATAGTGTTTTGATTCTGTGAAATTGGTGTATCTATTATTTTGTATTAATACTATACACATCAAATTCAATTTAAATATTAAGTGAAAAGGTATAAATGATGTGTCCTTGTTAGTATAAAGATATATTCACATTCGATCGCCCTTAATAAGCCGTATACTCTGGATTAGCACAAGACATTACTTGTAATGTTTTTTGCTAATCTGGGTATCATGGTGGGGTCGTTACATTTATCCTTAGTAATTTTATTGGACAGTTTTGACTCTAAAGCTTGTAAGGCCTATAAGTTTTGATTAAATCCGAGTTAGGATCGAGATTATTTCCTTGGAAAATATGATGATTTCTTCTTTCGTAGAGTGATCATAATAGCTTTTTGAACTTACCATTTATGGGATATGGCCATTTTAAATTTAGATAGTTTCTGGCCATATTAATGGGTAATTAATTAGGCTCGGATTACTACTAACATGTTTCGGGATTTATGCCTAATTGTGGAGATGTGATAGTTTATAATCATTCTTCTCACTTCCCAAAAGTTGAATCAAACCTCAATTAACCATTTCTTAGCCAAAAAGCATCGGATTTCCATATTTTGATTAAATAAATCATGTATATTAATGGCTAATTAACAAGGGGAATTAGAGATTTACTGTTTGGACCATCTTGGAAATCTTGCTTTTAGTGTTCATTCTTGGATTTATCTAGGATTCGTGCATTTTTGGTATAATGTGAGCGATTTTGTATCTCTCACTATCCTATGCACGTTGATATTTGAAAATAATGATTTTTTAAGATGATTTTTAGTGATAGTTTTTTCTGAATATCGATCGAACTTTAATAACACCTTTAAACATGGTTTAAAAGGATAAAAATGTATTTTGATTTGTTTTCTCTATTCTGTAAATTAAGTCATCATTTTTTAACGACCCAAAATTTCAATCATTTGAATTTGAAATATTTAATTAATTTTAAAAATTGAAAAGTTAATTTTTAATAAGTTGAATAAATTGAATTCCAAATATAGCGATTTATTTGATTATCACATTATAGCTTAATTTAATATGAATAAAAATGATTTTGAAAGTTGATTTAAATTCTGTTTAAATAAGAATAAATATAGGAAACTTTTAATTTAGATTTAAAGGTGATTAATTTAGTTTATAATAATTCATTTTAGTTAACCTATGAAAATAGCCTTCCGAGGCACTGTCTTGGATTTCGATGAAATTGGTTCCATTAAGTCTGTAATAATAAAGTTTTATATGCCATCGAATTTTGTTGCAATTGGACGTATCGTTTGGTCGTGAGAATTTGAAATGCTTATAAATTAATTATATAATTTACATAATATAATAGGTTTAAAAAGCTATCTTCTTTATATGATCGATTTAGGTCTCGAGATTAGTTTCATTTTGTTCAAAATATGTGTATTTCACATAGAACGCCAGATGGTATGCCTCGATTGGAGTTCGTGATTTTTGAGTATATCGGGCTAGATAATTTCGAGTATATAATATATATACACACATACATACATATATAGACACGTGCACATATATATTCTCCCATACCCTACCCATACCTTCGCCCATATCCTTGCCATGTTTCAACTATGCAAACCATACCACCCTTTTCTTTATAAATCACGTTCAAGCCAGAGAAAGGGAGTTGGCTAATTTTCAAAATAAAATCAAAATGAAATACGACCACATCGAACTGCCCACAATCATCAGAGCTTATCCTAGTGTTTTCGAGTGAGGCTTCCAACTAGATAAATGTTTGTAGCATTGAGATAAGGAAGTTCAATGGTTGGATCGTGTACGGTCATAATGAGGCGATCAGAAATCAATCGTGACCGTGAGATCTATGGTCGTAAAATTCGTCAGCATCGTTCATCGATAGTCAGTGGCACCTAAAGAAAAGTTGTAGAGGATGGCCAGGGTAATGTTTTGGCAAAGTTTGGTGAGATGTCGTTGCTTGGTGTTGGTATAGTATCGAGTTGAATGTGGGGGAGTTTATAGGTTCATGGTGGAGCTTTTTGGCATGATAGGCAATGGGACCCACGACAATGGGAAGAGGAAGGCTAGGCGCGACAATGTCAGGGTCGTGGCGGCGAGAGACAACACGGAGGCGGCGAGCGACAACACGAAGGCAGCGGCGACATGATGGAGTCGCGGTCGTATAAAAAGGGAAGCGTACCTTGTTGGGTTCGAATTTAAATGATGGTAGTTAAGTTATAATATGTAATTAATAATAATATTATATTATTTAAATCAAAATCTTGTTTCAATAACTCTCTCGTACGAAGTCCAATCGAGGTGCAAATTTTTGCATGATTTTTTACATTGCACCCATGATGATGTAAGCTTCACGATGAAACTAGTTTGAACGAATTTGGAGATAGTTGAAATTTCGGCTAAAATTGACATCGTTCGATTTTAAATTCAAACCAAAATGCCTCGGCGACAACATATATTCTGGTGAGTTAAACTCACCTTTTTGGTTAACTAAAATTATTATATAGTCAATATAAATTATTGATTGGATGTTTGAATGTTTGTATGTGGATTGTTTGGTTTTGATGAACTATCGCTTTAGAAGCGATTAGTATGTGAAATCAATTGTAGGAAAATAGCTTGGATGGATCCAACGGGATTACTCACCACCATTAAATTTTATTTATATATGTGTGTGCTTATATATATGAATTATGATGCAAGAGGGCAGGCTGGAGGGATCCAACCAGATTCTTTGCCATTGTTGATGTCAATTTCAATAATAATCCTATTATACGAATTATTGGATATTAAACCTGATTGTCGACACATTTGGTTGCGACATCGTTATATATTTGACACTTAGACTCTGTAGCGATAGGAAATCAATAATTAATATTGGTTGAGCACTTCATAGTTATTAGCCTTAAATTAATATTTTTACAGATGATAATTTTTCCATTTATGTCGGGATGGGTTTTGTGAGACGAACATGATTTTTAAGATCCGAATTTGGGTTTCGAAAATATTTTTTTCTAAAGGATTTAATTTCTATTTAAACCATTTTATCCATCTTTTTTTAAGAATTTTATTTATTTATATTTAATACCGTGTCTAAATGATATAGATTTAATATTGTTTTTAATTTTATTTATTTATTTTTAATATTGTTTTAAAGTTATTTATTTAAAATTAATATTTTTTTAAAGTTATTTGTTAATATTTTAATATTTGAAGGGCTAATCATTTGAGTAATTAATATGGGTTGAAATAAATAATATTGATTTATTAATGCTGTTTTGAAAATAAATTATTATTATTTATATCAATGTTGAAAACTAATTATTAGTGTTTGATTAATAATGTCTTTGAAATTCTTAATTATTATTCTAAGATATTTTAGAGTTAAAATTTATTATTTATTTATAATGTTTTTTTATTAATAATAATTATTATTATATAATAGCGTTGAATTAAATGATTAGATTTTATTTTAAATGTTTTTGTGATTTATAAATAGAGTTCTATAAACAGATTTGGGTTTTATAAGAGGAGTTTATAACAATGTTTGGAAACTTAAAGGAAGATCATTTAAGTGTGAAAGAGTCTTATAAATGGTTTTAGATATTTATACAAATGGGTTTATAGACATATAAAAGGAGTTTTATAAATAGTTTTATGGATTTTTAAAGAGTATATAAAAGAGTTGAGAAATGATTTAGAGATGTTTATAAATGGTTTTTAAGATTTACAAAATAGTTATAAATGAGTTTAGAAATTCATAAAGGAATTTATAAATGGTTCTAGAATTGCATAAAAAGGAAATCTTCCTCCATTTTGTGAATCCTTCTAGAATTGCATAAAAATGAAATCTCATACCATTGAGATGAATATATGAATATTTTTCCAAGTATTGAAAATATTGGGATTTGTAGGTATATTTTTGTAAAGGTGTTTTTATACAATTATTATAAAGTGATATTAATTAATGAAAAGATTAAACAAAGAGGTTAATTGTCGCTTATGTTCTTAACCAATTTTGGTTTTCCCGATTGAAATAAATCCCTGATTTGGATATGTGTTTATTGATACTTAAATAACCGACTAACAAATATGGACCAAAACGTAACTTTGGAAATATCTAGGAGAAGCATGGAGTTATATGGAACAGTCATCTCCGATGATGTTGTAATGTGTGTATAAATCTAGTTTCGTTCTCTTAGGACAAATGATAAGGAAATCCATCCACTAATGATTAGGAGGTAATCTCTGCTCTTATCCTTGACTGTTTATTTCCTAAAGAATCAGGGTTGAGTTTACCTAAAATTATCGAATGTTGTTTTGATGAGACCAGGATCTGATATGTTCTCCAAAAACCACTTCGATCCAACTCAAGCATTTCGAAGTGAAGACATCTTGAAGATGATGGAATTGAAGTTGGAGCTCTCAAGCATTTCGTTCAGTACCAGAATGAACTTGTAATGATGAATGTTGGCATTGTTGTCTGGATGGACGGTGTTAGCATTCCAAGTGGGAAGTGCTATATAAAGGTAATACGTAGCCTCATGCCTTATTAGTCGAGAATGATTAAAAAAGAAGAGATGCAGCAGGGCTAAGTGGGTCGCTCCCAAGTAGGCTATGATCATCCCTATCTAGGGTCGATATCATCTTTCATTTGCATGCTTCAATGCCCATTGACGGAGGGGTGATTGTATTTGGTACTATTAGTCAAGTCGTTGGCCGATTCTGTTTGGCAGGGGATTCAGGTGAGGTCATCGGTGTTACTTTATCTAAAGATGCATCAAGCCTAGTTATTGTATCGAATGCATTCTCCAATAAGCGTCGTACAGACTTAGTTGTGTCCAACTATGCTGAAAAGTGAGATGTAAGCATTTTAGCTATATTCATATTTACCTTTGACCCCTAGACATTATTATAATATTAATGTATTTCTATCGAATTTTTTTTGGGTTTTCATAAGGTAAAAACCCATTCATGTTTATGTGCGACATGGTCTTACGAGATACCTTTATTTTCAAAGATTTCTTGAACATTCAAATTCAATTAGGTGTGTTTTCTTATGCTGGTTTTCCAGACTGACTCGGGTGTTATTTTATTATAACGCTCGGGTTAGATCGAGCTTAGATTTAGCTGGGATGCTTTGGAGCTTCAGGAGACGAGTTGAGTCCCAGAGACGTATCACGTACATGGTTTTTCATCAGTAATTGTGAGGACATGTTGTTATAACCTTCCAGACTGAAATAGGTTAGCATACTCTGATTGATGTATGTATATTACATTTCTTGTTGTGTAAAGATTTATTATATACTATATATTATTCATTACGTTGGGAGATTCTGTGTTGTTTAGTTTCTTTTTATCTTCTTTGTTCTTCTCCCCCCTTATTATACACCTTTTCGTTCAATTTGAGTGAGTCATATGTGGATTATTTTCTACTTAAACTGTAGGAAAAAGTGGGTTGTTACATCGTGGTATCAAAGCAAAAGATTAAGTGAGAACCTTGGCTTTGGTAGGGTACTCATTAGAGATAGATTGGTACCATCCTAGAATGAGTTTGAGTGTGTGTGTGTATATATATATATATATATGACCGCGTATTTGTTAACGATATAAAAATATTTTTATTGTGTTAGTTGACCTGTTGAGTAGCTTATGAATTTTCATCAACATGTGTAATTAACGTTATTGATAGGGGTCTCTAAACACTTGAACAGAGCAATTCAACATGGTATTGTTTTAAAATTGGGTAAATGAAATAATTTTACCTTGATTATATTTTATATATAAAGGAATAATTTTCAAAAAATTATTATATATGTTGTGTTTGGATGTTAAGGAATGATAATATTTGATTTGTTGTTGTATTCTAATAAAAGTTGTTATTATAATAGTGTAAACAAGATAAACAATTAAGAAATGGTTTTATATAACCATAGCGAAATTATATATAAGAGAGTTGACAAATATAATTTGTAAATAAAAAGGATTTAAAAGCTGAGAATTTGAGAATTTAAATCCTATTATTTTGATAATTGTTTTTCAAAGTTTTGAAAAATAATAGTAATATTATTATTTGGAAAATATTTTTGAATGAAAATATTTTTATAAAGGAATTTAAAAGTGTTGAGAAAGCACCAAACTCACTACGGTCGCTGGAAAATAACTTTGTTGACGACTACAGCATCATCGACGTTCATTTTTGAGTTTCCAAGAGAGGAACTGCTACCATAGGAGATTTGTAATATGAATAGGGTTTTTAAATTCTGAAAATTTTCATTGAGTGTTTCTGAAAGGTTTTTAAATATAAACCGGGTTTTTAAATTCTAAAAATTTTCGGTGACAAAAGAGATATATATTATATTATGTATTGTTTTCAAAATAATTTGAAATATGAATAGGGTTTTTAAATTATGAAAATTTTCGTTGAGTATTTTCTGAAAATATGAGAAAAATAATTTTTCAAATTATAAAATTTGGGAATTAGTAAGTAAAACATAACTTTAAATTATTGAATATGAATGTTAATTTGAAATGAAATTTAACTTAAGTTAAGTTAAATGGAATGAATTTTGAAAAGTGATTTGACTCAGGTTGAGTTAAAAGTGAACTAGTGGGATGAGTCACATGATATTGAATATTATTTAAAATGAATGAAAATAAAGGAATTAAAATTGAATATGACTTAAGTATTTAAGTGATAATAAACATTAGTGGTGTTGTATAAAATGTTTATAATAAACTAATGAAAATTTGATGGAATGGTTCTTAAGAGATATTAGTATTAAAAGATATATACTAAGTAATAAATGAGCGTGAATAAAGCAATGTGAAACGAATGAAAATAAAAAAAATCTGAATAATGAGAAACCAATTGAAATAAATAAGTAAGTTGTACGTATATTGTTTTATTTGCATAACTATTTGATCCAGATTCAAATACATGATTTCAAGATGATTTACATAGGTCCGAGTTACTCGATTCTCGACGGTGAACACTTGATATGGATTTTTGATTGATTCTGAGATTCTCTATCATAGCATATGGCTATGCAAGGAGAATGACGGTTTCTAATCAAGAAAATGGATATGAGTCCACACTAGAGTGGTCGTGTGAACGATACTAGTTAGGAAGTGAAATTGTGTGATCGAGCGAGCGATCAGATTTGATATTGCGTACAGATGACATGTGTACATCGTGCGACTTAAATAAATTAAATATTGACATTGGAAAAAGCAAATTGATATGGTTATGAATTTATTATTTGCTGGATGGTTTCTCTTATTACATTTGCTACAATTACATACGGTTATTGTATAGTTCGTGTTATATATTGATATTGCTTTCCTCGTACTTGTTCTCATTGGTTGTTAAGTAATTAGTAGGTGTGGATAGTGTATGCTTCACATTAGAAGCTCGTATTCGCATTATATTGATTGTATTTGCTTGCTAACACTAATAAAGGTACACATCTCGGATTACATACCATATTTTTATATTTTTCCCTACGAGATGCCTCATTCTCGAAGATGAGATATATATATATATATATCATAAATATATATTGTAATATTTTTGATCAAGCTGTGCAAAGGAGACGCTAGCAAAATTTTCCGTTAATTAAGACATTGGAAATTTTTGAAAAATTTTTGAAAAATTTTGGTAACTAAAAATTTGACTTTGAGTTATAACTTGGAATGGTATCAGTTAAATCTATAAACAAAATTAAAGATTTAGAAAATGTGATAACAAGGTTTCAATAAAATGATTTTTGAAAAGTTATAGACTTAGGAAGTTTTATAATATATTTCAACTAATTGTTTTAGAAAGGTAATGGGTTTGCGGGATTTTTCTTACCTTGGAAATTTCAGGGACGAAATTCTTTTAAGAGGGAAGAGTGCGTTGACCCAAATTTCAACCATTTGAATTTGGAATATTTAATTGATTTTAAAAAAGTTAATTTTTATAAGTTGAATAAATTTAATTTCAAATATAGCGATTTATTTGATAATTAAATTGTTGAATTTAATATTCGAAATTATTTAAATAATTAAATCCTTAATTTAATATGAATAAAAATGATTTTGAAATTTATTTAAATTATATTTAAGTAAGAAAGAAGATAGTAAGCTTTTAATTTAGATTTAAAGGTGATTAATTTGGTTTATAACAATTCGTTTTAATAAACGTATGAAAATAGCCTTCTAGGGCACAGTCTCGGATTTCGAAGAAACCAATTTCTTTGGATCCGTAATAATGAACTTTTATATGCCATATAATTTCACGTGATTGGATGTATCATTTGGTCGTGTGAGTTTGAAATTCTTATAAATTAATTAAAAAATTTATATAATATAATAGGTTTGAAAAGCTATCTTCTTCATATAATCGAATTAGATCTCGAGACTAATTCCATTATGTCCGAAATAGGGGAATTAAAATGGCAGGTTGCACGCCTCGATTAGAGTTCGAGATTTTTGAGTACATCGGGCTAGATAATTTCGAATATATATGTATATATGTATGTATGTATGTATTCTCTCCCATGCCCTATTCATGCCTTAGCCCATATATATATATATATATATATATATATATATATATATATATATATATATTCTTCCATACCCTATCCATGCCTTAGCCCATATCCTTGCTAAACCATACCACCCTCTCCTTTATAAATCACGTTCAAGCCAAAGAGTGAAAGTTGGTCAATTTTCAAAAGAATAATCAAAATCAAATATGGCCTCATTTGAACAACCTACAATTATCGAAGCTTATCCAAGTGTTTTTAGGCGAGGCTTCCAACCAGAGAAATATTTACGGCATCGAGACGAGGAAGTTCAACGGTTGGATCATGTCAAATTATGACAAGGCAATCGAAAATCAACAACGACCATCAGATCTACGATGGAGAAATTTATCGTTGTAGTTCATTGATAATCGATGGCACCTAAAAGAAAGTTGGCGAGGATGGTTAGGGCAATGTTCTAGCGAATTTTGGTGAGCTATCGTTGCTTGGTGGTGGCATAGTCTCGAGTTGAACGTAGGGGCATTTATGGGTTCACGGTGGAGCTTTTGGGCATGAGAGGCAATGGGACCTACGTTATTGGGAGGAGGACGCTAGGTGCAGTAGCGCTCAGGTCGTGGTTGTAAGAGGCAACACGGAGGCGTTAGCGGCATGATGGAGTCGTGGTCGTATAAGAAAAAGGAAGCACGCCTGGTTGGGTTCAAAGGCAAGAGGAAGGGGGAGAAAGATTAGGCGGTTAATAAATTTAAATGAAGGTAATTAAGTTATAATGTTTTAATTAGTAATAATAGTATAATATTCAAATCAAAAACTCGTTTAATCAATAACTCTCTCATACAAGGTCAAACTGAGGCTCAGATTTTTACTTGCCCTCGAGATGACGTAAGCTTCGTGATGAAACTGGTTTGGACGAATTTGGATACAGCTGAAATTTAGGCTAAAATTGGACATCGTTCGATTTTAGATCCAAACCGGAATGCCTCGGCGACAACCAAAATTCTCGTGAGTTAAACTCACCTTTTTGGTTAACCAAAAATATTATATAGTCGAATATTTTTGGTTAACCAAAAATATTATATAGTTGATATAAATTATTGATTGGATGTTTGAATGTTTATATGTGGATTGTTTGGTTTTGATGAATTGTGTCAAGAATTGTCGCTTTAGAAGAGATTAGTATATGAAATCAATTGTAGGAAAACAGATTGGAGGGATCCAACGGGATTCCTCCCACCGTTAAATTATATATATATATATATATATTATATATATATATATATTATTATATATATGAGTTGTGATGCAGGGGATAGGTTGGAGGGACTCAACGGTATTCCTCACCATTATTGATATTAATTTCAATGATATTCCTCTTATATGAATTATTGGATATTAAGCCTGATTGTCAACACTTTTGGTTGTGACATCATTATATGTTTGAAAGTTAGACTCTGTAGTGATAGAAAATCAATAATTAATATTGGGTGAGTGTTTGGCAGCTATTGGCCTTAAATTAATATTTTTAAATACGATAAATTTGCCATTTGGGTTGAGATTAGTTTTTGAGACGAAAATAATTTTTAAGATCCGAATTTAGGTTTCGGAAATATCTTATTCTAGAGGATTTAATTTCTATTTTATTCCAACCTTTTTATCTATCTTCTTCTAAGTTATTTATTTATTTATATTTAATATTATGTTTAAAAGATATAAATTTAATATTCTTTTTAAAAATTATTTATTTATTTTTAATATTGTCTTAAAGTTTTTTACTTAAAATTAATATTATTTTAAAGTTATTTGTTTATATTTAATTATTTTGAAGGATTAATCATTTAAGTAGTTAATATCGTTTGAAATTAATAATATTGATTTATTAATGCTGTTTTGAAAATAAATTATTATTATTATTTATATTATTAATATTGAAAATTAATTATTAATGTTTTATTAATAATGTCTTTGAAATTATTTAATATTATTCTAAGATATTTTAAAGTTAAAAATTATTATTTATTTATAAAGTTTATTATTAATAATTATATGGTAGTGTTGATGTAAATGATTAGAATTTATTTATAAATGTTTTTGAGATTTACAAATAGAGTTTTATAAACAAACTTGAGTTTTATAACATGGTTTGGAAACTTAAAGGAAGATTAGATAAGGGTGAAAGAGCATTATAAATGGCTTTAGATATTTATAAAAGAAATTTAGAAATGAGTTTATAAATCTATAGAAGGAGTTTTATAATTAGTTTATGGATTTATAAAGAGTTTAACAATGATTTGAGAAATGATTTAGAGATGTTTATAAATGGTTTTTGAGATTTATAAAATAGTTATAAATGATTTTAAAAATTCATAAAGGAATTTATAAATGGTTCTAGAATTGCGTAAAAAGGAAATCTTTCTCCATTTTTGTAAATATACTCATACCATTGAGATGGATATATGAATATTTTTCCAAGTATTCAAAATATAGGGATTTGTGGGTATATCTTTGTAAAGGTGTATTTAACATATATTACAAAGTGATATTAATTAATGAAAATATTAATCAAGGAGGCTAATGGTCTCTTATGTGCTTAACCAATATTGGTTTTCCCATTTGAAATAAATCCCTTATTTGGATGTGTGTTTGTTGATGGTTAAATAACCGACTATCAAATATGGACCTAAATGTAACTTTGAAAATATCTAGGAGAAGCATGTGAGTTGTATGGAACAGTCATCTCCGATGATGTTGTAATTTGCCTATAAATCTCATTTTGTTCTCCTATGATAAATGATAAGGAAATCCACCCACTAACTGTTAGAAGGTGATCTCCGCTCTTATCCATGATTATTTATTTCCTAAAGAACCGGTGTTGATGTTACCAAAAATTATCAAATATTGTTTCTAGGAGACAGAGATCGGATATTTTATCCGAAAACCACTTCGATCCAACTCAAGCATTTCGAAGTGAAGACATCTTGAAGATGATGGAATTGTAGATGGAGCTCTTAAGCATTTTGTTCAGTCCCAAAACGAACTTGTATAGATGAATGCTGACATTGTATTGTGCCTGGATGGGTAGTGTTAGCATTCCAAGTGGGAAGTGCTATATCAAAGTAAAATGTAGCCTCAAGCCACAAGTCTCATCAACCGAGAATGACTAAAACATGAGAGATGTAGCATGGCTAAGTGGGTCGCTCCCAACTAGGGTATGATCATCCTTACCTAGAATCAATATTGTCTCTCATTTATATGCTTCAAGGCCTATTAACGGAGGGGTGACCATATTCGGTACTATTAATTAAGTGGTAGGCCATTTCTGTATTGGCAAGCGATCAAGGTGAGGTCCTCGGTGTTATTTTATCTAGAGATGCACCGTGACGTGCAGTACCCCAGTAGCCCAGTCATTGTATGGAATTCATTCTCCAATAAGTGCCATACGGACTTTGTTGTGCCCAACTATGCTAAAACATGAGATGCAAACATTTTAGCTATATTCATATTTTACTTCGACCCTTAGACATTATTATAATATCAATGGATTTTCTATCGAAATTGTTTTTGTTATCGTAAGGTAAAAACCTGTCTGTGTTAATGTGCGGCGTGGTCCTACAAGATGCCTTTATTTTCAAATATTTACAAAACATAAAATTAAATTGGGTGTGTTTTATCAAGTTGGTTTTTCAGACCGTCTCCGGTGTTATTTTATTATAATGCTCGAGTCAGACAGAGCATATTACAGATTTAGTTGGGATGCTTTAGAGCCTCAAGAGACGAGTTGGAGTCCCAGCGATATATTCGCATACATGATTATTTTCCACTGTATTCGTTGTTGTATTCATCATAAATTGTGAGGACGGGTTGTTATAACTATTTGGGCAGAAATAGATTAGCATACTCTGAGTGATGTATGTATATTACATTTCTTCTTGTGTAAAATGTACTATGTATTATTCATTCCGTTGTGATATTCTGTATTTTTTATTTCTTCTTATCTTCTTTCTTCTTCTTCTTTCCTTAACTATCCGTCTTTCCATTCAATTTGAGGGATTCATATATGGATTATTGTCTGCTTAAATTTCAGAAAAGTAGGTTACTACAATTTTATGTAAGGCTAGATCTAGGACAATATATATGTTTGAATTGTGTTTGGATTTCTTGTATATGATGTCTAGATGCTATGTGATATTTGTACGTGATTCTTCGATGTGTTTTTGAGTTATTTTATTGAAAAAGGCCGTCATTTTTACAAGTTGATGTCAAAACGTTCATAACGTGATGCAGTTGAATTTTTTGGCTCTTAGATGTTTGAAGGAGCTATGAAATCGATCGCATGAAATTTGGATGAAGTTTATTGTTGTAAAATCACATCAATGGAGGAAGTCAAATCATGTCAGCAGTGGAGCAAAAATAAGTCGATAGTGATTTTTTTGGGGTTAGGGAAGGCAGGACTTTAGAGGAATGAGAAAGGGACTTCGGGCTTATTAGACGAGAGGTTATGCTTGGACTTAGAAACAAAATTGACTAAGGAATAAGGTCATCGCCAACCTGATTAGCACTAAGACGTTCATGCATCAACTTCAGGAAAATGAAGAGGATGCTTCAGGCACTAGTTAGGACATGTGAACTTAGTTAAAAAATGGCTAAATAATCATGTCAACACCAATATAATGAGTCGTGTTTGTTCCAAAATGATTGTGGTTTAGACAATCACAGCCAAACTTGGTGGAGGCGAAGGTGGTGCCTTAATGAGCATGACCTTTGTGTTTGTACGTTCATTGGACGTTTGATTTTTATGTTATAGCACATGAGGAATAATGGTTGACGAAGAAATGATGATGGGGAACTTCGACATGATGACTTTGCAACTTTGGTATAAGAATTATGTGAGCTATGAGGGGTGTATAAAGGTGTTCTATTGATGATAAGTTAAAGGTAGCAGTCATGATTATGGTCCATAAAGGTGAGTTCAAAGAGGGGAGCTCGTGGATAGATCGATGATGTATTCTTCTATGGAGATAATGAATGAGACAAAATGATGGTGGATTTGACTATATTGATATATGCAAAGGGACCGTTGATACTTAGAGGTTTCTAGAGTGCTCGTATAGAATGAACATGTAGGAATGCCTACATGGATTATGATGGTGTTCAGGTCTTATAATGGTAGATTACGCCTAGTCTAGTTTGTGGCTATGCAAAGTGATGTGGTTCAACTATTGAGAAACCAAGACTTTTCCATTGGTCTCTGGTTTATGATGATGTCATACAAGTTATCTTATTTCCAAAGCACCTAGTGATGTAATGATTATTTGATGGATGTTACGATTTCCATGTTTGTTTATCACTCTATGGATGTTACAGGACTTAGGTATTGTTTATTTGGACACCCGACACCCGGCATTGTACTTAGCTTTGTAGTACACATATGATGATGATAATGGATTAGCATATATTATTATTTGCAAACTCTTTAGATGTAGGGACATGGTAGATATGATTCTTCATACTTTATGATAATTTGAGTCGGCCTTAATAAACATAATGTAGAAAATGTTTAAAGAAACTATAATATAACCATAAGTGTAGAAGAGTAAAAGAGGAAGAAAAGATATTACACTACCCTCTTCCCTGTTCCTTATTCATTCATTTCATTCTCACGAATCAAACTAAGAAATACAAGGTTGGCCACCATTACAAATTAAAGAAGAAGAAGAAGAAAGGCTAAAGAAAAGAAACAAGACAAATTCCATCATTTCGACAAACCAAGATGAATAATATTTCCATCTCTTTATGTTAACATGTTTAGTTCGGATTTAAGAATAAATCTGAATTTTTGCTCATTAAATATCATGCCTATGGATTGAATGATCATGTGCATAAGTTTGTGGATTTTATTTATGAAATTTAAGAAATTTTTGTAAAGGGTTTTGATGTGAAAAACTAAGTTATTCATCTCTAAACATTCTAAAATTTCGATATGATGTTTGAAATATTATTTTGAAAATTTATTTTTAATTTCATAATTTTTAGGATTATTATGAATTTCTCAAATGTGAAAAGGGATGATTTAGGAATTTTATTATTTAAAATATGAGAAATGATTATTTTGATTAAAAATTTTAATATGATATTAAGGAAGTAAATATTTATTTTTATGAATTTTTGTGGATCTTTCCTCGGTGATTATAAATTAATATAAACCGTTTTCTTCAAAAAGGGTTTATTTGCAAAATATAATAAATAATATAACTTAAGATGCAAATTATATTTGAAAAATAAAAGTAAGTATTCCACTTTGAATTTCAACATGGATTATGAAAACATGGTTGTTGGCCAACGATGATCTGACAGATAATGCGAGTTTGGTAAAAAGTTTATATTTTTAAAGGAAAATTTCCAATTTTGAAAAAATTATGGAAAGACCATTGATAATCGATAACTGCCTATTTTAGCATGTGACAACATGTGTTTACAATGCACAACAGCTACTGTTTTATCAATCTTTAAAAGATTTATTTTATCAACATGCTATGGCCTTAATTTATCAATACGCGATGGCTATGGTTTTATCAATATGCGATGGCTATAATTTGTCAAGATGTAACAACTATTTTAATCAATTTTCGAAGGCTATTTTTATCAAGGCTCAAAAGTTATATTTATTAAGGCTCGAAAGCTATTTTTATCAAGGATCGATGGCTATGTTTATATCAAGGCTCAATGGCTATATATTTTTTAAGAGTCGATAGCTATATTGTAATTCAACTTTCGAAGGCTATTTTATCAAAGTTCGATGGCTATTTACGGTCAATTTTTGGAAGCATGTTTTTAGCATGTATAGCTACATATAAGTCAATAACAATTATAATTTTTTGGCATGCGATGACCTATGTTTTAACATGCGAAAGCATAAGAATTATCAAGATGAGATAGCACATGATTTTGAAATGAAAGATAACTACTTTTACAACACTTGGGAGATTTTCAACTCTATATTGGGCTAAGTTTTACTTAAACAAAAAAGATGTTTTTATTAAGTAATTTTTAGGTTTCGAAGGAAAGAAAGAATGTTTTAGCCTATTTTTAAAGAGTGAAGAAAATTATTACCTTGAATAAGTAGCTTTGTGTATAAATTGGCTAGTACATTGAATATATATAATTGGATGAATAACAAGGCGCTATATGTTCATATTTATATTTTGATAACTTATTATTGCAGATGATAAATTATTGAAAAATTCACTATTGTGTTATCACCTAATATTGTGGCCCTGGGGATTTGGGAGCTGATGATCAGTTAGAGTTATTAAAATGGTGGGTATAGTCAAACTTAAACTCTTGAGTGAGTAGAATTGCATTTAGGAGATTGGGAAGATCAAATTGTGTTAGGGTGTCTTGGACTGATCAAAAGACATGACTTAAAGGATATTTTACAACCAGATTTTGGGTGGAGATATAGGTAGAGTCACGCCTTGTCCTCCAACGTTAAGCCCTCATCGGTTAGTTCCCTAATTCTAATGCATAGGGCTTTGTTGATTAAGGAAATTTTTTGAAGCTACAAATTTGAAAGCTAGTTTGCTCACCTATATTTTTCCTGTACAATTTTTTGGGTGACCTTTGTTTTTTTCTCTTACCGTTTTTAGGAGACCATTAATGTTATTTCCTACCATATTTAGGAAACCATTATTATTTTCTTCCACCATTTTTAATAGACCATTGACATTTTGCTCCTACTAATCTTAGGAGACCATTACTATTTTCTTCTGAATGGACTAGAAGACCATTGGATCAATTAATATACCCTAGCCCGAGTCAGTCAATAGGATTTTAGCTAGGTTGAGAAAAATAAGGTAGGTTCACAGTGATCTTGAGAAAACTATGTCGTTGAATGGACCATTTCATATGACTAGGTAATTATGGGAATTGTTTGTGCCAAAAATGGTCACAAACACCCAATGGAGTTTGTGTAGGGACATAAATGAAGAATATTAAATGTAAACAGAGTGAACATGGCAATAAGAAATAAGAAAATAACAAAGATACGGCGATTTATAGTGGTTCAGCGTTGATTGCCTACGTCCACTTTGAAGAGATACCTTTATTAATCACTTTGTAAACTTAGTACAATATGGATTGAATGAAAATCCTTAGTTACAATAGAGTAAGAAGTAATAAGCAGCGTAAAAATTCCTTAAAATGAACAAATCAAGCCTGTATTTATAGAGGAAAACGACATCTTCCTGAAAATTCTTCAGAATGATCTCCAAAACTATATGGGCCCATAGAAGGGATCGCATGACCCAAATCCCAAGAAATAAGGATCGAGATCGATCCCTATTTTGGAGGAGTTTAAGGGTGTGATCCCTACGGGAGCTTCTTTATGTTGTACCATACTTAGGCTCCAAGTTTTATGTCAGTTGGATTGGTAGAACTTGAGTCATTAGTCAATCTTATTGCAACATGTGATGTCAGTTGATTAAGGTCGATACCTCTTACTTCTTCATCTTAGGGTGTGATCCCTAGGATGGACTTCCTAGGGTCCCCTCACCTTGTTCTCAAAGTTCCATATGTATTGGATTTCTGGATCTTGCGGTATCAATTGTTTTCTGTTTAGTTGCATTTGTTTGGCTGAAGTAGAACATTCCGCTTTATACGATCCATTTTGTACGATCCCTTTTATGCGATCTCTTTCTTAGGTGAATTAATTTGCCCATAACTTAAGTATACAAACACCAAACAATTTGAGATTTAAAATGTAGCCTCATGGGGCCTTTCTTATCACCCGATATCATTCTCACCATGTTTAGGAAAAAAATTGAAAATATGTATCGATCCCCTAGGGGAAGGGATTGCCACTAGTCCCCTGCCTGGGGAGGTGCTAATCCATACTTTGAATATTCTAAAGAGTCTATCTCTTAGTCTTGATTGATCATCGCTTCATATCATTGCCTGCACTTGATTTCTGGACCTCACAATCATCGCTCCGGGCAACTAGCATTGATGGAAGTTGAGTCTGACTTATCCAGTTAGTTAGGATAAAGTCGAGTCATAACGCCAAATAATAGGAATGTATAACCTATTGACCCTTGTGAATCACAGACTATTCATTTTAACCCATGCGTGCATATTTTATTGATATATGATTATGTTTCGTCATTTTGGATGTGGAATGTTAAGGATGACATATTGTTTGATAGGGTATTAATAAGGGGAAACCCGTTCTGCTTAGCAGTGTGGTCTCACCATATACCTATTTTTTGGTTAGGATGTATTAATATTATTCACACCAGACATTTTATCTAATCTAAATTTTTTTGATTTCCCCTAAACTCTCGGATGCTCGGTTTGGAATTAGGTAGGCTAAGAGTAGGGTATTTCAAGTCTTTGATGAATAAGCTTCTAGATACGTGATAGAAGCAAGCTACTATTTAAAGTTTATTTCTGTTGTGCAATAGTTTAACTGCTTCTTATTATTGTTGCTTATATTTAACAATGGGTGCTGTAACCATCAAAGTAGTTAAGACTTTGAAAATCCAAGGGGCATCTTCATATGTCGCTCTTGGGATTATATTTGTAATATTATATTTTATTTGAATGATGTAATTGTAGGGTTATGAGGTTCAATTGTAATGAATTTGCAAATTAACGAATGAAATTGTTTTATAAAAATTTGTAAATTCTCAAGCTCTCGACGTTAATGACATAATAACTGATCTGATTTTGTCAATGGAAAATAATGCTAAGGATGACTGCAGCATCACTATTATCTATTTTTGAGCTTCAAAATGAGGGATGTTACAACTTGGTATAAGTGCATAGGATCACATAAAACTTAACAAGATTTTGGAAACTATAACCCAAATGGAATAAAAAGAATAAACTTGGGGTATGGGATAGCAATATAATAACATACTTGCTATTTTTTATACATATAATTACGTATATTTACCTATACTGTAACATTCTCCTACTTGGAGGCCTAAAACTGACGGCTACGGATGCTGCAATCATCTATAGTTATTAGTCCTCGACGACTAAACACGGCGATATTAGATACATTAAAACATAAGATTATGGAAAAAAAATTAAATAGCAAAATAAATTCCACATTACATTTCAAAATATTCCAAATTGATTACACAAACCCAATTCGTAGACCACGTTCAAGTAACATATAATTATTACGAAATACGCCAAGAGTGACATATGAAGATGCCCCCTTTGGTAGACCAGAGTATGTAGGTAGGAAAGAAAACAATTTGCATTTACAAACAAACACACATCGGAAATAAGGAACACTAATAACAAGCTTGCCTCTTGCACGCCCTCAGAAGCTTTATTCGACTAAAAGAACACTTGCAAACCTTAACTCCAACCTTTCAAAACCAATTGAGACCCAAGAGTTTCGAGTCAAACATAAAGCCTGGTATGAATAATAATTTACGATCTCAAACCATTTAGATATCTAGTGAGACCACGCCACTTAGCGGAATGAGTTTTCCCCTCACTAGTATCCTAAAACATTTATAAAACCATCTACAGTGCTTCTGTATCCACAATGGTTAAAGCATATTATTTCAAAACATTATGATGATATGCAAAAAAAAAATCAATTCTGGATTGCCTATCCCTATTCATTCTGACTATCTGTCTCATTTATAGTTCAAAGGGTTACTATTAACCTGTTAAATGTTAAGGACTATCTGTCCAGTTACTTAGTTTTCATGGGATCACTAAGAATCTATTAGTAACTCCAATATCTTATTTCTATTCCTACTTTTTATGGGATAAGTTGGAACCTACGGACTGACTGTCAATATCTTAATCCAGATATAGTTTTCATGGGCAAACTACAAACCTACTAGCCCCTGCCAGTATCAAATCATAGTTTTCATGGGCTGACTATGAACCTATTGGCCCTTGCCAATATCATACAGTTTTCATAGGCTTACTGTAAACCAATTGACCCCTACCAATATCTTTAGAAAAAAAATTAACATCTGTCAAGTTATATTCACTACCGATTCAACCTATTTAAAAACATTTCGAACACGTTACCTTTCAAAAGCATTGGGTTTACTGTTTAAAAACATCTTTTGGGTCAAAATGGTTATATACGAAAGTATCTCCTTTGAAACCAACAAACATTAATTTTGGGAAAAACTAATGGTGTCGGAACCATCTAGTCTACAAACAAAACCTTTTAAAGTAAAAACTTTGAAGGAAAGAGTCAAAACCCCTTTCGACTCCATCACCTTCGAAACCCACAATCTTTCGAAAGCAATTAGGAAAAAGGCTTAGTTTAGTTAAAATAAAGATAACCTTTCAAAAGCATTACCGGACAATATAGTCAAAAGGTAGAGTAGCTGCTAGGTCTCAACTAGGTTGGAACCTATCCTTTCGAAAGCATTATTTAAAGGAAAAAGGTACTCCTTCGAAAGAAAATACTTTAACACAACAACCTCCTTCGAAAGCTAATTATAAAAACTTTTCGAAAGCATGCGTTTTGACTATGTCGAAAGCTTTAGGTAAAACTAGGCAAGAATGTTAACTTATGAAAGCAAAGCAGTGTTTCGACTCTCTTAAAGGCTAACCTTTCGACTGCAATGCTTCCGCCTGCCTTCCAATCCAATGCATACCAGCTATGTGATATCTTGTGCATTGGTTTCAACAACATGGGTTTCGACTATGTTAGTTTCGAGTGGGGTGAGATGGAATCGAAGGAGTTGAAAGGTGCTTATAATAAAGGCGGAACACCTTTCTCTAATTAAAGGCTAAAATATAGCAACTTTAGTAATTTCCTTTTAACTACTTGTCTATTTGTAAAGTATTAATTGACTGCCATAAAAACTTTTCAAATACTTTAACTTTATAACTGCCACATTTATATCTGATAAAAACCATTAAAATGTAACATTTAGCCCTTCTATATACTAAAACCAATTATTTTAGAAAAGTCATTCTTTTAAAATAATTTATTTCCCTAGTAAATCAATTAGGAAAAATCCTCAATAATTACAGAAATTCAATTTCATCATGAAATCAAACATATTATAATTTTAGATTCAATTTATTTTCGATAGTCTCAAAATAAATTTTGAACCCAATTATATCAAATCATTCATCAAAAATTCATAATAAAATTTCCATAGCTTGGAAAATTATGAAATCATAACCCATCTTCAAAACCATGTTTTACTTAACATAAATTTTTTCCATGACAATCTAAAATCATATATTCTAGGTTTTATACTAAAACCGTACAAACTCATGAGCATATGAATTAAAATATCATAATGCAACTCAAGCATATCATCCAATTTATCACTAAAATGAATTTAAATCATAAATCTGAAACCATAAAATCATGAAATAAAAATATAGATGGCATGAGATTATTATTCACCTTAAACTTGATAAGGAATTTGAGATTTTTTGTTGATTAATCCTCCCTGGCTTTTGATCTTTAGCTTTTGATTAAAATTCCTCTTCTCCTTTGTTAATGGCCGGTTCTATTAGGGTTCTTGCGTTTGTTTTGTTTTGAGAAAAAAAATGAACGTGAAAAGGCAAAGGCAAATGTATAGCCATGAATATATAGTGCATCTATTTTATTGCTAATAAGGCCGTATGTAACTTAATTATCTTATAAACCAATTTTAAACCCATTTATTTATTAATAAGCACGGCCTTATTTATATAATTTATTCTATCTCAATCTCCTTATCATCATTATTCTATTTAATTTATCTAATTAAATTTCTTGAATAATGTCACGAAAATTTTAGGATGTTACAAGCTCCCCCCTTAAAGAATTTCGTCCTCGAAATTCGGTAAGGACTAGATATTAAACATAGCAATCATCTATAACAACACCTAACATCCATATTAGTCTAATTGAATAGAAACTATCTATATAAATCTAATAAAGACATACCTTAAAGTAAATCATGATAAGTATCTCTAATCTCGTCCTCTATCCCCTAAATACAGTCCTTCTCGTTGTCGTTTTACTGAACTTTCACCAACCCGATTGTCTTATTCCTTAATCTTTTCTCATCTCTAGCGACAACCCTAACTGGTTGTCTAAAAAAAGTCAACTTAGGCTCTACCATTAAGTCATCCAACCCTGTCGAAGGAATAGCAGTCTATGGATCATGCACATATTTGCGTAAATGAGATACATGAAGTACATTATGGACACCTTCCAAACTGCTCGGCAACTCTATTATGTATGCGAGCTTTCCAATCCTCTCTATAATCTGAAATGTGCCTACATATATTGGGGTTAACTTCCTTGAATTTCCAAATCGTATCACACCCTTCGTAAGTGATACCTTAATGAAAACCTTATATCCAACTTAGAATTCTAGGTACTTATGCCTCTTATCTGCGTAACTCTTCTATCTTGACTGAGCTTCCTTCATCCTTCCTCGAATTAACTGAATCTTCTCTGACGCCTCACTAACCAAATCTGGACCTAAGACTAATCTTTCTCTAGTCTCCAACCAACAAGCTAGTGATTTGCATGGTCTTCCATACAAAGCTTCAAACAATGCCATTTCTATACTAGTCTGATAACTATTATTATAGGAAAACTCAACCAAATGAAGGTGATCCTCTCAAGATCCACCAAAGTCCAATACACAAGCTCTTAATAAATCTTTGATTACTTTGTTGACTCTCTCTATCTTCCCATCTATCCAAGGGTGATACGCGGTATTCATATTAAGCTTGGTACCCATTACTTCTTGTAGACACTTTCAGAATTCACTTGTGAACAATGCATCTCTATCACTGATTATACTACTAGGAACTCTATGCAGTCTAACTATGTTCTTCAGGAACAACTTAGTTAAAATAGGTGTCGTTCTGGTTGACTTAACTTAAATGAAATGGGCACTCTTGGTCAATCTGTCCACTATAACCCATATACTTTCATTACCTCTATTTGATCTTGACAAGCCGTCTATAAAATCCATAGATATCGAATCTCATTTCCAAACTGGAATCTTTAAAGGTTGTAGTAACATACTTAGTTTCTGATGTTCAACTTTCACTTATTGACAGTTTGCACACTGCCTAACTAACAAGCCAGCATCCCTCTTCTTGCCTTCCCAATAGAAGCTTCTCTTCATATCCTGGTATATCTTAGTTCCTCCCGGATGAATCGTAAACATGGATCGATGACACTCTCTAAGAACTTCTTTCCTTAAGTACTCCGTATTTGAAACACACAATCGTTCCTTCTTTCTCAACCATCCTCTTTGGTCAAGGCCAAATTTCTTTAAATCATTGATCTTTGTTCCAAACTCCTGTCTTCTGATTCTTTCAGCTAATTCAGGATCCTCCTTTTGCTTTGAAGCAATTCTCTCAATCAATACTGGTCGAACTACTAAAAAGATAGTCTGGCGGTACTCTAGCTAGAACCAGTCGTTCATCTTAACTGCAACTCACACTTGACTAAAGCTTTTAAATCTTTCCATTCCGCCAACATAGCTAACGCCACAATCTGATGTTTCCTGCTAAGAGCATCAACCACTTTATTAGCTTTTCCTGGTGTAAATTCTATACCAAAGTCATATGCAGCTAAAAACTCCAGCCACCTCTGTTGTCTTATATTCAACTCCTTCTGAGAAAATAAATATAGTAAAGACTTATGATCGGTATATAACCCAAATATCTTCCTTAAGAGATAATGTATTCAAATCTTCAGTACGAAGTTCATAGCTGTCAACTCAAAATCATGAGTAGGATATCTAACTTCATGTGGTCTAAGCTGCCTAGATGCGTAGGCAATGACTTTACCGTTCTACATCAACATCACTCCTAATCTAGCTCCACATGCATCAGTATACACCACCAATCCTTGGTTTCCATCTGGAATTACTAACATGAGTGCATTAGTCAACAAATGCTTTAACTTGTCACATTTATCGGACCAAAAAAATCTCACATCCTTCCTGGTTAGCTTAGTTAAAGGTGCTGCTATCCGTGAGAAATCCTTAGTGAATCTCTGGTAGTAGCCAGCAAGTCCAAGAAAACTCCTGGTCTCAGTCACCTCTCTGGTCTCTTCCAATTATTTATGGCTTTGATCTTATCTGAATCGACAGACAATCCTTTCTCGGAAACCATGTGACCAAGAAATTTTACTATTTCTTCCAAAAATGACACTTGGTAAACTTCGTCTTTAGCTGATTCTGCCTTAGTGTCTTGAGTACCACTCTAAGATAAACTTCGTGCTCCCTCTCATCCCTAGAGTAGACTAGAATGTCATGTATAAACACTAGAACAAACTTATCCAAAACATCTCGGAAAACTCTGTTCATCAAATCCACAAAGAAAGCTATTGCATTTGTTAATCCAAATGGAATCATCAACTGCTCATATGAACCATACCTAGTTTGAAATGCTGTCATAGGGAAACTGTCCTCTGCCACTCTTAACCGATGGAAACCTATCGCTAAGTCCAACTGGGAAAACACCCTGGCTCCACTCAACCGATCAAATAGATCATTTATTCTTGGCAAATGATACCTATTCTTAATTGTCCTTTTATTTAACTGACAATAGTTAATACACATCCTTAACGACCCATCTGGTTTCTTCATGAACACCACGGTCGCTCCCCAAGGCGAACTGCTTGGTCTAGTAAAATTCCTTACTTCAAGGTCCACTAATTACTTAACTCATTTTCTACTTCTATAGCATTAAGCAAAGCACTAGCACTCCGATCATTATTCTCTACTGAGAATATTACTCGGTTATGACTATCATGGTGTCTCAATGATATTTTCCTATCTTGGCAAAATATTCTAGCCTTATACCTACCTAACCAATACATACCCAAAATCTACGAAGTCAATAACATACAAACTGCATGCAAATTTATGACCTAACAAGTCAAGTTTTAACTAATCACATCTTAACCCAAGCATTGCATACCCGTCTATTGGATTCACAACCCTCAAGAAAGTAACAAGGTAGGTGGGTTCTAAACATAATATATTAACCAAACACTGAGATATAAATGAACGTGATGCACCGGTATCAAAAAGTACTCTAACATGAATACTCTGAATCAAAAGCGTACGTTCCATCACAATCTTTCCTTTTCATCTGTAGTAGGCCTAGCTGGTCCTATAGCAGAAACTTTTCCTTTGTCCTCCCTAATTGGTTCTGGACACAGATTCTTGTAATACCCAACTTGATCGCAGTTGAAGCAGTTCACATTCTTCTTACCTGTAGCTTTCGTTCTATTTCCTGACCGGCATTCATTAGCGAAGTGACCCTTCTTATCACACTTATAGCAAACTACCTCAGCCTTAGACTTCTTAGTAGTATTTCCCTTCAGGGCTCCCTTCTTTTTAAAGAACTTCCTCCTTTTCCCCTGAGTACCTTAAGTATCCACTGGTTTCTCCTTAACAAAATCAGCAAGTAACTACTCATGGCGAATGGCTATCTCCACCACTATATAACAAGGATCATGGACATGTGTCATGGTCATTCTAGCAAGATCAGGCCTCAATCCCCAAATGAACTTCTCATTCCTTTTGACGTCAGTATCTAGAATAGCATATCCATATCTAGACAGCTCTTCAAGCTTAGTAGCATATTCAACTACCGACATCTCTCCTTACACTAAATCCATAAATTTTCTCATTAGCTCAGACTTAGCAAACCTAGATACTTCTGCTCAAATCTCGTTTTAAAATCATTCCAAGTTACCTGCTCTTCTGGAACTCCGGCAGTGATACCATTCCACCAATGTTGTGCTGACGCCTGGAACTGTCTAGAGGCCAACCTTCTCTTCTGCTCGTCATTCAGACCCAAATAAGTAAATATACACTTACAATGCAATGGTCAATTCTGAACTTCTACGGCACTCTCCATTCCCAAGAATTGTTTTCCACCCAAAATGGTGTAATCTCTACTCAGCAAAGCAATATTCCCAATTGGAACCACAGGATTAGCTCTTCCTGCATTTCTAAAAACACCGGCAGCAGCTCCCGCTTGCATCAAACCAGTAAAGAACCGATACATCACTCCTATATACTCTGGTGGATTTCCAGCACTCACATTGGCATTTGCGCTTTGGTTGCTAGCATTAGCCGGTCGACCCAGGTTTCTCCTGGTAGTGGGTCAAGCATTCCTATTAGTTGTGGTGCTTCCTTCACCGGGATTTCCTCTTCCACTTCCTGCTTCCATATCTCCTTTTCTCGTAAATTTGCACCTTAGTAAGATACAGAAGAATAGTCTAAGAGCGTGGGAATAACTAATTATATATATAACAATATATAGTAAATACAAGTACGTTATCATAATGTTAACCCAAACCCTAATTTTATTATCCAATTTATTGGATCATGTATGGAAAATCTTTTAGGTTAAAGTTTCTTTCAAATTTTCATAAACCTATGCTTTGATACCAACTTGTGACATCCCCCTACTTGGAGGCCCAAAACTAACGGCAACGGATGCTGTCGTCATCCATAGTTATTAACCCTCGGAAAACAAACATGCAATATTAGATACACTGATACATAAGATTATGGAAAAAATTTAAACAGTAAAATAAATTCCACATTTCATTTGAAAATATTCCAAGTCAATTACATAATCATAATTCGCAAACCACATTCAAACAACATATAATTATTACAAAATACAAGAAGAGTAACATATGAAGATGCCCCCTTGGTAGACTAGAGTATGTAGATAGGCAAGAAAACAATTTGCCTTTACAAATAAACACATAGCGGAAATAAAGAACACTAATAACAAGCTTGCCTCCTACATGCCTCGGTAGCTTTATTCAACTAAAAGAACACCTGGAAACCTTAACTCTCAACCTAGTCAAAATCAATTGAGTACTCGAGAGTTTAAAGGGCATAACAAAAACTTCGACTCAGACATAAAGCCTGGTATGAATAATAATTTACAATTTCAAACCATTTGTATATCTAGTGAGACCACGCCGCTTAGCGGAATGGGTTTTCCCTTCACTAGTATCCTAAAACATTTATAAAACCATATATTGTGCTCCTGCATCCACAATGGTTAAAGCATAGTATTTCAAAACATTATGATGATATGCAAAACAAATAAATCAATTCTAGATTACCCATCCCCGTTCATTCTAACTATCTGTCTCAATTATAGTTTTTAGGATTACTATTAACTTGTTAAATGTTAAGGACTATCTATCCAGTTACTTAGTTTTCATAGGATCACTAAGAACCTATTGGTAACTCCAATATCTTATTTATTATCCTAGTTTTATAGGCAAACTAGGAACCTATATACTGACTGTCCATATCTTCATTCGGATATAGTTTTCATGGGCTAATCACAAACCTACTAGCCTATGCCGGTATCAAATCATAGTTTTCATGGGCTGACTATGAACCTATTTTCCCTTGCTAATATCATACAGTTTTCATGGGCTTACTGTAAACCTATTTGCGTTTGCCAATATCTTTATATAAAAAAATTAACATCTATTAAGTTATTTTCATTACTAGGTCAACCTAATTGGTTATTCTGCCATTTCCCCAAAATACAGTTATGGGTTAAAAACAATGTGAATAACATATCAAATCTTTATTTATTCCATGGTTATTACTTTAAATTGAGATTGGGTTTATGTTTTGAAACCATAAAAACATCTCTTTTGAAACCCATAGATAGCCTCCATCGAAAGTAAAGACCTCTTTTCAAAACATTGTATACATACCTTTCAGTGGTATCAAGACGTCTTTTTAAAATATAAGGCTTCGATACAAATGATAGTACCCCTTTCAAAAGCATTGAGTTTACTATTTAAAAACATCATTGGGTCAAAATGGTTATATACGAAATGATCTCCTTCGAAAAAAATAAACATAAATTTGGGGAAAAACTAATGGTGTCGGAACCATCTAGTTGAAAGCAAAACCTTTTAAGGTAAAAACTTTAAAGGACAAAGTCGAAACCCTCTGTGACTCCATCACCTTTGAAACCCTCAACCCATTCAAAAGCAATCAGGAAAAAGGCTTAGTTTAAGGTAATATAAAGATAACCTTTCAAAAGCATTGCCAGTCGATATAGTCAAAAGGTAGAGTAGCTGCTGGGTCTTAAAAAGGTCAGAACATATCCTTTCGAAAGCAATTATTTAAAGGAAAAAGGTACTCATTTGAAAGTAAATACTTCAACACAGCATGACAACCGCCTTCGAAAGCTAATTATAAAACCTTTTTGAAAGCATGTGTTTCTACTGTGTTGAAAGCTTTTGGTAAAACTAGGCAAGAATGTTAACTTATGAAAACAAAGTAGTGTTTTGACTCCCTTGAAGGCTAACCTTTCGACTGCAATGCTTCCGCCTACCTTCCAATCCACTGCATACCATCTAACTGATATCTTATGCATTGGTATCGACTACATGGGTTTTGACTATGTTAGTTTCGACTAGGGTGAGGCGGAATCAAAGGAGTCGGAAGGTGCTTACTAATAAAGGCGGAACGCCTTTCTCTAATAAAGGCTAAAATATAGTGATTTTAGTAATTTCTTTTTAACAACTTGCCTATTTGAAAAATACTAATTGACTACCGTAAAAACTTTTCAAATACTTTATCTTTATGACTGCCAAATTTATATCTGATAAAAACCATGTTTAGCCCTTCCATATACTAAAACCACTTATTTCAGAAAAGTCCTTCTTTTAAAATAATTTATTTCCCTAGTAAATCAATTAGGAAAAAAATCCCAAAAAAGCATAGAAATTCAATTTCATCATGCAATCAAACATATTAAAATTTTAGACCTAATTTCTTCCTGAAATTCTCAAAATAAATTTTAAACCCAATTATATCAAATCATTTATCAAAAATTCATAATAAAATTTCCATAGTTTGAAAAATTATGAAAATTAAAACCCATCTCCAAAATCATGTTTTACTTCACATGAGATTTGTCCATAGCAATCTAAAATCATATATTCTCAGTTTTATACTAAAACCGTACAAATTCATGTGTTTATGAACTAAAATAAATCATTATAACTCAAGCATATCATCATCCAATTTATCACAAAAATGAATTTAAATCATAAATCTGAAACCATACAGTCATGAAATTAAAATAGAGATGGTATGAGATTATTATTCACCTTAAACTTGATAAGGAAGTTGAGATTTGTTGTTGATCGATCCTACCTAGCTTTTGATCGTTAGCTTTTGATTAAAATTCCTCTTCTCCTTTGTTAATGGCCAACTCTATTAGGGTTCTTGCATTTGTTTTGTTTTGAAAAATAAAATGAATGTGAAAAGAAAAAGGCAAATGTATAGCCGTGAATATGTAGTGCAGCTTTTTTTTACTAATACAGCCTCATGTAAGTTAATTATCTTATAAACCAATTTTAAAATCATTTATTTTATTAATAAGAACGACCCTATTTGTATAATTTATTCAAATCTCAGTCTCCTTTTCATCATTATTCTGTTTAATTTATCAAAGTAAATTTCTCGTTTGGGATGTTACATATACTATCCCCTATACCTTTTGACCATTCTTTTGCACCATATAAAGAATTGTATGAAGATTATGATAAATTGTTACTAAAAGTGGAAGATTAAACTTTGGAGGCGGAAGTACCACAACTAATGAAAACGTTTGGAACAATGCTAGGAATGTTAATCGAACCACCAATATAAATGCGAACACTAATGCTAAGGTGTATGCTGGAGCCACACCAATTGATGCTGAGACAATGTATTAGTTCTTTGTTAATATGATGCAAGCTGGAGCAGTAGTTGGACTGATTAGGGATAGTGCTGTTAATGAGGGAGCTAAAAGAGTTTGCCTGTAACAATCATGCTTTGTTAAGTCAGGATCATAGTAGCTTGGGAGGAAAACCATTCTTGGGATTGGAGAATGCTATTGAAGTGGAGGATTGGCTTCTTTAGTGTGAAAGAATTCTTTCTAATTTAGGGTTGACCGATGATCGAAAAAGGAGGTTGGCATTGAGGTAGTTGCAAGGAGCTACTTTGTACGGGTGGAATAGTGTCACCATACGAGTTTTGAAGGAGATGCTTACTTGGACCGACTTAAGAGCGAAGTTTCCATCTGAAGCAGCTAAGTCGACTCTATTTAGAAAGTTCTTTGAGTTGGTACAAGGTGAGATGACCGTGTTGGATTATGTTACGAAGTTTGATGAGCTACCAAGGCAATGGCATGCCATCATTAACACTTTGTTTAAGAAGAACGAGATGTTCATTAGAGCATTGAAGCCAAAGATTGATAAGGCAATTATTCCACATCTCAGAGATCCATTTAATGTCATGGTGGACATAGCAATAAGGAATGAAGATTTACTTGCATCTCTAGGGAAAATGAAGTGTGGAGACACTATGGGTTTCCAAGGTAAAAATGAAAGTTCTTTGGAAAGAAGGAAGCTTAGAAGAGCGGGGCTCCGAAAAAGAAAAAAGTTGAGGTGACTTGCTATAATTGTTATATGAAGGGGAACTTTTCTAGTGAGTGCATTCTGGTGAGGGCAAGAGGATTTCTAATAAGAAAGGTACGAGGTGTTATAACTGCAACAAGATGAGGCATTCCAAGAGCAAGTGTCCTGAACCGACCAATTCTCAAAGGGAATAGATTCCGATTCGAAATCTATAACTTTTGGACCGACAACAAAGGAGAAGGGAATGGCTGTGTTTGGAGATACACTTCTTATTCATAGTATTCCTATTAGTGTGTTGTTCGATACTGAAGCATCACATTGTATTAACTTTAGATTTTTAACAAATAAGTAAAACCTTGAACCGACATACCTTATTACTTCTCTAAGTGTTATGAATCCGATAAGCAACTATGCAACTCTTGGAATGAGATGTAACATGTAGAGTTCGATTTGTTAGGTCATTAGTTTGCCTACAATTTACATGTGTTCGATTTTGTGGGTATTAAGATAATTCTAGGTATGGATTAGCTAAGCCGATATAATATTACGATAATTATTGAGATAGAGTAATATCCTTAAAACACCCTGATTGCCATGATCGGATCATATTCTTATTTGAAGATTCAAGTTCTGATGCTTGTCAATGTTAGGAGCCATGGATGGTGTGAGGATGAAATCAAATGGGTAGTTGTAGTAAGGAAGTATGTTGATATTTTAAGCATGTTACTGGACTACCGCCGAAACATGAGATAGAGTTTCGAATAGATCTCATAACTAGAGCTGAACTTGTATGTAGACCATCTAGCAGAATGACACCTACCGTAATGAAGGATTTAAAAGTACAGCTCATGAACCTAGAAAGTAAGAATTTCATTAGACCAAGCACTTTGTCTTGGGGAGCTGTAGTGATGTTCCTAAATAAACAATATAGGTTGTTGAGAATGTATATTGACTACAGAAAGCTAAATGACAAGATGATAATGAATTGGTATCCTTTTCCTGGAATAAAGATTTATTCGATCGGTTGAGTGTAGCTAAGGTGTTTTCAGAATTGGACTTAACAACGGGTTTCCACCACTTAAGGGTGACAAAGGATAGTATATCATTAATGCCATTTTGAACAAGATGTGTTTTGTATGAATGGTTGGTCATGACCTTCATACTAACTAATGCGTCTCCTTTTTTATAGACTTAATGAACCAAATATTCCAAGAGCATTTTGATAGTTTCATATTGGTGTTTGTTGACGACATTATGATATATTCTAAGAATGAACAAGAGCACGAAGTTTATCTCAAAATAGTGTTAGATACGTTGAGGCAGCATTAGCTAAAAGCAAAGTTTATAAAATGTCATTCTAGGAAACAAAAGTGAAATTTCTTGGGCATGTAGTTTTATAGAATGCATTATTTATTGACCTATCGAAGGTCAAACTATTAATAGTTGGAAAGACCCAATACCATGACTAAGATTAGAAGTTCCTTGAGGTTGGCTAGCTACTATTGGAGATTTATTAAGAATTTCTCTCATATAGTAGCATCGATGACTAAACTAATAAGGAAGGATGTGAAGTTTGTTTGGACCGATAAATATGAAGAAGCATTCCAGAAGCTAAAGCATTTATTGAATAATGTTCTCATGTTAGTTGTTCTGGATAGGAATCAAGACTTGGTGGTGTATACCGATGCATGTGGATTTGGTTTAGGAACTATATTGATATAGAGTGATAGAGTTTTTGCCTTTTCTTCTCGATAACTTCTACCGCACGAAGTTAGGTATCCTACTCATGATTTGGAGTTGGCAGAGGTGATCTGTGAACTGAAGGTGTGAAGACACTATTTGTTGGGAGAACGATTCGGGTTGTTTATGAATATAAATACTTGAGGTGTTTGTTCTCTCAGAAGTAACTGAATATTAGACATCAAAGATTGCTGGATTTTATGGTAGTTTATGACTTTGGGATTGAGTATACTCCACGGAAGGAAAGAAAGTTGCGAATACACTTAGTAGAAAATATTAGAATGTGTTATTAGCGATATTTTCTAAGTGGAGCGATTTAGAGGCTGGCCTCACGTGGAGTTAGAATGAACTCGATCGAAAGTTCTAGTTAGAGCACCACATTGTTTGACCGATATTGATCGAAAGAATTGTAACAAAACTAAAAAATGATCTAATACTAGCTGATCAAATCAAGAGACTAGAAGTAGGAAGTGGATTGATGATTGAAAGATTTTGTACTTGACCAAAGAGGATGGTTGAGAAAGAATGGACGGTTGTGTGTTCTGGATGTGGATAATCTAAGAAAGAAAGTTCTTAGAATATGTCATCAATCAAAGTGTATCCATCATGGAAGTACGAAGATGTGCCAGGACATAAAGAGTAGTTTCTTTTAAGAAGGCATGAAGAGAGATATAGACTTACGGTGAAGTAATATATGAATTGCCAATAAATAAAAACCGAGCATCAAAAGCTAAGTGGATTACTTTAACCTTTGGAAGTGCCACTATGCAAATGGGATTCTCTATCTATGGATTTTATAAATGGGCTGCTAAGGTTGAATAAGAGAAATGAAATCATTTGAGTTGTGGTTGATAGATTGACTGAGAGTGCACACTTACCATATTAATTTGATAAGGACGACACCTAGTTTGGCAGAGTTATTCGTGAAATGTTGTAAGAATTCATAAAGTACTGATTAGCATTGTAAGTGATAGAGATCCTTTATTTACTAATGAATTGTAGAAGAGTTTACATAATGAATCAGGTATCAAGCCGAAGATGAGTATCGCTTACCATCCACAAACTGATGGAAAAAACGAAAAGGGTTAGCAAGGTACTCGTAGATTTATTAAGAGCTAATGTACTAGATTTTGGAGTGTTATGGGGAGATCATTTGCACTTAGTCGAATTTTCCTATAATAATGATTATCATTCAAGAATAGGAATGGCACCTTTTGAAGTACATTCTGGAAGGCCATGCAAACCATCTACATGTTGGTTGGAGATAGCTAATAGATCGGTCTTGGCCCCGATTTGATAAAAGAAGCCCTAGGGAAGGTAGAGTTAACCAAGCAAGGAGAACGATATTACAATCCCCTATGGAAAAAAAATCGAGAAAGAAATCCAGGTATCAGATTCCTACCGAGAGAACAAGAAATTCCAACCACTAAGAATCTTAGTGAACCTAAAAAAAATAAAGGCCCAGCAAAAAAAATTACTTGCTTTTGAGACCCTTTTATAAGTTCTATCCATGCAAGCTCAATCAAGGCAGAAAAGCTACGCAGATAAAAGGCCTAAGGACTTGGAATTCTTGGTTGGAGGCTTTGTTTTCATGAAGGTATCACCAATAAAGGGTGTCGTACAATTTGAGAAGACATGAAAATTGGCACCTAGATATGTTGGTCTATTTCCTATCATACAGGGAATCAAAATATTTTCTTATCCAATCGAATTATCAAGTAGTTTGTAAAGGGTCCCTAACATTTTTCATGTATCTCATCTAAGAAAGTACATGCGTGATCCAGAGACTAATGGTTTTGGAAGACATAATAGTGGAGCCTGGTATGACTATAATTAGGCGACCTATTCGTATAATTGATGGGGATACGAAGGAGTTAAGAAATAAGATAATTAAGTTAGTAAAATTTTAGTGGAGCGACTATGAGAAAGACTGTACTTGGTAGACTAAGGATGGGATTCGAAAGACTTATCCTACGTTATTTTGATTGTATGATCTATATCATCAAATAGAGTTTTGACCTGTAGTTATGCTAGCATTGTTTCTTTTATGTGCTTATAATACATGTTTGTATGATTGATGTTCTTGTTATTGTATTCCTTATCGTAATTTCGAGGATGAAATTCTTTAAGGAGACGAGCTATAATAACCCTAATTTTATTGCATATTATATAAATATTTAATAATGGGTAAATTAAATAAGGAGTCAGAAATGTGGGATTTGATATATTAATCAATTTGGTTTAGCCTTAATAAACATAGTGAAGTGGATATTTAAAGAAACTATAATATAACATAAGTGTAGAAAGGAAAATGATGAAGAAAGGATATTATACTACCCTCTTCCTTTCCCTCATTCATTTCATTCACTCTCAAAGATCAAACTAATAAAAACAAAGCCATTTATAAGAAGAAGAAGAAGAAGAAGAAAAAAAGGAATAAGGCAAGTTCCATCATTTCAACAAATCAAGGTGAATAATATTTCCATCTCTTTGTGTTGATATGTCTGGTTCCGATTTAAGAATAAATCCAAATTTTTTATTAAATATCATGCCTATGGATTGAATGATCATGTATATGGGGTTTATGGATTTTATTTACGAATTTAAAGAACTTCCTAAAGTGTTTTAATGTGAAAACTAATTTTTTGATCTCCAAACGTTCTAAAATTTTGATTTGATGTTTGAAATATTGTTTTAATCCGAAATTTATATATGATGCTAAGTAAGTAAATATTAATTTTTGAAAATTTCTATGAATTTTTCTCAAGTGATTATAAATTAATATAAATTTTTTTCTTCAAAAAGGGTTTATTTGTAAAATCCAATTAATATAATTTTAGGTGAAATTATATTTTGGAAAATAAAAGTAAGTTTTCCACTTTTAATTGCAGCAAGGATTCTGAAAAGATGGTTGTTGATTAATGAGGATTCGATAAATAATGTGGGTTTGGTAAAAAGTTTGTACTTTTAAAGGAAAATTTTCAATTTCAAATAGAATTATAGAAATGCCATTGATAACCTATGACAACTATTATTTTTTCATCACTCGATAGCTGCCTATTTTAGCATGCGAAAACATGTGTTTTCAACCAACGATAATGACTATGGTTTTATAAACATGCAACGACTATCATTTGTTAAGATGCGACAACTATTTTAATCAACTTTCAAAGGCTATTTGTATCAAGGCTCGAAAGCTATTTCTATCAAGGCTCAATGGCTTGTTTATGTTAAAGCTCTATTGATATATTTTCTTTTCAAGGACCTATACTTATATTTTAACTCAACTTTCGATGGAAATTTATCAAAGTTCAACTGCTATTTACGACCAACTTTCAAAAGCTATGTTTTTAACATGCGATAGTTATATATAAGTTAGCATGTGACGGCTATAAATTTTTAGCATGGATGGCCTATGTCTTTAACATCCGAAAGTAGGAGAATTATCAAGGTGCGATAGCACATGATTTTGAAATGAAAGATAGCTACTTCTACAACACTTGGAAGATTTTCAACTCTATGTTGGGCTAAGTTTTACCTAAACAAAATGGATGATTTTGTTAAGTAATTTATTGGGTTTCAAAGGAAAGAAGGAATGTTTTAGCCTATTCTTAAAGAGGTGTTGATGAAAGAAATTGTTACCTTGAATAAATAAATCTATGTATAAATTGGCTATTACGCTGAACATATATAATTGGATGAATGTAGGTGTTATACGTTCATTTTTATACCTTAACAAGTTATTTTGGCATATTATAAATTATCGGCACATTCACTATTGTGTTAAATATTATCACCCAACATTTTAGCTCTGGGGATTTGGGAATTGATGATTGGTTAGCATTGTTACAGTGGTGGGTATGGTCATACTTAAACTCCTGAGTAATTAGGATTGCATCCTGGAGATCGGGAAGATCAAATTGTGTTAGGATGCCATGGACTGACCAAAAGATATGGCTCAAAGTGTAACACCCCCACCTCTATACCGATACTATCCAAGGGTATTACTTGATAATATTGTCAGATAATGTAGAGAATGAGGCGATATAGGGTACATACATGTATATTCCCATGAGCTAACATTGGAACGTACTATAACATCAAGTATTTCTCACAAACTAACGTACACAGTATCAACACAAAGCATTAAATACGTGTGCCTCCAAGATAGAACAATACATAATATTTGGTAAATAACAGTGATCACAGAGTCAATCGCAGTGGTAATATATAATATACAATATACAAAATATTTCCAATGTTCACCAATACATATACGAGAGACTATACAATACAAGATCACAATCTACAATAACAAATATCTAGTCATCTCTATGCCTATAATATACAAACGGGTCTCGTCGTCCATATACCTAAAATATCTCGGACTGGCCCTAGCATTATATAAATAATAAATAGGCCAGGTTATATCTAAATCAAAGGTCACTAAACATATAGAACTATGTATATACTAGGTATAAATATAATAATATTATCTCAAATGGTTCTAATATCATATAAGGTAGAACACCTCAAAACCCAGCATAAAGATGTCATCATCCATATGAAGATCACATTAAATATTATCCAATCGAAAAGATATCAAATGGTTGAATCATTTATATCCGGAATCATCATCAAAGTATATAAATCATCCAATATAAGATGTCATCAAGTATATCTCTCAATATCAAATAATAAAATACTATCATCAAAATAATATAAAATAGATCGTCTGACTATAAAATATAGGGCACATACCCATCAGTTAGATATAATAAAAGATATGAGAATCCACTATACTTTGGACACCTATCCAGATATAATCTCATCTCTTCTATATGAATAAATCAGAATAAATCATGAAGGGGAATGACTGTACAATAGGCACGAAGTCCTAAGTAGAGTCATATACAATATGTGGGTCATATAACCCTAGTTCGCTTAACCCACATCCATATTAACCATGGTGTATCAATAGAATATGCAAAACTACCACTCCATTAGAACCAGAAAGAGACTGATGACCTTCTTCCCTCTTCAGAAGCATAGGGTCATCTAACCAGATCTTCTCCTACAATCTAAGTTTACCTCGATGGACATCCTGATACATATCCACCAATGGCTCGTCAACGCATAGCCTCTTAGATACGACCATGCTCCGCCCTAATAGGTAACAAACTACTGGCCTATGTGACATAACAAAGGGGCTATATGGCACCAACCCTATGGGTCTACAAACCCAAATACCGTAATGTGGGGCACCATGCTGCAACGACCATGAATTTCACTATTTTGATTTACGAATATATAATTAATTTTAAATATTCAATACATAGATTTTATGATGAAAATAAAAATCTGTTAAATAATAAATAGTGATGGTGAAATGGTTTTCAAAATTTGTTTACAAAAATATTTAGTTCAAAGAAAAATAGAAAATGTGACCGGAAGTTGTTTTCCAAATTCTCGAATTTTCGTCGGCTTAAAATTGTCGGAATTGTTGTAACACTTTTGAACACACACACATATATATTTACAAAGTATTATAGACATGATTTAATACATTTGAATAAACATAAACAATTAAGTATGTATAATATAAGATAATATTTTTATATAAAAAAAGTTATATATATTATAATATAAGCTTCCTTTTCCAACATAAAAGACTAAAGTGATTATTTGGCTTTGATTTGATGGGAAGGTGGCTAGATGTAGGTTGAAATGGCATGTAAGGTGGAAGGAGGGGGTGAGGTGGCATAAGAAGAGAGGAGGGAAAAGTACGAGGGGTACTTTTAATTTAACATGTTAACATAATATATATACTCATTTTCCTAATTTTTATTCTCATTTTCTTTTCGCTTTGAAAATTTCCTATTCTCTCTTCATCATAAAAGCTATATGAAACCTTGTTCATAGCTTCCTATTTTAAAATTATAAAATTTAAATTCAAAATTTTATTTTGCTTTAAGTGTTTTCAACCTTATTTTTGAACTCTTTCTTCTCTATTTGTCTTCCAACTTCATTCGTCCATAACTTCCTCTATATTACTCAAAATCAAGATTTTTTTTCAAACCATAAAGAATTCTAGTGGCTACAATTTTCTTTTGAATCACCTTTCCAATTTTCCAATAATTTTTAGGTCAACATTACATTTCTTTCTAACTCATTTTCGGACCCATATTTTCAAGCCCGAAAATAACACTCCTTCTTTTATCCATATCTCCGTCAAAACTTATCCAAATTGAGTGATTTTTTTTAAATTTGTAGAGAAATGTATTCCCTAAAACTTGTCTTTTGACCTCAATTTCGAATTCCAAGAGTAACATTTCAAAAAATTGAGAGGAAGATGACATATTTTTGAGTGATTTTTGTGGTTTTCCAAGCTTTCCAAATTCTAAAGCATTTTAAATTTTCAAAGATTTTCAATGGGTAAACTTCTAACTTTTTGGAATGATTTTACTTTTAAATATATGTTGGCTATTTGTTTATATGTATGTGTTTGTTGGTTGGACTATGGTATGGTTTGTATGTTTATGTGTGTACTAACTTGTGGTTTAGCATTAGACTTGGATTTGGTTGTTAAAGTGATGTGTTTGTATATTAAGTTGTGATTTTTATTGTGTTATTGGGATAATGTGCATATGCTTGGATTGTGGTTAAATGGTTTGGAAGTTAGAACTTGAAATGTTGGAAAGGACTCGGGATCCACTTTTGAAAAATAAATCGTTTACTTGTTTGATTCAGTAAACATTTTTTATTTATTTTAGCTTCTAACTTTAGTAAAGTTTTTTTTTAAAAACTTTCTTGATCATATTTTAAATGTAAGCATAAGCGATGTTAAAGTTTTGGAATAACTTAGAAAAAGAGAAAACAACTTCTAAGTTACTGCATCCATAGTGATGGTCGCTATGGATGCGGTTCGGAAAATTTAACGATTTCAAATTTTAAGGCGTTCTTTTAAATATTTTGAAAAATTATTTTCAAACTTAATTAGTAAACATAAAAGTTATTACTTAGTTGAGTATGTTTTGGATAATTAATTAATTAATTAAGAATAATTATTTATTATTTAATTAAGTAATTAGTATTAACTAAGTAAGTTATTAATTAATTAAGAAATATTACTTAAGGATTAATTAAGATAAATGATAATTATTTTTATTTAATCAAGTTTAATTATTTTATTTATTATTTAATTAGAGTTTAATTATATAATTAATTTTAAATTAATTAAGGATAATTACTAATATTAATTAAGACTTAACTAAAATTAATTAACGTTTAATTTATTATTTAAGTTTTTTGATTAAAGTTTTTTAATTAGTTAATTGAGATTAATTAATAGTTAATTATTAATAAAGGTTTTTAAATTATTATTTAATAATCAATAAAGGATTAATTAAGAGTTTAATTTATAAATAAATTATTTATTAAAGTTTAATTATTTATTAATTTATAATTAAAGTAAGTTTAAATTTAATAAAGTTTAATTATGGTTTAGTAAAGAGTTTAACTTGCAACTAATCATTTTAAAAGGGAGTTTTAAGTTTTGAATCCTCTGTTTCGAGAATCAAATTGTTTTAAAGGTACTTTTCCAAAGATGGTTTTGAACACAAGGGATTCAAATATCGATACTGTTAAGTAGACAAACAATTATGAATGGGTTTTGAAAATGGATTGATTGTGTGGACATGTGTTAGCAAAATAAATTCACGTTCTTCTATAAGTTGATTAATTGGACATTTGTTAGCAGAATAAATCCCAATTCTGCTATAATGTAATTGTTTATTGTGTGGACATATATCCAGTAGGATAAATTCCCATTTTTCTATAAGTGGTGAATTATTTGGACATCTATTTAGTAGGACAAGTCACCATCCTGCTATTATGTTATTTGGACACGTATATGCTAGTTGAGTTTATTAGCACGTTATTTCCTGATTTGGGTATGAATTGTATTTACGTATACGTTGACTTATGTGAATAAATTGTTAAGTGACTTGAAAGTGAAATTGATATCAAAAGGTAACTTAAATTACTACCATTGGGTTTGCTAAGCCTCCTTTTGAAATTATAAAGTATGGTTTTAAATTAGCTCCAAGTCTTTAATCAGTTTGCGGTCAGGGTTTATAAATGATTTTTCAAGCTATATTTTTATTTTAAAAGTATTTATAAATAATAACTTGTTTATAAAAGTGGGTACTAAGTAAAAAGATTTATTTAAGGTGATTTAAAAGGATGAGTTGCAAAAGGTATTTTGTAAAGGATTTTTCTTAAAGAAGATTTATCAAAGGAGTTTTAAATAGGGAAATGTTTTATAAATGATTTTAGAGGTTTGTAAAGATTTTTTTTAAATTGACTTGTAGATTTATAAAAGTGTCTTATAAATTGATTTTGGAAATTTATAAAGGTATTTAAATGTGAAGTGAGCTTTTAAAAGGGAAATTTTATAAAGGATAAGTGGATCGGTTTACAGTATGTAATGTTTTCAAAGAGAAATTTGGAAAGAAGGAAACTTTTGTAAAGTTTGGAAAATATACTTATACCGTTGAGATAAGTATATAAAATATATTTTTTCAAGTATAAAAGGAGTGTAATGGGTTTGGAAAAAAGTGTTTTAGGAAAGATCTTTTGATCAAGTTTTTCAAAGTGTTTTAATTAATGAAATATTAATTAATAAAGGATTTGTGGATCCCATATGGAATTTAATCAATGTTTGAATATTTGTTTATTTGATAGTTAAATAACAAACTATTAAACCTGGACCAAAATGTAACTTTGGAAATATTTAGGAGAAACATGGAAATTATATGGTATAGTTACCTTCGGTGGTGCTACACTGACGTATAAATTAGTTTTGTTCTTCTAGGATAAATGATCAAGAAATCTATCCACTAACGATTAGGAGGTGATCTCCGCTCTTATCTTTGTTTATTTATTTTCGAAAGAACTAGGTTGAGTTTACTGAAAATTATCGAAAGTTGTTTCAAAGAGACTGAGATTGGATATGTTATCTAAAAACCATTTTGATCCAACTCAAGTATTTCGACTTGAAGAGTATGGAATCGAAGACGGAGTTTTTAAGTGTAAGGTCTATTTGCTACTAACCCCGAGGGTGATTCCAAAATGGGTGTAGTGGAAAGTAGTGGCTTTGGTTTCGTTCAGTCCTAGAACGAACTTGTATGGATGAATGTTGGCGTTGCATTGTTGCTAGGAGGGCAGTGTTCACATTCCAAGTGGGAAGTGCTATATGAAAGGTAAAATGTAGCCTCAAGCCTCTTCCACCGGGAATGACTAAAACATGGCAGATGCAGCAGAGCTAAGTAGGTTGCTCCATGTAGGGTATGATCATCCCTATCTAGAGTTAAAATTACCTCTCATTTGTATACTTCGGGGCCCATTAGTGGAGGGGTGATCATATTCAGTACTACTAGTCAAGTGGTAGGTCGGTCCTGTGTTGGCAGGGGATCCTGGCGAAGTCTTCGGTGCTACTTTATCTAGAGATGTACCATGACAGGAAGTACCCCAGTAGCCCAGTCATTGTATGGAACCCATTCTCCAATATGAGCCTTTACGGTTTTGATTGTAGAACCTAGTATGCTGGAATTTAATTAATGTAACAATTTCGACTATGATTAATAAGTATTTGTACTCTAGACATATCACTGGATTTTCAATAGAAAATGTTTTGGTTATCGTAAGGTAAAAACCTATCTGTATTTATATGCGGCGTGGTCTTACGAGATACCTTTGATTTTAAAAGGGTTTTAAACATAATAATTCAGTTATTTAAGTTTACTCAGACCAGACCCATGTTTGGCCCGGAGTTTTATTTTTTTCCTCTAAACTCTTCGGTGCTCAAATTTTTATGGGAGCCAAGTAGTTTAGGTTTTCCCACTAATGCATTTTAGAGGAGCTTAGAGTAGGAGGCTTTATTGATAACTAGTTATCTTCTTATTATGTATCTTGTACAATTAGGTAAGGACAGACTGTTATAACTGTCCAATGGTAGAATTATATTAGTATGACTCTAATGTATTATTTTTGAAATGACTTTGGAAAGTATAATATTTATTATTATATGTTTTCTGTTGCATTGTGAGATTCTGTGATTGTTTAGTTTCTTCTTATCTTCTATCTCCTTTCATTCCCCCAACAATCTGTCTTTTAAGCACTTAGTTGTTTGATACGTGAATACGGTGGATGTATTAGTGTTTACTTCCGGGGTTTGGAAAGGCGGGTCGTTATATACCCCATAGGTCACCTAATCCAAATCATGTGATGTGCATTAAATAAAATATCTAATAACAATGTCACGAATCTGGGGCGCGTGTCACGACCCAAAATTCAGCGTTCAAAAGTCGACATCAAATACCTCACTTGTATTCGACTGCCCGAGATTCGAACGTCAAATTTCAGTTCAGATGGAGCTTATAACAACAATCAGATGAATATAAAAGAGAGAAAACAAAATGAATGTCATGTATCAACACAGGTACAACATGATACAATATCCAATACAACATCGAACCTAAATATCAGAGTGATACACATATGATACAACAATAATACGATAACAGAAACTTCAAAAAGTTTCCAACATACTTCAACTTCGACAAGGTCTTCAAATACTAAAATACTTCAAAAGATTTCCTAATCCAAAGCTTCCAGAAGACTTCAAATCCAAGCTAGCTCCAAAACGCGGATAACCTGCTTCTAGGCTGCCCGAGTAAAAATTATGGGCACCCAGAGTTTAGGAAAGAAACAATAAACTCCAGGTCAGTCATAGGACTGGTATGAGTAAAAAAAAACAATTGCTTTTAAAGAACTAGATTTATAAAAGAATTTCAGTATGCTTTTAAAATGAAACTACCATAAGACCTCCCGCCACACACACAATGCAAACGCAGAATTGGAGGAGATTTCTTCTTATGATAGTCAAATATGCTTGATACGAGAAAAATTTCTTTGATATTATTATTAGTGCATAGTGTAGGAAGCATTTCGAAAGTAGAATATTAATCTTAGCCAGCATAGGTACAATTATATTATGCCTACTATAGCTACCACCTGAGGTGGCAGGTTATACAATTAAAACCGTACAAGGCTCGTATTGTTTCTTTGGATTTCCAACAAATGGTCAGGCAAAGGAACTTCCTGGGCCACATGGGTACGCCTCTGGAGGGACGACCCGAGAACCTAACTGGATCTCTGCCAACACAAGGCCGAGTTACACCTAACTGGGTAACCACTGACACGAGTATGCCATCCCACGGTTGTAACCAACCTTTATCCGGGGCCCCAGCAACAAATCACAAAGTAATATATATATATATATATATATATATGCGATATCAACATAAGTTAAGTATTTGGGCTCCATACCATGATACCACTTCTATCCAGGAGGAAATGCACATACCCTAAGGGGCGCTACCCCCAATAACCTTGCCGCATCTTTCCTGTTTTGACCAATCCAGGGTGTGAGGTTCAACGAAGCCTCATCCACAAAGCTACGCTTTTCACAAAGCCATGCTTTGATCAACAAATGTTCAACAAAACTCAGTATGCCACATTACCAAGTTGGGAATATATTACTGATAACCTTCAACTACGTAACCTCTGAGCTCATACGTCTCAGAGAAGGGTGTTAAGCTAAGAGAATAAATTCTCCGCCACCAACAGAAATGTATTTGAAAGAAATCTGCTTTATATCTCAATTGTAATGTCAGACGTACAATCCATACAAGTCTGTTCTGGGTTCGAACAGAACCGAAGGCACTTCCAAAGTAGCCCTTGCCATCCGGGTATTCACAATCCCAATCTGACTTCCCATCACTTAGGGAATCTCTATACCGTAGCTACTCGGTGCAGAGACGATCGATAGGTCATCCTATCGCTCTCGCAAATACCCGGTCTTCACCACTGGTCTTCAAATGCTATCCATAACATCGAATCACATATTCGGAATGGGTTATACGACACAAAGGTCCTTTCCCGGCTAAACCGAATAGTGAGAGTCAATTTTAAAAACATGTGGATATGTCGTTCACAAAAATTCACAGGTTCGATGTGGGTTTCGGATAACTAACTGAAATCTGATTCCTTGTCGCATCGAAGTTTAAATGCCGTTTTACGGGCAAACAGGGTTTTCACATCAATACAGAACAAACCACAATCACAGTACAGTACATGGCAATTTATATCACACAGTATCACAAACAGAAATATCAATCCGGTACAGAATATTTGATGATGGTTATTCATCTTGATTAAGGTGATTGTAATTAAAGTAAATTAACCGTATAATTATCCTCATTAATTATTTTAAATCTATGTTTAATTTGACTTAATTATGAATTCATTATTTTAATTTATTAATTCTTAACGGTTAACAAAAATAATTTTTATCACTTTTGTTGATTGACTATTCTTTCAATAATTAATGATTAATTATAAGATCATTACCCAAACATTAATTGTTAATACTAGTTCACCATTTTAAATAAATTTGGGTTTTAAATTAACAATTAAACATTTGATTTACATTTAAACGTTTTATTAAGTTAGTTTTAAAACAATCCTTTTTTTGTTTAAAGGAAAATATAAAATTTGAAATAATCTTAAACTTCGTAAACTTTTTTTTGTAATTGATTCAAAATTATTTACTTCATATCCCATTAACAACTCTCATTTATTTCTAAAATGTGGATTTGAAATAATCATTTAACTTGAGTTTCAAAATTTTAATTAAAACTGGATTGGCTCGCTTTCATGTCCAACCTGTGGCTTACTTCAAGTTATCCTCGAGGGAAATGCCCCCCCGCTTTGGGTTTTAGCCAAAACTAACCCGAGTGATAAATTTTCACAAAAATTTGTTTAAGTCCCAAATCAATCACGATACAACAATGTAACAGCTCGAGTTCTCCTTCGAATTTCTACCCTATTTCCCCGAGTGAGACTTCGAGTCACACTGCTCCTCTCCCAGATTTCACAACTGGCACACAACCAAGCACGTACACGTGCACGGCCAACTTCGCCAGCGTTGGTCGGTGCTGCGGCCATCCACGAGTCGCCTTCCATCCCCCAAAACAATACGAACACCCAGAATCTTGAATTAAACTCAAGAGAAAAATCGAGTCGTCTCGACCAAACGAACCCAACAGTACATCACCAGAAAACAAACCCTCGCCGCCACCCCAGGCCATTATCGGCCACCAACTTTGGACCCTAGCCTCGTCATCGTGCAATGTCGTGATCGGCATTGGTTACTCGAAGTCCGATCACACGTGGGTGGCGCGGAACCATCATTCTCGAACTCGACAGAAATGGGTTCTTATACCCTAAATCGCTCTCGACTCATCAAATTACGCAATAGAAATTTTTTTTCTACAATTTTCCTGAAACCATCGATTCACAAACTAGCTTCAATCCAAGTTTCAACATTTATCATTAAATCAATCACTAGAAATTCGAAAAAATGCGATTTTTGTTCAAAAACTAACTACTCTGTGAATACTAAACTGAAATCCTATATTTTTGGTTTAAAAATCATAACTTGCAGTAGAGATTCGAGCTATGAATTTAAATTAACTTTTTGTAACAATCGAATTTATCAAGTTTTTTACTTGATTCACTGTAAATCAAGATGATAGTGGTAATCTTTCTTCTAATCATGCTGAAACGGGTTTTAAAAACCTTGATTACAGATTTACTTCTTGTTTGATTGAAGACTTCAATACTTAACAATGATCAAATGCAAATAAATTAAATTTTTGAATCAATGATCAACTCTGTAATCAATAACAGAGAAGATAAATATGCAGAGTAACCTATATATGCAGAATGTTATTCAAAAAACCAAAACACATACAATGCTATGTAAAATCAATAAATTATCTTACTGTTAACTTAAATTTTTAAAGTTGATGTTTACTCACATGAAATATGAATGAACAGATAGCTTCTGTTTTGATAAAGAAACAGTGTTGATCTTCTTCTCCTTTTTCTTTCTTCAGTAAATTGTTTTTTTCAAAGTTGAATATAAAGTGATGTTCTTTTTTCTTTTTAATTTCCTGTTCTTTGTTATTATTATTTTCTTTTGAACGAACTTGAGGTTTGTGGATGTATACATATATGTGAAAGGTTGTGTACAGGTTTTAGTAGAGTACTAAAGCATGACTACTTTTCTTTCTTTCTTTTTTATTTTTTTTATTTGTACTTTGTGTATGGGTAAGTTTGAAAGCATTAAATGAAAGCATGTATTTACAGCTGATATCTTGCTTGATGTTACTAGAGTAAATGGCATTTAATGAAAGCATGTATGTAATGCTTCCACCTTGTTTACAGCAATATGTTAGATTTGATTTTTTTATATGTAAGTACTGATTTGGGTCTTATTTTATTTTAAAGTTTTTTCTTCTTCTTGTTTATGTTTTTACATACTTATTATTCAAAGGTTCCTTTCTTTAGTGATCAAATCTTGTTCTTGTTTTAATTTGCTAAATGAAAGTGTTTATTTTAACATTTAATTCATCATATATTTTATTTTATTGTTTTAAACTATTTCTTGTTTATAATATGTTCTTTTCTTAAATTATTATTATTACTAATTATTTAAAATTAACTATCAATATTTATTTAATTCTATATATCTTTGAAATATTAATATCAACAATATTTAATTTCTGTTGAAATTTTCACAAATTAAATCCAAAAATTCAAATAATTCACTAAATTTAATTTCACATATCCTGGGATGTTACAACATCCCCTCCTTAAGAAAATTTCATCCTCGAAATTGAAAGAGAGAGAAACGCAAACAAAGAATATACAAATTTAGAAAAATAAGGAAATGGCTTACCAATTTAAGCCGAGATGTCTATTCTGCAATTGGGATATGATTTCTTCATATTATCTTCAGTTTCCCAAGTACAGTCCTTTGGATCGCCACTCCATTGAACTTTGACCAGTTTCACAACTTTGTTCCTCAATCGCTTCTCATCACGATCTACAATTTTTATCGACTCCCTTCTAACTGCCAAGTTAGGAGTGATTTCTAGATCCTGTTGAGCAGCTTCTTCAATAATACTATTTGGGTCATGCACATGCTTTCGAAGACTAGAAACGTGAAACACATCATGCACGCCAGACAACCGGCTGGGTAGCTACACTCGATATGCTAGAGGACCAATCCTTTCTAGAATAGGAAAAGGACCAATATAACGCGGTGCTAGCTTTCCAGTTTTCTCGAATCTCAATACACCCCGCATCGGAGACACTTTCAGAAATACAGAATCTCCAACTTGAAATTCCAAACATCTTGTTCGGCGGTCATAATAGTTCTTCTGACGACTTTGAGCAGTTATTAATTTCTTTCGAATAAAGTCAACCTTCTCCGTGGCTTCTTTAATCATGTCTGGTCCAAGGATGAGTCTTTCACCTGATTCAATCCACCATGTAGGTGATCGACACTGACGACCAATAAAGCTTCGAAAGGAGCCATTTCTATACTGGCCCGATAACTGTTATTATATGAGAATTCGACCAGATGTAAATGGTCCTCTCAAGAACCACCAAAATCGAGAATGCAAGTACGCAAAAGATCTTCTAGAATTTGGTTAACCCTCTCGGTCTGCCCATCAGATTGTGGGTGATAAGCAGTACTGAAATTTAATTTCATTCCCAAAGCGACTTGGAATGCCTCCCAAAATCTACTAGTGAAGATCGGGTCGTGATCACTCACTATACTACTGGGAATACCATGGAGACGAACAATTTCTTTTTTATATATATCTGCTAAGCTTGCTGCAGTCCGAGTGGATTTCACTGGAATAAAGTGAGCAGTTTTGGTTAGACGGTCCACTATAACCCAAATTGCTTCATTTCCCTTCTTGGTTCGTGGCAATCCGTCGATGAATCCATCGATACCTGATCCCATTTCCACTTTGGTACTTCCAAAGGCTAAATTAAATCGGCCACTTTCTTTTGATCGCTTTTGATTTGTTGACAGGTAGCACAGCGACTCACATAAATGGATATGTCTCTTTTCATTGTCTTCCACCAGAAAGTCCTTTTAATATCTCGATACATTTTATTAATTCCTGGATGGATAGTGAGTTTTGACTTGTGGCATTCGTCCAAAACTTCATGTTTCAGCTCTGGAATGTCAGGGACACAAATTCTTCCTTTCAATCTTATAACATTATTGTTGTCAATCTCAAAACTAGTATTTTCTCCATGATGCATTTTCTCATAAATTTGATGAAGAAACTCATCTTCTTTTTGTTTGCTGAAAATCTTTTCAAGGAGAGTAGGAGTGATAACCAGATTAGCAAGAATAGCATGCTTTCTACTTAAGGCATCTGCAACTACATCGGCCTTTCCCGGCGTATACATAATATCTAGGTCATACAATGCCAGAAATTCCAACCAACGTTGTTGTCGCAGATTCAGATCCTTCTGGGTAAAGAGATATTTCAAGGATTTATGGTCGGTGAATAATTCAAAATTTTCACCTAAAACAAAGAGAGTTTATTAAGTATATTGTTTAAGTTAATTTCGTAAATTTTTTAAGAAAGCTGAAAAGATTCTTACCCTGAAGATAGTGTCGCCAGATTTTTAAAGCGAAAACAACAGCCAAAAGCTCCAAATCGTGTGTTGGGTAGTTTCTCTCGTGCGGACGTAATTGCCTACTCGCGTAGGCAACTACCTTCCCATTCTGCATTAATACTACACCTACCCCATCACCACACGTGTCAGTATAGACAGATAAGCCTTGGTTTTCGTTAATGATAGCGAGAATAGGAGCAGTAGTCAATCTCTTTTTCAGTTTCTGGAAAGCTTCATCACATTTTGGAGTCCAAACGAATTTAGCATTCTTCATTGTTAGCTTAGTCAATGGGCTAGCCAACTTAGAAAAATCCTGTATAAATTTTCTATAATATCCCGCTAAACCCAGAAAACTTCGAACTTCTCTAGGAGTAGTGGGCTGCTTCCAGTCCATAATTGCAGAAATCTTGCTTGGATCAACATAAATTCCTTCTTCATTAACAATGTGACCGAGAAATCAAAATTCTTTGACCCAAAAGTGACACTTAGAAAATTTAACGAATAAGATATTTCTCCTCAATATCTCCAAAACAATTTTGAGATGTTCAACATGCTCCTCTTTGGTTTTGGAGTAAATCAAGATATCATCAATAAATACAAGGACAAATTTGTTCAATACTTCTCGAAACACTCAGGTCATTAAATCTACGAAGTACGCGGGAGCGTTCGTTAGTCCGAAGGGCATAACTAACCATTCGTAGAACATGTCAAGACCCCTAAAAGCAGTTAAATGTACACAATCCTCGGCTATTTGCAGCTGATGGAATCCCTGAGCTAAATCCATCTTAGAAAAGAATCGTGCACCATGAAGTTGATCGAATAAATCGTCGATCCTGGGTAAAGGGAATTTGTTTTTGAGGGTTTGTTTATTTAGATCGCGGTAATCTACACACAATCTCAAAGAACCGTCCAATTTAGCCACAAACACAACGACTGAACCCCATTCAGAAATACTAGAGAGAATCAATCCTTTCTTTAGCGGATCTCGAGTTTGATCGACTAATTAAATTTTTTCCCTAGGTGCCATCCTGCGACTTGCGTGAACAACAGGACGGGCATTGGGTACTAAGTCAATTCGGAATTCTATTTCCCTGCATGGAGGTAAGGATTTTACTTCTTCAAATACGTCGGAAAGTTCCCGAACAACAGGTATAGACTGCAAACTGGGTTCAGGATATCCCAAAGTATACATCAATCTATCTCTACTTGGACTCGGATCCTCATAAGAGATTTCAATAAAATTTCCAAAACTTGTTTTGACTAAAACTGTCCGACCATTACAATCCAATTTAGCTTCGTATTTCGATAACCAGTTCATTCCGAGTAAAATTTCAAATTCATTAAATTCGAGGACATGAAGGTTGATAGGAAATTGATAGCAAGCATATGAAATAGGAACTCTCTTACAAAACAAACAAAGATTTGTGGGACCTCCAACCGAATTTTCACGCAAATGGGATCGTCAACAAATTTAGTTTTAAGTTCTAATTCATTTACGGTTTGTTGAGAGATAAAGCTATGTGAAGCTCCCGTGTCAAATAAAACTCTAACAGTTCTATCATAAATAGTAAGGTTACCTTCCAGAACACCTTTTCCTTTATCTGCTTTTGAAGTTGAAGGTTCTTTCTTTATCGCATAAACTTTTGCCACCTGTACTTGCTTCATTACCGGTCAATCTTTAACAAAATGTCCAAGCTTGTGATAATTATAGCATTCTTTATCCCCTTGATCATTCCTCACAGGTTGTTCCTTCTTAACTTGCTTCTTCGGTTTTGTGCAGCTGTTTGAATAATGGTCCTTCTCTTGGCAATTGTAACAAGTTATGTTCCTAGCCGAATTTCCTTGACTGCTCTTTTTATCTTTGTCTTGTTGTGGCCTCTTGCCCCCAAACTTCATTTTCTTCCAATTCTGATTATTTGAATTTCCTCCTTCCCTTGGAATCTCCTGCACATCCAATATGGCATACCTATATCCCATATCAATAAGATCAGAAAAAGATTCTTTGACGTGTGCTGTAATCCTTTCATGATACTTCTGGTTCATTCCATGGATAAACCTTTCATTTTTCTTAAGAGGCGTGTTTAACAACTCTGGACCAAAACGGGATAGTTCGTTGAACTTATTTAAGTACTCCTCAAACGACAAGCTTTCTTGTTTCAAATCCAAAAATTCTTGATACATTCTAAGAATTTCCTGCCGACGGCATATAACGCTTTTCAAACACCTCCTTAAAACGATCCCAAGTAAACTCTTCCTCTGGTTCATCTATAATGACGGTTTCCCACCAGGCTGAGGCTTCTTCTTGGAGTTCCCAAGAAGCTATAAGTCTCTTCTGCTCGTCCTGCAGCTTTAGCCCTTTAAAAAATTTCTCACACGATCTTACCCATGCTTGAGCCTCAACAATTGACTCTTTGCCAGTGAACAGTTTGCCACCAAGCTTTGAGAAATTTTAATACAAATCAGCCAGATTCGGCTGCTGCTGGATATCAATTGCTGCTTCTGCTGCTGGAGGAATTTGATTAGCTGCTACATTCCCTTGACCCCTAGTTCTTCCTCTCCTTCCGCTCATTCTTACTGTCTGAAATTAGTAAGAAAATTGATTTAAATATACGGACGAAATATCTTAAGGAATATCAGCAGTAAAAAGAAATAAACTAAGAAAATTTAGAGTTTCAGTCTTGGTTACACTCATTCTATGGTGTACTTCACCCTATCTCTAATGAGCCATCTAATGTGTTGTGACGACCGCCGATGACTCCCGCACCAAACAAGAAAATAGTGCGCTGTAAAGAGTGCCAGGCAGCCATGGACAATTGTCAAGGTAAGGTGAAACAATAAAGTCTATCGCATTACTCTCAACGCAGGGATAAAATACAATAGAAAAGTATACATAGTGAAGCTCATAGAACAGAATATTATCATATAAACTCATAGTAGTTTTATACAAACATTTGAATAGTCAATACATCAAGCCTCACTACATAACACTCAGAGTATCAAACAAACAGCGGAACATCCAGTACATATAGTAAGAAAAACAATATGCAAAAGCCTCCAGCTCGTCTTCGTCATCAACAGCGTTAGTCACTAAGAACAGCACCTGTCACCTGCTACCTAGTCTGCCCATCCCAACATAGATGAACAGCCCAAGGTGATAAGAGTTAAACATAAAACCTTGAGTCAGACAAAAGTCTTAGTGAGCAGTAAATCAAACTATCAAACATACCAAAAGAGCATAAAGGGTAAAAAGGAATAGGAACTCAATCATCCCACTCCACCTCTTTCTACAGTGATAGCCCCCAGACACACTAAGCAGAAACAAACATAGCAAAACAGATAATTAAAGCAATTATCACTCGGGTCAAGGTCGATGTTTTCCAAGTAAAAACCCCCAAGGCCTAAACCAAGATCAGATAAGCACCCACAAAACATCGCTCTTGAGACCGAGTGACGATACAACCAAAGCATCCAAACATCCATGACTCTGGCTATCACTGTTATCATTGCTTCGATTTCACCGTTAATTGAATGACCGGCTCATTCTTTCATCCGTCCATCAAGGGCTAATGGTAACCCCGGTTCTAGACATAACTCTGCACGTCATCGTGACCCGTGCCTAGGACTATCGAATCTGCCCAGAGTACTCGACCACCTACCTATAGTCTTTTGGGTGTCCCGACCACCTACCTGTAGTCATTTGGGCGCCCCATGTACTCTTGCTTTGAGTTTGCTAGAACCTTCAATAACGATGAAATCCAAGCCTTCTAGTTATCCTCCTCGATGACTATTCTCAAACTTGCCCAAGCTACTTCTCGAGCCCACCATTATCCACAAACTCGAACCATATCACCGAGTTATCAACATGCTTGGGATGATCCCGTCTGGATTAAACCAAGGCTATCTCATATCATGTTTTGCTTCTTCACATCATGGCAAAGTTCCATCTCAACATCACCATCAAATCTGTCCATATGAGCTCTTATCATCCGCTTCATATGCCACAAGCAGCTTTCCTTATTCAAGAGCCTTTCTACTTAGCTTTTGAATCATCTTCGACCAACTTGTCCATCTCAAATCCATAAATCAACTAACTTCTATCAATCAATCAATCATTAATCCAAACAATCAACCATTCAAACAAGATTTAAGTAAACAATAATGGCAATAATGGTAATTTCGTAAATAAAGAGTCCAAATCTAACAAACATGAATTCTAAGTAATATCTTGTTGAATGAACTAGCATAGGTTAACATATAATAAAAAGGATATCAAAACTTTATTAACGATAGATCTACATGCAGACTTAAGGAAAATGCATGAAGTTACTATCTTTAACACACAAACAAGCCACCGATCCAATATACTCCTTTGGGTCCGTGTGAGAGATAACTACCACTCACCTAATCACCTAAACAATTCAAAAGCAAATAACTTCAGATCTGGACAGCAAAGGATCTAGCTTGATCCGACAAGATTTCCCTTCAAATAATGAAATCTCTCTTCGATGAATGGAGATCATCAACTTTGGCTCTTGGATCTTCGATTAGATCTTCAATCTTGGATGGAAGGAAGCACTAGATTAGAGTAGAGAAAAGAAGTGAAGAAGTGTTGTAGTCGATCTCTCAAAATGGCAGCACTTCGTCGCTTCAAAATCCGATGCCAAAAAGTGAACCAAACCGCTCTATTTATAGGCAGAATTTAGGTCGCTCGATTTTAGGTCGGTCGCTCTTAGGTCGGTCATGACCTAACGACCTAAATATATACTGCTGACCTAACGACCTAACAGCTTAGGCACTCACGCGACCTAACTCTAAGTCGTTCCGCGACCTAACAAAAGTCACGACCCAACACACACACACGGCTTAGCATGCACACGACCTAACACTCAACGCAACTGCGTAACCTAACGGCTTACCGACCTAACACAAGTGCCGACCTAACGAAACAGACCACCCAGGACCTAACAAACCCAACGACCTACCTTAGGTCGTTCAACGACCTAACTAAACACACGGCCAAGCGATCACGACCTAGCTTCCTTAGGTCATTAACTCGCTTCAACTGACCTATCACTAAGCCGCTAGCCACTAACTCCCTTCACCCTCTTAGGTCGCTTACTCCACTAAGTCGCTAACATCTATAGGTCGGTCAAGTCTATAGGTCGGTCAATATCCTAGGTCGCTCCAAATCCTATAGGTCGCTCCACCGACCTAAGCGCTACACGATCTAACCCCTTAGTTGCTCTATCTCCTTAACTCGCTCCAACTCCTTAGGTCGCTAGCTTCCCCTAACTTGCTCACACGACCTAACTTCCACACGACCTAACTCTGGATGGCTCATTCCTATAGGTCGGTCAATAACTTAAGTCGCTCCATTCCACTAAGTCGCTCAACCGACCCAGCCTTCAATACGACCTAAAGCATAAAATTTACAATATTTCGATCCGTAAAAATACGGGTCGTTACATTCTCTCCCCCTTAGGAATTTCGCCCCCAAAATTCCAAACAAACAAGAGCAATCAAAAACTATTCTGCATGCCTACCATCCATAGCAATCAACAAACCATGCATCCAATTACTAACCTAGCATGCAGAATTCTAAGACTAGAACAAGTTACAAATTCATGAGATGTCACGACACTTTAGGGCCATACCTTGAAGAGTTCAGGATGAGCTGCCTTCATCCTCTCTTCCTCCTCCCACGTACAGTCGTAAACATCATCACTCCATTGTACCTTGAGCAACCTGACTACCTTCCTCTTAAGCTGTTTCGTGTCAGTTTCCACAACACGGAGCGGCTTACGAGGTCCTCTAATAACTGGATCAATCTCAAAGTCTTCATAGCTATCAGTAGAAACCACTGTACTTGGGTCGTGCACATACCTCCGTAGGTACGATATATGAAAACATTGTGCACACTCGACATCTTTTCCGGCAACTCCAATTTATAGGCGAGCTTTCCAATTCTCTCGGTAATCGAGAATGGTCCAACAAACCTCGGAGTCAATTTCCCTTTCTTCCCGAATCGAATAACATTCTTCAGTGGAGAAATTTTCACGAAAACCATATTGCCTACGTCGAATTCCAAATCCTTACGACGCTTATCGGCATAACTTTTCTGACGATCTTGGGCTGCCTTCATTCGTCGCCGAATGATCTCTATGCAATCCGAAGTCTGTCGAATCATTTCGTGCCCAAGTATCAGCTTTTCTCCAGTTTCCAACCAACATGTCGGGGAGTTACACGGTCTTCCATACAATGATTCATACGGTGCCATACCAATACTTGACTGGTAACTGTTATTATATGCAAATTCCACCAAATGAAGATGATCTTCCCATGATCCTCCGAAATCTAAAACACATGCTCTAAGGAGATCTTCCAAAACTCCGTTGACTCTCTCGGTCTGTCCATCTGTTTGGGGGTGATAAGCTGTACTCAAACACAACTCGGTCCCCAAAACTTCTTGGAAGCTCTTCCAAAATCCACTAGTGAACAATGGGTCTCGATCGCTCACTATACTCTTCGGAATACCATGGAATCGAACTATCCACTTAACATACAACTCAGCCAATTTCGATGCATTCCTAGTTGATCGAACAGAATCTTGCACTCTTAGTCAAACGATCTACGATGACCCAAATCCCTTCATTTCCTGCCCTGGTTCTAGGTAACCCATCAATAAAATCCATCGACATTTGCTCCCACTTCCATGTAGGAACTTCTAATGGCTGAAGCAATCCACTTGGCTTCTTCTGCTCGGCTTTTACCAACTGGCAGTTCATACATTTGGAAATAAAATTTCTAACATCCTTCTTCATACCTTCCCAGTAATAGGTTCTCTTCATATCCCGATACATCTTATTCCCTCCTGGATGAATTGTCAACTTCGAGTGATGACTTTCCTTAAGAACTTCATCTCTCAATCCATTTATATCGGGAACAACCAGTCGTCCTTGCTTCCGAAGCCAACCCTCTCGATCGACTTCGAATCCTTTATCCTTTTCTAGGTCTAATCCAGATTCCAAATCTCGGATAGTCTTGACAAGTTTATTGTCACGCTTTTGGCTCTCGCCAATTCTTTCCACAAGAGTAGGTCTTATCGATAAGCTTGCCAACATCTCAGGTTCCAATTCACATCTGGGCCTGAAGTCAAATCCAGCTAAATACTCAAGACTCTTCCATTCTGAAAACATGGCTCCCAATCCTGCATGTCTTCGACTTAACGCATCTGCCACTACGTTACCTTTTCCTGGGGTATAGGCTATACCAAAATCATATGACGCTAAAAACTCTAGCCATCGTTGCTGCCGGAGATTCAAATCTTTTTGGGAGAAGAGATACTTCAATGACTTATGGTCTGTAAACATCTCAAATCAAACTCCCAATAGATAATGTCTCCACATCTTCAGAGCAAATACAATCGCCGCTAACTCCAAATCATGAGTCGGATACTTCCTTTCATGCGGCTTCAGTTGTCGACTTGCATATGCAACAACTTTATTCTTTTGCATCAGCACTGCTCCAAGTCCAGTACCATATGCATCGGTGTAAACCACCATCTCATCATTTCCACTTGGAATAGCCAAAACAGGAGCACTTGTCAATCGCTCCTTCAGGATTTCGAAAGCTTGCTCACACTTAGCATCCCATCTGAATACTTGGTTCTTTTTCGTCAATCCTGTTAACGGTGCAGCTATCTTGGAAAAGTCTTTGATAAACCGACGATAGTATCCTGCTAATCCAAGAAAACTTCTCACATCAGATGCATTCTTAGGTCTAACCCAATCCTGGATTGCTGCCACCTTGGCGGGATCAACCGTTATTCCATTTCCAGAGATAACATGGCCTAAGAATCTCACTTCGCTCTTCCAGAAGTGACACTTCAAAAACTTAGCCCTCAGCTGTTGTTTTCGCAAGATCTCCAAAACAATACGCAAGTGCGTCTTGTGCTCTTCCTCAGTTCTGGAATAAATCAGAATATCATCCACGAACACAAGTACGAACTTGTTCAACTGATCTCTGAACACTCTATTCATAAGATCCACAAAATATGCTGGTGCATTGGTTAATCCAAACGGCATTACCAGCCACTCATAGAAACCGGACGGTGTCCTGAAAGCAGTCTTCGGCACACTATCCTTTGCCACTCTCAATTGGTGAAATCCCGTTGCCAAATCCATCTGAGAAAACACCTTAGCTTCGTGAAGCTGATCAAACAAGTCATCTATTCTCGGCAATGGATACTTGTTCTTCTTAGTCACTTTATTCAGCTCACGATAATCCACACACAACCTCAACGATCCATCCGCTTTGGTTGCAAACACAACTGGTGCACCCCATTCGGACACACTACGCCGAATGAATCCTTTCCGTAAAAGGTCATCAACTTGCACCTTCAACTCTTGATGTTCCCTAGGCGCCATCCGCCTAAGAGGCATCACAATGGGTCTGGCTCCTTCAACTAGATCGATACGAAACTCGATCTCCCTATGCGGCGGTAACCCTTTGACCTCGTCAAAGACATCCTCAAATCCTTCACAATAGGCACCGATGACAGACCATCTCGTGGAACAACCAGCGAATACATGAAGCTCATGAAGATGCCTTCTTCATGCTTACATCGTATCACAACCTTTCGCCCCTCCACATTCTCGACTGTCACCTCAAGCCTCTCATAATCAACCTTTGCCGCATACTTCCTAAGCCAGTCCATACCCAAAATAATTCCGAACCCCTCAAAGTTCAGAACAAAACAATCACAAACAAAAGAGCAATCATGACTCGATACCACTAGACCACGGCATACCATACACAAACAAGACGAACCCCCAACTGGATTAGTCACAACCAATGGTCTATCAACAATATCCGGTTCCAAACCCAACCGGCCTACAAGTTCACTACAAACAAACGAATGCGACGCCCCAGTATCAAACAACACTCTAACTGGAACACCACAAATGGAAAGAGTACCTTGAACCACCACACTCTTTCCTTTCTCTACAGCAGTAGGAGCCTTCAAAGATGATGGCACAGCCCCCAAAGCATAAGCTTGCACAATCTGCCTGTCCTTTCGCGGTTCTGGACAATTCTTCTTGATATGCCCCGGCTTATCACAGTTGTAGCACTTCCCTGGGACCTTAGAATTCTTGCAATATTTGGAGAGATAACCCTTCTGCTGACAATTATAGCAGGTCACTTCACCCTTCAGCCTGTTGCGGCCATCCTTACCCCTCTGTTGTTGCGTCTTCCTTTTCTTGTTTCCATCCTGCTGTGGTTTAGACCCTTCCTTGGTTACAGCAACAACAGATCCTTTCTTAGGAAATAGATTCTCATGCCTGAGAGCTTTCTCCACAAGCTTCTCAAATGGGTCATCCAAATGATCCACCAACTGCCTCCCAAGATAAGTGTCCAATCCTGTCACAAACTTCTCATTCTTCTGATAGAGAGATTCAATATACGACCGAGCATACTTGGACAAGGCTTCAAACTCAAAAACATACTCAAGAACTGGTCTTCCACCTTGCTTGAGTTCCACAAACTTCTTGAACAGAACAGATTTCTGAGCTGTAGAAATGAACTTAGCCTCAAATCTAGCTTGGAATTGCTCCCAAGTAATCTCTTCCTCTGGAGTATCAATGGTGATAGAGTTCCACCAATCAGAAGCTCTCCCTTGAAGCTGTCTTGATGCAAGCTTCCTCTTAGTTGCATCCTCAATTCCTAAATCACCAAAAATCCTTCTACAAGCATCTATCCACCTTTGAACTTCAATGGTTGATTCTGTTCCCAAGAAAACCTTTCCTCCAAGAGCAGTATAGTCTTTACACAACTTAGCAAAATCCACTGGTCTTGGGGCTTGAACTTGAACTCCAACATCTACTAATGGTCCTGGAGATGGCATCCTTCTCATGATCGAAGTCATCATAGCCTCGAACATAGAATCATAATCAGCAGCCCCCTCAACAGCACGGCCTTCCCTAGCAGCTGGTCTCCCTCTTCGACTCATTCCTAATATCTAAAAGAAATGATTAATATACCCTAGGGAAACAACTGCATAATAAGTTCAAATACTTCTAAGCTACTATATTATATATAGTAATCATCCATCAAAATACAATTACGTCTCTCATACGTAGTTACGTCAACGAGCGTTGGCTAAAATCGATTAACCAAAGCTCTGATACCAAATGTGACGACCGCCCATGACTCCTGCACCAAACAAGAAAATAGTGCACTGTAAAGAGTGCCAGGTAGCCATGGACAATTGTCAAGGTAGGGTGAAACAATAAAGTCTATCGTATTACTCACAGCGCAGGGATAAACTACAATAGAAAAGTATACATAGTGAAGCTCATAGAACAGAATCTTATCATATAAACTCATAGTAGTTTTATACAAACATCTGAATAGTCAATACATCAAGACTCACTACATAACACTCAGAGTATCAAACAAACAGCGGAACATCCAGTACATATAGTAAGAAAAACAATATGCAAAAGCCTCCAGCTCATCTTCGTCATCAACAGCGTTAGTCACTAAGAACAGCACCTGTCACCTGCTACCTAGTCTGCCCATCCCAACATAGATGAACAGCCCAAGGTGAAAAGAGTTAAACATAAAACCTTGAGTCAGACAAAAGTCTAAGTGAGCAGTAAATCAAACTAACAAACATACCAAAAGAGCATAAAGGGTAAAAAGGAATAGGAACTCAACCATCCCACTCCACCTCTTTCTATAGTGATAGCCCCCAGACACACTAAGCAGAAACAAACATAGCAAAACAGGTAATTAAAGCAATTATCACTCGGGTCAAGGTCGATGTTTTCCAAGTAAAAACCCCCAAGGTCTAAACCAAGATCAGATAAGCACCCACAAAACATCGCTCTTGAGACCGATTGACGATACAACCAAAGCATCCAAACATCCATGACTCTGGCTATCACTGTTATCATTGCTTCGATTTCACCGTTAATTGAATGACCGGCTCATTCTTTCATCCGTCCGTCAAGGGCTAATGGTAACCCCGGTTCTAGACATAACTCCGCACGTCATCGTGACCCGTGCCTAGGACTATCGAATCTTCCCAGAGTACTCGACCACCTACCTGTAGTCTTTTGGGTGTCCCGACCACCTACCTGTAGTCGTTTGGGCGCCCCATGTACTCTTGCTTTGAGTTTGCTAGAACCTTCAATAAAGATGAAATCCAAGCCTTCTAGTCATCCTCCTCGATGACTATTCTCAAACTTGCCCAAGCTACTTCTCGAGCCCACCATTATCCACAAACTCGAACCATATCACCGAGTTATCAACATGCTTGGGATGATCCCGTCTGGATTAAACCAAGGCTATCTCATATCATGCTTTGCTTCTTCACATCATGGCAAAGTTCCATCTCAACATCACCATCAAATCTGTCCATATGAGCTCTTATCATCCGCTTCATATGCCACAAGCAGCTTTCCTTATTCAAGAGCCTTTCTACTTAGCTTTTGAATCATCTTCGACCAACTTGTCCATCTCAAATCCATAAATCAACTAACTTCTATCAATTAATCATTAATCCAAACAATCAACCATTCAAACAAGATCTAAGTAAACAATTATAACAATAATGGCAATTTCGTAAATAAAGAGTCCAAATCTAACAAACATGAATTCTAAGTAATATCTTGTTGAATGAACTAGCATAGGTTAACATATAATAAAATGGATATCAAAAATTTATTAACGATAGATCTACATGCAGACTTAAGGAAAATGCATGAAATTACTATCTTTAACATACAAACAAGCCACCGATCCAATATACTCCTTTGGGTCCGTGTGAGAGATAACTATCACTCACCTAATCACCTAAACACTTCAAAAGAAAATAACTTTAGATCTGGACAGCAAAGGATCTAGCTTGATCCGACAAGATTTCCCTTCAAATGATGAAATCTCTCTTCGATGAATGGAGATCATCAACTTTGGCTCTTGGATCTTCAATTAGATCTTCAATCTTGGATGGAAGAAAGCACTAGATTAGAGTAGAGAAAAGAAGTGAAGAAGTGTTGTAGTCGAGCTCTCAAAATGGCAGCACTTCGTCGCTTCAAAATCCGATGCCAAAAAGTGAACCCAACCCCTCTATTTATAGGCCGAATTTAGGTCGCTCGATTTTAGGTCGGTCGCTCTTAGGTCGGTCACGACCTAACGACCTAACTATATACTGCCGACCTAACGACCTAACAGCTTAGGCACTCACGCGACCTAACTCTAAGTCGTTCCGCGACCTAACAAAAGTCACGACCCAACACACACACACGGCTTAGCACGCACACGACCTAACACTCAACGCAACTGCGCGACCTAACGGCTTACCGACCTAACACAAGTGCCGACCTAACGAAACAGGCCACCTACGACCTAACAAACCCAACGACCTACCTTAGGTCGTTCAACGACCTAACTAAACACACGGCCAAGCGATCACGACCTAGCTTCCTTAGGTCATTAACTCGCTTCGACTGACCTATCACTAAGCCGCTAGCCACTAACTCGCTTCACCCTCTTAGGTCGCTTACTCCACTAAGTCGCTAACATCTATAGGTCGGTCAAGTCTATAGGTCGGTCAATATCCTAGGTCGCTCCAAATCCTATAGGTCGCTCCACCGACCTAAGCGCTACACGATCTAACCCCTTAGTTGCTCTATCTCCTTAACTCGCTCCAACTCCTTAGGTCGCTAGCTTCCCCTAACTCGCTCACACGACCTAACTTCCACACGAGCTAACTCTGGATGGCTCATTCCTATAGGTCGGTCAATAACTTAAGTCGCTCCATTCCACTAAGTCGCTCAACCGACCTAGCCTTCAATTCGACCTAAAGCATAAAATTTACAATATTTCGATCCGTAAAAATACGGGTCGTTACATGTGTTATACCCGGTAGCTAAAGTTCTTACTTAACCTTCATCTCTGATACCAATTTGTCACGACCTAAAATTCATCGTTCAAAAGTCGACATCAAATACCTCACTTGTATTCGACTGCCCGAGATTCGAACGTCGAATTTCAATTCGGATGGAGCTTATAACAACAATCAGATGAATATAAAACAGCGGAAACAAAATGAATGTTATATATCAACACAGGTACAATATGATACAATATCCAATACAACATCGAACCTAAATATCAGAGTGATACACATATAATACAACAATAATACGATAACATAAACTTCAACAAATTTCCAACATACTTCAACTTCAACAAGGTCTTCAAATACTACAATACTTCAAAAGATTTCCTAATCCAAAGCTTCCAGAAGACTTAAAATCCAGGCTAGCTCCAAAACACGGATAACGTGCTTCTAGGCTGCCCGAGTAAAAATTATGGGCACCTAGAGTTTAGGAAAGAAACAATAAACTCCAGGCCAGTCATGGGACTGATATGAGTAAAAAAAACAATTACTTTTAAAGAACTAGATTTATAAAAGAATTTCGGTATGCTTTTAAAATGAAACTACCATAAGACCTCCCGCCACACACACAATGGAAACGCAGAATTGGAGGAGATTTCTTCTTATGATAATCAAATATGCTTGATACGAGAAAAATTTCTTTGATATTATTATTAGTGCATAGTGTAGGAAGCATTTCGAAAATAGAATATTAATCTTAGCCAGCATAGGTACCATTATATTATGCCTACTATAGCTACCACCTGAGGTGGCAGGTTATACAATTAAAACCGTACATGGCTCGTATTGTTTCTTTGGATTTCCAACAAATGGTCAGGCTAAGGAACTTCCTGGGACACATGGGTACGTCTCTGGAGGGATGACCCGAGAACCCAACCGGATCTCTGCCAACACAAGGTCGGGTTACCCCTAACTGGGTAACTACTGACACGAGTATGCCATCCCCCGGTTGTAACCAACCTTTATCCGCGGCCCAAGCAACAAATCACAAAGTAATATATATATATATATATATATATATATATATATATATATATATATATATATATATCTGCGATATCAACATAAGTTAAGTATCTGGGCTCCATACGATGACGCCACTTCTATCCAGAAGGAAATGCACATACCCTAAGGGGCGCTACCCCCAATAACCTTGCCGCATCTTTCCTATTTTAACCAATCCGGGGTGTGAGGTTCGATGAAGCCTCATCCAGAAAGCTACGCTTTTCACAAAGCCATGCTTTGATCAACAAATGATCAACAACACTCAGTATGCCACATTACCAAGTTGGGAATATATTACTGATAACCTTCAACTACATAACCTCTGAGCTCATACGTCTCAGAGAAGGGTGTTAAGCTAAGAGAATAAATTCTCCGCCACCAACAGAAATGTATTTGAAAGAAATCTGCTTTATATCTCAATTGTAATGTCAGACGTACAATCCATACAAGTCTGTTCTGGGTTCGAACAGAACCGAAGGCACTTCCAAAGAAGCCCTTGCCATCCGGGTATTCACAATCCCAATCTGACTTCCCATCACTTAGGGAATCTCTATACCGTAGATACTCGGTGCAGAGACAATCGATAGGTCATCCTATCGCTCTCGCAAATACCCGTTCTTCACCATCGGTCTTCAAATGCTATCCATAACGTCGAATCAATATTCGGAATGGGTTATACGACACAAAGGTCCTTTCCTGGCTAAATCGAATAGTGTGAGTCAATTTTAAAAACATGTGGATATGTCATTCACAAAAATTCACAGGTTCGATGTGGGTTTCGGATAACTAACTGAAATCCGATTCCCTGTCGCATCGAAGTTTAAATGCCGTTTTACGGGAAAACAGGGTTTTCACATCAATACAGAACAAACCACAATCACAGTACAGTACATGGCAATTTATATCACACAGTATCACAAACAGAAATATCAATCCGGTATAGAATATTTGATGATGGTTATTCATCTTGATTAAGGTGATTGTGATTAAAGTGAGTTAACCGTATAATTATCCTCATTAATTATTTTAAATCAATGTTTAATTTGACTTAATTATGAATTCATTATTTTAATTTATTAATTCTTAATGGTTAACAAAAATAATTTTTATCACTTTTGTTGATTGACTATTCTTTCAATAATTAATTGTTAATTATAATATCATTACCCAAAACGTTCATTGTTAATACTAGTTCACCAATTTAAATAAATTTGGGTTTTAAATTAACACTTAAATATTTGATTTACATTTAAATGTTTTATTAAGTTAGTTTTAAAACAACCCTTTTTTTGTTTAAAGGAAAATATAAAATATGAAATAATCTTAAACTTCGTAAACTTTTTTTTTATATAATTGATTCAATATTATTTACTTCATATCCCATTAACAACTCTCATTTATTTCTAAAACGTGGATTTGAAATAATCATTTAACTTGAGTTTCAAAATTTTAATTAAAACTGGAATGGCTCGCTTTCATGTCCAACCCGTGGCTTACTTCGAGTTATCCCCGAGGGAAATGCACCCCCCCCCCCCCCCCCCCGCTTCGGGTTTTAGGCAAAACTAACCCGAGTGATAAATTTTCACAAAAATTTGTTTAAGTCCCAAATCAATCACGATACAACACTGAAACAACTCGAGTTCTCCTTCGAGTTTCTACCCTATTTCCCCAAGTGAGACTTCGAGTCACACTGCTCCTCTCCCAGATTTGACAACTGGCACACAACCAAGCACATACACGTGCACGGCCAACTTCGCCAACGTTGGTCGGTGCTGCGGCCATCCACGAGTCGCCTTCCATCCCCCAAAACAATACGAACACCCAGAATCTTGAATTAAACTCAAGAGCAAAATTGAGTCGTCTCGACCAAACGAACCCAACAGCACATCACCAGAAAACAAAATCTCGCCACCACCCCAGGCCATTATCGGCTACCAACTTTGGACCCTAGCCTCATCATCGTGCAACGCCGCGATCGGCACTGGTTACTCGAAGTCCGATCACGCGTGGGTGGCGCGGCACCATCATTATCGAACTCGACAGAAATGGGTTCTTATACCCTAAATCGCTCTCGACTCATCAAATTACGCAATAGAAATTTTTTTCTACAATTTTCCTGAAACTAGCTTCAATCCAAGTTTCAACATTTATCATTAAATCAATCACTGGAAATTCGAAATAATGCGATTTTTGTTCAGAAACTAACTACTCTGTGAATACTAACTGAAAACCTTTATTTTTGGTTTAAAAATCATAACTTGCAGTAGAGATTCGAGCTATGAATTTAAATTAACTTTTTGTAACAATCGAATTTATCAAGTTTTTTACTTGATTCATTGTAAATCAAGATGATAGTGGTAATCTTTCTTCTAATCATGTTGAAATAGGTTTTAAAAACCTTGATTACAGATTTACTTCTTGTTTGATTGAAGACTTAAAACACTTAACAATGATCAAATGCAAATAAATTAAATTTTTGAATCAATGATCAACTCTGTAATCAATAACAGAGAAGATAAATATGCAGAGTAACCTATGTATGTAGAATGTTATTCAAAAAAACAAAACACATACAATACTATGTAAAATCAATAAATTATCTTACTGTTAACTTAAATTTTTAAAGTTGATGTTTACTCACATGAAATATGAATGAACAGATAGCTTCTATTTTGAAAAAGAAACAGTGTTGATCTTCTTCTCCTTTTTCTTTCTTCAGTAAATTGTTTTTTCCAACTTTGAATATAAAGTGATGTTCTTTTTTTCTTTTTAATTTCCCGTTCTTTGTTTTTTTTCTTCCTTTGAACGAACTTGAGGTTTGTGGATGTATACATATATGTGAAAGGTTGTGTACAGGTTTTAGTAGAGTACTGAAGCAGGACTTCTTCTTTTTTGTACTTTGTGTATGGGTAAGTTTGAAAGCATTAAATGAAAGCATGTATTTACAGCTGATATCTTGCTTGATGTTACTAGAGTAAATGGTATTTAATGAAAGCATGTATGTAATGCTTCCATCTTGTTTACAGCAATATGTTAGATTTGATTTTTTTATATGTAAGTACTGATTTGGGTCTTGTTTTATTTTACGGTATTTTCTTCTTCTTGTTTATGTTTTTACATACTTATATTCAAAGGTTCCTTTCTTTAGTGATCAAATATTGTTCATGTTTTAATTTGCTAAATGAAAGTGTTTGTTTTAACATTTAATTCATCACATATTTTATTTTATTGGTTTAAACTATTTCTTGTTTATAATATGTTATTTTCTCAAATTATTATTATTAATAATTATTTAAACTTAACTATCAATATTTATTTAATTCTATATATCTTTATAATATTAGTATCAACAATATTTAATTTCTATTGAAATTTTCACAAATTAAATCCAAAAATTCAAATAATTCACTAAATTTAATTTCACAAATCCTGGGATGTTATAGCGCGCCACAAAGTTCAGGCTGCTAGGATGGATTCTAGCCATCTAGTTCTCTCAAATTCTAATAAAAGGTGTACATCATGATAGTGGCATATAATATCAATGAATATAAAGGCACCAACCCTGCTTGCACCTAAGAACATCACCCCACGTAAGTACAATCTCATAATGATATTCCCATTGTCTTATACTTATAGTGAATAACCAAATAAGTATCACAATTGCATTCCATACTATTGCATGATATTCAAACATTTATTCACCTCTCATAAACCATAATCAATCTTCATAAAATTATATATAATGGGTACAAAGAATAAGGAGAGAAATATTACTGAATGCCACATCCCAAACGGTATTATAACTCCATTTATTCATATTTCTTGCCATATAGAATTAAAAATCATCACAAATTCATATAGAAGGATATCATAACCATATTATACCAAGTCACTAAACAAATAAACATCAATGGTGAATCACTCATATAATCCAAAAAATATACATGAGCAGAACGATCAGAAAAGTAATATAAAATAGATCATTTAAATTAATAAACATAACAACCAACAACTCAATATTTAATGACGAATCATTTATAAGAAAATAAATACCAAGAAATAGATGCCAAATATATATTAAATAATATATATTCACTTTTTTTTATTTAATCCCAATATAAGATTCAGTTACTAAATATCATTTCCAAATCCTTATGTACGTATGTGACGACCCACAAATCCGTACCCTCTGAGTCGACAATAAACCACACATGTCCGACCCAAAAAGCACAAATTGACGGAAAGTCAAGAGAAAGAAAAGAAGAGAGAAGAAGAGAAGAGAAGAAAGAGAGAAGATAGAACCAACAGAACAATACAGAATCTCACATCGCAGCGGAAAATATATAATATCATATCAATGATCTTTACAAAACAGAAACTGTATATATATACACATCAATCAGAGTTCAACAATCAATCAATAATAATCAGCCTAAACAATTATAATAACATGTCCTCACAAATTCTGATAATATACAACAACAAACAAAGCACAGCGGATAATCAAGCAAATACGGATGTACGAAAATGAAGATCTCAAGCTCTCCTACTGAAGCTCCAAAGGCATCAAATCTAGACTTGTAAATATACTCGGTATGACCCGAGCATTGAAAGGGAAAAATGCCCGGATCAGTCTGGTAAACCATCTTGAGAAACACACTCAACTGAATTTATTAAGTTACCAAAACTTTTTCTTTATCAAAACAAAAGCATCTCGTAAGACAAGTCCACACATAAACACGGATATGTTTTTACCTTACGATAACTAAAACATATCATATCAAATCCTCTTATATTATAGCAGTGTCTACTATATACAAATAATATTAATCATAGCCGAAATTGTTACATTGATTAAATTCCATCATATAGCCCAATTGGGTAATACAATCAAAATGGCAGGTACGTAGTGGAGTTTGGATTTCCATACAAATGACCAGGTGAAGGGACTACCTTCCGAAGGGGTACACCTCTAGATGGATGTCCCGAGGCACAGAATATCTGCCCTCTACCAACACAAGACCGACCCACCTCTATAACTAGATGTTACCGAAAATGTCATCCTTCGGTCCTTGCCGACCTTTACCGAGGGCCCTCATAGCATACAAACCACAATAATCAGATACACGACGTCATAGCGTGTAAAGATATATGTAGAAGAGGATGATCATATCGAATGACCCACTTAGCCTTGCCACTTCTAACCCTATTTTGTTCATTTCCGGTTGATGAGGCTAGAGGTAACGATTACCTTTTACAAAGCACAATCACATCACTTAGAATGCCACATGGCTATTTCCGTTGACTACTAATTGCCTTCCACAAAAATACAACCCTTAAGCTCATACGTCTCAAGGAGGGTGTTAAGCTAAGAGAAGTTGCCTTCTCCGCCACCACTGATGTACATTTGTAAAAACCAATGTACGTAATCTATAGAAATGCAATGTCAGACAAACATCCATACAAGTTGTCCAGGAACAGGACAAACCGAAGGTACTTTCCTACCACCGTCTGTCGGGAAATCCCTAGGATTAGTAGCGAATAGTCCTCGCATTGGATATTTCATAATAAAGAGAACACTGCTACTGGACGTATATTTGGATTTTAACCCAAACGATCAACAAGCAGTCCCCTACTATGAAACTCTGAAAATCAATATCATCACAAGCTACCTGTACAATCATCGCATATACGTTGGTCACAAGTGGTTTTCAGATAAATCTGATCCCGGTCTCTTCGCACCAACAACGCAAAAGCGTTTCTCAACCTCACACAACAACTAAGTCTCATAGATTTATCACGTCTCCAAATTTCAACTTGCTATCCTTCGAGCCAAGAAGGAAGCACGATATATTGGAGTAATACTCCGCACTATACGAATCAACATCCTCAACACAAATGATAATCAAGCCTGCACAGATGGAAACGTACTAAGTGTACGACTAAATAGTTCCCACATCAAGTAGAGGAACTGAAATTTTTGGGCAATTTGATAGTCGGTTATTTAACTATCAAACCAAACAAACAAATATTCAACACCATAACAATCACTGGGCCCTTTTAATTAATCTTTTATTAATTAAATTACTTGCCAAATATTCACTTCAAATTATCTTTTAAATGATATATTCCCAAAACATTTCACTTCATATTGGAAAACATTTCCAAATACTTATTTAATAATAAGTAATTCACAATTCAATTTATATTTTCAACACTTAGAAAATATTACATATACTTAAATCACGATTAAGTATATATTTTGTTCTTTAAGAAAAATGTTCTCTTAAACAAATTTATTTGGGTTAAAACGAATGTTGCGTAAAACATCATTATGACAACCCAAAATCACTAGTATAGGGATTCGAAAATAAGATAGATATATAAATCCCAATATGGTACAAAAACATTTCCTTCCGAAAATCATTTACTATAACAATAGTGTTATAGTCCATTATTTCCTTATACTTTTCGAAAATGTCTATTTCAACAATGAATGTTGAAATCTATGTATTCGATATTTAACGCATTTTAAAACATCTATTGATCATTTAACATCCTTTAAAATATAACTTCCCAAAACATTTATTAAAGGATTATTCACTGTCCAAAATCGTGAATATAGTTCGTTCACCAATTTCAATACTTCTACACATTTATTTAAAGGATAATCCACTGTCCAAAATCGTGGATATAATTCCCAATCAAATTCTTTATTATTACAACATTTAATTTAAAGGATAATTCGCTGTCCAAAATCGTGAATATATCTCCTTTAATAAACTTTTATATTTAATTTATCATATTCAATTGGTTTCGGATCTATAAAACAATGTTTATAAATTCACATTTATAAATTTTAAAAAAACTTCAATTAATAAATCTACTTTATTAACAAATTCTATTTACACCTTATTTACATTCAAAAATCCAATTTATAAGTTAATTTCTTATAAATCGTTTATTTCACAAACTCATTCATTTTATCAACAAATTATAAATCTTATTCACTTGTAAAAATCCATTTATAACTTTATTTTAACACTTATACAACTCATTTTACAATTCCAATATTTTAATTTATAAAATACCAATTTTATAAATCTTCTATATAAACCATTTATAATAAATCAAAAATCTCAATTTAAACCATTTTACAAAATAGTTAACTTCACGTTCCAAAAATCATATTCTGGTTTTATTTCACAAAAATCATAATTTCTATTTATTTCCCAAAACATCATAATTTTTATAACATAAAAATTATCACATTTATTTATTCAAAATAAATCAATTCTTAACTTTTCAAAAATTCAATAAAACATTTATTTCCAAAATCACTTTAAAATCCTTTTAAATTCGAAATCGTTACTTTAACATTTTTAAATTATCAAGAATAGGCCCAATGCTGCAACAGCACTAAATATAACAATCACGGCATCCAAAACATCATATCTAATATGATAACAGCATATATAACAATATCTGTAAATAAATCAATACGGGTGAGGAATCCAGTTGGATCCCTCCAACCTGTCACCTGCAACAAATATACATATTAGAATATGTGTACAATGTCCGCTTCGAAGCAGACGCGCGTACAAAGGGTCATCCGCTCATATACACGGGAACATATAGGGTCTCATCTGCTCCAATAGGCAGGTATATATCCAAATACAAATCAATATATCATATATCATCCAATCAATCATCATATAATAAATTATTTCTCACTTATATAAAAAATATCAGGGAGTCGGAAAGAGTGAGTTGTACTCACAATAGTTCCAATATCAGTTGCAGTGTTTTGTTCCGTATAAAATTACACGAGCATTTAATTTTACCCAAAATTCACACTAGCTCCAATCAACTCTAAACCAGCTTCATCGCGTAGTGTTCTTCAATACAGATCCAACGCAAGTCGTTTCATGCGAAATGAACCTCGTATGAAAAAGTTATGCAATTTAGAAGTTTGAACGAATTTATATTATATAATTTGTAATTTTATTTCTTATTTTCAACCTATTATTCATCCTGGCCGTTCGATTTCTTTGATGAACATCTGGCCGCTCGTGCCTTTCTTCCTTCCAGGAAATAGCGAACGAATAAAAACCCATGTCCATGCTATTTGCTCGATTTAACGCGACCACCACATGAATCTAGAGAACGATCGAGCTTTGCCACTTTGAAGCCCTTCACGCGAGCCACCATCGGCTTGAGTATGGTTGAACTCGGCACCACCAACGCGTCGATTTACGTGCTCAAACGCGATATGTTCATCATCGATTTGTTGACGATCCGTAGCTTGAAATCCCATCTTGACCGTTGGATTTGTAGATCGTGTTAAGCTCTACAATTTTTGTTTAGGAAGTTTCTCGTGATAGCGCATGGATTTAAAGAAATCGAAGGGGAAACGAAATGATTTTCTGGCCGTGGAAATGAAAATGGCGGCTAGCCCTAGTTCCCTTTAGGGTTTGTGAAAATTAGAGAAAGTTATGTCCTTTTATAGAAAATTTGACGACACTATTCACCCGAAAATTTTCCGAGCTCCAAACAAAGCGTGCAGCCTGGTGTTTATAAAGTTTTACCCCTATTCCGAACGCAATGGGATATATATATTGGGAGCCAATTCGATCATATTTGGAATATAGGTTTTCGAATCGAATTATTTAAATTTAAAATTCACTTAAACAGATTTCTACGCGTTTTAGCTTGCCTCGGACAAACCGTAAATCCGATTGACACAAAATTTGAAATCTTACAATAATATAACATTACGGATCCAATGAAACTAGTTTCGTCGAAATCTGAGACCGTACGAAAAATGGCTATTTTCACTAGCTAATTAAATATTAAAATATTCAATTTCTACAATTTAACTTTTAATTCAGTTTTAAAAGTTCTCTAACATCATTCTAATTCAAATAGAATTTATTTCAACTTTATAAATCATTTTTATTCACATTAAATCCAATTTCCAATTATTTCTACAATTTCAAATGTTGAATTAACAATTTAATTATCCAATTAAATCATATATTCCAAATATAAGTTATCGAGCTTATAAAATTTACTTTTGCGTATTTAAAATTAATTAAATATACGAATATCGAATAACAGAAATTCTGGGTCGTTAAATTCTCCCCTACTTAAAAGAATTTCTCCCTCGAAATTACCAAGTAAGAAAACGTTACAAAATCCATTAACTTTTCAAACAATTCGTTAAACTTCTTACAAAAACTTTACTAAGTTTTCAAATCGTTTCGTAGTTATCTTTTCAAAACCAACTAATATCGTTTAACTTTTATAACTCAAAATCAAAATTTAGTTACCACAAGTTTTCCAATTTTCCCAAAATATTTCTAACGCCTTAAATTTTCAAAAAAAATCGCCATAGTCTCCTTTGCGCGGTTCGATCCGAAAAAAAATAACAATGTATATATCACAAATATACATCTCATCATCAAGGATGAGGCATGTAAAAGCACGATATGTAATCCGAGATATGTACCTTATATATTATTAACGAGCATATACGGCTAATATAGCGCGAAAGCGAGCTCCAAATGCGAAGCAAGCGCAATCCGCACCTACTAAACACTCAACAACAATGAGAAACATGTATTTATGAAAGTAATATCAATATACAACATATACCAATACAACTACTATATATGCCAATATAGCAAATGGAATCACCACAACAAATCCAACCATCAACCAACTATCATCCAACAAACATCCATAACCAAATCAATCAATAATCAAATCAATATAAACTCATTTTCTCATTAACATTCATTGAATTGGTTTTCAATTTAAATCACATTTGATTCATTAACATTAGATTTACTAACATTCGTTCATTCGAATTCAATTAGTTTACATTCTAATTCATATTCCAATTTGTTCACTTCCAAATCAAATCAAGTTCATTTCTATTTATTCTTACTTCACTTTCAATTTGATTAATTCAATACCATATGAATTTCCATATCATCAACTAACAACCATCTAACAATCAATGCATATCCAATATTACTATATTAATTTACTTTACTTCGTTTACATTCAATTTGGTTTAACACTTTTAATTTCAAATTGGTTTAACATTCAATTGACTTTCATTCAATTTCCAATTTCGTTAGCTTTTAATGAATTAACACTTGCATCCACTATTCCATAACAATTCATATTCAATTATTTCACTTTGTTAATTTACTTCGATACCAAAATTAACTTCATTCAATATTACTTAAGTTATGTTCCTTTTTATAAACATCACTATGTTTCACTTAAATTTCATCTCTAAGTCATTTTATTAACCTTTTACTAAGTTAAATTCATAACACTTATTCAAATTCTGATTTTGTTTTGCTTAACAAAAATGTTTAACCATTTTAACAAATGGTTTTACTTACATTTCTCACTTTATAAGTTATACAACTTATTTATCTAAACTTCCAAATGCATATTATATAATCACTTACCACTTAAACTTATATTCATACTTCATTAACTTATCTAATCCAGTTAAAATTCAATTCAATTTATTTAACTTTCCTTTAATTAAATTTCAAATCGTATATCTAATATGCTAACTCAAATTTCTTTCAACTTTACTAAAGTAAATTCTTACTTCATATTATAAGTCCAAAACTTATTTTACTTATATTTATCTGTAACAACTTAGATTTTAAATCAAATTTGTTTATCCAAACAAAAATTCAATTTTCAATTTACTATTGGTAGCAAATCCATCACACATAAACTCAAAAATGATACTGATGAAGCTGCAGTCATCACCTTTATTATTTCCCAGTAACAGTAGTGAATTCAGTGCTTTATATTCTTTTTTTAAAAAAGAAATCCTTTTATTTATAAAATCACAATTATAAACCTTCTTACTTGTATAATTTCACTATTTCACTTTACATATATAAGATCATTTCAAATTCTTTTATCTTATAATCTCTTTAACTTCGAAAAATAACTTTCAAAATAAATGGAATTCAACATTCCAAATTCTTAGTTTAAATCCATTTTTATTTATAACTCACAATTATAAACATATTCCGGTTGTTCCATTTCTTATATATAAGATTATTTAAACAGCTTTTATTAACTTATATATATTTACATTTTCGACAAACAAACAATCAGTTTATAAACACTTTAATAGTTCTGAAAAATTGTTTCTTTATATACAAAATATAATCGAGGTAAAATTATTTCATTTACCCAATTTAAAATAATACTATGTCGACTTGCCTCGTTTAAGTGTTTAGAAATCCCTATCGATAATATGGCGTCCCACATACCGACCAGAATTCACAAACAACTTAACGGATAAGTAAACACAATATAAAACAATTTATATTCACTAACAAATACGCGCTCATATATATAATACACTCAAACTCAATCTAGGGTGCTACTGTCCCTATCTATACTAAGTACACATCAAAGCTTAGGAATATACACAATCTAAGCTCTGATACCAAATGTGACGACCCGAAAATCCGTACCCTCTGAATCGACAATAAACCACACATGTCCGACCCAAAAAACACAAACTGATGGAAAGTCAAGAGAAAGAAAAGAAGAGAGAAGAAAGAGAGAAGATAGAACCAACAGAACAATATAGAATCTCACATCGCAGCGGAAAATATATAATATCATATCAATGATCTTTACAAAACAGAAACTGTATATATATATACACACACATCAATCAGAGTTCAACAATCAATCAATAGTTATCAGCCTGAACAGTTATAATAACATGTCCTCACAAATGCTGATAATATACAACAACCAATAAAGCACAGCGGATAATCAAGCAAATACGGATGTACGAAAATGATGATCTCCAGCTCTCCTGCTGAAGCTCCAAAGGCATCAAATCTAGACCTGTAAATATACTTGGTCTGACCCGAGCATTGAAAGGGAAGAACGCCCGGATCAGTTTGGTAAACCAGCATGAGAAACACACTCAACTAAATTTATTAAGTTACCAAAACTTTTTCTTTATCAAAACAAAAGTATCTCGTAAGACAAGTCCACACATAAACACGGACATGTTTTTACCTTACGATAACTAAAACATATCATATCAAATCCTCTTATATTATAGTAGTGTCTACTATATACAAATAATATTAATCATAGACGAAATTGATACATTGATTAAATTCCAGCATATAGCCCAATTGGGTAATACAATCAAAATGGCAGGTACGTAGTGGAGTTTTGATTTCCATACAAATGACCAGGTGAAGGGACTACCTTCCAAAGGGGTACACCTCTAGATGGATGTCCCGAGGCACAGAACATCTTCCCTCTACCAACACAAGACCGGCCCACCTCTATAATTAGATGGTACCGAATATGTCATCCTCCGATCGTTGCCGACCTGTACCGAGGACCCTCATAGCATACAAACCACAATAATAAGATACATGACGTCATAGCGTGTAAATATATATCTAGAAGAGGATGATTATATCCTACTTGGGAATGATCCACTTAGCCTTGCCGCATCTAACCCTATTTTGGTCATTTCCAGTTGATGAGGCTAGAGGTAACGATTACCTTTCACAAAGCACAATCACATCACTTAGAATGCCACATGGCCATTTCCGTTGACTACTAATTGCCTTCCACAAAAATACAACCCTTAAGCTCATACGTCTCAAGGAGGGTGTTAAGCTAAGAGAATTTGCCTTCTCCGCCACTACTGATATACGTTTGCAAAAACCATTATACGTAATCTATAGAAATGCAATGTCAGACAAACATCCATACAAGTTGTCTAGGAACAGGGCAAACCGAAGGTACTTTCCTACCACCTCCTGTCGGGAAATCCCTAGGATTAGTAGCGAATAGTCCTCGCATTGGATATTTCATAACAAAGAGACCACTGCTACTGGACGTATATTGGGATTTTAACCCCAAACGATCAACAAGCAGTCCCCCACTATGAAAATCCGAAAATCAATTTCATCACAAGCAACCTGTACAACCATCGCATATACATTGGTCCGAAGTGGTTTTCAAATAAATCCGATCCTGGTCTTTTCGCACCAACAATGCAAAAGCGTTTCTCAACCTAAACGCAACTAAGTCTCATAGACTTATCATGTCTCCATCTTTCAACTTGCTATCCTTCGGGCCAAGAAGGAAGCTCGATAGATTGGAGTAATACTCCGCACTATACGAATCAATATCCTCAACACAAATGATAATCAAGCCTACACAGAAGGCAACGTACTAAGTGTACGACTAAATAGTTCCCACACCAAGTCGAGGAACTAAAATTTTTGGGCAATTTGTTAGTTGGTTATTTAACTATCAAAGTAAACAAACAAATATTCAGCACCATAACAATCACTAGGCCCTTTTAATTAATCTTTTATTAATTAAATTACTTGCCAAATATTCACTTCAAATTATCTTTTAAAAGATATATTCTCAAAACATTTCACTTCATATTGGAAAACATTTCCAAATACTTATTTAATAATAAGTAATTCACAATTCAATTTATACTTTCAACACTTAGAAAATATTACATATACTTAAATCACGATTAAGTATATATTTTATTTTTTAAGGAAAACGTTCTCTTAAACACATTTATTTGGGTTGAAACGAATGTTACGTAAAACATCGTTACGACAACCCAAAATCACTAGTATAGGGATTCGAAAATAAGATAGATATATAAATCCCAATAATGTACAAAAACATTTCCTTCCGAAAATCATTTACTATAACAACAGTGTTATAGTCCATCATTTCCTTATACTTTTCGAAAACGTCTATTTCAACAATGAATGTTGAAATCTATGTATTCGATATTTAACGCATTTTAAAATATCTTTTAATCATTTAACTTCCTTTCAAATATCACTTCCCAAAACATTTATTAAAGGATTATTCACTGTCCAAAATCGTGAATATAGTTCGTTCACCAATTTCAATACTTCTACACATTTATTTAAAGGGCATCCATTGTCCAAAATCATGGATATAATTCCCAATCAAATTCTTTATTATTACAACATTTAATCTAAAGGATAATTCGCTGTCCAAAATCGCAAATATATCTCCTTTAACAAATTTCTATATTTAATTTATCAAATTCAAGTAGTCACGGATCTATAAAACAATGTTTATAAATTCACATTTATATATTTTATAAAAACTTCAATCTATAAATCTACTTTATTAACAAATTCCATTTACACCTTATTTACATTCAAAAATCCAATTTATAAGTTAATTGCTCATAAATCGTTTATTTCACAAAATCATTCATTTTATTCACAAATTATAAATCTTATTCACTTGTAAAATCCATTTATAACTTTATTTTAACACTTATACAACTCATTTTACAATTCCAATATGTTAATTTATAAAATACCAATTTTATAAATCTTCTATATAAACCATTTATAATAAATCAAAATTCTCAATTTAAACCATTTTACAAAATAGTTAGCTTCACATTCCAAAAATCATATTCTGGTTTTATTTCACAAAAATCATAATTTCTATTTATTTCCCAAAACATCATAATTTTTATAACATAAAGATTATCACATTTATTTATTCAAAATAAATCAATTCTTAACGATTCAAAAATTTAATAAAACATTTATTTCCAAAATCACTTTAAAATTCGAAATCGTTACTTTAACATTTTTAAATTATCAAGAATAGGCCCAATGCTGCAACAGCACTAAATATAACAATCATGGCATCCAAAACATCATATATAATATGATAACAGCATATATAACAATATCTGTAAATAAATCTATACGGGTGAGGAATCCAGTTGGATCCCTCCAACCTGTCACCTGCAACAAATATACATATTAGAATATGTGTACAATGTCCGCTTCGAGGCAGATGCGCGTACAAAGGGTCATCCGCTCATATACACGGGAATGTATAGGGTCTCATCTGCTCCAATAGGCAGGTATATAACCAAATACCAATCAATATATCATATATCATCCAATCAATCATCATATAATAAATTATTTCTCACTTATATAAAAATATCAGTGAGTCAGAAAGAGTGAGTTGTACTCACAATGGTTCCAATAGCAGTTGCAGTGTTTTATTCCGAATAAAATTAAACGAGCGTTTAATTTTACCCAAAATTCACACTAGCTCCAATAAACTCCAAACCAACTCCATCACGTAGTGTTCGTCAATACGGATCCAACGCAAGTCGTTTTGTGCGAAACGGACCTCGTATGAAAAAGTTATGCAATTTAGAAGTTTGAACGAATTTATATTATATAATTTATAATTTTATTTCTTATTTTCAACCTTTTATTCATCCTGGCCATTCGATTTCTTTAATGAACATCTGGCCGCTCGTGCCTTTCTTCCTCCCAGGCAATAGCGAACAAATAAAAACCCATGGCCATGATATTTGCTTTATTTAACGCGACCACCACATGAATTTAGAGAACGATCGAGCTTTACCACTTTGATGCCCTTCGCGCGAGCCACCATCCGCCTAAGTATGGTTGAACTCGGCACCACCAACGCGTCGATTTACGTGCTCAAATGTGAAATGTTCATCATCGATTTGTTGATGATCCGTAGCTTGAAATCCCATCTTGACCGTTGGATTTGTAGATTGTGTTAAGCTCTACAATTTTTGTTTTAGGAAGTTTCTCATGATTGCGCATGGATTTGAAGAAATCAAAGGGGAAACGAAATGATTTTCTGGCCATGGAAACGAAAATGGTGGCTAGCCCTAGTTCCCTTTAGGGTTTGTGAAAATTAGAGAAAGTTATGTCCTTTTATAGAAAATTTGACGACACTATTCACCCAAAAAATTTTCGAACTCCAAACGAAGCGTGCCGCCTGGCGTTTATAAAATTTTACCCCTATTTCGAACGTAATGGAATATATATCGAGAGACAATTTGATCATTTTTGGAAGATAGGTTTTCAAATCGAATTATTTAAATTTAAAATTCACTTAAACAGATTTCTACGCGTTTTAGCTTGCCCCGGACAAACCGTAAATCTGATTGACACAAAATTTGAAATCTTACAATAATATAACATTACGGATCCAATGAAACTAGTTTCGTCGAAATCCGAGACCGTATAAAAAATGGCTATTTTCACTAGCTAGTTAAATATTAAAATATTCAATTTCTACAATTTAAATTTTAGTTCAGTTTTGAAAGTTCCCTAACATCATTCTAATTCAAATAGAATTTATTTCAACTTTATAAATCATTTTTATTCACATTAAATCCAATTTCCGATTATTTCTACAATTTCAAATATTGAATTAACAATTTAATTATCCAATTAAATCCTATATTTCAAATATAAGTTGTCGAGCTTATAAAATTTACTTTTGCATATTTAAAATTAATTAAATATATGAATATCGAATGATAGAAATTCTGGGTCGTTGCAACGTATATTTTTCAAAACTTCCAAAATAACTTTACATATCAAAAATATTTATAGAAACTTTTTCATTATTTTCTATAACTGAATAATACTTTAGTATGAATTTATAAATCTCCAAAATAGTTTCTTTCCATTTCAAATCAAAGAATATATTCCAAAATCTTCGCTTTACACTAAAAATAATTAGAAATAAAACATTTTACTTTATATTATACCATATTTGAAACTCACATAATATAAAAAGAGATTTTTTTAAATATATCCAAAACCTTTATTATTTCTATAAAAATGAATACTTTATTTTTTAAAGTTTGAAAACTCATTCGAAAATATTTAAATAAAATTTATAAGCAAAATAATTTTCTTTGTTAATACATTTTGTAAAATAATAACAATATATTTTAATTTTGCCTCAATGAATAAATAAGTATCTTTTTATTTAATACTTGAATTAGTTTTACTAAATTATTTATAAATACTTTAAATTTGATTTTCAAACTCCCAAATTCATTTACTGAAGCCATTCAAAGACCTTCTTAAGCGAGTAAAATAAATAAAATGACCATAGAAGCACTCACATCAACATTTGAATATATATATATATATATATATATATAGTTTCAGTTCACAAACGGACAGAGTTCCTTTTCTAATCCAACACTTTCAATCAAAACAAACAATCACCCAAGTTTCAAACCAATATACCAAAAAAAAAACAATCATGCAATATAACCAAGAATCGATATATATATATATATATATATATATATATATATGCACAATAAGATGTAGATATATTAGTTGTGAGTAGAACCTCATCGATTTGTCAAACGAAATCACTAACTGCCAGCAGTACATCATAGTCAAACCCATACACAGCCTTTTGCAACGCACTACCAAACCCTCCGCATTATTGTCGCATACAATGTTGTCGCGTCTCCGTTTCTCCCAAGTTGTGTGGCGTGTCTTGCGTGCGCATCCCATCTCCAAACGTCGCTCATGTCGCTTCATCAGTCACACAAACTACTAGGCATGCCTTAGCTCTGGCCGCATGCAACCCCCATCGTAAGCCCTCTTTCATCGATGCTTGATGTTGCAGCTTCCTGCTATATATGATTTATTAATGTTATTATTTTAGAAACACGATTTCGAAAAGGTGAATTAGGGAAAATGAAAGACAGGGTTCGGTTGAGTTTTTGGGAGTTAGGTTTGTGAAGTAGAGGAGAGAGTTTTCTAGTTAAGATAAGAGGGATTGAATTTAAACGGTCTTTGGGCCTTGTATTTTGGCTCTAATTCTAAATCAAATAAATTTTCCTTTCTTTTAAAAATTCTTTTTATTTGTTTGTAAATTTATTCCAATCTAATTGAAATTAATTTAGACTTCATTCTACAAATTATATTTTGATAATTACCCAATTTCACTCAATTCGATGCCCGCTTAATTATTTTCCGTTATTTTAATCAACTACAATTTACACTTCTAAAATGTTTTTAAATTCAATTAAAAAATTTCAATAAATTATTCAAAAATAATTTATTAATTTACTTCAATTTATTTACACCAAAAATCTTTTATTAATAGCCTTCAATTAAATATCCACTTTCAAAAATAATAATGATCAAATATCAAATTCAAATATTATTATTTTAATTAAATTTATATATTTTACGGCATATAAAACAGGATTGTTACAAACTCTCCCTTATGAAAATTCCGTTTTTGTAATTATTACAGAGAGACATCAAACAATTTATACCCTAACTTTCTTCGTATAAAAAATCTTCTGTCAAACTCAAGCTACTCAATCCTCTCTGTGGCTCTTAGTCCAATTCTCTTATCATATGTTAAAATTTAAGTAGATTCAATTCAATGACTTTCTATTTTTGCATAAGGTTAAAATTTTGTGAAAATTTTCTACGGGTTGGATTTTTCAAAAAAATTTGGCAGTCTCCTTTGTATGGAGAGCGTTCCAAAAAAATCAAAACAATAATTCCATGATATATATCTTCGAAGAGGCATCCCAACATTGGAAACAACACAATATAATATATATCTATAACCAAATACATAAAAACATACCTTTGCTTTTCATTTTAAGTGATTTTATTTAGTTTTCATGCAAAGAAAAATGAGCTTGCTCCAAACCCAACACAAATAGCCGTCTTCATGTACCTAAGCTCAATTCATATAAAATATTGTTGAATATGCTAGTATATGATTTTTGATGATAATAAACATATATATATATATATTCATTTAAATGTATTTGTTATTATACTATTTTATTTTCGCATAATTAAATAAATATTTATTAAATAAAATAAAAAACATGGAATTTTAATTCAAACAAATATTTTATTCAAACAAATATTTTATTATAATTTTGAATAGTACAAATTTGAGCTCTCACTATATATACGCAATTTCAATTACAATACAATTTTGATTACATCACAATTTTCCATTTACAATGTTCACCTCACTACATTTCACTCATTCACTTATATATGATCTCCAACTCTATTCCAATCTGAATCCAACATCTGAGTCATCTGTAAAATATACACTAACGTAGTAAGATTGAAAAGGAAATATTTGTGCAGTGTAAAATAAAATGTGTACTTTGAAATTCTTATTTGCCTCAGTTATTTGGATTGTTCATCATCATCTATTTTTGAATTTATCACACACGATCAGCTTGTGACATGCACAGTGTATCACTATACATGCCACAAGGCCATGCACAATGATATACACTTGATAATACTGCAGGGATAGGTGAGCACAAGGTCAAACCTAACCTAAATCTAGGTTCAACTCAAGTGCAATAAAATTAAAGTCATGACATGAGCATAAGGTCAAAACCGAGCTATAAGCTGGATTCAACTCAGGTGCAATACAAATTGTCAAGTACAAGTGAAAATGCTCGATCAAAGCAATCAAGCAACACAGCCTCAACAATACAATGGCCATGTTCAAAACAACACCATAACTAGAATACAAGTCGATGCAACAACAATGATCCAAACTTATATATATGAAGACCAACAGCAAGTGCATATCAACTAAATGAAAACTTGCTCAAAAAATACATGGAAATATGCAACTGAAGTGCATAATAGAACCAAGGCCATATGAAGACCAGAGTGTAGAGAAGATCAAAAATCAAGACGAACCCAGATCGGAAGTTCAAAGTGAACTGGATCAAATTGAAACAGCAACAAAACTACAAACAATTTTGATCACAATGAGGCATGAATTCACAAACAAAAAATGCAGTGGTTCAAATGTCACAGGGATTTCAAAATAACCAAGTCAAGTCAAATACCAAAGAATCAAGCCGTGAGTCAGGAATCAGTCAAGCGAAGGCTATACAAGCTCAACTGTATACAAGTTCAGTGGCATGACACAAAGGCATAAAATGAGAAAAGCCTCAACATAACAAGCGTGCTCAGTTCTAACAAGGACAAAATGCATACACACTTGTATACATATACATGAACATGAATGCAATGATCAAAGGCAGTAGAGAAAGGTACACAAGTGTCTGGCAACAATGGAAGCAATAAGCAACAGAGATTACAACCTAGTACAAAAATAACAGCGCATGTTTAACCAAGTGGATCAACATCTCAAGTACAAAGCACAGCCAAGTTCAAATACAAGATATGTTATCAAGTACAGACAAGCTACATGAATATCAGCAAACTACAAGATATTTACTTACAAAAGGACCAGAATATAGAAATAAGTAAATGAAAATATACAATGCACAATGGAGTTTGCAAGCCGAAGAGGTCAGAGGCATTTTTTACTGAACAGTAGTCAACAAAAATTTGAATCAAAACCGTGCCGAACAAATTAGAGTTCAAACAAGTCAAAATAAAAGCCAGGTGATAATAGGAATCGATCAAGTCAACATCAAACCAGGAAATAATGAAAATCAAAAGTGCCCATATTACCATTTCAAGTGGCCAAAGTCAAACAAGAAAAAAGAATAGAATCAATTTCATGAAGTCGTGTAATCAAACAAACAAAAAATATACGAAATGGAACTAGTCTAAAGAAATCACCAACATTCAAGTTAAATCGAATGGTAGAGCAAATTCATTAAAGATTTCAAATAATATTATTCAAACGATAATTAAGGGAATCAATCCCTATTTAACCTAAATTATCATCGGCATGTAAAGCATCGAGTTCAAGCATATCAACGAAATAATACAGAAAATCACATACCAAATTCATACCGAACTCGATGAATTTGAAGGAGCCATGTGCAAATAAAAGAAAAGAACGATCGATAAAGCAAGCCACATGAAAACATCTACTCGATCGATTAACTATAATCAACGACCTCAATTTCCTAAAAGCCCTAATTTTCTTGAAGAGGAACGAATGAAAAAGGAAGCAATTATTTTGAATAAAGAAAAGAAAACCGGCCGATGAAATAAAAGAGAAAAGGGGGGGACATATTTTATCACTACATTATTTTTATGGGTCGGGCATTTCTATTGCATTTTAAATTCTAAAATTAGGGTTTTATTATTTTAGTTGTTTCTATTTTGTATTTGTCGTTTAAACATTTGTAAATTCTAGTCATGTGACAAGGGGACAAACTACGGCGATGTGGTTCGAGAATTCGCAACTCAGTGGCTGAGTTATGCTAGGGTTTTGAGTGTAGAGTTAGGTTAGTCGATAGCGGGTGTCGCGAGTTTACGTGTGTAAGTGTCTGACTACTTAATTTCTAGTAGAAACCTTGGATGCAACACGTAGGCAGGGTTTTGCCGAAGCTGGGTAAATCTATATTGTTCTATTTTTGCTTTTAATATTCTGCTATTATCTATGCCGCTATTATTCGACTAATTATCTGTGCTGAAACTATTTTATATATACTTCCGTAATAATTTTTATAATTAAAAGTATCGCCCTATTCACCCCCTATCTAGGGTGAAATCGATCCTACAAATATAAGTCTCATATACATAGAAAATTTGATAATATGGCATTCATTTAACAAATCAAACATCTATAAACAACTTTTCGACTAACTTTAAGGTGTTATATTTCACTAAAATAAATGTATTTTCTTTAATTAACATCTTCAAATGTTTGAAAATATGAAAGTATTAACTTTGTTTTTCAATTAGCATAATAGCGAACTTACAAAAAGGCTTCTTAAACTAACAATCACTGCATTTTTGAGCTGAATCCAAAATAGTGAGCCGCTGACTACCTTATGTTCTTTGTTTAGGCCAAGAATTAATACTTTATTAACTTGCAATAAAAACACAGTCTACATCATGTTCCTTTTAGTCCAATAATAAGTGCTTTATCAACGTGAAATAGAAAATAGAAAGGTGTATATTGCGACATCTTATAAGGAAGAATTCATATTGTTGTCTATAATAATGATGTTTTTTTCGAATGGTGTCACGACCCACTTTTCTATACAATTCGAACTGACACTTTACCGCACTTGTCCAGTCCAAATTGAGCAGAAAGGCAGATAGTAAGGAAATAAAGTAGAAAGAAGATAGAAAGAAGATGGAAAGAAAATAGAACAACAAATAATCTCACAGTGGAAACGAATAATCTATGATATAGAACAAGCCTTTACATAAAACAAAAAATCTATCTTAAACATATACAGACATCCATCGGAGTATACGACCTACTCAGCACGGACAGTTATAACAACCTATCCTTACAATTGTTGATATACACAACTAAATACAATGGAATATAATCATCTATGTGAATACGACTCTGACCCTCTATCTCCTCTCCTGAAGCTCCACTCCTCCCAGCTAAACATGGAAATATCATGGGTCTGACCCCAGCAAAACCACGCCCCGGTCAGTTTGGTAAAAACCAGTGTGAGAATATAAACCACAAAGAATTTTATTCATTATATCTTCAAATCCTTTGAAATCAAAAGCATCCCGTAAGACCATGCCACACATAAACATGACGGGTTTTTCCCTTGTGGTAACCAAAACACATTTTATAGAAAATCAAGTGATATTATAATAGTGTCTAAGTACAAATACTTATTCAAATAGCTGAAATTGTTATATTAATTAAATTCCAGCATACTAATCTCTACAACCAAAACCGTAAAGGCACGTATTGGGGAATGGATTCCGTACGAATGACTAGGCACTGGGGTACTACCTGTCGTACATGGCTAGAAACAGCGTATTGAGGATCTTGCTGGGATCCCCTACAAAACAAAGACCGGACTATCCCTAACATGGATAGACCAAATATGTTATCACCCCTGTGTTCCCATCCTCTCTGAGCTCCTTCCATGCATCGTAGTAATAAAATAATATCCGAGGTTATCTAGAAAGGTGATAAACATACCCTACTTAGGTGCGACCTACTTAGCCTTGCTGCATCTCCCATGATTTTCAGTCATTCCTGATTAATGAGGCTAGAGGCTATGATTATCTTTTAAGGAATTTCACTTAGAATTCTCATTGTCCTCTAGTGACAATGTACTGATAGCATTCATCCATACAAGTTCGTTCTGGGTCCGAACAGAACCGAAGGCACTATTCCTACTACATCAATTTTGGAATAATCCTCAAGATTAGTAGCGATTAGCCCTTGCACTTCACTGTTCCATCTTCGACTCGTTTGCTCTAGTCTTCATTCGAAAACGCATTCGTTGGATCGAAGTGGTTTTTGGATAAATTATTCGATCTCGGTTTCTTCAAAAACAACGTTTGATATTTTTCGGTAAACTCAACTCCAATTCTTTAGGAAATAAACAGACGGAAATAAGATCGGAGATCACCTCCTAATCGTTAATGGACGGATTTCCTTATATCATCCTAGAAGAATGAAACGAGTTTATATGTGCAGTATAGCACCTTGAACGGCAACATTACCACATAATTCCCATGTTTCCTCTAATATTCCCAAAATTATGTTTTTGGGTCCAGATTTGATAATCGGTTATTTAACTATCAAATATACAATCATCCAAACAAAGGTTTCATTCCCATTGAAAACATTAAGCCTTATTTAGTTTAAATTTCAATAAATTAAGATTACTTAATCAAACAGCATATGCTTATCTCACTGGATGAGTATATTCACAAACCATTCGCTCAAAATATTTGAAACCCTTTAAAACAAATCTGGGAAAGCACCACTGCGGTATCAACCATGGATTCACAGCTCAATGATTACGTCTCTATCCCAAGGAAACCCAAAACTTAAATGCTAGCACTCACTGCCTCCGATTACGCCATGAAAGTATACCATTACTTTCTGAAAACTGTACTTCATAAATTTTCAAAATAATACTTATAAAGTTTCAATATAAATTTTTCAAGTTCTAATTAAGTAAAATGCTCTTTTATAAAAGTTTACTATATAATTTATTATTTTTAAAACATTATTAATATTTAATAAACTTATCTTTGGAATAAATATACTTTAATACTAATTAACTTTAAACAATCACTATAAAATACTTTAATTAATAGTTAATATACTTTAAGAAATTTGGATAATTAATATCTTTAAAACAATAATTAATACTTTTTGTATAATTTTAAGAATAATAAAATAATTACTTTAAACCATTATCAAAAATATTTACTAATTAACTTAGAATATCATTTTCAAATCATAATCATCCTTGAACAAATTTGGTTCAAGAGTCCACTTCCAAATCGGAAAAGAAGGCTTAAGAATTCCAATGGCACTTAATCAAGTTACCATTCAATTTCAAACTGCCTAGAATAATGGATACAGATATTCATATCAATCGATTCAACACCATATTGCCAATATAATTTATCAGGAAAAATGATTAGATGTCTGTACAAATGAAATAGTAGGAAAGGGTATTATTTCTGCTAGTAAATGTCCACAAACAGATATATTTAGTAACAATGGTAGAATGGTGTCTTATTCTGCCAATAGGGGTCCAATTAAAAAATTTAGAGGAATGGTGTTTTATTCCACTAAACAGAAGTAAAAAACATTATGATTTAATTAAATTAACTCGCGTTATTTTTATCCAGTAAAACACTTTAACATATGGGTCATATAAATTTAAACTACGGTATTATTTTTTAATTGATTACTTAATTTTTGTCTGTTTCAAAATTACAATTAAATTTCACTTATTCAAACTTAACAACGGTTCATACGACGACACAGTGTTCATCGATACGAACCCATCGTAATAAATTCTGCGTTAATCGGAATTCGTCTGCATTTGTTAACACAATTTAAAATTTCCAAATTATATATGTGTGTGTGTGTGTTATCTTTTCAAATTCAAACCTCCCACCATCTTTATTTTTCCTTTCTTTTATTTTTATTTTTACACACTTGGGCCGAAGCCGAAACCAAAGAACAAAGAAAAACTGCTCTCCTTCTTCTCTTCTTCTTCTTCCCTTCCTTTTGTTTTCATTCCAGCGCCCAAAACTCACCATCGAATCAAACAATTCAAATCCATGCTCTTCCTTACTCAGACCAAAGACACACCACTCGACTCACACGATCGAACCAACGAATCGACCAAAATTTTTGGTAGCGCCCTCTCCACATTTGCTCACCCTTCCACTTGAATCCCGCCTGCACATGCATGCACGTGTACGTGCACGAACTAATTCCACCGCCGTTCGACCAACCAAGACTACCCACCAACACCTCTTCCTAGGCTCGACTATCTCCATACCCACGTCTCACATCCAAACCCCCTTTGGCGGAATTCCAATGTACGAGCCGGACCATAGAATTCCACCCATCCACAAAACCACCTTGCCTTGCCTGCCTCTACCACAAGAATTCACGCTACCACCGCCAATGTGACCCCCATGGCCCCTACCTCCCCCACACCAAGTGTGGTACCATTCGACGCCATCACTTTGACCCCATTGTCTCGCGTTCGACCATCACCCGAGCTCCTCTTTTTAAGCCTAAAACACACTGTACCCCAATCTAAGGCCAATCTCGAAATTCGGCTAAGGCGAAACCCTTGCCATGCTGCCACACTTCTCCATGACTAAACCGCACCTTTCCTCGTCGATGATATTGGTCGAAAATAATTTTTGATTAGATTTTGATCATCTCAAAATTCACACGCTTTCGACCACTAAAAACATGATTCTTCCACTAAAAATCCTATCTTTACTTAACGATCATGATAGGATATATGAATCAATGTTTTAGACATGTTGATTTTCATCGAAAACCAAGTAATTTACCGTATTTTAAAATTTCTCTCAATATATAAAACGAACAAGTCTCAAATCATTTTTAACAAGATCTATGTTAAAAAACAAACACTTTATTAGTTTATCTCATTCGCAAATGTAAATTAAAGCAAGAGATGTTGATTTTTGAAGTTAAACATATATAAGTTTCTTTGAAGCTTGTTGAATATACAGAGTATATTTATAACATCTTTAGGCATTCCAGATTCAAGTTCTCACCTTAAACATCATCGAAATTCTTTGAAGGCTTGCAGTTGAGTCTTAGTTTTAGATCTGCAAACTTGGAATCTTGAAAAGGTCTTTTTTTGCTTGGGATTTGATTTGAACAGAGGATGTTTCTTTTCTTTTATTTAGCAGAGCCTATATTTTTCCTTTACAGTTTTAGTCTACAGGCTTTAAGCAACTGAGGCTATATGCATATATTTATACAGGTCTGTAATGAGGTATGTTCAATCTTTTGGCTGAAGAATTGTATTGATCTGTACCATGATTTTAGTGATGGATTGAAGAGGAGTTTGTTGGCTTTGAGTTGATTTTTGGTTTGAGTTTGAAATGAAGTTTAAACAAAGGTTTTGGTCTTTGCTTCTTTTGGCCAGGCAAGCTTATGCGTGCATATGTATGTTTTTGCCATTTTTACTTATTTTACTTTTGGCTATATACTATTTTCTTACCATGCAAATGTTTACATTGTTGCTTGGTATTTTTTTGTTTTACTTTTACTTCCATTTTAACTTGGTTAACTTTTCTTTTGATTCATGCCTTTACTTGTTTACTTTTTTTATTACCAGGCAATTTGTTTATGTCACTTTGATTTATTTTATTTTTTCTTTTGGCATGATTTACTTTTTGGTTATTTACTACTTACTTGATTTTTAACATGATTTTCATATTATATATATACATGATTGGAAATAAGAGATCTTCATACACACACACACACTCTTTCATTAAAATATATAGCTCAAGGCATTAAAAGTTTTGTCGTTTCTTTTTTATAGAAATAACATATTTGTCGAAGCATGATTTGTGGAAGATTTCCTTTTCTAATAGTTTAAATGATTTTATTTAATTTTTCTCGTTTGTCTCATATACATTTCCATATGTATATTTTCTTTTATATATAGATATATATATATATATATATATATATCTCTTCTTACATATTTACTTCTTTTATTATTCAATATAAAAAAAAATTTGTAAACTATATTTATTATACATATATATATTACCTACCAATACATATATTGTTTTTCAACATACTATTTTTATTTAGTTCAAAGCATACAATATGTATTTTTTTATAAATACTAAAATTTTCCTTTTTGAACTTATATTTATATATATACACATTCTTCTAAACTAATATGTATGTATATATATATATCTATAAGAAAATCCAACTTTAAACTCTTTCTATTTGTAACATATTGTATTTTCCATAAGCCATATCTTTCTATTTATAATTTACTCTTTCTTATTTCATCCATACTTATTTGAATTGAATTTGTTCCCAATTTATATATATAAACTTTTTTCGTCCTAAATATATGTATATGCATATATGTATATATATATATATATAAGAATTCTCAATTAAATAAATTTCCTATTTTATAAATAAAAATTTGGAATTTAAAAATATTATTTTGGTTCGAAAAACTGTATATTATTGCCAATTGTTATTTAACGGGAATTTGTGTTTTATTAAAATATTGTATTATTGAATATTAACAAATTAATATTCAAAACTCGAGACGTTAAAAATCCCGGATCGTTACATTCTTTCCCCTTAAAAGAATTTCGTCCTCAAAATTTCCATAACCAGGTTAGTAAATAAAACTAACCGAATTTTAATTTATTAATGAATTAATAAATACACAAGTCGATATATATTTTTATATATATTCCCCAAATATTAGTTACATCTAGGATCAACTAGAATACTTCCACAAGTATCGCCATCATTACACATTTGCATATGTATAGTCATACCAAACATCTACTGAGATACTTCACTAGACTACAATCAAACAAACGTGACGTCTATAGGTTACTAATACATACTAATTAGGTATACACTACCAAGAGACCACTCAACTCAAACCAACACTCACTACGGAATCTCTCATCCGAGTCCTCCACTTCGGGTCCTTCCAATTCCATTGATTCAACATTGTTATCTGGAACCCATGAAAACACTGGGCGTGGATCCCTCTGACGGTTATCCCCATCTGCAATTGGCTCATTCTCAACCTCACCCATTTCCCTGATGACATAGTCATCGTTCTCCGATTTGGGTTCTCCCTCTACTTCAAACTCCTCTTCATCCTCAAATTATCCTCTCCTTCGAATTCTTCCTCATCCTCGAATTCTTCCTCAGGCTCCTCTTCTGCTTCTTTTTTGGGCTTCTCTTCCTGATGCGATGGCTGCCCAACATACTCTATTTCCTCTTTTAACTCTTCCTCATATATCGATGGCTTGTTAAGATCCTTCAGAATCCTTCTAACTAAGTCATGATTGCCATCTCTCCTAGCCTTTGAAAGTGCTCCTCCTCGATCGATACTACAGGTTCTCTACAATCAATTAACAAGAGCCAAGAATGAGATCCTAAGGTTTCAGGAATTCATATATGCTAAAGAGTACATCTATGGGTCCACACATCAAATAACTTTTCCTTTTTAAATTGCTATCATTCAAAACTTTACTTAAGTAATACCAAAACTCATTTTCCTCAAAAAATTATTTTAAAAAATCACCGGAGTTTTAATTCTTAAATATCTCTTTTATAATCAATTATTATAAAATTAGCCTTTATCTATAAAAAAATCCTCCTAAAATATTTATATAAAATATTCCTAATTTCTTTAGTAAGCAAAATTTAATAAAAATCCAAATTTTCCTAAAGTTTCTATCTTACAAGACTAAGGTTTCTAAGGGATATCCTAGTCAAAAGGGCATGCAATAGAGTATACTCAAGGCTAACGGTTATACTAAAAGCTAAGGGCTATAACCACTCAATTCCTAGATGATAAATTATTATCAACACTTATCAAACAACACCTCAAAATAGTATATATTTTTGAAAATCATTGCCTTTAATATATAAAATATATTCTGGGTAAAATTATTTCATTTACCCACTTAAAACAATATTGTGTCCATTGGCCTTGTTCAAGCTTCAGAGATCCCTATCAATAACGTTAGCTACTCGTATTGACCAGAACCCACATGCCACTCAATAGACAAATTAACACAATATAAAAACATTTTTATATCACTAACTAGTACGCGCTCTCGTATATATATACACTCAGACTCATTCTATGGTACTACCGACCTTATCCCTAATGAGTAATCCCACCAAAGCCAAGGTATTCGCTCAACCTAAGCTTTGATACCACGATGTCACGACCCACTTTTTAGTACAGTTTAAACGGACACTTTACCACACTTTTCCAGTCCAAATTGAACAAAAAGGCGGACAGTGAGTAAAGAAAATAGAAAGAAGATAGAAAGAAGATGGAAAGAAAATAGAACAACACAGAATCTCATAGCAGAAATGAATAATCTATAATATAGAACAAGCCTTTATATAAAACAAAAACTGTAACTTAAACATATACAGACATCTATCAGAGTATAGACCTATTCAGCATGGACAGTTATAAAAAACCATCCTTAAAATTGCTGATATAAACAACTAAATGCAATGGAATATAATCATCTACGTGAATACGACTCTGGCCCTCTAGCTCCTCTGCTGAAGCTCCAGTCCTTCCAGCTAAACCTAGAAATATGCTCGGTCTGACCCGAGCATATAGGAAATACCATGCCCGGGTCAGTCTAGTAAAAACCAGCGTGAGAATATAAATCATGGAATTTTATTCGTTATATATTCAAATCCTTTGAAATCAATAGTATCCTGTAAGACCACGCCGCACATAAACACGACAGGTTTTCCCTTACGGTTACCAAAACACTTTTTATAGAAAATACGGTGAAATTATAATAGTGTCTAATTACAAATACTGATTCAAATAGCTGAAATTATTACATTAATTAAATACCAGCTTACTAGGCTTTACAACCAAAACCGTAAAGGCACGTTTTGGGGAATGAATTCCATACGAATGACCAGGCATTCTTGTACCACCCGTCACAGTACACGTTTAGAAACAGCGTACCAAGGACCACTTCGAGATCCCCTGCAACACAAGACCGGACTATCCCTAACCTGGATAAACCGAATATGCTATCACCCTAGTTGTTCCCAACCTCTTTGTGCTCCTTCCATGCATCGTAGTAATAAAATAACATCTAGTGTAACGACCCGCAAATCCGTACCCCTTGAGTTAACACTATTCTACAACAATCAACTTAAGTTGCACAGAAATACAAACCATTTGGATTTAAGAAGAAGAGGTAGAAGAAGAGAATTGAAAACAACAACAGAATCTAACCATCGCAGCGGAATAAAATATAATAGATAATAAATAATCTTTACTCAAAATCAAATATATCTGTTTACATACATTACATCATCAGAGTACATCAGTCACAGCTCACATCAATAACATACAATGGGTTCACAACAACTCAATACAACGGAAATATATATATACGAGTACGAGAATACGCATCGTCATCCAGCTCGTCTCCTGAGCTCCACAGCATCATATCCTGTATCCTATAATACTCGGTCTGACCCGAGCATTATAGTTAAATAATAACCGAGTCAGTCTGGAATACCAGCGTGAGAAAATCACACCCAATTGATTATTAAAGTTTCAAAAATCCTTTGAAAACAAAAGCATCTCGTAAGACCACGCCACAAATAAACATGTCGGGTTTTTACCTTACGATAGCTAAAACAATTTTTATATAAATCCTCTGATATTATAATAGGGTCTATATACAAATACTTATAAAATAGCCGAAATTGTTACATCTATTAAATTCCAGCTACTAGCCACAGAGTGGGTAATACAAACAAAACTCGTACAAGGCTCGTAGGGAGAATGGATTTCCAACAATGACTAGGCACTGGGGTACCACCTGTCACAGTACGGGGCCTAGATCACCGTACCGAGGATTACTCCCTTCATCCCCTGCAACACAAGGCCGGAACCATTCCTTACTGAACAGCCCCAAACAAGATAAACCCCGTGGTTGGCGCGACCAACCACCCACTAAGCCGAAAAATATATAAGGGACATCTAGACAGGGGAATTATCTTGTCCTGCTTGGGCATGACCCACCTAACCTTGCTGCATATCCCCTGATTTTCAGTCATTCCCATTTGATGAGGCCTGAGGCTAAGCGTTACCTTTAGAACGTTTCACTTAGAATGCCCATCGCCCACCTGACGATGTTTCGCAAGCATTCGTCCATACAAGTCCGTTCCGGGTTCGAACGGAACCGAAGGCACTATTCCTACTACATCCATTTTGGAAATATCCTCAGGATTAGTAGCGACTAGCCCTTGCACTCCAATGCTCCATCTTCGAATCCAAATCGTTTACGCAAAACGTACAAACTGAATCGAAGTGGTTTTCGAGAAATTAATCTCGATCCCGGTCTCTTCGAAACGATCAACGCATTTATCCAATATTGATAGTCGGTTATTTAACTATCAATTTCTATTCACAAACATCCATCAAACAATAAATAATTTTCCCAATTACTTATTAATCCCAGAAATATCTTCACAAGATATTATTTCTATTTTCAATCCCTTGAAAACAGTTTCAAAACCTTCTTTCCTTTCAGGACAAACTTTCCCGAATATTTACTATCTCCTCTGAAATTTACCAAGCACGAAAATAGATTTTTAAAATAATTTTTAAACACTTTACTTTGAAATATATACTTTAAAACATTTAAGATAAAACTACTTAAATAATTTGTTAGAAATACATACTATAAGAATTTTTGAAATAAGGTTACTTTATAAAATAGAAAACCGGTTTCCACTTTTAAAACAAATACTAAGTCACTTTTAAAGAATTAATGCTATAATATATTAAAAGAAAATACTTGCTTTAGAACTTAATTATTAGAAATAATAAATTTACAAACCTTGCTTTCTTTAAAAATAAATTTAAAACATTTAATTTATATTTACAAATTTACTTTTAAAAACGTGTGCTTGGCCAATCCAGAGAGAACTCCAACTTCAAGCACTTAAATCAATTTCCCGAATTGATTTCCAATTTATTTTATTTGAAATAAGTTTCTTTAACTTCTCAATTTATTTCAAAATTCATTAATTATGCCCTTTATTATTATTGTTATTATTTTCCATTTGATTTCAAAACTCTTAACTGAAATATACAAATTCAGCTTTTCCCAATTTCTTTTCTTATTCTTTCCAATAAATAAAATCTTAAATATTAAATAAAGGTTTTGTTCTTTTAATTAATATCACTAAAGATCTTAAATTTCATTAACTACTATTATTTCAAATTCCCCTCCCCAAACCCCAGATTTATTTATTACAAATTTAAATTCACTTTATTTTCTTCAATCCATTTAGAAATTTATTCAAATTCCTGTAATTACTTTACTTACAATTTCACTTCTTTTATTATCTTACCAAAATCCAATCTATATAGTTTTGGTAGTTCATCAGACCCAATTTCATCCAGTTGAACCATAGCATTCAATATTCCAATTTTCAACAATATTCATCACAGAATATAAAATAATTACAACAGGGGTATTAAATAATTTAAATAAAACGTTGAGGGATCCAGTTGGATCCTTCCAACCTGTTTTCCCTGCATTCACAGACGTTAGCACAATATGAAATATCTTTATTATAAAATGAGAGAAATCAATCATGTCAAGGCGTAGTATATACTACTATATAACACAACAATCAATTCAACCATTCAACAATTATTTAAATTCAAACATTTAAATTTAAATTGAAACTGAGTGAGATTAACTCACCTTTAATTATTGAGATCCCAATCCAAATCCCGAATTGTTTTCTTCGCGATCTTTTAACCTTGTATAAATATTTGTACAGTTGATTAATATTTGAGTTAAACGGGAAATAAATTACCGTTTATTAATCTAATTGAAACTAATTTTAACCCACTTTGCTTTGAGAAATTATCCTTAGTTATTTAACTAACTAAATTAAATAGGTTTATTATTAAACAAGTCAGTTACTACATTTTTATTTTTTACATGTTTACATTTTTTTGTAAAATAAAAATCTGGATTTATAATTCTTATGCACGTAACCTTCCTCTGTTCCTTATTATACAAACATATATATATTACTTTCAAAAACAAAAACAAAAATTCCTTCTTTACTATACACAGACTAACAATTTGAAATTATTAACACTATTTTTTTTTTAATGTTAAACTTTTAAATTGATAAAACAATCAGTAATATACCTCACTGCCCTGACGCGCTGCCCAAATTCATAATTTAACTGCGCAAGCGCCTCAATTTCCTCCCTGATCAATTCACCAACAGGAGCCGCATCACTCCCCACTACGAACTTTGAGTTCGACGTCGCATAGCATGAAGCTTCCTCCAAGAAAGCCTAATTCGAGCCCTAATCTCCACAAAAATCACGAATCACTACTGCCTCCACACGCGCGAGTATGCGAGTCCCCCCAGCACTGCCGCCTAGCCTCGATCGCCACTGTTGAGTCGCCCCACTACACGACCTCGCGAGCTTCTACAGAGACGACCATGAATTGATTTATACGACTTCGGCCTGAGTTTTGATCCATTTATGATTTTTTTTTTCGAACTGAAATTGGGGTTTTGGGAAAAGATGACAGGATTCGGCCATGTTTTCGAAATAATTGAACGAACGAGAAGATGATTTTCGAGATATGTCTTCGGCTGTTAGGTTTATATTATTTTTCCTTTGGCTTCCAAGGCAAGGCTTGGCAAATAATACAAAAGAAAGTTTCTCCTTTGATTTTATTATTTCTTAAAACAATACTTTGAACTGATTGAAAAATGGAAATGAATATTACATGTCGGCTGAGACTGGTACAGTGATTCGAAAATGGACTCCAAAAGTTCTGATGTGAGATGTATTTGACTAGTTGAAGTACTATATTTAAATTCCGAATCGGCTATTATCAATTAAATTTCCAACGCGTTCATCTATCGAATGATAACACGACAACTCCAAACACTACCAAATTTAAAATTCGATAATAATTCGATATTACGGATCCATTGGAACTGGTTTCGTCAAATTCCGAGACTGTGCCTCGGAAGGCTATTTTTAAATTCAATTTAAAACGATAGAATTTTAAAACTGAACCAACCACTGTTAAATTCAATTTTACAACCTCTATTATCTTCAGTGTTATCAATATAAATTTTACAAGCCTTCAAATTATATTCAACGAGCTTAAAATCTCAGGTTTCATATTTTATTCAATTCAAATTATTTAATTCAATAATTTAAATTATCAATTAAATGGTGATATTCGTAATTCAAGTTAAAATTATTATATTGAATATTTAAAATTGATTAAATATTCCGATTTAAATTGCTCAAAAATTCCGGGTCGTCACTTTCCTCCCCCCTTAAAAGAATTTCGTCCCCGAAATTACCAGTTAGTAAGAATGATCCAATACCCGTTTATTTTTCCCAAAACCTGTCAATTCCTAACAATTCAACATCTTACCAATTATCTTTTATATAAAAGACTCATTATCTTTCTTACTAACTTCCAAACCTTTCTCTAGTTCCAAACCATACCATTTGTTTAACCATTCAAGTTTCAATTTAAAACCAAATTTTGAATTATCAAAATTTCTCAAAAATTTTCTCTCTCTAATTTTCCGAAAAATTTCGCCAGCATCTCCTTTGCGCGGCTAGCTCGGTACAACTACAAAATGGCTCTACGGCCTCCCAAATCCAAAAAGAAAACAAAAAGCCAAATGGCTCAATCCAAATCCAAATCCAAATCTCAGTCAAATTCCATACCAAATTTAAATGCGTACCTTTTTGTCGAGCATTTCAAATTTTATCTTTTCATATCAAACCCAATTTTCTTTTCCCTTTATAATACCTGCATACCTGCTTAGCACCAATATCCCAACACAATATTCCAAAACATTTTATCGACTTTCTTACAAAATGTCAATATCTATTCATTTCAATATTATCTTAGATTTTATTTGTAATATCAATTTCCAATCTAGAATTTACCATTCCTTTCTTAAGTTAGTGTAAACATTTTATATGTCTCTTATCTTTATTTCTCTTTATCTCTTTTAGTTTATACTTATTTCTATCCAAATCGATTTCCACATTACATATGTATTTCATTTATTTTCAACTTTGAATTTTAAATTTTATCCTTCATTTAAACTAATTTAAGTCATTACGTTAATTAGTTTCATTTACTAACTTATTTTAGTTTCCAATTCTAAATAGTTTTGTCGTTAAAAATTTTTTCAAAATTTTCAAAAATTTTCTAACTCCCAAAATTTCTGAAAAATTTGGCAGAGTCCCCTTTGTACGGAGGAGCTTTTGCAATTTGACAAAAGAGATAAATATATATACATCGACCCACACGGTCGGAAAAACCAAAACCAGTTCATATTTCCTAATTAATTGCGTAGGCATACCTTATTTAGCATTTTTAAGCAAGCGGCTTATTATTTTTAGCAAATAGCACAACCCAAATCCAGCCATACGGCTTCCAGGTACCTGTACTTACTCAATTTAAACATGTAAGTGCCAAATATATGAAGTTTAACAGCATATCACTTATTTGTAATAGTTAAAACATATGAATTCTAAAAGAAACTCATACCCAACATTTTCCGTAAGCTATTTATATAGTTTCCAAGCAAATTCAACTGTTTCAACTTATTTACAAACCATTTTCATTAAATTTGAATGGTCTTCCATCTATTCGTACACAGCTTCAACAATTTGAATAATTTAAAACTCAATTGCTTATATTTATTTTATTCTTAAGCAAACTGAACTCATATTTAATTCAATTGATTTCAAATTAATTTATTTTACTTCTATCGACTCATAGAATTTTAATTACTTCCATTTACATTCAATGATAATTTATCCTTTGCAATTTGACAAGATCTAGGTGAATAAATAAGCATTCATGGTTTATAACCATTTTAAAGGGATTTCAACTCAATTCTATTCCGTTTTTAAATTTATTCACGATCCATATATTCTCATTTTCATTGCATTTCAGATTTGAATCCATTCACTTTGCATCTCACTGTATTATCCAAACCAGTTCATTCAAAACCATTAACAATTTTGGTTCATCTTCATTGCCAATTAAATTTCCTTTTAATTTCAATTCATTCACGACCATTTATTTAGCTCGACACACTCTATTTGAATTTCATCCACAATCCATTCATTTACATTTCATTTCACATCTGTTTATTCGGAACTATTTATTTAGCTCAAAAACAATCCAAGCTATTTCATTCCATAACCATTTCTCAACGTATTTAAACCACATTTCATTTTATTCTTATTTATTCCATCATTTATTTAATATAATTAGTTTATCCACATTCACTTAAACCATTCTAATAAACTCGAAACATTCTATTTTCCTTATTGTCTCAAGTTATATCAATCCTTTAAAAAAATTTAAATGGTTTACAATTATTTATTTTGGAATTTCATTCCATTAATATTATTCATAACTCACCGAATTTTATTTCGATTAAAAATTTATTTTCACTTGATTCTATTTCAATCCAATCTCATTTTAAATTTGCAATTTCATTTGATTGGTTATTATCAAATTTACCTTTCAGATTCAGTTCATCCAATTTATTACATGGCCATTTCCAATTTATTTCACTTATTCGGATTTTTATTTGCAATTCATCCCATTACTATTTTAATCCATTTCATTTTTGTTCTATACTTCCCTAATTATATTTACTTTGTTTACACTTCAAGTCTAATTTTAATTAATAACTCAAGTTCTGATTCTATTATTCACTTTTAATTTACCATCCAATTTACTAACTCACAATTCAACCTCATTCTCAATTACTTTCACTTCATCAACAATTTGAATCAATTTTAATTTATAACTTGAGTTTATTTCCAACTTCATCATAAACTTACAATTCAATTCCATTAACTAATTTATTATCCAATTGGTTCTCCCCTTATTCATAATCCAACACTTGAATTTTTATTCCAAATATGACTCCATTTAATTTTCTTAAGTTCAATATTTATTTTATACTTCAAGTTTGGATCCTCATTTCATTTTTCAATTTATCAAAATATTGATTTTGGGCATTGTATTCCATTTTAAATTTTATAAGTCACAACTTATATGTCATGCAATCACACTCATTCTAGGCTTGAATATATTCATCCATTATTTTTAACTCAAGCCTGCTATTTATTTATAGTCCAAGCATATTTTATTTCTATGGATTTTTAACTCTCTTATAAGTTATTCTGGTTTATTTATTTAAATTCTCATGTCTTATCCGATTTATTTTCATTTATCCAGGTAAGAATTTAATTCCATTCAATAATTCAGCTGAATTTTTTATTCCAATTCAATTTTATCTTAATTCGGATTTACTTAACTCAATTCGATTCCAACCTGATTCGAATACAACTGGATATTATTTCAGCTTATTCAATAAATTTCAATCCAATCAAATTTTCATTTCCAACTCCAAGTAAATTTTCATTTTCATCTTTTCTCTTTAAATTTTAATTCCAACATTCAAAGCCTATATTTCCTTCCTGATTTAAAAACTCAACTCAATTTTATAAGCTTACAATTTATCTCATCAGGATTTTTAAACTCCCGGCTTTGGCTTCAAATCATTTTGAAATCTCCAATATCTCAAACCATATTTCTCAAAAAATTTAATCCAATCCTGGCTTTTATTTCCAACAAATTTCCCTTGAAATTTTCAAAAACATCTGCTTTCCTAAACAAATCAATTTGGTAGCAATTCTTCACTTAGAAATTCGAAAATGAATACTGATGATGCGGCCGTCATCATCAGAATTATTTTCCAATAATCCAAGTGATTTCAATGCTATATTACTTCCAAAATCCATTTCAAACAAATTTCCTTTCAGAAATACTTCCAAACAATGATGCCATCATTTATCTTTAAAATACTTCCAAATCCCCGGGATTTAAATTTCCAAATCTTGCCTAAATAAGCTTTAACTATATTTCTTTTGTACATTTTATGCTTATACAAATTCTCACTTGATTACATTTCAATTTTATAATTACATTTATAATTCATATTTACAAATTTCATTTTATCATGAATTTATTTTTTCAAACTTTGATTATATTTCCATTTTCTAGTTAAATTTCCACTTAACAATGATAATGCTTTAATATTATCATTTCTCACATCCAAGCAACCATATATTAGCTACATAGTTTTCAAAAACTATTCTTTATATCAAGATATGTTTTTGGGTAAAATTATTTCATTTACCCCTATTTAAAACAATACCGTGTCGATTGCTCTATTCAAGTGTTTAGAAACCCCTTCAATACAGTTGCACAGACTGTGTCGACGAAGGTTCATATGCCACTCAATAAACCAATCAACACATTATTAAAACAATTTATATTCACTAACAAATACGCGCTCATATTTATTAATACGCTCAAACTCATTATAGAGTACTACGGACTCTAATTTATGAGTAATTCCCACCAGAGCCAAGGTTATCACCAACCTAAGCTCTGATACCAAGTGTAACGACCCGCAAATCCGTACCCCTTGAGTTAACACTATTCTACAACAATCAACTCAAGTTGCACAGAAATACGAACCATTTGGATTTAAGAAGAAGAGGTAGAATAAGAGAATTGAAAACAACAACAGAATCTAACCATCGCAGCGGAATAAAATATAATAGATAATAAATAATCTTTACTCAAAATCAAATATATCTGTTTACATACATTACATCATCAGAGTACATCAGTCACAGCTCACATCAATAACATACAATGGGTTCACAACAACTCAACACAACGGAAATATATATATATATACGAGTACGAGAATACGTATCGTCATCCAGCTCGTCTCCTGAGCTCCACAGCATCATATCCTGTATCCTATAATACTCGGTCTGACCCGAGCATTATAGTTAAATAATACCCGAGTCAGTCTGGAATACCAGCGTGAGAAAATCACACCCAATTGATTATTAAAGTTTCAAAAATCCTTTGAAAACAAAAGCATCTCGTAAGACCACGCCACAAATAAACATGTCGGGTTTTTACCTTACGATAGCTAAAACAATTTTTATAGAAATCCTCTGATATTATAATAGGGTCTATATACAAATACTTATAAAATAGCCGAAATTGTTACATCTATTAAATTCCAGCTACTAGCCACAGAGTGGGTAATACAAACAAAACTCGTACAAGGCTCGTAGGGAGAATGGATTTCCAACAATGACTAGGCACTGGGGTACCATCTGTCACAGTACGGGGCCTAGATCACCGTACCGAGGATTACTCCCTTCATCCCCTGCAACACAAGGCCGGAACCATTCCTTACTGAACAGTCCCGAACAAGATAAACCCCGTGGTTGGCACGACCAACCACCCACTAAGCCGAAAAATATATAAGGGACATCTAGACAGGGGAATTATCTTATCCTGCTTGGGCATGACCCACCTAATCTTGCTGCATATCCCCTGATTTTCAGTCATTCCCATTTGATGAGGCCTGAGGCTAAGCGTTAACTTTAGAACGTTTCACTTAGAATGCCCATCGCCCACCTGACGATGTTTCGCAAGCACTCGTCCATACAAGTCCGTTCCGGGTTCGAACGGAACCGAAGGCACTATTCCTACTACATCCATTTTGGAAATATCCTCAGGATTAGTAGCGACTAGCCCTTGCACTCCAATGCTCCATCTTCGAATCCAAATCGTTTACGCGAAACGTACAAACCAAATCGAAGTGGTTTTCGAGAAATTAATCTCGATCCCGGTCTCTTCGAAACGATCAACGCATTTGTCCAATATTGATAGTCGGTTATTTAACTATCAATTTCTATTCACAAACATCCATCAAACAATAAATAATTTTCCCAATTACTTATTAATCCCAGAAATATTTTCACAAGATATTATTTCTATTTTCAATCCCTTGAAAACAGTTTCAAAACCTTCTTTCCTTTCAGGACAAACTTTCCCGAATATTTACTATCTCCTCTGAAATTTACCAAGCACGAAAATAGATTTTTAAAATAATTTTTAAACACTTTACTTTGAAATATATACTTTAAAACATTTAAGATAAAACTACTTAAATAATTTGTTAGAAATACATACTATAAGAATTTTTGAAATAAGGTTACTTTATAAAATAGAAAACCGGTTTCCACTTTTAAAACAAATACTAAGTCACTTTTAAAGAATTAATGCTATAATATATTAAAAGAAAATACTTGCTTTAGAACTTAATTATTAGAAATAATAAATTTACAAACCTTGCTTTCTTTAAAAATAAATTTAAAAAATTTAATTTATATTTACAAATTTACTTTTAAAAACGTGTGCTTGGCCAATCCAGAGAGAACTCCAACTTCAAGCACTTAAATCAATTTCCCGAATTGATTTCCAATTTATTTTATTTGAAATAAGTTTCTTTAACTTCTCAATTTATTTCAAAATTCATTAATTATGCCCTTTATTATTATTGTTATTATTTTCCATTTGATTTCAAAACTCTTAACTGAAATATACAAATTCAGCTTTTCCCAATTTCTTTTCTTATTCTTTCCAATAAATAAAATCTTAAATATTAAATAAAGGTTTTGTTCTTTTAATTAATATCACTGAAGATCTTAAATTTCATTAACTACTATTATTTCAAATTCCCCTCCCCAAACCCCAGATTTATTTATTACAAATTTAAATTCACTTTATTTTCTTCAATCCATTTAGAAATTTATTCAAATTCCTGTAATTACTTTACTTACAATTTCACTTCTTTTATTATCTTACCAAAATCCAATCTATATAGTTTTGGTAGTTCATCAGACCCAATTTCATCCAGTCGAACCATAGCATTCAATATTCCAATTTTCAACAATATTCATCACAGAATATAAAATAATTACAACAGGGGTATTAAATAATTTAAATAAAACGTTGAGGGATCCAGTTGGATCCTTCCAACCTGTTTTCCCTGCATTCACAAACGTTAGCACAATATGAAATATCTTCATTATAAAATGAGAGAAATCAATCATGTCAAGGCGTAGTATATACTACTATATAACACAACAATCAATTCAACCATTCAACAATTATTTAAATTCAAACATTTAAATTTAAATTGAAACTGAGTGAGATTAACTCACCTTTAATTATTGAAATCCCAATCCAAATCCCGAATTGTTTTCTTCGTGATCTTTTAACCTTGTATAAATATTTGTACAGTTGATTAATATTTGAGTTAAACGGGAAATAAATTACCGTTTATTAATCTAATTGAAACTAATTTTAACCCACTTTCCTTTGAGAAATTATCCTTAGTTATTTAACTAACTAAATTAAATAGGTTTATTATTAAACAAGTCAGTTACTACATTTTGTTTTTTTTACATGTTTACATTTTTTTGTAAAATAAAAATCTGGATTTATAATTCTTATGCACGTAACCTTCCTCTGTTCCTTATTATACAAACATATATATATATATATATTACTTTCAAAAACAAAAACAAAAATTCCTTCTTTACTATACACAGCCTAACAATTTGAAATTATTAACACTATTTTTTTTTTAATGTTAAACTTTTAAATTGATAAAACAATCAGTAATATACCTCACTGCCCTGACGCGCTACCCAAATTCATAATCTAACTGCGCAAGCGCCTCAAGTTCCTCCCTGATCAATTCACCAACAGGAGCCGCATCACTCCCCACTATGAATTTTGAGTTCGACGTCGCATAACATGAAGCTTCCTCCAAGAAAACCTAATTCGAGCCCTAATCTCCACAAAAATCACGAATCACTACCGCCTCCACGCGCGCGAGTATCCGAGTCCCCCCAGCACTGCCGCCTAGCCTCGATCGCCACTGTTGAGTCGCCCCACTACACGACCTCGCGAGCTTCTACAGAGACGACCATGAATTGATTTATACGACTTCGGCCTGAGTTTTGATCCATTTATGATTTTTTTTTTCGAACTGAAATTGGGGTTTTGGGAAAAGATGACAGGATTCGGCCATGTTTTCGAAATAATTGAACGAACGAGAAGATGATTTTCGAGATATGTCTTCGGCTGTTAGGTTTATATTATTTTTCCTTTGGCTTCCAAGGCAAGGCTTGGCAAATATACAAAAAGAAAGCTTCTCCTTTTATTTTATTATTTCTTAAAACAATACTTTGAACTGATTGAAAAATGGAAATGAATATTACATGTCGGCTGAGACTGGTACAGTGATTCGAAAATGGACTCCAAAAGTTCTGATGTGAGATGTATTTGACTAGTTGAAGTATTATATTTAAATTCCGAATCGGCTATTATCAATTAAATTTCCAACGCGTTCATCTATCGAATGATCACACGACAACTCCAAACACTACCAAATTTAAAATTCGATAATAATTCAATATTACGGATCCATTGGAACTGGTTTCGTCAAATTCCGAGACTGTGCCTCGGAAGGCTATTTTTAAATTCAATTTAAAATGATAGAATTTTAAAACTGAACCAACCACTGTTAAATTCAATTTTACAACCTCTATTATCTTCAGTGTTATCAATATAAATTTTACAAGCCTTCAAATTATATTCAACGAGCTTAAAATCTCAGGTTTCATATTTTATTCAATTCAAATTATTTAATTCAATAATTTAAATTATCAATTAAATGGTGATATTCGTAATTCAAGTTAAAATTATTATATTGAATATTTAAAATTGATTAAATATTCCGATTTAAATTGCTCAAAAATTCTGGATCGTCACATCTGAGGTTATCTAGAAAGGCGATAACATACCCTACTTGGGTGCGACCCAAGCCTTGCTGCATCTCCCTTGATTTTTAGTCATTCTCGGTTGATGAGGCTAGAGGCTACAATTACCTTTTAAGGAATTTCACTTGAATGCTCATTGTCCTCCAGTGACAATGTATTGATAGCGTTCAGCCATACAAGTCCATTATGGGTCTGAACGGAATCGAAGGCACTATTTCTACTACATCCATTTTGGAATAATCCTCAGGATTAGTAGTGATTAGCCCTTGCATTTCACTGCTCCATCTTCGAATCTATGCTCTTGTCTTCATTTAAAAACGTACTCATTGGATCGAAGTAGTTTTCGGATAAATTATTCGATCCAAGTTTCTTCAAAAACAACGTTCGATATTTTTCGGTAAACTCAGCCCTGGTTCTTTTGGAAATAAATAGACAGAAATAAGATTGGAGATCAACTCCTAACCATTTGTGGACGGATTTTCTTGTAATCATCCTAGAAGAATGAAATGATTTTATATGTGCAGTAGAGCACCTTGAAGGGCAATTGTACCACATAATCCCCGTGTTTCCTTTAGATATTCCCAATGTTAAGTTTTTGGTCCAGATTTGATAGTCGGTTATTTAACTATCAAATATACAATCATCCAAACAAAGGTTTCGATCCCATTGAAAACATTAAGCCTTATTTAGTTTTAATTTCAATAAATTAAGATTACTTAATAAAACAACATATGCATATTTCACCAGATAAGTATATTCACAAACCATTCATTCAAATATTTGAAACCTTCAAAATAAATTTGGAAAAGCACCACTACGGTATCAACCATGGATTCACAGCTCAATGGTTACGTCTCTATCCCAGAGAAACCTAAAACTTTACTGCAGGCACTCATTGCCTTCGATTACGACATGAAAGTATACCATTACTTTTCAAAAACTTTACTTACTAAATTTTCAAAATAATACTTACAAAGTTTCAATATAAATTTTCCAAGTTCTAATTAAGTAAAAGCTTTTTTTATAAAATTTTACTATATAATATATTATTTTTAAAACATTATTAGTATTTAATAAATTTATCTTCGGAATATATACTTTAATACTAATTAACCATTAAGTAATAATTAACTTTAAACAATCACAATAAAATAACTTAAATTAATAATTACTATACTTTAAGAAATTTGGATAATTAATATCTTTAAAATAATAATTAATACTTTTTATATAATTTTAAGAATAATAAAATAATTACTTTAAATCATTATCAAAAATATTTACTAATTAACTTAAAATATCATTTTCAAATCATAATCATCCTTGAACAAATTTGGTTCAACAGTCCACTTCCAAATCGGAAAAGACGGCTTAATAATTCCAATGGCACTTAATCAAGTTACCATTCAATTTCAAATAGCCTAAAATAACGAATACAGATATTCACATCAATCGATTCAACATCATATTGCCAATATAATTTATCATGAAAAATGAGTAGATGTCCGTACGAATAAAATAACAGGACAACGTATTATTTCTACTAGTAAATGTCCAAAAATGGATATATTCAGTAATAATGGCAGAACGGTGTTTTATTCTACCAACAAGGGTCCAAATAAAACAATTAGTGGAATGATGTTTTATTCCGCTAAACAGAAGTCAAAAACATCGTTATTTAATAAAATTAACTCTCGTTATTTTTATCTAGAAAAGCACTTCAACATATGGATCATATAAATTTAAACGATGATATTATTTTTAAATTGATTGCTTAATTTCTATCCGTTTCAAAATTTCTATGAATTATTCAAACTCAACAACGGTTCATACGACGACGTAGTGTTCATTGATACGAACCCATCGCAATAAATTCCACATTAATTGGAATTCGTATGCATTTGTTAACACATTTTAAAATTTACAAATTATACATACACACACACACACACATACATACATACATACATACATACATACATACATACATACATACATACATACATATATATATATATATAATCTTTTTAAATTCAAACTTCCCACCATCTTTATTTTTCTTTAATTTATTTTTATTTTTATACACTTGGGTCGAAGCCCAAATCATAGAACAAAGAAAAACTGCTCCTCTTCTTCTCTTCTTCTTCCCTTTCTTCTGTTTTCATTTCAGCGCCCAGAACTCACCACCGAATCGAACAATTCAAAACCACGCATTTCCCTACTCAGAGTAAAGCCGCACCACTCGACTCACACGATCGAAAACACATGACCCAACCAAAAAATTTCGACAGCGCCCTCTCCACGTTCGCTCACCCTTCCACCTGAATCCTGCCTGCACAAGCATGCACGTGTATGTGCACGAACGAATTCCGCCACTGTTCAACTAACCAAGACCACCTACCAATGCCCCTTCCTAGGCTCGACCATCTCCACGCCCACATCTCGCCTCCGACCCCCTCTGGCGGAGTTCCAATGTACGAAATGTTATACGTCTAGTATACCAAAACAGAGAATAATCAAATATAAACTCGTCGCACAAGTTTATAACTCAGATTTCCACTACACTGGAATTCTGTAGTAAATATTATAACAATATGAACGTTGTAAATGAATTACAACAACAGCGTTATACTATTCTGAATAAACAGTATAACAAAATAGAAGAAAGAATTGAGAATTCTAACCGGATAATGTCTGAGGCTCGTCGTAACGATTTCCTTAAGAATTTTATTTCAAAATTCTCCCAAGATACAACAGACGAATTCCGCTCGAAACTGTAATGAGTATATCACTCTGTGATTTGAATATAAGAACAGTAGTTAACAGAAGAGAAGAGATTAGAAAATTCAGTGAGGAAAGTGATCAGTTTTCCTACTTATTTATAGTTGTTCCGCATCCCTTCGAACGGTCGCGTCTGTAACCGTTCGTCCAAACGGTCGCGCCCGTTTCCTTTAATCGTTACTGTTCGTGTGCCTGCTTATGTTCAGTCGCGTCTCATCAGTCAGGCTGCACCTGTTCGCCTCTAACGGGTCGCACCCGCTTCTGTTCGCCTCCAACGGGTCGCACCCGCTTCTGTTCGTCACTAACGGGTCGCGCCTCTTCATTTAACCGCGTTCGCTTATGAACAGTCGCATCTGTTCGTTCGTCTGCAAATAAAAAAAAAAAAAAAACCCGGCCCAGTTTTGCAGAAAAATTAGAATCATATTAGACCCGAACCCGAGCCCGAGCCCGGCCCGGTTCGGTTCGGTCGGACGGACGGAGGCGGCGCGCGCGCGTGTGTGGTGGAGATGCATGATCTCCCTCCTCACAACGAAGCATACATTTGGGAGCCCCAGGCCCCCAACCTGCACTTGAGAAAACCATATATAAACCAATGTAGCTCTCAAGAATTTGGCGATGTGGGACTTTGTATATTTCCATTCATTCTAGCTTTAGGAATTCCAACACGAAATGGACCATAGAATTCCACCCATCCACAAAACCACCTTGTCTCGCCTGCCTGTACCAACAGAATTCACACTACCACCGCCAATGCGACCCCCACGGCCCCTACTTCCCCCACACCAAGTGTGGTACCATTTGACGCCATCACTTTAACCCCATTGCCTTATGTTCGACCATGACCTAAGCCCCCTTTTAACCCCAAAACACCACTGTACCCCAATCCAAGGCCAATGTCAAAATTTCGCCACGGTGAAACCCTTGGCCATGCTGTCATGCCTCTCCACGACTAAACTGTACCTTTCCTCATCGATGATATCGGCCGATAATAATTTTTGATTAGATTTTGATCATCTCAAGATTTCACATGCTTTCGGCCATTAAAAATGATGATTCTTCCACTAAAAATCCTATTTTTACTTAATGATCATGATAGTATATATGAATCAATGTTTTAAACATGTTAATTTTCATCAAAAACCAAGTTGTTTACTATATTCTTAAATTTTCTCTCAATATATAAAACGAACAAGTCTCAAATCATTTTTAACAGGATCTATGTTAAAAAACAAACACTTTGTTAGTTTACCTCGTTCGCAAATTCAAATTGAAGCTAGAGATATTGATTTTTGAAGTTAAACATACATAAGTTTCATTAAAGCCCGTTGAATATATAGAGTATATTTATAACAATTTCAGGCATTCCAGATTCAAGTTCTCACCTCAGACATCATTGAAATCCACTGAAGGCATCCTGTTGAATCTTAGCTTTAGATCTGCAAACTTGAAATCTCGAAAAGATCTTGTTTTGCTTTGGATTTGATTTGAACAGAGGATGTTTTCTTTCCTTTTACTTAACAGAGCCTTTATTTTTTTCCTTTACAGTTTTAGTCTACAGGCTTTAAGCAACTGAGGCTACATGCATATATTTATACAGGTCTGTGATAAGGTATATACGTTCAATCTTTTGGCTGAAGAAAAGTTCTGATCTGTACCTTGACTTTAGTGATGGATTGAAGAGGAGTTTGGTGGCTGATATGAAGTAGTGATGGCTTTGAGTTGATTTTTGGTTTGAGTTTGAAATGAAGTTTAAACAAAGGTTTTGGTCTTTGCTTCTATTGGCCAGACAAGCTTATGTGTGCATATATCTGTTTTAGTTATTTTTACTTATTTTACTTTTGGCTGTATGCTATTTTCTTACCATGCAAGTGTTAACATTGTTGCTTGGCATTTTTTTGTTTTACTTCTACTTCCATTTTAACTTGGTTAACTTTTCTTTTGATTCATGCCTTTACTTTTTTTACTTTTTTTTATATTACCAGCCTATTTATTTATGTCACTTTGATTTATTTTATTTTTTATTTTTGTATGATTTACTTTTTGGTTATTTACTACTTACTTGATTTTTAACATGTTTTTCCTATATATACACGCGCGCGCGCGCACACATGTTCTGGAAACAAGAGATATAAAGTGGTTTTAAAAAAACCTTGAAGTCTTCATATATAAATACACACAAATGCACACACTTCCATTAAAATATATAACTCAAGGCATTAAAGTTTTGTCATTTCATTTTTATAAAAATAACATATTTGTCAAAGCTTGATTTGTGGAAGATTTCCTTTTCTAATAGTTTGAATGATTTTATTTAATTTTTCTCATTTCTCCCATATATATTTCCATATGTATATTTTCTTATATATATATATATCCCTTCTTATATATTTACTTCTTTTATTATTCAATATACATAAATATTTTTTTATAAACTATATTTATTTGGTTCACACACACACACACACATATATATATATATATATTACCTACCAATACATATATTGTTTTTCAACATACTATTTTTATTTAGTTTATAGCATACAATATGTATTTTTTTATAAATACTAAAATTTCCTTTTTGAACTTATATACACACACATATATGCATTCCTCTTAACTAACATGTATGCGTATGTATATATATATATATAAGAAAATCCAACTTTAAACTCTTTCTATTTATAATACATTGTATTTTCCATAAGCCATATCTTTCTATTTATAATTTATTCTTTCTTGTTTCATCCATACTTATTTGAATTGAATTTGTTCCCAATTTATATATATAAATTTTGTTGTCCTATATATATATATATGAGAATTCCCAACTAAAGAAATTTCCTATTTTATAAATTAAAAATCTGGAATTTCAAAATATTATCTTGGTTTGAAAAACTGTATGTTATTGCCAATTGTTATTTAACGAGAATTTTTGTTTAATTAAAATACTATATTATTGAATATTAAAAATTAATATTCAAAACTCGAGACGTCAAAAATCCCGAGTCGTTACGAATGAGCTGCAGCATAACAGTAGAAGCCAGATGTTATTGATCTAAACAGCACGACATTTTTTTCATTTAGCCGACCCCGAAAGTTTAAGATGCTTTTATGCAAACATTCATTTGTGTTACTTTTGTCAGAAACCTTACTCATGACACCTAGGAGGAGAAAAGCATTTTTTCTTATCTACACTTATTCATGTGTACACAAATTTGATTCTCATCTAGTTATAAAAGCATCATAGTATTCACAATAATATAAGCCTGTTGTATTTTGCAGTTGTTACTATATTAGATGGAGAAAAAGCTTGTTTTTATAGTATAACTAAATTCAACAGATCATTTTTTGAATGCATCTCCTAGACCGATTTTGATTGTGTGTGTGTATATGTGTGTATGTATATGTGTGTATGTATACTAACTTAATGAGAACAAAACTCGGTTTAAAAACGTAATAATTATGATTAAATCATTTCCAATTTGTGTATATCATGTAATTATGTAGTAAATCATTTGCTTCCAAGCAACTAGCTAATCAAAGTTATATCTATATTCACCCTTCTCATTTTCTAAAAAAAAAAGAACAACTTTGCAAGCTATATTATAAACCAATAAAAATATTTGAAGTCCAATTCCCAAAATTTACTCCAACGGTCTGGGCAGGTCTTATAAATCATTATCAACAAACACAAACTTCAACCTACGGGTTCAACTTTGCAAATAAATAAAACTTATCTTTCTTCTTATTTTTTATTTTTAATAACCGGTCTCTTCAATTTACAAAAATATCCCTCGAAGCCTCATATATACCAATTTCTTTGCAAATTATCTTTTATAATATCATTCATGAGATTCCTTTTATAAAAATTTCTTCAAAAACCAATGCTAGCTAATTTATATTATTACCTTCCTCTTATTTATACATAAATTCTAAAAAAATCAATTTATTTTTCAAATATTTGAATAACATGCTTATTTTAAAATTACTTTTAATTTAGGAAATCACGTGTTTGCATTTGATACCTTGATATATAGATATATATTCTTTTCATTATAATATATATATACTTATGTCATTTATTCAAATCGCATTAATATCTCAAGTCGCTAAGCTTCATATATTTATCACCGCCTATTATTATTAATATTATTCTCACTTCTCAAAATAGTTCACCGTTATCATATCAAAATACTATAATATATTCCCAAAATATTACTCTTTTCAATTTATAATAAAATAAATACCTTTCTTTCTTACAAATTAAATTTACTAAATACTTGAATAAAATATAATATTTTTTCAAACTGCATTAATATTTTTTTAGTTTTTTAAAAAACTCAAACATTACGCAAAATACAATTTTTGAAACATTGTTACTTCACAAAGTACTATTAATAACACTTCCAAAATCTTTTAAAAAAATTGTAAATCTTATTTTTTTTTCAAAACATATTATTCTTCTCAAACCATTGTGTTGAATGTCTTGTCCTAGTGTTTAAGAATCATCGTTGATAACATTAATCAATGGACAAATTAACACAAATTTAATTTCAATTTTTTTAAGTATTTTAATATATATCTATATATATTTTTAATTTTTCTTACTTTGTCAAAATCATATGCTTTATTTTTAGTAGATTCACATACCAATGTTGATTATATTATTACCTAAATAATTTATCATTATCAACACACAATCAAGCAATCAAACATCCATAAGCAAGCATTCAATTTAGTCAATGTATAATCAAATTTTTAACCATAAACAACATTGCAATTCATCACACATCAACCAAACAAACAATAAACAAGCAAATGCCTTCAGTGGAAAACAATACATCAGCTTCTGCTGCATAACTCTGATTACTACTAGATCCTTCTATTCAACTTGCTATATAGAGGTTTATTCAATAACACTAATTCCGACACTACTGGTCTGGCTAACAACTTATGTTTCACTTCCTTCATTAGCAACTTAATTTCCACATAGAGATTAACACCAAAAAGCAATAAGAATATATATATATATATATATATAGTATAAAAAATAGCAAGTACATGCCTGGATTATTACCCCAGTAATCATCGTATATTGCTACTATCCCTTTAATATAGGGTAAGTAGCTAACACACCCAAAGGAACAGGGACTCAAAGTCTCATCTAAGATCTTAACTTGTGTCTCTTATTTATTATATATTGTTTTGAACCTGCTCTAATACCAAAATTGTAACTCCCCAACCTTTGTGCCCATACTATCAAAGGGTGTTACCAAGTAATATAGTCAGATAATACTGAGAATATGGCGATATGAGGTACATACTTGAATATTCCTTGAACAAACACCGGTACGTATTAAAACATCGAATATAACTCAAACTAACATACACGGTACCAGTGCAAAACAAGAAACATATGTGCCTCCAGGATAGAACAATGCATAATATATAGTGAATAACAAAGATCATGGACTCAATTACATGGTAATATATAATATGCAATATATAAAATATATCCAATGTTCACCTTGATAATATACACATGAGAGACTATACAATACAAGATAATAATCTACAATAACAAATATCCAGTATCTACTATGCTCAGAACTCTGTATATACTGGGTATAAATATATTAATATTATCTCAAACGGCCCCAATATCATATAGTGTAGAACACCACAAAACCTAAAAATGTAATCATCCATATAAAAATCACACTAGATATTATCCAATCGAAACAATGCCAAATTCATGAATCATCCATATCTGAAATCATCATCAAAGTCTATAAATTATCAAATATGAGATGTCATCAAGTATATCTCTCAATCTCAAAAATAAAATACTACCATCATAATAATATAAAATAGACCGTCTGACTATAAAATATAGGGCATGATAGATGGTTGATTTCAATTCCATTGGCAGTTGAATTTGATGCTTTATGTGAATTAGTTGTTGATAAATACAGTTCTGCTGCTAGAATGTATGACTGGAATGCATATGGATTTAGGTGGAAACTTTCTTTTAATTAAATTATTGAAGGAAAAGCTCTTTCTCAACTGATGAGTCTAATTCAATTACTAGATGGTTATTTTTTGAAAGATGGTAGGGATGAATTTATATGGCAGCTTGATAATGGGATGAAATATAAAGTTAGAATATGTATCAATTTATCAATTTCTTGGATAGAAGTTTTGATGGTTTCTAAAATATATGGAAGGTTAAAAATGTGACAGTAAATGTGAAGACTCTTATGTGGTCCATTATTCATGGCAAGCTTAACACTATGAATATGCTTAAGAAGAAAGGGCTGATAGTGTTGGAGAAATGTTACTTTTTTGGGGAAGATGTGGAAAATTATACTCATCTTTTTTGTGATTGTGATGTAGCATTTTATATCTGGAATAAATGTTTGGCGAATTTGCATATTGATCTTGATGGAAAGACCATATTAGAGTTCAGTTCTATTTTTGGGATATGCTGGTTGAAGAGCTTCCTAATGATGAATCAAGATACAAATTTACTCTAGCTAACTTTGCTTTCTACTGGATTTTGTGGAACGAGAGGAACAAAAGATGTTTTAAAGACATTGCTAATAGTTCTAATTGTATTCTTTTTCAAGTGCTTAAGTTCGTTCATATCTAGGCAGGAATTGAAAAATGCAAGGCTATGGATTGTATTGAAAGCTCAGTTGCTAGTAGGGTGAGCAAGAGAAGAAGAGACGCTTGAAGTGTGCCGGCGGTCAGTTGCAGCAGTGTTGTCTTTTTGCTAGTCTATTTTTTGATTACCTATGTGTGATTGTATATATGGTTTTTTAACTCTGCTGCTTCATGTAAGTTGTATATTTATTTTGTGTTTATGTTCTGTACTTGGTGTTTGTATGTGGTCTGGTTTTCTATGGTTTGGTGTTGTTTGTGGTGGTGTAACCATACTTTGTATTTTTATATACTAGTAAATATGGCGTGGTATATCCACTACCATTTTTATCAAAAAAAATATAGAGCACCTACCCATCAGTCAAATATAATAAAAGATATGAGAATCTACTATACTCTAGACACCTATCTAGATATAATCTCATCTCCTTATATACGAATAAATCATGACGGGGAATGACAGTACAATAGACATGAAGTCCCAAGTAGAATCATATATGTACATCAATATGTGGGTCACCTAACCCTGGGTCGCCTAACCAATATTTACACTTAACTTAGGTATATCAATAGAATATGCCAAATTACCACTCCGTTAGAACCAAAAGGGAGACTAAAGCCTGTCTGCCCGCTCTAGGAGCCTAGGGTCACATAACAGGATCTGCTCATACAATCTTTAGTTACCTCGACCGACATCTTGACACATCTCAACCAATGTCTCATCAATGCATAACCTTTTATTCATGACCATACTTTGCCCCAATAGATAACAAACTACTGGCCTATATGGTATAACAAAGGGGCAATAGGGCACCTATCCTAGAAGTCAACAAACGCAAATGTTGTGATATGAGGCTCCTACCCTATGGGTCACCTAACCTAAATCATGTAATACGCATCAAATAAAATATCAAATTAAGGTGTCCCGGATCTGAGGCACGACCCCAAGATCAGGCCCCTAGGGTGTATTCTAGCCATCTAGTTCTCTCCAATGCGAATAAAAGGAGTACATCATGATAGTGGCATGCAATATCAATAAATAAAAGGTTGCCTACCTTGTTGACACCCACGAGCATTACCTCACCTAAGTACAATCTCATAATACTATTCCTGTCACATGAGTATCGTCCACTTCTAACTAAAAAGTATCACAACAACGTCCTATACTACTACGTGATACTCAAACATTTATTCACTGCTCAAAAACTACTCTCAATATCCGTAATATTCTATATAATGAGTGCAAAGAATAATCAGAGAAATATTACCGAATGCCCTTTCCCAAATGGTATTATAACTCCATTTATTCAGATTTCTCATCACATGGAAATAAAAATCATAACAAAATCACATAGAAGGATGTCATTACCGTACCATACCAAATCATTAAACAACTCAACATCAACGGTGAACCACTCATATAACCCGAGAAAAATATCCAAAAGCGGAATGATTATAAAAGTAATATAAAATAGATTATTCAAATAAATAAACATAACAACCAACAATTCAATATTTAATAATGAATAATTTATAACAAAAATAAATACTTAGAAATGGATACCAAACATATATATTCATCTTTTTTATTTAATTCCATTGTAAGATTAGATTTCAAAATTTCATTTCCAAATCCTTATATATATATATATATTCCAAAAATTCCAAAATCACTTTACACTTCAAAAATAATTATAGAAACTATTTCATAATCTTCTATAACTGAATAATACTTAAAATAAATTTATAAATCTTCAAAATAATTTCTTTCCAATTCAAACCAAAGAATATTATCCAAAATCTTCACTTTACACTCAAAATAATTAGAAATAAAACATTTTATTTTATATTATACCATATTGGAAACACACATAATATAAAAATAGATTTTTATTTATTCAAAACATATTAAAAATATTTATTATTTCTATAAAAATGAATACTTTATTTTCAAATGTTTAAATAACATTTATAATCAAAATACTCAAAATAGAATATTTGCTTTGTTAATATATTTTATAAAATAAAGATAACATATTTTAATTTTTCCTTAATAAATAGGTAAGTATCATTTTGTTTAATACTAGAATTAAATAAAACTTTACTAAATTATTTATAAATACTTTTAATATGATTTCCAAACTCTTAAATTCATTTAAAGAAGCCTTTCAAAGATCTTCTTAAACAGGTAAAACAAATAAAATATCTATAGAAATGCTCACATCAATATTTAAATAAATATGCATATTGTTTCAATTCATAAACGGATAGAGTTTCTTTTGTAAATTGAGACTTCCAATCAATAGAAACAATTAATCAAATTTCAAACCAATATACCAAACAAACACAACAATCATGCAATTCAACTAAGAATTAGGATATGCGTACATATATCCATACATGCATGCATGCATGCATGCACAACAAGATAATCACCTTCTAATCGCCCAAGGTAGCGAGTACACTGTTGAAATGATTAAAAAGCTAATGGGTCAGTATTTGCAAAGGCATGAGTATGAGTAAGGTTCATCGATGAGTAGAACTCCGTTCATTGATGAAATTCTAGAAGCTAAGTATTTGAAGAATTTTGTGATGCCAACCATGCCAACTTATCATAGTATGATTGATCTGCTGCAGTACCTGTTGAAGTATGGATGGCATCTGGATATTACCCATGCAATAGAAGTCGTGAGGTGAATAAGTTTCCTCATATTCATTAAAGTTATTCCAATGATATAGTTCACTAAGCTCGAACCTAGTTTTGTATCGTCATTCGATCAGTTGGCAAAGCAATTTATGGAGAAGATCCAGTTTCATATAGCCCAACTGAAGGATGACATGGTATTGTCGAATGTGCAACAAAGGTATGGAGAGAATTTGAAGATTTTTTTAAAAATATTCAGTGCAGAAGTTACAAAGGTAAGCAACATCAAGGAAGAAATAACATTGATGGCATTAATGAATGGCGTTCATTTGAAGATAGGTTTTGGTTGATGGTTCAAGAGAAAGGAAACACCTACTCTGAAGGAGTTTTACGTAAAGCATCTTAATTTTTGGGCTTGGATAAGGCAGATTTGACTGTAGAATTGATTACTAATAGTCAGGAAGGACCGGGTAATGTGATACAAAGAAACGTTGTTGTCAAATATCATGGTGATGGTGCTGGGAATGTTGTAGTGAGTGTTGGGAAAAATATTGAGAGAAAGAATCAAAGCTCTGGTGGTAAGAAGCAAGACACCAATAAGCATACAAAATTTGTTAGGCCAGGAGATTATACAAAGCAGACAGACTCCATTAAGAATATCAATCTTACGACCCAAGGTATATAGCACTACAAAAAGCCAATCCTAAGGGAGGCTACTAAAGAGGAAAGACACTCTAAAATGTATTCTCGCTTCCATGAGACACCTGGGTACAATACAAATGAATGTAGTTATCTGAGAGATCTTATTGAATATTTGATTAGAGAGAAGAAGTTACAATAGTACATTAGTAACCCACAAGCTGGCGGGCAAATGGATAATAAACCCTAGTGGTAATCTGCACAAAGGAACAATGCTAGAGCTAATTGAGATAGATCAAGACAACTAGCTTGGTATATTGTGATTAATATAGTATTGGGAGAGCCACATCTTGAGAAAAAAAGTTGGAATGGGATAAAGCACTATGGCCTCTCCTAGAGGCATGTGCCTCAAGAGATGTGTTATATATAGAGAACAGTTCTCCGACGAAGCAGCAAAGAATATTGACAATCATATTGTGTTTACAAATAGAGATGTAAATGTTCAAAGCATCGATACTTGACCCTATGGTGATTACGGTCAAGATTGGGCCGGTGACAATGCACCGAGTCCTTATTAACTTTTGGAGTTCGATAAATATTTTATTCAAACAAACCTTTGATAAGATGTGCCTTGATGAGAAGGTTCTGAAGCCATGTAAGTCCCATATGCAGGGATTTATTAGAGGAGCCAAACAATTGGTTGGGTGCATTGAACTGCAAATTAAGTTGGAAGAAGGATACCGTAAGGTTTTGTGGGTAAAGATGTTTATTGTGGTTGATAGATTTTCAGCTTATAATGCTTTCTTAGGTTAGTTGACCTGTTGGCATCGTAAATGGCCATCAACACCTAGTTTTATGTGAAAGCACCAATATCTAATAATAATATCCAAACAGAGATAAGAACATAGATTGCAGAATAAATTGCAGAAAAGTAAATGAACACATAGTTTTATAGTGGTTCGGCATGCTCTGGCCTACGTCCATTCCAATAATCTTTTATTTAGACTATAGGATTACAAGTACAGTTTTTTTAATTTTCCTTAGAAAAGTAATGGAGGAAGAGAAGATAGTGAAGAAGAAGAGCCAATTGAAAAAGATCCTTTAAATGAACCATGAAGATTGTATTTATAGGGGAAGACGGCGAAATATCTTCCTAAAATTTCAACGGCGGTGTCTTCAGATCTAGATGAGGTCACCCTATCGAGCACGAGCCCCACTTCCATCAAAATAAAGATATGTGTCGATCGTTTTTCCTGCTCTTTTTCATGTGGGGTCCCACCATGTAATATCTTGCTATTTCGAAAGTTACATGCGTAGCTGACTTCTGGATTTTTGAGTTATTGATCGATCATTATTGATTTGTAATGTTAATCGAAGAGATACATTTCCATGTCAATTCACCCCGATCCATGATGAAGATGTTCCATTTTCGATCCATATTAGGGATGGATCATAGCCAACTCATATGGAGATGGATCATTACCGATCCATATTAGGGATGGGTCATGGCCGATCCATTTTGGAGATGGATCATAACCGATACATAATGGAGATGGATCATTGATGATCTATATTGAAGAAGGATCATAGCCGATCCATTGTGAAAAACAATCGTGCCCAATCGTTTCTTCGGTTAAAGTGTGAAATTCGTACTTAGCCACAGAATGCTATTCACATGAATCCATACGACTATCGTCCATAGTCTTGTCCATAATCGATATTCAATCCTAATAACCATCTCTCCCGATTTTCTGCATTGATGATCATGAAGTTTGTTGGGTTAAATCCGCATGTGTACTTTCTTGTCAAAAGACGGGTTAACATTTTGCTCCCTAAAACCCGCCTTGCGATAGGAAGGTATGTTTTGAATTGCCATAAATCTAAAATCCAAAGTTCATAATTCATCGATAGTCATATTTTGCAATTCGAATCCATTCCATTGCCAATCCAAATTCATGATCTCTCTGGATCATTAGTGAAATCCACGACAATTCCGAGTCGATATCCAATTCCAAATCGGCGATCTCTGTGGATCGTTTTATCCAAATTCATAACTATTCGAAGCTGATATCCAAACCCTTAACCTCTCTTGGTCCATGTCGAGCATAATCCATACTCGACTATCAAGTAAGCTGATCTTATCACTCTCCGGCAAAGCGGCATTACTTTTTGTTCTCTGGTTCAGTGTCCCTGAGCATTAAGTGGTGTCTTAGCCTATGTCCTAGGCCGATAGTGGTCTCTCTAGACCCTTGCCGAGCATAATCCATACTCGATGACCTAAGTAGGCCGATCCTATCGCTCTTCGATGAAGCGACCTACTCCTTAGCAGGCATAATCCATACCTGACGCCATGTTAGGTTTTATTCTTCGGCCTAGGCTCTCCAATCGAGGATGTAATCCACGTACGAGTCCATTCTATCGCTCTTCAGCAAAGGGACTCGCATCTTACGGTTATCGCACCATCACTTTGGTCAGGACAATATGTCCTGTCTTATTTATCACAGTAATGCGGATCATAAATGACCTACTAAATAAGAGTTCGTACATCCAAAAACCCAAAAAACTAAAAAAATCCAAAGGGTGCCTCTCCGAGCACGATGGCTTATCATCATCTCAGTGCATGCCTAGGAACCGTCCTCGATCCTATACATGTGTAAGTGACTTAGCCATCTTATTATAAAGTTTGTTATCGTTATTACAATGGCAGGAGTCTAAGTCCTAAACTTAGCCCTTACCATCACGATCAGTTGATGACGGTCCATGACCTCGATCTAGGGCCATTCCTGTTTCCATTTGATGCGGACGGTGGTTGCTTATGTTCCACCACCATTGTTTCATTCCATACATACTGCGGTAGTCTACCATTCCTAATGTGCTCCTTAATCATATCCTTTAAATTCCTGCGTTCACTCTTGGTATGCCCATTCAATTTGTTGAACATCGGTACATTCTAGACACATGCTCCCACTCCGTGGTATTCCTCTTTGTCGATTTCAAGTAAGGGAGTTTCTCTATAGTGTCCAGATAAATCTGTTCTAGGCCTTCCATCAAATTCAAGTTTGAGGAGAACTATGTCTCCCACTCTTTCCGTCGCCTTTTCGTCCTATTATATTAATTATCCAGTTTCTGTTTACTATTACCATTCTTGTTTGCATGTCTTGATGATCCTCTGCTTTGCACATCGTACACCTCTAGTTTGTCGGCCCAAGCATCTTCTTGCCGCATGAACCTTTCCGCTTCATGATAAAACTCCCCAAGATGCATAGGTGAATCATGCGCCAATGAATCCTTGAAATCCATACCAGCGGAAATTCTTGATACAGTTGCCATCAAAATCATGGATGAATCTTGCTGATCCATTGATGCTGCCACAGCATTAAATCGCGTTAGAAAATGCCTTAGAGACTCCTCTCCGGTCTTCTGCTTTAGTTTTTCTAGACTCATCACATTTTTAGGTTTAGAAATATGAACCTTGAACTTCCTTATAAATCTTTCGACCAATTATGTACATGTGCCAATAGAACCGCTTTCCAATTGCCTAAACCATAGTGCAACTATATCCATTAGATATAGGGGAAAGCATCGAGCCATGACTTTCTCTGATGCCCTTAGTACTTCCATGTGCTGTATATATCTCATCATATGCATAGTTGGATTTGACTTTCCATCATATACTTCCAGTGTTGGTGGTTTAAACACCGGTGGATTCCTAGCATTCTTGATATTTGGAGCGAATGGACTTCTATTTACATCCTCCAGGTCCCTGTTCACTAATCCTCCATGCATAGCTCATCCGATCATCTTTACAAACCTGTCATTATCATCCATCGGTAGTCTCCTGTCATCATTTCCAATCTTCCACTTGAGTCCATGAAGAAATTCCAAAATTTACTCCTATGGATGAGCATTCAAATTTCGATTCACACCATGCTCTATGGGATCGAGTGTAGGTCCTCCAATATCATAATCGACCAGACTTGAGGGCATGCCCCCAAGCCTTTGGGGATTGGGGCCAATCCCTCTGGAAGGATCGGAGCCGATCATTCTAAGATAGCCCGGGAGTACCCCGACTACTCTTTTCCATTCCTTTGTCCAATAGCTCCATCTCCATGTTCCTGCTTCTAATTTCCAGCGATTCTCGCTACTTCAACTCCTTGATCAAAAATGTCATTAGCTCATGCTACTCTATTGCTCCGGTTCTGGGCTCTAACTTGTCCAATCTATCAGAGTAAATTTTGCATCATCTCCTCTCATCTTTTTAGCATCCTTTCCTGCGTGGAATCCATCATCATTTCCATTTCATCCCTAGTAGTGTAGATAGATGCTTGATTAGCTCCAGCTCCTGAGAAAGCCTCTTAACTCCCTCCACGGAGGCTCCTTTTTGGTAGCACTCTCCTTGTTGATTGTCTCACCATTGCTCCAAATCTAGGCTCTAGATCTTTTCCAAACTCCGAATCCAAATTCCGAATCAACTGGGTTAGCTTTCTCAGTGAAAGCACCAAAACATTGGCATCACAAATGGCCACTAACACCCAGTTATATGTGAAAGCACCAATATCCAATAACAATATCCAAATAGAGATAAGATACAGATCGCATAATAAATTGCAGAAAAGTAAATAAACACGCAAGTTTTATAGTGGTTCGGCAAAATCTGGCCTACGTCTACTCCAATAATCTTTTATTTATACTGTAAGGTTACAAGTACAATTGTTTTTTATACCTTAGAAAAGTAATGGACGAATAGAAGATAGTGAAGAAGAAGAGCCAGTTAAAAAAAGATTCTTCAAATGAACCATAAAGCTTGTATTTATAGGGGAAGACAGTGAAATATCTTCCTAAAATTTTGACATCGGAGACTCCAAAACCAGGTGAGGTCACCATATCGATTGCAAATCCCACTTCCATCAAAATAAAGAACGATGCTGATCATTTTTCTTGCTTCTATCCATGTGCGATCGATATGGTGGATCCCACCTTGTAATATCTTGTTATTCCCAAAGTTTCGTGCATAATTGACTTTTGGATTTTGAGTTATTGATCGATCACTGATGATTTGTACTGTTAATCGAAGCATTCCATATCCATATCGATTCATGTCGATCCATAATGAAGATGTTCCATATCTGATCCATATTGGGATGGATCACAGCCGGTTCATTATGGAGATGGAACATTCCTGATCCATAATGGAGATGGATCATTACTGATTCATATTGGGGATGGATCATAGCCGATTCATTATGGAGATGGAACATACCTGATCCATAATGGAGATGGATCATTATTGATCCATACTGGGGATGGATCATAGCCAATCCATTTTGGAGATGGATCATATCGATCTATAATGGAGATGGATCATTGCCGATCCATATTGGAGACGAATCATAGCTGATCCGTTGTGAAAAACAAACATACGCGATTGTTTTTCCAATTGAAATTTGAAATTCATACTTAGCCAATTGCAGAATGCTATTCACATGACTCTGTATGACTATCATCCATAATCTTGTCCAAAATCAATCTCCAGTCTTGGTAACCATCTCTTCGAGCTTTCTGCCTTGATTATCGTGAAGTCTGTGGGGATAAATCTGCATGTGTATTGTCTTGCCAAAAGGCAAGTTAACATGACCCTTGCTAGTTTTGGGATTGTGCTTGCTTCATGGCATTTCATGATGAAGTTTACTACCACAGATGGAGTAAGGGTGATTCAAGGTAACCAAATCACAGGTCGAGAGTAGTATGCTATAGAGCTTAGATAGGAGAAGCTATGAAAGAAAAGGGAGTATGCGAAGAAGCCTCTCTACATCAGATCATTGGAAGCATAGCAACCACCACCCAAGCTCTGACTCTGATCCAACAATAAATTCTATAAGTCAGTAGGTAGCCCTGGTGGAGTAGTGGGTAGCCCTGGTGGAGCTAATGATTGACGTTCTGATTGATGATGATCCCACAAGGGTTCTCAGGATTGGATCTAACCTTAGTTTGAAGATGAGAAAGCAGTCAGTAGGGTTTCTCCAAGCAAATATGGATGTGTTTGCTTGGAAGCATTCTGATATTGTGGGATTTAGCTGGAGATAGCCTATCACACATTGATTGTGAACCAAAATTACCCTCATGTGAAGAAAAAGAGACAATATGGGACTGTGGTGATCCACTGCATTCAAGCAAGAAATGGATAATCTGAAGGCGAACAACTTCATCAATGATGCAATGTACCCAGTGTTAGTATCGAATTTGGTATCAGTCAAGAAAATAGGAATGGTTGATATGCATTAATCATTTTGACTTGAATAAAGCGTTCCCAAAGGATTGTTTCATTTGTTGTGAATCGACCAACTAGTGGATGGAACGACCAAATATGAACTGTTATCTTTTGTGGATGTGTACTTCAACTATATTCAAATTACGATGCATATCCCAGATCAGGAGAAAATCATTTTGATTATAATTTGGAGCTATACTGCTACAAAGTCATTTCATTTGGTCTAAAGAATGTTGGAGCTACTTAGTAGTGCTTGGTGAATAAAATGTTTAAAGGACAAATTGGACGACCAATGGAAATCTATATGGATATTATGCTCATGAAATCGATAATATGCTCATGAAATCACGATGATCGACAGATCACATGAGTGACCTCTTAGTAATGTTTGACATGGTTCAAAATTACAAAATGAAACTCAATCCCCATATATATTCTTTCAAAGTTGTATCAGGCAAGTTTTGGGTTACATTGTAAATTCAAAAGGAATTAAAGCTGACCATACTCCATTTGGATTGCTTTATAAAATGGACAGAAGTGGAACCACTTACAACGATCACTTTAAAGATGTGACCAATTTCATAGTGAAGAACATTTTTTTCAAGTTCGAAGTTCTATAGAAGATAATCACCGATGGTGGAAACTTAATTCGAGAGTGCCGAGTTTAAAGAATTCTATGCTCGGTACCTAATTTAGAAGAGCTTTGCAGCGGTGGTGCATCTACAAAAAAAAACTAGTAGAGGCAACGAACAAGATCATCAAATCCACAATGAAGAAGAGGTTGAAAAGAGCCAATGACAACTGAGTGGACGAGTTTCCACTACAATTATAGGCTTATCCAATAATCCACAAGTTCATGACTAGCCTATTCCATTTGTTTTAGCCTACACAAGTAAAGACATGATACCAATTGAAGTTGAAGTCCCTTCTTATGGAAGATTACTAAGATCCCAAGGTGAATGAGAAACTCTTGCTTGAGTTCCTCTACTTGGTTGAAGAAAGCAAGAAGAGGCTGATCTAAGGGTAGTTTCTCATCAGATAAAAGTAGAAAATCAATCCAATGCCAATGTCAAAAACCATACCTTTGAGATAGGTGACCTCGTTTGAAATGTGTCTTTTTGAGTATGGGGGAACAAGATTTGAATTCGGACGGTCCCTGCATGATTGCATAAAAGCTTGAAGATGCAACTTTCAAGCTGTCAATAGTAGATGGGATCCCTAGTCCATGGGCATGGAATAGCAAACACTTCCGATATGCTTTACTTGATTTCTTTATAAATAAGGTAACCTATCCATTAGGATTTGATGTGATATATGGATAACTTCTATTTCTTTTGTACATAAATAAACTTGACCTTTTGAACAAATGAAATCGTATTCTTAAAGTCTGACTTTGTGGCGCATGATCGGTAGCCCAATCATACATTATATATTTTGAAAACCAGATGTCCAGGTACTCGAAGATAGGTACCTATAACACCTTTGATTCATGATTAATTTATTGGAAAATAATTGAACAAGGTTCAATTAGAGGATCCACCTCAACACTTTCTACCTTCGAGCAACACTAGGAGATAGGCGAGGACGAAGGTGGATTCCCAAAGATATACATCTAAGACACTGACTCTTGGAGATAGGAACTAGTATGGAATTGAATATTTTTGCAGGTATAACTTTATTTACATCCATGCGAGATATGTTCAGCCAATGACAAGTAAAAATAATTATTGAAGCACAACAATGTTTAGTTGAGAAAAACAAATTCAGCCGATGATAAGCCAAGCTAAGTAACAAAACGACACTTAGCAATTACAAAAACTTATTTATATGTTTAGAAATATGAGCATGATGATTATATATTTATATATGCATACAACTACATATGCAAAGAAAATAAAAGGGGCAATGATGTAAATGAGGCAAAATGTAACACCTTGTAAAATTTAATAAGGAATTGAATAATTAAAATAAGGTTAAAAATGAAAAAACTTTAAATGTCATAATTTGGTCATAGAAGTTACACTATTATATCCGTGATGATTTTTTGATCAATTTCCGTATATAATATGTTGAAAATGAAGTTCGAACAAAGAAGTTACGGTGTTTGAAGTTTTTAAGTTTAAATAATTTAAATTTTGAATTTTAGGAGAATTTCAAAACTTTGAAATTTGAATAGTTAATTAAGGTGGAAGTAATGTTAAGTGTTAAGGTTAACGCTAACTGATTAGGGTTTAATTAAGTAATAAATCAAAAAAAGAAGAAAGAAACAAAATGATATAGGCTAAACTGGGTAGGTCGACCGCCAGCAGGCGACCGCCCCTTGTGTAGCAGTCGACTTGTCGGGTCGTTCAAGGTAAGAAACGCTTGGCTAAGCAGCCCAGATTTTTTTAAATTGATCCAACGGCTCTCGTTTCTTCCTACCTCTATAAATAGACCGCTAAACCCCTACTTTTTCTTATAAAATTTTGTAAGCAACAACGAAACTCTGTCAAAGTCTTTCCTCTAAGGGTTTCAGAAACAGTAAACTTTCTGGGGAAGATCTAACAAAGAATTAAGAGCGATATAAATCAAATCTCATCTTCTTCCACTTCTTCTTTGGATTTCAAAATTAGTTAGAATTTTCAGGTGAAATCTGAAAGAGAATTACACGTGGTGGAACTAAAATCCATTACAAAACAAACAATTCTCAATGAGTGGAAATATTAAGTTTTCATATTTTTTAATTGAATAGTATATGTTTGGATTTGATATATGCCTTGACAAATGTTGGTAATCGAAACTATATCATCAAAAAACCCCAAAATTTCCCAAAAAATTATAAATCTATGAATAAATTGGAATTTCAATTGTCTGTATAAGACAATAGGATCAAATATGTACTTTAGATTTAGATAGTTCATAACGTATTCCACTTTATTTCTTTTGATTTCGTTTGAAGTATAGAAAGGGTACGAAAAGAAAATTAATTTAAAATAGTGTGTAAAGTATGAGTTTTGTTGTAGTTTGCACTGCCTATTTCTATAAATTAAACATGTATGAATCCTTTTTCCTTTAAAGTGCCTTGTGTAAAAGTTGAATAGAATATGAAAGGTCTACATTATAAGACTTATTTTACATGAAATCGAAGTGGTAAATTCTACTTTATTAATACATAAGATGGGTTTGGTATTATTCCTTTTTGTATACAAGTCAGTTGTTTGCTAAGGATATTAGCTATAAATTTGGTTGGAATTTGGGACTTGTGTAAGTTTGATATTTAAATTAATAAGCGTTTCTTTGCGTATGATTGAAAATATTTTATTCGAATCTCTTGCAAGTGTGTGTGTATATATAATATTATGCTAATAGCATAATAATTATAGCATATTGAACGTATTGATTAGAATTAATAGGATAGTAAATAATACTAATTTCTTAGGAAGTTAGTTAAGATAATTATGAGAATTAATCCATAATTAAAGTCTTAATAAGGGGATACCTTATATGGCCTTAATTATTAATTTCATAGGATGGTATATGTATACAATGGTTATATATATGAAGTATGACTAAGTTATAAGGATGCAGGGTCAGGTTAAGATACAGTTATGTAAACGTCTGCCTAATTAAATCTAGCTACCAGCCTTGTGGCTTTGCGGACAGATGTGAGACATCGTCTATAATAGTCCTAATTCTATAAGGTAAATCTGCCCAGTCAATCTGGCTACCAGTACCAATGAATAACTGGATTAATCTGAGATGTCACATTGGATTATGGGTCATAAGTTATGCTATTGATATGGTAGGTGATATCTGTAGAAAGGTCCACTTTAGGTTAGAGTTATTAAGTGGCTATGTTACGGTCTTCCTCTTTCTTAGGATAAGTTTTAAGTGACATGATAGGATTTCTTACGTTGTCAGTTAGCGAGAACCATGTTGGGATTCGCCTTGGATTAGGTCTTAAATGATGGGGACCTGCCTATTTTATAGGTCTTAAATAGTTAGAGTATGCCTAAGTCCTAGAAAAGAGATATCAAGTAGTTTGGAGGTTCTCTCTCTTGCATCATTAATGGTAGTTGCTTTATAATTTGGAAATGTGTTAGGTATTAAAGGACGGGGACCTGCCTATTTTATTGGTATCAAATGGTTAGCTTTAGCCCAATCATCAATATATGGTATATATTAGTTTAGATGCTTTCTCTTGCATCATTGATGTTAGTTGCATTGGAATTTTAGAATTGGAATGAAAAGACCTTTGGGCTTACAATTAAAGTTATTATTATTTTTAGCACCACCATTTAGGGCGACTTTTACATTTGATATATTCTTAAATATGCAAGACATATTTCTTATTTAAATAATACCGCTCAAGTACAATTATAGTAAAGCATGAGATTTTCATTTCACCAGACATTTTGTATTCTAACCCACTTCTCATTATAACGAAGGTTAGAGAGAGTAATGTTGATTTAGGAGACGAAGGTGGTGATGAAGACTTATGATGGTTATCTATTTATTTATGCTTTTTAAGTATTTTTATTATACCCAGTTTTGACAGTTATGTTATTTTGAAATATTGTAATATAGAGGCTTTATGTAAACATGTTGTATTATTTAACATGTTATGTTTCTGAAATGGTTTCTTTATGAAATGGGTACTTATATCGATATTATATTTAATTCATTTCGCTGTGAGATTCTGAAAGTATAGATAGCTCTATGTACTTGTATCATTTTTAATTTTATCAACTTAACAACTCGCTTGAAGATGGGCTTAAGGTTCGATGGGCTTTTGTTTGGTTGAAATTAGGTCTTTTTTGGGGCAGGTTTTTACACTTGAAATCAGAGTTAAGGTTACTCGATCAATGGGGTAAGGTATATATATGAGTGGCATACTTTTTATTTTTGAAAGTATTTTCAAAATCTACTATAAATTTACTTAATTTGAATTTACTCTATAATTTTCGACCATTGAAGAAGTTGCAACCATATTCCGAATAGATGGGGGAGGTGACTGTAGGTTGGAAAAATAAATAAAGTACGAAAATTTAATACAAAGATTGTAACTCTAAAATTAATAGAACAATAAATGTGAAATCAATAGGGAGTTAGAAAATTTTAATAAGGATATAATTGGATTGATTAAAGAGATTGTTGGGGAAATTATGGAAAGATAACACACTACAAGAAAACTTATTTATAGTTGCACTGTATTGCAGCGATTGAAGCTCAAGTGCAACTGTTAGTCTTATTAAACGAAAATGGAAAAAAAGCAAATGCCATTGAAGATCTAAACTAAAAGGCGGGAAGCAAAAATTACGTAGTGAGATTATATTTCATGAAACTTCCACTTTTCCTAAATTCCCCTTTTCTCTCACGGTTCATATTTTCCTCGGTTCCTTTTTCCCCTTTTCTTAATTTTCTCCTTATTCGCTCAACCTAGCATCCCAACATCTATGCTGGTGCCTCCTCCTCCATTGTGCCTCTTCCTCCGTCATATCTCTTTCTCCATCGTTCCTCTTCTTCCTCCATACAGAGAAATATATTTTGGTTGGAAATTAGTTTATGGCTAAGTTTTAAGATAAGGACTAACCTCTTGACAACTTGAAGGGGAAGAGAAGAAATTTAGTACATCTATCCTATGTAATTTATGATGAAGGTCAACTGGAATCCAATCTGATTCATCATAAATTTCCATTTGAAACTAATGTATGATTTTTTCACTTTTCCTTCAATTTTTCATACTTTTCTTCTATTTAGTAACAATTTTATCGAATTACTGATTTTCCAATGTAAATTTTATAGTCGAATTTGTATTTTACGAAAACTAATTTCTAGGTTTTTATCACTTTATCTGGTTCGGGTATGCTTGTATAATCCTTTTGGTTTTTAGAATTATGTTATTGATTGTTGGATGTTTTTAGTTTTGGTATGTTTTTAGAATCTAATTTAGGTAGATATCTATAACAACCCGTAATTTTCGATGATTAAAAATTGTTGATTTATTAAAGTTTTGTGACTTAATGTTAGAAGAAATAAAAATTTGTGATTTAATAAAAAGAATGTAATTGGATTAAAAGATAATAGTATTAATTTAAGGTTATTTACAATTGCATTGAATGTAATTCTAATTAATTGAAATGATTAAAATGTCATAATTAGTTATAGATAGTAAATTGATTATATTAATGATGTGTGTATAATTTATAATTGGATTTAAAGAGAAACTGATAATTTAAATGTGGATTAATTAATAAAATAATGTGTAGTAAATGGTGATTGGATAGAATTTGTATAACTTAAGTTGTTATAACAATTGGTGGTAAATAATGAACTTACAAATGTTATTAAATGTAGAATTTATGACAATTGTTATCTGTTACAAATTTGATAAATCAATTATAATTAAATCAATGTTACATTAATGTGTGTTAAGACAATAACTGCAAATTATGAATGTGATAAAATGTATAGAAATGTTAACTATATTCATAAAGAAGATTTATTTAATAAAAGAGTGAAATCAAGATAAATAAATTAATTGGGATTTTAAATTATAATTAATGTGTAAAATTGATAAGAATTCAATATAATTGAAATATAGTAGTTGATAAAATAAAAGGAGGAAATTGTAGCATATAAGTGAAATAAGATATCAACAAATGTTAACAATGTTATTAGAGTAATAATTGATTGAATAAAAAGAATTGAAATCAAATTTAATCAATTTTTGGAATTAAATTTTAATTAATTGGATTAATCGTAGTTGAAACTAAACACTGTATTTTGGAAAATAACTAACACTAACATTATATGAGAACTTGTTTTAAATTATTATAAAGGTCTAAGTAATCAAAAATGACGAGATTTGTTAGTTTATAAATATTGAATTTAAAGGGTGATAAATTAATTTAATATTTATTATTTTTAACTAATGTGAAAATAGCCACTTTGGCCACTGTCTCGGGTTTCAATGAAACCAGTTTTACGGGATCCGTAATGGTGAATTATTGTAGGGTTTTAAATTTCATAGCGACCAGACTTGTCGTTTGATCGTATGGGCTTGAAACACGTAGAAATTAATTTAATTGAAATCAATTTGAAATAAACTGATTTTTAAGCTAACTTCTTCATACGATGGAATTATGGCTTGAAATATGTTCCATTGAGTTTAAAACTATCCAAAACATCTATTTTTATATATGGGAATACCCATTTTCGCTTCGGGAATGAAACGGGCTTTTCAAGTCGTTTATCGTTCAACTTTCAAATCAATCTAGTCTATTCATTTCTATTTCCGACTTGCCTATAAATAGCCTGTTATAAAACCTAACTATTTCTTATTCCATTTTACTATATGTACAATTCCTTTCATCTCCTCCGTCCAATAGTATTAAACATATATATTATAATCCCTCAATTCAGTTTCAAGACCAAATCAAAAATTCAAATTCCTTAAACCTTATTAAATTACATATCGATTTGAAGCTCTCGATGAGCGCAAGTCAAATCTGTGATTCGTTTTTTGATTTGGATCATGCTTCGACCATAAATTGGGCATTTATCTACGGTCGTTCATATGTGTTTACGGGTTTGGATGGTTGTTTTACGACGAGGTTTCGTTCGGGGAGTGGCGGCGGGAGGAGAACGTCGTATAGAGTGCATCGGCACGATCGCTTTGTTCGAAGGGGGATTAGATTCGTCGGAATTGGTGATATAAGCGGCGGTACAATTAGGCTATTTTCGGAGTTAGGGGCGGTCACGCGGCCTAGGTGGGATCGGTCGTGGACGAGGGGCCAGTGGGGTACGTGGATCTGGGCGACGTTGAGCGACGTGGAGGCAATCGCGATGGAAAGGTGGCGGCTGTTGGTGACCTGGGTCGAGTTGCCGTGTGCATAGCTTGCTAGGGTTTGTTCGAGGTGAGATAATTACGTAAATACCCTTTTATTTGTTTTAAATTTAAATTTAATTTTTCAAATGTTCTAACCATCATAACTTCTTCATATGAGCTCAGATTTGGACACATTTTCTTCCATTGGGATCGTATTGAAATTCTGGACATTTGGACACTAGTTTGGACGAATTCTAAAATTGTTAAATTTCGAGCTTAAATTGGATTTTTATTCAATTTAAAATCGAAGGTGAGTGTTTTAACCCACTCACAACTTCTAAAATTTCTTATGTTTGTTAAATTAAATTTATGGTCTGATTAGAAGTTGATTGACTGCTGTTTGGAATACTTAAATCGCCATTTCATTTATTTTGAATTTATCTTAAATTAAATTGCCATTTAATTTGTTTTGAATTTAAATTGCCAGTTAATGATAATATATTATTTTTTGTAATTTATTTGGTTGAATTGGATGATGATTATGTTGGATGTGTGATTTCTAATATTGGATGACTAGATGTTGTATTTTATATTGTTTTAACACAACAAGTTTCCTATGGGTTGAAATGATACATACCCGAACGATCTATAGATTAGAAAAAAAATCATTATAGGTTGAAATGATAGACTCGAGCGATTTTATGGATTTTTATTAAATTCGGGGTTGTGATTTGAAATGATGTATAACCGTAAAATTTTAAATTGCGAATTGAAATGGTAAATATCTGTATCACTTGACCCTAAGGTAAAAAATTATATTTGGAAACTGGATTGATTAAATTAAATGATTTTTGAATCCTTAAATTTTGAATTCAGTTAACTGGTATTTTAAAATAGAAATTGATTTCTATAAACTATATTATTTTCGATAATCCAAACGTGGAGCTGAAATTGGAATAGATTTAATGAATTGTTCAAAAAATTTAAATTGGAATTTACAGAGTTGAAGTGTCAAATATAAATGAATTTATTGGAAATGAGTTATTGAAATTATTTAGATATAATTTGAGATCTAATTAAATTACTTTAAACTATTTTAATTCAGTTAACTATTTTAATCAATTTAAAACTATTTAACTTATACTAATCTATTACAACCTATTTAATCCAAGTTAACCTATTTTACCTATTTTAAACTAATTAAATTTAATAAATCTATTTTAAACCCATTTAATATAATTTAAATCTATTTTAAATTTATTCAATCTATTTAAAATCTACTTAATACAATTTAAACCTAATTAATCTATATTTAATCTATTTAAATCATTTTTAAAAATGGTTAAATCAAATTTAAATCTATTTAAACTATTTTTACTATTTAACTATTCTACTATTTAAACTATTCTAAATCTGTGTGAAATAACTTAAACTATAAAAACTATTTATAATTACCAGAACTATTTTCTAAAATTTGAGACCGTGTAAAGTTGAAGTATTTATATTTAAATCTTTGATGATGATACAACTTAGTTGGATTTGAAATTGATATTTTTTGTGAAAAGACGTATTTGAGTGGATAAGATGATTTTGAAATGAAGAACTAATTAACATGACTTATCGAAGATTTTAAAGTGAATATGATTTGAAAGTGAATATGATTTGAAAGTGAATATAGTTTGAAAGTGAATACGATTTCAAAAGAGATGTGATTTGAAATTGAACATGATATTTTGATCTAAATTGTGAATTGACTTTTTATAAACGTAAAAGAACCATTCGGTATGAAATAAGCGTTTGGTTGTTAGAGAGACCGGGAACGGATATTGTCATACTCTCTGTCGATACCAAAAACCACTTTCACAAGTGTACATGGTGGAGATTCCAGAAATGAAGTAGGATGGTTGGCGAACGAGTTCTATATGAGATATGACGTTATCTTGACTCCCATGAGTCAGCTTAGATGTGACTAAAATAGGAGCCACGCCGGGCCAAGTGAGGTCGCACCTCCGATCGGACACATTTCTTCGATACCATATTATGACTTTGTGATGATGTAGTGGCCACCCCTCGATTTTGATTATGGAAGTGTGTTCCGAGTTGGCAGTAGTAGCTGCTATGCATTACCACCAATCCGGATCTGCAATTGGTATATCTACCCTGGTATTGCCTCGAGTGCCATGTTCACATGCCCTATCGCGCCTTCTATGAGTTTGTTTTGTATCATACCTATGGAGTGCCCTCTGGGTAAACCTCTAGTTTACGGAGGAGCATAAGGTACTATATAGACTATGGGAATATATAAAATGTGTGAAGGAGGATATGGGTAACGCCTTAACGCTATTTTAATACTTTTGCTTTACTGTAGACATACTATAATAGTGTATTGTACTACATAGTAGATAGTTTAACGGATCCTCAGAAGATGTGAATCCCAAACATCTCTTAAGTTATTACACTCATCTTAGACACTGGATAGAAGATGTCAAACCCCGTAAATATCTCTGACGCCACCACACTCATATTTACCGTTGATTTAACTTACATAAGATCTTTTAGTTCTGACTCAGGTGTTTTGCCTTTTCTATTCGCTCAAGTCAGCCTGAGCATTTCAGCGTTGAAGACCTTATTTCTGGAGGATGAAGAGAAGATTCTGTACTAATATTATTTATTATATTTGTTCCACTACATCATATTGTTCCGCTGCATTGTTATTTATCTCGGTTGTATATAACTCTGATTTTTTATTATAAAAGTATAATCAATGTTATTTGTAAATAGCTTCATGAACTGTTTATTTTATTATTATATTTTTCATTCTGCTACGAGATTATGTTTTTGTTTTCTTCTTTTCTCTGCTTAACGATCTGCCTTTTTAAATGGTTTGAATCTGACAAGTATGGTTTATCATCGATTCAAACCGTCCAAAAAGGCGGGTCGTTACAGTTGGTATCAGATCTTTGGTTTAGCGATAACCTTAGCTTTGTGGGGTCCGACTCTTTAAAAATAGGATAGTAATACCCTAGAATGAGTCGCTGAGTGTATATATGGGAGAAATATTTGTTCGTATTATAAAAGGTTTTTATATTGTGTTAATTTGTTCTGTTTTATATTTATAAATTCTGGTTGGTGCGTAGGATGTTATGACATCGATAGGGATTTCTAAACACATAATAGGGCAGACCGACACAATATTTTTTTTAAAATGTAGGCAAATGAAATAATTTTCCTATTATATATTTTTGTGTATAAAATAATAAATTTTATAAATGATATGTTTCGCTGTATTATATTTGTTTAGTAGGTAGTGAAATTTATAAATATTGGTTGAAATGAGATTGTAAACTAAATAAATATAAATTGGAAATTTTAGAATTTAAGATCCGAGATTTTTGAAATTTCTTTCGAAGGATTTTTAGGAATATAATGGTAATATTGTTGGGAAGTATTTTCCAATATAAATATTTCAATATGGTTTGAAAGAAATGTTTTAAAGAATTTTGGAAGGAAATAAGTTCTATACTCCCCTCTTAGTCGTTGGAAAATAATTTCGGTGATGCGTGCACGCAATCGACGTTCATTTTTGAGTTTCAAAGTGGGAAGACTGTTGTGGTAATTTTACTACACATTTTGTTTTGATAAACCAATCTTAATTTAATTTCTAAATATGAATTGATATATGTATATATAAGCGATTAGTGTATATATAATTATTATTTTAAATAATTGAAATGAAACCCGATTGTTTGGTTCTTAAGTTTCTGTAAATTGGAAATTGAAATTATAGTAATGAATGGAATCTTGGCTATATTAATAATTGGAAACTCCTAAAAATGAAAATAAGAAGCTTGATATTAAAATAATTAATAAAATAGATCAGAAACTAAAATTCTGAAAACTGTAAATAAAAAGGAAATGAGAATAAGAAATGGTAACTATTGAACATTTTTACTAACTAAATAAATAAGAGAAACTTGAGCAATATTCAATTGCATTCTTAAGACATATATATATATATATATATATATATATATATATAACTTACCAAATTATTAAAAGTTGAAATGTTAAAAATAATATGTAATAGAATATTATACAAGTAAAGCTTAAGTATAATGAAAGTGTTCAATGGAATATCTTCTATAAATAAAAATTCTAGTGTCATAAATTGTTATAAACTGAAGTTAATAGTTTGAAATGCTACAAAACAAATGTAATAAAAGTAGATAATGTAAGAAAATGATTTTAAACTTAAGTTAACATTTTAAGCTATTTATAATCAGAGTGAATAGTAAAAGATGAACATTGTAAGTAAATAATTATAAACTTGAATTAATATTGAAGCCATTTATAATTAAAAAAGTACTATATTAATTGAATGATTATAGCTTCAGAAAAAATTGAAATGTTTTAGAAGTGGAGTTAATATTCAATAATACTATATGTAGAGGAATGAATGTGAAAAAGAAATAATCTATAAATGGTAAATTAAATTTTAAGGAAATTTACCTAATAATGCATAATTCAATAATTGAAATAAAAATAACTTATTTAAGCAATGAATGTAAGGTAATAAAATGAAAGAAATGACACTGTATGAATAAAGGAGAAATGAACTTTTGTAAGTAATAACGAATGCAAATTAATGAAAATAAACATTATATAAATAGGAAAAGAAAAGTAAATGATTAAAAAAACAAACTAAATATTAATGTGAAGTAAACTGAAACAAAGGGTATGCAATACTTCGATAATGAACTCATTTATGATCCAAATAATTGAAATGGATATAACTTATGTAAGTAAAGAATGTAAATTAATGAAATAAGCCTTACATGAATGAATGAAAATTCAAAATTTTATAAGTAATGAATGTGAATCAAAGAAAATCATTGTATGAAAAAAATGAATAATAAATGATGTGAAAAAGGTAAATAGAGTAAACTTAAAAATGTGTTGAAGTCTTTGTTTGTTGGGCTTATGGATTGGTTGGGAATGGATACTTCTATTTTGTATAAAGATGTATAAATAACCTATAATGTTGTATCTACGAATGTTCAGTGTATGGTTTACTTCATAGTTTATTTATCATTTATATTACTAGAGGTTTCTAAACCCGAACAAACCAATGTTGGTTGCTATGGATGTAAAATTGATATTTTGATTGTATGTGGTGATTGAATGATTTTTTTATATGAAATTGTTGTTATGTTGTGATGCTTTGTTTGTTATTAACTGAAACAACTTAAGTATTTCTCTTTTATATAATTATTAACCTCTTTTGGAGTCTATAAATGAGATACAGGTATGGAAGCAATAGCTACAGCTTTAGGTTTCATAATATAAGCGCTGTTTGCCCGACAAATAGATACGTTCTCGGATTACGGTTTTATAGCAATATTATATGATTTTTCTCATGGTTTGTGATGTATTATTTTTAAATATGACATATATATTATTATTATTGATATTATTATTTCTCCTAGACCTCTCCGTACAAGGGGACTCTACCAAAATTTTCCGTAAATTTTGGACTTAGAAAATTTTGTGAAATGTTTTCTAAACTTTTATTAACTTGAATATAAAAGGATTAAACTGTTATAAATTGATATATTGTATTTAAATTTTTTTATTATGTAAATTAATAGTTTATGAATTTAATATTTTGAATAAGATATATTGACTATATAATTCCTTCCGTCTTTCCTTTCCTTTTCGGGCACGAAAAGTTTTGAGTGGTGGAGAGTGTAACGACCCGTAATTTTTGATAATTAAAAATTGTTGATTTAATAAAGTTTTGTGACTTAATGTTGGAAGAAATAAAAATTTATTATTTAATAAAAAGAATGTAATTGGATTAAAAGGTAATAGTATTAATTTAAGGTAATTTACAATTGGTTTGAATGTAATTCTAATTAATTGAAATGATTAAAAAGTCATAATTAGTTATAGACTGTAAATTGATTGTATTAATGATGCGTATAATTTATAATTGGATTTAAAGAGCAATTCATAATTTAAATGTGGATTAATTAATTAAATAATGTGTAATAAATGGTGATTGGATAAAATTTGTATAGTAGAAGTTGTTATAACAATTGGTGGTAAATAATGAACTTACAAATGTTATTAAATGTAGAATTTGTGACAATTATTATTTGTTACCAATTTAATAAATCAATTATAATTAAATGTTACACAAATGTGAGTTAAGACAAAAACTACAAATTTTGAATGTGATAAAATGTATAGAAATGTTAACTATATTCATAGAGCAAAGAATTTATTTAATAAAAGAGTGAAATCAAGATAAATAAATTAATTGGGATTTTAAATTATAATTAATGTGTAAAATTGATAAAAATTCAATGTAATTGAAATATAGTAGTTAATACAAATAAAAGATGAAAATTATAGCATATTAGTGAAATAAGATATCAACAAATGTTTACTATGTTATTAGAGTAATAGTTGATTGAATAAAAAGATTTCAAATCAAATTTAGTCAATTTATTGGAATTAAATTGTAATTAATTGGATTAATTGCATTTGAAACTGAACACTGTTTTTTGGAAAATAACTAATACTAACATTACATGTGAACTTGTTTTAAATTATTATAAAAAATGATGAGATTTGTTAGTTTATAAATAATGAATTTAAAGGATGATAAATTAATTTTTTTTTAATTAATGTGAAAATAGCCATTTTGGCTACTGTCTCGGATTTTGATGAAACTAATTTCATCGGATCCATAATGGTGAATTACTGTAGGGTTTCAAGTTTCGTAGCGATCAGACATGTCATTTGATCGTACGGGCTTGAAACGCGTAGAAATTAATTTAAGTGAAATCAATCTGAAATAAACTAATTTTTAATTTCATACGATGGAATTAGGATTTGAAACATGTTCCATTGAGTTTAAAACTATCCAAAACATCTATTTTGACACATGGGATTACCCATTTTCGCTTCGGGAACGAAACGGGCTTTTCAGGTCGTTTATCGTTCAACTTTCAAATCAATCTAGTCCATTCATTTTTATTTCTAATCTGCCTATAAATAGCCTATTATGAATCCTAAATATTCATTATTCCATTTTACTATGCATACATTTCCTCCTCATCTCCTCTTTCCAATGGTAGTAAACAGATATATTACAAGCCCTCAATTCAATTTCAAAACCAAATCAAAAATACAAATTCCTCAAACCCTATCAAATTATATATCGATTTGAAGCTCTCGACGAACGCAAGCCAAATCTGTTTTTTTTATTTGGATCATGGTACGATCGAAAATTAGGCATTTATCCCCGGCCGTTCATATGTGGTTACGGGTTTGGACGGTGGATTTGCAACGAGGTTTCGATCGGGGAGTGGCAGCGGGAGGAGAACATCGTAAGAGTGCACCGGCACGGTCGCTTTGGTCGAAGGGGGCTCAGATTCGCCAGAATTGGTGATATAAGCGGCGATGATAACTGGGTTATTTCCAGTGTTAGGGGCGATCACACGGCCTAGGTGGGGTCGGTCGTGGACGAGGGGGCCAGTGGGGTGCCTGGATATAGGTGATGTTGAGCGACGTGGCAATAATCACGGTGGGAAGGTGGTGGCTGTTGGTGACCTTGGTCGAGTTGCTGTGCGCATAGCTTGCTAGGGTTTGTTCGAGGTGAGATAATTACATGAATGCCCATTTATTTGTTTTAAATTTAAATTTAAATTTTCAAATGTTCTAACCATCATAACTTCTTCATATAAGCTTGGATTTGAACACGGTTTCTTCCATTAGGACCGTATCGAAATTCCGGAAATTTTGACATTAGTTTAGAGAAATTCTGAGAATGTTAAATTTTGAGCTTAAATTGGATTTTTAATCGATTTAAAATCGAAGGTGAGTGTATTAACCCACTCACAACTTCTAAATTTTTTTATATTAGTTAAATTAAATTTATGATCTGATTAGATGTTAATTGACTGCTATTTGGAATATTTAAATCATCATTTCAGTTAATTTGAATTTATTTTGAATTAAATTGCCATTTAATTTATTTTGAATTTAAATTACCAGTTAATTTCTTGTTAATGATAATCTGTTATTTGTTGTAATTTACTTGGTTGAATTGGATGATGATTGTGTTGGATGTGTGATTTCTAATATTGGATGACTGGATATTGTATTTTATATTTTATTAACACCGCAAGTTCCCTATGGGTTGAAATGATACATACCTGAACGATCTATAGATTAGGAAAAAAATCACTATAGGTTGAAATGATAGACACGAGCGATTTTATGGATTTTTATCAAAAACAAGATCGCGGTTTGAAATGATATATAACCGTAAAATTTTAAATTGCGAATTGAAATGATAAATATCTGTATCACTTGACCTAGGGTAGAAAATTATGTACGGACACCGGATTGGTTAAATTAAATGATTTTTGAATCTTTAAATTTTGAATTGATGCAAATGGTATTTTGAAATAGAAATTGACTTATATAAACTAAATATTTTCGATAATCCAAATGTAAAGGCTGAAATTGGAATTGATTTAATGAAACGTTCAAAAGATTTAAATTGGCATTTTCAAAGTTGAAGAGCCAAACATAAATGAATTTATTGAAAGTGGGTTATTGAAATTGTTTGGATATTACTTTGAGATCTAATTAAACTAGTTTAAACTATTTTAAGTAAATTAACTATTTTAATCAATTTAGAACTACCTTAACTTATATTAATCTATTACAACCTATTTAGTCCAAGTTAACCTATTTTAGACTTGTTAAATTTATTCAATCTATTTTCAATCCATTTAATATAATTTAAATATATTTAATCTATTTTAAATTTATTTAACCTATTTAAAATCTACTTAGTATAATCTAAACCTAATTAATCTATACTTAATCTATTTAAATAATTTTTAAAACTAGTTAAATCAAATTTAAATCTATTTAAACTATTTTTACTATTTTAACTATTTTAAATATATTTAAACTATTTTAAGCTACAAAAATTATTTATAATTACCTAAACTATTTTCTAAAATTCCAGACTGTGTAAAGTTGAAATATTTATATCCTTGATGGTGATACAACATAAGTTGGAATTTGGAATTGATACTTTTTGTGAAAAGACGTATTTGAGTGGATAAGATGATTTTGAAATGAAGAATTAATTAATATGGCTTATCGAAGATTTGAAAGTGAATATGATTTTGAAGTGAATATGATTTGAAATTGAATATGATTTGGAAGTGAATATTGTTTTTGGAAGTGAATATAGTTTGAAAAATGTATATGATTTAGAAGGAGATATAATTTGAAATTGAATATGATATTTTGATATAAATTGTGATTTGACTTTTTAAAAATGTAAAAGAACAATCCGGTGTGAAATAAGTGTTTGGTTGTTAAAGAGACCGGGATCAGATATTTTCATACTCTCTGCCGATACTGAAAACCACCGTAACAACTTTGTACATGGTGGAGATTCCAGAAATGAAGTAGGATGGCTTGGCGAATGAGTTTCGTATGATGTATGACATGACACTAACCCTCGTGAGTCAGCTTAGATGTGACTAAAACATGAGTCACATCGGGCCAGTGAGGTCTCACCTCCAATCAGACACATTTCTTCGATACCATACTATGACTTTGTGATGATTTGGTGGCCACCCATCGATTTTGATTATGGAAATGTGTTTCGAGGTGGGCGGTAGTAGATGTTGTGCTTTACCACCAGTCTGGATCCGCCATTGGCGTATCTACCCTAACATTGTCTCAAATGCCGAGTTCACATGCTCTATGCACCTTGTACGAGTTTATTTTGTACTATACTTATAGAGTGCCCTCTGAGTAAACCTCCAATTTACGGAGGAGCGTACGGTACTGTATAGACTATGAGAATATATAAAATGTGTTAAGGGGGATATGATTAACGCCTTAATGCTATTTTAATACTTTTTCTTACTATAGACATATTATAGTAGCGTATTTTACAACATAGTAGATAGTTTAATGGATCCTCAAGAAATGTAAATCCCGAACATCTCTTAAGTTATTGCATTTACGTTAGACACTGGATAGGAGATGTCAAACCCTGTAAACATTTTTGACGCCGTCACACTCATATTTACTATTGATTTAACTTGCATAAGATCTTTTAGTTCTGACTCGAGTGTTTTGTCTTTTCAATTATCTCGGGTCAGCCTGAGCATTTCAAGGTTGAAGACCTTATTTCTGGAGGACGAAGACGAAGATTTTGTGCTAGTATTATTTATTATATTTATTCCACTGCATCATACTGTTCCCTTGCATTGTTATTTCTCTCTATTGTATGTAACTCTGATTCTGTATTATAAAAGTATAATCCATGTTACTTGTAAATAGCTTCATGAACTGTTTATTTGATTATTATACTTTGTCATCCCGCTACGAGATTCTGTATTTGTTTTCTTCCTTTCTCTGCTTTTTCTTATTTACCCCATAAAAATCTTCCCTTTTAAACAGTTTGAGTCCGACTTGTGTGGTTTATCGTCAATTTAAACCGTCCAAAATGGTAGGTCTTTATAATATGATTGCATTAATGCTGGATCTAGAAGCTTACAAAATATCATGCTTATGCATCGAACCATGTCCTCCAAATCCTATTGGGTGTCTCTGGGATAAGGTTTGGTATATTTATGCCTAAATATCCTGCTAGGTTTACTATACCTAAAGTACCACAATGTACTCCCTGTTTAGAAGTAAATGGTTAAAGGTATAATTGACTAACTATGAGTGAAAATTACAATTCATGTTCATTTTAAGAAGCACAAATCATGACTAATACCCATGTATTAGATATTTATACTAACTTTTATGTTTGTTTTTCACTGAGTTATAACGAACCGATAAAATCTCATTTACCTCACTGTAATTCAGAAGCTGAAAGTGGTATGCCTGAAGAGCTCTAGATAAGCTAGCGTTTGTAGGTGATATCCTTGATGAATAAACTGAACGATGAGATAAAGCAGAATAACACCTAAGAGCACCTGAACTCGTAAGTTTTTTATGCACATATCATCCACTTGTTTGGTATCCATCTTTTGATATCCCGATGTATTCTAGAATTTTATTTGGATTCTTTGATGAGAATTTAGTTATTGATTTATCTGTAAATACTATTTGTTTTGATTCATCATGGTGCTAGTTAGAGATACAGTAGATATTTGTTAGTCAAATGCTTTTATATATAGAGAAAGAAGATATTGCTCAAGATGCATCACTTCCTTCTCTAACGTTGTAATTTTCTTGATTAGCTCCTTTACTGGTTATAGATATGACAAACCAAAACATTTCTCATCATTAGTATAAATAGTATTATAGGTTTACTTAAATTAAAATTAAGTAGTTAGTTGAAATGATAATGGGCACCTTGGTCATATAATTCTCACCCAAAGAGTCTTTGCTAGGTGGTTATGCCCTAATGCTTTCTCAAGTATGCCATTCACCTGTATTTGATCCTTTAAATGTCTTTCTAACTTAAGTATCTGCATTGCAGTAGTGGTTAATACCATAACAAGAAGAGCTCGAGAAAAATAATATACCTTTATTCTATTGTTAGTGTTAATATGGGTAAGGCAATATCATTCTTTTTTCTTTTTTCCTTTTGCACAATTAGTTTTTGCACCATTTTCCATAAAAAATAAAATGCTAAAATATTGATTTTGTTCATGTTCGATTGTGCTTATATCCAAATTGATATTGTATATAATGATGCCCTAAACTAAATTCATTATCTTTTTTGTTCTACTCAGACAAGATGAAAAATCTGGTTTGATTGAAATATTATATTTCTAACCAATATCATAATGGAGCAACAAGTTAGGATTAAAATGTATTTCTTCGGAATCATTAAAAAAATAATTTAAAACATAGCAAATAAGATAGTAGGAGTCCCTCTTTCTTTAAAGAGATTTTGGCCTTAGTTACAGGACATTGTTTCCTCTTTATTTCTATGCTCCCCTTGGCTTTGTCCATTTCCCATAAAATAAATTAATATTAAAAACCAATATTTCTTTATCATACTTATAAACTAGTAATCTCAAAATCTACAAAAAATAATTTACATGTACCGCCAACAATGTTTACGTAAACAAGTAAATTATGTTAAGCATATGTATTTTTAACACACTAAACAAAGAACCATAAAATAGAAGTAAATAAATAAAAATAAATGTAAAGCAACATATCCAAAAATTAAAGTGCAAATAACACAATAGACAATATGAAGAAAAATAACAAAATTTCAAGTTAATTCTTTTAGAGCAAAAGAAAATTAGAAGTGTATTAATTTGTAAGTGTTATGTCTATATATGTCTATATGTGTCTATTTGTAAAGGGTAGTTGTGTATAGGTGTGTTGCATCTGTATATGTGGGTATATGTTTAAGTGTGTGTGTTTATTTGATCAGTGTTATAAGTGTTAGTGTGTGTTGTGTGTATATGTGTGTGTGTATGTGATGATCCAGAATTTTTGGACATTTGAAATTAGAATATTTAATAGATTTTAAATATTTGAAAGTTAGTTTAACTTGAATTTCAAATATCACTATTTATTCAGATAATAAAATTTTTGAATTTAATAATTGGAAATGGGATAAATTGCTGAATCGGGAATTCTGGGCTGGTTAAAAATAATTTAAAGGCTTATAAAATTTATAATAATAAAACTGAAGACAATGAAAGCTTTAGAATTGAATTTGAAAAGTGGTTTGTTCATTTTTGGAAATATATCGTTTAAATTGATATTTAAGGATAGCCTTTCGAGGCACAGTCTCGGAATTCGACGGAACTAGCTCCATTGGATCCGTAATAATGTACTATTGTCGGATTTCAATTTTCGTAGCTTTCGGAGTTATCGTGTGATCATACGATGGATAGACGCGCTGAAATCTGTATCGAAATTTAATATTATAACTAGGTCCAAAAAGCTATCTTCTCCATACGGTCGAAATAGGACTCGAAATCTTTTCCATTTCGTTCGAAATAAGGGTATAACATTATAATCGCCTGGTGGCATACCTCAATAGGAGATCAAGATTTTGAATTGCATTTATCAAGACGATTTAAAATTTGAATTTAAATTTGATATATATATATATATATATATATATTATATTTTTACTTGAATAATGTTTTCACAATTAACATGTACCCTCCCTTATAACACGTGTTCGCCCTGGTTAGACACGCGTCTCCTTCCTTCCGTAAATCATAGTTGAGTATTCTAATAATACGAATCAATTAATTTGCAAAACAAAAACTATTCTTCGTTTGAAATCAAATGAATGGCCATGTTTCTTTCCCCAAATTAAAAATTGAAATCAAAAGTTCAAAAGAAAATATAGTCGAACCGCGATTTCATCTCAAGCATGGAGGCTTATTGGTTTCTGGAGGGCCGAGCGTCGCGTGGTGACTGGGGTTATCGCAACGGTGAGGAGGGAAGCTCGATTTTGAGCACGCGATGGAGGTGAATTGGAATCTAGGTGGCACGCGAGCTCGAGGTTGTGTTCGAGGATCGCGTGGTCGATTTCAGCAGCAGTGGTGGAGCTTGCAAGCCTAGTGGCCTTGAAAGCTCGACGCTATGGCATTCGTTGGTGGATGGTCGTGGGTCTTCACGCTTTGTGGTTCGAGGTGAGGTTTATGCTTTTCTTCTTCGATTAAGAATTTGATATATATGTATAAACAGGAAACAATATTCTCAAACCTACATATATATATATATATGTGTATATAAAATATATTAGGAAGGAAATATTAACAGTAAGGCATATCTACTTTTTATTTAAGAATTTCTGTATATATGTTTACATAAACAGTTTTTTTAAAATTTACACTAAATAGAAAATTAACGTAGGAATTTATATAAATATTATATTTTTAATCTATATAATTTATTTCTTATAAATATATAAAGTTTCAAAAATAAAATAAATATACATTTACATATTTTAATTTTCTAGTTTATTTTAAAAATAATGGTTTTGGTGAGCTATTTGTTTTATTAACCTATTTATTTTATCTAGTCACTAAAAATAATTTATTAAAGAAAATTTAGTTTTAAACCTAATTATTAGTTAAATATATTTATTAAAAAGGAAATTAATTATTCAATGAATATTAATAAATAATATAATGTTGTACAAGGTCTAAAATCATGGTGAAATCAAGTCGAGATTGAAGTGTGGCAAACTAAGGTCAAAGGTGAGTTAATCTCACTCATTTGGATAATCATTTAAATTTAATAGTTAAATTTAAATTATTGGTTGTTTGATTGCATTGATAATTATTATCAGTCTAGATGTGATAGTATATATAGTAGTATATATCTTATATATTGGAGTGATTGATTTCCCGCATTATATAGCGGATGAGACCCTATGCGTCCCACATAATAGCGGATGACCCTTTATACCACAATATCCCCCTCGAAGTGGGATTGGTATTTTATATTGTGCAAACATATATGGATGCAGGGAAATAGGTTGGAGGGATCCAACTAGCTTCCTCAAAATGTTGAATTTATTTTGTATTCAGCGATGTGATTTATGCGATAATCTATAATGATTATATTGATTGTATTAGTAATGGAAATTATTGAATGCGATGGTTTGGCTGAATATATTTGGATATTTTGAAGATATGAAAAATATAAAAGATTTGATTTTGAAAAGAGATATAAGAGATAATTATTAAGTAAAATAATTTTAGATAAATTAAAGAATGAATTCGGGAAGAATAAAGGTTTGATTTTAAATTCTATTAAATAGATGTTGGGTATGGTAAAGAAAAATATAGAGATTTTAAATAAATGAAATTAAAGGAGTTCTGGAGACTTAAGTGATATTGTTTAAGAATTAAACGATTTTATTTTAAATTTTAAGATTTAAAATGATTGGGAAGAATTAAAAGGGAAAATCTTGAATAAAGAATGAAATGGATATTTTCAGTTTAAAATAAGATTTTGAATCATAAATAAAGAAGTGAGTTTGGAATTAATAGATTTGAAATAAATCTGGATATGTAAAGGAGTATTTTTTCTAAATGGAGTAAATTTTGGAAATCGATTTGGAAATTGATTTAGTGTTTGAAACTGTATTTCAAAAGGAGAATGAGACTATGCAATTTATAAACTGGTTTTATAAAGTGAAATAAGATATCAGTGGATATTTGGAAGTATAAAATTCACGATGGGAATTTATAAATAAATGGGTAATTTGTTTTAAAAATAATAATTAGTGGTTTGTTTTTAAAGGTGTAGAAAGGAAAGTGTATTTTCCTGGGAAGCCAAATATATTTTCAAAGAAAGATTTCCATGTATAAGTTAGTAGTTTTAAAAGAATGTTTTAGAAAGAAATTATTATTTAATGGTTTTAATTTTTTTTAAAAGTAAATATTTATTAAATTAATTATGATAGTAATTATTTTAAAGTTTTAACTAGTCTTATGTTCGAAAAGATAACTATTTAATATTTATACCTTATAGAATAACTTTTATTTTAAAATTTGTTTTGGCTTAAGTTTTACATGAGAAGTTATTATAAAAATTTCATAACTAGTATTTTAAATAAAGTGTTTTAAATAGTTTTTATTTCAAGTGTTCTAAGTATATATTTTTGGATAAAGTGATTTAATTTTTAAAAAATATAAAGTATTAAGGCTTGGTGATTTTCAATGGAAATAAGTGATTTTCAGTGGAAATAAAACAATTGAGTGGAAATTTGTTCCACGAGAGAAAAAGTGATTTGAAACTATTTTCAAAGGGTCGAAGTGTAGAAAATATCATGGGAAGATATTTTGAAATAAATAATTTGGGAAAATTATTAAGGCCCGATGGTTGTTAGTGGATGTTATTTGATAGTCACCGACTATCAATATTGGCCAATGCACTGATCATTTCGAAGAGATCGAGATCGGGAATTCAATTTTCCAAAAACCATTTCGATCCGGTTTGAACAATTCCATGAAGAAGACAAGAGCTTGGAGTCGAAGATGGAGCAGTGAAGTGCAAGGGCTAATCTCCACTAATCCTAAAGGTGATTCCAAAATGGATGTAGTAGGAGTAGTGCCTTCGGTTCCATTCGAACCTGAAACGGACTTGTATGGACAAATGCTATCCGAACATCATCAGTAGGACGATGAGCATTCTAAGTGAATGTGTGCTAAAAAGGTAACGCATAGCCTCGAGCCTCATTAACCGGGAATGGCTAATACGGGGGAGTTTCATGCAAGGCTAAGTGGCTAGCAACCAATTAGGGTAATGTCATCCCTTTCTAGAGGTCCCTTTTATTCGACTGTGTGGACGGTTGCTAATCCCAACCGCGGGTGATCTTATTCGAACTATCCAGTAAGGGATAGCTCCGGTCTTGTGATGTAGGAGATCAGGGTGGATCCTCAGTACGGTGATCTAGACCACGTACTGTAACGAGCGGTACCCCAGTAGCCCTGCCATTGATAGAAATCCATTCTCCCTACGTGCCTTTACGGTTTTATTTGTAGAACCTAGTATTGCTGGAATTTAATGAATGTGACAATTTCGGCTATTTGAACAAGTATTTGTATATAGACACTATTATAATATCAGAGGATTTGATAATAAATGTTTTGGTTATCGTAAGGTAAAAACCCGACATGTTTATTTCTGGCATGGTCTTATGAGATATCTTTGATTTCAAAGGATTTTGAAAACTTTAATAATCCAATTGAGTGTGTTTTCTCACGCTGGTTTTCCAAGCTAACTCGGATATTATTTAACTATATTGCTCAGGTCAGATCGAGTATTATAGAATACAGAAAAGGATGTTGTGGAGCTCAGAAGACGAGCTGGATGGCGAGACGTATCACACGTATTTGACGTATACTCCGCTGTGTCTGATTAACTGCATAGTCAGTTTTGTAAGGATAGGTTAATATAACTTTCCAGTTGTGTGCTATAGATTTTGTGGTACCCTGATGATGTAATGTATAAACAGATATAGTTCTTTTTGCTTAAAGATTAGTCATTTATCTATTATATATCGTTCCGCTGCGATAGTGAGATTCTGATATTGTTTCCATTTCTTCTTCTACCTCCTTTTTCTTTAACCCTAATGGTTCGGTTTTTCGACATTCGATTGTTTGACATTTGATACAGTGGACGTACTGATGTCGACTTTCGAGCGTCGAAAAATCGGGTCGTTATAGTTGGTATCAGAGCTGAAGATTAAGCGAGAACCTTGGCTCTGGTGGGGATTACTCAATAGAGTCAGTAGTACTCTAGAATGAGTTTGAGTGTATTAATAGATACGATCCCGTATTTGTTAGTGAATATAAAAATTATTTTTATATTGTGTTGACTTATCGGTTGAGTGTTTATGAAATCTCGTCGATATATGGGACGCCATGTCATCGATAGGAGTTTCTAAACTCTTAAACATGATAAACCGACAAAGTATTGTTTTAAAATAGGGTAAATGAAATAATTTTACCCAAATTACTTTTGTATATAAATGAAATAAATTTTTCGTAAATTATTATAGTTGTATATGGTTGCTTGGTTGTTAGGAAGTGATAATATTAAATTATTATCATTGTTGTGTGGAAATTGAATAAGAAATTAAGGAAATAAATTCATTAATAGAATGGAATTTGAAATGTAAATTATAATGTGATTTACAATTGGAAGTGAAATTAAAAAAATTCCGGAGTAATATTTGAATATGAATTGGAAGGATTTGGAATTTGAAATTTTGGAAATTAAATTCCTTTGGGTTTGAAAATGGTTTTCAAAGGTTTTGGAGAAATAGTAGTGATATTATTTCGGAAATAATTTTGAATTGAATATGAAATCTGGAGAGATTTGTAAATTGAAAATATGTGGAAAATGTTTTGAATGGATAAAAGCACTAAACTCTTTTCGGTCGCTGGGAAATAATCTGATGATGATCGCGACATCATCGTTGTTAATTTTCGAGTTTTTGAGAGAGGAACTGCTACCCAAATATTTTGAATTGGGTTTGTGAAATTGAGTTTGATTTTGAAATAACTGATTTGGGTATATATGATTTATTAAATAATTTTGACGTTTAAGAAAATTGTTTAAACTTTGGGAGTTTAATTAAAAATGTTTATGGAAATATAAATGGGTTTGATAACTAGTAAAATTTGAAATTTGCTAGAGTAAAAAATTTTAGCTTAAAGTAGAGTTGAATTAAAGTAGGAATAAAAACAAAATAAGTCGGTAAGATAAACCAATTAAATGAAGTGAATTAAAGAAATTGGTGGATAAGACATTAGTAAGTCAACGACTTAAGAAATTTTGGAACCTGGTTTTGTAGAGTGAGGTTTAACTTGAATTAAGTTAAATAAAAGGAAACTTAGTGGAAAATAAGCCTTAGTAGGCTAACAGAGACAAGAATATTGAAGTAAAATTTACTAAATTGGAAGTAAATTTGTGAATGAACGAATTAATTTAAAGTATAAGTAAATGAAACTTAATCGAGATGTTGAAATTCATTTTGAATTGTGTTGAATAAAGTGAAATGGAACATTAGTCAAGTTAGACTAAATAAACAAAGAAACAAGAATAAATTAGTAAGTAAACTAATTGATTTAGGTAGGTAAGCAAATGAATTGAAATTGAGTATTGGTACGATGTTCAATTTAAATTATGTTAAGTTAAGTGAAGTTGAAAATTTGTTCGAAGTGAACTAAAATAATAAGAGATTTGAAATAAAGTCCATTTAAATTTAAAATAAATTAGTAAGTGGAACTAATTAAAGAAATTGTTAATTAAATATGGTTTGAATAAGATGAATAGAATTCAATATTTAAAAATGAAAGATAAATTGAATTCAAAATGGAATTGAAAGTTTAAGTTAAATGTAAATAAAAATAAAAGCTTAAGCAGTGAAGTGGAAATACTTATAAGAAGTATATAAAATATTTATGATGAACTTAAGGAAAGTAAAGGGTGAAATTCTTAAGCTAAATTGGTATTGGGAAAATATTCTATGTTAATAACTGAAATGGAGGTTTAATAAAAAGTGATGATATGATAAGTGTGGATAAGGGAATAGAAATCAAAGCAAATGTGAATAAAAGAAAATTGATATAGCTAATAACAAATTTAGATAAATATATAGGATGTACATATACTATTTTATTCGCATAGCGATTGATCCAGATTTGAGCACAGAAGTTCGAGATATTTATATCGATCCGAGTTGGGATTTTCACTCGATTTTCGACGGCGAACCCTGGATATGGATTTTGATTGATTCTACCAATTCTCTATCATAGTTTGTGGCTATGAAAGGAGAACGACAATTTCTGATCAAGAAACCATATTTGAGTCCGCACTAGGAAGTCTTGTGGACGATACTAGTTCGGAAGTGAAATTGTGTAATCGAGCGAGCGATCAGATTTGGTATTGCGTACAGATGATATATGGACATCGTATGTGCTTGAATGAAATGAATATTTAAATTTTGTAAAGAGATGAGTAAAATAAATATGACTGTACTAGTAAGCACTATTGTAGATAAGTACAGGTATCTAAAGGCAAAGGATAAATGGATGTTTTTGATTTCTGAATATAAATTTGAATTGGCCAACATAGAGGTATGTGTTTAAATTTCTATATGAAATTTGATGATTTTCTGATCTAGCCACTTGGCGTTTTTGTTTTCTTTTGAAATTTGGGGGTCCGTAGTGGAATTTTGTAGTTGTACTGAGCTAGCTGCGCAAAGGAGACGCTGACGAAATTTTTTGAAAATTTAGGGAGTTAGGAAAATTTTGAGAAAAATTGATAAATTAAATTTGGTTTTTAAATTTAAATTTGAACTGTTGAAGTAAGTAGTATTGCTTGGAATTTATGGATGAGTTTGAGAATTTAGTAGAGTGATAGTGTGTCTTAAATAAAGGAATTGTTTTGGGAAGTTGTTGAAGCTATTTGGATTTGGAGAAATAGTAACGGGTATTGTACCATTCTTCTTAACAAGTGATTTCGGGGACGAAATTCTTTTAACGGGGTGGAATGCGACGACCCACAATTTTTGGACATTTGAAATTGGAATATTTAATAGATTTTAAATATTTGAAAGTTAGTTTAACTTGAATTTCAAATATCACTATTTATTCAGATAATTAAATTCTTGAATTTAGTAATTGGAAACTGGATAAATTGCCAAATCGGGAATCCTGGGCTGGTAAAAATAATTTAAAGGCTTATAAAATTTACAACAATAAAACTGAAGATAATAAAAGCTTTAGAATTAAATTTGAAAAATGGTTTGTTCAGTTTTGGAAATATACCATTTAAATGATATTTAAAAATAGCCTTCCGAGGCACAATCTCGGAATTCGAGGAAACCAGCTCTATTGGATCCATAATAGTGTACTATTGTGGAATTTCTATTTTCGTAGATTTCGGAGTTATCGTGTGATCATACGGTAGATAAACGCGCTGAAATCTGTATCGAAATTTAATATTATAACTGGGTCCAAAAAGCTATCTTCTCCATACAATCGAATTAGGACTCGAAACCTTTTCCATGGCGTTCGAAATAGGGGTATAACATTATAATCGCCTGGTGGCACGCCTCGAGGAGGTCAAGATTTTAGGTTTCATTTATCGAGACGATTTAGAATTTAAATTTAAATTTGATATATATATTTTATATTTTTATTCTGAATAATGTTTTCACAATTAACACATACCTCCCTTATAACATGTATTCGCCCTGGTTAGACATGTGTCTCCTTCCTTTTGTAAATTATAGTCGAGCATTTTAATATATCAAATCAATTCATTTGCAAAACGAAAACAATTCTTCGTTCAAAATCAAATGAATGGCCGCGTTTCTTTCCCCAAATTCAAAATTGAAATCAAATCTCAAAAAAATATAGTCGAACCATGATTTCATCTCAAACATGGAGGCTTATTGACTTTTATAGGGCCGAGCATCGCGTGGTGGCTAGGGTTATCGCGACGGTGAGGAGGGAAGCTTGATTTCGGGCACGCAATGGAGGTGAATTGGAATCTGGGTAGCGCGTGAGCTCGAGGTCACATTCGAGGATCGCTTGGTCGATTTCGGCAGCAGTGGTGGAGCTTGAGATCCTATTGGCCATGAAATGGAGCTCAACGCGGCGGCATTCGGTAGTGGGTGGTCGTGGGTCTTCATGCTTTGTGGGTCGAGGTGAGGTTTATGCTTTTCTTATTCGATTAAGAATTTGATATATATGTATAAACAGAAAACAATATTCTCAAACCTATATACATATGTGTATATAAAATATATTAGGAAGGAAATATTAACAGTATGGCATGTTTACTTTTTATTTAAGAATTTATGTATAGATGTTTACATAAACAGTTTTTTAAAATTTACAGTAAATAGAAAATTAATATAAGAATTTATATAAATATTAGATTTTTAATCTATATAAATTATTTCTTATAAATATAAAGTTACAAAAATAAAATAAATATACATTTACATATTTTACTTTGCTAGTTTATTTTAAAAATAATGGTTTTGGTGAGCTATTTGTTTTATTAACCTATTTAATTTATCTATTTACTAAAATTAATTTATTAAAGGAAATTTAGTTTTAAATTTAATTATTAGTTAAATAAATTTATTAAAAAGGAAATTAATTATTCGATGAATATTAGTAAATAATATAATGTTGTACAATGTCTAAAATCATGGTGAAATCAAGTCGAGATTGAAGTGGATGGCAAAACTAAGGTCAATGGTGAGTTAATCTCACTCATTTGGATAATCATTTAAATTTAATGGTTAAATTTAAATTATTGGTTGTTTGAACGCATTGATAATTATTATCAGTCTGGATGTGATAGTATAATAGTAGTATATATCTTATATATTGGAGTGATTGATTTCCCGCATTATATAGCGGATGTGACCCTATGAGCCCCGCATAATAGCGGATGACCCTTTATACTGCGATACCCCCCTCGGATAGGATTGATATTTTATATTGTGCTAACATCTGTGGATGCAGGGAAACAGGTTGGAGGGATCCAACTGGATTTCTCAAAATGTTGAATTTATTTTATATTAAGCGATGCGATTTATGTGATAATCTATGATGATTATATTGATTGTATTAGTAATGGAAATAGTTGAATGCTATGGTTTGGCTGAATAAATTTGGATATTTTGAAGATATAAAAAATATAAAATATTTGATTTTGAAAAGAGATATAAGAGAGAAATATTAAGTAAAATAGTTTTAGATAAATTAAAGAATGAATTCGGGAAGAATAAAGGTTTGATTTTAATTTCTATGAAATAAATGTTGGGTATGGTAAAGAAAAACATGGAGATTTTAAATAAATGAAATTAAAGGATTTTTTGAGACTTAAGTGATATTGTTTAAGAATTAAAGGATTTCATTTTAAATTTTAAGATTTCAAATGATTAGAAGAATTAAAAGGGAAAATCTTGAATAAAGAATGAAATGGATATTTTTAGTTTAAAATAAGATTTTGAATCATAAATAAAGAAATGAGTTTGGAATTAATAGATTTGAAGTAAATCTAGATAAGTAAAGGAATAATTTTTTTTAAATGGATTAAATTTTGGAAATCGATTTGGAAATTGATTTAGTGTTTGAAACTGTGTTTCAAAAGGAGAATAAGACTATGGAATTTCTAATTTCGGTTTATAAAGTGAAATAAGATATCAGTAGATATTTGGAAGTATAAAATTCACGGCGGAAATTTATAAAGGAATGGGTAGTTTGTTTTAAAAAAAAAATAGTGATTTATTTTTAAAGGTGTGAAAAGAAAAATGTATTTCCTTGGGAAGCCAAGTATATTTTCAAAGAAAGATTTCCAAGTATAAGTTAGAAGTTTTAAAATGGTTTTAAAAGAATGTTTTAGAAAGAAATTATTATTTAATGGTTTAAATTATTTTAAAAGTAATTATTTATTAAATTAATTATGATAGTAATTATTTTAAAGTTTTAACCAGTCTTATGTTTTAAAAGATAATTATTTAATATTTATACCTTATAGAATAACTTTTATTTTAAAATTTGTTTTGGCTTAAGTTTTACATGATTTATTATAAAAATTTCATAACTAGTATTTTAAATAAAGTGTTTTAAATAGTTTTTATTTTAAGTGTTCTAAGTATATATTTTTGGATAAAGTGATTTAATTTTTTTTTTAAATATAAAGTATTAAGGCTTGGTGATTTTCAGTAGAAATAAAACAATTGAGTGGAAATTTGTTCCGTGAGAGAAAAAGTGTTTTAAAACTATTTTCGAAGGGTTGAAGTGTAGAAAATATCCTACGAAGATATTTTGAAATAAATAATTTGGGAAAATTATTAAGGCCCCATGTTTGTTTTTGGATGTTATTTGATAGTCAAATAACCGATTATCAATATTGGCCAATGCGCTGACCGTTTCGAAGAGACCGGGATCGGGAATTAAATTTTTCAAAGACAACTTAGATCCGGTTTGAATAATTCCATAAAGAAGACAAGAGCTTGGAGTCGAAGATGGAGCAGTGAAGTGCAAGGGCTAATCGCTACTAATCCTGAGGGTGATTCCAAAATGGATGTAGTAGGAGTAGTGCATGTTCCGTTCGAACCTGGAACGGACTTGTATGGACGAATGCTATAAGAACATCGTCACGAGGACGATGAGCATTCTAAGTGCATGTGTGCAAAAAAAGGTACCGAATAGCCTCGAGCCTCATCAACTGAGAATGGCTAAAACAGGGGAGGTACACGCAAGGCTAAGTGGCTAGCAACCCATTAGGGTAAGGTCATCCCTGTTTAAAGGTCCCTTTTATTCGGTTGTGTGGGCAGTTGCTAATCCCAACCGTGGGGTGATCTTATTCGGACTATCTAGTAAGGAGTAGCTCCGGTCTTGTGATGCAGAAGATCAGGGTGGATCCTCGGTACAGTGATCTTGACCACGTACTATGACGGGCGGTACCCTAGTAGCTATGCCATTGATGGAAATCCATTCTCTCTACGCGCCTTTACGGTTTTGTTTGTAGAAAGCCGACATGTTTATCTGTGGCGTGGTCTTACGAGATACCTTGGATTTCAAAGGATTTTGAAAACTTTAATAATCCAATTGAGTGTGTTTTCTTACGCTGGTTTTCCAGACTGACTCAGGTATTATTTAACTGTAAAGCCCGGGTCAGACCAAGTATTATAGAATACAGGAATGAATGTTGTGGAGCCTAGGAGATGAGCTGGATGGCGAGACGTATCACCCGTATTTGACGTATACTCCGCTGTGTCGGATTAACTGCATAGTATGTTTTGTGAGGACAGATTAATATAACTATCTAGTTGTGTGCTATAGATTTGTTGTACTCTGATGATGTAATGTATAAACAGACATAGTTCTTTTTGCTTGAAGATTAGTCATTCATCTATTATATATTGTTCCGCTGTGATTGTGAGATTCTAATATTGTTTCCATTTCTTCTTCTACCTCCTTCTTCTTTAACCCTAATGGTTCGGTTTTCCGGCATTCGATTGTTCAGCATTTATATAGTGGACGTATTGATGTCGACTTTCGAGCGTCGAAAAATCAGGTCGTTAGAGTGTATACATGCATGCGTGTATGCATGTGTGCGCATGCGTGTACTTCTTCTCTAATGGCTTTTTTCCCTTAAATTTTTTTAATGCAAATATCCATTTCAAAGTTCGGACAGAAATCTATTCCTTGATGTATTATAAACTAAGTGGAATATATCTATAGTGCATACCACTGCCCATCCATGTTTCCAGTATGAAGGCTGCAAAAAGAATATGTCCCTTTCATTTATACCATTTGCCTATCATCTAGAATGAACAAAACTCCACTGTACAATATTCAAAGGCAAGTATTTGCATTGCATGAGGAATAAAAACATATATGGAAGTACTCCTTACTGCATAACATATCTAACATTAAATAATAAGCACGCAGTGTTTATTGATTGGTATTTAACTAAAAACGTATGTTGCAGTAGTATTCCACGATATTCAAGACTTACACGGCACCCATATTTTCTTGCATTCATTTTATTTAAATTTTTGATTTTATCTTTACCTATTTTGTGGTATGATCAATCTATTGCAATATGACAGGTGTGAGAAGTTCTTGAATTAATACATGAAACTTATCACAAGATTTTGTTGATAAGAGTGTGGAATTGAGTAAGTTTCCTATAGGATCCTGTAACCAAGAGGGGCATGTATTGTAACATGTGAAATAACTTGTATATCTTGAATCTCTAAAGTTTCTGAATTCCAATGAAGTACTGGTATACATATACATACAAATTATATATGCATAAATGAAAATTTTTATATGCTTAATTATCTTTTTTATCATACAAACTTCGAGTAGCCAGAGGGTATATCATGTAGAATACTTGTAGTGTTCGTATGGAATATATTAGTGGGTGCAATGGTATAGTAGTACGACAAAAGTGCACACAATGTTGGTCTTGAAGAAGGGCCAGGACTAATAAATTGTTACATTTTGAGGAACTTAACACCATACATTGATTTTGTACACACACATCGTTTTCATATATGTGACCGATGTGATTAATTTGAGTGTGAATTTGGGTGTTGCGTGTAGTGCATTACATTACATTACATTACATTACATGTAATTAAGATAGTATCATATCTCTTATCATCGATGGTATTTTTTTATTTATTTCAATATCACAGTACCTAAAATGCATTGTGCTATTTTGCATTAGAGCCATAATATTTTCAAACTACAATTTGCAGATTAGATATCTCAAATGATAGAAGGAAAAAACTGATTTTTCCTAAGGCACTTGTCAATGATGGTAGTATTTTGCTTCATTTTAGCTAACCATGTTTCAATTTCATTAAATTGATTCGCTATCAATCTTTTAATGTTCTTGATTCACTATACAATTTAGTTGATTCATAGGTTATATTTTTTGTTTAGCGTTCAATAAATTACATATGAAAGGCACTATTGATTTGATGACAATTTCTTAAGGAAACTAAAAAGTTTAGGTAGCGTTTGGTTTACCCTTTTTAGTTTTGGGTTTTCGTCCTGACAAAAATACGCATGACGCGAGTATATTGTTGAAAACGATCAATTTAGAAAACAAAGTTAACATGCAAAGTAGAAAACAACCTTTTTTTTATTTTCCATGTTTTGAGAAGTAAGAGAAGCACGAGAGTATACTTTGAAATTTGTTGATGAAAGCTTAAGTTTCCATTATGCATATAGCTTAGTAACTGTACATTAACAGTAAAAAAATCGCTCTGATGTTGATTAAAGTTGAAATGTCTGTAAATTTAGAAGATCTTAAATTTGGTTTAGATGGACACTATGGTGTAATGCAAACTGTTTATATGACATTTAAGCATAGTACTCAAATATATTAAGATGATGCATGCTATTAATGTAGAGTGAATATGACCATAACCAACACATAGCATATATTTATGTTGGAAGAGTCAAATAAGAGTATCCAAGTTAAAATAATGCCCTTGGATCAACGATTAATAAACAACTAGTGGATTGTTATTTAAGGTTTAATTCATTTTATTTGTCTCGATTTGTAAATGACTAATGAGTATAGTGAACTTGTATTACATTGTAAGACGCCTCAAGTTAAAAATTGAAAAAAAAAGAATACGACGGGAAAGTGCCTCAAATTGAGTGTTATTATCTTATTTAAAAGGTATGATTGGTACTCACTAAATCCCGATAAATATAAAATAATTAATATTATCGACACCTAATTTTAATGTAAATATGTGGTATGTCATTTTAGTACTCTTTCAGTAGGTCAATACATGCATATATCATTTCTACTCCTGTTCAAATTTCACTTATTATTCTCCATGTACTAAACTTCAATATATTATGCAGAAATCTTCATTTTGGGATGATGAATGACTTGCCTACTACATTTGAAGTAGTGAATGGAAAGAGCAAAGCCAAAACCCCTAGCACCAACAACCATAGCAACAACAAGCCCAAGTCAACCATTACCAGAAAAGCAGTAAGATTATCTTTATCCTTGAATTGTTTTACTGTTGATATTAAGATTGGCCTGAAATTATTGTTTATTCTGGTTATACATTGAAGTTCACTGTCTATCATTTTTTTTGAAGTTGCATGTTTCGTGAAATTAGTCTCTCGCATCTTTGGTTTATAGTTAAATTCTCCTGTTACAGAAATTGTATGATTTGCTCATTAATTAATTACTGCAAAATATTGATATTAAACAAGAAACAATTATTTATAAGGAACTACATGTATACCTAGAGTATTATCCTGAAAGTATGTAAAAGAAGATTATTTTTCGTTTCCTCAAATAAAGTTGAATCCATAATATGCACTTTTGAAAAAGATGTAAACCATAATTTAGCTTCCCTCATAAATATTTCTACCTATTTCACAGAGCTATAAAGGTTTTATTAACTGGCATGTTTTCTGTTCAATTCTATAGTTCAATTCATACCCATTTCTTTTAGTTCAAGAACTGATCCAAATTTATTTTTGATAATGCTATACCGTCAAATCTATGCTTATAGGTGACTAATTTCTCACAAAATTACCCTTGTACTTAAAAATAAGAATAAGTATACGATTATAGCAATTTAGTTAGTTGGATCATTGATGATTCATATTTTCACCCGTACCCTGCATAATGCTCATGATATACCTGTTCACCTACTAGTATATTCCATACGAACACTATACGTACTGATATACATATGCATACAAACTTCGAGTAGCCATGACCCGATAGAGATGTGGCATCAAAATTGGGTGTATATTGTTACTATAGGCGATAGGGATGCTGAAGCTATGCAGGTATAATAATTCTAATTTTTAGTTTGTTTTGGATTTTCTAATTTTATTTCTTCATGTTTGTTTAAAACTATCTATTTTTCATACGAAGTGGGTGGAATATCAATGTCAGCTTCAGGTTACTTGCTTGCTATGTATAAAAGTATAAAGCAAGCTGTTTGTTTGAGTTATATCTTTCAGCGTCCTGTTCCCTTTTATGACTCCAAAATTTTCATACATACCAGGTCCGTTTCTCTATATTTCTATATCTAAAGACATGTATCTATCTCTTATACTAGTTTTCAGATCCATGCAATCTATTCTTGTAACTAAGTTACCAACATCGTCCTTTTTTAGTTTATCTGTTCACAAACCATAGGATATCCACTATAATTTATGCTTTATATCATAAAGAATAGTTTGTCGTTTATGTTTATAATTAACATGATCTTCTTCAAAACTGGGATGTTGAAATATGTGATGACCCATATTACAGAAAGTTTAAATCGACAATAATCCACACGTGTACAACTTAAACAATCCAGAACGTAGATAATCAATGGTGTTGATTAATAAAAATAAGAAAAGAAGAAGAAAACAAATATAGAATCTCACAACGGGACGATAAAATATAATAACCAAATGAACGGTTCATGAAGCTATTTACTATACAACTGATTATATTCTATGCACATTTATCAGAGTTATATATATACATCATGGATAAATAATCAATACAGCAGAACAGCATGATGCAGGGGATAGTAATAATAGTAATATACCAAATCTTTATCTTCATCCTCCAAAAAATAATCTTCAATACATTGAAAAACTCAAGACTGACCCAAGCATAATGAAAAGACAAAACACTCGAGTCATGACTAAAATACTCTTATGTAAGTCAAATCAATATCAATAAATATGAGTGTAATAGCGTTAGAGATGTTTACAGGATTTTACATCTCCTATCCAGTGTATAACATGCGTTCAATAACTTAAGAGATGTTGCGGAATTTTCCATCTTCTAAGGATCCGTTAAATAACTATTTATATATAATAGTATACGCTATAATAGATAATGTCTACCAGTAAAATAAATATCAAAATAGCGTTAAGGATTTACATTGATCCACTTGACACATTTTATAGATAAACCAAAGTCGTAATGGGCTTGCATAAGGATAAATATGACAAGGCACGTGAGGCAATGCCCAATGTAGGATTCTGCCAGTTTACCCTTTCTGGCTGGTCGTAACCCATCCGTGGCTAACGTCGACAATCAATTCGAACAAAAAGGGTGCACCAATCGAGTACAAAACCACGATAGTAATACGAGTAATCAACGTCGCTAGAGGTAGCTAACCTCGTTGGCCAGAATAGGCTCATGTTTTAGTCATTATAATTATGACACAAGTGTCAAGGCTATCGATCATCGTTCTCTTACTTCATTCCAGTAAATGTTCACCAATTCAACCACTACATTCTGGATATCATCCACCACATACACGGTTGTCAAAGTGGTTCCAATATTGACAGAGAATACGCCAATAAGAGGCCCCGATCTCTTTAACAACCAATCGTCGTTTTACACACCGGCTGGTACTTTTACATTTCGAAAAAAAATTTGTACTTGATATCAAAATATCATATTCGCTTCAAAATCAATTCATTTCAAAATAATCATATTCACTTCAAAAATCAAATCCATTTCGAAATCATTATATTTGCTCCTAAATCATATTTCACTTCAAAACGTCAATTCAATTAGATATATCGATTTTGCTTCAAAATTTGTTTCAAATTACAATTTAGGTTGTAACTTCACTTTAACCTAATTCGCATTAAAATCCAAGATTTAAATATAAACATTCCACCCTTATAACCTGTAACAACCCAGGATTTTGGAGGTTACTATTAATATTAAATTATAATGAAAATTATAATTTAATATTTTGTTTAAAAATGAATTGGATAATAAAATGAGTGATTATATTGTTTATTTTATATAAGCAATATAATGATGAATATAATTTGGGATTTGAAATTTAAATAAGTCATATTATTTTATTTGAAGCCTATTTCAACATTTGATGGTTGAAAAAAAAAAGTGTAAATGAATGAAACAAAGTTTGAAAAACTTTATTTTTGGATTTGGATTCAAAATAAATAATTGTGATGGTTTAATTTTAGTTAATTAGTAATATTGGAAATTTATTCCAATGTTAGCCTTCTATTGTAAAATAAAAGGAATAATATGAAGAAAATAAAATTTAGAAGTGTGATTAGCCTTGGAATGATGTATTAATGATGTTAAAACATTTTAATACACTTCATTAGACTTAAAAATAAATTTTATTTGGTTGAAATGGATGAAAATAGTGATTTTTCACTAAAAATGGGAATATTGGTAATATTGTGTTATATAAGGAATATAATATTTTTAATTGGAAAAAAAAATTATGATTAAGAAGTTTTAGAATGATTTATTGCAATTTATTTGACCTGAAAGAAATTTTTGTTTAAGTTATTGCATTAAAAATAGTGTTTTTACATTAAAATGGTGTAATTTGTAAAATATTGTGAAAGATAGAGTTTTATTTATAAAAATAACCTTTTATTGTCGAAATAATTTTTTTATATATATAATAAAAATTTTGTTGCAAACAATTTGTTGTAGATATTTTGTTTGGTTAAAAATGAGAAAACTAGTGTATAAATTGAATAAATAGGTTAAATATGTATATAACATAGGAATATCTCTAAGTATATTTGTCTTGGGCTTATTTGGGTAAGGTTTGAATCCATTAACCTTCTCCAGAACCATCTAGAAAAGATGAAATATGTGTAAAGTGCTTTTTTTTCTCAACTTCCTCCCCAAAATAAAAGATACAGTAAATAGAAAGAAAGAAAAACAATGGCTTTCTCTAATTGAATCTTAATTCCACTCAATTTTGCTGTTAATTCAAGAAGAACTTCACCAAAATAAGAATAGAGAAAGGACTTCACCTTCAAGCTCCTGTCTTTCTTCACAAATTTGGGTGTTTGCTATCTAAAATCAAAGGTGAGTTTTAAAGCTCACATTTTCTAGCTTTGATTGAGATTTCAAGGTAAGAAATCTCAATTTTGTTTGTTGCATATTTAATTGTGAAGTTGCCGTCAGTAAATTGGACATATCCCTTTCGTTTTAAGTCGGAATTCAATAATATTAGATGATATGGAAAGTGTAGACAGAGATACACAAGTTTGATGTTTTGATTTTTGATTACTTTTGATGTTTATAAGGAGAAAAATCCATATCTTTGTGACTGTCCTGTCATTGACAGAGAGTGTTTATATATTCACCTGGAAAGTAATTTGATCATAACTTTCTTTTTACCAGTCGGAATTTATAAATTTTAGAAGTTATGGAAACCTTATTATCTAGGCTATAACTTTGATGTTTTGAGTTTTGAGTATTTTTGAAGTTTATATGGTGAAAAATCCATATCTTTATGACTATCATGTTATTGACAGAGAGTGTTTACATATTCACCTAGAAAGTAATTTGATCATAACTTTCTTGTTACCTATCGGAATTTAGAAAATTTTGAAGTTCTGGAAACCTGATGATTTAGTCTACAACTTTTATTTTATAACTATTATCAGATTTTGTAGATTTCTATGTGAAAATATATATTATTTATAGTAGAACCGAAATATACGTAGTGTTTAATTTCCGTGTTTGATGATATTCTGACGATTTCTATGATTTCAGTTGCATTCTTTTTTTTCTAAAACTTGATGTTATTAGATGGAAATGATGTCCATGAATATATTATCTTAGATTTGAAGAAGTTTGAGGTTAAAGTTTTATTTAAATTCCATTAAAATTTAAATAACGGTTAATACCGATATGTAAGTATTTTGAGGGTTTTAAATGATTTTAATTTCAAATAAATTCTTGAAAATTTCTTAAATAAAAATAAATCATTGTCTATGAAATAAGTATTTTGTAGCATTTTTAAGAGATTTTTTTTGTTAATTATTAATTATTTTAAAGTGTTTGTATAATAGACGTTCTCTTTAAAATAGTGGATTTTTCTGTACAAAGCTTTTAAAATGGTTTCTAGATTGTTTAAGAATTCTATTTTCTCTAAAAAATTATTTTAAATATAATTTAGCCTATGTTAATGAGTTTTGACGTATAAGAATGAGAGTTAAACAATTTAGTAAAAAAAATGTGGTATGGGACACGTATTTTTGATTTATCGCTTAATATCGGACTTGTACGATCGAAACCAATTTGAAGTGTTATTTTGAGTTGATTTAGAAGTTACCAAATTTTGGTGAAGTTAATTGGTTTGAGAATTACTCTTTGAGTACATTCGACGACGAACCAATTTAGATGCATTTTGTGATGGCCGATGAAATGAGGCAATATTGATGTTAAGTTTTAATTTGCAACTATGGTTAGAAATAACCATCACGATGTTCTTTTACTTGCCTAGGAGATGAGGCAAGTTGTTATGATGGATTGATGATGATTTCGATATTTACGATGAATTTTTACTTGTCGATGAAATGAGACAAGTCTCGATGTCACTTAAAATTCGTCCAGTAAGAGATAAGACGAGTTAGGTATCTTACACTCGCTGATGAGATGAGGCAGTGTTTATTTGATGATGTTTTATGATGGTTTTCTAATGTGGCATCGACTAACGATTAGTAAACCAATAGGTACGAACGTATGGTATGGGACGTACGTTGACGCATATTGGGTTCCTATTCGAGAAGTTGAGACACATTCACGATGTTACTAGTGCTACAGACCGAGTACTCGATTGGAGTCATCACGATGTTTATGAAGTTATTACTCGACTCCAATCATCACGATGTTATTACTCGGGTTTTTGTGACTGGGTGTCGTTAAGATGTTTCCGACTATAGTCAATCAAGATGATCACGATGTTATGATGTTATGTGACCCCAAGTCATCACGATGAATGGTACCAAATAATGGTAGTGCTAGTCAAGATGTAAATGCACGTGCTGTTTTCCATGAGGTTTTAGGTGTTTCGATTTCACTATTTTGATGATGATGATGCTTTAGTACAGCCTTATGTATGAAAAAGACTTATTGACATACATGGTTTTATTTGTGATTTAGAATATGATGTTTTGGATTCTTTCCGAGCTCTATCAAGATGGATTTGAGACATTACCAATGAGATGAGGTATAAATTATGGTAATGCTTTTACGATGAGTGTTGATAATAGATTTAAGATATATGTATATTTATACCAATGATATGAGGTGTAAATGATTATGGAGATTCCTTTATAATGAGTTAATTATGGATTAGAGATGTATTTATATTTATACCGATGAGATGAGGTATAATAATTAAGAAGTTTCTATTAGATGAGTTTTATTTATGATGTATTCTTGAAGTTTTAATTATCTTATGAAGATTTACCTTATGGTCCATATCCTCACCCATTTCATTCGGTTATATATATAATTAGATAAACCATGTCTATCTAATATACATATTGTATTCCTCTATGCAATCATGATGAATCATTGATGTATCACTCTAGAGATAACTTGATGACCTATATCATTCCATTGGTAATGATGGAATGGTTTTCCCCTTATCTCTTATCATCACCTTTACTAATGATAAGTTCTAGCTAGTCTGACCCGTGTTTTTTCACTCGGGTCAGACCGAGTTGTTTCAGGTATCATTTATTGGGCTTAGCTTGAAGTTGATGTTGGATATGAGCTCTTCTTTCTCTTGAGTAGTTTATTTCTTCAGTATACTCTGATGTTTTTACATTTGATTCGATGTATATGGTGTGGTCGTGTACCACCGTTATTGTACTCATATTGTATAGTACTAAACATGTATCAATGTATATGTATATATATGATGTTGGTTACTGCTCTGTGACGTGATTTACATTCAGTTATTGTATTTTGTTCTGATAGATCTGTTAGCCACCTATAGTTTTGGATTAAGCATTTACTGGGTATGTCGATCCACTTGAGTTGAAAAATTATAATGCATTTATCGACGTATTCAATGGATGTTTAAGACAAAATTATAGATGGTCGCCCTTAACCAGCCCTATTCTCCGCTTTAGTAGACGGAATTACTCGTTAATTCTCTTTGCTAAGGTGGGTCTCGGGGTGGGGCGTTACAGCATGGTATCAGAGCCAGGTCAGAACAAAGTAGAATAAAAACAGAACAGTACGTATATCATGATACATCGAAGTACAATACGAGTGAATCATTGTCCTTTATTCAAGCTTGTTTTCGTTTCGAGCTTTAATTCTTTTTCTAGTTTTGGGATTGTTGAGATGGAATATGTCTAGGAATATAGATATAAGTTGTATTCTGTAGTATTCCATAATTGAGTTTGATGTTATCTTATCTTATGAATAATCTTATTTGGGATTATTCTATTCTTATTTTTGTCGATACAAGTGAGTTCGTATTGATGAAGCTTATTGATTCCTTTGGGTATTCTTGTTATGTTCCTTTGAGAGTTGTGAATCCTATTGAAGGGATCCACAACGATTGGCTTGTTGTGAGCACTCTGAGTTCTTTATTCGTTGTTGTTTTAGTGATTATTTGTTTATTACTCACCATCTTGAGATGTATCTGATTTGAGATGGATTGACTTATTTGATGTAAAGTCTGATCCTTTTGTTGTTATTGGATCCTATATTTATTTTGGCAACCTAATTTGATTAGTTTATTATTTCTGTCACTTTAGAATATTAATGATGATTCCAAAGTTTTTGATTTCACTCTTGAGTATCGATATGATGATGATTTATCTCAAATTCCAGTCATAGTGACTTTGTTGAGTTTTGTGAGTCCTTTTGGATTTGACATCCAATCGGGCAATCAAGTGTTGAGATAACCTTATTCCTGGCTCTTAGCTCTTCGGTTATCCTTCCACGAGGACATCGACTAAGGAATGAGGTGAGTTTCTAGATTGTTCGAGTTTGATTGAGTTTATCATTCAGTTTCTTTGAGTTATCCTTTTCGGATACTCAATCGGTGTTATCCTTTGTAGCATTACTTTGTTTGAAGTAATGACTTGTTGTTTGTGTGCTTCTTATCCTTCGAGAAGAATATCTTGCTTATCTTTTGTCTTGATGATTTTCGAGAGTGGCTCGTCATCTTGTAGGAGTTGACGAACACTCCATCTCCTTCTGTTGATTTTGAGAATCGCGTATTCTAGGAATATCTCGATGCATTCACTAAATGTTCTTTGGTTTGAGTTTTTGAAGCTATATATATATGAGTTTTAAAAAGAGAAATTGGAGTTTTGAGATATTTTAAAAATCAATGAATATTTTGAGAATATATTTACATGAGTAGTATTTCTTTTATAGAAAAAAATTTGAGAGTGTTGGGTTGTCCGTCGAGTAGTTAAGAGTTCTAGTCGATACGCCTGATGAACGTTATCGATAGGAATGTCCTAATGCTAAGAAGAGATAATCAAACATGATGATTTGTGTTTTAAAAAAAAAATTAAGATTTGAAAAATAGAAATTAGAGATTAAATATTAAATTTATTTTTGAATGGTAATTGCAGCCATTGATTTTACAGACAAGTAATAGAGTGGCGAGGCAGTTATGATCGTTCGGTCAACTCTGCAGCCAGCAGATATATTTATTTATTAGAGACTCAATGGCGAGGCAATGCCATTTATTTATTTTTAAATTATAAAGAAGAGAATATAAATGAGATTATTTTTGAGCTTTGCTTTATTGGAAGTATATTTTGAGATTTTAGAATCTATATTATATACATTGGATGTTTTAAGAGAAGAGTTATAAGAGAATTTGAAGATTGTTTTTAAACTATTTAAGTGGTTTAATAAAAAGAGTAAAGAGAATTTAAACCCTTAATTAATTTTGAGGAATATTATTATGGATTTACAAATTTCTTTGGAAATTAATTTTGAAGTAAGAGAATAAATTTGGACTTTTAATTTGAGCTTTAAATAACTTACTAATTAATATAGTAAAAAGTTTTAAAATTTTCAAATGTTGAAAATTGAGATTTAAAATTTAAAAGATGTTGAGATTTAAAAATTCTAAATATCTTGGATTAAAAGATAGTTCGAGCTTATATCCTTGTTCTTGAGTATATTCTATTTTTGAGCTATTATTAACGACATGCATTTTTCGTGGTCGTTCGATTTGGTAGCCTTGTGAGAAGCGATCTTGTGATTTATCAATCTTGTCTATAGTGTCTACCCTGTTGTGAGGATGTTCTTTCCATATATTTATGCGAAAAATCTTATTGATGATCTTCTTTATTGCCTAGAGTTTGGGTTTAAGTGAGTTTGATCCTGACTTTACTCGTAGAGTTTTGTGAATTCAATCATTTTCGATTGATTAATTGTTGAGCATTTTAGTTAGTTTTGATTCAAAGACGGGATATCTTCAAAATTCTTGCGAGTTACTTGGAAAGTTCGATGTTTTGCTAATCACTATATTAGTATTTGATGGTCCATTGGATTAACCAAGTGAGTTTTTTTTTTGTTTCTCTCTACCATTCTATGTTGAGTGTATGAATGTTTGAGTTTTGAGCTTTTCTTTTATCTTTTTCGATTGAATTTTTGTGTTGTTTACATACTTTTTCCACTAGAAATTACGAGGACGCAATTTTGTTAAGTGGGGGAGTCTGTAACAACCCAGGATTTTGTAGGTTACTGTTAATATTAAATTATAATGAAAATTATAATTTAATATTTTGTTTAAAAATGAACTGGATAATAAAATGAGTGATTATATTGTTTATTTTATATAAGCAATATCATGATGAATATAATTTGGGATTTGAAATTTAAATAAGTCATATTATTTTATTTTAAGCCTATTTCAACATTTGATGGTTGAAAAAAAAGTGTAAATGAATGAAACAAAGTTTTAAAAACTTTATTTTTGGATTTGGATTCAAAATAAATAATTGTGATGGCTTAATTTTAGTTAATTAGTAATATTGGAAATTTATTCCAATGTTAGCCTTCTATTGTAAAATAAAAGGAATAATATGAAGAAAATAAAATTTAGAAGTGTAATTAGCCTTGGAATGATGTGTTAATGATGTTAAAACATTTTAATACACTTCATTAGACTTAAAAATAAATTTTATTTGGTTGAAATGGATGAAAATAGTGATTTTTCACTAAAAATGGGAATATTGGTAATATTGTGTTATATGGGGAATATAATATTTTTAATTGGAAAAAAAAATTGATGATTAAAAAGTTTTATAATGATTTATTGCAATTTATTTGACCCGAAAGAAATTTTTGTTTAAGTTATTGCATTAAAAATAGTGTTTTTACACTAAAATGGTGTAATTTGTAAAATATTGTGAAAGATAGAGTTTTATTTATAAAAATAACTTTTTATTGTCGAAATAATTTTTTTTATATATATAATAAAAATTTTGTTGCAAAAAATTTATTGTAGATATTTTGTTTGGTTAAAAATGAGAAAACTAGTGTATAAATTGAATAAATAGGTTAAATATGTATATAACATAGGAATATCTCTAAGTATATTTGTCTTGGGCTTATTTAGGTAACGTTTGAATCCATTAACCTTCTCTAGAACCATCTAGAAAAGATGAAATATGTGTAAAGTGCTTTTTTTTCTCATCTTCCACCCCAAAACAAAAGATACAATAAATAGAAAGAAAGAAAAACAATGGCTTTCTCTAATTGAATCTCAATTCCACTCAATTTTGCTGTTAAATCAAGAAGAACTTCACCAAAATAAGAATAGAGAAAGGACTTCACCTTCAAGCTCCTGTCTTTCTTCACAAATTTGGGTGTTTGCTATCTAAAATCAAAAGTGAGTTTTAAAACTCACATTTTCTAGCTTTGATTGAGATTTCAAGGTAAGAAATCTCAATTTTGTTTGTTGCATATTTAATTGTGAAATTGCCGTCAGTAAATTGGACATATCTCTTTCGTTTTAAGTTGGAATTCAATAATCTTAGATGATCTGGAAAGCATAGACAGAGATCTACAAGTTGGATGTTTTGAGTTTTGATTACTTTTGATGTTTATAAGGATAAAAATCCATATCTTTGTAACTGATCTGTCATTGACAGAGAGTGTTTATATATTCACCTAGAAAGTAATTTGATCATAAATTTCTTGTTACTAGTCAGAATTTAGAAATTTTATAAGTTTTTGAAACCTTATGATTTAGGATATAACTTTGAAGTTTTGAATATTTTTGACGTTTATATGGTGAAAACTCCATATCTTTATGACTATCCTGTTATTGACAGAGAGTGTTTACATATTCACCTAGAAAGTAATTTGATCATAACTTTCTTGTTACCTATCGGAATTTAGAAAATTTCAAAGTTATGGAAACCTAATGATTTAGTCTGCAACTTTTATTTTATAACTATTCTCAGATTTTGTAGATTTCAATGTGAAAATATATATTCTTTATAGTAGAACCGAAATATACGTAGTGTTTAATTTCCGTGTTTAATGATATTCTGATGATTTTTATGATTTCAGTTGCATTCTTTTTTTTATGAAACTTGATGTTATTAGATGGAAATGATGTCCATGAATATATTATCTTAGATTTGAAGAAGTTTGAGGTTAAAGTTTTATTTAAATTCCATTTAAATTTAAATAACGGTTAATACGATATGTAAGTATTTTGAGGGTTTTAAATGATTTTAATTTCAAATAAATTCTGGAAAATTTCTTAAATAAAAACAAACATTGTTTATGAAATAAGTATTTTGTGGCATTTTCAAGAGATTTTTTTGTTAATTATTAATTATTTTAAAGTGTTTGTATAATAGACGTTCTCTTTAAAATAGTGGATTTTTCTGTACAAAGCTTTTAAAACGGTTTCTAGATTGTTTAAGAATTCTATTTTCTCTAAAAAATTATTTTATATATAATTTAGCCTATGTTTATGAGTTTTGATGTATAAGAATGAGAGTTAAACAATTTAGTAAAAAAAATGTGGCATGGGACATGTATTTTTGCTTTATCGCTTAATATCGGATTTGTACGATCGAAATCAATTTGCAGTGTTATTTTGAGTTGATTTAAAAGTTACCAAATTTTGGTGAAGTTAATTGGTTTGAGAATTACTCTTTGAGTACATTCGACGACGAACCAATCTAGATGCATTTTGTGATGGCCGATGAAATGAGGCAATATTGATGTTAAGTTTTAATTTGCAACTATGGTTAGAAATAACCATCACGATGTTCTTTTACTTGCCTAGGAGATGAGGCAAGTTGTTATGATGGATTGATGATGATTTCGATATTTACGATGAATTTTTACTTGTCGATGAAATGAGACAAGTCTCGATGTCACTTAAAATTCGTCCAGTAAGAGATAAGACGAGTTAGGTATCTTACACTCGCCGATGAGATGAGGCAGTGTTTATTTGATGATGTTTTATGATGGTTTTCTAATGTGGCATCGACTAACGATTAGTAAACCAATAGATACGAACGTATGGTATGGGACGTACGTTGACGCCTATTGGGTTCCTATTCGAGAAGTTGAGACACAATCACGATGTTACTAGTGCTACAGACCGAGTACTCGATTGGAGTCATCACGATGTTTATGAAGTTATTACTCGACTCCAATCATCACGATGTTATTACTCGGGTTTTTGTGACTGGGTGTCATCAAGATGTTTCCGACTATAGTCAATCAAGATGATCACGATGTTATGATGTTATGTGACCCCAAGTCATCACGATGAATGGTACCAAATAATGGTAGTGCTAGTCAAGATGTAAATGAACGTGCTATTTTCCATGAGGTTTTAGGTGTTTCGATTTCACTATTTTGATGATGATGATGCTTTAGTACAGCCTTATGTATGAAAAAGGCTTATTGACATACATGGTTTTATTTGTGATTTCGAATATGATGTTTTGGATTCTTTCTGGGCTCTATCAAGATGGATTTGAGACATTACCAATGAGATGAGGTATAAATTATGGTAATGCTTTTACGATGAGTGTTGATAATAGATTTAAGATATATGTATATTTATACCAATGATATGAGGTATAAATGATTATGGAGATTCCTTTATAATGAGTTAATGATGGATTTGAGATGTATTTATGTTTATACCGATGAGATGAGGTATAATAATTAAGATGTTTCTATTAGATGAGTTTATTTATGATGGATTCTTGAAGTTTTAATTATCTTATGAAGATTTACTTTATGGTCCATATCCTCACCCATTTCATTCGGTTATATATATAATTAGATAAACCATGTCTATCTAATATACATATTGTATTCCTCTATGCAATCATGATGAACCATTGATGTATCACTCTAGAGATAACTTGATGACCTATATCATTCCATTGGTAACGATGGAATGGTTTCCCCCTTATCTCTTATCATCACCTTTACCAATGATAAGTTCAAGCTAGTCTGACCCGTGTGTTTTCACTCGGGTCAGACCGAGTTGTTTCAGGTATCATTTATTGGGCTTAGCTTGAAGTTGATATTGGATATGAGCTCTTCTTTCTCTTGAGTAGTTTATTTCTTCAGTATACTCTGATGTTTTTACATTTGATTCGATGTATATGGTGTGGTCGTGTACCACCGTTATTGTACTCATATTGTATAGTACTAAACGTGTATCAATGTATATGTATATATATGATGTTGGTTACTGCTCTGTGATGTGATTTACATTCAGTTATTGTATTTTGTTCTGATAGATCCGTTAGCCACCTATTGTTTTGGATTAAGCATTTACTGGGTATGTCGATCCACTTGAGTTGAAAAATTATAATGCATTTATCGACGTATTCAATGGATGTTTAAGACAAAATTATAGATGGTCGCCCTTAACCAGCCCTATTCTCCGCTTTAGTAGACGGAATTACTCGTTAATTCTCTTTGCTAAGGTGGGTCTCGGGGTGGGGCGTTACAGCATGGTATCAGAGCCAGGTCAGAACAAAGTAGAATAAAAACAGAACAGTACGTATATCATGATACATCGAAGTACAATACGAGTGAATCATTGTCCTTTATTCAAGCTTGTTTTCGTTTCGAGCTTTAATTCTTTTTCTAGTTTTGGGATTGTTGAGATGGAATATGTCTAGGAATATAAATATAAGTTGTATTCTGTAGTATTCCATAATTGAGTTTGATGTTATCTTATCTTATGAATAATCTTATTTGGGTTTATTCTATTCTTATTTTTGTCGATACAAGTGAGTTCGTATTGATGAAGCTTATTGATTCCTTTGGGTATTCTTGTTATGTTCCTTTGAGAGTTGTGAATCCTATTGAAGGGATCCACAACGATTGGCTTGTTGTGAGCACTCTGAGTTCTTTATTCGTTGTTGTTTTAATGATTATTTGTTTATTACTCACCATCTTGAGATGTATCTGATTTGAGATGGATTGACTTATTTGATGTAAAGTCTGATCCTTTTGTTGTTATTGGATCCTATATTTATTTTGGCAACCTAATTTGGTTAGTTTATTATTTCTGTCACTTTAGAATATTAATGATGATTCCAAAGTTTTTGATTTCACTCTTGAGTATCGATATGATGATGATTTATCTCAAATTCCAGTCATAGTGACTTTGTTGAGTTTTGTGAGTCCTTTTGGATTTGACGTCCAATCGGGCAATCAAGTATTGAGATAACCTTATTCCTGGCTCTTAGCTCTTCGGTTATCCTTCCACGAGGACATTGACTAAGGAATGAGGTGAGTTTCTAGATTTTTCGAGTTTGATTGAGTTTATCATTCAGTTTCTTTGAGTTATCCTTTTTGGATACTCAATCGGTGTTATCCTTTGTAGCATTACTTTGTTTGAAGTAATAACTTGTTGTTTGTGTGCTTCTTCTCCTTCGAGAAGAATATCTTGCTTATCTTTTGTCTTGATGATTTCCGAGAGTGGCTCGTCATCTTGTAGGAGTTGACGAACACTCCATCTCCTTCTGTTGATTTTGAGAATCGCGTATTCTTGGAATATCTCGATGCATTCACTAAATGTTCTTTGGTTTGAGTTTTTGAAGCTATATATATATATATATATATGAGTTTTAAAAAGAGAAATTGGAGTTTTGAGATATTTTAAAAATCAAAGAATATTTTGAGAATATATTTACATGAGTAGTATTTCTTTTATATAAAAAAATTTGAGAGTGTTGGGTTGTCTGTCGAGTAGTTAAGAGTTCTAGTCGATACGCATGATCAACGTTATCGAAAGGAATCTCCAAATGCTAAGATGAGACAATCAACATGATGATTTGTGTTTTAAAAAAAAATTAAGATTTGAAAAAAAGAAATTTGAGATTAAATATTAAATTTATTTTTGAATGGTAATTGCAGCCATTGATTTTACAGGCAAGTAATAGAGTGGCGAGGCAGTTATGATCGTTCGGTCAACTCTGCAGCCAGCAGATATATTTATTTATTAGAGACTCAATGGCGAGGCAATGCCATTTATTTATTTTTAAATTATAAAGAAGAGAATATAAATGAGACTATTTTGAGCTTTGCTTTATTGGAAGTATATTTTGAGATTTTAGAATCTATATTATATACATTGGATGTTTTAAGAGAAGAGTTATAAGAGAATTTGAAGATTGTTTTTAAACTATTTAAGTGGTTTAATAAAAAGAGTAAAGAGAATTTAAACCCTTAATTAATTTTGAGGAATATTATTATGGATGTACAAATTTCTTTGGAAATTAATTTTGAAGTAAGAGAATAAATTTGGACTTTTAATTTGAGTTTTAAATAACTTAATAAGTAATATAGTAAAAAGTTTGAAAATTTTCAAATGTTGAAAATTGAGATTTAAAATTTAAAAGATGTTGAGATTTAAAAATTCTAAATATCTTGGATTAAAAGATAGTTCGAGCTTATATCCTTGTTCTTGAGTATATTCTATTTTTGAACTATTATTAACGACATGCATTTTTCGTGGTCGTTCGATTTGGTAGCCTTGTGAGAGGCCATCTTGTGATTTATCAATCTTGTCTATAGTGTCTACCCTGTTGTGAGGATGTTCTTTCCATATATTTATGCAAAAAATCTTATCGATGATCTTCTTTATTGCTTAGAGTTTGGGTTTAAGTGAGTTGATCCAGACTCTACTCGTAGAGTTTTGTGAATTCAATCATTTTCGATTGATTAATTGGTGAGCATTTTAGTGAGTTTTGATTCAAAGACGGGATATCTTCAAAATTCTTGCGAGTTACTTGGAAAATTCGATGTTTTGCTAGTCACTATATTAGTATTTGATGGTCCATTGGATTAACCAAGTGAGTTTTTTTTCTTGTTTCTCTCTACCATTCTATGTTGAGAGTATGAATGTTTGAGTTTTGAGCTTGTCTTTTATCTTTTTCGATTGAATTTTTGTGTTGTTTACAGCCATTTTCCACTAGAAATTGCGAGGACGCAATTTTGTTAAGTGGAGGAGTCTGTAACAACCCAGGATTTTGGAGGTTACTGTTAATATTAAATTATAATGAAAATTATAATTTAATATTTTGTTTAAAAATGAATTGGATAATAAAATGAGTGATTATATTGTTTATTTTATATAAGCAATATCATGATGAATATAATTTGGGATTTGAATTTTAAATAAGTCATATTATTTTATTTGAAGCCTATTTCAACATTTGATGGTTGAAAAAAAAAGTGTAAATGAATGAAACAAAGTTTGAAAAACTTTATTTTTGGATTTGGTTTCAAAATAAATAATTGTGATGGTTTAATTTTAGTTAATTAGTAATATTGGAAATTTATTCCAATGTTAGCCTTCTATTGTAAAATAAAAGGAATAATATAAAGAAAATAAAATTTAGAAGTGTGACTAGCCTTGGAATGATGTATTAATGATGTTAAAACATTTTAATACACTTCATTCGACTTAAAAATAAATTTTATTTGGTTGAAATGGATGAAAATAGTGATTTTTCACTAAAAATGGGAATATTGGTAATATTGTGTTATATGGGGAATATAATATTTTTAATTGGAAAAAAATTTGATGATTAAAAGGTTTTAGAATGATTTATTGCAATTTATTTGACCCGAAAGAAATTTTTGTTTAAGTTATTGCATTAAAAATAGTGTTTTTACACTAAAATGGTGTAATTTGTAAAATATTGTGAAAGATAGAGTTTTATTTATAAAAATAACTTTTTATTGTCGAAATAATTTTTTTTATATATATAATAAAAATTTTGTTGCAAACAATTTGTTGTAGATATTTTTTTGGTTAAAAATGAGAAACTAGTGTATAAATTGAATATATAGGTTAAATATGTATATAACATAGGAATATCTCTAAGTATATTTGCCTTGGGCTTATTTGGGTAAGGTTTGAATCCATTAACCTTCTCTAGAACCATCTAGAAAAGATGAAATATGTGTAAAGTGCTTTTTTCTCTCATCTTCCTCCCCAAAACAAAACATACAGTAAATAGAAAGAAAGAAAAACAATGGCTTTCTCTAATTGAATCTCAATTCCACTCAATTTTGCTGTTAATTCAAGAAGAACTTCACCAAAATAAAAATAGGGAAAGGACTTCACCTTCAAGATCCTGTCTTTCTTCACAAATTTGGGTGTTTGCTATCTAAAATCAAAGGTGAGTTTTAAAGCTCACATTTTCTAGCTTTGATTGAGATTTCAAGGTAAGAAATCTCAATTTTGTTTGTTGCATATTTAATTGTGAAATTTCCGTCAGTAAATTGGACATATCTCTTTCGTTTTAATTCAGAATTCAATAATTTTAGATTATATGGAAAGCATAGACAGATATCTACAAGTTTGATGTTTTGAGTTTTGATTACTTTTGAGGTTTGTAAGGAGAAAAATCCATATCTTTGTGACTGTCCTGTCATTGACAGAGAGTGTTTATATATTCACCTGGAAAGTAATTTGATCATAACTTTCTTGTTACCTGTCGTAATTTAGAAATTTTAGAAGTTTTGGAAACCTTATGATTTAGGCTATAACTATGATGTTTTGAGTTTTGAGTATTTTTGACGTTTATATGGTGAAAAATCCATATCTTTATGACTATCTTGTTATTGACAGAGAGTGTTTACATATTCACCTATGAAGTAATTTGATCATAACTTTCTTGTTACCTATCGGAATTTAGAAAATTTCAAAGTTATGGAAACCTGATGATTTAGTCTACAACTTTAATTTTATAACTATTCTCAGATTTTGTAGATTTCTATGTGAAAATATATATTCTTTATAGTAGAACCGAAATATACGAAGTGTTTAATTTCCGTGTTTGATGATATTCTGACGATTTTTATGATTTCAGTTGCATTCTTTTTTTTCTGAAACTTGATGTTATTAGATGGAAATGATGTCCATGAATATATTATCTTATATTTGAAGAAGTTTGAGGTTAAAGTTTTATTTAAATTCCATTTAAATTTAAATAACGGTTAATACCGATATGTAAGTATTTTAAGGGTTTTAAATTATTTTAATTTCAAATAAATTCTTGAAAATTTCTTAAATCAAAACGAACATTGTTTATGAAATAAGTATTTTGTGGCATTTTCAAGAGATTTTTTTTGTTAATTATTAATTATTTTAAAGTGTTTGTATAATAGACGTTCTCTTTAAAATAGTGGATTTTTCTGTACAAAGCTTTTAAAATGGTTTCTAGATTGTTTAAGAATTCTATTTTCTCTAAAAAATTATTTTATATATAATTTATCCTATGTTTATGAGTTTTGACGTATAAGAATGAGAGTTAAACAATTTGGTAAAAAAAATGTGGCATGGGACATGTATTTTTGCTTTATCGCTTAATATCGGACTTGTACGATCGAAATCAATTTGCAGTGTTATTTTGAGTTGATTTAAAAGTTACCAAATTTTGGTGAAGTTAATTGGTTTGAGAATTACTCTTTGAGTACATTCGACGACGAACCAATCTAGATGCATTTTGTGATGGCCGATGAAATGAGGCAATATTGATGTTAAGTTTAATTTGCAACTATGGTTAGAAATAACCATCACGATGTTCCTTTACTTGCCTAGGAGATGAGGCAAGTTGTTATGATGGATTGATGATGATTTCAATATTTACGATGAATTTTTACTTGTCGATGAAATGAGACAAGTCTCGATGTCACTTAAAATTCGTCCAAGTAAGAGATAAGACGAGTTAGGTATCTTACACTCGCCGATGAGATGAGGCAGTGTTTATTTGATGATGTTTTATGATGGTTTTCTAATGTGGCATCGACTAACGATTAGTAAACCAATAGGTACGAACGTATGGTATGGGACGTACGTTGACGCCTATTGGGTTCCTATTCGAGAAGTTGAGACACATTCACGATGTTACTAGTGCTACAGACCGAGTACTCGATTGGAGTCATCACGATGTTTATGAAGTTATTACTCGACTCCAATCATCACGATGTTATTACTCGGGTTTTTGTGACTGGGTGTCATCAAGATGTTTCCGACTATAGTCAATCAAGATGATCACGATGTTATGATGTTATGTGACCCCAAGTCATCACGATGAATGGTACCAAATAATGGTAGTGCTAGTCAAGATGTAAATGCACGTGCTGTTTTCCATGAGGTTTTAGGTGTTTCGATTTCACTATTTTGATGATGATGATGCTTTAGTACAGCCTTATGTATGAAAAAGGCTTATTGACATACATGGTTTTATTTGTGATTTCGAATATGATGTTTTGGATTCTTTCCGGGCTCTATCAAGATGGATTTGAGACATTACCAATGAGATGCGGTATAAATTATGGTAATGCTTTTAGATGAGTGTTGATAATAGATTTAAGATATATTTATATTTATACCAATGATATGAGGTATAAATGATTATGGAGATTCCTTTATAATGAGTTAATGATGGATTTGAGATGTATTTATATTTATACCGATGAGATGAGGTATAATTATTAAGAAGTTTCTATTAGATGAGTTTTATTTATGATGGATTCTTGAAGTTTTAATTATCTTATGAAGATTTACTTTACGGTCCATATCCTCACCCATTTCATTCGGTTATATATATAATTAGATAAACCATGTCTATCTAATATACATATTGTATTCCTCTATACAATCATGATGAACCATTGATGTATCACTCTAGAGATAACTTGATGACCTATATCATTCCATTGGTAACGATGGAATGGTTTTCCCTTTATCTCTTATCATCACCTTTACTAATGATAAGTTCTATCTAGTCTGACCCGTGTGTTTTCACTCAGGTCAGACCAAGTTGTTTCAGGTATCATTTATTGGGCTTAGCTTGAAGTTGATGTTGGATATGAGCTCTTCTTTCTCTTGAGTAGTTTATTTCTTCAGTATACTCTGATGTTTTTACATTTGATTTGATGTATATGGTGTGGTCGTGTACCACTGTTATTGTACTCATATTGTATAGTACTGAACGTGTATCAATGTATATGTATGTATATGATGTTGGTTACTGCTCTGTGATGTGATTTACATTCAGTTATTCTATTTTGTTCTGATAGATCCGTTAGCCACCTATAGTATTGAATTAAGAATTTACTGGGTATGTTGATCCACTTTAGTTGAAAAATTATAATGCATTTATCGACGTATTCAATGGATGTTTAAGACAAAATTATAGATGGTCGCCCTTAACCAGCCCTATTCTCCGCTTTAGTAGACGGAATTACTCGTTAATTCTCTTTGCTAAGGTGGGTCTCGGGGTGGGACGTTACAGAAATCTCAATCAAAGCTAGAAAATGTGAGTTTTAAAACTCACCTTTGATTTTAGATAGAAAACACCCAAATTTGTGAAGAAAGACAGGAGCTTGAAGGTGAAGTCCTTTCTCTATTCTTATTTTGGTGAAGTTCTTCTTGAATTAACAGCAAAATTGAGTGGAATTGAGATTCAATTAGAGAAAGCCATTATTTTTCTTTCTTTCTATTTACTGTATCTTTTGTTTTGGGGAGGAAGATGAGAAAAAAAAGCACTTTACACATATTTCATCTTTTCTAGATGGTTCTAGAGAAGGTTAATGGATTCAAACCTTACCCAAATAAGCCCAAGACAAATATACTTGGAGATATTCCTATGTTATATACATATTTAACCTATTTATTCAATTTATACACTAGTTTTCTCATTTTTAACCAAACAAAATATCTACAACAAATTATTTGCAACAAAATTTTTATTGTATATATAAAAAAATTATTTCGACAATAAAAAGTTATTTTTATAAATAAAACTCTATCTTTTACAATATTTTACAAATTACACCATTTTAGTGTAAAAACACTATTTTTAATGCAATAACTTAAACAAAAATTTCTTTTGGGTCAAACAAATTGCAATAAATCATTCTAAAATTTTTTAATCATCAAAATTTTTTTCCAATTAAAAATATTATATTCCCCATATAACACAATATTACTAATATTCCCTTTTTTAGTGAAAAATCACTATTTTCATCCATTTCAACCAAATAAAATTTATTTTTAAATCTAATGAAGTGTATTAAAATGTTTTAACATCATTAATACGTCATTCCAAGGCTAAACACACTTCTAAATTTTATTTTCTTCATATTATTCCTTTTATTTTACAATAGAAGACTAACATTGGAATAAATTTCCAATATTACTAATTAACTAAAATTAAACCATCACAATTATTTGTTTTGAATCCAAATCCAAAAATAAAGTTTTACAAACTTTTTTTCATTCATTTACACTTTTTTTTTCAACCATCAAATGTTGAAATAGGCTTCAAATAAAATATTATGACTTATTTAAATTTCAAATCCCAAATTATATTCATCATGATATTGCTTATATAAAATAAACAATATAATCACTCATTTTATTATCCAATTCATTTTTAAACAAAATATTAAATTATAATTTTCATAATAATTTAATATTAACAGTAACCTCCAAAATCCTGGGTTGTTACATAACCAGTTTGAATTTTTAGAAAATGGTTTAAATAGTTTTAAAAATAGTTAAAAGTTAAAATAGTTAATAGAAAATAGTTTGAGCATTAAAAATGGTTTATAATAAAATAGTTTGGAAAATCAAAATAATTTGAATATTTAAAGAATATAGATTTAAACCATTTATACTAAAATAATTCATTTAAAAATAGTTTCAAAATCAAACTGGTTCACTTCTAAATTTCCAAATGCAAATCAATTTAAATTTCCATTTCAATTTAATCGATTCAATTCCGATTCAAGTCGAATTCAATTTCAATTCCAATTAATTTAAATTCCAATTCCAAATTAATTTAAATTCAATTTCCAAATTAATTTCAATTCCAATTCCAAATTAATTTCGATTCCAATTCCAAATTTATTTCAGTTTCAATTCCACATTAATTTTGATTCCAATTCCAAATTAATCTCGATTCCAACTCCAAATTTATTTCAAATCCAATTCCAAATTAATTTCAAGTCCAATTCCAAATTAATTTAACCAATTCCAAATTAATTTAAATTCCAATTCCAAATTAATTTCAACTCCAATTTTAAATTAATTTAAATTCTAATTTCAAATTAAACCATTTCGATTTATATCAATTCCGGGTTCGATTTTCAAAATATCAATTCGTAACACTTAAATCAAATTTTCCTTCAATATCCAATTTGAAATCCAAATCTTCAAATATAATTAAATTCTGCGCTCAATTTCGAATATCATTTTATATCACTTTTACTTAGCAATATTCAAAGTACGAATAAAAGTCCAATCTTTTAAAACAAATCAATTTCTGAAATTTTATGTCATATTTCGATTATAACTTTAAAAAAATCTCAACTTCAATTATTTAAACAATATCGTTTACCAAATTTAAATTTCAACAATTCAAGCTCCAGTTCAAAAATAATTCGATCCCCATAAATTTGATTTTACTTCTTAGAACTAAATCTTTTAAATAATTTTTAAATCAAAATTTTTAAATCATTTAATTTAACCAATCCGGTGTCCGTATATAATTCTCTACCATATGGCCAAGTGAATCAATTATTTCAGTTTAATTCTAGGGATGGACATATATCATTTCAATCCAAAATAAATGTCATAGGTATATATCGTTTCAACCTATTTCTTAGTTTATTCGAAAAACTTCAATTTACAGTTTCATTTACTGTAAATAATATACAGGATGATAACTGATATATCAAAATAAATAAACATCCAAATACCAACCAATAACATCCATCACAACCAATCATCCAAATGCTCAATAAAATTCACAACAATTTCATAATTATCAATATCGGGTATTTTACAGCAATTAATTCTAATTCAATTTAACTATCAAATTCAAACTCTACCAATTTATTCAGATGTTAATTTAAATGTCAATTAACTTATCAAACAACAAACAATAAATTTCAATCACTTTACGATACTAATTTAACCGACATAAAAATTATTCCCGTCAAGTGTGAGCGTAAGAACATTCACTTTCATTTGAAACTAAAAAATATTTCCAGCTTCAAATAAATTCTAATCCAATGCCATGCTACAGACAACGTCGATACAATTCCAAAGCCTCTCGTTTCATCCGAAGCAGACCTCGTATGGAGAAGATACGTGATAATTAATATAACTTTAAAATTAAATACATGATCAAAAATTAATTTAGGTAAGTAAAAAATTTAGTCGTTACCCCATCTTCTTTCACGCGAGAGAAATTGAGGCCGCATGTAACCCAACAGTTCGCGACTATCAATCTTTCATGCACGTCACCAACTACTGCCGTACATCGATCGACAACCCCAGGCGTCACCACCAGCTCCAAGCGCCGCTACCTCCCTTACGACAGCGTCCAGCCGCTCACGAGTGCCTCGTTCCATCACCAGCATCCACCTCGCCCCCATCACCCACGCCTACCATGTCCTCCATCGCACCGAGACCCAACCCTAGTTCAAACTTCGAGATCGAGGATTGCTTTCCTTCCTTTTTTTTCTTTCTCTTAATCTCGATCGATCTGTTTCCCTCCTCCTTTTTTTATGAAAGACAGCGTTTTGAACAAGAGAAGAGGGGAGGGAGCGAGTATGGGGGAGGACCAGTAGGTTGTGGTGTGAATGAATAGGATATAAGTAAATAAATATTATTATATTTGAAAATATCTGGCCTAAGGCGTTCGAAAATTTTCTCGAACACTAAACGAAGCATGCCTCTTGGCATTCAGAATGTTTTACCCCATTCCGAACATAGTGGAACAATTTTCAAGGCCTAATTCGATCGTACGTGGAAGGTAGCTTTTCCAAGTCAAATTATTTTATCGAATTCCTTAAATTGATTTCTATGCGCTTCAAGCTCGCACGGCCAAATGACAAGTTTGATCGCTACAAAACTTGAAATCCTATACTAATTCACTATTACGGATCCGATGAAACAAGTTTCATCAAAATCTGAGATAGTTTCCAAAATGGCTATTTTCACTTGTTAATTGCAATATAAAATTCTCATTCTTTAGTTGTTCACATTTAAATCCAATTTCAAATGTTAACAATCTTCATTCATATTTAAATAAAATTTAATTCAATTTTCGATGTCATTTTCAATCATATTAAATGCAAAATTCAATTATTCAAATGATTTTCGATATTAAATTTTAAACAATTTAGTTATCCAATAAACCAATATTAATAAATCATTAAATTTCAAATAAATTTTCGCAATCAACATTATTTCATTCTATCTAAATAATTCACATTTATTATTCAACTCCAAATATTTATCATAAATACTATCGATGCGTAATTTATTTCAATATAAATAATTCCTAAATTTTCGAAATTGTTTATTTCAAGATTTTTATCCAAATTCATATTCAATAACTATGCTAATAATTCATTAAATTTATTTTTTTACCATTTTTATTCAAAAATTATATCAAATCCTACAATTTAAAACAGTTAAAAATATGGATCGTTACATACTCTCTCACTCAAAACTTTACATCCTCAAAAAGGCGTTAAGTAAAAAATTTAACCTACATTATATTTTCTCAAAATAATTAATTATAAACATAAATATCTTATTTGCAAAACTATTACTACGCTTTTACTATGCCACTCCAATATCGTTTATATGCAAAATATAACTTATATATAAAAACAAGCTATAAAAATTTTAAAACTTTAAAAAATTTCTAACTCTTAGTTTTAGGGAAAATTTTGCCAGAGTCTCCTTTGCGCAGTTTGGTCGAAATTTTTTTACAATACAATATATATCTCAATATACCAAATAGATATCAAATATACATCTCATCTCAATGATGAGACATCCGGAAGGGTAAAAATATATAATCGCGGTATGTAATCTAAGATACGTACCTTATTATTAATAATACGAGCAAGTTTGCTCCTATTAAGCAATCAAAAGCAAAATAATGCATAATCAAGCTCCAAACACTAGCATACGCCATCCATACCGACTAAACACTCAATAACCAAATGAGAACATAAATATAAAGAGTAAAATCAATATATAACATGGATTATGCAATAACCATAAATGAATATGGCAAATGCAAAAAAAAACAAACATCCAACAAACAATATCCATCCAATCTTATTCACACCATTACCAATTCACACTTCCAAATGTCAATATTCAGTTTATTATACTTTCATTTCCTATAATACTAAATTGACTTACTTTTTATTCATTGATATTTATTTCATCTATATACAATTTTTTTTCTTTCAATTTATTGACATGGATTTCTTTCGAATTTAATTAGTTCACCTTAAATTTATTCATGTTCAATTGATTAACATTAATTTCCTTAACCATTCAATAGATTTACATTCCTTTTAACCTTATTAAGTTAAATTTATTCCATTATCACGTAGTATTTTAATACTAGTATTATTTCTAAACCATTTAAGTCAATTATAAATATTTTATACAACACAACTCATTTTTATTATCATTCTATAACTTAATTTCATATTAATCCATTGATTCACTTTATTAGTTTATTTCATAAATTTAAACTCATATTAATAATTTTACTTAAGTAAATTTCATTTTATAATTCCAATTCATATTAATAAATTTTATTTTCTCACAATCATTTTCATTCAACTTATTAAGTTAACTTCATCTTTTAATTTATTTCATTAGCTTATTTCATATTCAATTAGTTACCATTCAATTTTATTGAAACTCATTCTATTTGCATTTAATTTATTTACCTCCAATTTAAATTCAATTCAATTTCTCATTTAATTTTACTTACACTCGTTTATTTTATTTAATTTCTTTCACACTTAAATTACATTTCATTTTAAAAGTTAAGTTCATATTCATTTATTAATTCATTTTATAGCTTAAGTGGAATTATTTCACATTACTAATTTATCTAGTTTCATTTAACATCCAATGCAATTCATTTAACATTAAGTTAAACTTCATTTCATTTTAATCCATTGCTTATTCTATTTAATCTTATTCAAGTTAAATTTTCTTATCATTCACATTCAACAAAATTAAATTTGTTTTTAGCTTACTAATTCTAAAATCTATAAGTTATACAATATATTCATTCAAAATTTTATTTCATCTAATTCATTTCAATTACATTTCATTTTATTTAAGCTTCTTGAGTTAGACTTCATTTTATTTACTTAATTTCACCAACTCAGATTAATTTAACATTCCTAAGTTAATTATTTTATTTTATATCTCAAATTCAAATTTCATTCTTGTTTGCTTACAAAAATTTAACTATTTTAAATTCAGTTTTATCTTCCTAACTAAATTTATAAGTTACAACTTATTTCTTTTCTATACTATTTTAAATTTATAAGTTACAAACTTATTCCTTATATATTATTTTCAATTATAAGTTCAAAACTATTTTCATATATTTATTAAATCATACTTAGAATATTTTTCACAATTAAAACTTGTTTTAATCGAAAATAAATTTCTTTTGGTAGCAATTCTCATTTAGAAACTTGAAAATGAATACTGACGATGCTACAATCATCCCTAGAATTATTTTCCAACGACCAAAACGAGTTTAGTGCTTTTATTTTCTTCCAAAAATCTTTTCGAAATTTTCTCTAATAAAAACTCTTTCAAATAATATTATTATTAATTTTGAAGGCTTCGAAACAATTTTGAAAACAAAAGGATTTTAAATTCTAAAATTCTCAATTTTTAAAATCATTTCAATATATAAGCTATATTATAAATATATTTGTACAAATTTCCTTACCTTATTACCAAAATATTCCATTAATTTACAACTTTGTCATTTTAATCGATTCTTGTTTTAATCGATTTCAAATCAATTTAATTTATCAAGTGTTTCATAAAATAAAATTCATTAAGTATTCGTTTTATTTTAATTTAACTAATAATCGATGATAATTAGATATTATCATGTCCTAACAACAATTTCATAAAAAATTACCATTTTATATATAAGATATAATTTAGGTAAAATTGTTTCATTTACGCTATTTTAGAACAATATTATGTCGACTGCCTCGTTAAGTGTTTAGAAACCTTATCGATAACACGGTGTCCCATGCATCGACCAAAATTCATAAACAACTTAGTGGATAATTAAAGACAATGTAAAACATTTTATAACACTAATAAGTACGCTCTCTCTCTCATATATATATATATATATATATGTTTATATATATACACTCAAACAGACTCATTATAGGGTATTACTACCCTAACTCTAATAAGCCAAACCCTACACAGCCAAGGTTATCGCTAAACCTAAGCACTGATGACAACTATGACGACTCACATTACGAAAAGTTTAAATCGACAATAATCCACACATGTCAACTTAAACAATCCAGAACATAGATAATCAATGGGGTTGAATAAGAAAAACAGGAAAAGAAGAAGAAACTAAACATAGAATCTCACAGCGGAACGATAAAATTTAATAATCAAATAAACAATTCATGAAGTTGTTTACTATACATTTGATTATAATCTATACACATTTATCAGAGTTATATATATATATATATATATATATATATATATATCAAGGATAAATAATCAATATGGCAGAATAGCATGATGCAGGGGATAGTAATAATAGTAATGTACCAAATCTTCATCTGCATCCTCGAAAAAATAATCTTCAATACGCTGAAAAACTCAAAACTGACCCAAGCATAAAGAAAGGAGGAAACACTTGAGTCGGGACTAAAATATTCTTATGTAGGTCAAATCAATATTAATAAAGATGAGTGTAATAGTATCAGAGATGTTTACGGGATTTTACATCTCCTATCCAGTGTATAACGTGCGTGCAATATAATAGTATACGTATAATGGATAATGTCTACCGGTAAAATAAATATTAAAATAGTGTTAAGGTTTTACATTAATCAACCTTGACACATTTTATAGGTAAACCAAAGTCATAATGAGCTTGCGTAAGGATAAATATGACAAGGCACGTGATGCAATGTCCAAGATAGGATTCTACTAGTTACCCTTTCTGGCTGGTTGTAACCCACCGTAGTCGACTGTGACAATCAATCGGAACAAAAAGGGTGCACCCTTCGAGTACAAAATCACGATAGTAATACGAGTAATCAACGTCACTAGAGGTAGCTAACCTCGTTGGCTAGACATAGGCTCCTATTTTAGTCATTTTAATTATGACACAAGTGTCAAGGCTATCCATCATCGTTCTTTTACTTCATTCAAATAAACGTTCGTCAATTCAACCACTACATTCTAGATATCATCCGTTACATACACGGATTCCAAAGTAGTTCCAATATTGACAAAGGGTATGCCAATAAAAGGCCCCGGACTCTTTAACAACCAATCATCATTTTACACACCGATTATTACTTTTACATTTTGAAAAACAGTTCATACTTGATATCAAAATATCATATTCGCTTCAAAATCAATCCATTTCAAAATAATCATATTCGCTTCAAAAATCAAATCCATTTAGAAATCATCGTATTCGCTCCAAAATCATATTTTACTTCAAAATGTCAATTCAGTTCAATATATCGATTTCACTTCAAAATTTGTTTCAAATTACAATCTAGGTTGTAACTTCACTTTAATCCAATTTGCATTTAAATCCAAGACTTAAATATATACATTCCACCCTTTTAACCAGTTTAAATTTTCAGAAAATGGTTTAAATAGTTTTAGAAATAGTTAAATAGTTAATAGAAAACAATTTGAGTGCTAGAAATGGTTTACATAGTAAAATAGTTTGGAAAATCAAAATAATTTGAATATCTAAAGAATATAGATTTAAACCGTTTATACTAAAATAATTTATTAAAATAGTTTCAATGTCAAACCGGTTTACTTCCAAATTTCCCAATTCAAATTAATTCCCATTTCCATTTCGATTTAATAGATTCAATTTCGATTTCAAGTCGAATTCAATTATATTTCCAAATTAATTTAAATTCCAATTCCAAATTAATTTCAATTTCAATTTCAAATTAATTTCAATTTCGATTCCAAATTATTTCAATTCCAAATCCAAATTTATTTCGATTCCAATTCCAAATTTATTTCAATTCCAATTCCAAATTAATTTCAACTCCAATTCCAAATTTATTTAGATTCCAATTCTATATTAAATTCAACTACAATTCCAAATTAACTTAAATTCCAATTCCAAATTAATTTAAACTCAAATTCCAAATTAATTTAAATTCCAATTTCAAAATAAACCATTTCGATTTATATCAATTCCGAATTTGATTTCTAAAATATCAATTCAAAACATTTAAATCAAATTTTCCTTCAATATCCAATTTAAAATCCAAATATTCAAATATAATTAAGTTCCGAGCTTAATTTCGAATATTGTTTTATATCAATTTTACTCAGCAATATTCAAAGTACGAATAAAATTCCAATCTTTTAAAACAAATCAATTTCTGAAATTCACGTCATATTTCGATTACAACTTTAAAAAAATCTCAACTTCAATTATTTAAACAATTTCGTTTACCAAATTTAAATTTAAAATTTCGAGCTCCAATTCGAAAATAATTCAATTTCCATAAATTCAATTTTACTTCTTAAAGCCAAATCATTTAAATATTTTCAAATTAAGTTTTTAAAATCATTTAATTTAACCAACCCGGTGTCCGTGTATAATTCTCTATTCTATGGCCAAGTGAATCAATTATTTCAATCCAAGATAAATGTCATAGATATGTATCATCTCAGCCTATTTCTTAATTTATTCGAAATAATTTAATTTATAGTTTTATATACTGTAAATAATATACAGGATGATAATATGATATATCAAAATAAATAAACATCCAAATATCAACCAATAGCATCCAACACAACCAATCATCCAAACAGTCAATAAAATTCACAACAATTTCATAATTATCAATATCGGGTATTTTACGGCAATTAAATTCAAATTCAATTTAACTGTCAAATTCTAATTCTACCAATTTATTCAGATGTCAATTTAAATGTCAATTAAACTTATCAAACAACAATCAATAAATTTCAATCAATTCACAATCTTAATTTAACTAATATAAAAATTATTTTAGTCAAGTGTGAGCGTATAAACACTCACCTTTCATTTGGAACTGAAAATTATTTCCAACTTTAAATAAATGCCATTCCAATGCCAAGCTGTAGACAACTTCGAAACGATTCTAACGCCTCTCGTTTCATTCAAAATGGACCTCGTATGGAGAAGCTATGTGATAATTAATATAACGATAAAATTAAAAACATAATAAACAATTAATCTGGGTAATTAAAAATTTTAGCCGTTACCACATCTTCTTTCATGCAACAGAAATTAGGGACGCACGTAACCTAATTGTTCACAACTATCAACCTCTCCATGCACGCCACCAACGGCCGCCGAACGTCGATCAACAACTCCCGGCGTCACCACCAGATCCAAGCGCCGCTACCTCCCTTGCGCCAGCGTCTAGCTGCTCACAAGCACCTTGTCCCATCACCCGTCCACCTCAGCCCCATCACCCATGCTTGCCACATCCTCCATCGAACCGAGACCCAATCCTAATTCAAACTTCGAGATCGAGGATTGCTTTCTTTCCTTTTTTCCCTTCATGATCTCGATCGATCTGTCCCGCCGTCCCCTTTTTTTATGAACAACTGCGTTTTGAACAAGAGAAGAGGGGAGGGAGGGAGTATGGGGGAGGACCAGTAGGTTGTGGTGTGAAATGGGAGATAAGTAAATATATATATATATATATATATATATATATACACACACATATTATTTAATTTGAAAATATCTAGCCTAAGCCGTCCGAAATTTTCTCGAGCTCAAAACGAAGCATGCTACCTAACGTTCATAATGTTTTACCCCATTCCAAACATAATGGAACTATTTTCGAGGCTTAACTCGATCGTATGTGGAAGATAGCTTTTCAAAGTCAAATTATTTTATCCAATTCCTTAAATTGATTTCTACGCATTTCAAGCTCGCATGGTCAAACGATAATTCCGATCGTTACGAAACTTGAAATCCTACAATAATTCACTATTACGGATCCGATGAAACTGGTTTCATTGAAATTAGAGATAGTTGCTAAAATGGCTATTTTTACTCTTTAATTAGAATATAAAATTTTCAATCTTTAATTATTCACATTTAAAACAAATTTCAAATGGTAATAATCTTCATTTATATTTAAATAAAATTTAAATTAATTTTCGATATCATTCTCAATCGTATTAAATCCAGAATTCAATTATTCAAATAATTTCCAATATTAAATTTTAAACAATTTAACTACCCAATAATCCAATATTAATAAATCATTAAATTTCACATAAATTTTAGTTATCAACATTAATTTATTTCCATCTAAATAATTCACATTTATTATTCAATTCTAGATATTTATCATAAATACCATCGATACATAATTTATTTCAATATAAATAATTCCCAAATTTTCGAAATTGTTTATTTCAAGATTATTATCCAAATTCATATTCAATAACTACACTAATGACTCATTAAATTTATTTTTTACCATTTTTATTCAAAAATTATATCGAATCCTGTAGTTCAAAACTGTAAAAAATACGGGTCGTTACAAAACATATCCACCATGACTATTTATTTCTTTACAATCATAGATGTGGTCGGAGAAGTAATTGGTATTGGTTCTGGAGTAACTAGTTTTAAGGAAGGTGATAAATTGATGTCACGGTAAGAGTTGATCAATGCACACTGTCTCCCTCCTTATGTTTAAGTGTAAGTTAATTAAAATATAAGTTATGATATTTTAAGTTTAAGCAATTGAGATAATTTATAAGTTTAATAATGATAATAATAAATAATGATTTGAAAAAATCAACTAAGTTTTATATAAAAATTAACTAAGTATTATAAAATTAACAAGTTTACAATAATTGTTGTAATAATAATAATAATAAATTAACAAGTTTATGAAAAATTTATAAGTTTGAGATAATTTATAAAAATTAACCAAGTTAATAAAATTTAGTTTTGAAATAATTTATAAGTTTAAATTAATTAAACACAAGTCGTGACATTTAATTTTTACTACTTAAGATAATTTATAAGTTGAGTTAATATAAATAAATTTATAAATAAGTTAACCGAGCTTTATAAAAATTAACCAAAATTTTAAAAATTAACCAAGAGTTATATAATTTAACTACGTTTTATAAAAATTAAATAAATTTATACAAATTAATTAAGTTTCACTAGAATTTAACTATGTAAATAAATTTTTAAAAATAAGTTTATTATGAAAATTAACCAATTTATAAAAAATTAACTAAGTTTTATTAAATTTATTTAAATTTAAAAAAAGGTTCAAATAAGGATGTTTGATATACTTTAAATATGAAACAGTTTCATAATCATTTTTTGATTGTTAAACTTGTCTACAGGTAATTAGCTTTTTAGGAGTAAAGGCCAGCTGCAACAAAGAATTGTGGGTAATCAAGTAATGAACATGTCTTTAATTGTTATATATACTATAACATTTTGTTAGTACTTGTTGTGTAAACTTGTTTTTAAATGGTTATGGATTTTATGTGAATTTGCTCGATTTTTCAAAAAACTATTATCAAAATGGTTATGGATATTATATTTGATTATGTAATTAACGTATTTTTTAACTATTCGAATACGATGATTATGTGATTGATTGATTGTTCGAATACGAAGATTATGTGATTGATTATTGGTTGTAATAAGTGTAACGATCCAGAATTTTGGACATCTGAAATTGGAATATTTAATTGATTTTAAATATTTAAAATTTAATTTTTAACTTGAATTTCAAATAAAATGGTTTATTGGATAATTTAGTAATTTAATTTAAAAATTGAATATTGGATAAAGTATTAAATCTGGAGTTTTAAGCTTGTTAAAAATAATTTAACGGCTTATAAAATTTATATTAATAATAATGAAGATAATAAAAAATTTAAAATTGAATTTAAAAGTGATTTGTTCAGTTTTAAAAATGTATCGTTCAAATTGACACTTAAAAATATTCTTTGGGGGCACAGTCTCGGATTTCGATAAAACCAGTTCCATTGGATCCATAGTAGTGTATTATTATCGGATTTCAAAATTTTGTAGTGTTTAGAGTTATCGTGTGGTCGTACAGAATATAAACGCGCTAAAATTTATATCGAAAATTCAATATAATAATTGGGCCAAAAAGCTATTTTCTATATATGATCGAATTAGGACTCGAAACCTTTTCTATTGCGCTTGAAATAGGGGTATAACATTATAAACGCCTAGCGGCACACCTCCATAGGGGTCAAAAAATTTAAGCTGCTTAAATCGGGATATTTCGAAAAAAATATTAAATTAATATATTGTCAATTCAACATTCTTTCAACCGAAAGTTATATCCAATCAGCTCTGTGATGTGAACATGACCTTTAGGTCTTTGAGCATGCATCTTCCCCCTTTTAGAATAACAGCCGCGCATTTCAGTTCGACAAAAAAATGAAAGCTTTTTTTTCAAATTCTCACAATATACCCACATAAAAATCATAAAACAAGATCTATTGAGCTCATGAGCTGATTTGCTTCAAGTCGATATGCTTGGGGTTGGATGAGACTATCATCCATCAAATGCGACCTTTGTGGCCAAACTTAGGGTTTGGGTTTCGTCTGGAATGGAGGCAAGAGGGGCTAATTGGGTTTTGGGTTTGGGTTTGTGGTAGGGAAGAGCATTGGCTGGTGAAGTTTGAAGGTGTGCGACTCGGGGTCATGGGGTGCGACATTGCAATATTGTGAATTTAGGGTTCGGGTCGCGTCTTTTATGGTAGTGCGAGCTTCAGGCGGTTAGTGCAGTAAGGAGGAGTTCGGCAATGGGAGTGCGATGGAGGTGGTTTCGGTTGCTTTCGTGGGATGTAAGAGGAGAGGAGAAGAGGAGGATTCGGCATTGGTGCATTCAATCTGGAAGTGGGAACGAAACTTCGATTTGGGGAAGAAAGGGTAAAGCCTGTCGGGTCGATTTGCAACGATATGGGTTTTAGAAAGAAAAAAAAGAATGAAATGATTTAGTTATAAACTGTTTTATAAAAAAAATTCAAATACTTGTAAAATTAATATTCCCTTCATATATCGAAATCCGACGCGGTCAGTCACGTTGGTTCCATAAGAGGGAGATCTTGCTATGAAGTCGACTTGGTTGAGTTCAGAGGTTGCATAAATTTCAAATAAATTCAACGCGTTCGAAATTTATAGGAACCGAAACGCAAAGCAATGATAAAAATCAAGGTGGGTTAATCTAACCCAATTTTGGATTACAGCAATTAATTTTAAATAGTTAAAATTAATTATTGGATGATTGGTCGAATTGGTATATTTTATCAATTGAATGTGATATTATATATAGTAGTGTACAGATATATTGGAGTGATTGATATTCCCGCATATATATAGCGGATGAGACCCCATGCGCCCTGCATAATAGCGGATGACCCCATATATCGCGATATCCCCCTCAAAGTGGGATTGGTACTTTATATTGTATTAACATTTGTCGATGCAGGAAAACAGGTCGGAGGGATCCAATTGGATTCCTCAAAAATGTTCGAATTATCTTTATATTCAGTGATATGATTTGTTTAAATATTCTGTGAAAGATCATAGTGGAATTTAAGTTTATTGGATGCTATTGTATTGCTGGTTAGATTTTGGGTATTTTAAAATACCATAAATATGAATATTGAATTTTTAAAAGGAAAAGGGAAATTTGAAGAAAAATATTTATAGTGAAACATGGATTTATTAATGGAAAAAAATTTGGGAAAAATAAATGGCTTGAGTTTAAAATTTGTAATTGGTAATTTTTGAAATATGAAAAAGATGAAAATAGAGATTTTGAATAATTTAAATAAAAAGGGATTTAAATAATAAAACTTAAATAATCTTTATCGAAGTGTAAAAGGGGTTTAAATCGAGATTTGAAATAGTTTTGGGAAAATAAAAAGGAATTTGGAAAGAAGATATGAAATTGTTATATTAGATTTAAATGATGAAAAAAGAAAGTGGAATATTGTTGAGTTATTTGGGAAATTAATTTTTAAATGGAATTTATAGATAAAGTATAAATAAAGTGAATTTGTTATTAATGGATAAATTGAAGTTATAAATTCACGGAAGGATTTATAAGGAGATGGGTAAATCAGTTTAAAAAATAAATAGTAAATTCATTTTTAGAAATGTGGAAATGGGAAATTACGGGATTGGAACATAATCAAACTGGAAATAAATCGATAGGGATTTATAAATAATTAAACTAGACATATTGGAGTAGGAAATATATTTTTCCTGAGAAGTTAAGTTATTTTTTAAAAATATAGAGGATCTTTAAGTATTGACTAGAAAATTTAAAGGGGGTTCAAAGAATATTTCAAAAATTATTGTTTAGTTGTTTAAAATTATATAAAGTGTATTTAAGCATTTATTAAGAAGTTTAATAAATTGTTAATGTTAAGTTAACTATTATTTAAGAATTAATCAGTATTATTATTTTAAGAGATAGAATATTTTAAGAGATAGTTTAGTCTATATTAATATTATTTTATAATAACTTTTATTTTAAAGAGTACTTGCCTAAAGCTTAATTTGGAAAATTATTATAAAAATTTCATAAGCATTATTTTTGGAAATTTTTAAATAAAATTTTCGGAAAGTAATGGTACACTCGTGCGGCGAAATCGGAGGCAGTGAGTGCCTACAGTTAAGTTTTGAACTCCACCTGTGTAGTTTTCTATGCAGCCTGTCCCAAGCCAGGATAAAGGAGGAGGGTTGTGATAGGCTTGGCGAGCCAACGTAAAAACCCCAGCCTCTCTTATGGATATGGAACCTAATTATATTTCGTTGGGGCGTAACCCTCTTAGCGACGCGCCATATCGAGGCTCGAGTATGGTGAAAAGTGAGCAAGGGCTGGGTCGCTACTCCCTTAGTGGCGCGCCATATCGAGGCTCGGGTATGGTGAAAAATATGCAAGGGCTGGGTCGTAACTCCCTTAGTGGCGCGCTGCATCAACGCCCCGATGTAGTGATAAATGAGCAAGGGTCTTCGCACTTTACTCGGCGGGTGCGAAGGGCAAGGAAGCTAGTCGATGAAAGTAGGATTTGATCAGGTAGTTGGAATGTAGGATCATTAACAGGAAAATTAAGAGAGATAGTTGATACTATGACTAGGAGACGTGTGAATATCTTATGCGTTCAGGAGACCAAATGGACGGGCCAAAAGGCGAAGGAGGTGGAGAACACAGGCTTCAAGTTATGGTACACGGGAAAGGAGCGTAACAAAAACGGGATAGGTATTTTAATTGACAAGAACCTTAGAAACGGAGTAGTCGACGTTAGGAGACAAGGGGACATGATCATCCTAGTTAAGCTGGTAGTGGGTGATATGATTCTGAACGTCATTAGTGCTTATGCCCCACAAGTAGGCCTAAGTGAAGCCGTCAAGAGGAATTTCTGGGAAGAGCTAGATGTTATGGTTAGAGATGTGCCTAGTAGCGAAAAACTTTTCATAGGAGGAGATTTCAATGGCCATGTTGGTGCAACTAGTGGGGGGTTTGAGAGAGTGCATGGTGGTTTTGGATATGGCGATAGGAACCAAGAAGGAGAAGAAATATTGAATTTCGCTATTGCTTATGACCTCATGATAGCTAATACCTTCTTTAGGAAGAGACAGTCACACTTAATTACTTTTAGTAGTGGCCAACACTTTAGCCAGATTGACTTCGTCCTTACTAGAAGAGACGACAAACGAGCTTGTGTAGATTGCAAAGTCATACCTGGAGAATGTGTCGTCTCACAACATCAGCTTTTGGTTTTCGAGTTTCGTCTCCGAATACGTGTTCAACATGGTAAAGGGGCCAAGATTAGTCGGACGAAGTGGTGGAAACTCAAAGGAGATGCCTCACGAGTGTTTAAGGACAGAGTGATGGCAGAAGGGGCATGGAATATGGAAGGAGAAGCAAATCACATGTGGGGTGAGATGGCAAGACGCATTCGGAAAGTGGCTATGTGTTTGGGATAGCGAAAGGAAATAAACGCGAACTTAAAGATTCTTGGTGGTGGAACAGTGATGTGCAAAAGGATATCAAAGAGAAGAAGGAATGCTATAAGTGCTTACACCATCTCAGGAGCGAGGACAACATGCAAAAGTACAAAGCGGCAAAGAAGAACGCAAAGAGAGCGGTGAGTGAAGCGCGAGGTCGGGCGTATGAAGATCTATACCATAATCTAAGTACGAAGGATGGTGAGAAAAACTTCTATAGGATAGCTAAGCTCCGCGAGAGGAAGACAAAAGACTTCAACCAAGTTAAATGCATCAAAGATGATAATAATAGACTTTTGGTGAAGGACGAGGAGATAAAAAATAGATGGAGAGATTACTTCGACAAGCTATTTAATGAAGAAGATGATAGCACTATGATCGAGATAGACGACTCTTTGGATGACACCTGTAGATTTTTTGTTCGGAGATTTCAAGAGTCCAAGGTAAAAGAGGCACTAAAACGGATGAAAGCAGGCAAGGCATTGGGGCCTGATGACATCCCCATTGAGATGTGGAGATGCCTTGGAGATGCAGGGATAGCTTGGCTAACTAAGTTGTTCAACAATATTTCCAAATCAAACAGGATGCCAGATGAGTGAAGGAGAAGCATACTAGTTCCAATTTTTAAGAATAAAGGAGACATCCAAAGTTGTAATAACTACAGAGGAATTAAACTTATGAGTCATACAATGAATCTTTGGGAGAGAGTCATTGAACATAGATTAAGAAGAATGACAAGTGTTTCAAAAAACCAATTTGGCTTCATGCCTGGAAGGTCAACCACAGAGGCGATTTTCTTGATAAGACAACTTATGGAGTAGGGAGCAAAAGAAGGATCTACACATGGTATTTATCGATTTGGAGAAAGCTTATGACAACGTACCGCGAAAGGTGATGTGGTGGGCTCTGGAAAAGAAGAGAGTCCCAACAAAGTACATTACACTTATTAAGGATATGTACGATGATGTTGTGACTAGTGTCAGAGCATGCGATGGTGAAATTAGCGACTTTCCCATTAACATAGGATTACATCAAGGGTCAGCTTTGAGTCCCTACATTTTTTCTCTAGTGATGGATGAGGTTACGAAGGATGTACAAGGCGAGATCCCTTGGTGTATGCTATTTGCTGATGATGTTGTGCTAATTGATGAAAGTAGGATTGGGGTTGATAGACAACTGGAGTTGTGGAGACAGACTTTAGAATCGAAGGGATTTAGAATTAGCAGAACTAAAACAGAGTATATGAAGTGCGAGTTCAGCGGTGTCAGGTCGGAGGATGGAGATGTCACTCTGGCCGGACAATTAGTTCCCAAGAAGGAATCATTTTGATATCTTGGATCAATGTTACAGTATAATGGTGAGATTGATGAAGATGTTAGTTTTAGAATTCGAGCGGGATGGGTGAAATGGCGACAAGCGTCTGGAATTCTCTGTGACAGGAAGGTCCCACAAAAGCTTAAAGGAAAGTTCTACAAAACGGCAATCAGGCCTGCGATGTTGTATGGTGTAGAATGTTGGCCTACTAAGAGCCAACACGTCCAAAAGATAATCGTAGCAGAGATGCGTATGCTGCGATGGAGCTGCGGTTATACAAGAAGAGACCGAATTAGAAATGATGATATACGTGATAAACTTGGAGTAGCACCAATTGAGGAGAAGCTAATTCAACATCGCTTAAGATGGTTTGGACATCTTCAATGAAGGCCTCCCGATGCACCTGTGAGTGTTGGAATTATAGGCCGCGTTGATCGCTCAAAGAGAGGTAGAGGTCGACCAAGATTAACATGGGAGGAAGTAGTAAAAAGGGATTTGAAAGTTTGGGGTATATCCAAAGAGCTGGTGACGCATCGGAGCGAGTGGAAGCTAGCGATTTACGTACCAGAACCCGTACCAGAACCATGAGCATTGAGTTTTAGATTATAGGACTAGAGAACACGAGCCTAAGACGTAGGTTTAGTCTTTGACCAATATTACTGTTAGTATCATTATTGCTATTAGTATTATTATTATCATTCCTCTTATATACACATATACATTTTTATTTTATCTTATTTTACTTAGTTATTATTATTAATTTACATATTTGACTTTATTTTATTTTTATTATTTTTATTATACTATTATTATTATTATTATTATTATTATTTTAGGGTTCCATCTCTAGCCGACCCCAACTTGTTTGGGAATAATGGCTTTGTTGTTGTTGTATAGAAATGTAACCATTGAGCTATGAATCCATGTTTTGATACCGCTGTGGTATTTTCCATATAATTTTAAAAAAGGTATTTTCAAAAATATTTTGAAGAAAGGATAGTTTGTGGATTTTCTAGATTCGATAAGATAAGTATATATTCCGGATAAAGAGATTTATTTTATTAAAATTAAATATATAAAATGACTTGGAGTTTTTTAGTGGAAGATGGAATATATGATTGAACGATTGTTATATTAATAGTTAAACAACCAACTATCAGATCTGGACCCAAAATATAACTTTGGGAATATCTAGGAGGAATATAAGAATTATATGGTACAGTTACCGTTCGAGGTGCTATACTGTATGCATAAACTCGTTCCGTTCTTCTAGGACATTTATAAGGAAATCCATCCACTAATGGTTAGGAGGCGATCTCTGATCTAATTTTCGTCTGTTTATTTCCTAAAGAACCGGGGTTGAGTTTATCGAAAAAATATCGAACGTTGTTTCGAAGAGATCGGGATTGGATTTTTATCCGAAAGCCACTTCGATCCAACGAGTACGTTTTCGAGATGGAAACAAGAGCATGGAGTCGAAGATGGAGTAGTGAAGTACAAGGACTAATCGCAAGGGCGATTCCAAAATGGATGTAGTAGGAATAGTGCCTTCGGTTCCGTTCGGATCCAAAATAGACTTGTGTGGATGAATGCTATCAGTACATTGTCATTGGAGGACAATGAGCATTGTAAGCGAAAATTCCTTAAAAGGTAATCGTAGCCTCTAGCCTCATCAACCGGGAATGACTGAAAATCATAGAGGATGCAGCAAGGCTAAGTGGGTCGCACCCAATTAGGGTATGTTTGTCACCTTTCTAGATAACCTCAGATATTATTTATCACTTCGGTTTATTGAAGAAGCTTAAGAGAGGGTGGGAACACCCTAGGTGATAGCACATTTAGTCTATCTAGGATAGGGATAGTCCGGTCTTGTGTCGTAGGGGATCCTGGCGTGGCCCTCGGTACACTATTTTTAGACATGTACTGTGACAGGTGGTACCCCAGTGCCTAGTCATTCGTATGAAATCCATTCTCCAATACCGCAATGACGGTTTTGATTGTAGAGCCTAGTATGTTGAAATTTATTTAATGTATCAATTTCAGCTATTTGAATAAGTATTTTTACTTAGACACTATTATAATATCAGAGGATTTGATATGAAATATTTTGGTTATTGTAAGGTAAAAACCCATCGTGCTTATTTGTGGCATGGTCTTACGAGATACCTTTTATTTTCAAAGGGTTTTGATAACTTTAATAATTCAAATTGAATATGTTTTCTCATGTGGTTTTCCAGACTGACTCGGGTGCTATTTTATTATAATGTTCGGGTCAGACCAAGTATTGCAGATTCAGAATAGATGCTATGGAGCTCAGGAGGTGAGCTGGATGACGAAGATGTATTACACGTATCTGGTTTATATTCCGTTATGTATTGTAGGCTATATATTTAGCTTTTGTGAGAACATGTTATTATAACTGTCTAGTATTATGTTATTGATTGTGTTGTACTCTGATGATGTAATGTATAAAAACACTTATAGTTCTTTCGTATGAAGATCGGTTGTTATCTATTATATATTGTTCCGCTGCGATTGTGAGATTCTATGTTGTTATTTTAATTTTCATCTTCTACCTCTTTCTTCTTCCCTAATGATCTGGTATTTCCAGCATTCGATTGCTCGGCATGTAATACAATGGAAGTACTGATGTCGATTTTCGGATGTCGAAAATCCCGGACCGTCACATTAAGTATCAGAGCTGAAGGTTAAGCGAGAATCTTGGCTCTGGTGGGAATTACTCATTAGAGATGGGGTCAGTAGCACCCTAGAATGAGTTTGAGTGTATTAATAGATTTGAGCGCGTATTTGTTAGTGAATATAAAACTGTTTTATATTGTGTTGATTGGTCTGTTGAGTGGCTTATGGAGCGGCCAATATGAGTAATTAACGTCATTGATAAGGATCTCTAAGCACTATAACATAGCAATTCGACACGTTATTGTTTTAAAATAGGATGAATGAAATAACTTGCCAAATTATTTTTGTATATAAAGAAATAATTTTTCAATAAATTATTATAATTATATATATGGTGTGCTTGGTTGTTAGGAAACGATAATATTAAACTATTATCATTTGTTATTATGGAAGTTGAATACGAAATTGATATTATAACCAAAAAGTTAAGAAAATAATTCATATAACAAAATGGAATTTCTAAATATGAGTTTATAAATGTAATTTATAATTTGAAATGGAATGAAAATTCCATGGAAATATTTAAAAATGACATGGTTTATAAAAAAATTGATTTATAAAGGAATGAAAAATGGAAATTTGGAATTTACACCCCGTTCAAGTCTTGGAAAAAATAAAACCGATAATATTATTTGGAAATATTTTTTTTTCGAAATGAAATCTAGTCAGATTTGGAATTAAAAATATTTAAAATGGTTTGAGAAGAATAAAAGCACTGAACTCATTTCGGTCGCTGGAAAATAATTTCGGTGATGGCTGCAACATCATCGATATTCATTTTCGAGTTTCCAAAGGAGAGATTTCTACTCAATGATTTGAATTGGAATTTGTTTTCAAAATTGGTTTTGATTTTGAATGCACAGGAATAATTTAATATATAAAGGGATTGTGTATATGTATAATTGATTTCAAAAATGATTTTGAAATACCTAAGTAATTGTTTAAACTCTGGAGTATGATCTAAAATGCTTTATGGAATAAGAGTATGTTTAAAAACTTATAAGAATTTGAAATTTGTTTGGATGAAATTTAACTTAAGAAGAGTTAAATGGAAATAAGTGTGATAATTAAATAAATTAGTAAAGTAAACCAACTAAATGAAGTGCATTGGAAGAAATTGGTGCATAGAAAAATAGTAAGTTTGATAACTTAGGAAATTTTGAAAATTTATTTTGTGGAGTGAAATTTAATTTAAATCAAGTTAAATAAGAGTGAATTTTGGGAAATTTAGCCGAGTATGCTAAATGAACTAGTAAGTGAAATAGAATTTATTAAGTTAGGAATACATTAGTGGATAGGAAAATTAATCTAATTTGTAAGTAAATGGAATTGAAACTGAATATTGGAATGCAACTCAATTTGAATTATGTTAAACAAAGTGAAATTGAAGAATTAGTTCGAGTGGACAAAAAGAGATAAAAGTTTGGAAATAATATATGATTGAGATATGAAATAAATTAGTGAATCAAATATGGGTTGAGATATCGGCGATAAAATTCAATACTTAAGATTTGGAAGATAAATTGAGTTCATATGGAAATTGGAATTGAATTTGAATACTAATGGATATAAAATTAGGTGTGAAGTGGAAATAAATATGAGAAGTTGTATAAAATATTTATAATAAACTTAAGGAAGTTGATGGTGAAGTTCTTAAGTGAAATTGGTATTTGATAAAATATACTAAGTAAATCAGTGAATGTGAAGTTTAAATTGGAACAAAAATTGTGGATAATTGATTGAAAAGGAATAAATATAATGTTTAAGGAATTAAATGATTGGATATCATTGGCAAGTAGGGTGTAGGTAATTAAAAGCAAAAGCTAGATTGATGTCTTCAATTTCAGAAGTAAAATTTGACTACCCGACAAAAGGTATATGTTTAAATTGTTGCATGAAATTGATGATTTTCTATTAGAGCCACTTGGCTTTTGTTTCCTTTTGATGATTTGGGCCCGTAGAGGCGTTCAATAGTTTTTCAAATCTAGTCGCGCAAAGGAAACGCCGGCGAAATTTTTCGAAAATTTAAGGAGTTAAAAAAATTTTAAAGAAAATTTTGATAATTTAAAATTTTGGTTTTAATTTATAATTTGAATGATCGGGAAATAATATTAGTTGTAATCTATGGAGTAATTCGAAAAAATTAGTAGGAGTGATAACGTAGTTTCAATAAAATTGATTCTAGAAAGTTGTTAAGTGGGTTTGAAAAAAGTTATTGGATTTCAGACCATTCTTCTCACCTAGCAATTTCGAGAATGAAATTCTTATAAAGAGGAGGAATATAATGACCCATAATTTTGTACATTTTAAATTGGAATATTTAATTTATTTTGAATATTTAAAAGTTAATTTTTAACTTGAATTTCAAATAAAATGGTTTATTGGATAGTTCAGTAATTTAATTTAAAAGTTGAATATTGCGTAAATTAATGAATTTGGAATTTTAATCTTGTTGAAAATAATTTAAAGGCTTATAAAATCTATATTAATAATAATGAAGATAATAAAAATTTTAAAAATGAATTTAAAAGTGATTTGTTCAGTTTTAAAAATATATCGTTTAAATTGACATTTGAAAATATCCTTCCGGGGCATAGTCTCGGATTTCGAGAAACTAGTTCCCTTAAATTTGTAATAGTTTATTATTATCGAATTTCAAAATTTCGTAGTGTTTGGAGTTATCATGTGGTCATACGTGATATAAACATGCTAAAATTTATATCGAAAATTCAATATAATAATTGGGTCCAAAAAGCTATCTTCTCCATATGGTCGAATTAGGACTCGAAACCTTTTTCATTGCATTCGGAATAGGGATATAACATTATAAACACCTAGCGGCATGCCTCGATAGGGGTCGAAAATTTTAAGTTGCTTAAATTGTGATATTTCAAAAAAATATTAAATTAATATATTGTCAATATAACATTCTTTCAACCGAAAGTTATATCTAATGAGCTCTATAATGTGAACGTGGCCTTTAGCTCTTTGAGCATGCATCTCCCCCTTTTTAATACAATAGCCGCGCATTTCAGATCAAAAAAAAAATATGAAAGCTTTTAAAAAAAACTCTTACAATATACCCACATAAAAATCACAAAACAAGATTTATTGAGCTCATGAGAAGATTTGCTTCAAGTAGATATGCTTGGAGTTGGATGCGACTATCATCGGTCGAGTGCGTTTGTAGCCAAACTTAGGGTTTGGGTTTCATCTGGAATGGCGGCGAGAGGGGCTAATCGTGTTTTGGGTTTTTGGCAGGGAAGAGCACTGGTTGGTGAAGTTTGAAGGCTTGCGAGTTTGGGTCATGGGGTGTGAGATCACACTGTCGTGAATTTAGGGTTCGGGTTGCGTTTTCTATGGTGGGTGCGAGCTTCAGGCGGTTAGTACAGTGAGGAGGAGTTCGGCAATGGGAGTGGGATGGAGGTGGTATAGGTTGGTTTCATGGGATGTAAAAGGAGAGGAGGATTTCGGCATTGGTGAGTTCAATCTGGAAGCGGGAACGAAACTTCGATTTGGGGAAAAGAGGGTTGAGCGGGCGAGCTCGATTTGCAACGGTATGGGTTCTTTTAAAAAAAAGAGAATGAAATGAATTAGTTATAAATTTTTTTATAAAAAAAATTCAAATACTTGTAAAATTAATATCCCCTTCATTTTATATCAAAATCCGACACGGTCAGTCGTGTTAGGTCCGTAAGAGGGTGATCTTGCTATGGAGTCAACTTGATTGGGTTCAGAGGTTGTAGAATTTTCAAATAAATTCAACGCATTTGAAATTTGTCGAAACCGAAACGTGAAGTGACAATAAAAATCAAGGTGAGTTAGTCTCACTCAACTTTGGATTACAACAATTAATTTTAAATAGTTAAAATTAATTATCGAATGATTGGTTGAATTAGTATATTTTGTCAGTTGAATGTGATACTATATATAGTAGTGTGTATATATTGGAGTGATTGATATTTCCACATAAATATAGCGGATGAGACCCTATGTGCCCCCCCATAATAGCGGATGATCCTATACATTGTGATGTCCCCTTCGAACTTGGATTGGTATTTTTATATTGTATAACATTTGTGGATGCTGGAAAACAGGTTGAAGGGATCCAATTAGATTCCTCAAAAACGTTGGAATTATCTTTATATTTAGTGATTTGATTTGTTCAAATATTCTATAAAAGATCATAGTGGAATTTGAATTTATTGGATGTTATGGTCTTGCTGGTTAGATTTTGGGTATTTTAGAATACCATAAATATGAATATTGAATTTTTTAAAAGGAAACAAAAAGGTAAATTTGAAGAAAAATATTTATAGTGAAACTTGGATTTATTAAAGGAAAAGAATTTGGGAAAAATAAATAGCTTGAGTTTAAAATTTGTAATTGGTAATGTTCGAAATATGAAAAAGTTAAAAAATAGGGATTTTGAATAATGTAAATAAAAAGGGATTTAAATAATAAAACTTAAACGATCTTTGTCAAAGTGTAAAAGGGTTTTAAATCAAGATTCATGAAAGGATGTTATGGAGCTCAGGATGCGAGCAGGATGGCGAAGATGTATTATACGTATCTGGTTTATATTTCGATGTGTATTGTAGGCTGTATATTCAGCTTTTGTGAGGACAAGTTATTATAACTGTCTAGTATCGTGCTATTGATTGTGTTGTACTCTGATGATGGAATGTATAAAAATAGTTATAGTACTTTGTATAAAGATTGGTTGTTATCTAATATATATTGTTCTGTTGCGATTGTGAGATTCTGTGTTATTTCTATTTTCTTCTTCTACCACTTTCTTCACCCTAACGATCTGGTATTTTCGGCATTCGATTGCTCGACATGTAATACAATGGACGTATTGATGTCGATTTTTGGGTGTTGAAAATCCCGGGCCGTCAAAATAAGACTATTATGTGAGCAATGGTTGAAAATGGTATAAGCCGTTTAACATGAAATTGCGTGTACAATATGCTACAAAATAGTTTATAACTTTTAGTAGTGTTTTAAAAATGCTGCTAAAATAAATGTAAATGGATGTGATACGGATTTTGAAGCGTTAAAAAACGCTACCAAAACTTTTAGTAGCGTTTTAGTAAATACTATGATACGACATGCTACTAAAAGTCTAAAACTTTTAGTAGCGTTTCTAAAACCATACAATATGTCAAGTTTTGGTAGCCTATCGCATCACAGCGTTTATCGAAACGCTACTAAAAGTTTTAGATTTTAGTTGTTACATCACAGCATTTATCAAAACGTTACTAAAAGTTTCGGTAGCGTTTTTACAGTGCTACAAAAGGCCTTTTCTGGTGTAGTGACACGAAAGATTGGAATGAATAAATAAATTTCTTTGGAAATTGTCCGGCTAAAATAAAAATATTTTATTACAGAAAGTCGACATTTGTAGAAATAATAAATAAGCATGATAGATAATAATTAAATACCATGATAGGTGGTAATTAAATACCATCCAGAAGTAAGTGATGAAAGAAGAAGTAAATGCAATGGAGAAACCAATTATCAAGAATTTATTTTAAAAAGGGTTTTCCAAAATCTAACTCCATGTGAAGAATTTGATAAAAAATATTTTCTTTGGAAATTTCCTTGAAATATTTTGAATAAGGTTTTCATAGGATTTAGTGAGAAGTTGTTTTGATAGAATGGTAAGAAAATTTGGAAAATTCATAACTTAAAAAGAAGCTGGAGGGCTCAAATTTCTTATTCAAAAGGTTTTAGTAAAAAAGGGTTTTTATTTTCAAAACTACCGGTCTAAAAAAATTATTAGTTTAAAGTTTAAAGATTTCCCGATAAAATAATTTTCTTTTTGAAATAAATGTAATGTAGAAAATAGGTTGGACTTGATATTTTCCCTATTTCATTGATTTGAAAGTTTTTTTAAAATTCTTCTTTTTAAAAAATTTAAATTAAACTTGATTAAAAATGATGAAGAAGCGATTTAAGTAGCAAAAATATAAACAAAGACAATAATGAGAGATTTGGATAGGAATAGCACTAGGAACTTAGAAGATTGGATTGGTAATCTAGTTAGAGATAATGTAGGAGAGAAATAATGAGAATGGAATAAAAGTTTACCTTATCTACTCCACTTTTATTGCTAACAGTTATAGAAGATGTTTTTGAATACTTTGAACAAAAAACTGACTTTCAAAGGAATGAATCTTTGATGTAGAATTTTTTTAAAAGGGGGTATTACTTTGCTTTCTTTTTGGTATTAAACAACCTTTTTTGAATTTTTGACAGTTTGATTTAGCAATTGAGTTTTTGAATATTTTGGGTTAAAGACACTACTTTTAAAGAAGTGGGTCTTTAAAGTAAAAGTATAAAGAAGAGAAATTATTTTACTAAGCAATTTTAGAACACTAAAATTTAGGGTTAAGAATAAAGTGGTAAATATTTTGAAAATTGTGAAAAGTTGGGTTCGTACATTTCTTTCCGAAGGTTTTATCCAAAGTTTAATAAAAATGGAATTGATATACCAAATAAAATAAAATGTGATGTTTAGATGCTTTTGGGAATTTAAGTGTAATAACTCGCATATTTTATGATTGAATACTTAAATGTTTTATTTAAATATAGCATCGTTGGTCGGATTAAAGTTTGAAATGCTACTTTTTGTAAACGGCCGAATCCCGACTTGGGACCACTTCCATTGAGTCCAAAATGACATTTCCGACCTTTTTGAGTGTGAATATCAATATGTTTGGAGTTAGGTAGGATTTTGCTATTTTTCTATTGGGCTTTGGGTTGGGTTTCAGCCTACTAACCCAACAAAATACCCTAACTCCACCCCCTCTTCATTCATTCGTTCGTTCTACTTTCCTAACCCTCTCAAGCTAAAGGAAAAAGGGGGAAAGAAGAGGAAATTAAAATTCCTAAACCCTAGATTACTAGGAAATTCAACATTCAAGCTCCAAAATCAAAGAGAAGCTTAGGAAAGCATCCTCTTCATCTTCTCCATCCCAATCTCTCTTCAATTTTCAAAATTCCTAAACTCTAACTTAGAAAATATTTGCTTATGAGCTTAGATTGGAGCTTCTTGAGTTGAAGTTGAAGAGTGGTTGATCTTTCCTTTCTTTTAAAGCTTCTCACTTGTTGTTTTGGGTTTAAAGGCGAGTTCTTGAACTCACATCTATGTCTGTAGCTTCATAGTTGCTAGGTATGAATTCCTAACATCTATTTCATGTCCATATGCTTTTGAATCGAATTGGTTTGATAAATTTTCCAATTTTGGGTATTTTGAACTCAAAAACTATGAAAATTAATATGTGGATGTTTGGACATGTGGTTCAGAGTATATCGAAGAGCTTATAGGATGGGGTTGTCGATTGGCATAAATCCCTAGCATCCATCGCTCGTTCGATCGCTTCCGGTTTGAATTTTTCCCTCTTTGGGCTAGGCTGATTTTTGCCTGGCAGAAAAATCCAGACGTTTAGTAGGGGTCCCTGGAAAAGACAGAAAAATAACACACGTAGAAAAAAAATGGAAGAGCCAAAATCCAGACATTTGGTTAAACCCAACCAGACGTCTGGAAGGGTTCTGGAATTAAAAAGAGAAAGGAGAAAAAACATATATATTTCCAGAATCTAGGGCCAGACTTTTGGCTAAACCTACCGGACATCTGGAACTATTCAATTTTGCCTATTTTGGCTGCTTTTAAGTGGATTTCCAATTTTTATCGATTTTTGTTGTTCCTGATAGTTGTTGCCATTTATTATCGACTTTAATGACTTCTTTTATGGATTTTTGGGAATATCCATTTAATGAATATGATATCGATTTTTATGGTTTTAATTCATGTTGTCGAATGCAGATTTTTGTTGATAGATTGTTTTTACAATCATTTATGTGATTTGTCACTTTAAAATACAAATATTTTTATTCTAGTAGTAAATATTCAAACTCTTTCACAAAAATGATTTCAACGCTATTTTTAATACAAAACTCGTTTTTAAAATTGTTTTCCAATCTATTAGATATATAAACCTTTACCTCATTCTTATGAGAAATCTAATCAAACGACTTAGCAAAACAAGTGGTATGAAACGCTTGCGTTTACTTCATCAGTTAATTCTTGGACTTGTTCGATTGAACTTTTGTGATAATTTTTGAGTGGAAATCTATAATTTGTTCGTAAATATTTAAGTTAAGCCAGTGGTTATGGCACATGAAGCTAAACTCATTTATTTACTAGCTTAGTGTAATTCACACTTTTTATTGATCTATGATGATCATTTTATGGCTTAAACTAGCGACATGCGATGTCCCTGTGTCCATGTGGGGGACTGTACCTCATTTTAATTGAGCTTCATCTCATTTATTTTATAGGCTAATGACCTAAGGGTTCTTTGGAGTTTCGATTCATTTTTATAGGCTAGCGACCCATATTCTTTTATGGAGTTCAATTCATCGAGCGTACTGTTGTACTAGCTCATTGTTCCGACTTATCAGGTTCATCGGGCGTGCCGTTGTACTACGTTGTTGTTCTGAATTATTTGATTTTCAGGTTCCTTAGACGTACCATTGTAGTATGTCGTTGCACCGGCTCTATGGTTAGCGTTCAGGGGATAGCGTCCCATCTGTGATACACGTGTTGGTGGGGTTCATGCTCCCGTTTTTTGATAGGCCTCCCCCTTTGTGATTTCTAGATTTCTAATTGATGACTTCTAAAATTTGTGTTTCACCAATTTTTGTGATTTATATTGATAAGCTTTATCAATATTTGTGATTTGGTGAATAAAATCAAGAATATGAAATTCTTTTTGGTGTTTGAGAATATTTGAAATATTGTACGATTTTTGTTGTTATCTAATGTATACTTGTCACGGTATGGCATTATTATTATCATACGTTTTTGTCATATCACTTATCCTATCTCATTTTATATGATATTTATAGCTAGACTGATCCGTTTATTATCTTTCTTCTTAAATAATACTCGGGTCAGACCGAGGTATTTCAAGGACTTCTGCTTGACTTCTTATCAGAGTCCGTCATCTGACTTTTGGCTAACTACTGAGCTTAGTAGTTTTTGCTTTTATACAGAGATTGAGACTTCTTGATGTATACATATTCTTTTATCTATCTCTTGTAACTATTCTTTTGTGGTGTAATGGATCTTGTATGACCACTACTTTGATGTAAACTTTTATATGTTATATTCATATCTATTTCCGGCTTAGTGATATGAATATCTATGACTGATTTATGTTATGCTTATTTTATATTTGTTTCCGAAGATCACATAGCCACTATGTAGTATTTTTAAGTTTGTAATTGATGTGTCAGATTCCTCTTGAAACGAAATGCATATAATACTATCTGACATATCGGTAGTCGCACAAAGCAATTACATAAATGGTCGCTCCTTAACAGCCTTATTCTTCGTACTAGTCGAAGGCATTACTCCATAGTGTCCTTGGCTAGTGTGGGTATAGAGGTGGGGCGTCACAGCATGATATTAGAGCCAAACTTCGAAACAATATAGAATATTATAGCAAGGGTCATTGTCCTAAGTCTCTCTTAGGAATCGTGACTTAGGATTTAATTCGAGTCATTGGACCTGTTCTATCCTATTTCCTTTTGTGATGCCTTGTTTTCCAATCAGGTTTGTTTGATATTCATTCTGAGAATAACCTTTTTCCTCTTCTTTCTTTCTTAAAGAAGAGAAATGGTTAGACCTGGTCGTCACAGCACCGGTCAATTCAGTGCTACTCCTCGGGATGGAGTATTCATGTTTGCCCAACAGCTTTTGGATCTTGTAAAGAATGCTCAAGCTGCTGGACCTATTCCTGAGCCTACTCACCCTAAATCCGGGTTTGCGCGCTTATGCAATGATTATACCAATTAGGATGGAAGGCCATTCAAGGGTTCCGAAAGCGCTATAGAAGTACAAGCTTGGCTTAGAACATGCGATCGCATCTTTTCTCACATGAATCTTGTAGATCTACATCGAGTCCAAGTGGCTTCTAGTATGCTCCAAGAGAGAGAATTAAATTGTTATGAGCTTTTGGTTTCTGAGATTATCGAAGCAGATCTTACTTGGAAGCAATTCTGGGAAAGGTTCGAGTTGAAGTTTTTGCCGGAAGCTGAAAAGGTAGCTTTAGCTTCACGCTTTATTAACCTTTTTCAAGGTGAATCTTCTATAACGGATTACGTTGCATCTTTTGAATCTCTCTCTCAATATGGGGTCGAGTATATTAATAATCCATTGAAGAGAAATCAGAGGTTTGTCAATGGGTTGAATAAGAACCTAAAAAAGGCTTTACTTCTGAAACTGGAGGTTTCCTACGATCAGCTTGTTGATATCTCTCTTCGACTTGAAGAGGCCGACAAAGAAAGTGATGTTGAAGTTGTGGGTGCCAAACAAAACTTCAACATCAACAAGAAGAGGTATATTAAGTTCAAGCCTAATCCCAACGAGAAATGAAAGCAAACAACTTTGGTAGCAAAGACTCCTACCCCAAGTCATGGATAATGCTACAATTGTGGTTCTAAGGACCATTATGCTAATAGGTGCCCGAAACCCCTTTTTGTCGTTATTGCAAAAGTTCGGGTCATCTTTTATCTTCATGTCCCAAACTTCAAGGCAAGAAAGAGGGAAAGCTAAATGTTGTGCAAGCCCCTAATAACACTTCTCTTGGTCAAGGTATTTCTCATTCTATCCTTGATGGCATTACTATGTTTTGTGATCATCCTGTTCGAGTTCTTTTTGACATGGGTGCATCTCACTCTTTTATATTAAAAGAACTTGTTGATACCTTTTCTTTAAATGTTATGTGCTTGATGACTTCCCTGAGAATTGCGAATCCGGTAGGTGGATCCGCAAAACTCGGTTTGTTTTGTAAAGATATCGAGATTATTTTATGTGATTATGCTTTTCGAGCCGATTTGCATGTTATGCGTTACTTAGGCTTTGGAATGATTTTGGGAATGGACTGGCTTAACCGTTATGAAGCCCACATCCTATGTCCCGAGATGTAACGTTTGCGATTTTTCGAAGCTCGAAAACCGACATCAATACGTTCACTGTATCAACTGCCGAGCAATCGAATGCCGGAAAACCGTACCGTTATGGTTAAAGAAGAAGAAAGAGGTAGAAGAAGAGAGAAAAAGGTAGAACAGAACAGAAAGAAACAATAGAACAATATCAGAATCTCACATATCGCAGCGGAACAACATATAATAGATAAATGAATAATCTTTAAACAAAGAACTATATCAGTTATTACATTACATCATATTACATTACATTACATCATCAGAGTGTACAACAACAAACAGCGGAAAAGAAATGCTATATACTAGTTATATGCCATGCCATCCAGCTTGCCTCCAGCAACTCCTGAATTCCAGGATATCCTGATAAACCTGACTCTTGACTGCCCGTGTGGAAATTGGTGGGCACCCAGAGTTTAGGAAGGAAAACAATAAACTCCGAGTCAGTCATGTGACTGGTGTGAGAACCAAAACAGTTTATTTTTTTAACAAAACATAGGAATATTTTCAAAGTCAATTCGCAATGTTTTTTTTTTAAAATGAAACTACCATAAGGCCTCCCGGCACACACACAATGCAAACGCAGACTTGGCGGAGATTTCTCCTTATGATAGTCAAAGATGCTTACTACGTAAAATCAAATCATTTTTTTGATATTATTATTAGTGCATAGTGTAGGGAAAAATCATTTTGAAAGTAAAGATATTAATCTTAGCCAGCATAGGTACCATTATATTATGCCTACTATAGCTACCATATTAAATGGCAGGTTCTACAACTAAAACCGTACAAGGTTCGTATTGTTTCTTTGGATTTTCAACAAATGGTCAGGCCAAGGAACTTACCATTGCCACATGGGTACACCTCTGGAAAGACGACCCGAGAACCTAATCGGATCTCTGCCAACACAACGCCGGGTTACCCCTAACTGGGTAACTACTGACACTAATATGTCATTCCCCGATCGTAACCGATCTATATCCGAGGATCCTCGATTTCCAACAACCACAAAGCAATAAATTTGCAGCAACAACATAGGTTAAGTATCTGGGCTCCATACCATGATACCACCTCTATCCATAAGGAATGACATACACTAAAGGGGCGCTACCCCCTAATTACCTTGCTGCATCCTTCCTATTTTGACCATTTCCGGGGTGTGAGGTCCGACGAAGTCTCGTCCACAAAGCCACGCTTTATACAAAAGCTGTGCTTTGATCATCAAATGCTCAATAGCACTTCGTATACCACATTACCAATTTGGGAATGTATCATTAGTAACCATCAACTACATAACCTCTAAGGGTGTTAAGCTAAAATAATAAATTCTCCGCCACCAACGGAAACATATTTGATAGAAACCAGCTTTACGTCTCAAATCGTAACGTCAGACACACATCCATACAAGTCCGTTCCGAGATCGAACGGAACCGAAGGCACTTATAAAGAAGTCCTTGCAATCCGGATATTCACTAATCACGACCGGACTTCCCATCACAAAGGGTAATAAATTTCTATATCGGAGATCAGCCGATGCAGAAATATCCGACGGTAATCCTTCCATTTTCACAAATATCCTGTCTTCAACACCGGTCATCAAATGTAATTCATAACGATGTATCACATATTCAGAATGGGTTATACGACCCCAAGGTCCTTTCCCGGCTAACCCGCGTAGTGAGCGCTTATTTAAAAATAAGTGTAGCATTCAAATTCAAGCAATCACAACAAATACATATTTAAAGGTAAATATTGATATTCGGATTATTTAACTATCAATAGGTATGCTCAACATCACCAGATTCCAAATAATTTTCCAAATTATTTATTTTCCAAAATATCTTTACTAGATATACAATTTCCACACTTCAACCATTTGAAAACAATTTTCAAATCACTTTTCACCTTTACCACTTTTGAAAACAAATTTCAAACATTTTCCTTACGCGGAAATACTTTCATTTCGACATGGTTCATTTAAACCAATTAAATAAATCCTTACCGATTTACTTTATACTTACGTTCCAAATCCGTAAATTAATTTCCATACTTCAAAAATAAATCAACGTTTATTTTTAAACATCTTTACCTTTCTTTTATAAATTCCATAGTGAATTTACAATTCCAAAATATCTATGAATATACGATTTCCAAATCGATTTCTAATATTCATTTTCAACTTATCTTTAAAAGATAAAATCTCAAAATATTCACTTCATATTGGAAAACATTTCCATACTTATTTAATAATAATAAGTAATTTATAAATCCATTTATTTTCAACACTTGGAAAATATTCAATATACTTAAATCAAAATTAAGTATATATTTCATTCTTTAAGAAATCATTCTCTCAAATATATTTATTTGGGCCAAAACGAATGTTACGTAAAACATCGTTACGACGACCCAAAATCACTAGTATAGGGATTCAAAATTAAGATAGATATATAAATCCCAATACTATACAAAACATTTCCTTTCGGAAATCATTTACTATCACAACAGTGTTATAGTCCACCATTTCCTTCTATTTCTCGAAAACGTCTATTTCAACAATGAATGTTGAAATCTATGGTTTCGACACTTAATGCATTTTAAAACAATTTCAAGTCGTTTTAATTCCATTTAAAAGATCACTCCCTAAAACATTCCTTTAATATATTATTCACTGTTCAAAATCGTGAATATACTTTACTAACCAAATTCAATATTTTCTACTTATTTTATTTCAAGGATAATTCGCTATCCGAAATCGCGAATATATCTCCTTTAATAACCTTCGATATTTAATTTATCAAATTCATTTGATTTCGGATTTATAAACAATGTTTATAAATTCCATTTCTATTTATAAAAACTTCAATTATAAAATCCCTTTTATAAATCAATTCAATTTATAACTCAACTTTATACCCAAAAATCTGATTTATAAGTTAATTACTTATAAATCTTTTATTTTACAAAATCGATTCATTTCATAACTTCACAATTTATAAATCTATAAATTTTATTCACTTGTGAAATCCATTTATACTTCATTTTAACACTTAATAAAACCCGTTTTATAATTCCTATATTTTTAATTTATAAATATTAATCTTAGAAATCTTTTATATAAACCGTTTATAATAATTCAAAAATCTCAATTTAAATAAACCAATCCTTTTAATAATTTACAAAACATTATTTAAAACTTATATAACTCCAAAATCATACTTAAGTACTATTTTCCAAAAATATAACTTTTATAACAATAAAATTATAATGTTTATTTATTTTAACAATTCAAAATTTAATAAAACGTATACTTTCAAAAATCACTTTAAAATTCTTTTTAAAATCAAAATCATTATTTTAAAACTTCAAAAATGGGTCTGATGATGTGACAGCACCAAATAGTCAATCACGACATCCGAATATCATATATCAATATGATAATCAACAAACATCACAATATCTGTAATCAAATAAATACTGGTGAGGAATCCAGTTGGATCCCTCCAACCTGTTTCCCTACATCCAAAGATGTTAGCACAATACCAATTCCGTTCCAATACGGAATATCGCGGTATATGGGATTTATAAAATATTATCCGCTATTAGGAGGCACAATAGAGTCTCATCCGCTATATAATGCGGGAAAATCAACTCCAAGTACATATATAATACCAATTTCACTTTGCAGTAAAATATTCGCGGTATACGTTTTTAATAAATAACCTCCGCTTAATAACGGCGTATAATGTCTATTTCAAACAACAGATAACAATTTATCATTCAGCCATACAATCAAGCAAATTTTAAATCTAGCTATTTAAAATTTAAATCGAAACAATTCGATTGAGTGAGAAGTTCTCACCTTGGTTTTCCGATTTCCAGCGTTTTATTTCGAATAAAATTAAACGTGCATTTAATTTTATCCAAATTTTTTACTGACTCCAATCGACTCCAATCAAGTTCCTTAGCGTAGTGCTCGACAAAACGAAGCCAACGCAATTCGTTTCGTGCGTTTTCGACCTCGTATGAAAAAGATATTGATTTTTAAAGTTCATACGAATTGTAACTTAATTAAATTACAATTTCTTTTATAATTTTATAAACCTAAGCAAACCAAAGCCGTTGGATCCTGCTTCCTCCGCATCAGGCCGTTGCACGCAACCATCTTCCCCCTCCAGAAAAAAACGCACGCAACATCTAACCCATAGCTCACGATTTAGGGTTTATCACCACGGCCTCCACGAGCATCGAGAGCTCATCAAACCACCATCATACGAACCGCCATTCGAAGATCCACCTTCGGCTACAATCTCATAGAGCTCGGCCTCCCCCACGCGTCGTATTTCGTGCACGAAAACGCGGCCTTCATCACCATTTTGCCGACGATTTACTCAACTATTTCTGATCATAACCGTATAGATTTAAAGCCCTTCCAATGCTCTTCAATTTGTTAGTTGAAGGTTCTAGCTAATTGTCTATGGACTGGAAGGAAATTGGAGGAGAAGGGGACAAAATTCTGGCCTTTGAATAATGGCCGGCGGCTAGGGTTTAGAGAGAAAGGGTTTGTTGCAAATGAAAAAAATTAAGTGCTTTTATAGAAAATTTCCAAATTACTATTCATCCGAAATTTTTCAAACTCCAAACGAAGCATGTCGGCTGGCGTTCCTAAGGTTTACCCTGCGTTCCAAACATAATGGAACATGTTTCGGGAGCCAATTCGATCATCTGTGCGAGTTACGGTAATAAACGATCGATTTTAAATTAAATCGATTTAAACTAATTTCTATGCGTTTTGGCTTGCCCCGGACAAACCATAATTCCGATTGACACGAAATTTCAAACCATATAATAGTATCACATTACGGATCTGATGAAACTGGTTTCGTCGAAATCCGAGACTGTTTGAAAAATGGCTATTTTAACTCGTCAATTTAAATATTAAAATATTCAATTTTCACAAATTAGCTTTTAATTCAATTTTAAAAGTTCTATAACATCATTCTAACTCCAATATGATATAATAAAATTTTACAAATCATTTTCAATCATATTTAACCCTATTTCCAATTATTTCTGTAACTTCAATATTAAATTATCGATATAATTATTCAATTAAATCCAATTATTTAAAATAAAATTTATTCGACTTATAAATTTCACTTATTAATATTTAAAATCAATTAAATAAACGAATTTTAATTGACAGAAATTCTGGGTTGTTACAAACTTCCCCCTTAAAAGAATTTCGTCCTCGAAATTACCAAGCAAGAAAAGGTTACATAATCTATTAACTTTCCAAAACAAACCATTCAAATTGGATTTTTCAAATATCTTAAGTGTTTAATTTTTTCAAAATTCATAGTTAAACTTCTTACAAAATCTTTACTAAGTTTCCAAATCCAAACTTAGTTTTCAAAAATTTCCCAATTTTCTCAAAAATATTCTAACGCCTTAAATTTTTGAAAAAATTCGCCAGAGTCTCCTTTGCGCGGCTCGATCCGGAAAAAAATGACAGTATATATATCACAAATATACATCTCATCAAGTGATGAGGCATCCCACAGGGAAAAAAGTGTAAAAGTACGATATTTAATCCGAGATGTGTACCTTATATTTTTATTTGCGAGCATATACGGCTAATATAGAGCGAAAGCGAGCTCCAAATGCGAAGCTAGCGCAATCTGCACCTACTAAACACTCAACAAACCATGAGAAGCATGCATATATGAAAATAATATCAATATACATCATATAGTAACATATCAACTACATGTGCCAACATCGCAAATGCAACAAAATAACAAATGCAACCATCAAAACAACTATCATCCAATAACATCCAACAAATCCATAACCAAATCAATATTCTTTCATTTCTCATTAATATTCAATGAATTGGCTTTCCAATTTAAATCACATTTGACTCATTTACATTGGATTTAATTAACATTCATTCATTCGTTTCCAATTAGTTTACATTCACTAATTAAATTCACATTAGTTCACCTTCAATCTGAATTCAATTACATAGCTTTTAATTCCGCTAATTCAATTTCATTAACACTTAATGAATTTATATATAATCAACTAACATCCATATGACAACCAATGTATATTCAACATAACCAAATTATTTAATTTACATTCAATTTGGTCCAACACTTTTAATTCCAATTGGTTCATATTAAATTGACTTCCATTCAATTTATTCAATTTCTCAACTTCATTAGCTTCTAATGAATTTACACTTACATTCATTATTCCATATCAATTTATTTTACATTCAATTGATTAACATTCAATTCATTAATTAATTTAATTGCTAATTCATTTAACAATATAAAGTTGAATTTCATTTATATAACTCAAGTCCATATTCTTAATGACTTCATTTCATTAATTCACTTATTAATTTTACTTTGATACCAGAATCAACTTCATTCAACATCACTTAAGTTATATTCTCTTTCAAACATCATTTGTTTAACCTAACTTAAGTTTCCACTTATAAATTCAATTTAGATTTCATTTCTATTTAACTTTTACCAAAGTCAAATTTTTATCACATATTCAAATTCAAATTTATTTTGCTTAACAAAATTGTTTAACCATTTTTAACTATTTGTTTCGCTTTCATTTTCTCATTTCATAAGTTATACAACTTATATTCAACAATTACCACTTGGATTTTTATTGGTTCACTTGTACTTCCTTTAATTTAACTCCATCCTTTAAGTTAAATTTATTCTATCAAAATTCAAATTCTATAAGTTATCAACTCATTTATCATTCCCATAATATTTTAAATAGGATTCCAGAGTCTTTTCAACCTTTCAAAACCATTTTTGAAATCAATTCAAATTACCTTTTGAATTTCCAAAACCCAAACTCAAATTTTCCAAACAACTTTCATTTAAAATAATTTGGCAGCAATTCCTCTTTTGGAAACCCGAAAATGAACACCGATGATGTCGCGATCATCATCGGAATTATTTTCCAGCGACCGAAAAGAGTTTAGAGCTTTAATTTCTCCAAAACAATTTTCCAAAATATCAAATCCTTTCAAAACACTTCTCTGGAATTTTATTTCAGATTATAAATCTTTTACTTATATAATTTCACTTCTTATATATAAGATTATTTCACAATTGTAAATCACATTAATTATAATTTCATACTTATAATTCATTTGCTTATACAGTTATTCTTTAAAAATTGTTGTTTTTATTCAACAATCAAACAGTCAATTTATATACACTTTAATAATTCTGAAAAATTATTTCCTTTATATAAAAAATATAATCGAGGTAAAATTATTTCATTTACCCTATTTTAAAACGATATCGTGCCGAATTGTTCTGAACAAGTGTTTAGAGATCCCTATCGATAGAGTTGTCCAGACCATACCGACCAGAATCCATATACCACTCAACAAACCAATCATCACAATATAAAACAATTTTATTTTCAATAAAAAATATTCTCTCATAGCTATTATTACACTCAAACTCATTTTAGAGTACTACTGACTCTATCCCTAATGAGTAACACCCAACAGAGCCATGGTTGTCGCTTAACCATAAGCTCTGATACCAAATGTAACGTTTGCGATTTTTCGACGCTTAAAAACCGACATCAATACGTCCACTGTATCAACTGCCGAGCAATCAAATGTCGGAAAACCGTACCGTTATGGTTAAAGAAGAAGAAAGAGGTAGAAGAAGATAGAAAAAGATAGAACAGAACAGAAAGAAACAATAGAACAATATCAGAATCTCACATATCGCAGTGGAACAACATATAATAGATAAATGAATAATCTTTAAACAAAGAACTATATCAGTTATTACATTACGTCATATTACATTACATTACATCATCAGAGTGTACAACAACAAATAGCGGAAAAGAAATACTATATACTAGTTATACGCCATGCCATCCAGCTTGCCTCCAGCAACTGCTGAATTCGAGGAAATCCTGATAAACCCGACTCTTGACTGCCCGTGTGGAAATTGGTGGGCACCCAGAGTTTAGGAAGGAAAACAATAAACTCCGAGTCAGTCATGTGACTGGTGTGAGAACCAAAACAGTTATTTTTTTTTAACAAAACAGAGGAATATTTTCAAAGTCAATTCGCAATGTTTTTTTTAAATGAAACTACCATAAGGCCTCCCGGCACACACACAATGCAAACGCAGACTTGGGGGAGATTTCTCCTTATGATAGTCAAAGATGCTTAGTACGTAAAATCAAATCATTTTTTTGATATTATTATTAGTGCATAGTGTAGGGAAAAATCATTTCGAAAGTAAAGATATAAATCTTAGCCAACATAGGTACCATTATATTATGTTTACTATAGCTACCATATTAAATGGCAGATTCTACAACTAAAACCGTACAAGGTTCGCATTGTTTCTTTGGATTTCCAACAAATGGTCAGGCCAAGGAACTTCCCATTGCCACATGGGTATGCCTCTGGAAAGACGACCCGAGAACCTAACCGGATCTCTGCCAATACAAGGTCGGGTTACCCCTAACTGGGTAACTACTGACACGAATATGTCATTCCCCGATCGTAACCGATCTATATCCGAGGATCCTAAATTTCCAACAACCACAAAGCAATAAATTTGCAGCAAAAACATAGGTTAAGTATCTGGGCTCCATACCATGATACCACCTCTATCCATAAGGAATTACATACACTAAAGGGGCGCTACCCCCTAATAACCTTGCTGCATCCTTCCTATTTTGACCATTTCCGGGGTGTGAGGTCGGACGAAGTTTCGTCCACAAAGCCACGCTTTATACAAAAGCTGTGCTTTGATCATCAATTGCTCAATAGCACTTCGTATGCCACATTACCAATTTGGGAATGTATCACAAGTAACCATCAACTACATAACCTCTAAGGGTGTTAAACTAAGAGAATAAATTCTCCGCCACCAATGGAAACATATTTGATAGAAACCAGCTTTACGTCTCAAATCGTAACGTCAGACACACATCCATACAAGTCTGTTCCGGGATCGAACGGAACCAAAGGCACTTACAAAGTAGTCCTTGCAATCCGGATATTCACTAATCACGACCGGACTTCCCATCACAAAGGGTAATAAATTTCTATATTGGAGATCAGCCGATGCAGAAATATTCGACGGTAATCCTTCCGTTTTCACAAATATCCGGTCTTCAACACCGGTCATCAAATGCAATACATAACGACGTATCACATATTCGGAATGGGTTATACGACCCCAAGGTCCTTTCCCGGCTAACCCGAGTAGTGAGCACTTATTCAAAAATAAGTGTAGCATTCAAATTCAAGCAATCACAACAAATACCTATTTAAAGGTAAGTATTGATAGTCGGATTATTTAACTATCAATAGGTATGCTCAAAATCACCAGATTCCAAATAATTTTCCAAATTATTTATTTTCCAAAATATCTTTACTAGATATACAATTTCCACACTTCAACCATTTGTAAACAATTTTCAAATCACTTTTCACCTTTACCACTTTTGAAAACAAATTTCAAACATTTTCCTTACGCGGAAATACTTTCATTTCGACATGGTTCATTTAAACCAATTAAATAAATCCTTACTGATTTACTTTATATTTACGTTCCAAATCCGTAAATTAATTTCCACACTTCAAAAATAAATCAATGTTTATTTTTAAACATCTTTCCCTTTCTTTTATAAATTCCATAGTGAATTTACAATTCCAAAATATCTATGAATATACGATTTTCAAATCGATTTCTAATATTCATTTTCAACTTATCTTTAAAAGATAAAATCTCAAAATATTCACTTCGTATTGAAAAACATTTCCATACTTATTTAATAATAATAAGTAATTTATAAATCCATTTATTTTCAACACTTGGAAAATATTCAATATACTTAAATCAAAATTAAGTATATATTTCATTCTTTAAGAAATCATTCTCTCAAACATATTTATTTGGGCCAAAACGAATGTTACGTAAAACATCGTTACGACGACCCAAAATCACTAGTATAGGGATTCAAAATTAAGATAGATATATAAATCCCAATACTATATAAAACATTTCATTTCGAAAATTATTTACTATAACAACAGTGTTATAGTCCACCATTTCCTTCTATTTCTCGAAAACGTCTATTTCAACAATGAATGTTGAAATCTATGGTTCGACACTTAATGCATTTTAAAACAATTTCAAGTCGTTTTAATTCCATTTAAAAGATCACTCCCTAAAACATTCCTTTAATATATTATTCACTATTCAAAATCGTGAATATACTTTACTAACCAAATTCAATATTTTCTACACATTTTATTTCAAGGATAATTCGCTATCCGAAATCGCGAGTATATCTCCTTTAATAACCTTCTTTATTCAATTTATCAAATTCAATTGATTTCAGATTTATAAACAATGTTTATAAATTCCATTTCTATTTATAAAAACTTCAATTATAAAACCCCTTTTATAAATCAATTCAATTTATAACTCAACTTTATACCCAAAAATCTGATTTATAAGTTAATTACTTATAAACCTTTTATTTTACAAAATCTATTCATTTCATAACTTCACAATTTATAAATCTATAAATTTTATTCACTTGTGAAATCCATTTATACTTCATTTTAACACTTAATAAAACCCGTTTTATAATTCCTATATTTTTAATTTATAAATATTAATCTTAGAAATCTTTTATATAAACCATTTATAATAATTCAAAAATCTCAATTTAAATGAACCAATCCTTTTAATAATTTACAAAACGTTATTTAAAGCTTATATAACTCCAAAATCATACTTAAGTACTATTTTCCAAAAATATAACTTTTATAACAATAAAATTATAATGTTTATTTATTTTAACAATTCAAAATTTAATAAAACGTATACTTTCAAAAATCACTTTAAAATTCTTTTTAAAATCAAAATCATTATTTTAAAACTTCAAAAATGGATCCGATGATGCAACAGCACCAAATAGTCAATCACGACATTCAAATATCATATATCAATATGATAATCAACAAACATAACAATATCTGTAATCAAATAAATACTGGTGAGGAATCCAGTTGGATCCCTCCAACCTGTTTCCCTGCATCCAAAGATGTTTGCACAATACCAATTCTGTTCCAATATGGAATATCGCGGTATATGCGATTTATAAAATATTATCCGCTATTATGCGGCGCAATAGGGTCTCATCCGCTATATAATGCGGGGAAATCAACTCCAAGTACATATATAATACCAATTTCACTTTGCAGTAAAATATTCACGGTATATGTTTTTAATAAATAACCTCCGCTTAATAACGCCGTATAATGTCTATTTCAAACAACAGATAACAATTTATCATTTAGGCATACAATCAAGCAAATTTTAAATCTAACTATTTAAAATTTAAATCGAAACAATTCGATTGAGTGAGAAGTTCTCACCTTGGTTTTCCGATTTCCAGCGTTTTATTTCGAATAAAATTAAACGTGCGTTTAATTTTACCCAAATTTTTCACTGACTCCAATCGACTCCAATCCAGTTCCATAGCATAGTGCTCGACAAAACAAAGCCAACGCAATTCGTTTCGTGCGTTTTCGACCTCGTATGAAAAAGATATTGATTTTTAAAGTTCATACGAATTGTAACTTAATTAAATTACAATTTCTTTTATAATTTTATAAACCTAAGCAAACCAAAGCCGTTGGATCCTGCTTCCTCCACATCAGGCCGTTGCACGCAACCATCTTCCCCCTCTAGAAAAAACGCACGCAACATCTAACCCATAGCTCACGATTTAGGGTTTATCACCACGGCCTCCACGAGCATCGAGAGCTCATCAAACCACCACCATACGAACCGCCATTCGAAGCCCCACCTTCGGCTACAATCTCATAGAGCTCGGCCTACCCCATGTGTCGTATTTCGTGCACGAAAACGCGGCCTTCGTCACCATTTTGCCGACGATTTACTCAACTATTTCTGATCATAACCGTATAGATTTAAAGCCCTTCCAATGCTCTTCAATTTGTTAGTTGAAGGTTCTTGCTAATTGTCTACGGATTGAAAGGAAATTGGAGGAGAAGGGGACGAAATTCTGGCCTTTGAATAATGGCCGGCGGCTAGGGTTTAGAGAGAAAGGGTTTGTTGCAAATGAAAGAAATTGAGTGCTTTTATAGAAAATTTCCAAATTACTATTCACCCGAAATTTTCCGAACTTCAAACAAAGCGTGTCAGCTGGCGTTTCTAAGGTTTACCCTGCATTCCGAACACAATGGAACATGTTTCGGGAGCCAATTCGATCATCTGTGTGAGTTACGTAAATAAATGATCGATTTTAAATTAAATCGATTTAAACTAATTTTTATGCATTTTGGCTTGCCCCGGACAAACCGTAAATCCGATTGACACGAAATTTGAAAACATACAATAGTATCACATTACGGATCCGATGAAACTGGTTTCGTCGAAATCCGAGACTGTTTGAAAAATTGCTATTTTAACTCGTCAATTTAAATATTAAAATATTCAATTTTCACAAATTAGCTTTTAATTCAATTTTAAAAGTTATATAACATCATTCTAACTCCAATATGATATAATAAAATTTTACAAATCATTTTCAATCATATTTAACCCTATTTCCAATTATTTCTGTAACTTCAATATTAAATTATCGATTTAATTATTCAATTAAATCTAATTATTTAAAATAAAATTTATTCGACTTATAAATTTCACTTATTAATATTTAAAATCAATTAAATAAATGAATTTTAATTGACAGAAATTATGGGTTGTTACACGAGAGGATTGTATATCTTCGACATCCTCAATCTGTTAAGCAGATTTCTATTGTTCTTAAAAAATTCCGATGCCAATTTGGTAGCATTCTTATATTCTCTAAGATGAAGATAATGATGATGAGGAAGACGTCATTTTCCTTATTCACGTTGTTTGTGAATTTCTCGATATATTTGAGCCCATTTTAGGATTATCCCCTAAGTGAGCAATTGAGTTCAGAATTAATCTAATCCCTGAAGCTCTACTTATCATACGTCCTCCTTATCGTATGTCCAATAAGGAAAATGAGGAGATGCGTAAACAATTATCCGAATTGGAAGTGAAGCAATTTATTCGTTCTAGTTCCTCTCCATGGGGAGCTTCCGCTATCTTTATGAAGAAATCCGATGGTACACTTAGGCTTTGCATTGACTACCGCAAGCTTAATGATCTTACCATTAAGAATAAATATCCCTTGTCTCGGATTGATGATCTATCGATCAACATTGCGGTGCTTGGTCTTTTCATAGTTAGACCTAGCAACCGGTTTTCATTAGCTTCATATTGTGGAGGATAGCATTCCTTTGACATCGTTCCATTCTCGTTATGGATCTTATGAATGGCTTTTTATGCCATTTGGTTTAACGAATGCTCCAGCTTATTTCGTTGACCTTATGAATCGAGTTTTCAAAGATTCCTCGATTGATTTGTTCTTATCTTTATAGATGATATTCTTGTTTATTCTAAAACCAAGGAAGAGCATGAAAAACATCTTCGGATTGTATTGGAAACTCAAGAACTCAATTGAAAACAAAATTTTCTAAGTGCCGCTTTTGGCAATCTCGTGTGAAAATTTTAGGACATATTATTTCTGAATCCGGAATTTCTGTGGATCCTTCAAAGATTTAAGAAATTCAAAGTTGGAAAAAACCGGAGAGTGTGATGGAAAGTCGTAGCTTTCTTGGATTGGTGGGCTATTACCGTCGATTCATAAAAGAATTTCCTAAAATTTCCATACCTCTTACTAGTTTGACAAAGAAGGGAGTTAAGTACATTTAGTCGGACAAATGTGAAGCTCCTTTTCAAAAATTAAAAGAACTCCTTTCCGATGCTCCTATTCTTGTGATTCCCGAAGGGAACCAAGACTTGATTATTTATACCGATGCTAGTCGTGTTGGTTTGGGTGTCATTCTCATGCAAAGGGAACGTGTTATCTCTTATGCTTCTAGGCAATTAAAACCTGTCGAGACTAGATATGCTACTCATGATTTAGAGCTCGCGGCCATTGTTTTCGCCCTTAGAATTTAGCGTCATTACTTTTGGGAGAGAAATTTGTTCTCTACACCGATCATAAATCTTTGAAGTATTTATTTTCTCAAAAGGAACTTAATTTGTATCAACAACGTTGGCTCGAATTCCTTACATCTTATGATTATACTCTCGAAAAAGGGAATCGTGTTGTCGATGCCCTTAGTCGTAAGCAAAAAGCGGTTGTTTCAATGATGATATTCGAATGAAATGATCTCGAGACTTTGTCTATTTGTGAGATTCGAGGTCGCGAATCCGGTTCATGTTCATCACTTCTTTTATGTAGCCTTGAGGCTCATCCTTCTCTTTTAGACCGCATTCTTGAAGCTCAAAACCATGATCCTGAATTGGCTCATCTTAGCCAAAGTTGATAGTAATATCGATGGTAAAAGACTTTGAAATCGATGCTCGTGGCGGCCCTCGAAAATTTGGTAGACTTATTGTACCAAATATTAGTGATCTTCGTAAAGACATTTTAGAAGATTCTCATCGTTCTAAATTTACCATTTATCTCGGTAGTAGTAAAATGTATGCGGATATGAAGTGACTTTATTATTGGGATGGAATGAAATCTGATATTGCTAACTTCATTAAGCGTTGCATGACTTACCAACTCATTAAGGCCGAGCATCAAAGGCCCGGTGGATTATTGCAACCTTTAGACATTCCAGTTTGAAAGTGGGATCAAGTTTCCATGGACTTTATAGACGGTCTTCCCCGTTCTTGTTCGGATCATAATAGTTTATGGTTGATTGTGGATAGACCTACCAAATTCGTCCATTTTATTCCCGTACAGTCCAACTGGACCGTACCTCTTTTGGCTAGACTCTATGTTAAAGAAATGGTTAAATTGCATGGAGTTCCTACTTCTATTGTCAGTGATCGTGATTCAATATTTACTTGTGGATTTTGGAAGAGTCTTCAATAATCTTTAGGAACGAAGCTTAATTTTAGCACCGCTTTTCATCTGTAACGCCCCACCCCGAGACCCACCTTAGTAAAGAGAATTAATGAGTAATTCTGTCTACTAAAGCGGAGAATAGGGCTGGTTAAGGGCGACCATCTATAACTTTGTCTTAAACATCTACTGAATACGTCGATAAATGCACTATGATTTTTCTTTTCTATCTCAATGGATCGACATACACAATAAATGATTAATCCAAAACTATAGGTGGCTAACGGATCTATCAGAACAAAATACCATAACTAAATGTAAAGCACATCACAGAACAGTAATCAACATCATATATATACATATACACTGATACATGTTTAGTACAATACAATATGAATACAATAAAGGTGGTATTCGACCACACTATATACATGGAATCGAATATAAATACATCAGAGTCAAGCGGAAAGAATTATAAACCACAAAAGTGCTAGGATGATATCCAAGCAGATGCATCAAAGCAAAGTCCCATAACTGATAGCTAACCTGAAACAACTCGGTCTGACCCATGTGATAAACACACGGGTCAGGCAACTGAATCTTATCGTTAGAAAGGAATACGATAAGGTAAAGAGAAGAGCTTCGCAACGGGATAACATAAGTAAGTATGAACATCTAGGGTTGATATCAAGTAACTTCACTATGTCTCTGTGGTGGTTTGCATATACATATACTTGGGTTAATCTGAAGGAATTCATGTATATGGTATAAGGGAAAACATTCAAACATTATCCATGAATCAATAAATCTCTCAAGTCGTATATAAATCCCAAGTATAAATCCATAAAATTTGAAATCACCAAAATCCTCAAAGAAATCATATTTGTCTTATTTACATCTACAAGGCTAGGTAAACACATCAAAAATGGTGAAATCAAAATCATCATAACTCATAAAAGAAATCTCATATTGGCCAATTATTACATGCAAAAGCATGTTGCACGTGCTATTTACCAGTACTGTTCACCATCATGGTACCATATCCATCTCTCGACCGGAATCCTCATCTCAAATTAATCCGGTCTATGACGTCATCTATATTCTCCCCGAACACCGGCCATCAAAAGTGATTGGAGCACCTCACTCCAATCGGTGTCCGCTGAGTCCCCGCCATCAAAAGTGATCGAGTCAAGTATTACTTAACCTGATCGGGACTCTAAGTACTGGTAGTTCTCCCAGAATGTGTCAACAACTCTCGGATAGTAACCCGGAAAGTGGTAACGTATGTCCCATACCATACGCTCTCATTTAGCGGTTTTCTAGCCGCTAGTTCGTGCCACACTAAGAAATCATCAACATCATCAAAAGAACCACATCATGTCATCGGCATATGGTATAAGATGCTAAACCCGTCTCATCTCATCGACGAGTAGAAACTCCATAAAAACATCAAACTCATCAAATTCCATCAAAATCTTGCCTCATATCATTGGCAAGTATATCTTCATCAATATAGTCCTAATCTCGTATATACTCCCGAATAGGAGATCTCGGACTATACGTATTAGCCAAATGGACTAATATAATCTCAAACTCATACCACAATGTGGTTAACATCAAGGAGGAAATCAGATGATTCCTCAAAAATGTTTCGGTAGTACAAGTCCGAAATTAACCGTAAAGTAAATACTCAAGTCCCATACCTCGCGGATTTACTAAATCGTTTAATTTATTTCCTTATACGTCCGAAAAAGCATCAAAGTAATTAAAGTAAATAAAATTAATTATAATATATTTTACTAGAGAAAACGGGATTTTAAACCAATTTATAGAAATTTATCTAAAGGATTTTGAGTGAAAACCCATCATTTAAAGAATTTTAATGATTTTTGAAAGCCTAGAAAATAAGGAATAACTATTTAAAAACCTTTAAAAATGTATAAAATCATTTATTGCTCAAACCATGATTTTAGAAGATTTTATGCAATTTATTCGGATTTTTAAAACTCAGAAAAACACCAATTTGCAATTTAATCGGCAAAAACCGATATTCAAATTTTAAATCGAATTTAAAACCAATTTAAATTCAAGTCACATTCTAAATTTACTAGTCCATTGCTGGAAAAAAGAATCAAATGTTAGCATCAAATTTCGTAGTAAAATTGTTGCAAAAGCATGCAAATGAAATCATCAAAGTCGAACAATTACATCAATATTGGGGCAGTTCATAACAGACCAACATTGTAAAACATCAATTTTCCACCATGCAAACTTCAAAATTCTACAAAACACAAAATACAAAAATTGTAGCCAACAGCCTTAGGTTTCCAAAACTTCATAAATTTTGATATTCCAATCAGTAACGAAGAAGTTATGATCGAAATACTACTAAGAAAGAAATTATTTGCGCTGCCTGTCAACACAGGATAGCGATGAAAATGCCAATTTTCCACTATGTAGACTTCTAAATCAGTCAAAACCGAAAATATGAAAGTTTTGGAATATTTCACAAGGATTTCAGATAATCCAAGAAATCAAAATTCCGATAAGTAACACAAAAGTTATGGCAAAAACACTAACCATCCACTAGAATATTCTGGGCTTAATCCCTCTCGGATTTTCATTTTTGACAGCAACTAAGAAGGTCCAAACGAACTCAAAACCCAATGAAAATTAACAGGAACAAACTATAATCAGTCCTCTACAATCTGGAAAAAGAGTGGCATCAATCCGACACCGAACGAGCCAGATATGAGCAAAACAAGACAGAGCATTTTCAGCATCAATCAATATAGAACAGAGGAAAAATTCAACATATTTAACCAAATATTTCAAGCAAGAGATTATTTGCTGCTGAAATTTATTCACTTACAGTTGCTATAAGCCTTAGCTTACCTATTAGCAGCAAAAAGATGATGATTTAGACTTGAAGATGGAAGCTTTCAACTCGAATTCGCCTTTGTCGGACCTATGATTGCTAAAAATAGGCATGCAAGAGAAGATAAATTACATTATCACCAAATCGTACATGTTAATTGAATATAGTTGCATCTCTATATTCAAAATTCATGAAATAAAGGAACAACTTTATCTCACACATATGTTTATTACTATTAATACAATAAAATCTTTCTACTTTTATTTTCCCTTTTATTTTACAATAAAAGGAGAATATTGGAATAAATTGCCAATATTCCTTTAATGCTCCTACTAAATTCCATCAATGACAATTTCAACTCAAAGATCACAATTAAGTTGTTTACTTCATCTTTCCTTCATCTTAAATTTGCTTCAATCATTTAATTTGAAATAAACCTTATTTTATATTGTTCTCACAAAATTTATTCATATAATATTGTTTATTTCAATTAAACAATATTTCACATCATTTTCTCCTTATCAAATTATTTTCTCCATTATTAAATTATAATTCTCATTATAATTTAATAATTATGATAATCTCCAAACCAGGGTCGTTACAGACTTCCCCCCTTAAATAAATTGCGTCCACGCAATTCTTAAGGAAAATCCGTAACACTTATGACGATTCAACTAAAAGAAATAAGAAATAGCTTGAGATAATAAATTCTCACCGTCACTGGAAGAAGAAAGAAAGCCATGAAAATATCGTTCGATAGATTCTATGGTTTCCCAAGTACAATCATTGGGGTTTTCTGTCCATTGAATCTTTACAAGAGGCACGTTCTTGCTTCGAAGGCGTCTCACCTCCGAATCAAGCACGCGAATAGGCTGCTGAACAGTAGATAGACTCGGTGAGATCTCAAGCTTAAGCTGTTCGGATGGATCAATAACGGAATCAGAGTCTCGAATGCACTTCCGAAGCTGAGAGACGTGGAAGACGTTGTGAATACCAGATAAATGAGATGGAAGTGACAATCTATAAGCAACCGGACCAATGCGCTCGGTAATCGAAAATGGCCCTATAAAGCGAGGAGCCAACTTCCCAGTGGAGCTAAAGTGCATTACTCCCTTCATTGGAGATACACGGATATAAACAAGATCACCCACGGAGAATTCAAGAGGCTTCCTACGGTTGTCCGCGTAGGATTTCTGGCGACTCTGTGCCTCTTTCATTCTCTGTCTAATAAGAGATATCTTTTCCGAAGAATCACGAATCGAATCGGGGCCGAGTATAAGCCTCTCTCCAGATTCTAACCAACAAGAAGGAGAACGGCATGGTCTTCCGTATAGTGCCTCGAATATTATAATTTAATATTTACGGTAATCTCCAACCAGGGTTGTTACATCATCCTTAGTCCAGTGGCCAAACGGAGCATGTGAATCAAACTCTTGAAGATCTTCTTCGTACATGTGTTCTTGATTTTGATGGAAATAGGGAAGATCATATTTCTCTTTTTGAGTTTTCTTATAATAATAGCTTCCAATCTAGTATTGGTATGGCACCTTTCGAGGAACTCTATGGAAGGCCATGCCGATCTCCTTGTTGGCTTGAGGCTGGTGAGAAGCTGGTTTTAGGTCTAGATTTTATTCGTGATTCCACAGAAAAGATTGACCTTATTCATCATAGGATGAAAGAAGCTCAAAGTAGGCAAAAATCCTATGTCGATAACCGAAGAAGGAATGTAGAATTTTCTGTGGGAGATTTGGTATTCATTTGTGTTTCACCTATGAAGACTGTTGTGCATTTCAATCGATTGGAAAAATCAGCACCTCGATATATTGGTCCATTTCCCAGCACCGAACGCATTGGTCCCGTGGCTTATTGCCTTTTATTACCGGCTCAATTTTCAGCTATTCATGACATATTCCACGTCTCTTAACTATGGAAATGCCTTAGGGATTCCAATTCAATTTCTGATCCCGATGTCATTGAAGAAATTGAAGTTTCGCCTAATTTGACTTATGAGCAACATCATATTCGTATCATTTCTACAGAGGTTAAACGCCTTCGAAATAAAAATGTTCCACTTGTGAAAATTCAATGGTCCTCAAATCCTAAGGATTTCTCTTGGGAATCCAGAGAATTCATTGAGCGATCACATCCGAACTTACTCTCTCGTGCTCCTTAAGTTGAAACTTCTCACTTCAAAATTTTCTTTTTGGTTGATATGCTTTTATGGTTGTTACTCTTTATTTTCTTCTTAAGTATCGCGAGGATGCAATTTCCTTAAAGAGGTGATCTATAACAACCCGCATATTTTATGAATGAATATTTAAATGTTTTATTTAAATATAGCATCGTTAGTCGGATTAAAGTCCATAATGATACTTTTTGTAAATGGTCCAATCCAACCTCGAGACTACTTCCATTGAGTCCAAAATGGCATTTGCGACCTTTTTGAGCATAAACATCGATATATTTGGAGTTGGGTAGGAATTTGCTATTTTTCTATTGGGCTTTGGGCTTGGGTTTAAGCCCACTAACCCAACAAAATACCCTAACTCCACCCTTTTCATTCATTCTATTTTCCTAACCCTCTTAAGCTAAAGGAAAATTGGGGAAAGAAGAGGAAATTAAAATTCCTAAACCATAGATTACTAGGAAATTCAAGCTCCAAAATCAAAGAGAAACTTAGGTAAGCATCCTCTTCATCTTCTCCGTCTCAATCTCTCTTCAATTTTTAGAAATTCCTAAATCCTAACTCAGAAAATATTTGCTTATGAGCTTAGATTGGAGCTTCTTGAATTGGAGTTGAGGAGTGGTTGATCTTTCCTTTGTTTTAAAGCTTCTCACTTGTTGTTTTGGTTTTAAAGGTGAGTTCTTGAACTCACATCTATGTCTATAGCTTTATAGTTGTTAGGTATGAATTTCTAACATCTATTTCATGTCCATTTGCTTTTAAATTGAATTGGTTTGTTTAATTTTCCAATTTTGGGTATTTTGAAGTCAAAATCAATGAAAATCATTATGTGGATGTTTAGACATGTTGTTTAGAGTGTATCGAAGAGCCTATAGAGCTGGGTTGTTGATTGGCATAAATCTCTAGCATTCATCGCTCGTTCGATCGCTTTTGGTTTATATTTTTCCCTCTTTGGGCTAGGCTGATTTTTGCCTGGTAGAAAAATCCAGACGTCTAGTTGAAAAGTCCAAATGTCTGGTAGCGGTCCCTGGAAAAGACAAATAAATAACATACACGGAAAAAAATGGCAGAGCCAAAATCCAAACGTCTAGTTAAACCCAACCAGACGTCTGGAAGGGTTCTGGAACTAAAAAGAGAAAGGAGAAAAAAAATATTACTAGAACCTAGAGCCAGACATCTGGCTAAACCTACCAGATATCTAGAACTATTTAATTTTGCCTTCTTTCGCTATTTTTAAGTGGATTTTCAATTTTTATCGATTTATGTTGTTCCGGATAGTTGTTGTCATTTATTATCAACTTTGATGGCTTCTTTTAAGAATTTTTGGGAATATCCATTTGATGGATTTGATATCGATTTTTATGGTTTTAATTCACGTTATCGAATGTGGATTTTTGGTGATAGATTATTTTTACAATCATTTATGTGATTTGTCACTTTAAAATACAAATGTTTTTGTACTAGTAGTAAATATTCAAACTCTTTCACAACAATGATTTCAACACTATTTTTAATACAAAACTCATTTTTGAAACCGTTTTTCAAACTATTAGTATATATAAACCTTTATCTCATTTGTATGAGAAATATAATTAAATGACTTAGCAAAACAAATGCTATGAAACGCTTGCGTTTACTTCGTCGGTTAATTCTTGCACTTGTTCGATTGAACTCTTGTGACAATTTTCGAGTGAAAATCTACAATTTGTTTGTAAATATTTAAGTTAAGCCAGTGGTTATGGCAGATGAAGCTAAACTCATTTATTTACTAGCTTAGTGTAATTCACACTTTTTATTGTTCTATGATGATCATTTTATGGTTTAGACCAGCGATATGCGATGTCTCTGTGTCCATGTACATGACTGTACCTTGTTTTAATTGAGCTTCGTCTCATTTATTTTATGGGCTATAGACCTATGGGTTCTTTAGAGTTCAGCTCATTTTTATGGGCTAGCAACCCATGTTCTTTTATGGAGTTCGGTTCATCAGGCATACCGTTGTACTACCTTGTTGTTAGCGTACCATTGTACTACGTTGTTGTTACGAATTATTTGATTTTTAGGTTCCTCGAACGTACTGTTGTACTACGTTGTTCCACCGGCTCTATGGTTTGCGACCATAAGATAGCATCTCGTTTGTAATACACGTGTTGGTGGGATTTCATGCTCCCGTTTTTGATACGCCTCCCCCATTGTGATTTCTGGATTTCTAATTGATGACTTCTAGAATTTGTGTTTCACCAATTTTTGTGATTTATATTGATAAGCTTTATCAATATTTATGGTTTGGTGAACAAATTCAAGAATATGAAATTCTTTTTGGTGTTTGAGAATATTTGAGATATTGTATGAGTTTTTTTGTTATCAAATGTATACTTGTCACGGTATGGCATTATTGTTATCCTACGTTTTTGTTATATCTCTTATCCTATCTCATTTTATATGATATTTATAGTTAGACTGGTCCATTTATTATTTTCCTTCTTAAATAATACTCGGGTCTAACCGAGGTATTTCAGGGGCTTCTGCTTGATTCTTATCAGAGTTCGTCATCCGACTTTTGGCTAACTATTTAGCTTAATATTTTTTTTTCTTTTATACATTCGAGATAGAGACACCTTGATGTATACATATTCTTCTGTCTAGCTCATGTACCTATTCTTTTATGGTGTAGGGATCTTGTATGACCACTACTTTGATGTACACTTTTATATGTTATATTCATATCTGTTTCCGCCTTAGTTATATGAATATCTGTGACTAATTTATGTTATGCTTATTTTATATTTATTTTCGATGAACACACAGCCACTATGTAGTAGTTTTGAGTTTGTAATTGATATGTTAGATTTCCTCTTACAACGAAATTCTTATAATACTATCTGACATATCGGTACCCGCACAAATCAATTACACAAATGGTCGCTCATCAACAGCCTTATTTTTCGTACTAGTCGACGGCATTACTCCATAGTGTCCTTGGCTAGTGTGAGTAATAGAGGTGGGGCGTCACATTAATTCCCTAAACTACTTTTACAAATTTAAAATTCTTTTGGAAAGTATGCTTTAAAGTTTTCTTTTCAGATGTGTAAATTCTTTTGTATGTTTGAATCTTAAATGTTGCGTACTAACGTAATGTGGATTTCTAAATTTATAGTTTATAGATTAGATAGGGATCATTATCTGGGGAAGAAAGGTTAAAGGTTTCAGGATATGAATAAAATAAGAATAGTATGTAAAACCTAATCCAAAAATTTGAAATCAGTCCCAAGCATTTATTTGTAGAATGTTGGTAAAGGTGTAAAGATATTCCAGATCTATAATTGGATTGTAAGTTAGGTTTCCCTTGAAATGTGAATTTCTATATTTTGATTTATTAGGAGCATCTCCGTGTAACTACCATAAATTATCTAATTTCTTAAATGCGTAAACGTGCGATATTTGAATTTACAAGAGATATACCAAAAAGGGAAAGAGATGTGTAATATATAGATATTTTTTCTGTAGTTTACATTGTGTATTTCGGTAAAAGAAAAAAATAATCCATTGTAATTTCGAACAAGGAAAAAATACCACTTGCGGTTAATTTATGGAAATTTTAATGGTAATCCTATTAGAAAGGATGACTCTGATAAAGCAAAATATGGTAAGGAATGTTATAGTTTAGAAATTAATAATTAGAAATAAGAAATATATAAATAGCGTAATTTACAACAGTATTCATATTAATTAAAAACAACATAGTAATTGCAAGACTAGGATTTATGGTAACAAATTTGTAATTAATAGATAATAAAAATAATTAAATAGGGACTTATTAAAGAATATAATAGGGTGTTTATGGAGGAACTGAATAGTCATAATTAATAATCTTGAAACCAGTAATAGGTTGAAATGGATTCAATAAGAATTGATTGGAGATTGTCAATTTTGACATTAATGGCCAGTTATTACGTGTAATGGTTATTTATTAGAACTAGAAGGAAAATTAAGAAGGTGTGTAATGGTGGAATGACATTCTAGGAATGTACATTTTAAATTGGTAAGGAGCATTAGGACCCAAATATCAGTAATACCAGTTGATGATTAATGGTAGCTTCCAGTAATATTTTCTCTTAGAGTTTTGGGTTGTAATCACTAGTTGTCTCCTTTAGTAAATTAAAGTGTTTGATATGATATAAGACATGTTCCTGTATTATCACAATGTTGATTTTAGGGATGGGACTAGATTTCTAAATAAATATATATTAAGGAATATCGTAAATAGAGAAATTTCATAAGGACACTTAACTAGCGATAAATCGAAGATGAGACTGGAACTTAGTAAGGAGATTAGATTAGAATGCTTCAAACCAAAAATTTAAGGGGTGTTATCATACACCCCAAATACGATAAGGTGTATAGGGATATGAAGAGAATTTTCTATTTGGTCAAGGATGAAGAAAGAGTTGTAGAATAAATTTCCAGATGTCTGACTTGCCAAAGTCTAAAGGCTAAGCTAGGAAAGCTCTGAGGGTTATGGTTACAGTTTGAGATTCCAACTTGGAAATGGAAGCATATATCGAGCGACTTTACAGATGGGTTGCCTAAAGGCAATAATGCTATTTAGGTTATAGTAGATTAGGCCATTTTACTTCCACTAAAAGTAATAGGATTGCAATATCTCTAGCGTGGGTTATGTCAAGGAGGTGATGCAACTATATGGAGTTCCAATTAGCATCATTAGTGATAGAGACCTTTTGTTCACTAGGGAATTTTGGAGTAGTCTTACAATCTGCTTTGGGAACGACTTTGATTTTAGCACCGCTTACCACCCACAAACAGGCGATTAGATGAAAAGGGTAAATAAGAATTTTAGACGATTTGTTGAGAGCTTGCATCATGGATTTTGAAGGACCTTGGAGAAGGTAGAACTGTTTAGGCTGCAAATGAAGGCCTTACGGGACCATTAGGTGTCCTATGCTGATAGGAGAAGATAGGAATTGGAGTTTTTAGTTAAGGACATGATATTTATTGAGGTTTCCTCTCTTAGAAATGTTATGAGGTTTATTACATTTTGTAAGTTGGTGCCAAGGTTCTTTGAGCCTTTTCAGATTTTTGGAAGAGTGAAGAGAACGTGCTTATTAAGTGGAGCTTCCGAGCTAGTTAGCGGGAGTCTATAGCGTCTTTCATCATCCACATTTGAGGAAATGTCTGCATGACATTGCCTTTGTAATAGAGCTCGATCAGTTAATTGATGTTGAAATGAAGCTCAACGCCTCCTCCCCCAACTGTACGTATTGTGAAGCATGGTTTTAAGAGGCTTCGCAATGAAGAAAACTATGGTGGTTTGGGTAGATGGGGAGGTAACCCAGCAGAAAGCAAACAGGAAACTGAATAAAAGACGAATATTTCTCATCCCGAGCTTTCCTTTGGCAAATTTTTCTCTCCAAAAATATAGGTATTTAGTAGCAACGTGGTTGCTAGATTGGATGGTAGGAGATAGTTGTTGTACCTTATACTGTTATTTTGTACTCATATAGAATTTCATGTATTTTTAGGATGCTTGATACATGCCGATATGTCACGACCTTGCATTCACACTAGGATTAAGCTCACCTATAGTATGTTTGCATATATAATCACATTGCATTTTTGGCTAGGTAGATGATAGTGTAGATTATTATAAATAAATTGGTTGTATAACTTAGTTATTGAGTGCGCATTTTACTATCTTCCCTTGGTGATTTCTCGGGTAAAATATCTTTTAAGGAGGGGAGAATGTAACACCCTGTAAAATACAATAAGGAATTAAGTAATTAAAATAAGGTTAAAAATGGAAATTTGTAAACGTCAGAATTTGGTCATTGAAGTTGCACCACTACGTCCGTGGCAATTTTATGATCAATTTCCTTATATATTTTGTTGAACATGGAGTATAAGCGAAGAAATTACATACATTTGAAATTTTTGAGTTTAAAATAATTTAAAACGAGTTTAGAATTTAAAATATGAATTTTGGGAGAATTTCAAAAGTTTGAAATTTGAATAGTTAGTTAAGGTGGAAGTAACATTAAGCGAAAACGTTAAGGTTAACAATAATTAGGGTTCAATTGAGTAATAAATCAGAAAAAACGGAAAGAAACAAAACGACGCTTGCTGAATAGGGTCGGTCGACCGCACCTAGTATATGGGGGAGTCGATCGGGTCATTTCAGGGTAGAAACGCCCTAGCCAAATGGTCTGAATTTGTTTTAAACCAATCCAATGGCTCTCATTTCTTCCTACTTCTATAAATAAACCCTTGGACCCCCTCCCCTCCCTCCCCTCACTTTTCCTCATAAAATTTTATAAGCAACCGTGAAGCTTTGTCAAAATCTTTCCCCTTAAGGTTTCAGGAACAGTAAACTTTTTGAGGAAGACCTAACAGAGAATTAGAAGTAATATAAATCAAATGTCATATTCTTCCTCTTCTTCTTTAGATTTCAAAATCAGTTTGGATTTTCAGGGAGATTTGAAAGGGAATTAGGCATGGTGGAATCAAATCAGTTAGGAAGCAAACGGTTTTCTCTATAAGTGAAAATATCAAGGTTTTCACATTTTTGTAATTGAATTGAATTTATTTGGATTTAATGTATGCCTTAGGAAATTTTGATAAACGAAAACATAACATCTAAAACCCCAAAATTTTCTTAAATAAATGTAAATCTATAAATATGTTGGAATTTCAATGATCTGTATTAATATAGCAGGATTAGATCTGTACTTGAGATTAAGATAATTCATAATCTATTGCGCTTTATTTCCTTTGATTTCGCTTAAAGTATAAAATGGGTTCTAAAAGAAAATAAATTAGAAATAATGTGCAAGTATGAATTTTATTGTAGTTTGCACTTCTTGTTTCTGTAAATTAAACACGTATGGACTCTTTTTCACTTCAAAGTGCTTTGTGAAAAAGTCTACATTATAATTCTTGTTTAACTTGAAATAGAAGATGTAAGTTCTACTATGTTAATATGAGATGAGTTTGGTATTATTTTTTTTTGTATACATGTCAGTTGTTGGCTAAGGATATTAGTTATATGTTTTGTTGGAATTTAGGCTTGTATAAGTTTGACATTTAAATTAATAAGCGTTTTCTTTACATGTGACTGAAAATATTTTATTTGAATCTCATGCATATATAGATATAATATTAATATATTGATTATTAAAATAGTAATAATGTAATAATTATAGCATATTAAACGTATTGGTAGAATTTAAAGGGTGATAAATAGCATTAATTTCTTTGGAAGGTAGTTAATGATAATTATAGGAATTAATCCATAATTAAAGGCGTAATAAAGGAATAACTCATATGGCCTTAATTATTAATTTTGTAGGATGGCATATGTATACAACGGTTATACATATGAAGTATGACTAAGTTATAGAGATGTGAGGTCGGTCCAAAGTTACGTAGAAGATTGTGCAGTTAAATCTGGATACCAACATTATGGCTTTGCGGACTGATGTGAGATATCGTCTATAATAAATAACCCCAGTAGATGCGAGGTTAGTCCCAATTCTGTATAATAAATCTACCCAGTCAATCTGGCTACTAGTACTTACGAACAGTGAGGTTAATCTGAGATGTTATGGTTGGGTTATGGGTCATAAGTTATGCCATTGATATGGTAGGTGAAATCTTTAGAAGGGGTCCGCTTCGGGTTAAAAGTATTAAGTGGCTATGATAGGGTCCGCCTCTTTCATAGGAGAAGTGCTATGTGACCTAATAGGATTTTTTACGATGTCAATTAGTGAGAACCATGTAGGGACCTACCTTGGGTTAGGTCTTAAATGACGGAGACCTGCCTATTTTATAGTCTTAAAATGTTCAGAGTCCACCTAAGTCCCAAGAAAGAGGTATTTTGTGGTTTGGAGGTTCTCTCTTTCACATCATCAACGATAGTTGTGCTAGAATTTGAAATGAGTTAGGTATTAAAGGAAGGGGACCTACCTATTTTATAGGTATTAAATGGTTAGTGTCTGCCTAATCACCAATAAAAGTTATTTTTTGGTTTGGATGCTTTCTCTTGCACCATTGATGTTGGCTGCGTTAGAATTTTGGAATTGGACTGAAAAGGTCTTTGGGCTTATAGTTAAAGTTATTAGTATTTGTGGCACCACCATTTAAGGTGACTGTTATATTTGGAATAGTATATATATTTTTCATTTAAATAATACTACCCAATTACAATTATGATATAGCTTGAGTTTCATTTCGCTAGACATTTGTTGTTCTGACCCGCTCCTCATTACAGCGCATGTTAGAGAGTGTAATGCTGATTTAGGATACGAATGTGGAAATGAATACCTATGTCAATTATCTATTTATTTATGCTTTTTAAGCATTTCTATTATACCCAGTTTGGACAGTTATGTTATTTTGAAATATTTGTAATATGCAGACTTTATGTAAACATGTTGTAATATTTAACATGTTATGTTTCTAAAATGGTTTCTTCATGAAATGGGTACTTTTTTGATATTATATTTTATTCATTTCACTGTGAGATTCTGAAAGTATAGATAGCTCTATGTACTATGTATTGTTTTTAATTTTATCAACTTAACAACTCGCCTGAAGATGGGCCTAAGGTTCGATGGGCGTTTGTTTGGTCGAAATTAGGTGTATTTTGGGGTGGGTTGTTACACTTGGTATCAAAGCTTAGGTTACCTGATCAATGGAGTCAGGTACAAGTATGTGTAGCATATTTGTTATTTTTGAAAGTATTTTCAAAATCAACTATATATATACTTAATTTGAATTTATCCATAATTTTCGACCATCGAAGTAGTTGTGGCCATATTCCAAACGGCTGGGCAAGGCGACTATGGGTTGGAAAAATAAATGCAGTAAGGAATGTAAATAGAAAGATTGTAACTCTAAAATTAATAGGATAATATATGTACAATCAATAGGGAGTTAGAAATTTTTAGTAAGGATATAAATACATTGATTAGAAGAATGTTAGGGAAATTATGGAAAGATAACAGGAAAGATTAGAATGAATAAATAAATTTCTTTAGAAATTGTCCGGTTATAATAACAATCATTTTTAACAGCATTATTTATAGAAATGATAAATAAGCATGATATGTAGTAATTAAATATCATGATAGGTGGTAATTAAATATCGTGTGTACTGTATATTATTTTTAATTTTATCAACTTAACAACTCGCTGGGAGATGGGCCTAAGGTCCGATGGGCTTTTGTTTGGTTGAAATTAGGTCCGTTTTAGGGCGGGTTGTTACACAAAGGTTGGGCGAAAAAAATTATTTACATGTCATTTGTTCACAAAATTGCGGGGAAGCTCCTTCACAACGACAACCTTTGTACATAAAAAACGAAAAGGATCAAAAATGGTAAAAAAACAATCTCTGAGATGGAGTAAGATTACTTCTTCAGTCTCTTTGGCTTTTTACTACCACTTTCATGGCCCGGTTTGCACTTTCCACCTTTGACAGACCTATATAATGGCTTGTCCTCATGCTTATCCCATTTATAACTAGATGAAGAGGTAGGCATCTTCCGAAACAAGTCTAACGACCCATAATTTTGGGTTATTTGAAATTGTTTATTTAATTGATTTAAATATTGGAAAGTAAAATTTTATCAATTTAATACGTTGAATTTCAAATATAATGATTTATTGATAATTTAATTGTTGAATTAAATAATTGAAATCGTTAAAATAAATTATGTCTTGAATTTTTATTCGGAAAAATAGTTTAAAGGATTATTAAATTTATATTCATAAGAATGAGGTAATAGAACTTTCGAATTGAAGTTAAAAGTGATTTACTCGATTTTAAAAATAACTCGTTTAAATTAACATATAAAAATAGCCTTCCGGGGTACACTTTCGGAATTCGACGGAACCAATTCCATTAGATTCGTAATAGTATATTATTATTAGATTTCAAATTTCGTACCATTTGGAGTTATCATTTAGTCGTACGGGATAGAAACACGTTGAATTTAATAGCAAAAATTCAATTTAATAGTTGGGTTCCAAAAGCTATCTGCTCCATATGATCGAAATAGGATTTGAAACTTGTTCCATCGTGTTCGGAATAGGATTATAACATTATGAAAGCCTAGCGGCACGCCTCGATAGGAGTTCGAAATTTTAAGTTGCATTTAAATGAGATATTTGTAATTAAATAATATTTTAAATTATTTTAAGTCAAACAAAGCTTTATATTCTATCATTTCAGCCACCATACCCCTTATTGTTCTTTTCAAAGCATGCTTCCCTCTCTTCACATGTTAAGTAAAAGCTAAGCAATTCACAATAAAGGAAAATGAAAAGGAAAACTTCAAAAATTTATTTCTCTTGATATGAAAAACAAAAAAATATGAAACCAATTTTAAAATTCCTAATTCATCACGAGTTTTATGCTCATATGAGTTATGATGGGTGCGGTAGCTGTTTAGGGTCAAGACCGTTCATAGGGAGGGGCTAGGGCTCGCGATTTAGGCAATTTTAAGCATTGATTGGAGGAAATGACAATGGATTTGGATTTAGAGCAGCATATAGCATCTGGACTCACATTTTCGTGAGGTTCGATCACTATATAGGGATGTCAATGTTTTACAGTACGTAAGGGGAAGGCAGATCGCGTTTTTCTCCAGGGGCGGGAGGTGATGGCGAGGGTATGAGCCGGTCGAGCACGTCGAGAGAGTTCATCGGTGCGATCGGTTTTGGTTTTCATTGGAAGATGCTCCGTATCACTATAATATGTGTATGGTAGACATGGGTTCTTTCTCGTATCAGAGGAAAAGGAAATTGGGGAAGAAGCAGTAGCGGGCTGGGTTGAAGGTATTGGGTGGGTTCATATTTGTGTTTTAAGTTATATTTTAATCAATGAACTTTAAAATTTAATAACTCTCTCATTCGAGGTCCGATTAGGACGAGACTTTTTTCGTTGCGATCATGATGACGAGAACTTCGCAATGAAATTGTTTTGGATGTATTTGGAGACAGTGGAAATTTGGACTAAAATCGGACATTGTTTGGTTTTAGTTCCAAACGGAACGCCTCGGCGACAAAAATAAATAAAAGGTGAGTGTTTTATAACTCTCTTAAGTACTAGAATATTTTATGCCAATTTAATTTGAAATTATGAACTCATATAAATTTAATGATTGTAGTTTGATAAATCGTCCTCCAAATTGTCATTTGAATTAACTGTTAAAAATAAAATTGACAGTTAAAATTGAAATTGGAATTAAATTGTCAGTAAAATACCAGATTTTAATAACTATGAAATTATTGTGAATTATATTGTCTGTTTGTATAATTGATTGTAATGGATGCCAATTGATTGATATTTGGATGATTGGATGTTTATTTATTTTTTATACATCCCATTATCACATGGTAAATTATTTACAGTATATAAAACTGTGAATTGAATTATTTCAAATAAATTAAGAAATAAGTTGAAATGATATATACGTATGATATTTATTTTGGATTGAAATGATATATATCCATCCTTGAAATTAAATTGAAATAACTGATAGAAAATTATATACGGATACCGAATTAGTTAAATTAAATGATTTTAAAATTTTTGATTTGTAATTTATTAAATTATTTCGATTTAAAAGAAATAAAAATCAAATTTATAGAAATAAAATTATTTCAGACTTGAGCTCGGAATGTTAAAATTTAAATTTGGTAATGGGAATTGTTAGGTAATCGAAGAGAGATTTTTAAAGTTATAATCGAAATATGATTTGAATTTTCAAAATTGATTTGTTTTAAAAGGATTTAAGATTTCTTTCGAACTTTGATTATTGCTAGGTAAAGGTAATTTAATTGGATATATAGATTTGGACCCAAGAATGGAATTTGTTTTATGTTTTGAATCTTAATTCGAAGATTTAAATTCAATTTGAATTCAATGATGTTGGGCGGATTTTCACCCAGAAGATCTCAAGACCAAGAAGCCGCAGTTTCACCCGGGCTCGCGAGCAACCTCTACTTTGTTATCCCGTTTTTTGGTCAAAACTGGAATATCAATGTCGAGCGCGTCTCCACCACGATCAAGCTAAGAAGAAGCAACCAGCAAGCGTATGTAAGCCCAGAGTTCCACTCAAAATCCAAATACAAAGTCCATTCGGCCTTATACTCTCATGTTCATTCGGCTATGCAAGCATACAGTCCCATTCGGCATTCACATGCGCAAGTTCATTCGGCATAAGCTACCGAACCAACTCCCTGCTACCCCATGCCGAACCAACTCCCTGCTGCCCCATGCCGAACCAACCACGAGAACTCACCATCAACCGAACCAAGTAACCACCGAATCAAACCCAAGGTGGCACCGAACCACACTCCTCTCCTCTACCACCGAACCAAGCTTCGCCGAACCAGAAAGCTGCCAGTCCAGATTGCTTCAGCCCAAGCCCACCTGCAGCTATATACTTCCAAGACCCCTGCCCCCTACCTCACTCTATAAATAGAGGGGCAGGGGTACAACAATGGCAGACAAGTTTGAGAGCTCAAGCAAGGAAGGAACTTTCAAACTACTTTCATACACTTGTATACAAAGCATTGTACTTGTAATCTGGAAGAAGAAAGATAATAACATATAAAGTGGACGTAGGCACACTCTGGCCGAACCACTATAAATCTGCGTGTCTTTTACATTTCAGCCCTTACTTTTCTCATATTTACATACTCATCTAAAATCATTGAAAATCACACATACTCAACTAAAATAATACGACTTGGAGGTGTTTGTCCATTTTTTGTGCAAACATTTTTGGTGCTTTCACTGAGAATTGAACTCGAAGCTTCAGCTTCTCCCACTCAACCTTCTTCCTCATAACGACGTTCGTCGCTTAGAAATCATGCCTTCCAAGCAACGGAAGGATGTTAACAAAGGAAAGAACATCGCAACTAGCAGTCTTCCGGATCCAGTAGCCCCAGATCAAGAGAATCATCCAATTTCAACAGCAGCACCAGATGGATACCAGGCAAATCTGATAGCTCCTGCCACCGAACAACCAATAACTAGGGCAGATCTAGACAGAGTTGTGGCTGAAGTAACCAACCACTTCACATCCCAACAAGAAGCTTTAGTGGACCAACTTATGTCACGCTTAAGGGATGCTGAAGAATCCAACCGCAACACTGAATCATGGGATGAGTCTCAATCTGGAGGATCTCGGAGACAGCAAAGGTATTCCTTCTTCGAAGAAACTATCGACAGGAATCATAGAAACCCCGCTGAACGGAGCCAAGCTGGAACCCAGCCCGAAGTTGGCCCCATGGAAATGCTCGAAGCAGAACCCCACCGGGTAAGATCAAGGCAGGGGGCAACTGTAGCTGGTCCTAGCATGCATCCGAGCAGCCAGAGACAACCACTGGATAATGCAAGAAGTGATAGATTGTACCATCCCTACAGGTCATCTGGACGAGATAGATCCCGCAGGGAAGAACTAAGCTCATTTTTGTCCGCTCCAAGTTCTGACGAACGAATGGCACGATTATTCAGAGAGTGTGTCCAACGAGAGCAAAGGGACCGGGGGATAGGCGCTAGGGTCACCAGCCCCTTTACCCGAAATATCGAAACTACCATCGCCCCCCGGGAATGGAAAATGCCAACCATGGAACCTTACAAAGGAACTTCCGACCCCATCGTACACTTACAGAGATACACCCAGCATATGCTCATGAGTGGAGCAACAGAAGGAGTATTATGTAAATGCTTTCCGCTATTCCTAGCAGATCTAGCTACCTCCTGGTTCTGCCATCTACCCCGAGGATCCATCAGCTCATGGGAGATGTTGAAAGAAAGGTTTATTAGCCAGTTCCTCATCCATGTGGAACAACCCAAGGATGCTTATTCTCTATCCAATATCAAACAGAAATCCGGAGAGACGCTGCAACAATATCTAACACGGTTCAACGCCACAGCAGCAACAGTTCAAGATGCCAATGAGAAACTTATCCTAACGGCCCTTTGTAGTGGCGTGCATCCGGATACCAAGTTTGCTAGGAGGTTAACAAAAGATAAACCAGCTACGTTACCTGACTTCTTCCATGAAGCTGGGAAGTATATGAGGCTTGAAAACGCTACAGTCAGGACAACAGGCTAAGACTACCCATGGCGACACTCCCGCTGCAACAAAGGACGTTTGAAGAAATGACTCTAGAGATAACGCTGGGGGCAAGAAGGGAGGAAAGCGTTTATATCAACCAGGACAGAGATTTGACTCTTGCCCCCCTCCCTTGCTTTAAACTTTGTCCTGGATGGCTAGAAGGATGTTTTTAATCATTTCACCAAATGGGTGGAAGCGGACCCTTTAAAATAAAATATCTTTGGCATAAATTGTCAACTTCTTACATAAATTATCAACTTCTTGATCAAAAAATATTCTACGCAGGTACGGAGTCCCACTCAAGATCATATCAAACAACGGACTCCAGTTTGACAACAAAGAGTTTACCAACCGATGCCAAGAGCACATAATTCACAAAAGCTTCTCATCTGTAGCTTATCCTCAGGCAAACGGACAAGTCAAAGCTGTCAACAGAATTCTCAAAACCCTAACCAAGAAGAAGCTTGAAAAGTCAAAAGGCGCTTGGGTGGACGAACTTCCTACGGCACCCTGGGCCTGCCGCACCTCTCATAGAACATCAACGGGGCATACTCCTTTCTCTTTGGCATACAGATTGGAGGCCATGCCCCCAGTTGAAACTGTAGCGCCATCTCACCATGGGACCCACTGCAACCCAGAAGAAAACGAAGAACTCCTCCTCATGTCTTTGGATCTGATTGAGGAGAGGAGAAACGATGCAACACTTAAAAGCAGAAGCCCACAAGCAAAAAGTGGCAGCACAATGCAACTCCAAAATCAAGCATCGCAGCTTACAAGAGGGAGATCTTATCCTCATGCGGATCCTCCCGCAACACCGAATCATGGACCGAGTCCCAATCTGGAGGATCTGTGAGACAACAATGACCTTTCTTCTTCGAAGAGGTTAATAAAGAAATGGTCATGGTAGGAGCCGAGCCCGGACTCAGCCCGAATTCCGACCTGAGGAAACACTTGGAACCAAACCCAACGGGGGAGGTGCCAGGCAGGGGTCGGATATAGCTGAGCCTGTCATGCTACCTAACCATGAAAGCACCAGTAGACGGACCATATGAAATTCATCAAGATCTTCACAACAACGGAGCTTATATTTTGTCAACAGTGGACGGAGTGGTGTTCCAGAGGGCTTGGAACATCCGACACCTCCGTCGATACTTTGCTTAACATGTACCGCCCATATGAAGCGTATTAACACGGTGGACGTAGGCATTATCGTGCCGAACCACTTTAAAAATCTTATCTCTTGTTACCTTGTGCCTTCATATCTTGGCTGCTTGTTAAGCTTTATCCCTTTCTGTTGAACAAAATCCTATGGCATCTCCACTCAAGATGCACCGCGGCCTCATCTGGACTAGGCCTAACAGGTACGCTACGATTCTATGCACTCGCCAATGAGACACTTTTGCTCCAGCATCCCTCTGCTGCGGGTTAACTCATTGTGCGCCTGCCCTCAAAGCCAACTGTAATGAGCCGATTATAAGTCATCATAAAGGCCGACTATAGCCGATGGCAGCTCATTACGGCGTTCGGCTCGCCGGTAACTGTGAACCTACTTTAAGCCCCAACATAAGGTGTGGCCAGCCAGGGGTAGTTCACGGCCAACGGCACCCACGCTAGCCGGCCACGGTAAATCGAATAATACCCACGATTACGGACCATAATGGTTCGGGTAGTTACCGTGCGCGATCTCGGCTCCGATGTGTCTTAAGTGCGGCTGTGGTAAAAAAGAAAACTCCCCGCGGAGGCGTAAGATGGGTGACAAATGTCTCCAAGACCCACAGCTAGGGAAAGTGACTACAAAACCCGTTTGCCACGAACTTAAGCACATCGACGGCCTTCCGTGACTGGAAGTTTTACTTTTACTATATTTCCATTCCATTTAAATATTTTTCTCCTATCCTGTATAACAAACTCTCAAGTACAGGAAACCGAATAGGAAGCATTTACTCATGAGGCTTTAAGCCTGCGTACTGGGTGAAAGGGCGCTCTGCTATACCCGTGAACAGTTACACAAGACACTCAAAGCTACCGCCTGCGAATAAAACATAAAGGGCGGTACTCTCTTCTCTTGTACATAAATGCGTAACTATAACTTATTCATACACTGACATTGCAAAACGTGAAATTATATTTCAAGCAAAAACTTAACATCAAACACAAGTGGAATCACAGGCATACACATAATTATACTTCTCACACAGCACATAAAGATAGCAACAACATTTAAACATGACAAAATCAGCTTATATTATAAGATCACACGAAGTTATTCTTTGCAAATAATTTTATTACAGTTGCATATCAAAGACTAACATGAACAGTGATAAAAAAGAAACAAAAAGATGGCAGATGCATCCACACTCCATCACCGACTCCCCCAGCCTACTTAGCCGCAGGATCAGAACCCCCAGCATGTGGATCTGAAGTCCCACCTGTCCAGATCGGAAGAGGAATTCATTAAACGAACGATCAAGTTATGAAAACACGGAAAGAAAAGAAAGGGAAAAGAATAACTCACCAGCATCCGCCGCTTGATCCTCATCATCCAACTGCACGCCCGCTTCCTCCGCAGCAAGCAGCCGCATCCCCTCCTTCACCGCCGCTTGCTCCTCCTTTGAGAACTGAGCAGTAACCGCACTCAAGTTGAAAGCCTCTCCGCCTTCCTTACCCGCGTTCACCCTGGCCTCCTCTAAAGCCCGGAGATACACCTTGGCCATGACCCGAGGGTAATCGTCCATCCAAGACAAGCCGCCCTCTTTCCAAGTATGGAAGTACATATCCTGAAGCATCTCATCCATCATCCCCTCATTTTCCTCAAACTCCCTCACCCGAGCCTCGGAAGCTTGCAACTTAGCGACGGCGACGTCCCTCTCTGATTGGTATCTCAAGCAGTCAGCCTGGAGAGACCTCCTCATTTCCTCCTCCTTCAACCTAAGGGACCTCCTCATCTCCTCCATCTCCTCCTTCAACTCAGCCTGAGCCATCTCCGCAGCCTCGAGTCTCCCCGACAACTCCTCTACCCGCTCGAGATCCGCATTTCGAACCTCATCCACCGTTGTAATGGCCATGTTAATCCGCTCCCTGCAGGTAATCTCCATCTTCCGTAACTCCGCCCTACTGGCCTTCTCCATGGTCTCTTTCAGACGCTGGGAGGCTTCCTCATGCTGGGAGATCTGGATGGCTTGGTCGGCAAGCTGCTTGGCCTGATCGGCAACCTTTAGCCTTAACCGAATATTAGCACTCCCAATCTCCTCCCCGGCCTTGACCAATCGAGCATGATGCTCCATTAACTTCTTAGTCTCTTCGGCCACCCGGTCAATATTAGCCTTGGCCTCGTCCCCCATAGTAACTACCCGAGTAGTAAGCAGATCAAGATCTAGGGACTTGGCCTCATCCAGCACACGTACCATGGGGTTGCGGGGAAGTAGGTGCTCGCCCGTGGTCTCATCAAATGAAATGTCCCGAAAACTTGGGTCTAAATCAGGATGACCGGCAAAAGGGTCACGAGGCACGGGGCGAGGCACATCGGGACGCCTTATATGAATGACAGTAGATCTCTTGGAAGGAGGAGGAGGGGGGCAGGGCTCCGTGCTCTCCTCCGTAGTATCACGAGGAGGCTGAGTAGGGGGAGGCAGAGTAGGAAGCTGCGAAGCAGAAGAAGACTCAAATAAGGAACGGCTCCGCTTCCTTTTCTGAATGCCCTCTTCGATGACCCCAAGGAGAGGGCGGTACTTGACTACGTCCCCAGTGCGATCAGTAGAAGGTTTCGCGGAAGCTCTCCTCGACTTAAATTGTTCAAGACGATGTCGAACATCCGACGTTTTAACTGCCTGGCCTGCCCCTGGAATAAAGAACAAGTGTTACGAACATACAATAATCCGCAATTCAAAAAATGTGCTAAGTTAAAAAGAAAGAAAAGTGAGGAGACACATCTATTATACAAACCCGGCGGAGGAGTGGGATACGGCAATAAGTCCTGGATCTCATTCCAGGACGGAAGTGAACCGTAAAAAAAATTTCTAAGTCCTTATCGAAAATAGAATCGGCAGAAGACAAAAGTTCACCTTGCATCGCCGGGATCACCCTAGCTGAGGAACCCTTAGAGGATGGGTCAGTGCCAGCCACAGCTTTGCCGGTTTCCTTTGCCTTCTCCGTTCCCTTCTCCGTTTCCGACTCTCCCTCCGACTCCCCGAAGGCCCGACGGAGAGCCTCATCCAGTTCGAGGTCTTGTTCAGAGGTTAGAGCAGCAACACCACTACCACCTTGACCGTCGCCATCTCCTCCACCCTCCGACCCTTCTCCAACTTCACCTCCTTCCTCCTCTTCTACACCTTCCTCCTCCGGGACATCCGGGCAAGTACTTGGAGAAGGGCCATCGGACTCCTTGAGCTTCTTGCCTCCTACGACTGGACGTTGTGCAAAGGGCTTCCTCTTGCCACCCTTCGCTGTCACCCCACCTTTAGGCTGGGCAGCCTTCTCTTCTGCCGTGTCCCTCTGTTTGACTACGGACTGATGTGGGAGGATCAAATTATACGACAAGAGCCTGGCATTCCTAATCAGATAAGCAGCCGATCTGTCTCTCCCGGAAATAGCTTCAATTTCTGCTGCCATCCGAACCAAGCGATCATCTTCCACAACCGCAAAACCACCTGTCGCTAGCAAGAAATAAAAGCGCATAAGAGAGTGAATTACAGCCAAGACAGGAATTATGAGTAGAGTTTTTACTTACATCCGGAGGTAAATCGGCGAATAGAGACGGAGTCATCCCTGACAAAGAACCATTCCTTCTTGAACATGCTATACTTCGAGTATAAATCCAAAACAGGCTTGAAGGAAACGGCTGACTCCAAGCTAATATATGGGGACCCCTTCCTGTACCCCCTCAGATTGTACAGATATCGTATTTCCCGGTTGGAGGGGGCGCGCCCATATCTCTTCTGGAAGATAGCATATAAGCATACCAGAATGGCATAAGAGTTGGGCTGAAGCTGGAATGGAGCCACCTTCAGATAAGTGACGAAGCTTAGTATCCAGGCGTTGATTGGAGGAATAGCCCCGCACATGCAATGGTACCGGCTATAAGCGAAGTACCCCTCAGGGGGATCATATGGCATGACCCCTTCCCCCGGTAACAACATAAGAGCCCTGTCTATCCCAAAGGAACGGGATATAACGTCAAGTTGCTCCTCCTTTAAGGAGCTTGGGAAGCAGTCGGGGGGAGAGTTCAAAAGTTCCTGTGGACCACATCCGTCCACTAGAGACTTCGGAATAGGTCGGTGTTGCCCGGATCCTGATTGGACTGGGGGCGAGGAAGAAGAAGGCTCTCCTGTGCCTCTAGACTTCTTTCTGTCTGATCGTGTTTCCGCTTTGCGAGACATTTTCTGCAGCACAAGAAAAACCTAATATTAGAACAAGGAAAATAGAAAAGTAAACAAACAAGTGCGTGCAAGTGTGGAATTTCATTCACAAGTTCATTCGGCTTCCAAGTTCATTCGGTTTCCAAGTTCATTCGGTTTCCAAGTTCATTCGGTTTCAACCCCATTCGGTTTTCATCTCATTCGGCTCCAAGGCAGTAGTCCCATTCGGTGAAGCAAGGACATACGTGTGTATTCGGTAATAAGTATATACCTGGTTCGGTATAAGGTTGGTTCGGCAAACACTTGATTCGGCAATGGAGTGATTCGGCTCTACTCGTTCGGTAAAGAAAAACAAGGGGGGTACGGCCTCTATATATAGGCAAACTCACAACCACCGAACCAGATGTCTCGCCCAACCGGACCAATGATACCGGACCACCAGAAGCCGGATGAGAATAGCCGGACCAACCAAGAACCGAATGGAACCCTCTATCTACCGTCCAAGACCAGGAACTGGGGGCACGCAGGGCGCTTCACTCAGATAAGTGCCGAACTCTAAGAGCTTACTAATAAAATAAAAAATATGATAACAATGGATAAGTCGTGAATCTCTCACTAACATGGATTAATCATTTACACGTGCACGCGACCACGAACGGTCCATAGGCACGCTCTGAATGGCTATTAACCCTATCGTCATGAGAATTTACACTTTGACATCCCTTTTTAAGCTCATCAGTCAAATGGATATTTGATAATTATGAAATGGCTAAGCTACTTACACATGTACGGGGTCGAGAACAACCCCTAGGCATGCTCTGAGCTAGCGATAAACCACCTTGACAAACGATCCAGGGAACCACTCTAACGTGAACCTGGCATCGATAACCCCCTCGGGGTACACTAACTCGCCTCGAACGGCGCAATTCACTTGATCACAAATATTTCGACCCCGAACGGTCGTTATTTGAAACCACACTAAAACTATAAATCTCTTTGCAGGACATCCACAAGATATAAACATCCAGCCCATGACATTACAAGACGAGTCTTCCCACCAACGAGAAACAAAGCGCGACACGTGCAAGCACGTGCCCCACTTTGGGGGGCAAATGTTGGGCGGATTTTCACCCAGAAGATCTCAAGACCAAGAAGCCGCAGTTTCACCCGGGCTCGCGAGCAACCTCTACTTTGTTATCCCGTTTTTTGGTCAAAACTGGAATATCAATGTCGAGCGCGTCTCCACCACGATCAAGCTAAGAAGAAGCAACCAGCAAGCGTATGTAAGCCCAGAGTTCCACTCAAAATCCAAATACAAAGTCCATTCGGCCTTATACTCTCATGTTCATTCGGCTATGCAAGCATACAGTCCCATTCGGCATTCACATGCGCAAGTTCATTCGGCATAAGCTACCGAACCAACTCCCTGCTACCCCATGCCGAACCAACTCCCTGCTGCCCCATGCCGAACCAACCACGAGAACTCACCATCAACCGAACCAAGTAACCACCGAATCAAACCCAAGGTGGCACCGAACCACACTCCTCTCCTCTACCACCGAACCAAGCTTCGCCGAACCAGAAAGCTGCCAGTCCAGATTGCTTCAGCCCAAGCCCACCTGCAGCTATATACTTCCAAGACCCCTGCCCCCTACCTCACTCTATAAATAGAGGGGCAGGGGTACAACAATGGCAGACAAGTTTGAGAGCTCAAGCAAGGAAGGAACTTTCAAACTACTTTCATACACTTGTATACAAAGCATTGTACTTGTAATCTGGAAGAAGAAAGATAATAACATATAAAGTGGACGTAGGCACACTCTGGCCGAACCACTATAAATCTGCGTGTCTTTTACATTTCAGCCCTTACTTTTCTCATATTTACATACTCATCTAAAATCATTGAAAATCACACATACTCAACTAAAATAATACGACTTGGAGGTGTTTGTCCATTTTTTGTGCAAACATTTGCACCGAACCACACTCCTCTCCTCTACCACCGAACCAAGCTTCGCCGAACCAGAAAGCTGCCAGTCCAGATTGCTTCAGCCCAAGCCCACCTGCAGCTATATACTTCCAAGACCCCTGCCCCCTACCTCACTCTATAAATAGAGGGGCAGGGGTACAACAATGGCAGACAAGTTTGAGAGCTCAAGCAAGGAAGGAACTTTCAAACTACTTTCATACACTTGTATACAAAGCATTGTACTTGTAATCTGGAAGAAGAAAGATAATAACATATAAAGTGGACGTAGGCACACTCTGGCCGAACCACTATAAATCTGCGTGTCTTTTACATTTCAGCCCTTACTTTTCTCATATTTACATACTCATCTAAAATCATTGAAAATCACACATACTCAACTAAAATAATACGACTTGGAGGTGTTTGTCCATTTTTTGTGCAAACAAATGATTTTAATCAATATTTTGAAAATCGAACTCCAAATTATATAAATCAAAATGGTTTAAAATTGAGAATTTAGTTGAAATTGATTCAAAGTGGAATTGAATTGAATTAATTAGAACTGAGATCGAAATTGAATTAATCTGAAATAAAAGTTTGAATTGAAATTGAAATTGAATCGATTGAATGGAAATTGGAATTGATTCAAATTAGGAGTTGGAATTGAATCGGTTCGACTTTGAAGCTATTTTCAATAAAAAAATATTTTAATATAATTTTTTTAAAATCTATCTTGTTAAATATACAAATCATTTTGGTTTTCCAAATTACTTTACTATATAAACCATTCTAATATTTAAACTATTTTATATTAAACTATTTTAATCATTTAAACTATTTTTAACTATTTAAACTAATATAACTATTTTAATTATTTAAACTATTTTAAAACTAATCAAATTATTTTTCAAAAGTTCAAACTAGTCAAGGGTGGAATGTTTATTTTTAAACCATGGATTTAAATATGAATTAGGTTAAATGAATTTATAGCCTTACTAGAAATTCGAAACAATTTTTGGAAACGAAATCGTGATATTAAGGGGAGCATGATTTTGAATTGAAATAGTATATTTGGAGTGAATATGATGATGAAGTGGGTTTGATTTTGAAGCGAATATGATATTTTGATGTCAAGTACGAACTGTTTTCAAAATATAAAAGAACCAACCGTTGTGTAAAAAAACGTTTAGTTGTTAAAGAGACCGGGGCCACTTATTCGCATACTCTCTGTCAATATCAGAACCATTTTAACAACTGTGTACGTCGAGGAGACTCCAGAACGAAGTGGTTGGATTTAGCTTCGTTGACTGGATTTGAAGAAAGATAATGATGTTGGATAAACCCCGGCACTTGGGTCAATTTGAAATGACTAAAAAAGGACGGCTTGACAGGGCCAAGTGGACTAATTACCCCGAGCGGATATCCGTTCTCCGATTTCCTTGGACTCGGTCCATATTATTACTCTTGTTATTGGTTTTGATTTGTGCACCTTGATTTTGGGATAGCATCCCTTTGACTTGATGTGGGATGGATGGACACAGTGGGTGACCATAGCTATGATGCGTTACCACCAGCCCTACGACCCAAAACTTGTAGTATCCTACTTTGGGCATTGCCTTACGTGCCTTGTCATACTTTTATTCCTATATGAGACCACTACGATTTTGGTTTAGTGTCGTCGTATCACGGTGCAACCCTATCTACCGGTGGTTTACTGGTGTTTTATATGCAAACTGTACGATAGTGCTTATAAACACGTTAAGGGGGATCAATGTAAAGCCTTTACACTAAGAAAAATATTATTTTATTGATCAGACATTATATATGTAGCATATTCTACTACATATAAATATTTTAACGGATCCTTAGGAGATGGAAAATCTCGTAACATCTCTTGAGTTGTTGCATGCATGTTATACACTGGATAGGAGAAGTGAAATCCCGTAAACATCTTAGACGCCATGACACTCTTGTTATATGCGATATCCATTTGACTCAAGTAATAATATTTTAGTCTTGACTCGTGTGTTTTGTCTTTTCATTACGCTCGGGTCAGCCCTGAGTTTTTTGCTCGTTGAAGATTTACTCTGGAGGACGAAGACGAAGATTTGGTATATTGTTACTATTAGTATTCCTGCATCTTGTTGTCTGCTGCATTATTTTATTTATTCCTGATGTATGTATAACTTTGACAAATGTTCTATAAATCATAATCAAATGTACAATATAAATAGCTTCATGAACTGTTTATTTGATTATTATATTTTGTCATTCTGCTGCGAGATTCTGTGTTGTTTTCTTCTTCTTTTCTTATTTTTCTTAATTAACCCCATTGATTGTCTATGTTTTGGATTGTTTAAGTTGGACATGTGTGGATTATTGTCAACTTAAACCTTCCGAAATGTGGATCGTCACAACTAGGGGCAGCTACGGTGCAAGTGTGTAGGGGGGCTTAATAGGACCTATTGGAGGTTTTATATGGATGATTAAGCTTGGGGGAGGAACCTTCTTCTTTCTAGGCTCCTTTTTGACGTCCAAGATTTTGAAAGTGTTGGTCACCTTCTTTTCTGCCATGTGGTCATTTTATGCTTCTACTTGGTGATGGTGAAAACGTCGTTATCGATCGAGACATCAACGTCCTCTAAGTTTCCCAAGACCCCTATTTTCTCGAAGTTAGGACCAGGGCCAGAGTTAATTGGTGGCCGAGTAGGAGTGAGCATTGTTTTGAAGACAATTGATGTTTTTATGGAAGCACTAGGACCTAGAGCAAAAGCGACTGCTATTAGAGATGGCAGTAGTAGCAATTGACCTGTAAGATGACAAACAGATTGATAAAGATTAGTAATCTTCATAGGTGAAACCTGTAGCTTCTCGAAGAATGGATAAGTTAAAGATACACCTCTCGTAGGTGAGGTTTATTTTAAGGAGACTTGACGATTTATCACTCCTTTGGAAATTTCAAAAGTGGAGATATAGTAAGGGAATTGCTAGCAGAATGAAAGTTGGGTTCTCCAGGTTGTAGCTTCTGGTGGTGATCGCTAAGGTGGAAATAGTGACGGTATATGGAGCACCAGGAATGGGTATTTCAGTGGTGATGACCTCAAGAGTAGCCATTGTAGAACTGAATATTCCTACCTAAGACTCTTTCTGAGTGGTGTCATCCACACGATCAAAAGAGCTAGGACCGATAATAGTCAAAATAAGCACCCGTTCAAAAAATGTACCTTCTGTTTCCTTGATTTTCATCTCCTCATAAAGGGTTATTAGGTCATCTTCATCATGCAGGTCACTCTTCAATTTCTCCTCGTCGAATTACTGGCCAAATTCCTTGGACCTTCTTGAGGTCCCTTCCTAGGCCTCAGCTAGTGTAAGGGGGTAACCACCTCCTAACCACTTAATATTCTTCATCTCGATAATGTTTGGAAAGAATTCCAAATGAGTGACTTCGATATTTTTCTTCATTTTGGGTAAGAATGGCTTTGAGTTTGGCTGCTTGCTTATCTGAGAATGCTATCTTAGTTCTTAAATCTACAACTTCATCTACTCAAGACTGCATGATCTCCTAAGCATGGTCACTTGACATTTGTTGGCCTTGAGCTCTACTTTAAGATCGTCGACCTTGGCTCTGATTGTAACTTTTTCGACCTCTTAGAATTTAAACTCTTTTTAGAGGCTACTATTGTAGAAGTGTGCAGGTTTTAGTTGATCATTAAGAACAATGCACTTAGGCTTAGAAGCGATGTCTCATCAATTAGTGTTGTAACGTCCCGCTTTTTCGCACACTTTAAATCGACACACGTGCCAATTCAAACCATACGGAAGGGCGGATTGTTATGGGGTAAATAAGAAAAAACAGAGAAGAAAAAAACTAAACAGAATCTCACAGCAGAAGGATAAAATATAATAATCAAATATACAGTTTATAAATCTGTTTACAAAACCATTTATATAATACATATCAGAGTTACACATACCAATAACAGTGCAGTGGAACAGTGTGTAGTGCACTAGTATAAATAATAATAATATATATCTTCGTCTTCGTCCTCTAGAGCTAAATCTTCCAATCCTGAAACGCTCGGATTGACCCGAGCGAATTTGAAAAGAAAAAAACACTCGAGTCAGAACTAAAAGATCTTATGTGAGTTAAATTAACAGAAATAAATATGAGTGCAGTAACTCAAGAGATGCTCGGGATTTACATCTCCTAAGGATCCGTTAAACTATTTACTATGTAGTATATTGTGCTATTATAATAGTGTGTAATTGTAAAATAAACTTACTTTTAAATAGCGTTAAGGCTTTACATTTTCCACCTTAACACATTTATATATTCCCACAGTCTATACAGTACCGTAATCTCCCCGCACTGGGTGTGACGACCCAAACTCGATGTCCAATAAACGACATCAAATTCGCATCGCCGGAGCTTATAACAACAATTAGATGAATATAAAACAGCGGAACAGAATCAATATCATAAATAACATCACTGTTACAACATCAACATAATATCCATACTGCAACAGAGTACATAAATACATATACCACGATCTCTAAATACAACATCATGATAATACAACAGTGAACATATATCCAAAAGTTCTCAAATGAGAGAGATGCTAACGAACTCCCAAAAGCTAACACCTGCAATCTCCAAAAGCTCCTAATATATCTCCAAGATAAGAGCTCCAAAATACTGCTACTCCAAAATAACCTAAACCTGTTACTAGGCTGCCCGTGTGGAAATAATGGGCACCCAGAGTTTAGGAAAGAAAACAATAAACTCCGGATCAGTCATGGGACTGGTGTGAGTAAACAGAACAGTTGTGTTTTAAATAAACAAGACTTATAAAAGAATTTTCGGAATGCTTTTAAAAATGGAACTACCATAAGACCTCCCGCCACACATACAATGCAAACGCAGAATTGGAGGAGATTTCTTCTTATGATAGTTAAATATGCTTGATACGAGAAAAGAATTCTTTGTTATTATTACTAGTGCATAGTGATAGTAAATCATTTCGAAAATAGAATATTAATCTTAGCCGACATAGGTACCATTATACTATGCCTACTATAGCTACCATATTAGATGGCAGGTTCTACAACTAAAACCGTACAGGGTTTCGTATTGGGAATTGGATTTCCAACAAATGGTCAGGCCAAGGAACTTCCCATTGCCACATGAGAACGCCTCTGGAAGGACGTCTCCGAGAACCAAACCGGATCTCTGCCAACACAAGGCCGGGTTACCCCTAACTGGGTAACTACTGACACGAGTATGCCATCTCCCGGTTGTAACCAACCTTTAACCGGGGCCCCAGCAACAAATCACAAAATCATATATATATATATATCTGCGATATCAACATAAGTTAAGTATCTGGGCTCCATACCATGATACCACTTCTATCCAGAAGGAAATGCACATACCCTAAGGGGTGCTACCCCCAATAACCTTGCCGCATCTTTCCTGTTTCGACCATTTCGGGGTGTGAGGTCCGACGAAGTCACGTCCACAAAAACACACTTTATACAAAAGCCGTGCTTTGGGTCAACAAATGATCATAGAAACGATCACAAAGATAGACGATCAAACAAATGATCCTATCACAAATAATCAACACAATGATCATTTCACAGCAACACTCAGCATGTCACATTACCAAATTGGGAATATATCGCTGATAACTTCAATTACATAACCTCTGAGCTCGTACGTCTCAGAGAAGGGTGTTAAGCTAAGAGAATAAATTCTCCGCCACCAACAGAAATATATTTGAAAGAAATCAGTTTTATATCTCAACTTGTAATGTCAGACATACAATCCATACTAGTCTGTTCCGGGCTCGAACAGAACCGAAGGCACTTCCAAAGAAGTCCTTGCAATCCGGATATTCACAATCCCGATCGGATTCCCCATCACATATGGAGAACTCTATACCGGAGCAACTCGGTGCAGAGTCAATCGACAGGTCATCCTATCGCTCTCGCAAATACCCGGTCTTCAACACCGGTCTTCAAATGTTATCCATAACGTCGAATCACATATTCGAAATGGGTTATACGACCCAAAGGTCCTTTCCCGGCTAAATTCGAATAGTGAGTGTCAAATTTTAAAACATGTGGATGTTATTCACAAATATTCACAGGTTCGATGTGGGTTTCGGATAACCAACTGAAGTCCGATTCCCTGTCGCATCGAAGTTTAATTGCCGTTTTACGGACAACAGGGTTTTCACATCAATATAAAACAAATCCTAATTACAGGACGGTACATGACAATCTACATAACACAGCATCAAAACCAGAACAGAAATAGCAATTTAGTGCAGGGCGATAATTAATCCTTTTCAATTAATGCAAGTGTGAAATTAAATAGATTAACCACATAATTATTTGTAGTGACCAATCAATGATTAATTTGGATAAATAAATTAAATCTTAATTTACTCGATTTATTTATTCTAAATTAATTATTATTATTTTTTTTTTTTAAATTAACCGCCAATTTGGTAAATAACGATTTCTTAATTTACTAATTTATTGGAACACTTAATTGTTTATTTACCAATCTTTAATTTAGAATATAAATCCTAAATTACTTAGTTCATTACGATTGTTGATTTAATCATTCTTGATTGCTTTCCAAAACAGTTGGTTATTTATCTAAATTAACCTTTTTTTAAAAAAAAATCTTCTTTAATTATTTCGAAAATCAATTTATTACTGTTACAAAAAAAACTTTAATGTTAATCAATTTAATACCTACCTTAAATTAATCATTTTGTTAAAGCAGTAATTAGATTTTTACATTGTTAATATTTGCTTGGTTAGTAGAAACCTGAAACACATTTAAGAATAGTCAACATTATTCACTTTAACATTATAAACCTCAAATCTATTAGCCTTAACCCATACTAAAATATACTGAGCATTCGAGTTGAACACGAGCTTCTCTTCATCTCCCCCACTCCCCAGTTTCCTATCTTCTTTCAGTTTTTTTTTCTTTTCTTTTTTTTTTCTTTAAGTTACAAACCTTTAGCTAACTAAAATAGCTACAGGGAAAAACTCGCTCGAACACGAGTAACCACTCGAAGCAAACCAAGAAAAAAACTCGAGCACGAGATGCAACATAACGATACTCAGAAACGACCGATACGCGACCCCCCCTGTGCACGTGTACACCACCGCGGCTCTACTCCGGTGACCACCGCGATCGCCACCAAGTCGCTCTCCCTCCCCTGACTCGAGATCGAGCTTCACTTCGAAAAAAAACCACTGGGTCGCGATTTCACCCCTTCGTTCAAACTAATGTTTCGAACAGACCCAACTTTAAACGCCTCGCCGCCGCTCCTCGTTTCACCGGAGAAGCTTCGATTCCGTCCCCACCATCACGACACCACACTCGTCCTTTCCCCAAAGCCTTTCGCAACTCGATGCCTCAGAGGAGATGAACACGTCGCGTTTCCAGACCGTAAACATTTCGAGACTAAAACCCTAGTTTGATCTCAAACTCCCAATTCACACAATAGGAAAATTAATTTGTATTTTTCCCAACATCGTGAATGGTTCGGCTTGCTTCAACTCAAATTTCAGCAATTTAAATTGATTCACTTACAAGAAATTGATAAAAATTCAATTTTTATTCAAATGCAAATTTCTCTTTAAATACTAAACTAAAATTATTCACTTTTGTTTTGAAAATCATGATTTGTAGTAAGGATATAGGCTATGAGTTTGAATTAGCTTTTCATAATACTTGGGTTCCTCACATTTTCTTTTGATTTCCTGTAGACAACTTTAGTGATGATATCTTACAGCTTTGGTTTTAAATCTGTTTTTAATAAACCATATTTGAGTTCTATTATCTTGTTTGATTTTTAAAACTAAAGTTTTACTATGATTCAGATGAAGACTACTGGAGTTCGAATTGAAATCTACCCTGTAACCCATAACAGAGAAGGACAAATTGCAGAGTAACCTGTATATCTGTCTATATTTACCAAACTATATTGAAAGATATCATATACAATGCTATGAAACACAGAATCATCTTTACAGTTAACTTAAAGCCTTTAAGTTGTTGTTCACTCACCTGACAAAGGTTAGAAATAAAGACTATATGGGTTTCCTTTGAACTGCAGATTTGAATCTCCTCTCTGGTTTGGTTTTTAACTTCTTTTTATTTTTTTTGTTTTGCTCACTTGAATGCTTTTGAATTTATGAAATATTATGTTTTCTTTTGTTTACTATCTTTGTTTATAATGAGATGAAATAATTATGAATGTGTGTATGTATATAAGAAGGATGGTGTGCAGGTGAAATGGTAAACTGAGTCCAGTAAAGCAAGTACAAGTTGAAGTATAAAAACTAACCCATGCTTTTAGATCTGCTATGCAGTAATAACATTAAATGAAGTATGCTGCTTGTATTTAATGCAGTTATGCTTCTTTGTAGATGCTTGCATTTAATGAAAGTATGTAGTGTTTCATGCTTGTATATTTCCAGCATGTTGTCTTGTTTATTTATTTGATCATAGGTTTATTTGTTTATTTGTTTAATTGTTTACTTATGTCTTCATATTGTTTACAGCAACTTGTTTTAATTAGTTTGCTAAATATAGAAAAAGTTGTTTTAGATTTTCTTTTATATGTATAGTTTATAGGTTTTTTTATTTTTTTTATTAGCTAATGTTTTGTTTTTATCTTTATATATACATATATATAGGTGTGTTGTTTTGTTTATTCATTTGTTCATTTGTTCATTTATTTGTTTTTTTATTCTTTTGTTCATTGTTTGTTCTTTGGTTCAACTATTTGTTTACTTATTTGTTTGATCTTTTATTTAACTAGTTGTTTATTTAATCTTTTGTTTATTGTTTGTTTATTTGTTTAGATGTTGGATTCTAATTATGTGATTTAAATCTTATAATTTCATCATAACTTACCTTAACAAATTTTAAATTCTATTAAAAGATCATCTATCAATATCTCTTTTTATTTAATTCTATATTAATGTGTAATATTAATATCAACAATATTAAATTTACATTAAATTTTTACTTGTTAGATCCCAAAGTTCAAACAATTTATCAAATTTTAAATTTCAAAAATTTCGGGATGTTACAACATCCCCTCCTTAAGAAAATTTCGTCCTCGAAATTAAAAGAAAGAGAACGTAAACAAATAATATAAGAATTTAGAAATAAGGAAATGACTTACAGATTTAAGTCGAGATGTCAATTCTGCATTTGGGATACGATTTCTTCATATTATCTTCGGTCTCCCAAGTACAGTCCTTTGGATCGCCACTCCATTGTACTTTGACCAGCCTCACAATCTTGTTCCTCAATCGCTTCTCATCACGATCTACAATCTTTATCGGTTCCCTTCTAACTGCCAAGTTGGGAGTGATTTCAAGATCCTGCTGAGCAGCTTCTTCAATAATATCATCTGGATCGTGCACATATTTCCGAAGATTAGAAATATGGAACACATCATGTACGCCAGATAACCAGTTGGGTAACTGCACTCTATATGCTAGAGAACCAATCCTTTCCAGAATAGGAAAAGGACCAATATAACGCGGTGCTAACTTTCCAGTTTTCCCAAATCTCAACACTCCCCGCATCGGAGATACTTTCAGAAATACAGAATCTCCAACTTGAAATTCCAAATTTCTCCTTCGACGGTCATAATAGCTCTTCTGACGACTTTGGGCAGTTAATAACTTCTTTCGAATAAATTCTACCTTCTCAGTGGCTTCTTTTATCATATCTGGTCCAAGAACAAGTCTATCACCTGATTCGATCCAACATGTAGGTGATCGACACGGACGACCATATAAAGCTTCAAAAGGAGCCATTTCTAAACTGGTATGATAACTGTTATTATAAGAGAATTCTACCAGATGCAAATGGTCCTCCCAAGAACCACCAAAATCATGAACACAAGCACGCAGTAGGTCTTCTAAAATTCGATTAACTCTCTCAGTCTGTCCATCAGATTGCGGATGATAAGCAGTACTGAATTTTAATTTCGTTCCCAATGCATCCTGAAATGCTTCCCAAAATCTACTAGTGAAGATCGGGTCACGATCACTCACTATACTACTGGGAATACCATGGAGGCGAACAATTTCCTTTATATAAATACCTGCCAAGCTTGCTGCAGTACGAGTGGATTTAACTGGAATGAAATGAGCATTTTTGGTTAGGCGATCCACAATAACCCAAATCGCTTCATTGCCTTTCTTGGTACAAGGCAATCCATCGATGAAATCCATCGATACCTGATCCCACTTCCATTTCGGTACTTCCAAAGGTTGAAGTAAACCGGCCACTTTCCTTTGGTCGCTCTTGATCTGTTGACAAGTAGCACAACGACTCACATAAATAGATATGTCTCTCTTCATCGTTTTCCACCAGAATGTTCTTTTAACATCTCGATACATTTTGTTGACTCCTGGATGAATGCTGAATTTTGACTTGTGGCATTCATCCAAAATTTCACGTTTCAGTTCAGGGAAATCTGGAACACAAATCCTGCCTTTTAATCTAATAACTCCACTATGATTTGTCTCAAAACTTGTATCTTCGCCTCGAAGAATTTTTCCATAAATACCCCGAAGGAATTTGTCTTCATGTTGCTTACTAGCGATTTTCTCAAGAAGAGTAGGAGTGATAACAAGATAAGCAAGAACAGCATAACTTCTGCTTAAAGCGTCTGCAACTACATTGGCCTTTCCGGGCGTATACAGAATATCTAAGTCATAAGATGCTAGAAATTCCAACCAACGTTGTTGTCGCAAATTCAAATCCTTCTGGGTGAAAAGATATTTCAAGTTCTTATGATCGGTGAATAATTCGAATTTTTCACCTAAAACAAAGAGAGTTTATTAGGTATATTTCTTTAGTTAATTTCACAAATTATTTAGAAAGCTGAAAAGATTCTTACCCAGAAGATAGTGTCGCCATATTTTCAAAGCGAAAACAACAGCCAAAAGTTCCAAATCGTGCGTTGGGTAGTTCTTCTCATGCGGACGTAATTGTCTACCTGCGTAGGCAACCACCTTTCCATTTTGCATTAATATTGCACCTACCCCTTCACCACTTGCATCAGTATAGACAGATAAGCCTTGGTTCCCGTTAACAATAGTGAGAACAGGAGCAGTGGTTAATCTCTTTTTCAACTCTTGAAAAGCTTCCTCACATTTTGAAGTCCAATCAAATTCTACACCTTTCATTGTTAGCTTAGTCAATGGGCTAGCCAACTTAGAAAAATCTTGAACGAATTTCCGGTAATAGCCTGCTAAACCCAAAAAGCTTCGAACTTCTTTTGGAGTAGTGGGTTGTTTCCAATCAAGAATAGCGGAAATTTTGCTAGGATCTACTGAAATTCCTTCTTCATTAACAATATGGCCAAGGAATTTGACTTCATTGACCCAGAAATGGCATTTGGAAAATTTCGCATATAGAACATTTCTCCTCAAAATTTCTAAGACAATTCTAAGATGCTCGGCATGCTCATCTTTAGTTTTGGAAAAAATTAAGATGTCATCAATGAATACAAGCACAAATTTATTTAAAACTTCCCGAAACACACGAGTCATGAGATCTACGAAGTAAGCTGGAGCATTGGTTAGCCCGAAAGGCATAACCAACCATTCATAGAACATATTAGGACCTCTGAAAGCGGTCAGATGTACACAATCTTCGGCGATTCGTAATTGATGGAATCCCTGGGCTAGATCCATTTTTGAAAAGAAACGAGCGTCGTGCAACTGATCAAATAAATCATCAATCCTGGGCAGTGGAAATTTATTTTTGAGAGTTTGTTTATTTAGATCGCGGTAATCTACACACAATCTCAAAGATCCGTCTGATTTGGCAACAAATACGACGGCTGAACCCCACTCAGAAACACTGGGTCGAATTAATCCTTTTGCTAGTAGCTCATTAGTTTGATGAACCAATTCAATCTTTTCCCTAGGTGCCATTCTGCGACTTGCATGAACAACAGGACGAGTATTAGGTACAAGATCAATTCGGAATTCTATTTCTCGATGAGGAGGTAAAGATTTCACTTCTTCGAATACGTCGGAAAAATCCCGAACAACAGGTATAGACTGCAAAGTGGGTTCAAGATTTCCCAAAGTATATATCAATCTGTCGCTCCTTGGACTTGGATTCTCACAAGAGATTTCAATAAAATTTCCAAAACTTGTTTTGATTAAAACTGTCCGGTTACTACACTCCAATCTAGCATCGTATCTCGTTAACCAGTTCATACCGAGTAAGATTTCAAATTCATCAAATTCGAGGACATACAGGTTGATAGGAAATTTATAGCTAGCATATGAAATAGGAACTCTCTTACAATATGAACAAAGATTTGCGGGACCTCCAACCGGATTTTTCACGCAAATAAGATCGTCAGCAAATTTAGTTTCAAGTCCTAGTTCATTTACGGTTTGTTGGGAGATAAAGCTATGTGAAGCTCCTGTATCAAATAAAGCTCTAACAGTTCTATTATTAATAGTAAGGTTACCTTCCAAAACACTTTTCCCTTTGTCAGCTTTTGAAGATGAGGGGTCCTCCTTTATTGCATAGACTTTTGCTACCTGCGCTGGCCTCATTACTGGGCAATCTTTAACTAAATGTCCCGGTTTATGACAATTGTAACATTCTCTAGCTGGTCTCTTCGGTTTTGGACAGTGACTTGAATAGTGGCCTTTCTCTTTGCAGTTGTAACAAGTGACATTTTCTGCTGCGCTTCCCTGAATATTCCTCTTCTTCTCATTGCCTTGCCAAGGTTTCTTGCCTCCGAATTTACGCTTTTTATAGTTCTGACTACCTGAATTACCTTTCTCCACAGTCGCTTCCTGTATATCAAGAGTAGCGTACCTGTAACCCATATCTACTAAATCTGAGAAAGATTCTTTAACATGACCCGTCATTCTTCCATGATATTTCTGGTTCATTCCTCGGATAAACCTTTCGTTTTTCTTCAGAGGTGTATTTAGCAATTCCGGACCAAACCGAGATAGTTCACTGAATTTATTCAAATATTCTTCAAACGACAAACTTCCTTGTTTCAAATCCAGAAATTCCTGATACATTCTAGAAACACCCGCTGATGGCATGTAACGTTTCTCAAACACTTCTTTAAAACGATCCCAAGTGAATTCTTCCTCGGGTTCATCTACAATGATGGTTTCCCACCAAGCTGAAGCTTCTCCTTGGAGTTGCCAAGAAGCTATAAGTCTTTTCTGCTCATCCTGCAATTTTAGTCCTTTAAAAATCTTTTCACACGATCTTACCCAAGCTTGAGCGTCAATAATTGACTCTTTGCCAATAAATGGTTTTCCACCAAGCTTTTCAAACTTCTTATATAATTCAGCCAAGTCCGGCTGCTGCTGAATTTCTATTACTGCTTCTGCGGCTGCGGGAATTTGATTTGGTACTGCAGCATTGCCTTGACCCCTCACTCTTCCTCTGCGTCCACTCATTTTCACTATCTGAGATTAGTAAGAAAATTGATTTAGATATGCAGACGAAATATCTTAAGGAATATCAGCAGTAAAAATAACAGACTAAGAAAATTTTAAAGTTTCAATTTTTATTATACTCATTCTAGGGTATACTTCACCCTATCTCTAATGAGCCATCTAATGTGTTATACTCCGTAGCTAAAGTTCTTACTCAACCAACAGCTCTGATACCACTTTGTGACGACCCAAACTCGATGTCCAATAAACGACATCAAATTCGCATCGCCGGAGCTTATAACAACAATTAGATGAATATAAAACAGCGGAACAGAATCAATATCATAAATAACATCACTGTTACAACATCAACATAATATCCATACTGCAACAGAGTACATAAATACATATACCACGATCTCTAAATACAACATCATGATAATACAACAGTGAACATATATCCAAAAGTTCTCAAATGAGAGAGATGCTAACGAACTCCCAAAAGCTAACACCTGCAATCTCCAAAAGCTCCTAATATATCTCCAAGATAAGAGCTCCAAAATACTGCTACTCCAAAATAACCTAAACCTGTTACTAGGCTGCCCGTGTGGAAATAATGGGCACCCAGAGTTTAGGAAAGAAAACAATAAACTCCGGATCAGTCATGGGACTGGTGTGAGTAAACAGAACAGTTGTGTTTTAAATAAACAAGACTTATAAAAGAATTTTCGGAATGCTTTTAAAAATGGAACTACCATAAGACCTCCCGCCACACACACAATGCAAACGCAGAATTGGAGGAGATTTCTTCTTATGATAGTTAAATATGCTTGATACGAGAAAAGAATTCTTTGTTATTATTACTAGTGCATAGTGATAGTAAATCATTCCGAAAATTCTTTTATAAGTCTTGTTTATTTAAAACACAACTGTTCTGTTTACTCACACCAGTCTCATGACTGATCCGGAGTTTATTGTTTTCTTTCCTAAACTCTGGGTGCCCATTATTTCCACACGGGCAGCCTAGTAACAGGTTTAGGTTATTTTGGAGTAGCAGTATTTTGGAGCTCTTATCTTGGAGATATATTAGGAGCTTTTGGAGATTGCAGGTGTTAGCTTTTGGGAGTTCGTTAGCATCTCTCTCATTTGAGAACTTTTCGATATATGTTCACTGTTGTATTATCATGATGTTGTATTTAGAGATCGTGGTATATGTATTTATGTACTCTGTTGCAGTATGGATATTATGTTGATGTTGTAACAGTGATGTTATTTATGATATTGATTCTGTTCCGCTGTTTTATATTCATCTAATTGTTGTTATAAGCTCCGGCGATGCGAATTTGATGTCGTTTATTGGACATCGAGTTTGGGTCGTCACACTGGGCGTCGTCAGAGGGCACTCCATAGGTATGGTACAAAACCAAAATAGTATAAGGCGCGCTAGGGTAGGTGACACGGCACAACTAGGCAATGCCAGGGTAGATATACCAATTGCTATCCGGGCTGATGGAAACGCATAGCCGCAGCTACCGCCCACCTCGAACAAACTCCCCCAAAAATCAAAGTAAAAGTGGCCACTGAAACAATCCAAAGTCAAAGTATAATATCGAAGAGGAGTGTCCGATCAGAGGAATGACCTCATTGGCCCGAGAATCGCTCCTGTTTTAGCCACCTTATGCCAACTCACGGGAGTCGGGTCCACGTATTTACCTTGCAGGAAACACCGCCACCAACCTACTTCATTCTGGAATCTCCACCGCGTACACGGTTGTTAAAGTGGTTTTCGGAGTTGGCAGAGAGTATGACAACTTCCGATCCCGGTCTCTTCAACAACCAAACGTTATTATAACACCGCGGTCATTTAAAATAATTATACTTTAAAACCAGAACAAAATCCATTTTAAACCCATATAAATACGATATCGTTTATATTTTTAAAACCCCAAATCAATACGATATCATTTAGACCCAAAATCATATAATGTCATTTTATTTTCCAATATATATTCTTTTCCAAAATCATAGGGTTTCCAAAGTGAAATATTTAGAAATCACAACTCTTGTGTATAATAATTCCAAATCGTACTACCTTGAAAACCATAACTTCGAAATAAATTTCCATCTCTTAAATGGTTAAATATTAAATTACTTTATAAAACACAATAGCTTCTTTAGATTTAACAAATCAATTTCAAATATCGATTTAAACTTCCAAATACCATTTCAATTCTTATGTTTCAAAGCTTTAAATATTTCACCATTTCAAAACAAACTCATTTGACAATCCCATATATATTAAATTCAATTACTTCTTATTTAGACTTGAAATGTTTACTTAATGAATTCAATATAATTTAAGTAAAACCTTTAACTTCACATAACTGGATAATCTTTCAATTTATTAAACTTGATATATTCATTTAAATCACTCTACACAAAAAAATCAAGTTATAAAAATCATATCCTTTAAAAATTAATAACCTTTTTATTTAATTCCAAATTTTACTCAATATTCATCTTCCGACCTTATTCTCATTTAAGTCAATAAAACTCCAGAACTTAAATTTTAAATAAATGCTTAATTGTATTTGATCTTAAAAATCAAACTTTATTTTATACTTCAAAACAATTTATACAAAGATTAAAACCGGAAATTACTATATATAAAAACCTTTATTAATAACCAAATCAAAAACCCATAAACCATATATATATAGCTTTGCAAAAACCATAGAAAAACATTTCAAAAATAATTTTATATATTTACCGCGGTGCCTGTATATAATTTTCTATCCTATGGTCAAGTGATACGGATGTTTATCATTTCAATCCGCAATTTAAAATGAAAAAAAATGCGGTTATTTATCATTTCAAACCGCAATCCCGAATGAATGAAATGCATAGTAACTTGCAATTAATAAAATTAATCATCCATTCATCCATCAAATCATACATCCATTTGTCACAGTCATCATCCAATTTCAAACAATCATCAATACATAACAGGTGATAAATAATGGTATCAATTATCAGTTTATACTCAAAATAAATTTAATAACTGTTAATTGGCAGTTTATATGCAAAAATAAACGTAAATTTAACTGGCAGTTAATATGAAATAAAAATTTAACATAATTATGACTGGCAGTTAATATGCAATTAAATAAATTCTAGCTGTCAAATTTATATGCAATAAAAGAAATTAACAGTTATATTAAATGAATGCGATTTATCAGAGATAATGAATAAAACATGCCAAACAGTCATAAATAAATTTCTACTCATATCTAAGATTAATTTAACAAACACAAGAAATTTTAGAAATTGTGAGTGGGTTAAAACACTTACCTTTTGAATTTAAATCGAATTTAAATTCGATTTAAACCCAAAATTTCACAGTCTTCAAATCTGTCCAAACCAGCGCCAACAGATCCGGAATTTAATTTCGATCCTAATAAAAAAATCTCGCGTGAATACGAGGTCGTATGAGAAAGTTATTCAATTTTAATGAGTTGAAACAAAAATTAAATAAAACAAAATTAAACAACAACCTAATTAAAGCTTGCCACGTCATAAAGCTTCTTCTCAACTCACGTATGCTCGTCCAGGGAATGAACCCATTTCAACGCACGCCCTCCCCATCTTTGACCGTGCCTTTAGACCCCCCCAGGCCACCAGATGGTGACGCGCCTCCACCATTACGAATTCCCTAGCCGAGCTCTCCAATACCCAGAAACAAATTTGCAAATAGTCGCTCCAAATCAAAACGCCCAAATTGACTTAGGTTTCGAATTTCCTGATTTTGACCGTGATTTGCCGCTGACTCGAGTATCGATTTCGAAAACAGAGACTGCGCGTAGATACGTATGGATGAAATCTACAACATATATTTTTTTTGGAATTTTTCTGAGATGTTTGAATTTTCATTTGAAATTTGAATAGAAATAGATCTAGGTTTGCATCCATTTGAGGAGGAGAAGGAGTTGAAGAAAAGAACATACAGACAAATGATAGAAGATGGAGGCTAGGGTTTTTGATCGTCTATTTATAGATAGATCGCAAAAGAATAGGTGTGCATGAATTTTAACGTGCAAACGGAAGTGGTCCCAAAAGATAATTACACACGTTACGGATTTAGGAAATAAATAAATTCCTTATCATTTACATTTTATTTTAAACGTATTTACAAATGTAAATCTAGACGTTTCGTTTACGTTTCAAAATATATCCACAATTTTATTAATTTCCAAATTGATCTAAACAAATTTAGATGTAAATTAAAAGCTGATAAGTCTATCCATTGCAGTGTTAATTTCTCCACTTCCTTATATTTAGAAATTATAAATTAAGTTTTCAAAAACCTATTTTTGATTTTCAAACTTTTATATACTCATCTTTTACCAGTAATAAGGATGCATTAACATTTGTTCATGGTTTCCCTTTATTATCCTCAAATTCCATTTTAATTTTCAATAATTACAATTGTTGAATGTTGATACTTTAATTAAATTTATACATCTTGCTTTCTATAATCTATATCAACAAATGGTCCAATTATAAATAGAATTAGCATTAACTTCATCTTATAGGATTAACTACTCCAATTACAAAACAAATCTACGCTAACTGCACGATTTAAGTCAATTAATTGTAATTGAGTCTACATTAAATGTTATAAATTATAAATTGGAACCTCAATAAATTCGCTTATTGATTTAAAATCTTTCTATTCAGTAAATAGACATTTTATGGGTATAAATAACATTTGAATTATAACACATGTCATTAGTGCATGCTTCATTTCTTATAAACTCCCCTTTATTAACTAGAACACATTAACCAAAACAAAATAATTAATTTATATTTATTTCAATCGATTGCCATTCTTAACTTAACATACTCAAAATGGTTAACCTAAATAATTGTTACCCCTTGGTACATCAAATTTCACATACTCTTTCATATAAATAACTAAGATTTTTATTCCTTTCTAAATTTAAATTAAAAATCCTATTAATTATATTCATTTTAAACATCGAATTTACACGGGTCGTTACACTCTCCCCCACTCAAAACTTTTCGTCCCCGAAAAGGAAAAGAAGAATTAAATACAATACATCTTATTCAAAATATTTAACTTATAAACAATTAAATTTACAAAATTAATTACTTTAATAAGATATCCTAATTTATAACTATTTAATCCTTTATATTTAGATTATTAAAGTCTGGAAAAACAATTTCAAAATATTTCTAAGATACTGCGATTTCTTATATAATCCAAAGGGTTACAATTTATATAAAGTGAAATATTTAAGTGGTTTCAATCCTAACAACAAATCAATACAACAACCATCAGTTCCACAAACAACATACACACACATACAAAACAACCATTAAATCAAACAAACAAATAGTTGTTCGGGTTCAAAGCTTTTAAATTGTTCGGAATGAAGAATAACTACTAGCGCATCATTTACTCAACAGTCTTAGATAAAACCAAATAGATTATTCATTCACCCCAAATCAAATTTTAAAGTACCCTTGCCCAAACAACCATCAACAACAAATTCAAACAACAATCAACTTAACTTATTAATAATTTCATCCCATACCTTTGTTATTTGATTTTCTCTTTTTATTTAAACCACATAAATTTTCCTTTTATAATTTATATTTGTTTCTAACAAACTTTAAATTTTATTTTCTCATTCAGTGGTTGTTTCCTTTATTTCTACTTATTACTTACAATTATTCATTTTCATTTATTCGGGTCATGTAAGTTTCTTTTATTTGTATTATATTTAATGCACTTATCAATTTCAATCATTTATTTAATGCTTACATTTCTATTATAATTAATTATAGTAACCCTTTTTTAATTACACTTAAATTCTTAACCTTGTAATATCCATTCTCATAAGTAAAGGATTTTGTTAATTCATTACTAACGTTTTGCAGTCATTTAGTTTTCTTTTTACTTAAAATTTCTCAATTCCATTAAATAAGGTCATGCCAGTTTCCCCCCTTTTTCACTATAATTATTCATTTATTTATTATCGCATGACCTCATTTAGTTACCCTTTAATTACTTAAGTTTAAATCATCTATTTGTCATACTTACCTTTAATTATATTTACTTGGTAAAATTTCAATTAATACTTAAGTTTAAACATTAAATTCTTATTTATAATAGCAAATTCATTGAATACTTCATTACCTACTTTTACTTGTACAATTTCATTACATTCCCTATTAAACATTTCAACTTTTAATATTTGGTAAGTTATATATGTTTTTAAAGAATATACTTGAAAGTTATACAAGTTTCTCATTTCCTATGGTACATTTAACATTTAATAATAATATTCTTTATTTCATAAGTTATAATTTCAACTTTCATTTAAGACCATTTTTAACCTATCATTAAATCTCTTATTTCCTTTAGAGGTTTTAATTTATTAATTACCTATGTTTCGATTCACTACAATAATTGAAACAATTAATTAATGGAAATTTAAGAATTTAATACCGGGTTAAATTTTCACTTTATTTTAAAATAATAGATAAATATATTCTTACAACGTATATATCTCTAATTATTTTAAAATAATTTAAAATTTAGATATTTTAAAAATGAATTTACTACAGTGGCCTTTCCCCTTCGAAACTCGAAAATGAAAGTCGATGATGCGGCCGCCATCACCGAAATTATTTTCCAGCGACAAAGAGGAAAGTACAAAACTTATTTTCTCCAAAAATCTTCTTTAAAACAATTTCTCTTAAATTATATTAAATACTCATATTAGAAAATACTTATAACAATTATATTCCAAAAATTTTACGAAAAATTCCAAAACCCGGGATCTTAAGTCCTAAATTTCCAAATTTCATTTATCTTATTTTTAAATCTTATTTCTATCATTATTCAAAACCTTCATTACCTAACAACCAATCTATTACAACCAAATATATATATTATTTTGAAAAATTATTTTATAGAAAATATAATAGGTAAAATTATTTCATTCACCTATATTAAAACAAATATTATGTCGGTCTGTCCTATTAAGTGTTTAGAAACCCCTATTGATGTCACAGCGTCCCATGCATCAACCAGAATTTATAAATACAAAACGGAACAGATTAACACAATATTAAAACCTTTTTATAACACTAACAAATACGCTTTCTCATATATATACACTCAGCGACTCCCATAGGGTATTACTACCCTATTAGTAAAGAGTCAAACCCCACAAAGCTAAGGTTTATCGCTAAACCAAAGCTCTGATACCAAATGTAACGTCCCGCTTTTTCGCACACTTTAAATCGACACACGTGCCAATTCAAACCATACGGAAGGGCGGATTGTTATGGGGTAAATAAGAAAAAACAGAGAAGAAAAAAAACTAAACAGAATCTCACAGCGGAAGGATAAAATATAATAATCAAATATACAGTTTATAAATCTGTTTACAAAACCATTTATATAATACATATCAGAGTTACACATACCAATAACAATGCAGTGGAACAGTGTGTAGTGCACTAGTATAAATAATAATAATATAAATCTTCGTCTTCGTCCTCTAGAGCTAAATCTTCCAATCCTGAAACGCTCGGACTGACCCGAGCGAATTTGAAAAGACAAAAACACTCGAGTCAGAACTAAAAGATCTTATGTGAGTTAAATTAACAGAAATAAATATGAGTGCAGTAACTCAAGAGATGCTCGGGATTTACATCTCCTAAGGATTCGTTAAACTATTTACTATGTAGTATATTGTGCTATTATAATAGTGTGTAATTGTAAAATAAACTTACTTTTAAATAGCGTTAAGGCTTTACATTTTCCACCTTAACACATTTATATATTCCCATAGTCTATACAGTACCGTAATCTCCCCCGTACTGGGCGTCGTCTGAGGGCACTCCATAGGTATGGTACAAAACCAAAATCGTATAAGGCGCGCTAGGGTAGGTGACATGGCATAACTAGGAAATTCTAGGGTAGATATACCAATTGCTATTCGGGCTGATGGAAACGCATAGGCGTAGCTACCGCCCACCTCGAACAAACTCCCCCAAAAATCAAAGTAAAAGTGGCCACTGAAACAATCCAAAGTCAAAGTATAATATCGAAGAGGAGTGTCCGATCAGAGGAATGACCTCATTGGCCCGAGAATCGCTCCTGTTTTAGCCACCTTATGCCAACTCACGGGAGTCGGGTCCACGTATTTACCTTGCAGGAAACGCCGCCACCAACCTACTTCATTTTGGAATCTCCACCGCGTACACGGTTGTTAAAGTGGTTTTCGGAGTTGGCAGAGAGTATGACAACTTCCGATCCCGGCCTCTTCAACAACCAAACGTTATTATAACACCGCGGTCATTTAAAATAATTATACTTTAAAACCAGAACAAAATCCATTTTAAACCCATATAAATACGATATCGTTTATATTTTTAAAACCCCAAATCAATACGATATCATTTAGACCCAAAATCATATAATGTCATTTTATTTTCCAATATATATTCTTTTCCAAAATCATAGGGTTTCCAAAGTGAAATATTTAGAAATCACAACTCGTGTGTATAATAATTCCAAATCATACTACCTTGAAAATCATAACTTCGAAATAAATTTCCATCTCTTAAATGGTTAAATATTAAATTACTTTATAAAACACAATAGCTTCTTTAGATTTCACAAATCAATTTCAAATATCGATTTAAACTTCCAAATACCATTTCAATTCTTATGTTTCAAAGCTTTAAATATTTCATCATTTCAAAACAAACTCATTTGACAATCCCATATATATTAAATTCAATTACTTCTTATTTAGACTTGAAATGTTTACTTAATGAATTCAATATAATTTAAGTAAAACCTTTAACTTCACATAACTGGATAATCTTTCAATTTATTAAACTTGATATATTCATTTAAATCACTCTACACAAAAAATCAAGTTATAAAAATCATACCCTTTAAAAATTAATAACCTTTTTATTTAATTCCAAATTTTACTCAATATTCATCTTCCGACCTTATTCTCATTTAAGTCAATAAAACTCCAGAACTTAAATTTTAAATAAATGCTTAATTGTATTTGATCTTAAAAATCAAACTTTATTTTATACTTCAAAACAATTTATACAAAGCTTAAAACCGGAAATTACTATATATAAAAACCTTTATTAATAACCAAATCAAAAAACCATAAACCATATATATATAGCTTTGCAAAAACCATAGAAAAACATTTCAAAAATAATTTTATATGTTTACCGCGGTGCCTGTATATAATTTTCTATCCTATGGTCAAGTGATACGGATGTTTATCATTTCAATCCGCAATTTAAAATGAAAAAAAAAATGCGGTTATATATCATTTCAAACCGCAATCCCGAATGAATGAAATGCGTAGCAACTTGCAATTAATAAAATTAATCATCCATTCATCCATCAAATCATACATCCATTTGTCACAGTCATCATCCAATTTCAAACAATCATCAATACATAATAGGTGATAAATAATGGTATCAATTATCAGTTTATACTCAAAATAAATTTAATAACTGATAATTGGCAGTTTATATGCAAAAATAAACGTAAATTTAACTGGCAGTTAATATGAAATAAAAATTTAACATAACTATGACTGGCAGATAATATGCAATTAAATAAATTCTAACTGTCAAATTTATATACAATAAAAGAAATTAACAGTTATATTAAATGAATGCGATTTATCAGAGATAATGAATAAAACATGCCAAACAGTCATAAATAAATTTCTACTCATATCTAAGATTATTTTAACAAACACAAGAAATTTTAGAAATTGTGAGTGGGTTAAAACACTCACCTTTTGAATTTAAATCGAATTTAAATTCGATTTAAACCCAAAATTTCACAGTCTTCAAATCTGTCCAAACCAGCGCCAATAGATCCGGAATTTAATTTCGATCCTAATAAAAAAAATCTCGCGTGAATACGAGGTCGTATGAGAAAGTTATTCAATTTTAACGAGTTGAAACAAAAATTAAATAAAACAAAATTAAACAACAACCTAATTAAAGCTTGCCACGTCATAAAGCTTCTTCTCAACTCACGTATGCTCGTCCAGGGAATGAACCCATTTCAACGCACGCCCTCCCCATCTTTGACCGTGCCTTTAGACCCCCCCCCCCCTCCCCCCCGGCCACCAGATGGTGACGCGCCTCCACCATTACGACTTCCCTAGCCGAGCTCTCCAATACCCAGAAACAAATTTGCAAATAGTCGCTCCATATCAAAACGCCCAAATTGACTTAGGTTTCGAATTTCCTGATTTTGACCGTGATTTGCCGCTGACTCGAGTATCGATTTCGAAAACAGAGACTGCGCGTAGATTCGTATGGATGAAATCTACAACATATATTTTTTTTGGAATTTTTCTGAGATGTTTGAATTTTCATTTGAAATTTGAATAGAAATAGATCTAGGTTTGCATCCATTTGAGGAGGAGAAGGAGTTGAAGAAAAGAACATACAGACAAATGATAGAAGATGGAGGCTAGGGTTTTTGATCGTCTATTTATAGAAAGATCGCAAAAGAATAGGTGTGCACGAATTTTAACGTGCAAACGGAAGTGGTCCCAAAAGATAAATAATATTGATTACACACGTTACGGATTTAGGAAATAAATAAATTCCTTATCATTTACATTTTATTTTAAACGTATTTACAAATGTAAATCTAGACGTTTCGTTTACGTTTCAAAATATATCCACAATTTTATTAATTTCCAAATTGATCTAAACAAATTTAGATGTAAATTAAAAGCCGATAAGTCTATCCATTGCAGTGTTAATTTCTCCACTTCCTTATATTTAGAAATTATAAATTAAGTTTTCAAAAACCTATTTTTGATTTTCAAACTTTTATATACTCATCTTTTACCAGTAATAAGGATGCATTAACATTTGTTCATGGTTTCCCATTATTATCCTCAAATTCCATTTTAATTTTCAATAATTACAATTGTTGAATGTTGATACTTTAATTAAATTTATACATCTTGCTTTCTATAATCTATATCAACAAATGGTCCAATTATAAATAGAATTAGCATTAACTTCATCTTATAGGATTAACTACTCCAATTACAAAACAAATCTACGCTAACTGCACGATTTAAGTCAATTAATTGTAATTGAGTCTACATTAAATGTTATAAATTATAAATTGGAACCTCAATAAATTCGCTTATTGATTTAAAATCTTTCTATTCGGTAAATAGACATTTTATGGGTATAAATAACATTTGAATTATAACACATGTCATTAGTGCATGCTTCATTTCTTATAAACTCCCCTTTATTAACTAGAACACATTAACCAAAACAAAATAATTAATTTAGATTTATTTCAATCGATTGCAATTCTTAACTTAACATACTCAAAATGGTTAACCTAAATAATTGTTACCCCTTTTACATTCAAATTCACTTACAACCATCATTACAAAAATGTTGCCATAGATTTAGATTTAATTAAATAAATTAGATAAATGGGTAAAGTTTTGTAATTATCACTAATGCCAAATATATATGCATTAATTACTACTTATTATTATGAATTCATTTATAAATTTACTAGTTGCCTTTGTCTTCTTATATCCTATTTACTACCAAACTTTCTATTTAGTTATAGTTTATAAATATATAAATGCCTAGGCAAATCAAGTTCTTGTCCTTTCTGTTATTCCAATTTAAATCGGATATGTGCAAATAAATTGTTTATTAACTTGTTCTTACAAAATTATTTGCATACATTCAGTTACACCTAATTTAATGCATTGATTTTCATTTATAAATTAATGGTTTTCCTTTAAAAGCTTTCTTTACTAAACCATACAGGACATTGATCTAATTCAATTTACTATCTAATAATATTAATTCATTTAAATAAATTCACAACTTACCCTTGTTTCCCTATATTCTCTTCTTATCCTAGTATAACCATTTACATTACTTCAAATTTATTCGTCATTTTATATCAACCGATAATACTTCAATTTAATTAATAAATACTGCTCCTATACTTAAATCTATATTAACAAATCGTTAGATTTGGATCGATAGAAATCGGTTTACCAAAGCTTATGTACACATTACGTAAATAAACAACTATATAAATTTGCCACCTATTAGCTCTAAATTTTATTCTTAAGTTTGTTACCTATCAATTTAGGTTATACTTCCATCTATAATGCAAATCCAAATCTCCTCTAACTGCATAAATTAGGGCAATTTATTGCAATTGATTTCCCATTAAACTTCATAAATTAACAAATTTAAACCTAAATAAAAACGTTTATTTATTTAAAAATCTTGTTGTTTAATTGAATTGACCATTCACGGATATAATTTACATTGTTCTCCAATTATTACCTAAATACATCACCCAATGTTAAATCTATATTCAATACAATTTGTTACCAAAATTAATTTAACGAAAACAATTACGCCCTTAAAATTTCTCTTCATTCATTAATTGCTAATTGTTATTCAATTAAACCAATTCATTTGATTTCCCTATTATGCATCAATTATGAACTCATCATCTTAAAGGTGATGTCTACATTTTATACTATAAATTTACCCTTTTATATTCCAATATCAATGAATGCTCACATAAAAATTTAGATCTTAACTCCAATTAATTATTCCATTTAATCCATTGATTTACTAACTTTAATTATTGAAATTTGATTGTCTAACATACAATTTGAACCTATTTCCAATTTTTCATAATTAATTAACCCTTACAATAGTTTACAAATAAAAGGGATTGTATTAAATAAATTATTTATTGTCCTGTATTTCTTTATTTCACCCATCTACATTCAATACCCATAGTCAATATTTTATTTCATTGTCAAATCCAATACTTGCATTACTTTACTTATTCTAACTTATATCCAATGCAACAATTTCCACTATTTCTATTAATTATAATATATAGTTAAATTTGTAAATTCTAATTTCCCTTGGTACATCAAATTTCACATACTCTTTCATATAAATAACTAAGATTTTTATTCCTTTCTAAATTTAAATTAAAAATCCTATTAATTATATTCATTTTAAACATCGAATTTACACGGGTCGTTACAAGTGTTTTCTCATTCGCTCTGATTGCTATATCATTATCTTCGTTATTTTATGTTCGGTCGGGTCCTTCTTATAATATTCATAGATTCAATTATAATAATACCTTTCGGTGTCAAAGCTCCATATGATTAATTGCTTCGCTTAATTGACATGCAATGGCATTTAGCCAACATCCTCTATTGAAAATACTACTCCCGACCTCGTTGATTCTAGAGATGCCTTCTTTCACATAGCATCTTGAGAGGTCCTTGATGTCGTGGTCAAATTTTACTCCCTTAAGGAAGAAATCAGGAAGAGCTATCTAAACCTTCATGACAAGGGAAAGAGATTGGCCTTCTGAGGGAGGAGTAAATCAGTTCAGCTTGCAGAGATCTCTTTCTAAACCCTGTGTGATATGCGAGAAATGAAAGAGCTAGTAGTTTTGGATTGGTGGAGAGACGAAATTGTAGCTTTAGGTTGCTTAGCGATAGCGATAGCCTGATGGTTGAGAAGATGAAGAAAAAGAAGATCAAGTTAAGAGGATTTTTGGACTTGAGAGGACTGCGAAAGCGAGCGCTATTGATGATGGGAATCGGAGTCATGCCTAAAGCGATCATAGGGTTCCATGCCTTCATTAGGACGATGTTGTCTCTCTTTAGCTTCATGTCATTCTTTGTCTTTTCTCCTCCACCTCTCGCTCTTATATTCATAGTAAGGGCCATGATGAGGGTAAGAGTTCTCCTGATGTTTGGAGCGATAGAAACCAGAGCATTTGCGGATCCTTTCAAGTTGACTGTATTTCTCCATAGTACATGAAAAGAAGAAAGAATTGAATTAGAAACAATGAATTGGATTGTGATGCCCCACCCCAGGACCTATACCAATAGAGAATATTACAAATAATATTAATGGCTAGTGCAGAGAATATGGCTAGTTAGGAGCGACCATCCATTAATTTTACTTTAAGCGAGCATAGACACGTCAATTAATATGCTATACATTTCATAAATCAGGTGGAATCGACGTATACAATTCAAGCTTAAAACGTGTAACGACCCATATTTTTAAGTATTTTAAATTATGGAATTTAATATAATTATTGAATAAAAATGGTTAAAAATAAAAATTTAATGAATTATTAATGTAGTTGTTAAATATGAACTTGAAAAAAAATTGAAATAACTTATTTCGAAGATTTAAGTAATAACGAGTATTGAAATGAAATTCTATATATTGATTGGTTTTATAATCAATAACTGAAGTTGAATAATAATTATAACCTATTTAGATAGAAATAAAATGATATTGATAAGTAAAATTTATTTGGAACTTAATGATTTATTTATATTGTTTTATAGGATAATTAAATTGTTTAAATTTAATATTGGATATTATTTGAATAAATGAATTCTGAATTTAATATGATTGAAAATGATATTTAAAGTTGATTTAAATTTTATTTAAACAACGATGAAGATTGTTAACATTTAAAATTAAATTTAAAAGTGAATAATTAGAAATTGAAATTTTCATATTATAATTAACGAGTAAAAAAATAGCTTTCCGGGGCACGGTCTCGGAATTCGACGAAACCAGCTCCATTGGAACCGTAATAGTGTATTATTATCAAATAGCAAATTTTGCAGCGATTAGATTTACCATTTGGTTGTACGGGATAGAAATGCTTTGAATTAAATATAGAAAATTTAATATTATAATTCGATTCAAAATGCTATCTTCTCCACACGATCGAATTTGGACTTGAAACTTGTTCCATTTTCTTCGTAATAGAGGTATAACATTATGAACGCTTGGCGGCATGCCTTGATAGGGGTTTGAAATTTTAAGTTACTTAAATCAAGATATTTTGAAAGTTTAATTAATATATTTTTTGAGTCAACCCTCGTATCAGCCTCCATTCCTTTCTTTTCAGCTGCTTATCTTTTTCTAGCCAACCTATGATGTAATCGTGCCAATTCCTTCTATAATACACTTCCCTCTTTTGATCGTTTAAATAACACAGTAGAGCAATAGAGAATAAAGGAAAGAAACTTAATAAAATTATCTCCAAATTTACTCAACGGAAAAATGTGAAACCAAATTTAAAAATCATAGTTCACCATGAGCTTTGATCTGGTAGGCGATTTGAAAGGTGCGATCATGTTTGGTGAAATCGACAGTGAAATTCAAACTATGGTGTAAGCTAGGGTTGAGATTTTTGGGGTGTTCAATCATCGATTCGACGTTTGGAGTCTTGATTTATGTTCGTCGTAGAAAATAGCACTTGGGTGCAGATTGCGATGAGGTCTGATTACTTCTGGGGGTGCAACCACAGCTATAGTGGGACATTACCCATCAGGTTGCGAAACATATGGTGGTGCCGAGATCGAATTATTATGGTCGAGGTGGTGGAGAATTGGAAGAGGGGTTCATCCGCGTGCTCAGTTTTAAATTTAATCGCCTTAAGCTCTGTATCATTGAAGAGTGTGCACGACGGTTTTGGGTTGTTTGTTTCATGCATAGGCATTAGAAAGGGAAGAAGAAGCATAGCCAGGCTAGGTTTGTTAAGTGGGTAATGTGATTTAATTTGATTTAGGATATATAAATTGTTTAAATAAATTCAAATTCTTAAATATATCATATCTCGTCCGTTTTAGGGCCAATCGAGACGCGGTTGGTTACATTGCGTTCGTATCGACTAATGCGACGCATAGGAATTGGATTGATTGAATTTGGAGCTTGTAGAATTTTTAGTAAAATTCGATTGTTTTCGAATTTAATTGGAATTACGACGCGAAAACAACAAGAAAAATAAAAAGGCGAGTGTTTTATAATGCTCACAAGTACAAAAATATTTTTATGCTAGTTAAATTTGAAATTATGAAGTGATATAAATTCATTGGTCGTCATTTGATAAATTTAATTGTCATTTAAATTGTCATTCGAATTAACTGCTAAAAATTAATATTGATAGTTAAATTTGAAATTGGTATTTAATTGCCAGTAAAAGACCCGACATTAATAACTATGAAATTGTTGTGAATTATTTTGATTGTTTGGATGATTGATTATGATGGATGCTAATTGATTGATATTTGGATGATTGGATGTTTATTATTCTATACATCTTGCTATTACCCTGTAAATTATTTGCAGTATATAAACTCTAAATTGAATTATTTCAAATAAATTAATAAATAGAATGAAATGATACATACCTATAACATTTATTTTGGATTGAAATGATAAATATCCACCCCTGAAATTAAATTGAAATAACGGATCACTTACCCATAGGATAGAAAATTATTTACGGACACCGGATTGGTTAAATTAAATGATGTTAAAATTTTTGATTTGAAATTATTTAAATGATTTGATTTAAATATGTAAAATTTGAATTTATGGAAATCGAAATATTTTCAAACTTGAGCTCGAAATGTTAAAATCTTCATTTAGTAATCGAAATTGTTTTAATAATCGAAGTTGACATTTTGAAGTCAGAATCGAAATATGATTTGAATTTCGAAAATTGATTTGTTTTAAAAGGATTTGAATTTTTCCTAAGTAAAGGTAATTTAATTGGATACAGATTTGGACTCAAGAATGGAATTAGTTTTGTGTTTAGGATCTTAATTCGAAAATCGAAGTTTAATCTGAATCCAATAATTTTAATCAACATTTTTTTCGAAAATCGAACTTGATTTTATATAAATCAAAATGGTTTAAAATTGAAATTGAATTGAAATTAATTCAAATCGAAATTGAATCGATATAATTGGAAATGGAAATTGGATTGATTTGAATTGAGAAGATTTGAAAATTGAATCAGTTTGACTTTGAAACTATTTTTGAAATGAATTACTTAGAATGAACTGTTTAAAATCTATATTCTTTAAATACTAAAATTATTTGATTTTCCAAATTATTTTACTATATAAACCATTTTAATACTCAAACTATTTTCTATTAAACTATTTTAAACAATTTAAAATTTTAAACTATTTTTCTAAAATTTAAACTGGTAAAGTTGGGAATTGTTATATTTAAATCAAGGATTTAAATACGAATTGGATTGAATGAAGTTACAATCTAAACTGAAATTCAAAACGATTTTGGAAGCGAAATCGAAATATTGAGGCGAAAATGATTTTTGAAGTAAGATGGTATATTTTGAGTAAATATGATGATTTTGAAATGGATTTGATTTTAAAGTGAATATGATATTTTTTATCAAGTATGAACTATTTTCGAATATGTATAAAAAATATAAATCAACATATATATATAATATAAAAGAAATTCATTATAGAAATAAAAAATTATTTTAAAAAATCATATAGAAATTTTAGTTAAAAAACATTTTTATTCCACATGGATTAAATTAGAAAATAAACTTTGTCAGAATCATTTTGATCAAAATATATATATATATATATATTATGCTTAAATATATAATACTATATACATATATCTATAAATTAGAGTATTATGAAATTTAATATATATATATATAGTTACATGTAATTTCAAATTAAAAAATTATTTTTTGCATGCAAATATATATGTGTATAAGTTAAATCTAAAATATTTAAACTTTATATTTTAATTTCTTTGATTTAGATATATTTCAAGGTTGAATTTATCGAAAGATATTTTAAAATTTTAATTTTGAATTCGTCTACTTTTAAATTTAAAATTATATATAATTATTTTGTATATGTATGCATATGTATACGTATATGTTTATTTTTTTAAGGAATCATATATGTTTATTAGTTATATATATCTGTGTGTGTGTAAACATACATAATTTTTGTACGTAAATATATATACACACACACACACACATACATAACAATATCAACGCTGGTTTACATTCCCATATTTGCTTTGAAATTGTTGAGATTGGCGGTGCTATGATTCCTCCTAGGGAGATGATTGAGGCCGGTGTTGATTTCTCGAAAGATCATTTGGTGGGCTTTTTCCTTGACTCCAATACGTCGTATAATATTGTTAAAGCTAGATGAAACCGAGTTTGGAAGCCAAAAGGGGGTTGAGTGTTCATTATGACAATGAAATATTCTATTTTAAATTCACTTGAAGTGATGAAAGACAGCATATTCTTGAAGCCGATCCACTACTTATAGAAGGGAAACCTTTCATTATTACTACTTGGAGTCCGTCTGTGGATAGAGCTCGATCTCAGGTTCTTTCTACTCATATTTGGGCCTATTTTTCTCATATCACATCTATTCTACAGCTTCTCATCGAGTTAGATTGGCTAGCAGGTCATGTCGGCAAGGTGATTTGTTATCATGCAAACACATTAGCCAAGAATATGTTAGTTTATGCTAAAGCTCTAATTGAGATCACCCCGATCAAGCCTCTCCCTTTGGTCCTCAAAGTGAGAATTGAGGAGGGCCATTTTGCTAAGGTCGGAGTGAGATACAGTTGGAAAATATTTGTACGGTTTGCCAGTCTTTTTGGCATCTTCCTCAGGTGTGTTCCTCTTTGGCCTCTGATGGCATTCCACTTTACGTCAAGTTCCTTTGCTTTGTCCTCCTATCAGGAAGTGGGTTCCGAAGGTTGCTCTCCTACCTCTGTGCCTTCACCTGTTGTTGTTTCTGCTGATTTGGCTCTTGTGCATGTTGCTCTGGATGTCATTGATCCTGTTGTCGTTTGTGCTATTGAAACTCCTATTGATGTCTCTCTTGATATAGATGATCCTGTTGGTGAGTCGTGGTTAGCAGAAGCCACTGCTATTATGTCTGACGCTATTACATGGAATTTCGAGGAGCGTGCCTGGATTCATGTTCCTTCTGAAATGCGATACTCGCCATTTTCTGACACCTATTATGCCTTTATCAATGACATGGAGGGTGAGAGTCGTAGTCATTTGTATCATATAGAGGATGAGGGTCTTGTGCTTACTAGGACTGATGATATAGGTGAGGAGAATAAAAGTAAGTTTTAAGATGTCACATGGGATAGGAAGTTTATTTACATGCCAGCTTCTGATGGTTATCATCCGAATCTGGCAGCTCTTTTCTCTAGGTTCGTGCATGTTATTGGCCGGTCCTCTGTCGATGGTTCTGGCCCCTCCTCTTCGGAGTGGGAGTAATCATTGTGTTTTTTGTAGTCTAGGTTTTTTTCCTAGCTCCAGTACTTATTATTTCATTATGGTTGGGCTTTTTGCTCCTCCCGAGCTGTTCTGTGCATGTGCAGAACACCTGTTTACCCGTTATTTATACAGTGGCATGGTCCACTTTAAAGCTGGCTAGCTTTGCTAAAAAATATGTATATAAGTATACTTTATTTTAGTTTTATTTTAAAATAATAAAACACAACAAATACATGTATAAAGGGGCTAATTTTTCCATTGCAATGTAAATCATAACACTTATATATGGGCATATTAAACCATGTATACATTACACGTTGCACGTGCACGTACAAGTATATGTATATTTGATACTTATGTGCACATTACATATCACATATATAAAAAACTAAATCTTTGTACTAATCAACTAAATAAAACAAATATTTTATTTTAATTTTATTTAGATAGAACATAAATCAATTTAGACTTTATTGGCCCAATAATATTCAAAATGGTAACGTTGGCCCAGTTCTAACAATGGTATCAAAACATAATTAGCCATGCGGCCTAAATTAACAATATAAGGGCTAACTTATTAAAGCTTATCTATTGTAGGGTATCTAGAGAAGTAATAGCTAGGTTGAGTTTGGATAATCAAGTACCCTGCTCTACGTAGTTACTAGCCTAGGGCTAAAGGTAAAGTAAGCCCAAAAATTATCCTTAGTATAAAGACCCAAAGGGCTAATTTTTCAAAATATTTTTTGAAATTAAAATAAAATGTAAAAGGTTAAACTAAAAATAAGTAAAATTTTATAGCATAATTTTTAAAATTGCTTCTGCAAATTAAAAATTATTTGTTGAAAATTATTTATAATTCATCAGACTAACATATTAAATAATTAATTAGATGGTTAATTAATTTAATTAAAATAATATATATTGATGTATGTTACATTGTCTTATTGAAATAAATTATAATTAATTAAGATTTTTTAATTAAAAAAATAATTAAATTTTAACTAATCAATAATATAATACATATATATTAAGATGTATTTGTTTATACAAGTTATAGTTTACGTATTCAATTTAAAATGTTTAATTGAATAAAATAAAATAAAATAGAATGTTAACTAATTAATTAATTGATTAAGATTCAATTAATAAAATTAATGCAATATATGCACAGTATTATTAAGTTAATTAAATTATAAAATATTACGCAAGAATTAAACTTATATAATATGAAAATATAATAAAAGGTGGAATAATATAAAACCCTAAATAGACTTAAGGAATAAATATACAAGTATTGTACATATACTATGATTTCAGATGTGTTTAACACGTGGATCACGAGGGTATTTCATAAGAAATACATTATCTCATAAGTCGATGTCACTTAATTAAACATATTAAAGATTATGAATCTTTGATACAAATGTTGTCCTCTACCATTTATATATTAATATGTTACTCACATACTCCTTAGTTGTTGATATTCCTTAAGCTAAGGATATTAATTGTTATACTGTTAATTTATTGAATAGATGAGATGAGATATATGCACGTATTTGTTGATGACCTCATGGTACATGCATTTCCACTTAAGTTGTCATGAAATGGTATACACGATTGAATAATCTCTTTCGATTTGTTGATATTCCTCAAGGTCGAAATGAGAATAGGACAAAGTCCATGGGTTATGATTTGTATATGATACAATCGATAAAGTGTTATCCATTTTTAATACCACATATATTAATTTTGATGACAACAACCATATAAATATAGGTACTAATGTTTTTCCAAGTTATATAGAATATTTTATAGGATATTACATAGGAATATACCAATACAAAATAATCAAGTTTGAAGACTGATCAGTAAAAGGACTAAAGATCAAGATTCAGAGATGATCGAGATAATTGAAGACTCGTGAGTTTAATGAAAAAGACATTAATAGTTCAAGACTATACTTTATAGTTAATAGACAATAGATAAATTTATTAAAGTCATTGAATAGCAACTTCTTTTCTTTGAATACTAACTCATCAAAATATTTATTTTTCAAAATATATTTCTATAAATATTTTATAGGAGTTTTATATAATAAAACAAAAACTATTTAAAAACTATTTTTAAATGATTTTAAAAATATTATAATTTTACAACGCTTTAAATGTATTATTGTTTTTTGCCAAAATACAAGATTATGTTGACATATCCTACCTATATATGTCGATATATGTACCGTTGAAGAGATTTTTTAAATTTTGAATAGTTATGATTTTTGGTTCCATCTCTTAGCAAACAGACATATCCCTTCAAATGCTACATAAAGAAGACTAAAAAAATGAATTTTAAAAACTACTTCCTATCTATTCTTCTTACTCCAAATTTCTGTTATATATTTCACAAAATCCACTTTATTTACTCTTCATATTCAATCAAATTCAATCTCCAATTTACAACATTCATTCTCTATAATCTATTCACTGATTTGCAAGCATTCTCTCATTAATTGAAAGATCAAAGTACTATCAAAAAGCTATTGGATATTCTGCACCCAAAGTACAACTATTTGTGTTTGGAATCAACAACTCTCTACTACTAATTTGTACAGGTGTGTTTGTTCCCCATTCAAATCCAGTGGATGTGCTTGTTGCCCGTTTAAAATGGAGTGCTTGTTGCCCAATTAAATAGAGTGAGTCATGTAATAACTCGCCTAGAAACACGCCTGAATCTCGATCTAGAAAAGGCTTATCGAAAGTTCAACTCATTCCAAAGTTGGATGTAGTTTGGTATAAAGAACAATACAGAGCTATTTATCTATTCATTCAAAACTCACAGTAGAAGGATAAAATAAATAATACCCAATTTATTTCAAATTTCAAATGTCACAAAACAAAACCACAACATAATGTCAACAATAATCTTTACATCATCTTGTTCAAAGACACATTTTTAACTTCAAATGGTACATCAGGAAATAGCATAATAGAAAAATTAATTGATGCCACAAGTTCTTTTCATTGCCTTCTCCATCTTGATCAAAATCTCCTTCGCTAATCTATGTTGTAATGAGGTGGGAGTCATAACAACAATGTCTAAGGAATTGATCCTTTCTATATCACTACTTGGGTGGTATAATTTAAATAAGGATACATCTTTGTGCATTTCAAACTATATTCAAAACCATTTAATACTTCATATAAGGAAAGAGGCGGGCCCTCAAACAACTACTTTATACCTCCAATCTCCAAAGCAAATTTTCCTATAATCAATAACTGATAACTATCGTTATTAATGTCTACCAATGTGAGAGATGAAACCCTAGCCGCTTAATACCTTACGATAGAAAATAGGCAGACTTTGACCATTTAAGACCTCAATTGAGGTAGGCCTCCATCACTTAATACATTTTCCCAAGGCGGACTCCACACAAGTCTCTATCTAGCTGACATTGCACAGCAATCTCTTTGGACACTTAATACTCCCTGTTGAAGTGGACCTTTTCAAGATATCCTCTACCATGCCTAAACCCAATCCAGACCATTTAGTACTTCATATAAGGGAAAGAGGCGGGCCCTCAAACAACCACTTGATACCTTCAATTCTCCAAAGCAGATCCTTTATATTATGATTTGTACCCATGGAGATGTCTCACATTAATCCGACTATTCATAAGAACAGGTATCCAGACTAGCAGAGAAGATTTAACCTATAACCTGTGTCATCCGTGGTTACTTATTATATATGATGTCTCACATCAGCCCTATAGTCATACTGTTGGTAGCCAGATTTGCTGGACAGACTTCTATGTGCTTTTGACTGACCTCACATCCCTATTACTTAGTCATATTTCATAACACTATCTAAGTGTATAATCACACATCTCACCATATTCATTCATTAGGCTTTATAAGAAATCCTTTTTATTTTGCCTAACTAATTACTTTCCTAAGCAGGATTTAGATGACAATTATTAACCTAATTAACTATGCAATCAGTACATAATGATTGTACATTGTTTATGCTAGTTTATATACATATAAGTACGTCTTTATTAGGCATGCGGAGATTATTCCTTAAACTAACGTTCAAATGTCAAATCTTCCAATATTTCCATAATGTCATTAATAACATTTTAACCATAAATCCAATATTTCAAAATCAAATCAATAGACTTGTACTTAGAATCCAATTTCAACTTTTTTTATATTAAAGCAATGGAATAAAACAGTAATGATGGAAACTTACAATTTAAGATGTGATATGCTCTATTCAACTTCTTTTTACATAAAATTAGTCAAGAGAATTTTTATTCAATTTGTAGAAATAGGCGGCATATACTACGAGCAAGAATTCCTATCTTACATACATTTCTAAATCAAATCCAATGAAAAGGAATAAGAAGTGGAATGAAGGTAAACACATATATTGTAAAATCCACAAAAGCTCATTATTTAGTACAAAACAATCAAGATTCCTACCTAAGAATTAACATTTCTCTTTGCGGGAACTTTTGGGATTTTTATTGTGATGTTTTCGTAACCCAAAACTCCAGAAGGCATATATCAAATCCAAACTACACTATCTAATTATTAAAATAGAAAAGCCAAGATTTCCACTCATGGAGGTTCTCAGCTTTGCCTTCTCTTAAATTTAACATGCCTTCGATGAACCCTTTTAGATCACTTTTTTGATATATATAGCAAATGATTTGTATATACATTAGATTCAGAAAAATAAAGGTTTGGAGGAGAAGAGATTGAGAAAATAAATAATAAACAAAGATAGATATATAGGATACCTTACCTGAAACCCTAATGGCGTTTTCTAAATCTATGAAGAGACGAACTGATAGAGCTTTGCTAATGTTCCTAAAATATTATATAAATAAAAGTGAGGGGATTAAGATCTTATTTATAATGGTTAGAATGCACCATAACCGTTGGATGATGGTTGGTTAAAAATAATAAAATCTGGTACGTTAAAATAGCCAAAGCCCTACCTGTCATCAAAAGGTAGGGGTCGACCGCCGCCTTCTCACTGGTGGTTATGCATAAAGGATGGGGTTGACCACTCCCACTATTCTGGGAATATTATGATTATCGTTGATTTTTTTAATTCCTTAATTATAATTTAATGCTGACGATAATCTTAACGTTTATTTAACCTCCAATTATAATTTTCATTAACTTTTGAATTTCAAATTTGAGAATTAAATATTTATTAGATTTGAATTCCATCTAAACTTCAAACGCCTATAACTTCTTCGTTTGAGCTCCTTTCAACATACTATTTATGGAAATTGATTAGAATTTTGCCACGAACATAATGACATAATTTTCATGGTCAAATTCCAACCTTTGCAAAATTTATATTTTTAACCCTATCTTATTTAATTTAATTTTTCCAATTTATTTATTTATGGATTGATTCTACGGGGTGTTACATGCTCCTTCTTAGAAGGATTTCATCCCTGAATCTTTCCAAGGGACGAACAGCTTAACTCACGATAAACATCAATGTTATACAACCAATTTACTCCGCAATCATCTACTCAACCAAAAGTGCAATTTGATTATGTACTGCAGACAAACTATATGTAAGCTCAATCCTAGTTTGAGTGTATAGTTGTGACATATAAGTATGTATGCAAATACCTTAAACATGCATAAATATTTCTACATGAGTGAAAAGTGATAGTGAAAAGTGTAGCAACCATTTCCTACCATATAATTTAGCAACCAGGATGTGACCAAAACCCTGATTTTAGAGAGAAAAGTTTACCAGTGAAAAGCTCAGGTGAGAGGTCCTTATCTTTTCTTTAGTTTCCCATGTGCTTTCCACTAGGTTGTCTCCCTTATTATACTCAAACCAGCCTAATTTCTTTGTTGCGGAGCTTCCTAGTTTCATGCTACACAACGTGTGTGGCGGCATCTAATGCTATTGGCTCTGTCTCAATATCCCCCAACTGATCAGGCTCTACCACAACTGTTGTGTCACGAAGGTGTTTCCACAAGTGCGAGATGTGAAAAACATCGTAGACTTTTACCAATCTATTTGGTAGCTCCAAGCGATAAGCAAGTCTTCCTATCCTTTCCGAAATTCGAAAAGGCCCAACAAATCTTGGTGCCAATTTCCCAGACTTACAAAACCTTAAACTTTTCTAAGAAGGGAAACTTTGATAAATAATGAGTCTCCAACCTCAAACTCTAGTTCTTTTCTTCTTTTGTTCGCGTAGGATATCTAGCAGTCTTGTGTTGCCTTCATACGTTGCCTGGTCAGCTCTACTTAAAAGTATCGCAAATCAGAGCTGGTCCAAGTAGAATTTTGTCAGCAGTTTTGTACTAACAATTTGATGATTTGCATAGCCTCCCATAAAATTGCCTCAAAGGGGGCCATACCAATTTTCGCTTGGTAACCATTATTATATGCGAACTCAATTAAAGGTAGATGCTATTCCCAGTGTCCTACAAGTCCATGATACAAGCTCTCAATATGTCCTCCGGTATTTTATTCACCATTTTAGCTTGACTATCAATTTGTGGGAGGTAAGAAAATAGTCCATGATACAAGCTCTCAATAAGCTCCCAAAGCAGCCTACAAACTCCTCCAAAACTCACTAGTAACAAAGGGGTCCTATCACTAACAATGCTTACCGAAACTCCATGTAGTCGAACCATCTCCTTAATATAAGTCTGTGCTAGAGATGCTGCAGTCCTATTGTTCCTAATAAGAATAAAATAGGCACTCTTAGTAGGTCTATCTACTGCGACCTAAATAGCTTCATTACCCCTCCAACCCTAGGTAATGCTTCTCGAAGTCCATTGAAATATGTTCCCATTTCCAAGTCGAAATCTCCAACATATCAACAATTCACTGGGTTTCCCTTGCTCAACCTTTATCCTTTCCACAAACTCGGCTACTTTTTTCTTCATTCCCGACCAAAATAAAATTCTACATATCCACATACATTTTATCCCTTTTGGGGTGAATGATCACCTTAGAGTAGTGACACTCTACAAGAACTTCCTCCAACACATTGTCAATCATCGGGACACAAAGGCATCCATCCCTTCTTAAACATCCTTTCTCGTCAACTGCATATCTACTGACATGGTGAAAAGTTCTCATCTTCCCAACTTATCCAGAATCTCCACTATCTTCTCATCCTTCTTTTGATCAAGCCCAATGCGGTTCATCAAAGCTGGTCCAACCTCCATCGCTGCAAAAAGCCTTGGATAGGTTCGGTTGGCGGTTGGAAGTTGAAATTGTTAGGATTGAGTAATATACCCTAGAGGGGAGTTGAATAGGGTATTTAATGCACAGTTACTTTAAAATATAAAATAGAGTGCAGAAACGTAAATGTAGAAAATAAGTAGCATAAGGTATACCCAGCTTCGACCTAATGTCTATTGTCGCCCTCAAAGTCACTACTAGAATTTTATATTCGACGGTCACAGAACATGTAAACTCGCACTCACTGCTAACCTTAATATAATAATTGTATGCCTAGTAACCCTGCTTGAACTCAACGCACTGATCAAAATCCCTGAACTACACCACGTAGCTCACCTAGAATAATCTAGAGTTCAAAGTAAAAAAAATTAAAAAAAAAACTGCCCTTAAATAACTAAAACATGGGTAAATGTAAATCTTAGAAAAATGAGGGGCTAAAAATAAAGTTTCCATTTCAACAATCATGCGTGAGTTCCATCCCTTCAAAATCATTTACACTTCTTAAGATTTGAAATATCTACTGGAAATCGCATTTGGAGATTGAGATCTGGATGTTGATGTTGTACATGTGGCCACGACTGGAACTCAAGTCCTTAACCTTTAACTACAAGCTGCCACTGCCTGGAACTGATGTTACTCGCCTATGATGTTCAATGCCTGGCTAATATGCTGCCTCATTTGGGATCTGATGTGCTCGCCATGAGTTACCGTGCAATGATGTGATGTCGATGCTATTGATTTGAAAATGATTTCAGATTTCAAAGCCTTTGTTGCAACGAGGGTCTGTGATAGTTGAATTAGAAAGTGCTCCGCCTTTTGCTTGAAAATCTAGTGTCAAAGTATGGAAATCGGATGGATCTTAAAGTGTCGTTTGAGTTTAGCTTCGACGTTGCTGTTGAGATGATGAGATGATGATCTAAAAATTGGTGGGAGCGATGAGTGTATTGTTTGATTTATGGTTTGGTGTTGTACACTCTTTGGTTTATTGTTTGGTGTATCGACTTGTAGTTGCTATAATTTAACCAAGCCAGTTGGTGATGCAAACTTTTCTCTTGGAGGATGAGATTTTTATGTTGATACACGGTTGTGATATGAAACCAGTTATCGGATGTTACCTGATGATATGTAAAGAAAGCATTGTTTTTTTGATATCCAGTAGTATAAAGTGCGAATGAAAGCTTGTTTATATAAGGACAAATTTTCAAATTAAGTCTGAGAAAATAACATATTCAATTTTAGATCTCGTTCAAAACTTATTACAAAGTTAGGCGTCGTTTTGTTTCATACAGCATTTTATACTTACACATTCCAAAAATACGCAAGCACAAAAAAAATTCTTTCAAAAATAACACTTGTTTCCAAAAATGCTCAAGCGCAAATTTTTTTTTTCAAAAATAACACTTGCGCATTCCAAAAATGCTCAAGCATAAATTTTTAAAAAAAATAACACTTGCGTATTCCAAATTTGCGCATGTACAAAAAAAATTTAAAAAAAAATACACTTGCACAGTCCATATTTGCGCAAAACTAAACCTATTTTTGTAATAAGTTTTGAACGAGATCTAAAATTGAAATATATTATTTTTTCGGGCCTAATTTGAATGTTTGTCCTTTATATAAAAGTGTTGCTGACTCTTTCCGATCAATAAGGCAATATATCTTTCCTTATTTTGTTCGAATTGTTTCAAAAAGTATCTTTCCTCTTTTGCTTTTGGTTTGATATTTATTCCTTGTTTTGATTGTTCTATAAATAATTTTTTTCTCTTTTAAATGATCTGAAATCCATTCTAGGAGTGGAAAGAATTCAGATAAATCTTTTGTGCTTTAAATTGGATAATTATAGAAATATGTTTCACTCTTTTCTTTTGTTGAGATTTGAGTTTACATAAGCATATGATTTCTATACTTCTAATCTCTATTTATTTCTCTTTCTTCACATATACTGCCTTTAAATATACAACATTAGACAAACACATTAAATATAATATATATTTATTAATATCAAACAGAAATTAACTGCAATATCCCGCAAAATTTCCTTTATTGGATATTAATAAATATATATTATTTTACAAAAAATATGTGTGTCTGAAATGTAATGCATGTAAAATAGGTATATATGATATAGTACATTATAATTTAATTTGAAACAAAATTGTGCTTTGATGATTTTGAATTGCAATACACTCTGAAAACAAAATCGAATATAAAATATATTTGTTATCAGCAAACAAAACATATACTCCATAATCTCTCCTTTTTGATGATAACAAATAAGCAATTAAGATATGACAAGTGTAACACATGTTGAATGTATACTTTATATCATAAAATAAAAATCATAGCATAATACTTTGATATGTATAACATGCTCCCCCTATTGATATGCTCCCACTACATATATTGCATATGTATTCCAGAATAAAATGTTAAGCCAGTAATATTTGTTTCAATATTAACAATGAATTCATAATTTCACCAAATGTTAATCGAACTCTCCTCCTTTTGTTATCATAAAAAGTATAAATATCAAATTAACACGATGAGAAAGTGATATTGAATGATGAAACTTGATGAAAATAAGACAATAAATATTTAATGAAAAATCTACCTTAAATCATAGTAACTATATAGATCAAAGTCATAATCCATAAGCGGAAAGAGAGTGCCAAAATACATGTAGTCATATGTAGTAGGGTTCAAATGACGTAACCCATAAGATCTTACGCAATTGAATAGCTTATTTTTAGATGAGAATGAATATGGATTAAAAAATATTATTCAAGTCAAAATAACTTGTCCCTAACTCATCATAGATGAAATCAAGAACCTTACATCCATGCATTGCCATGAGATCTCTTAGATGAGGATGGACATTACTTGGCGAGTACCAACAAACCTCTGTTATAGGCATGTTGGGGCATAGGGAGTGCATTATATGATATGCGTAATTTTTTTAAAGTTTCATAGGCTTGCAACAATAAATTTAGGGTATGTCAATTTAGCCAACTCATATAAGAATAAGAATAATAGTGAAAGAAAGAACGTAAAGTGAATCAATAGAATATTAATAGTAGATTCAGAGATGATGTGGGAATGCAATGGTCAAATGTAGAAATTATAACGTAGGCTTGATTATAAAAAAATATAATAATGTCATTATTTAATCAGGAAAATAGGCACAAGGAAGAAGTTGGAAAAAAAATTAGTAACGGGGACAACAAGTTTATTTTTTAGTCTGAAGGACATTTTTAGTGTAAATTGAAAATGATAGTTACAACTATCATTCTGTTATTTACACTAAAAAATGTCCTTGAGCCTAAAAAACAAACTTCTTGTCCCCAAAACTAAATTATTCTCCAACTTTTTCTTTGAGCCTAAATACCCCTTATTTAATCAAGTACAAAATGCAATATTCTTAATCATTAATGTAATCAATTTAAAAACTTTGAACATCACATAAGAAAAATTAATCGATTGTGATATGGTTTCAAAAGTAAATTCTCTGTAAATACCTTAGAAATATTTTCAATTTATATTCCATCCTTCAACATGACAACATGAATTGGTTTTAAATGTGTAAGGTGGAGCACATGTTCTAAGGACATACACATTAATATACCAAAAACAAAAGCAAAGACTCATCCCAACAGATTTCATCACAAAGCTCGAATTAAAAATTCATCTCAAGTTTTGAAGTTCAATGCAAGGTCATTTCCAAAAGTCATTTCAAGTAAAAATTTACCATTTCAAGAAGTTTCAACATTTTCTAGTCAAGGAACTCTTTAGTTAAAACTTTTCCATCAAAAGAAATTTCCCATCGAAAATTTGTATTAAAGATTTTGCCAAAAATGTCCCGTTTCAAAATATTCACATTATAAACATATATGGAGAGCAAACAAAAAAAAATCCTAAGAAAGAAAAAACATATTATTGGATTTTTATGATATTTCAAAAACAAAAAAAAATCTAAGAAGGAAAAAACATGTTTTTATATTTTTTCAAAAAAACGAAAAATGCAAGCTCTCCACAAGTGGCGAAATAGAATGTGTGAAATATCAATCAATCCCTAAGACATATGAGTTATCCAAAAATATCATATTGGAGAAATCAAAAAGGTTAGGAGTCATAACAGATGTTCTGAAAAGATAAAAAAAGTTACAATTTCACCATACCACTTGTTATCTGGGCTGTCAATGGTGGTGAACAATGATACCACTTGTACTCTCTACGTGCCATGGTGGTGTACAATGGTATCTCAGACACTGGCGTCCAGCCTATCATTGTGTCATCATCAATGCTAAACATGAAAGATAAGCTTCATCAAACATCTGTACTACACACTTCACAATGAAAATTGAATTCGATCTTTGTAGTTGCATTTGCATTCACCATTGTTGTCTAAAGTTTGTTGACCTCCACCATGTTTTTCTAGGCTAAGGAACATTATAGTTATCGTTCACCAAATGTGTAGAACAACTTGAAATTTGTATCCATCGTAGTTTCTCCTTAGCCCATCTTCGTACGTACGTACTAGAAGAAGAGGTAAGTGGCCTAGAAAGTGATGTAAGACCACATTTGTCTACAATTGAAATCTTTTACACCCAAATTTGTTTATATGACAAACCGTTAATATTAACAACCGTACCCTTAGAAACCTAAATTTGTTTGACTTGTTTATTTATGTTCCTATTCCGACAATTATTATAATTATGTTCAATTTTTCCACATTTCACACATTTAGGAAACACACTTCTCCCCTTAGCGGTGTCACTAATCAATTGTTTATAAACTGATGCCTTTTCAAATCCAAGTCCTTTTCTGTTATTCACAAAGAGTTGATTTCTTAATAATATATTAAAAGATTTTTCTCCTGTGGAAATTTTTTAAGTAATCAACTCAAGTTCGTTAAATTTGGATTTTAAAAGATTATTCTCACTTCTAGCTTAAAACAACGGCCAATAGCATTCTTCTCTCTCTTTTCAAAATTATTTCTCTTTAAGATCATATTTTCATTTTCAAGCTCTTTTATTTTGTTCTTAATCTCAAGCATCCCAATTTAAAAAATCTGCATTTTTCAAATTCAAATGTTTTCAAAATCCTTGATTTTTTCAATCTTATTTTACAATTGTGATTTATTGGAATAATTTCAATTTTGCTATTTTTCAAAATCATGCTTTCATTTCAGGCATTTTGAAATTTTCTTTAGTTTCAACCAATTACTTTTCGAAATCCGTACATTTTCCACATTTCATATTTTCAAAATTCTCTAAACCTCTTAGTAAAGCGTTAATATTGCAAATCAGATCACTTTCTTTTTCCTTCAAAATCAAATTTTCCTTTACAAGCTTTTGATAATTTTCATTGAAGCGAACAAAATCCTTCTCATAGTTCAATCGTTTTTCACGATTAAAATTTTCAATTTTCTTAAGTTATCTAGCTCCTTTTCCAATTTCTCATTTTTCAAACGAAGTTTAAAATTTTTGCTTTAAACTTTTATTTTTTAATCCAAGAGAATCAAAATATTTATTTAATTTATGACACAAAATAACTAAGTTTTTAATGAAAAATCACTTACCACGTCATCTATTGAGTCGCTATCATCATCGCCTTCACCATCATCGTTTGAATCTTCTTTTGTGTATCCCATCAGACACGGCTCTACTTTTGTATTAGCTATTGAAAGTTCTTCATCATTGTGGACTTTTTCTCCATATTTTGCATCGAGAGTGCTCCAAATTTCCTGTGCAGTCAAATAGTGGGAGATATGGTTAAATTTGGCTCTATTAATAAAGGAGATAAAAACATTCATAACTTTAGCATTAAACTAAAATATTATTCTTATCTACCGTTTCACTGCCATTTTAAATGATATCCCACATTTTAAAATTTTAGAATTTTAAATAACAGTCCATTTTGAATTTCCAATTTGAAATTTTTGTTTCATTAAAAATAGATGGACTAACACTGCATTGACTCTTGCTATAACTATAGCTGCTAGAGTAAGACATAATATCAAGTTTTTCCTAATAACCTGCTCTGATACTATTTGTTAGGATCAAGTGATATACCTTAAAATGAGTGTGTAACAACCCATATCTTAGTGGGCTTAAATTTCGAAAAAAATGAAAACCCAAGTCCATCAAAACACAGATCGCTGGATTTGGTACCTGCAAAAACGCATGAGCATTATCAGAGATTGATCGAAATCTAAACTCACAGCGGAAACAATAATAAGATAAGAATGCTGAATATAACCACTACCTTGGAATTAATGGTATTCCTTGGATAATAGATTGTCACATCGGTGTCGAGCAAGAGAGAAAGAAAACTTCTCCAACAAAAAAGCACATCTAGCTCCAATGAGCTGTTCCCATAAACTCTATCCTATGGGTTGTAATGAGGAGGAAAGTTAGAATAACGTTTTGGTGATTGGAAAAAATATAAATTGTCAATAACATAAATTTATACCGATTGGTTTCCATTTAATAATTATGTCCATCAAAGTCAGCAATTCTAATCTAACCTTGCATTGCACACACTATTACTTACCTACCTCTTCCCATGGTATAAAATACTAATGAAGTCTTATTAACCACCCAATACTTCCAAGCCCCTTTGCCACTTAATACTTATAAATATGAAGCAAGCATCTATAATACTTTTAAAAAGGGAAATAGGTAGACTCTGCCATTTAAGACCTTAATCAATGTAGACCCATCATTTAAGACCAAAATCAAGGTGGCCCCATCATTTAATACCTATTCCCAATGTGGTTTCCTAACAATGTTGTTAATAGTAGATGGGTCACAAAGACCACTTATCACTATTTAAGGCTTTTGAAATTTGATGTCCAACTATTAACGCATCTATCATCGATAAAATCGTAGCCTTGTAATAAATAGTACCCAAGCCACTTAGTACCTTTTATTGGAAAATAGGTAGACTTTGGCCATTTAAGACCTTAATTAAGGAAGACGCCATCATTTAAGACATATTCGCAAGGCATGCTCCTCGATGGATCGTTTGTACGGCCATAGCAATGTGAGAGATTATACCGAAGCCACTTAATAACTCACTAATAAGGACTAGGCAGACCCCTAACCATTTAACTCCTATTAGGCCTTTGTCATTTAATACCTAACCCTAAGGTGAACTCCTCATTGGTACTATCTAGCTAACATTTCTGGAAAATCTCATTGGGTTACTTATTATTTCTTTTATGGGAAAGTGGCAAACCCTTCAGTCACTTAAGACCCTAAACCTGAAGCGAACCCTTCTCGAGATACCCACTATCACTCTTTAATTATAAATATGAAATCTTATTAGGTTACTTCTTTCGGTAGGAAGGCGGGCCCTACATCCACTTAAGACCTTAACACTGAACTAAACCCTTTTTAGAGATATCCTTATTTATTTATTTGGAGTCTTACTGGGTAACTTAATACTTCCATTTAGAAGAGAGGAAGACCCTACAGCCACTCAAAACTTTAAACGAGAAGCGAAACCCTATGTAGATATCCATCACTGCTTCTAATTCCAAATTTGGACCATTTAATACTTTTCAATTAAGAAAGTAGGCCCAGTCTCTCGCGTTGTCATGGGTCCTAGAATTAGCTATATCTTACATCAGTATTAAGTATACCCGACTATAGGTAGCCTCAAAGCGATGGGCAGTCTTCCATTGAGTGATTCTACTGAATAACCCACTAAGTCCAATTAACCATCCCAAGTCTTTACTCATATTATCTTAGGTAGACATTGGACTTAGCTTACTAATAACCTTTTTACTTAAGGAAATAAGATTTACCTTAAATATTTATCTATCCATAAATCCTCGTTTAATGCTCATAAATGGTAATTTTTCCATAAAATCCTAATAGGTATTTCCTAAGACATTTCTATATGATTACCAATTTCAAATTAGTAACCTTTTATATCTATTCCGTTTTTATCAGTCCCATTAACACATTTACCCTATCAAATTATTACAACTTCCATATTTATTACCATTTATTGGAGTTACAACCTTTTAAATTCTTTTCCCATTACTTAATTCTCCTAAACACGAATATTCGTGCAAGCATCATTATTAAATATTATTTAATTATTATAAGCGTGGTAAATTATGTACAAATGTTTACTTTTATCAAATATGTTCTAGATATATATCTTCACTAGAATACCCTTTTTCATGTTGAATTATCAGAATCATGTCTAAAAATATTATCCGCTATAATTTCCATAAATTAGCCCAAAACAAATGATTTAACTTTAAAAGATTACATTCTTTGAAATTACAAGAAATAATCGATTCCTTTGATTACTAAAATAGATATTGTAAACTACAATGAATTCATACTTTACATATCTCTTTCTATTTTTGTCATTCCTTGTTAGATCAAACGCTTTGTATTTTTCGAACAGGGGAAGAAATCAAACTAATTTACAAATATTAAGCAGGCATAAATTCCAATGATTTCAGACACAGAAAAGTTTACATTTCAATAAGATTAGGGTAAAAATTCAATTTTATAACATTATTATACAACCTATTTCAGATCTGGAACAAATTTCATTCAAATCAATATTCTAAATTCATACTTTTGGGACTTATTTCCAGATCAGGTTATAAACAATTTTGAATCAATTCATAAACCAGAATATGTAAGCGATATTTATTACATTCAGATTATATTCAATTTTTTGACTATAACTCATATACAATTATCCATTTAGGCATAAAAATCAAATATCCACCATTGGGATAATTTTCATATTATAGCAATCTATAAAATTTCCTACTCGCCTTTTAAAAGTGATCCAAATCTTTTTTAATCCAAGGATATGTATAAAAGGGTATATGCATACATTAAAATTACAGATTTGAGAAGAGATTTAGGATTGGAAGAGAAAATAGATACAAATATATAAATATATAAATTACCTCAAATACACAAATGGTTGATTCTCTTCTCTTCTCATTTTTATTAGATTTCTACTCTTCTCTGATTTGTATGAATATAGTTATGTTTATAATTTAGAAAGAAAGTGGAGAAAAAGAAATGGCAGAGCTTCGCTACTGCCACCATGAAAATATTAAAGAGAAGGGAGGGTTAGGCCTAAATTTATTGGCGTTAGAATCAACCAGAACCGTTAGATCGAAATATATTAAATCTAGGCCGTTGTGGCCTAGGTTTATTGGAGCCAACACACATGAAGCTAGTCGACCGCACCCTTCCTAGCTGTCAACCACCCTTGGTCAACCACTCCAATATGCTGGTCGACCTGTGGGCCCCAGCTAATAAATTAAAAACGTTAATTTTTCTTATTTATTTTTGTTTCGAATTTATTTTTCGTCCGTAACTTCTTTTTTTGGACTCCGATTGCAAATTCCAAATACGAAAGTTGCTCAAAATTTCGCCGTGAACGCAGTGGTGCAAGTTTCATGGTCAAATTCCATCGTTTTCACAAATTCCATTTTCGAAGCCTAACTAATTAACTAGCTAACTAATTAAGTAACTAATGCTAAATTACGAGGTGTTACAGGGTGAATAGGGTATTAAAAATATTTCGCACGGTTACTTACAAAAGATAAAAATAGAGCGTGGAAACATAAATACAGAAAATAAATAACAAAGGATATACCCAGCTTCGATCAAATGCCTACTACTGCCTCCAAAGTTACTATTGGAATTATATATTTGATGTGTAGTTTTTGCTAACTTGAATATACTAATTTTATGTCTATTAACCCTGCTTGAACTCAATATCCTATGATTATAATCTCTGAACTATGCCACGTAGCTTACCTAGAAAAATCTAGAGTTCGAAGTAAAAAACAGAAAATTACAAAAAAAAAATAACAATTTCCCTTAAATAACTAAAACATAGTTAAATGTAAATCCTAGAAAAATGAGCAGCTAAAAACAAAGTTTCCCTTTTGATAATCACGGTTGAGTTTCATGCCTTTAAAATCATTCACGCTTGTCTTCACTTCATCAGGTCTTCCTTCAAATCCTATCCTTTGTAAATTATGTTCGGAGATTGAGATCTGAGTTTTGATGTTGTACTTGTGGTCGGGACTGGAACTCGAGTCCTTTTCCTTCAATTACAAGCTGCCACCGCCTGGATCTTATGTTGCTCGTCAATGATGTTCGATGCCTAACTGATCTGTTGTCTAGTTTTGGATCTGATGTGCTCATGATGAGTTATTGTGCAATGATGTGATGTCGATGCTACTGATTTGAAAATGATTTCAGATTTCAAAGGCTTTGTTGCAACGAGGGTATATGATAGTCGAATTTGAAGTGTGCCGCCTTTTATTTGAAATACTCGTGTCGAAGTATAGAAACATGGTGGATCTTGCAGTGTCATTTGAGTTTTGCTTCAGCGTTGTCGTTGAGATGACGAGATGATGATCTGAAAGTTGTTGGGAATGATGAGTGTATTGCCTAATTTGTGGTTTGATGTTGTACACTCTTTGATTTGCACTGTTCTGTATCGACTTGTAGTTGCTGCAATTTAATAAAGCTTGTTGGTGATGCAAACTTTTCTCTTGGATGATGGGATTTTGTATTGATATCTAAGTAGTTAATATCGGCATTAGATATGTATTGATCAAACACAGATATGAGATATTTTGAAATATCATGATAATATCGGTAAAATATTGGACATGTGTAGAGCATGTTGTATACGATATTTTACGATGTTATAATGTTATGTTGGTGTTAAGTATTCAAATATTTGGATAAATAATTCCAAATTACCAGGATTGCATATAGTTCATAGATTTTAATCTGTTTACTGAGATTTTCTATTTAATACAAATCATTTAAGCTCATAAAAACTAAGAAATACTTTCAATGTACATCTTTATTATTTTCTTCATTTATATACTGTACTCATTGTTTCTTCAGTCATTTTATCATCTTTATTACTTTCTATTTTCCATATTTATAGTTTCACTGTTTTTGTTTTTACTTAATTTATCAAATGACCAACGTTGATTTGATACCAATTACTAGTTTATCTCACTCCTTATCAATATGTCAATATATAACTTTATTGCTCTTCAACTTTTAGTCCTAGGAGCGTGATAATAACTACTAAAACGAATTTTTATCAGCTAACTTACCAATTAGAAATAGTGAATAAAAAATAACTAAAAGGAGAAGCAGCTCTTTTATGATCTTGTCTTTAGTGATAAAATCTTCAAAGAAAATGAAATAATGGAATAAGTAGATTTTTCTTTGTTGAAAGACTAATAAGAAGCCTCAAAATTTATTGCTAAAACTAAATAATTTATGCATTATGATTTCTAATATGATCTACAAATTTTCATTCACCATATACAAAATCCAAATATTGAGAATGTGAAGATATTTATTTGTAAAGACATTTTCTCCAATACATAGAACAATAACTGATATTCTAAAAAAATATCCGGTATTTTATACTAATTATCGGAGCAATATATCGAAAAATATCGGACGATATATTGGAAACCGTATTTAAGTGATATTTTGAAAAAATATCGGCTTAGGAATGATATGAGATATATCGATGATATATCAACGATATTATTTGATATTAACTATATAGGTCGATACACGGTTGTGAATAAGAAACCAATGATCAGATGTTACTTGATGATACAAAAAGAAAGCATTGTTTTTGTTTTGTATCCAATAGTGTAAAATGTGAATGAAAGCTTGTTTATATAGGAATGTTGCTTTTTGTCAAATCTTTTCGATCGTTAAGGCAATATAGCTTTCCTTCCTTTGTTTTAATTGTTTCAGAAAATAACTTTCCTCTTTTTCTTTTGTTTTGAATTTTATTCCTTGTTTGGATTGTTCTATAAATATCTTTTTTTACTTTTAAAATGATTTGAAATCCATTCTAGAAGAGCAAAGAATCCAGCTAAATCTCTTGTGCTTCAAATTGAATGTAATATGTTTTATTCTTTTCTTTTGTTAAGACACTACAACAAACAAGACCTTTAATAGCGTTTCAAACGCTATAAAAGCTATTAACAGCCTTTTACATACACTGTATATCGACATATAGTTATATATCAGAGATATATAATGACAAGAAATAAAAGCGGCTAAATGTCCTTTTTTTACAGCGTTTCCCTGGTGTCATGAAATCATTTAACAGCGTTTGGTCCAATTTGATAGAACTTTTTTTACAACGTTTCAAAAACGCTGTTAAATGTCTTTTTATAGCGTTTTTTCATTGTTGTGATATTTATTTACAACGTTTACCTGTTGCAATAAATCGTGTTTATGTTTTTAGATATAATTTAACGGTGTTTTTAAAATGCTGTTAAAATATTTAGCGGCGTTTAAAAAACGCCATGGAATGTTTTAACAATGTTTTAGAAACGCCGTTAAATTGTATACAAAGCTAAGTTAATTAGGTTTTTTCTACTTTTTTATAAATTCCATTTCAGTAAACATCAGTCACAATGTGTATATATACCACATTTCAAAATTAGCATATTATATCAATACCACATTTCAAAATCAACATATTATATCAATACCACATTTTGGACCGATATTTGATAACCAACATATGAAATTTCATAATCAAAATACACAATATTCTTACACCAAACATAAATAGTTCATAAACAAAATATAGAACAAGTAGCAATAGCAAAACAAAAGCAAGTAGTATATATGTTAAAACCAAAAAGTAGTTCTAGCAGCAAAAATAACTTCGATCCATAACTCGTTGCAACCTTTTTTTGCATCACAGACTAATATATACACCTGTAAAACAAAAGTAGTGCTTGAGAATCAATTTATCAAAAAAGTGTACACAAAGTTAAATCGGATTCATAATGCAAACACTAAATATTCGTCACACTATTTCAATAGGCGATTAACTAATACAAAGTATACAACATGCCATAAAATCCAATAGCATTTACAAGTGAAGTAGAGTAATTTAAGAAGTACATCAATTTGTTCAAATCTTTAGAGTGGTTAAATTTTCTTCACTGATTTGTTTAATAATTAAAATACAGTGCAAACTTTGTAAATAAAAGAATAACAGCTCTGTAAATAGAACCAAGCATATCTAAAAACCTATGTTACATATAGACTCAATATGCAATTATACTAGTCAAGGTTTGAAATTTCGTCTTTAGTTTTCATTCCGGTCAGTGAGAAATTCCAAATTTTCGGTCCCATTTCGAAAATTCTCCTTTGATTCGGGTTTCTAAATTCTGGTACAATTTTCTACATACGCTAACAAATTGCAATATTAATAGACAAAATTTATACAAATTATGTAAAATAAATTTATTGAAATGAACTTAAACTAAAATTATTAACCTAATTATAATTTAATTATTAATCCAAATCATTAATCAAATTTATATAGCCATGTAAATTTATTTTATTACTCTCGCCTAACTTAAAACCTAGACTAAAACACCCAACGCCCCAAACGCTGGTGCTTCTCCTTCAATTCCACAAACGACAAATCTGGCCAAAAATATAACGCATCACAGTTCGGTCTACGCTAGAACCGAGACAAAATCTCTGGGATTTTGGAATTCCAACTGGAAGCTTGAACCATAATACTAGTAGTTAAATTTTCTTTACAATTTATATTTAACAAACAAAACAAAACAAAATCCTTCTTTTTTCCTCTTTTTTCAAATGAAAAGGCCTGTTTGATATGGCTTCTCCAATCAGTTTTTCTAAATTGGCCTTCTAAACTGAAAGAAGGTTTTGAAAAATACAAATAGATTTTTGCAGAACCAGTACAAACTCATGTTTTTAACAACTGTCTGCAGTTTAGAATGTATACTACAATATTTACATCCTTGCACTAGATATTGTTAGGATCAAAATAAAACATAAATATAACTCAATGTGCATGCATAGGCACGCACGTGCTCGCGTGCACGTGCGTGCATACACACATCTTTATCATCATTACCATCATGAATAAACAAAGGAAAACTGAGATTAATGGATTGTGTGTTTCAGGAAAATTGGATTTGGGGAGGAGATACTTAAATATCATATAATTTCATTTATTCTTTACTTGAAACCAAAAGATATTCCCAATAATATTGAGTGATGATTAAATTTAGAATCTAACCAATAGTCCTTATAGTTATACCTGGTTTTCATCATAGCTCAAAAGGAACTCGACATTATAAAAGATGATTACTCATAGCTAAAGAGGCATTTATATGCAGCAGTAAGAATTAAAGTTCTGTTTGCATCCGTAACAAGTAAAAAGTAAGCTTACCAAACAACGTCGAGTTTAGATGAATGGTGCTACCTCTCACGACATTGTTTCCCAATGCGTCCGTGCAAATGTTTTGCAATTTTTGGCCACTTCTCTGGTCCAAATTTATTTACCATTGCAATAAGAGCTTCGTCTTCCTGAACAGTAAATGAAACAAAACCCATTATAACAAAGAAGCGTAACATATTACCAATGTACATCATGTAGTCTTATTTTAATTAATATGCCTATTCTTTTATGCAAAATCGTATTAATATATGGAAAATCAATATACCTCTTTAGACCAAGCTCCTTTAACTAGTTCAGGATTTAAAACCTTCTTTCATTTATGCAAGCACAGAGCATCAGTGCGACTATCAATTGTGCTAATTTATGTTCTAACGGTGCTAAGAAAATAAACTTTTGTTGTAGTGGTTGGAATGTGAGCAACATTTGGATCGTATCAAACTATAATGTATATGGCTAAACTAAACAAGACTGGAATGTGAGTAATATAGGCACAAGACTGAACTGTAGATCAAAGATATAAAAGAATATATATAGAACATCAGGAAAAATAGTCTCATAAACCGGTAGAGAGAAGCTTGACATGAAATGCCCCTTCAGCTGCTATATACAAAAATTACAAGGGCAGTGCATTTAGTTCCAAGCGGTTGAGTTGGGCCAGAATTCAGCTGCTGTGCCGAGTTCTGACTATAACTAAGCTGCAGCTTCGAGTTCTAGCCAGAACTCAGCTACTGCTCCAAGTTCCAACTGGAACTGTAAACTTTTACTTTATTTAAAAAAATACCAAAACTGCAAATTAAAATGCGTTTCGAGTAATAATTTTCATCTGCATCTAATAAGATTTCAAATTATTTTGGTAAATTATATCAAAACTAATAAGCAATCTATAAGTACTTTATAATCGAGAATTCATTTTCCTGCTTGTGATTGTTATAGTAACAAATGTTAAATCTTTGAAACTTTGTGCATGGAGCAATCTTTTAGTTGCCATGCTATTTAGTATTTACTTATATTTTCCTAGTTCTAGCTTCTGTTAATGGACGTTATCCGTTTAACTACCTGATATCATGCGTTAGAGATAAATTTCATACCGGGGGAACATCGCGAAAACTAAAGGCCTACCAGTCCACTTTATACTCGATCCCGTCTCTCCACTTGAGACGAGCTCTTCAAATTTCATATTGAGGGAAATTGAAATTTTGGGAAAGATTTTATCGAACTGGAGTTTGTAGAAATTGAGGTAAGGAAATAAATTTACCGCCTTTAATTTCACACAGCGTTCCCGACGTTAGACTAAAGCAAATTATCATCAAATCATACCTTTTACAGCAACCCACTTAAAAACGCCATGCCCATATGCTAAGGAAATAAACTTTTCTTGTAGTGATATTTGAGTTGACATATACATATAGATTTCTCTACTTCCATTATCTATTTAGTTCCCTTTCTTTACATATACTGCCTATAAATATACAACATTAAACAAAAACATTAGATATAAATATATATATATATATATATATATATATATGTATAAGTATATATTTATTAATATCAGACAGAAACTAACTGCAATATCTGATAATATTTCCTTTATGATAATAATAAATATATATTATTTTACAAAAAAATATATGTCTGAAATGTAATGCATGTAAAATAGGCATATGAGATATAGTGTATGAGAACTTAATTAGAAACAAAATTGTTCTTTGATGATTTTTAAATTGCAACACACTCTGAAAACAAAATCAAATATAAAATATAATTGTTATCATCAAACAATACATATACTCCATAGAAATTTGAAAGGAAAACCAACCGCCTCATTTATATATAGCACATAATGTAGTGTGCCTCCGAATGAGGGCATCGGCGATGACGCTTCCTTTTTCAAGGTATTGTTTACTAAAGCCGAATGATGTTATATACTCCATCCACCTCAACTGCCTAATATTTAAATCTTTTTGGGAAAATAAGTATTTGAGTGATTTATAGTCAATGAACAACTCAAACCTTTCTCCCAAAAGATAGTGCCTCCACATCTTCAAGGTAAAGACAATAGCTGCCAACTCCAAGTCATGAACTAAGGTATCTCTTCTCATGGTCCTTCAGTTGCCTACTAGCATAAATTACTACCCTTCCTTCTTGCATGAGAACTACTCCCAATCCTGTGCCGCATGCATCTGTGAAAACTATAAAAGGCATTGTCCCATCCGAAATCGTAAGCATGGGTGCACTTATCAATAGTCCCTTAAGTTTACCAAATGCTTCAATGCATTTATCATCCCAAGAAATGACAAGGTTCTTCTTAGTCAAGTGGGTTAAAGGGATTGCTATTTTTGAAAATTCCATTATGAACTTCTTATAATAGCCTGCCAACCCAAGAAAGCTCCTAACTTCCATTGCATTCTTTGGAACTCTCCACTATTGAATAACTTCCACTTTTACGCGGTCCAAAGCTAATCCTTGCTTGGAAATGAGGTCCAAGAAATCTTACCTCCTTCTTCCAAAAGTGGCATTTTGCAAATTTGACTCTAAGTTGGTGCCTCCATAAAGCCCCTAGTATCTCCCTTAAGTGATTATTATGCTCTCCTTCACTCTTGGAGAATACTGAGATATCATCAACAAAAATTACGACGAACTTATTGAGTTGTCCCTAAACACCCTACATATTAAATCTACAAAGTATGTTGGGTCATTCGTCAATCGAAAAGGCATAACCTTCCACTCATAGAGTCCATCTGGTGTGCGAAATAATGTCTTCGACCTATTGTCTTCATCTGATGAAATCCAATTGCCAAGTCCAATTGGGGGAGAACTTTGGCTCCCACAAATTGATCAAAAAAATTGTCCACACTAGGTAAGGGATACCTATCCTTCTTTGTCAACTTGTTAAGTTCCCTATAGTCGACGCATAGTCTCAATGAGCCATCTTCCTTAGGGGCAAAAATAACTAGGGTCCTCATTTTGAAGTACTCTATCGGATAAATCCTTTCTACAACAATTTCGAAATTTACTTGTCCAACTCACGTCTTTCTTTAGGGGCTAGATGTCTTAATAGAAGAGTAACTAGTCTAGAGTCCTTCTCAAAAACATTAGGAAATGCTGGACTACAGGTATTGTAACAACCCGCATATTTAACGATTTTATATTTAAATGTTTAATTTAAATATAGCGTCGTTAGTCGGATTTTGGTCCGAAATGTTACTTTCTGCAAATGGCCGAATTGGAACTCGAAACTACCTCCATTGGTTCCAAAATGGCGTTTGCGATCTTTTTGAGTATAATCTTTGATATGTTTGGAGTTTGTGAAATTTTGGCTACTTTTTCTATTGGGTTTGGGTTTGGGTTCAGCCCACTAGCTTAATTAACCCTCTAACTCAACCCCTTCTCTTCATTCATCTTCTTTCATTTCATTTCTTAAGATAAAAAATGAAAATGGTGGAAGGGAAGAGGAAATAGAAATTGCATGCCCTAGTTTCTCTTTTGTAACTTGATTTCTTGCTCCAAAATCATAGAGAAGCCATAGGTAAGTCTCTCTTCTTCTTCTCCAACTCTTTCTCCTTCAATTTCAAAAAGTTTTCCTAAACCTAACTTAGGAAAATACTTGTTTGTTCTTAGATTGAAGCTTGTTGGGTTGAAGTAGTGATTAGTTGGTCTTCTCCTTGTGATTTAGCTCCTCCATCTTCTTTGTTTGTGAGATTAAAAGGTGAGTTTTTAACTCACATCTACCTCTCTTGCTATCATTGATGTTGGGTATGATTTCCTAACAAATATTCATGTGTTATTGCTTTGATTTGAAAAAGATTTGTAATTCATTTGAAATAGGGCAGGTAGTGCAAAATCATCAGTTCGGCCGACCGAGCCCCCTGGACCGGTCGACCGACCTGCTGCCCCGAGCCATATTTATTTCCTGTATCTGGCCGGTCGACCGAGCCCTGTAGTCCGGTCGACCGACCTGCTCTGTTCTGCCTGTTTTGCCTATTTTGCATATTTGATTGATTTTCCGGATTTTATCGATTCAAGTTGGTTTTTAGTGTTTGTTATTGCATCTTTCATTTTGATAACTTATTTTTGACTTCATCCACGGGTTTTATAAATAATCCCTCTAAATCGTATTTAAAAGCTCGTTTCTCCAATTTATAAATTCTATTTAAAACACACACTTTCGCACGTCGAGCGAAGTGGAAGGGTGATTAAATGGTTGGGCAAAACACGGACCATGAATCTGTGCGTTTATCTTTCCGATTAGTCCCCGACCTATTCGATTGATCGTTTTGACCTTCGGGTTTAGTTTACCGATGATGTGAGGTAAATTTGTACTGCTTTGAGTGTGAAAGTGGCTGACGGATAGTAAACCGTTTAGTGCGAACGAGTGGTTATGGGACATACGTTAACACTTTTCGGATTCCTTTTCGAGAGTTGTGACACATTCCGCCAGTTAGTGGTGTCCAGTACTGGGTCTACGACCTTCACCACTATGGTTTGTTGCCTTTGGGATGGTGTCTTCGGACTTTCTCCCTAGGTTTGTTGCCTTCGGGTGTGTGCCTTCGGGTTTGTTGCCCTATATAGTTTCGCTCTGATGTTGTCCTTATGTGCCGCATGGGTGATACTTAGGTTTGGAGCCTTCGGGCTTATGGATCCTTGTTGTATAGTACTGAGCTCGAGCAATCATATGTTTCATTGATATTATATTCCCTTGGTATCGCCCATCATGTTGGTCTGTTTGAGCCGCATGATATATAACGATTACCTTGTGGAACTTGTATACCTTATTGGTATTTGTTATTTGCCTTTTGGCTTGTTTTAGGATATTGTATCCTTTGTTTCTATATGTTGCCGATGATATGAGGCTTGTTCTATATGATTCATCTCTTGTTGATGATTGTGTTATCTCCTCTAGAGATATTTGTTATACTGTATGACCTTGCAGGTTTATTATTGTTCAGTTTACCTAACTGATTTGTTATCTAGACTGACCCGTGTATTTTATACTCGGGTCAGACCGAGATGTTTCAGGTTAGGTGCTTTTGGGACTTAGCCTATTTTGCTTCCGCATGGGCTATTCGCTAGCTTCATTTTGTTATAGCGTCTTTTGTGGTCCTTATCTGTTGTAACTCTGATATTTATATTTTTTTGTCTCGTCTGTATATTGTGGTCTCCTGTACCACTTGACGTGTATTATTTTGTATACTCTGTTGTGTATCTGTTTATGTGTATATTATGATCGACTGTTCTGTGATGTGAATTACATTTGAGTTGTTATATTTTCTTATGATAGATCCTATAGCCATTGTAGTTTTGCTTTAAATATTTATTGAATAGGTCGAATTTTAATGTGATTCTACTTTTCGACGTATTTAGTGAATAGTTAAGGTAAGATTACACATGGTCGCTCCTATCCAGCCTTATTCTCCGTGTTAGCAGATGGTATTATCTATTAATGCTCTTTGCTAGCGTGGGTATAGAGGTGGGGCGTCACAGGTATGGTTAAAAGCTTAATATAAGATAGGCTCAGTGCGTACAAATAACTTGAATCTACTGAGTCTTGGAGGATATGGCGGCCTTTAAGTCTCGCCCTCTGCAACTCTTTAATTGCGTAGCTCTCATATCACAGTCTAAAATTTCCCTATAGTAAGATAACCAATCCATTCCCAAGATAAGTCCATACCCCTCAAAATTTAGAGTGTATGCATTACATATGAAATCAACGTCATATATGTCCACAACTAGGTCTTTGCAAATTAAAGAGAGATGTGTCGACCCTCCAATAGGATTAGAGACTACAATTGTGCTGGTGACATATTAGGTTTGAAAATTTAAGGAGTTAACTACATTCCTAGTTATAAGGAATGCGATGCTGTTGAATCAAATAAGTTACGAACTGTAACCCCAAAAGTAAGAGTCATACGTTCTAATGTTGACTTCCCTAGTCTCTAGAGGTTGGTCTACTCGAAATAGGGACAGTCTCAATGGTGTATGCTTGACCTCTCAGCCCTTCCTTCGCTAGCTTTGGGTATTGGTTCTTGAGCTACCCTTCCTCATGGTAGTGATAACACTTTTCCCTTAAAATCTTTCTTCATCGGACTTACCCTACAATCTTTGGTGGTATGACCCTTCTTTTGACATCTCTTACATACGTTACTCTCTTTCTTGGACTTTTCTTTCTACTGCTTATTCACCCAAGAGTTCCCCGTTTTGGTTTGGTTTTGAGTAGGTCCTGCCTTCTCCTTTTCCACCTCTTTTTCTTCCTCACTAGCCGTCTGCAGCAAAGTCATCTCAACCAATGCCTTGTATGTGGCGCCACTGGCACTTGAGTTGACAATAATTCTCTAAGCGGGGAATTCAGGCCCTTCACAAATTTCATGGCCTTTTTCATAGTTATATCAATCAAACTCATCCCAAACTTAGCCAACTCTGCAAACTTACCGATGTAGTCCTTTAAAGTGGAGTCACCTCGCATAATCTATATAAATTTCTATAGTTGTAAACTTACTTATGCCCTCGAATAAACAATGACTCGAATCTTTCCTTGAATTCATCTGAAGTCAAAATCCCACCAACATTCTCCTCGACCATAATACTCCACCAATCTCGGGCTTCTCCTTTGAGGTGCCAAGCTGCTATCCTTTTTTTCAGCTGATCCTCCCAACCGAACTCCTGAAATATCTTCTCATAATCATTTATCCATGCCTTTGACTCCATAAAACCCTCTGCTCTAGAATATACTCTTCCTCCCAAATTAAGAAAATCCTTATACATCTTTGGAAAATCAATAGGACGGGGTGCTGCATCGATAGGTGGGGTAGCAGGTGCATCTTAAGGAACAAAGACTTCACCTACTTTATTGAGGTATTTTTTAAACCATTCGGGCATCCCTCGAATGGCGAGGCTTCCTCAGAAGGGTTCCCAACCTCAGAGGAAGAATGATTATCAACCATATCAACTATCTGTAAGTTGAGATTTTAGTTATAACTTTCTAAGATAGTATTATATGCTGAAAGAAGGATTTTTCCTAGTGTGTGCGCGTATGTTCAAAAATATTAGATACGTATAGAAGGGTTTTTTTTGAAAATATTTTCTGAAATAAAAAGTATGCCACTCATACATATACTTTTCCCTATTGATCAGATAACCTAAGCTCTGATATCAGATGTAACAATCCACCCCAAAACAGGTCTAAATCCCAATATGGAAAAGGTCCACCGAAACTTAGACTCGTTTCGAAGCTGGCTGTTGGTTGAATAATCAGAGCTATTTATCTAATTGTTCAGAACTTACAGCAGAATGATAAATTGTAATAGAATAAACAGTACCCATTTTGTTTCAAATTTCAAATATTACAAAACAAAACTTAACATAATGTCAACAATAACCGTTACTTCATCTTGTTCAAAGATACATATTTAACTTCAAATAGGTACATAAAAAAAGCATAAATAGATAAATAGACTACTACTACAAGCTCCTCTAATCATCATCTCCATGTTGATCATTGTCTCCTTCCCAAATCTGTATCGTAACGAGGAGGGAATCAGAACAAGAATGTCAGCATTTCAAACTCTATTCAAAACCATTTAAAACTTCATATAAGGAAAGAGGTGGGTCCATAAACTACCACTTAATACCTTTAATCCCCAAACTAGTTTTTCCCATAATCAATGACCTACAACAATCGTTATTAATGTCTACCAATATGAGAGATAGAACCTGAGCCACATAATACCTTTCAATGGAAAATAGGCAGATTCTGACCATTTAAGACCTCAATTGAGGTAGGCCTTCATTATTTAATACCTATTCCCGAGGCGGACTCCATACAGATCTCTATTTAATTGACATTGTATAGAAATCTCTTTAGACACTTAATACTTTCTATTGAAGCAAACCTTTTCGTGATATCCTCTACCGTGTCAAAACCTGATCCCCACCATTTAATATTTCATATAAGGGAAAGAGGCAAGGCTTCAAACAACCACTTAGTACCTTTAATTCCCTGAAGCAGGTCCTTCATATTATGACCTGTATCCCACGGAGATATCTCACATTATTCCGACTATTCATAGGAACTAGTAGCCATATTAGCTAGGTAGATTTACACTACAGAATTGGGACTAACCTTATGTCATATGTGTTTACTTATTATAGGTGAAGTCCCATCTCAGCCCCAAGTCACACTGCTGGTAGCTAAATTAGCTTGGCAAACTTCGGTGTGCTTTTGACTGACCTCGCATCCATGTAACTTAGTCATATTTCGTAACACACTCTAAGTTTATAATCATACATCTCACCGTATTCATCAATTAGGCCTTACAAAAAATCCTTCTTATTTTGCCTAACTAATTACTTCCCTACGGGGGATTTAAATGACAATTATTAATCTAATTAACTACGCAATTACTATGTTACAATCATACGTTGTTTACGCCAGTTTATACATATATAAGTATGTATTTATTAGGCGTTTGGAGATTACATCCTAAACTAACATTCAAATGTCAAATCTTTCGATATCATACAAATCTCATTTCCACAATAGCATTAATATCACTTTTACAATAAATCCAATATTCCAAAATAAAATCAATAGACTTGTACTTAGAATCCAATTTCAATTTATTATATATTAAAATAATGGAATAAAACCATAATAATGGAAATATATAATTTAATAGGTTTTATGCTCTTTTCAACTCCTTTTAAAAAAATAGACCGGGGAATTTTATTCAATTTGTAAACAACGAGTAGGAATTCGTATCTTACTACCATTTGTAAATCAAATCCCTTAATCAAATCCAAAGAAAAAGAATAAAAAGTGGAATAGAAGGTAAAAATATATATTGCAAAATCCACAAAACTCCATTATTTCAATGCAAAATAATTAAGATTCTAACCTAAGAATTGACAATTCACTTTGGGGGGATTTTAGAAATTTTTATTGTGATGTTTTCGTAATCCAAAACATCCCAAGGCATATATCAAATCCAAACTACACTATTCGATTACTAAAATAGAAAAAAAAATAAGATTTCTACTCACAAAGGACCTTAGTTTTGCCTTCTCTTGGATTTGACACACCTTCAATGAACTCTTTCAGATCTCTTCTTTTTTATATATACAACAAGGGATTTGTATATATGTTAGATTTAGAAAAATAGAGATTTGGAGGAGAAGAGATTGAGAAAATAAACAATAAACAAAGATATATATATATATATATTCACACACACAAACATATATATATGGTTTCTAACCTGAAACCTAATGCAGTTTTCTAAATTCACGAAGAGTCAAACTGAAAGAGCTTCACTAATGTTTCCAAAATATTGTGTGAATAAAAGTAAAGGGCGCAACGCTCTTATTTTAAGTGGCTAGAATGCACCAGAATCATTGGATGAAGATCAGTTAAAAATAATATAATCTAGTATGTTAAAATAGCCAAAATCCTAGTCGCTGTCAACAGGCAGCGGTCGACCACCACCTTTCCACCGGTCGACCGCTAGCAGTCGATTAATCGTGGGTAAGGGTTCATCTACTCCTTCCTCTGGGAATATTTTGATTGTCGTTGTTTTTTATATTAATCTTAATGTTTACTTAAATAGATCTGTTCATACTATATAATTTATACTACACCGTTTCCTACATTTTGTATCAGAGCATTAGGTTTTCAAAAACTTAATATCTGATATTTGAAATTTATAAATGGGTATTAACTCTAATAGTATACTTTTTAACATTTGTGTAGAAGGACAATCAACCGCTAAACCCCACTATTTAATGGTAGTAATTACGATTACTAGTCATGTAGGATGAAAATTTATTTACAAGCCAATGGCTTAGATATTTGGAACATTACACAACGCAAATATACTGAACCCCACACTGAATATTCACAATAGACCGTAGACCAAAAGACATAAGCACTCAATAACTCAAATGTCATGAGTATTTTATTTTCCTCCTTATATTAAAATGAATTTAATCAAGTTTCTATTTGTAAGTCTGCCTATGAAATTTGGAGAACCTTACAAGTCACACATAAGGGCATTGATAAAGTAAAACAAACCAAGATTTCCATGCTAACCAACTAGTTTCAACTTTTTAAAATTAAACCAAACGAGTCTATTTCTTACATGTATTCCAGATTTCATGATATAGTTCATTCATTAGCACCATTAGGGAAAATTTTCTCAAAAGAAAATCAAGTTCAAAAAAATCCTTAATTCGCTCTCTTCTGAATGGGATCAAAAAAAATTAGCAATAGAGGAAACCAATGATATTAGTATATTAAAAATTAAAGAATTAACTAATAATTTAATGCCCTCTAAAGTACATTTGCAGGGTAGAAAGGAAAATAAGGCGATTGAGAAATCAATTGCATCCAACGCAACAACTGATGATCAAGATTCAGATGAGATGATAATTATGAGGAGATTTCTCTTATGATTTGAAATTTTAGAAAATTTCTAAAATACGAAACAACTTTCGTAAAACTGAAAACAAAAATTCTAAAAACAGAAATGTTTTTAAGTGTTACAATTGTGGTGAATCTGGCTATGTACATAGAGACAATCTATAATAGAAGAAAACAAAGAATTCACCAAATGCCAATTCATTTAAAAAGATAAAAGGGCTTACAGTGCAACCTTGGAGGATTCTGATATAACATCCAGTGATAATAAAATAGACACTGAAAATATTAACATGTGTTTCACGGTGAAGGAAGATTAATAAAGTCAAATGAAGAAAACAACAAAATCGGTACTTTTTACATTTCATTTTTTTAATTTTTGACAATCAATTAATATAGGAAAAAATATATATAATACATATATAAACATAATTATATAAATATATTTCTTTAACTTTTTGAACTTTGAAATTTTAGTATATATGTCAACATATGCCACCAAGATATGTCGACATATTTGGCAGAATTTGAGAAATCTTTTCAAAATTTTAACTTTTGAAATTTCCTTCCTTTTGTATTAAAATTCAAAATTTGAAAATATATCTTTACCTGTCACATGTTCATTCAAACACTATTTATTCACTCCTTGCCTCATCTCAAACACATACTTTATTTTAAAAATCAAATAAACTCTTCACTCTCCTTCTTCCAAAACAAACTCAAAATGTCCTCTTCATCCAAAGCTATTAGGCTTATCAAAACATACTTTATTTCAAAAATCAAATAAAATCTTCACTCTCCTTCTTCCAAAACAAACTCAAAATGATCAAGAATCCATTGAGACATATATTTAGTATGTTATTTATGGTAAAGTTTTTTCCAGAAGATTTTCTAATTTTAATGAATTTTATTCTTATGGCTTACAAAATCTTACTTTGGAGAATGGTCTTTTTGATTAATCGATTTATCACAAAATGATTTTGATTGCTATCCCGTTTTTGTTAAATGTTTTATGCTAATTTAATGAAAATTTTAATCAAGGAAAAGAAGGTCAAATTTGGAGTAGTGTAAAGATACTACTATTGTTTTTTATTGCGAAATTCTTGGTCAAATTCTAGGTTGTAAAGGTAGTGAAATTAACCTCCCCACTTTTGAAATTGATTATGGAAATAGAGAAGTTATGCATGATTTGTTTTCAAATGATCAAGAATATGGTTTTAAAGGCAAAAATCTTTAGGCCAAAGGCAAGATTATTGACTCTTATCTTACAACAAAGTATTACATCGAGGATGGGGAATTAATAATCCCACTCAAAAAGTTTTCAAATCTCTTTTTTCTATTTTCACAAAATATGATATAAATTAAGCTTAAGTGATTTTGGATGACTTTGTCTAAAAGAAATTTCTAGACATGAAAACACAATTTATCATATTGTGTAACATACTTGAATTTTCCACTATTTTGGTATTGATGTAAGAGATGAAAACATTTAGCCTTCTCTCATGCACATCCCTCTTGAATTTGAACCCTACAAGTCTCTTACCCAAAAGGAAGAAAGATTTAAAAGAGAAGAAAAGCAAGAGATTTTGCAAGAATAATAAAGTGATGATATGGAAATAGAAGAGGGGAAGTGAGAGAGTGAGAGAAGAAAAGAGGAGGAAATGGATGCACCTCTTGAAAGCTATGGCAAACCATCTCGTTATTCAAACAAAGATATCCTTAGGAATCAAGAGAAGCTCCTCAATAAGAAAAAGAAGCTTAAGCACTCATTTAGTAAGAAATTCTCTAGCCTCTCAAACAAAGTTGACAAAATACTTTGGGAAGATAATGAGAAAGCTTGGTGGAAATTCTTCTTCGTTATCATCATTCTAGATCTATTTAATGTTTTTCTGTTTTCTAGTTTTTATTTATGTCATTTTTTTTGTAATTTTCATTATGTTTATATATCTCTCCAATTTATTAATGATATTTTCTTAGAGATATCATTTCTATCGTTACTCTTATTCTTTTGTTCTTTGGAATTATAAATTAAAATAATATCCATACGCAAAAAATAAAACAAAAACATACTAATTTCTGCATATATGTTGACATAAGCTACCTATGTATGTCGACATAATCTAGAATTTTTAGAATTTGAAATTCAAAATGATTAGTTATTTTTTCTGGAGGGATTAGTTATTAATTCAACGGTTCACTTCTACAAATCCATATTTCTTCCAAAAAAAACTCAGAAATCAATTCATCCTCTTATGTTATTTCTTTCTACATATCTATTTTCATAAAAGTGAATTCAGAAATATATTTTCTAAAGAAAACTAAGTGAAAATTTAGAAGAAACTATTCAATCATTAAAGAATGCTCTTTGTTTCATTCTTCGCAATCAATGGTACTTGGAATTGAGTCAAATACAAATGATCAAAGAATGAGAAAAACAATTCGATTCTCTTTGATGTTTAATATCTTATTTTGCTAAAGAATTTCAAGGCAATGCCAAAAGACATAAGCACTCAATAACTCAAATGTCATGAGTATTTTATTTTCCTCCTTATATTAAAATGAATTTAATCAAGTTTCTATTTGTAAGTCTGCCTATGAAATTTGGAGAACCTTACAAGTCACACATAAGGGCATTGATAAAGTAAAACAAACCAAGATTTCCATGCTAACCAACTAGTTTCAACTTTTTAAAATTAAACCAAACGAGTCTATTTCTTACATGTATTCCAGATTTCATGATATAGTTCATTCATTAGCACCATTAGGGAAAATTTTCTCAAAAGAAAATCAAGTTCAAAAAAATCCTTAATTCGCTCTCTTCTGAATGGGATCAAAAAAAATTAGCAATAGAGGAAACCAATGATATTAGTATATTAAAAATTAAAGAATTAACTAATAATTTAATGCCCTCTAAAGTACATTTGCAGGGTAGAAAGGAAAATAAGGCGATTGAGAAATCAATTGCATCCAACGCAACAACTGATGATCAAGATTCAGATGAGATGATAATTATGAGGAGATTTCTCTTATGATTTGAAATTTTAGAAAATTTCTAAAATACGAAACAACTTTCGTAAAACTGAAAACAAAAATTCTAAAAACAGAAATGTTTTTAAGTGTTACAATTGTGGTGAATCTGGCTATGTACATAGAGACAATCTATAATAGAAGAAAACAAAGAATTCACCAAATGCCAATTCATTTAAAAAGATAAAAGGGCTTACAGTGCAACCTTGGAGGATTCTGATATAACATCCAGTGATAATAAAATAGACACTGAAAATATTAACATGTGTTTCACGGTGAAGGAAGATTAATAAAGTCAAATGAAGAAAACAACAAAATCGGTACTTTTTACATTTCATTTTTTTAATTTTTGACAATCAATTAATATAGGAAAAAATATATATAATACATATATAAACATAATTATATAAATATATTTCTTTAACTTTTTGAACTTTGAAATTTTAGTATATATGTCAACATATGCCACCAAGATATGTCGACATATTTGGCAGAATTTGAGAAATCTTTTCAAAATTTTAACTTTTGAAATTTCCTTCCTTTTGTATTAAAATTCAAAATTTGAAAATATATCTTTACCTGTCACATGTTCATTCAAACACTATTTATTCACTCCTTGCCTCATCTCAAACACATACTTTATTTTAAAAATCAAATAAACTCTTCACTCTCCTTCTTCCAAAACAAACTCAAAATGTCCTCTTCATCCAAAGCTATTAGGCTTATCAAAACATACTTTATTTCAAAAATCAAATAAAATCTTCACTCTCCTTCTTCCAAAACAAACTCAAAATGATCAAGAATCCATTGAGACATATATTTAGTATGTTATTTATGGTAAAGTTTTTTCCAGAAGATTTTCTAATTTTAATGAATTTTATTCTTATGGCTTACAAAATCTTACTTTGGAGAATGGTCTTTTTGATTAATCGATTTATCACAAAATGATTTTGATTGCTATCCCGTTTTTGTTAAATGTTTTATGCTAATTTAATGAAAATTTTAATCAAGGAAAAGAAGGTCAAATTTGGAGTAGTGTAAAGATACTACTATTGTTTTTTATTGCGAAATTCTTGGTCAAATTCTAGGTTGTAAAGGTAGTGAAATTAACCTCCCCACTTTTGAAATTGATTATGGAAATAGAGAAGTTATGCATGATTTGTTTTCAAATGATCAAGAATATGGTTTTAAAGGCAAAAATCTTTAGGCCAAAGGCAAGATTATTGACTCTTATCTTACAACAAAGTATTACATCGAGGATGGGGAATTAATAATCCCACTCAAAAAGTTTCAAATCTCTTTTTTCTATTTTCACAAAATATGATATAAATTAAGCTTAAGTGATTTTGGATGACTTTGTCTAAAAGAAATTTCTAGACATGAAAACACAATTTATCATATTGTGTAACATACTTGAATTTTCCACTATTTTGGTATTGATGTAAGAGATGAAAACATTTAGCCTTCTCTCATGCACATCCCTCTTGAATTTGAACCCTACAAGTCTCTTACCCAAAAGGAAGAAAGATTTAAAAGAGAAGAAAAGCAAGAGATTTTGCAAGAATAATAAAGTGATGATATGGAAATAGAAGAGGGGAAGTGAGAGAGTGAGAGAAGAAAAGAGGAGGAAATGGATGCACCTCTTGAAAGCTATGGCAAACCATCTCGTTATTCAAACAAAGATATCCTTAGGAATCAAGAGAAGCTCCTCAATAAGAAAAAGAAGCTTAAGCACTCATTTAGTAAGAAATTCTCTAGCCTCTCAAACAAAGTTGACAAAATACTTTGGGAAGATAATGAGAAAGCTTGGTGGAAATTCTTCTTCGTTATCATCATTCTAGATCTATTTAATGTTTTTCTGTTTTCTAGTTTTTATTTATGTCATTTTTTTTGTAATTTTCATTATGTTTATATATCTCTCCAATTTATTAATGATATTTTCTTAGAGATATCATTTCTATCGTTAATCTTATTCTTTTGTTCTTTGGAATTATAAATTAAAATAATATCCATACGCAAAAAATAAAACAAAAACATACTAATTTCTGCATATATGTTGACATAAGCTACCTATGTATGTCGACATAATCTAGAATTTTTAGAATTTGAAATTCAAAATGATTAGTTATTTTTTCTGGAGGGATTAGTTATTAATTCAACGGTTCACTTCTACAAATCCATATTTCTTCCAAAAAAAACTCAGAAATCAATTCATCCTCTTATGTTATTTCTTTCTACATATCTATTTTCATAAAAGTGAATTCAGAAATATATTTTCTAAAGAAAACTAAGTGAAAATTTAGAAGAAACTATTCAATCATTAAAGAATGCTCTTTGTTTCATTCTTCGCAATCAATGGTACTTGGAATTGAGTCAAATACAAATGATCAAAGAATGAGAAAAACAATTCGATTCTCTTTGATGTTTAATATCTTATTTTGCTAAAGAATTTCAAGGCAATGCCCCAAAATGCTAGAAATCTAAAGTGAAAGTGGATCATTAAGATTGGGAAGTTATCAAAACCAATCCAATCTTTGGATTTGAAGTATGGGCTAAAGTTCCTAAGAAAATTTAGTCTTAATTAGTATTTGTAATTTGTTTTAATTATACATTTTGGTGTGTATAATTAACTCCAATTTTATTTGTAATTTTTATAATTAATTGTTTATAAGGTGTATATGTGACAACCCTACCTCCTGATACACCAATCCAAAGCCTAGGGTGACTTTCAGACTCGCGTCGGTGTCAAGAAGTACAAATTATCGTATTTTATACATTACAAAGACTAAGAATATAAGGATAAATCTAAGGCATTCTACAATTTCAGACCTCACAGCTGAAGGAATAAAATATAAGTACTGCAAATAGACATTCAAAAAAAGGCCTTCAAAATGCTTAATTCATATACATTGTCTCCAAAGTATAGTATAAGTTTACTGGACATTTAACATAAAAATAGTTATATAAGGAACAACCAAAAGTATTGGAACTCCAATGCTTAGCTCCTTTCTTCATGCTTTGTGCCAAATCAACCACGGTCTTGTTATCCTGTGGTGGGGGAAAAAGAAGATAAAGGAGTGGATCACACAAAATTCTGGTGAATAAGTACATCATTAATATTTGGTGATCACACGTAACCGACTTTAATAATACTCTATGTAACCTAGGGTGTTCTACAAGTGTTCATGGGTGACTAGGTTTCTTTACTTAAGGGTTTTTAACTTAATACACACTTGCACTAAAGACTCATGCAGGTTTATACAAGGATCGAATAACTAATCGAACCATAAACAACTAATGATCGGCTAATAGCTAATAGAGCTTCTCCTACATTGAATTATCCTACAATTTTCCCTTATGTTACTACATCTCACACGTTACGACTACGCATAACTTTGTCACGTAGGTTTCCCTTCCACATGGGGTAAAATTTCTCACAACTATGACTACACGTCCCCTAGCTACACATAGAGGGGGAGCTTGCAATACCGACTCATCGTAGTGTCTCATCGTTTGCATCCGTGTCCATCCCTTAATCGTAGCATACACCTCTTATTGCATGTGCGAGATCCAACAGTAACACAACATCACATCGCGTCATCCTTGAATAGTAAGGAACTCCCATTATGCCAGGCCCGTCCATTTCATCAGGCATCAATCAGTGATGCGGGTCTACTGTAGAACCTCTTATGAGTGCCATTTGCGATAGAATCGCCCCCAATCGAATATTGACCCCTAATGGATAAATAGCATTTACCTAACCCATCAACGTACTAGTGATACCTCATAGGGAACTAGCTTCCCTACTCCTAACCTTCATACACACACACACATATATATATATACATATATATACACATATACATATATATTGAATAGCTTTAATTAAAATTAATTTTATTTATAACCTGAGCTTTAGGTAGAGGTTCAAGCCGCGTTCTAGAAACATTAACTAGTCGACCACCTACTCCTAAAGTGGTCGATCGCTTGCTGTCGACCACTCTAGATAGTGTAGTCGACCGGTTGTCATCGATTAGGGTTTTGAAAGTTTTTTATTTTTTATTTGTTTCGTTGGCTAACCATTAATTAATTAAGTTCTTCTCCAAATCTCCATTATAGTGAGTTATAGTGCAATTACAAGAATTTCCTAAATTTCTTATTCAAACTCAAATTTACAGATCTTTAGGAACAGTTCAACTTCAGGGTTGCCGCTAACATCAATGTTAATAAATTACATTAACAGATTATAGGATTAAAAGGATTAGAGAAAGGGATTTAATCTAGGTCGATTCATATTTAACAAGTTTGCATTAATTTAACTTATTAATCAATCTTAGATCTAAGCAATATAATTCTCAGTTTAGTTCCTACCAACCTAAACCAGATAGGGTATATCAAAATTAACTAATATACATTTTCTTTATTAAGAACGAGTGAGTGTGCATGTGAGGTTATGTGCGTTATGAGTGCATGGGTTATTAGCTTATTAACCTGATATTTCACTTTCTATGTATAGATGGGGATATAAATTTAATTGTCTTATACTATTTTGTATGTGTTTAAGCAACAATGTATTAATTTAAGGTAAAAGTAAACAGTTTCAAATGTATATACATTTAAAAGTTTGAGCATATACTACTTAATTTTAGGCTTACGTGAAATTTACCCCGCGCGCGTGTCTATACACACACACACACATATATACATATATACATATATATATATATGCGAAACTATATATGCATATACATTAGTGCAGTCCCATGAACTTGTGTTCAAGTTCCAGGTGTATGTGTGGTGAGTGTGCTGTGTGCAGGTATGGAGGCATGTGTTGTTTGAATGGAAATTTATTTAATGCTGAGTTTACTCTGTTCATTCTATATTTGAATTAAATTTTGTTGACACTTCCTTGCATATGCAAGAGTATGCTTCAGTTTGCGGGCGTGATTTGGGTTGCGTGCTGTGCCTTTTTAGGTGGAGAATGAATAGGCGTGTTAATTTTATTTTAATTTTTTTGTTATGTGAGTTGCAGCTAATATGAAGTGCATGTGTGAGTGTGTACTTCATATGTGTAGATTTTCATATCTATTGCATGTCAATTTATATATAACAGTAACGTCCAAAAGCAATGAACAAATTAAAGTAATTGTACATGGAAACTAATTATTTTTAATTTGTCCCACAACACCTAAAACGTCTTAATTGTTAGTGTATCTAACCTAAGAGAGAAAATAATAGGTTGTCTTGTTATGTAGAACTTATAAAATTGTGATGAGGTGGGAAGGGTGGATGAAGTCAAGTTGGTTTGGTAGTTGAAAAATGATATTTATGTTTATCAATCTTTATTGATGTAAAGGGCATTTTCGAAATTTCAAATAGACACGGTCGAAACTAATGGATTGAATTCTCATTATTAATAGTAAAGATATACCCACTCATCTCAGATCCAAGCTTTCATTTAAATTTGATATGGAAATCCACCTACCCTCCTCCATTTGTTATTTGTTTGCTTGATTTGATTTTCATAAGTCCCTTTATTTTATTCTTATTTATTTTGAAAAAATTCATAAGTTGAGGAGAAAATGAATTGACAAAGTTTAGGTACATACACAAATTTCTAATGAATTAGGCTTTAGATTAGCTGTGTATTTATAGGGGTTTTAGATTAGTATTAACCGTTGATCAACCTTGGAGAATCTTTGCTTACTCATGTGCGTTAACCATTTACTTTATTCCCAAGTAAACTATAGCGATCAAATCTGGGTCATGCATCGTTAAAATGTATTCGCTATGACACATTAAACCGTCGACTGCTAGGGATCGACGGGTCCACATATGGGTATCTACCAGTGGAGCTATTTATTTAAGGATATTTTAATTTCCTTATTTGTTTATTTAATTAATTTTTTTTTAAATTTTAAAACGTCTATAACTTTCGTACTAGCTCCGATTTCAAAATTTTATATATTATAATTGTTCATAAAATCTCTGCGAATGCAACCTTGCAAATTTCATAGCCAAAATCGGATATTTGCAAAAATTCTATTATTTCCCTTATTTTATTTAAATTTATTATTTTATTAAATTTTTCCTCTTAAGTTTTCAGGGTGTTACATTCTCCCCTCCCCCCTTAAAAGAAATTCGTCTACGAAATCTTCAAGGACGGAAAAATGTAATTCATACGTAAAGAAATCAATAACTATAAACATCCACTCATCCATCATCTGTCGACAATCATTGTCCTTAGTAAAATTTCTAATGCAGTATGTAGATGCAGGCGTGGAATGCATATGTACATATACTAATGCAAAGATTAGATGGTCTCCTAATCTAGTCGACCTCCTGAAATGTAAGTGCTTATGCCACGTATCCAAAATATATGCAACATCTTATATAAATATACTTGCAATTCTATATGAATATGCAATCATTCAATCCGTATGCAACAAGCATATGCATTGTAACAACCCAAAATTTTTAATAAATATTTTTAATTCATTTTATGTAAAACTTTGATTTTTAATCATTAAAAATTGAATTTTTGGAATTTTTCCAGTGTAATTTTGGATGTGTTTGTAATTTATCTTCCAAATAGGATAAAATAAACAATTTTTGAAAATTTTATATTTTGGTCAAACTTTGACTTTTATTTGAAAATTTTTAAATTAAAAATTTTAAATTCTAACCTTTTTATTTGAAGCAGGATATAATTCTGATATCCGTTCTGCTTTTCGTTTCGTTAAATTCTGATTTATACTTTTAAAATTGGATAAAATACAGTGTTTTACACGCAATTAATTTCTGTGTTTTATTATTTTTGTTTTTCCTATGTCCATCTCTTTATTTTATTTTTATATTTTTTTTTCTAGACTTTATTTTATTTATTGGATTTTACTTGCGTATATCTTTTTATTTATGGCTTGGAAAAATCAAAGAGACATACGCTACATTGTTTTAACTCTTGCCTTTTTATTTGCCTACCCTCTTTATTACTTTCTAGCCGTTCATTCTTTGGCCTTGTATTTCCAAAACCCTAGCCACCTCTTACTTTTGTCATTCACATATAAGGTTTCTCGCATCTCATTTTCATTTGTTTCCTGAAGAAAAATACTGTAAGTTTTCAATGGCCTCCTCCTTCTCTTCTCTTTTCTCTTTTCTTTTTCCTTTTATTCTCTACTTATTTACCTCGGCCACACCTTTGCTATTGCCGACCACCACCCCTCTTCACCATCGACATGATCGGCCTCCACCTCTACAACACCACCCCAATCATGGTCGTGACTCCAAGATGAGATCCCACCACCAAAACTTGATCCAAAACCTAGCCAATCTCCTATACATCATCACTTTCCTATTGTTTGCCTCGGCCTCCACCACATACTCCTCCTCCAGCCCTGGTTGTGACTGACATGACCTTGGCCACACCTAGCCATGCCTAGTTGACCACCTAACCCAAGCCATCATACCATGGCCGAACCAATTTAGACATAGGGCCGAGCCCAAAGCCATCATACCTTTTCCTTTGCATTTCCAATGCTTGTAACCCCTACCTTTTCCATATTCCCATGCTTTGCCTTCTTTTTTCTGCCCATGGTCGAGCCTAGTGCTTCAGATTTGATCATGGCCGAACCATGTATGATGATGGTTGAGCCTATAGGTGGTGTGGCCGAGCCCACTTGAAGATTCAATCCAATTTTGCTTCAGTTTGATTCATGTTTTATTCATTGTTTTTATTTATAATATGATGTTGAATCGTATACTTATAATTGTTTTATTTATTTGATTACAAGATTTGAATTTAGGTGTTACTTTTTCTCGAATCTAGTCGTGCCTTTTCGTGCTTTGCAGAGTTTGGATCTCGTGTTTTTGAATTTGATCTCTAGCTTTGGAGGTGAGTTTTTCACTCTCGACATCCATACTTATATAATTGTGAAACGATGACAAGTGAATATGTAATGATTGATATACTATGTTCATATATGCCTGTGATCTGTTCGTATGATGTATAACTTGATTTTATACTTGTTACATCATCTGTTATAATATTATATGATATACTTTTATTTTGTTTTCTGTATCTCACACTGCTAGTTCCCTTATCACTATGGGTTGAAATGATACATACCCAAACGGACTTTAGAATAAGGAAAAATCATTATGGGCTAACATGATAGGCTCTAGTAATTTTTATTGTATTTGATTTACTTGGGATTGCGGGTTTGAAATGATAGAACCCGGATTTTTTCTTTTTAAATTACGGATTGAAATGATATATTATCCGTATCACTTGACTTAGGTTAGAAAATATTATACAAACCCGTGGTTAATTATATATATTTTCTGAAATTATAAGTATTTTTTAAATGTAAAAATATGACATTTTAACTTAAATTGGATTTAAATAATTTAAATGAATTTACAGTGATTTTTTTTCTATAAGTTAAAATGTATAAAGAATTAAATGGAAAGGTATATTTTAAAAATATGACTTAACTTGGAAATTTGTTTTTGAATGGAAATTTTTAAGTTAAGTAAATAAATGGAAATTTTATTTTATTTATGAAATGGGTATTTTAAAATAAAGTATTAAGTTATTTGTTAACAATAAAAAGTTGAGAAAATAGTTTACTTTTGACTTAATAAGTGAATTATTGTTTAAATTGGATATTTATTTATTAAAGGTTTATTTTATTGAATCACAAGTTAAATGATATCCAAATGATTATTTTTGAAGCGAAAAATATGATTTTTATAAGTTAAAATGGCTAAAATTGAAGTTTTAATGTTTTTGGAATTTTATATTAAATCTGAAATTAGTACCAGTAGCACTTCAGAAATGCTGTGGTATTAACACAGCATTTGTTAAGTGTTATCATTTCTAAAAATAAACTAAGTTCTGGAATAATAAAGGCTTACTACAACATTTTGTTAGTGATGTTGTCGCTGAAACTAAACTATATTTTGAAATAACTAAATAGCTACTGTAGCACTCTGTAAGTGCTGTTGTTGCTGAAAGTAAACTGTTTTGAATAACTAAATAGCTACTATTGCACTTGGTACGTGCTGTTGTTGCTGAAATGAAACTTAACTGTTTTAAATTACTAATACATACTGTAGTCCTTTGTAAGTGCTGCTGTTTTTGAAATTGAGCTGTTTTTGAAATAACTAAATACCTACCGTAACACTTTATAAGTGCTGCTATTTTTGAATTTGACAATGTTTTTAAATATTACTATATCTGTCGTAACATTTTATAAGTGTTGTTATAGCTGAAATTTACCGTGTTTTGGAAATTTTATAATTGAATGAATGAACTTAGAAATGTTACAACTTTGAAATGAATATTATTTGATATTGAATTTAAATGGTTTAAATGAATATGTTTTGAAGTGAAATATAAACCATTTTTGAAATTTATAACCACGGGTAATAATAACGTTTTTGGTTGTTAAAGAGACCGAGATCGGATATGGACATACTCTCTGTCCATACCGAAAACCACTTTAACAACCGTGTACACGATGCAGATTCCAGAATGAAGTAGGATGGTGGCCACATCCTTTGAGGTATGAATGTGGACCCGACTCCCGTGAGTTGGCTAAGGTGGCTAAAATTGGAGCGATTGACGGGCTAATGAGGTAGCTCCTCTTATCGGACACACTTCTTCGTATGCCATTCTAGTACTCTGTGGTTGATTGGTGCACACCTTTGATTTTAGGAGTGTGGCTCGAGGTGGGCGGTAGTGCCTGCTGCGCGTTACCACCGGCCCGGAAGCGTAATTAGTATATCTACCCTGGCATTGCCTAGTTGTGTTGTGTCACCTACACTAGCGAGCCTTGTACGAGTTTGGTTTTATGTTGTAGCCTGTGGAGTATTTAGGGTAGCCTCCCGACCTGGAGGTGCGCTGGTACTGGATAGACTACTGGGACTATTATGTGTTAAGGGGGATATGGGTAACTCTTTAACGCTATTTTAAAGTAAGTTTATTTTAATATTATACAGTATTATAATAGCGTATATTATTACATAGTAAATAGTTTAACGAAACCTTAGAGGATGGGCGGTCCCAAGCATCCTTTAAGTTACTTGTGCATTTCTATTATAGTTCACTTGAGTTGGTTTACATTTTATAAGTATGTATGTCCTGACTCGAGTGTTTGTGTTTTATTTTACGCTCGGGTCAGCCAGAGTATCAAAGCTTGGATCTATCTTCTGGAAGCTAGAGATTTCCTAAGTTTATCCGCTTATCTAGTTCAATTTATTTCAGTTCGGTCATTCTATTTCAGCTTATGTATTAGAGACTTATGTATATGGGATTTCTACTGTATTTGTTTCAGAACTGTATTTTTTATTCAGACTATGTATTTTGTACTTATTTGAGACGGAGTTTATAGTGGCTCCTTGAACCACTATCGTTATTTTTATTTCCGCTGTGAGTATTCTCATATTCTGTGTCTGTGATTGTGTGATTGGTTTTACTTTCTCCAAATCTTATTACAATCTATTGTTTTGAGCTATTCAAGTTTGACATATTTTGGTTTTATTGTCGAATTTGAATGGTGCAAAATAGTGGGTTGTTACATTTGGTATCAGAGCTTGGGTTTTAGGCCAACCTTAGCATGCGGAGCAAAAACTCATTAGAGATAGGGAAGAAATACCCTAAAATGAGTGAAATCAATCTTGGAATCCTTTCTTTGTGAGAGAACGTATTTTAAAGTATAAAATTATTTTTCAAATGATTTTCAAAGGGTTTTAAAAGATTATTTTGATATAAAAACTTTTCTTGTTTTGACATCGAATCTTTCTAAAAACTTCCTTCTTTTTCTTATCCACCTTGTTAGTAATTTCTTTGTTCGAGATATTCAATTCTCGTTGCATTATATCTTAGCTGATCTTATCTTTGTCTCTCAGTTACCTTTGTCCTAAAATTCATTCTTTATTTTTCAGGATGGATCGAAGGAACGCTAGAGGTAGGGGATGTGGTGTTGCCTCAGCTCTCGAGCCTGCTGCACCAGTCAGGTTCACTAAGCTTTGCAAGGAATACACTGAGCTTGGTAGCACCAAGTTCACCGGATCTGAGAGCATCATTGAAGCTCAATAGTGGTTGAAGGACTTAAAGAGGATTTTCTCCAGTTTTGAGATCACTAATGCCCAGCAGCGTCAGTTGGCAGTTTGGCAATTGAAATGAGCCGCCTTGGATTGGTGGGAGTCCGTCACAGCCTACACTGCTGAGGCTGACATTTCTTGGAAATAGTTTATGTATCATCTTTTGTTTGTCTTAATTTGGTTTTGTTCCTCTTTTTGAAATCTGTCTTATATTCTTTATCAAGCTCTAGGATGCTTTTCTGGTGAAGTGGATGCCCGAGGCAGGGAAATCTCAGCTGTATCGGGAATTCATGGATTTGAAACAGGGTGATATGTCTTTTACTGAATATGAGAGGAAGTTTAATGAACTTTCTAAGTTTGGCCTCAATCTGATTGACACACCTCTCAATAAAAATGAGAAATTCATTACTGGTGCATGCCCGGAGTATTATGATCGCCTCATAGCCCATGTGCATAGTCCTTTCACCACTTTGATGGATATGGCCATTAGATATGAGAATCCTACTTCTAAGGTGCTCCAGCTGCTCGTTCTGCTCCAGCTCGGTCTTTTTCTGGTAATCCTAGGAAGAGGAAGCCCAACTTTCATCATCAGAAGAGGAATCAGAACAAGACTCCAGGGTTGGGATCATCTTCTTCATCTCAGAGGCAGTCTGTAGACCTGTCTGCTGTCATCTGTTTTAGACGTAATCAGAGGGGACACTATGCTAATAATTGTCCTAATTTAGTTGGTGCTGCTATCCCTCCTCCGGTTCAGTTGACCAGACGTGATCTCTACCACATTTGTCTGTAGCCTGGCCATTTCAAGAAGGACTGCCCTACTCAGGAGAAGGGCAAGTCATCAGGTATTTTTGCTGTCACTTCTGCATCTTCACCAGCTCCACCTCCTGCACCTGCACCTGTTCCTGCTCCTGCTCCTAATGATAACCAAGGTACACTTCAGAGCACTTTTGCTCTGTTTTATTTTCCAGTTCGTGTTCTATTTGATACTGGAGCTTCCCATAAATTTATTTCTGTGGATCTTTGTAGAAAATTTGAGCATCTTCTTTCTCCTAAGTTGGCTCCTGTGCCTTTGTGTGTTTCAAATCATATTGGTGGTCCGGCGAACCTTTGTAGAATTTGTAGAAATGTGAAACTCTTTCACTCTAGCTATCGGTTTTCTGGTGATTTCTATGATCTGGGTTTTGATGCTTTTGATCTGTTGCTTGGGGGTGATTAGCTGAAGAGGCTTGATGCCTTTATCTCTTGTAATTCTCGAACTGTTTCTCGTATGGATGATTTCGGTAATTTTTGGTGTCAGTGTAGTTTGCCCCAGGATTGTGCTGGCAGCTTTATTTATTCTCTTGATTCTTCTGCTGGCGATCTTGACTCGACTCATGTGGTCAAACTCTACCCGATGTATTTGGTGAAGTCACTTCTTTACCTCCTAAGCAGGAAATTGATTTTTATATTGATCTTACTCCTGGAGCTCGACCTGTAATTCTTCCATCCAGAAGAATGGCACCCCGAGAGAAGGTTGAGTTGAGGAAGCAAATTCAGGACTTGTTTTCCAAGGGCTTGATCAGACCTAGCCATTCAAAATGGGGAGCAGCGGTGGTTTTTGTCACTAATTCTGATGGTTCTTTGAGGATGTGTGTTGATTATAGGGAGCTGAACAAGCTCACTATGGGGAACAGATATCATATGCCTCGCGTTAATGATATGTTTGATCATCTCTATGGAGCAACTGTTTTCTCTTAGCTTGATCTTCCCAAAGGTTTCCACAAGCTCAGAGTTGCTGTGGAAAGTATTCCCAAGACTGCTTTCCATACCAAGAATGGATTCTATGAGTGGTTAGTTATGCCTTTTGGTTTGATTAATGCTCCTGCTTTATTTGTTGCTTTGATGAACCGTGTCTTTCGTGATGTGCTTAACAAGTTTGTTCTAGTCTTTGTTGATGATATCCTTATCTTCTCCAAGTCAAAGGAAGAGCATGAGTCATATTTGAAATATGTTCTAGAGACTTTGCAAAATCATCAGTTGAAGGCTAAATTCCCTAAATGCCATTTCTGGAGAGATGAAGTCCGATTTCTCAGGCATATTGTTTCTAGTGATGGAGTTTCTATTGATCCAGTCAAGATCGCTACGATCAATGTAAGTCTTTCCTTTCTTTTCTTTCTGATTTTGGATCATTCTATCTTATTTGTGGTCCTTATTTCTCCCTATTCTGTTGCAAGATTGGGAAATTCCTAGGACTCCAACTAATATTCATAGTTTTCTGGGCCTTGTCCATTATTATCGGAGATTCATTGACAATTTTGCTCGGATTTCTACACCCCTCACTACTTTAACTCGAAAGAATGTTAAGTTTATATGGAGCGATAAGTGTGAAGCTGCATTCAATGAGTTAAAGCGTAAGCTTACTTCCGCACCAGTGCTTACCGTTTCGAATGGAAATGAGGGATTAATGGTACACACTGATGCTTGTCATGAGGGTTTGGGAGAAATTATGATGCAAAATGGGAAGGTGATTGCTTATGCTAGTCGCCAGTTGAAGACCCATGAGGCCAATTATGCAGCTCATGATCAGGAATTGCTTGGTATAGTCTTTGCTTTGAAGCTTTGGAGACATCATCTTTTGGGTGCTAGGTTTGAGCTCTTTACTAATCATCAGTCTTTGAAGTATATCTTCACCCAGAAGGATTTAAATCAGTGGCAAGTTAGGTGGCTTGATTTTCTTGCTTCTAATGATCTTGACATTAGCTATACCCCTGGGAAGGCTAATGTTGTAGCTGATGCTTTAAGCAGGAAGAAGGCCATGTTGTATCAGCTTGTTGTTTCTTCTTCTCCTCTTTTGGAACGTATCATTGCTAAGCAGGATGAGGATGAGATGCTTAGGAGTATGAAGGAGAGTGTCCGTAGCGAAGTTGGAGGTAGTAGTTTTGATGGTAGTGGAGCTCAGATCGATGATAGAGGGATTTTGTGGATTAATATTCTGATTTGTGTCCTGAATGTTGATGGATTGAGGCAAGAGTTACTTCGGGAACATCATCGATCCAGACTTCCTATTCATCCTGGTGTGACGAAGATGTATCAGGACATGAAGAAGTTGCGTTGGTGGAAAGGTATGAGGCGAGATATCTCTATCTTTGTTAGTAGGTGTGCAACTTGTCAGCAAGTCAAGGTAGATCACCAGAAGACCCCTGGTTTATTGCAGCCCCTTGAGATTCCCAATTGGAAATGGGAACAGGTTTCCATGGATTTTATTGATGGTTTACCGAGGACTCGGAGGAGTAATGAGAGCATTTGGGTTATTGTGGATAGATTGACCAAATCAGCTCATTTCATTCTAGTCAAATCTACCCGTTCTGCTTCCAGTCTGGCTGAGATTTATATGAGGGAGATTGTTCGTCTCCATGGTGTTTCTATCAACATTGTTTGTGATCGGAATCCTATCTTCACCAGTCAGTTTTGAAAAGCTTTTTAGGAGTCTTTGGATACTCATATGAATCTGAGCACTGCTTACCATCCACAGACCGACGGTCAAATGGAAAGAGTGAATTCGATTTTAGAGGATCTTCTTCGTGCTTGTGTTCTTGATTATGGAGGATCTTGGGAAGATCATCTCCATCTTGTTGAATTCACCTATAACAACAATTGTCAGGTATATTTTCAGTCTTCTACTTCTATCTTATCTTAATCATTTGTATATCTCGTTCCGTCTTTAAATTCAGGCAAGTATTGAAATGTCTCTGTTTGCTGCTCTTTATGGAAGACCTTGTAGATCTCCATCTTGCTGGACTGAATTCGGTAATCGTTTGTTTCTTGGTCCTAATGTGATTTTGGAGGCTTCTGAGAAGGTTGAGGAGATTAAGAGGAAGAAGAGGATTGCTTAGGATAGGCAGAAGAAGTATGCTGATCGGCGTAGGAGGAGTTTGGAGTTTGCTGTTGGTGATTTGATTTTCCTTAAGGTCTCTCCCTTAAGGAATGTGATTCGATTTGTTGTAGAGGGAAGCTTGCTCCTAGGTTTGTTGGTCCTTTCCATATTTTTGAGAGGATTGGTTCTTTGGCTTATCGTCTAGATTTGCCTGAGAAATTTTCTGGAGTACATAATGTATTCCACATTTCGCATCTCTGTCGCTATCTGCATGTTCCATCTTTGATTTTCCAGCCTTCTGCTCTCGAGAGTTTGGATATTAAGCCTAATCTGACTGTCGAAAGGAAGCCACTTCGTATTATCGAAAGAGGTACGAAGCAGCTAAGAAGGAAATCTATCAACCTGGTCAAAGTATAGTGGAGTACTGATGACCGAGATAGTACCTGGGAGACGGAGGAGAGCATGCGTGCTTCGAATCCGGAATTATTTGTAGCAGGTACTATTTGCTTTTCAATCTTACCTTTCCTTGTTTCATGTCTCGTTCCTTTTCGAGTAAGAAAAGTTTTGAGCGGGGGAGAGTGTAACAACCCAATTTTTTTAATAAATATTTTTAATTAATTTTATGTAAAACTTCGATTTTTAATCATTAAAAATTGAATTTTTGGAATTTTTCCATTGGAATTTTGGATGTGTTTGTAATTTATCTTCCAAATAGGATAAAATAAAAAATTTCTGAAAATTTTATATTTTGGTCAAACTTTGACTTTTATTAAAAAAAAATTAAATTTTAAATTCTAACCTTTTTATTTGAAGCAGGATATAATTCTGATATCTGTTCTGCTTTTCGTTTCGTTAAATTCTGATTTATTCTTTTAAAATTGGATAAAATAAAACGTTCTACACACAATTAATTTCTGTATTTTATTTTGTTTTGTTTTTCCTATGTCCTTCTCTTTATTTTATTTTTCTATTTTGTTTTGTTTAGACTTTGTTTTATTATTGGATTTTACTTGTGTATATCTTTTTATTTATGGCTTGGAAATTTGATCGCCGCATCGTCGTCGGTGGACTAAAGAGGATCGCACCGAGGGGGATAGGTTCGTGGTTGAGTGGCAAGGCTCTAGATGAGGTGTCGGCAATCCAGATGGCTGGAGGTGGCATGGCGTGGAGTTTTCCAATGGCTGGTTTATTTCAGGTGGTCGGCTATCTTTCTCAAATTCGAATTCGTAATCGTCGAAGGGATCTGGGTGGTTATGGTGATCGGGGAGATCATCGGGGATGTGTGGATGACCACGGGGATGGTTGGCATGCACGTGCACGTATATCATTGTATATGGGTTTGTATATATGCTTTGGGGAAGAAGCAGTTCTCTCGGGTTTGACTCGAAGAATTTTGCGAATTTACTCGGGGGAAAATAAGGGATGGTTAACTTGGGGTTGGTCTCGGGTTTTCTGAAGGTTAGCTCGGGTTGTTTGAAACACAGCAAGGTTTTAAAATTTTAAGTAAATATTTAACAAATTTTTAAACTATGTAATGTTTAAATCAAGTTTTAATGAACAAAAGAAGGTGAACAAAGGTTACAAATGAAATGGTAAATTTAATCAAGTTTCAAATAAAGTTTCAAAGTTGATTTTTAAGTTAAATGTTTTAAAAATTGACTTGTTTTTAAAGTAATATAATTAATTCCTAAATGTTTTCCAATGAAGTTTAATGATTAATTGCTTAATTGAGGTAATCAATTATTGTGATTATTTAAGGAGTAATTACTTAATGAAGTTGATTAAGGATAATTATTTAGTGTAATTAATAAAGGATCATTACTTAATGTAATTAAGGTATAATTACTTTATGTAATTATAATAAAGGATAATTAATTAATTAATATTAATTAACGAAAGTAATTAAAGTTAATTAATTACTTAAAGATAATTACTTAATTAAAAGTAATTAATTAATGATTAAAGTTAATTAATCAAGTGATTAAAAGATAATTTCTCAAAGTAATTAATTTGTGATTTATTAATATAAGTGATTAGGATAATCACTTATTGTAAATTAATTAAGGATAATTAATTAAAGGGAAATTAATGAAGGTAATTAATTTGAGGATAATAAATTAATTAAAGGTTAATTAATTTATGAAAGTAATTAAGGGGTGATTTGTTAAATAAAGCTTAATTAATTAATACAATTAATTAAGTATAATTAGCTAATGTATAATTAAATAATTAAAGGTTGATTATTTAATGATTAAAGGTCGATTAAATTTTTAATTATGGTTGATTAATTGATAATTAAAGGTTGATTAATTTATTATTGATTAATAAATGATCGAAGGAAAATTAATTAAAATGGTTTGTAATTAATTAATATTAATTAACCAGAATTAGTAATTTATTCACAAGTAATTAACCTGATTTAAATTTATCAGATGATTGATTAATCTTACTTATGGATGTTTGGATTGCATTGAATGCTTTGAATTGTTTGATATCTCTGTTGTGTGATGCTTTGTGATATGGATTGTTTTGATTTGAGCTGTGGTGAATGTAATTTATTTATTCATTTGTGATAAATTGCTATTAATTATCTGTGAATTTGTGAATGAAGATAAGCGTTATAGGATTATACCGCTTATCGATATTGCTGTATTTGAATCTGTAATGATTGATGATGTTGTACTATTGTATAAAACCCCTGGACTACACTATACACACACAAATATGGATTTCACGAGGAAATCGGTTAAGTCACAGATATTTTGAAATCTAAATATTGTTTTTTTAAAAGTTGAAGTTTGAATCCAAATGGTTTTGGAAATGGAATTGAATTGCATATGAAAAGCCTTTGAAAGGGAAGTTTTGAAATTGAAATTTAGTTTTGAATATACTATATCTTGTTAAATATTATATGACATTATTTTGAAAATCATGGTTTGAAAGGTTTATACAATTTCTATATTGTTTTCAAATGATAATAGCTTTCAAATAAAGAAAGGATTTCCAGTTTTTGTTGGAAGGTGTTTCAAATTTGAAATGGAATTGTTTTTGAAAGCTATAAATAAATCTTTACTAAAGATTAGTGAACTTTGTTACCAAAATAAGAGGATCTTAAAGGTGTATCTTTTGTACAAAAGATTTGAATTGTAAATAGTTTTGAAAGCTATGAATTAATCTTTGTGAAAGATTGGTGAACTTTGTGAAGTGAATCTTTTTGTTTAAAGATTTAAAAATGGAAATTTGTTTAAACCATTTGAAGAAAGGTTTTGGGCTTTAAGTTGTGACTTAACTAAAATCCCACTATATCCATATGCTTTTTAAATTAAGCTCTCATTATTCGGTTCAGCCGGGAGAGAACTTTGTGTCATGTAACCCATTTCGAATAAAGATACAACGTTATGGATTGCATTTGAAGACTGGTGGTGAAGGTCGGGTATTTTCGAAAACAAAAGGATGACCTGTCGAATGTCTCTGCACCGAATGGCCATGGTATAGAGATTTGGTCACCCTTTGTGATGGGGGGTCCGGAGTGATTACGAATTATCCGGATTGCAAGGCCTTCTTTGTGAAGGGCCTTCGGTTCCGTTCGAACCCGGAACGGACTTGTATGGACGTATGTCTCACGTTACTCTTTGAGATGTAAAGCTGGTTTCTATCAAATACATTTCTGTTTGGTGGCGGAGAATTTATTCTCTTAGCTTAACACCCTTCTCTAAGACGTATGAGCTCAGAGGTTATGTAGTCAGTATTTACTAGTGATACATTCCCAATTTGGTAATGTGGCATACGAAGTGCTGCTGATCATGTGTTGATCGAAGCATGGCTTTTGTGAAAACGTAGCTTTGTGGAACGTGACCTCGTCGGACCTCACAAATCGGAATGGTCGAAACAGGAAGGATGTAGCAAGGTTATTTGGGGGTAGCGCCCCCTGCGGGTATGTCCATTTCCTTCTAGATAGAAGTGGTATCATGGTATGGAGCCCAGACACTTAACTTATGTGGTTGCTGCAAACTTATTGCGTTGTGGTTGTTGGTGTCGAGGCCTCGGATAAAGGTAGGTTACGACCGAGGGATGGCATACTCATGACAGTTAGTTACCTAGTTACAAAGGTAACCCAGCCTTGTGTTGGCAGAGAGCTGGTTAAGTTCTCGGGGCGTCCCTCCAGAGGCGTACCCATGTGGCCCAGGAAGTTCCTTTGCCTGTCCATTTATTGGAAATTCAATAACCAATACGCGCCTTGTACGGTTTTAGCTATATAACTTGCCATTCTTAAATGGTAGCTATAGCAGCATAATATAATGGTACCTATGCTAGCTAAGATTAATATTATACTTTCGAAATTATTTTCTGCACTATGCACTAATAATAATATCAAAAAGAATTTTGCATTTCAAGCATGTTTGACTATTAAGGAGAAATCTTCTCCAATTGTGCGCATGCATTGTGTGTGTGCGGAGAGGCCCTATGGTAGTTTCATTTTCCAAAAAGCATTACGGATTTCAAATTTTAATTGCTTTTGCTATTTTTGTTTTCAAGATTAAACTGTTTTTGTTTGCTCACACCAGTCCCATGACTGACTTGGTTATTGTTCCCTTTCTAAACTCTGGGTGCCCACAATTTTCCACACGGGCAGCCTAGAGTTAGATTTTCAGATAATCAGCTAGTAGATATAGATTCGGTAGCCTTTAGCTTTCTGTTTGGAATTCTTTAGAGTCTTTGGTTTGGCAATTGCATTTCCGGTCTGACCTTGCTTAATACAACGTGATGATGGTGGTTCAAGATTTTGATTTGAAGTGTAGAGATTTGGTTTTGGAGCATTAGATTGGAACGCAGTTTTGCATTCTTTCTTTCTCACTTGGAGATCAAGTTGGATATTTTCTTTCCGCTGTTGTGTATCTCTGATTAATGTTGACAATCATTTGTATCAATATGTTGTATCAAATATTGTATATCAATGAAGATATTCATTTTTCTTCCGCTGTGTTGTTGTACTTAATGTGTTATAAGCTCGGCGAACTAGATTCGACGTTTGAATCTGCGGCGTTCAAATACGGGTGATGTATTCGGTGCCTATTTCGAAGGCCGAGTCTGGGTCATTACATAAATGGTTTACCACCTAGACTGGTGTAGTCTCTGCTCAACTCAGCAAATTATTCCCAACCAGAGCCACATGACTAGCTCCTCCTCCATTCCCAACAACAGCGGCAGCAACTCCTGCTTGCATCATATTGACGAAGAAATGATACACCGCTCCTATATCTATTGGTGGATTTCCAACACCCATATTGGCATCAGCATTTTGGCTAGCATTAGCATGTCAACCAGGGTTTCTACTGGTTGGTCGAGCCTTTCCATTGGTTGTGGTGCTTCCTACATCGAGATTCCCTCTTCCGTTTCCTGCTTCCATATCCTCTTTCTCGTAAATCTGCATACGAGCCTTAGTAAGATACAAAAGAACAATCTAAGAGAGAGGGGAATACATACTTATATATAATTATATCAAATACAAGGACGAACTATAGCATTAACCCAAACCTCGATCTTATTTTCTAATTCATTGGATTATGTTTGAAAAATCTTTCTAGGTTTAAATTTATTTTAAGTTTCATAAACCTATGCTCTGATACCAACTTGTAACATCCCTCGCTTGGAGGCCCAAAACTAACTGCTACGGATGCTGCGGTCATCCATAGTTATTAATACTCGGCGACCAAATACGGTAATGTTAGCTACATCGATACACATGAACACATAAATATAGAAAAAAATTAAAACATCAAAAAAATTCCACATTCCATTTCAAAACATTTCAAGTTCATTCATAATCTCATAATCGTTAACCATGTTCAGATAAAATATAATCATTATATCACACGCCAAGAGCAACATATGAAGATACCCCCTTGGTTGATCAAAGTATAATATAGGCAAGTAAATAACATTGCCATTACATCCAAAAACACACGGCGGAAATAAAGAACTCTTATTAACTAGCTTGCCTCCCGCACGTCTCCAGAAGCTTTATTCGTCTAAAAGAGAACCTGAAAACCTTAACCCTCAAACTACTCAAAAACAATTGTGCACTCAAGAATTTAAGGGGAAAATTTTTTTGAGTCAGACATAATGTCTGGTATGAATAGTAATCTACCACCTCAAATCATTTTGATATCTGGTGAGACTAAGCCGCTTAGAAGAACAGGTTTTCTCCTCACTAGTATCCTAAAAACTTTATAAAACGACATACGGTGTTCCTGTATCCACAATGGTTAAAATAATTAAAAATAATATGATGATATGCAAACAAGTAAATCAACTCTGGATTTTCCATCCCCATACATTCTGACTATCTGTGTTAGTTATAATTTCTAGGGTCACTATTAACCTATTAGTTTTCATAGGCTGATTAATAACCTGTATAATATTTATGAACTCCCTACCCAGTGTCATAGTTTTCATGGGATCGTTAAGAACCTATTATCCCCTACCAATACCTTCACTATTTCATATATTCTCCCTAAACCTATTGGTTACTCCAATAACTTTCCTCTTATCCTAATTTTCATGGGTTGACTAGGAACCTATTGACATCTGTCAATAGCTTAATCCAGATATAGTTTTCATGGGTTCACTACAAACCTCTTGGCCCCTACCAATAACTCTTTCTAATAATAGTTTTCATGATTTACTATGAACCTATTAGCGTCTGCCAATAACTTCTTCTATACATAGTTTTCATGGGTTTACTATGAACTTGTCTCCCTCACAACTTCTTTAATCAATATTTTAGCATCCTATATTCTGGTCTATCTAACCTCTTGGATGCAATTCTACTCATTCAGGAGTTAACTTAATTCATATTCACTATTGGATCAACCTAGTTGGTTACTACTCTTTCCTAAAATACAGTTATGGGTTAATTATAATGTGAATATACATGTGAAGAAGTAAACATAATAACTAGTAATACCGACACCTGTGGTTTAATATCCTTGAAAACATTACATATAAAACTAGGTTAATCCCTTTAACCTAATAATCAAGGAAAAACTTCTTCAAAAACTCCATACTTAAAGTCATTCCAAAACTCTTTAGTTATTCCATGGTTTTTCTTTTAGAATGAGATTAGGTTATTTTTTTTGGAAAAATGAGGCTTTCGAAACCTTATAACATCACTTTCGAAGCCCCTATATAACCTCCTTCAAAAGCATTGAAAACTTCTTTAACACCAAATATATACCTTTCGAAGCTCTTTAAACTATATCTTTCGAAACAAAATGTACCTTGCGAAGGTACTAAAATGTTACTAAATAATCTTTAGAAACATAGCATCGAAATCAATGAAAGTAACTTTTTCAAAACCATTGGGTTTTACTTTGAAAACATCCTTTGGGTCAAAGTGAATAAGTACGAAAGTATCTCTTCCGAAACCTTTTACCTTTTTAGAAAATTGTTTGGGGAAAAATTTGATGGTGTCGGAACCATCCATTCGAAAGCTCAAAACCTTTAAGTAAATTTTTGAAGGATAGCAGTGAAACTCCCTTTCGAAACCATTGCCTTCGAAACCCCTTGAACCCTTTCGAAGGCATTTGAGAAATGGCTTAGTACAAGTTTAAAATAAAGGCTACCCTTTGAAAGAATTGATGACTTCAATACACTCGAAAGGTCAAAGAACGGTGGAAGGGTTTCGACTTGGTCAGAACCACTACTTTCGAAAGCATTATTTTATAAATAAGGGAACCCACTCGAAAGCTTATACTTTAAAACATAAGATGGCAACCCTCTTCGAAAGCATATGTTCCAACTCCTTCGAAAGCTTTTATGAAAACAAGGTAGGCGCTTATCATTTGAAGATAAAAACAATGGTTTCACCTACATCGGTAGCTAAGGTTTCGACACTATGCCTTTTGCCTTCCTCCAATCCACTTCGTATTATCTAAGTGATACCTTATGTATTGGTTTCGATCAGGTGGGTTTCGGCATGGTTGGTTTCGACTAAGTCGAAGCGAAAGTATAAGGTCAAAAGGGTTTCTAAAAGAGGCGGAACCAACTTTTTCTGAGTAAAGTCTGATTTAATACCATTTAAAGCAATTTTTTTATAACTAACCTACCCATTTGTAATCACCTAATTGGTTGCCTTAACTTTTCAAATTCCTTTTCAAATAACTGCCATATAATTTTAGATCTAAATCAAGGTTTAATTAACAAATAAGCCCTTCCATTAAGCTAAATCAATAATGCAAATAGGTCTTTCTTCTAAAATAATTTAACTTCCATAACAAATCACTTACGAAAAATCTCCAAAAATTGTAGAAATTCACTTTCAATATGTTATCTAACATATAAAAATTTTAGACCTAATTTTCACCTGAAATAACTGAAATGAATTTCAAACCCAATTATACATATTTTCTTTTGAAAATTCTATTAAATTTTCCATAGCTTGGAAAAATTCAAAAATTGAAACTCATCTCCAAAATCATATTTTCCATAACATATAAATTTTCCATGGCATTTGAAATCATTTATAATCGGTTTTATCCTAAAAACCGAATAAATCCATATATAAATAATTTGATTTAAATCAAACATGTTATAAATCCAAGCATATCAGCATCCAAATCATCATTAAAACGAATTTAATCTTAAACCCCAAAAAAATGATTATAAATAAAACAGAGGATGGTATAAATTATTATTCACCTTGAATATGATAAAGACATTGAGATTTGCTGTAGCTTAGCTTTAATCCTTAGCTTTTGATTGAATTTTCTCCTCTTTTTCTTCCTTGTAATGGCCTGCCTTGCCTAGATTTACGTTTGTTTGTTTTAGAGGTATGAAAATGAACATAAATGGATATGAACCGAGAAAAGATATATGGATATAAGGTGAGGCTATATTCCTAATAAGCCCTTGTGTAATTTAATTAGCTTAAAACCATTCTTAAACCCATTTAATTTATTAAGCACGGCATTCTTATCAATTATTCAAATCTCAATCTCCCTATCATTCTAATTCTTACATTATTCTATTTAATTTATCTAATTAAATCTCCTAAATAATGTTATCAAAAATTAGGGGTGTTACAGATAATATATAATGTACAAGGTATGTCCTATATACAATGCAAGAATACACATTCATGACATATCAATATAATATACTAGTCTCCTCTACTCCCTGAAAACGCATGAGCTGATCCCGTCGTCCCTATACCTAAAATGTCTTGAACCCACCCAAGTATTATATAAATAACACATGGGTCATACTATATATAAATATAAAGGTCAACACACACACACACACACACACACACACACACACACATATATATATATAGAATTTACATAGTATAATGGTGATGACACACTAACAATAGTATAAAAAATAGCAACAACCATAATACCAAGCATAACGATGTCATCACCCATATAAAGTTATGTCAAATCATAAATCATGGAAACAATGTCTAATTGGTGAATTATCCTTATCCAAAATTCAACATCAAAGTCCATAAATCATCAAATATGATATATCATCAAGTATAATTAGGCTAGTAAATAGCATCACCCAAGTATAACTCTCAATATCAAGAAATAGAATACCAACATCAAATAAATATAAGCTGCATGTCTGAAGAATCATATAGAATAAAAGATACGAGAATCCACTATGCTCTAGACACCTAGATATAATCTCATCTCCGTGTATATAAAGCAAAATATATCATGATAGGGAATGACCTTACAGTAGACTCGATTCCCAAGTAGAATCATATTTGCATTAATATGTGGGTCACCTAACCCTGGGTTGATTAACTCATATCTATTCTTAGGTGAGATGTATTGATAGTATATGCTAATATACTACTTCGTTAGAACCAGAAAGGAGACTGATGGCCATCTACCCTCTCTAGAAGCATAGGTCGCCTAAGTGGATCTGCCTCTACAAATTTAAGTTACCTCGACAGACATCGTGACACATATCCACCAGCGGCTCGACATGCATAGCCTCATTCACGACCATGCTTTTCCCCCAATAGGTAAAGGATTGTTGGCCTATGTGACATAAAAGGGGCTATAAAGCACCTACCCAATGGGACACCTAACCCAAATCTCATAATATTGGACACCGACCCTATGGGTCACCTAATCCAAATCTCGTAATATTAGGCACCTACACAATGGGTCACATAACCCAAATACTATGATGCACATTAAAAAAAATCCAATTAAAAGGTATCGAGGATCTAGGGCGCGACCCAAGTTAGACCGTTAGGGTGGATTCTAGCCATCTGATCATCTCCCACGCTAATAAAAGGAGTACATCATGATAGTGGCAATAATATCAATAAATATAAGGGCACCTACAAGCACCAACTCAAGTAAGTACAATCTCATAATACTATTCCCATCACGTGAGTGTCATCTACTTATAATAAATAAGCGAATAAATATCACAACACGTCCCATATCACTACATGGTATTTAAATGTTTATTCAAATGCTCATAAACTACACTCGAACTCCATAATATTCTAGATGATGAGTCCAAAGAATAACTAGAAAAATATTACCGAATGTCTCATCCTAAACCATATTATAACTCTTCTTATTCAGATTTCTCACTACACATAATGAAATATCACAAAATCAAATAGAGGGATGTCATCACCGTATGAAATCACATCAAAAGCAATTAATCAAATCAATATCTAACGGCGAATCATTCATAACAACAAAAAATCAATATGGAAGGAGTAAGAAAATCGGAAAAATGTTGTAAAGCTTTACTGGGCAAACACATAGAATAAACTACTTAATTTCAAAATTTTATAAACTCTTAAATCATTATTTAAAACCAATTATATATTTCTTTCCAATAAATTAATAAATCAAAATAATTTTCTTAATTCAATTTTTATATTCTAAAATCAATAAAAATCTTTAAAATATATATTGTATATCAAATAGTACTGGCTTTTATTTATATAGTTCCAAAATTAAGATTCAAATACCAAAACTCATTTTTGAATCTTTACCTATATATTTAAAACATTCTAAATCAATTAGTAAATCAAATTTTCCTTATAGAAATCTTTCCATGAACTTCCTTTACTTAAATATATTACTTTCAAATAAATATATAACTTTAAATTAGATTTATTTTTATTTCAAAATATAGATTACCATTTAAAACTTCAATTCATACTCAAATCATTTACAGCTAATATTAAATCACTTAATAACATTTAAAAATAATTCCATAATCTTCCATAATTACGAAATATTTTCAAATAAATTTGTAATTTGCAAAATAGATTTTATTTATACTAATTGTAAAATATTATTCAAAATCTCGTTTTTACATCCAAAACTAGTAATAATACTCTTCAAAATCAATTAAATGCACTTTAAAAATCATTTCATATCAACCAATTACAATTCAACAATTCAAATAATTTATTCAATTAATATATGAAACAAACACATGTCAAGTGACATAATCCAGATATAGTTGTAAGTTTAGAAAACTCGCCTTACCAACGCTTACAAGGTTAAATCCTATTTCATCACTTTAGCCTAAACGTTTGCACAGCCGTCTCCTCGTCACTACTAACAATCGTAGCCACCATCACCACCATCGCCCACTGCAAATGATAACGTCCCCTACAGCCAACATTACAGCTCCATCCATCGAAGTCGCGCGCTAGAATCAACCACATCCAACTTCACTCATCGACCAAAAATCTAGCCACCTCACATTCACAAGCGCAAATGCGTCGAGCATTGATCACTCCACCATGTATGTGTGAATTCATGCCTCTAGGTCGCATCATTTGCAAGCTACAAACGCGACCCCTTCTACCACCATCATCGTGACATCTTAGCTCTTTATTGCCTTTGACATCGCCTAGGTCGAGTGCGATTTCGATTTCAACTTTTATATATTTTTCTTCTAAAGCAGAAAATTTTGAAAGTTAAGGCATTGTCTCTTTTTGTAGGGCTTCGGCCTGCATTTGTGAAGGAGGGGGAAAATTCTAGAATAGAAGGTAAATTCTAGAATAGAAGGTAGGCTTGGGCTAGATTTTGGGCTCATATTAATTTAATTAATTCTCTTTTCTTTACCTTCCTTTTTAATAATCCTATTATCAATTTGTAAATTTATTACACTGATTTAAATTAACTTATACTTATTAATTATTTTATATTCAACTAAAACATCTTATTCCATCTCAATTATTTAAAAAGAACTTTTAATTCAATTTATTAAACAAAATCTTTTACAAAATAGAATTTGATTAATTAACTTAAATTTATTTCCAAAATATAATTATCAAATTTTGAATTCAAACAACTTTATTTAGATTTATTTATTTATATGGCGTAGAATGCAGCGTTGTTACAGACTTTCCCCTTATGAAAATTGCATCTTCATAATTTCTTATAGCCAGACGTCAAACAACTCATACCCCGACTTTCTTCATATCTATAATCTTTTATAAACTTAATACTCAATCCTCAATGTGGCTCCTCTTCCAATTCTCTTATCATATGCTACAATTTAAATAGATTTAATTCAACCACTGTCTATTTTGCATACGATAAAAAATTTGTAAAATTTTCTAAGTGTCGGATTTTCCAGAAAATTTTAGCGGAGTCTCCTTTATACGAAGAGCATTCCAAAAATTAAAAATACAGTAATATCATAATATATATAAACATATTAACACGAGGTATCCCTAAATATGGTAAAACAATATAATATCACATTATATATCAATATCGTGTTAAAACATTCTTTTTTGTTTGATTTAAGCGAGTTATCTTACTTATAAACTATCCAAAAGAGAGCCAACATTGCCCAATAGTCCAAATATGCTTTGTGCCTATTCTAAATCTCAAATTCAAATATTAGTCACATATGAAAAGATATTAAAAGCATGCATTTGCTAAATGTAAAAACAACATCACACTCCTTTTTAAACCATCTTTTAAAAAGAATCAAAGGTTAAAATGATTAAATTAACCAATGGTCTCTAAGAACGATTTGTTGTACAGTGAATTAACTTCCCAAAACACTTCTCAATTACATAAATATGAATTAAAACTTGAAATAGGGGGGAATTTACTATAAGTAGGAAAATCTGGTCCAATATATATGCACGGGCCCACATTAGAAAATTGCATTTTTAGCATAGAAAATGTTAAAATTTTGCATATCGCTTAAGATAAAAATTACTTGTTAGATTCTTAGCTTTCCGAAATGGGCAAAATCATCAAAATTGGATAAATCGTTTGAAAGTAATGCCTAAACGAACACAGTGCAAATGCACAAGCCTAAAATAGCAGCACACAAGCACATAGCACATTTGCACCACTAAAATAAGAAACTCGATTTCAGGCATAAAAGCATGGTTAACCACATCAGGTGCAGCTAGATCAGCAAGGTGCTTAGGGGAGAAACGTGAAAAATGCACAGCAATAGACACATATAACCATGCTAAAACAGAAACACGTGCACTAGCAAAGGAAAGCATGAGCAGCATAAAGAAATGCAAGTGCAACATGCGAAAACTAGTGCAACAGTGAGTAGAAGGTAGAGAACATAGAGGCGCATCATAGAACAACATATACAAGTGCACAAAAGTCAAGTAAATATAAAGATGTATCTTGGTGCACAACAACAAAGGATGTGCAAAAGCTACATAAACACAAACTCGTCTACATAGCAAATGCATAAGGGAGTTTCCCACATGCAAGGCCAACAACACACAAGCTTACAAGTGATTTTCAAGCACAAAACAATGTGCACAATTGGGAGGTAATTTTATAATCTAAATGTCTACTAGAAACACTACTTATGGCAGGCTAGTATAATCAAGTGTTGATCCATAAATTAGTAGAAGGATGACCTACCTTTTAACATTCATTTTCTCTACCTATTTTCTTTTGGGTCAACTAATTACCAATGGGAGATAGTATAGAAAGTATATTAAGTCACACTAACCAACTATTTAATCATTTTGACACTCCAGGCAAGCTACGAGTACAAGGCGGTAGAGTCATGCACACACACAAAGCTGATAGCCAGCAATTTATTTCAGGCAAATGCACAAGGTGAGAATACACAATTGTACACAATATTACACACACACACATGCAAATCCCACCGTTTTTAAATACAAAATTTTTCTTTAATTCAAAACAAATCTATTATAGATCCATAAATATATTACATTAGAAAATTCTTTTAATACTATCTTGAACGAATATTTATGTATATTCAATAATCCATAAACCAATTTTATATTAAATAGCAAAAGGTGACATGCCACAAATTTTAGTGATCTATTTCACCAATTGGCTGCAATGTCGACTACCTAGGATAATAAATCAACATTGCCTCACCAGTTATCATGTCAGATTTGCCTCATTTAGGAATCCATACCGAATACTTCTGCATTCACATCGACCAGAACTCTCAAAGCACTCAACGGATAAATTAACATGAGTCTAATTACAAATTTTTTTCAAGTACTTCGATATATAATTATTTTCTTACTTTTTCAAAATTGTATGCTTGCTTTTCGTAGATTTACATATTAATAGTGGTTACATAAATACCTAAATAGTCCATCGCTATCAACACACAATCAAGCAATCAAACATCCAAAAACAAACCATATACATCCACAAGCAAGCATTTTTTCATTTCACATGTTAATTATGCATATTATTATAATCATTATTTTCTTAAACAATTTTATTATCCCCTTGCGGTTTTCATTTGTGTAAGAGACTACATGCTTCTATTAATATTGGCTTTATCCGGATTCAAGTGGTTATAAATATTTGAGTGATAACTTCTATTTAATTTCCAAATTCTATACTGAGCCAATTGAAAACAAAAATTGATTCAACCGAACACACCTCAAATAAGCAAACAAACACCTTTAGCGAAAGCAATTTATCAACATCCACTACACGCTCTGATCACTTCTAGATTCTTCTACTCAACTTTCCATATAGAGGTTCATTCACCTTCACCAACGCTGACACTACCAATCGGGCTAAAAACTCCTTATTTTACTCCCTTCTTCAACAACTTCTACTTCACCTAGAAATAAATAAATATAAAAGGGATAGAGATAAGATATATATATATATATATAGTAGGAAAAATAAGAAGTACGATCCTAGATAATTACCCTAGGTAATCATTGTATATTCCTACCATCCCTTAATTATAGGATAACAACCCAACACACCCAAGGGGTCAGGGACTCCAAGTCTCTCTAAGGTCTTGACTCTTGTGTCTCTTATATATAATGTATTGTTCTGAACTTGCTCTAATACCAAATTGAAACACCTACACCTCTATGCCTATGCTATCTAAGGGTATCACTAAGTAGTACTGTCAGATAATAAGGAGAATGAGACAATATGGGTACACACATGAATATTTCCTTGGGCTAACACTGGTATGTATTTAAACATCTGATATAACTCACTTTAAAACATACACAGTATCGACACACAACAATAAACATGTGTGCCTCGAAGATGGAAAAGTAAATAATATACAGTAAATATCAGAGATCACGGAGTCAAAGTCACAATGATAATATATAATTCAAAATATATAAGGTATGGCCAATATACAATGCACGAATATACATACACGAAACCATATAATTTTGAAACTAGATACAACAATACAATATACTAGTCTCCACTATGTCAATAAAACGCATGAGTTGGTCTCATCATCCATATAATTGAAATGTCCCAGACTGACCCGAGTATTATTTAAACAATACATGGGTTAGACTGTATCGAAATATAGAGGTCAACATATATAGACACGCACACACAAGAATATACATAAAATAATGGTGATGACATACTAACAATAATATAACAAAATAGCATCAACCATAAAACCAAGCATAAAGATGTCATCATCCATATAAAATCATGTCAAATCATAAATCATGAAAACAATGTCTAATGGGTGAATCATCCATATCCAGAATTCATCATCAGAGTCCATAAATCATCAAATATGAGATATCATCAAGTATAAAACACCAACATCAATATGTGTATATATAGGCCAACTATTTGAAAAATCATATACAATAAAAGATACGAGAATCCATTATACTCTGGACAACTACCCAGATATAATATCATCTCCTCATATATAAATCAAAATATATTGTGACCGGGAATGACTGCACGATTGACTCAAATTCCTAAGTAGAGTCATATTTACATCAATATGTGGGTCACCTAACCTTGGGTCGACTAACTCCTATCTATACTTAAGTGGGTGTATCAATAGTATATGCCAATCTACTACTCCTTTAGAACCAGAAGGGAGACTGATGGTCGTCTACTCGCTCCACGAGCTCAGGGTCACTAACCAGATCTTCTTCTATAGTCTTAAGTTACCTTGACGGAGATCGTGACACATATCCACCAGCGGCTTAATAATGTGTAGCCTCGATCACGGCCCTGCTTTGCCACAATAGGTAATAGATTGTTGGCCTATGCGACAAAAAAGGGGTTATTGGGCACCTAACCTATTGGTCATCTAACCCAAACCTCATAATATTGGATACACACCCAATGGGTCACATAACCCAAATAATGTGATGCGTGTCAAAAATAATATCCAAAAAAAGGTGACGTGGATCTACGGCACATCCCAAGATCAAGCCGATACAGTGGATTCTATCCATCTGGTCCTCTCCAACGCCAATAAAAGGAGTACATCATGATGTGGCATATAATATCAATAAACATAAGGGCACCTACGAGCACTACTTCACGTAAGTACAATCTCATGATACTATTCCAATCCCATGAGTGTCATATACTTACAATGAATAAGCAAATAAATATAACAACAACGTCTTATACCACTATGTGATACTTAAACGTTTAATTGATGCTCAAAAACTGCACTCGAACTCCATAATATTCTATATAATGAGTCCAAAGAATAACTGAAGAAATATTATCGAATGCCTCATCCCAAATGATATTAAAACTCAATTTTTTCAGATTTCTCGCTACAAATAATGAAATATCACAAAATCAAATAGAAGGATGTCATCACCGTATGAAATCACACCAAAAGCAATTAAACAAATCAGCATCTAATGGTGAATCATTCATAACAACAAAAATCAATGTAGAAAGAATAAAAAATCGGGAAAATTTTGTAAAGCTTCATTAAACAAATACATAAAATAAACTACTTAATTTCAAAATTTTATAAACTCTTAAATAATTATTTAAACCCAACTGTAGATTTCTTTCCAATAAATTAACAAATCAAAATAATTTTCTTAATTTAATTTTATATTCTAAAATCAATAAAAATCTTTAATATATATATTGTATATCAAATAGTACTTGATTTTGTTTATAAAATTCCAAAATTAAGATTGAAATACCAAAATTCATTTCTAAATCTCTACCTGTACATTTTAAAAATTCTAAATCACTTAGCAAATCAAATTTACCTTGTAGAATCTTTCTATAAATTTCCTTTAATTAAATATATTACTTTTATATTAACATATAAACATTAAATTAGTTTTTGTTTTATTTTAAAATATAGATTACCATTTAAAACTTCATTTTATACTCAAATCATTGGCAGCTAATATTAAATCACTTAGTAACAATTAAAATCATTCCATAATCTTCCATAATTACAAAATATTTTCAAATAAATTTGTAATTTGCAAAATAGATTTTTATTTACACCAACTATAAAATATTATTCAAATCTCCTATTTAAATCCAAAACTATTGATAATACTCATTAAAATCAATTAAATGCACTTTAAAAATCATTTTATATCATCCAATTACAATTCAACCAATTGATTCAATCAATATACAAAACAAACACGTGCCAAGTGATATAATCCAAATATAGTTGTGAGTTTAGATAACTCACCACATCGATGCCCGTATGATCCTGTTTTAGCACTTTAACCCAAACATTCGCACAACCCTCTCCTTGTCGCTGCTAACGATCGCAACCACCATCACTACCATCGCCTACTATAAATCATGGCTTCCTTCTCAGCCAACATCATAGCTCTGACTATCAAAGTCGTGCACCAGAACCAACTGCGTCCAACGTCGCTCACTACATTAGAAATCAAGCCACCTCCTATTCACAAGAGCAAATGCATCGAGCATCGATTAGTCCTTCATTGTGTGCAAACTCACTCCCCAGGTCGCATCGTTTGTGAGCTCCAGTCGAAAACTCTCCTGCCACCATCATCATGACCTCTGCGCTCTTCGTTGCCTTTGACATTGCCTAAGGCGAGTGTGATTTCAATGTCGATTTTTATATATTTTTTTACTTCAGAAGCAAATGAATTTTGATAATTAGGGCACTTCCTTTTTTGTTAAGGGTTCGACCTGCATTTGTGAAGGAAGGGGAAAATTCTAGAATAGAAGGTTGGCTTAGGCTAGATTTTGGCTCGTATCAATTTAATTAATTCTATTTGCTTTACTTTCCTTTTAAATAATCCTATTATCAATTTTTAAGTTTATTACACTCATTTAAATTGACTTATGCTTATTAATTATTTTATATTCACTTAAAACATCTTATTTCATTTCAATTATTCGAAAAGAATATATTAATTTAATTTAATTTATTAAAGAAAAATCTTTTATTAAGTAGAATTTAATTAATTAACTAAAATTTATTTCCAAAATATTAGCTATCAAACTTCGAATTCGAACAATTTTATTTTATTTAGATTTACTTATTTATAAGATGTAGAAAGCAGGGTTGTTACAAAATCTGGGACGTTCATCGTTAAAAATATTCGGCCTAACACATCAACTGGTCGAATGCTATATATAGGGGTGGTCGGCTGCTAGGCGTCAACTGGTCCCTATATGGGTGTCGACCGATGGAGGTATTTATTTAAGGATATTTAAATTTTCTTATTTATTTATTATGTTACTTTCGTTAATTTTAATACGTCTATAACTTCTCCGTACTAGCTCCAATTGCAAAGTATTATATACGAAAGTTATCCAGATAATCACTATAAACCCAATGGTGCAAGTTCATGGATAGATTCAAAGACTTACAAAAATTTCAATTTTTCTCTTGTTTTATTTAAATTTAATTATTTTATTTAAATTTTCCATTTAAATTTTCGGGGGTCAAAGTAATGTAAAAATTACGACGTATGGTTTAAACATACGTAATTATTTTTGTATATATATCAACTTATTTCTCACAAGAATTATTTCACAATTAATGTTGATTTTTATTCCTTTTACAACATTATCGAATTTTATAGTATTTAATAGGCCACATTTAAGGGGAGTTTATTTTTCTTCACTCATTTTTGTTGATGATAAACAGGGAGAAAAGTATGAAATATAATATATAATATATGCATATACTAAGGAGGAGATGTTAAAAATGGGGGGAGTTAACTAATTTAGGAGGGGTTGTATTGTATTACATAACAGATATATATACATGGTTGTCATCATCAAAAGGGGGGAGATTGTTAATACCACAAATACCAATTTTGATGGCAATAACCATATAAATATAGGTACCAATATTTTTTTAGGTTGTATAGAATATTTTCTAGGATATTGCAGAGGTTTATACAAGTACAAGATAATCAAGTTTGAAGACTGATCAGTAAAAAGACTAAAGATCAAGATTCAAAGATAATCTAGATATTGAAGACTTATGTGTTTAAAGACAAAGACATAAAGAGTTCAAGGCTATAGTTTCTAGTTAATAAACATTATATAAATTTATTAAAGTCCTTGAATAACAACTTTCTTTTCTTTGAATACTCTCTCATCAAAATATTTATTTTATTTTTAAGATATATTTCTACAAATATTTTATAAAAGTTTTATATATTAAAAATAATTTGAAAAATATTTTTAAATGGTTTTACAAGATATCTGAATTTTATAACACTTTAAACGTATTATTGTTTTTTTCTTAAAATACAAGGGTATGTCGACATATCCTACCTTTCTATACCGACATATGTACCATTGAGGAGATGTTTTTTTCTAATTTTGAATAGTTGTGATTTTTGACTCATCTCTTCACGAATAGACATGTCCCTTCAAAACTATATAAAGGGGACTGGAAAACGAATTTAAATAAAATAATTTTTCTTTATTCTTCTTACACCAAATTCCCATTACATATTTCAAAAAATCCACTTTCTACACTCTCCAAATTCACTCAAATTCAATCTCTACTTTACTACATTCATTCTCTATAACCTACTCATCGATTTGCAAGCATTCTCCCATCGATTTAAAGATCAAACAAAGGGCTATAGGGTATTTAGTATCCAAAGTACAACTAATGTATTTGGAATTAATAACTCTCTACTCATATTGTGTAGGTGTGCTTGTCCCTCATTCAAATCAAGTTGACGTGCTTGTTGTTCGTTCAAATCAAGTAGGTGTGCTTGTTGCCCGATTAAATCAAGTGAGTCTACCCTGAGATCGAAAAGTTAGGAGGGTGTATCTTGTTGCCCTGAAATGAAGATTTTTTTTTTGCATACTACTTGATTAAGGTAGATGTTTGAAATGAAATCTGTATAGATATTATACAGGATTGGATGTAGGATTAGTTAATACGAAATGGTATAAAAATTCCTTATGCCACCTCTCTTAGCTGTTGTAACGTCCCGAAAATTTTCGACTTTCGAAAATTCAACATCGATACTCACTTTATCGACTGCCGAGAAATCGAAGGCCGGAAACCCGAAATGTTATGGTTTAAGAAAAAGAAAGAGACAGAAGAAGAGAGAAAAAGATAGAAAAATAGAGAGAGGAAAGAAAAGAACATAGAAAATAGAACGAAACAGGAAAACAACAGAACAACATCAGAATCTCACAATCGCAGCGGAACAACATATAATAATAAATGAATAATCTTTAAACAAGGAACTATATCAGTTATTACATTACATCACATCATATCATCATTACATCAGAGTGTACAACAACAACAAACAACATCAAACAGCGGAAAAGAAATACTATATACTAGTAATACGCCATGCCATCCATCTTGCCTCCAGCAACTTCAGAATATCCAGAATATCCTGATAAACCTTAACTTTTGACTGCCCGTGTGGAAATTGGTGGGCACCTAGAGTTTAGGAAGGAAAACAATAAACTCCGAGTCAGTCATGTGACTGGTGTGAGAACTCAAAACAGTTTATTTATCTTAAAAATCAAAATAGAGGAATATTTTTAAAGTCAATTCGAAATGCTTTTAAAAATGAGACTACCATAAGGCCTCCCGCACACACACACAATGCAAACGCAGAATCGGAGGAGATTTCTCCTTATGATAGTCAAAGATGCTTGATACGCATTTAAAAGAACATTTTATATTATTACTAGTGCATAGTGTAGGAAAAATTCATTTCGAAAGTAGAATATAAATCTTAGCCAACATACGACCATTATCGTATGCCTACTATAGCTAACTATGTTCAATAGCAGGTTACTGCCACATTCCATAGCAGGTTATACAACTAAAACCGTACAAGTCTCGTATTGTTTCTTTGGATTTTCCAACGAATGATCAGGCCAAAGAACTTCCCATTGCCACATGAGAATGCCTCTGGATGGACATCCCCGAGAACCAAACCGGATCTCTACCAACACAAGGCCGGGTTACCCCTAACTGAGTAACAACTGACCGAATATGCCATCCCCCGGTCCTTTGGGACCTTTCATCCGAGCGCTCGCAATCAATTCACACAATCATAAAGTGTTTTCAACATGAGTAAGTATCTGGGCTCCATACCATGATACCACCCTTTTCCAGAAGGAAATGCACACATCCTAAAGGGCGCTACCCCTCATAACCTTGCTGCATCTTTCCTGTTTTGACCATTCACGGGGTGTGAGGCTCGACGAAGTCACGTCGACAAAAACATACTTTATACAAAAGCCATGCTTTGGGTCAACAAATGATCATAGAAATGATCACCAGGATAGACGATCAAATAAACGATCCTATCACAAATAATCAAAACAATGATTATTTCACAGCAACACTCAGCATGTCACATTACCAAATTGGGAATATATCGCTGATAACATTCAACTACATAACCTCTAAGCTCGTACGTCTCAGAGAAGGGTGTTAAGCTAAAAGAATAAATTCTCCACCACCAACAGAAATATATTTGAAAGAAATCTGCTTTATATCTCAGTTTGTAATGTCAGACATACAATCCATACAAGTCTGTTCCGGGCTCGAACAAAACCGAAGGCACTTCTCACGAAGCCCTTGCAATCCGGGTATTCACAATCCCGATCGAATTTCCCATCACTTAGGGAATCTCTATACCAGGAGCTACCCAGTGCAGAGACAATCGATAGGTCATCCTATCGCTTTCGCAAATACCCGGTCTTCAACACCGGTCATCAAATGCAATTCATAACGACGTATCACATATTCGGAATGGGTTATACGACCCCATGGTCCTTTCCCGGTTAACCCGAATAGTGAGCGCTTATTCAAAAATAAGTGTGGCATTCAAATTCAAACAAATCACATCAATTACCCATTCAAAGGGGAATATTGATAGTCGGTTATTGAACTATCAATGGATATGCACACATCACCAGTTTTCCAAATAATTTTCCAAATTATTTATTTTCCAAAATATCTTTACTAGATATATAATTTTCACACTTCAAAAATAAATCAATATTTATTTTTAAACAACTTCCCTTTTCATTCATAAATTCCATAGTGAATTTATATTCCAAAATATCCATGCATATACGATTTCAATTATTCATTTCAATTTATCTTCAAAAAGATAAATTCCTAAAATATTCACTTTATATTGGAAAACATTTCCATACTTATTTATTCATAAGTAATTCACAAATTTTATTTATTTTCAACACTTAGAAAATATTTAATATACTCTAATCGAAATTAAGTATATATTTCATTCTTTAAGGAAATCATTCTTTTAAACATATTTATTTGGGCCAAAACGAATGTTACGTAAAACATCGTTACGACAACCCAAAATCACTTGTATAGGGATTCCAAATTAAAATAGATATATAAATCCCAATACTATACAAAACATTTCCTTTCGGAAATCATTTACTATAACAACAGTGTTATAGTCCACCATTTCCTTTTATTTCTCGAAATCGTCTATTTCAACAATGAATGTTGAAATCTATGGTTTCGAATCTCAACACATTTAAAACATCGTTAGATCGTTTTAATTCTGTTTAAAACCTCACATCTAAAACAATTTCTTTAACATGTTATTCACTATTCAAAAACGTGAATATACTTTGTTAACAAATTTCATCCTTTCTATTCATTTTATTTCAAAGGATTATTCACAGTCAAAAATGTGAATATAACTCCATTAATAGGTTACAACAATTTACTTATCAAGATAAGTCGTTTACGAATTTATAAAACAACGTTTATAAATTCCTTTATTAACCTATATTCAATTCATAACCCAATTATAAACCAAAAGTTCACGTTATAAGTTAAATACTTATAATTTATTTGTTTGCAAAAATCGTTCCTTTGAACTTCATAATTATAAATCTTATAACTTATAAGATTCAATTATTTATCCAAATCTATTCTTTTAATAACTTTATAAATTTTATAAACCTACTGCTTAAAAAATTCCATTTATAACTTCACCGTTTATAATTCTATAAATTTCATTCATTTATGAAATTCATTCACAATTCATTCAAACACTTATAAAAACTCATTTTATAATGTCAATATTTCAATTTATAAGTATCCATTTATAAATCTCTTAATATAAATCAATTTATATTATTCTTTAAAACGTCTTTAAATTCCTTTATAATTTCACCATTTTTATTCATAAAATAATTAAATCCTATATTTTCAATTTTTTATAATAAATTCAAATCCCCAATTTTAAACTTTTTTATAAAACCATTAACCTCATATTTTCAAAAATAAATCTTTAATCGTATTTCTCAAAATCATAATTTTATATAACTTTAAAATTATACGTTTATTTATTTAAAATAAATCAATTCCAAAAATATTTTATAACGTATACTTTCAAAAATCACTTTAAAATCATTTTAAAATTCCAAAATTTGGTCCAATGATGCTACATACCAAATAGTCAATCACGACAACAACGATATCATATATCGATATGATAATCCATCAAATATCAAAATATCTGAAATCAAATAAATACTGTTGAGGAATCCAGTTGGATCCCCCAACCTGTTTTCCTGCATCCAAAAACATTAGCACAATACCAATTTCGCTCCAGTACGAAATTATCGCGGTATATGGGATTTAAAATAATATCCGCTTAATAGACGGCGCAATAGGGTCTCATCCGCTATACAAATGCGGGAAATCAATAACTCCAATATATACATATGCCAATATATATATATATATATATTGCTATTATATATAATACCAATTTCACTGTTTATGAAATATTCGCGGTATATGTTTTCTAATAAATAACATCCGCTTACTAACGGCACATAATGTCTATTTTAACAATCAATAGATAACAATCATCATTCAAACATGCATTCAAATATTTTAAATCTAACTATTTAAAATAAAATCGAAACTGATTCGATTGAGTGAGAAGTTCTCACCTTGATTTCAATTTCGCTTTAGCGATTTATTTCGAATAAAATTAAACGGACGTTTAATTTTACCCAAAATTCTCACTAACTCCAATCGACTCTAATCCAATTTCATCGCGTAGTGCTCGTCCATACGATCCCAACGCAACTGGTTTCGCGCGTTTTCGACCTCGTATGAAAAAGTTATACATTTTTGAAGTTTACACGAATTTTAACCATATAATTTACAACCTAAATTAACAAATTTTATACCAAAACTAATCCTGGCCGTCCATTGCAGATCCAACGCGCCAAACTTCATCACCCTCAACTCACGCACGCTACAGACAATGGAACACGCACATGAACCCACTCATCAAATACTAGGGTTTCAATTTGCACCTCCATCACTCGACGAAACTTCGATCAGGGAACGCCAATAGAAGCGCCTCCATCCCCTCCATACTCGGCCCCAAGGCCTTGAAACTCGGTCACCTAAATCGCCTTGAAATGCGTGCGCAAACACCCTAGGACGCGGCCCACTTGCTGTCAATCCATCGCACCAAATCCAATCACAACCGTTCAGATTGTAGCTCTCGATGTGCTCTATAATCTTCTAGTTGAGAGTTTGTTGAAACGAGGCTTGGATTTGAAGAAAACGAGGGAGGAAAGAGAGAAGATATCGGCCATTCATTATCAAAGTGGCGGCCACGAACGAAAATATTAGGGTTAGGGTTATGTTGTTGAAAGTGAAGGCCATGGGTTCCTTTTATAGATTTTTGAATAAAAACACTATTCATTCACAATTTTTCAACTCCGATTTACGCGCCGAAACTGACGTTCTTAGGGTTTATCTCGCATTCCGGACACAATGGAACAGGTTTCGGAAGCTGATTCGGACATCTGTGCGAGTTATGGCTACAAACGTTCAATTTAAATTAAACCGATTTAAACGATTTTCTAGGCGTTTTAATTTGTACCGGACAAACGGTAAATCCAATTGACACGAAATTTGAAACCTTACAATAATATCACATTACGGATCCGATGAAACTGGTTTCGCCAAAATCCGAGACTTTTTGAAAAATGGCTATTTTAACTCGCCAAATTAAAATTAAAAATAATTCGATGCGTTTCGAGCTGCCACGATCAAACGATAACTCCGATTGACACGAAAATTGAAATCCGGTAATAACTAACTATTACGGATCCAATGGAACTGGTCTGGTTCAATTCTGAGACTGTTCAAAAATTGACTATTTTCACTAGTCGATTTTAATATTAAAATATTCAATTTTCACAAATTAACTTTTAATTCGATTTTAAAAGTTCTAAAATATCGTTCTAACTTCAATATGATAAAATAAAATTTTACAAATCATTTTCAATCATATTTAACCCAATTTTCCATTATTTCTATAATTTAACATATTAAATTATCGATTTAATTATCCAATTAAATCCAATTATTCAAATAAAAATTTATTCGACTTATAAATTTACTTATTAATATTTAAAATTAATTAAATATTCAAATTTTAATTACTAAAAATCCTGGGTCGTTACAATCTTCCCCCCTTAAAAGAATTTCGTCCTCGAAATTATCAAGTAAAAGTTACAGAATCTATTAATTTTCCCAAAATCCATAGTTAAATTTCTTACAATACTTTACTAAGTTTTCAAATTATACTTAGTTATCTTTTCAAAACAGCTACCATTGTTTAACTTTCAATTCCAAATCAAAGTTATAGTTTTCAAAATTTTCCAATTTTCTCAAAAAAATTTCTAACGCCTTAAATTTTCGGAAAAATTCGCCATAGTCTCCTTTGCGCGGCTCGATCCGAAAAAAAATGACAGTATATATATCACAAATATACATCTCGTCAAGTAATGAGGCATCCCGAAGGGAAAAAAGTATAAAAGTACGGTATGTAATCCGAGATATGTACCTTATATTTTATTAGCGAGCATATACGGCTAATATAGCGCGAAAGCGAGCTCCATATGCGAAGCAAACGCAATCCGCACCTACTAAACACTCAACAAACAACATGAGAATCATGCATATAGACAATAGTATCAATATACAACATATAGCAACATAATAACTATATATGTCAACATATCCAATGCAGTATAGGCAACAAATGTAAACATCAACCAACTATCATCCATAACCAATAAATATTCATTCATATTCTCATTAATATTCAATGAAATAGGTTTTCAATTTAATCACATTTGATTCATTAACAGTGGATGTTCTTACTAACATTCATTTTCAATTAGTTTATATTCACTAATTTATATTCAAGTTGGTTCACTTCCAAATCAAATTCAATTCTATTTAAGTTTCACTTAACTTCCAATTGAATTCCAATTACTTTAGCTTTCAATTTCATTAATTTAATTTCATTAACACTTAATGAATTATATACAATCAATCTAACAATCATATAACAACCAATTTATATTTATTACAACCAAATTCCTTTGCTTTCAATTGGTTTAATTGATTGATTTTCATTCAACTATTCAACTTCCAATAACATTAGATTTTAATCAATTTACACTTACATTCATTATTCCATACCAATTATTCACATTTAATTGATTAGCATTCAATCCATCCATTCAATTTAATTTCAAAAGTTGAATTTCATTTACATAACTTAAGTTCACATTTATCACTTAACTTTATTAATTTACTTTGATACTAATATCAACTTCATTCAACATTTTTTAAGTTATACTTCATTTACAAACATCACTTGTTTTTACTTAACTTAAATTCCAACTTATAAATCAATTCAGCTTCCAAATTCTAAGTAAATTTCCATGTAACTTTAAATTCATTTTTATTTACAACTCATATTGATAAATATATTCATATAGTTTCACTTCTTATATATATAAGTTTATTCCACAATTGTAAATCACTTTAATTATAATTCAATTCTTATAATTCTTTTTACTTATACAATTTTTCTTTTATAATTCATTTTACTTATACAATTTTTCTTTTATAATTCATTTTACTTATACAATTTTTCTTTTATTTACATTATTCAAACATCTAAACAATCAACTTATATACACTTTAATAATTCTGAAAAATTATTCGTTTATATATAAAAATATAATCAAGGTAAAATTATTTCATTTACCCAATTTTAAAATCAATATTGTGTCGAATTGTTCTATTCAAGTGTTTAGAGATCCCTATCAACAACGTTAATTACTCATATTAACCAGAATCTATATACCACTCAACAAACCAATCATCACAATATAAAACAATTTTATATTCACTAACAAATACGCTCTCATAACTATTATTACACTCAAACTCATTCTAGAGTACTACTGACTCTATCTCTAATGAGTAATACCCAACAGAACCATGGTTGTCGCTTAACCATATGCTCTGATACCAAATTGTAACGTCCCGAAAATTTTCGACTTTCGAAAATTCAATATCGATACTCACTTTATCGACTGCCGAGAAATCGAAGGCCGGAAACCCGAAATGTTATGGTTTAAGAAAAAGAAAGAGACAGAAGAAGAGAGAAAATGATAGAAAAATAGAGAGAGGAGAGAAAAGAACATAGAAAATAGAACGAAACAGAAAAACAACAGAACAACATCAGAATCTCACAATCGCAGCGGAACAATATATAATAATAAATGAATAATCTTTAAACAAGGAACTATATCAGTTATTACATTACATCACATCATATCATCTTTACATCAGAGTGTACAACAACAACAAACAACATCAAACAGCGGAAAAGAAATACTATATACTAGTAATACGCCATGCCATCCATCTTGCCTCCAGCAACTCCAGAATATCCAGAATATCCTGATAAACCTTAACTTTTGACTGCCCGTGTGGAAATTGGTGGGCACCCAGAGTTTAGGAAGGAAAACAATAAACTCCGAGTCAGTCATGTGACTGGTGTGAGAAATCAAAACAGTTTATTTATCTTAAAAATCAAAATAGAGGAATATTTTTAAAGTCCATTCGAAATGCTTTTAAAAATGAGACTACCATAAGGCCTTCCGCACACACACACAATGCAAACGCAGAATCGGAGGAGATTTCTCCTTATGATAGTCAAAGATGCTTGATACGCATTTAAAAGAACATTTTATATTATTACTAGTGCATAGTGTAGGAAAAATTCATTTCGAAAGTAGAATATAAATCTTAGCCAACATACGACCATTATCGTATGCCTACTATAGCTAACTATGTTCAATAGCAGGTTACCGCCACATTCCATAGCAGGTTATACAAATAAAACCGTACAAGTCTCGTATTGTTTCTTTGGATTTTCCAACGAATGATCAGGCCAAGGAACTTCCCATTGCCACATGAGAATGCCCCTGGATGGACATCCCCGAGAACCAAACCGGATCTCTACCAACACAAGGCCGGGTTACCCCTAACTGAGTAACAACTGACCGAATATGCCATCCCCCGGTCCTTTGGGACCTTTCACCCGAGCGCTCGCAATCAATTCACACAATCATAAAGTGTTTTCAACATGAGTAAGTATCTGGGCTCCATACCATGATACCACCCTTTTCCAGAAGGAAATGCACACATCCTAAAGGGCGCTACCCCTCATAACCTTGCTGCATCTTTCCTGTTTTGACCATTCACGGGGTGTGAGGCTCGACGAAGTCACGTCCACAAAAACATACTTTATACAAAAGTCATGCTTTGGGTCAACAAATGATCATAGAAATGATCACCAGGATAGACGATCAAATAAACGATCCTATCACAAATAATCAACACAATGATCATTTCACAGCAACACTCAGCATGTCACATTACCAAATTGGGAATATATCGCTGATAACATTCAACTACATAACCTCTAAGCTCGTACGTCTCAGAGAAGGGTGTTAAGCTAAAAGAATAAATTCTCCGCCACCAACAGAAATATATTTGAATGAAATCTGCTTTATATCTCAGTTTGTAATGTTAGACATACAATCCATACAAGTCTGTTCCGGGCTCGAACAAAACCGAAGGCACTTCTCACGAAGCCCTTGCAATCCGGGTATTCACAATCCCGATCGAATTTCCCATCACTTAGGGAATCTCTATACCAGGAGCTACCCAGTGCAGAGACAATCGATAGGTCATCCTATCGCTTTCGCAAATACCCGGTCTTCAACACCGGTCATCAAATGCAATTCATAACGACGTATCACATATTCGGAATGGGTTATACGACCCCATGGTCCTTTTCCGGTTAACCCGAATAGTGAGCGCTTATTCAAAAATAAGTGTGGCATTCAAATTCAAAAAAATCACATCAATTACCCATTCAAAGGAAAATATTGATAGTCGGTTATTGAACTATCAATGGATATGCACACATCACCAGTTTTCCAAATAATTTTCCAAATTATTTATTTTCCAAAATATCTTTACTAGATATATAATTTTCACACTTCAAAAATAAATCAATATTTATTTTTAAACAACTTCCCTTTTCATTCATAAATTCCATAGTGAATTTATATTCCAAAATATCCATGCATATACGATTTCAATTATTCATTTCAATTTATCTTCAAAAAGATAAATTCCCAAAATATTCACTTTATATTGGAAAACATTTCCATACTTATTTATTCATAAGTAATTCACAAATTTTATTTATTTTCAATACTTAGAAAATATTTAATATACTCTAATCGAAATTAAGTATATATTTCATTCTTAAAGGAAATCATTCTTTTAAACATATTTATTTGGGCCAAAACGAATGTTACGTAAAACATCGTTACGACAACCCAAAATCACTAGTATAGGGATTCGAAATTAAAATAGATATATAAATCCCAATACTATACAAAACATTTCCTTTCGGAAATCATTTACTATAACAACAGTGTTATAGTCCACCATTTCCTTTTATTTCTCGAAAACGTCTATTTCAACAATGAATGTTGAAATCTATGGTTTCGAATCTCAACACATTTAAAACATCGTTAGATCGTTTTAATTCTGTTTAAAACCTCACATCTAAAACAATTTCTTTAACATGTTATTCACTATTCAAAAACGTGAATATACTTTGTTAACAAATTTCATCCTTTCTATTCATTTTATTTCAAAGGATTATTCACAGTCAAAAATGTGAATATAACTCCATTAATAGGTTACAACAATTTACTTATCAAGATAAGTCATTTACGATTTATAAAACAACGTTTATCAATTCCTTTATTAACCTATATTCAATTCATAACCCAATTATAAACCAAAAGTTCACTTTATAAGTTAAATACTTATAATTTATTTGTTTGCAAAAATCGTTCCTTTGAACTTCATAATTATAAATCTTATAACTTATAAGATTCAATTATTTATCCAAATCTATTCTTTTAATAACTTTATAAATTTTATAAACCTACTGCTTAAAAAATTCCATTTATAACTTCACCGTTTATAATTCTATAAATTTCATTCATTTATGAAATTCATTCACAATTCATTCAAACACTTATAAAAACTCGTTTTATAATGTCAATATTTCAATTTATAAGTATCCATTTATAAATCTCTTAATATAAATCAATTTATATTATTCTTTAAAACGTCTTTAAATTCCTTTATAATTTCACCATTTTTATTCATAAAATAATTAAATCCTATATTTCAATTTTTTATAATAAATTCAAATCCCCAATTTTAAACTTTTTTATAAAACCATTAACCTCATATTTTCAAAAATAAATCTTTAATCGTATTTCTCAAAATCATAATTTTATATAACTTTAAAATTATACGTTTATTTATTTAAAATAAATCAATTCCAAAAATATTTTATAACGTATACTTTCAAAAATCACTTTAAAATCATTTTAAAATTCCAAAATTTGGTCCAATGATGCTACATACCAAATAGTCAATCACGACAACAACGATATCATATATCGATATGATAATCCATCAAATATCAAAATATCTGAAATCAAATAAATACTGTTGAGGAATCCAGTTGGATCCCCACCTGTTTTCCTGCATCCAAAAACATTAGCACAATACCAATTTCGCTCCAGTACGAAATTATCACGGTATATGGGATTTAAAATATTATCCGCTTAATAGACGGCGCAATAGGGTCTCATCCGCTATACAAATGCGGGAAATCAATAACTCCAATATATACATATGCCAATATATATATATATATTGCTATTATATATATACCAATTTCACTGTTTATGAAATATTCGCGGTATATGTTTTCTAATAAATAACATCCGCTTACTAACGGCGCATAATGTCTATTTTAACAATCAATAGATAACAATCATCATTCAAACATGCATTCAAATATTTTAAATCTAACTATTTAAAATAAAATCGAAACTGATTCGATTGAGTGAGAAGTTCTCACCTTGATTTCAATTTCGCTTTAGCGATTTATTTCGAATAAAATTAAATGGACGTTTAATTTTACCCAAAATTCTCACTAACTCCAATCGACTCCAATCCAATTTCATCGCGTAGTGCTCGTCCATACGATCCCAACGCAACTGGTTTCGCGCGTTTTCGACCTCGTATGAAAAAGTTATATATTTTTGAAGTTTACACGAATTTTAACCATATAATTTACAACCTAAATTAACAAATTTTATACCAAAACTAATCCTGGCCGTCCATTGCAGATCCAAATCGCCAAACTTCATCACCCTCAACTCACGCACGCTACAGACAATGGAACACGCACATGAACCCACTCATCAAATACTAGGGTTTCAATTTGCACCTCCATCACTCGACGAAACTTCGATCAGGGAACGCCAATAGAAGCGCCTCCATCCCCTCCATACTCGGCCCCAAGGCCTTGAAACTCGGTCACCTAAATCGCCTTGAAACGCGTGCGCAAACACCCTAGGACGCGGCCCACTTGCTGTCAATCCATCGCATCAAATCCAATCACAACCGTTCAGATTGTAGCTCTCGATGTGCTCTATAATCTTCTAGTTGAGAGTTTGTTGAAACGAGGCTTGGATTTGAAGAAAACGAGGGAGGAAAGAGAGAAGATATCGGCCATTCATTATCAAAGTGGCGGCCACGAACGAAAATATTAGGGTTAGGGTTATGTTGTTGAAAGTGAAGGCCATGGGTTCCTTTTATAGATTTTTGAATAAAAACACTATTCGTTCACAATTTTTCAACTCCGATTTACGCGCCGAAACTGACGTTCCTAGGGTTTATCCCGCGTTCCGGACACAATGGAACAGGTTTCGGAAGCTAATTCGGACATCTGTGCGAGTTATGGCTACAAACGTTCAATTTAAATTAAACTGATTTAAACGATTTTCTAGGCGTTTTAATTTGTACCGGACAAACGGTAAATCCAATTGACACGAAATTTGAAACCTTACAATAATATCACATTATGGATCCGATGAAACTAGTTTCGTCGAAATCCGAGACTTTTTGAAAAATGGCTATTTTAACTCGCCAAATTAAAATTAAAAATAATTCGATGCGTTTCGAGCTGCCACGATCAAACGATAACTCCGATTGATACGAAAATTGAAATCCGGTAATAACTAACTATTACGGATCCAATGGAACTGGTCTCGTTCAATTCTAAGACTGTTCAAAAATTGACTATTTTCACTAGTCGATTTTAATGTTAAAATATTCAATTTTCACAAATTAACTTTTAATTCGATTTTAAAAGTTCTAAAATATCGTTCTAACTTCAATATGATAAAATAAAATTTTACAAATCATTTTCAATCATATTTAACCCAATTTTCCATTATTTCTATAATTTAACATATTAAATTATCGATTTAATTATCCAATTAAATCCAATTATTCAAATAAAAATTTATTCGACTTATAAATTTACTTATTAATATTTAAAATTAATTAAATATTCAAATTTTAATTACTAAAAATCCTGGGTCGTTACAGCTGTACTTTATTTTTTTGGCATTTATATATATCTATGAGTGCCTGTTAATATATATATATATATATATAAATATATCTGTGTTTGGATTTAAGTCTTGAAACAGTTTAGAAAAATTCTATGTAAGATATAAAATGCTATTCACCCTCTCTATTAGTAATGTAGCCTTAAGATCCATTCATATTAGAATAATTTATACTACATGATTTCCCACATCCATTGCTTACAGGCGTGCGATTTATTAATATTCCTTAAGGTCAGAATACCAAGAAAAGCAAGTTCTAACATCCATTAAAGGAGTCTAAAGATTTTCATGTTTTATCTTAGGGTTTTGAGAAATGTAAAAGTCAAGTAGTAGTTTATTTGTAAAATAAAATGTAATGTTTAACCTTATTAATATTTTAAGAACATCTACTATGAATTAATTCCTAATCTACTAAATTAAATTTGCAAAAAAGGGCTACACTAAAGTGTTTTCTCAAATGGCAAATTCATCGGACCTAACTACATAGACTAGTTAAGAGCAATTAACATAGCACTTACGTATGAATGTCTGTGATTTTATATATAACTAAACCTACAAGGGAAATAGCCACTGATAATGTAGATCTTGAACTTCGATTTTCCTAAAAAACGGGTTTCGGATTTAGAAATCGCCTAGGTTTACATGTTGTTTATATTAGACAAACCGTTGTAGAGATGACGCGGAAACATGAATGTCCATCAGATCTTTGATAGCTCAAAGATCTGTTTTGGGGAATAGTCTCATTTTGCAAGGTACAAACTCATGAAGAAATAGGTTTACATGAAGATGTCAAAGCGCATGAAATTGGATGGCTATATATTAATGATGAAGGGATATATTGACAGACTTTCTCAATTAGACGTTACAATAGGCAATGAGCTGCAAGTGGATTTGATCCCGGGGTCCCTTACTCCATGGTTTGAGAAGATCATGTTAAACTACAATATGACCTAGTTGAATAAAACCAACATGGAGCCACTCAATATATTGAGGTCGGGTGAGTCTTTATCTAAGGATCAAGACACGATGCTTGCGGTTAAGGGTAAAGCATCATCTTCGAATGGTCTGAAGAAGCGAAAATAAGGTAACAAGAAGAATAAGAAGACTATTTCGACCGACAAGAGTGAGTGCCATCACCGTCACAAGAAGGATCATTGGAAACAAACTGTTCGGAGTACCTAAAGATTGTCAAAGAGAGGAAACAAAATAGTTATGATGCTCATAAAGGTATACTTATGAATCAAATTTATTTTTGCCATCATAACTTTCCTTGGGTCTTAGATACTGGATCTAGAACTCATATTTGTAAATCGTTAGAAGGACTAGGAACAAAAGTCATGTGGCAAAGGGAGAAATAGGACTTCAATTTATCGATGGATCTCTGGTAATTACTATGGTAGTTAGAGATTGTTGTTTAGCTTTGCTAAATGGATTAGTTTTAATTTTAAATAATTTCTATTATGTGAAAATTTTTATTTGTGAAATAATTTTTATTTGTGAAATAATTTTTATGTCTAGATTGCCTAAGACTAGATATATTTTTCATTATGTTAATACTGTTATGAATATTATTTTGAATGGAAATAAAGTCTACAATGGTATTTTGGACAATGGAAATTATGTTATTAATATTAATTATGTATATGCTATGAATAACTCTTCAGATGTTGAATAATAACTATCTATGACACTGCAGGTTAGGTCATATTAGTAAGAAATGACTATATAAATAGTAAATCGAAGGTTTTCTATCATCATTTGATATGTGTAGGTCGTGTCTTAAAGGAAATCGACCAAGCACCCCTTTTGTGGGAGCCATGAAAGAGTTGATGGACTCTTGGATCTCATACGTACTGATGTATATGGTCCAATGCCTATAATTACCAAAGATAATTCTTCTTACTTATAATATTTACTAATGATTTCTCAATACTAGGACATATATATATATATATATATATATATATATATTATGAAGAATAGATATGATGTTTGTAAGAAATTTATAGAATATAAAAATGAGGTCAAAAATAAGACGAATCATAAGATTAAAATACTTCGATCTGGTCAAGGAGCTGAGTATGTTGGACAACAACTCCAACAATACTTAAAAGATAAAAGGATCATCCCTTAGGTTACTTCACCTTATACTTTGTAACAAACTGGTGTTTCAGAGCAATGGAATTAAACCCTATTAGATATGGTTCGTTCCATGATGTGTGAAGCTGAGTTGCCTCTTTCTTATTAAGGTTAAGCGTTGGAAACCATAGCGCATATATTCAATTTGATACCTATGAAATTTGTTCATAAGATGTCATATGAGATGTGACATGGAAAAAACCCTTTTTAAACATCTGTAGGTGTGGGGTTGTTTATCCTACGTTAAGAACGTTGGTCCCGTTAAACTTAAGGCAAGATTGGTCTTGGGTAAACTCATAGGATCTTCCAAGAATTCTATAGGATATATTTTATGTAGTACCGAGGAAAAAAAGGTTATCTCTTCTCAACATGCTGTCTTTTTTATTAAAAAATCTACCAAAAAAATTGACAGTGAAGTTGTAGCATTAGATGAGATCCAAGGGACAAACACCAACACCGAACCAGTTAGAGAACCAAGTTCACCCATATACGAAAACATATGACCTGTTAGAAGGTCTAATATGGAATCTCATGCACTAGAGAGATACTATGGTTTATCATAGACGGCGTGAAAGAGTACTGTGTTTTAAATGGTGACACTCGTCTATCATTCCAACAAGAAGAGTAAAGACTCTATATTATGGCTTAGAGCTATGAAATCCAAAATGGATTCTATATATGAAAAAAAAGTATGGACTTTGACTGACACACTCAAAGGGATAAAAACCCATCGACTACAAATGGATTTTAAGAAAAAACCAAATGTAGATGGACAAGTGGATACTTACAAAGAAAGTCCTGTTGTGAAAGGATTTTATCAAATTTATGGTGTTGATTCTAATGAAACATTTTCACCCATAGAAATTGTTAACTCCATTCTGATTATGCTAACTATTGATTCATTCTATGACTAAGAAATGTGGAAAATGGACATAAAGGCAATATTTCTAAATGGTGATTTAGAAGAGACTATCTATATATCATAGCTTGATGGTTTCAAAGTCAGTAGGAGTGAGAGCAAGGCTTACAAGTTGTTAAGATCCATTAATGGACTTAACAAGCTTCAAGATGTTGGAATAAGTGTTTTGATAAGGTACTCAAATAGTTTGGTTTTTGTCAGAACAAAAAGGAAGCATGCATATACCTAAAGGAACAAGAAAGTGCAACTGTGTTCTTAATTAATGATTTATTATTAATTGGCAATGATGTTTCGTTATTGCAATCTATGAAAGCTTGGTTTTTTAAGAATTTCTCCATGAATGATTTGAGAGAAGTAGGCCATCAACTATGTATAAAGATCTGTAGAGATAAATCTAAGAGGTTGTTGGCTTTGTCCCAATCCATATATTCCATACTTAAATTCCTTACTTAAAAGGTTCAGTATGGAAAATTCCAAGCTCGGACATGTACCGAAGCAATCTGGAATCATCCTTTCTAAGAAAGACGCTCATCAAACCGATGAGGAGAAAGAGAATGTAAAGAGGATATCATGTGCATCAGCAGTTGTTTCCATAATGTATGTTATGCTATGTATAGGACTGGACGCGGCTTACTATTAGGATGCATAAGCCGATAACAGTCTAATTCCTAAGAAAATCATTGGATTGTCGTAAATGTATACTTAAGCATTTAAGAAATATTAATGACTTATTCCTTATACATGATAATGGAGACTCCTTATAAAGTGGTATAATACTCTAGTTTCCAAAGAGATTCCTACGATAGTAAGTCAGTGTTACATTACATCTTTACTTTAAACAGTGGGGTCATTAGTTGAAAAAGTTTCAAACAAGAAACGGTAGTTGATTCAATGATGGAGGTCGAGTACATCGCCTGCAATGAAGCAGCTACGGAAGAAGTTTGGATGAGCACATTGATGAGTGAACTAAGGGTAACTCCTGACATGGAGAATCCAATGACATTGTTTTGTACCAACAACGCGCTGATGCAGATCACAAAAGAGCCCAGAGCACACAAGAAATTAAGATGCGTTCTTCGAAAGTTCCACCTAATTAGAGAATTTTTTGAGAAGAAATAGTCGTGATTCAAAAAGTAGATACAAAGGATGACATAGCAGATCCATTCACGAAGGGGACTAGCTCAGTCGGTTCTCATCAAACTAATCGAAGGGATGTATTGACATTCTGTAGTTGGTCCCAAGTGCAAATGAGATATTAACGGAGTTAGGATATGCCCTAAGGTAATTCTATAATTTATCGTAAACTATTAATCTTGTAAAATCTCGTTCGAAATAAAAATTGTTTTTCTTTCTATTATACACTGGTTATAATGTGTTATATTAATTATTTATTTAGTCTATGTATATTTAATAAAAGAATATATAAATGGCATGTTTTATGATAGTAGTTAAATTGTATTATAAACTTATAATCGTGAGCAATTTATCACAATGTAAATAAACATATCATTTTAAATATTTCTAGTCAAGATGTATCGAGACTATATAACGTGAGACTAGAGTATGTAACACTCTACAAATATTGGAGCGTGTATTACTCGTGACTGCTGGAGGCACCAAGGGGTTACATACTAATAGTTATGGATAACTATAGAATGGATCACTTGATAGTTTTCTGTTGGTTAATATAACTAAGGTCAAACGAAGAATATAAAAGTGACAACATTACACGGTTCTATCGACTTGAGAAAACTGTTGAATTTCAATGTAGACACTCCACTTTGATTATAGTCAAATCTGACACGGCGTTCATTAATGACTATAATTGGATCTGAGTCGTAGTACTAGAAGTGAAATATTATTCAATAGATAACTCATCTCCATTGTTATAATGGGTTACCAACATGGTCAACTATAGTCACTCAAAGTCAAAGTCTCTGTACAAAGCATTTTGGTTAATAACAATAATTATTGAAGCAAGGACTTTTTTGGATAATATAAGTTGAATGTGGACAATATTCGAATTTCGACCAATACCAGATTCCATAAGTCAAAATTTGATATAGTTTTGACGAAGAGAATCATTGTAAATAATTATCACTACTAGGGACCGCTTAATATAGAAAAAATTAGACCATACCAAAATTGTATTAACCAAACTATCACACCATTACTGAGCTGATGTGCGAATATTGATATTCGAATTATTCGATATTAATCACTGACTAATTTTACACATATGAGTCACACACCTGCCCTACCAAATACTCCAAGTACCGAACGATTTAATTAATTATAATTGTTATAAATTAATTAAATTTTATGACATATTAATTATAAAATTTTATTTATTGTAATCAGTATTGTAACGACCTGCAAATCCGTACCCCTTGAGTCAACACTATTCCACGTCAATCAATTCAAGATGAACGGAAATACGAACCATTTGGGTTAAAGAAGAAGAGGTAGAAGAAGAAAGTAGAAAAATAACATCAGAATCTAACCATCGCAGCGGAATAAAATATAATAGATAATAAATGATCTTTACACAAGAGAAAACTATATCTGTTTATACATACATCATCAAAGTACATCATCAATAACATACAACTGGATACATAGCGGAATAATAATCAAATACGGAAGTACGTATCGCCATCCAGCTAGACTCTTGAGCTCCACAGCATCCTTATCCTGTATATTAGACACTCGGTATGACCCGAGCATTATAGTTAAATAACACCCGAGTCATTTTGGAATACCAGCGTGAGAAGACCACACTCAAATTGATTATTAAAGTTTCAAAACCTTTTGAAAACAAAAGCATCTTGTAAGACCACACCATAAATAAACATGTCGGGTTTTTACCTTACGATAGCTAAATCACTTTTTATCAAAGTTTCTCTGATATTATAATAGTATCTATAGAAAGTAAAATAGAATCTAGCTGAAATACTTGCATCTCACGTTTCAGCTATAGTTGGTCATAATCAAAACCGTACGGGCGCGTAGGGAAAATGGATTTCCAACTAATGACTAGGCACTGGGGTACCACCTATCACAGTACCTGGTCTATCTCAGTGTACCGAAGGTCACTCCCAACCCCTTGCAACACAAGGCCCGGACTACCCCTTACTGGATAGTCCCGAGTAAGATCACCCCACGGTTGGGATCAGCAACCGCACCACTAAGCCGAAATAAAAGGGACATCTAGACAAGGATGACCTCACCGGAAATGGGTACTACCCACCAAGCCTTGCTGCATAACCCCTGATTTTCAGTCATTCCCAGTTGATGAGGCTTGAGGCTAAGCATTACCTTTTTAGAACATATCCCTTAGAATGCTTATCACCCACTTGACGATGTTCTGAAAGCATTCATCCATACAAGTCCGTCCCGGGTTCGAACGGAACCGGAGGCACTACTCCTACTACATCCATTTTGGAAATATCCTCAGGATTAGTAGCGACTAGCCCTTGCACTTCACTGCTCCATCTTCTACTCCGAACTCGTTTTTTCACGAAAACGTACAAACCGGATCGAAGTGGTTTTCGAGAAATCAATCCCGATCCTGGTCTCTTCGAAATGATCAGCGCATTGTCCAATATTGATAGTCGGTTATTTAACTATCAATTAACATTCACAACAACTATCAACCATAAATAATTTCACCAAATTATTTATTAACCTCAAAATATCTTCACAAGATATATTTCTATTTTCAACCCTTTGAAAACAGTTTCAAACCAAACTTTTCTCATAGGATAAATTTCCAAATATTTATTTCCATTGAAAACAACCAAGCACAAAACCTTAAATTTTTAAAAACAATTTAAAACTCTTTATTATAAATTATCCTTTAAAATATTTAAATAAATAAGAAAATACATTACTACTTTATTAAAAATATATATATACTATAGGAATATTTAAAATGAGGCAACTTTATAAAATATAAAACTAGATTTTCTCTTTTGAAACAAATACCAAGTCACTTTTAAATAATTACTACCATAATAGATTAAAAGAAAATACTTACTTTATAATTAAATATTTTAGAAATAATAAATTTTCCAAACTTGCTTTTTAAAACAACTTTAAAATTTTTAACTTATACTTAAAAATTTACTTTAAAAACGTACTTGGTTATCCAGGGAGAATTTCCAATTTCAATCACTTCGATCAATTTTCCAAATTGATTTCCAATTTACTCCATTTGAAATAAATTTCTTTACTTACTCAATTCATTTCAAAATTCGTTAATTATAGACTTTATTATTATTATTATTATTTTCCGTTTGATTTTAAATCATTTATCTGAAATATACAAATTTCAGACTTTCCCAATTTCTTCTTTATTCTTTTCAAAATTTAAATCTTAAATTTAAAATAAATGCTTTGTTCTTTTAAATAATAACACTGAAGTTTAAAATTCATTAACTTCCTATTTATTCAAAATTCCCTTTTTATATACGGAATTTATTTATTAGAATTTTAAAATCACTATTATTATTATCCAGTTCATTCTTAATTTATTTAAATTCTCTATAATTATTTCACTTACAAATTCTCTTTCTTTTATTTTCAAAAATCCAATTCTATATATTTTGATAACTTAGCGTACCGAAATATATTCAAGTAAACCATAACATTCAATGTCCCAATTATCAATAAGATTCATCACAGAATATCGAATATTCAAAACAAAAAATATTAAACAATATAAATATAATTTTGAGGAATCCAGTTGGATCCCTCCAACCTGTTTCCCTACATCCATAGACGTTAGCACAATATAAAATACCAATTCCACTTCGAGGTGGAATATCACGGTATATGGGTTTTAAATAAAATATCATCCGCTATTATGCGGCGCGTAGGGTCTCATCCGCTATATAATACGGGAAATCCATCATTCCAAGATATATTATATACTACTATATATAATATTGCACATCCAATCAAATCAACCAATCAACCAATTATTTAAATTTAACCAATTAAATTTAATTTATAACCAGATGAGTGAGATTAACTCACCTTTGGTTTTGTTTTGCAATCCACTTCAATATTGCCTTGGATTTCCATATTTTGACCTTACATAAACAATTTATATAATTTATTAAATTTGAAATAATTGAACCGTAAATTTCCATTTTAATAAATTTAATTAACTAGTAATTTAAATATAAACAAAATTTATTTTAATAAATTATCCTTAATAATTAAAATAATTTAGATTTAATTTAACAAATAAATCTTCACCATATGTAAATGAAATATGAATAGGTATATTTACTTTATTTTACGTTTTCAAACTATTTACAAAAATAATCAATATCCTTTTAAATAAAAATATATTCTTGTTTATATTTTTAAACGGAAACATATATATCTATACTTATATTACCCTTTTCCTTCGCTGTGTATACATACTTTTATATATACATCTCTAACCTAAAACATATTCACTGTAAACTAAATCTGAAGCTGAATGTGTGTATATATATACTTATTTTATTAAATTAAAATTAACGAAACTACAAATACCTTACAGCCAAATTCCCTCGCGTGCTCGGCTATCTTCCAAACCATTACCCATATCACAGCAACCATGCTATCATCGCCGAGTTCTCTTCACCTTCCGGGTCGCGAGCCCTCGTAGGCTTCCTCCACGTTGCCGCGATTTAAGTTGCTCACGCACCTGCCTCAGAATCAACAACGAACGACATGCTCGAATCCCTTATGCGAGTCGATTACAGAAGGAAACATGTGATGCCCTAACGTCTTGAATACGCGAACCCTAGCCGCCGCATGCGATGAAATACCAAATCAAATCGCGACAAATCCTTTCTCCCCCCAGATGCCGATGAAATCAAGCGACGGCTCGAGTTCGAATCGAGATTTGTTGAATCGTTTCCCCTTTTTTTAACCGAACAGTCTTCATATTCGAATGGGGCAGGAAAGAAGGAAGCTCGCGATTTATGTTTGAATGAATTCTTTCCTGCTATATTCTTAAAAAAATACATGATTCTCGATTTGAAGGGAAAAGAGGGAGAAGACATCGTGATTTAAAAGATCTGATGGAATGGAGGTTGCGTGTCTGAATGGGAAAGGAACAGTGATATGAATTGAGGGAAGAATGGCTGATGTGACTTTGTTTTTGACTGGGGACAAATATAATTATATTATTTAAATTTTAAATTTCAAATCATCTCGATATCGCAACTTGAAATCTTAACCTCCACTCGAAGCGTGCCGCTAGGCGTTTATAATGTTATACCCCTATTCCGAACGCAATGGAAAAGGTCCCGAATCCTAATTTGATCGTATGAAGAAGATAGCTTTTTGAACCAGTTATTTTATTAAATTTTCGATATAAATTTCAGCACGTTTACTTATCGTACAAGCACACAACAACTCCAATCACTACGAAAATTGAAATCCGATAATAATACACTATTATGGATTCAATGGTACTGGTTTCGTCGAAATCCGAGACTGTGCCTCAGAAGGCTAATTTTAAACGTCAATTTAAACGATATATTTTCAAAACTTAACAAAGCACTTCCAAATTCAATTTCAACACTTTTACTATTTTCAGTATTATCAATATAAATTTTACAAGCCTTCCAATTATTTTTAACAGGCTTAAAGCAGAGGATTTAATAATTTACCCAATTTCAGTTTATTAAATCCAATTGCTAAATAATAATAATATTTGAATTCAAGTTAAAAATTAACTTTAAATATTTAAAATCAATTTTAATATTCCGATTTTAAATTTTCAAAAATTCCGGGTCGTCACATTCCTCCCTCCTTAAAAGAATTTCGTCCCCGAAATTACTAAGTAAAAAGAATGATCCCATACCCATTACTCTTTTCCAAAACCAAACAGTTTTATCAACTTGTGATAACATATCATTTATTAAAGACCCACTATTACTTCAACCAACTTCCTAAAATCTTCCATAGTTTCCAACAACATTATTTACTTTATTCATTCAAATATAAATTTAAATTCAAATTTAATCTATCAAAACTTTCTCAAAAAATTTCTAGCTCTCTAAATTTCCGAAAAATTTCGCCAGCGTCTCCTTTTCGTGGGTAGCTCGGTATAACTACAAAATACCTCTACGGGTTCCCAAATTCCAAAAGAAAACAAAAGGCCAAGAGGCTATATCAAAAACCCAATCAAATTTCATACAGAAATTTAAACACATACCTTTTTGGTCAGGCAATTCAAATTTATCTTCTGAAATCAAAACCAATTTTTCTCTTGCTTGTAAATACCTGTATATCCTACTTAGTAATAATATCCAAGCATAACGTTCAAAAACATTTTATTGACTTCCTTACAAAATTTCAATATCTATACATTCAAGTCGTATAATGTACATATATTTTTATTAAATTTTCACCCAAATGCTTATTCAATATATTTTTCCGACACCCATATTACTTAAGAATTTCACCATTTCCTCTTAAGTTCAATATAAGTATTTATACGCTTCTTATATTTATTTTCACTTCACCACTTTAGTTTATATCTGCTTCTATTCAAATTAGTTTTTCCCATTTTTATATGAATTCAATTTATCTTTAACTCTGAATATTGAATTTTATCTTCCATTTATAACCGATTCATATCACCATTTTAAATTAGTTTCATTCACTAATTTATTTCAATTTCCAATTTGAAATCGTTTTGTCGCTAACAAAAATTTTCCAAAAAATTTCAAAAAATTTCTAACTCCCAAAATTTTCGAAATTTTTTGGCAGAGTCTCCTTTGTACGGAGGAGCTTTTGAAATTTGACAAGAGGTATAAATATATATACATCGACCCACACGGTCGAAAAAACAAAATCAGTTCATATTACCTATTTTTATTGCGTAGGCGTACCTTATTTAGCATTTTTAAGCAAGCGACTTATTTAACTAGAAGTTAGCGAAATCAAATCCAGCGCAATGACTTCCCTGAGCCTGTACTTACTCAATTAAAACATGTAAGTGTCATATATATGAAGTTTAACAGCATTTCACTTATTTGCAATAGTTAAACACATGAATTCTAAAAGCAATGCACACTAATCACTTTCCGTAAGCAATTTATATAGTTTTAATACTAATTCAACTGTTTCAATTAATTCATATACCATTTTCATTCAATTTGAATGGTTTACAACTTACTTGCTTACAATCAATTCATTTTTACTTTTTAACAAACCCATATTATTCCAATTGATTAAAAATTCAATTTATCCACCTCTGTTAATACATTTACTTTTGTTTATGACAAAATAACAAATTTTCTGTGCAAATTTGATGTTATTCTTGCAAATAACAATTACTTAGGCTTATAATCATTTTAAATTGATTCCAACTCAATTTATTATTTAATTCTATTCCATTCTACATTACTCACAAACCATACACTTGCATTTTCCTTTCATATCCATATTTTTTTATTCCAAACTATTTTATTTAGCTCGAAAACAATCCAAGCTAATTCATTCAATATTTGCCTTTATTTCATTTGAGACCATTTTATTAAGCTTGAACCATTCCTTGCTTATATATTAATAACCATTCCCCAATTTAAACTTACCCAAGCTTTTATTTAATGGGCTTTTACCCTTACTCGAAGCCAAGCTTCCACAAATTTTAAACTTAAATTAATTTATTTCAAATTATTAAATTTCATGCTTAAGCTCATTTTTATTTTACAAATAAAATTTTCTTTTCAATTTGACTTGATTCTATTTCAATCAAATCTCATTTCAATCCACACATTTATTTGATTTGTTATTATAAATTTTAAATTTTAAGATTCAATTCATTTAATTGATTACAAGGCCATTTTAATTTATTTCCAAACTCATCTAGGTTTTATTTACAATTAAAACCATCCCTACTTTAATCCAATTTCATTTTATTTGGCAACATTTTCAATTATATTTACTTCACTAACAATTCAAGTCGAATTTGATTTATAACTTGAGTTTTATTTCCGAACTTCATTATTAACTCACAATTCAGCTTCTATTTAACTACATTAGGTTCCATTTACATATTTCATTAACTAATTTATTATCTAATTATTTCTTCCCCTATTTATAATTCAATACTTGATTTTTAATCTCAAAAATCACTTTTTTAAAATTTTCTTAAGTTCAATTTATTTTATAATTTAAGTTTTGGATTTTTGTTTTATTTTCCAAATCATCAAACAATATTTATTTTGGGTTTTCTATTCCACCTTTAAATTTTATAAGTCACAACTTATTATTCACACATTTCCATTAATTTTAGGCTTGAATATATTCATCTTTTATATTTAACTCGAGATTTACGCTTATTTATTATAACCAAAACATATTTTTATTCCAACTTATTTCTTTTCCAACTTACTTCTGTTTATTAAAGTAAGGATCTAATTTCATTCAATATCACCCATAACTCAACTGAATTTTATTTCAATTCTATTTTAACTCAGATTTATTTGATTCGATTCGATTAAATTTTCTTCATCAACCCAAGTTAATTTCATTTTTAACCTTTCACTTTAAATTTAAATTCCAATATTCAAAGCTTATATTTCCTTCCTGATTTAAAAATCATCTCAATTTATAAGCTTATAACCTATCTGATTAGGATTTTTATACACCCGGATTTTGGTTTCAAATCATTTTGAAATCATCATTATCTCAAAATCACACTTCTCAAAAATTTAAACCAATCCTGTTTTTATTCCCAACAAATTTCGTTTGAAATTTCAAAAACAACCGGTTCTTCTGAACAAATCAATTTGGCAGCAATCCGTCACTTAAAAACTCAAAAATGAACATCGATGATGCTGCAGTCATCACCGAAGTTATTTTCCAGCGACTAAAGTGAATTCAATACTATATCCCTTCCTAAAATTTATTTGAAACAATTTCCTTCCAGAAATACCTTCAAAATAATAATGCTATTATTTATCTTCAAAACACTTCGAAAAACATTTCCAAAATCTCCGGGGTTTTAAGTTTCCAGATTTTGACTAAAATCAAATTTTAACTATAATTCATTTGCATAATTTTATGCTCATACAAATTCTCATATGATTATATTTCAATTTATAAATCACGTTTATAATTCATATTTATAAATTTCATTTTATAATTGAATTTATTTCCTTAATCTTTGGTTATATTTTCAATTTCTAGTTAAATTTTTACACAACAATTACAATAATTTAATATTATCATTCCTAACATCCAAGCAACCATATATTAGCTAAAATAGTTTACAAAAACTTTTCCTTTATATCAAAATATATATTGGGTAAAATTATTTCATTCACCCACATTTAAAACAACACCGTGTCAATTTATCGTGTCAGGTGTTTATAAACTCTTCTCGAATAGCGGCCAACCTACTCGATCAGAATTCATATTTCACTCAACTAATAAGCCAACACAATATTAAAAACAATTTATATCCACTAACAAATACGCGCTCATATCTATTAATACACTCAAATTCATTCTAGAGTACTACGGACTCTATTTGAGTAATTCCCACCAGAGCCAAGGTTATCACCAACCAATGCTTTGATACCAACTGTAACAACCCGCAAATGCATACCCCTTGAGTCAACACTATTCTATATCAATCAACTCAAGATGAACGGAAATACGAACCATTTGGGTTAAAGAAGAAGAGGTAGAAGAAGAAAGTAGAAAAACAACATCAGAATCTAACCATCACAGCGGAATAAAATATAATAGATAATAAATGATCTTTACACAAGAGAAAACTATATCCGTTTATACATACATCATCAGAGTACATCATCAATAACATACAACTGGATACACAGTGGAATAATAATCAAATACGGAAGTACGTATCTCCATCCAGCTAGACTCCAGAGCTCCACAACATCCTTATCATGTATACTATGACACTCGATCTAACCCGAGCATTATAGATAAATAACATCCGAGTCGGTCTGGAATACCAGCGTGAGAAGACCACACTCAAATTGATTATTAAAGTTTCAAAACCTTTTGAAAACAAAAGCATCTCGTAAGACCACGCCACAAATAAACATGTCAGGTTTCTACCTTACGATAGCTAAATCACTTTTTATTAAAATTTCTCTGATATTATAATAGTGTCTAAAGAAAGTAAAATAAAATCTAGCTGAAATGCTTGCATCTCACGATTCGGCAATAGTTGGGCACAATTAAAACCATACGGACGCGTAGGGAAAATGGATTTCCAACTAATGACTAGGCACTGGAGTACCACCTGTCACAATACCTGGTCTAGATCAGCGTACCGAGGATCACTCCCGACCCCCTGCTACAAAAGGCACAGACTACCCCTTATTGGATAGTCTCGAGTAAGATCACACCACGGTTGGGATCAGCAACCGCAGCACTAAGCCGAAATAAAAGGGACATCTAGACATGGATGACCTCACCGGAAATGGGTACTACCCACCAAGCCTTGCGGCATAACCCCTGATTTTCAGTCATTCCCGATTGATGAGGCTTGAGGCTAAGCGTTACCTTTTTTGAACATATCCCTTAGAATTCTCATCGCCCACCTGACGATGTTCTGAAAGCATTCATCCATACAAGTCCGTCCCGGGTTCGAACGGAACCGAAGGCACTACTCCTACTACATCCATTTTGGAAATATCCTCAGGATTAGTAGCGACTAGCCCTTGCACTTCACTGCTCCATCTTCGACCCCAAACTCGTTTTTCTACGAAAACGTACAAACCGGATCGAAGTGGTTTTCGAGAAATTAATCCTGATCCCGGTCTCTTCGAAAGGATCAGCGCATTATCTAATATTGATAGTCGGTTATTTAACTATCAATTAACATTCACAACAACCATTAACCATGAATAATTTCACCAAATTATTTATTAACCTCAAAATATCTTCACAAGATATATTTCTATTTTCAACCCTTTGACAACAGTTTCAAACCATACTTTTCTCATAAGATAAATTTCCAAATATTTATTTCCACTGAAAACAACCAAGCACAAAACCTTCGATTTTTAAAAATAATTTAAAACTCTTTATTATAAATTATCCTTTAAAATATTTAAATAAATAAAGAAATACATTAATACTTTATTAAAAATATATATACTATAGGAATATTTAAAATGAGGCTACTTTATAAAATATAAAACTAGATTTTCTCTTTTAAAACAAATACTAAGTCACTTTTAAATAATTAATACCATAATAGATTAAAAGAAAATACTTACTTTAGAATTTAACTATTTTAGAAATAATAAATTTTCCAAACTTGCTTTTTAAAACAACTTTAAAACTTTTAACTTATATATAAAAACTTACTTTAAAAACGTACTTGGTTATCCAGGGAGAATTTCCAATTTCAATCACTTAAATCAATTTTCCAAATTGATTTCCAATTTACTCCATTTGAAATAAATTTCTTTACTTACTCAGTTCATTTCAAAATTCGTTAATTATAGACTTTATTATTATTATTATTATTTTCCGTTTGATTTTAAATCTTTTAATTGAAATATACAAATTTCAGACTTTCCCAATTTCTTCTTTATTCTCTTCAAAATTTAAATCTTAAATTTAAAATAAATGCTTTGTTCTTTTAAATAATAACACTGAAGTTTAAAATTCATTAACTTCCTGTTTATTTGAAATTCCCTTTTTATATACGGAATTTATTTATTAGAATTTTAAAATCACTATTATTCTTATCCACTTCATTCTTAATTTATTTAAATTATCTGTAATTATTTCACTTACAAATTCTCTTCCTTTTATTTTCAAAAATCCAATTCTATATATTTTGATAACTTAGCGTACCGAAATATATTCAAGAAAACCATAACATTCAATATCCCAATTATCAATAATATTCATCACAGAATATCGAATATTCAAAACAAAGAATATTAAACAATATAAATAATTTTAAGGAATCCTGTTGGATCCCTCCAACCAGTTTCCCTGCATCCACAGACGTTAGCACAATATAAAATACCAATTCCACTTCGAGGTGGAATATCGCAGTATATGGGTTTTAAATAAAATATCATCCGCTATAATGCGGCGCATAGGGTATCATCCGCTATATAATGCAGGAAATTCATTATTCCAAGATATATTATATACTACTATATAATATTGCACATCCAATCAAATCAACCAATCAACCAATTATTTAAATTTAACCATTTAAATTTAAATTATAACCAGATGAGTGAGATTAACTCACCTTTGATTTTGTTCTGCAATCCACTTCAATATTGCCTTGGATTTCCAGATGTTTGACCTTACATAAACAATTTATATAATTTATTAATATTTGAAATAATTGAACGGCAAATTTCCATTTTAATAAATTTAATTAACTAGTAATTTAAATATAAACAAATTTTCTTTTAATAAATTATCCTTAGTAACTAAAATAATTCAGATTTAATTTAACAAATAAATCTTCACCATATGTAAATGAAATATGAATAGGTATATTTACTTTATTTTATGTTTTCAAACTATTTACAAAAATAATCAATATCCTTTTAAAAAAAAATTCTTGTTTATATTTTTAAACGGAAACATATATATATATATATATATATATATACTTATATTACCCTTTTCCTTCACTGTGTATACATACTTTTATATATACATCTCTAACCTAAAACATATTCACTGTAAACTAAATCTGAAGCTGAATGTGTGTGTGTATATACTTATTTTATTAAATTAAAATAAACGAAACTACAAATACCTTACAGCCAAATTCCCTCGCGTGCTCGACTACCTTCCAAACCATTACCCATATCACATCAACTATGCCATCATTTCCGAGTTCACTTCACCTTTTAGGTCACGAGCCCTCATCGGCTTCCTCCACGTTGCCGTGATTTAAGATGCTCACGCACCTGCCTCATAATCAAAAACGAATGGCATGCTCGAATCCCTTATGCGATTCGATTATAGAAGGAAACATGTGATGCCCTAACCTCTTGAATACGCGAACCCTAGCAGCCACATGCGATGAAATACCAAATCAAATCACGACAAATCCTTTCTCCCCCCAGATGCCGATGAAATCGAGCGATGGCTCGAGTTCGAATCGAGAATTGTTGAATCGTTTCCCCCTTTTTTTTAACCAAACAGTCTTCGTATTCGAATGGGGCAGGAAAGAAGGAAGCTCGCGATTTATGTTTGAATGAATTCTTTCCTTCTATATTCTTAAAAAAAGATGATTCTCGATTTGAACGGAAAAGAGGGAGAAGACATCGTGATTTAAAAGATCTGATGGAATGGAGGTTGCATGTCTGAATGGGAAAGGAACAGTGATATGAATTGAGGGAAGAACGGCTGATATGACTTTGTTTTTGACTAGGGACAAATATAATTATATTATTTAAATTTAAGTTTCAAATCGTCTCGATATCGCAACTTGAAATCTTGACCTCCACTCGAAGCGTGCCGCTAGGCGTTTATAATGTTATACCCCCATTCCAAACACAATGGAAAAGGTTTCGAATCCTAATTCGATCGTATAAAGAAGATAGCTTTTTGAACCAGTTATTTTATTAAATTTTCGATATAAATTTTAGCGCGTTTACTTATCGTACAAGCACATAACAACTCCAATCACTACGAAAATTGAAATCCGATAATAATACACTATTACGGATCCAATGGGACTGGTTTCGTCGAAATCCGAGACTGTGCCTCGGAAGGCTACTTTTAAACGTCAATTTAAACGATATATTTTCAAAACTCAACAAAGCACTTCCAAATTCAATTTCAACACTTTTACTATTTTCAGTATTATCAATATAAATTTTACAAGCCTTCCAATTATTTTTAACAGGCTTAAAACAGAGGATTTAACAATTTACCCAATTTCAGTTTATTAAATCCAATAACTTAATTGCTAAATAATAATAATATTTGAATTCATGTTAAAAATTAACTTTAAATATTTAAAATCAATTTTAATATTCTGATTTTAAATGTTCAAAAATTCCGAGTCGTCACAAGTATTGAATATAACATGTATATAAAAGTTATATATGTATGTCTCTATATACGATATCATTGTACATTTAAATTTGATTCAAAATGCACAATTACCAATTAGGTTTGGAAGTGTATGTAGGCTCATTGGCCTATTGGTATGGCTGATCATGATGGAAGTGAAGGGGGGGTGATATTTTGTTTGAAAATATTTGTTTGAATTGGCTTAAAAAGAAGAGGTAAAATATGGGTAATTAACTGGTTTAAATCAAGGAACGTTAATTTTGTTAGTCAAACAAATAAATTTTTGATAATGGAAATATTTGAACAAATATAAATTGATTTGAAAACCATAACAAATGTTGAATTATAAATCTCTGGAAATGTTAAATCTTATAGTAAATAATTAGATAATACATTTCACCATTTAATTCAAGAATGGAATATCCATTAATATATAAATAGATGTATACAAGCTTTATAGTATATATGAGTGTATAAATGTATATATATAAATATACATAAATATATATATATATATATATATATATATATATATATATTCCCTATGAAATGAAATGTAGGAAAGTTTGTAAAAGTGTGGACATATTTTATATAATATCAAAAAAATTCACATAAGATATTTTAATTGTTCCAAATTTATATTTTTATTTCAAAGTTATATTTTTATTTTCAAAATCTCAAAAGTAATTTAAATTTAAACTCCACATTTTGAAACACTATATATATATATATATTTGTGTGGTTATTAATTAAAATATTAATAACTTAAGTTTAAAAAAATAAGATAAGAATAAATAAAAAGGTCTTATAACATTTCTTTTGAGCTATACATGAAATAAAAAAATAAAAAAAATGCATTTGGACATTTATAAGCTAAAAAGAAGACCTTGGTATACAAATGTCAAAATATATTTGTTTTCTTTAAATAAAAAATAAAAAAATGGTTAAACGGAGAAACTAAAGGCCGTATACAGTATACACTATTTTACATATACACATTTCTCACTTCTTCTTTCTTTTATCTTCTTTTAAAACCCAAACCAAAAGTAAGCAATAAAAGGAAAACCAAACTACCAAATCAACTTCAAGTTTTCAACTGGAGTAGCAATTCAACTTAAGATTCAACTCAAAATAGGAAGTTCAATAACAACAAACTAGTAGCAGTCCTTTTTAAAAGCAAGTGATGCTCTATTCAAAGGAGGAAAGATGAGTAAACTAAGTCTTTTATGCTAATCAATGAGTAAGTTAGGTTATAGAAGTGGCAGTGTTCAAATAAGTTCGTTAGATCTGGAATACATGTATACAAATATATATATATGGATGTATATAGAGTATCGTTACTGTGACGACCGCCCATGACTCCCGCACGGAAACAAGGGAATAGTGCGCTGAAAGTGTGCCAGGCAGCCATGGGTGACCGTCAAGGGTAGAATAAACATCGCAGACTCTATCGTAAAACTCACAGCGCATGGATAAAATACAATAGAGAAATATAATATAGTGAAGCTCCCATAGAACAGAATATCATCATCTAATCATAATAGCTTTATACATGGTCTGAATCATGAATACAAGAAGCCTCACTACATAGCACTCAGAGTAATCAACAATCAGCGGAATATCCAGTACATAGAATATGAAAATAATATGTAAAGCCTCCTGCTCGTCTTCGTCGTCATCAGCGTGAGCCACTAAGATCAGCACCTACCACCAGTCACCTAGTCTGCCCATCCCAAACATGGATGAACAGCCCAAGGTAATAAGAGGAGACATAAAACCTTGAGTCAGACAACAGTCTTAGTGAGCAGTAAATCAACTATCAAACATACCAAAGGAACATAAAGGATAAAAGGAATAGGAACCCAAATCATCCCACTCCACCTCTTTCTACAGTGATAGCCCCCAGACACACACTAAGGAGAAGCAAGCATAGCAAAGCAGATAATTAAAGTAAAGCAATAATCACTCGAGTCAAGGTCGATGTTTTCCAAATACAAACCCCCAAGGCCTAAACCAAGATCAGATAAGCACCCAGAAAACACCGCTCTTGAGACCGAATGATGGTACAACCAAACATCCATGACCCTGGCTATCACTGTTATCATTGCCTTGATTTTATCGTTAATTGAATGACCAACTCATCTTTCAACCATCCGTCAAGGGCTAATGGCAACCCCGGCTCTAGACATAACTCCGCACGTCATCGTGACCCGTGCCTAGGTATAACGAATCTACCCAGAGTACTAGCACGTCATCATGACCCACGCCTGGGTATAACGGATCTACCCAACGTACTCTTGCTTTGAGCTTACTAGAACCTTCAATAACGATAAGATCTCAGCCTTCTAGTCATCCTCCTCGACGACTATTCCCATTATAGCTCAAGCACCTCTCGAGCCCACCATTATCCACCAACTCGAACCGCATCATCGAGTAATCAACATGCTTGGGATGATCCCGTCTGGATTAAACCAAGGCTTCCACATCATGCTTTGCTCCAACGCATCTTAGCAAAGTCCATCTCATCATCATACTTCGCCTCAACATATCATGGCAAAGTCAATTTCGTCATCATACTTCGATTCCTCTAACTATAGCACAGTCCTCGAACCCATCCATATGAGCTTCATCATCCGCTTCATATGCCACAGCAGCTTTCACCATTCAAGAGCCTTTCCACTTAGCTTTTGAATCATCTTCAACCATCTTGTCCCAAATCAACTACAAGCTAACTCGAGACAATCAAATCAATCATACATCCAAACAATCAAGCATTCAAACAAGATCTAATCAAGCAATATCAACTATAATGGCAATTTCGTAAATAAATGAGCATAAGTCTAACATATATGAAATCATGGATTTTAGCATAGATCTATCAAATATAAAACATGGGTTTTTTCTCTATAACTTGTTAATTGAACTTGCATAGGCAAACATCTTCAAAAGTAATGAATCTAGTCTTGGAACTAAGAAAAATGCATGAAATCTCTAACTTTAATACTCAAACAAGCCACCAATCCAATATACTCCTTTGGGTCCACGTGAGAGATAACTACCACTCACCGAATCACCCAAACACTTCAACAACTATCAACTAAAGATTTGGACAGCAAGGATTCAAGCTCGATTCGTCGAAATCTCGCTTGAAATGGTGAAATCTAGCTTCGTCGGATGAAGATCTTCAACTTTGGCTCTTCAATCTTCAATCTTGATCTTCGATCTTGAATGGATGTTAGCACTCGATTAAAGTGGAGAAAAGAAGTGAAGAAATGTTATAGACGAGCTCTCAAAATGGCAGCACTTCGTCGCTTCGAAATCCGGTGCCAAAAAGTGAGCCAAACCCCTCTATTTATAGGCTGAAATCACCCTTAGGTCGTCGCCCAGTTTTAGGTCGTTGCCGACCTAAAGATCCCCGACCTAACTTAGGTCGTTTACGACCTAAATCTCAGTAGTACATGCGACCTAAAATACAGCCGCCTTCCTTAACTCGAACCAACGACCTACGACTTACCCAAACACACAAGATCTCACGACCTAACTCCTATGCGACCTAACAAACAAGGCCGACTTAGCACACACATGCACTTACACGACCTACCTAGCTGCCGACTTAAAAGCTTACGACCTAACACATAAGCCTCTATACGACCTAACCTAGTCACGACCTATCAAGCAACACGAGTTACAACCTAACAACTCATAGCGGCCTTCCTTAGGTCGTCTAACGACCTAACTAACCTACCGACCTAACTATGCTACGACCTAAAACATGACGACTTAACCACCAAGCCTTAACTCGTCTACGACCTAGCTTCCTTAGGTCGGTCCAAACTTAGGTCGGTCAGAAATCATAACTCGTAACTGTTAGGTCGTTAACCCTATGTCGCTAACTATCTTAGGTCGCTCTACCGACCTATCTACCTTAGGTCGTAAAACACTAAACTCGGTCAAACGACTCATCCTCCTTAACTCGCTCACACACTAACTCGTTAGCCCATAGCCTTCTTAGGTCGGTCACATCTACATCCTATAGGTCGTTTACGACTTATAAGCCCAGCAACTTACCAACCCGTTCCAGCCCCTAAGTCGTAACTCGTAGTCAACCTAAGCTAACTTCCACACGAGTTAAGCTATCACACGACCTAAGCACTAAGTCGGTCACGACTCAATTCCAAACGACTTAGGCCACTCACGAGCTAGCTATTGCACGGCCTAACCCCCTTAAGCCGTAAACCCTACCACCTAGGTTCAACACGACTCAAGCAATACAAACGACTTAATGCAACTATTTTACGACTTATCGACACGTAAAATACGGGTCGTTACATTCTCTCCCCCTTAGGAATTTCGCCCCCGAAATTCCAAGCAAACAAGAGCAATCAAAATTATTCCGCATGCCTACCATCCATAGCAATCAACAAACCATGCATCCAATTACTAACCTAGCATGCAGAATTCTAAGACTAGAACAAGCTACAAATTCATGAGATGTCACGACACCTTAGGGCCATACCTCGAAGAGTCCAGGATGAGCTGCCTTCATCCTCTCTTCCTCCTCCCACGTACAGTCGTTAACATCATCACTCCATTGTATCTTGAGCAACGTAATCGTCTTCCTCCTAAGCTGTTTCGTATCGGTTTCAACAATACGAAGCGGCTTACGAGGTCTTCTAACAACTGGATCAACCTCCAAATCTTCACAGCTATCAGCAGAAACCACTGTACTCGAGTCGTGCACATACTTCCGTAGATACGATACATGAAAAACATTGTGCACACCCGCCATCTTTTCTGGTAACTCCAATCTATAAGCTAGCTTTCCAATTCGCTCGATAATCGGGAATGGTCCAACAAATCTCGGAGTCAACTTTCCTTTCTTCCCGAATCGAATAACATTCTTCAATGGAGAAATCTTCACAAAAACCATATCACCCACGTCGAATTCCAAATCCTTACGATGATTATCGGCATAACTTTTCTGACGATCTTGGGCTGCCATCATTCGTTGCCGAATGATCTCTATACAATCCGAAGTCTGTCGAATCATCTCTGGCCCAAGTATCAGCTTTTCTCCAGTTTCCAACCAACATGTTGGAGAGTTACACGGTCTTCCATACAGTGCCTCATATGGTGCCATACCAATACTTGACTGGTAACTGTTATTATATGCAAATTCCACCAAATGAAGATGATCTTCCCATGATCCTCCGAAATCCAAAACACATGCCCTCAGAAGATCTTCCAAAACTCGATTGACTCTCTCAGTCTGACCATCTGTTTGAGGATGATAAGCTGTACTCAAACACAACTCGGCTCCCAAAACCTCCTGGAAGCTCTTCCAAAATCCACTAGTGAACAATGGGTCTCGATCACTCACTATACTCTTCGGAATACCATGGAATCGAACTATCCACTTAACATACAATTCAGCCAACTTCGATGCAGTCCTAGTTGATCGAACAGGAATAAATCTTGCACTCTTAGTCAAACGATCTACAATGACCCAAATCCCTTCATTTCCCGTTCTGGTTCTAGGTAGACCATCGATAAAATCCATCGATATTTGCTCCCACTTCCATGTAGGAACTTCTAACGGCTGAAGCAATCCACTGGGCTTCTCCTGCTCTTCTTTAACCAACTGGCAATTCATGCACTTGGAAATAAAATTTCCAACATCCTTCTTCATACCTTCCCAGTAATAGGTTCTCTTCATGTCCCGATACATCTTATTTCCTCCTGGATGAATTGTCAACTTCGAGTGATGACTTTCCTTCAAAACTTCATCTCTCCACTCATCGATATCGGGAACAACCAGTCGTCCTTGCTTACGAAGCCAACCCTCTCGATCGACTTCGAATCTTTTATCCTTCTCTGGGTCCAATCCAGATTCCAAATCACGGATAATCTTGACAAGCTTATCGTCTCGCTTTTGGCTCTCGCCAATTCTTTCCACAACAGTAGGCCTTATCGATAAGTTTGCCAACATTTCAGGTTCCAATTCACATCTGGGCCTGAAGTCAAATCTAGCTAAAAACTCGAGACTCTTCCATTCCGAAAACATGGCTCCCAATCCTGCATGTCTTCGACTTAACGCATCGGCTACTGCGTTACCTTTTCCCCGAGTATAGGCTATACCAAAATCATATGATGCTAAAAACTCTAGCCATCGTTGCTGCCGAAGATTCAAATCCTTTTGGGAGAAAAGATACTTCAACGACTTATGATCCGTAAACAACTCGAATCGAACTCCCAATAGATAATGTCTCCACATCTTCAGAGCAAAAACAATCGCCGCTAACTCCAAATCATGAGTCGGGTAATTCCTTTCATGCGGCTTCAGTTGTCGACTTGCATACGCAACAACTTTACCCTTCTACATTAGCACTGCTCCAAGTCCAGTACCACATGCATCAGTGTAAACCACCATCTCATCATTTCCACTCGGAATAGTCAAAACAGGAGCACTCGCCAGTCGCTCTTTCAGGATTCCAAAGGCTTGTTCACACTTAGCATCCCAACTGAACACTTGGTTTTTCTTCGTCAATCTTGTTAACGGTGCAGCTATCTTGGAAAAGTCTTTGATAAACCGACGATAATATCCTTCTAATCCAAGAAAACTTCTCACATCGGATGCATTCTTAGGTCTAACCCAATCCTGGATCGCTGCCACCTTAGCGGGATCAACCGCTATTCCATTTCCAGAAATAACATGGCCTAAGAACCTCACTTCACTCTTCCAGAAGTGACACTTCGAAAACTTAGCCTTTAGCTGATGTTTTCGCAAGATTTCCAAAACAATACGCAAGTGCGTCTTGTGCTCTTCTTCAGTTCTGGAGTAAATCAGAATATCATCCACGAACACAAGTATGAACTTGTTCAACTGATCTCTGAACACTCTATTCATAAGATCCACAAAATACGCTGGTGCATACGTCAATCCAAATGGCATTACCAGCCACTCATAAAAACCGGATAGTGTCCTGAAAGTAGTCTTCGGCACGCTATCCTTCGCCACTCTTAACTGGTGAAATCCCGTTGCCAAATCCATCTGAGAAAACACCTTCGCCTCGTGAAGCTGATCAAACAAGTCATCTATTCTCGGCAATGGATACTTGTTCTTCTTAGCCACCTTATTCAGCTCACGATAATCAACACACAACCGCAACGATCCATCCGCTTTGGTTGCGAACACAACTGGTGCACCCCATTCGGACACACTACGCCGAATGAATCCTTTCCATAAAAGGTCATCAACCTGCACCCTCAACTCTTGCTGTTCTCTAGGCGCCATCCGCCTAAGAGGCATCACAACAGGTCTGGCTCCCTCAACTAGATCGATACGAAACTCGATCTCCCTATGCGGCGGTAACCCTTTGACCTCGTCAAAGACATCCTCGAATCCATTCACGATTGGCATCGATGACAGTCCATCCCGTGGAACAACCAGCGAATACATGAAGCTCATGAAGACGCCATCTTCATGCTTACATCGTATCACAACCTTTCGCCCCTCCACATTCTCGACTGTTACCTCCAATCTCTCACAATCAAACCTTTGCCGCATACTTCCTAAGCCAGTCCATACCCAAAATAATTCCGAACCCCGCAAAGTTCAGAACAAAGCAATCACAAACAAAAGAGCAATCATGACTCGATATAACTAGACCACGGCATAGCATACGCAAACAAGACGAATCCCCAACTGGATTAGTCACTACCAATGGTCTATCAACAATATCAGGTTCCAAACCCAACCGGTCTACCAACTCATTACAAACAAAAGAATGAGACGCTCCAATATCAAATAACACTCTAACTGGAACACCACAAATGGAAAGAGTACCTTGAACCACCACACTCTTCCCCTTCTCTTCAGCAGTAGGAGCTTTCGAAGATGACGGAACAGCCCCCAAAGCATAAGCTTGCACAACCTGCCTGTCCTTTATCGGTTCCGGACAGTTCTTCTTAATGTGCCCCAGCTTATCACAGTTGTAGCACTTCAACAACACCTTCGGATTCTTGCAATCCTTGGAGAGATGGCCCTTCTGTCGACAATTATAGCAGGTCTTTTCCCCCTTCAGCTTCTTCTGACCATCCTTGCCCTTCTGCTGTTGCTGCTTCCTCTTCTTGTTTCCACCCTGCTGTGGTTTAGATTCCTCCTTGGTCACAGCAACAACAGATACTTCCTTAGGAAACAAACTCTCGTGCCCGAGAGCTTTCTCCACCAGCTTCTCAAATGGATCGTCCAGATGATCCACCAACTGTTTTCCAAGATAACTGTCCAAGCCTGTCGCGAATTTCTCGTTCTTCTGGTAGGGAGATTCAATATACGATCTAGCATACTTGGACAGAGCCTCAAACTCAGAAACATACTCAAGAACCGATCTCCCACCTTGCTTGAGCTCAACAAACTTCTTAAACAAGACAGACTTCTGAGCCGTAGAAATGAACTTAGCTTCAAATCTAGCTTGGAACTGCACCCAAGTAATTTCTTCCTCCGGAGTATCAATGGTGATAGAGTTCCACCAATCAGAAGCTCTCCCTTGAAGCTGTCTTGATGCAAGCTTCCTTTTAGTTGCATCCTCAATTCCCAAGTCACCAAAGATCCTTCTACAAGCATCTATCCATCTTTGGACTTCAATGGTTGACTCTGTCCCTAAGAAAGCCTTCCCTCCAAGAGCAGTATAATCCTTACAAAGCTTAGCAAAATCCACCGGTCTTGGAACTTGAACTTGAACTCCAACATCTACAGATGGACCTGGAGCTGGTATCCTTCTCATGATAGAAGTCATCATGGCTTCAAACATAACTCCATAATCAGCAACTCCTTCAGTGGCACGGTTTTCTCTAGCAGCTGGTATCCCTCTTCGACTCATCCTTAGTATCTACAAAAAGGACTGATTAGAACACCTTGAGGAACAACTACATAAGGAGTTCAAATCCATCTAAACTACTATATTATATATAGTAATCATCCATCAAAATACAATTACGTCTCTCTTACGCAGTTACGTCAGCGAACGTTGGCTAAAATCGATTAACCAAAGCTCTGATACCAAATGTGACGACCGCCCATGACTCCCGCACGGAAACAAGGGAATAGTGCGCTGAAAGTGTGCCAGGCAGCCATGGGTGACCGTCAAGGGTAGAATAAACATCGCAGACTCTATCGTAAAACTCACAGCGCATGGATAAAATACAATAGAGAAATATAATATAGTGAAGCTCCCATAGAACAGAATATCATCATCTAATCATAATAGCTTTATACATGGTCTGAATCATGAATACAAGAAGCCTCACTACATAGCACTCAGAGTAATCAACAATCAGCGGAATATCAAGTACATAGAATATGAAAATAATATGTAAAGCCTCCTGCTCGTCTTCGTCATCATCAGCGTGAGCCACTAAGATCAGCACCTGCCACTTGTCACCTAGTCTGCCCATCCCAAACATGGATGAACAGCCCAAGGTAATAAGAGGAGACATAAAACCTTGAGTCAGACAACAGTCTTAGTGAGCAGTAAATCAACTATCAAACATACCAAAGGAACATAAATGATAAAAGGAATAGGAACCCAAATCATTCCACTCCACCTCTTTCTACAGTGATAGCCCCCAGACACACACTAAGGAGAAGCAAGCATAGCAAAGCAGATAATTAAAGTAAAGCAATAATCACTCGAGTCAAGGTCGATGTTTTCCAAATACAAACCCCCAAGGCCTAAACCAAGATCAGATAAGCACCCAGAAAACACCGCTCTTGAGACCGAATGATGGTACAACCAAACATCCATGACCCTGGCTATCACTGTTATCATTGCCTTGATTTTATCGTTAATTGAATGACCAACTCATCTTTCAACCATCCGTCAAGGGCTAATGGCAACCCCGGTTCTAGACATAACTCCGCACGTCATCGTGACCCGTGCCTAGGTATAACGAATCTACCCAGAGTACTAGCACGTCATCATGACCCGTGCCTGGGTATAACGGATCTATCCAACGTACTCTTGCTTTGAGCTTACTAGAACCTTCAATAACGATAAGATCTCAGCCTTCTAGTCATCCTCCTCGACGACTATTCCCATTATAGCTCAAGCACCTCTCGAGCCCACCATTATCCACCAACTCGAACCGCATCATCGAGTAATCAACATGCTTGGGATGATCCCGTCTGGATTAAACCAAGGCTTCCACATCATGCTTTGCTCCAACGCATCTTAGCAAAGTCCATCTCATCATCATACTTCGCCTCAACATATCATGGCAAAGTCCATTTCGTCATCATACTTCGCTTCCTCTAACTATAGCAGAGTCCTCGAACCCATCCATATGAGCTTCATCATCCGCTTCATATGCCACAGCAGCTTTCACCATTCAAGAGCCTTTCCACTTAGCTTTTGAATCATCTTCAACCATCTTGTCCCAAATCAACTACAAGCTAACTCGAGACAATCAAATCAATCATACATCCAAACAATCAAGCATTCAAACAAGATCTAATCAAGCAATATCAACTATAATGGCAATTTCGTAAATAAATGAGCATAAGTCTAACATATATGAAATCATGGATTTTAGCATAGATCTATCAAATATAAAACATGGGTTTTGTCTCTATAACTTGTTAATTGCACTTGCATAGGCAAACATCTTCAAAAGTAATGAATCTAGTCTTGGAACTAAGAAAAATACATGAAATCTCTAACTTTAATACTCAAACAAGCCACCAATCCAATATACTCCTTTGGGTCCGCGTGAGAGATAAATACCACTCACCGAATAACCCAAACACTTCAACAACTATCAACTAAAGATCTGGACAGCAAGGATTCAAGCTCGATTCGTCGAAATCTCGCTTGAAATGGTGAAATCTAGCTTCGTCGGATGAAGATCTTCAACTTTGGCTCTTCAATCTTCAATCTTGATCTTCGATCTTGAATGGATGTTAGCACTCGATTAAAGTGGAGAAAAGAAGTGAAGAAATGTTATAGACGAGCTCTCAAAATGGCAGCACTTCGTCGCTTCGAAATCCGGTGCCAAAAAGTGAGCCAAACCCCTCTATTTATAGGCTGAAATCACCCTTAGGTCGTCGCCCAGTTTTAGGTCGTTGCCGACCTAAAGATCCCCGACCTAACTTAGGTCGTTTACGACCTAAATCTCAGTAGTACATGCGACCTAAAATACAGCCGCCTTCCTTAACTCGAACCAACGACCTACGACTTACCCAAACACACAAGATCTCACGACCTAACTCCTATGCGACCTAACAAACAAGGCCGACTTAGCACACACATGCACTTACACGACCTACCTAGCTGCCGACTTAAAAGCTTACGACCTAACACATAAGCCTCTATACGACCTAACCTAGTCACGACCTATCAAGCAACACGAGTTACAACCTAACAACTCATAGCGGCCTTCCTTAGGTCGTCTAACGACCTAACTAACCTACCGACCTAACTATGCTACGACCTAAAACATGACGACTTAACCACCAAGCCTTAACTCGTCTACGACCTAGCTTCCTTAGGTCGGTCCAAACTTAGGTCGGTCAGAAATCATAACTCGTAACTGTTAGGTCGTTAACCCTATGTCGCTAACTATCTTAGGTCGCTCTACCGACCTATCTACCTTAGGTCGTAAAACACTAAACTCGGTCAAACGACTCATCCTCCTTAACTCGCTCACACACTAACTCGTTAGCCCATAGCCTTCTTAGGTCGGTCACATCTACATCCTATAGGTCGTTTACGACTTATAAGCCCAGCAACTTACCAACCCGTTCCAGCCCCTAAGTCGTAACTCGTAGTCAACCTAAGCTAACTTCCACACGAGTTAAGCTATCACACGACCTAAGCACTAAGTCGGTCACGACTCAATTCCAAACGACTTAGGCCACTCACGAGCTAGCTATTGCACGGCCTAACCCCCTTAAGCCGTAAACCCTACCACCTAGGTTCAACACGACTCAAGCAATACAAACGACTTAATGCAACTATTTTACGACTTATCGACACGTAAAATACGGGTCGTTACAGTTACTAAAGCCAGTACAACAACTTTAGGTCCTGCTCTGTTTTCCTCTTTCTTTTCTTTTCTGTTCTGTTAACTTCAAAAATTCCTATCTCTTTTCCTAAATTGAATTAGACAATGATGGAAAAGGCATAATGGTTTATTTTTGGATGAACATTGTTTTAAAATTTGTTTGGTTAAGTGCTTTCAGGTATAGAACATAAAGGGTGAGTTTCACTGTAAGGAATCAAATATTGTAAAATTTTGATTATCAAGATATGGACTTCCACATGTGGATAGGTTCGCCATTTGAAATGATAAATTTTGGGGGTAGTTTCACAATTTCTAATTTCGTATATGGTGAGATATGTGGAGATGTTCTTTTTTGGTCTCTGACCAAATTTCGACGAGGCCATCGATGAATGGGATCGATGTTGGGTCAGAAGGAAGCTGAGGAGATGGGGAGGGTAGGAAAAATGGTAGGGGATTTTACCAGAGGGTGTGGTGGCGGGTTGGAGGAGATGTAGGGTTTAGGCCGGTTTTTGGGACGAGGTTGTTTCTCTGGTGTTTGCGGCGTCTTGGGGGAGACGGGAGGCTGCGGTGTAAGGGAAATAAAAAGAGGGGTGCTAGGCGAAACACTAGGCAAGGCGGCGTGGGTTCTAGTGGTCGGTGATGGTGGTGCGAGGTGGAAATAGGAGAAGGGTTTTCTTGGCTGGTGATAGGGATTTGACTCGATTTCGTATCGAGCATCATCATGGAAATCAGAATGGCCTGGGGGTCGAGAGCGTCGAGGGTGATCGAAAGGTGGGGTCGTCGATGGTCGGCGCGGCTCCGATGGCGTGTGCACATGAACGGCGTGTAACAACCCAGTATTTTGTGATTATTTCTATTTGTTTATTTTAATTATTTTAAATTGAATGGTTGATTTGAAAATTTTATTATATGGATAAATTTTGTTATTTTAATTATATATTTTGATTTTTGTGTGAATTATAGTTTCAAACCTGAATAAATTGAATATTTCCAGAAAATGAGGATTTTGGTCAGTCCGGTCAAACTTTGACTTTTAAATTCAAAATTTAAATATTTTAATTCTTAAATTTTATCTTTCATTATGAAAATAAATTAAATTTCAAGAATACTGTTTTTTGTTTTATTGAAATCCGATTTATATTGTGAAAGTTGTGCTTTTTACAATATTGGATGTAAATTGATTTATTAATAAAATTATCTATTTTAATTTATATAAATAATATTTTTATTTGAAAAATCACATTCTAATACGTGTTATATGACATTTTAGATATATATTTTATTTTAAAACATTTTTAAAGTGATGTTATAATTTTTCCAAAGCTTAGTGTATTTATTTTCAATTTTAAAGCCTAGTTTCATATTTTTTGCTATTTTCTTAATTTAATTATATTTAAATAAAATTTATTTATTTATTTTTATGAATGCATTTTATTTTTGTGATTTTATCTTTATTTATAAGTATTTTTCATGTATTTAAAACTGCAAAAAGAATTAAGAAAATTTGAATAGTTTGTGACCTTTTATGTGCTTAACATTTTCATATTCTAGTCACCTTTTCACCAATCAATGCATCAATTCAATTTATTGCCTTATACTCTTTACTGAAGCCGACCATTTCACTCCTTATCATGTGAAAATTTTATCTCAAAGCCTAGAAAAAATTTGGCCATCATCCAAGAGGAAATTTTGGTAAAAACTTTCATTTCTTTTTACATTTTCTACTTGATGTACTTGATTTTTGCACTTGCAATCTCTTATGCAGTTCGGCCCCTCCGTCTCCAGCACTTTGGACGCCTCCACAACCACCTACTCCAGCCGCCATCCCCTCCTCTCCACTGCCATCCAAGATCCGAGACCATCCATGATGGTGATCCACCAAAAAAAGGGCAAAAAACTCTATTTTAACTACCATAGCCGAACTCCCCTTGTCTCCACCACTCCAATCTTGCTTTGGCCGACCCAAACACCACCATCACCAGCCACAACCTGAGCCTTGGACCTCTGTAACACCTATAGTTGATCTTTCTAGATCAGGCCGTGCCCAATCATCCCTTGGCCGAAGCCATTTATGCGTTGAAATCCTTGTAGTTGCCTTGTAGTTGTGTGTTGATGCACACATATCTCTCCCTCTCTTTTATATATTATTATGGCCGATCTATATGAACTGAACTTGATCCAAACCTGATCCAAATACATCCCATTACAGTGCTTTTTCAGCCTATAGCTAAAGCATAAGTCGTTGAATGCAAGTGCAAAAGCATTAGCTTTGTGTTTCATGTTTATTCCTAGCATTGTTTTGTAATAGTTTGGTTGAAAATTCGTGTTTGTATTTGTTTTGTTTGATATGTAACAAGTCAATTATCTTTGGCTCTCCCACTCTCAAATCATTGTCGTGTTATCGTGCCTTTGAAGTTCCTTGTTTGTGCATTTGGTTGTCATCTCCAGCTATACAAGTGAGTAATTCTCACTAGATAAATTTATACTTATATGACTAGTAAACTGATCACAATTGAATCTGTAAAACATATCACCATGCTATATTTGTTATGTTATGATCATATGATGTTCACCGATGCTTGTTTACCTGTTATACCATCTGTTACTGTTATATAATGTTATTCTGTTTATTTATATCAGTTTATCACACTGCAAGTTCCCTTTAAATTAGAATCACTATGTGTTGAAATGATACATACCCGAACGGACTTTAGAATAGGGAAAAATCGTTATGGGATGATATGATAGGCCTGAACGATTTTGATTTATTTCATTTTTACTTGGGATTACGGGTTTGAAATGATAGAACCCGGGTTTCCTTTGTAAATTATGGTTTGAAATGATATATTATCCGCATCACTTTACCTAGGCTAGAAAATGATATACAGACCCGTGGTTAAAATATATTTTTTTTTAAATTTTAAAAATATTTTAGAAATGTAAATATTATTATATTTTGATTTAAACTTAATTAAAAATGATTTTATAAATCATTATTGATTTTCTAAAAATTTATACGTGAAATAAATTAATGGTAAAGTTAGAAATTTGAAATATAAGTTATTTTGGCAATTATGATTTGGTTATAAATGGAATTGAAATTAAGTAGGAAATATGATAAATAGATTTAAATTTGAATTAAAATGAATTTAAATGATTTTTATAAAGTATTAATGATTTTTTTTGAATAAATTAAAAGGTGAAATAAATGAATATTTAAGTTGAATTTTGAAATATAACTTAAACTGGAAATTTGTGAATTTTGCTCAAAAGTGAATTTTAAGTTAAGTAAAATAAGATGAAAAATAATTTATATTTGAAAATTTAAACTTAAGTGTTAAATTAAAACTTTGATTAGAAGAATTCAAATTGAATGTGTGAATTTAATATGTGAATTATTATTAAATATGGATTTTTGAATGAAAATTTAACTTTATAAAATCATAAATATAAGGGTATTTAAATCATTGTTTTAAAAGTGAAAATATATGATTTTATAAGTTTAAAATGGTTTAAATAAAAATTTAATTGTTTGTGAAATTATATTGAATATTTGGAATTTAATTAACAGCATTTTTGAAATGTTATTATTTCTAATGTAATGGATATTACAGTATTTGTAAATGCTGTAGTGATAGAAATGAACTAAATGGCTAAATTGAATTAAGGGCTATTATAGCACTTTGTAAGTGTTGTAGTTGCTAAAATTAACTAAGGTTTTATTTGAACTAAACTAACCCTATTACAGCATTTTTAAATGCTGTCTTTTGTTAAATTGAATTGTTCTAAAAGTAACTCTCTATAGCATTTTCTAAATGATGCGAAAGTTGAATTTTCATTGTCTTAATAAATTTAAGTGAGTAAATGAACTTTGAAAGATTAAAATTTTGGAAATTTAATAATTTAATTATTAAATATAATAACCTTATTTTAATGATTTAAAATGAAGTAATTTGTTTTAAAATATAAACTACTTTGAAATGTGTGTTGAAATGGTATTTTAAATAAAATGAATATGGTTTTGAAAAGATACGATATTTTGATATTTTGAAATGGATTTTGAATGATATTGAATTTTGAAATGATATTTGATTTCGAAGTATAAATTACTATTTTGAAATTTTAACCACGTGATGTATTTAATTTATAGTTTAACTGATCCTTAAAGGATGGGCGATCTCAAGCATCCTTTAAGTTATTGTATATTACTACTACAGTTCACTTGAGTTGGTTTACATTATATAAGTGTATATGTCCTGACTTGAGTGTTTTGTGTTTTACTTTCCGCTCGGGTCAGCCTAAGAAATTACAGCTTAGCTTTGGATTTTCTTTTCTGGAGCTAGGAATCGCTGGAGATTCTGCTTGTCTAGTTATCTATTCCCTTTCAATTTCAGTTGTTCTATTTCAGCTCTGGTATTTATAAACTTCTATGTATTTGAGATTTCTATTGTATATGTTTTCAGACTGATATTATGTATTATGTTTTGAGAGTTTGTTATAGTAGCTTCATGAACTACTATGGTATTTTAATTTCCGCTGCGAGTTATTCTGATATTTTAGTGTCTGTGATTCTGTGATTGTATTTCATTTGCTCCAAATTTATTTACAATGCGGTATTTTGAGCAATTCAAGTCCGACATATGTGTCTTCCATTGCACTTGGAGGGTGCAGCATGATAAGGGGTTCTCGCTTCCTGGTTTGGTAGCGAACGTGACTCTTACTCCTACATGTCCCCATGGGCGCAGGTGGTGCAGTCGAGAGGCTGGCCGTAAAGGCAGAACATAGGTACAAATGTATGCTACGGTAGGCGTTACCCCAATGGCGCGGCCCATTACAGTTGGTATCAGAGCTTTGGTTTTAGGCAAACCTTAGCATGCGGAGCAAAAACTCATTAGAGATAGGGTAGAAATACCCTAGAATGAGTGAAATCAATCTCAGAATCATTTCCTTGTGAGAGAGCGTATTTTCGAAGTATAAAATAATTTTCAAATGATTTTTAAGGATTTTCAAAGATTATTTTGGTACAAAATTTTTCTTATTTTGAAACCAAGATTTTCTAAACTTCATTCCTTCTGTATCCACCTTGTTAGAAATATCTTGGTTAGGATTCTTATCGATTAGGATTCCTTGAACTTTGGAATGCTCCTACTTGTTCTGAAATCCAGTTGTGTCTTCCCTATTTTACCCTTTTGATTTTGGGGCACTCCATAACTCCACTTTGGAATGGCCTCTATAAAGATCGGTAATTCCGCCAATCTTTGAATGATTTGTAAAAGGATGAAACTCCTTTATAATTGGCATTGATTAACCGGAGATTTCTATATCCTTGGTTTACGATGCTATCTCTCTCCTGCTCTATCTGGATTTTATCTCTGGCGATCGAATGTCGATTTTTCTTAGAAATTTTTTCACATTGTTTATATTCCTGAAGTAACGGTTGACCAGTTAAGGTCGCCGGTGATTTATATGGGCTTGTCCATCTTCTATTTGGTAATAAAATTTTATTATCTTCGTTTGAGCTTATCTTCGAACCAGAATTCTATTTGATTAGAATTCCTCTAAATTCGAATCTTCGTATTGTTTGAAATCTAACCTTGAATCATTCTTTGGAAATTTGTGTTTGATTGTATTTTGAATTTGTGCATACATCGAAATTATTATTTTGATAAGGATGACCCTATTTTGTATATAAAAGTGAAGTATTTTCAATAAGGATTTTATATCTTTTGAAAATGAGAATTTAAAGCTTTGAAAGGATTTGAAATTTGAAATTTTATAAGAATTTGATTTATATAAAAATAATTTATAACTGAAAGGTTTTGGAATTTGAATCGAGGAATCGAACTCCGGTGTTTTAAAATCGATTTTAAGATTTTGGAAAATATATAATATTAATATGATTTAAAGATATTTTTCCGAATAAGAAATGTTTCAAATTTATTCGAATGAATTCCAATGATTGCGAAGAGATTTCAAAAAAGTTTCAAGAAAATAAAAAGTCTAGAACCCACTTATATCGTTGGAAAATAATTTCAGTGATGAATGCATGCATCATCGACATTTATTTTCGAGTTTCTAAGTGGGGGAGAGGCCACTCTAGTAGCTTTGCTATGTGAGTGATTTTGTGAAACCAAATTTTGATTTTAGATTTTGAAGTATCGTTTGATATTCGAAAGATATATATATATATATATATATATATATATATATATATATTTAAAATGATTTAAAGTAAGCTGGAGTTCAGTCCTCAAGATTCAGGTTCGTTTTGGTATAACCCTAACTTTTGGAATTGGTTAACTGATTTGTTGGTGATTTTCAAATCTTGGATTGAAAATATGATTTCTTCTACTATTCTGAAGTTTCGAGCATTTCCAAATCAAGGTTAACTTTTCAAAGCTAAGTAATTTTGAAAGGTATAGGGTATTTGATAAAGAATATAAGTTTAGTTTGGTATGATTAAAGTATAAAGTAATATGATTTATATAAGTTTGAAACTGTTTGTTGAGTGAAATAAATAAGACTATTTTGAATTATACTGGTATGAAATATAGATTTGAAATGTTTTTAATAAAGTATATATATAGAATAATAATCTTTCCAATGGTAAATTGGAATTTTCATACAGAAATAAATAGTTTGAAGGTTTTAAAAAGCGATGGTTTTAAACTTTGTAACCATTTTAGATATTTTGATAACTGATTTTGATAAACAAATATTTGAAGTTTATATTGGTATGAAGGATATTTGGTTTACTTGTATTTTGAGTTTATTTAAAAATGATGGATTTATGAAATGAATATTTCAAAACTAAGTAATAATGAAGTAAAATTTGAGATATATGAAATTATAAAATTTAGTTTTGAAATATGGTATATTTATGCTTTGAGATATATTAGAGATTGAATAGTACATTTTATGGATCAAATCTTTATTGAAATTTTATAATATTTGAAATGGTTTTGTTGGAAAACTAAATTGAATGAAACTGATGGTTTGAATTGAATTAAAATAGGAAATTTTAGATTTGGGTTTAATTGGATAAATTTATGAAATGTAAAGAATTAAAGGAATGTTTTATGATTTCAAATGTATGATTTCGAAAGGTTATGATTTTCAAAGTGTAATGATTTCAAGTATTTTGGTTCGAAAGATTTATAACTTTGGAAGTATTATGATTTTTGAAAGTGAATATATGTTTGAAATGGAAATGAATTTGTTTGACCTAAATTTTGGTTGATTTGGAAATTTGGATTATTTTTCTAAATCTATTGTTTTAAGAAACTTTGAAACTGAATATATGTAATTTGGAAGAAACGATTTGGCGAAATCATATATATTTTGAAACTAAATTGATATTAAAATGGTTTGAAATTGAGAACCTTGTTTATTTAAATACTTTGATTTGGGAGTTATCGAACTTATATAAAAAGATTTGTATAAGTATGAAGTGATTTGAAACTATTGATTTGTATAGGTACTCAATTTGTAAATTGAAATCTTATATAATCGAAGTCTATATAAGTGTGATTTGATATACTATTGATTTTGGAAAGTATTTGATTTGAAAATGAAATCATATATATAATGGACTTTATATAAGTATGATATTTGAAAGGTACTGTATGATACATATTTTCGAAGTAAAGATATGGAAAGTGCCTTCTGCTTGATATCCGCTTTGTGGCCACACTGTGGAATCATTCTATCGATGTTATTCTCTCTGATTTGGGTTTTTGGGATATGATACTCGAGTGTCCATCGAATTCCATGGTGATCTCCATGGTCTTATGTTTACGACTGCATAGCGTAATTCGCCTGGCTGAGATGGCCTGGGGGTACGGATGTTTCCTGCGATCTATGTAGGTCGTAGTAATAGCGAAATCCACTGGCTGAGATAGCTTAAGGGTACGGATGTTTCCTGAGGGATCCAGGCGTAACCATTGTGTATCTGCGGTCTACTAGTCATCATGGCGTAATTCATAGGCTGAGATAGCTTACAGGTACGGATGCTTCCTGGGGGATCAAAGCATAACCATTGTGTATCCGCGATCCATGGTTAGACAAATGTTTGGTTTGGTTGATTTGTTTGGATTGTACTTTCCATATCTGTTTTTTTTTAAATGTTTCCTAGTATTTTTCACTGGGTGTTGAAACAAGTCTACTAAGTACCTGGAGAATTCTAGCTTTGCGCCTGATCAACGCATGGCCAGAGTCTCAAAGAACGAAAGTAAACTTGTTAAGACATCGAGTTATAAAAGTATTTTGATAAAGTATTATATAAAGGGTATTTTGATCATTTATTTTATTTTTTTAAATAATTTAAAATTGTTTTAAATATTGTTCACTTCGAACTAACAAATTTGAATCAAATGACTATTCATCATATTATAAAATGTTTAAAATGTTAAATATAAAATTTTAAATTGAAACTTAAATAGTTTTAAATATGTTTCATCCTTTTCTTTCAACCTATTCCCCCTTTAGCTATTTCTACCTTCTTCTTCTTTGAGGGTCCTTTCCGCATGGTGGACAAAGTTAGTTCTTTGGCTTATCATTTGGATTTGCCCGAGAAACTTTTTGGAGTACATGATGTATTCCACGTCTCACATCTTTTTTGGTTTCTACATGACTCGTCTCTCTTTGGTAAGCCTTCTGCTCTTGATAGTTTGGATATTTAGCCTAATCTGACTATCGAGAGTAAGCCAATTCGTATTGTCAACAGAGATATGAAGCAGCTAAGAAGGAAATCTGTTAGTCAGATCAAAGTACAATGAAGTATGATGATTGGGATTGTACCGGGAAAATAGAGGAGAGCATTCGAAGCGCATTCGTGCTTCGAATCCGTAATTGTTTTTCCAGGTACTATTTGTTTGTCTATCTTGCTTTTCCTTATTTTCCTTATTCGTTCTTTTCGAGGACGAAAAAATTTAAGTGGGGGAGAGTGTAACAACCCAGTATTTTGTGATTATTTCTATTTGTTTATTTTAATTATTTTAAATTGAATGGTTGATTTAAAAAAATTTATTATATGGATAAATTTTGTTATTTTAATTATAAATTTTGATTTCTGTGTGAATTATAGTTTCAAACCTGAATAAATTGAATATTTCCAGAAAATGAGGATTTTGGTCAGTCCGATCAAACTTTGACTTTTAAATTTAAAATTTAAATATTTGAATTCTTAAATTTTATATTTCATTATGAAAATAAATTAAATTTCAAGAATACTATTTTTTTTCGTTGAAATCCGATTTATATTGTGAAAGTTGTGCTTTTTACAATATTGGATGTAAATTGATTTATTTAATAAAATTATCTATTTTAATTTATATAAATAATATTTTTATTTGAAAAATCACATTCTAATATGTGTTATATGACATGTTAGATATATATTTTATTTTAAAACATTTTTAAAGTGATGTTATAATTTTTCCAAAGCTTAGTGTATTTATTTTCAATTTTAAAGCCTAGTTTCATATTTTTTGCTATTTTCTTAATTTAATTATATTTAAATAAAATTTATTTATTTATTTTTATGCATGCATTTTAGTTTTGTGTTTTTATCTTTATTTATAAGTATTTTTCATGTATTTAAAACTGCAAAAAGAATTAAGAAAATTTGAATAGTTTGTGACCTTTTATGTGCTTAACATTTTCATATTCTAGTCACCTTTTCACCAATCAATGCATCAATTCAATTTGTTGCCTTATACTCTTTGCTTTAGCCGACCATTTCACTCCTTATCATGTGAAAATTTTATCTCAAAGCCTAGAAAAAATTTGGCCATCATCCAAGAGGAAATTTTGGTAAAAACTTTCATTTCTTTTTACATTTTCTACTTGATTTACTTGATTTCTACACTTGCAATCTCTTATGCAGTTCGGCCCCTCCGTCTCCAGCATTTTGGATGCCTCCACAACCACCTACTCCAGCCACCATCCCCTCCTCTCCACTGCCATCCAAGAGCCGAGATCATCCATGATGGTGATCCACCAAAAAAAGGGCAAAAAAACTCCATTTTAACTACCATAGCCGAACTCCCCTTGTCTCCACCACTCCAATCATGCTTTGGCCGACACAAACACCACCATCATTAGCCACAATCTGAGCCTTAGACCTCTGTAACACCTGTAGTTTATCTTTCCAGATCAGGCCGTGCCCAATCATCCCTTGGCCGAAGCCATTTATGCGTTGAAATCCTTGTAGTTGCCTTGTAGTTGTGTGTTGATGCACAGATATCTCTCTCTCTCCTTTATATATTATTATGGCCGATCTGTATGAACTGAACTTGATCCAAACCTGATCCAAATACATCCCATTATAGTGCTTTTTCAGCCTACAGCTGAAGCATAAGTCGTTGAATGCAAGTGCAAATGCATTAGCTTTGTGTTTCATGTTTATTCCTAGCATTGTTTTGTAATAGTTTGGTTGAAAATTCGTGTTTGTATTTGTTTTGTTTGATATGTAACAAGTCAATTATCTTTGGCTCTCCCACTCTCAAATCATTATCGTGTTATCGTGCCTTTGAAGTTCCTTGTTTGTGCATTTGGTTGTCATCTCCAGCTATACAAGTGAGTAATTCTCACTAGACAATTTATACTTATATGACCAGTAAACTGATCACAATTGAATCTGTAAAACATATCACCATACTATATTTGTTATGTTATGACCATATGATGTTCACCCATGCTTATTTACATGTTATACCATCTGTTACTGTTATATAATGTTATTCTGTTTATTTATATCAGTTTATCACACTGCAAGTTCCCTTTAGATTAGAATCACTATGGGTTGAAATGATACATACACGAACGGACTTTAGAATAGAGAAAAATCGTTATGGGCTGAAATGATAGGCCTGAAAGATTTTTATTTATTTCATTTTTACTTGAGATTGCGGGTTTGAAATGATAGAACCCTGGTTTTCTTCGTAAATTACGGATTGAAATGATATATTATCCGTATCACTTTACCTAAGCTAGAAAATGGTATACTGACTAGTGGTTAAAATATATTTTTCGAAAATTTTTAAAGTATTTTAGAAATGTAAATATTATAATATTTTGATTTAAACTTAATTAAAAATTATTTTATAAAGCATTATTGATTTTTTTAAAATTTATAAGTGAAATAAATTAATGGTAAAGTTAGAAATTTAAAATATAAGTTATTTTGGCAATTATGATTTGGTTATAAATGGAATTTAAATTAAGTAGGAAATATGATAAATAGATTTAAATTTTAATTAAAATGAATTAAAATGATTTTTATAAAGTATTAATGATTTTTTTGAATAAATTAAAAGGTGAAATAAATGAATGTTTAAGTTGAATTTTGAAATATAACTTAAATTGGAAATTTTTGAATTTTGCTTAAAAGTGAATTTTAAGTTAAGTAAATAAGATGAAAAATAAGTTATATTTGAAAATTTAAACTTAAGTGTTAAGTTAAAACCTTAATTACAAGAATTGAAATTGAATGTGTGAATTTATTATGTGAATTATTATTAAATATTGATTTTTGAATGAAAATTTAACTTTATAAAATCATAAATATAAGGGTATTTAAATGATTGTTTTAAGAGTGAAAACATATGATTTTATAAGTTTAAAATGGTTTAAATAAAAATTTAATTGTTTGTGAAATTATATTGAATATTTGGAATTTAATTAACAGCATTTTTGAAATGTTATTATTTCTAATGTAATGGATATTACAGCATTTGTAAATGTTGTAGTTGATAGAAATGAAATAAATGGCTAAATTGAATTAAGGGCTATTATAGCACTTTGTAAGTGCTGTAGTTGTTGAAATTAACTAAGGTTTTATTTGAACTATTGTAACCCTATTACAGCATTTTTAAATGCTGTCTTTTCATAAATTGAATTGTTCTAAAAGTAACTTTCCATAGCATTTTCTAAATGCTGCGAAAGTTGAATTTTCATTGTCTTAATAAATTTAAATGAATAAATGAACTTTGAAAGATTAAAATTTTGGAAATTTAATTATTAAATATAATAAATTCATTTTAATGATTTAAAATGAAGTAATTTGTTTTGAAATATAAACTATTTTGAAATGTGTGTTGAAATGGTATTTTAAATAAAATGAATATGATTTTGAAAAGATACGATATTTTAATATTTTGAAATGTATTTTGAATGAATTGAATTTTGAAATGATATTTGATTTCGAAGTATAAATTACTATTTTGAAATTTTAACCACGGGATGTATTTAATTAATAGTTTAACTGATTCTTAAAGGATGGGCGATCCCAAGCATCCTTTAAGTTATTGTACATTACTACTACAGTTCACTTGAGTTGGTTTACATTATATAAGTATATATGTCCTGACTCGAGTGTTTTGTGTTTTATTTTACGCTCGGGTCAGCCTGAGTATTTACAGATTAGCTTTGGATTTTCTTTTCTGGAGTTATAAATCGCTGGAGATTCTGCTTGTCTAGTTATCTATTCCCTTTCAATTTCAGTTGTTCTATTTCAGCTCTGGTATTTATAAACTTCTATGTATTTGAGATTTCTATTGTATATGTTTTCAGACTGATATTATGCATTATGTTTTGAGAGTTTGTTATAGTAGCTTCATGAACTACTATGGTATTTTAATTTCCGCTGCGAGTTATTCTGATATTTCTATGTCTGTGATTCTGTGATTGTATTTCATTTGCTCCAAATTTATTTACAATGCGATATTTTGAGCAATTCAAGGTCCAGCATGTATGGATGCGAATGGCTGAAAATATCGGCGGGTTCGTGCCTCTGGAGGTAGCAAGAAGGAAATAGGAATAGAGGAGAGAAAGTAAATAGAAGAGACAGAGGGAAGGGAAGTGTTGGTATCGGGTTTGGGCCAGTGGGCCGTGAGAAAAGAACGAAAATAATAAAGGAATAGGAGAAACAAAGAAAATAAGGAGAAAAGAAAGGAAAATAGAAACGGAGAAAGAAAAGAAAAGGGTAAAGAAATGGGAAATAAAAGAAATAAGAATAGGAAAAATATATATATTAATATATGGCTTATATTTCCTTTATCTAAAAATATAATTTTCATTTTAAATCCGTAAGTTAAGTTCGGTGATATTTTACAAATTAATGGAAATTATTTTTGTTATTTTGTAATGGGCATTTTATAATATTTATTATTTAATAAGTGTTTAATCCGAAATTAAATTGGGTTTAAATATAAATGAATATGGTTAATCAAAGTGAATTGAAATCAAGTGTAAATCGTTTGGATATGGGGTATAGATCATTAATTGGGATGACGTCTATATCTCTTGCTTAATTCTGTGGGATTTTGGTTTTCAAAATTTAAATAATAAGAATCTATAATGAATTTCCATACTTGAATATTGTCACCTAGAATGATAAATTGTTTATTTTAAACAATTACCCTTTTAAATCTATTACTTGGATTCGAAGAGAGCGGGATCGGATATCAGAAATATCCGGGACTACTTTGATTCAATAATCATTATAAATCTGTATGGGTTTGATCATGGAATCAAATAGGATGGTTGAATAAAATGAATGAGCTGGGTTATTTTAAATAAGTAGCTGTATCCAAACAGTATCAAAATATTAATGAATTTTCTGTAAAGGTGTTGGTTTTAATCTGATAAAAACTCGTCGGATATACGAGTTACCTTGGTTTTAAAGAAGTTTTTAACTTAAGTATTTCATATTAAATGGGTTTACTCATGCTAGTTTCCAGCCTGATTCGGGTGTTATTTTATTGTAATGCTCAGGTCAGATCGAGTGTTACAGATTTTCAGGTTAGGTTGTTCTAGAGCTTAAGAGACGAGCTGTATGGCAGGCACGTATTGATTCTATTCGGCGGCAAAGTAAAGATTGTCTAGACTGGATTTAGGGACAAGTTGTTATAACTGTCCAGTTTATTTATGAATGATTGTACTCTGATATATTATATCTAAATTGACAGTTACAGCTTTTCTTGTATAAAATGCTGCTATTTGTATATTATATTTGTTCGAAACTGTGATTATGAGATTCTATGCTGCTGTTTTCTGTTTCTTCTTCTACCTCTTTTTCTTCTTAACCCTAACAGTCTGGAATTCCGGCACTCAATTGCTCGGCACTCTATACAATGAACGTATTAGTGTCAATTTTCGAGGTCAAAAAATTCGGGCCGTTACATTTGGTATCAGAGCAGAAGGTTAAGCGAGAACCTTGGCTCTAGTGGGGATTAGTCATTAGAGATAGGGTTAGTAGTACCCTAGAATGAGTTGAGTGTATTATAAATGAGGGCGTACTTGTTATTTTCTTATATAATGAATTTAAAAACGGTTTTAAAAGTAGTTTCTATATAAGCTTATATTTTGATATATAAAGCAATAATTTTTCTAATTATTATATATACTAAGGTAATTGGTTGCTGATTATTCAAATTAAATATAATAATAAGAATTAAGTGGTAACATATGTACAACCAAATAGAAAAGATTAACTATGCAAATAAGTTGAGTTAAATATGGATTCAAAACTAAATTTAAATCCTAGAAAATTCAAAGGAATTTTAAAGTATTAAAATAAGTTACATTAATTTGATTTTCCAGCAAATGATTATGGAATATATGGTGTGTATGATTTCTAGATATGATAATTATCATAAGTTGAGTATTGTATCTTAATAAAGGGATGTTTATTTTTCTAAAATAAACAATGATAAAGCAGAATGAAATGTTTTAAGGAAGTAACAATTTAGATAAGTATAACTTATAAATTGAATGGGATTTAAATTGTGAAGTTTTAAAATCTAAGTCTTGAAAATTTGAAATTGTTTTAAAGTGTCAAAAGATATAATAATATTTTTGAATGTAGGCATCTTAATTTAAAACAAGAGTTGTTTTAAAAAAAATTAAAGGAATTTGTTTTAAATAATAAAAAAACTAAGAATGGTTTAAAATTGAAAGTATGACTTGCTGTGCAAATAAAATAAATATGTATATATATGATATACATAACATCAAAGTACATTTGAAATAAATACTAAGTGTTGAATTCTGAATTTCCCGGAAGTGAGAGTATAACCCAAAGTGAAATAAGTTTTTGAACTTATAAGTGGGAAGGATACTGATAAGAAGTTTAAAATTTGAAATGGAGAATTCAAATTGAGTAAGGTTGACTGGATTAAGTGAACTGAGATTTAACTTAGGAAAGTTAAATAGGATAAATTGAAAGGGGGTTATGTGTGATCTCAAACGGGTTTGAGTTCTGGAAATTTGTGATGGATGCCGTAACGTCCCCGGAATTTTCGACTTTCGAAAATTCAACATCGATACTCACTTTATCGACTGCCGAGAAATCGAAGGCCGGAAACCCGAAATGTTATGGTTTAAGAAAAGAAAAGATAGAGAAGAAGAGAGGTAGAAGATAGAAAATAGAGAGAAAAAGAAAATAGAAAATAGAACGGAACAGAAAACAACAGAACAACATCAGAATCTCACAATTCGCAGCGGAACAACATATAATAAATAAATGAATAATCTTTAAACAAAGAACTATATCAGTTATTACATTTTATACATTACATCATATCATCAGAGTGTACAACAACAACAACAAACAGCGGAAAAGAAATACTATATACTAATAATACGCCATGCCATCCAGCTTGCCTCCAACAATTCCTGAATTCCAGAATATCCTGATAAACCTAACTCTTGACTGCCCGTGTGGAAATTGGTGGGCACCCAGAGTTTAGGAAGGAAAACAATAAACTCCGAGTTAGTCATGTGACTGGTGTGAGAACTCAAAACAGTTTATTTATCTTTAAAATCAAAATAGAGGAATATTTTTAAAGTCAATTCGCAATGCTTTTAAAAATGAGACTACCATAAGGCCTCCCACACACACACACAATGCAAACGCAGAATCGGAGGAGATTTCTCCTTATGATAGTCAAAGATGTTTGATACGCATTTAAAAGAACATTTGATATTATTATTAGTGCATAGTATAGAAAAAAATTCATTTCGAAAGTAGAATATAAATCTTAGCCAACATACGACCATTATCGTATGCCTACTATAGCTACCATCTAACAGTGGTGACCACCATAAGTAAATGGCAGGTTCTACAACTAATACCGTACAAGTTTCGTATTGGGAATTGGATTTCCAACGAATGATCAGGCCAAGGAACTTCCCATTGCCACATGAGAATGCCTCTGGATGGACATCCCCGAGAACCAAACCAGATCTCTACCAACACAAGGCCGGGTTACCTCTAACTGAGTAACAACTGACCGAATATGCCATCCCCCGGTCCTTTGGGACCTTTCACCGAGCGCTCGCAATCAATTCACACAATCATAAAGTGTTTTCAACATGAGTAAGTATCTGGGCTCCATACCATGATACCACCCTTTTCCAGAAGGAAATGCACATATCCTAAAGGGCGCTACCCCTCATAACCTTGCTGCATCTTTCCTTTTTTGACCATTCACGAGGTGTGAGGCTCGACGAAGTCACGTCCACAAAAACATACTTTATACAAAAGCCATGCTTTGGGTCAACAAATGATCATAGAAATGATCACCAAGATAGACGATCAAATAAATGATCCTATCACAAATAATCAACACAATGATCATTTACAGCAACACTCAGCATGTCACATTACCAAATTGGGAATATATCGCTGATAACATTCAACTACATAACCTCTGAGCTCGTACGTCTCAGAGAAGAGTGTTAAGCTAAGAGAATAAATTCTCCGCCACCAACAGAAATATATTTGAATGAAATCGGCTTTATATCTCAATTTGTAATGTCAGACATACAATCCATACAAGTCTGTTCCGGGCTCGAACAAAACCGAAGGCACTTACAAAGAAGTCCTTGCAATCCAGATAATCTCTAATCACGTCCGGACTTCCCATCACATAGGGAGTCTCTATACCGTAGCTACTCGGTGCAAAGACAATCGACGAGTTGTCCTTTCGCTTTCAAAAAGATCCGGCCTTCAACACCGGTCTTCAAATGCAATTCATAACGACGTATCACATATTCGGAATGGGTTACACGACCCCATGGTCCTTTCCCGATTAACCCGAATAGTGAGCGCTTATTCAAAAATAAGTGTGGCATTCAATTCAAACAAATCACATCAAATACCCATTCAAAGGGAAATATTGATAGTCGGTTATTGAACTATCAATGGATATGCACACATCACCAGTTTCCAAATAATTTTCCAAAATATTTTTACAAGATATATAATTTCAATACCTCAAAAATAAATCAATATTTATTTTTAAACAAATTCCCCTTTCCTTTATAAATTCCATAGTGAATTTATATTTCACAATATCCATGCATATACGATTTCAATTATCAATTTCAATTTATCTTCAAAAAGATAAATTCTCATAATATTCACTTTATATTGGAAAAACATTTCCATACTTATTTATTCATAAGTAATTCACAAATTTTATTTATTTTCAACACTTAGAAAATATTCAATATACTTCAATCGAAATTAAGTATATATTTCATTCTTTAAGGAAATCATTCTTTTAAACATATTTATTTGGGCCAAAACGAATGTTACGTAAAACATCGTTACGACAACCCAAAATCACTAGTATAGGGATTCGAAATTAAAATAGATATATAAATCCCAATACTATACAAAACATTTCCTTTCGGAAATCATTTACTATAACAACAGTGTTATACTCCACCATTTCCTTCTATTTCTCGAAAACGTCTATTTCAACAATCAATGTTGAAATCTATGGTTTCGAATCTCAACCCAATTAAAACATCGTTAACTTGTTTTAATTCTATTTAAAACATCACATTCAAAACAATTTCTTTAACATATTATTCACTATTCAAAAACGTGAATATACTTCGTTAACAAATTTCATCATTTCTATTCATTTTGTTTCAAAGGATTATTCACAGTCAAAAATGTGAATATAATTCCATTAATAGGTTTCAACAATTTACTTCTTAAAAAAGTCGTTTGCGAATTTATAAAACAACGTTTATAACTCCATTTCTATTTATTTTATAACAACTTCCTTTTATAAATTCCTTTATTAACCTATTCGATTTATAACTCAATTATAAACTAAAGGTTCATATTATAAGTGAAATACTTATAATTTATTCGTTTGCAAAATCGTTCCTTTGAACTTCATAATTATAAATCTTATAACTTATAAGATTCATTTATTTATCCAAAACCATTATTTTAATAACTTCACAAATCTTATAAACCTACTGCTTATAAAATTTCATTTATAACTTCACTGTTTATAATTCTATAAATTTCATTCATTTTCGAATTTCATTCATAGTTCATTCTAACACTTATAAAAACTCGTTTTATAATTCAAAATATTCTAATTTATAAATATCCATTTTATAAATCTTTTATACAAATCAATTTGTATTATTATTCTAAAACGTCTTTAAACTTCTTTATAATTTCATCCTTTTGATTTATAAAATAATTAAATTTTATAAATCCTATTTTTAAAATTTTCATAATAAATTCAATTAGTCCCGATTTAAACTCTTTTATAAAATCATTAATCCATATTTCTCAAAAATCAACTTTAACCGTATTTCTCAAAAAATCATAATTTTATATAACTTTTAAAAGTATAACGTTTATTTATTTATAATGGATCAATTCCAAACATATAGTACATTTTCAAAAATCACTTAAAAAAAATCATTTCAAAATTTCAAAATTGGTCCAATGATGCTACACACCAAATAGTCAATCACGACAACAACGATATCATATATCGATATGATAATCCATCAAATATCAAAATATCTGAATTCAAATAAATACTGTTGAGGAATCCAGTTGGATCCCTCCAACCTGTTTTCCTGCATCCACAAACATTAGCACAATACCAATTTCGCTCCAGTACGAAATTATCGTGGTATATGGGATTTTAAATATTATCCGCTTAATAGACGGCGCAATAGGGTCTCATCCGCTATACAAATGCGGGAAATCAATAACTCCAATATATACATATGCCAATATATATATATTGCTATTATATATAATACCAATTTCACTGTTTATGAAATATTCGCGGTATATGTTTTTAATAAATAACCTCCGCTTACTAACGGCGCATAAAGTCTATTTTAACAATCAATAGATAACAATCATCATTCAAACATGCATTCAAATATTTTAAATCTAACTATTTAAAATAAAATCGAAACTGATTCGATTGAGTGAGAAGTTCTCACCTTGATTTCAATTTCGTTTTAGCGATTTATTTCGAATAAAATTAAACGGACGTTTAATTTTACCCGAAATTCTCACTAACTCCAAACGACTCCAATCCAATTTCATCGCGTAGTGCTCGTCCATACGATTCCAACGCAACTGGTTTCGCGCGTTTTCGACCTCGTATGAAAAAGATATGCATTTTACAAGTTTATACGTATTTATATTAACTAATTTACAACATAACTTTTATATTTTCAACCTTCAACAAATCTGGGCCTTTGGATCCATCACCCAGCAAATCACCACCGTCCCCTCTCTCCATCTTCCCTTCGTGCATCTACAGGTAAGAGCCGAACATATGAAACCCATCACATAGCAACTAGGGTTTAAATTCGCACCCATTTCAAGCGATTTGAACACGATCAGGTAGTCCCATGTCGAAGCCCTTCACCAACACCTTGCTCGGCCTCAACCACATGAAGCTCGGTCCCCTGATGTATCTCGAAAACCGTGCGCAAGCCCCAGGCCGTCGGCCCCCCTATCTCCCTCCACGCGACGCTAAACTCCATCATATCCGTATGAATCTGAAGCCCTCGACGTAAGCTACAACTTTGCAGTTGAGCACTTCGTGAATCGATTGATGGATTGAGAAATATTAAGAGGAGAAGATTGGAAGTTTTCAGCCTTTGATATAAGAGATGGCGGCTGCAACGTTTAGATTAGGGTTTCTTTTTTTTTCTTTTTTTTTTGTGAGGGGGCTATTTATAGGAAAATCGATCGACACTATTCATCCCGGAAATTCCGAACTCCGATTCACGCGCCGTAACCAGCGTTTCTAGGGTTTACCCCGCGTTCCGGACACAATGGAACAGGTTTCGGAAGCTAATTCGGACATCTGTGCGAGTTATGGCAATAAACGTTCAATTTGAATTAAACCGATTTAAACGATTTTCTAGGCGTTTTAATTTGTACCGGACAAACGGTAAATCCAATTGATACGAAATTTGAAACCTTACAATAATATCACATTACGGATCCGATGAAACTGGTTTCGTCGAAACCCGAGACTTTTTGAAAAATGGCTATTTTAACTCGCCAAATTAAAATTAAAAATAATTCGATGCGTTTCGAGCTGCCACGATCAAACGATAACTCCGATTGCTACGAAAATTGAAATCCGGTAATAACTAACTATTACGGATCCAATGGAACTGGTCTCGTCCAATTCTGAGACTGTTCAAAAATTGACTATTTTCACTAGTCGATTTTAATATTAAAATATTCAATTTTCACAAATTAACTTTTAATTCGATTTTAAAAGTTCTAAAATATCATTCTAACTCCAACATGATAAAATAAAATTTTACAAATCATTTTCAATCATATTTAGCTCAATTTTCAATTATTTCCATAATTTAACATATTAAATTATTGATTTAATTATTCAATTAAATCCAATAATTCAAAATAAAATTTATTCGACTAATAAATTCACTTATTAATATTTAAAATTAATTAAATATTCAAATTTTAAATAATAAAAATTCTGGGTCGTTACAATCTTCCCCTCTTAAAAGAATTTCGTCCTCGAAATTATCAAGTAAGAAAAATTACAGAATTTATTAACTTTCCCAAAATTCCTGGTTAAACTTCTTACGATAACTTACTAAGTTTTCAAATCATACTTAGTTATCTTTTCAAAAACAACTACTATTGTTTAACTTTCAATTCCAAATCAAAGTTAAAGTTTTCAAAATTTTCCAATTTTCTCAAATTTTTTTCTAACGCCTTAAAATTTCGGAAAAATTCGCCATAGTCTCCTTTGCGCGGCTCGATCCGAAAAAAAATGACAGTATATATATCACAAATATACATCTCATCAAGTAATGAGGCATCCCGAAGGGAAAAAGTATAAAAGTACGATATGTAATCCGAGATATGTACCTTATATTTTATTAGCAAGCATATACGGCTAATATAGCGCGAAAGCGAGCTCCAAATGCGAAGCAAACGCGATCCGCACCTACTAAACACTCAACAAACAACATGAGAACCATGCATATATGAAAATAGTATCGATATACAACATATAGCAACATAATAACTATATATGTCAACATAGCAATTGAAACAAAAGCAATATATTCAACCATCAACCAACTAACATCCATAACCAATTTATAGTCATTCATATTCTCATTAATATTCATGAATTGGTTTTTAATTTAATCACATTCGATTCATTAACAGTGGATGTTCTTACTAACATTCATTTTCAATTAGTTTATATTCACTAATTCATATTCAAGTTGGTTCACTTCCAAATTAAATTCAATTTTATTTAAGATTCACTTAATTTCAAATTGAATTTCAATTACTTTAGCTTTCAATTTCATTAACACTTAATGAATTATATACAATCAACTAACAATCATATAACAACCAATGTATACCAATTGCAACCAATTTCCTTTGCTTCTATTCATTCTATTATTCAACTTTCAATAACATTAGATTTTAATGAATTAACACTTATTCATTATTCCATATCAATTTAATTCACATTCAATTGATTAAAATTTAATCCATTCATTCAATTCAATTACAAAAGTTGAATTTCATTTCATAACTCAAGTTCATATCTATCACTTCACTTTATTAATTTACTTTGATACCAATATCAATTTCATTCAATATCACTTAAGTTATATTCCATTTTACAAACATCACTTTGTTTTTACTTAACTTAAATTTCCACTTATAAATTAATTCAGCTTCTAAATTCTAAAGTAAATTTTCCATTTAACTTTAAATTCATTTTCATTTACAACTCATATTCATAAATATATTCATATAGTTTCACTTCGCATATATATAAGTTTATTTCACAATTGTAAATCACTTTGATTATAATTCATTTCTTATAATTCTTTTTACTTATACAATTATTCTTTTATTTAGATGTTTTTATTCAAACAACTTATTCAACAACCAAACAATCAAATTATATACACTTTAATAATTCTAAAAAATTATTTCTTTATATAAAAAATATAATCAAGGTAAAATTATTTCATTTACTCAATTTAAAACAATATTATGTCGATTTATCTTGTTTAAGAGTTTAGAAACCCCTTTCTACGATAGTTAGCTAGACTACATCGACCGAAATCTATAAACAATCAACCGATAAGTCAACACAATACAAAACAATTTATATTCACTAACAAATACGCTCTCATAGCTATTATTACACTCAAACTCATTCTAGAGTACTACTGACTCTATCTCTAATGAGTAATACCCAACAGAACCATGGTTGTCGCTTAACCATATGCTCTGATACCAAATGTAACGTCCCGGGAATTTTCGACTTTCGAAAATTCAACATCGATACTCACTTTATCGACTGCCGAGGAATCGAAGGCCGGAAACCCGAAATGTTATGGTTTAAGAAAAGAAAAGATAGAGAAGAAGAGAGGTAGAATATAGAAAATAGAGAGAAAAAGAAAATAGAAAATAGAACGAAACAGAAAACAACAGAACAACATTAGAATCTCACAATTCGCAGCGGAACAACATATAATAAATAAATGAATAATCTTTAAACAAAGAACTATATCAGTTATTACATTTTATACATTACATCATATCATCAGAGTGTACAACAATAACAACAAACAGCGGAAAAGAAATACTATATACTAATAATACGCCATGCCATCCAGCTTGCCTCCAACAATTCCTGAATTCCAGAATATCCTGATAAACCTAACTCTTGACTGCCCGTGTGGAAATTGGTGGGCACCCAGAGTTTAGGAAGGAAAACAATAAACTCCGAGTCAGTCATGTGACTGGTGTGAGAACTCAAAACAGTTTATTTATCTTTAAAATCAAAATAGAGGAATATTTTTAAAGTCAATTCGCAATGCTTTTAAAAATGAGACTACCATAAGGCCTCCCGCACACACACACAATGCAAACGCAGAATCGGAGGAGATTTCTCCTTATGATAGTCAAAGATGCTTGATACGCATTTAAAAGAACATTTGATATTATTATTAGTGCATAGTATAGAAAAAAATTCATTTTGAAAGTAGAATATAAATCTTAGCCAACATACGACCATTATCGTATGCCTACTATAGCTACCATCTAAACAGTGGTGACCACCATAAGTAAATGGCAGGTTCTACAACTAATACCGTACAAGTTTCGTATTGGGAATTGGATTTCCAACGAATGATCAGGCCAAGGAACTTCCCATTGCCACATGAGAATGCCTCTGGATGGACATCCCCGAGAACCAAACCGGATCTCTACCAACACAAGGCCGGGTTACCCCTAACTGAGTAACAACTGACCGAATATGCCATCCCCCGGTCCTTTGGGACCTTTCACCGAGCGCTCGCAATCAATTCACACAATCATAAAGTGTTTTTAATATGAGTAAGTATCTGGGCTCCATACCATGATACCACCCTTTTCCAGAAGGAAATGCACATATCCTAAAGGGCGCTACCCCTCATAACCTTGCTGCATCTTTCCTGTTTTGACCATTCACGGGGTGTGAGGCTCGACGAAGTCACGTCCACAAAAACATACTTTATACAAAAGCCATGCTTTGGGTCAACAAATGATCATAGAAATGATCACCAAGATAGACGATCAAATAAATGATCCTATCACAAATAATCAACACAATGATCATTTACAGCAACACTCAGCATGTCACATTACCAAATTGGGAATATATCGCTGATAACATTCAACTACATAACCTCTGAGCTCGTACGTCTCAGAGAAGGGTGTTAAGCTAAGAGAATAAATTCTCCGCCACCAACAGAAATATATTTGAATGAAATCGGCTTTATATCTCAATTTGTAATGTCAGACATACAATCCATACAAGTCTGTTCTGGGCTCGAACAACCGAAGGCACTTACAAAGAAGTCCTTGCAATCCGTATAATCTCTAATCACGTCCGGACTTCCCATCACATAGGGAGTCTCTATACCGTAGCTACTCGGTGCAAAGACAATCGACGAGTTGTCCTTTCGCTTTCAAAAAGATCCGGCCTTCAACACCGGTCTTCAAATGCAATTCATAACGACGTATCACATATTCGGAATGGGTTATACGACCCCATGGTCCTTTCCCGGTTAACCCGAATAGTGAGCGCTTATTCAAAAATAAGTGTGGCATTCAATTCAAACAAATCACATTAAATACCCATTCAAAGGGAAATATTGATAGTCGGTTATTGAACTACCAATGGATATGCACACATCACCAGTTTCCAAATAATTTTCCAAATTATTTATTTTCCAAAATATTTTTACAAGATATATAATTTCAATATCTCAAAAATAAATCAATATTTATTTTTAAACAAATTCCCCTTTCCTTTATAAATTCCATAGTGAATTTATATTTCACAATATCCATGCATATACGATTTCAATTATCCATTTCAATTTATCTTCAAAAAGATAAATTCTCATAATATTCACTTTATATTGGAAAAACATTTCCATACTTATTTATTCATAAGTAATTCACAAATTTTATTTATTTTCAACACTTAGAAAATATTCAATATACTTCAATCGAAATTAAGTATATATTTCATTCTTTAAGGAAATCATTCTTTTAAACATATTTATTTGGGCCAAAACGAATGTTACGTAAAACATCGTTACGATAACCCAAAATCACTAGTATAGGGATTCGAAATTAAAATAGATATATAAATCCCAATACTATACAAAACATTTCCTTTCGGAAATCATTTACTATAACAACAGTGTTATAGTCCACCATTTCCTTCTATTTCTCGAAAACGTCTATTTCAACAATCAATGTTGAAATCTATGGTTTCGAATCTCAACCCAATTAAAACATCATTAACTTGTTTTAATTCTATTTAAAACATCACATTCAAAACAATTTCTTTAACATATTATTCACTATTCAAAAACGTGAATATACTTCGTTAACAAATTTCATCATTTCTATTCATTTTGTTTCAAAGGATTATTCACAGTCAAAAATGTGAATATAATTCCATTAATAGGTTTCAACAATTTACTTCTTAAAATAAGTCGTTTGCGAATTTATAAAACAACGTTTATAACTCCATTTCTATTTATTTTATAACAACTTCCTTTTATAAATTCCTTTATTAACCTATTCGATTTATAACTCAATTATAAACTAAAGGTTCATATTATAAGTGAAATACTTATAATTTATTCGTTTGCAAAATCGTTCCTTTGAACTTCATAATTATAAATCTTATAACTTATAAGATTCATTTATTTATCCAAAACCATTATTTTAATAACTTCACAAATCTTATAAACCTACTGCTTATAAAATTCCATTTATAACTTCACCGTTTATAATTCTATAAATTTCATTCATATTTTCGAATTTCATTCATAGTTCATTCTAACACTTATAAAAACTCGTTTTATAATTCAAAATATTCTAATTTATAAATATCCATTTTATAAATCTTTTATACAAATCAATTTGTATTATTATTCTAAAACGTCTTTAAACTTCTTTATAATTTCATCCTTTTGATTTATAAAATAATTAAATTTTATAAATCCTATTTTTAAACTTTTCATAATAAATTCAATTAGTCCCGATTTAAACTCTTTTATAAAATCATTAATCCATATTTCTCAAAAATCAACTTTAACCGTATTTCTCAAAAAATCATAATTTTATATAACTTTTAAAAGTATAACGTTTATTTATTTATAATGGATCAATTCCAAACATATAGTACATTTTCAAAAATCAACTAAAAAAATCATTTTAAAATTTCAAAATTGGTCCAATGATGCTACACACCAAATAGTCAATCACGACAACAATGATATCATATATCGATATGATAATCCATCAAATATCAAAATATCTGAATTCAAATAAATACTGTTGAGGAATCCAGTAGGATCCCTCCAACCTGTTTTCCTGCATCCATAAACATTAGCACAATACCAATTTCGCTCCAGTACGAAATTATCGCGGTATATGGGATTTTAAATATTATCCGCTTAATAGACGGCGCAATAGGGTCTCATCCGCTATACAAATGCGGGAAATCAATAACTCCAATATATACATATGCCAATATATATATATATATATATATATATATATATATATATATATATATATATTGCTATTATATATAATACCAATTTCACTGTTTATGAAATATTCGCGGTATATGTTTTTAATAAATAACCTCTGCTTACTAACGGCGCATAATGTCTATTTTAACAATCAATAGATAACAATCATCATTCAAACATGCATTCAAATATTTTAAATCTAACTATTTAAAATAAAATCGAAACTGATTCGATTGAGTGAGAAGTTCTCACCTTGATTTCAATTTCGTTTTAGCGATTTATTTCGAATAAAATTAAACGGACGTTTAATTTTACCCGAAATTCTCACTAACTCCAAACGACTCCAATACAATTTCATCGCGTAGTGCTCGTCCATACGATTCCAACGTAACTGGTTTCGCGCGTTTTCGACCTCGTATGAAAAAGATATGCATTTTACAAGTTTATACGTATTTATATTAACTAATTTACAACATAACTTTTATATTTTCAACCTTCAACAAATCTGGGCCTTTGGATCCATCACCCAGCAAATCACCACCGTCCCCTCTCTCCATCTTCCCTTTGTGCATCTACAGGTAAGAGCCGAACATATGAAACCCATCACATAGCAACTAGGGTTTAAATTCGCACCCATTTCAAGCGATTTGAACACGATCAGGTAGTCCCATGTCGAAGCCCTTCACCAACACCTTGCTCGGCCTCAACCACATGAAGCTCGGCCCCCTGATGTATCTCGAAAACCGTGCGCAAGCCCCAGGCCGTCGGCCCCCCTATCTCCCTCCACGCGACGCTAAACTCCATCATATCCGTATGGATCTGAAGCCCTCGACGTTAGCTACAACTTTGCAGTTGAGCACTTCGTGAATCGATTGATGGATTGAGAAATATTAAGAGGAGAAGATTGAAAGTTTTCAGCCCTTGATATAAGAGATGGCGGCTGCAACGTTTAGATTAGGGTTTCTTTTTTTTTTCTTTTTTTTTTTGTGAGGGGGCTATTTATAGGAAAATCGATCGACACTATTCATCCCGGAAATTCCGAACTCCGATTCACGCGCCGTAACCAGCGTTTCTAGGGTTTACCCCGCGTTCCGGACACAATGGAACAGGTTTCGGAAGCTAATTCGGACATCTATGCGAGTTATGGCAATAAATGTTCAATTTGAATTAAACCGATTTAAACGATTTTCTAGGCGTTTTAATTTGTACCGGACAAACGGTAAATCCAATTGACACGAAATTTGAAACCTTACAATAATATCACATTATGGATCCGATGAAACTAGTTTCGTCGAAATCCGAGACTTTTTGAAAAATGGCTATTTTAACTCGCCAAATTAAAATTAAAAATAATTCGATGCGTTTCGAGCTGCCACGATCAAACGATAACTCCGATTGCTACGAAAATTGAAATCCAGTAATAACTAACTATTACGGATCCAATGGAACTGGTCTCGTCCAATTCTGAGACTGTTCAAAAATTGACTATTTTCACTAGTCGATTTTAATATTAAAATATTCAATTTTCACAAATTAACTTTTAATTCGATTTTAAAAGTTCTAAAATATCATTCTAACTCCAACATGATAAAATAAAATTTTACAAATCATTTTCAATCATATTTAGCTCAATTTTCAATTATTTCCATAATTTAACATATTAAATTATTGATTTAATTATTCAATTAAATCCAATAATTCAAAATAAAATTTATTCGACTAATAAATTCACTTATTAATATCTAAAATTAATTAAATATTCAAATTTTAAATAATAAAAATTCTGGGTCGTTACAGATGCTATTGATGGATTTTAGATAATTTGGATATTTATTTACTTTGACTTAACCTGATATCATTCTGTGGTTATTAATAATCTATAAAACTGTAAATTGGATTATTTAAACGAATTAAAAAGTGGATTGAGATAATATATCCATTACTGAAATTGAATGGAAATAAAACCTTATTTTAAAACTATTTGAAAGATTTTGATTTTTGAAGTGAAATTGTAATTATGAAAGTGGAATCACTTTGAACTTAAGATTTAAATGTTAAAAAGGAACTTGCAAACTGAAATTGTTAAGAATTGGTTTCAAAATTAAAAGTTAAAATTGAGTAATAAATTGGATTCCAAAGATTAAATTGGATTCCAAAGATTAACTTGTTTAAAAAGATTTAACTCTCACTTGAACTTAGAAATAAGTTTATGTAGAAGTAAAGGTAATTTAAAATGAAATTTTGAAATTTGAACTCGGAATTAAATTGTTTAAAGACTTAGGCTGTTAAATTAAAAATAAAGGTTAATTTGATTTAAGGGATTAAATTAACATTTGAAAATTTAACTCGAATTTGTATAAATTGAGATGATTTAAAATTTGGAAATGGAATTGGAATTAATTCAAAGGTGGAATTGAAATGAATTAATTGGAATTTGAAACTGAAATTGAATTAAACTAATTGGGAGTGTAATCGAAGTTAAATAAGTTTAAATTCAAATGGAAAATTATTTGAATTTGGAATGGAAATCTAGGTTAATTCAAATTGAATTGGAATTGAATCAATTTAATGGGAATGGAAATTGAGATGGGAGATTGGGAAATTGAACCGGTTTGGCTCTGAAACTATTTTCAAATAAATTATTTTAATATAAACTGTCTTAAATCTATTTTCCTAGCTATTTACATACAACCTTTCTTTTCAAAAACCCAAACTATCTTATACCTATTTTACGATTATTTTGAAACTATTTAACTATTGTACTACAATTTTGCAACTGTTTTACAAACTGATTACTATTTTACAACTATTTTGCAACTATATAACTATTCTACAGCTATTTTACACCAAATAACTATTTTATAACTACTTAACTATTTTAAAAATTATTCAAGCTATTTTCTAAATTCAAACTGGTCAGATTACGAACCGTTTGGATTTAAACACCAATTGAGACAAGAATTGGAGTGATAACCTAAATGGAAATTAAAGCAATTGTGAAGTGAAAGATAAACCAGACATTGAAGTTAAAATGATTTTGAAATGGAAAAGTACATTTTGAGAAATATATGACGAATAAGAGTGGAATTTGGATATCACTATAACTGAAATTCACTTATAAAGAGTAAGTAAGGTGGTAAATAACTTTATAAAGGAAATCAAACTTGAATATTTGATTTGGCATAAAAGAAGTATGAATATATATATATATATATATATATATTTGTTATATATGATAAACTCCCCTTGTTGAATCTATAACCAGGAGAAAAGATCTTTGGAAAATATTTGAAGTATAAAAAGGAATTTATATAAATATGAAGTGATGCAAGGATTTTTCAAGTTGAAGGGATAAACTCATATATATATATATATATATATATATATATATATATATATATATGAATAATTTTATGAGGATGAAACTGGGAATTTTTTTTGAAACCCACTGATTATGAAAGGCTTTTGGATTTTGGGAAAAATCAATTTTAGGAATTTGAAAAGTCAAGTTTGAGAACTATCGATTTTGTGTATTTGAGGTTTATATGTGATACATATAAAGAGTATGATTTGAAAGATACTATGTGTATAGTATAAAATGTTTTGAGAATGCTATGGGAAAAAGGCGCTCCCATTTAGAGTTGAAACTTATAGTAGGAGATCCACGGGGTGGTTCTACCTTGAGCGCTACGAGGGGTTCTAAATTTGATCCTAGAGGATGTCCGGACTAAACTGTAGTTCCCGAGGATTGTGGTTGGGTAGCGAAAGTCGAGGGCGCTGATGCCTACAGGGACATTGGGGTTATGCTGTGATAGTAGTGTAACTCGGTGTAACTGTGATCTACTGCGTTCCATAGCGTAAGTCGAAGGCAGTGATTGCCAAAAAGTCTACGTTTGATTTCGCTAGGAGAGCGACGTGACATCGGTAGACAGTGATCTATGAGGACATAGTGAAAGTCGTGTGGCAGTGAGTGCCTACAGGCAACATTGGGACTGGACTGATGTAGTCAGCGATCAATGTTGTGAAGTTTCATTTGGCAGCGAAACTCGAGGGCGCTGATGTGTAACAACCCTGTATTTTGTGATTATTTTAATTATTTAAATTTGAATTCTTGATTTAAAAACTTTATTTTATTATTAAAATGAATAAATTTTGTTATTTTAAATATAAATTTTGATTTTGATGTAAATTAGAATTCCAAACATGACTAAATAGAATATTTTCCAGAAATGTGAATTTTGGTCAATATGGTCAAAATTTGACTTTTAAATTTAAAATTTAAAATTTTTAATTTTTTAATTTATCTTTTATTATGAAAATAAATGAAATTTCAAGAATACAGCCTTTCGTTTCGTTGAAATCCGATTTATATTGTGAAAGTTATGCTTTTTACAATATTGTGTGTAAATTGTTTTATTTAATAAAATTGTTTATTTTAATTTATATAAATAATATTTTTGTTTGTAAAATCATGTTCTAATTTTTTGTAACATGTCATGTTATATATATATATATATATATATATATATATATATATATATATATATTATTTAACATTTTTAAAGTGATGTTATGTCGGATATACCTCTTATTATCCCAAACTCCTTTACAAAAGTATCGATTCACCGGAGATTTTATATCCTTGGTTTAGATGCTAGCACCTCTTATTATCCCAAACTCCATCTCTTGAGATCGAATGTTGATTTTCCCCAGAAATCCACATCGATCTTGTTCTTTAAGTCACGGTTAACCCGGTTAAGGTTGCCCGCGATTTATATAAGCTTATCCATCTTCCTATTTCTGTTATTTAATTATCTCATCTTTGTTTCCAACTTATCTTCAAATCATTCTTGAAGTGTATTTGTAAACTAATATTAAATGTTTTATATACTGTGTTTTTTGAGTTGTTGGTGTTGATTTGGGTTTCTGATTGATTCGTCTATCAAAGCTATCGATAAGATTTCCAAAATACTTGAACAGAGAAAACTGACACAATATGTTTTTCAAATTTAGTAATGAAATAAATTTTGTAACTATATTATAAATCTTTTTCTGGATTTTATTTAATTGGTTGTTAACAAATAATAATTGATTTTATATATCATTATCTCTTGTTTCATATATGAATAATTGAACTATAAAACATGGTTATAAATTTATTTGGAAATTTGAAATGAATTTAAAACAAGAATTTGAGAATTTAATTTTCGATGGTTTCAAACCTTGTATTTAAAATTTTAAAGGATATATTATTTAAAGTATTTTAAAATATAAATTTGTTTTCGGAGAATTTTATAGTTTAAAAATTAGTGCTCTTCTCTTTGTCGCTGGAAAATAATTTTGGTGATGACTACAGCATCATCGACATTCATTTTCGAGTTTTGAAGTGAAGAGACCATTCTATAGTCTTGCTACAATTTTTGGTTTTGCGGTATTTAATTGATTTGAATTTCTAAAATAAGACTGGATTTATAACATATGTTGATATATGATTTAAATTTGAATGGATATATATTTATAGTATATGTGCATTTATTTATCTCTAAATAGTTTGGAATTCATCGGAAATTTAATTCTTAAATTTTGTCTTGAAAGATAATTTTTAAGTATAATTCAAGGTTTGGATAAATATTCAAGTTTGAAATGATTGAATTGAAAGTTTTATTTATGTAGCACACGATTTCATTCCAATATAACTCACCTAAATTATATAGAAAGTTGAATATGTAATTGGATAATATACAATATAAAAGGATTTTATAAATAAAATTTGAGTGGTTTTAATAAATGTTATACACTTAAATTTTAGTTATAAAAATTAACAGAGGTAAATAGAGAAAAAGAGTAATGGAATAATTTACAATATAAAATGATGTTAAAGGAACTAAGAATAAATTTAAAGCAGTTATAATAAGTATAAATATATTTAACATAGGTGATAAAATATATTGAGAGGAATAAATTTAATTTTTAATTAGGAATAAAGAAGAATTATTTTTTATTGAGTACATTATGAGTATAATAAATGATTTTTTTTCAAATCCATGAATTTAGAGATTGTTTATTTAAGATAATTGGATGATAGGATAATAAAATTAGGATGGTTAAGATTTATTTAACTTATGTAAAAATTAATTATCCATTTAAGTAGAAATCTTCATGGTTTCAAATTTATTATCTTATTTGTTTTTTTTTTCAATCTACCTTTTAGTTGTCCTTATTTCCCTTATCTTGCTATAGAATGGAGAGGCTATTACTTATACCAGTCTGTTTAAAAATCTTTCTATAATCTTTGGTACTCATTTTGAATCTGAGCACTGCTTATCATCCACAGACCGTCGGTCAAATGGAAAGAGTGAATCAGATTCTAGAGGATTTTTTTTCGTGCTTGTGTTCTTGATTATGGAGGATCTTGGGAAGATTATCTCCACCTTGTTAAACTTACCTATAACAACAGTTATTAGGTAAAATTTCAGTCTTCTTGTCATCTTATCTTAATAGTATTTCATTCTATCTTTTTCTATGATTACCCGTATCTCATTCCTTTTCGGGGATGAAAAGATTTGAGTGGGGAGAGTGTAACAACCCTGTATTTTATGATTATTTAATTGTATATTTTAATTATTTAAATTTTAATTCTTGATTTAAAAACTTTATTTTATTTATTGAAATTAATAAAAAAAATATTTAAATATAAATTTTTATTTTGATCTAAATTGGGATTCCAAACATGACTAAATAGAATATTTTCCAGAAATGTGAATTTTGGTCAATATGGTCAAACTTTGACATTTAAATTTAAAATTTAAATTTTTGAATTTTTGAATTTTATCTTTTGTTATGAAAATAAATAAAATTTCAAGAATACTGCTTTTTGTTTCGTTGAAATCCGATTTATATTGTGAAAGCTATGCTTTTTACAATATTGTGTGTAAATTGTTTTATTTAACAAAATTGTTTATCTTAATTTATATAAATAATATTTTTGTTTTTCAAATCATGTTATAATTTGTGTAACATGTCATGTTATATATATATTTTATTTTTAAAACATTTTTAAAGTGTTTTTATAATTCTCTAATGCTTATTGTATTTTGTTTTAAATTTTTAAAGTCTAATTTCAATTATTAAGCTATTTTCCTATTTATTTTCTATTTTTTCCTTAAAATAATAATTTATATTATTTACTTTATTTGTTCAGCTTTTTTACTTTTATTTTTTTGAATTGTATTTAGTTTACTTTAAAAAAAAGAAATAGAAATATAAAGAGTCAAAGACCTTTCATTTCCCTGTGTCCTTTCATTTAGCCTTTTTGCCTTTCCATTCTTTCCTTTGCCTTTTCATCTTTAGCCATCCTTTTCTTTTGCTATTGCCATGACTTCCCTCTTCTTTTCACGTGAGAAATATTTTTCTTTTCATCACAAAACTTACGGCTTCAATGAATGAAAGAAAAAAATGCTAATGGCTTCCTTTATCTCTTCTCTTCTTCACAATTTCAATGATTTTTGCTTGCTTCTTCTTCAAGTTGATCGGCCACTAGCCTCTCTACCCCTTCACCACCAACCAATCCATCACCAAAAACAGCTCCTCCTCCTCCTCTAGTCATGTTAGGCCGTGGCCTCCCCTATGTTGCAAACTCCTCAAAAATTGCAAGCAACCCCTTAAAACTAGCCTAGCCGAGCCTTAATGTCAATATCCTTTCACATACTCCTCTCGGCCACCCCTGGAACCAACATCACCAGCCACTACATCACCTTTGGCCACTGTTGCACCATCTTCAGATCTGATCTGAAGCAAGGCCAAGCCCTATGATGTCATGGCCGAGCTACAATGTGACCAAACCCTTCACATTTTGTCTTGTCCTTTCCATTCTTCACTTTGCAACTCTCCTACCATCTTCACTTCATGTTGTCGTGCATAGGTGTGCTAAACCTGACCTATATGATGCTAACCTGAGCCCAAACACATATGGCCGAGCTAAAGAGTCCCTTAGGCCAAGCATTGAAGTGATTGAGGCATGGTAAAATCATCTTGTCCATTGTTGCTTTTTATTTCATTCTGTTTCAGTGTTGTTTTGTATTGAAAATTCATGTGTACATTGTCTTGTTTTGGTTGTTGCATAAAAGATCAATATCTGGGCGCTCACTCCACTCACTTGAATCATTGTCATGCTGTGTTGTGTCGTATCGTGCTTTATGGAACTTATTTGTGTAGTTTATTTTGCTATCCCGAGTGTAAAAAGGTGAGTTTTTCTCACTCTGACATGTTTACTTATGAATTAGTGAATTGATGACAAGTGTTTAGTAAATTAAAAATGTTTATGCAAGTTAATGATGATTATATGATATGGTACGCCTTGTTATTACCATGTTAATTCTGTTTATTATCACCTGACATATGATATATGACATTATATTGTGACATTGACATTGTTTTTATTGTTTATGCATATATTCACACTGCAAGTTCCTTGTAGAATAGAATCACTATGGGTTGAAATGGTACAAACCCGAGCGGACTTTAGAATAGGAAAAATCATTATAGGCTAAAATGATAGGCCTGAGAAATTTTTATTATATTTTATTTGACTTGGGATTGCGGGTTTGAAATGATAGAACCCGGGTTTTCTTTGTAAAATATGGATTGAAATGATATATATCCATATCACTTGACCTAGGTTAGAAAATTATATACAGACCCCATGGTATATTTTTAAATGATTTTTATATAGATATGTATTTTAAAATTATGAAATTTGATTTAAAAATATTTTTTTTATGGTTTTGAGAAAGCTAAATATTTAGTTTTGAATTTATGGGTTTAAGTCTGTAAATTTGAAGTAAATTGTGATTTTGACTTTAAATTTTACTTTTAAAATATAAGTAAATAATGGAAATTTAATTTATAGTTTTGAAATGATATTTGAAGTAAAATGTTAAGTTTTTGTTTAAATTAATAAGTAAATAAACAGCGAAATTTTGACTTAACAAATGAATTGAATTTTTAATTGGATATATGATTTTAAATTTTATTGTAATAAATGATATGTTAAAGTATTTAAATGTGAAATTTTGTTGTCTAGAAATATGATTTATAAATTTAAATGGAAATTTTTTGAAGTTTTATTGTTTTTGAAAAGTTATAATAAATCTGGAATTTTATTAATAGCATTTCTATAATGTTGTAGTTTTATGACAGCACTTTAAAATGCTGTTGTTTTGTACTTAACTATGTTTGAAATAACTAGATATCTATTACGGCATTTTATAAATGCCATTATTCTTGAACTAAACTATTTTTGGGAACTATAAGCTACGATAGCACTTTATAAATGCCATCGTTGCTATAATTTGACAGTTTTAAAATGTTATAGATTTTAACACTGTTTGAGTTACATTTTAAAGTGTTAAATGATTTAACTTTTGGAATTGATTATTTGTGAAATTTAAGGAGTTTTAAATATAATTTACATATTTAAATTTGAAGTTTTATGGAATTTAAAATTGAATTTGAATTTAAATAAGGTTTACTTGGTTATATGTTAAATGGAATGAAATGTAATGAGATAAATGAATTTTTGAATGGAATTTTGAAATGTATTTTGTAATGATATTTGAAATGATAAATGAATGACATATTTGATTTTTAAATGATATTTAAATTTGAATATTTGAATTGAATTCAAATAATGATTTAATAATGAGGTTTTGAAAGGACATGATATTTTGATGATTTAAATGGTTTTGAATGACATGATCTTTATTTTGATAAAGAATGTGAATTTGGAATGATATGTTGATAAATGAATATTTGAAGTTTATATTGGTATGAAAGGATATATATAGTTACTTGAAATTCTGGTTTATTTAAATGATATTGGATTTATGAAATAAATATTTCAAAACTAAGTAATAATGAAGTTAAATTTGAGATATATGAAATTTTAAAATTTGTGAAACGTGGGATACTTAAGCTTTGAAATATATTAAATTTTAATAGTTTATTTTGTGGATCAAATCTATATTTTGAAATTTATAAGATTAAATGGCTTGTTGGGAAACTAATTGAATTGAAACTAATGGTTTGAATTGAATTAAATTATAAATTTGAATTTGGGTTTAATTGAATAAATTGACAAATGTAAAGAATCAAATGAATGTTCCATGATTTCAAATATATGATTTTGAAATGTTATGATTTCCAAAGTGTAATGATTTCAAGTATTTTGGTTTCGAAAGAGTTATACTTTGAAAGTATTATGATTGAAAATGAATATGTGTTTAAAATGGTTTTGGTTTTGAAGTATAAACTATTTTGAAAAGAATATAGTTTGAAATGAAATGATTTGATTTTTAAAGTATAAACTATTTTGAAATGACCATGGCGTTATAATAACGTTTGGTTGTTAAAGAGACCGGGATCGGAAGTTGTCATACTCTCTGCCAACTCCGAAAACCACTTTAACAACCGTGTACGCGATGGAGATTCCAGAATGAAGTAGGATGGTGGCGACGTCCTTGAGGTATATTACGTGGACCCAACTCCCATGAGTTGGCATAAGGTGGCTAAAACAGGAGCGATCTCGGGCCAAAAGGGGTAGCTCCTCTGGTCGGACACACTTCTTCGATACTATACTCTTACTTGTGGTTGATTTGATGGCCATCCTCCGATTTTGATTTTGAGAGTGTGTTCTGAGGTGGGCGTTTGTGGCTGCTACGTTACCATCAGCCCGTGTGCGTAATTGGTATATCTATCCTGGCATTGCCTCATGTGCCATGTCACCTACGATAGCGAGCCTTACTACGAGTTTCTATTTGTGTTGTACCTATGGAGTATCTTCTCATAGTCTCTCGATCAGGAGATATGCAGGTACTGTATAGACTATTGGCACTATTACGTGTTAAGGGCTATATGGGTAACCCCTTAACGCTATTTTAAAGTAAGTTTAAGTCTCTATCAATAGCGCAATATTACTACATAGTAAATAGTTTAACGGATCCTTAAAGGATGGGCGATCCCAAGCATCCTTTAAGTTACTGATGCATTTTGTTACTGTTCACTTGAGTTGATTTACAGTTCATAAGTATTTATGTCCTGACTCGAGTGTTTTGTGTTTTACTTTACGCTCGAGTCAGACTGAGTGATTCAGCATTCAAGATTCACTTTTGAAGTTGGAGCTTTACTTGAAGATCCAGCCGTCTATTTTGCTTTCAGTATCCAATGATTTCAGTGATGTATTCTGATTTGTACCTGATGTACTTGTTACTCTTTTGTTGTATCTTGTTTAACTCTGATATATCTTATTGATATATAGTAGCTTCATGAACTACTATCTCTTTTAATTCCGCTACAATATTATTTACTCTGTGATCTGTGATTATTTATTTACTGTATATTCTGAGATTTTTCAAATTTTATTTACAACGCGGTATTTTGAGCAATTCAAGTCCGACATGTGCGAATGCGAATGGTTGAAAATATCAGGTCGTTGCATGATGTCTACGGTTACATGGTTTTTGTCGTGATGGCAACGTAACCCTGGGTGTAGCTGCGATCTGTTGCGATTCCATGGTGTAATCGAGAGGCGTGGATGCCTACAGTTTTCTATGGATTTTATCGGCATGGCGACGTAATCATCGGGCTAACTGCGACTATGGAGGGGGTGATGATTTCCAAAGCATTCTCACCAAAAATGTTTTCTACATTTTCACAAAAATATTTTTCAAGTATTTTCACTGGGTGTTGAAACGGATATACTAAGTACTTATAGATTGTCAGTCCTACGCCTGTTCAACGTATGACCCAATTTCTGTGAGAATGAGGATGGACTTGTTGAGACATCGAGTTATAAAAAGTATTTTTATAAAAACTATTTTGATAATACTATGTAATTTTTAAAATGTTTTAAAAATTTAAAATAAAACGAGTAAAGAGTTAAAAATGTCTAAAGAATAATTTAACTGATAATTGATAGTATAATTTAAAATTCTTGCTCCGTTCCTTTTCGAGGACGAAAAGTTCTAAACGGGAGAGGAATGTGACAACCCGGATTTTTAACATCTGTTAATTGGGTAATTAACTGGTTTAAATCAAGGAATATTAATTTTATTAGTCAAACAAATAAATTTTTAATAATGGAAATATTTGAACAAATATAAATTGATTTGAAAACCATAACAAATGTTGAATTACAAATATCTCGAAATGTTAAATCTTACAGTAAATAAATAATATATTTCACCATTCAAATTCAAGAATAGAATATCCTTAAATATATAAATAGATATATACAAGATTTATAGTATATATGAGTGTATAGATGTATATACATATACATGCATATATATATGCCCTATGAAATGAAATGTAGGAAAGTTTGTAAAAGTGTGGATATATATTTATATAATATCAAAAAAATTCACATAAGGTATTTTAATTGTTCCAAAGTTATATTTTTATTTCAAAGTTATATTTTTATTTTCAAAATCTCAAAAATAATTTAAATTTAAACTCTACATTTTAAAATACTATGTATATATATAAATATATTTGTGTGGTTATTAATTAAAATATTAATAACTTAAGTTTAAAAAAATAAGATAAGAATAAATAAAAAAGGTCTTATAACATTTCTTTTGAGCTATACATGAAATAAAAATATAATATATATATATATATATGCATTTGGACATTTGTAAGCTAAAAAGAAGACCTTGGTATACAAGTGTCAAAATTTATTTGTTCTCTTTAAATAAAAAATAAAAAATGGTTAAAAGGAGAAACTAAAGGCTGTATACAGTCTACACTCTTTAACATATACACATTTCTCACTTGTTCTTTCTTTCATCTTCTTTTAAAAGCCAAACCAAAACTAAGCAATAAAAAGAAAACTGAACTACTAAATCAACTTCAAGTTTTCAACTGGAGTAGCAATTCAACTTAAGATTCAACTCAAAACAGGAAGTTCAATAACAACAAGCTAGTAGCAGTCCTTTTTAAAAGAAAGTGCTGCTTTGTTCAAAGGAGGAAAGGTGAGTAAACTAAGTCTTTTATGCTAATCAATGAGTAAGTTTGGTTATAGAAGTGCAGTATTCATATAAGTTCGTTACATGTATACAAACATATATATATATATGGATGTATATAAAATATTGTTACTAAAGCCTGTACAACACTTTAGATCCTGCTTTGTTTTCCTCTTTCTTTTCTTTTCTGTTCTGTTAACTTCAAAAAATCCTATCTCTTTTTCTAAATTGATTTAGCTAATGATGAAAAGGGAAAAATGGTTTATTTTGGGATGAACATTGTTTTAAAATTTGTTTGGTTAAGTGCTTTCAGGTATAGAACACAAAGGGTGAGTTTCACTGTAAGGAATCAAATATTGTAAAATTTTAATTATCAAGATATGGACTTTCACTTATGTGGATAGGTTCGTCATTTGAAATGATAAATTTTGTGGGTAGTTTCACAATTTCTAATTTCGTATATGGTGAGATATGTGGAGATGTTCATTTTTTGGTCTCTGATCAAATTCCAGCGAGGCCATCGATGAAGGGGGTCGACGTTGGGTCAGAAGGAAGCTGAGGAGATGGGGAGGGTAGGAAAAGTGGTAGGGGATTCTACCAGAGGGTATGGTGGGGGGTTGGAAGAGATGTAGGGTTTAGGCTGGTTTTTGGGACGAGGTTGTTTCTCTGGCATTTGCGGCGTCGTGGGGGCGACGAGAGGCGGCGGTATAAGGGGAATAGGAAGAGGGGTGCTAGGCGGAGCTCCAAGCAAGACAGTGTAGGTTCTAGTGGTCGGTGATGGTGGTGCGAGGTGGAAATAGGAGAAGGGTTTTTTTTGGCTGGTGATGGGGATTTGACTTGGTTTCGTATCGAGCATCATCGTGGAAATGAGGATAGCCTAGGGTGTCGAGAGCATCGTGGGTGACCAGAAGGTGGGGTCGTCGATGGTCGGAGCGGCTCCGATGGCGTGTGCACATGCCCGACGGGTTCGTGCATCTGGAGGTAGCCGGTAGGAAATAGGAATAAAGGAGAGAAAGTGTTACCCAGTGGCTGGACCAGGTAAACAAAGACTTGAAGTGGAAGCCTCATTCGGCATAGGGAGGTCGTTCGGCAACCGGCCACGCTCGGCACAACTAAGTCGTTCGACATAACTAAGTCGTTCGGCACTACTAGATCGTTTGGCACAACTGGGTCGACCGGCATTTCAGCCTCGACCGGCATTCCAGCCTCGTTCGGCAACTAGCCTTGCTCGGCATTAGTGCATCGTTTGGCAACCTGCCTTGTTCGGCGTGAAGCCCCGGTCAGCATTCAGTCTCGACCGGCATGAACCTGGTTCGGCATTTAGCCTAGATCGGCATGAAGCCTCGACCGGCATTCATGCCTCGACTGGCATTCCAGCCTCGACCGGCATTCCAGCCTCGCTCGGCATTCATGCCTCGTTCGGCATTCCAACCTCGTTCGGCATCTCCTCTCGGTCGGCATCTGATCTCGTTTGGCCTATGCATTTCACTCAACATACTGCGTCGTTCGGTTTAAAGACATGGCTCGGCATTTATCGTTCGGCATTTGTGGCTCGGCACACTGGAGTCACTCACTACGGGTCGAGGTATCTTGCTACCAGGACCGCTAGGGAAGTCCAACCCAACTTCGTCTATAAATAGAAGGCCAGGGACACAGTGAAATGGGACTTTTCAAGAACACCGGGGAGACTCTGCCACATTCAAGACTCATTCAAGACTTACATTTTTACTGATCAGTGGTATTCAAATAGTTGGTGTACGAATTGTATCTGTAACCAGTTGTTAAGTAAAGCAATAAAGATTAACCTCAAAGTGGATGTAGGCAATTACGCCGAACCACTATAAATCTGGTGTTCTTATTTTCTACATTTAATTCAGCATACTGTTCTCCGTTTAATTTTAATTTATTCATTAATATCTCTACACAATCTCTCTTAAGGGTGTTACTGACCAATTCTGGTGCTAACATTTTGGTGGTTTCACTAAGAATCGAATTCTCAGGCCGATAGGATCTACTTGTGGCTACTGTATTGAAAAAATCCCCCAGAGGAGATCCGACTTATTCATAGGACGCCCGTTGAATCTATTCAGAGTTCCGACCGACAACTCTACTATGGAAGACCACGTACCCGATTAGCCTCTCACAATGCGGACGTCCACGAGACTGCTAGTGTGCAACAAGTTAGACTTAGCACTCAACAAGCAAACTTAAGTGCAGGGACACCGTCTAAACTCAAATGGAAGTCATCACCAGGATGGAGTTCAATGATTTGATAAGGGAACTCAGGGAAAGTAGAAGGCAACTTACTGAGCAGATTCAGGCCAACGCTAATCTCATGACTCAGCTTACTCAGCAGCAGCATCAGAACGCTGGAGGTAGCCCTGCTCCTTATTCTTCGTCTGATAGCTCGACCTCAGCCGATGAACCTCCTAGGCGTAGACGTCGTAAGACTGAAGCTGCACAGGTAGGTGCCACTGATCAATCAACCAGGGATCAAGCACATGAGGAGACCGGATGCCCGGCTCACCAAGATCCTAATGAAGCTGGCCTTTAGGATGCACGTTTGGCCGATCGCCAGTAGAGGGGACACCAACCCGAGCGGTCCCGTGAAACGGAACCCAACCTTCCATCCTCCATACAAACTCCAGACTTATCAGCCATGGTTAGACAGTTGATGAGAGAGAACCAAGGTTTGACCAATGAAGATTGGGAGTGTCCAGGAGTCATACTTCCTTCACGGATACTATTCTACAGGCTGAGTATCCTAGGAAGTTTAGTATGCCGGCTATCCCTGCCTACGAAGGGAAGACTGACCCTAGGCAACACGTGATGAGGTATGAATGGATGATGGATTCTGCAAGAGCGAATGATGCGACCAAGTGTAGGTGCTTCCCAATTACTTTATCCAGAATAGCCACCATGTGGTTTACTCGACTTCCCCCACAGTCTATATCCATCTTTGACGAACTGGCAATGAAATTTGTAAAACAATTAAAGATACATGCTACTTGTCCGAAGGATGTGATGTCCTTGTCAAGCATAATTCAAGCTCCGAGGGAGTCATTGAAAGCATACTTGCAGAGATTTCATGTTGCTGCTACCGAAGTTAGTAACCCTAACGACCACGCAATTCTGATGGCAGTGATGCGAGGTGTAGATCCAGACTCGGAGTTTGGAGATTGAATGGCGGGAAAGCCCCCAACTACGTTGGAGCGATTCTATTCGAAAGCTCATCAATTCATAAGAATGGAGGAAGCTCGATGAACAAGACGAGATAAGGCAAGGCAGCAGGTGAAACGACCCATAAATTTTCAATAATTGAATTTGGTTAATGTGATAAGATTTTTGTAATAAAATCTAGAAAGAAATAAAAACTTTATAATTTATAATGAAATAGTGTAAATTGTTGCATTTAGTTATAAAATTGAAATAAGTAAATAGATGTAAGTGAATGGCTAATAGCTCGAATGGAGTTCAAGTTTATTGAAATAGTAGAAACGTTATAATTTGTCATATGTGAAATATAAGAAAAACAAATGTAAGTATGGAATTAAGTTATGAAATAATACGATGTTAATGGTAAGTAAAAAACTTGTAAATGTAAGTAAAGGTAAATAGGTGACAACTAATATATGTTATTTATTCATTTAGTGTGTTAAATCAAATTTGGAATCAAATTGCAATTAAGGGCAATAATGTTAATGCAAGTGAATATATCATTAATTTAGTGCAATCCCAATTAATTGAAACCAATTGTAAGATTATAATTGATTGAAATTAGTGAATTGGGAAATAAATTAAAAAGTTATATTAATTGATGAAATAATACGTAATAAATTGCAATTTGATAGAATCAATGCTTGATAAGCAATTATAATAATTGTTAGTTGATAATTAAGTATGAATGTGAGTAAATTGGGCAATAGTAATAATTATTAATTGTTTACCCATTCATTTAATTTATTGGATTAGATCTAAATCAATCGCAACCATCATTTGTTAATAATAAGCTTATAAGTGAAATTAAACGTTAATGGTAACAATTAGTATGAGTTAACCATTTATTTAGTATATTAAATTAAAACCGGTAATCAATTCCAATAAATCTAAATTAAAGGTTATGTTGGTGTAAATTAAGGGAATAATTGGAAATAATGTCAATTCTATTTATAATACGAAAATTTATGGAATTTAAAAGAATGGAAATAAAGATTTATCAATTTATTGGCATTTGAACTATAATAATTGAATTAATTGCAATTAAATGAAATTTAATATCTAAATATTACGTTAATTGAAACTAAGATGAAATTTGGAGATTTTAATGTAATAAATCATGAACCAATGTTAGTTGCATCCTTATGGTGATAAGAGATGTGAATAGCAAGGTTTAAAAATTTAATAAATGGGTTTTGGGGATTTTATATTATAATTTCTGAATATAATGAAATTGAAATTTAACACTGCAATTGATGGTTTAAATCAACTTTAAATTGGTATCTAAAAATTTCCTAAGTTATTTTAAATGATTAAGGAATCAAAAATGTTGAAATTTGTTATTAATAGAGTTGAAATTGAAAATTTGATTTAATTAATTAATTACTAATTTATTTAATTAATGTAAAAATAGCCATTTTGGCCACTGACTCAGATTTTGACGAAACCAGTTTCATCGGATCCATAATAGTGATATATTGTAGGATTTCAAGTTTCGTAGCGATTGGACTTGTCGTTTGATCGTATGGACTCGAAACGCCCAAAAATCAATTAAAAATTGAAATCAGTTGAAATCAATTTGAAATAACTTGATTTGAGCATAACTTCTTCATACGATGGAATTTGGACTTGAAACCTGTTCCATCGCATTTAAAATATTTTAAAACATCTATTTTGATATATGGGTTGACTCAATTTCGTCCCGGAGTCGAAATGGGCTTCTTGGGCCATTTTTTCTTTCAACGTGCGAGTAAGCCTTGCCTATCTATTCTTTTTCCAGCTTTGTCAATAAATACGTCGTTATAAACCCTAATGTCGAATGTCGAACAAGCAGTACGCGATGTTTAGGGTTCACGTGCTTGTCTGTAGCGACGATGACGTGGCAGAGTGGGTATGCTTGGCTGATTTTTTTTCAATTTAAAGTATTCAATGTTCTAATTGCTATAATTTTCACATATGAGATCCGATTCATACGCGGTTTTCACTGCTAGGTTCGTATTGGAATTCCAGACATTTTGGCTCTGGTTTGGATGGATTCTAAGACTATTCAATTTTTGGGTTTAAATTGGATTTAAATTCAATTTAAATTCAAAAGGTGAGTGTTTTAACCCATTCACAACTTCAAAATTTTATTATGTATGTTAAATTAATTTTTGATGTGATTAGAAATTTATTTATTACTGTTTGGTATATTTTTATCATCATTCCAGTTAAATTAAATTTATTGAATTAAATTGTTATTCAAATTATTATTGCATATAAACTGCCAGTTAAATTAATTTATTATTCAATATAAACTGCCAGTAATTACTTGTTATTTATTATCTGTTCTATATTGATGTTATTGTTTGAATTGGATGAGGATTGTGATAAATGGTTGATGGTTGATATTGGATGAATGGATGCTGCATTTTATATTGTTATAGACTGCAAATGTTATGCATTTTATTTCATTCGGGATTGCGGTTTGTAATGATATATAACCATATTTTTATTTTAAATTGCGGATTGAATGATAAATATCTGTATCACTTGACCACAGGTAGAAAATTTTATACAGACACCATGGTTTATATATAAGATATTTAGAAATGATTTCTATGGCTTTGTAAAGAAATATATGATTTTATGAGATATTGATTTGGATATTTTATAAATGTTATTTTATATATAGTTAAATTCTAGGTTTTAAGCTATGAATAAAATTGTTTAAAGTATAAAATAAGTTTAATAATAAAATTGAATTTTATTAAAGTATAATATGGATAAGTATTTACTTAAATTATATTTTATTATAGAGTTTATATTGATTTTTATAAATCAAGGTTGAGAAGATAGTTTTGAAATTGATTTGAGATTTTGTTTAGTTAAGAGTTATATTTAATAAGAATCCATTTGGAACTTATTGAAATTGAGATTTTAAAAGAACATGTTTTAAAACTTAATTCGGATTTAAGGTGATTTAAGCGAATATATCAAGTCTAAATAAATTGAGGAATATTAAATTATTGAAATTTGAAGTTTTATTTAAAGGATATTGGATTTATTAAGCAAATATTTCAAAACTAAATAATAGTAAAGTAAATTTGGTGTGTGTGTGTATATATATATATATGAATTATAAAATTTAGTTTGAAATATTGAATACTTAAGCTTTGAAATATATTGAATTTGAAATGGTTTATTTTGTAGATCAAATCTGTTTTGAAATCGATATAATTTGGAAGGGTCTATTTGAAAGCCGAATTGAATTGAAATTTATAATTTGGGGATTTGGTTAAATTTAAAATTTAGAAATTCGAGTAGTTGTGTAATTGATTTGGGAAATTTAAGAAGCTAGTTTATTTTATAAAATATTTTAATATTTAAACCATGTAAGGGGTGGAAGTTATGTTCAAAGTTATAGATTTCAAAGTATTACGTTTTGGAAGTGTTATAGTTTTAAGTCTTTGGTTTCGAAATTTTATAACTTTGAAATACTATGATTTTAAAATGATATCATATTGATTTGGTTTCTAAAACGAAAATGATATCGGATTTATATGGTTTTGAAATGAATATTATATCCTGGTTTTGACGTATAATTATTTTAAAGTGACCGCGGTGTTATAATAACGTTTGGTTGTTGAAGAGACCGGGATCGGAAGTTGTCATACTCTCTGCCAACTTCGAAAACCACTTTAACAACCGTGTACGTGGTGGAGATTTCAGAATGAAGTAGGATGGTGGCGACGTTCTATTAAGGTATATACGTGGACCCGACTCCCGTGAGTTAGTATAAGGTGACAAGAGCGATCTCGGGCCAAGGAGGTAGCCCCTCTTATCGGACACATCCCTTCGATATTGTACTCTGACTTTTGGATTGATTCGGTGGCCACTTTTGATTTTTGATTTAGGGGTTTGGCTCGAGGTGGGCGGTAGCTGCACGCTACGCGTTACCACCAGCCCGTGTGCGTAATTGGTATATCTACCCTTGCATCGCCTTGTGTACCGTGTCACCTACCCTATCGCGCTTTGTACGAGTTTGGTTTTCTCCCGTAGCCCGTGCGGTATCCTCTGGTGGCTTCCCGATCGGGAGGGACTATGATATTGGATGCACTACTGGGACTATTACGTGTTAAGGTGGAAAATGTAAAGCCTTGATGCTATTTAAAAGTAAATTTATTTTGCTATAGACATTATTATAATAGCGAAATATTACTACATAGTAAATAGTTTAACGGATCCTTAGGAGATGTGAATCCCGGGCATCTCTTAAGTTACTGCACTCACGTTAGACACTGGATAGGAGATGTCAAATCCCATAAACATCTCTGACGCCGTTCCACTCATATTATTTACTGTTGATTTAACTTACATAAGATCTTTGAGTTCTGACTCGAGTGTTTTGTCTTTTCAATTCGCTCGGGTCGGCCTGAGCATTTCCGGATTCGAAGACTTTATTTTTGGAGGACGAAGACGAAGAGTGTATTACTATTATCTAATATATTATTCCACTACAACATTATATTCCGCTGCATTGTTTTTTGTTTTTCTCTGGTATGTGTAACTCTGATATGTATTGTATAAGTATAATCAAATGTTTTGTAAAATAGCTTCATGAACTGTATTTGATTATTATATTTTTTCATTCCGCTGCAAGATTCTGTTTTGTTTTCTTTCTTTCTCTGCTTCTTCTTATTTACCCCATAACAATCTGCCCTTCTGCATGGTTTAAGTCTGACGTGTGTGGTTTATCGTCGATTTAAAGCATACAAAAAGGTGGGATGTTACACCAGGGCCTGTTCAGGAAACTGGGAAAAGCAACATCGCCGTGAAGCAATCCGACGAAAACTCGGGAAAAGTTCGAGTCAACGTCCAGAACAAGCCTAGGAAATCTAAAGGATCCGGAGGTGAAAATCCCAAAAAGAAAAGAGAGACAGGGAAATGAAAGTCGAGGATTCCAACCTACAACGAATACACTCCCCTGAATACGTATCTTGAAAATATTTACCTATCTACCTGTAACACCTTTCAATACAGAAAGCCGCGCCCAAAGGATTTCATAGAGGAACAGAAGCGGACGGGGAAGTACTGTCGCTTCCATTAGACCTACGGGCACAATATTGAGAAGTGTAGACACCTCCATGATGCCATAGAAAAGTTGATCAGGCAGAAAAAGCTGCAGGAGTTTGTTAAGACCCTACAAGAGGGTAGGCAAGGAACGCCAGACCCCGGACGCGGGCCGACTCCACGCCATCCAGAGGAACCTTCCCAAACCGTGGGTAGGTTGATCATAAACACTATAGTCAGAGGACATCATCCTGCAGACAAGAATTAGCAGGAGATGGAACAATATGCTACCTCCTTGAGGCATGCGGATTATGAATGTTGCTCGAATGTGGAAGTTAGAACCCCTACAAAACAACAACGCATGATGACAGACGATATAGTGTTTAGGAGTCGAGACGAAGACAAGGTGGAGGCTCCTACTATCGACCCGATGGTCATATCTGCGACGATCGGGCCAGCTTATGTCAAAAGGATTTTGATTGATTGTGGAAGCTCTATCAACATCATCTTCAATAAGGCTTATGACCAAATGAAGATGGAGACAAAAGATTTAAAACCATCTAAACCCCGTATCCATGGCTTTAATGGTGCAGCGACTGACGCAATGGGGTATATCGAGTCACCGGTTGAACTGGGAGAAGGTGAGCATAGGAGAGTGCGAATCCTACCGTTCACAGTGATGGATGTTGACTCTCCATACAATGTATTTCTGGGTCATCCGGCCCTAGTGGAGTTTAGGGCAGCTTTGCTCCCATGGTGTTTGACATTAAAAATTTCGACAAACAAAGGAGTCGGCTAGTGCATGGCGATCAGGCGACTCGTCACGCATGTTATGTGGCAGAGCTGAGAAAGGCTCAGCGGAGAGTAAAAGGGAAGGTTGCGAACAACTCCATCCGCATCCAAAATGCTGACATTTGACAAATAGCGCCCAAGCCCTGGCTCGGGCGACATTCTCGGACCTATAGAGACGTAGATCTGAGGGATGATGATGGGGGACCCAGGGAAGCGAATGCAGCACCGTTTGAGTTGACGATTGACATTCCAGTCAGCTGGAATGACCCATTACGAGTTCTTAAGATTGGATCACAACTCGACCCGCCATTGGCTGAGGATCTTACTAATTTCCTTCAAGCGAACATGGACATTTTTGCTTGGACACATTCTGATATGTGCGGGATTTCTCCCGCTATTACAAGTCATATGTTGAACATAAGGAATGGACCCGGAGAGGTCCGCCGCTCTCAGAGAGGAGGTAGACAAACTCAAAGCCAATGGGTTCGTCCGCGACGCCCTCTACCCTGAATGGGTATCTAACCCTATGCTAGTAAAAGTGAATGGGAAGTGGAGAACTTGCATTGATTATTCTGATCTAAACAAAGCATGACTGAAGGATTGTTTCCCTTTACCTAGGATCAACCGGCTGGTTGATTCAATGACCAGACACAAGCTACTGTCATTTATGGATGCGTACTCGGGATACAATCAAATCCCAATGCACATTCCAAACCAAGAACAAACTAGTTTCGTCGCAGATGTTGGGTTGTATTGCTATGTAGTGATGCCCTTCGGATTGAAAAATGCTGGAGCGACTTATTAGCATTTAGTGAACAGAATTTTTAAAGATCAGATTGGCAGAACGGTGGAAGTCTATGTGGATGACATGCTCGTGAAGTCACGACGGTCAAACGACCACATTCGAGACTTAGCAGAGATGTTTGATATACTCAAGCATTATGGGATGAAAATTAACCCTTTGAAGTGTTCTTTTGGCGTTGCATCAGGGAAGTTCTTGGGTTTCATTGTGAATGCACGTGGAATTGAAGCTAACCCGGAAAAGATTCAGGCTATTCGGGACATACAAGTGCCCAGAACTATAAAGCAAGTACAAAGCTTGAACGAAAAGATGGCCGCGCTGAGTTGATTCATATCCAGAGCTACAAATAAGTGCATTCCTTTCTTCGATGTGATAAAGAAAGGAAAGAGGAATTTCGAGTGGACGTTTGACTGCGAGGAAGCATTCCGAGCTCTAGTTAGGCATCTAGAAAGTCCTTTGGTGCTATCAAAACCAATTGACCATGAAATGATGCATCTTATACCTAGCTGTGTCCTAACACGCTATCAGTATGGCTTTGGTTCGTGAGGAGGACCGAGTTCAAAAGCCAGTGTATTATGTCAATAAAAGGTTGATGGGGGTAGAAGGAAATTATCCCAAGATTGAGAAACTAGCTTATTGCTTGGTGATTGCATCATGCAAGCTTCGCCCATACTTCCAGGCACACTCGATCAGTGTTTACACTGATCAACCCTTGTGACAGGTACTCCAACGACCGAAAACTTCTGGAAGGATGTTAAAATGGAATATCGAGTTGAGTCAGTTTGATATTACCTACCTTCCATGAAGGGCCATACAGAAGCAAGCGATAGCAGATTTCATTGCTGAACTCACCATGTTAGACGAATCAAACGGCCACAATGTCATACCTCCCGTTCGATGGAAGATGTACACCGATGGGGCATCTAACGACCATTGATCAGAGGCTGGCATAGTTCTTATGACTCCTAAAAACCGATCAATTTGCTACGCTTTGAAGCTCGAATTCACAACAACGAATAACGAAGCTGAGTATGAAGCATTGATTGCTAGCTTGAGACTTATCAGAGAATTGGGGGTAAGATCGGTTGAAATTTTTTGTGATTCACAACTAGTGGTGTACCAAGTCCAGGGGGACTATCAAGTAAAGGGGAAGAGACTTGCCCCATACCTGGCATGGGTTCAAGAGCAGCTAGCGAATCTGGAATATTATGATATTTCACATGTCCCGTGTGAGCAAAACAGAGCAGCCGATTCATTGGCAAAATTTGCAAGCATTGGCGGTGCGCAACAATGGGATTGTTTCCCATTGAAACCTTACATGCTCCGGGCATAAATATTATGGAGGTAGATTTCATGTTAGAAACAGAAATTGAGTAGGAATCATGGGTGACCCCATTCAAGCAGTACTTGTTACACTGAGTCGTACCCGAAAGAAGGAGCGAAAGACGACAAGTCATTCGTAAGGCTTCGCGTTATGTAATGCAAGACGGGGTAATGCATCGGAGGGGATTCTATACCCCTTACTCTGGTGCATTGCCCACAATGAGATAAAACGAGTCCTGAAGGAAGTCCATGAAGGGGAATGTGGTGACAATACTGGGGGTGAACGTTAGCGAAGAAAATCCTCCGCTATGGATACTATTGGTCGACTGTAAATTGGGATGCCGCAGACTATATGAGAAGATGTGAAAAATGTCAGAAATATGCAAAAATCCCAAGAGCTCCGCCAACGGAACTCACACAAATGGTTAGTCCCTGGCCGTTTGCAATGTGGAGGATCGACATAGTTGGTTCATTACCCATATCCAAAGGTGGTGCGAAATACGTGATAGTTGCGGTCGATTACTTTACCGAGTGAGCAGAAGCAGAGCCTTTGGCCACTATCACCATCAAAAAGGTCATTAATTTCGTTGTACGAAATATTATATGTCGTTTTGGCCTTCCACGAACCATCATTATAGACAACGGAACTCAATTCGAAAGCAAAGAGTTCAAAGAATTTTGCCAAAAATATGGTATTGAGAAAAAGTTTGCAGCAGTTTCTCATCCGAAAGCTAATGGACAACTGGAAGCCGTGAACAAAATAATCAAATCTATATTGAAAAAGCATTTGGAAAAGTCTAGAGGCAAGTGGGTGGATGAGCTTCCAACAGCGCTTTGGGTTTATGGAACCACCCACAAGCCCGCGACTGGCCATACTCCATTCGCATTAGCATATGGCATGGAAGCTGTTATACCCGTAGAACTTGAAGTTCCATCACATCGGGTAACTCATTATGACTCTGAGTTGAATCAGGAACTTATGCTGGAATCATTGGACTTCATTAATGAAAAGCGTGAAAAAGCTAATTTAAGAGCGGCCGCATACAGTCACCGAGTCGCTCGATATTATAATGAAAAAGTCTGACGGAGAATTTTTGGTGTGGGTGGCCTCGTTTTGAAACGAGTTTTCCCAGTTCCATCACATATGAGCTCCGCATGGTTCATACGTCATTGAACGGAGGCTTGGAGAAGGAACTTTCAAGCTAGTGACCATTGATGGTGTGACACTCCCCGAGCCTGGAATAGCGAGCATTTGCTGCATTATTATACTTAGTTCATTTCTTTCATATTTTAGTTATAATTATTTCCAGCATGTTTTTATTCATAGTTTGCGGCATGTAATAAGACAATTTAGCTTGTTTGCATTAATAAAGGCTTGAAGCCATTTTTCCATGAATTGTCGATGTTTCTGTGTATGATAACTCTATAATAAATAAGTAAGAGACACATTATTCTATCTGACGTCCGAACGCGCACGAGAACTTAAAATCTTCAAGTCCCCTGAGTGCGGACTGGAGTACTCTGAGTCCCTGAGTGCAGACTAGAGTATAACGACTCAAAATCTCCAAGTCCCCTTAGTGCGGACTGGAGTACTCTGAGTCCCCTGAGTGCGGACCTGAGTATAAATGACTCAAAATCTCTAAGTCCCCTGAGTGCGGACTGGAGTACTCTGAGTCCCCTGAGTGCGGACCAGAGTATAAACGACTCGGAATCTCCAAGTCCCTGAGTGCGGACTGGAGTACTCTAAGTCCCCAGAGTGTGGACCAGAGTATAAACGACTCAAAATCTCCAAGTCCCCTGAGTGTGGACTAGAGTACTCAGAGTCCACTGAGTGCGGACCAGAGTACAAACGGTTGCAAAATCTCTAAGTCCCCTGAATGCGGATTAGAGTACTCTGAGTTAGGATATTTCAACAGTTTGTCCGTATAAAATTATTCAATGGCATTCATTCCAAAGAATAATTAAATTCTGTCCGTTAAAGGTTTCCAAAATTTTACTTATTTAATTTCATAATGGATCGTATGACGTCATAACTTCCGTCGACACGAACCATTTCTCAATAAAACTTATTTAACATTTGAAATAAAATAATTATTTTGTATACGATTATTTAAGATCTTAAATTAATTCAAAGGTTTAACATTTTGTTTCCCGAATCATTTGCTTAACTATTCTTAAATTAGTGCGGACCAGAGTATAAACGACTCAAAATCTCCAAGTCCCCTGAGTGGAGACTGGAGTACTCTGAGTCACCTGAGTGCGGACCAGAGTATAAACGACTCGAAATCTCTAAGTCTTCTGAGTGCGGACTGGAGTACTCTGAGTCACTTGAGTGCGGACCAGAGTATAAACGACTCAAAATCTCCAAGTCCTCTGAGTGCAGACAGGAGTACTCCGAGTCCCCTAAGTGCGGACCAGAGCATAAACGACTTAAAATCTCCATGTCCCTCGAGTGCGGACTGGAGTACTCTGAGTCCCCTAAGTGCGGACCAGAGTATAAATGACTAAAAATCTCCAAGTCCCCTGAGTGTGGACAGAAGAACTCTGAGTCCCCTGAGTGCGTACTGGAGCATAAACGGTTGAAAAATCTCTAAGTCCCCGGAGTGCGGACTGGAGTCCCCTGAATCCTCGGAGTGCAGATTTGAGTATAAATGGTTTGAATTCTTTAAGTTCCCGTAGTGCAGAGCGGGATACGAATGACTTTAAGTCATCAAGTCCCCGGCATACGGACTAAAAAACATTCTAAGTGTTTGAAGCACGGAATACAAGATGAACAACTCCAAAGAATTTCAGAGTTATACGAAGGTAAATTGAGAAGTTCATGTAACTCACAATAGCTTGGGCTTCGACCACAATCACACAGAAAGCTGAATGATAAAAGTCTTTTGAAAGACAAAAGAACTAGGCTTTATTTATTCAAAAATAAGTTCCTACTACAACTCCTCCAAAATTAGGAGTCAAAATACTATTTATATGGACTACAAAAATAAATAAAAATAATTACATAATCTAAACTAACTCTCGTTGAATGAGAGTAACGATTACTTCTTCGACTTCTTTGACTTTTTCCCAGATGACTCCTCTCCTGTACGTTTGCCCTTGGTAATTTTCTTTGATGGGGAGGTGACAACTGAAGAAGCACGGGAAACTTCCACTGGCCTGGACCCACCAGGGAAGATGACCTTCAACGGCTTATTCAGAGGATCGTCCAGGTCCACACCTTGAGGCTCGACTTTGACCGTCTATTTCTTCTCCTCCTCAAGCCGCTCCTTCATGCTTAGTTTAGATGTATGTTCAGAGGCGCCTGTAATCTCGATTTCGTAACTCCCATCGATGGGTAGGAAGTCTCGGAATTATCCTCATCAAGCGCTCCGATCACCTGAGCATCTGGATCGGGAGCCTCCCTTGCGTGATTAGCCTCACTTGTTTTTTCCTTCACCTCCTTGGTGACGTCACTCCTCGGAGTAGGCTCGGGATCAGAATGGCCTGCGCAAAATCATGAAAAACAAGCATTAGAATACAATAGCCTCTCATAAAAAACGACTAATTTTGGAATGTTAAAGTGAAGGGTTATCTACCGGGTTCTGGCTGGCTCTCAACCGTCCAAGGGATCTCACCCTCTGGAGTGGGAGACAAAATGTGAACGCCGAGGCCAGGGTCTTCCGGGTCGTAACCGATATGCTGCTCAAATGGATCAAGTATCAGCCGATTGGCCGACTGAGTAGGCGCATGAGCTGGAGACTCGATCCCGGATGGACCGGCAATAACATCTTTCCCTTTCGATGAGGGGGAGCCTTTGCAGTAAAGAACTTTCACCGCAGACAGGTCTGAAGGCTCGTTCCCCTTAAGAAATTCTTTTATTAAAGCATCCTCATCGACCTCCTCGGTGCCAAGTTCGACCTTCCTGAATTTTATTAAAGTCTCCCACACCTCAGCCAGGGATTCGAGGTACCCCTCTCCAAGAAAAGTTAAGTCTCGATGGATGAGGATGCGGGCATTGAATTCTGCAATCAATGGGTCGAACATGCATTTGACCTCCTCCCTACCAGCCTCTTTTGCCACCTCCAAACGAGAATCAATGTCCACAGATGCTAAATTCTTGCCCTCTTCATGGGCCTCATCCTTTAGCATCCCAACTTTAGAAAGTTCATCATCAAGCTTCCCCTTTAGAAGTTGTGTAGCAACAATCTCATCGCAATATCGTTGCGACTCTTCTCGAGCAGCAATCTTCTCTTCTCTTTCTCTACGGAGTTGCTCCTCCGGTTCTTTGACTCGGAGTCCAAATGCATCCCTCTCTTTCTGTACCGAGTCCTTCTCTAAATCTAGGGCCCCACGGCGTTGGACCGCCTCGTCAATTTATTTTTTATGGGTTGACTCCAGATGAGTAATGGCCTTGACAGTGTCTTTACGTTCTGCTGGGCGGCTTCAAGCTGAGACTTATAAGAAGCAAGCTCTTTGTCCTGAGCTTTAATAATGTCTTTATCATGGATAGCCTCAAGCTTCAGGCGATCGATCTCATGCTGACGCTCTATGGAAACTTCTGAAACTTTTTTGGCTAAGTGCATGAAAGCATCGTGCTAAACATAGACGTCATTGGTGCAAGCAATGGCACTTTGCTTGACATGCCCTGGAATCTGGTGAATCGTTGGAAGAAACTTTAAGACATCGAAACATATCTTCGGAAATGAGGCTTTAAGCTCATCAAGTCATTCAGCGACCGTTGGATCGGATACGGAAGCAAGAGGAGTCTGCTTAGAGACCGCACGCGTTCTGTGGGGATCTCGAGATTGCCCAATACTTGATGAATCGGAGTGTTGGTCCCGATGTGCCTCAGGCTGAGACCCCTTATGTGCAGGTTTCTCTTTGCTATGCTCCGGATGAGAAGGAGGATCACGAGGGTAGGAGGATTGACTATAAGATTTTCTTCGGTAGGACGATTCTCGGTGGTGGCAGTCTCGATCACCGGAGTCGTCTCTATCTCGACGCTTGCCGGAACCCGAATCCCGGTCGGATTGATGAAAAATCGATGAACCGCGAAGGCGGTCAAATCCATGCGTGCGCCCTATGTCACTTACACAGAATTTAAATAACGTCGAGTTAGCAAATAGTAGAGTGATGACAGAAAGTTAAGTGCGAGGTGAAGTGCATGTGTTTGTGTGTGTCCTAGTGTTTCCCCCCGACGGACCAGTTTCTTTACTAATAGGAGTTTTTCCTCCCTAGTTTTGGGCTTCAGCACTTGTATCGCCTCTCGCTGGCAAATGAAGCTTAAGGGCCTTTGGATTGTTGAAACCATAGTTTACCTAATCTTCAGGTATGGTGAGGTTCAACAGGCCTATCAAAGAACTTTCCAAGTGCTGCGAAGAAGTTTCTTTCTGCGTTGGAACAAGAGTAACTTTAGAAGTTTCGCCGAATATTTTCTTCCTCGGCTTGTAAGTCAGTTTCTTCTTCCTCTTCGAAGGGGAATGCGTCGTTTCAGTGTCATGGACTTCGACTATTGGGTCCCGAGGTGGACTAACATTTTCACCCTGTACTTTGGGCATTTCGGTTTCTTTAATATGCCCATCCTCTTGCATCTCAGGGGCATTATGTGCTGAGGTTTCGGCCTTCTTCTTTCCTTTGCCCGAAGTAGGCTTGGGTATGGAAACACCTTGGGGGAGGCATATCCGACGACCTTCTGCCAGCAACACAAATTTCGTGAGCGACTTATTCGAAATGAGAGTTTTGATGTCCCGGTCTTCGGCAGGAATGGCTCGGATAGCTTCAACGGCTTCGGAATATCCGGGGCCCTCTAGACGTGGGTTAATACTTGAAAAGATGGAAGAAGAGTTACAAAAGGTACATCTTCGACCAAACATGAGTTGGTCCAGGAAAAATACTTACATCCTTCCACCCATCTCCTCGCGAAGCCTTGGGGACAGCGCACATAGAACCACTCTTGTTTATACTGGGCAGACTTGCTTCATGCCCCAATTAAGATTTGGCATTTGCTGTGCGGATCGAGAAACATGAAAGATGGGCTATCCCACTGTTTCTTGATGCGATAGATGTATCGAATAACGCCCGGAGTCGGAAGCCTGAAGAGGACACTCATGAAGAGGATGCAAGTGCCGTATTTGAATGCACGGCTGTTCGGATGCAGTGGCGATGGGGCAATCTCGATATAATACAACACATCTCGAAGAAATGAGTTGAATCGTGGCACGCTGCCAACCCATCACATGAATCTGTTACAAGCTGTATATCCGATTGGGGGCAATTGCGGACGATCATGCCCCGATGGAACTAGCACGTCGTCGAAGGGGATTCCGTGGATGGAGCATAGCCGACAGAGTGTACTTTCATTAATCTTTGAGGCCTGTGAATCGACTGGGTCGTCTAAGAAAATTGCTGCCTCTAGAGCGTCGGGAGCAAAGTCGACAGATGCTGTCGCAGGGCTCGGTAAGTCTTAAGCAAGGGTAGTTGACGGATTTGAAGTTCCTACAACTTCTTGTCGAGAGGATGGCCCAGGTCTGTCCGAGATCGTAGCGGAGCTAGATTTCCTAGACATCTCTAATGAAGATTGAATCTGACAAGGCACCTATTTGTACTATACTTGAAAAACAATCGACATTAGACTTAACAACATAAATATTCCCTTCTTGTTGTGTGTGAACTAGTGCGATCATTCAAATGTAAGTGACGAGCAGTGAAAAGACACTAGATTGATTAAATAAGTCTAAGCTTTGAATTTTCATCTTCGAAGACCGTTATCGTTGACCATTTACGAAAGATTGTCGTAAGACGGTTTATATTTTGAATTCGACATCGTCACTGCATTTGAAAGGTTATTAACTATTAAGCAAGTTAAAGTCCAAGTTTTCAGTTGTTTAAACACGGGATTTATCAGTCCAGATTGTCCAATATCCTTTGTTGTTTGAGTCTGTCCTTGTTCATTATCCTATGCTCAGGCATAAAACATGTGTTGAGTCAATTATGCATTAGGTTCAACTGGTGTTGCTGTTGTACACAACCCGCATACCTAATCACTTTATCGTTCGGCATTCAACTAGTCATGCCGAACAACAATTATGCCAAGCCACCTCGCTCAGCATTCTATACTCAATGTCAACACTCACCTACCACTCATCATCACCATTCGGCATGCGGCAAGACATGCCGAACCGCAAACATGACGAGCCATGCCATTCAGCATGCCACTCTCCCAACTATCCTCTTCATCGTTCGGCATAAAGGAGTCATGCCGAACCACATTCACGCCAAGCCGCATCGCTCGGCATTCTACCCAGCTCCTACTTCTCCTCTACTTTCCCTCCTACCTCGTTCGGCATGAGGTAATCATGCCGAGCCGTGGTCATGTTGAGCCGCTTCCCTCGGCACACTAAATCTTAAACTTCACTATGGTACTTCCCCTCCATCGCTCGGCATAAGGAAGTCATTCTGAGCCACCTCGGTACGTCTTCCACCAACTTCCTTCTTCAAGCATCTCTATCATCCACTTCTCTCCTCCGCTCCACCTAGCCTAAAACTCCTTTAAGAAACCCACGCTACGCCCTTAACTCCTCCTGCTCCATGCGATTACTACTAAGCTCGATTATGTAGAGATTCACGAGTTTGAATCTCGTGCAAGGTTTCCTAATTAAGGTAAAGTGTTTCAGGGAGAGGTTTTTACCTAAGAAGTGAGAAGAAGATTCGAGGAGATTCTGGAGTAAGGAACGCAGTTTTAATTAGGATCGACTGGTTGGGGAAGGAAGTGAGGCAACGTATGATGTTGGAGAAGGGGAGAGAAGGTAATTCTCTGAAGTCTGTTGGGATGCAAAGTTTAAGTACTGGAAAGCGGAGGTAAAAGTAAAAGGGAGAAGAAGAAAGTGCATCAGCTTATATAGGAAGAAGAGAAGACGAAGGGACAGCGATCGGTAGAACCGGTCAAAACACTTCCCTCGTTCGGCATTCAGGACGTTCGGCATTCAGGACGTTCGACATTTGTATGTCGCTCAGCATTAGTATGTCGTTCGGCATTAGTATGTCGTTCGGCATGCATTGCCTCGAACAGCATTCAGAATAAGGGCTCAAAGCATGGCACGGAGAAATCAAGATTCAAAGCGTATCATGTTCATCCACATGATACACTATGGGGGGAAAGTGTTACCCAGTGGCTTGACCAGGTAAATAGAGACTTGAAGTGGAAGGCTTGTTTGGCATAGGGAGGTCGTTCGGCAACCAACCTCGCTCGTGACAACTAAATCGTTCGGCATAACTAAGTCGTTCGGCACTACTAGGTCGTTCGGCACAACTAGGTCGATCGGCATTCCAGCCTCGACCGGCATTTCAGCCTCGCTCGACATTAGTGCATCTTTCGGCAACCAGCCTCGTTCGACGTGAAGCCCCGGTCGGCATTCAGTCTCGACCGACATGAACCTCGTTCGGCATTCAGTCTCGATCGGCATGAAGCCTCGACCGGCATTCATGCCTCGACCGGCATTCCAGCCTCGTTCGGCATACAGTGAACGTACTAGTGTCGATTTTCAAGGTCGAAATTTCAGGTCATTACAAATAAAATTCAAAGTGTGGTGATCTCTTCGATTAATAGCTTTTCTAGAAGGGGTTGATCTAATTCAAAGATTCTATCAAATCCAACATTCAAGGTATTACATCAAGCCCTTACTTTAGGTAATATCTAAAATATATTTATTACACATGCATATATATATATATATATATTCATTATGTCATTATGTGTGAATAGTTTAGAATTATATCATTAATTTGTATATTTGTTTCATGTCATTTCTAAATATATATGTATTAAATAAATATTTATATCTCATACATAAATATTTTTACTTTAGCCATGGCATAAAATAATTGAAAGTAAAAACATATTTAAAATAGTTTTTAAATTCAAATTCAAATTTTTAATCATTGTTAAATACATAATATATATTCATAAATTTATTCAATAAATTGTATACATATAAATTTTGAAAGTATATGTAACTAAAGAAATTCGTGTATATACATAACCAAAATATATAGTTTTAATGTACATATTATATATTTACCTATATGTTTCATTAGTTTTATATTATTATGTATCAAAATATATAAATATAAATAAATGTGTGTATAATATAAAATAACTTCATTTTATAAATAAAAAATTCATTTTTAAAAAATGCATACAAAAATTTAAATAAAAGTATTTTTAATCTACACAGATTAAATAAAAAAATCAATTTTGTCAAAATCATTTCCGTCAAATATATATATATATATATATATATATATATTGTGTCTAAATGTATAATATTATTTATATATCTATAAATTAGAATTTTATGAAATTTAATACATATACACACATACATATGTTATGTAATTTCAAATAAAATATATAATTTTAGTATGTGTATACACATACACATAAACATATACATATACATATACATATACATACATATGTGTGTGCGTGTGTGTTAATAAATTAAATATAAAACATTTAAACTTGAAATTTGAATTTTGAGTTAGAAATTTTAGATTCCGATTTATTATCAAAGTTGAATTTATCTAAAGATATTTTAAACATTGAATTTTGCATCACTCAAAAATCTAAATTTAGATTTATGGAAAATTATTTTGTATATAAATATATATATGTATATATATATATAAATTTATTACTTTTATATATGTAAGCATACTTAGTATTATTTTAATTTTAAAATAATAACATACAACAAATATAATGAGGCTGTTATGTCCATTGTGATGTAAATCTTAACACTTATATGCTGACATATTAAACCATGTATATATTATATGTTGCACTTGCACATATATGTATATATGTATTTAATACACATGTACACATTATATATCGCATATATAAACAAATTAAATCTTTATATTGATCAATTAAATAAAATAAAGATTTTATTTAAAATTAATTTGGATTGGATCTAAATCAATTTGGACTTCATATGCCTAATAGTGATAAAATTATTTGAAATTCACTCATTTTAACCGCGTGCTAACCTATTTCAAATAAGTTCTTCATGTTTGGAAACTCGGATCTGAGTTCTTTCTTGTTCAAACATGCACTGATAACTATTGTAGAGGAATTCCATTAACAATACACCTCCTACAGCTACAAAAAGGACTTTTGATTTCATTTTGGATTTTTGCAATTAAGTTTTTTTTGTTTTTGTTTTCGATCACTTTTAGAATTGAAATCATTGTATTTTTAGCTGAAGTTGTGAAAAAAATCAAAATAAAGTTGATAGCGGATGTAGGCAATCGAATTGAGGTTGAACCACTTTAAAAACCCTATCTTTCGGCATTTTCAATCTTGTTTTCTTTGAGTTTGATTCTTATTTTATTAGATTGGGGGTATTTGCGCAATTTTTGAGCAAACAACTTGGATCGATGTCCAATGCATGCCATGCTATGTTGGGGGAAATCTAGCACATATCAGCATGGGACCATGCAAAAACATCCTCGTATTTCTTAGGAATCCCACTAGCTAGCCTTTCGTACTTCGATCAAGTTCCAATTCAGTTTTCATCATCTTGGTTGAATCTTTTTTGTCGGCTATCATAAACTCCATAGCCTCCACTGGCTCGGCTATAGCCCTCTTTATTCCTTTCCTTGTGTCTAACTAATTATGAGGATCCTTCATAGACTCGAGTAGGGCCCCTTCAATAATTGTTATGCATACGTGTTTTTAATACAAAGAGCCTTCTCTGCATTTCTTTTTTCTCTAAGTTATGACTCTTATGAAGATCGGCCACATAACATTCATGCATTGCATCTTGGTCACCCTCAATGACTCCAGTTCCATTCTTCGTATGTAATTTCATCTTTAAACACCATTGGACCAACATATCTCAAAATCAGAGAGGGTTAGTCATCCTAGAAATGTGTTGTATGTTGAGTATCCATTTACAAGGATAAATGTTAGATTTCTAATGGTTGACCTAGGTCGAAACCCCAGTTCAATGAACAAATCAAGTGCTCCTAGGGCCATCTTTCATTCTCTAGCAAAATCATGCAATGAATTTTTGCATGGGGTGACATCCTTCATTGGAAGTCATATTCTGTCATTAGCACTCTTAAACGGAATATTAATTGAGCTTCCACTATCCACTGATGTATATCTACTGGTCTAAGCATGGTTGAGATTACCATCAGATCAATGTGGGGATACTGGCTTCCTTTTAAGTCCATTTCATTGAACGTAATCTTGGCATCATTCTGGCAAGGATATTTCATCTCTCGCTCTTCGTCTATGGCTTAAACAAACTTCTCACCATACTTTGGAGATTTAGCATACCCTTCCATATTAACCCGGCTTTTATCTACTACAAGTGACCCACTGTTTATCATGCTTACCACAATCCTTTCACTCCTTGGAGCTACATTAGTACCTTATTTATCAACACATGGCACTTGCCTTGGCAGTTGATGTAAGGGAACTGGGATATAATGGGGTCTTTAACATTCCTTTGCAATTACTTCTTTCTTATGTATTGTTTAATGATGTTGTGCAAAATTGTGGGATGACTATGGCTCCTAGACCACTTCCAATTATCTCTTTATCTTTTGTTAGCAAGAGATTTAGCCTGCACAAATAGTTTTGATGAGATCATGGAGCGTTAGCCATAAATAAGCCTAGTACGGTACTAATTAGAATCAATCTGGTACTGAACATTTCCTGGGTCAACCTTCAAACTATACTCTCACATGCTCTACCTGTCGTTCAGCTTCTCTTCACCTTACATTTCGACAATCTCGATCAGATTTGGTACTAGAGTGAAATCTTCTTCTCATTTCACATACTTTGGACTAAGACTTTTGTCACTCTTCATTGTTATGACTAGCGTTTAGTCCATTCATGATTCTGTCTAAGTCTCCTCACTACAAGACACATAGTGTATTCCAACGGAGCCTTCCAACGGCCTCCAACATCATTGACCAACGTCTTCCAATGTCCAGTGTTTTCTCGTATATTTTATTAGTTAAAAACTGTAGGACGTTGGTAGATGTTGGAATCTGGACGTTGGCGGCCGTTGAGTGACGTTGGAAATCCGCGAACATAACAGAAGCCCAGCTTCTTCTTTTCCATTCGGCTGAAACAATTCCCCCCCCCCCAAAATTCCCAACTTTGCTCCGATTCCGACCCTCCTACTGCTCCGACGATCAACTGCTCCTCCGACAACTCCAAGCCTCCCTCTCATCCTCTCTAACTCCCTAATCTCTCAAGAAAAGGTATAAACCGTAATGCCTATATTTAATTAAATTGTTAAATTAGTGTATTAAATGTTTTTTTGCTTATTGTATGTATAATCTAGTTTATTGAGGCATAATTTATGTTATTAACTTATGTATTGCAAGATTATATATATTTAAGTTTGTGTTAACAATAGAATAATGTGGATACAATTAGTTTTAGGTTTGTTTGGAAACGTTAGTTGGTAGTGGGCATACAATTAGTTTATGTATTTTAGAAAATTTCAAAAATGATATTTTATATTCATGAAACCCTTAGAGTGTCTTTCGGCCCCGTCTGATAAGTATTGTATATGATCGTTATGTGAATATTCGTTTTTCAACAGAATGGACATTTATATTCATCCTATACAATATTTGTTGGATTTGTCCCTGTATTGGACAAGTTACGAACACAATAACGTAATTAAATCTTGTAAAACATTTCATTTTAAATGGTTCATAGAATTTCGACAGCGCTTCCTTTATGATCCCTGTGTACACGCAAATGTGTACTGTTCAGGGAACTAAAGCGAAGTGCTACCAAAATTTTGTTGAATCGTTTAAATTGAAATGATTTACGCGATTTAATTACGTTATTTTATTTGTAATGGGAGGTAGGATGACCCATCGACAAAATGTCAATGATCTATTAATATAAAATTCACCAATAATATTGTTTTAATAAAATGTCAATTTTATAAATTTATATCGTACTTTTTAATTATATCGTAGGGAAATGGACAATTATTTTACTGATCGAAGCTGGATGTACAAAAAAAGAAGGGTCGAAAATGGAGGCTCAATAAGTGAACAGTTTAATAACGGTGTTCACGTATTTATTGATTTCGCTTTAAGCAATAATAGGAACGACGAAAAAAATCCGTTGTTCATGTACTAAATGCAAAATGTTAAAGCATTTGATACCAGAAATGGTTAGAGTTCATTTGCGTAAATACGGTTTCGTGCCGAACTATTTGGTTTGGGATCGTCATGGAGAACCGTTAGCATCTAATCATGTACAAGCTGAGGAGGTAGTGTGTACTAAAATTGATACGACGAATCTCGTAGAATATATGGTTGAAGATGCTGCACGTTCAATGTTTCATGTTCCTCAATTAATTGATGACGATGGTAACGCTGAAGAACAACCAAATATTAGGGCAAAAAAAATATGATTTATTAGATGCCGCAAAGAAACCCCTTTGGGAAGGCTGCACAAGCGGAACCCAATTATCAGTAACTACTGAATACATTGCGATGAAATCTAAATACAACTTCACAGAAGCTGGATTTACAACTGTTGTGCAAGCTGCGAAACGGCATATGCCTCCCAATAATTTAATATGCGAAAATCATTATGAAGTAAAAAAAAATGATGTCAGATTTTGGTTTACCGTATCATAAAATAGATACATGTCTAAACGGTTGCATGCTGTTTTGGAAAGAAGATATCAACCTTAGAAATTGTAAAATATGTAATCAGGAAAGGTACAAATCAAGAAAGAGAAAAGGAAAGGAAGTCCCGCATAAACGTATGCATTATTTACCAATTACTCCTAGACTTCAAAGGTTATATGCATCTTCTGTAACCGCGCAACATATGAGATGGCATAGTGTTAGAACACGGGAAGAAAGTACGTTAACACACCCAGCTGATGTGGAAGCATGGAAGCATTTTGACCACAAATATCCTGATTTTGCATCCGAGAGTCGTAATGTTTGACTTAGTTTATGTACGGATGTATTTTCACCATTTTCTCAGTTTGGTTCTAAATATTCGTCATGGCCTATAATTGTCACACCTTATAATTTACCTCCATGGATGTGTATGAAAACTCCATATATGTTTCTCACAGTTGTCGTCCCTGGTCCTAATGATCCGACACAAGGAATCGATGTTTATTTACAACCTTTGATTGAAGAATTAAAAACATTATGGTACGAAGGAGTACAAACATACGAAATTTCCAAAAAAAAACTTTCGATGGAAAATACACGAGCATTTCTGGTCGTCTAGCTTGTCTGTACTGCATGGAAGATACACGACCATTTTCTTTACCTCATGGAAAGAAAATTTCGTGGTTTGACTGTCATCGATGTTTTCTTCATATTAATCATCCTTTTAGAAGAGATAAGAAAAACTTTACAGCTAATAGACATGAAACTTTGAGACCGCCTACGGTTTGGTGAAGCGAAGATATTTATGAACTTGTAAAGGATTATCCAAAGATACATGAAACCATAGAACAAATTGAAATTCAAGGTAAATCATCGATTCATAACTGGTGCAAACAAAGCATATTTTGGGAGTTGCCTTATTAGAAAAATCTCCTGATTCGTTATAATATTGACGTGATGCATAATGAGAAAAATGTATTTGATAATGTTTTTAATACAATTTTGAATGTCAAGGGGAAGACGAAAGATGATTTGAAATCAAGACATGATATCGAAGTAATATGTAATCGTCCTGAGCTTCATATAAAGCCAAATGACACAAAAAAGCCAAAAGCTTGCTATGAGCTAGACAATAATCAAGTTAAAGTACTTTTAAAATGGGTGGAAGGACTAAGATTCCCGGATGGTATATCTTCTAATATTCGTAGATGTGTCGACTATAAGAACAATAAACTTAGCGGGATGAAAAGTCATGATTGTCATGTTATGATGGAAAATTTATTACCCGTCGCTTTTAAAGAACTGTTGCCTGTAAAAGTTTGGACTGTTGTAACATAACTTAGTCTTTTTTATAAAGAGATTTGTTCTACTACATTAAAAGTTGATCGTCTACGTAAACTTGAGGAAGAAATCTCGATATTTCTCTGTAAAATGGAAAAGGTATTTCCTTCGGGTTTTTTCAATGTTATGGAACATTTACCTATTCATCTTCCATTAGAAGCACGTATTCGAGGGCCTGTGCAATATGGATGGATGTATCCATTTGAAAGGTATTTAAATCATCTAAAAAAAAGTGAGACAGAAAGCTCGAGTTGAAGTTTCGATTTGCAAATCATACATCGAAGAAGAAGCTTCATTTTTTTCTCTCATTATTTTAGTGACCATGTGAACATATCATTTGAAAGTGCTACGCGTAATGATGAAGGCATTGATCAAGATGATTGCCAAACGACCTTATCAATTTTTAAAAAACAAGGTCGGCCTGCTGGTGCTTGTGTGGAAGAATGGTTGGATGATAGAGATTATCATGTTGCACACACATATGTTCTTCTCAACTGTGCCGAAGTTGCACCGTTTGTTAGGTAATTTACTTATATATATATATATATATATATATATATATATATATATATCATCAACACGTGTGTATACACAAATATACGCACACACGTGTATCTTAATCATAATGCAACATTTGTTATATAATTGCAGCATTTACGAATCATAACATCCTAACGGCGATATCAGCAAAGAATTCGCTTCTTGGTTTTCTAAGTACGTTTTTGATACAACAAATTGTGTTGTAGACAAAGGATTGAAACATTTAGCTATGGAACCAAAAAGGAAAGTGAAGACCTATCCAATATTCTTTGTCAATGGATATAAATTTAATACCAAAGAATACGGTGACGAAAAATTAACTTACAATACTGGTGTATTTGTTAAAGGTAGTGATGATCCAAATGATCATATACATGATTTTTATGGCGTGCTAACCCAGGTTTTGCAATTGACGTATTTCACACGACCTGCGGAAGAAGTATTTTTGTCTAAATACAACTGGTTCAGCAACGTTCCAGGTTCTAGAATCAACGTGCACCCAAAATATAATCTTCTAGAAATAAAACATACTTCACGTTATTATAAATACGATCCTTTTGTACTTGCCAAACAAGCTCTTCAAGTTTATTATGTTTCTTCCCATCTCTAAGAAGAGATAAAATAGATTGGTCGGCTGTTTTTAAAACAAAGGCAAGGTTTACATTTGATGGACGGAATATTCCCGAAGAACAAGCTTACCAAGCAGATATCGAAGAAAATAGAGGAATAATAATAACCGACGATCAAACAGATTTTGACCTCTAAACGATAAATCAAATGCATTAATTGAAGCATTTGAGAGTACAGAGGAACAAGGTATAGAGTGCGAAACAGAGTCTGAATCCGAAAATGACGAGGACTGATCAACTATCTACATTTTGAGAAGGTAAATTTATATTTTTTTAAACATTATCCTGTTTTTATTAAAAAATGAAATGGTATGCTAATATATGATATGTATCACATCTCGGTTTTATGTTACGCCATACTGTATGTTATACATATAGTCATTTTATTTTCTGTTATAATGTTTGTTTGTAACATGTATTATATAGGTATGTCGTCATGTAGACGTACTGGTGGACATTCTGGGTCTCCCTCTTCCTCACAGAGAAGGCATGCTCGTCCGGACGGTGGTGATGGCGGTGGTCCATCACAGGAGATACGGTGTCCTGTGGTGTGGCTAAAGCCAAAAGCAGATCAAAGGTAAGTATTAAATTTCATTTTCGTACAATCTATTCTGAAAATATATAGTAATCATGAAATATTAAATGTTTTTTCTCTGTTTAAACATAGTGGTTTCTCTTTAGAGCTGACTCAAGTAGTTTTATCTATATCTCGACGGGCGTACATGGGTCGTATAACCGAATGTTGGCCTAAGTGGACATTGATTCCAGATAATGTTAAAGAGACTATTTGGCAGGATTTTTTGGTTTGTCACTTTATATATTAGGAACATGTTATATCAATTCATGTTTACATTATTTATAAAAGCTGTATAACTCTTATTTTGTCAAACGTGCAGGCGGAAGTGGACCATCAGGACGCTGATATTTTAGTCGTATATCGCCATTGGTGTAGCCAAGTCGCAAAGAACTACCGGGAAACAGTAAACAGCTTAAAAACAGCGGGAAAGAAGTCTTAGTGGATGAGCGCAGCTGTGTGGGATGATTTTGTGAAATGGTGGGGAAACGAGGAGTTTCAGGTAAATTTATCACATGTTTAATTTAAATTCTTCTACGCAAATACTAACTAGAAATGTTAAATAATTTTTGCTTTTAAATTAAATTTACATAGGAAGTCGGAGAGGAACTCAGCCAATAGGAGCAAGAACCCTGTCACACATCGTGGTGGTTCCAAGTCATTTCAGCATCACCGAGAGGACTTGGTATATTTATTAATTACGATAATAATTTAAAGATTTTAAGTTCTAAGTTGTAGATAATGTAACAATATATATATAATATATATGTATATAGACATATTTCAGGAGAGACAGCGTGATGGTGCTTCTGTGAGTTATTGGGATGTTTTCACGCATACTCATGCATTGAGCCAAGTCGACGAAGCAGGCACCGTTTCATACTCCTGGGATCACGATGCCAAAGCGCGGTCCGCATATGTAAGTAACATAATGACTTAACTCTTATATAAGTTAATTAAAATAATATTATCTAAATTCAACTTATTTTGCATAACAGCAAAAGTTTCAGCAAGTACGGACTTCCATTCTCGAGGGCTCTGGGCGCGACGAGTTGACCGCTGATGAGGAGGACGCTATTTTTGAGTCTGTCATGGATCCAGCGACACATGGCAGACGCTATGGTTTTGGAAATCAATCGGTAATAACTTTAACTTAAATTTTAAAATAATTATTCTAAACCAATTGTTGCACATTGTGATGGATTATAGTAAACACGAATTACAATTATTAAACACTGATAAATTAAATTTTATTTACAGGCTAAGACGGCTCAGATTGAGTATCATAGGGCTCAAGATAAGCATGAGATTGCACAGCTCAGAGCCCAGGTCACCGCGCTCGAGGAACGCAATATCCGCACCGAAGCCAAGACGGAGGAGCTGAACAGGCGTCTTACGGAGTTTATGGAGCAATACGGCCGGTTTCCGTCTTCTGGTGGTTCTGGAGGAGAGTGATTTCAAGTATGTTTTGATTTGTTTTGCTATGGACAGGTATATTTGGAGAGTGTGAGGATTTGATACATTCTGATGTTTTGGATGTTGGTTTGGATGTGATTTTTGAGATGTTGACGTAGTAGTTTGGATATTGTTGGATTGGACGTTTTGTTGGTTGTTGATGTTGGATGGTTTATATTGTTTATATTGATTTGTATTGTGTATATTGATTAGTATATATGCTTATTACTTGGATTTACTATTATGATTGATTATATGTGAGATATGTTGTTGTATATGTGCTCGAAATTGAGCTTTTATGAGATATACGATGTTGGAGGTGGCTAGAAGCATGCATTGTTGGTTCTGTAAAAAAACCACCCAGATTTCCAATGTCTTCCAACGTCCACCAACGACATACTAGCACATTTATTCCAATGTCTTACAACGTCCTCCATCGGGTCTTCCAACATCTTTCCAACGTCTTATTTGGTCAACATCTTCTTCCACGTGGACAACCTGAATGTTGAAAGACGTTGGTATATGCGCGTTGTTTCCGTTGCTTGACGTTGAACGCCGTTGAAATGTATATCAACGTGGACAACCTGTGTGTCTTGTAGTGCCTCTAGTAACCACTTCTGACAGTGAAGGAGTACATATAGAATGTTCACTATGGTTAGCTACTGGAAGGTTAGGTGCATTTGTGTTTTCAGCATTCTTACTGGTAGCACCAACTATATTTTAGATTTAAGAGTTATGTATGAGTGTTTTCAGTGAAAGTGCTAAAAATGTTTGCAAAAAAATGGACGCACTTCTAAGAAATTATGTTAAACGACATATACTTGATGTATTCTATACTTATGAGGTATATATAAGATAATGTTTCATTGAGGGTGATTTCTAAAAGATAATAGACTACAAAATGTAGGAAACTAAGAACACATATTACTTTTATAGTGCTTCAACTAATAATTTCGTACATCCATTGTGATTCATTATTCATTTTCTTATTGAAATCAAGTACAGTGCGGGAATAAAAAAATTAATGATCTATTAGTCAAAGAAATGATAATTACAAATTTAAGAATTATGTTTGGCTAATTATGTTTGGTAGTTTGTGAGCTCTTAATCTTATCCGTCATTACTATCAATCCTTGACGTGTTTATTGGTATGAAGTTGAGATAAAACTTGGTTGACATTTCTATACAATAGGCACTTTCCCTATATGACCAAATTTTATCGGTACTCATCAGTCTGACATCAATTGGCTCAGTACATAATATGGTCGGTACATGAGACTACTAGACTATTATCTAGTTTAGTGCATGTCCACTACTAAACTGAAGTTCGAGGTTTGGCACATTTTTAGTTAGCATGGAATCGATTAATTCTCTTTACTTAGAACCTATTTGGAGAATTTTGGCTCTTACTTCAACTACAGAATTGTGAAATTGTTTTGGTTCAATGCCGGACTTTAAATTATGACCGGTACCATGCAAAATCTTATACTTAGTAAAATTTTCTCTTTTCATCTTGTTTCTCTTGAGTTAACTTTGTCTCTTCTCTCTTCTCACTTCTTAGTTCTACCTATTCGATTATATGGTACTAAGCACATCACAGACTCTTCGATCATCTCTATGTTCCTTGAGGTCTTTCTATATCCGATGTGATGTTAGGATTTTTGTTGCGCAAAACCTAACAAACGATAAAATTGTTGTGGAAACCTATCATAGAATCTTATATCATCCAAATCGTGTAGGGATAATATTAAATAAAAGTAATAATATTTGAAGATAAACAATGATGAAGATAGATCTAAAACACAAAGAAAGCAAGATAACAACACACAAGATTCCACCTAACAACCAATTCAAAAAAACAATTGTTTACAATTAAGTCGCCAAATAAAAGTAAACAAAACAAAAATAGAATCAATAACCTAACCGAGAAGGAGTCGTGATCTCTATGACAATGGCTTGTTGGTGTTTAGAGAAGAACAAAGATGGAAGAAGATAGAAACACTAAACTTTTCCGCACTTTTCCACTCTTTCTTCTAGGCTCTATTTATAACAATTACTTAATGATCAAGTTAATATGTATATGGAAAAAAATCGATTAGCCAATCAGAGAGAGAAATAAACATAACCAAATAAGCCCATAAGGGAAACCAAATTTTCTCTTTTTTGCATATTTATTTCCTTCTAAATGTGATTTTGTATCACTAAAATTCAATACTCACCTTGATGAAAAATAAATATCTCCACATACATTTGATCTCCACCTTCAACCAAAATGGCTCTTTAAAGCGAAAAATAAGAAAGTGACCCCATCGAATAAAACACAAAAGCCAATCATCTTCAGATCAATCACCACTCCTTTCTTATTAATCACACTAAATCAAAAAATGCTACCACTATCTGCAAGTGATGCATCATCCACCATGAGATACACTACACCATTTGGTCTCAATAGCGTTTGTAATACAACAAAGACATCCATAAAGTCTTTGGGATTTTCCAACTCGACACCCGTCTACCACTTGACCTGAGCTCTCCACATGATCACCGTTGATACCTCAAGCATCATCAAAATGAAACCCCTATTTAAAAATATGGTTACCGACATGACCATCAAAAGAAGTGCATACATTCACCTCACCACCTACCCGTGGACTAGGCTCTTCAACTGTCATTCACTTCCTATTATCGATCGCACGACTAACCAATTTATAAAGGTTTCCATCATTTAATACCCCTCTCATCACAATATGACCACCCTTCTTCAATCTTAACACTCCACCTCGAATTTCAAAAGTGCAACCATGGCGGTTCAACTAACCAAGAGAAATGAGATTATGTGAATTATTAGGTCCATATCTCACATCCGAGGCTTCTCTAACCACACCATAATGCATATGAAACTTGATAGATCCAATATCACAATCTGGTAGTTCTACTCCATTGACGGTCCTAATCATGTCGACGGTCTTCTTATAAGAAGAAAAACACCTCGCATCACTAAATATGAGAATATTGCACATGAATCCGTCTTCAAGGCTTAACATCACTAATGAGGACATCACAAGAAGTTTCACTGTCGCTACTTATGTCCGCTCGTGTATCGCTATCACTGTCACTATGTATAGCCTTTTTGATATCTTTTATACGCTTGACACATGTTGCACATATGACCTTTTTTATGACAATAATAACAAAAGATACTTTTCGACATACATTTACCATTAGTGACTTTTTTCTTTGGTTTTGTACCCCACTTTGAGTCCATTGCTACCATAGCCTCATCTTGAACTGATTTCAAGGTTGACATTTTCCTTCTAAGTTCTTCGTTCAAATGACTATTTCGGATAGTAGCCAATGAGATAGTTTCATTAGCATTGGAGTTACTTAACTATACAATTAATGTTTTCTAACTCTCTTAAAGTGAACTCATCAACAAAAGAGATTGTAATTCATCATCAAATTTGACATCCATACTCGACAATTGATTTAATACATCTTGAAATTCGTTCAAATGCTCTGCTACAAACTTCTCTCCATCCAGCCTCAACTGAACCAATTTTCAAACAAGAAAAGCTTTACCGGTAGCACTTATTGACTCGGGTAAAGATACTAACTTGGCCTACAAAACTTTAATGGATTTACAACTAGCCATATGATGGAAAACTGAATTATCAAGGTATCGACGAAACAAAGCAATTTTCTTCTTGTCCATCTTCTTCCATTTACCCACATCTATATTTGAGGATCTCTTTCCATCATCTTCAATTGGTTCATGAAGATCGTTGAGATATTAAACATTCTCCGTCTTAGGCTTTCAAATACCCCATTTTTTCCATCTAGAAGAGCAAACTTCAAGAATGAAATTGAATTCGACGTCTTAACAATTATAAAAATCCAAAATTACCCTTCGTCCTGCGATAATCTAGCTCTGATACCAATTTGTTATGATTTTTGTTACACAGAACCTAACAAGAGATAAAATTACTGTGGGAACCTATCTCAAAATCTTATATCATTCAAGTCACAAAGGCATAATATTGATAAAAAATAATAATATTTGAAGATAAAAAATGTTGAAGATAGATCTAAAACACAAAAAATCAAGAGAAGTACAGACAAGATTCCATCCAACAACCATTTATATCAATTCTCAAAAAATATTGTTTACAATTAATCCACAAAATATAACTAAATAAAATAAAAATAGAAACAATAACCTAACCGAGAAGGGGTCCCAATCCCTATGAAAATGATTTTTTTAGTGTTTGGAGAAGAAGAACAAAGATGGAAGAAGAGAGAAACACCAACTACTTTTCCACACTTTTCCACTCTCTCTTCTATGCTTTATATATAATAACATTTACTTAATGCCCAAATATGTGTACAAGGTAAAAAATAAACTGATTAGCCAATTAGATAGAGAGATAAACATAACCAAATATACTTACTAACTAGGAGAAACTAAATTTTCTTTCTTTTTTTTGCATATTTTTTTTTCCTTCCGAATATGATTTGTATCACCAAAATTTAACAAGCGATAAGCGAGAAAATGCCCACAAGAAATAATAATTGCAAAATAAATTGAAAAGGAGGAACACATAACTTTTTTATAGTGGTTTGACGCATGCATCCACTTTAAATAATTCACGTTGCTAATTTCATTTTTTACAGAGAGATTATAAATGCTTTAACTCGAAATTACAAAGAAAACGGGTTAAAACACGATAGAACCCCCATAAGTGAAAAGGAATGATTACTTTGTCTGAGGTGATAGTATTGTATTTATAACTACGAGCGTTGTGGCACGCGCTTCGCGCGTGAGTTATTTTTCTACAAACTGTATATGTTTTCAACACATTCAAAAATAGAGCATAAATATTTAATCATATTTAGCATTGAAATTATGTGTAGTTTGGTTGAATTTTTATTTTTAAGTTCCAATATCTATTATTTTTGATTGTTTGAATTTTTTTTCTATTACTAATTAATAAAGAACGAATTGTAAGGAAATTTATCTATTAGATCATATTTTAAAGTGATTAAAATTTAATAATATTCGTAGAGAGACGTAGTGAATTTGTAAAAAGAAAAATTATTAGATTCTATTTTTAAGTGATATTAAATTTGTTAATATTTGTAAAGGGGCATTTTAAATTTGTTAAAGTTTATTTGTTAGATCCTACTTTTAAGGGATTTGCTAACATCTATAGAGGGGCATTTTTGATAGTTCACGTTGACATCAAAAAAGTGTGACACCAAATGTATTACAACTATTATTAAAGATAGTTCTAAGTATCCTCAATTAGTCCAAAATATCTTTAGAAATTTGATACAGAAAGAGCAACAACATATCTTTGAGAATAGGCTAAAGAATACATGAAATTGGCTCAACCTGTATGGTTGAGTTATTATCGTTCGGCACTGTTTTATGCCATCAATCTGTATCGATAGATCAACCTTAGTATTATACTTCTTTCAACTTTGCTAATCAATCTATGTTGTTTTGTAGAATTGTTCTATTCCATGATTAGACCTATCTTCCAGCCAAAACTCTTTGTATCTTATGGATCCATACCGATCCATGCATGGTTGGTACCGATCGATGCTTTCCATTCCATATGCTTTTTTTAATCAGTTGATCCATGTAGAGAAAGCTTCCTAATGTACTTCGAGACTCATTTGAATCACTGGTATATTAACAGATCTTATGGATCTATATCGAACAATGCCATGGATGGTATCGATCAACAGTGGTACCTAGTCATTCTTTCATCATTTCCTCCATATCTCGTAGTTGTTACCTCTTGGACTTAACAATCTATGAGTTCTTCCTTCATTTCTTTGTCAAGTCCTACAATATCATATTCGAATGAAAAATTATTGATAATAAGTCAAAGCATTCAACAATACAAAACCAAATAGAATTTGTTTAAATTGATCTTAAAATGCAGATGATAAAATGGAGATGATAAAATGGAGATGATGCATTTAACACACAATTCATCATTCATATGGCGAGATGTATGCAATTCACGGATAAATGGTTAAATTTGATATGGGAACTTTTCACCCCTCTTTAGCATCACTTGTTATGCAAGGCTATTTCAATGATTTTTTTTTCCGAGCAATAGAAGAATAAGACAGGGATAGTATTATCCTATCTCTTGACCATAGTCATGGAGTACTTTGTTGCTGGATATTAAAGCATATTAGGGAAAAGTACAGCCTATTTATCATATACAACCGTATATTACTCATCTCGTATATGTTGACAACCGTGTACAACAATAGATAGAGAATATGATAAATGATGAAACTTCGATTTAAATTAAATTAAACATAAATATACAAACTTATTCAAATGTTTACTTAATTAAAAAAATTCTAATCAAAACTAATAATCAAAGAATAGTTTTCTTATTTCACTTACGTTAACTAACCACCACAAGAGAATAGCAATGCGACCACAATTTAAGCATGTCATGTTATATGATTGGCAATATACATGAATTTGTCACTATAGCATGAAGAACAAAGGAATAAACCTTTTTTGATTAAAAAATGTTAAAATAATCAAATAAAACCCCAACACCAAACCAAGTAACAGAAAATAGATTCATCAGCAACACCAAACTGATGCAACACAAAAGCCGAGCACATAAATTCAACAGCAGAATAAACAAGACATCCAACAAGGTGCATAATTGAGATAACAAGTCAGTAGCTGCCAGCTTAATAAACAGTTTACACGCCATACAACACTAAAAATAAAATAAGCCCACTACCACCGCATACTCAGTTGTAATCTAGGCTCCACCAACCATTACTCTCCTTTTCTATGACCAGGGACCCTACTCCCACTTTTAAACAATAATAATGCATAATCTAAACCAAATTGTTTAACCAAAAAAGGAACCAAAGAAAGTAAAACAAATAGCCTAAAGTGAACAAAAATGAAGAATGCTTCTGATACTCAGTTGCGATTACTGACTGCATAAGCAACTTTCATTGGCCTGCCATGCAATTCCACCTGGTTTTTCTTAACAGCTTCCTCTAACGATTCATCATCTTCAAAATCAATATGCCCGAATCCTCTAAAATCTCCGGTTGATTTGTTCATAGCAAACCTTATGGATTTGACCTTTGATTTGTCGAAGAAGCTTTTTATGTCATCTTCAGTGACTTCCCATGATAGATTTCCAATGTAGGCAGAGTAACACCCTTCTACCTTTTCGGGTTTACTTAGAAATTCACTCTTTCTTTTTCCTTGCCGGCCTCTGCATCTTTCTATCTTTACTATTCTATTTCCCCTGTGAATTCACAAGTACAACAGCTAAAATGAATACTGTACAAAATATAGAGCATGAGAATGAACTATGTTGACCAGAATAAATTTGTGGAATCTCACATTCTTTCACCGTCAAGTTTAAGAGAGTTGGTCACTTCTGTTTCTGTCTACAAAGTAATGAATAAACAATCAATTAGTAGTTTCTCAAAGAAAAAAGAAACAAGAGAAAAAAAATGCAGGGACCAATACTGCGGTAAAAGAACTACATGCATCTACCATTTAATTGTTGTGGTATAAAAATTGCCAGTCAAGGGTTTGAGGACCAGTAGTGAGAGTTGTACACATGAATAATTTTCTGAATAAATTTTTTTCCTTTTGCTTACTGACTTGTTGTATGTAAAATAATATAATATTCTTGTGTTAATCTGAGAGTTGTCAATGAGTGTTTTGTATGTATTCACATGCCACAAAGTTGACCATTACTACCAAATGCAAGGAATAAATACTTGTTCAAACCAGAAAGAAAAGTGCACTTTACTGTTATAGAAACAAATTAGATGCAGCAAATGTGTAGAATAAATTACAGATAAATTTACTATTTTTCTGGGTGAAAATACCAAGCAAAATATAACAAAAAGAATAATTCTTGACTTAATTTCACTATTAGAATAACTAATGGTCTATTTGGCTTGAGATTGAAAGGTCGGTTTGACTTCAAAATTTACTTTTTGTGCTTCCAGTATGTACTTCAAAATTTATTTTTTGTGTTCGGTTTGTTATTTTTAATTTTGGGTTTTCGTCCATACAAAAATGCACACGACGCATTTATATTGTCGAAAACGATCAATTTAGAAAACGAAGTTAACATACAAAATAGAAAACAACATTTTTTTATTTTCTGCGTTTTGGAAAATAACACAAGCACGTAAAACTATCCATTCTTCCGTCGTCCATCTATCCCTTTCATCCTCTCATCCGTCTTTTTTCATCCCTTCCGACGTCCCTCCATTTTTCTCATATTTGAGATACATATTAAAAACCGAAAACAAAAACTTCATTTTAAATCGAAACACAATCCTAAATTTTTTGTTTTGCGTTTTCATTATGTTCATCCAAAGACATTGAAGGAGAGATGGAAAATCCTAGCCATTACAACAAAGAGGAGAATTATTGTGTATGTTTTTTCATTTAATTTGAGGTTGAATTTATTGTGTCGAAAATTATGTTTTCTTCTTGTTTTTTCAAATTCTTATGATTATGATTCGGTTTGCTTCATATTTTGTAGGAGGTTATTGGATTTTTGATTCATGGATATCATAAGATCTTTGGTTGTTTCTTAAAATTTAAGATAAGTAAAGCTGAACTATTTTTCAATTCTCAAGTTTTATATTTACATCGACATTCATCTAATTTATGTTCGTTTAGTGCGGAGGTATACTTCATTCATTTTCTAGAGGATAACTAATTTACTGACACACAAATACCCAAAAAAAGTCTTTAATTTTGCGGAAGTATATAAGAAAATCAAGTTGGAATTTTTTTTTACAAACGAAGTATACATATAGTCAAATAATAAGTTTACATACTGTATTTTGGAAGAAAAAAAATATGAATGTATAGATAGCGCTTTTGTTCTGGCTACCGTAATCAACTTTAGGCTAAAAGTTTAGTTGTAAACGTTTGTTCTATAAACTTACTAATTATTTTGTCCTACTCGACAACCTATTTTTGTAGTATCTGATGTTATCCATCTTAGTCAACCTATGGTTTAATATATTTTCTAGTGATGTTTCATGGACCATGAAATGTTATTAAGCAACACATTTCTCTATTTAATGCCTAATGACCACTAAATTCTTGAGGAACTCGCGGAACTCTATGGAAACTATCTGTGATTTTCTACAATTTTTGTTTGAAATTAGATTGTTTTGAATTTTATGAAGTTTGGAGATGTTTATAAATCATTATGAATTGAAGATGTTATTAATAATGTTTACAAGTAAACCAACTTCAAACAAGAAAGAGCATACCTGAGGTTAAAAGCAATTAGTTGATATTAATTTCATTCAATTTGAATTCAAACTGATTAGAGAACTACTACAATCAAATTCTCTTTTATTTAAATTCAATTTAATGAGAGAATCGGTTATATATTAACTCTCTTTTAAGGTTAATCAATTAGGGTCCTTTCTTGTTCAATATAACATTCAATTTTGTGATGGATTAAGTTTTCTTTTCAGTTTTACTTAATTGCATATTTTCAGAATACATATTTATTAAATCATGTTGTGTAGTTTTTATTCGTATTATTTGTACATTTTTTGTCAAATTAAGATCATGTTCAAATAGGTGGAACCATCAAAGCTTGAGATGCATAATTGACAAGGTAAATTTTTTCGAAGCATGATATTGTAAAAATGACGCAATGTGTACTATGCATACATAACTAGTAGTTCAAAGTTTGTTATACGATCTATAGACCTCAATGATAATTATGCAATGGGTATTATAACAAATACACAAAACTATTTCATTTTTAGCAACATCCATTCATACAAATGCATGCTTTTGCGATACAAACTTGATTTCATTTTCATTAAAATAAATGATGAATATAATCACGAGACATTAATTATATTACATTAAACTTCTATCATTGGTAGAAGTTCTTTGTTGGGCCATGATGGGATGCCCACCTCACTTGGGCCTACAAGAAAGCCCACCAGACAGCATTCTTGGGCCAGAAGGCACGGGGTAACACAAAAACAGACGATTGTCATATCATGCGAGTTAAAGCTCCATATAATCATCCAATCATTTTCCTCAGACATCTTACATGTCCTTATTTTTCAGCTTTAGTCCAAAATAAGAAAAGGGATGGAGGTGTCACTGTTGGCAATTTATTTTAATTGTTATTCTCAATCTTTTCTCATGTTAAGGTGGATTTATGACTATGGACGATATGATTTTAATTCTCATTTCCACTATTTCTGTTCTAATAAGAGATTTATGATCGCCACTGACCATTGTGAAGAATGATAAAACCCCTGAGCTCTTGGGTTGGTCTTCTAGACATACATAATAAAATAAATAAAGGACCAAAACCAAAACCCAAAAAAAAAAAAAAAAAAGATTTTGGCAGTTACATAATCCATGTCAATTTCCATTTTCATTATGAATTTCCCTCACCCTAAAACCTAGACTGCAAAGTTGATAATTTATTTCGACGATTTACGTTTCAGGAGAGAATTTTGTAAAGGATATGAAAACGAACACACACACACAAATACACATGCGCACACACATATATATGGAAAATTCTAAGTGGACACAATTTGTAGACACAAATGGTGACATAACATATCTTAACCATTAGATATCCCCTTGATTTCCACCTTCTATACAAGGAAAAAAAGATCCAACGATCTGGATCTATCGTGTTACCAAATGTATTCTATTTTGTGTCCAAACAGCCGACACTTTATTATACACTTACACCTACAAAAAGTCATACACACATACAAACTACATACATACATATATGTTGGATGAGTTGGGTCAACATGGCTTGTTTAGGTACCAATTAGAAATTAACATCAAGAACTCTTTTTCCCTCACAATTAGTGGCCTTTTACCCTTTAATACACCCTAACTCCAAGTTTGATATGTGTCGCTCCGATTCTTAGTTAAAAAGACATGCTCTTGATGATAATGCGTGGATGCCATTATATACATTTATGTTAATATTTATTATTTTCAGTTTTTCCTTCAACGCTTATGTATTTACACTATTTTATTAGTTAATTTATATTGGTCAGTCCATGAGTAATTTTTCAAATCTCATACTATGATCATGTTTCATCTTGGGATTTTTCGCACAAGACATCTCGTATAAAATGAGATCACAAACAAGACGAGCATATCTCAAGGGTATATCTTGGATTAACATCCCATGTTATAAAGTATATGTTGATACTATCTCCGAGTAACTTATATCCATTTAAATTACCATTAATGATTTTTTAATAACGTTATCTAAGAAGAAAAAATTGCAAAATGTTTGCTTTGCTTAGAAACAAGAGTTGACATGGATTATTTTCTTTAATAGCAGTGCATTGAAATATAAGACCTCCCAGATTTATTCTTCTAAATTGAAAATTTGAAATTCTTCGAGGGCAATACATCGGTTTCGAGGACTTGCCGAAATAGGTGGTCGACCTGGATCCGAAGGAAATTCTCCTTTTCGCTTATTCTTCTACGGAGATCCGACTCCAGTGCCTCTGCTACTTCTAATGAAATTGCGCTTTGATTTAGATTGATATTAAGCTCCCTCGGCATCGGCGGGTTGAGATTGAAAAGGGGTGAGATACAAGCTTCTATCCCCAAAATCAAAAGGGTTATATGACAAAAGAAATGGGGCGCGCTCACCCCAACCCAAAAAAGTTAAGACCTTTTTTAGCATAAGATGGAAAAGAAAGCTCTTTCTGTAGAACGCAGATGCTAGAGCCAATGAAATAGTAGCTACTAAAGCGTAAATGAGCTTCTTTTGTTTTTCAATTGAAAGTGGTGAATATTGTGGTTGTTTGGGCACTTCTGTAAGTCTTGCACCTATATTAGGCAATGCCCGAGTCGCTGCATCAAGGTCCGAGCCAAATTGAGTGAAGGTGACCACTTCGCGATATTATGCCAATTTCAGTTTTGAACTCCTACGGACTTGTTTGATAGTTTTCAACTAAGCAGAAAACGTGATTAACAGATAAGCCAACGTTAATTGTAGTCTAATTACGCGATAAAAGAGTTACGTTTTCGAACATATTTGTCCATCGGTAATGAGGATCATATTGGTGGGGATATAGCCCGATACGTCTCCAGTTTGTGTTTCAATGACGGGTAACACAGTCAAGCTACCTGCAGTTGTCTAATCCGATCATTTAGCAGCTCTTTCTAAGGGACGGAAATGTAAATAGAAAATATCCCTAGGAAAAGCCTCGCAGCCTAGTGGTTAGCGTAACAATAACGACATTTGTCGAAATGCCACCGCCTGTTTAGTCACATATTAGTAATGAACGTATTTCGTTATCGCGCAAGTATTCCCCTATGGCACACCCAAAATATGAGGCCAGAAATTGCAGAGAAGCAGGATCGCATGCAGTGGCTACGACAAGAATGGAATATTCCAAAGCATTCGCTTCAATTAGAATTTGAACGAATTGCATCATAGTCGATCGTTTCTGTTCAATCGCTACATAGACAGAATACAATGTCTCTCTCAGAGGTTCCCCTTCCGTTCATTTGCTTTTGGTTTAATATAGCATCGATGGAAATAGTTTTTTCAGTTTGTCTGCCCCTGATTATAAGTTCGCGTTGATCAAGTCTTAAATGAACCAGACTATCTACTTTTTTTAACCATGTTTGCATGGGTTCGTGCACAGATTTACACTCAATAATCCCCCGGGCTTTCAATTTGACATCTTCGTTCGTGATTGATTTGAGCCCCTTTTTCATCAATAGGTATTCCTAACGCGTCGATCATATGGTCTAACATAACCTGTCCCGCATGAACATCCACAATGAATCCAGTGCGCTTGACAAGATCCCTTTCTTTAATAGCGGTATCACTACCAAAGACAACAATACCAACATTTTCATTCTCAAGATTTAAGATTATTCCTTTCACAGCGTTGGCAAATTCAACCATTTCCCCAGCTTGAATCTTGTTTAATTTATAAACTCGTGCAATCTCATCTCTAACTGAGACCACTCGACCGACTTCATCCACTTGAAAATTCGTGTGAAATTGGTCATTTTACTTTCTAATAGAGTTGTGAGTTCTGCTGCTCTGGAAGAGAATTCCATACTAAAAAAGGAAAAGCGAGGTAAGTGAAATTATCTAGGTGTTGGTAATGAGAAAAAGAAGCTCGGTTGGAAGCAACCAATACCACCTCTGCAAACCATGCTGGAGCAGATCGACCAAGAACCGGGTCAAATTAGTGGGGTCTTGCATCGCTACTTCCCCAATCACCTCCCGAGCAAATTCTAGGAGGAACCATTCTACCGGCAATGTCAGTCCACTTGCTTCCAGCAAGTCTTTCAATTTTTCCTTTATGTTTTCAAAATGATTTGTAGGAGAATCCAGAACAATCAAAGATGGTTTAGGATAATCCACGAAAGCGGACGAAGCGTCAAAAGTATTCGTCTTAGGGACGCTCTCTTGAACAGCTGGATGAGATGAAGACGTTGTTTTATCATCCAATTTCGCTCGCTTGGAAAAGGACGAGAAGTTGTCCTCCCTTGTTCGTTTCAACTCACCTATAAGAAAAACACAAGTGAGTACCGTGGCAGTACCCGAAAACCAGACGACTAGCGTAGCATTAGTGTTTCCATAAGAAATAAATTTAGGGTAAATGAACTTACCTTTCTGAAAGATAGTACAAAGCATGAATGAACCCTTATCTATGAAAACTTCTTTCTATGATCCTTTTTCTTGCAGAATGGAACCATACTCTGTCGAGGAAGGGGAAGACCCAATCCAAAGATGAAAGACGTGCTCGCCAATTGGTTATTCGACGTCAGGCTGCGTCCAAGGCGTGTGCTTGGGTCTTATTGATGAATAAATCATATTCGTCGGTCGGGATCGAAATCCTTGACTTTCTTTTTGGCGCTATTCGAGGTCTCTCATCAAGATACGGAGAAGTAGAGACCTTAATAATACCGAGGTAAGAATACGAATATTCGTACATCTCCCGATTGATATACTAGGGTAGCGTTCGTACCTCGAAGAACAAAACAGCTGTGCTACCTACGTCCAAACAACATCCCTTAAGTCCTCCCGCATATACTTGATCCCTTGTGTCCTCGATTCTTAGTTAAAAATGAAGGAGATTTGGTGGAAGACTTGCTCTTGATGTCAAAGTGTGTGGATGCCTTCAAATACGTTTATGTTAATATTTATTATTTCCACCTTTTCTTCAACACTCATGTATTTTCATTATTTTGTTAGTTAATTCATATTGCTTAGTCCATGAGTACGGTTTCAAATCTCAGATTACGATCACGTTTCATCTTGGGATTTTTCGCACAAGACATATCATATTACATGAGATCGCATATTAAATGAGATCACAAACAAGATGGGTATATTTCAAATGTATATCTCACATTAACATCCCATGTATAAAGTACATTTTGATACTATCTCTGAGTAACTTATATACATTTAAAATTATCGTTTTAATGATTTTTTAATAATGTTATCTAAAAGAAAAAAATTGCTATAAACAAGAGTTCACATAGATTATTTCTTTTAATAGCAGTTGATTGATTTGGTAGTGACTAAATGGTACCCTTTACTTGAACATTGGAAAAAATGTACTTAATTGGGATAAAAAATGATCACAAAACTAGTAAATAGTAATTGAATTCGGTAATTTCTTTTGGATCCATACGAAAAGTAAAAGATACTTTGTAAAAGAAAATTACGGGTGGGATATCAGGATATTTCAAATCACATTTCAGGTGAGATTTTAGGTATTTCAGATGGAATGAGTGTCAAACAAAATACGAATAAGATTTACGTCTCGTCTCGTTTAAGCGTGAAAACGAACCCAGGTGAGATCACGGATGGAGATTGGAAACCATGGTTAATAGTATCATTGCTAGGATTTTTTCAAGAATAAGATGTGCACCAAACCAGCCTTATTAACTTGATGCTACCGGGAGATGGAGGTAGCTAATGGCCAAACAGGACCAACTGCCCTGCATCATTTTTCAGATTTTTTTTTGTTTTTAACAAGCGATCATTTTTATTTTCTAATTTTGCAGTAATTTGAAGTAACAATCACGCCTATGTTTATTTTATTTTTGTCCCACTAGCCACTGGTGCCATCACCTAGCAAATCATGCCATGGAAACACTGTGACAACTAGTGAACACAGTAATCATTTTAGCATCCAAATCGGTAAATGACTGCACTATTTTCCTTACAAAAGCTTTAATGCCCTGCACCGTTCTTCCATTATGGACATATATTTAAATGGTAATGTTAGTTGCATGTGGAGCCAACCTGTATCATATTGCTATTTCGAAGTCCTGTAAAGCATCTACTGCAATTGAACAAGTTGATGTAACTTATATATGACTTTTCATATTAAATTTAGGTCATTGTTAAAGGAAAAAACCAATTGGATAAAGGTTATGATTGGTTAGAGGGAAAATTTTGAAAATAGGAATTTCTAATAAGAGGAAAGTGGTTATGTTGTTTTTATAACAATTATTGACCAAAATACCCTTGTAATATTTTTCCTTCAATAATTTGATGGAAAATGAAACTTCAAAATTTTGAAATAAGAAATCAAAACTAAAGTTTCAAAAACGAAAAAAAAAGATTAAAATCCCAAGTTTAAAATCTAAAATTCAGAAAATCATTTTTTTTCTTTCCAAGTTTTAGGTTTTAAAAATATCAGGATCCGTTTGGTTTCATTTTGTATTTTGAGTTTTGTGTTTTCAACTTGCACTAAGAAATAGCAAGAAATAAGAGAAGAAGTTTTATAATTCTTAGCCATTGCGACGACCAACGGACAACGAAAGGGTTGGATTGTTCTCCATGCTTTTGTTATCTCTAGAAACACGAAAAATAAAATAATCTTGGTTTCTATTTTACATGTTAATTTCATTTTTCAAAATTGTTTGTAACAATATATATAACGGACACGTTTTTGTATACGAAAACACAAAACTAAAAACGACGAGCCAACGGGGCCTAATATTTCAAAAAACAATTAAACTTTATGTTGTTTACAACTTCAAAAGGTACACCGCAGATATTTGAAGCGTTTTGTCAAGATTATAAAAGAAAAAGGAAATTTATGTTATTATTTATTCAAATGTCTGTTTTTTGATGTATTCTTAAAATGCGTAAAAAATGTAACATTCGTTGTTTTTACCAACGGTAAAATCTTTTTTTTTTTCCTTTTCTTCTTCATGCCCCTTATCAAATTAATTTTTGCCTTAAAACACAATTCCAATGGTGCTCCTATTCCAATATGATTTTCCCTTTAATGATTCCTCTAAAACTATTCAAGGTGGCATTTCAACAGCAAGGGTTTCTGAAAAGACTCGACTGAAATTTCCCCACAGTAATATGCACTCACACTATCATATATCAGAGTTGAAAACAAAGAAAATAAATCAGATAAATTACCTGAAAAGTGACAAAAGCTAGACCACGAAAATTCCCGGTATCTGGAAATTTAGAAAGCTGGAGCTGCTCCACAGTACCAACATCTTTAAAAAAATCTCGAATTTCATCTTCAGTTGTCGAATACGGCATACCACTGATCACCACTTTATTCGGCTCATAACTTCCACCATCTCCATTAGTTGTCTTCTCTTCTGCTGCGTCTACTTCCTGCTCATCTTCCCGTGGTACTGATTCCTCTTGTTTTGAATAGTTAATCGAGTCTTCGGAAACAATAGGCTGGCCCCACTTATCCTTTCTTGCTTTCTTCTTGCTTTTTTTCTTCGTTCTTTGAACATCGTCGGCCGCCATTTCAAATTTCTTCTCTTTTTTGGATTTGGGTTTTGGGTTTAGATTTGATGATTGGACCTCCTGCGGTTGGATTTGTATCTGCTTTTCTAATTTCTAATAAAAAGTTCTCAATCCTAAGATCTTAATTAAAAATCACAACTTGTTGTTTATTTTTTATCCATGTTGTATATGTTCAGACAAAATAATTCAGAATTTTTTTAGTGCTTATTTTTTGTTATGAATGCTAAATGGCCTTTTTTTGTTTTGAATGCAACGAAACAATTAAGTGATCATTCAGAATTCAGCATTCAGTAATCAGCATTTAGACTTTAGAGTTCAGCAATCAGAATTCAGAATTCAACGTTTTAAACAAATGGAGTCTGGTTCCATATCGTTGGATATATTTCTGGCAAAAGCCGTTCGTAAACTTTTTTTGCCCAGTACTGTTGATGAGTTGGACGTCCCAACCTTCGTAGCGTGACCTTGGATCGTTCGGCCAGTTGAAGGGAATAGAAACGTTCTTGTACGCATCGGATTCGTCGTGCTGCTTCTCCCAACGGCTATCTCTTTTTCTCTTCCTTCCCCCTATATAATCCACCCCCACTCACCCTCTTCCTTTAACCCCCCCCCCCCCCCCCCTCAAATTCCAAACCCACAACCAACACCAAACAGCCCAACCCCCATTTCTCATTTTCTACCAGACTACTCGAGCCTCTTTTAAGGTATTATTTTCTGTTTTTATATTATTATTTTTTTGTTTCTATAATGTATATTTTTTTGCTATATTTTGTAACTTTTATTTTTCAATATGGCGCAATAGTCTTCAAATGCTACTACTGCTTCTTCTTTCTTCCAACCCACTGCTTTATGAATACCGAAAAGGAGGAAGTTTTCAAAGATTCGTGAGTGGATTTTCTACTGGACAGAAGGAATTCAGTCAGCGGATTTTGTGCGTGGATTTGACCGGTCTCACACATAGATAAAGAACAAAACCATGCACGGTTGACTAGTTGAGACAAATTTCTACGGTTAAAATGAGGGATTTGGAATCAGGAGAACGATTTGGACGGTCCCAAAGAGTGGTGGGATACTACTGCAGAAGATATAAGAAATTAGGAAAAAATCCCACCTTCAAATTCAGGTAGTTGGATCAGCTTTTCGAATGCTACATAGGAAAAGATACTTAAAAATATACGATAGCTCCTACTCCACCCGCTCAGCCTTTCATTGCTGCTGGTGTGGATTATTACTCCAACTGGGCAGCTCATGATACTCCACCCGCTCAGCTTAGATGCAGTAGACATACCGAGCATTACAGCTCGAGCAGACATCACGTTGGACGAGTTGGAGCATTTCAACAATGCCATGCAGCATTGTTGTGATATACTATCTCCTATTATATATGTTAAGCGGTGGAATCTTATGTTAATTTTCGTGATGAATCAACAAACTTCGATATTGTAAAAACATTGGCTGGTGCAGAAGTAGTAGAATTTATGGTGTCCAAATTGAAGTTATCGCATCGTCTTCTTCAGTAGTTTTATTTTTTTCTAAATGTATTTGAGTTTAAAAATGTATAATTTATTTTTTATTATTTGCAATTATTAAACGCATATTACATAATAAAAATAAATAATTAATTAACTATATTTTAGTTAAATTAAAAATCATAATTTAAATACTTTGCTCAAATATCACGTTGGCATCGCCAAACGCATTCCCTGTTCAGCCAAACTTTCTCGCTCAAATACCCCGCTCAGATTCCCTACTCAAACGCCCTATTACCGTTTGCCAAGAATGCACCCTTACTATTTAGGCCTTTGCATTTACAGTGCGTTGCACGAAAGAAACAATTTTATTAATAGTTGGAACTGGTCTGATGGTAAAGTTTTGAAATACCCTTACTACATAAAGATTGAGAACCATGAGGTCACAAGTTCGAAATCCGCTTAAGTCATATATAATGGTATAAAAATGTTAAATTTTATTTTTTTTATATACCTTTGATAAGTAAAAGTTGAAAAGCGTAAGAAAATATTATTAACACTATGTTGAGATTAGGGTTTGAACTCGTGATCTTAATAGTGTATCGAAATATTTATTTTGGAATATATGTTTTTTTAAGTGGGATTCGAATTTCTAACCTATTATGTATATATAAGGGTATTTTTGAAACTTCACGGTTGGACCAAGAAATTACAAATCTATTCCAATTATCAATAAAGATCATTTTTATTATTTGTAAAGTTTGGAATTTTATTACCGCCATAGGTTCGAATCTCAATGATAACAATTTTTCATATACATTTTTCCCTTTTATTTTTTTATTTTTTTATTTCTAAGTTTTTTCTCTTCAATGTGAAATAGGTCTGCTATTTTATGTATGTCGGATGCACTCTTTATGTCAATTGTATACTTTTAGCTTACTTTGTGAAAAAAAAAATACCTTTTTAATGTTTGAAATTAAAAAGATGTTTCACATAATCATTAAAAAAATCAAATTTTGAGTAACATTTTATGTACCGTTTAGTTTTTCACCGTGCTTAAAAGATTTTTGAGAAAAGGCATACGATGGAAATCAAGATTACACACACACGTATAAGAGATGTGTGTTTGTGACTGTGCACGCATATATTCACATACATGTGTGTATTCATAGTTTACACTGTTTTAATCTACAATATAATATTTTGAATTCATTTCTAACTATAATTTTTTTAATTAGATTAAAAACAACCAAAACTATAAGTAAAGTTTTGGTTATTTCTGTTAAATATCTATTTTGTCCAAAGATATTAATTTTACATACGTGCAATCCACGTATCAAAATACTCACAAACCCCTATAAAAATGTTGATATTCTTTTCAGTCTCATATGCAAGCAAGTTCCAATTAAAGTACTTTTTGCTTTTAGAATTAGTAATGAACTAGGTCTAATAAAATAATTGTTAAGTCAAATGATCCAATTTGTATTGCAAATTGCATCAAAATACTCTTTAAAAAGGTTTCCAACTCTTCCATATATACTCTTTTTGCTGCTAACATTGATATCTAATCACAAAAGGAATGAGAAAACACAATTTTTATAAAGATTTTTTATATACATTGAACCACTGTACTATATTTAGCTTAACTTCTCGCAAGTTTTACATATATTAAGTTGATGTTATTGTTAGGTGTGTCTCGCATTGTATTAGAGTGGGTGCATAGATTAGATTATGATAAAGTCTCACATGATATTCTAAAAGAGATGAGCATATATATGAAATTGGTAGCATGTAATAACAAGAGATTTCTTTTGTCACAGATAAATGTTTCCATGAAAATATATGTGCTCTAGAGGGATGTAAGAATATCCAATCATGACGTTGGCACCAAAAGAACTACGTTCAGTGGCCTTGCCACTTCTACATTAAATGAATTGCGTGCATAGCGGAAGATGCGAGGGGTGCCGAAAATTTCAACATGGTATCAGAGTCGATGGTTCTAAGGGACGGATATAATGCAGTATTGACCTAAGTATGCTCCAATATGTGGCTTGAGAATCTAATTAAGATGGAGTTATATATTAGAACGCGGCTTGCTCCACCGTGCAAAAGATGACTCTTTGTAAAAACAATTTGGCCAAACTGCTCAGACTTGGTATCGACCTAATCTAAACTGCTGGAGGTGTTAGCGACTTTATCCAAGTGTTTGAGCACTCGGTATCACTTCAAGTTGAATTGAGAAAATGCTCGCCAAGGTGGATATCTATTAGGTGTGGCTCGCATTATATTAGAGTGGGTGCGTAGATTGGATTATGATAAAATCCCACATCATAAGATATTCTAAAAAAATGAGCAAATATATGGGATTGGTAGCATGTAACAACAAGGGAGTTCTTTTGTTACAAATAAATGTTACCATGAAAATATATGTGCTTTAGAGGTGTTGAATATGCGCTTTGCGCTATATGATTTTTATTTGATGATAATAAACATATATACATTCATTTAAATGTATTTGGTAATGTACTATTTTGTTTTTCATAGTTTAAATAAATATTTGTTGAATAAAATTAAATTTCACAGAATTTGAATTTGAATTCAAACAAAACAAGTTAAACAGATTTTGAATTCAAACAGAAATTTTATTCAAACAATTTTTTTTTTGTATAGTATGTATTTGGTTAGATAAATATCTGTTGAATAAAATAAATTACACAGAATTTGAATTTGAATTCAAACAGAACAAGTTACACAGTTTTTGAATTCAAACGAATATTTTATTCAAACGAATATTTATTACAAACTTGAATAGTACAAATTCATGCTCTCACTATACATATACATTTCTGATTACATCACAAATATTTTTACATTGATAACCTCACTACATATCACTCACACTCGTATTTTGTCTTCAACTGCATTCCGGTTTGAATCCAGCATCTGAGTAATCTGCAAAAATATTTTCAAACGCAGTAAAATTGAAAGAGAAATATTTTTGAAATTTGAAAGAAACGATGTTTTTGAAAACATTGTTTGCCTCAGTTATTTGGGTTGTTCGTCATCATTTTTGACTGTGCAATATCTGTGCATATCAGTATTTTTTATCAGGGACAGGTAATTATAAGTGGCTGCAGTACACACGTGTACATTCGTATACGTGTGCACTGCCTCGCCAACTCGTGTGCAAAAATCAAACAAAAGCACAGAAGTCAAAAACAAGGTCAAACCCAAGATAGGTTCAACTCAAAGCACCACTGACCAGACAATGCAAGCACAGTCTCAAGCATGAAACAAGGTGTACCAGACCAGGTTGCAAAAATGATCAAATATACACAAATGCAGCCCAATAGACCAAAGTACAACATCAAAGACAGCACTGCAACTCAAATGTACAGGCCAGTGAACATAAAAGAAACTGACTCGAACCAATACAGTGACAATATGCAGCATACCAGAGGTTACAACATCAAAGAATCAAGTACACATGTATGCAGTGACACACCAATGAAGACACAGCCCAACAAAACAGTGTCAAAGAAAATGTCAACATAAAGTACTACAGAGATCAATGCAACTTCACAGCAATCATAACACAAGCCAGAGTGAATGCAGACAAGCACATGAATACATAAAGCTACAAGTGATGCAGCATCAATCAAAAAGTGATATGGTGAAGCACTGACTCAAATACAACTACAAGGCATGAAACCATAGTGAAACAGTTCAAGTGGACAGTGAAGGCAGTACACAAGTGAAACAACAAAATGAATGTTATGTTCAAACATAAGATAAATAATACGACAGCTACTCAATGATACAGTAGCAAACTACAGTGATGCAGCCAGTAACAACAGTGACATGAATGCAGTGAAGCAAGAATATAGCAGCAATGTACATGTACCAATGATACAAGAGAAGTGAACAACAATGCAACAGTGTGGAAGTTAAACAGTGATGAAGCTGGAAATACAAAGACCAGCTACTCAATGCATGCAACATGACTCGACTACAAGAACATCACAAGTAAATCAGCAGGGCAATGCACAAATGCAACAGGTCACAGTGACACCATTAAGCATATGCAAACAAAACAAACTACATCAAGTAGCAAATCAAACCAGAATGCATCAGTGTACAGTGAGCCCCACAAAAAAGTGACTCAAGACTGCAACAAACATCAGCAGGTGAACAAAAGACAGTGGAAATTACTCAACTATGGATGCGAGTACAAAATGACCAAGCAAGTGCACCGATGAACCATCAAAGTATGCAACAGTTACAAGCTAGAATACGCACTGCACTAATCCAGACCAAAGCAACCTTATCTATGCTCAATGTACAGTGCAAACACATCAAGTAAATGATACAACATGACACAAATGAAAACTACTCAATGATGCAACATTTTAAAATGCACAAATATGCTATGTGGTGAAGCCAAAGCAATCAGGACAATGTTGAACAATGTAAATGTCGAAGTCGTGGAAGCATAACAGTGTCAATATTAAATTCATGAAATCAAGATCAGCATTGAAACAAAGATGGCCAGAGCTAAATTACACAGGGGCCAGAAATTCAAGAAGCCAAAATTACAAAATTGGAACAAGTTAAAAACCAAGTTGATGTCAAACATTATCCAGCATCAAGTTCGTGTCAAAATTTCAATGTTGAACAAGTCAAAGTCGAAAGTCATCACGAAATTAATTCAAAGGCGTAATCATCAAGCAACCAGAATATTCACATATGAATTAGTCAGAGAAATCATCAAACATCAGAAATTAATCGAACGGCCGAGGTGAATAATATGACAAATTCAAATAGAGAATATACGACGCAAATCTAGGGTTACAAACCCTATATAAACCACGAAACATCATCGGCAAATTGAATTCGAGTTCGAGCATAACAAAGAACAAAAATCATCCAACTCGAATCACGGATCGAGTTCAAGTATCAATTTAGAAAAGCAAAAGGAGACAGTACATACCGAATTCACAAGCATCAAACTCGATCGAGCAACTGCAAGCAAGCTAGGGCAACCAATCACAGATCAATTGAAGAAACCAAAGCCCTAATTGCAACAAAGAACCAAAGCCCTAATTGCAACAAAGAGCCGAAGCCCTAACTGGAACGAAAGGGAACGAAGCAAGCCGCCATTATTCTCACGAACGAAACAAAAGGGGATCGGGCTGGAGATAATAAAGAAAGGAAGAGGGCCGGTCCTGTAAAAAGAAAAAAAGGGTTTTTGTTTATAAGGCTTTATTAATATTGTTTTAGGGTTATTGTTTTTAATTTATTGTTTTTTATTTTACGAACCAAAAAGTTAGTAAATCACCATCTAGATTAGGTAGTGTCAGATTGTCTATTTTGAATTAGTTCAGTGAGCAGAGCGTGCGAGTTTGCAAAGCTCTATAGGCGGGAGCAGTGTTTGCGAGTGAGCGAAACTCTATAGGCGGGAGCAGGGTGTGCGAGTCTAGTAGAGTGTTTGTGAGCGGGAGCAAAAGGGTCTGCGAGTCTAATAGAGTTGTTGTAAGCGTGATACTGTTTAATTCTAATAGAAATCTGTGAATGCAGCAGTAGGCAGGGGTTGCCGAAGCTGGGTAAATTTTGTGTGTGATTTACTTTTCAGCATATTTATTTCTGCAGTTTATTTCTGAGTTTTAAATCAAGAAAATTTGCTATAACCCTATTCACCCCCCCTCTAGGGTTAATCTAGATCCTACAAGTGGTATCAGAGCCCGGTATATATTTTTTAACTCTAGAGTCATGAGTCTACAAAATAATGCTTTTTCTGAGGGGCAATCTATTGCTAGGCCACCCATGTTTAACGGGAACGATTATGCTTATTGGAAAGTTAGGATGAGTATTTATCTTAGTTCCGTTGATTATGATGTTTGGGATATTATTGAAATTGGCTATAAACCTCCCACTATAATCGTTGGTGGTACTGAGATTCCTAAACCTAAGGATAGGTGGGATGCAAACGATAAGAAATTGAAAACGACAAATGCTAAAGCCATGAATGCTTTGATATGTGCTCTTGATAAAAATGAATTTAATAGAATTTCTCATTGTACAACAGCACAGGAAATATGGCATACTTTGGAGGTGACACACGAAGGAACTTCTCAAGTCAAGGAGTCTCGGCTAGCCCTATTCAGCAATGAATACGAAAACTTTGTAATGGACAAAGACGAGAGCATAAAGGATATGTTTGGACGTTTTTCAACCTTGGTATACAATGCTAGAGCGCTTGGGAAGGTATTCACTGAGGTAGAGCTTGTGCGGAAGATACTACGAGTTTTACCAATGAACTTTGAGGCAAAAGTCACAGCAATCCAAGAATCGAAAGATCTGAGCAAACTAAGCATGGAGGAGTTGATTGGCAACTTGATGACATATGAGCTTGAGTTAAAAGCAAAGGAAGAACGCAACAACTCCGAACCAAAGAAGAAGACGATTGCCTTAAAAAGTAAAGAAGAAAGCGATGAAGAAGATCCAATTGAAGAGCTTGCAATGGCTGTCAATAATCTTAGAAGATGGTCTAGATTCAAGCCACGCAAGAAGAAAACAAAGGGCAATAGGTCAAAAGATTCCGAAAATTCCGATAATGAACTGACATGTTATAACTGCAACAAGCCTGGCCACATCAAACCAAAATGCCCACTTCTCAAAAACAACAAAGAAAAGAAAAAGGCGAAGAAGGTATTTGCAGCGACTTGGGATGATGAAGAAGGAGAGGAAGCTTCGGATAGCAGCCCAGAGGAGGCTAACTTGTGTTGCATGGCAAAATCAGAATCAGAAGCAACCTCCGACGAATCTAGTGAGGCAGGTGAGTTTTCTTATAAAGAACTTGTTTTTATGTGTTCTGATCTTACTAAGGTAGTGGATACTCTTGAATCTAAAATTGAAAAACTGAAATCTGATAGGAGAGAATTTGCTCGTGAAAATTTTAGGTTAAAAACTGAACTTGAAAATATTCAAAACCTAGAATGTAACCAATGTAAAATTTTAGATTCGGAACTATCAAAAATTAGGAATAACTCTGAGAATCTTGAAAAAGAAAACTTGAGTCTTAAAGAAAACATTGACACTAGAAAAAAGGACTTTATAAATCGATGCACCTCACTTGTCGCTGAAAATACAACATTAAAAACCAAAGTCCAAAATCTTGAGAAATCTTTGAATAACTTTTCAAGAGGCGAAAAATCTTTCAACATGCTATTGGGAAATCAAATTTTTGCTAACAATAGAAAAGGACTAGGTTTTGGAAAATCACAAGATGATGATAAAGGTAAAAGTGCTGCTCGATCTGAAATAATTGGAAATCAGGTTGAAAATCATAGTCATAGGAACACAAAATTTAATCAAGTCAATTTAATGAGCACGTTTTGTAGAGAATTTGGACATAATCGAAATAATTGTTGGTATAGACCAAACACGTGAAAACTATACCAATTTGGGTTCCAAAAGGCACAAATATAAAATCTTTGAAAGTCAAACAAATTTGGGTGCCAAAAGGAACATGTATAAATAGTTTTGAGTCTCCAAAAACATATTTTTCATATTCTGCCACTAACAACAATGGACCTATAAAAACAAATAGGTCACATAAATCTTTTATCGTGTAGGTGTGGTGGCAGACTAAGGAACAACAATAGTGTTCTCTGAATTTTGGCTGTTCCAGAAACACAACGGGCGACAAAGCAAAGTTCCTTAGCCTAGTTCAAACGTGACAGAATCACAACGGACAACAACGAAAAATATCGTAAAGGTAAAACAGGTATGGTATGTTTTAAACGATATATTAATTGTGATAATCTGCACCGTATTTTGAATTAATTCAGCCAATATTGAGATGAACAAAAGATGATTTTTTAAAATATTGACTAACCATCTTTAAAGAGAATTACTTGGAGTAATTATGACGGTTGACTGATTCGAACTTAATTGATATGATTTTTTGACTTGTTCTTATTTATGGCATTAATTTGTGCTTAATTGATGACCAATCAGTTTTTCAATTTTGAACTAATTTATATAAATTTGATCGGTCAAATGCTGGTTACTCATGCTACACGTAGATATATTGGTTCTGACATTTTGATCACTGTTTGTAAATTTGCACGATTTCAAATTCATGAGAAAAAGGATTTTAAGAAATTGTTTTTGAAATAATTATGATGTTGATTGACTGATGATTACTCATGAAAATAATTGTTTATCCTCTGGTTTCTGAAATTAACATCATGATATTTGTTTGAGTGTTAACACGGCTTAAATTCAAATTCAAAAGAATGATGTTTTGAAATTTTTGGTGCACATCTCATGGTTTGATTCAACAAGTGAATATTGAGTGAAATTTAAATTCAGATGCGGATTACACTGGTAATATGGTTGATAGAAAAATTACTAAGTGTAACGTGATTAATTATTTTTGAAACATTCATTTGCTGCATTTTTTTAAGAAAATATCTGCATATTTTTCACTTGAAATAATTTTCAAATAGCAGAAAATTTTCTTATAAAACTCCCCTCAAGAAATCATGTTTGACCATATTTACAGCTTAATTATTTTTGAAAAATTGATTTTATAATTTTAATTTTGATTTTAAATGACAAATTTGACTAATCTGACTCCCTTTGATTATCGAAAAGATAAATAGTGATTGAAAAAGAGATGAGTGTTGATATTTATCATATATTATAACTCGAGAAAGTATAATTAAAAAATTTCTTTAGAATTTCATAACAAGAGTTATAAAAACTTTTTGTTGGATAATAATTCCATGACCATTTCTATTTCTATCATCTTTCTATCGAACATCACTCATCAAGATCATATTTAATATGTAAATTTGTGGTAGTTTACAAAGGAAATCATTTGTTCTTCAATATCTTTAAATCGGTGAAGGAAATTATTTGTGCTTCAAATTTCTTATATTCAGCAATTAAAAATAAATATCCAAAGTATTCACTCTCATTTAAAAGTCCTCACGGTCATGCATGGGTGAATTACTTGGATTTTTGATTATGTGCTTTCATGCTCATTTAAAAGTCCTCACGGTTATGCATGTATGGAACGCATATTAAAAATAATTAATTTAATAGACAAGTTGATTCTAATCCCATTTAAAAGTCCTCACGGTCATGCGTGGTTAGAAGATACTTGATTTCATTTTTTAAATTAAATAGGAATACTACTAATCTCATTTAAAAGTCCTAACGGTTATGCATGGTTAGTAGATATTCAAATTTCCAGAAATAAATATACCACAAATAGACATATCTATATGAATTTTTGATGATTCTATCTCCATCACTTCTGAAAGTGGAATATGCGCTTGACAAGGGTAATTATGATTTTTGTTTGAGTTTTATTGAAATTTGATATTTATATTTAATTGAGTTAAATGTTTGATTCATGTCTATCACTTCATCCCTATTTTTATAACACTGTTATTCTTTTGCTGATAACAAAATGGGGAGAGAAAAGTTAAGATTTTGTCAAATAGAATCAAGCAAAGGTCAAATAACTTTCAATTTGCATATAGGCTCATTTACATATTTTTATTTATATGCATATATGTAGGTGGAGCCATATATGTAGGGGGAGTATCACATAAAAAGGAAGCATTCAAATAGGGGGAGCAAATGAAATTATCAAATACATTTAATATATTAAAAATCTTAAATATATGTTTGTTATCATCAAAAGGGGGAGATTGTTGAATATGCGCTTTGCGCTATATGATTTTTGTTTGATGATAATAAACATATATACATTCATTTAAATGTATTTGGTAATGTACTATTTTGTTTTTCATAGTTTAAATAAATATTTGTTGAATAAAATTAAATTTCACAGAATTTGAATTTGAATTCAAACAAAACAAGTTAAACAGATTTTGAATTCAAACAGAAATTTTATTCAAACAATTTTTTTTTGTATAGTATGTATTTGGTTAGATAAATATCTGTTGAATAAAATAAATTACACAGAATTTGAATTTGAATTCAAACAGAACAAGTTACACAGTTTTTGAATTCAAACGAATATTTTATTCAAACGAATATTTATTACAAACTTGAATAGTACAAATTCATGCTCTCACTATACATATACATTTCTGATTACATCACGATTACATCACAAATATTTTTACATTGATAACCTCACTACATATCACTCACACTCGTATTTTGTCTTCAACTGCATTCCGGTTTGAATCCAGCATCTGAGTAATCTGCAAAAATATTTTCAAATGCAGTAAAATTGAAAGAGAAATATTTTTGAAATTTGAAAGAAACGATGTTTTTGAAAACATTGTTTGTCTCAGTTATTTGGGTTGTTCGTCATCATTTTTGACTGTGCAATATCTGTGCATATCAGTATTTTTTATCAGGGACAGGTAATTATAAGTGGCTGCAGTACACACGTGTACATTCGTATACGTGTGCACTGCCTCGCCAACTCGTGTGCAAAAATCAAACAAAAGCACAGAAATCAAAAACAAGGTCAAACCCAAGATAGGTTCAACTCAAAGCACCACTGACCAGACAATGCAAGCACAGTCTCAAGCATGAAACAAGGTGTACCAGACCAGGTTGCAAAAATGATCAAATATACACAAATGCAGCCCAATAGACCTAAGTACAACATCAAAGACAGCACTGCAACTCAAATGTACAGGCCAGTGAACATAAAAGAAACTGACTCGAACCAATACAGTGACAATATGCAGCATACTAGAGGTTACAACATCAAAGAATCAAGTACACATGTATGCAGTGACACACCAATGAAGACACAGCCCAACAAAACAGTGTCAAAGAAAATGTCAACATAAAGTACTACAGAGATCAATGCAACTTCACAGCAATCATAACACAAGCCAGAGTGAATGCAGACAAGCACATGAATACATAAAGCTACAAGTGATGCAGCATCAATCAAAAAGTGATATGGTGAAGCACTGACTCAAATACAACTACAAGGCATGAAACCATAGTGAAACAGTTCAAGTGGACAGTGAAGGCAGTACACAAGTGAAACAACAAAATGAATGTTATGTTCAAACATAAGATGAATAATACGACAGCTACTCAATGATACAGTAGCAAACTACAGTGATGCAGCCAGTAACAACAGTGACATGAATGCAGTGAAGCAAGAATATAGCAGCAATGTACATGTACCAATGATACAAGAGAAGTGAACAACAATGCAACAGTGTGGAAGTTAAACAGTGATGAAGCTGGAAATACAAAGACCAGCTACTCAATGCATGCAACATGACTCGACTACAAGAACATCACAAGTAAATCAGCAGGGCAATGCACAAATGCAACAGGTCACAGTGACACCATTAAGCATATGCAAACAAAACAAACTACATCAAGTAGCAAATCAAACCAGAATGCATCAGTGTACAGTGAGCCCGACAACAAAGTGACTCAAGACTGCAACAAACATCAGCAGGTGAACAAAAGACAGTGGAAATTACTCAACTATGGATGCGAGTACAAAATGACCAAGCAAGTGCACCGATGAACCATCAAAGTATGCAACAGTTACAAGCTAGAATACGCACTGCACTAATCCAGACCAAAGCAACCTTATCTATGCTCAATGTACAGTGCAAACACATCAAGTAAATGATACAACATGACACAAATGAAAACTACTCAATGATGCAACATTTTAAAATGCACAAATATGCTATGTGGTGAAGCCAAAGCAATCAGGACAATGTTGAACAATGTAAATGTCGAAGTCGTGGAAGCATAACAGTGTCAATATTAAATTCATGAAATCAAGATCAGCATTGAAACAAAGATGGCCAGAGCTAAATTACACAGGGGCCAGAAATTCAAGAAGCCGAAATTACAAAATTGGAACAAGTTAAAAACCAAGTTGATGTCAAACATTATCCAGCATCAAGTTCGTGTCAAAATTTCAATGTTGAACAAGTCAAAGTCGAAAGTCATCACGAAATTAATTCAAAGGCGTAATCATCAAGCAACCAGAATATTCACATATGAATTAGTCAGAGAAATCATCAAACATCAGAAATTAATCGAACGGCCGAGGTGAATAATATGACAAATTCAAATAGAGAATATACGACGCAAATCTAGGGTTACAAACCCTATATAAACCACGAAACATCATCGGCAAATTGAATTCGAGTTCGAGCATAACAAAGAACAAAAATCATCCAACTCGAATCACGGATCGAGTTCAAGTATCAATTTAGAAAAGCAAAAGGAGACAGTACATACCGAATTCACAAGCATCAAACTCGATCGAGCAACTGCAAGCAAGCTAGGGCAACCAATCACAGATCAATTGAAGAAACCAAAGCCCTAATTGCAACAAAGAACCAAAGCCCTAATTGCAACAAAGAGCCGAAGCCCTAACTGGAACGAAAGGGAACGAAGCAAGCCGCCATTATTCTCACGAACGAAACAAAAGGGGATCGGGCTGGAGATAATAAAGAAAGGAAGTGGGCCGGTCCTGTAAAAAGAAAAAAGGGGGTTTTGTTTATAAGGCTTTATTAATATTGTTTTAGGGTTATTGTTTTTAATTTATTGTTTTTTATTTTACGAACCAAAAAGTTAGTAAATCACCACCTAGGTTAGGTAGTGTCAGATTGTCTATTTTGAATTAGTTCAGTGAGCAGAGCGTGCGAGTTTGCAAAGCTCTATAGGCGGGAGCAGTGTTTGCGAGTGAGCGAAACTCTATAGGCGGGAGCAGGGTGTGCGAGTCTAGTAGAGTGTTTGTGAGTGGGAGCAAAAGGGTCTGCGAGTCTAATAGAGTTGTTGTAAGCGTGATACTGTTTAATTCTAATAGAAATCTGTGAATGCAGCAGTAGACAGGGGTTGCCGAAGCTGGGTAAATTTTGTGTGTGATTTACTTTTCAGCATATTTATTTCTGCAGTTTATTTCTGAGTTTTAAATCAAGAAAATTTGCTATAACCCTATTCACCCCCCCCCTCTAGGGTTAATCTAGATCCTACAAGAGGGATGTAGGAATACCCAATCATGACGCTGACACCAAAAGAGCTTCGTTCAGTGGTCTTGCATTTTCTATACTAAATGAAGTGTGCGCATAGCGGAAGATGCGAAGGGGTGCCGAAAATTTCAACAATTATAATGTTTAAAATTGACATTTAAGATTTTAGATTCAAAATGTCAACATTTTATCTTCCACACGTGAAGCACGAGCCCATTTATTAATTTTTTGTATGCATATAGTACATGTCATTTGTATAATTTATTTTGCATTTTATATGTGAATCGTGTAACAACTGTACTTGTAATCATTTTATATTGCACGCACGAAGCGCATGCCATCGGATCTCGTTGGAAATAATACATCTATTATAAATTTTTATTAACCTTAATTAAGCATATAATTGACAAAAAATTATCCGCATTATTAGAATTTTTCGAAGAAATCACAAGGTTGAGAATGATTAACAAAATAAGTGTTGAAAATAACAAATTAAGTGTTGAAAATATATGCATGTACGTGTATATGATTAAATCTTACGGTATAACTAAATGTGCAATTTGAAGGGGTAAGTTAGTTAAATTATTAAGGTCTAAAATGCATAGGACATTCATTTGAATCACATTGTTTATAACAGGCCCCATTATTTTGAAATTATATCCAAATTAATAAATAACGCTCAATACTCTAAAGTAATATAACATAACATCATTTTCTCTTAAGTTTTGTTCAATTTTAATGACTAATAATCAAATGAAAAAAATATAAATAAACAAATACACAAAACTGAAATCGAAGAAAGCATAAAGAGAGAACAAATCGAGATTAAGGGAAATATAGGAAGTGTGGACTTTCATTCATTCATCAAATACTTACAAAATGAATGAAATATGAAAACCAATATTGTACAAATATTTGAAAAAATGATGGGTTTTTTTGTAGTTTTGCAGCAAAAACTGCAAATATTTATAAAACAACCAAAATCCAACATTGCAAATATTTAATTTTTACCAAGCTACTAATACTACCAACATACCAATATTTTTTGAATATTTGAAAGATGAATGGAGTATTCAACAAAAAATGTATTAAAAATATGTTCAAATATTATTGAAAAAATTCGTAATTGTGAGCAGAAGAGACCACTAGAAGATTTTGATTAACAAAATTTTAATAAAAATGAATAAAATCGAATGATTTAGGAAATCGTTCAAATTGGGGTTTGAGTGTTAATTTAGATGATTCAAATATTTGCCAAAGAAGAAAAGAATTCACTAATTGATCTTATCAATCAATTGTGTTATAGGTGGAAAAAAAGAGAAAAGTTACGTGTGATTGCTTTTGAAGAAAGAAAACTAATTAATTATCTAATCAATTAATTGGTCAAAAGATTTGTTACATGGAGATAGAAAAGTTATATTTGGAGATTCAATCAATTGAGCTAAATTATGGAAATCAACATTATCATTATCCATTTGCGTAAAATCAAATCATGGATATTTGAAAAAAAATTTCAAGACAATGAGGCAATTAATTTTCTTAATCTTCAAGTAATCCTTCATTCTCAAACCTCTTTAAATGAAGGAAGTTCATCTTAGTGCAAAAGTGCATCCGTCATTATCCTCTTCTTCATTAAACCATAATTTCTGTAGTCAAATCAAATTAGAATTTTTGAGCACAAACAATTCTTTAGAGAAATTGATTATTCAATTTGTAATTATAGGTTAGTCTTTTAACTTTACTACCTATAAATTAGTAATATCTCCCTTTTGTACTATATTCGGTAAAATAAAGAATGGTTATTGGGTCCGTGGACGCAGGCAATCTGGCCGAACCATGATAAATGTTTGGTGTTCTCCACTCTTCTGTTTTTTCTTTGTTTGGTGATTATTTTTCATTGAACTGGTGGTCGATAATTAATCGACAAGCCAGATCCTTCTTTTGGTTGTTTCTACGTCTTAGTATTTCGCTGCAGTTTTAGAGTTAGTGCAAATTAACTAAAATTCTGTATAACAGATTGGTATTGGAGCTAGATGTCTTGTTCTAGATTAATTATCAATGGAAAATTCTTTCAGTAATGGTATGAAAAATTATGGCATCACCACGCTTGTTAGAAAAAGAGTTTTTGGGAAATGAAAGATGAAGACTAATAACGGTGTTTTTCAGCAGCAACTTCGTTCATTTAAAGGAAGAGATAAAAGCAGAAGCACCTTGGAGATAGAAGAGATATGCATAGGTCACACTTCAAGAATCCTAGAAGAGATGCTTGCTATTATTGTAAGAAGAATGGGCATTTCATACGAGAATGTCTAGCTCTTAGAATGAAGAGAGAGAAGAAGGAGAAAACTTCAGTTTCTATAGCAATTAGATCGATTGCAGATAAAAGCAATAGTAATACATCATTATTTTCAGCCAGTATTTCACATTTAGATCATACAAGTTGGGTGATTGGTTCTGAAACCTCTTATCGTATGACTCTAGATAGGAACTGTTTTGTCAGTTACAAGAAGATTGATGGCGGAGCAGTTTATATGGGGAATGACACATCTTGTCATGTTATGGGCGTTGGAGGTGTGAGGTTTAGAATGCATGATGGTGTTGTTAGGACTACTACGGATGTTAGACATGTTTCAATGCTGCGTAGAAGTGTGTTGTCAGTTGGAGCTTTGAGTAAACTTGGTATGAGGATGATAATAATAGATGGAGAGAATTTGAGAGTGGCAAAGGATTCCTTGGTAGTAATGGAAGGGGTGCGAGTTGATGATATTTATATGCTTCATGAAGAGACAATCCTAGAAAATTCAGTAGTTTGTACGGATTCTTGTGTTCCAGATTCTACTCAGTTATGGCATCTTCGTTTAGGTCATGTTGATGGGGAGAGTCTTGAAGTATTAAAGAAGTGGGGGTTGATTGATAGTGTTTGTCAGTCGAATCCTAACACTTGTAACGATTGTTCTTTTGGAAAGAAGAAGCATGTCACGTTGATGTTGGGAGACCTAGTGCTACAGAGTTTCTAGAGTACGTTCATTCTTATATACGGGGACCCACCTCATTTGCATCTTTTTGTGGAGCCAGTTATTTCGTCTTATTTGTGGATAATTTATGTAAGGTCTGAATCTATTTCTTAAAGGCTAAAGACGAAATATTTGTCCAATTTTGTAAGTGGAAGATCTTGGTAGAGAAGTAGTCAAGGAAGCGTTTGAAGGTTCTCAAAGTTGGAAATAGTAGTGAATTTATGTCACAAAAATTCGCCAACTATTGTGCATTCGATCATGTAGTTAGAGATTTTTCTATTTCTGTTGAATAACATTGTTATGGAGTGACAAAGAGCATGTGTCAAATAATATGGGAGGAAGCTATGAGCTTGAGAACGATTGCTGGTCTAGGAGAGGAATTTTAGGCAAAAGCAATATCTATGGCAATATTTCTCATCAACCATACACCTTCTATGACCATAGATACGAAGATCCTATAAGAGATATGGAAAAGAGAGCCCGTTGATAATCATTCCTTAAAGTGTTTGGCTATTCAGCTTATTTAGAAGATGAGAGACATGATAAGTTGAAGCCTAAGGAAAGCAAGCACATTTTGTTAGGCTATAGAGAAGGAGTGAAGAGGTATAGGTTGTGGTGTAAAACAACTAGGAGAATTGTGACTAGTAGACATGCGATATTTGATGAGAGATCTTTGTTGAAGGCGGAGCCTCTATTAAGTGATAACACTATGAGGACATAAAATTGCCAAACACATTTGGAGTCATCAGATTGTTTTTATATTCCGAGAGATATTGGTATTTCCGACGGTACCATGGTTGATGAGAAGCTTACAAAGGGTCAGACTCTAGGTGGAGCTTAGTTGTATGAAAGGTCTTTTAGTTCAGTTGACCTTATTTATAAGCATATTTGTAGCGATGTTTTTCATCTAATGGTTTGAATGTTGCGAAGCTTGTTAGCGAGTCTACTGGTGTTGATTTAAGAAAGTCTGGCAAAATTCTTATGGAGGAGATTGGAGCAGATAATGTTGAGTATGTCCTCACTCAATTTGAAATGGAGAAGGCGAAGCGCACTGTTAAATCTCTATTGGTCTTTCGAAGCTTAGTATCTACATGTTCATCTCCAACATCAGATTTGTTAAAGAATTTTGGTATTTTCTCGTATGCATTTTGTTTGCTGACGTGCATACTATCTTTCTTATGCTTGGGAAAGATTTTGAAGTTCTGTTTGGGCAACAATGCCCAAAGTTGTTCATCTTGAGTTTGACGCCATATGGCATAGATCCAACAATTTGTAAAGATGTGGCGATGAAGAGAGATTGTTATATTTGAATCAAGGTGGACTGTTAAATTTAGATGATTCAAATATTTGCCAAAGAAGAACAGAATTTAGCTAATTGATCTTATCAATCAATTATGTTATAAGTGGAAAGAAATAGAGGAAAGTTATGTGTGATTGCTTTTGAAAAAAAGAAATTAATTAATTGTCTAATCAATCAATTAGTCAAAAGATTTGTTATATGGAGATAGAAAAGTTTATATATGGAGATTCAATCAATTGAGCTAAATTATGGAAATCAAGATTATCATTATCCATTTGCGTAAAATCAAATCATGGATATTTGAAAAGATTTCAAGACAATTGGATAATTAATTTTCTTTGTCTCCAAGTAATCCTTCGTTCTTAAGCCTATTTAAATGAAGGAAGTTTATCTTCATATGAGTGTGGAAGAGCATCCACCATTATCATCTTCTTTAGTAAACCCTAATTTCTGTAGTCAAATCAAATTAGGAGCTTTGAGCGCAAACAAGTCTTTTGAGAAATTGATTGTTCAATTTGTAATTATATGTTAGTCTCTTCACTTTACTAACTATAATTTTGTAATCTCTCTTTTGTACTCTCTTTCTTCAGTAAAATAAAGAATAGTTGTTGGATCCGTGGACGTATGCAATCTGACCGAACTACGTTAAATCTTTGTGTTCTCCACTCTTCTGTTTTTTCTTTATTTGATGATTATTTTTCGTTGAACTAGTGATTGACAATTAATCGACAAGCTAGATCCTTCTTTTGATTGTTTTTGCGCCTTAATATTCCGCTGTTTGGAGTTAGTGCAAATAAATTAGAATTTTGCATAACAGATTGGTATAGGAGCATGTTGTTTTTGGGCACTCCAATGCGTCCCATGAACGCGCGCTTCACTGATATGTATCGACGCCATCTTAATGAAGTTTTCAATGTGTCAGCATCCCGATTGAACGTCCATCCATCGCCTTCTTTAATGGACACATACGTGGTCTTGGCAACACTTGTTTGTAATAAAAAGAATTCTCAATGTTATGTGCCACCAATTCTACATATATACCACGTTATGCGCCATATTTTTTGTGATGTGAGACTTAACGTTCAACTCACGCACTCTCGAATACGAGCCACACCTAATAGATCTCTACCGTGGCGAGCATTTTCTCTAACTTTCATTTGGAACATACTCGAGAAGCTTTGCAATTGGCCAGGCCGCTTCCACTTCTTTACGCAGTTGGTGAGGCTGTGTTATCAAATCTTCATCTTAAGGCCAGTACTTCCGCTAAAGCCATCTTGGAACATCAGTTCTCAATGCAGGAGAGTAGGCTGCTTATCTAGCAGTGGAGTCAGGCTGCTTACATATCTCCAAGCCTTGAGAAGTCCTAGCTTCGGTCACTTTTGCATCGTATAATGGTCCCTCGAACCATCGGCTTCAATACCATGTTGTGTTTCGGCACTCCAACGGTCCCCATGAATGACTCCACCTAATGAAGTTTTTGGTGTGCCAACGTCTCAATTGAACGTCCCTCCATCGTCTTATGAATGCACGTACGTGGATTTGGCAACACTTGCTTGTAATAAAAGGAATTCTTAATGTTACATGTCACACATTCTACATATATACCACCTTATGTGCCATATTTTTTACGATATGAGACTTAACGTTCAATCCACGCATTCTCGAATGCGAGCCACACCTAACATTGAGTTTAAAAGATTGTATATGAAGAAAAATAGAAAACAATTATATGAGACAACTTTACAAAGTTTTATTAGAGGGATCTTTTAAAGATAAAATTTGAAAGTAAGGGTATCTTCCTAATTTATACATTTCAAAGTTCATACCAGTTTGTATTGAAATGGTTAAAACACCAACAAACATATTGAACGCACAATATATTTGAGAAAAAAGGTGAGAAAAAAAATCCCAAGCTATAAATAATCGTTAACTACTTCATTTACTTATCAGTCATACCACAAAAAAAAAAAAAAAAAAAAAAAAAAACAATTTACATAAGAGTCCTCAAATAAAAGCAAAATGACAGTAGTTACAAGACTAAAACCCAAAAAATACCGCAACATTTTATACACTATCAAAACATAACCCAAAAAGTACAGTACAGGCAATCAGCATCAGCAAGCCTTCAAGCATCATTGCCCCTCCTTTTTTAACTAACCTTTTGACTATCAAGTCCATGCTCTCTCTCACCATAATGTTCAAGCAGAATCTACCTCCATTCCTATCCATAAAGATAAGCACTATCCAAAATGAAACGTTAGCTATAGGAGCTTTAATAAGTGCATCAATCGATCTAGCTTTATTTTTTAAATATCAATTATTTCTCTCACACCAAACAACCTATGATATACTCATGTTAATTATGTCAACTAATATCCTGTCATTTTTGTTATAAACCAGTTCTCTATCTTCTTTCCAATACCACAATTGATTTATAAAATGTGGGAGGGGGTTATTTTTAGTAATTAGTGGCAAGCTACCATATAATGAAAGTGAAAGGGCATTTAAAGTAAACATGTTTAATTTCTTCCTCTTTCAAATGGTAAAAGAAACATAACCAGTAATGATGCCAAAATAAAATATTCTCTCCACTGCCTACATTACATTTTAAACCAATATCAAAAACCTATCGATGAATTTGGTACATACACTACAGATTGATCTTCCAATGAAATTACCATTGTAGTACTCTCCCTTAATCCACTCCTTCCATAATGAATCATTGTCATCAACCATTCTTCAAAGCCACTTACACTAGAGGGAAATTTAAATACTCTGAAGGAAAAATTCCAAGTCCATCTTATTCTTTTGATTTGCAAAATTTACTCCATGCCACCAGGTTTTTCATAGTGTTTCCTCCTTTATAATTGCCTTTCCATAGAAACAGTTTCCTTATCGTATCAATTTTCTTGATTATCCAATTGGGAAATCTGTAGTATGACATCCAACACAATGGTGAAGAACTTGGAACTGATTTTAGCAACACCAATCTACCAGCATTTGACAAAGCATGAATCTTCCATCTAGCAAGCCTACTACTATTATTAATCAAAGGTAACCAGCCATTATGTTTCAAAGCTTCAGGCATGATAATCACTTCCAAATATGATAAAGGAAACTTCCCTAAATTACAATTTAAATCTAGTGCAACATGACTTATGTCATAATCTTATTAAAATGTATTGAACACTTATTAAAAATTTTCTAAGCCCAAATAAGATTCCATGCCCTCCAGTGTAGGTTTCAAGGAGACAATGATCAGGTGTGACATGGACTATTAAGATAATTGTGTCATCTTTACGTACTACAAGAAGAAATTCCTCCATTAATTATTGTATTTCTTACAGATTCTAATGTGCCTTTCCTTATAGCAACTCTTATCATTTTGGCAAAAACATCCACTATAATATTGAATATGCAACGACTCAGTTATGAGCATACTAAAAAAAATTATAATGAAATATATTTGTGAAAAACTGAAAATTCAAAATAAAAAGATGGATTTTTGGAATTAAAAATGACATTTTTAGGAATATTAATGTTTTAAGTTTTAAAAATGTTTTAAACGAAATTAAAGGGTAAAATATTTGATAAATGGTTTAAAAATATTATTTTGGAATTTTACAATAAGTTTGGTAAATATCAATTTGAAATTTGTTTTAGGAAAATTTAATTAAATAATGCATTAATTTTGAAATATTGATTTAAATTCCAAATTAAAAGTTAAAAATATATTTTGAGGTATAAATTTAATTTATAATATATATCTAAAAAAATAAATATAAGGGTGAATAAAAAAATATTTTTTGATGGATAAATAATGATTTAATAAAATTCTCAAGGTTTAAAATTTTAAAGCGGCCAGCGAAAAAATATATTTAAGCTAAGTAAAATTTGATAAAGTTTATATGGTTTAGAAAATTCTTAAATGATTATATATAGGTTAAACCATGATTAATGTGTTAGCAATATTTTGTAAAAGAAAGAAACATTTTTTTTCATTATGAAAATGGGCTTTCAGGGTGGGTAAAAGGGCCTAAAACACGTTAACTTATATCAAATCAACCAAGAAGAATTCTTTCTGTCTTATTTTCATTCTCTAAAAAATATTCTAAAGCTCCTACCACCTTAGTAATTGCTGCTCCTAAAAACCTAGCTAAAAATTATTATTTTAGGCAAAGTTCAAGCAAATTAAAGAAAGATAAATTCTCATATTATATTGTAACATCGCTGTATCATCTAATTAGTGTCAAAATTTGAATTTTTAATGCCTTAGTTATTTTAGATCAGTAGAGTTAAGGATTAAGTTTTGGTTTACGGAGTAAGGACAGGTTAAGATCAAGCTTCAAAAGTGCAATTGGTGACTGTAACTTTCTAAGTCGATGCCTGTTATAATTAATGTCATGTTATTCTGTTGTTTGATGACTTGATGAATATATGATGTTATAAATGTAAGTACTCTTCACATGAAATCCCTAATTTCATGATGCATGTAACACTTGACCCTTGCTTGTGTTTAGATGTTCAAGTGTGTCGAAAGGAAGGTTTCCTCACACCGGAAGATCGCTAGAAATGCGGTTGGACGGTTGGCAATTGCTAGGAGCAAAACTTCTAGGGCAATCATTGACCAGTTGACTGGTCATTGATGGCCTGGAGCTATTTGCTCCAAGCGCAAATCCATTGATGTCTATTTTTGAATTTTGTTTTAAAATATAATTTAATAATAATTTTTTTTTAAAAAAAAATATATAATATTTTTCAAAAATATATAAATATTTTTTAAATATATATATATATATATATATTTTATTTTATTTTATTAAATTATTTTGGAATTTTAATAACGAGTTTAATAATGAAGGAATATATTTTGAAAGAGAGACTATATGAAATAGGAAATTTTTTTAAGTAGTTTTTATATATAAAAGTGGAAATTAGCCACAAGGGTCTCTTTAGCAAGTGCAATTAGTTTCTAGGACACACAGCTGAAATAATTACTTTTAAGGACAAAATGCAAAATAATTAGCTTCTAAGGCCTAAAAACCTATGAATTTATGTCCTTGAAAGTAATTTGACTGCCGACTTTGTCCTTAAAAGTAATTATTTTGCTGATTTTGGCCTTGAAATTAATTTATATGGATGTGCGTCCTAGAAACTAATTGGACTGCAAAGTTTGTCCTTCTAGTGAAATACCCCACGATGAAATATAATAATTGATTGTATATTTTAAAAGTATGAACGTATGCAATGATAAAGTTATGTTTTGTGAACTTCCATGCAATGATAATATGAAACCTTATGTGATCTTTGGTTATATATATGATAATAAAAATATATTTTTTGATAACAAGGCGATACTTATTTCAAGTAAAGCACTCATTATTCCAAAGAGACTTATCTATAGGTAGATCTGATAAGACTTGTTAAATTTATTCTTCAATAAACTTCTGCTCCAAATTATTCAAGTCTACTTGATTGTTCTCTTTATATAACAAACTCCAATAAACATTTGTGCATCTTTCATTACTAGTTCCAAAGAGGCCTTTGCAAAATTTAGCGATTTCCTCCATAATTTTCTTATAGTCATAAATTTCTGCATCATTAACCTTGACATGATTAATGTGGTTACGTCTTCTTTCGTTGGCAATTTTATGAAAGTAGACGGCATTAGCATCTCCATTATGCATGTAATCGACTTTGGATCTTTGCCTTTACATCACTTCCTCCTGATCAACTAATTTCATTAAAGTCTACTTCCTTTACCTTCTGTATATCAATTTCCTCCTTACTAGTAATACCCTACTCTTTTTTCTTATCTACCCACAATAATTCCTATCACAATTTGATTTTTTATCTTTCAAACTTCCAAAATTCTTTTTCTCCCATTTCTTCATAAGATTTCCAACTTCTCTCAATTTCAGCACCAAATTCTTTGTAGCATTCTCTGACCCTTTGAAACTAGCTTATTTCCAATTAACAATATCATCAAAATTCTCTTCCATGCACCACATCTTCTCAAATTTGAATCTTCTTTAACACTTGAATCATCACTGTTGTCATAGACAATAGGATAATGATCATAAAAAATTCTAGTTTGGCCATTTTGTGAAGTAAGAGGATATTTGTCATCCTACGAAGAATTGATAAGAAATTTGTCAAGTCTAGCAATTAGTGGATCCTCCTTCCCATTGCTTTAGGTGTACTATCTATTATTAAGAGGTAAGTCGACAAGGTTGCATATTTGTCAATACCGTATGTATTCATTTTGATGACAACGACCATATAAATATACCGATGAATGACTTTTCAAGTTATGCGGACTATAGTGTAGGAAATACATGTATATCACTCTGAAATATTACAGAGATATACAAGTACAGATTAATCATACTTCAAGACAAATCAATATAAGATTTCAGGAGCAGGTCAAGGTGTAAAGTCCCGTATTTTTAATTATTTTGAATCATTAAATTTAAATATGATTATGGAATAAAAATGGTTAAAAATAAAATTTATGATTTATTAGTGTAGTTATTGAATATGAACTTTAATAAAATTTTGAATAATAAAATTCAAGGAAATATGAGATTGCAACTTACATTAGGAAGTAAATTAAATAATATTGAATTGTAAGTAACGACATTAATGTTGAATTATTATGAAATAAAAATAGTTGTTTTATTATTTGAATTCATTTTAAAAATTAAATTTTATAAGTTAAATAACTTATATTGAAATATGGTGATTCATTGGATAATTAAATTGTTTGAATTTAATATTACAATTATTTAAATAATTGAATTTTGGATTAATGTGAATGAAAATGATGTCGGAAATTGATTTAAATTTTATTTAAATATGAATGAAGATTGTTAATATTTAAAGTTGGATTAAAAGTGAATAATTAGAAATTGGGAATTTAATATTATAATTAACGGGTAAAAATAGCCATTTTGGTCACTATCTCGGATTTCTACGAAACGAGTTTCATCGAATCTGTAATAGTGTGTAATTATAAGATTTCCAGTTTCGTAGCTATCGGACTTATTGTTTGGCCGTGCGAGCTTGAAACACATAAAAATTAATTTATGGAATTCGATTAAAATTAATTGATTTTGAAAAGTTATCTTCTGAATACGACCGAATTAGGCCTCGAAACTAATTCTATTGTGTTCGGAATGGTGATAAAACATTGAAACGCCAGACGGCACACGTCGTTTGGGGTCTAGAAATTTCGCGGATGAATAGTGCCACGAGATTTCTATATAAGGCCCCGTTTGCAGAAATCGTAGCCCATTTTCTTCCACAGCCACCGTTTATATTCAATGGCCGAAATTGTTCGACCTTCCCTCCTCTATTTATCTCAATCCACGCTCAATCTCGACTCAGCTTCAACACGGAAGTTGTAGCTCTTGGAAGAGGTGGGTTGATCAGCACTTTTGTTCATGATCTCGAGTTGCACTTCTTGATGGGTTGATGAATGATTTTGACAAAGAAGATGAAGATTGAATAATTCTGGTGTTTGCAGAGAACAGTAGTGATGGAATTTATTGAAAGAAAGAGTGAAGTTATGTAATAGCTTTATGAGGATGAAGAGGAACTGGTATCAGACATGCACACTGATACAAGAAAGTGTGCACAAATTACATGTACACAGCAAGAAATGATGATCTGAAGGTGAATTTGTATTATAGACGATATATTGAACCAAGAAATGACAATTTTGGACTTTTACTTGGACAAGGAATGAAACAATGCATTAACATGATCAAGAACTAATGTATTAATTTGCAGAAAAATGAAAGAACAACAGATATGAAATATAAAACTAGACAGTTACACATACCTATACCAAATACAAGAATGATGTATGCAAGAGCAACAGTTTTTACTTTAAAGTTGATACAACAGAGAGTTATATAATGAATTTAGCAAAGATAATTGAATTGACAAATTGCTTACAGGATTTTGTAACAGGAAATACTGATGTCCAAACTGATGAATATCAAAATAAGGAATTATGGATCAAGGCAAATTGAGGGCAGATTCAAGAACAAGCATTATATATCAAATGAATGACAAAGACAATTAATATCAATAAGATGAACAAAATATAGGAGAATTGAAGTAAATATGACAGAAAATTATATTCAACAAGCCTTACAAATCAACAAGAATTAAGCAATAGAGCATGAACAGAAGAATTGAGCAAGATGAATACTGAAAACAAACATTAATCAGCTGGCAATAGAATCACAATGAAAAGACAAAATGAAATTTATTTCAGAGTTTTCTTCACACTTTCTCCAGTTACAATAACACCATTATATATATACACATCAGAGTATTATCACAAACACTTTGCCTACGCAACCCATGTAAGGCCAAATACCACCAAATACCATATATGGCCCATTACAACATCTATCAATATTAACAACATAGCAGATTTGCACATTACCCTACTATCACATGCACAGTGCACTCATGCACAAACTGATACGCCCCTTCATCACACTGCTCCAACCTTAATATCCACAACACTCATCTTTGACACCTTACTGGCACCTTCCAGCATCTTCTCTGACGAAGCAGTGATCAATAATGATGAACTTGACATTTCCTACTTCATTTTAGATTTTTCCAGAGATTGCTGACAGCCTTCCTTCTTCAAAACCATGTCAATCATCCCTTGGCTGTTACAGCTCTCGTCCTCCTCTTCAAATCCATACGGTTAAATCGTGGCGAGGCGCTTCGAAATCGCCAGAATCGGGGCCAAAAATTTGGGCGAATATTGGGTTCTCGAGGCTTGACAGCGGCGACGGATGCGATTCGGTCGCAGGCTAAGGTGGAGGGAGAAACGGCGGTTGCGACAGTGGGTTCTGATGGTGTTCCGAAGCACCTAGGTGGCGTGCGCGTGTGGCGTTGGTTGGCGCGTTGGTGGGTTCGGCCTATACGAGGGCGTGAGGGAGAGGTTATGGTTAATAATATAATTAAGCTAATTTTTTTTGTTAATTGGGTTATTAATTATATCGAATATTAATTAAAGCGCAGCTTCTTCGTACAAGGTCCGATTCAAGCGAAACAAGTCGCTTGAGTTTGTATTGATGAGGACTACGACATGGAGTTGAATTGAAGTTTATTTGACACTGAAAATTTTCACGATGTACTAAATTTTCTACTATTAGTTACAGCAATTAAAGAAGTGAAATTTAAATTGAATTGCTAGTTAATTATTGATAACTAGTTAACTACTGTGATTTATTGACTGAAATTGAATTGGTTGAATTTGAATTGGTTGATAGTTAAAGCTGACATTTTAAATTTGATATTAAATTTATAGCGTAAATTGACATTTAAAATTGATAGGAGTTTGACTGTTAAATGGATAGTCGGAATTGAATGGTGAATGCGACATTTAAATTTGATAAGAAAATTTCGACATTTTATACACTTAATAAAGCGACATCAAAATTTTATAATTAAATCAATATTGGATTGCATATCAATTAGTTAAACACCCGACACCAATAGTTATTGATTGTTGTGTGATATGATTTAATTGGCTGATTTGGATGTTAACTCATATTGTGATGGATGATATTGTTGATTTGTTGTATGTTGCTAGTGGTTTTGATATTTCCATGTTATCACGTTGTTATTACCACTACTGATATGATTGATCATATGAACATTTGAATTTGACATGGACCTTGAATATCCTATTTTATATACGAATTTTGATGCATGGTTGGCTGCTTTGGCAGAATTTGATTTTGTGATTCTATCGCTGTTCGGCAAAAAAATTGAGTTTATTTATTGAATTTTAAAAAGGCTATAAAATCCGACCTTTAGAAATTTATATATTAGGAAGAATTTAATTTTGTGAATCAAATTAAATTTATTTTCTGAAATTAACTTGAATTTCATTTATAAAATTTAAATTTTTTAAATAATATATGTTTTTCCTAAAAAAGCAATAAAAGGGTTTACAAATTTTCCTATAACTTTAATAAATAAAAAGGAAATGTTATAAGAAGGCCATGTTTGGAATTCAACCTCTAAATGATTTTGATACGTTTGAATTGGATTATTTTCAAATTTGAGCTTTGGAATGTTGAAATTCAAATTTGTTAAAAGAATTTGTGTAAAGAATTCAATTTGAAATTTCGGAGTTAAAATCGATATATGTTTTGAATTATGGAAATTGGACTATTTTAAGGATTTGAATCTTAAAATTCGAATCCTGAAGCTAAATTGGTTTAAATAATTTACATCGGTGTATTGGAACTAGACTCGAATTCGTATAAACTGAAATGGTTTTGAAATGGGATTTGAATTGAAACTCGATCCATTAAATTAAATTGTTTGAAATCGAAATCAAACTTAAATTGAAATCGAAATTGAATTTGAAAGGAATTGTTGGAATTTGGACCTAAGTCCAGATTTATTGGAAATGGAAAGAAATAGTTCATTTTGAAACTATAGTTCTCTTGATTTGATTTAACTTACATGAGGATTTTTAGTTCTTACTTGAGTTTTTTTTTTCATTACGCTCGGGTCAGACCGAGTTTTTTGGTTATTGAAGACAGTTATTTCAAAGGATGAAGATGAAGATCTGGTATATCATAACTACTATTATTTATTCCACTGTAATAATTTATTTTGTCTATTAAAAATGTATAACTCTAATAGTATTGTATAACTCTTATTCATGTTGTAAATTGAATTGAGTATATATTATTAAACAGTTTCATGAACTGTTTATGAGATTATTATATTTTGTGTTCCGCTGTGAGATTTTGTTGTTGTTTCTTCTTTTCTTTTTTTATTTCTTTAAAATAAACTCATTGATACTCTATCTTTTAAATGGTTTGAGTTGGACATGCGTGGTTTATTGCCGACTTAAACTGTTCAAAAAGGTGGGTTATCACAGTTGGTATCAGAGCTTTGGTTTAACGTATACCTAAACCTATGAGATAAGCTATATACATATATGAGAGAGCGTATTTATTAGTGATATAAAAATATTTTGAAATTAACAAATGAAATGATTTTTACTTGGATAATATGTAGAATATAAATGAACGAATTCTATAAACTAATAAAATCATTCGTGACTGTTGATAATGATTGGATGTTATCTCTTTCTTAATTGATCGTTTGATTATTATGGATGTGCCTATTATCACTTATTGATGGATGAATCGTACTCAACCAGTCTATGAGCATCGACTATTGGCCGTTGATTTGAGCATTTGACTATGGTTGGAAATTTTGTTTTTGAAATATATTTAACCAATTGTGAAACTGCATGTTTTAACATGGATTTTGAAGTGAATATATATCTGAATTTCTCCACTATCATTTTAAAAGGGAATGGATACCATTTGAAAGTGATATATGAAATATGGTGTATCTATATGTGGTTAATAAATAAATAAAAAATTATTCAAACTAGAAATTGAGAGTTTGAATTCTGGGAGTTTTGAAATTGGGTTATAAGATTTTGGAAATATTAAATAGCATAATTTGAAATTATCTTTTGAATAGAAATGTTATAAATGATTTCAAAGAGATTTCAAAGGGGATTTTCAAAAGATTTAAAAGAAATGGAATTTCGAAACTCACTTCTATCGTTGGGAAATAATTCAGTGATGACTGCAGCATCAGCAACATTCATTTTCGAATTTAAAAGTAGGGGAGGCCACTTTAGTAGCTTTGCTACTCGATTGTTAATAAAACGGATTTGATTCAAATTTCTAAAGTACGATTTGATATTCGAAAGAGATATGTATATATTTATTTCAAACGATTTGAAATGAAACCCATTGTTCAGTTCTCGAAATTTCGTTTGAATTATACTATGAATACATGTATCCTATGCATTAGGATTGATTGTGCATCATGTTGAGATGATTGGTTGCCGATTCCCGATTCCCGATTTTGAATTGGAATTTGATTTTTCCGACTATTCTGAATAGTCGAACACTTCCTAATTGAGAATTAATTTTCAAAGCTAAGTATTTTCGAAAGTATATAGAATTTAGTTTTAAATTTTTTGAAATAAAGACAAATGGAAGTTGAAATTTTATTTTAAAAAAAGCTAAATATCTTGATAAGTAAATTTCATAAGTTTATTTTGAATTATACAAGTATGAAATTTAGTTTTGAGATGTTCTTATGTGAAAGGATTTTTAAGAAATATTTTGAACATAGTAAATATTTATAAAATCTTATTTTTGGCAAATTGATTTTGTAAGCAGTCCCGACTTTATATAAATATGAAAAATAGTTTTGGAAGGTTTATATTGGAATTTGTTTTAAGAAACGTATTGAACTTAGTAAACGTTTTATGAAAAGATTTTGAAAAGTATTTGATGTGGAAAGAATTTTTTTTATTCGAGTTGGACATAAATATAAAACTGAAGTTGTGAAAAGCTATTGATCGAAAATTTGGAAATTTTGAATTTTGAATGATATTCAAATTGTAATGGGAAAAATGATTGTTGAGATCGTATATGGATTTGAAACTGAACTGATATATGAAAATGGATTGATTTCGAAGACCTTTGACTAAAAATATTTGATTTGAAAGTTTTTGACTCTTATATGAAAATAGTTTATATAGTATGAAGTCATTTCGAAATCTATTGACTTTGAAAGGTATTTAATCTGAAAAGTGGTAATTTTATATATAACAGAATTTGTATAAGAGTGATATGATATATTTGAGACTATTGATTTTGGAAGGTACTCGATTTGGAAATGAAATCTTATATATAATGGAATTTATATAAGTGTGACATTTGAAGTTGTGATTTCGAAAGGGCACTGTATATAGTATGATATATTTAAAAGTAAAAGATATAGGAAGTACACTCCGTGATTTTCGATAATCCACTTGGTGGATTCATTCTATTGATTGATTTTGGTGTTCGAACATAAACTCATGAGTTCCTTCGAATTTCATAGCATAACCTATGGTCTTATGATCCGATTAGCATAGCGTAATTTAGAGGGGCGTGATGCCTACAGTCTATTTATGATTTCGCTGGGATAGCGACGTAACCATTATGTCGCTACGATCTATGGACGATGTATTTGGCGTAATTCGAGGTGGTAGAGATTGCTTACAGTTTACTATGTTTTCACTGGGATAGCGCGTAACCATAAGGTGTAACCACTAAATAAACTGTGATCCACATAGTGTAATTCGAGTGGCAACGATTGTCTATAGTCTACTATTATTTCTCTGGGATAGTGACATAACCATTGGGCGTAACCGCTAAGTAGACTACGATCCATGAGTGATTTGATTTTCGATTTGCATGGCGTAATTCGTGGTGTAGAGATTACTCAAAGTTACAGATGTTTCCTTTGGGATAGAGGCGTAACCATTGTGTAACTGCGATCCATGGTTGGTTTTTGAGTGGTACTTTTTATATTTGTTTTTATAGTTTTTCAAGTATTTTCACTGGGTGTTGAAATGGGTCTACTAAGTACTTAGAGATTTCTAGTCTTACGTCTGATCAACGTGTTACTAGATTCTGTAAGAACGAGGATAAACTTTTTGAAACATCAAGTTATCAAAAGTATTTTCAATATAAAATTATTCCGATATAAAAGTATTTCGTTATAAAAGAATTTTTAACAAAGAAATTTTCAAACATTTAGGAATTGAATATAGAAACCACTTGAATTATCTATTGGTGTAATTAAGAAGTCGATGGAATAAATATGCAAGTTGTATATAGACCATTCTATTTGCATTTACAGTTTTGATTCAGATTTGAATACACGATTTTAAGGTAATTCACAACTGCTCGACTTAGGATTGTTCGCTCGATTCTTGACGACGAACATTGATACGGATTTTTGATATGAATCTGAAGAACTCTATCATAGTTTATTACTATGTAAGGAGGATGGAAGTTTCTAGTCAAGAAGTTGGATTAGAGTCCGTACTAGAGTAGTCGGGTGACCAATACTAGTTCAGAAAATAAAATTGCGTATTTGAGTAAGAGATTGGAATTGTTATACATACGAATGGTAATTATATCATACGGATTTTAATAAAATGATTGTATGCTATGATTGCTAGCTATGATTTTTCTTACTTAGGATTGCTTGTTACTTGATTGCATGTACTTTTACGTTTCATTATAAATGAGAATTGGTTGCTTGTGTGTTAAAGATAGTAAAATAAAATTAAATGTTGACATTGAAAACGTAAATTGATGTAAAATGATTAAACAAGATGAATATAACTTGGATTATAAAATGAAATGCAATTTTAATTGTGAAAGAAATTGAATAAAAATGAATGAGTGTAAGAAAAATTAATACGAGTAATCAAATTTAATTTAAAATTGGACGTAAATAGGTTAAATGAAAATAGAATGAGTTTTAATAAAATTGAATGGTAACTAATTGAATATGAAATAAGTTAATGATATAAACTAAAAAATGGAAGTTAACTTTAGAGAAGTTGAATAAATTGATCGTGATAAAAAGAAAATTTATTAATATGAATTTGGGTTATAAAATAAAATTTACTTAAGTTAATGATATGAATAAATGAAACAAATCAATAAAGTAAATCAAAGAATTAATATTGAACTTAGGTTATGAAGAAAAGAACAATAAACATGAGTTGCATTTTATAAAATGTTTATAATAAATTTAAATGGTTTTATTAAATGGTTTATAAATGAGACTGGTATTAAAAAGAGAACATATTAAGTGGTAATAAAATAAAATTTAACTCAAACAAGGTTAAATGAATAATTTTATAAAACGGTTCATAAATGAATTTACATGAAATATGTTAAACAAAAAGTGAAACAATTTAAATTTAATAAATTAAATTGATTAAATTGGATGTAAACAAAATAGATTTGAATAAATTGGAAACAAACCAATTAAATGTTAATGAAAATTTAATGTTAATAAAAATAAAGCGTATAAATTAGCTGTGGACATTAGAACATGTGACAACCCAGAATTTTGATATTTGAAATTGAAATATTAAATTGATTTTAAAATACGTGGAAGTTATTTTAACTTGAATTTCAGATTTAATTATGGATTTGGCAATGAAATTTATTGAATTTAATTTGTTGAAGTTGGGTGAAATGTTGAATCTTGATTTTTAAGCTGATTAAAAATATTTCAAAGGCTTGTAAAATTTATATTGATGATACTAAAGATAATATAAGCTTCATAGTTGAATTTGAAATTGATCTGATCAGTTTTAAATTTATACCGTTTAAATCGATAATTAAAAATAGCCTTCCGAGGCACAGTCTTGGAATTCGACGAAACCAGTTTCATTGGATCCATAATATTGTATTATCATCGGATTTCAATTTTCATAGCATTCGAAGTTGTCGTGTGATCGTACGGATAGTAAATGCGCTGAAAATTATATCGAAATTTAATTTAATAGCTGGGTCCGAAAACCTATCTTCTCCATACGATCGAATTTGGATTCGGAACCTTTTCCATTGCGTTTGGAATAGAGGTTTAACATTATAAACTCCTAGCGGCATGCCTCGATTAGAGATCGAAATTGTGATAACCCTCCCTTTTAACTACCAGAAACACGCATCATTATTAAGAAAGAAAGGGATAGAAATAGAAAAGAAAGAAATAAAACATCAGAATCTCACAGCGAAACGGAACAAAATATAATATATCATATATCTATTACATAGATTTACATATATCAGAGTTATATAATATCAATACACATGACAATCATACATACATCTGTCACTATATACATCAGAGATACAGTATACATCAACTAACACAGTGGAACTAGATAGATATTTACAACGCTGAAGCCTCCTGCTCCATTGCTCCTCCAGAATTTGTCAAAGCTAATCTGAATCCCTTGGCTACCCGTAAAAATTTGGGTACCCGAGAGTTTATGAAAAACAAAAATAAACTCCGGGTCAGACATGGGTCTGGTATGAGTAAACGGTGTAAATTGTTTAACTTTGAAAACCTTTTAAAACAAAGGTATCACGTAAGACTCCCCACAAATAAACACGGGTAAGTTTTTACCTTACGCTAACCAAAACATTTTATAGGAAATCCAGTGATATTATAATAGTGTCTAGGGTTTTCAAGTAAAATACAGAAATAGCTGAAATGCTTACATCTCACATTCCAACGTAGTTGGGCACAATCAAAACGTATGGCGCTTATTGGAAATTGGATCCCATACAATGGCAGGGCTACTGGGGTACCGTCCGTCACAGTACGTGGTCTAGATCACTGTACCGAGGAGCCACCCTAGCTCCCCTGCAACACAAGGCCGGAACCATTCCTTACTGAACAGTCCCGAACAAGATAACCCCGCAGTTGGTGCGCAATTCCAACCGCCCACACAGCCGAAATAAAGGGACATCTAGACAGGGGTATATCTTGTCCTGCTTGGGCATGACCCACCTAACCTTGCTGCACCTCCCCTGTTTTAGCCATTCCCGGTTGATGAGGCTTGAGGCTGCGATTGCCTTTACAGGACATATTTCTTAGAATGCTCATCGTCCGCCTGACGATGTGTTGAAAGCATTCAATCCATACAAGTTCGTTCCGGGTTCGAACGAAACCGAAGGCATTATCTCGTCACACTCATTTTGGAATCATCCTCAGAGTCAACGACGATAACCCTTGCATTCTAGAAACACCATCTTGATCTTTACTTGAGAATTCACGACCTAACGTTTAATTTGGATCGATGTGGTTTTCGGAATATCAATTGGATACCCGATCCCGGTCTCATCGAAATCCAAACGCCATTTTAAAGGCCAAGTTGTCTAATTAACTTAATAGTTTAATAATTTAAATTCAACAATTGAATTAATATAACATTTATCACAGATAAATCATACACAATTGTCATGGATATATTAAAGCATATCAGAGAGCATCACAGAATATCATCAATAAACAATACAAAAAAATATACAACACATGCAACATCCATAAGCAATCATCTCGAATTCTCAATTTAATCAATTCAATTAAACCAATTACTTGAGGATTAGCCTCTTAATCCTGTTAAATTAATCATTAGTCAATAACTCATTACTTATTCTATTTTAAATTATTTAATTAATAATCAACTCTTAATTAATAATTATATCTTAATTACTTAGTTAATTACTCCTAATTATTAATTAATAACTTATAGAACTTAATTATCCATCAGTTGCTTAATTACTTGAGAGTTAATCTCTTAACCCTGTTTAATCACTTATTTCCCTTCAAATGATTTAATCAACCAATCATTTCTTAATTAATGTTTATGTCTTAATTACTAAATTACTATTTAATTAATTACTTTCTTAATCAAGTTATCTAACTTTGATTACTTAAGTAATTATTTCTCAATCACTATTCTTCGACTTAAATAGAACTTAATCACCTGTTTATTTATTGCTAATTGCTTCATTAATCATTTTTCAATTCTTAATTAAATCACTTGATTAGTTAACTGTTACTCGTTTATTAATTAATTAAGTAGTTAATTACAATTACATTTATTTCTTATAATACACTACTAATTATCATTACAAAGTAATTACCCTTAATTACATCTAAACCCAATCAATAACTATTGATTATTCACATAACTACCATTCGAGTCTTCTTGAATTTTGATATCAGTTATATTACTAACTGAAACAATATTTGTTAATTTACTTAATTTGTTACTTAATACTAACAAGATTTTAAAAGCATGGTTAAGCTTAAACAAAAGTAATTAGTTAATTTTAAATAATTAATCACGAGTTAAAACTGATGTTAAGTCTTAACTAGGCTAATTAATACTTGAAAGAACAGTATTCATTTTCTGTGATACTTGCTGGAAACGTTTATTCGCTAACACAATTTTATAAAAACAATCTTACACGCAAATAAAACAAACCCGAGACTTCCCAGCAAAACTCAAGCGTTGCTTCGAGTCGCATACTCGATTTCCCCCAGTCTCCTCCATTCCCACGCAACTGTATCTTTTTTTTTTATTTCAAGCTTATACTTTAAACACGAGATAAAACTACGGTGAACTCACGCAACACCCCCCAGGTAAAACTCGAAGCGCAAACCCATAAACCCCGAGAAGAACTCGCGACAGTGCCCCCCTTCCATCCTTCGACCACTGATTCATGACCCAAATCATCATCGCCCCAGATGCACATCGCCGCTGCCGTGCACGTGCACGGCGGCGCGTGAGACTCTGGCGAACTTCCAAGATCACCAGCAAGTCGTAATTTGTTCCCAAGCTCGAAATCAAAATTCAAATCATGAGGTAACAGTCGAATTCGAAAATTCGTTATTCGTTTGAAAAAAAACAATGTCAAAACCTTCGGCAAAACGCCTCGCTACCCTCGCTCCAGCCACCTGCACCACCCAGACCTTCGCCCACACGACGACAACACGATAAACCACCAACCCCATAAACCCGTGCCACTCGATCGCTTGATGAAGACGAACGCGACACCTCTACAGACATGACTAAACACTTGAGCCCAAACCCTACATCCATCTCGTTCGAGCAATTCTTGTATTTGAAAAAAAAATTCAACAATTTTCCTAACATCTCAGATGTCCAAACATGCTTCAGAACAAATTTCAAAATTTATTAATGAATTGATTATCAGTAATTGAAAAAAATTGCAAACCTTCTTCAATTTCAAACTTCTCTTGAAATACTTAATTAAAAATCCTTGTTTTTGTTTTAAAAATCATAAATTGCAGTAATACTTCAAGATATAATCTTGAATTAATGTTTTACAACAATCAAACTTTTTCAAATTATCACTTGGTTGTTTGTAAACAAAATTACAGTGTATATTTTCTAACAAATATGATTTGATCAATTTTTAAAATCTTGTTTTAGGTTACCATCTTGTTTTAGTTGAAAGAACTTGAGCTTTACAATTATCCGATGAGTATAATTTGAGTTTTAAAAAAAAAATTCAACCCTGTAACAAATAACAGAGAGGATCAAAGCAACACAGGGTTATATTCAAACTATCACATATGTAAACCATAATATCAATAAATCCTGAACTGTCTTTGATTAAACTTAAAGCTTTAAATTTGACGTTTACTCACCAGCAAGATTTTGTAGAACAGAGCATACTTGATGTTATGAAACCTGAAGATTTGAAACTGCCTTTGTCCTCTGTTCTATTTTTATTTTGAATATGTTTCCTTTCTTTTTCTTGTTTCAGCTTCTTCTGGTTTCATTTTTTTTGTTTTCTTTTTGTTTCACGAATTTGCAGTAGCATGATAGATACATATAAATATAGTATAGAGTGGGAAGGCTTCAACTGGACAGTAGTTTCTTAATTGAACAGGTTTATAAAATCTTGACTTGACAAAATGGAGGCTGAGATATTAGCATTAAATGGTTGCTTCCTAAATAGGTTTACACACTCATTATCTTCAGCTGCACATACATAATCATATATAATTGTTTTGTACCCTGCATAAGTATATTAATTTGTACTCTTTCACTTTGCAGGCCAGCACAGCTTACACAAGGAGCTAGGTAAAAGAATTTTGTATGTCAGCATAACTATTAAAATATTTGCATAGTTATCATGTTTTGCTATATTATATCTTCTCTGTCATTATATATTTTATATGAAATTGATTAGTATACTTGCAAGTAGGTCTAAGGCTTGTGAAAGAAGATGTGTTCATATGTATTTGTTTTTGACAGCTTCGAGTTTACATATTTTGCATATAAGTGTCATATTCCATTTTATTTTGCTTACAAATTTTAAGATTATGTTGTATGGTTGTTTATTTATTTAAATTCTATTTGTGTTATTTTATTTTATATATTGTTTTTATTTTACTCTATACTTTATTCTTAATTTAGTTATAGTCATGTGTTATACTTAATATTCTTATATTTATATTTTAACTGTCAATATTTAAATCAGATTCGTGAGTTTACTCATTCTTTATATTTATTTTATTTTATTTGTATTTAACTATAAATATTTAAATTATGAATAATATGATTTATTTACATTTATACTTATTTATATTTATCTCCATTTGTATTTTATTCAAAATTATATGCATAAGTTTGACTTATATTTCACATTTATATTTTATATTGATTAACTTTGATTCTATTTCAAACATCATCATTCATATGTATACTTACCAAATATAAACAAAGCAAGATATTTTAATTCAGTCATAAAAGACAAATTTTATTATGAGTATTATTGAGAAAATTTATTAAATTTCCAAATCAATTTCGTTTTAAAAATACCATTTATATAAACAATGGCAATTATTTCAAAATTATATCTGTTTCAAATGAATAAGCATACATTTTATTTAAATTGATTTGAATATTTGTTAAAATAAATAGGGCCAAAATCCAGGGTCGTTACAGAAATTTTGAGTTGCATTTATCGAAGCGATTTGAATTTAAATTTAAATTAAAATATATGTATATATTCATATATATATATATGGGCAAACTGACACGTTGAGGAATTTATTACATGTCCATGTTTTATTCTATGAAATTTAACACGCGTTAAAAAGAAGACTATCTCGTTCAGAAATAAAATAACAAACGAAAACCATTTTCGTTCAAAACAAAATCAAACAGCGGCTTCAAAATAAAAAATGCCAGACAATCTAACCCAAATGTCTCCTTCGATTCAAAACCCAAATTCCTCATTTCCAGTTGACTTTGAAGTCAAGCTCGAAATTTTTGGCCGAACCCCCCCTTCTCAATGATAACCAAAATCATTTCTAATTATATCAAAACAGAAATCGACAGAGAGAGGGAGAAATCGAAATTAAAACAAATTCATTTTTCCCAAATCAAAAAAATCACGGCCGCTCTCCTCAAATCATTGTGGTTGCCTGTGGGTCGTGCACTAGGCCTTGGGAGGAGGCGAACAAGAGAGCTCGCGATGGTGGAAGGCAGCGCATCTAAGTCGCCGCATGCGTGGCAAAAGCGTGGAGTTTGCGAGCGAGGAAGCAGCTTCAGTAATTAGGTTTGGGGATGTGAGGCCGTGCACGATGCAAGTGGATACCACGTTGACGAGGTTCGGTTGGGAAAGGGATTCGTGAGGCTTGCAAGGTGGTCGTGGCCGGGGCAGTAAGGTATCTTCGTTTTTTTTCTTTCTTCTTTTCTTCTTAATTAAACTAAATTTATACATGTGTGTGTGTAAACTGGGTAGAGATAAAAAATAATAATAATTGCTACAGTGAGTGTAAAAGCACTTCTGCTTTTAATATATATATACAGAAGTTGGAAATTTTCTTTAGTTCATTAAAATTTAATAAATATATACATATTTTACTTGCTACTTAAACTTTAAAAGAATATATTCTAGAAATCAAATTTGTTTAATAAATTCATTTAATTATTTCAGTTGCTAAAAATAATCTATTAAAGGAAAAAAATCTAGTTTAAGTTAAATTTTTTAGTTTAAATATTTAAAATCATTTGTTAAGTAAATTATTAAATGAGGAATTAATTGTTCGATTTATTCGAATATTAATAAATGATATAATTATTTATACAAGGTCAATATCCGAAAGAAATCAAGCTGGAATGAAAATGGATTGCATACATTGTCAAAGGTGAGATCTTCTGACTCAATTGGAATTTCCAGTTCAATTTTAAACATTTAAATTTAAAATGTTGATTGTGTGCTTGGATGATAAATTATTATCAGTTATATTGGATTAGACCCTATGTGCCACATAATAGCGGATGATATTATATTAATGTCATATACCACGACATTCCACCTCGAAGTGGAATCAGTATTATATATGTATTTGGAGTGATTGATTTTCCGCATTATATAGCGGACGATACCCTATGCGTCACATAATAGCGGATGATATTATATTAATCCATATACCATGATATTCCATCTCGAAGTGGAATTGGTATTATATATGCATTTGGAGTAATTGATTTCCCGTATTATATAGCGGATGAGACCCTATGCGCCGCATAATAGCGGATGATATTTATAAATCCCATATACCACGATATTCCACCTCGAAGTGGAATTAGTATTTAATTGTTGTGCTAACATCTGTGGATGCGGGGAAACAGGTTGGAGGGATCCAACTGGATTCCTCAAACATTTGAATTTGTTTCATATGTTGTCTATTGATTTAATTATAATCTGTGTATGATTCTATTTGTGATTGAAATTTTTTGTACGCTATGGTTTGGCCGATTTTATTTTTGGTATCGTAAGATAACAGAAATATTAAATTTATTTTAGGGAATTCAATAAATTTAAAAGAAGGAACTTTAAAAGGATAAAGTTTTATTTTTGCATCCTATTGAATAAATTCCAAAACTACGGGAAAGAACTTTAATAAATGGATTTAAAGTAATATTATTCAAAAGTTGAAGAATTTATTTTAAAATACGAATTTTATTATAGTTTGGAAGAGATAAAGTAATTTATTTTAAAAAATAAATTCGAAAATTGATTTGGTGTTAAAAATAAATCTTTGGGAAGTCAATATAATTTTTTTTTGATGTTTGAATGAAAATCGGTCTGGTGTTTGAAATAAATTTAGAAATAAATTTGGAATTTGATGTGGTGTTTAAAATAAAATTTGAAGTCAATTTGGAAATTGATTTGGTGTTTGGAAATAATTTTTGAAATCAATTTGAAAATAGTATATCAGTCGATATTTGAAAAAATTAAATTCACAATGGGAATTTAAAAAGGAAAGGGAAATTTGTTTTAAAAAAATATTGGGTTATTTTTAAAAGCGTGGAAAAAAATTACGAATTTGAAATGTAAATTAAAATAAATCAAGAATGATTTATTGATTGATTTAAATGAACCATTTTAGAATGGAAAGTGTATTTTCCCTAGAAAACAGAGTATATTTTTAAAATAGCTTTCAAATATAAATTAAAATTTGTAAAGTTGATTTTTTAGAAAGGATGTTTGTGGATAAATTATTTTCTTAAGTTGTTTTAAAATCTTAAAGTAAAGATTTGTTTAATTAATTATAGAAGTGATTATTTAAAGATTTAAATTGATATTTGATTTAGAAAATGGATATTTTAATAATTACACTTTATCTAAAAAAATTATTTTTAAATAAGTTTGGACTTGAATTTTTATGTGAGATATTAGTATAATATTTTCATAACTAATGTTTTAAATAAAGTGTTTTAAAATATTTTTTGTTCTGAATGTTTCCAAGTATATATTTTGGATAAGTAGTTTTAACTATTTTGAAGTATTCGACCTTGACAAATTTTCAGTGGAAATAAATAAAATTCGAAAATTTATTCCACGTGGGAAAAGTGATTTGAAATTTGTTTTCAAATGGTTGATGTGTGAAAATATATCTTGCGAAGATATTTTGAAAGTAAATAACCGGGGAAAATTAAAATCTTGGTGACTTTGATTGATATTTAAATAATTGACTATCAATATTGGCCTTTTAATGGCATTTGAATTTCGATGGGACCAGGGGCCGGATTCCAAATGGATATTCGAAAACCACATCAAATCTTTGTGTTGGATCTTTTGTTTAAAAGATCAAAGTGGAAATTTGTTGTGATTTGCTTGAAATTTGAATGTAACACTTATTTTTAAAATAAGCGCTCGTTATTCGGATTAGCCAGGAGAGGACTTTGTGTCATAAAACCTATTCTGAATAATGATACGATGAAATGAGATTGCATTTCAAGATGGTGTTGAAGACCGGGTATTTTTGAAAACGAAAGGATTACCTGTCGAATGTCCTTGCACCGAGTTGCTCCGGTATAGAGATTTTATCACCCTTTGTGATAGGGATTCCAGACGTGATTAGTGAATTTCCAGATTGCAAGGGCTTCTTTTGAAGTGCCTTCAGTTCCGTATGATCCCGGAATGGACTTGTATGGATGTGTGCCTGACGTTACACTTTGAGAAGTAACGATGGTTTCTATCAAATACATTTCTGTTAGTGGCGGAGAATTTATTCTCTTAGCTTAACACCCTTCTCTGAGACGTACGAGCTCAGAGGTTATGTAGTTGATGGTTACTAGTAATACATTCTCAATTTGGTAATATGGCATACGAAGTGCTGCTGGTCATTTGTTGATCAAAGCATGACTTTGTGAAAAGTGTAGCTTTATGGACGAGACTTCGTCGGACCTCACACATCGGAAATGGTCAAAACAGGAAGAATGCGACAAGGTTATGAGGGTCGCGCCCTTTAGGGTATGTCATTTACTTCTGGAAAAGGGTGGTATCATGGTATGGAGCCCAGATACATAACTTATGTGGTTGTTGTAAATTTATTACATTGTGGTTGAGGATCCTCAGATAAAGGTCACAAACGATCGGGGGATGGCATACTCGTGTAGTAGTTACCTAGTTACAGAGATAACCTGGCCTTGTATTGGCAGAGATCCGGTTAGGTTCTCGGGACGTCCTTCCAGGGGCGTACCTATGTGACAGTAGGAAGTTCCTTAGCCTAACCATTTGTTGGAAATCCAAAGAAACAATATGCGCCCTATACGGTTTTAGTTGTATACCTGCCATGGAATGTGGCGGTAACCTGTTATTGAACATGGTAGTTATAGTAAGCATAAGTGTGAAATTTCTATCGTGGATAAGATTAATATTATTTTTTTGAAAAATTTTCTGCACTACGCACTAATAATAATATCAAAAGGATTTTGCGTATCAAGCATGTTTGACTATCATAAGGAGAAATCTCCTCCAATTCTGCGATTGCATTGTGTGTGTGCGGGGAGGCCTTATGGTAGTTTCATTTTCCAAAAGCTTAAAGGATTTCTTTTCCTTTCTTTGTGAAAATAACTGTTTTTAAGATCTCATACCAGTCCATGAATGACCTGGAGTTTATTGTTCCCTTTCTAAACTCTGGGTGCCCATAATTTTCCACACGGGCAGCCTAGAGTCAGGTTCTCGGTGTTCTGGAGCGAAGTCAGAAAAGAGATGCTGTGGAGATCGGAAGCAAGCTGGATGGCAAAGCGTATCACTTATACTATGTAGTGTCCGCTGCGTATGGTTGGTGCAAAGTAAAATTTTCCATGTGAGGCAAGTTATAATAACTGCCAGTGTTGTATTGTGTTGTTGTAAACTCTGATGATGTAATGTGGTGTATAAAAAGATATGGTTCTCTGTTTTAAAAGTTATTCATTTATCTATTATATTTGCTCCGCTACGAAATGTGAGATTCTGTTATTGTTTCTTTTTCTTCTTCTATCTTCTTCTTCTTTAACCATAACGGTTTGGTTTTACAGCATTCGATTGCTCGGCGTTGGATATAGTGGACATATTGATGTCGACTTTCGGGCGTCGAAAAATTAGGTCGTTACATTTTGGTATCAGAGCAATTGGTTAAGCGACAATCTTGGCTCTGGTAGGTGTTACTCGTTAAAAGATAGAGTCAACAATACTCTATAATGAGTTTGAGTGTAATAATAGATATGAGCGCGTATTTGTTAGTGAATATAAAATTGTTTTGTATTGTGTTGACTTATCAGTTGATTGTTTATAGATTCTGATCGGTGCACTTTAGCCAACTGTATCGATGGGGGTTTCTAAACTCTCAAACAAGATATACCGACACAGTATTGTTTTAACATAGGGTGGATGAAATAATTTTACCCAAATTACTTTTGTAAAGAAAAAAAAATCATTTTCCATAAATTATTATAGCTATATATGATTGCTGGATTTAGGAAGTGATAATATTAAATTATTATCATTGAAAATTGAATAAGAAATCGAAATCATAATCAAAAGCTGAGAAATAAAATCCATATACAAATGGGATTTGTAAATATAAAATTATGAATGTGATTTATAATTTGAAATTGAATTCCAGAGTGATATTTAAAAGAATTTGAAAGGATTTGAAAGTTTTTAAATTTGGAAAAGATTAAATTCCCTTGGATTTTGAAAATGATTTTCAAAGGTTTTGGAAAATGTTGTGAAGGGATGAAAGCTCTAAACTCTTTTCAATCGTAGAAAAATAATTTCGGTGATGACTACGGCATCATCGGTGTTCATTTTCGAGTTTCCAAGAGAGGAATTGCTGCCATATTATTTAAAATTTGAGGTTGTTTGGAAAACTGAGGTTGGTTTTGGGAAATTCAAAAGATAACTAGAATTGATTTCAAAAATGATTTTGAAATGTTGGAAAGACTCTGGAGTCTGATAAAAATAGTTATGGAATAAAAATTTATTAAGATGGAAAATAAATTGTAAATGAATAAATGAATTTACAACTGCACGTAATGAAAGTGAAATTGAATGTTGAAATTCATTTCGAATTTGTAAGTAATTGAAACTGCAAAATTTTGAAATGGTATTGTGAATAAGTGTATTGAAATAAAATTAGTAAGTGAAATTAATTGAAGGAATGACAAAGAAAATATGGTTAGAAATGAATTAAATGTTTTCTAGTAATATTTCCTTGTTCATCTGCTTTATTTTTGAAAACCCATTTTGTACCAATAACTAATCAATCACTAGGCCGTGGAACTAAATCCCAGACATCATTTCTTTCGAATTGGTTTAGCTCTTCTTGCATAGCGATTAACCAATTTTCATCGGTAGATGCTTCTTTAATATTTTTAGGTTCAATGTGAGAAAGAAAAAGTACATGACCCATTTTATTTACTTGACTTCTTGTCTAACAGATGAATTGAGTTCTCCAATAACATTAACAGAAGGATGATCTTTTAATATTCTAGGTGGAGATCTTAATTCATTGTTATTGTGAACAATGTTTTCATTATTTTCAACATTTGAAATTTCTGTGTTTGTGATATTATCAGGGAATTCTTCATCATCTCTTATACTTGTGGTTCGTTTAAAATTTTCATCAAAAGATACGTGAAGCGTTTCTTCGATGATATTTGTTCTTTTATTAAAAATTCGATAAGCTTTGCTTCGTTTCAAATATCCTAGAAAGATTCCTTCATCGGATTTTGGATCGAATTTACCAAGCTGATCTTTTGTGTTTAAAACAAAACATTTTGAACCGAAGATTTTAAAGTAAGAAATATTTGGTATTCGTCCATTAAGAAGTTCATAAGGAGTATTCTTAGTTAGTGGTCGAATAGAAATACGATTCAAAACATGACAAGCTGTTGCAACTGCTTCAGCCCAAAAATGTTTTGGCAACATACTTCCATTTAACAAAGTTCTTGCACATTCTTGTAAGGTTATATTTTTGCGTTCTACAACTCCATTTTGTTGTGGAGTTCTAGGAAACGAAAATTTATGGAATATTCCTATTTTCTTACAGAATGTTTAAATGCTTCGTTTTTGAATTCTCGTCCATGATCACTTCTTATGTTTTTTATTTTCAAACCTTTAAAATTTTGAATTCTTTTGACAAAAGTTTTGAAATTGTCAAAGGTATCACTTTTATTTTTCATATAATAGTGCATGTATATCTAGAAAAATCATCAACAATTACAAACACATATCTACTATGATTAACGGATTGTACTTGTGTTGGTCCAAATAAATCCATATGTAGTAATTCAAGTGGTTGTAAAGTTGAAATAACCTTTTTTGATTTAAAAGATGACTTAGTTAATTTTCCTAACTAACATGCATCACAAATATGATCTATTTGAAAATTCATTTTTAGTAGACCTTTTGCTAAGTCATTTTTAGAAAGCTTGTTTATAGTTTTGAAGTTAATATGACAGAATCGTTTGTGCCATAACCAGGGATCATTTTCTTTGACTATTAAACACATATATGAATTATGTTTTATTTTCATATTCAGAACATAGATATTTCTGTCTCTATTTTCTTCAAAGATAAGATCTTGATTTTGATCAAAAATACTACATTTGTTTTCAGAAAAAGTGATTTTGAATCCTTTGTCACACAATTGGCTGATACTAAGTAAATTATGTTTTAAATTTTTGACAAGTAAAACATTTGAAATAAGAGGTAAATTTGAAATACCATTATTGCTCACATCGTCTTTGCCGATGATATAACCTTTGGAGTTGTCTCCAAAAGTGACAGAGCCTCCATTTAAGTAAGTAATATTTGATAGCATATCTTTGTCTCCTGTCATATGTTTTGAGCAACCACTGTCGAGTATCCATTTTCCTCTTTTCTTGAGTGGGACCTACAAAAAATATGAGATAATATTGGTACCCACTTTTTCAATAGGGTCCTAAGAGTTAAATCTTAGGAAACCAAACCCAAGAGGGCTCTGTATCCTATTTAAAAATGTAATTTTTATTTTTATGAACAGTTTCTAAGAAGGAGTTTATATATATCTTCCTAATCAAACTGTTGTTTGTTTAGGAACCTAAACTTTTATGCTTTTTGGGTAAGAATTCCTTTTTGTCTGTACTGTATTAGAACTAACATTTCTTCTATTTTTCTTTTTAGGTGAAACTATTTTCTTAACATATCCTAATCCTTTTCTACTTGAAACAGATTGAGAGCTATCAATAATTTTAGATTAGGTTTCTCTTCCTTTATTAAAGTTTGAAACATTCTTGGTGATGCTTTCTAAATTAGTTGTGAGACTAGTATTATCCAGTTCAACCAATTTTACCTTAATTTTTAATTCGTGATTTTCAGAAGCAAGAGCGTCATTCTTTTCTTTTTGAGTTTCAATTTCTTGACTTAAAAGAGTGAGCTATGAATTAATATTAGAAAATGATTCTTGTAATTTTTCAAGTTCTTCCTCTAGTATTTTCTTCTCATCTTTGAGCATATCTCTTTCGAATTCTGCTTTGTTTTGAAGTTCACGAGTCTCCTTATGTTTTCTTTTCAGTTTTTTTAGAGTGTCAACTAGCTCTGAGTTTATCTCTATCATATCATTAAAAGTAAAATCACTAACCTCATTTTCATTAGCCATAAAGCAAACATTTGCTAGCTCGTTTTCACTGTTACTGCTGCTATCTGATGAAGAGGTACCAGAATCATCCCATGTAACAGAGAATGCTTTCTTTTTCTTATCTTTTCTTCCCTTATTGAAGTAATTTTTCTTTAATTCTGGACATTCTTTCTGCGTATGACCTTTCTTATGACAATAAAGCATTCTAGAACTGAAGATGATGGTTTGTTTTGAAAGTTTCATTTTCCATTGTTTCTATTGTTTTTTGGGAATTTCAAGAACTTTTTGAAATTTTTGGTAATAAATTCTAGATCTTCTTCATCTGAATCTTCATCTTTTTCTTCTTCAGCATGGAAAGCTATGTTCTTTTTATCTTGTGCCTGTACTCGTTTTGCCTGCAAATTCACTTCATAGGACATTAGATTTCCTATTAACTCTTCAGGCTTTATGGTAGAAAGGTCATTAGCTTCTTCAATGGCCAAGACTTTCTTCCCACTCATCCGTTAAAGAGTTTAGGATTTTTGATACAATATCAAAGTCAGTGTACTTTTCTCCTAATCCTAATAGTGAATGATAGATATCTTGAAACCTAGAGTGCATATCATTGATGGATTGCTTCATTCTAAAGTTTTGAAACTGATTTTTGAGCATGGAGATTTTGCTTTGTTTAACTTTGTTAGTTCCTTCATGAGTGATTTTAAGTGTTCTCCATATTTCATAAGCAGTTTGACACATGCTAACACGATTAAATTCATTTCTATCTAGTGCACAGAATAACATGTTCATAGCTTTAGCATTGGCAGTAGCATCTAATTTTTGTGTGTTTGACCAAGTGGAGTATTCTCCAGTAGGAAGTATTCATTTTGTGTAATATTCCATAATTCAAAGCTATTTGATTGCATATAGATTCTCATACGAGTTGACCAATAGTTATAGTTCAAACCATTAAAAAATGGAGGTCGTGCAGTGAATTGACCTTCTATAAAACTAGTGTTATTGACAGTATTATTGGTAGTGCTGATGTTGTTTTCCATATTAGAAAGATATCAGATAACTTTGTAACGGTTATAAGATGCCTATGCTCTGATACCACTTGTTAGTCACTATGCACTGGATCGATGATGGCCAAATATATAGATATAGAGTTGACGTGCACAGTAATCACAGTAGTAGCAATATAAGTATAATAGCAGCTTGAATAAATAGATAAGTAAAGCAAGAAGCAATCACATCAAAGTTTTTATACTGGTTCGGACCTCCAGTCCTATGTCCAGTCCTAGACTCCTTCTGGAATTTAACTATCACCCTCACTTCACCCGAAGCAATAGGCACATGAGCAGCAAAACAAGATTTCAGTACACTTGTCCGAGCAGCCGAACGGGACTTCAATATTTTCTTTTACAAAGTAACAACTTGACTATATATTGTGTCTTCAATACACTGAGTTGTCGAACTGGAGTACAACTTCTATAACCTATAAAAATGATGTAGTATGAGTGTGCAGAGGTTATGAAGTGGATTAGAACCAGATTTGTATATTGTGGAGTGAAATAGCACTGGTCTAAATTTGTTTTTAGAATGAATATGGAAGTTGGAGCGTTTGAAATCAATATGAGAATGATATGAGAGAATATGATTGTTGTTTATTTTTTGAGATGGTGGGAGGCTTATATAAAAGAGAATGAAAGTTGTAAACAGTTGCAATCCTTTAGAAATTCCCATTAGAAAAGATGCATCCGTTGAAAGTTTGCAATTGGTTGAATAGGCACTTGAATAATTACTTGACTATTTGTATTGGAATGCTAATTTGACGTAGCTGTTGGCTTTAAATTCAAAAAGCTATGTAGTTCGGTTGGTAGGACACGTGCATTCCTCTCTAGTGAGCTAGGTTTGAGTCCCACCTTCTGCATTTTTATTTTGCTTTCCCATTTCTTATTTACTTTTCTTTACAACATTAGTGTCACATAAAAACATTTCCCATTTCTTATTTACTTTTATTTACAACATTAGTGTCACATAAAAACATAAATGTGGCTGTGATGTAGTGGTATGCATGTGTGGATTGCTCCTTTGCAACCTTGCTTCAAATCCCATCTCCCAGTATTTTTAACTATTTACTTCCGCTCATATGTGATTATGTAAATCTGCTAACGTGTTTTTACAAAAACGATTGCAGTGTGGTTGGTGAAGCATGCTGCATTCCTACTTGTAGTTCCTGGTTCGAATCTTGCTTATAGCAAATTTTGCAATTTTGAATTTCCTTTTTACACATGCATCATGTAGTATGCTACCTACATGCATCTTGAAAGCAATTGTGGTTTGATGGTAAGAAATGCATTCTTCTTCGATGTGGTGTGGATTCAAACCTTGTTTGGCTCTTTTTATTATTGAGTTTCCTTCACCCTCCAAAGTGATTTTGTGTGAACTCTTTTTTTTTGTTAATTTACCTTTGCGTTCTTCGATATAGCTCAGTGAACATTACCATTCATTGTATACTTATTTGATCTGCAATTACTCAATAAACATATTAGTAGCATCGTCATATGGTTGTTATCATCAAACCACCATATATATATATATGGTATTTTCATTCTTCCCCTTTTTGATGATGACAACCACACACCTAAAATGTAAAATAATATAACTCCCCCTAAAGACATGTTATGTTTTAGTCTATATATATTACCAATATAATCATAAATTTTAGAGGTTTCTCTCCCCTTTTGTCATCAATAAAAAGAGTAAAAAGTATAAATGATTAAATAGTTCCCCCTAAATTAAAGCTTTATATATATATATTTTGTTTAGAAATCTTAAAATAAGGAATAATATAGTCAGTAAAAAATTTTGAATTTAAGTGCAACATTGACCACTTGTTAAATAATGAGTATCTAATATGCACTCATATATTAAAAATACATGGTTCATGTTTTGGGAAACCATATCCAAATATATGTGGTTGACCCCTTGTATATATAATTTTCATTATTGATAATAGCGTTAAAATAATCAATAATATATATTCGTTTATCATTTTTGTTCATATTAGTGGGAACCCATATTTGAAAATCACATATCATTAAATTAGTATTTTTTTTATTTCTAAGCTTTGTACTAAAATTGTGAGAAGTAGATTTAGAGATATTTCTGTTTTTAGCACAAGCATTAAATTTTCTATAATATGAAAACACATATCTGGTAGTAATATTATTTTTTCTTTTATATCCTATTCCACTTTTATTACATAATGGTGGAGAATAAGATAAAATTGTTTGGCTCTTTGTATTATTGATTTTCCTTCACCCTCCAAAGTGACTTTGTGTGAACTCTTTTTTTTTTGTTAATTTTCCTTTGCGTTCTTCGATATAGCTCAGTGAACATTACCATTAATTGTATACCTATTTGATCTGCAATTACTCAATAAACATATTAGTAGCATCGTTATATGGTTGTTACATCAAAACACCATAGATATATGGTATTTTCATTCTTTCCCTTTTTGATGATGACAACCACACAACTAAAATGTAAAATAATATAACTCCCCTTAAAGACATGCTATGATTTAGTCTATATATATTACCAATATAATCACAAATTTTACAGGTTTCTCTCCGCTTTTGTCATCAACAAAAAGAGTAAAAAGTATAAATGATTAAATAGTTCCCCCTAAATTAAAGCTTCATATATATATATATATTAAATCTTAAAATAAGGAATAATATTAGTCAGTAATTTTTTTTAATTTAAGTGCAACATTGACCACTTGTTAAATAATGAGTATCTAATATGCACTCATATATTGAAAATACATGGTTCACGTTTTGGGAAACCATATCCAAGTATATGTGGTTGACCTCTTGTATACATAATTTTCATTATTGATAATAGCGTTAGAATAATCAATAATATATATTTGTTTATCATTTTTGTTCATATTAGTGGGAACCCATATTTTAAAAACACATATCACTAAATTAGTACTTTTTTTTATTTCTAAGCTTTGTACTAAAATTGTGAGAAGTAGATTTAGAGATATTTCTGTTTTTAGCACCAGCATTAAATTTTCTATAATATGAAAACACATATCTGGTACTAGTATTATTTTTTTATATCCTCTTCCACTTCTATCACATAAAGGTGGAGAATAAGATAAAATCATGTTTGAATCATTTTGACCTTTATTAAATTTTACGACTTCAGTGTTAAGTTTATCAAATTTATCTTCAAAGTCACAATTATTATTTTCAAAAGGAATATTACAATTTTTCAAAATATCAATTTGCTTATTTAATTCAGAATTCTCCTTTTTAACGTACAGTTCTCATTATTGAGAAGAACAATTCGAGATTCTGAATTATCAAAAGATGATTGTAATAAACCATTTTGTCTTTTCAAATCCGTAATTTCTCTCTCTTTTTCAAATATGGTGTTTTGTTTATCTAGAGAATCTTTAATAGTTATAAAATTATTCTTTAAAACACCATATTGATTTTCTAAATATAACTTCTCATTTTTCAATTTCTCATTTTCACGTTCTACAGATTTCATCTTTTCTAAAATAATAAAATTAAGCTTTGAAATCTTATCGTTTATACTAACTAATTCATAATTATCTTTTACTGAAATTTGTAAATAAGAAAGTACCCTTTTGTAGTCCTCATTGATGGCTTTGACCGGAATTTTGCTTGTATTTCGATTGCATCTTTTTCTAGCCATTATTCTACGATGTTGTGACGATCAATAGAATTTCAGGCTCTGATACCACTTGTTTATGTTGAAAAACCTCCGTTATTCATACACGAACAATTTCCTAACCATGTCTATAAGCTTAAAAAGGCTTTATACGATTTGAAACAAGCACCTCATGCTTGGTACGATCGTCTTAAAAGATATTTAATAGATTCTAGTTTTGAAATTGGAAAGGTTGATCAAACTCTTTTTATTAAAAGAAATAAACAGGATATTTTAAATGTTCAAATATATGTTGATGATGTTATTTTTGGATCTACAAATAAAGACAATGTCAAGATTTTTCTACAATAATGACTAGAGAATTTGAAATGTCACATATGGGTGAGTTAAATTATTTTCTTGGCTTACAAATAAAACAATTAGAAAATGGTATTTTTATTAATCAAGAAAAGTATTGTAACAATCTAATTAAATGCTTTAGTACGGAAAATACTTCTGCCAAACCAACTCGTATGAGTACAACCATACATCTTGATAAAGGTGAAAGTGGAAAAAGTATTGACCAAAAGTTATATCGAAGTATGACTGGATCATTACTATATTTAACAGCTAGTAGACCTGACCTAATGATGAGTGTCTGTTTGTGTAAATGATTTCAAGCAGATCCCAAAGAATCACATTTACGAGCAGTGAAACGCATATTACGGTATCTTAATAAAACCAAGGATTTTAGACTATTCTATCCAAAGGAATGTCCTTTTGAATTAGTGTCCTATAGTGATGCTGATTTTGGAGGAAGCCGGACAGATAGAAAAAGTACAAGTGGGAGTTTCCACTTCATTGGATAGTCTCTTGTATCTTGGTTTAGTAAGAAATAAAATTGTGTTTCATTATCGACATATGAAGCAGAACATATTTCTGCAGCTTTGGCATGTGCTCAAGTTATCTATATGCAACAAACATTACAAGATTTTGGTTTTAATTTATGTAAATCAACTATTTATTGTGATAATTCTAGTGCTATAAATTTATCTAAAAATCCTGTAAATCATTCACGAAAAAAAACACATTGACATTCATCACCATTTTCTTCGTGATAATATTGAAAAAGATTTAATAAATCTAGAATATGTGTCCTCTGACAAACAATTCGCAGACATATTTACAAAACCGTTAAATGAAAATACTTTCATTAATTTAAGATGAGAACTTGGAATCGTCTCTTTTAAAGATTTATAAGTTCGAATATTTTTTTAAAAATATATATATATATATATATATATGTATATATTTTATTTAAATTCATAGTTTCTTTTTAAAAGAAAATAAAAAGTGTCATCTAGCACTCGAACTTAAGACTTCATACTCGATAGTCCTCTACACTGCCACTTCACTCTCTATTGTTTTCTAAAATATGAGTTTGTCATTAAAATCATATGTACCTTCCGTTCTCTCCTTCTTTTCCTATGGATATTATTTCTCAAACCATACAGTGTCTTCTCTATTTTTAACAAGCTTCATCCTATATATTGTCTGCATTCTTAAAATTCTTTTCACTAATAATTCAGTTGATTCTCTTTTTTTTTTTAGCAAAAAAACTTTTCAAAAATTCTATTCAATCATGTCATCTCAATATAACTCCGAGTCATCTGAGCTATCTTACACCTCTCCTTCGTCGGGATCGGAGAATCTACCAACTCCTACTCCTATATATGAACCGGTTTTGATCGTTCCACCCTCTACTCATGCTGGATATACTCCACCAGCTAAAAAAACAAGACGGTCTCTCTTTTCTGGATCACCATCCACAAAAGAGAAAATTGATGATATTCATCATTATCAAAAAGAAACATTAGACTTACAACATGAATTATACTATGAGCAAAAAGTTAATGCCAAACGGCTTATCTTTTTGGAACAAGTAGCGTTAAAATTTTGTGGCTCTTCATCAAAAGATGCAGTTCATCAACCGTCTACAGCTCGTTCTCCAAGTCATCGCAATCTTTGGGAACCCTCACCACAACGTCCACCAACAACTACAAATTCTTGGGAACGTGGTTACAGATGGTCTCTGCTTCGACCATATGTAGAGAACACCAAAGTTGAAGGAGAATCTTTTCATACTCCATCCACTTCTTCAAAATCTATTTAATCATCTCTTGTTGTTTATATAATATGTTAATTTGATTCCGTGTATTCTAAAATCTGTATTATTTTAAAAAAAATTATTCAATAATATGCATTGTTTTATTCTCAAATTAAACTCCAAATTCTGTATATATGCCTCTGTAAAAATTCAGATGTCTGAATTTTTATAAACAGACATCTGAATCTTCATATCATAAACTTTTGTGCCTGGATTCAAACGTATGAATTAGCCCTTTTTTAAACTAAATTCTTGTGGATTGCAATTCAACCCAATTCAGACATCTGCATTGAATTATTCAGACGTCTGAATCTCATCTGAGCAATTTTTTACACCTTCCTTTTTTTATTACCTTTTTTACCCCTGCCTTTTCATCCTCTATATAATGACTTTTTCACTTCTTTAATTCTTACTTCAGAACCCTAGCCCTCATTTTCATCTCCCTCAAAGCTTTTAACCTTCCTCTAACTCTCCAATGGCACCAAGATCAAAGAGAATAAGAGAATCAACTTCCGGACCATCCGAAGACCAAATCCGGAAATGACCATGGAATGTTGTTGCTGTTTCTCGGTTCAATTCCATGAAGAACTCCAACATCTTCGAAGGAGCGTTCATGAAATTCCAGGATTTCACAGCATATCGTATTAGAGAATTAGCCGAGCAATTTCACTTCGACAGCTTGAGTGGGTATACTCCTAATAATGTTAAGATTAATCATCTTATGATTAAACTTTTTCTTGCAAACTTAAATTTGGATCATCAAAATCCTCAAAACCGTCAAGATTGAATTTGGTCGTTAGTTTGTGGCATAAGAATCTTCTTACCTTTACAATGACTAGGTCATATTTTAAATTGCCCTTATCAAGGAATTGATAGTAATGAAATTGAAGTTGATATGGAACATCGTGATAAAGTTTCACATCAATTTTTATTCGATCAATTTATAAATATGGGCAATTTAAAATCTACCTTCTCAAGGCCACAAGCTAGGATAATTCACCGTGCTTTTATTCGCTCTCTCCAACCAAGGACGGGTAGCTATGAAATAATGTATAAAGAAAACTTTTAAGCACTTTATTCTATCTACTCTAATCAACAAGTAAATTGGGGGAAAATTATTTTGGATGAATTCCAAGATATCACAATCCGAAGGAAGTATAGAACTATTTATTATGGTGCCTATATTATGCGCATTCTCCTAAATATCGGTGTACCAATGCTTGACTCCGATTTTACAAGTATTAGTGAGTTAAGCGCTAAAACTTTAGGGTTGATGGGTCTTCCTATATGGCCTCCTCAACAAATCATTTCCTTCCAACAATGGTCTCAAAATATTCAACAAGGTGTTCCTCAACCTGGAGACACTAGTATTGCTTCTTCTTCTCATACTCAACATGAAGAAGAAGAGGAGGACGATGACACCATCTAAGAAATTGGCCCGGATACTTCTTCAAGACAAGCCATCATTACTCTCTACCGAAATCAATCAAAGATTCATTGGGACATAAAGGAACTTGAGAAGAAGACGGATAGAAAATTCAACTCTATCAAAGGCTTTCTCAATAAAATATGGGATCGAATTTTTTGTTCCGGTTCTTCATCCACTCAAGCTTATAATCCATATCCATTTGAGTGGTCTTCCTCAAGCTCAAGCTCTAATCACAATGATCCATCTCTTTCAAGTCAATTTTAAATTATCTTGGTTTATTTTTTATGTTTACTTGTCACTTTTGTTGGTTAGTTGTATGAGAAATGTCTAAAACATTATTTCTTTATGTACTATTTCCTATGTTTGCCTTAATGAAATGTATTATCTAATATCATTCATGTTCTTTCCTTTGTCGATGACAAAGGGGGAGAAATTTAAATTGTGCATATTGACAGGGAGAGTATCTAGTCTATTAATTTTATATAGCTGTCATCATCAAAAGGGGGGAGAATGTTAGAATCTCGATTTTGATTATAACAACCTATATAAAATGTTATATGTATATTAAACCATCTTTGCAGGAGATTTATTGTAGATTCATCTATAGATGTTTAAAGCTGTATATTATGTGTCTAGAGTCTGTATATTACTTAGAAAATTTGTTAAAATCTCTCCTTACATGATATATACACACACACACACACATGCACACACATGCTCATACATGCACAAAATAGCAAACTCAGACGTCTGAAACCATTCATTCAGATGTCTGAGTGCTGAAATAAGAATATTGTTTTCACAATATTCAGACGTCTAAACTAAAATATTTAGACGTCTGAATGAGGCCAAAAATAGCCTATTTCTTTGCCTTTTGCATTTCAATCTAATTCAAAAGTCTAATATTTTTAATTCAGACGTCTGAATATTTCTAACTGCAATATTCTTGAAAAGTCACTTCTATTCACCAAGAGAAACTTTTTTAAAAATCAACAGTTGCATCCATTCTTTTCAATATAACTTTTCATTTAAAGATGGAACTATTTACATACTATAAATAGATTATAGAATTCTACAAACAACTTACCGAATTTACTTTTAGCATTCTTGAATTCTCATTTATTCTCAAGCTTTCAAACTGCACTCAAATTACTTACATACTTTGATCATTGATCACTTTATCTTCCAAAATCCTCAAATCCCATCGCACTATATATCATAAAGGAGAAGATTATAGGAAGATTGTACTCAATTGACTTATTAGTGTTATTTAAGAACACAATACAGTCGGATACATTTGTTATTTGTATTGAAGTCCTATTCGGTTGCTTAGGCGAGCGAAATCCTGTTCGACTGCTCAGGTAGTGTAAACCTGTTCCTCCGGGTTAAGTGAGGATTGTTGTAGTTGAAATTCCAGAAGGAGTCTGGGACAGGACGTAGAACGAGAAGTTCGAACCAGTATAAAAATTCCTGGTGTGCTTGTTTTATTTTTTATTTACTTTGCTATTATCATCCGTTTCCGCATTTAGATTTAGTTATATTCCATATTAGTCGATCCTAAGTAATAACTTGCATTATTAGTTATTTTCATTAAATTCACATGGAATTAGAAATCCAGTTTAAATAAAAGTACAGATAAACCAAAATGGTGAAACTCTTAAGTAAAATTTGGAGTTGAGAAAGTATTTTAAATTAATAAGTGAATGAAGATTTAACTGGAAGTGTGAATTGGAAAAATTGTGAATAAGTGGATGAAAATCAACGTGGAAAAAAAGAAATTGATATATCTAATAATCAGTTGGAAATGAATAAGTAGGATGTACGTAAATTATTTTGTTCGCATAGCGATTTGACCCAGAATTCGAGCACAAAATTTTGAGATAATTATATCGATCCGAGTTAGGATTTTTCACTCGATTTTCCACGACGAACCCTGGATATGGATTTTCGGTTGATTCTGAGAATTCACTATCATAGTTTATGGCTATGCAAGGACAATGACGGTTCCTGATCAAGAAACCAGATTTGAGTCCGCACTATGAAGTTGGGTGAACGATACTAGTACGAAAGTGAAATTGTGTGATCAAGTGAGCGATCAAATTTGATATTGCATACGAATGATATATATGTATCTTACGTGTTTAAATGAAATGAATATTGAGATTTTGTAATGTGTAAAATGATAAGCAGGATATACAGGTGTGTTAAAAGGAAAGGGGATTGGGATTTTGATTTCAAAGATAAAAATTTGAATTTCTCGAAAAGGTATGTATTTAAATTTCAATATGAAATTTGATGATTTTCTTATCTAGCCGCTTGGAGTTTTGTTTTCTTTTGAAATCTGGGGGCCCGTTGTGGCATTTTGTAGTCGTACCGAGCTAGCCGCGCAAAGGAGACGCTTGCAAAAATTTTAAAAAATTTGGGGAGCTAGAAAATTTTTGAGAAAATTTTGAAAGTTTAAAATTTGAATTTAAATTTAAATTTAAACTGTCATGGAAATAATGTTGTTTGAAACTTATGATTGAATTTGGAAAGTAAGTTGAAGCGATAATGGATCCTTAATAAAAAGATTTGTTTTGGTTGTTATTAAAGACTATTTGGATTGAGAAAAGATAAACGGGTTAAGGATCATTCTTCTAAACTAGTAATTTCGGGACGAAATTCTTTTAAGCCGGGAAGAATGCGACGACCCAAAATTTTGATATTTTAAATTGGAATATTCAATTGATTTTAAAATATTTGGAAGTTATTTTAACTTGAATTTCAGATTTTACTACGGATTTGATAATTAAATTATTGAATTTAATTTGCTGAAGTTAGGTAAATGTTGAATCTGGATTTTTAAGCTGATTAAAAATGTTTCAAAGGCTTGTAAAATTTATGTTGATGATACTGAAGATAATAGAAGCTTCAGAGTTGAATTTGAAAATGATTTGTTCAGTTTTAAATTTATATCGTTTAAATCGATATTTAAAAATAGCCTTCCAAGGTACAGGATTGGAATTTGACGAAACCAGTTCCATTGGATTCGTAATATTGTATTATTATCGGATTTTAATTTCTATAGCATTTAGAGTTGTCGTGTGATCGCACGGATAGTAAACGCGCTGAAAATTATATCAAAATTTAATTTAATAGCTCGGTCCGAAAAGCTATCTTCTCCATACGATCGAATTTGGACTCGGAACCTTTTCTATTGCATTCGGAATGGGGGTTTAACATTATAAACGCCTAATGGCACGCCTCGATTGGAGATCGAAATTTGAGTTACATTTATCGAAGCGATTTGAATTTAAATTTAAATTTAAATTTAAAAATATGTATATATTCATATATATGGGCAAGTTGACAAGTTGAGGAATTCATTACACGTGCTCGTTTTATTTTGTGAAATTTAACATGCGTTAAAAAGAAGATTATCTCGTTAAGAAATAAAAAAACAAACGAAAACCATTTTCGTTCAAAACAAAATCAAACAGCGGCTTCAAAATAAAAAAATGGCAGACAATTTAACCCAAATGTCTCCTTCGATTCAAAACCCAAATTCCTCATTTCTAGTTGAGTTCGAAGTCAAGCTCAAAATTTATGGCCGAACCCACCCCCCTCTTCTCAGTGATAACCAAAATCGCTTCTAATCATATGTAAACAAAAGTCGACAGAGAGAGGGAGAAATTGAAATCAAAATAAATTCATTTTTCTCAAATCAAAAAAATCAAAGTCGCTCTCCTCAAATCATTCGCGGCTACTGGGGGTTGTGCACGAGGCCTTGGGAGGAGGCGAACGAGAGAGCTCACGATGGTGGAAGGCAGCACATCTGAGTCGCCGCGCGTGTGGCAAAAGCGCGAAGTACGCTAACGAGGGAGTAGCTTCAGTAATTAGGTTTGGGGATGTGAGGCCGTGCGCGAGTGCAGGTGGTGGCCACGTTGACGAGGTCCGGTTGGGGAAAGGGATTCGCGAGGCTTGCAAGGTGGCCATGGACGAGGCAGTAAGATATCCTCGTTTTTTCCTTTTCTTCTTTTCTTCTGAATTAAACTAAATTTACATATGTGTGTGTGTGTGTGTGTGTGTGTGTGTGTATCTGTGTGTGTGTAAATTGGGCAAAGAGAAAAGATAATAATAATTGCTGCAGTTAGTATAAAAGCACTTCTGCTTTTCACATATATAGAGAAGCTCGAAAAAAATTTAGTTCATTAAAATTTAATAAATATATACATATTTTACTTGCTATCTTAAACTTTAAAAGAATATATTCTAAAAATCAAATTTGTTTAATAAGTTCATTAATTGTTTCAGTTACTAAAAATAATCAATTAAAGGAAAAAAACTAGTTTAAGTTAAATTTTTTAGTTTAAAAATTTATAATCATTTGTTAAGTAAATTGTTAAATGAGGATTTAATTGTTCAATTTATTCGAATATTAATAAATGATATAATTATTTATACAAGGTCAATATCTGAAAGAAATCAAGCTGGAAAGAAAATGGATTGCATGCATTGTCAAAGGTGAGATCTTCTCGCTCAATTAGAATTCCCAATTTAATTTTAAATAGTTAAATTTTAATTTGTTGATTGTGTGCTTGGATGATAAATTATTATCAGCTATGTTGGATTAAACCCTATGCGCCGCATAATAGCGGATGATATTATATTAGTCCCACATACTGCGACATTCCACCTCGAAGTGGAATTGGTATTATATATGTATTTTAAGTGATTGATTTCTCGCATTATATAGCGAATGAGACCCTATGCGCCGCATAATAGCGGATGGTATTATATTAATCCAATATACCGCGATATTCTACCTCGAAGTGGAATTGGTATTATATATGTATTTGGAGTGATTGATTTCCCGCATTATATCGCGGATGAGACCCTATGCGCCGCATAATAGCGGATGATATTTTATAAATCCCATATACCACGATATTCCACCTCGAAGTGGAATTGGTATTTAATTGTTATGCCAACATCTGTGGATGCAGGGAAACAGGTTGGAGGAATCCAACTGGATTCCTCAAACATTTGAATTTGTTTCATATGTTGTGTATTGATTTAATTATAATATGTGTACGATTCTATTTGTGATTGAAATTTTTGTAGGCTATGGTTTGGCCGATTTCGTTTTTGGTATCGTAAGATACCAGAAATATTAAATTTATTTTAGGGAATTGAATAAATTTAAAAGGAGGAAGTTTAAAAGGATAAAGTTTTATTTTTGAATCCTATTGAATAAATTCCAAAAATATGGGAAAGAATTTTAATAAATGGATTTCAAGTAATATTATTCAAAAGTTGAAGAATTTATTTTAAAATACAGATTTTAATGTAGTTTGGAAGAGATAAAGGAATTTATTTTAAAAAATAAATTAAGAAATTGATTTGGTGTTAAAAATAAATCTTTGGGAAGTCAATATAAAAATCGATTTGGTGTTTGAATGAAAATCGATTTGGTGTTTGAAATAAATTTAAAAATCAATTTAGAATTTGATTTGGTGTTTAAAATAAAATTTGAAATCAAGTTGGAAATTGATTTGGTGTTTGGAAATGATTTTTGAAATCTGTTTTGAAGATCGTATATCCGTAGATATTTGGAAAATTTAAATTCACAACGGGAATTTAAAAAGGAAAGGGGAATTTGTTTTAATAAATATTAGTTATTTTTAAAAGTATGGAAAAAAATTTACGAATTTGAAATGTAAATTAAAATAAATCAAGAATGATTTATTGATTGATTTAAATGAACCATTTTAGAATGGAAAGTGTATTTTCCTTGGAAAGCCGAGTATATTTTTAAAATAGCTTTCAGATATAAATTAAAAATTCGAAAGTTGGTTCTTTTAAAAAGGATGTTTGTGGAGAAATTACTTTCTTAAGTTTTTTAACATCTTTAAAGTAAAGATTTATTTAATTAATTATAGAAATGATTATTTAAAGATTTAAATTGGTATTTTATTTACAAAATGCATATTTTAATATTACACGTTATCTAAAAAAATTATTTTTAAATTAGTTTGGACTTGTTTATATGAGATATTAGTATAATATTTTCAAAACTAATGTTTTAAATAAAAGTTTTAAAATAGTTTTTGTTCTGGATGTTTCCAAGTATTTATTTTGGATAAGTAATTTAAATTATTTTGAAGTATTCGAAGTCGGCAAAGTTTCAGTGGAAATAAATAATATTTGAAAATTTAATCCATGTAAGGAAAAGTGATTGGAAATTTGTTTTCAAATGGTTGCAGTGTGAAAATATTTCTTGCGAAGATATTTTGAAAGTAAATAACTGGGATAGATTAAAATCTTGGTGATTTCTGTGAATGATGATTGGTAGTTAAATAACCGACTATCAATATTGGACTTTTAATGGCATTTGAATTTCGATGCGACCGAGGGTCGGATTCCAAATGGATATTCGAAAACCACATCGAATCTTTGTGTTGTATCTTTTGTTTAAAAGATCAAAGTGGAAATTTGTTGTGATTTCTTTGAAATCTGAATGTAACACTTACTTTTAAAATAAGCACTCGTTGTTCCGACTAGCCGGGAGAGGACTTTATGCCACAAAACCCATTCCGAATAATGACACGATGAATGGGATTGCATTTGAAGATGGTGTTGAAGACCGGGTATTTTCGAAAACGAAAGGATTACCTATCGTATGTCTCTACACCGGTTTGCTATGGTATAGAGATTTTATCACCCTTTATGATGGGGATTCTGGGCATTATTAGTGAACATCCGGATTACAAAGGCTTCTTTTGAAGTGCCATCGGTTCCGTTCGATCCCAGAACTGACTTGTACGGATATGTGTCTGACGTTACACTTTGAGACGTAAAGCTGGTTTTTATTAAATACATTTCTGTTGGTGGCGAAGAATTTATTCTTTTAGCTTAACACCCTTCTCTAAGACGTACGAGCCCAGAGGTTATGTAGTTGATGGTTACTAGTAATACATCCCCAATTTGGTAATGTGGCGTACGAAGTGTTGCTAATCATTTTTTGATCAAAGCATGGCTTTGTGAAAAGTGTAGCTTTGTGGACGAGACTTCGTCAGACCTCACACCTCGAAAATGGTCAAAATAGGAAGAATGCGACAATGTTACGAGAGTCGTGCCCTTTAGGGTATGTCATTTCCTTCTGAAAAAGGGTGGTATCATGGTATGGAGCCTAGATACTTAACTTATGTGGTTGCTGCAAATTTATTACTTTGTGGTTGTTGCTTTGTGGTTGAGGATCCTCGGATAAAGGTCGCAAACGACCGAAGGATGGCATACTCGTGTAGTAGTTACCTAGTTACAGAGGTAACCCGACGTTGTGTTGGCTGAGATCCGGTTAGGTTCTTGGGACTTCGCTCCAGAGGCGTACCCATGTGGCAGTAGGAAGTTCCTTAGCATGACTATTTGTTGGAAATCCAAAGAAACATTACGCACCCTGTACGGTTTTAGTTGTATAACCTGCCATGGAATGTGGCGATAACCTGTTATTGAACATGGTAGCTATAGTAGGCATAAGTGCGAAATGTCCATGCTGGCAAAGATTAATATTATACTTTCGAAAGATTTTCTACACTATGCACTAATAATAATATCAAAAGGATTTTGCGTATCAAGCATGTTTGACTATCAGAAGGAGAAATCTCCTCCAATTCAATGATTGCATTGTGTGCGTGGAGGCCTTATGGTAGTTTCATTTTCCAAAAGCATAGCGGATTTCTTTTCCTTTCTTAGTGAAAATAACTGTTTTTAAGATCTCACACCAGTCCCATGACTGACCTGGAGTTTATTGTACCCTTTCTAAACTTTGGGTGCTCATAATTTTCCACGCGGACAACCTAGAGTCAGATTCTCGGTATTCTAGAGCGAAGTCAGAATAGAGATGCAGTGGAGATCAGAAGTAAGCTAGATGGCAAAGCGTATCACTTATACTATGTAGTGTCCGCTGCGTATGGTTGGTGCAAAGTAAAATTTTCCATGTGAGGCAAGTTATAATAACTGCCAGTGTTGTATTGTGTTGTTGTAAACTCTGATGATGTAATGTGGTGTATAAACAGATATGGTTCTTTGTTTTAAAGGTTATTCATTTGTCTATTATATTTGTTCCTCTGCGAAATGCGAGATTATGTTATTGTCTCTGTTTCTTCTTTTATCTTCTTCTTTTTTAACCCTAACAGTTCGGTTTTACGGCATTTGATTGTTCGGCATTGGATACAGTGGTCATATTGATGTCGACTTTCGGACGTCGAAAAATTAGGTCGTTATAAGAGATGTAAATTAACATAGTTACGAGTTAACTGGATTAATTGGATGAATATTATTAATTGAATGGCTTCTTTTGTTGTAAACCGTCATTGTAACGGTTTTGATTGCATATGATTGTTGTATGTTATGTGTTAGTGCTTATACTTATGATTTGAATTCAAAACTCATGTTATATAGTCTATTATTCTTATACATGCCTTCTATATCTTTATATACGACTAATATCTTAATTTGAGTTAGATAAGTACATATGAAGAACGTTTGGACGTATACGTTGATTATATGTGCTTTGCTTGCTTAATAAGAGCGAACTCGCTCGTATGAATAATAATAAGGTGTGTATCTCAGAATACATACCGCGTTGTTATATTTTTTTCCTACGGGATGCCTCATTATTGAGATAAGATGTATATTTGATATATATTTGGGTTATATATTATGTTGTAAAAAATTTCCGATCGAGCCGTGCAAAGTAGACACTGTCGAAATTTTCCGTAAATCCGGGTGCTAGAATTTTTTTGAAGTTTTGAATTTTTATAAGTTGTTTACTAAAGTACTTGTAATTTCCATAAGCCGATCGAAATGGCATAGTAGAAGCATAGAAAGGTTTTCTAATCAGATTTTAATGTTTATAAGTGATTATTTTGAATAAAATAAATCGAATGTTAAATTTCTTAACCATTTTCGAGTACGAAAAGTTTTGAATGGAGAGAATGTAATGACCCGTATTTTAATTATTTTGAATTATTAAATTCAAGTATGATTATGGAATAAAAATGGTTAAAAATAAAATTTATGATTTATTAGTGTAGTTATTGAGTATGAACTTTAATAAAATTTTGAATAACAAAATTCAAGAAAATATGAGATTGTAACTTACTGTAGGAAGTAAATTAAATAATATTAAATTGCAGGTAATGGCATTAATGTTGAATTATTGCCAAATGAAATAGTTTTTTTATTACTTGAATTCATTTTAAAAATTAAATTTTATAAGTTAAATAACTTATATTAAAATACATTGATTCGTTAGATAATTAAAGTGTTTGAATTTAATATTGTAATTATTTAAATAATTGAATTCTGGATTAATGTGAATGAAAATGATATCGTAAATTGATTTAAATTTTATTTAAATATGAATGAAGATTGTTAACATTTAAAATTGGATTTAAAAGTGAATAATTAGAAATTGAAAATTTTATATTATAATTAACGAGTAAAAATAGCCATTTTGGCCACTGTGTCGGATTTCTACGAAACAAGTTTTATCGGATCCGTAATAGTGTGTTATTATAGGATTCAATTTTTATAGCGATCAGACTTATCGTTCGGCCGTGCGAGCTTGAAATGCGTAGAAATTAATTTATGAAATTCGATTAAAATTAATTGATTTTGAAAAGTTATCTTCTGAATACGATTGAATTAGGTCTCGAAACTGGTTCCATTATGTTCGGGATGGGGATAAAACATTGGAAATGCCAGGTGGCACGCACTATTTGGAGTTCAAAAATTTCACAGATGAATAGTGCCGCGAGATTTCTATATAAGGCCCCGTTTGCATAGACCCTAGCCCATTTTCTTCCTCAACCGCCGTTTATATTCAATGGCCGAAAATGTTCGACCTTCCCTCCTTGATTTCCCTCAATCCATACTCAATCCCGACACGACTTCAACATGGAAGTTGTAGCTCTCGTCCTCCTTTTCAAAATCATATGGTTGAATCGTGGCAAGGCGCTTCGAAATCGCCAGAATCGAGGCAAAAAATTTGGGCGAATATTGGGTTCTCGAGGCTTGATAGTGGCGACGGATGCGATTCGGTCGCAGGCGAAGGTGGAGGGGGAAACGACGATTGCGTAGTGGGTTCTGATGGTGTTTCGAAGCACCTAGGTGGCGTGCAGACATGGCGTTGGTCGGCGTTTTGGTGGGTTCGGCCTGTACGAGAGCGTGAGGGAGAGGTTATGGTTAATAATATATTTAAGCTAGTTTATTTTTTTTTAATTGGGTTATTAATTATATCGAATATTAATTAAAGCGTAACTTCTTCATACGAGGTCCAATTCAAGCGAAACAAGTCGCATTGGGTTTGTATCGATGAGGACTACGACATGGAGTTGATTGAAGTTTATTTGACGTTGAAAATTTTCAGTTTCAACTAAAGGTGAATGTTTAAACACTCATGATGTGCTAAAATTTCTACTGTTATTTAAAGCAATAAAGAAGTGAAATTTAATTTGAATTGCTAGTTAAGCGCTCGTTATTGATAACCAGTTAACTATTGTGATTTATTGACTAAAACTGAATTGGTTGAATTTGAATTGGTTGACAGTTAAAGCCGACATTTAAAATTTGATATTAAAATTTATAGCGTAAATTGACATTTAAAATTGATAGGAATTTGACTGTTAAATGGATAGTCGGAATTGATGGTGAATGTGACAGTTAAATTTGATAGGAAAATTTTGACATTTGATACACTTAATAAAGCAACATCAAAATTTTATAATTAAACGAATATTGGATTGCATATCACTTTAGTTAAACACTCGACACTGATAATTATTGATTGTTGTGTGAAAGAAACAGAGAGTGAAAGAGCAATAGATATTCAATTAGTCAGAACCGTGCATAAAGGGTCTTTAAAATATTTGTTAAAGACCCTATAACACATCTTTGAGATCTCTCTTTTAGAGATCTTTAGTTTCATGTTTAGTACATTTAAAAAAAATACAATATTTATTTTAAATGTCATGAAGTCCAAAATAATTATTATAAAGTGTTTTTCAAAATCGGCTAGCATATATTGGCATACCTTTAGATTATTTTGACATAGCGACTGTTGATATAAAAAAATTTAGAGTCAACATAAATATGTCAACATACCCATGAAGCATATCTCAACATCCAACTGTTAACGTGACTTTTGAATTTAAACCAATGGACACGTCTATTCATGCCTTCGCTAAAAGGTACTCTTCATCTTCTATATAAAGACTCTAGAAAACGAGTTGCTCCTTCTTCTCTACTATTTTGTGATCAAGTTCTCTTACTACTTCATGCATACACTTTGAGAATCCACATTCTTTCACTCTTATTTTTCACAAATTTGCAAACCGGAAAAGACCATAGAGTTCTTAATTGACTTCTTTTTCGTTCTATCTTTGATCTCATCTTATTCCTCTCGAATTTTAATTGAAAACTCCTATCGGAGGCCTATAGGATTCATGGAATAAAAGCCGCAAGAGTTTATATTTGAAAGTTATGATTTTTGTAAAATTACACTACTACTTCTTGAATTGTAAAGGTGCATTCTACTATCTATAAAAAGTCTGGATTGTATATGTGCTCTTATCATCCATGGAAAGTCAAGAGGTTAGATGTGTACTGCCGTTCGTGGAAAGTTAGAATAGATGTACTTGCAACCTAATTTAAAGTCAAGTTATATAGGTGTACCATCCACCCGTAGAATTGTAAGTTTGTGAAAACTAAAATTCTATATGGGGTACAGAAATTAATGTAGGATTGGAAATACAAACTACTATAAAAATTTTCGACGCCTCTTTTTTTACTTTACTGCCTTTTATTACTGCATTTATTCACATTTATCTGGTTATTTCTGTGATTCTAAATTGAATAATTTAAAAAATACAAGTTAAGTATCAAGAAATTTAACGATAGTATTTACTCCCCATCTAGTGATATAATAGTCTTAGACCCATTCCACAAAAGTGTATTGCAGTAATTCATATCACCAGGTAGCAATGGGTGGATTTCAAAAACTCATCATCTAACTTTTGAAAATGTTTAAATGATTAGTAACATCAATAACACCCTTTTTAACACATTTGTATAAGGACAATCCACTACTGCATCACCACTATTTAATGGCTATAATTATGTATATTGGTCATATAGAATGGAAATTTATTTATAATCTAACAGTGTATGATAATTGAAAGTCAAACAAACTTAGTACACTAAGCCCTCAATTAATTATGCATAGTGGATCAATGATTAAAAGATACAAGCACTTAATAATTCAAGGACTATGTTTATTTTGTGCCTAACTAAAAATGAGTTTGATAGAGTTTCTATTTGTAAAAGGGCATATGAAATTTGAAGGACATTATAAGTCATACATGAAGGCACTAGTAAAGTTAAACAACCTGAGATTTCTATGTTTACTAATCCGTTACAACTTTTTCAAATAAAACAATATGAATATATTTCTAACATATGTTATAGATTTCAAGACATATTACATGCACTAATATCACTAGGAAAAAAAATTCACTAAAGAGGACCAAGTCTGCAAGATCTTAAATTTACTTTTTAGTGATTAGGATCAAAAGCTTTTGTATTGAAGAAGCTAATGATACCAGTACAATGAAGATGTCATATGAAGTACAGTTGTAGTTAAGAAAAGAAAGCCACACAAATGAGAAGAAATCATTAGCTTTCAACGCTACAGTAAAGAATCAAGGATCGAACAAAGATGAAGAGGAAATTGCATTTATGACAAGAAATTTTAGGAAATTCTTGTAGTACAGAAAGAAACAAATTCTAAAAAATGGGTAGTAATTCATATAACTTAAGAAATGGAAGCTCATTCAAGTGCTTTAAATGCAGTAAATTCTCGATAGCTGAAGTGGGACTGTCCAAATCTAAAGAAGTCCAAGTGCTCACCTAAGATCGATTCAACCAAGAAAATAAAGCAAATGTACACAACAACATGGGATGGTTTTGACACAACATCAAGTAGCACCGATTCAGAAACAGTAAAAATTGAGGTATGTTTTATAACAAATAATGAACAATTACCTAATAGTAAGAAGGACATATGTATACCAGATAGTGAATGCTCAAGATATGTAATAAGAAATCTAGAACTAGTCATTGACGTCACATATAAAGATGGTAGAAAAGTAAATTTTGGAGATAACTCAAAGGGATACATCATTGGCATCGACAAGGTTAGTAACTCTAAAACCCTTGTTATTTTGAATGTTTTATTAGCTAAGAACAATATAACATGCTAAGTATAAGTCAATTATGTAATAAAGGCATTACAATTTTTTTTTGTAAATGACACTTGTCACATCTTATATCAAGACATCAAAACTATATTTAAAGGAATTAGTAAAGAAAATATCTACATGTTAAGTATGAAAGCATCAAACTATAACCTATGTCTTATGATTAAATCAAATGACTCTTGGATTTGGCATAAATGTTTTGGTCATTTGAATTTTAAACATCTATTAAAAATGCAAGATACAAACTTATGAAAGGCCTTACAAATATTAACTTCAAAGTAGATAATTTTGTGATGATTGCGAATAGGAAAGCTCTACCAGAAATCATTTAAGTCTAAGGATATGACATCTACCACACAGCCTTTTGAACCTTTTCATCTCGATTCCTTAGGACCATTTAAGTACAATCAATAAACCGTAATAAATGTGTCTTTGTAGTTATAGATGACTTATTACTTATACATGTAAAATTCTCTCAAAACATGTAAAAAATGAAGTATTTAAAGTGTAAACTTTAGTAAAAGAATTAAAAGTAAAAAATATTTGGAAGTTAAAACCATAAGGATTGATCATGAAGGAGAATTTAAATTAAAAAAATTTGAAATTTCTTTTAATAAGAAAGGTATAACACAAATTTCTCTTTTCCAAGAACCTCAAAAAAATGGAGTAGTTAAATGCAAAAACAAAACTATTTAAAAGTATGCCAGAATAATGCTAAACGATAGTAATTTACCTATGGATTTTTGGGCTAAAGCAGTTGCAACAATATGTTGTATCCTAAAAAGAAATTTGATAACCATTAGTAATGAAAAAACCATATGAATTATTTTTGAAAAAAGAAAATAGTATGATATTTTAAAGTTTTTAGGAGTAAATATTTTAAACTTAATAGAAAAGATAATTTAGATAACTTTGAAGCAAAAGCTGATAAAGAAACATTTATTGAATATTCTGATAGAAGTAAAGCATGAAAAATTTATAATATAAGAACACAATATAAGAAACTTTGCATGTTTCCACTGATGGAAGCTGTAAAATAATTAATATAGATAATGACGAAAAAGAGACTACTAATCTAAGTAAAAATATTGATAATGAAAATGATATTAATGAATATATAAATGGAAATAAACCAAGTCTAGAATTTGAAAAGTTCATCCTAAAGAGAATATATTAGAAAATATTGAATCCTTCATAAGAACTAGAAATCAATTAAAAAAAGAGTAATGTGGCGTTCATCTCAAATAAAAACCAATAATCCAAAAAAAGTATCATCAAATGATTCATGGATTCTTGCTATGCAGGAAGAGTTGAATCAACTTACAAGGAATGATGTTTAGGGATTAGTTCCATAACCTAGAAATCAATCGATTATTGGAATTAAACGGGTCTATAAAAATAACTAAATAAACTCGAAGATGTTGTAAGAAATAAAGCATGATTAGTAGCACAAGATTATAATCAAGAAGAAGTGAAAATTTTGCTCCAGTAGCACAACCAGAGGCTATAAGAATATTACTCGCATTCATGAACTATAATAATTTTAAACTATATCAAATAGATGAAAAAAGTTCTTTCCCAAACGATGTAAGTAAGGAAGATGTATATGTTGAACAAATCCCCTTATTTGAAGACTAAAATTTCACTAACTATGTTTATAAATTAAAAACAGCTTCATATGGTTTAAAGCATGCACCTCGCGCTTTGTACGAAAGACTTAGATTCCACTTAATTTAGCTAGGTTTCAAAATAGGAAAAGTAGACATCATATGATTTATAGAAAGAACTAACAATGATATATAATTAATATAAATTTATGTAAATGATATTATTTTTGAATCAACAAATGAACAATTAAATTTAGAATTTCCAAAATAATGATAAATGAATTTGAAATAAGGCATACGAAAGAACTAATTTTTTTTTCAGGACATCAAACTAAACAGTTAAATAATGGAATATTTATAAGTCAAGAAAAATGTGCTAAGGAACTTGTAAAAGGATTTTGTAACGACCCGTAAATTTTATCGATTCTAATAACGTAATTAACTGAAATTTTGTGAAATTTTAAATAAAATAAAAAATTTGTAAATAAAAATTTAATATTTGGAAAACGTCTTTATAAACATAGTAAACAGTAAATTTTCATCAGATGATATTGAAGTTTGTTTTGTTGTGTAATTTTATTTAAATTTAAATCAGTTAATATTTGACGATAAAAAATGTTTTCCAAATCTGAATATTTTTATGTAATAATTTTTAAATCATCTTTTGAGTGAGATGTCATATTTCGTTTCGCCAAATTTGGACTTCTCTAGCCCTGTTTATCTTATTTTTGGCATTTTAGAAGCATTTTGGTACCCGACATCGACTTTTGTTAGAATGGTCATATAACTGATATCTGTGCACCATTCTATTCACCTCATTATACTGATTTCCATAATATATTTATTTCTGTACTTTGAGGTCCGATGCCCGACGAAATGATTGAACAGTTTGTGGTAATGGTACGCATTTGGAGCCTTTTGTTTACTTTGTCTATTTAAATTCTTTTAACGGATGGAATCAAGCAGTCACTGCTTTTAATACTTCTTGAGTTCGTGTGTGTGACCTTCAATATTCCCATAGATTTAATTGCTGGATGTCATTTTTTCTCGGTTACAAATTCTTATAGCCGGTTCATTTTCTCTTCTCCCTATTTTCTGTTTGGATCTGACAGTTTCATTTCAAAGATATGTGTGTGTGTGTGTGTGTGTGTGTGTGTGAAGCTTTCAATATACTTGTTTCTAAAGCCTACTCTTCTTCCTCATTTTTCCCTTCTCATCTTCTTCCTCCATCTCCTTTCTCACACCACTCGCCTCTAGCTTATCACCCTCCCCATCGAAGTCGCCTACCATAACCATCATTATTCATCGACCCTCCACCTAACTGCTCGCTCATTCTCCCAAAGCCTTCAACCTCTCCACCTTCAGCCGTACTCTACAACCCTGACCATGCTCCTCATCCCTTCGACCCGAGCCCTCTACTCAAAGCGGCAGCCAACACCAACGAAACTCACCATCCCTAACACCGAGCATCCAATAACCCACCGCCACATTACCCCTTAGTCGCACCACCTGACCGCACCTTTCCTCCACCAGCATCACTCGCCAACACAACGAAAGAAACCAACGCCTCGCCTGACCGAGACAGTCCTTCTACCATGGCTGTGATCCCTTCCATCCTTTGACCTATGCCGAACCATCCACCTCGGTGACTAGCCTCCCCTAGGGCGCAAAAACCCGACACTTCCCTTCTCTTTTCTGTCTGACCCGTGCTTTCCAAACAACACACACACACACACTATAGTTTGCATTACTTTGTAATAGCTGCAGCCTGAAATCGTGCCTCTTTCTCTTATGCGTGCTCAGGTATATATGTTTGTTGATGTATATATGTTTATAATTATGTTGAGTTTAAAGTATGTTTAATTTCATTTATTTTAAAATATATGTAAAGGGGTATTATATGTAGATCTGAATTCATATATTGCTTGCATATTGTAAACGTTTGATTCTAAATAGATACAGACTTTTATTTTATTATGTATGGGTTTTAATATATGTAGTATATATGGGTAAGTTTTCTGAGTTGCATTTGTTGATTTTTTATATATGTGTATATATAAATATATTGTTTTTAAAAAAGTGCATATATATACAAATATATGTGTGGTTATTTATGAGGTGTTCTTAAGTACATAAGTATGCATATATTATTAAATGTAAAAAATTGCATAATATGTTTATCAGACCTATTGAGTTATGTACTTGTTTGTTTACTAAACATTTTACTATATCTATATGAATATTTTAAGTTATATCTATATATAATCTGTTGTAAGCACATGTATATAGGTTTATTTAAGTCATGGAAGATCTATATATAAGTTATATTGATTTTTCTATAATGAATATTGAAATATATATATTTTGTAGCTATATACATGTTTATACATAAGTTTATATCTATAAGTATATATACAGTAATATATATAAATCCACATGTACTTGGGTTCTAAAATATATACAGATTTTTTTAGATGTAAAGCTAAAATATTGATTTGAAATTTTATATATGGGAGTTTTATTTTTGTTTGATTTTATTATATGTGTTTTAATTTAAAACAATGATTTTTGAAATACATATATATTTAATTTAATATGTGTTTGAATTTAGAATATGATTTAGTATATATAAATAGTTATATATAGTTATATATATAAGTTCTTCGATACCGTTGATCTACATCAAATCCAGTTCATCGTGCTTTGCTTTCTCGCTGTCCCGTTATCACTTCATGCTTATCCATATCAGTTTGGTGTTGTGTCGACTATCTATGCCCATTTTCATCCTTTTATCATGTTTCTCTAGCCTCGAAAAGTGAGCAGTTACTCACGATTAACATTTTTCTATTTATTAAATTTAATTTCACTTGAAACGATAATTGAAATATGTAGCTAAATTTAACTGTTAATTTTATCATTGCTGTATATGATATGCCATTATCTGTAACTGTTCACCTATGACATAACACCATATCCTGTTATATATATTTAAAATTCGTTGCTAATGATATATTCCTATTATTGATGTTATTTTTATTATCATATCTGTTCTCACTCTACAAGTTCCCTGTTAGTTTAGAATTCCCTATGGGTTAAAATGATATATACCCTAACGATTTTGTAGAATAGGAGAAAATCGTTATGGGTTGAAATGATAAACCTAAGCGATTTTCATTGAATTGAATTTAGGATTGCGGTTGGAATGATATATACCCGTAGATATTTAAATTGTGGATTGAAATGATAAATATCCATATCACTTGACCATAGGATTGAAAATTATATACAGACACCATTGTTGTATCAATATATATGTATATATGTATATATATTGAAAATGATTTCCAAGGTTTTGAAAGGAAATATATGGTCTTAAATAAATATTGATTTTAGGATATTATATATATAAATGTTATTTTTATAAAGGTTTTAAATTTTTGATTTTTAACTATTAATTTTATGTTTAGAAATTTAAAATTTATAAGTTAGTTTTGAATTATAAAATTTTAATATTTTACTTATAATTTTACTACGTTAAAAATATATAAAATAATTTTTAATATAAAATAAATTTAATAATAAGACTTAATTTAATAAATTTTTGAACTTAATTGTTTAATAACGTGTTTAAATATTTATTTAAATTTATAATAATATTTTTTAAAAATGAATTTTTCGACTTTATTAATAAAGGTTGGGAAGATAAATAAATGTTGACTTCGAATCGAAATTGGTTAATAAGCAAATTTAAACAAGAATTTATTTGAACTTATTGATTTTTAGATGTCGAAAATATGATTTATAACTTGATAGGATAATGGCGACTAAGTGAATATTCTCAATTTTAAATAAATTGAGATTGAATATTTAATATTGATTTAAATTTATAAATTGCGATTTTCAATAAATTAAGTGAATACTTTCCAATTCGAACAAAGGTAAAGTAAAATGTTGAATTAAAAAAATGAAAGTTATATTATGAATGTTTGAATATTTAAACTTGAACCTTATTGAAATTGAAGAGATAGTTCAAACCTGGATTGGAAATCGATTTAAATCGAAATGATTTAATTGAGAGTTTGAATTGAATCTTGACCTTTAAATTTGAAATGGTTAAACTAGAATTGATTTGAAATTGAATTTTGGAATTTAAGACGATTTGAATTGACTTGCAAAATTGAAGGAACTATTTCATTATATAAAGTATTATAATGTATATAAACTATTTTATTTATAACTATTTTAATGTACATATACTATTCAATGTCTAAACTGTTTAAGTAAGAAGTGTTATGATTTCAAAAGTGTTATGGTTTCAAAAGTGTTATGATTTCAAAAGTGCTATGATTTCGAAAGTGTTACAATCTTTGAAAGTGTTACGACTCTAGAAATGAATATTTTAAAAGTGAATAATGATATAAAATTTATATGGTTTGAAATGAATATGATATTTTGATATAAAGTATGAATTATTTGAAATGAAATGACCACGGTTAAAGAGACCGGGATCGGATCTTGTTGTACTCTCTACCAATGCTAAAAACCACTTTAATAACTATGTACGTGATGGAGATTCCAGAATGAATTAGGATGGTTTGGTGACGATTCTATATGGTATTTACGTAGCCCTGACTCCCGTGGGTCGGATTGATGTGGCTAAAACAAGAGCTATACTGGGCCAAGTGAGATCATTCCTTCGATTGGGAATATTTCTTTGATACCATTCTATTGCTTTTGTGATTTGATTGGGTGCACCCTTGATTTGGGAGTGTTTCATGAGGTGGGCAGTAGTAGCTGCTATGCGTTACTACCAATTCGAGAGTGCAAATGGTATTTCGATCTTGGCATTGCCTCGAGTGCCTTGTCGCATGCCCTATCGTGCCTTCTATGAGTTTGTTTTGTACTGTACCTATGTGGCGTCCCTTGTATAAACATATTATTATAGCATATATTACTGCATAGTAGATAGTTCCATGGATCCTTAGAGGATGAGTATCCCAAACATCCTTTAAGTTACTTGTATTTCAGTTGATATTTCACTTGAGTTGGATTTATTGATATAAGAATGTTAATTCTGACTTGAGTGTTTTTTGTTTTGCTTTACGCTCGGGTCAAACAGGGTGTCACAGAATTTGAGACTTACCTTTGGAGCTTTGGAGCATTGCTTGAAGATCCATCTATATCTATTCAGCTTTTCCAGTTGATTTGTTCAGAGAAGTCATTTGTTTGTATTCGAAACTTCATTGTATTTGATATTTCTTTTGTATTTTATTTCAAACTATGATGTTATATAGTAGCTTCATGAACTACTATTTATCAATTTCGCTGCTTATTATCATACTACTCCATGTCTGTGATTTTGTGATTCATTTATTAATTGTGTACGTTGAGTTCTACCAAATATAAATTAACAGTCTAATATTTTGAGTAATTCAAGTCCGACATGTGCGAATGCGAATGAGATGAAATACCGGGTCGTTACAATTGGTATCAGAGCTCTGATTTAGGCAAAACTTAGCATATAGAGTAAATTTAATTACGGAATCATCTTTGTTCGAGCTTGAATTTCCCCTTTTAAGTAGGATTTCCTTTGAATTTTGGAACTTCCCCCTTCGTTCTGGAATCCATCGTTGTCTTTCTTGTTTGTGTTTTTCTTGATTCTGGAGTATCCCATAACTCCACTTCGGTTGATCTATAATGAATCGGCGATTCCGCCAATCTAAGAATGATTTGTAAAGAGGTGAAACTCCTTTACGACAGGCATTGATTCACCGAAGATTTCTATATCCTCGGTTTAGATGCCGCCATCCCTTTCTATGCCCGGATGTTTCTCTAGTAGATGACCAAGTAATTCTCTTGTGATCAATCTTATTCTGCATTGATCTTATTTTTAGAATCTCGGTTGACCCAGTTAAGGTCACCCACGATTAATACAAGTCTATCCATCTTTCTATTTTGTAATTTAATCATCTTATCTTCGTTTCAAGCTTATCTTCTAGTTTGATTTCTTTGACTAGGGTCCCTCTAAATTTGATTATCTATTCTCGTTCTATAATCTTTTCTTGAATCATCCTATGAGGTAGTGTATTTATAATTAATATAAAAATGTTTCATATTGTGTTATTTGAGTTATTAAGTTTGAATTTTGGGTTTCGTTCGATTCATTTAGCTAACGCTATCGATAGGAATTCCAAAACCTTTGAACAGAAAAAATTGAAATAATATTCCACAATTTGTAAATTTTGTATGATTATAATTTATCTATAAATGTATAGTTCTCTAAAATTGATAGTTAAAGAAATTGGTTGTTAGGAATGACAATACTAGATTATCATTTATGATTTTGTCAACTATACTAAATCATTTTCTATTCTTATATGTTACAAGGTGTTCAAATTTATAAAAATGATTTATTTGATTCGAAAATACAATATATATAAATTATGGATTTGAGAATTTAATTTCTGGTACTTTTCAAAAATTTGGTTTTCATGATTTGAAGAATATATTATTTGAAAGTATTTTCGAATTAATTGTTTTCAAAGAATTTATAAATGAAGAAAATTAGTACTCTCCTCATTTGTTGCTGGAAAATAATTTCTGTGACGACCCGTCTTTCAATCCACATAAAGACGTATCATCAATAAGAAAAGAAAGAGACAAAAATAGAAAAGATAGAAGGAAAGAATAACGACATCATAATCTCACAGCGGAACGGAATAAAATATAATACATCACATTACTATTGCAGTTTTACATATATCAGAGTTACACAACATCATTCAAACAAGACAATCATATATATCTGCCATTACATACATCCCAAAATACAACATACATCAACTAACACAGCGGAACTAGATAGATAGATACGTCTGGACTCCTGCTCCAAGCTTCTCCATATTTCAACAATCCAAGACCTATCACTTGGCTACTCATAAAAATTTGAGTACCTAAGAGTTTAAGAAAAACAGAATAAACTCCGGGTCAGACATGGGTCTGGTGTGAGTAAACGGGTTAAAATTTCGTAACTTTGAAAACCATTTGAAAATAAAGGTATCACGTAAGACTTCCCACACATAAACACGGGTAAGTTTTTACCTTACGCTAACCAAAATATTTTATAGGAAATCCAGTGATATTATAATAGTGTCTAGGGTTTTCAAAATAGACTACAGAAATAGCTGAAATGCTTACATCTCATATTCCAACATAGTTGGGCACAATCAAAACGTACGGCGCTTATTGGAGATTGGATTCCATACAATGACAGGGCTACTGGGGTACTGCCCATCACAGTACGGGGCCTAGACCATCGTACCGAGGATTACTTCCGACCCGCTACAACACAAGGCCGAAACCATCCATTACTGGATAGTCTCGAACAAGACAACCCCGCAGTTGTGGCCAACAACTGCCCACACAGCCGAAATAAAAAGGGATAGCTGGACGGGGTATATCTCATCCTACTTGGGTGCTACCCACTTAACCTTGCTGCAACTCCCCTGTTTAGCCATTCCTGGTTGATGAGGCTTGAGGCTAGGATTACCTTTAGAGAACACATATCTTAGAATGCCCATCGTCCACCTGACAATGTTCTGAAAGCATTTAATCCATACAAGTTAGTTCCGGGTTCGAACGAAACCGAAGGCATTATCTCGTTACACTCATTTTGGAATCACCCTCAGAGTTAACGAAGATAACCCTTGCACTCTGAAACACCATAGTTCCGGGTTCGAATGAAACCGAAGGCATTATCTCGTTACACTTATTTTGGAATCACCCTCAGAGTTAACGAAGATAACCCTTGCACTCTGAAACATCATCTCGATCTTCACTTGAGATGCCATGACCTATCGTTTAATTTGGATCGATATGGTTTTCGAATAATCATAACTGACACCCGATCCCCGTCTCATCGAAATCCAAACGTGTTTTAAAGGCCAAGTGGTTTAATAGTTTAAACAATTTAATTCAACACTTTGAATTCACATAGCATTTATCATAGATAAATCATACTCAAACATCATAGATATATCCAAAGCATATCACAGAGTATCACAGAATATCACCCAATAGATAACACAAATCCAGATATTCTACCCATACAACATCCAAACAGGAATTATTAATCCATGGCATAATTAGTTTAATTAACTCAAATTAAATTAATTTCTTAAGAATTTATCACTTAATTCTGCTTAATAACTAATTATACCATTTAATCAATTAATCAATTCTTAATTACCCTTTTTAAATCAATTAAATAAATATTAATTATTTAATTAATTACTCCTTAATTACCCATTACTTAATTAATTAATCATTAATTACTAATTAGTTAATCATTAACCCTTAATTAATTACTTAATTAATTAACTACTAATTAACTTGATTAGCCAATTTAGCATTTTTAACTACAATTTAATTAAACACTTAATTATTAATTTACAACCTTTAATTACGAATTGATTAACCTCTAATCACATAATTAATTACAACCATAAATTAATTAATCATTCTTAATTACCTTCCTACTTAACATTTTAAAAACCTTCCCTAAAAACTTTGAAATCAAATTATTACTAACTTAAAAACTTTAATGTTAATTAAATTTCAAACACTTATCTTAAATTAACTACTTAAATAGAATATTAATTAAGATTTAAAAACATTCTTAAGTGTTTACTTAAATAATTAAAACTTATAATAAATTCTTAACTTAAATTTATTAAACACTAACTAAGTCATCAATACTTAAAATTTTGTTTAAGATGATTACTTCAATTTTATTACGCTAAGCACTTTGAAAACCAAACCCGAAAAATCTCAGGTTTACTCGATTTAAAACTCAAGTTTCTTCTCCATTTCCCCCGAGTCCCCTCTTCTTCTTCACATACATTTCTTTCTGCTCTTGTTTTAGTTTAAATTTTAAACTTTAATAAACTGGGAAGCAACCTCACGAACTCGCGTTCCAACCCCGAAGCAACCCTTCACTTTCTCGAGCATCCGCTCGAGTTGCTCATAACCAAAACCTCCTGACACTATTCCAATGCCGTGTAGGTGCGCAGTCTCTCGCCGATGCTCCAGCGAACCACTCATCCTCTGGCGAGTCACAATTCACCCCTACACTCGATTACAAAGTTCCACTTGATGCCAAAATCTCCAGAGCAAAATCAAGTCTTCCATTCGAAAACTGGAACTCGAACTCACCCAACAAAATCGCTTCGGCCCACTCACGCCGGCCATCGGAGGTGATACGACTCCGGCCTCACCTCGCCGATTCCCCATACTCCCATTCCCTAAAATTTCGAGCAGCTCAATCCACCAGGAGTGGCGAAATCCCCTAGTCTCCGACCACATCTAAACTTAAGTGTTAAACCCCAATTGTCCCGTACTCGACGCCACGATGAACTGGAACAGCTCCGGCCATTTTTCCCGATATCATCGATTGTCAAGCTTGCTTCGATCGAAATTTCAACATCCAACATTTCTTCGATCGCCAGAAATTGGTTAGAACCCATTTTCGGTTCATCTATAAACTGCTCGTAGTACTCTTAACCAAAAAAAATCACCATTTTAGTTTTAGAAATCCTATTTTCGAATGTTGATTCAAGTTATGTAATTGAATTAGCAGTTTATAACATTCGAATTCGACATATAATTACATGTTGTTCTGTAAATCAAGTTTTCCAGTTGTGATATTTCACCAACATGTTTAAAACAAATTTTTATATTTTGATTTATGTTTAAACAACTTGTTTTATTTAAACTTTATGCCTAACAATGGTTGGATGAAGATGTATTTAATTTTATAGTTTAATTTCACTGTGTAACCAGAAACAAAGAAGAAACAGGCTATTCAAAAATACACAGTACAATCATACACACACACACACACACAGAGCTACTTACTTAAAAATATACAGGTAAATCACACTTTTATCCATGAATCATATGTATAGATCTTATTCTACTTCAGTTTTTAAAATAATATGTTTACACACCTAAGAAAAGTTTTGAACAGAGCAACTTCCCTTTTTCTTTGAGAAGCTGTTAGCTTGATCTTCTTTGATCCTTGCTTTGTTTAGCTGAAATGTTATTTAAGTTTTTTTTGTTTGATGTGTTTTGTGAACGAGAATGGAACAAGAAGGATTGTATATATAGTGAATTTTTTTTTACAGAGGTAAGTATTTACTGGTATAGTTTTTTTTCTTTTTCTTTTTGTTTTGTATTTGATCAGATTATTTTTTCTTTGATCAGATAAGATTTTTTTGAACTGAAATGATTTGTAAACAATTCGAAATGACCTTATTTTGTGCTAGAATAGATAGCATTAAATGCAAATGTCTCCTTTCCTGTTTACATGCATATCCCATTTGATATATATATACATATATTTTTGTCTTATTGCCTTCCATATCTAAATTCACAACAAACATACATTCCTTTGCCTGGTTTTATTTTATACCTTTGTGCTTAATATAAAATTGTTATAGTTATTGGTATATGTTTATCTTATGTTGCATACACACAAACCCACTTATATACTTATTTCTAGCATAAATCCTTACTTTTATTTCTATCTTAAGCTTAGACTATCAAACACTTGATTTATATTCATATATTTTTATTTTATACTTATATTTAGTATCGATAAGATTGATTTTAATTTAAGCATTATTATCTAGATTATATTCATATATATACATACATACATATATATATATATATATATATATATTTAGATCAAATGTTAATAAGGTAGAGCATTAATTAAATTATTTGAGAGTTTTTATTTTGAATTTCCAAACCATAACTTTCTTTCAAAATGCACATATATATAAATAAATGGTAAAGGCTAAAAATCTTATTTTTTTTGATAAGTTTGCATTTTAAGTAAATCAGATTAGATGCTTATTAAAATAAAAATTCCAAAATCCCGGGTCGTCACATTCCTCCCCCTAAAAAGAATTTCGTCCCCGAAATTTAAAGCAAAAGATAATTCAAAATCTCTTATATCAATTACCCAACATACATATCATCCATACAATAACAATCAACCAAACAGTCTATCCTAACAAACATTACTAGCTACCCGGACACAAATCCGGATAGGCTTTCCTAAAGCTATCCAGAGTTTCCCAGGTACAATCTCTGGGATCCTCGCTCCACTGCACTTTGGTGAGCTTCACTACTTTGCTCCTGAGTTTCCTCTCATCTTGATCAACAATCTGGACAGGGTTCCTGACCACAGTCACATTTGACTCGACCTCCAAATCTTCTTGGACTACTGGTTCTACAACCAGTGATGGGTCATGGACAAACTTCCTTAGATGGGATACATGAAATACATTATGAATTCCAAACATCCGTTCTAGCAATTCAATTCTGTAAGCTACAGCACCAATCCTTTCCAGCATCCAGAATGGACCAATATATCTCGGGGTAAGCTTTTTCGTCTTTCCAAATCTAATAGCTCCTTTGATCGGGGAAACTTTGATAAAGACTAAATCTCCGACCTCAAATTCCAATTGTCTTCGCCTTTTATCTGCATACTTCTTTTGACGGTCCTGAGCAGCTCTCATCCTCTTCTTGATAAGCTCTACTTTTGCAGATGCTTCACGAATCAGATCTGGTCCAATCACAAGACGATCTCTTGACTCTATCCAACAGGATAGGGATCTACACGGTCTTCCATATAAAGCTTCATAAGGAGCCAGCTTAATACTGCCTGGTAACTGTAATTATAGGAGAATTTTACTAGATGAAGATGGTCTTCCCACGATTCACCAAAATCCAAAACACTAGCTCGCAACATATCCTCTAGAATTCGGTTAAGCCTCTCCGTCTGCCCATCTGTCTGGGAATGATATGCTGTACTCAATCTCAAACTCGTTCCCATAGCTGATTGCAAAGCCTTCCAGAATTTGCTGGTGAAGATAGGATCTCGATCACTTAATATACTAATTGGAACATCATGCAATCTGACTATCTCTCTCAAGAAAATCTCTGGCAGAGAAGCTGCAGTACGAGTTACCTTAACGGGTATAAAATGGGCGCTTTTGGTTAGACGATCCACAATCACCCATAATTCTTCGTTTCCTTTCTTGGTTCTAGGAAAAAGGTCGATGAAATCCATAGAGATCATTTCCCATTTCCATTCTGGAACTTCCAAAGGTTGCAACAAACCTGCTGACTTTTGTTGATCTCCTTTAACCTGTTGGAATATAGCACAATTATTGACAAAAGCAGCTACATCCCTCTTCATGCTCAACCACCAGAAAACCCTTCTCATATCCTTATTTAGTCTTGAGCGATGACTTTCAGATAAGATCTCCTGCTTCAATTCCTTGAAATTCGGAACACAGATCTTCTCGTTGATCCTCAGTGTCCCTTGTTCATCAATCATAAAACTGGAACACTGACCCTTCTTAACTCTCCTGATGATTCCTCTTAATCTACTATCTAATTCTTGCCTGCTCGAAATCCTTTCCAGAAGAGATGGAACAACTTCCAAAAGAGACAGAACTGCATTCCTACTAAGAGCATCTGCCATAACATTTGCCTTCCCTAGAGTATACAGGATATCCAAATCATATGTTGCCAGAAACTCGACCCATCGTTGCTTCCTCAGATTAAGATCTTTTGAGAGAAAAGTATTTCAACGGGATCCGTGAATAACTCAAACTTCTCTCCTAAAAGATAGTGCCTCCAAATCTTCAAAGCAAAAATAATGGCCAACAACTGTAGATCGTGCGTAGCGTAGTGCCTTTCATGAGGCTTCAGCTACCTACTCGCATATGCAATAACTCTACTATTCTGCATCAACACTGCACCCAATCCTACTATACAAGCATCTGTATAAACCTCACTTGCTTTTTTCATCCGGAATAGCTAGCACAGGTGCACTGGTTAGCCTTGTCTTCAACTCCTGGAAAGCTTCCTCACATTTAGGTGTCCATTCGAATTTAGCTCCCTTCCTTGTCAGCTTGGTCAGATGTGAAGAAATCTTAGAATAATCCTTGATAAACTTCCTATAGTAGCCAGCTAAACCCAGAAAACTACAGATTTCAGTCGGTGTCTGCGGCTGCTTCTACTCCAAAATAGTCTCAACCTTTTCTGGATCTACAGAGATACCTTCTCCAGTAAAATTTTGACTTTCGATTTCCAAAAATGGCACTTAAAGAATTTCGCCTTCAAAACATGCATCCTTAGTGTCTCTAATACTATCTTCAAATGCTGCTTGTGCTCTTCTTCAGACTTAGAGTAGACCAGGATATCATCGATGAATACCATAACAAACTTATTCAATACATCTTGAAAGACTTGGTTCATTAAATCAACAAAGTAAGCAGGAGTGTTGGTTAACCCCAAAGGCATACCAACCACTCATAGAAACAATTCGGTCCCCTAAATGCAGTCAAGGGAATACTATCCTTCGCTACCCTTAAATGATGGACTCGATATTAAATCCAGTTGAGAAAAGACAGAAGCTCCATGCATCTGGTCAAAGAGATCATCAATACGAGGAAGAGGATATTTATTTCGGATGGTCACTTTGTTCAACTCTCAATAGTCAACACAGAACCTTAGCGACCCATTCGACTTGGTGAAAAACACCACAGCAGAATACCAACAAGAAAAACTGGGCCTAATCAACCCCTTCTCCAAAAGATGCCGATTCTTCTTAACGAACTCCTCCCTCTCTCTAGGAGTCATCCTCTTACTAGGCTGAATTACAGCCACTCCTCCTAGAACCAAATCAATGCGAAACTCTATCTCTCAGTGTGGAGGTAAACACTTGACTTCCTCAAATACATCTGGAAAATCTTGGACCACATCGATATCTTCAACCTTCTCTTGAGAAGCCTCAACTCCATGTAAAAGAATACTCAAGTGAATTCCAAAATTATCACACATCACTCTGGCAATCCTACCCAGATCGGTTTCCAACGAAACTGTTCTCTCATCCCAATTCAGGACAGCCTTATACTTATCAAGCCAATCCATTCCCAATATAAGGTTAAACCCCTTAAAATCCAACACATAAGGTTCATAAGGAAAACTATGGGACAGATAGGAAATCCCTAAATCCTTACAGATCAAATCTAATTTGGTTACCCCTTCTATAGGATTAGATACAAAGATGGGATGGCCAACAGTACTAGGGGTAAGAAAGAACTTCTCTACAGATTCCAGAGAAATAAGACTCAAAGAAGCACCCGAATCAAATAAAACTTTAGCCATCTAAAAGTAATGTACCTTCCAATACTCCCTTGCCTTTAGATGAAGTTGATGGTGTTCCCTCTAAAGCAAATACCTTATTCTGCTGAGCTTTATGAAGTAGCGGGCAATCCTTGATCATATGACCTGGTTGGTGGCAATTGAAGCATAGATATTTCTGAACCAAAGCCGAACCTGGTCCACTTTGATGCAGCTGCTGCTGCTTCCTCCCTTGAGGACACTGATTAGCCAAATGCCCAACTTGCTGACAATCATAGCACTTGCGAGGTCCACCGTTGCTTCCAGGCTTCTTCTTGTTCTGCTTCTTCCAATTGGGATTGAACTTCCTCTTATTTGGATTAGCAAAATTCTCTCCCAATGCTGCTATTGGTGCCACTGGTTTCTTGTTCATCAAATCCTCTTATCTCAGAGCTATATCAATCAACTCAATAAAAGATCCTTTCAAATGCGCTGTCATCTTTTCATGAAATTCTGGCCTTAATCCTTGCACAAGCAATTCATTCTTTTTTAGGGAAGTATCAATGAGCCCTGGTCCATAAAAAGAAAGTTCATTGAATTTGGTCTCATACTCCGCTATAGTCATGCTCCCTTGCTTAAAATTCAAAAAATCCCGCTACAGACGAGTTTTCCCTGCTGTTGGCATGAATTTCTCCTCAAACAACTCTTTAACTCTTTTTCAAAAAATATCGTCCTTAGAGATATTTTCTATCGTTGCATCCCACTAGGCTGCATCACCTTCTTGCAATTGCCATGAAGCCATTACCCTCTTCTGCTCATCCGACAACTTCATACTCTTAAAGATGCGCTCGCAAGAGCGTAGCCAAGCTTGGACCTCAATTATAGTCTCTGACCCTTTAAATGGTTTACCTCCAAGGTTGGGGAAGTCCTTGCATAAAGCGGCAAACTAACCTGAGGCGGTGCTAGATCCACAGCCTCACTAGCAGTTTGACTTCGTCCATTATCGTCGAAGTACTGCCCCTACCACTGCCTCTCCTTCCAGAACTCATGTTGGCAACCTGGACAGGTAACTCAACAAATTTAGATAGGTATATAGTTATATAAAAATACAAATACGCACTCTCAAGATGGATACTACTCCGGAGCTTAGGTATTATCTCAACCTATGCTCTGATACCAACTGTGACGACCCATCTTTCAATCCATAGAAAGACGTATCATCAATAAGAAAAGAAAGAGATAGAAATAGAAAATATAGAAGGAAAGAATAACAACATCAGAATCTCACAGCGGAATGGAACAAAATATAATACATCACATAACTATTACATAGTTTTATATATATCAGAGTTACACAACATCATTCAAACAAGACAGTCATATATATCTGCCATTACATACATCCCAAAATACAACATACATCAACTAACACAGTAGAACTAGATAGATTGATACATCTGGACTCCTGCTCCAAGCTTCTCCAGATTTCAACAATCCAAGACCCAACACTTGGCTACTCATAAAAATTTGAGTACCCAAGAGTTTAAGAAAAACAAAATAAACTCCTGGTCAGACATGGTTCTGGTGTGAGTAAACGGGTTAAAATTGCTTAACTTTGAAAACCATTGAAAATAAAGGTATCACGTAAGACTTCCCACACATAAACACAGGTAATTTTTTACCTTACGCTAACCAAAACATTTTATAGGAAATCTAGTGATATTACAATAGTGTCTAGGGTTCTCAAAATAAACTACAGAAATAGCTGAAATGCTTACATCTCACATTCCAACATAGTTGGGCACGATCAAAACGTACGGCGCTTATTGGAGAGTGGATTCCATACAATGGTAGGGCTACTAGGTTATCGCCCGTTATAGTACGGGGCTTAGATCACCGTACCGAGGATCACTCCCGACCCCCTACAACATAAGGCCGGAAACATCCCTTACTGGACAGTCCCGAACGAGACAACCCCGCAGTTGTGGCCAACAACTGACCACATAGCCGAAATAACAAAGGACATCTAGACAGGGGTATACTCGTCCTACTTGGGTGCTACCCACTTAACCTTGCTGCACCTCCCATGTTTTAGCCATTCCCGGTTGATGAGGCTTGAGGTTACAATTACCTTTAGAGAACACATCTCTTAGAATGCTCATCGTCTACCTGATGATGTTCTGAAAGCATTCAATCCATACAAGTTCATTCCGGGTTCGAACGACACCGAAGGAATTATCTTGTTACACTCATTTTTGAATCACCCTCAGAGTTAACGGCGATAAACCTTGCACTCTGAAACACCATCTCGATCTTCACTTAAGATGCCATGACCAATCATTTAATATGGATCGACGTGGTTTTCGAATAATCATTACTGACACCCGATCCCGGTCTCATCAAAATCCAAACGTGTTTTAAAGGCCAAGTGGTTTAATAGTTTAAACAATTTAATTCAACACTTAGAATTCACACAGCATTACCACAGATAAATCATACTCAAACATCACAGATATATCCAAAGCATATCACAGAGTATCACAGAATATCACCCAATAGATATCACAAATCCAGATATTCTACTCATACGACATCCAAACAATAATTATTAATCCATGGTATAATTAGTTTAATTAACTTAAATTAAATTAATTACTTAAGAATTTATCACTTAATTATGCTTAATAACTAATCATACATTTAATCAATTAATCATTTCTTAATTACCCTTTTTAAATCAATTAAATATGTAACGACCCTGAATTTCTATTAATTAAAATTTGTATTTTTAATGGATTTTAAATATTAATAAGTGAAATTTATAAGTCGAATAAATTTTATTTCGAATAATTGGATTTAATTGCATAATTAAATCGATAATTTAATAGTTGAAATTACGTAAATAATTGAAAATTAGGTTTAATATGATTGAAAATGATTTGGAAAATTATATTTAATCATACTGGAGTTAGAATGATGTTATAGAACTTTTAAAATCGAATTAAAAGTTAATTTGAGAAATTGAATATTTTAATATTTAATTGACGAGTTAAAATAGCCATTTTTCAAACAATCTCGGATTTCGATGAAACTAGTTTCATCGGATCCGTAATGTTATATTCTTGTAATATTTCAAATTTCGTGTCAATCGGATTTACCGTTTGTCCGGGGCAAGCCAAAACGCATAGAAATTCGTTTAATCGATTTAATTTGAATTTGATCGTTTATTTCTGAAACTCGCACATATGATGGAATTAGCCTCCGAAACCTATTCCATTGTGTCCGGAACGTGGGGTAAACCCTAGAAACGCCAGCCGTCACGCTTCGTTTGGAGTTCGAAAAATTTCGGATGAATAGTGTTTTGGCTATTTTTTCTATAAAAGGACCTTCATCATTCATTTTGCACTCAACACCCTGGCCAGGGTTTCATCCAGGAGCCGCCGCTTCTAATATTACCAACGGCCAGAAAATCATATTCTTTGTCCTCCAAATCCTCCAAATCCACACTTCAATTCGAGAAACTTTCAACATGAAAGTTGTAGAGCACTTTGGGTTCTAGATATCCAACGGTTATCCAATTCGTGATTTTTGAAAGTATGTGTTTTATTAAATTTTGAATTGTTAAAATAAATAAACATTATAATTATTATTATTACAAAAGCTAATTTTTTTGGAAAATAGTACTTAAGTATGATTTTGGAGTTATATAAGTTTTAAATAACGTTTTGTAAATTATTAAAAGGATTGGTTTATTTAAATTGAGATTTTTGAATTATTATAAATAGTTTATATAAAAGATATATAAATTGGTATTTATAAATTTAAAATATTGGAATTATAAAACGAGTTTATTAAGTGTTAAAATGAAATAAAAATGAATTTCATTAGTAAATCAAAATTTATAGATTTATAAATTGTGAAATTATAAAATGAATAGATTTTTTTTAAAAATAAAGGATTATAAGTAATTAACTTATAAATTAGATTTTTGGTATAAAATTGAGTTATAAAAGGAATTGGTTAATAAAGCGATTTTATAAATCGAAGTTTTTATAAATAGAAATGGAATTTATAAACGTAGTTTTATAAATCTGAAATCAATCAAATTTGATGAATTTAATATAGAAGGTTGTTAAAGGAGATATATTCGCGATTTTGAATAGCGAATTATCCTTTATATAATAATGTTGTAATAATAAGAGTCTGGTTGGGAATTATATTTACGATTTTGGACAGTGAATATATTATTAAATAAAATGGATATGGTTTGGGTAAATGATATTTTAAAATGAAGTTAAACGATTTAAAGATGTTTTAAAATGCATTAAGTATCGAATACATAGATTTCAACATTCACTGTTGAAATAGACGGTTCGAGAAATAGAAGGAAATAGTGGACTATAACACTGTTGTTATAGTAAATGATTTCCAAAAGGAAATGTTTTATATAATATTAGGATTTATATATCTATCTTAATTTTGAATCCCTATACTAGTGATTTTGGGTTGTCGTAACGATGTTTTACGCAACATTCGTTTTGGCCCAAATAAATGTGTTTAAGCGCACGTTTTCCTTAAAGAATGGAATATATACTTAATTTCGATTTAAGTATATTGAATATTTTCTAAATGTTGAAAATAAATAGATTTGTGGATTACTTATTATTATATGAGTATGGAAATGTTTTCCAATATGAAGTGAATATTTTGAGATTTTATCTTTTAAAGATAAATTGAAAATGAATATTAGAAATCGATTTGAAAATCGTATATTCGTAGATATTTTGGAATTGTAAATTCACTATGGAATTTATAAAAGGAAGGGAAATTTGTTTAAAAATAAATATTGATTTATTTTTGAAGTGTGGGAATTTATATCTTGTAAAGATATTTTTGGAAAATAAATAATTTGGGAAATTATTTGGAATCTGGTGATGTTGTGCATACCTATTGATAGTTAAATAACCGACTATCAATATTTACCTTTAAATAGGTGTTTGTTGTGATTTGCTTGAATTTGAATGCCACACTTATTTTTAAAATAAGCGCTCACTATTCAGGTTAGCCGGGAAAGGACCTTGGGGTCGTATAACCCATTCCGAATATGTGATACGTCATTATGGATTGCATTTGGTGATCGGTGTTGAAGACCGAATATTTGTGAAAACGGAAGGATTACCGTCGAATGTTTCTACATCGGCTGATCCCCGATATAGAAATTTATTACCCTTTGTGATGGGAAGTCCGGTCGTGATTAGTGAATATTCGGATTGCAAGAACTTCTTTGTAAGTGCCTTCGGTTCCGTTCGATCCCGAAACGGACTTATATGGATGTATGTCTGACGTTAAAATTTGAGATGTAAAGCTGGTTTCTATCAAATATGTTCCCGTTGGTGGCGGAGAATTTATTCTCTTAGCTTAACACCCTTAGAGGTTATGTAGTTGATAGTTACTAGTGATACATTCCCAAATTGGTAATGTGGCATACGAAGTGCTGTTGAGCATTTGATGATCAAAGCACAGCTTTTGTATAAACGTGGCTATGTGGACGAGACTTCGTCGGACCTCACACCCCGGAAATGGTCAAAACAGGAAAGATGCGGCAAGGTTATTAGGGGGTAGCGCCCCTTTAGTGTATGTCATTCCTTCTGGATAGAGGTGGTATCATGGTATGGAGCCCAGATACTTAACCTATGTTGTTGCTGCAAATTTATTACTTTGTGATTGGTGGAATCGAGGATCCTCAGATATAGATCGGTTACGATCGGGGAATAACATATTCGTGTCAGTAGTTACCTAGTTTGAAAGGTAACCCGGCCTTGTGTTGGAAGAGATCCGGTTAGGTTCTCGGGTTGTCTTTCCAGAGGCGTACCCATGTGGCAATGTGAAGTTCCTTGGCCTGACCATTTGTTGGAAATCCAAATTTCAATATGCACCTTGTACGGTTTTAGTTGTAGAACCTATCATTCACTTCTGGTGGTCACCACTGTTTGGATGGTAGCTATAGTAGGCATAAGTGCGAAATGCCTATGCTGGCTAAGATTTATATCTTTACTTTAGAAATGATTTTTTCCTACACTATGCACTAGTAATAATATCAAATGTTTCTTTTTAATGCGTATCAAGCATCTTTGACTATCATAAGGAGAAATCTCCTCCGATTCTGCGTTTGCATTGTGTGTGTGCGCGGGAGGCCTTATGGTAGTCTCATTTTCTAAAAAGCATTGCGAATATATTTTAAAAATTATCCTGTAATTTGTTTTAAAAATAAGTTGCTTTAGTTCTCATACCAGTCACATGACTGACTCAGAGTTTATTGTTTTCCTTCCTAAACTCTGGGTGCCCACCAATTTCCACATGGGCAGTCTAGAGTCAGGTTATCAGGATATTCAGGAATTCAGGAGTTACTGGAGGCAAGCTGGATGGCATGGCGTATTCACTAGTATATAGTATTTCTTTTCCGCTGTTTGTTGTTATTTGTTGTTGAACACTCTGATGATGTGATGTAATGTAATATAATGTAATGTAATAACTGATATAGTTCTTTGTTTAAAGATTATTCATTTATCTATTATATGTTGTTCTGCTGCGATTGTGATATTCTGATATTGTTCTATTGTTTCTTTCTGTTCTGTTCTATCTTTTCTCTCTTCTTCTATTTTTTCTTCTTCTTTAACCATAACGGTACGGTTTTCCGGCATTCGATTGCTCGGCAGTTGATACAGTGGACGTATTGATGTCGGTTTTCGAGCGTCGAAAAGTCGCACTCGTTACATTTGTTTTCAGAGCGTATGGTTAAGCGACAACCATGGCTCTGTTGGGAATTACTCATTAGAGATGGAGTCAGTAGTACTCTAGAATGAGTGTGAGTGTAATAATAGATACGAGCGCGTATTTGTTAGTGAATATGAATTGTTTTATATTGTGATGATTGGTTTGTTGAGTGATATATGGATTTTGGTCAACACGAGTAATTAATGTTGTTGATAGGGATCTCTAAACACTTGTACAGAACAATTTGACATGATATCGTTTTAATAGGGTAAATGAAATAATTTTACCTTGATTATATTTTATATACAAAGGAATAATTTTTTCAAAATTATTAAAGTGTATGTGAATTGATTGTTTGGTTGTTGAATAAGTTAAATAAAAACAACAGCTGTAAAGGAGTAAATTATATAAGCAAATGAATTATAAGTATGGAAATTATAATTAAAACGATTTACACTTGTGAAATAATCTTATATACAAGAAGTGAAATTATATAAGTAAAAGATTTATAAATGTGATTTATAATCTAAAACAAAATTCCAGAGAAGTGTTTTGAAAGGATTTGATATTTTGGAAAAATTAAAGCTCTAAACTCTTTTCGGTCGCTGGAAAATAATTCCGATGATGATCGCGACATCATTGGTGTTCATTTTCGAGTTTCCAAAAGAGGGATTGCTGCCAAGTTATTTTAAATGAAAGTTGTTTGGAAATTTGGGTTTGGGTTTTGAAATTCAAAAGGTAATTTGAATTGATTTCAAAAATGGTTTTGAAAGGTTGAAAAGACTCTGGAATCCTATTTAAAATATTTATGGGAATGATAAATGAGTTGATAACTTATACAATTTGAATTTTGATAGAATAAATTTAACTTAAAGGATGGAGTTAAATTAAAGGAAGTATAAGTGAATCAATAAAAATCCAAGTGGCAATTGTCGAATATAAGTCGTATAACTTATGAAATGAGAAAAAGAAAGTGAAACAAATTGTTAAAAATGGTTAAACAATTTTGTTAAGCAAAATAAACCTGAATTTGAATAAGTGATGAAAATTTGACTTTGGTAAAAGTTAAATAGAAATGAAATCTGAATTGGATTTATAAGTGGAAATTTAAGTTAAGCTAAACAAATGATGTTTGAAATGGAATATAACTTAAGTGATGTTGAATGAAGTTGATTTTGGTGTCGAAGTAAATTAATAAGTGAATTAATGAAATGAAGTCATTAAGAATATGGACTTGAGTTATTTAAAAGAAATTTAACCTTATTTGTTAAATAAATTAGCAATTGAATTAATAAATGGATTGGATATTAATCAATCGAATGTAAAAGAATTGATATGGGATAATGAATGTAAGTGTTAACTCATTAAAAGCTAATGTTATTGGAAGTTGAAGAAAAATTGAATGGAAGTCAGTTTAATATCAACAAATTGGAATTAAAAGTGTTAAACCAAATTGAATGAATGTAAGAGAATTAAATAATTTGGTTATGTTGAATATGCATTGGTTGTTATTTGATTGTTAATTGATTGTGTATATTTCATTAAGTGTTAATGAAGTTGAATTGATAAAATTGAAAGCTATGTAATTGAATTCAAATTGGAAGTTAAGTGAATCTTAAATAGAATTGAATTTGATTTGTAAGTGAACCAACTTGAATATGAATCAGTGAATGTAAACTAATTGAATATGAATAAATGAATGTTAATTAAATCCAATGTAAATGAATCAAATGTGATTTAAATTGGAAAACCAATTCATTGAATATTAATGAGAATATGAAGGAACATTGATTCGGTTATGGATGTTAGTTTGATGATAGTTGGTTGATGATTGCATTTGTTGCTTTTGTTGCATTTGCTATGTTGGCACATGTAGTTGTTATGTTGCTATATGATGTATATTGATATTATTTTCATACATACATGTTTCTCATTTGTTTGTTGAGTGTTTAGTAGGTGCGGATTACGCTTGCTTCGCATTTGGAGCTCGCTTTCGCGCTATATAGCCGTATATGCTCGCTAATAATATATAAGGTACATATCTCGGATTAAATATCGCACTTTTACACTTTTTTCCCTGTGGGATGCCTCATCACTTGATGAGATGTATATTTGTGATATATATATACTGTCATTTTTTTCGGATCGAGCCGCACAAAGGAGACTCTGGCGAATTTTTTCGAAAATTTAAGGCGTTAGAATATTTTTGAGAAAATTGGGAAATTTTTGAAAACTAAGTTTGGATTTGGAGACTTAGTAAAGTATTGTAATAAGTTTAACTAATGGGTTTTGGGAAAGTACAACACTTAACAGATTTTAAAAATCCAATTTGAATGGTATGTTTTGGAAGGTTAATGGATTCTGTAACTTTTTCTTACTTGGTAATTTCGAGGACGGAATTCTTTTAAGGGGGGAAGTTTGTAACGACCCAGAATTTATATTAATTAAAATTTGTATATTTAATTGATTTTAAATATTAATAATGAAATTTATAAGTCGAATAAATTTTATTTCGAATAATTGGATTTAATTGCATAATTAAATCGATAATTTAATAGTTGAAATTACGTAAATAATTGAAAATTGGGTTTAATATGATTGAAAATGATTTGGAAAATTATATTTAATCATACTGGAGTTAGAATGATGTTATAGAACTTTTAAAATCGAATTAAAAGTTAATTTGAGAAAATTGAATATTTTAATATTTAATTGACGAGTTAAAATAGCCATTTTTCAAACAGTCTCGGATTTCGATGAAACCAGTTTCATTGGATCCGTAATGTTATATTATTGTAAGATTTCAAATTTCGTGTCAATTGGATTTACCGTTTGTCTGGGGCAAGCCAAAACGCATAGAAATTCGTTTAATCGATTTAATTCGAATTTGATCGTTTATTTCCGAAACTCGAACATAGGATCGAATTAGCCTCCGAAACCTATTCCATTGTGTCCGGAACGTAGGGTAAACCCTAGAAACGCCAGCCGGCACGCTTCGTTTGGAGTTCGGAAAATTTCGGATGAATAGTGTTTTGGCTATTTTTTCTATAAAAGGACCTTCATCATTCATTTTGCACTCAACACCCTGGCTAGGGTTTCATCCAGGAGCCGCCGCTTCTAATATTACCAACGGCCAGAAAATCATATTCTTTCTCCTCCAAATCCTCCAAATCCACACTTCAATTCGAGAAACTTTCAACATGAAAGTTGTAGAGCACTTTGAGTTCTAGATATCCAACGGCTATGATCATCTTAATCAAAGCAAATCGATGGCGATTTGGGTTCAAAGCACGTGCGTTCGTGCTCGTTTTCACGACAATGGGGATGACCGAGCTTCTCGCCGTTTATGATGTAGGTCGAGCTCGAGACGAGCTTTCGTTAGACGTCACTTGATCGTGGTGGAAGTCAAGGATGTGGGCGCGCTAATTTAGGGTTTGGAGGCGGTATGGGTTCGATCTTCTTGCCGGGGGAACCCGCGTGGGAGAAAAGAGGGTGGCCGAGATTTGTGGATGCAGGGAACGAACGGTCCAGATTTAGTGAAGTTATAAAATTAAAAAAAAAGAAATGTAAAATCGTTTATATTTAAATTCGTATAACTTTAAAATGATGTAACTTTGTCATATGAGGTCGGAATTTCACGAAATGAATTACGTTGGCTTCGTTTTGTCCAGCACTACGCAACGGAGCTGGCTTGGAGTCGTTTGGAGCTAGTGAGAATTTCGGGTAAAATTAAACGCGTGTTTAAATTTATTCGAAATAAAACGTTGAAACTGAATTGAAACCAACGTGAGAATTTCTCACTCAATCGAATAGTTTCAATTTGAATTTTAAATAGTTAGATTTAAAATTGCTTGAATGTATGTTTGAACGATGAATGCTATTTATGGATTGAAATAGACATTATACGTCGTTATTAAGCGGAGGTTATTTATTAAAAACATATACCGCGAATATTTCACTGCAAAGTGAAATTGGTATTATATATGTACTTGGAGTTGATTTTCCCGCATTATATAGTGGATGAGACCCTATTGCGCCGTATAATAGCGGATAATATTTTATGAATCCCTTATACCGCGATATTCCGTACTGGAACGTAATTGGTATTGTGCTAACATCTTTGGATGCAGGGAAACAGGTTGGAGGGATCCAACTGGATTCCTCAACTGTATTGATTTATTTACAGATATTGTGATATTTGTTGAATGTCATATACTGATATATGATGTCTTTGTTTTCTGATTTACTATTTGGTGTTGTTGCTTCATCGGATCCATTTTTGAAGTTTTAAAATAATGATTTTTATTTTTAAAAGAATTTTTAAAGTGATTTTTGAAAGTATACGTTTTATTAAATTTTGAATTGTTAAAATAAATAAACATTATAATTATTATTATTATAAAAGTTATATTTTTTGGAAAATAGTACTTAAGTATGATTTTGGAGTTATATAAGTTTTAAATAACGTTTTGTAAATTATTAAAAGGATTGGTTTATTTAAATTGAGATTTTTGAATTATTATAAACGGTTTATATAAAAGATTTATAAATGGATATTTTATAAATTAAAAATATTGGAATTATAAAACGAGTTTATTAAGTGTTAAAATGAAATAAAAATGAATTTCATTAGTAAATGAAATTTATAGATTTATAAGTTGTGAAATTATAATATGAATAGATTTTTGTAAAAATAAAGGATTATAAGTAATTAACTTATAAATTAAATTTTTGGTATAAAATTGAGTTGTAAAAGGAATTGGTTAATAAAGCGATTTTATAAATCGAAGTTTTTATAAATAGAAATGGAATTTATAAACATAGTTTTATAAATCCGAAATCAATCAAATTTGATGAATTTAATATAGAAGGTTGTTAAAGGAGATATATTCGCGATTTTGAATAGCGAATTATCCTTTATATAATAATGTTGTAATAATAAGAGTCTGGTTGGGAATTATATTCACGATTTTGGACAGTGAACATATTATTAAATAAAATGGATATGGTTTGGGAAAATGATATTTTAAAATGAAGTTAAATGATTTGAAGATGTTTTAAAATGCATTAAGTATCGATTACATAGATTTCAACATTCGTTGTTGAAATAAACGTTTCGAGAAATAGAAGGAAATAGTGGACTATAACACTGTTGTTATAGTAAATGATTTCCGAAAGGAAATGTTTTATATAGTATTGGAATTTATATATCTATCTTAATTTCGAATCCCTATACTAGTGAATTTGGGTTGTCGTAACGATGTTTTACGTAACATTCGTTTTGGCCCAAATAAATGTGTTTAAGCGCACGTTTTCCTTAAAGAATGAAATATATACTTAATTTCAATTTAAGTATATTGAATATTTTCTAAATGTTGAAAATAAATAGATTTGTGGATTACTTGTTATTAAATGAGTATGGAAATGTTTTCCAATATGAAGTGAATATTTTGAGATTTTATCTTTTAAAGATAAATTGAAAATGAATATTAGAAATCGATTTGAAAATCGTATATTCATAGATATTTTGGAATTGTAAATTCACTATGGAATTTATAAAAGGAAGGGAAATTTGTTTAAAAATAAATATTGATTTATTTTTGAAGTGTGGGAATTTATATCTTGTAAAGATATTTTTGGAAAATAAATAATTTGGGAAATTATTTGGAATCTGGTGATGTTGTGCATACCTATTGATAGTTAAATAACCGACTATCAATATTTACCTTTAAATAGGTATTTGTTGTGATTTTCTTGAATTTGAATGCCACACTTATTTTTAAAATAAGCGCTCACTATTCGGGTTAGCCGAAAAGGACCTTGGGGTCGTATAACCCATTTCGAATATGTGATACGTCGTTATGGATTGCATTTAGTGACCGGTGTTGAAGACCGGATATTTGTGAAAATGGAAGGATTACCGTCGAATGTTTCTGCATCGACTGATCCGCGATATAGAAATTTATTACCCTTTGTGATGGGAAGTCCGGTCGTGATTAGTGAATATCCGGATTGCAAGGACTTCTTTGTAAGTGCCTTCGGTTCCGCTCGATCCCGGAACGGACTTGTATGGATGTGTGTATGACGTTACAATTTGAGATGTAAAGCTGGTTTCTATCAAATATGTTCCCGTTGGTGGCGGAGAATTTATTCTCTTAGCTTAACACCCTTAGAGGTTATGTAGTTGATAGTTACTAGTGATACATTCCCAAATTGGTAATGTGGCATAAGAAGTGCTGTTGAGCATTTAATGATCAAAGCACAACTTTTGTATAAAGCGTGGCTTTGTGGACGAGACTTCGTCGGACCTCACACCCCGGAAATGGTCAAAACAGGATGGATGCAGCAAGGTTATTAAGGGGTAGCGCCCCTTTAGTGTATGTCATTCCTTCTGGATAGAGGTGGTATCATGGTATGAAGCCCAGATACTTAACCTATGTTGTTGCTGCAAATTTATTACTTTGTGGTTGTTGGAATCGAGAATCCTCGAATATAGATCGGTTACGATCGGGGAATGACATATTCGTGTCAGTAGTCACCTAGTTTGAAAGGTAATCGGCTTGTGTTGGAAGAGATCCGGTTGGGTTCTCGGGTCGTCTTTCCAGAGGCGCACCCATGTGGCAATGGAAAGTTCCTTGGCCTGACCATTTGTTGGAAATCCAAACTTCAATACGCACCTTGTACGGTTTTAGTTGTAGAACCTATCATTCACTTATGGTGGTCACCACTGTTTGGATGGTAGCTATAGTAGGCATAAGTGCAAAATGCCTATGCTGGCTAAGATTTATATCTTTACTTTCGAAATGATTTTTTCCTACACTATGCACTAGTAATAATATCAGATGTTTCTTTTTAATGTGTATCAAGCATCTTTGACTATCATAAAGAGAAATCTCCTCCGATTCTGCGTTTGCATTGTGTGTGTGCATGAGGCCTTATGATAGTCTCATTTTCTAAAAAGCATTGCGAATCTATTTTAAAAATCATCCTGTACTTTGTTTTAAAAATAAGCAGTTTTAGTTCTCACACCAGTCACATGACTGACTCGGAGTTTATTGTTTTCCTTTCTAAACTCTGGGTGCCCACCAATTTCCACACGGGCATTCTAAAGTCAGGTTATCAGGATATTCTGGAATTCAGGAGTTGCTGGAGGCAAGCTGGATGGCATGGCGTATTCACTAGTATATAGTATTTCTTTTCCGCTGTTTGTTGTTGTTTGTTGTTGAACACTCTGATGATGTGATGTAATGTAATGTAATATAATGTAATGTAATAACTGATATAGTTCTTTGTTTAAAGATTATTCATTTATCTATTATATGTTGTTCCGCTGCGATTGTGAGATTCTGATATTGTTCTATTGTTTCTTTCTATTCTGTTCTATCTTTTTCTCTCTTCTTCTATCTTTTTCTTCTTCTTTAACCATAACGGTACGGTTTTCCGGCATTCGATTGCTCGGCAGTTGATACAGTGGACGTATTGATGTCGGTTTTCGAGCGTCGAAAAGTCGCACTCGTTACAAAATAAATCTTAATTATTTAATTAATTACTCCTTAATTACCCATTACTTAATTAATTAATCATTAATTACTACTTAATTAATCATTAACCCTTAATTACTTACTTAATTAATTAACTACTAATTAACTTGATTAGCTAATTTAGCATTTTTAATAACAATTGAATTAAACACTTAAATTATTAATTTACAAATCTTTAATTACAAATTGATTAACCTCTAATCACATAATTAATTACAACCATAAATTAATTAATCATTCTTAATTACCTTCCTACTTAACATTTTAAAAATCTTCCCTGAAAACTTTGATATCAAATTATTACTAACTTAAAAACTTTAATGTTAATTAACTTTCAAAACTTATCTTAAATTAACTACTTAATTAGAATATTAATTAATATTTAAAAACATTCTTAAGTATTCACTTAAATAATTAAAACTTATAATAAATTCTTAACTTAAATTTGTCAAACACTAACTAAGTCATTAATACTTTTGTTTAAGATGATTACTTCAATTTTATTATGCTAAGCACTTTGAAAACCAAACTCGAGAAAATCTCAGGTTTACTCGAGTTAAAACTCGAGTTTCTTCTCCATTTCCCCCGAGTCCCCTCTTCTTCTTCACATACATTTCTCTCTGCTCTCTTTTTTTAGTTTAAGTTTTAACCTTTAATAAACTAGGAAGCAGCCTCACGAACTTGCATTCCAATCCCGAAACAACCCTTCACTTTCTCGAGCATCCACTCGAGTTGCTCACAACCAAAACCTCCTGACACCATTCCAATGCCGTGCACGTGCACAACGTCTTGCCGACACTTCGGCGAACCACTCATCCTCCGACGAGTCACAATCCACCCCTACACTCGATTACAAAGATCCATCGATGCCAAAAACTCCAGAGTGAAATCAAGTCTTCCATTCGAAAACTGGAACTCGAACTTACCCAACAAAATCGCTTCGCCCCACTCACGCTGACCATCGGAGGTGATACGACTCTGTCCTTACCTCACCGATTCCCCATACTACCATTCCCTAGAATTTCGAGCAGCTCGATCCACCAGGGGTGGTGAAATCCCCTCGTCTTCGACCACATCCAAATTAAGTGTTAAACCCTAAATTGGCCCATACTCGGCACCATGACGAACTGGAACAGCTCCGGCCATTTTTCCCTATATCATCGATTGCCAAGCTAGCTTCGATCGAAATTTCAACATCCAACATTTCTTCGATCGCCAGAAATTGGTCAAAATCCATTTTCGTTCATCTATAAACTGCTCGTAGTACTCTGAACGAAAAAATCACCATTTTAGTTTTAGAAATCCTATTTTCGAATGTTGATTCAAGTTATGTAATTGAATTAGCAATTTATAACATTCGAATTCAACATATAATTACATGTTGTTCTGTAAATCAAGTTTTCCAGTTGTGATATTTCACCAACATGTTTAAAACAAATTTTTATATTTTGATTTATGTTTAAACAACTTGTTTAGTTTTAAACTGTAAGCCTTACAATGGTTGGATGAAGATGTATTTTATTTTATAGTTTAATTTCACTCTATAACCAGAAACAAAGAAGAAACAGGCTATTCAAAAAATACACAGTACAATCATATATATATATATATATATACATAGAGCTACTTACTTAAAAATATACAGGTAAAGCACACTTTTATCCATGAATCATATGTACAGATCTAATTCTACTTCAGTTTTTAAAATAATATGTTACTTACCTGGGAAAAGTTTTGAACAGAGCAACTTCCCCTTTTTTTTGAAAAGCCGTTAGCTTGATCTTCTTTGATCCTCTTGCTTTGTTTAGTTGAAATGTTCATTAAGTTTTTTTGTTTGCTATGTTTTGTGAACGAGAATGGAACAAGAAGGATTGTATATATAGAGATTTTTTTTACAGAGGTAGGTATTTACTGGTATAGTTTTTTTGTTTTGTATTTGATCAGAGGTTTTTTCTTCTTTGGTCAGATAAGATTTGTTTTTGAACCGAAATAATTTGTAAACATTTTGAAATGACCTTATTTTGTGCTAGAATAGATAGCATTAAATGCAAATGTCTCCTTTCCTGTTTACATGCATATACCATTTGATATGTATATACATATATTTTTGTCGTATTGCCTTGCATATCTAAATTCACAGCAAACATACATTCCTTTGTGTAACAACCCTGTATTTTGTAATTATTTTATTGTATATTTTAATTATTTTTGATGTAAGATTTTGATTTAAAAAATTTATTTTACATATTTGAAATGATTAAATTTATTATTTAAATATAATCTTGATTTTTATATGAATTATAATTCCAAACTTGTGTAAGTTGAATATTTGCCTGAAATGCTGATTTTGGTCAAAGTAGTCAAACTGTGACTTTCAACTTAAAATTTTAAAAGTTTAAAATTTTAATTTTTTTCTTTTATTATGAAAGTACATAAAATTCTAAGAAACCACTTTTCGTTTCGTTGAATTTGGATGTAAATTGTGGAAGTTATACCTTTTACAATATTGTGCGTATATAGGGTTATTTAACAATGACTATTTTAAATTGAATAAATTACTTCTTCTTTGTTATATTTTATTTTAATATGTAATAATATGTTTTATTATGTATATTTTGACTTTTAAATATTTTTAAATGATAATAGAATTTTTCCAAAATTTACTGTATTTATTTCCTATTTTTAAAGGCTGTTTTATAATTTTCTGCTATTTTCTTCATAAAAATTTTACTTAATTAATTTTTTATTTATTTTGTGAATGCATTTTATTTTATTTGTTATAAATATTTTTACAAGTCCATGAAGATTTTCTAAAGTTCATTTGAAATTATTTCTAATTTTTAAAGCCTAGTCTGCAATTTTAAGCCATTTTCTTAATTTAATTATATATAATTGAAATTTATTTATTTATTTTATGCACTCACTTTTATTTGCTGTGTTTTAATTTATTTTATTCATTTTACATGTATTTAAATTAAAGTAAATTTTTCCAAAGTATATTGAAGTTATTTCTAATTCTTAAGTCAAGTTTTCATTTTCTGTGCTATTTTTCTTGTTTTAATCATATCTAATTAATATTTAATTATTAATATTTTGTTTATCTGTTATACTTTCGAATTTTAACCGAGATTTTAATTATTTTCAGTTATTTAGATGTATATAAATATATATGAGAAATTTGAAAGGGTTAAAGGCTAAGAAACGTAAAAACGTTTCACTGTTTCTTTTGCAGTTTCTTTTGTCATCAATACATCTGTTTTTTTGGCATTTCCCTATACCATCTCCAGCCGACTTCCCTTGCACATTTGTCACGAAAATTTTCTCTTTCTCAACCCTAAAAAAAAATCATGGCCTCCTTGTTCAAAAACTTTGGTAAATCTTCTTTTCTATTTCACTTTTTCATTGTTTTATATTGATTTGCACTTGTCTCTTCCTCTTCTAGGTTCGGCCCTGTCTCCTCTCCAGCCCCTGCTGCCTCCACCACCACTGGAACCCATCACCACCACCTCCTCCTCACTGGCCATCCCAAGCCGATCCACCCTTGGTGGTAGATCTATCACTAAATACAATATAATTCACCTACATGACCTAACCGAGCAAATCTATGCATCCACCACCATCCACCACCCATGGCCGCCACTAACACCACCTCCACCACCTCCAACACCACCTGTACTCTCGGCCAAACCATCCCCTTTGACCCCAAAGTAAAGGCCATGACCATACTAGCCTTGACCGTGCCTTGTAGTGCCTTGAAAATCATGTGTATGATGATTGTTGTGTTGTTTTCCCTTCTCCACACTTTTGCACCATGTTAACCTATGTTAGGCTGACCATACCCAACCAAAACCTGATTCAAATCTTACCTTAGACCTGTAGCATACCTTATGGCTGAACCTAGACTGTGTTGGAAGCAAGTGCATAGCAACTTTGCCTTGATTTATGCAGTTATTTCTAGCCTAGTTTAGTCGTTTTTGAATTGAAAACTTATGTATTATTGTATTGTTTTGGGTATATGTTTACAAGACAAATATCAAGGCTCTCCATTCATTCAAATCAAAAGTCATGCTATATCGTGCTTGTCGTGCTTTTGGAATCGCGCTTGTGTTAGTTGTTTTGGTCTTCAACTTGAAAAAAAAGTGAGTCTTTCTCACTCTGACATTTATACTTATGAAAAGTGAATTGATGACAAGTGTTTAGTAATATAAAATGTTTATGCAAATTAATGATGATCATATGATATGCTATGCCATGTTATTGCCATGTTCTTACCATGTTTAAACTGTTAATTTTCACCTGACATCTGATATATGACTGTATATTGTGATATTGACCTTGTTTATATTATTCCTGTATATGAGTACACTGCAAGTTCCCTGTTAGAAAAAATGTTATGGGCTGAAATGATAGGCCTGATTTATTTTATTTAATTTATTTTAACTTGGGATTGCGGGTTTGAAATGATAAAACCCGGATTTTTTTTTGTAAATTACGGGGTGAAATGATATATTACCCGTATCACTTTACCTAGCATAGAAAATTTTATACAGGCCCGTAGTTAAAATATGCTTTTCTAAAAATTTTAAAATATTTTAGAATTTAATTATTATAATATTTTGATTTGAAATTTAATAAAAATAAAATTTTTGTAAAATATTATTGATTTTATGAATAATTTTAAGTGAAATGAATTAATGAAAAGTTAGAAAATTTGAACGTAAGTTATTTTGGAAATTTTGATTTAATTATAATTGGAAATTTAATTGAGTATGGAATTTTGATAAATTTATGATAATTTGAATTTAAATGAATTTAAAATGATTTTTATCGTATTTATGATTTTTAATAAAGTTGAAATGTGAAATGAATAAATATTTAAGTTGAAACTTTGAAATATAACTAGAATTGAAAATTATGAAATTGACGTAAAAGTGAACTTTTAGTGTAACGACCCAGAATTTTAATTATTTAAAATTCGAATACTTAATTAATTTTAAATATTAATAAGTGAAATTTATAAGTCGAATAAATTTTATTTCGAATAATTGGATTTAATTGAATAATTAAATCGATAATTTAATATGTTAAATTATGGAAATAATTGAAAATTGAGTTAAATATGATTGAAAATGGTTTGTAAAATTTTATTTTATCATATTGAAGTTAGAACGATATTTTAGAACTTTTAAAATCGAATTAAGAGTTTATTTGTGAAAATTGAATATTTTAATATTTAATCGACTAGTGAAATTAGTCAATTTTTGAACAGTCTCAGAATTGGACGAAACTAGTTTCATTGGATCCGTAATAGTTTGTTATTGCCGGATTTCAATTTTCGTAGCGATCGGAGTTATCATTTGATCGTGGCAGCTCGAAACACATCGAAATTATTTTAATATTAATTTGGCGAGTTAAAATAGCCATTTTTCAAAAAGTCTCGGATTTCAACGAAACCAGTTTCATCGGATCCGTAATATGATATTATTGTAAGATTTCAAATTTCGTGTCAATCGAATTTACCATTTGTCCGGTGCAAGCTAAAACGCCTAGAAAATCGTTTAAATCGGTTTAATTTAAATTGAACGTTTATTGCCATAACTCGCACAGATGACCGAATTAGCTTCCGAAACCTGTTCCATTGTGTCCGGAACGTGGGGTAAACCTTAGAAACGCTGGTCACTGTGCGTAAATCGGAGTTTAGAAAACCCGGATGAATAGTGTCGTTTTATTTCTTATAAATAGCCCACCTTCACAAGAGAAAAAAAATATTTATAAAACCCTAATATTATGCGGCCGCCACCCCCTTAACCAACGGCCAGAAACTCACCATCATCTTCCTCGATTTCTGGCCGATCCATTGGCGATCAACAAAAACTTTCAACTGAAGAGTGGTAGAGGACGATGAGATCTATGATCTCAACGGTGGAGATCGCGTTTGGGTTAGAGGATTGGTGGCAAATCGTCCTCAAAGGGCCGAGTGTCGCACGCGTTTTTCAAGGCAGGGGGCTAGCCGAGCTTCAGCTCCTTCTGGCCGAGTGTTGTGGTGGTGATGAGCTTTCGTTTGGCTGTGGTTTGATGAAGTTTCGTGCAGCGAGGAGGCGGCAGCACGTAACCCTAAATTGAACGTTGATGGGTTCGGTTTCACGTTGGTTACCTGGAGAGTTACGCGTTTGGGAAGAAACACTCGTATGCGGCCTGGATTTGCTAATCACGAACGTGCGGCCCTGATTATTTTTGAGGTTTAATAAGAAAAGAAACTGTAATTTTAATTTTAATTTAAATTGTGTAATGTTTAAAATACGATATCTTTTTCATATAAGGTCGAAAACGCGTGAAATCAGTTGCGTTGGAATCGTATGGATGAGCACTACGCTATGAAATTGGATTGGAGTCGTTTGGAGTTAGTGAAAATTTCGTGTAAAATTAAACGTCCGTTTAATTTTATTCGAAATAAATCGCTAAAACGAAATTGAAATCAAGGTGAGAACTTCTCACTCAATCGAATCAGTTTCGATTTTAATTTTAAATGGTTATATTTAAAATATTTGAATGCATGTTTGAATGATGATTGATATCTACTGATTGTTAAAATAGACATTATGCGCCGTTAGTAAGCGGATGTTATTTATTAAAAACATATACCGCGAATATTTCATAAACAGTGAAATTGGTATTATATATAATAGCAATATATATATATTGGCATATGTATATATTGCAGTTATTGATTTCCCACATTGTATAGCGGATGAGACCCTATTGCGCCGTCTATTAAGCGGATAATATTTTAAATCCCATATACCGCGATAATTCTGTACTGGAGCGGAATTGGTATTGTGCTAATGTTTGTGGATGCAGGAAAACAGGTTGGAGGGATCCAACTGGATTCCTCAACAGTATTTATTTGATTTCAGATATTTTGATATTTGATGGACTATCATATCGATATATGATGTCGTTGTTGTCGTGATTGACTATTTGGTATGTAGCATCATTGGACCAAATTTTGGAATTTTAAAATGATTTTTAAAGTGATTTTGAAAATATACAATATTTTTGGAATTGATCCATTTTAAATAAATAACGTTATAATTTTAATGTTATAAAAAATTATGGTTTTTGAGAAATATAGTTAAAGGTTGATTTTTGAAAATATGAGGCTAATGATTTTATAAAATAGTTTAATCAGGATTTTTGGATTTATTATAAAAAGTTGAAAATATAGGATTTATAAAATTTAATTATTTTACAAATCAAAATGGTGAAATTATGAAGGGGATTAAAGATGTTTTAAAAGAATAATAGTAAAAATTGATTTATATAAGAAATTTATAAAATGGATATTTATATATTAAAGTATTGGAATTATAAAACGAGTTTTTATAAGTGTTAGAGTGAATTGTGAATGAATTTCATAAATGAATGAAATTTATAGAATTATAAACGGTGAAGTTATAAATGGAATTTTATAAGCAGTAGGTTTATAAAATTTATAAAGTTATTAAAAGAATGGTTTTGGATAAATAATTGAATCTTATAAGTTATAAGATTTATAATTATGAAGTTCAAAGGAACGATTTTGCAAGCAAATAAATTATAAGTATTTCACTTATAATATGAACTTTTAGTATATCATTGAGATATGAATTGAGATAGGTTAATAAAGGAATTTATAAAGGAAGTTGTTGTAAAATAAATAGAAATGGAATTTATAAACGTTATTTTATAAATCCGCAAACGACTTATTTTGATAAGAAAATTGTTGTAACTTATTAATGGAGTTATATTCACGTTTTTGATTGTGAATAATCCTTTGAAATAAAATGAATAAAAGGATGAAATTTGTTAACGTAGTATATTCACGTTTTTGAATAGTGAATAATATGTTAAAGAAAATGTTTAGAAGGTGATATTTTGAATTGAATTAAAACGATCTAACGATGTTTTAAAATATGTTGACATTCGAAACCATAGATTTCAACATTCATTGTTGAAATAGACGTTTTCGAGAAATAGAAGGAAATGGTGGGCTATAACACTGTTGTTATAGTAAATGATTTCCGAAAGGAAATGTTTTGTATAGTATTGGGATTTATATATCTATTTTAATTTCGAATCCCTATACTAGTGATTTTGGGTTGTCGTAACGATGTTTTACGTAACATTCGTTTTGGCCCAAATAAATATGTTTAAGGGAATGATTTCCTTAAAGAATAAAATATATACTTAATCTCGATTTAAGTATATTGAATATTTTCCAAGTGTTGAAAATAAATGGATTTGTGAATTAATTATTAAATAAGTATGAAAATGTTTTCCAATATAAAGTGAATATTTGAGGATTTATCTTTTTGAAGATAAATTGAAATGAATAATTGAAATCGTTTATTCATAAATATTTTGAAATATAAATTCATTATGGAATTTATAAATGAAAAGGGGAATTTGTTTAAAAATAAATATTGATTTATTTTTGAAGTGTGAAATTATATATCTAGTAAAGATATTTTTGGAAAATAAATATTTTGGGAAATTATTTGGAATCTGGTGATGTTGTGCATATCCATTGATAGTTCAATAACCGACTATCAATATTTACCTTTGAAAGGTATTTGTTGTGATTTGCTTGGATTTGAATGCTACACTTATTTTTAAATTATTGCGCTCGTTATTCGGATTACCCATTCCGAATAGTGATACGACGTAATGGATAGCATTGATGACCGGTGTTGAAGACCGGATATTTTTGAGAGCGAAAGGACAACTCGTCGATTGTCTTTGCACCGAGTAGCTATGGTATAGAGACTCCCTATGTAATGGGAAGTCCGGACGTGATTAGTGAATATCCGGATTGCAAGGACTTCTTTGTAAGTGCCTTCGGTTCTGTTCGAGCCCAGAACAGACTTGTATGGATTGTATGTCTGACGTTACAAATTGAGATATAAAGCAGATTTCTTTCAAATATATTTCTGTTGGTGGCGGAGGATTTATTCTCTTAGCTTAACACCCTTCTCTGAGACGTACGAGCTCAGAGGTTATGTAGTTGAATGTTATCAGCGATATATTCCCAATTTGGTAATGTGACATGCTGAGTGTTGCTGTGAAATGATCATTGTATTGATTATTTGTGATAGGATCATTTATTTGATCGTCTATCTTGGTGATCATTTCTATGATCATTTGTTGACCCAAAGCATGGCTTTTGTATAAAGTATGTTTTTGTGGACGTGACTTCGTCGAGCCTCACACCCCGGAATGGTCAAAACAGGAAAGATGCAGCAAGGTTATGAGGGGTAGCTACCTTTAGGGTATGTGCATTTCCTTCTGGAAAGGGTGGTATCATGGTATGGAGCCCAGATACTTACTCATGTTGAAACACTTATTATTATGTGTGATGTTGATGACGAGCGCTCGGGTAAAGGTCCAATGGGACCGGGGGATGGCATACTCGTGTCAGTTATTACCCAGTTAGGGGTAACCCGGCCTTGTGTTGGCAGAGATCCGGTTTGGTTCTCGGGGACGTCCTTCCAGAGGCGTTCTCATGTGGCAATGGGAAGTTCCTTGGCCTGATCATTCGTTGGAAATCCAAAGAATCAATACGAGACTTGTACGGTTTTAGTTGTATAACCTGCTATGGAATGTGGCGGTAACCTGCTATTGAACATAGTTAGCTATAGTAGGCATACGATAATGGTCGTATGTTGGCTAAGATTTATATTCTACCTTCGAAATATTTTCCTACACTATGCACTAGTAATAATATCAAATGTTCTTTTTAATGCGTATCAAGCATCTTTGACTATCATAAGGAGAAATCTCCTCCGATTCTGCGTTTGCATTGTGTGTGTGTGCGGGAGGCCTTACGGTAGTCTCATTTTTAAAAGCATTGCAAATTGACTTTAAAAATATTCCTCTATTTTGATTTTAAAGATAAATAAACTGTTTTGAGTTCTCACACCAGTCACATGACTGACTCGGAGTTTATTGTTTTCCTTCCTAAACTCTGGGTGCCTACCAATTTCCACATGGGCAGTCAAGAGTTAAGGTTTATCAGGATATTCTGGAGTTGCTGGAAGCAAGCTGGATGGCATGGCGTATTATTAGTACATAGTATTTCTTTTCCGCTGTGTGTTGTTGTTTGTTGTTGTACACTCTGATGATGATGTAATGTGATGAAATGTAATAACTGATATAGTTCTTTGTTTAAAGATTATTCATTTATATATTATATATTGTTCCGCTGCGAGTTGTGAGATTCTAATATTGTTCTGTTTCTTTCCGTGCTATTTTCTATTTTCTTTTCTCTCTATTTTCTATCTTTTTCTCTCTTCTTCTGTCGTTTTCTTTTTCTTACTTTTTCTTAAACATTGAGAATTCGTATTTCTGTTCTTCTTGAATTAATCAACGGAGATTAGTGTATATTCAAGGAGTACGGATTTGCGGGTCTTCACATTTAGTTAAGCAAATAAAAATAAAACTAAGTTATATTTGAGAATTTGAACTTAAGTGTTAAGTTTAAAGTTAATGTAATGGATTTAAAATTGAAAATTGCATTTTAATAAGTGGATTATTATTAAATCTTGATTTTTGAAAGGAAATTTAACCTTGTAAAATCATGAACTTAAGGAAAAATTAAATGATGTTATAAATGTCAAAATGTATGACTTTATAAGTTAAAAAAATGTTTTAATAAAAATATAATTGGTTGAGAAATTATATTGAATATTTGAAGTTAATTGACTGTATTTTTGAAATGCTATTAATTACAATGTAAATGATATTACAGCATTTGAAAATGCTGTAGTTGATGATAATGAACTAAAAAGCTAAACTGAATTAAAAGCTATTATAGCAATTTTTGTAAGTGCTATAAATTGTTGAATTTAACTAAGTTTATTCAAAATTTAAGTAAACCCTATTACAACATTTTAAAATGTTGTCTTTTGTTAAATTGAACTGTTTTGAATGTAACTTTCCGTAGAGTTTTCTAAATGATGCGAAAAGTGAATTTTCACTGTTTTGATAAACTTAAGTGAATAAATGAACTTTGGAAGTTGAAATTTTTGGAAATTTAATAATTTAATTATTAAGCATAACAACTTCATTGAAATGAAAAAAAAAGAATTTTTGGAATATAAACTGTTTTAAAATATGAATTGAAATGGTATTTTAGATTGAATAAAATGAATAATGATTTGGAATGAATGAAGTTTTGAAAAGATACGATATTTTGATATATTAAAATGATTTGAAAATGAAGTTTTGAAAGGATATGATATTTTGATATATTAAAATGATTTGAAACGAAGTTTTGAAAGATATGATATTTTTGGATATTAAATGATTTGAAAAACGGAGTTTGAAAGATAGGACATTTTGATATTAACATGATTTAAAAAGAAGTTCTGAAAGATATGATATTTTGGAACTGAAAGGTAGTGTTGAAAGGGTATGAAAATTTAATATATTGAAATGGTTAGAAATGACTTGATTTTTATTTTGATAAATATTTTAATTGAAAGATGTTTTACGATGATATATTGAAATGGTTTTGGAAATGATTTAATCTTTATTTTGATAAAGATTTGGATTGAAAGGATATTTTATTTTGAAGTGTAAAATATTTTTAAAGTTATAACTACGGGTTATAATAACGATTGGTTGTTAAAGAGACAGGGATTGGATATTGTCTTATAGCCGGCCAATACCGAAAACCACTTTAACAACTGTGTACGCGGTGGAGATTCCAGAATGAAGTAGGATGGTGGCGACGTTCTCGAGGTATATATTACGTGGACCCAACTCCCGTGAGTTGGCATATATGACTAAAACAGGAGCTATACCGGGCTACACCAAGGGTCGCACCCTTTCATCGAGCATGCTCCATCGGAAACCATTCTATTACTATTGTGATACGATTCGGTGGCGCCACTTTGATTCGGGGGTTTTGTTCGAGGTGGGCGGAAGCTGCTGTCTTGCCGTCACCACCGGTCCGGGAGTGCAAACGGTGTATCCACCCTGGCATTGCCTCGCGTGCCGTGTCATATCCTTATATCGAGCCCACTACGATTTTGGTTTTAAAGATCCGACCGCGTTAAGGTTCACCATCCCCTTAACGCTATTTTCTATATGATTATACTTTACTGATTAGACGCTACCGTATATAGCGTATATTACTACATAGTAAATAGTTTAACGGATCCTTAGAGGATGGGCGGTCCCAAGCATCCTTTAAGTTACTGATGCATTTTGTTACTGTTCACTTGAGTTGATTTACAGCTTATAAGTATTATGTCCTGACTCAAGGGTTTTGTGTTTTGCTTTACGCTCGGGTCAGATTGATTGAGTTAGCATTCAAGATTCACCTTCGGCGTTGGAGCTTTCCTTAAAGATCCAGCCATCTATTTTGTTTCAGTATCCAGTGGTTCAGTGATGTATCTGATTTGTACCTGATGTATCCAGTTACTCTTCTGTTGTATCTTATTTAACTCTGATGTATCTCATATTTATATAGTAGCTTCATGAACTACTATCTCTTTTTCTTCCGCTGCATTTTTATATACTCTGTGTCTGTGGTCTGTGATTTTTATTTACTGTATATTCTGAGGTTTGCCAAAATTTTATTTACAACACGGTATTTTGAGCAATTCAATTCCGGCATGAGTGTCTGCCTATGCACTTATAATGGATGCAAATGGTTGAAAATACCGAGTCGTTACAGTTGGTATCAGAGCTTTGGTTAGCTCTAGGCAAAACTCAGCATATGGAGTGAATGTATTTAGAGAATCACTTTCATTCGAGTTTGAATCTCTCCCTTTTGACTCGATTCCTTTGAATTTTGGAACATTCCCTACGGTTTCAAAATCCATTCGTATCCCTCACTATTCATCTTCTTTTGACTCTGGAGCATTCATAACTCCGCTTCGAATGATCTTTTTAGTGAGTCGGCGGTCACGCCAATTTCAAAATTTAATTGAAAATGGGGGAAAACTCCTTTGCAGTTAGCATCAATTCACCAGATATTCTTATCTATCCTTGGTTTAGATGCTAATATCTTTTGTTATTTCAAACTCTAACTCTTGAGATCGAATGTAGATTTACCCTAGAAAAATCAACATTGATCTTATTCTTTAAGTCACGGTTGACCCGGTTAAGGTTGCCCGTGATTTATATAAGCTTATCCATCTTCCTATTCTGTTATTTAATCATGTCATCCTTGTTTCCAACTTATTTTTAAACCATAATCTCCTTTGATTTGTGTTAATAAAAAATTTGAATCTCTATCCTTCTTTGAAAATAGATTCATGTATAGTGTATTTGTAAACTAGTATTTAAAATTAAAATGTTTTATATATTGTGTTGTTTGAGTTGTTGATGTTGAGTTGGGTTTCTGATCGATATGTCTGATCAGCGCTATCGATAAGATTTCCAAAACACTTTGACAGAACAAACAGACACAATATATTTTAAAAAAAAAATTTGGTTAATGAAATAAATTTTGATATATAAGTAAATTTATGGAACTTAATGAAATGATTTAAATTGATAATTTGAAATGATAATACTTGATTTATCACTTATTGTTCTACAAATAGATCTATAAATATTTGTTTATAAATTTATTTGGGAACTGAAATGAATTTAAAACAAGAATTTGAGGATTTAAATTCCGATTATTTCGAACATTGGTTTAAAGTTTTAAAGGGCTATATTATTTAAAGTATTTTGAATAGAATTTGTTTTCAAAGAATTTTAAAGGTTTAAAATTTGTGGTCTTCTCTTTGTCGCTGGAAAATAACTTCGATGATGATCGCGACATCATCGACGTTCATTTTCGAGCTTCGAAGTTAAGAGACTGTTCTGTAGTCTTGCTACAGCTTTGTTTTGGGAAATTAAATTGATTTGAATTTCTAAAATATGACTTGATTTATAATATATATATATATATATATATATATATAGATAGATAGATATATGATTGAAATTTGATTTGACATATTATATATGTATATATATTATTTCTTATCTCTAAATGGTCTGAAGAAATCGGAAATTTAATTCTTAAATTCTATTTTTAAAGAATGATTTCAATTATAAAAAAGAAAATAAAAAAAAATTGAATAAATGATTTAAGCTTGAAATGATTGAATTGGAAATTTCATTTGTATAATACAATTGCATTCAAATATAACTTACCAAAATTTCAGAAGTTAAAAATGTAATTGGATAATATACGATATAAAAAGATTTTATAAATAAAATTTGAGTAGTTATAATAAATGTTATACACTTAAATTTTAATTATAAAATGATTAACAGAGGTAAATATAATAAAGGGTAATTGAATGACTTACAATAAAATGATGTTAAAAGAACTAAGAATAAAAGGAAGTAGTTATAAAAAAAAGTGTAAATATATTTAACATGAGTGATAAATATATTGAGAGGAATAAATTTAATTTTGATTAGGAATAAAGAAGAATAAAATTTATTAAGTACATTGTGAGTGTAATAAATAATTATTTTTCAAACCCATGGTTTTAAAAATGGTTAATTTTAGATGATTGGATAATAAGATAATGAAATTTGAGATAGTTAAGATTTATTTAACTTGTGTAAAGATTTATTCTCTGTTTAAGTTGAAATCTCCATGCTTTCAAATTCATTTCCTCATTTTGTTTTTCAAACTATCTTTTGGTTGTCCTTATCATCCTTATCTTGCTATAGACCGGTATATGCATTTTTCTATGATCTTTCTGTTTAGAAATCTTTCTATAATCTTTGATAATCTCCACCTTGTAAAACTTACCTATAACAACAGTTATCAGGTATAACTTCAATCTTCTTGTCATCTTATCTTAATCCTATTTCACTCTATCTTTTATGTGCCCTTCCATACCTCATTCTTTTTCGGGACGAAAAGTTTTTGAGTGGGGGAGAGTGTAACAACCCTGTATTTGTAATTATTTTATTGTATATTTTAATTATTTTTGATGTAAGCTTTTGATTTAAACAAACTTATTTTACTTATTTGAAATGATTAAATTTATTATTTAAATATGATCTTGATTTTTATATGAGTTATAATTCCAAACTTGTGTAAGTTGAATATTTGCCTGAAATGCTGATTTTGGTCAAAATAGTCAAACTGTGACTTTCAACTTAAAATTTTAAAAGTTTAAAATTTAATTTTTTTCCTTTTATTATGAAAGTACATAAAATTCTAAGAACACCACTTTTCGTTTCGTTGAATTTGGATGTAAAGTGTGGAAGTTATACCCTTTACAATATTGTGCGTATATAGGGTTATTTAACAATGACTATTTTAAATTGAATAAATTACTTCTTCTTTGTTATATTTTATTTTAATATGTAATAATATGTTTTATTATGTATATTTTTACTTTTAAATATTTTTAAATGATAATAGAATTTTTCCAAAATTTACTGTATTTATTTCCTATTTTTAAAGGCTGTTTTATAATTTTCTGCTATTTTCTTCATATAAATTTTACTTAATTAATTTTTTATTTATTTTGTGAATGCATTTTATTTTATTTGTTATAAATATTTTTTCAAGTCCATGAAGATTTTCTAAAGTTCATTTGAAATTATTTCTAATTTTTAAAGCCTAGTCTGCAATTTTAAGCCATTTTCTTAATTTAATTATATATAATTGAAATTTATTTATTTATTTTATGAACTCACTTTTATTTTCTGTGTTTTACTTTATTTTATTCATTTTACATGTATTTAAATTAAAGTAAATTTTTCCAAAGTATATTGAAGTTATTTCTAATTCTTAAGTCAAGTTTTCATTTTCTGTGCTATTTTTCTTGTTTTAAATCTAATTAATATTTAATTATTAATATTTTGTTTATCTGTTATACTTTCGAATTTTAACTGAGATTTTAATTATTTTCAGTTATTTAGATGTATATAAATATATATGAGAAATTTGAAAGGGTTAAAAGCTAAGAAACGTAAAAACGTTTCACTGTTTCTTTTGCAGTTTCTTTTGTCATCAATACATCTGTTTTTTTTTGGCATTTCCCTATAGCATCTCCAGCCGACTTCCCTTTCTCATTTGTCACGAAATTTTTCTCTTTCTCAACCCTAAAAAAAAAATCATGGCCTCCTTGTTCAAAAACTTTGGTAAATTTTCTTTTCTATTTCACTTTTTCATTGTTTTATATTGATTTGCACTTGTCTCTTCCTCTTCTAGGTTCGGCCCTGCCTCCTCTCCAGCCCCTGCTGCCTCCACCACCACTGGAACCCATCACCACCACCTCCTCCTCACTGGCCATCCCAAGCCGAGCCACCCTTGGTGGTAGATCTATCACCAAATACAATATAATTCACCTACATGACCTAACCGAGCAAATGTATGCATCCACCACCTTCCACCACCCATGGCCGCCACTAACACCACCTCCAACACCACCTCCAACACCACCTGTACTCTCGGCCACACCATCCCCTTTGACCCCAAAGTAAAGGCCATGACCATACTAGCCTTGACCGTGCCTTGTAGTGCCTTGAAAATCATGTGTATGTTGATTGTTGTGTTGTTTTCCCTTCTCCACACTTTTGCACCATGTTAACCTATGTTAGGCTGACCATACCCAACAAAAACCTGATTCAAATCTTACCTTAGACCTATAATATACCTTATGGCTGAACCTAGAGTGTGTTGGAAGCAAGTGCATAGCAACTCTGCCTTGATTTATGCAGTTATTTCTAGCCTAGTTTAGTCGTTTTTGAATTGAAAACTTATGTATTATTGTATTGTTTTGGGTATATGTTTACAAGACAAATATCAAGGCTCTCCATTCATTCAAATCAAAAGTCATGCTATATCGTGCTTGTTGTGCTTTTGGAATCGCACTTGTGTTAGTTGTTTTGGTCTTCAACTTGAAAAAAAAGCGAGTCTTTCTCACTCTGACATTTATACTTATGAAAAGTGAATTGATGACAAGTGTTTAGTAATATAAAATATTTATGCAAATTAATGATGATCATATGATATGCTATGCCATGTTATTGCCATGTTCTTACCATGTTTAAACTGTTAATTTTCACCTGACATCTGATATATGACTGTATATTGTGATATTGACCTTGTTTATATTATTCCTGTATATGAGTATACTGCAAGTTCCCTGTTAGAAAAAAAATGTTATGGGCTGAAATGATAGGCCTGATTTATTTTATTTAATTTATTTTAACTTGGGTTTGCGGGTTTGAAATGATAAAACCCGGATTTTTTTTGTAAATTACGGGGTGAAATGATATATTACCCGTATCACTTTACCTAGCGTAGAAAATTTTATACAGGCCCGTAGTTAAAATATGCTTTTCTAAAAATTTTAAAATATTTTAGAAATTTAATTATTATAATATTTTCATTTGAAATTTAATAAAAATAAAATTTTTGCAAAATATTATTGATTTTCTGAATAATTTTAAGTGAAATGAATTAATGAAAAGTTAGAAAATTTGAACGTAAGTTATTTTGGAAATTTTGATTTAATTATAATTGGAAATTTAATTGAGTATGAAATTTTGATAAATTTATGATAATTTGAATTCAAATGAATTTAAAATGAATTTATCATGTTTATGATTTTTAATAAAGTTGAAATGTGAAATGAATAAATATTTAAGTTGAAACTTTGAAATATAACTAGAATTGGAAATTTATGAAATTGACGTAAAAGTGAACTTTTAGTTAAGCAAATAAAAATAAAACTAAGTTATATTTGAGAATTTGAACTTAAGTGTTAAGTTTAAAGTTAATGTAATGGATTTAAAATTGAACATTGCATTTTAATTAGTGGATTATTATTAAATCTTGATTTTTGAATGGAAATTTAACCTTGTAAAATCATGAACTTGAGGAAAAATTAAATGATGTTATAAATGTCAAAATGTATGACTTTATAAGTTAAAAAAATGTTTTAATAAAAATATAATTGGTTGAGAAATTATATTGAATATTTGAAGTGATATTACAGCATTTGAAAATGCTGTAGTTGATGATAATGAACTAAAAAGCTAAATTGAATTAAAAGCTATTATAGCAATTTTTGTAAGTGCTATAAATTGTTGAATTTAACTAAGTTTATTCGAAATTTAAGTAAACCCTATTACAACATTTTAAAATGTTGTCTTTTGTTAAATTGAACTGTTTTGAATGTAACTTTCCGTAGAGTTTTCTAAATGATGCGAAAAGTGAATTTTCACTGTTTTGATAAACTTAAGTGAATAAATGAACTTTGGAAGATGAAATTTTTGGAAATTTAATAATTTAATTATTAAGCATAATAACTTCATTGAAATGAATTTTTTTTTTTGGAATATAAACTGTTTTAAAATATGAATTGAAATGGTATTTTAGATTGAATAAAATGAATAATGATTTGGAATGAATGATGTTTTGAAAAGATACGATATTTTGATATATTAAAATGATTTGAAAATGAAGTTTTGAAAGGATATGATATTTTGATATATTAAAATGATTTGAAACGAAGTTTTGAAAGATATGATATTTTTGGATATTAAATGATTTGAAAAACGGAGTTTGAAAGATAGGACAATTTGATATTAACATGATTTAAAAAGAAGTTCTGAAGGATATGATATTTTGGAACTGAAAGGTAGTGTTGAAAGGGTATGAAAATTTAATATATTGAAATGGTTAGAAATGACTTGATTTTTATTTTGATAAATATTTGAATTGAAAGATATTTTACGATGATATATTGAAATGGTTTTCGAAATGATTTAATCTTTATTTTGATAAAGATTTGGATTGAAAAGGATATTTTATTTTGAAGTATAAAATATTTTTAAAGTTATAACTACGGGTTATAATAACGATTGGTTGTTAAAGAGACCGGGATCAGATATTGTCTTATAGCCGGCCAGTACCGAAAACCACTTTAACAACTGTGTACGCGGTGGAGATTCCAGAATGAAGTAGGATAGTGGCGACATTCTCGAGGTATATATTACGTGGACCCAACTCCCATGAGTTGGCATATATGACTAAAACAGGAGCTATACCGGGCTACACAAAGGGTTGCACCCTTTCATCGAGCATGCTCCATCGGAAACCATTCTATTACTGTTGTGATTCGATTCGGTGGCGCCACTTTGATTCGGGGGTATTGTTCGAGGTGGCCGGAAGCTGCTGGCTTGCCGTCACCACCGGTCCGGGAGTGCAAACGGTGTATCTACCCTGGCATTGCCTCGCGCGCCGTGTCATATCCTTATATCGAGCCCACTACGATTTTGGTTTTAAAGATCCGACCGCGTTAATGTTCACCATCCCCTTAACGCTATTTTCTATATGATTATACTTTACTGATTAGACACTACCGTATATAGCGTATATTACTATATAGTAAATAGTTTAACGGATCCTTAGAGGATGGGCGGTCCCAAGCATCCTTTAAGTTACTGATGCATTTTGTTACTGTTCACTTGAGTTGATTTACAGCTTATAAGTATTTATGTCCTGACTCGAGGGTTTTGTGTTTTGCTTTACGCTCGGGTCAGATTGATTGAGTTAGCATTCAAGATTCACCTTCGGCGTTGGAGCTTTCTTGAAAGATCCAGCCATCTATTTTGTTTCAGTATCCAGTGGTTCAGTGATGTATCTGATTTGTACCTGATGTATCCAGTTACTCTTCTGTTGTATCTTATTTAACTCTGATGTATCTCATATTTATATAGTAGCTTCATGAACTACTATCTCTTTTTCTTCCGCTGCATTTTTATATACTCTGTGTCTGTGGTCTGTGATTTTTATTTACTGTATATTCTGAGGTTTGTCAAAATTTTATTTACAACACGGTATTTTGAGTAATTCAATTCCGGCATGAGTGTCTGCCTATGCACTTATAATGGATGCAAATGGTTGAAAATACCGAGTCGTTACACTTTGCCTGGTTTTATTTTATACCTTTGTGCTTAATATAAAATTGTTATAGTTATTAGTATATGTTTATCTTATGTTGCATACACACAAACCCACTTATACACTTATTTCTAACATAAATCCTTACTTTTATTTTTATCTTAAGCCTAGACTATCAAACACTTGATTTATATTCATATATTTTTATTTTATACTTATATTTAGTATTGATAAGATTGATTTTAATTTAAGCATTATTATCTAGATATATTCATATATATGTATATATATATATATTTAGATCAAATGTTAATAAGGTAGAGCATTAATTAAATTATTTGAGAGTTTTTATTTTGAATTTCCAAATCATAACTTTCTTTCAAAATGCATATATATATATATATATATATATATATATATATATATATATATATATGGTAAAGGCTAAAAATCTTATTTAATATTTTTTTTGATAAGTTTGCATTTTGAATAAATCAGATTAGATGCTTATTAAAATAATATTGCCAAAATCCTGGGTCGTCACAATTTCGGTGATGAGTGTGGCATCATCGACCTTCATTTTTGAGTCTCGATGTGGAGAGGCCCCTTAGTAGCTTTGCCACACTTTTGTTTTGGAAAAAATTAATTTGATTTGGATTTCTTGAATATAATTAGATTTATATATTATATATGTATATATTTACTTCCAAAAAAATGATTAGATGTAAAACTCGAAATTAATCCTTAAATTCAGTGTTAAGTGGTGGTTTTTAATTATTTAAAATAAAACATTTTTTTTGAATAATTGGAGAAATTGAATTTAAACAACTTGAAACAGTTGGAATGAAAAGAAAATTTTATTTGTATAATAATCAATTGCATTCTAATATATATAATTTACCTAAAATATTCAAAAAAATTAAAATGTTAGGGTGAATATTAAATTAATAGTTATACAAGAGAAATAAGGTAATAAATGTTCAAACTAAAATTTGGCTTTTTAAAAAAAATGTTGAAATTGAAGAAAAGTTTGTATAACATTTAATTACATTGGAATCATTAATAAAATTTACATGGAAAGGGTTCGAATGTAATTGAATAATATACAATAATAAATAATATGTCCAAAAATGATGTTTTGTTAAAGGATTTATAAATAATTTATTAATATTAAATTAGGAAAAAAGGAATATAAATATAAAGTGGTATCAGAGCATTTGGTTAAGCGATAACCTTGGCTCTGTTGGGTGTTACTCATTAGAGATAGAGTCAGCAATACTCTAGAATGAGTGTGAGTGTAATAATAGATATGAGCCCGTATTTGTTAGTGGATATAAAATTGATTTATATTATGTTGATGGTTTGTTGAGTGGTATATGGATTCTGGTCAATACGAGTAATTAACGTTATTGATAGGGATCTCTAAACACTTGTACAGAACAATTCGACACGATATCGTTTTAAAATAGGGTAAATGAAATAATCTTACCCAAACTATTTTCATATATAAAAGAAACAAATTTTCTTTGAATTATTATGGTATATGGTTGCTTGGTTGTTAGGAAGTGATAATATTAAACTATTATCATTGATTATTGAATAAGAATTAAAATCATAACAAAGAGTTAAGAAAATACAATCCATATACAAATGAGAATTGTAAATTGTAAATGTGATTTATAATTTGAAATAGAATTCCAGAGAAATATTTGAAAATATTTTTGAAAGGATTGAAATTGGAAATTTTTAGAGATTTGGAAAAGTTTAAATTCTTTTGAGCTTGAAAATATTTCAAAGGTTTGGAAAAATGTATTGAAGGGATGAAAGCTCTAAACTCTTTTCGGTCACTGGAAAATGATTCTGGTGATGATCGCAACATCATCGGTGTTCATTTTTGGGTTTCCAAAAGAGAAATTGCTGCCAAATTGTTTTAAATGGAAGTTGTTTGGAAAATTTGGGTTTGGTTTTGAAATTCAAAGGATAATTTGAATTATTTTCAATAATGGTTTTGGAAAAGGTGGAAAGACTCTGGAATTTTATTAAAAAAAATAGTTATGGAATAATAAGTTTGAAAACTTGGAAAATTCAGATTTAAACTGAAATTAACTTGTTAATTTGAATAAAGGTGAATTTGAGGAGTCTTGTAGACTAAATGATTGAAACAAAATTATTAAGGTGGAAAATAAATTGTGAATGAATGAATAAATTTGCAATTGTAAGTAAATTAAAGGAAAATTGAGTGTTGAATTTCATTTCGAATTTGTAAGTAAGTGAAATTGTAGCTGAATATTGGAAATTGAATTGGATTTGCGATAAATTTAGTAAAATGGAGAAATTTGTAAAATTGGACTAAATGAAGCAAATTATTGAAATAAAATTAGTAAGTGAAACTAATTAAAGGAATGACAAGTTTGATATGGTTTGAAATAAATTAAATCAATATTTATAAATAAAAAGTAAATTGAGTTCATATGAAATTGGAAACCTAGTTTAAATATAAGTGGTTATGAACTAAAGTAGTATGTTGAAAATATATATAAGAACATATATAGAATATTTATATAGAACTTAAGGAGAAATGGTAAAATTCTTAAGTAAAATTTGGAATTGCAAAAATATTCTAAATTGATAAGTGGACAAAAGAATAAAACTGGAATTGAAAATTGAGTATCAAAAACTAATTTGAATTGTGTGAGATAAAATTAAGTTGTAAAATTAGTTCGAAGTGAACTAAAGATAATTAAGGTGGAAATATAAAAGTATGGTTTGAGATTACATGAATTGGAATTTTTAATGAATTAGTAAATTAAAATAATTTAAAATAGTGATATGAATCAATTGTGAATGAAAGATAATTGATAAATTCAATATTCGGAAGGGAAAAAAATTGAATCCAAATAGAATTGAAATTGTAAATTGAATTCCAATGAAATTGAAAATGTAAAGTTGAATGAAAATGAATATATAACTTCAATAATGAAATAAAGATGATATAAGAAGTATATATTGAAAATTTCATAAAGTAATATGCAAAATGATACATGAATGTTGTAATTGAATATTATGGCTAGCAGGATATACATGTGTATTAAAGGAAATGGAATTGGGATTTTGATTTCGAAGAAAATATTGAATTGCTTGACAAAGAGGCATGTATTTAAATTTCAGTATGAAATTTGATGATTTTCTTGTCTAGACACTTGCCCTTTTGTTTTCTTTTTGAATTCGAGGGCCTGTTGTGCCATTTTGTAGTCGTACCGAGCTAGCCGCGCAAAGGAGACGCTGGCGAAATTTTTCGAAAATTTAGGGTGTTAGAAAAATTTTGAGAAATTTTTTAAATTTGAATTTAAGTTTAAATTTGAATTATTGAGAAAACATTGTTGTTCGAAACCTATGGAAGACTTGGAAAGTTAGTTAAAGAAATAATGGTTCTTTAATAGAAAGATTTGTTTTGGAAAGTTGATAAAACCGTTTGGTTTTGGAATATATTAAACGGGTTAAGGATCATTCTTTCTAACTAGTAATTTAGGGACGAAATTCTTTTAAGGGGGGAAGGAAGTGAAGACCCGAAAACTTTTAACATTCGAAATGGAATATTTAATTGATTTTAAATAATTGAAGGTTAGTTTAACTTGAATTTCCAATATAAATATGAATTTGGCAATTAAATTATTGGTTTTAATTTATTAATGATGGGTAAAAATTTGAATCTTCAGTTTTAAGCTGATTAAAAATATTTTAAAGGCTTAGAAAATTCGTATTGATAATATTGAAGATAATAGAAACAGAGAATTAGATTTGGAAATGTTTTGTTCAGTTTTGTAAATATATCGTTTAAATCGATATCCAAAAATAACCTTCCGAGGCACCGTCTCGGAATTTGATGAAACCAATTCCATTGGATCCGTAATATCGTATTATTATCGGATTTCAGTTTTCGCAGCAATCGGAGTTGTCGTTTAACCCTGCCATCTCCAAATGCATAGAAAGTATTTTAATTGATTCAATTTAAAATTGATCATTTACTTCCATAACTTGCGCATATGATTGAAGTAGCCTCCGAAATACATTTCATTGTGTTCGGAATGCGGATAAAACCTTATAAACGCCAGGCGGTACACCTTGATAGGAGTTCGGGATTTCAAGTTAGGTTTTACGAGATGTTTTGAATATAAATTATATTAAAAAAATCAAACCTAACCTTCCTCCATACGCCAACGTCTCATCCTTGTCTCCCATTTCTTTACAAATCTCATTCAATATCGACAATTCATTTATGAAAAAAAAGAAAAAAAATTAATGGCCAAGTAAAACAACAGAACAAATCGCAACTTCATTATCGTGTAAAAGAAGAATATATCTATCGTTCCAAATAAATGGCAGACCAATTTGATCTTTCGTTTCTTCCCTCACCCATTCCCTTTACCTCTTTCGAAATTGAATTCGTTCCCCTCTTCAATTTCTTTTTTTTTTCCATTTCAAATCAACCGAGAGTATTTCATAAAGAATAGAGAAGGGACGTAAACATCGAAATCAGAATAATATGAGCTGCCGAGCGAAGTGATGCGAAGATGGAGTCTCGCGAGTTTCCCTCTCCTCCAGTTATCCCAATCCAATCGAATCTAGGTAGTCGCGATTTGGAGAAGTGGTGTTTCTGGGTTTGGCGTGGCGACTCGATTGGAGTAAAGAGCATCGCGATGGCGAAAGTGCGAGGCGAAGGAAGCAGGCGGCGTACACTCGCACGCGAAGGCATGTTCGAGTGTTTGGCGATCTGGGTCGGGCTGTAGGTAATTGCTTCTGTTGTTTGTTTGATTTATCTATTTATTTATTAATTATACATACTGAAAGAAAACTGAAATTACAGTAAGACCATTTTTATTCGAATACGTGAAAAGATTATCTAAACAAGATTTTTAAAAAAAATGTAGCAGTAAGAAAATATGGAAGTTTATATAAAAAATATGGATTTTTAAACTTATATAGCTTATTTTTTTATTAATATATATATATATATATATAAAGTTTCAAAAGGAAATAAATATACTTATACACATTTTTAATTTACTAGTTTGTTCTAAGATAAATTTTTAAGGTGATTTATTTTGTTTAATTAACTTATTTAAAAATTTATATTCTGTCACTAAAAAATAACTTATTAAAGGAAATTTAGTTTTAAATTTAATTTTTAGTTAAATAAATTTTTAGAAAGAATTTGTTTAAAATTTAATTCTTAGTTTAAAATTGAAAAATATATTAGTTGAATCAAAATTTTAAAAATGACAATTGAGTTGTTCGATTTATTTCAAATGTTAATTACATTATCTGATATTTATACAAGGTCAAAATCGTGGAAAAAAACAAGTTGAATTGGAAGTGGATCACAAATAAAAAGCTAAGGTGAGATCTTCTCACTCAAAATAATAATTGAAAATTTCAGTTATTGATTGATGGTTGAATTGTGATAGTTAAATTTAATTGTTGGTTGTGTGCTTGGATGATTAATTATTATCAGTTATATTAGTTTAGACCCTATGCGCCGCATAATAGCGGATGATATTGTATAAATCCCATATACCGCAATATTCCACCACGAAGTGGAGTTGGTATTTAGTTGTTGTGCTAACGTCTGTGGATGCAGGGAAAACAGGTTGGAGGGATCCAACTGGATTCCTCAAATATTTGAATTTGTTTCAATATTGTGCATTGATTTATTTAAAAACTATGTGTGATTATGTTGTGATTTAAATCGTTGAAGGCTATAATTTAGCCAAATATATTTTTGGTATCGTAGGATACCAGAAATAAATAAAATTTGATTTTTGAAATTTAGTAGAAAATTTATAGTAAATTCATTTTAGAAAATTGAATAAATTTAAAGGAGGGAATTTGTTTCAAAAGAGAATAAATTTGGTGTTGAAATAAATTTAGAAATCAATTTTGGAAATTGATTTGGTATTTGAAAATAAATTTGGAAACTAATTTAGAATTTAATTCGATGCTGAAAATGAATATTTAGAAATCGATTTGAAAATCGTATATCAATGGATATTTAGAAGTTTAAATTCACAATGGAAATTTATAAAGGAAAAGGGAACTTTGTTTTAAAAATAAACATTTGGTTATTTTTAAAAGTATGAAAGGAATTTACAGATTTGGAATGTAAATTAAAATAAATCGAGAAGATTTATTAATTGATATAAATGGAAAGAGAATTCTTCCCTGGAAAGCCGAGTATACTATTAAAGTAGCTTTTTAAGTATAAATTTAAAAGTTCTAGAAATTGTTTGGAAAATTTTTATTGTTGGAGAAATCATTTTTGGGAATTGTTTTAAATCTTTAAAGTAAAGATTTATTTTAATTTATTATAGAAGTGATTATTTAAAGTTTTAATTGATATCTGTTTTAGAAAATGGATATTTAAATAGTTATATCCTATCTACTAATTTTATTTAAAAATTTGTCTTGGCCTTGAATTTTTTTTATATGCGATATTAGTATAATATTTTTCATAATTAATATTTAAGAAAGTATTTTAAAATAGTTTTATTTTAAATATCTCTAAGTATATTTTGGATAAGCATTTTAAATTATTTTAAAAGATTTGAACTCGACAGATTTTCAGTGGAAATGAATAAATATTTGGAAATGTTTTCCCCGTAAGGAAAAGTGATTTGAAATTTGTTTTCAAAGTATGGAAATGTGGAAAAGTAATTTGAAATTTGTTTTCAAGGAATTAAAACGTGAATAGTGATTTGAAATTTGTTTTCAAAATGTTAAAGTGATAAAAGTATATCTTGTGAAGATATTTTTGAAGATAAATAATTTGGAAAATTTATTTAAATACGTCTATTGTCGTGGATGTTGGTTGATAGTAAAATAACCGACTAGCAATATTTTCCTTTAAACGACATTTGAATTTCGATGCGATCGGGGGTCGGATCCAAGTGGATATCCGAAAACCACATCGAACCTTTGTGATTGTGATAGATCTTTTGTTTCAAAGATCAAAGTGAAAATTGTTGTAATTTGTTGAAATCTGAATGTAACACTTATTTTTAAAAATAAGCGCTCGTTATTCGGATTAGCCGGGAGAGGACCTTGTGTCACAAAACCCATTCTTCCCGTCCGACTTGCATGTGTTAAGCATGCCGCTAGCGTTCATCCTGAGCCAGGATCGAACTCTCCATGAGATTCATAGTTGCATTACTCCGAATAACGATACGACGAAATGGGATTGCATTTGAAGACGGTGTTGAAGACCGAGTATTTTCGAAAGTGAAAGGATTACCTGTCGAATGTCTCTGCACTGGGTTGCTCCGGTATAGAGATTTTATCACCTTTGTGATGGGGATTCCGGACGTGATTTCTAAATATCCAGATTTGCAAGGGCTTCTTTGAAGTGCCTTCAGTTCCGTTCGATCCCGGAACGGACTTGTATGGATGTGTGTCTGACATTACACTTTGAGATGTAAATCTGTTTTCTATCAAATACATTTTTGTTGGTGGCGGAGAATTTATTCTCTTAGCTTAACACCCTTCTTTGAGACGTACGAGCTCAGAGGTTATGTAGTCGATGGTTACTAGTGTTATATTCCCAAACTGGTAATGTGGCATACGAAGTGATGCTGATCATTTGTTGATCAAAGTATGACTTTGTGAAAAGTATAGCTTTGTGGACGAGACATCGTCGGACCTCACACCTTGGAAATGGTCGAAACAGGAAAGATGCGGCAAGGTTATGAGGGTCGCGCCCTTTAGGTTATGTCATTTGCTTCTGGAAAAGGGTGGTGTCGGGTATAGAGCCCTGATATTTAACCTTTGTGGTTACTGCAAATACTTTTCTTTGTGGTTATTGGTGTAGAGGATCCTCGGATAAAGGTCCCAAAGGACCGGGAGATGGCATACTCGTGTAGTAGTTACCTAGTTACAGAGGTAACCCGGCCTTGTGTTGGCAGAGAGCTGGTTAAGTTCTCGGGACGTCCCTCCAGAGGCGTATCCATGTAGCAGTAGGAAGTTCCTTAGCCTGACCATTTGTTGGAAATCTAAAGAAACAATACGCGCCCTGTACGGTTTTAGTTGTATAACCTACCATGTAATGTGGCGGTAACCTGCTATTGAACATGGTAGCTATAGTAGGCATAAGTGCGAAATGCCTATGCTGGCTAAGATTAATATTATACTTTCGAAATGTTTTCTGTGCTATGCAGTAATGATAATATTAAAAAGGTTTTTGCGTATTAAGCATGTTTGACTATCATAAGGAGCTATTTCCTCTAATTCTGCGTTTGCATTGTGTGTGTGGCGAGAGGCCTTATGGTAGTTTCATTTTTCAAAAGCATAGCAGATTTCTTTTATTTCCTTTGCGAAAATAACTGTTTTTAAGATCTCACACCAGTCCCATGACTGAACTGGAGTTTATTGTTCCCTTTCTAAACTCTGGGTGCCCACCAATTTCCACACGGGCAGCCTAGAGTCAGGTTATCAGGTCATTCTGGAATTCAAGAGTTGCTGTGGAGCTCAAGAGGCAAGCTGGATGGCGAGACGTATTATTTATACTATGTAGTATCTTCTACGTTCGGATTTGTGTGAGACAAATTTCTATGTAGGCAAGTCATTTATAACTGCCAGTGTTGTGTGTTGTTGTTGTACTCTGATGTTGTATTGTAATAACATATACAGGCCTTTTGTTTTAAAGATTATTTATCTATTATATATTGTTCCGCTGCGAAATGTGAGATTCTGTTTATTATTTCTGTTTCTTCTTCTATCTTCTTTTCTTCTTTAACCCTAACAGTTCGGTTTTTGGGCATTCGACTGTGCAGCATTTGATACAGTGGACGTATCAATGTCGACTTCGAGCGTCGAAAAATTGGGTCGTTACAATAAATTTGTTGAATAATATAGGGCTATAAGGAATGTTTATACACGTAATATATGTTGCAAAATATATATTAAGTGAAATAAATTCAATAAATAAAAGAGAATGATAGTTAAGCAAATTAATATGACTTAAGAATAGTTGGAACTGAGTTTTAGTGGAATCAATTTAGCGGAAGATAAATGGATAAAATAAATAAGCTAATTTAAGAATGAATTTGTTTGAAAGAAATGTTGATAAAGTGAAAGATAATTAATTTTAAATTGAATGACTATTTATTAGTTGAATAAAATGGATTAAACCAAATTGTTGAATATTAATTTATTTCAAATTGAAATATATATGGTTTTGAATAGTTGAAGTTGACTGTAGAGGTAGATTTAACTATGGTTGATCAAATAGGTTTAATTAATATAAAAAAATTTGTTGTGAAAGTTTTGTAATAAAGGTTAATAAATTGAAAACAAATCAATTTAATGAAAATATAGGGAATTGAAACTCATCAAAGGTGAACATAATAAATTTGATTGATTAGATAAAACGAATTGAAATCAATTAATTGAGTATAAACCAATTTTAAAACAAATGAAAACTTATGGTTTGGAATTGGTTGTGGTATCTGGTATTTTATATTTCAATCTATTTTTCTTTCTGGTTATCCCTATTCTCCTATCTCCTTCCTTTGCGGGGACGAAACATTTTGAGTGGGGGAGAATGTAATGACCCGTAAATTTTAACGATCTTAATAACGTAATTAATTGAAATTTTATGAGATTCTAAATAAATAAATTTGTAAATAAAAATTTAATATTTGGAATACGTCTTTATAAACATAGCAAATGGTAAATTTTCATCAGATGATATTGAAGTTTATTTTGTTGTGTAATTTTATTTAAATTTAAATCAGTTAATATATGACGATAAAAAATGTTTTCCAAATCTGAATATTTTTAGACAATAAATTTGTAAATCATCTTCTAAGTGAGACGTCGTATTTCGTTTCGTCAAATTTGGACTTCTCTAGCCCTGTTTATCTTATTTTCGGCATTTTAGCAGGATTTTCGGTACCGAATATTGACTTTTGATAGGATGGTCGTATAACTGATATTTGTGCACCATTCTATTCACCTTGTTTTTTTGATTTCCACGGTATATTTATTTCTTTACTTTGAGTTCCGATGCGACGAAATGATTGAACAGTTCATTGTAAGGGTACGCATTTGGAGCCTTTTGTTTACTTTGTCTATTTAAATTCATCCAGCAGTTGGAATCAAGAAATCACTGCCTTTAATATTTCATGAATTCGCATGCGTGACCTTCAATCTTTCCAGAGATTTAATAGCTAGCTGTCACTTTTCCTAGGTTACAAATTTTTATAGCCGGTTCATTTTGTTTTCTCCCTGTTTTCTGTTTGGATCTGACACTTTCATTCCAAAGAAATATATACATGTGTGTGTGTGTGCGCGCGCGTGAGTGAAACTATCACATATAATTTTTTCTAAAGCCTGCTCTTCTTCCTCATTTGGCCCTGACCTAAATCTCGCCATCTCATCTTCTTCTTCCATCTATTTCTCTTGCCACTCGCCTTTAGCCTATCGCCCTCCCCATCGAAGTCGCCTACCATAGCAATCATCATTCACTGACTCTCCACCTAACTGCTTGTCCATTCTCCCAAAGCCTTTGATCTCTCCGCCTGCAGCTATACTCCATAACCCCGACCATGCTCCCTATCCCTTTGACCTGAACCCGCCACTCAAAGCGGCAGCCAACACCAACGCCATTCACCTCCCCTAACCCCGAGCATCCAATAACCCACCGCCACGTTACCCCTTAGCCGCACCACCTGACCGCACCTTTCCTCCACCAACATCACTCGCCAGCACCACGCAAGCAACCGGTGCCTCCCCTGACCGAGACACTCCTCCTACCACAGCCGTGATCCCTTCCATCCTCTACTCTTTGCCGAACCACCTACCTCGGTGACCAGCCTCCCTAGCATGCAAAAACCCAACACTTCCCTTCTCTTTTCTCTTTGACCCGTGCTTTTCAAACAATACACACACACATACACATGCTGTAGTTTGCATTACTTTGTAATAGCTGCAGCCGGAACTCATGCCTCTTTCTTTTATGCGTGCTCAGGTATATATTTTTGCTGATGTATATATGTTTATAATTATATTGAGTTTAAAGTATGTTTAAATCTTATTTATTTTAAAGTATAGGTAAAGGATATTACATATAGATCTGAATTCATATATTTGCTTGCATATTGTAAAAGTTTGATTTTAAATAGATACAGACTTTTATTGTATTGTGTATGGATTTTAACATATGCAATATATATGGGTAAGTTTTCTGAGGTGCATTTGCTGATTTTTTTTATATGTGTATATATATATATATATATATTGATTTTTAAAAAGTGCAAACACATACAAATATACATGTGGTTATTTATGAGGTTTTTTAACTACATATATTAGTATGCATATATTATTAAATGTAAGATTGTATAATATGTTGTGTATCAGGTCTGTTGAGTTTTATACCTGTTTGTTTACTAAACATTTTACTATATCTATGCAAATATTTTAAGTTATATCTATATATAATCGGTTGCAAGCATATGTATATAGGTTTATTTAAGTCATGGAAGTTCTACATATAAGTTATACTGATTTTTTTTATAATGAATATTGAAATATATATATTATATAGCTATATACATGTTTGTACATTAGTTTATATCTATAAGTATGTATAGTTATAAATATAAATTCACATAAGCTTGGGTTCTAAAATATATATAGATTTTTTTAGATGTAAAGCTAAAATATTGATTTGAAATTTTATATATGGGAGTTTTATTTGTGTTTGATTTTATTATATGAGTTTTAATTTAAAATAATGTTTTTTGAAATACATATATATTTAATTTAATATGTGTTTGAATTTAGAATATGATTATATGCACATAAATAGTTGTATATAGTTATATATATAAGTTCTCTTATACCATTGATCTTCATCAAATCCAGTTCATCGTGCTTTGCTTTGTCGCTTTCTCGTTATCACTTCGTGCTTATCCGTATTAGTTTGGTGATGTATCGACTATTTGTGCCAATTTCCATCTTATTATCGTGTTTCTTTAGCCTCGGAAGGCGAGCAATCACTCATGGTTAACATTTTTTATATTTATTAAATTTAACTTCACTTGAAATGACAATTGAAATGTGCTGCAAAATTTAACTGTTAATTTTATAATTGCTGTATATGGTATGCCACTATATGTAACTTTTCACCAGTGATATGACACCATATCCTGTTATATATATTTAAAATTTGTTACTGATGATATATGCCTGTTGTTGATGTTACTATTATTATCATATCTGTTTTCACTCTGCAAGCTCCGTTTTAGTTTAGAATTCCCTATGGGTTGAAATGATACATACCCGAATGATTTTGTAGAATAGGAGAAAATCGTTATGGGTTGAAATGATAAACCCAAGCGATTTTCATTGAATTGAATTTGGGATTGCGCGTTGAAATGATATATACCCATAGATATTTAAATTGCGGATTGAAATGATAATTATCCATATCACTTGACCATAGGATAGAAAATTATATACAGACACTGTTGGTATATATATATATTTTGAAAATGATTTCCAAGGTTTTGAAAGGAAATATATGGTCTTAAATAAATATCGATTTTAAGATATTATATGTATAAATGTTATGTTTATAAAGGGTTTAAATTTTTGATTTTTAATTTTGTGTTTGGAAACTTAAAATTTATAAGTTAGTTTTGAAACTATAAAATTTTAAGATTTTACTTATAATTTGTACTATTTTAAAAATATATAAAATAAGTTTTAATATAAAATAAATTTAATAGTAAGATTTAATTTAATAAAAAGTTAACTAATTGTTTGATAATGTGTTTAAATATTATTTAAATTTATATTAATATTTTCAAAAAATGGATTTTTTAACTTTATTAATAAAGGTTGGAAAGATAAATAAATGTAGACTTGGAATTTAAATTGGTTAATAAGAAAATTTAAATAAGAATTTATTTGAACTTATGGATTTTTTAGATGTTGAAAATATGATTTATAACTTGATCGAATAAAGGTGATTAAGTGAATATTCTTAATTTTAAATAAATTGAGACTGAATTTAATAGTGATTTAAATTTATAAATTGGGATTTTTAATAAATTAAGTGAATACTTTCCAATTCGAATAAAGGTAAAGTTAAATGTTGAAATAAAAAAATGAAATTTATATTGTGAATGTTTGAATATTTAAACTTGAACCTTATTGAAATTGAAGAGATAGTTCAAAACTGGATTTGAAAGCGACTTAAATCGAAATGATTTAATTGAGATTTTGAATTAAATCTTGACCTTTAAATTTGAATTTTGGAATTTAAGATGATTTGAATTGACTTGCGAAATTGGTTGAACTATTTCATTATATAAAGTATTATAGTATATATAAATTACTTTAATTTATAACTATTTTAATGCACACACACACACACACACACACACACAATTCAACGTCTAAACTGTTTAAGTGAGAAATGTTACGATTTCAAAAGTGTTACGGTTTCAAAAATGTTATGATTTCAAAAGTGTTATGGTTTCGAAAGTGTTACAATCTTTGAAAGTGTTGCGATTCTGGAAATGAATATTTTAAAAGTGAATAATGATATCGAATTTATATGGTTTGAAATGAATATGATATTTTGATATAAAATATGAATTATTTGACATGAAATGACCATGGTGCGAAATAAGCGCTTGGTTGTTAAAGAGACCGGAATCGGATATTTTCATACTCCCTGCCAATGCGAAAACCACTTTAACAACTGAGTACGTAGTGGAGATTCCAAAATGAAGTATGATGGTTTAGTGACGATTCTATATGGTATTTACATTGTCTTGACTCCCGTGAGTCAGATTGATGTGGCTAAAACATGAGCTATAACAGGCAAAGTGAGGTCACTCCTTCGATCGTACAGATTTCTTCGATACCATTCTATTGCTTTCGTGATTTAATTGGGTGCACCCTTTGATTTGGGAGTGTGTCATGAGGTGGGCGGTAGTAGCTGCTATGCATTATGTAACAACTCGTATTTTCATCCATTCGCATCCACACATGTCGGACTTGAATTGCTCAAAATACCGCATTGTAAATAAATTTGGAGCAAATGAAAACAATCACGGAATCACAGACACAGAAATATCATAATAACTTGCAGTGGAAATTAAAATACCATAGTAGCTCATGAAGCTACTATAACAAAATCTCAAAACAAATATATAATATCAGTTTGAAAAACATATACAATAGAAATCTCAAATACATAGAAGTTTATAAATACCAGAGCTGAAATAGAACAACTTAAACTGAAAGGGAATAGATAACTAGACAAGTAGAATCTCCAGCGATTCCTGGCTCCAGAAAAGAAATCCAAAGCTAAGCTGTAAATACTCAGGCTGACCCAAGCACAAAGTAAAACACAAAACACTCGAGTCAAGACATACATGCTTATATAATGTAAACCAACTCAAGTGAACTGTAGTTGTAATGCACCATAACTTAAAAGATGTTTGGGATCGCCCATCCTCTAAGGATCAGTTAACCCATAAATTAAATACATCCCGTTGTTAAAATTCCAAAATGGTATTTTATACTTCGTAAATTAAAATCATTTCAAAATTCGGTATCATTTCAAATTCATTTTAATATCAAAATATCATATTATTCCAAAACCACCTCCATTTTTATTTAATTTAAATACAATTTCAAATCACATTTGAAAACAGTTTATATATCAAAGCAAATATTCCAATTAAACCAATTAAATGTTCCAATTAAACCAATTAAATATTCCAATTAAACCCATTAAAAGTGAAGTTATTATATTTAATAACAAAATATACAATTCTCAAAATTTTACCATTTTTAGAATTCATTTATTTACTTCAATTTATTAAAACAGTGAAATTTCAACTTTTGCAGCATTTAGAAAATGCTACGATAAATTTACATTTGAAAACAATTCATTTTAACAGAGATAACATTTAAGGATATGCTGTAATAGGTTTTAGTTTAGTTTCTACAACTACAACACTTACAAAGTGCTGTAATAGCTATTAGTTCAATTTAGTCTTTTAGTTCATTTATATCAATTACAACATTTACAAAATGCTGTAATATCTTTTACTTCAGAAATGATAACATTTCAAAAATGCTGTTAATTAAATTCCAAGTTTTCAATAAAATTTCATAAATAATTAAATTTTTATTTAAGCAAATTTTAAATTATAAAAATTATATTTTCACACTTTTAAAAATGATCATTTAAATACTTTTTAATTTATAATTTTATAAAATTAAATTTCCAAAATAATTATCAAATTTTAATAATTCACTTATAAAAATCAATGTACAATTTTATAACATTTCATTTACTTTACATTTAAATTTAATTTACCATTTCATAAATTAAATTTAAATTCCATTTTATTTCCTTAACTTTACTTTTATTTTTAAAGCACATTTCACATTTTCCAAGTTAAGTTATATTCAAATTTCAATTTTAAACATTTATTTATTTAACTATTTTTAATTTATAGAAAAATCAATAACACTTTATAAAATCATTTTGAATTCAAATAAAAATCGAATTATCATATTTTCTTACTTAACTTGAATTCCATTGGTAAATAAAACCATAAATTCCAAAATTTACTTATATTTCAAATTCTACTTTACCATTTATTTATTTCACTTATTTAACTTGTAGAAAATCGCTAATATTTTATAAAAATCATTTTCAAATTAAATTTAAATCACAATATCAGAATATTTACATTTTTATAATATTTTAAAAAATTTAGAAATATATATATAACCACGGGTCTGTATATAAAATTTTCTATCCTAAGTCAAATGTTACGGATAATATATCATTTTAATCCATAATTTACAAAGGAAAAATCCGGGTTCTATCATTTCAAACCCGCAATTCTAAGTTAAATGACATAAACAAAATAAAAATCGTTCATGCCTATCATTTCAGCCTATAACGATTTTTTCTTATTCCAAAGTCCATTCAGGTATGTATCATTTCAACCCATAGTGATTCTATTCTACAGGGAACTTGCAGTGTGCGAAACAGAAATAAATACACAGTATAACAGAATAAAAAATAATAGATGACGATACAAGTTTATAACATGATATAACAATTATACACATTCACTTGTTTTCACTTCACTAATTATATAAGTATAAATGTCATGAGTGAAAACTCACCTCTTTAAAGATGAAATTCGCAAAACGAACAACACGAATGAATTCCAGAAGACACGATAACATGACCATAGACTCAAGTGGGAAGAGAGCCAAGCTACTGATCTTGATGCAACCAATAGAACAAGACAAATATAAATATAAATTCAATACAACGTATATTGAAACAATCTTTGAAATAAGAAGCAAAATGAACACAATTGCTTTGGCCATGCTTTCAACAATCAATTTCTCGACCTAGGGAATTAATATGGTTCGGCCATGACATGGTATGGCTGGGTATAGGTCTGGTTTGGACTCAAATGCACGGCTATAAGAGAATAGGAAGAGGTAGTGGAGTTACAACAACAAAATTCAAACTTCTTCATAGCTAGTGATATTGCTTGGTGTTGAGAGCAACATGTTTTAATTTTAGAATTTTAGGGATTTGAAAATATTTATAGTGATACTATTGCAAAGAGGATGGTGGGAGGATAAAAAAAGAAAAAATATAAGTTTTTAATTTATTTTTGATTCCTTCCCTTTTATTTCCAATAGTTAGGGTCAAAATCGGATAACTTTCGCCAATTCTAATTAATGTAAAATTAATTGATACGCAAGCAATTAATTTCCCAAAATGTTTATATAGTAAATAAATATATATTCAAATTTCAAATTTTGAATAAAATTCCATAATTAAGATATAGAAAATATAAACATATATGTATATATTCACACTAAATATGTATATATATATTAGGCCCACAAGTAAAAACTCTAAATATAGAATTTGATGCCTATAACTGTATTTGTTAGTTTTCCATAACACATGAAATCAAGGCACATTCATATCATAAACATAATTCAAAAATTAGGATATATGTCAATTAATGCTCAACTAATTGTCAGTCCATTCAATTAATTTTCCATAGTATATGAAATCAATATATAACTAATCATATACATATTCCAAAATCAAGATATATGTCAACTAATATACAATCCAATTATAATATATTATTTTCATTTTAAGTAATTAAATCTCAATTACATACTAAAATTAAGTGTTTCCCAAAATCTAGGGATATACAGACTCCCTACCTAAGAAAATTGCGTCCCTATAATTTCCTCTTAGGAGAAATCTAAAATGTTTACGTAAACACATATAATTTTCAAAATACGTATATACATACCTTCAAAACCATATATTAAAAGAATTAAGGTATTTTTCAAACATTACATTCCAAAATAAATATATTGCAGTGGATTTCCTTTTCAAAATTACTTCACAAAAGATTTTTCAAAATCAAGGTTTACAATTGTGGATTTCTTTTCAAAGCATTACGAAATATATTTTTTTGGGTGGAGTTTGCATCATGGGATGGTCACGGCTTAGGCAAGACAAGTGGAGAGGAAGGTGATGTTGTGGTGGCTATGGAAGAGCATGGTAAGAGAAGAGCATGGCCAAAACATTGAAAAATCAATAAGAAAAGTGAAGAGAAAAGTAGAAAAAGAAGAAGACATTACCCTTTTTTTCCTCAGATCTGAACTTGCATTGCAAAAATGAAGATGGAAAGAGATTTTTCACATGAATATAGTGATATATGCGGCTATGGATTAATGAATAAACGACAACAAATATGTAGGAGTTATGGTATGAAATTAATGGATGAAAAGATAAAGAGGTAATAAATCAAAACGTACGCATGCCTTTAATTAAAAATAGGTAACATATCTTAATTTGGTTTGATTCCCATCTATTTAATAAATATATGCCAAAGAAATAATTCAATAAATACATACCGTTTATATAAACACTATAGAAATAAATAAGAAAACGGTTATAGAAACATATAAAGTAATTGCTATTTACATCTTTGTATGTTACTTAATTTACAAAGTACATATCCAAATTAAATGAAATAAAACGGACAAATGTTGTAAATATATACATAATATGTAATGTTACATATATATACACAATTATAACATGATATATCAACCAAAAATATTACTTATACTGATTAAAATAAACATTTAAAGGTATGCCTTTTAAAACAATAACGTGTATATATATTTGAAATTTCTTTCCAAGAAATAAATAGGGATCTAAATACTTATCCATTTAATTACTAAATGAATGTATAAATAATAAAAATAAGGTAGGGATAGATATTATAAAGAATGTAACGACCCGTATTTTACGTATTGTTATATCGTAGAATTATTAGGTCGACAGTGTTGTTTATGTTATCCCTAGCCTAAGTCGTTTGGGAGGTTAACTCGTGTAGGCAGCTTAAACTTAGGTCGTGATGGAGTTAGGTCGGTAGAGCGACCTAAGGTAGTTAGCGACCTAGGAAGTTAGGGTCGTGGGGAATGACCTAAGGAAGTTGACCGAGTTAAGGTAGTAACCGACCTATGGTATTGGGCGACCTATAGAATTTGACCGGCTTAAGAGGTTTGGGTCGTTGGGTAGTTTAGGTCGGTGGCGACCTAGGGAGAAGAAGCGACTTAAGGGTTGCCGAGCTAGTGGAGTTAACGACCTAAGGGTTGTGAGCGACTTACGTTAGGTCGCAAGCAACTTAGTACAGTGAGTGGCCTATGGGGATAAGCGACCTAAAGGTTAGTGGCTTAGGTCGGCAGGACGAGTTAAGGATAGGTCGCGTGTGTTGTTAGGTCGGCCGTATTTGTTAGGTCGCTAGGTGTGTTTGGTTGATAGGTCGTTAGGTCAGCAGTGCGTTAGGTCGCATAAGTGTTAGGTCGTGTGACCCTGTTTTTAGTTAAATCGTGTGGCCTGGGTTTGGTTAGGTCGCGACTTTTGCTAAGTCGCGTACCAGTTAGGTCGTAGGTCGTTGAAGGCGGCTGTGTTTATAGGTCGGCATGGTTTTAGGTCGTATGTTGTTGGGTCAAGCTGTGTTGAGTCGCGCATAGGTTTGGACGTGCGCGTATTAGGTCGAGGGATTGTATAGGTCGGCAGCAACCTAAGTTAGGTCGTATGTTTTTAGGTCGGCAACGACCTAAGTCTGGGCGACCTAAGGGTTTTTCAGCCTATAAATAGAGGGGTTTGGCTCACTTTTTGGCACCGGTTTTTTTGAAGCGACGAAGTGCTGCCATTTTGGAAACTCGACTACAACATTTCTTCATCTCCTTTTCTCCATTCCAATCTAGTTCTAACATCCATCCAAGATCGAAGATCAAGATCGAAGAGCCAAAGTTGAAGATCTTCATCCATCGAAGCTAGATTTCATCGTTTCAAGCGGGATTTCGACGAATCAAGCTTGGATCTTCGCTGTCCAGATCTGAAGTGATTAGTTTTTGAAGTGTTTGGGTGATTTGGTGAGTGGTAGTTATCTCTCACGCGGACCCAAAGGAGTATATTGGATTGGTGGTTTGTTGGAGTGTTGTAGATAGTGATTTCATACATTTTCCTTAGATCCAAGTGTAGATCCATTACTTATGAAGATGTTTACTTATGCAAGTTCATTCATCTAGTTGTAGAGACAAAACCCATGATTTATATTTGTTAGATCTATGCTAAAGAGCCATGATTCATGTATGTTAGATCTATGCTCATTTATTTACGAAATTGCCATTGTAATTATAAATGCCTATTTAGATCATGTTTGATTACTTGATTTTCTATGTAGATCTTGTTGAATGATTGATTACTTGGATTAATGTTTGATTTGATTGATTAGTTGATCTATTACTTGACTTGGACAAGTAAGGTCGATGGTGATTCAAAAGCTAAGTGGAAAGGCTCTTGAATGGTGAAAGCTGTCTGTAGCATATGAAGCGGATGTGGAAGCTCATATGGATGGATTCGATGATGTGGAACCTTGCCATAATGCGAGAAGGCAAAGCATGATATTGAGATGGGACTTTGCTATGATGTGATGGGGCAAGGCATATGTTGAGATGGGACGGGTCATGATGACGTTCCAAGCACGGGCCATGACGACGTGCGAAGTTATAACTCGGTGATGCGGTCCGAGTTGGGATGGATAATGGTTAGCTTGAGAGGCGCCTGAGCTAGTATGGAAAGAGTCGTCAAGGAGGATGACTAGGAGGCTAAGATCTCATCGTTGTTGAAGGTTCTAGCATACTCAAAGCAAGGGTACGTTGGAACGGGTCACGATGACATTCCAAGCACGGGTCACGATGACGTGCTAGTACTCTGGGCTGATGCGTTCGGCTTAGGCACGGGTCATGATGACGTGCGGAGTTATGTCTAAAACCGGGGTCACCATTAGCCCTTGACAGGTGGTCATTCAACTAACGGTGAAATCAAGGCAAGGATAACAGTGATAGCCAGAGTCATGGATGTTTGGTTGTATTATCATCCGGTCTCAAGAGCGGTGTTTTCTGGGTGCTTATCTGATCTTGGTTTAGGCCTTGGGGGTTTGTATTTGGAAAACATCGTCCTTGGCTCGAGTGATTATTGCTTTACCTTAATTATCTACTATGTTATGCTTGCTTCTTCTTAGTATGTGTCTAGGGGCTATCACTGTAGAAAGAGGTGGAGTGGGATGGTTTGGTTCCTATTCCTTTATCCCTTATGCTCTTTTGGTATGTTTGATAGTTGATTTACTGCTCACTAAGACTTTGTCTGACTCAAGGTTTTATGTCTCCTCTTATTACCTTGGGCTGTTCATCCATGTTGGGATGGGCAGACTAGGTAGCAGGTGACAGGTGCTGTTCTTGGAGATCTACGCTGATGATGACGAAGACGAGCAGGAGGCTTTTGCATATTATTTCCTATTATATGTACTGGGTGTTCCGCTGCTGTATTGGTTTGAGTGTTATGTAGTGAGGCTTTGATGTATGGATGATTCATATGTTTGTATAAAGCTATTATGATTAGATGATGATATTATGTTCTATGGGAGCTTCACTGTATTATATTTCTCTATTGTATTTTATCCATGCGCTGTGAGTTTTACGATAGAGTCTGCGATGTTTATGTTACCCTTGACGGTCACTCATGGCTGCCTGGCACACTTTCAGCACACTATTCCCTTGTTTCCGTGCGGGAGTCATGGGCAGTCGTCACATTTGGTATCAGAGCATTGGTTAATCGATTTTTAGCCAACGCTCGCTGACGTAACTGCGTATGAGAGACGTAATTGTATTTTGATGGATGATTACTATAAATAATATAGTAGTTTAGAAGGATTTGAACTCCTTATGCAGTTGTTTCTCAAGGTGTTCTAAGTCATTCCTTTTTGTAGATATTGAGGATGAGTCGAAGGGGGAGACCAGCTGCTAGGGAAGGCCGTGCTGCTAGGGAAGCTGTTGATTATGCTCCTATGTTTGAGGCCATGATGACTTCGATCATGAGAAGGATACCAGCCTCGGGGCCATCAGTAGATGTTGGAGTTCAAGTTCAAGCTCCAAGACCAGTGGATTTTGCTAAGCTTTGCAAGGACTATACTTCTCTTGGAGGAAAAGCTTTCTTGGGGACGGAATCGACCATTGAAGTGCAGAGATGGATTGATGCTTGTCAAAGGATTTTTGGTGATTTGGGAATTGAGGATGCAACCAAGAGGAAGCTTGCATCTAGACAGCTTCAGGGAAGAGCTGCTGATTGGTGGAATTCCATCACCATCGATACTCCAGAGGAAGGGATCACTTGGGAGCAATTCCAAGTCAGATTTGAAGCCAAGTTCATCTCTACGGCTCAGAAATCTGTTTTGTTTAAGAGGTTTGTGGAGCTCAAGCAAGGTGGGAGACCAGTTCTTGAGTATATTTCTGAGTTTGAAGCTTTATCCAAGTATACCAGATCGTATATTGATTCTCCCTACCAGAAGAACGAGAAGTTTGTGACCGGTTTGGACGCTTATCTTGGAAGGCAGTTAGTGGATCATTTGGACGATCCGTTTGAGAAGCTTGTGGAAAAAGCTCTTAGGCATGAGAGTTTGTTTCCCAGGGAAGGTTCTGTTGTTGCTGTAACCAAGGAAGGGTCTAAGCCACAGTAGGGTGGAAATAAGAAGAGGAAGCAGCAGCAACAGAAGGGAAAGGATGGCCAGAAGAAGTTGAAAGGCGAAGTGACTTGCTACAACTGCCGACAGAAGGGTCATCTCTCCCGAGATTGCAAGAATCCAAAGGTGCAGTTGAAGTGCCACAACTGTGATAAGCTGGGACATATCAAGAAGGACTGTCCAGAACCGAGGAAAGATAGGCAGGTTGTGCAAGCTTATGCTTTGGGAGCTGTGCCGTCGTCTTCAAAAGCTCCTATTGCTGAAGAGAAGGGGAAGAGTGTGGTGGTTCAAGGTACTCTTTCTATTTGTGGTGTTCCAGTTAGAGTGTTGTTTGATACTGGAGCGTCGCATTCTTTTGTTTGTGATGATTTGGTAAGCCGGTTAGGTTTGAAACCGGATATTGTTGATAGGCCATTGGTTGTGACTAATCCAGTTGGGGGTTCGTCATGTTTGTGTATGATATGCCGTGGTCTAGTTGTGTCGAGTCATGATTGCTCGTTTGTTTGTGATTGCTTTGTTCTGAACTTTACGGGGTTCGGAATTATTTTGGGTATGGACTGGCTTAGGAAGTATGCGGCAAGGATTGATTGTGAGAGGTTGGAGGTGACAATCGGAAATGTGGAAGGGCGAAAGGTTGTGATACGATGTAAGCATGGGGAAGGCGTCTTCATGAGCTTCATGTATTCGTTGGTTGTTCCACGGGATGGACTGTCGTCGGTGCCTATTGTGAATGGATTTGAGGACGTCTTTGACGAGGTCAAAGGGTTACCGCCGCATAGGGAGATCGAGTTTCGTATCGATCTAGTTGAGGGAGCCAGACCTGTCGTGATGCCTCTTAGGCGGATGGCGCCTAGGGAGCAGCAAGAGTTGAGGGTGCAAGTTGATGACCTTTTACGGAAGGGATTCATTCGGCGTAGTTTGTCCGAATGGGGTGCACCAGTTGTGTTTGCAACCAAAGCGGATGGATCGTTGAGGTTGTGTGTGGATTATCGTGAGTTGAATAAGGTGACTAAGAAGAACAAGTATCCGTTGCCGAGAATAGATGACTTGTTTGATCAGCCCCACGAGGCTAAGGTGTTTTCTCAGATGGATTTGGCAACGGGATTTCACCAGTTGAGAGTGGCGAAGGATAGTGTGCCGAAAACTGCTTTCAGGACACCATCCGGGTTTTATGAGTGGCTGGTAATGCCGTTTGGATTGACTAACGCACCGGCATATTTTGTGGATCTTATGAATAGAGTATTCAGTGATCAGTTGAACAAGTTCGTACTTGTGTTCGTAGATGATATTCTGATTTATTCCAGAACTGAAGAAGAGCACAAGACGCACTTGCGTTTGGTTTTGGAAATCTTGCGGAAACATCAGCTGAAGGCTAAGTTTTCGAAGTGTCACTTCTGGAAGAATGAAGTGAGATTCTTAGGCCATGTTATTTCTGGAAATGGAATAGCGGTTGATCCCGCTAAGGTGGCGGCGATCCAGGATTGGGTTAGACCTAAGAATGCATCTGATGTGAGAATTTTCCTTGGATTAGCAGGATATTATCGACGGTTTATCAAAGACTTTTCCAAGATAGCTGCACCATTAACAGGATTAACGAAGAAGAGCCAAGTGTTCAGATGGGATGACAAGTGTGAGCAAGCTTTCATAATCCTAAAAGAACGACTGACAAGTGCTCCTGTTTTGACTATTCCAAGTGGGAATGATGAGATGGTGGTTTACACCGATGCATGTGGTACTGGACTGGGAGCAGTGCTAATGCAGAAGGGTAAAGTTGTTGCGTATGCAAGTCGACAACTGAAGCCGCATGAAAAGAATTATCCGACTCATGATTTGGAGTTAGCGGCAATTGTGTTTGCTTTGAAGATGTGGAGACATTACCTGTTGGGAGTTAGATTTGAGTTGTTTACAGATCATAAGTCGTTGAAGTATATGTTCTCCCAAAAGGATTTGAATCTTCGGCAGCAACGATGGCTAGAGTTTTTAGCATCATATGATTTTGGTATAGCTTATACTCCGGGAAAAGGTAACGCAGTAGCTGATGCGTTGAGTCGAAGACATGCGGGATTGGGAGCCATGTTTTCGGAATGGAAGAGTCTCGAGTATTTGGCTGGATTTGATTTCAGGCCCAGATGTGAATTGGAACCTGAGATGTTGGCAAACTTATCGATAAGGCCTACTCTGGTGGAGACAATTGGCGAGAGCCAAAAGCGAGACGATAAGCTTGTCAAGATTATCCGAGATTTGGAATCTGGATTGGACCCAGAAAAGGATAAAGGATTTGAAGTCGATCGAGAGGGTTGGCTTCGGAAGCAAGGATGACTAGTTGTTCCCGATGTAGATGGATTGAGAGATGAAGTTCTTAGGGAAAGTCATCACTCGAAGTTGACAATTCATCCAGGAGGAAATAAAATGTATCGGGATATGAAGAGAACCTATTACTGGGAAGGTATGAAGAAGGATGTTGGAAATTTTATTTCTAAGTGTATGAACTACCAGTTGGTGAAAGCTGAGCAGAAGAAGCCCAGTGGATTACTTCAGCCATTAGAGGTTCCTACATGGAAGTGGGAGCAAGTGTCGATGGATTTTATCGATGGCCTACCTAGAACCAGGGCAGGGAATGAAGGGATTTGGGTCATCGTAAATCGTTTGACTAAGAGTGCAAGGTTCATTCCTGTTCAATCAACTAGGACTGCATCGAAGTTGGCTGAGTTGTATGTTAAGTGGATTGTTCGATTCCATGGTGTTCCGAAGAGAATAGTGAGCAATCGAGACCCACTGTTCACTAGTGGATTTTGGAAGAGCTTCCAGGAAGTTTTGGGAACTAAGTTGTGTTTGAGTACAGCTTACCACCCCCAAACAGATGGTCAGACTGAGAGAGTCAACCGAGTTTTGGAAGATCTTCTCAGAGCTTGTGTTTTGGATTTCGGAGGATCATGGGAGGATCATCTTCATTTGGTGGAATTTACGTATAACAACAGTTATCAGTCGAGTATTGGTATGGCACCATTTGAGGCATTGTATGGAAGACCGTGTAACTTTCCGACATGTTGGTTGGAAACTGGAGAAAAACTGATACTTGGGCCAGAGATGATTCGACAGACTTCGGATTGTATAGGGATCATTCGGCAACGAATGAAGGCAGCCCAAGATCGTCAGAAAAGTTATGCCGATGATCGTCGTAAGAATTTGGAATTCGACGTAGGTGATATGGTTTTTGTGAAGATTTCTCCTCTGAAGAATGTTATTCGATTTGGAAAGAAAGGAAAGTTAACTCCGAGATTTGTTGGACCATTCCCGATTATCGAGCGAATTGGAAAGCTCGCTTATAGATTGGAGTTACCGGAAAAGATGGCGGGTGTGCACAATGTGTTTCGTGTATCTTATCTACGGAAGTATGTGCATGACTCAAATACGGTGGTTTCTACTGATAGCTGTGAAGATTTGGAGGTTGATCCAGTTGTTAGAAGACCTCGTAAGCCGCTTCGTGTTGTTGAAACCGACACGAAACAGCTTAGGAGGAAGACGATTACGTTGCTCAAGATACAATGGAGTGACGATGTTAACGACTGTACATGGGAGGAGGAAGAGAGGATGAAGGCAGCTCATCCCGAACTCTTCGAGGTATGGCCCTAAAGTGTCGTGACATCTTATGAATTTGTAGCTTGTTCTAAGTCTTAGAATTCTGCATGCTAGGTTAGAATTGGATGCATGGTTTGTTGATTGCTATGGATGGTAGGCATGCAGAATAGCTTTGATTTCTGTTGATTGTTTGGAATTTCGGGGGCGAAATTCCTAAGGGGGAGAGAATGTAACGACCCGTATTTTACGTATTGTTATATCATAGAATTATTAGGTCGATAGTGTTGTTTATGTTATCCCTAGCCTAAGTCGTTTGGGAGGTTAACTCGTGTAGGCAGCTTAAACTTAGGTCGTGATGGAGTTAGGTCGGTAGAGCGACCTAAGGTAGTTAGCGACCTAGGAAGTTAGGGTCGTGGGGAACGACCTAATGAAGTTGACCGAGTTAAGGTAGTAACCGACCTATGGTATTGGGCGACCTATAGAATTTGACCGGCTTAAGAGGTTTGGGTCGTTGGGTAGTTTAGGTCGGTGGCGACCTAGGGAGAAGAAGCGACTTAAGGGTTGCCGAGCTAGTGGAGTTAACGACCTAAGGGTTGTGAGCGACTTACGTTAGGTCGCAAGCAACTTAGTACAGTGAGTGGCCTATGGGGATAAGCGACCTAAAGGTTAGTGGCTTAGGTCGGCAGGACGAGTTAAGGATAGGTCGCGTGTGTTGTTAGGTCGGCCGTATTTGTTAGGTCGCTAGGTGTGTTTGGTTGATAGGTCGTTAGGTCAGCAGTGCGTTAGGTCGTGTGACCCTGTTTTTAGTTAAATCGTGTGGCCTGGGTTTGGTTAGGTCGCGACTTTTGCTAAGTCGCGTACCAGTTAGGTCGTAGGTCGTTGAAGGCGGCTGTGTTTTTAGGTCAGCATGGTTTTAGGTCGTATGTTGTTGGGTCAAGCTGTGTTGAGTCGCGCATAGGTTTGGACGTACGCGTATTAGGTCGAGGGATTGTATAGGTCGGCAGCAACCTAAGTTAGGTCGTATGTTTTTAGGTCGGCAACGACCTAAGTCTGGGCGACCTAAGGGTTTTTCAGCCTATAAATAGAGGGGTTTGGCTCACTTTTTGGCACCGGTTTTTTGAAGCGACGAAGTGCTGCCATTTTGGAAACTCGACTACAACATTTCTTCATCTCCTTTTCTCCATTTCAATCTAGTTCTAACATCCATCCAAGATCGAAGATCAAGATCGAAGATCGAAGAGCCAAAGTTGAAGATCTTCATCCATCGAAGCTAGATTTCATCGTTTCAAGCGGGATTTCGACGAATCAAGCTTGGATCTTCGCTGTCCAGATCTGAAGTGATTAGTTTTTGAAGTGTTTGGGTGATTTGGTGAGTGGTAGTTATCTCTCACGCGGACCCAAAGGAGTATATTGGATTGGTGGTTTGTTGGAGTGTTGTAGATAGTGATTTCATACATTTTCCTTAGATCCAAGTGTAGATCCATTACTTATGAAGATGTTTACTTATGCAAGTTCATTCATCTAGTTGTAGAGACAAAACCCATGATTTATATTTGTTAGATCTATGCTAAAGAGCCATGATTCATGTATGTTAGATCTATGCTCATTTATTTACGAAATTGCCATTGTAATTATAAATGCCTATTTAGATCATGTTTGATCACTTGATTTTCTATGTAGATCTTGTTGAATGATTGATTACTTGGATTAATGTTTGATTTGATTGATTAGTTGATCTATTACTTGACTTGGACAAGTAAGGTCGATGGTGATTCAAAAGCTAAGTGGAAAGGCTCTTGAATGGTGAAAGCTGCCTGTAGCATATGAAGCGGATGTGGAAGCTCATATGGATGGATTCGATGATGTGGAACCTTGCCATAATGCGAGAAGGCAAAGCATGATATTGAGATGGGACTTTGCTATGATGTGATGGGGCAAGGCATATGTTGAGATGGGACGGGTCATGATGACGTTCCAAGCACGGGCCATGACGACGTGCGAAGTTATAACTCGGTGATGCGGTCCGAGTTGGGATGGATAATGGTTAGCTTGAGAGGCGCCTGAGCTAGTATGGAAAGAGTCGTCAAGGAGGATGACTAGGAGGCTAAGATCTCATCGTTGTTGAAGGTTCTAGCATACTCAAAGCAAGGGTACGTTGGAACGGGTCACGATGACGTTCCAAGCACGGGTCACGATGACGTGCTAGTACTCTGGGCTGATGCGTTCGGCTTAGGCACGGGTCATGATGACGTGCGGAGTTATGTCTAAAACCGGGTTCACCATTAGCCCTTGACAGGTGGTCATTCAACTAACGGTGAAATCAAGGCAAGGATAACAGTGATAGCCAGAGTCATGGATGTTTGGTTGTATTATCATCCGGTCTCAAGAGCGGTGTTTTCTGGGTGCTTATCTGATCTTGGTTTAGGCCTTGGGGGTTTGTATTTGGAAAACATCGTCCTTGGCTCGAGTGATTATTGCTTTACCTTAATTATCTGCTATGTTATGCTTACTTCTTCTTAGTATGTGTCTAGGGGCTATCACTGTAGAAAGAGGTGGAGTGGGATGGTTTGGTTCCTATTCCTTTATCCCTTATGCTCTTTTGGTATGTTTGATAGTTGATTTACTGCTCACTAAGACTTTGTCTGACTCAAGGTTTTATGTCTCCTCTTATTACCTTGGGCTGTTCATCCATGTTGGGATGGGCAGACTAGGTAGCAGGTGACAGGTGCTGTTCTTGGAGATCTACGCTGATGATGACGAAGACGAGCAGGAGGCTTTTGCATATTATTTCCTATTATATGTACTGGGTGTTCCGCTGCTGTATTGGTTTGAGTGTTATGTAGTGAGGCTTTGATGTATGGATGATTCATATGTTTGTATAAAGCTATTATGATTAGATGATGATATTCTGTTCTATGGGAGCTTCACTGTATTATATTTCTCTATTGTATTTTATCCATGCGCTGTGAGTTTTACGATAGAGTCTGCGATGTTTATGTTACCCTTGACGGTCACTCATGGCTGCCTGGCACACTTTCAGCGCACTATTCCCTTGTTTCCGTGCGGGAGTCATGGGCGGTCGTCACAAAGAATAAATAAATAGTTTTAGGAAAAGTAGGAAATAAATAAAGAAAATACTTTATTTAATGGAAACTTGAATTAAAGATTGAAAACAATATACAATCAACATTTGAACATTATAACTATATTTTTTAAAAATGTTTTAAAAATAAAATATATGCATAGCATATCATGTTACACAAATTAGAACATGATTATACAAACAAAGATATTATTTATATAAATATAAAATAAACAAATTTGTTAAATAAAACAATTTACACACAATATTGTAGAAAACATAACTTTTACACTATTAACCCGATTTCAACGAAACGAAAAGCAGTTTGAAATTAAATCTATTTTCATAATAAAAGATAAAAGTTCAAAATTCAAATATTTAAATTTTAAATTAAAAATTAAAAGTTTGACCATTTTGAGCAAAAACCCACCTTTTTGGAAATATTCCATTCATTCAGGTTTGGAATTATAATTCACACAAAAATCAAAATTTATATTTAAAATAACAAAATTTACCCATTTTAATAAATAAAATAAAGTTTTTAAATCAGGAATTTCAGTTAAAATAATTAAAATATAAAATTAAAATAATCACAAATATAGGGTTATTACACGTTACCACCCGTCCGCGAGTGCAAATGGTATATCTACCCTGGCATTGCCTCGAGTACCTTGCCGCATGCCCTATCGCGCCTTCTACAAGTTTGTTTTATACCGTACCTATGTGGCGTCCTCTATGTAAACCTTTAGTTTATGGAGGAGCGTATGACATTGTATAGACTACGAGAATATATAAAATGTGTTAAGGGGGATATCTGTAACGCCTTAATGCTATTTTAATACTTTTACTTTACTATAGACATATTATAATAGCGTATATTACTACATAGTAGATAGTTCCACAGATCCTTAAAGGATGGGTATCCCAAACATCCTTTAAGTTTCTCGTATTTCAGTTGATATTTCACTTGAGTTGGATTTATTGATATAAGAATGTTAATCCTAACTTGAGTGTTTTGTGTTTTGCTTTACGCTCAGGTCAGACTGAGTGTCACAGCATTTGAGACTCACCTTTGGAGCTTTGGAGCTTCGCTTGAAGATCTATGTATATCTGTTCAGCCTTTTCAATTGATTTTTTTAGAGAAGTCATCTGTTTGTATTCGAGACTTCATTGTATTTAATATTTCTTTTGTATTTTATTTTAAACTCTGATGTTTATATAGTAGCTTCATGAACTACTATTTATCTATTCCGCTGCTTATTATTATATTACTCTGTGTCTGTGATTCTATGATTGATTTATTTACTGTATATGCTGAGTTCTACCAAATATAAATTAACAATCTGATATTTTAAGCAATTCAATTCCGACATGTGTGAATGCGAATGGCACAAAATACCGGGTCGTTACAGATTGTAATGTTTAACATAAGTGGTAAACCTATTCCCATGGCATCTAGAGTAAACCTAAGTGAAGAAGAGAAAAGCGTTGGGTAGCTATTGCCTTAAATTAGTATTTTGAAATACTATAAATTGCCATTGAATTGGAATTAGTTTTGAGACGAGAAATAATTTTAAATTCAAAATTGCATTTTGAAAATATATTATTTGAAGTTATTTAATTATATTAATATTGTTTTAAAGTTATTTAATTATATTAATATTGTTTTAAAGTTGTTTTATTATAGTAATATTAATTTAAGGTTATTTAATTATATTAGTATTGTTTTAAAGTTATTTGGTTATATTTAACATTTTTTTAAAGAATGTATCAAAATGTCAATATTTTGAAAGGTTGATTATTTCAAGAATAACTAAGGTTTGAAATTAACAATAAGGGTTGTTGATAAGGTTTTGAAAATAAATTATTATTATTTATAATAATGGTAAAGATTAATTATTATTGTTTATTTGACAATATTTTGAAATTATTTATTATTATGTTAAGATGTTTTAAAGTTGATAATTTTCATTTAATTATAATGTTTACTGTTAATAATTATTATTAGATAATGGTGTTTTGAAGTAAAAGATTTTTAATTATTTATAAATGTTTCTTAAGACCCATGAATAGAGTTGGAAGACTTGGATTTTATAAAGAAGTTTATAAAATGGTTTGAAGACTTAAGGGAAGGTTATTTACAAGGTGAAAGAGTTTATAAACAGTTAGATATTTATAAACGAATTTTAAAAACGGATTTACAGATTTATAAAAGGAGTTTTATAAATGGTTTTATGGATTTATAAAGGGTTTATAAATGACTTTTAAAATGTACAAAGAGTTTATAAGTGATTGAATTTTTATAAATAGTTTTTTGAAGATTTATAAAATGTTATAAATGGTTTTGTAGAATTGTAAGGAATTTATAAATGATTTGAGAATCGAATAAAAAGAATATCTGTCACGATCCAAATTCCAGCGTTCGAGAATCGACATCCGTACTCCACTGTACTTGAATGCCGTAGATTCAAACGTTGAAATTCGAGTCGTGTCGGAGCTTATAACACATTAAGTACAACGCAACAGAAGAAACAGAATATATATTTGATATATAACAGAATGATACAATGAATATACATCAGAGATATGATACAAGACAATAGCAGCGGAAAGAAAAAAGACAACACTAAGAACGGAATAAAAATCTCCAATATGGTCTTCAAGAAAGAATTCCAACTTCAAAACACCAATCCAGCAATAGCTCGAACTCCCAATCACAATGCACAAAGATAAGCAAGTCTCGTCCGCAAAGGATTGCCAAATCCTAGGCTGAAAGCTATCGAATCTACACCTACTATTGATTATCTGAAAACCCCAACTCTAGACTGCCCGTGTGGGAAAATAGTGGGCACTCAGAGTTTAGGATAGGAACAATAAACTCCAGGTCAGTTATGGGACTGGTATGAGCAAACAAAAGCAATTGGTCTTTTAAAACAAACAAAGGAATTTAAATTTGAAATTCGCAATGCTTTTTAGAAAATGAAACTACAATAAGGCCTCCCGCCACACACACAATGCAAACGCAGAATTGGAGGAGATTTCTCCTTATGACAGTCAAATATACTTGATACGAGAAAATTTCTTTGATATTATTACTATAAGTGCAAAGTGAGGAAAAACCATTTCGAAAGTATAATATAAATCCTAGCCAGCATAGACATTCCGAACTATGCCTACTATAGCTACCATCTAAACAGTGGTGACCACCATAAGTAAATGGCTGGTTCTACAACTAAAACCATACAAGGCACGTATTTGATGAATGGATTTCCAACAAATGGTCAGGCTAAGGAACTTCCTACTGTCAATGGGATCGCCTCTGGCGGGACGTCCCGAGAAACTAACGTTACGGTTAGATCTCTGCCAACACAAGGCCGGGTTACCTCTGTAACTAGGTAACTACTACACGAGCGTGCCATTCCCCGGTCCTTTGGGACCTTTATCCGAGGTACCTCTAAATCCAACAACCACGAAGCAATCACAAAGTAATAGATCTGCAGTATCCACATGAGTAAGTATCTGGGCTCCATACCATGATACCACCCTTTACCAGAAGGGAATGACAAACCCTAAAGGGCGCGACCCTCATAACCTTGCCGCATCTTTCCTGTTTCGACCATTTTCGGGGTGTGAGGTCCTGATGCAGTCTCATCCACAAAGCTACGCTTTATACAAAAGCCATGCTTTGATCACAAATGATCAACAAATGATCATCAACACACAGCAGCACTCAGCATGCCACACTACCAAATTTGGAAGTATATCACTAATAAATATCAACTACATAACCTCTGAGCTCGTACGTCTCAGAGAAGGGTGTTAAGCTAAGAGAATAAATTCTCCGCCACCAAGCAGAAATGTATTTGATAGGAATCAGTTTAATATCTCAAAGTGTAGTGTCAGACATACAACCATACAAGTCTGTTCCGGGTTCGAACAGAACCGAAGGCGCTTCCGAAGAAGCCCTTGCAAATCCGGGTATCCACAACCCTGATCGGACTTCCCGTCACTTAGGGAAACTCTATACCGAAGCAACTCAGTGCAGAGTCAATCGACAGGTTATCCTATCGTTCTCACAAATACCCGGTCTTCACCACCGGTCTTCAAATGCTATCCATAACGTCGTATCACTATTCGGAATGGGCTATATGACACAAGGTCCTCTCCCGGCTAAACCGAATAATGAGCGCAATATTAAAAAAAAATATGGATATGGGATTTCAGTTAAGTCACAACTTGGAAATCCAAAGCTTTCTTTCAAATGTTTAACCAAATCACCATTTTAAAATCTTTAAACAAAAAGATTTATTTCACAAAGTTCACAAAGATCCATTCATAGATTTCCAAAACAATTTCCATTTCAATTGGATTAACTCATTTAAACCTTTAAATTAAAGATTCAATTAATATCTTTCAAACCGTTTCCAAAGATTTATTCATAACTAGGAAAAACCATTTTCCATTTTAGACTTAAAATCCTTTTAACACCAATTGGAAGTTCATTCCTTATGTGAAAGCTGTTGTTATTTGAAAACAAATAGTTTTCGTTCCAGAAAAATCCAATTATATACAAGTTGAAATCTTAGGTTAAATTTAAATTCCAAAACATCACTTTTAAAATGGTTTTAAAAACCTATATAAACCCATTTATAACTTGAATAGCTTTTTAACCCCTAGTTCCCAAATTTTAGAATTCCATTTCAAATATTGAATTCAAATTTAAATCAATTCATTTAAATTCCCAGATTCAATCAAGTTATTTAAAATAACTTTTATTTTTTTGAAAACTCATTTTCAAAAGCTTCAATTCCAATTCCAAAACTATTTTGGATTCAAAAATTCAATTTTTAAAATAATTTCAAAATCGGTGACTTAACCCATTTCCACGTGCAACCCATATTTGTGTGTGTATAGTGTGGTCGGGGGGTTTTACACAATAGAAGTGCAACATCATCAATCATCACAGATTCAATCATTACAATTCGATGTGCGTTTCGGATAACCAAATGGAATCCGACTCCCTGTCGCATCGAAATTCAAATGTCGTTCTACGGGTCAAGGGTTTGCATAACAATATATACATCACAGATATAACAGCTTAGCACAAAACATTATATAGCATCACATCACATATCAAATATATCAATCCATCACATAGCATTCAATAACAATCAAATATCTTTAATTAAGATGAATAAACCGTGTGGTTATAAATTTATTATCCATATAATTACTTCTATTAGTAATCTTTAAATCAATGATTAATTATCATTACTACAATTAATTAAGTCTTAACCATCTTCATTGATTAATCATTTCTTTAATTAATTATCTTAATTAATTAACCTTTAATTGTAATTAATTAAATCTTAGTTACAATTAATTGTCCTTAATAAATAGATTTATTATTCCTTAATTAGTTACAAAAAAATAATTACTCCTTAAGTAATAATGATTTTTCTTAATCACTTTTAAGTTAATTAACCTTAATCTATTTTCCTTGATTTAATTATCTTAATTAATTAACCACATTAATTAATTTTACTTTAAAGTAATTAACCTCAAATATTTGATTAATCAATCCTTGACCTTTAATTATCTTCTCTTAATTACTTTTACTAAGTAATTACTATTTTCATTTAATTATTTATTAATTACTTGATTAATTGACTTAATAATTTAATGAATCCAAATCATTAAATTCTATTTATTTATTTTTTTAAGATAAAACATCTCTTACTTAAATAAAGAATTTAAAAATAATTTGCTTTCAAATTTAATTTAAATTTCATTTTAGATTTAAAATGGATACAAATTTTACTTAGACAAAGTTTTAAAAACAATTCAAACCCTATATATTCCACAAGTTAAAGAATATTTATTTTTATAAAAGAGGTTTGAAAGAATTTTAAACTAAATTCATTTTTAAATTTAAATCAATTAAAAATACACTATGACGTTCAAAGTTGTTTAAATTATTTTTAAATTTAAAAACTTCTGTTTATTCTAAAACTGGAATACAAATTTAAAATTTGATTCCAGGTTACTTACATTCTAAAACTTACTTACATTTAACTCCATTTTAAATTTCAAATCACTTAACCATTTTTTTTAAGTAGTTAAAACAATTTAATTTAAAACTTTATTTTATTTTAAAAAAAAACTGAGATTCAAGTTCACATTTCAGTTTTTAAAACTTATATTTTAAAACTTGCTTAATACTTTGCTTTACAATTCAAACCTTTTAGTTTTTTTTTCTAGCCAAACCCACTTTAAATACTTAAGTGTGTTCAAGAAAGTTTAAATTTCAACACTTAAATCATTTCAAAACTTAGGTTTAAACTTACTTAAAGTCAGATTTCAAACTTAGTTTTAAAGATTGGTTCAAACTTTGATTTCCATTCTAAAAACTTCAGTTTAAATTTTAAAACAAACATCACAGGTTCTGTTCAACCTGTAAACCCAAGACTACCCAATTCATCATCACTGGAACAGTGCACCGTGCACATGCACAGTGCCGTTGATCGCCTCAGATCACCAACGGTGATCCTCCCGTACCACTCTTCACCCATACACTCCAGTGCGATCATCAGATCGTTTCCCAAATCTCGAAGTCGAATTCGAGATGATGAACTCGAACCTGGTAAACAACTGAACCTCCTCAAGCCAAACCTGTCAACGACCCTCGTTCTCCCACTGCCGATCACCAGAACTCCAGAGGCTCCGGCCATAGCTTTATCCAAGCCCAAATCTCCATTTCCCAAATTGTTGTTGAACTCGATCAACTGAGGAAGAAGAACCAAAGCCAAAACTTTAACCCATACAAACTAGGGTTCCAAACTTTAAATCCCAATCTCCATCTCCAAAATGAAAAACTCCATGATCTGATAATTTTCCCAGCTTCACAGATCACCCTACTACCTTCAGAACAAACCACGACACCCCAAATCATAGAGATGACCAGGAAACTCCCCAAACTCATTTTTTTGTTAAACCAGAAATACCCCTTTTCCTCTTCACTAAAAATTATGATTCTTGTTTTAAAAATCATGTTTCTGGTTTATGGTTCAAATTAAAATCCTGGATTTATAAATTTCAAAGATTGGGTTTTGACACACTATATATATATATATATATATATATATATATATATATATATATATTTTGCTCCCAGGCAATTGCCAAAGACACTTCATTAATCTTAACTTTAGTATGATTTCAATCTGAAATTTTTAAGATGAAACAACCAAGTTCTGTTTATATCTTAAGTTTAAACAGAGAGTAGCTCAAGAGTTTGGAATTTAAATTAAAACAGGAACCTGGAAACAATGGATAGGGGAACTCAGAGAAATAACACATGCAAACATATCACTACAAAATTCTCTCAAGTATCATCAAACTATAACAGATTCTAGTTTTTAAGTTTAAAAGTTCTGTTCACATTTATATTTAGATATCATAAATTCCTGAGGTAAATTCTTAATATAAATTCTAGAGGTTATTTTAAAAGTGATGTTGCACAATTTCAATCATCTTTCTTTTGTTAATCAAAATCTAATATTGATTATAGGATGAGATATTGAATTTCTTTTTATTTTGCAGCCCTGCTATACCCAACAGAGCTCCATATATATCCATATAAGATCATGCACACCACTCCCATATGTAAACACATACATCCAAAAATAATTCACTTCCATATAGCACATGCAGATCAAAAATTAAACCAAGATTCAAGACTTTTAAAAAATAGTTTGCTCACTTGGATTTGGCAGCAGAGAACAAGGAAGGCAGAGAAGAGTTTTTGAGCCTGAACATTTTTTTCTTTTCTTTGATTGCTTTGCTTTGCATTTCTTTATTTTTTTTTGATTTGTTCAAGTGCTTTGAAAACTTTGGATTTCCTTCTGTTAACTGATCAAACATGATTGTTTAAATCTTTGTTTTAATACTGATTAATAGTATTTAGTTCAAATTAAAAAAAAAAATGTTACTTGCCTCAAATTGGTTTTTCCAGATTTTCAACTTGCTTCAGGTTGAATTACACTCGAATGCTTGAATGCTTTGAATTGGTTTGATTTGTTTCCTGAACTGATTTACAAAGTTGTTCAAATCTTTGTTGTACTTAATTTATTATATACAAACAATTTCATTTACTTACAGGTTTGCAATACTGTTATTCACAGAGAAAGCTTCTCTTTTTTTTTCTTCTCTGCAGTTGAAATCCAGAGATAGATTAAGTCTTTGATCTTTATCTTGTTTTCCTGCAACTTGTTAAATAAGTTTGCTTAGCTTCTGATAGATTTGCTTACTTAATTTCTCAGCAACGAATTCAAATTCAAGCTTACTTACAGTTTTGTTTTATATTATATAAAATCAGAGAAAAAGCCTGTGATCTTCTTGAACTTGAAAAATCTGGAAATTCCTTTTGATTGCCGAGCCTCGATCTTTCTTTTCAATCTAGATTTGATTATACTTTGAATTACGAAGGCTCTTGAATGTTAGATTGATACTTGCTTACTTCAAAATTGTTTTCAGGCTGGAAAACTTGAAGACTTGCTTAATCTTGCATTGCAAACAGATCAGATTTGCAGTTTGAATTTTTTTTTCTTTTGGTTTGAACTGAGTTGTTTCCTTTGGAGTTGAACTTTGATACTCAAATCTCTCTCACTGTTTATTTTTTCAGAGATTTGGCTGAGACGTTATCTGATTTCATATGGGGAAGTGAAAAGTTTTTCTCAATTTTTTGTTTAATTATTTTATTAAGGAAATGATGTTTTATGCCACTTGTTAAAAACAATCTTAAGCTTTAGATCTTGTTAATTCTTCTACTCCACCCTCACATGTTGATATTATGAAGCAAAAAGAATTTTATAAATTTTATATTTATAACTTATACACTTTAAAAATAATGTATATCTTTATTCTTTTGAATGTATACATACATGTTCAATGTTGAAAGAATTTAACTAACATATATATTACATCTTAATAACTTTTTTTTTAAATGCTACTTACTTTTAAAAACATCTATTTTAAGTAAAAATTAAATTTTCAATCTCCACTTGAAATATAAACTCATGTATATGTACTTACATTAAATTTTTGTTCAACTGTTTATACACTTATTTAAAATTTATATTAACACAATTTACATTCATACATTTTTTTTATTTTTTTATTTTTTTGTTTGTTCAACTTTTTAAAGTTTTTAATTTCTAATTTATTTTTAATACATTTTATTTTGAAATCTTATAAATCTCAAATTTCTATTTTGTAATTCATTTATATAAATATACATCTTATTTTTCCTAAATCCAATATTTATTTTTAAGCTACTTATACTTAAATTTCTTATTAAATTTCTGTTTATGATCAAAAATTATTTATTTATTCTAGAAATCTTTAAATACTTCACAATTTATTTTCCAAAATAAATTTAATTGCCAAATTAAACTTGATAAATTTCAGGAATGTTACAGATTTCCCCCTTTAAAAGAATTTCGTCCTCGAAATTGCAAGGAAGACGAGAAAGAAAAGATGATAGATAAAGAAATAATTGATCAGATCAGAATCGAGATATTTATTCTGCATTTGGTTTCCCAAATCAGAATATCAACAATATGAGAACAAACTCATACAATATTACACAAAATATTCAGGTCCACCGGTATACGAATATGCAACGACATTGATTAGTTCGAAGGGATAACTAATCGTTCGTAGAATATATCGGATCCCATAGAATAGTTAGATTGATAGATGGATTTAATCTTCCATAATTCTCAAACACTAGATATGGATTCCAAATTCGGATCGAAATACCCTAATGTATGTATAACTTGTCTCTCTTTGGACTTTGATATACATAAGAGATTACAATAGAATTTCAAATTTGGTTTTAACCGATATCGTTTTATTGATACTATTCAAATTTAGCTTATATTCTTATTAACCAATTTACTTAGTTTAAAATTTCCAATTTCAAATTACAAATTCATTAGAGTTAAAACGAAAAGTTGATAAGAATCCGATGAAGATACGAAATAAGAATTTTCTACAATGATTCGTAAGGCCACCATCGCACCGAAACATCTTTTGGAGCAGTCACGAAGCAATCAAAAGAATTCCGAAATCGAATCAAAGGAGATTGATAGAGAAAGGTTATTCCGCCGTTGCAGGGTATTGACCATTTGTCCTGGTATTTCCCCGTCCCCTATCTCGTCCTCTTCTCGCACTCATACTTACTATTAGTGGATAGTAAGAAAATTTATTGAGGCATTCGAACGGATATCTTAGGGATTACTCATTCTAGGGTATACTTCACCCTATCTCTAATGAGTTACTTAATGTGTTATACTCCTGAGCTAAAGTTTTACCTTAACTCTGATACCAAAATGTCACGGCATGAGGCAATGGCGACCGGTAGGCTTTGCAACCATCCCAGACCCACCGTGGCATAACAATGGTACCCCAGACCTTGCTTTTATGGCCAGCCTTTCGACTGTCTCGGCTTACGCCTAACCAACCCCTATTCACTAAGAGAGGACATGTAGGGGTAAGAGTCTCCCGTTCGCCACCAAACCGCGAAGCGAGAACCCCCTATCACATTCACTAAGAGAGCAAGACTAGTGTGCAAAGGATTGCCAAATCCTAGGCTGAAAGCTATCGAATCTACACCTACTATTGATTATCTGAAAACCCCAACTCTAAACTGCCCGTGTGGGAAAATAGTGGGCACCCGGAGTTTAGGATAGGAACAATAAACTCCAGGTCAGTCATGGGACTGGTATGAGCAAACAAAAGCAATTGGTCTTTTAAAACAAACAAAGGAATTTAAATTTGAAATTCGCAATGCTTTTTAGAAAATGAAACTACCATAAGGCCTCCCGCCACACACACAATGCAAACGCAGAATTGGAGGAGATTTCTCCTTATGATAGTCAAATATGCTTGATACGAGAAAATTTCTTTGATATTATTACTATAAGTGCAAAGTGAGGAAAAACCATTTCGAAAGTATAATATAAATCCTAGCCAGTATAGACATTCCGAACTATGCCTACTATAGCTACCATCTAAACAGTGGTGACCACCATAAGTAAATGGCAGGTTCTAAAACTAAAACCGTACAAGGCACGTATTGGATGAATGGATTTCCAACAAATGGTCAGGCTAAGGAACTTCCTACTGTCAATGGGATCGCCTCTGGCGGGACGTCCCGAGAAACTAACGTTACGGTTAGATCTCTGCCAACACAAGGCCGGGTTACCTCTGTAACTAGGTAACTACTACACGAGCGTGCCATCCCCCGATCCTTTGGGACCTTTATCCGAGGTACCTCTAATCCAACAACCACAAAGCAATCACAAAGTAATAGATCTGCAGTATCCACATGAGTAAGTATCTGGGCTCCATACCATGATACCACCCTTTACCAGAAGGGAATGACAAACCCTAAAGGGCGCGACCCTCATAACCTTGCCGCATCTTTCCTGTTTCGACCATTTTCGGGGTGTGAAGTCCTGATGCAGTCTCGTCCACAAAGCTACGCTTTATACAAAAGCCATGCTTTGATCACAAATGATCAACAAATGATCATCAACACACAGCAGCACTCAGCATGCCACACTACCAAATTTGGAAGTATATCACTGATAAATATCAACTACATAACCTCTGAGCTCGTACGTCTCAGAGAAGGGTGTTAAGCTAAGAGAATAAATTCTCCCCCACCAAGCAGAAATGTATTTGATAGGAATCAGTTTAATATCTCAAAGTGTAGTGTCAGACATACAACCATACAAGTCTGTTCCGGGTTCGAACAGAACCGAAGGCACTTCCGAAGAAGCCCTTGCAAATCCGGGTATCCACAACCCTGATCGGACTTCCCGTCACTTAGGGAAACTCTATACCGAAGCAACTCAGTGCAGAGTCAATCGACAGGTTATCCTATCGTTCTCACAAATACCCGGTCTTCACCACCGGTCTTCAAATGCTATCCATAACGTCGTATCACTATTCGGAATGGGCTATATGACACAAGGTCCTCTCCCGGCTAAACCGAATAATGAGCGCAATATTAAAAAAAAATATGGATATGGGATTTCAGTTAAGTCACAACTTGGAAATCCAAAGCTTTCTTTCAAATGTTTAACCAAATCACCATTTTAAAATCTTTAAACAAAAAGATTTATTTCACAAAGTTCACAAAGATCCATTCATAGATTTCCAAAACAATTTCCATTTCAATTGGATTAACTCATTTAAACCTTTAAATTAAAGATTCAATTAATATCTTTCAAACCGTTTCCAAAGATTTATTCATAACTAGGAAAAACCATTTTCCATTTTAGACTTAAAATCCTTTTAACACCAATTGGAAGTTCATTCCTTATGTGAAAGCTGTTGTTATTTGAAAACAAATAGTTTTCGTTCCAGAAAAATCCAATTATATACAAGTTGAAATTTTAGGTTAAATTTAAATTCCAAAACATCACTTTTAAAATGGTTTTAAAAACCCATATAAACCCATTTATAACTTGAATAGCTTTTTAACCCCTAGTTCCCAAATTTTAGAATTCCATTTCAAATATTGAATTCAAATTTAAATCAATTCATTTAAATTCCCAGATTCAATCAAGTTATTTAAAATAACTTTTATTTGTTTGAAAACTCATTTTCAAAAGCTTCAATTCCAATTCCAAAACTATTTTGGATTCAAAAATTCAATTTTTAAAACAATTTCAAAATCGGCGACTTAACCCATTTCCACGTGCAACCCATATTTGTGTGTGTATAGTGTGGTCGGGGGGTTTTACACAATAGAAGTGCAACATCATCAATCATCACAGATTCAATCATTACAATTCGATGTGGGTTTCGGATAACCAAATGGAATCCGACTCCCTGTCGCATCGAAATTCAAATGTCGTTCTACGGGTCAAGGGTTTGCATAACAATATATACATCACAGATATAACAGCTTAGTACAAAACATTATATAGCATCACATCACATATCAAATATATCAATCCATCACATAGCATTCAATAACAATCAAATATCTTTAATTAAGATGAATAAACCGTGTGGTTATAAATTTATTATCCATATAATTACTTCTATTAGTAATCTTTAAATCAATGATTAATTATCATTACTACAATTAATTAAGTCTTAACCATCTTCATTTATTAATCATTTCTTTAATTAATTATCTTAATTAATTAACCTTTAACTGTAATTAATTAAATCTTAGTTACAATTAATTGTCCTTAATAAATAGATTTATTATTCCTTAATTAGTTACAAAAAAATAATTACTCCTTAATTAATAATGATTTTTCTTAATCACTTTTAAGTTAATTAACCTTAATCTATTTTCCTTGATTCAATTATCTTAATTAATTAACCACATTAATTAATTTTACTTTAAAGTAATTAACCTCAAATATTTGATTAATCAATCCTTGACCTTTAATTATCTTCTCTTAATTACTTTTACTAAGTAATTACTATTTTCATTTAATTATTTATTAATTACTTGATTAATTGACTTAATAATTTAATGAATCCAAATCATTAAATTCTATTTATTTATTTTTTTAAGATAAAACATCTCTTACTTAAATAAAGAATTTAAAAATAATTTGCTTTCAAATTTAATTTAAATTTCATTTTAGATTTAAAATGTATACAAATTTTACTTAGACAAAGTTTTAAAAACAATTCAAACCCTATATATTCCACAAGTTAAAGAATATTTATTTTTATAAAAGAGGTTTGAAAGAATTTTAAACCAAATTCATTTTTAAATTTAAATCAATTAAAAATACACTATGACGTTCAAAGTTGTTTAAATTATTTTTAAATTTAAAAACTTCTGTTTATTCTAAAACTGGAATACAAATTTAAAATTTGATTCCAGGTTACTTACATTCTAAAACTTACTTACATTTAACTCCATTTTAAATTTCAAATCACTTAACCATTTTTTTAAGTAGTTAAAACAATTTAAATTTAAAACTTTATTTTATTTAAAAAAAAACTAAGATTCAAGTTCACATTTCAGTTTTTAAAACTTATATTTTAAAACTTGCTTAGTACTTTGCTTTACAATTCAAACCTTTCAGTTTTTTTTTCTAGCCAAACCCACTTTAAATACTTAAGTGTGTTCAAGAAAGTTTAAATTTCAACACTTAAATCATTTCAAAACTTAGGTTTAAACTTACTTGAAGTCAGATTTCAAACTTAGTTTTAAAGATTGGTTCAAACTTTGATTTCCATTCTAAAAACTTCAGTTTAAATTTTAAAACAAACATCACAGGTTCTGTTCAACCTGTAAACCCAAGACTACCCAATTCATCATCACTGGAACAGTGCACAGTGCACATGCACGGTGCCGTTGATCGCCTCAGATCACCAACGGTGATCCTCCCGTACCACTCTTCACCCATACACTCCAGTGCGATCATCAGATCGTTTCCCAAATCTCGAAGTCGAATTCGAGATGATGAACTCGAACCTGGTAAACAACTGAACCTCCTCAAGCCAAACCTGTCAACGACCCTCGTTCTCCCACTGCCGATCACCAGAACTCCAGAGGCTCCGACCATAGCTTTATCCAATCCCAAACCTCCATTACCCAAATTGTTGTTGAACCCGATCAACTGAGGAAGAAGAACCAAAGCCAAAACTTTAACCCATACAAACTAGGGTTCCAAACTTTAAATCCCAATCTCCATCACCAAAATGAAAAACTCCATGATCTGATAATTTTCCCAGCTTCACAGATCACCCTACTACCTTCAGAACAAACCACGACACCCCAAATCACAGAGATGACTAGGAAACTCCCCAAACTCATTTTTTTTTTAAACCAGAAATACCCCTTTTCCTCTTCACTATAAATTATGATTCTTGTTTTAAAAATCATGTTTCTGGTTTATGGTTCAAATTAAAATCCTGGATTTATAAATTTCAAAGCTTGGGTTTTGACACATTTATATATATATATATATATATATATATATATATTTGCTCCCAGGCAATTGCCAGAGACACTTCGCTAATCTTAACTTGAGTATGATTTCAGTCTGAAATTTTTAAGATGAAACAACCAAGTTCTGTTTATATCTTAAGTTTAAACCGAGAGTAGCTCAAGAGTTTGGAATTTAAATTAAAACAGGAACCTGGAAACAATGGATAGGGGAACTCAGAGAAACAACACATGCAAACATATCACTACAAAATTCTCTCAAGTATCATCAAACTATAACAGATTCTAGTTTTTAAGTTTAAAAGTTCTGTTCACATTTATATTTAGATATCATAAATTCCTGAGGTAAATTCTTAATATAAATTCTAGAGGTTATTTTAAAAGTGATGTTGCACAATTTCAATCATCTTTCTTTTGTTAATCAAAATCTAATATTGATTATAGGATGAGATATTGAATTTCTTTTTATTTTGCAGCCCTGCTATACCCAACAGAGCTCCATATATATCCATATAAGATCATGCACACCACTCCCATATGTAAACACATACATCCAAAAATAATTCACTTCCATATAACACATGCAGATCAAAAATTAAACCAAGATTCAAGACTTTTAAAATATAGTTTGCTCACTTGGATTTGGCAGCAGAGAACAAGGAAGGCACAGAAGAGTTTTTGAGCATGAACATTTTTTTCTTTTCTTTGATTGCTTTGCATTTTTTTTTGATTTGTTCAAGTGCTTTGAAAACTTTGGATTTCCTTCTGTTAACTGATCAAACATGATTGTTTAAATCTTTGTTTTAATATTGATTAACAGTATTTAGTTCAAATTAAAAAAAATGTTACTTGCCTCAAATTGTTTTTTCCAGATTTTCAACTTGCTTCAGGTTGAATTACACTTGAATGCTTTGAATTGGTTTGATTTGTTTCCTGAACTGATTTACAAAGTTGTTCAAATCTTTGTTGTACTTAATTTATTATATACAAATAATTTCATTTACTTACAGGTTTGTAATACTGTTATTCACAGAGAAAGCTTCTCTTTTTTTTCTTCTCTGCAGTTGAAATCCAGAGATGGATTAAGTCTTTGATCTTTATCTTGTTTTCCTGCAACTTGTTAAATAAATTTTCTTAGCTTATGATAGATTTACTTACTTAATTTCTCAGCAACGAATTCAAATTCAAGCTTACTTACAGTTTTGTTTTATATTATATAAAATCAGAGAAAAAGCCTGTGATCTTCTTGAACTTGAAAAATCTGGAAATTCCTTTTGATTGCTGAGCCTTGATCTTGCTTTTCAATCTAGATTTGATTATACTTTGAATTACGAAGGCTCTTGAATGTTAGATTGATACTTGCTTACTTCAAAATTGTTTTCAGGCTGGAAAACTTGAAGACTTGCTTAATCTTGCATTGCAAACAGATCAGATTTGCAGTTTGAATTTTTTTTTCCTTTTGGTTTGAACTGAGTTGTTTCCTTTGGAGTTGAACTTTGATACTCAAATCTCTCTCACTGTTTATTTTTTCAGAGATTTGGCTGAGACATTATATGATTTCATATGGGGAAGTGAAAAGTTTTTCTCAATTTTTTATTTAATTATTTTATTAAGGAAATGATGTTTTATGCCACTTGTTAAAAACAATCTTAAGCTTTAGATCTTGTTAATTCTTCTACTCCACCCTCACATGTTGATATTATGAATCAAAAAGAATTTTATAAATTTTATATTTATAACTTATACACTTTAAAAATAATGTATGTCTTTATTCTTTTGAATGTATACATACATGTTCAATGTTGAAAGAATTTAACTAACATATATATTACATCTTAATAACTTTTTTTTTAAATGCTACTTACTTTTATAAACATCTATTTTAAATAAAAATTAAATTTTCAATCTCAACTTGAAATATAAACTCATGTATATGTACTTACATTAAATTTTTGTTCAACATGTTTATACACTTATTTAAAATTTATATTAACACAATTTACACTCATACATTTTTTTTTGTTTGTTCAACTTTTTAAAGTTTTTAATTTCTAATTTATTTTTAATACATTTTATTTTGAAATCTTATAAATCTCAAATTTCTATTTTGTAATTCATTTATATAAATATACATCTTATTTTTCCTAAATCCAATATTTATTTTTAAGCTACTTATACTTAAATTTCTTATTAAATTTCTGTTTATGATCAAAAATTATTTATTTATTCTAGAAATCTTTAAATACTTCACAATTTATTTTCCAAAATAAATTTAATTGCCAAATTAAACTTGATAAATTTCAGGAATGTTACAATATCTTTCCCAATTTTGTAGATATACTTATACCATAGAGATAAGTATATGAATGCATTTTATAAGATATGAGATGTAATGTTATGAATATACTTCTACCATTGAGATAAGTATATGAATATTTTCTAAGTATTAAAAATATAGAGATTTGTGGATATACCATTGTAAAAGTATTTTTCAAGAAGTAATTTACAAACTAATTTTAGATGAATGAAAGATTATTAAAAGGAGGCTAGTGGCTGCTTATGTGCTTAACTGATGTTATTTTTCCCTAGGGAGTAAATCTTTGTTTGAATATGCGTTTGTTTATAATTAAATAACCGACTATCAAATCTTGTCCTAAATGTGCAATCCTTCTTAATTTTGTGGTACGAAAATATTCTTTATTAACATCGAATGATTTTAACTTGGGAATTATCAAGGAGAAACACAGGAATTATATGGTACAATTATCGTCGAGGGTGCTATACTGTACATATAAGCTCGTTTTGTTCTTTTAGGACAAATGATGAGGAGATCCATCCACTTAAACGGTTAGGGGTGATTCCCTCTTATTTGTATTATCTAATTATTTCCTAAAGAACCGATATTGAGCATTCCGAAAAATCGATGATTGTTTTTTGGAGCGCCAAGGAAGCGGAAGAGTGTACTCTTGAAAGATGACTCAAAACTGGTAACCACTCCAAAACCATATACGGTTCTATAGACAAGTTTCGTGGCATATGTTGAAATGTTGGAATTCAGGTGTGGTTCCGAAACCCATTGGGGTATGGGAATCCATGTGGGATTCCATAATCTATTTTATGGCAGTGCGTAAGCTGGACCATCAAACGTAGCCTCATCAGCGGTAATGACTAAAACCAGAGATAGGAAGCATGGCTAGTAGGGTTGGCAAAACCATAAGGTGCAGTCGGCTCCACCTAGATATTACTTACAGTTGTTATGCATGCATGGGGCGACACACTCGGTCTTAGCGAGACCAACTATGTTTTTCCAATGGTGCATCACTATGGACATATGTTACTTTGGAAGGATATCTCTGATCCTTGTGTAGGAGGACGTTTCTCGAAGTACCGAGGGCACCTCTATTAAAATCCTACATAATTAGCGAACGAGCCTTATCGGTTTTAGATTATATACTTAGTATTGTTGTGTGTACACTAACGAGCATCACAGCTACTTGATTATTATATTTTTCACCATTAGACATTATTATAATATCAATGGATTTTCTATAGAAAAGGTTTTGGTTATCATAAGGTAAAACCCCTGTTTGTGTTTATATGCGGTATGGTCTTACCAAATACTTTTGATTTCAATTTTTTTTATAACTTTAAAGTCCAATTTGGCATGTTTCCTCACGTTGGTTTTTCAGACTGACTCGGGTGTTATTTATCATAATATTCGGGTCAGACCGAGCATATTACAAATTGTTTGGATCTTTGGAGCTTCAGGAGAAGAGTTGGAGGCCTAGAGACGTATTCGCTTACATGGTTAGTTTTTCGCTATGTTTACTATTGTATTTATCAGCAATTTTGAGGATAGGTTTATAATTGTATGGGCTGAAATATGTTGGTACACTCCGATTGATGTCTGTATATATACATATTACAGTTTTGCTTTTATGTAAACATTTGTTATATATATATATTAATTGTTCTGTTTTGAGATTCTTTGTTGTTTATTTTCTTGCTTTCTTCCTTCATTTTTCTTTTCCCTTAACTTTCAAGTTTTCTGGCATTCGATTGCTCGCATGCAATACAATGGATGTATTAGTGTCGATTTTTGAGGGTCGAAAATCTCGGACGTTGCACTTGGTATCAGAGCTGAAGGTTAAGCGAGAACATTAGATTTGGTGGGGTACTCATTAGAGATAGGGTCAGTAGCACCCTAGAATGAGATTGAGTGTGTGTGTGTGTGTGTATATGAGCGCATATTTTTTAGTGATACAAAAATGTTTATATTATGTTGGTTGATCTATTGAGTGGTTTATGGATTCTGGTCAATGCGAGTAATTAATGTTATTGATATGGATCTCTAAACAATTGAATTCAGAAATTCGACATAGATCATTTTGAAATTGGGGAAATGAAATAATTTTACCCTTATTTTATTTTATATATAAAGGAATAATTTTTCAAAAAATTATTATGGTATATATGGTGTGCTTAGTTATTAGGAAATGATAATGTTAGATTATTATCATTCGTTGTTTGTTGTTTGTGATCAAATAACAGTTAATATTATAATGTAAGCAAGATATACAATTAGGAAATAATTTTATATAACCAAATGGAATTATATAAATATGATTTATTAATGTGATTTATAAATGGAAAGGAAATGAAATTTCATAAGTACATTAGAATATGATTTGTAAATAAAAGGTTTAAAAGCTGAGAAATTTGAGAATTTAAAACCCGTTGGTTTTGGAAATAGTTTTTAAAAGTTTTGAAAAATAATAACAATAATATTATTTGGAAAATATTTTGAATAGAAATATTTAAAAAGGATATAAAGGAAACAAAAGCACTGAACTCACTTCGGTCGCTGGAAAATAATTTCGATGATGACTACAACATCATCAATGTTCATTTTCGAGTTTCTATGAGAGGAATTGCTACCGTTGGTGCTTTGTTTTGGTAAAACTAGTTTTCATTTAAAATCCACAAGAATGATTTGATATACTAGGGGATTATATATATATAGACACACACACACACATATGATTTCAAATTGATTTGAAATAAATGAGAATAAGGTGCTTAAACTCTGGAAAAAATTTCATTGAATATTTTATGAAAATATAAGAAAATAAGTTTAATAACTTGTAAAATTTGAAAATTAGTAAGTTAAAACAATGCTTTAAATTTGTTGAATATGAACGTAGGTAAAGTAAAATTTGAAATTGAACTATGTAATTAAATTTAACTTATGTTAAGTTAAATAAAATGAATTATGAAAAGAAATTTAGCCTAAGCTAGGATAAATGAAATATCTTTTGGAAATGGAATTGGTGGTGATTGAAATAAATTAATGAAATGAGCTAATTAAATAAATTAGCGAGTTGAATATGGTTTTGTAATGTGGTTGATGAAAATGAATATTGAAATTGGAAAATGAATTGAGTTAAATAAAATTAGATTTGATTTAAAACGAATATGACTTAAGTTGTGAAATAATGACAAACATGAGAAGATTTGTATAAAATGTTTATAAACTTATGTAAAATGATTCATAAATGAGTATGGAGTGAAATATTGTTAAACATAAAATTTGATGGAATAATTCTTAAATGATCTTAGTGTTAAAAGGATATACCAAGGGAAAAAATGAATGATAATAAAGCAATATGAAAATCGAATATAGATCAGTTGAATATGAATAAAATTAAATGAGAATGAAATGAATGTGAATAAAAAAGAATTTGGGATAGCTAAGAAATCAATTGAAATAAATACGTAAGTTGTACGTATATTATTTTATTGGCATAACAGTTTGATCCAGAGTCTAGTACATGATTTCAAGGTGACTTATATCGGTCCGAAAAAGGATTTTTCAACCATTCTCGACGACGAATACGGGATATGGATTTTTGCTTGATTATGGAACTCTCTTTAATAGTTTATGGCTATGCAAGGAGAATGGCGATTTCTAATCCATAAACTGAATCTGAATCCGTACTAAAGTAGTTATGTGAATAATACTAGTTCGAAAGTGAATTTTGTAATCAACCGAGCGATCGGCTTTGAAATTTGCATATGGATGATATATGTACATTGTATAGTTTTAGTAAAACAAAATATTGATAATTGAAAATACAAAATGATATGATTCTGAACTATGTGATTGGATATCATTGGTAAATAAGATGTTGGTATAAAAAAGCAAGAGCTAGTTTGATGTCTTTGATTTCAGAAATCAATTTTTTATTGCCCGACTAGAAGGCACACGTTTATATTGCTGTTTGAATTTGATGGTTTTATGATTGGGTCTCTTGGCTTTTATTTTCTTTTGTTGGGCCTTTTAGTGGAGATTTGCGGTTGTTTTGATCAAGCCACATAAAGGCGACACCGACGAAACTTTTTTCTCTCATAAATTTAAGAGTTATAAATTTTTGAAAAGAATTTCATAGAATTTTATTAACTAAATTTGATTTTGTGATATAATCTGAAATGATTAAATAGGATGATATTAGTGGGAATCTATGAATGAATTTGGAAAGTAAAAGTAATAACAAAGTTTCAACAAGTTCATTGTGGGAAAGTTAAAGGCTTAAAGGGATTTGGTAATCTATTTCAACTAATTTGTTTTAAAAAGTAATGGGTTCAGGCAATTTTCTTACCTTGGCAATTTTGGGGATGAAATTAAGGGGGAAAGAATGTAACGATCTAGAATTTTAGTCATTTGAATTTGGAATATTTAATCGATTTGAATATTAAAAAGTTGATTATATAAGTTAAATAACTTGAATTTCAAATATAACGATTTATTTGATAATTGAATTGTTGAATTTAATATTTCAAATTGTTTAAATAATTGAATCTCGGGTTGTAGTTTGGATATAAATGATTTCCAAGATTATCAAGTTCTGTTGAATAAGAATGGTAAGAATAAACTTTTAATTCTGAATTTAAAGGTGATTACATTTGGTATTTATAACAATTCATTTTAATTAACGTATAAAAATAGCCTTCCGGGCCACTGTCCCAGACTTCGTCGAAACTTGTTTCATTGGATCCGTAATAGTAAGTTATTACACGCCGTCGAATATCATGGAGATTGAACATATCATTTGTCATGCGAGATAAAAATGCTTAGTAATTAATTTCAGGAATTTATATAATATAGTTGATTTTGAAAAGCTATCTTTTGTATATGATTAAATTAGGTCTCGAACTAGTTCCTTTGTGTTTGAAATAAGGGTAGTACATATAGGACAATAGGAGGCACGTCTCGATCGGAGTTTGAAACTTCTAGACACCCTAAGCTTGATATTTTTAATTAAATAATATATTTATATAAAACCATATTCCTACCTTACCCTAAACGTGCATGCCATGCTTCCAACCACATCTAAACCCATACCCTCTCAGTTATATATATATATATATATATTTGCGTTTAAATCAGAGAATCAGTTCGATTATTTTTTAATTCCCTCCTCTAAATCCTATGGCCATAATCATTTTGAACCACCACGAGCAAAAATCAGAGAGGAAATTTTCAAACAACAAGATGTTACCGATGTCGGGATGAAGCAAATGGATGGATAGATCTTGCTGGATCGTGATGGGATGGCCAGAATTTGGAGATGAACGGTGAAAATAATTTTTTTCGATTGTGCCGTTTCTGTGGACCTAAGGCCGATGGGCCTAAAGGAGAAGTGTGGAGGACATGCATGGCTAGCTTTGGCTGGAATTTGGTGGCCAATGGATGATCATGGCGCCGGCTAAGGGCAGTTGAACGGTACACGATTATGGGGGTTTTCAGGTGACGGGCGGCGAGTTTTGAGCCATGGCCAGTGTCGATGGGATAGGGGCATCGAGGCAAAGCTAGGGCGAAGAGGCGGCGGCTCGATGGTCGTGGTATCAGTGACGTCGAGTTGAAGTGGCACCTGGGTGGGTCGATTTCATGAACGAAGGTTTAGAGGGAAGAACAATTAAGTTAATTATTTATTTATGATAGTATTAAGTGTAAATTAGTGGATTTTAAAATATATTAAAAAACTTATATATTTAATAACTTTTGCATGCGATATCCGATTGAGAAGCGAATTTTTGCATTATGCTCATGGTGACATAAACTTCATAATGGAACTAGTTTGGACGAATTTGAAGCCAGTTGAAATTTGGGCTAAAATCAGATGTCATTCTTTATAGTTCCAAACCGGAATGCCTAGGCGCCAAAATAAAAATTTTGCGAGTTAAACTCACCTTCATGGATAACTAGTACGATATATAGTTGATAAAAATTATTGAATGATTGTTTGGATGAATTACTATATTTATTAGTTGGCTTAGATATATTCCCGCTCCTAGAGCGGACGAGACCCAATTATGCTCTTGTGTAAGAGCGGATGACTCTTTGTATATGAATCCCATCTCGAAGTGATTGATTTGTATTTTATGGTAATATAACGTTAATGCAGAGGACAGGTTCGAGAGATCCGATAGAATTCCTTACCACTATTGTAACGACTCATAATTTTACCACATTAAAAATAAAATATTTAATGTATTTTAATATTCAAATATAGAATTTTAAAACTTAAATGATCATGTATTATGTAGTAAATAAGAATGGTGAACTTATTTTCAGAATTGAATAAAGATTTTGGATTTTTACCATAGCATTGACAAAATTGACAAAAATCAGTTTTCGATAAAATTGAATATACAATCCAATAATTGTTTTAAAGGATAAATAATTTCTTTTAATATCATTATATAATTGGTTGATAAAAGTTTGATAACTGTATATATACTTGTGTTATAGTGATTGACAAATTTGGTCGCGCATTGACAAAATCGATGTTGTATATTTGCAAATGAATTTTGATAGTGTTTGATATTATTTGACAAGTCAAATATATTTATTTTGATTATTTAAATATGATAATAAATTTATATTTAATTTTTGTTTACATGAGTAAATAGTTTAACAAAAACGTCAAAATGTGACCAAAAACATTTTGTCGAAAATCAACGTTTTGTTGAATTAAAGTTGCCGCAACATTGTTGCACCTTTATATATATATATATGCATACATTTTTAAATATTTTGAGTATTAACAATTAACTAATCAAGTTACTTTTGCTAATTAAGGTTAGAAATTTCTAGAAAATCATTAAAAAAAAGTAAACATAAAAGGACAAAATCATGTCAAATCAAATCAAATAAAATCTTTACTTTATTTTCCTTATGCTTTAAATGATTAAGTCATAAAGTACTGATATGACAAAGTGATGGTAAGTGCTGACAAAGTAAGATAAAGTATGAATATTTTGTTAATTTTGTGAATGGTTATTTTGTAATTCACCACTCCTTACTTTTCCTATAAATACCCATCCATTCTTCCCATTTTCTTCACACTTATCATTCTTCTTCTTCGTATTTGAGATTTCTTTTGTCATTAATGGTTTCTTGTCTTTAAGAGAACTAGGAGGGCTTAAAATAGTGGAGTGCGGAAGCACCAATCCACTAATTGCTCCCTAACCACTTTTTAATTCACTTCTTCTTCTTCTCTTCTTTAAATGGCCTTAGGCTATGAGTATTGAGATGAGGAGGTTGTGACCGTGAGCTAAGGAGGTAAGAGGAAGGTTAGGGCTAAGTGCAAAGTGGAGGAGGAAGAATGGTCGTGACGATGTACAAGATGGTGGAGTTGTTTATGGATGTATTAGTGAAGTGTAGATTAGTTTAGTAAAGTATGGTTGGATAAGAATGTTGGTAGGAAGTTAATCAATTTGGTTAAAGTTGACTACTCAATGCTTATTAAATGATAAATAATCTCTATAACTAGTTTTAAGTATGATAATATGATCATTTAATATATCAATGATTGTATAAATAATTGATAACTTGGTTGATTATATGATAGATTGTATAAATGTTGATATGGTCGATAACTTGGTTGTAATAAATTATGAGAAATCATAATAAAAACGGTTAAGTAATTAACCATGATTAATTAATGAAAAATGAATCCATATCGATGTGTATATGAAGTTATTTAGTTTCTTAATGATTTTAAAATATCTAATAAGGTTGAAAATTGTATTATAATAATATAATAGTATGAAATGAAATGGAAAAATGGATTGGAAATATGAAAAATGTTGTTCAAAAAGAGTTTAAAAGGATTTAGAAACGTTTTATAAACATTTAAAAGTGTTTCCATGAAGTTTGAAAAGAAATTGAAAAACAAGTCAAAAGTAGGCACGTCACGTAACGGCAAATCGCGATTTCGTGCCATAAAAGTTAAATATGTGTACAAAGTGGAATATAGCTCGAAATCCTTCGAAATAAGAATTTTCCAGACTATTATATCCATAGTTTTACAATGAAGAAAGAAAATCAAGATTTTATTGAGTAGATATTAAAATATGTCCAAAACAATTTTCTAAAAACATCGCGGTTTTGTAGTTCGGAATCCAAGAAGGAATTTCTTTATAAATGATATTTTTGAATGATTAAAATATGAAATTTGATAAATCTATTGAAATGGTTTGAAAAAATATGAATTGGAAAATAGGAATTTTCAAACATTAAAAAGTTGTTCTAATCAAATAAGCAGTTTTAAGCACTTTCCGCAGCACTTTTCTGCTGCATTTTCTATAACTTTTGAAATAATGATTTAGACTTATCGATTCTTTCTAGAATCATTTATAAACTTTTTAAATAAGTAAAAAAGTGTTTTAATAATAAATTGGAGGTTTTAAAATTATTTTAGAAAGAGTTTAAATAAATGGTTATTATAACACTTAAACAATATAATAGAAATCATTACTTGAATGTAACAACAAAATGAGTATGCAGAAATGACTGGTACATTTGTCCTGCTTGTTAGATCTAAATAGTAAACAAGTTGTGTAACTAAGGTTAGAAATGGAGCAACCAGTTCATTGAACTTACCTGGCCTTTGTTTTCTCTTTTAGACGAGGGGTGGAACAAATCAAAAGGAAATCCTAGATGCTCTAAAAAAGGTTCCCAAAGTCAAAAGTGAAGAGTTTTCCAGGAGTTAACAAGGATTTGAATAAAATGGCTTGGATTTGTTGTAATAATATTTTTGCATAACATCATTTTCAATCCATTACATGAGGATTTAGAAATAGAAAATCTTTATTAAAGGTTTAAATGTGATTTTAAATAAGATGACTTGGTATTTTCCAAGATTAAAGTGGAGTTTTAAATGAAAGACTTAAAGAAGTAATGTTGAAATGTTTTCCTAAGTATAATAGAAATTATTTGGAATTATTCCATGATTTAAGAAAGGTTTAAATAAACAAAATGATTTGATAAATGAGGCTTAATGATTTCATATACTCTTAAAAAGAAATGGAATAAATTGAAAAAAAGATTAAGAAAAGTATTTGATTTAAATAAAAGATGAAGTAATTGATTGATGATTGATATCCATATATGAACTAAACATTTTTTTTATATCTATAGTTGGTTTCGAAGGAAACAGTGTCAGATTTGGGTAACTCCTATCCAAAAACCACTTCAAACCAATGTATACATTCGGAAGTGAAGGCATGTTGAAGATGATGATTATTGAAGACCGGAGATCTTTATTAACAGAAGGACGCTTATTGCCATTCTATGGGTAGCTTCTAATGTAGAGACATTTATAACTTTGGTTCTATTGTGTTTTGAAATCTTTGAATTGTAAGAACTACTCGCTACTAACGGTAGTAGGAGAAGTGCCTTTGGTTTCATTCAGTCTTAGAACGAACTTGTATAGATGAATGTTGGACGGTGCATTTCTAATCACATAAATTGATATCTATCAACGTATTATCTGCTTGGTGGCAGAGAAGACAACTTCTCTTAGCTTAACACCCTTTTTTGAGACGTATGAGCTCAGGAGATACATTGGTAGAAATCAGTTATATGATTAAGGAATGGCAATGTAGTATTCAAAGTGGAACATGTTATGATCAAAACGTTGTTTTGTATGAAAAGCGTGGCTTTATTAAAGTTGAGCGTAACCTCACTCCCAAGCCTCATATCTTAGGAATGATGCTGGAACTATGTTACATATTTCAGGCTTAGTATAATGAGGGTGGCATATGGTCTCTCAAGGTGACTGGTGGCGTATGATCTAGGTCACCATGTGTTCAGACGGGACCCTTATTGTATGGTATAGTGGCATGTGAGTCCTTGCGTAAGAAGCCACCGGATATCAAGAAGTGTGGCAATATGAGGAATAGTAGTGTGTGAGTCCTTGCATGAAAAACCACTGGGTTTCGATTGCTATGCATGGTTATCGAGGTTCCCTATCATGTTGGAAAATCCATTTCTAACACAAGCTTTACGATTTTGATTGTAGTTCCAAAATAGTTGTAAGGCTTTGCAAACATTTCAGCTACCATTTTGTTATCATATGTTCCATCCGGTATATTTTATTTGACCTAGTCCGGGTATACTCCCTTAGACTTAGTTCGGGTATTGATACCTTATTTGAATAAGTTTATTTGAAAGATGTTTTCCAAAAGAATGTCATTAAAGATAATATCAGATTATTTTGGTAATAAAAGTGTTTGGTTATCATAAGGTGAAAATCTGTCTGTATTTATGTGTGAGCATGGTCTTATGAGACATCCTTCTTTTCAAAGGATTTGGTAACAAGGTGATGAGCCATACATTTAAAATTTTGAGTATCTCACGCTGGTTTATCAAGTCTGATCTAGGTACTTTTAATACTCGAGTCAGATCTGAGTAGTTTCAGGATTAGCTAAAGACACTTGGAGTTTCCAGAGGAGAGCTGGAGATCTTCATCATCGTATGGATATATTCTATTATCCGCTGCATCTATTGCATTTGTTTTGTCAGCATTTGTAGGGGCAGGTTTATAGCTGTCCAGGTTGAATTTAGGATAAACTCTGATATTATATTTTAAAATTTTCCACTGTAAAGATTATTGTTGAAATAATACATGTTATTCCATTCATGTGAGATTCTGTTTTTTTTGTTCTGTTCTATCTTTATTTTTCTTTTTACACTTAATGATCCGCTTGTTCGTGCAATTTAAGTTGGAAACGTGTGGTTTATTATCGATTCAAGGGTACAGAAAAACGGGTCCTTCACATTTGTTATAAAGAGCTTAGGTTGAGCGAACACCTAGGTTTTTTTAGGGTAAGACTCGTCAGAGATAAGGTTATTAATACCCTAGGATGAGTAACTCATTATAGATAGGGTCAGTAACACCCTAGAATGAGTTTGAGAGTATTATATGAGCGTGTATTTATTAGTAACTAATAAAATATTTTATGTTGATTTATCTGTTGAGTGAATTATGGATCCTGATCGATGCGCCTGATCATCGTTATCGATGAGGATTTATAAACATTTAAACAAGGTGAACCGACACACTGATTTTGAAAAATTTGGGTAAATGATATAATTTACCTAAGCTTATGTACTATTTATAAAGAAATAACTTTCGAAAATGGTGTAGTTGTTAATAGTGTGTTAGCTTGTAATTAAGTGAATGATAACCTTTAAGTATTATCATCCGTTGATTTAACAAACACCTTGTGAATTAAGTTTCATGATTTGACTATAAGATGTTTGATGATAATACTAGGTTAAGTGTGATAACCCGAATTTTTGGGTCATCTGTAATTGATTAACAAACTGGGTTAATTAATAGAAATACTGAATTGTAAATTTAACAAATGAATCTAATCGTAAATATTATGTTTGGATAAACATTTATTTGCATATCTTAATATAATCACTTTAAATTGACAAACTAAAAATAAGTATTGATGATTGTTTAGTAAATTATTCAAATTAAACAAAATTGTTAATTTCAAACCAACAATATTTATGTGTTATTTTAAGATAATTTTTATTTACTCCAAGTTGAATTTAGGCTTGTTTAAATATATGTATTTATTTTAAATTAACCTTGATTGGATTTTTAATGAAATTTAAAGATTGAATTTGAATTTGAAATTTAAAAAGCAAGTATATCTTAAATATATGTTATATTGATTTGATCAAAACACAAGTTAGGTATAAATAAATGGTTATATAGATTCATATGTGTATTTACAAAAATCTAAAGCTTATTTATATAAAATAAATACACATTATATTCATGTGAATATCACATAATTAATTATTCATAACTTAAATCAATTTGTAAATAAGAAAGTAACATTTGTAAATTATTAATTAAGCATTGAAAACACTTGTGAACTTATTAATATATGTTAATGGCTATTGTAAACAAGAGTGCATAGGTGTAAGGTAATTAGGAATTAAGGGGACAAGTGTAATTAATTTACCCCATAATTTAACAAGTGTCTTCATTTTAAAAAAAATTATTATTACTTTCTTTAATTTTTTAGATCATAACTAAATTTATAAAACACACATTTCCTTCTTTTTCATTCTTTTCTCAGCTATAACAAAAAGGAATTTCAAGCTAATTCACTAACAACATTTCAAAATCCAGTAAACACTTCTTACAAAATCAAAAGCTAAAACCAGAAAAACCATTTCCATTTAAAAATCTGTAATACTTTCCACAACCTGGGAAGCTTCAAAACAAGATGGAGTTTAATAGAGGCATTCAAGATGATTTTCAATTCAACTGCAAGTTTCAGCAGCTTAAATGAAAAAATTTCAAACATGCAAAGGATCTCAACAGTAAGGCAATTTAAAATAACTCAGATTTCAAAGCCTAAAGAAAAAAAAGAAGAAGAGAATTTGAATCTGCTCTGCTTGGTTCTCTGCAATTAAACAGGTGAGTAAACAAAGGTTTAATATGTTTAATATCTGTTGCATGCAATGAATTTCTTAAGAAATGTGTGATAAATTGGTTGCATGATTGTTTTATATATATATATATATATATATATATATATATGTCTGAATATATATATATATATATGGATATGCATAGTTATATGAAATCAGTAGCTCTGTTTCTATTGTTTAGGTTTGAAAACTTGGAATTTTTTTAAATTTAATTAAGATCTTTCATCCCGAATCTCTTTGGACATCAGTTTTACAAACAAAATTTGTCTATTATATCAAGAGATAAATTTTTATAATGTTTCAAGGTTCAATCTGAAGCAAGAACCAAACAAAAAGGAAGAAGAACTGTAGATTTCAAACATATCAAAACCTCAATGATAATAATTGTTTGATTCAGGTACAAAATATGTTTTGTCATCAAAAGTTAGGATTTTAAAAAAATAAATCATGATTTCTAAAGAAGTACATTGTGAGAATTTGAGGATTGACCAAATTTTGGGTATTTGGGTTTTTCTGATGATCGAGTTGATCGACGACCTCGTGATTTTGGCCAGAGGAAGTTTATAGGCCGGGGTTCGTGAGAAAAATTGTTTCATATTTTTCTGGGCATCGTGGTTAAGGGTGTGACTTGATTTACTGTTCTGTCGTAGTTGATGTCGAATTCAGAGTTCATAGGGACTCGTCATCGAGTCAAACTCGATCGGAGGTAGGGAGATGGCATCGTAGGTTCTCGAAGAAGTTCTGGTCATGGAGGCAGAGATATAGATGGTCGGAGGATGGCGAAGTATGATGTTGCACGGCAGAGTTGTTAGTTCTAGGTATGTGAAAATGGCGTTTTCGTCTTGGGTTTGTTATCGGGTTTCTGGGTGACCAGAGCAAAGGAGGGTATGGTAGGTGATGTGTGGGTGGCCTTAACATCGGTCGGAGGGAAGCCGACGCCGTGTGCACGTGCACGGATGAGTGATTGTGCCTGAAGCTGTTCTGTGATGTTGGGGAAGATGGAGTTTTATTGTGAACAGGGTATGCAGGGGAAAATGTAGTAAAGACTCGAGTGTGGCTTCGAGTTATTGGAGTGGATGTGGCATGCTACATCAGTTTTAAAGTATATAAAAGATGATCGGGTTTTGGAAATAAATCAAGCAGATTTGTTTTTTTACAAGGTTCCAAAATCTAATAAATGTTGTGAAATTAATTGTTGATTTTTTTTAAGGATTAACAATTAATTTTTTCCAAGTATTTTCAAAGAAATTTTATGATGGGATTAAGAAGTATTTAAGATCGTTGTATTTACTCTTAAACCAAATATAAGATCTACGGTGTTTGATTTCAGACACTAAATGTAGACAAGATAAAGGTGATGGGAAGAAATCAATCGAAGAATAACCAATGTGATAAACCATTGGTTAAGAAGTTAATATGAATTAATGAATTTATGGGGTTTACTAAAGGTTAATTAATCAGTATAATTACTTAGTGTAATTAATTAAAGGATTGTTTTAATTAAGGAAATTAAATATGGGTTGGTTAATATGAGTATGATGGTGGTAAATGATAATTAATTAATGTAAATGATTATCGAGTAATTAATTTGAATAATTACTTATGCATAAATGTAATAAATGTGAATGGGTGATAGTTAAATTAATTTGTAATTAACTAGAAGCTAATTACTTATTAGTGACAATTAAGGATTGATTAATCAAGGTTAATCAATTAAGAAATAATTAAGTAACAAGTAATTTAAGAGGTTATTACTTAATATAAGGGAATCATTATGAATAATTACATAATGAGGTAATTAAAGGAATTAATTACTAAGTATAATTTAGTTGATGTGGTTAATTTTAGTTAATTAATTCAGTTTGATTAATTAATTAAAAATAATCATTTAATGTTGAGTTAAGTATAATGACTTAAGGTGATTAACGTGGTATAACTACTTAGTGAAGTAATTGGGAATAATTACCAGATGTGATTAATTTAAGGAAATTACTTTATGGGTAGTAATTACAGGATAATTACTTGATGGAAGAAATTAAGTAATAATTACTCAGTGTAATTGAAGAATTAATTTATATAATTAAATCAAGGAGTTGGTTTAATTGATGAAGTAATCAAGGAAAGTTAATTTCCGATCGTGATTAATCAAGATTGATTAATAAATGTAAATAAGTTAAAGGTTAATTATTATACGAAATTTAAGAATAATTAACTAGTAAAAGTAATTAGAGGATTATTAATTAATGTAAGCGATAAATCTTGCTCATTAATGATTAAATGATGATGAGTGCTTTGAGCTGGGTTGATATCTCTGATATGAATTGCTTTGTGAATGATATGTTGGATGGACAACGATAATGTGATTATCAATCAGTTATGAATTGCTGTGTAAAAGTGTTATTCGACAATTTAAAGTTGAATTGTATTTAATTGGATAACTTGGGTTTAGATGACATTGGATTCGAAGAGATCGGAGTCGGGTATTGGTAAATACCCGAAACCACTTCGATTCTTTATAGATTGATATGAATAACTGGAATGGAATGATTAAAGTATATTGGACCCTTAATCTAAGTCTGGTACTTAGAAATTAAGATGTGACGTAAGAAATGTTTATAACAGCTTGTGAAGTTGTAAATTAATATAAGATGCCTGGGTTTATATATGTCGTATGCTTTTGTATTTCATGTTAGATGAGTTTACTCACGCTGGTTTCCAGCCTGACCCAGGTGTTACTTTGATGTAATGCTCGGGTCAGACCGAGTATTACAGATTTTCAGGTAAGGACGTTCTGGAGCTCAGGAGGCGAGCTGGATGGCAGGGACGTATGGAGAGTTTCCACTATGATATTATATATATATATCTGAGATATGTTAAATTGTATATGTCCAATATTGTGTAAATTGTTGTAACTCTGATATATCGATGAAAATTGATAGATACAGTTTCTCTTTGTATAACTGTTATTATTATGTGATATTATATTTTGATCCGCTGCGAATGTGAGGATTCTGTGTCTTGTTCTTGTTCTTCTTCTTTCTCTTTCTTCTTCTTTCTAACTATCTGGAATTTTCAGGATTGAAATTTCCGGGTCGTTACATTTGGTATCAGAGCTGAAGGTAAAGCGAGAACCTTGGCTCTGGTGGGATTACTCATTAAGGATAGGGTAAGTGGTACCCTAGAATGAGTTGAGTATAATATGAGAGAACGTACTTGTTATCTTCTTATATAAAGGTTTTTAAAAGATTTCAAAAGTAAATGAATCTTATATAAGAAATAGATTATCTATTATATTAAGGAAATTGGTTGTAGTATTAATTAAATTAAAAGTAATAGTAAGAATTAAGTGGTAATAGAATTACAACAAAATTGAAATTAAATGAAAGACAAGTTTGAAATGGATTCAAACTGAAATTAAATCTTGAAATTGGGAAAGGTTTCAGGATAAGGGTAATCAATTAATTTATGTAACTAATTAAACTTTATTCAATGAGATTAATTAATGGATAATAATTGGAATTGATAAATAAGAGGGAGTTACTTAATGAAGTAACTAGAGGTAAGTAATTTAAGGGATAATTACTTAATGAAGGTAATTAAGAAATAAGTTAATTACCGAATGTGATTAATTAATGATGTAATTAATTTAAAGAAATAACAAGTAATATTATTTATTGCATTTGAATGAAATGGTCCTATTTAAAACAAGAGTTATATGAAAATTTAAAAGAAATATGTTTTGAAAAAAAAAACCAAGGGTGATTTAAAATTTTAAAATATAACTTGGTGTGTAGAAGAAATTAATATGTATATATGTGGATATACATAGTATCAAAGGTGGTTTGAAATAAACTCTAAATGGTGAGTATTGAATTTGGAATAAGGTGTGATACCCGAAGTGCTAAGTTTTCGAACTTATAAATGGGAAGATTATTAATGTGAAGTTTAGAATTTGAAATGGAAATTCAATTGGGCAAGATTGACTGGATTAAGTGAATTGAGTTTAACTTGGGAAAAGTTAAATATGTTGGAATGTTTAACCTGATTTATAAATTTTAAGATGAAACTAAGATTTAACTTGGGAAGTTAAATGGTTAATCTGAACGGGGAGTTTGTGTGATCTCAAATGGGTTTGAGATATGGAATTTGGAATTTGATGGATGTTTTAGAATGGAATTTTGAAATTTGGACTCAGAATTGAATTGTTTAAAAACTTTAAAGGAAAATTGATTTAAAGGAATTAAATCAACAGTTGAAGTGCTAACTCGAATTTATATAATTCGAGATGGTTTAAATATGGAATTTGAATTGAAATTGGTTCAAATTGAAATTGATTTGAATTAATTGCAAATTGTGATTGAAGATGTGTAAGTTTAAGATTCGAATGGAAAATTTGAATTGGATTGATTTGAATAATTTGGAATTGTAATTAAAGTTGAATAATTTTAAATTAAAATGGAATTTGAATTGAATTTGGGAAGAAATCAAGAATAATTCAACTTGATTTGGAAATGGAGTTTGAAATTGGGATTAATTCAATCTGGAGTTGAAATGAATTGAAATTGGAACTAGTTCAATTGAAATTTATTTGAATTAGTAAAATTTGAGATGAAGGTTGAATAAAGTTAAATTTAGAAAGAACTAAGAAATTCAACTTGAATTGGGTTAAATAGATTTCAACGGAAATTGAAGTTATTTAAATTGGAATTGGGTCAATTTAAATGGAAGAGGAAATTTAAATTGAATTGATGGAGAATGGAGACTGGGAAGTGGACTGTTTTGACTCTGGACTATTTTTAATATAAATTGTTTTAATATAAACCTATTTTTCCAAGCTATTTATTATATAAACAACCATTCTTTTAAAAGCCAAATTATCTTATACTTATTTTACAATTATTTTTGGAACTGTTTAACAATTTTCCAACTGTTTTATAAACTAATTACTATACTTCAACTATTTTACAAAATTAATTACTATCTTACTACTATTTTGCAATCATCTAAAATTTCTATAATTAGTTTAACTATTTTACACCTATTTTACAAACTAGTAATTTTTTTCCAACTACTTATCTATTTTTAAAATTTTCAAGCTATTTTCTAAATAAACTAGTCGGAGTTCAAACTGTTATTGGTTAAATACCCAATCGAGATAAGAATAGAGGTGATAATCCAAATGGAATTGAAGAAATTGTGAGTTGGTGAATGAAAATTTAAGTGAATGTGAATAGAAATGGAATTGATTCGGCTAATAACCAATAAAGATAAATACGTAGGGTGTACGTATGTTATTCTATTCGCATAATGATTTGTCCAGATTCGAGCACAGAATTTCGAGATAGTTATATCGATCCGAGTGGGATTTTTCACTCGATTTTCGACGGCGAACCTGGATATGGATTGTTGATTGGTTCTGGATGTTCTCTTTCATAGTTATGACTATGCAAGGAGAATGACGGTTTCTGATCAAGAAACCATATCTGTGTCCGCATTAGGAAGTCGGGGGGACAATACTAGTTCGGAAGTGAAATTGTGTGATCGAGTGAGCGATCAGATTGGTATGGCGTACGGATGATATGTGTACATCGTACGGATTTGAACGAAAATGATATTGAAAGAGTAGTCAAATTTGAATATTTGATTTTGAGTAAACAAAGTTAAATATCTTTGTTTTATAAAATGAAACTCCCCTTGTTGAATCTTTTGCTAGAAGAAAAGGATTTTTGAAGGTGTTTTGGAGTATAAAAGGAGTTTTATACAAGTTTGAAATGATCCAAAGTTTAAAAAAAAATATATCTGTATATATATGCATATATAAAGGATCTTATAAGGATTTTTGGAAAAGGGTTTTGAGAACCTTTGAATTTGGAAAGGCTTTTGATTTTCGAGTAAAATCAATATTAGAAATTGGAAAGCCTAGTTTGAGTATTATCGATTTTGGGGATAATCGATTTTGTGTAAAGAAGATTTGTATGAGATCATACTAGGTGTATGATTTAAAGATACTATATATATAGTATAAAATGTTTTGATGTTGGCTCTGGGGAAAAAGGCTCTCCCTTGGAATGGACTTCTCAGGAGTACCACCGGGTGGTGCTGCTTTGAGCCCCAGGGGGGTTCTAAAGTTGATCCTGTGAGGAATCCGGACAAACTAGTTCCTGTGGATTATTGGGTAGCGAAAGTCGAGGGCGCTGATGCCTACATGGGCATTTGGGTTATGTTGTGACGACAGTGTAACACGATGTCACTGCGATCTACTGTGGGGACCATAGCGAAAATCGTGTGGAGGATGAGTGTCAACGGTCCACACTTGATTTTGCCGGGAAGGCAACGCAACATCGGTAGACTGCGATCTATGGTCAAGTGGAATGGAGAAGCTTCATTCTTTTGGCAGCGAAATTTGATGGCGCGGATGCCTACAGCTATATGGGGTTTTGCTGTGATAGCTACGTAACCCCAATTGTAGCTGCGATCTGTAGCGGGTTTCATGGTGTAATCGAGGTGCGCGGAGGCCTACAGTTATCTATGGATTTTGTCGGGATGGCAACGTAACCATCGGGTTAACTGCGACCATGGATGGGGGTGATGATTTCCAGAGCATTCTCACCAAAGATATTCCTCTATTTTCAAAAATGTTTTTAATATTTTCAAAAATGTTTTTAATATTTTCAATAAAATTATTTTCAAAATATTTTCACTGGATGTTGAAAACCAGTCTGCCAAGCACTTGTAGATTTTCAGTCATACGCCTGATCAACGTATGACCGAATTTCTAGGAGAACAAGGATAGACTGGTTGAGACATCGAGTTATAAAAGTATTTTTTTTAAAAACTATTTTGGAAATATAATATAGATTTTAAAAGTGTTTGAAAAATGATCAAAGAATATTTTAACTGGTTTTTAAATATATAATAAATTCTGCTTTCGTTTCTTTACGAGGACGAAAAGATTCAAAGGGGGGAAGAATGTGATAACCCGAATTTTCGGGTCATCTGATTAACAAACTGGGTTAATTAATAGAAATACTGAATTGTAAATTTAACAAATTGTAACGACCCAGAATTTTGAATAATTTAATTAATTTTAAATATTTGAATGGTGGTTTGGATTGAATTTTCAACATAACTTTGAATATGGCGATTTATTTATAGAATTTAATCTATTCAAAGTTGAATAAATATTTAAATCTTCAATTTTAAGCCGATTTAAAATATTTCAAAAGCTTGTAAAATTCATATTGATAATACTGAAGATTTTAGAAGCTTCAGAATCGAATTTGAAAGTGAATTGTTCAGTTTTGAAATTTAATCGTTTAAATCGATATTTAAAAATAGCCGTCCGAGGTACAGTCTCGGAATTCGACGAAACCAGTTCCATTGGGTCCGTAATATTGAATTATTGCCGGATTTCAAATTTCGTATTTTTCGGAGTTGATATGTGAGCACACGTTAAGAAAACATGTCGAAAATTTAAATCGAATTCAAATTGAAATTTATATTTTAATTAGTCAACGACATGCACGTTTCGTTCCTGAATTCATGCCTAAACTTACGCCCTAAACTATGCCTTCATCACGCATTCCCCCTGCAAAAACACGATCCATTCTCTTTAAAATACGAAGCACCTTCTCCTCCATTTCCTCAGTTCGAACGAAAATAATTTCGTTCCTTAATATAAAAAAATGGTCGTAGCCACGAGTTTACTTCAGGCATCGCGAGTTTGGGCGGCTACTGGAGTCACACGCGCTCGCGTACGCAAGGGGATGGCGGCGCCTGTAGCCACGATTTGGGGAAGTTCGTCAATTATGGGGGGGTCGTTCGATTTAGGGATTGTGTGGGATGCACGAGATGGCGACGGCATCAAGCGGAGGGCAGTCGCGTTCGAGCGCGCGATGCTCGCGAGTGGAGGAGATGTGGTTCATACACGTTGTCAGGTGGAGTCGCGTTCGAGCGCGCGCGTGCTCGCGTGTGGGAACGGAGGCTGCGGCGGCATCGGCTGGAGGTGGTGTCGCAGTGGGGTGTGGCCGCGTGAATGAAGGACGATGGGCGGCGACTTCAATGGCTTCTCGGTTTCGAGTGGGGCGGCGGCGCGTGGAGGTTCGTGCTCGCGATGTTGTCGGCTAGGGCAACCTGAGGGTAAGGCGTGGGCGTTCTCGTGTCGGCGACAATGGTCAGTAAGGTATTGTCTCTGTTTATTCAATTTGAATTTAAAAAAAAAAAAAAAAAAAAATATATGCAGTAAGAAAAAAATATATGGGATTATGAGATTTACAAAAAAAAAATTGTTTCCAGTACATTTAAACTTGAAAATAAAAAGTACGGAAAACAGCGAGGAAGATTAAAATGTAAATATAGATATACATACGTATTTCTAATTTAATGGTTGATAGGTTCGATAAGCTTATTTAGTTTGTTTAGTAAAAAAAAAATATTTTATTAGAGTGGAAATTAGTTTTAAATTTAGATTTTTAGTTAAATGAAATCATTAAAAGAAGAGATTTGATTTTTTTTTTGAAACTTATAAATTAGTTTAAAATAACTTTTTGAGTTAAATTTATAGGAATTAACTTGTTTAATTTTTCTTTTCTTTTACTAAAAATAATTTATTAAGATAACTTATGGGGTTAATAAGTTTATTTTAATTGCTTAGTTGCCAAATTTATTTTTAAAAAGGGAAATTAGTTAAAATATAATTTTTGGTAAGAAAAAGAAATTTAATTCATTAGTTGGAAAACAAATTGTTGGAAATAAATTTAGTTTAAATTTAATTTTTAGTTAAATCAATTTATTAAATAAGAAATTGGTTTAAATGAAACTATTAGTTAATTAAATAATCAAAAACGAAAATTTGTTATTTAATTGATTCGAATATTAATGAATTGTATAATTGTTTATACAAGGTCAAAACTGAGAATCGAGTCAAGATGGAAAATGGATTGCAAATAAAAAAGCTAAGGTGAGAACTTCTCACTAAAAAGGAATTTTATTGTTTATTTAAATTTTAAATAGTTAGGTTTAAAATTTGCTTGACTGTGTGATTGAATGATTGAATGATGATTGTTATATATAGTTATTGGATGTGAATAGACCCTATATGCCGTTAGTAAGCGGAGGTTATTTATTACACACATATACCGCGATATTCCACCTTGAAGTGGAATTGGTATTATATTATATATAGCAATATATATATATTGGCATATGTATATATTGCAGTTGATTGATTTCCCGCATTTTCTTTTAGCGGATGAGACCCTATTGCGCCGTTAGTAAGCGGATATATATTTATAAAATCCCATATACCGCGATATTCCGTCTTGAAACGGAATTGGTATTGTGCTAATGTCTGTGGATGCAGGGAAACAGGTTGGAGGGATCCAACTGGATTCCTCACAAATATTTATTTGATTTCATATATTGTGATATTTGATTGTTATCATGGATGATATATGATATTTGAAAGTTGTGATTGAATATTGATGTGTTGCATCATCGGATCCAATTTTGAAGTTTAAAAATAACGATTTTTGATTTCTAAAGTGATTCTTGGAAATATACGTTTATAAAATATTTTTGGAATTGATTCATCTTAAATAAATAAACGTTATAATTTCAATATTATAAAAATTATGATTTTTGAGAAATACAGTTAAAAGTTGATTTTTGAAAATATGGGATTAGTGATTTTATAAAATAGTTTGAACTGGGAATTCTGAATTTATTATAAGAAGTTTAAAGATAGGATTTATAAAATTTTTATTTTATAAATCAGAATGATGAAAATTATGAAAGAGTTTAAAGATGTTTAAAGTAATAATATAAATTGATTTATATTAAAAGATTTATAAATTGATATTTATAAATTTAGAATATCTTGAATTATAAAACAAGTTTTATAAGTGATAGAATGATTTGTAAATGAATTTCATAAAGGAATGAAATCTATAGAATTTATGAAATTTGATTATTTTATAAATTAAAATGATGAAATTATAAGGAGCTGAAAGACGTTTTAGAATAATAATATAAATTGTTTTATATTAAAAGATTTATAAATTGATATTTATAAATTAAAAATATTGGAATTATAAAACGAGCTTTTATAAGTATTAGAAAGAATTGTGAATGAATTTCACTAATGAATGAAACTTATAGAATTATAACGGTGAAGTTCTAAATAGAATTTTATAAATAAAATTTATAAAGTTATTTAGGAAATAGATGTGGATAAATAAATGAATCTTAGAAGTTATAAGATTTATAGATTTGGGAAGTTTGAAGGAATGATTTTGTAAATAAATAAATTATAAGTATTTGACTTATAATATGAATTTTAGTATATCATTGAGATATGAAATTGAATAGATTTATAAAGGAAATTTATAAAGGAAGTTGTTATAAAATAAATAGAAATAGAATTTATAAACATTGTTTTATAAACCCGCAACGACTTATTTTGATAAGGAATTGTCGTAATTTATTTATGGAGTTATATTCATGTTTTAGACAGTGAATAATTCTTTACAATAAAATGAATAGAAGTGATGAAATTTATTAACAAGTGTATTCACGTTTTTGAATAGTGAATATTATGTTAAAGAAATTATTTTAGATGGGATGTTTTAAATAGAATTAAAACGATCTAAAGATGTTTTAAACTGTATTGAGATTCGAAACCATAGATTTCAACATTCATTGTTGGAATAGACGTTTTCGAGAAATAAAAGGAAATGGTGGACTATAACACTGTTGTTATATTAAATGATTTCCGAAAGGAAATGTTTTTTGTATAGTATTGGGATTTATATATCTATTTTAATTTCGAATCCCTATACTAGTGATTTTGGGTTGTCGTAACGATGTTTTACGCGACATTCGTTTTGACCCAAATAAATATGATTAAGCGAATGATTTCCTTAAAAGAATGAAATATATACTTAATTTCGATTAGGGTATATTAAATATTTTCTCAGTATAGAAAATAAAAAGATCTGTGAATTACTTATTTTTAATAAGTATAGAAATGCTTTTCCAATATTAAGTGAATATTTGGAATTTATCTTTTTGAAGATAAATTGAAAATGAATATTTGAAAACGAATGGAAATCGTATATTCATAAATATTTTGGAATGTAAATTCAATATAGAATTTATAAATGAAATTGGGAAATTACATTTAAAAATAAATATTGATTTATTTTTAAAGTATGGAAATTATGTTTATATCTTGTAAAGATATTTTTGTGAAATAAATAATTTGGAAAATTATTTGGAATCTGGTGATGTTGGCATATCTATTGATAGTTCAATAACCGACTATCAATATTTACCTTTAAATAGGTATTTGTTGTGAATTGCTTGAATTTGAATGCCACACTTATTTTTTTTAAAATAAGCGCTCACTATTCGGGTTAACCGGGAAAGGACCTTGGGGTCATATAACCCATTCCGAATATGTGATACGTCGTTATGAATTGCATTCGAAGATCGGTGTTGAAGACCGAATATTTTCGAAAGCGAAAGGGTTTCTTGTTGATTGTCTCTGCACTGGCTGATCCCTGGTATTGAGATCTACATATGTGATGGGAAATCCGAACGTGATTAGAGATTATTCGGATTGCAAGGACTTCTTTGTAAGTGCCTTCGGTTCTGTTCGAGCCCGGAACAGACTTGTATGGATTGTGTGTCTGACATTACAAGTTGAGATGTAAAGCCGATTTCTTTCAAATATATTTCTGTTGGTGGCGGAGAATTTATTCTTTTAGCTTAACACCCTTCTCTGAGACGTACGAGCTCAGAGGTTATATAGTTGAAGTTATCAGTGATGTATTCCCAATTTGGTAATGTGACATGCTGAGTGTTGCTGTAAATGATCATTGTGTTGATTATTGTGATAGGATCGTTTATTTGATCGTCTATCTTGGTGATCATTGTGTTGATCATTTGTTGACCCAAAGCATGGCTTTTGTATAAAGTATGTTTTTGTGGACGTGACTTCGTCGAGCCTCACACCCCGGAAATGGTCGAAACAGGAAAGATGCGGCAAGGTTATGAGGGGTAGCACCCTTTAGGGTATGTACATTTCCTTCTGGATAGAGGTGGTATCATGGTATGGAGCCCAGATATTTAACCTATGTGGTTACTACGAATTTATTACTTTGTGGTTATTGGTTTTCGGGATCCCGTGAGAAAGGTCGTTTACGATCGGGGAATGGCATGCTCGTGTCAGTAGTTACCCAGTTAGGGGTAACCCGGCCTTGTGTTGGCAGAGTTCCGGTTTGGTTCTCGGGGATGTCTTTCCTGAGGCATTCTCATGTGGCAATGGGAAGTTCCTTGGCCTGACCATTTGTTGGAAATCCAAAGAAACAATACGAAACTTGTACGGTTTTAGTTGTAGAACCTGCCATCTAATATGGTAGCTATTAGTAGGCATAATATAATGGTACCTATGCTGGCTAAGATTTATATTCTACTTTCGAAATCGATTTATACACTATGCACTAATAATAATATCAAAATTGATTTGACTTTAATGCGTATCAAGCATGTTTGGCTATCATAAGGAGAAATCTTCTCCAAGTCTGCGTTTGCATTGTGTGTGTGGCAGGAGGTCTTATGGTAGTCTCATTTTTAAAAGCATTGCGAATTGATTTTTTTAAAATATTCTTCTATTTTGATTTTTAAAGAAAAATAAACTGTTTTGAGTTCTCGCACCAGTCACATGACTGACTCGAAGTTTATTGTTTTCCTTCCTAAACTCTAGGTGCCCACCAATTTCCACACGGGCAGTTAAGAGTTAGGTATATCAGGATATTCTGGATATTCTGGAGTTGCTGGAGGCAAGCTGGATGGCATGGCGTATAACTAGTATATAGTATTTCTTTTTCCGCTGTTTGTTGTTGTATATTGTTGTACACTCTGATGATGATATGATGTAATGAAATGTATGAAATGTAATAACTGATATAGTTCTTTGTTTAAAGATTATTCATTTATTATTATATGTTGTTCCGCTGCGAATTGTGAGATTCTGTTGTTGTTCTATATTTCTATTTTCTATTCTCTTTTTCTTCTATTTTAAAATTTTCTTTCTTCTTTTCCCTCTATTTTCTCTTTTCTACCTTTCTCTTGTTTCTTCTTTCTTCTTCTTTTCTTTTTCTTAAACCCATAACATTTCGGTTTTTCGGCAACGAAAAATCGCGAGCGTTACATTTGGTATCAGAGCTTATGGTTAAGCGACAACCATGGTTCTGTTGGGTATTACTCGTTAGAGATAGAGTCAGCAGTACTCTAGAATGAGTTTGAGTGTAATAATAGATATGAGCGCGTATTTGTCAATGAATATAAAATTAATTTTGAATCGGGTAAATAAGATAATTTTGCCCAAAACTATTTTAGTATAGAAAAGAAATGATTTTCTATGAATTATTATAGTATATGGTTGCATGATTGTTAGGAAGTGATAATATTAAATTATTATCATTAGTATATGAAATTAAATAAAATGGATTGGATTCAAGTAAATTAACTTGATAATTTATTCATGTGTGAAATAATTTCACATGGAAGAAATTGAAATTGAAAAGAAGTGGATAAAACTAATTTAAAGTAGCAATAGGAATTAGCAAATGAAAGTAAATCGATAGAATTCAATATTTAGAACTGAGAATTGAATTCAAATGAAATTGTGAATGGAATTGAAGAGTAAAATTGGATATGTAACTTCAATAATGAAGTAAAGTTATATAAGAAACATATATCGAAATTTTGCAATAGAATTGGCAAATTGATTTGAATATTGTATTTGGATTTGTATGCTACTACTACTAGCAGGTTATACAGGTGTATAATGGGATTGAGATTTTGATTTCAAAGATAAAATTTAATGGCTCGACAAAAAGGTACGTATTTGAATTTCAGTATGAGATTTGATGACTTTCTTCTCTAGCCACTTGGCTTTTCTCTTTTCTTTTTGATTTTGAGGGGCCGTGGTGCCATTTTGTAGTCGTACCGAGCTAGCCGCGCAAAGGAGACGCTGGCGAAATTTTTCGAAAATTTAGGGTGTTAGAAAAATTTTGAGAAATTTTGAAAGTTTGAAATTTGAATTTGAATTTAAATTTAAATTGTAAGGAGAACAATGTTGATTGAAACCTATAATTGAAGTTGGAAAGCTAGTTGAAATGATAATGAATCCCTAGTAAAAAGATTTAGGTTAGAAAGTTGATAAAACTATTTTGAGTTGTGAAAATAGTAGACGGGATAAGGGCATTCTTCTTAACTTGTAATTTCGGGACGAAATTCTTTTAAGGGGAAAAGATTGTAACGACCCAGAATTTTGAATAATTTAATTTGTAAATATTTAATTAATTTTAAATATTTGAATGGTGGTTTGGATTGAATTTTCAACATAACTTTGAATATGGCGATTTATTTATAGAATTTAATCTATTCAAAGTTGAATGAATATTTGAATCTTCAATTTTAAGCCGATTTAAAATATTTCAAAAGCTTGTAAAATTCATATTGATAATACTGAAGATTTTAGAAGCTTCAGAATCGAATTTGAAAGTGAATTGTTCAGTTTTGAAATTTAATCGTTTAAATCGATATTTAAAAATAGCCGTCCGAGGTACAGTCTCGGAATTCGACGAAACCAGTTCCATTGGGTCCGTAATATTGAATTATTGTCGGATTTCAAATTTCGTATTTTTCGGAGTTGATATGTGAGCACACGTTAAGAAAACATGTCGAAAATTTAAATCGAATTCAAATTGAAATTTATATTTTAATTAGTCAACGACACGCACGTTTCGTTCCTGAATTCATGCCTAAACTTACGCCCTAAACTACGCCTTCATCACGCATTCCCCCTGCAAAAACACGATCCATTCTCTTTAAAATACGAAGCACCTTCTCCTCCATTTCCTCAGTTCGAACGAAAATAATTTCGTTCCTTAATAAATAAATAAAATGGTCGTAGCCACGAGTTTACTTCAGGCATCGCGAGTTTGGGCGGCTACTGGAGTCACACGCGCTCGCGTACGCAAGGGGATGGCGGCGCCTGTAGCCACGATTTGGGGAAGTTCGTCAATTATGGGGGGGTCGTTCGATTTAGGGATTGTGTGGGATGCACGAGATGGCGGCGGCATCAAGCGGAGGGCAGTCGCGTTCGAGCGCGCGATGCTCGCGAGTGGAGGAGATGTGGTTCATACACGTTGTCAGGTGGAGCCGCGTTCGAGCGCGCGTGGGAACGGAGGCTGCGGCGGCATCGGCTGGAGGTGGTGTCGCAGTGGGGTGTGGCCGCGTGAATGAAGGACGATGGGCGGCGACTTCAATGGCTTCGCAGTTTCGAGTGGGGCGGCGGCGCGTGGAGGTTCGTGCTCGCGATGTTGTCGGCTAGGGCAACCTAAGGGTAAGGCGTGGGCGTTCTCGTGTCGGCGACAATGGTCAGTAAGGTATTGTCTCTGTTTATTCAATTTGAATTTAAAAAAAAAAAAAAAAAAAAAAAATATATATATGCAGTAAGAAAAAAAAATGGGATTATGAGATTTACAAAAAAAAAAAAAAATTTGTTTCCAGTACATTTAAACTTGAAAATAAAAAGTACGGAAAACAGCGAGGAAGATTAAAATGTAAATATAGATATACATACGTATTTCTAATTTAATGGTTGATAGGTTCGATAAGCTTATTTAGTTTGTTTAGTAAAAAAAAAAATATTTTATTAGAGTGGAAATTAGTTTTAAATTTAGATTTTTAGTTAAATGAAATCATTAAAAGAAGAGATTTGATTTTTTTTTGAAACTTATAAATTAGTTTAAAATAACTTTTTGAGTTAAATTTATAGGAATTAACTTGTTTAATTTTTCTTTTCTTTTACTAAAAATAATTTATTAAGATAACTTATGGGGTTAATAAGTTTATTTTAATTACTTAGTTGCCAAATTTATTTTTAAAAAGGGAAATTAGTTAAAATATAATTTTTGGTAAGAAAAAGAAATTTAATTCATTAGTTGGGAAACAAATTGTTGGAAATAAATTTAGTTTAAATTTAATTTTTAGTTAAATCAATTTATTAAATAAGAAATTGGTTTAAATGAAACTATTAGTTAATTAAATAATCAAAAAGGAAAATTTGTTATTTAATTGATTCGAATATTAATGAATTGTATAATTGTTTATACAAGGTCAAAATTGAGAATCGAGTCAAGATGGAAAATGGATTGCAAATAAAAAAGCTAAGGTGAGAACTTCTCACTAAAAAGGAATTTTATTGTTTATTTAAATTTTAAATAGTTAGATTTAAAATTTGCTTGACTGTGTGATTGAATGATTGAATGATGATTGTTATATATAGTTATTGGATGTGAATAGACCCTATACGCCGTTAGTAAGCGGAGGTTATTTATTACACACATATACCGCGATATTCCACCTTGAAGTGGAATTGGTATTATATTATATATAGCAATATATATATATTGGCATATGTATATATTGCAGTTGATTGATTTCCCGCATTTTCTTTTAGCGGATGAGACCCTATTGCGCCGTTAGTAAGCGGATATATATTTATAAAATCCCATATACCGCGATATTCCGTCTTGAAACGGAATTGGTATTGTGCTAATGTCTGTGGATGCAGGGAAACAGGTTGGAGGGATCCAACTGGATTCCTCACAAATATTTATTTGATTTCATATATTGTGATATTTGATTGTTATCATGGATGATATATGATATTTGAAAGTTGTGATTGAATATTGATGTGTTGCATCATCGGATCCAATTTTGAAGTTTAAAAATAACGATTTTTGATTTCTAAAGTGATTCTTGGAAATATACGTTTATAAAATATTTTTGGAATTGATTCATCTTAAATAAATAAACGTTATAATTTTAATATTATAAAAATTATGATTTTTGAGAAATACAGTTAAAAGTTGATTTTTGAAAATATGGGATTAGTGATTTTATAAAATAGTTTGAACTGGGAATTCTGAATTTATTATAAGAAGTTTAAAGATAGGATTTATAAAATTTTTATTTTATAAATCAGAATGATGAAAATTATGAAAGAGTTTAAAGATGTTTAAAGTAATAATATAAATTGATTTATATTAAAAGATTTATAAATTGATATTTATAAACTTAGAATATCTTGAATTTTAAAACAAGCTTTTATAGGTGATAGAATGATTTGTAAATGAATTTCATAAAGGAATGAAATCTATAGAATTTATGAAATTTGATTATTTTATAAATTAAAATGATGAAATTATAAGGAGCTGAAAGACGTTTTAAAATAATAATATAAATTGTTTTATATTAAAAGATTTATAAATTGATATTTATAAATTAAAAATATTGAAATTATAAAACGAGCTTTTATAAGTATTAGAAAGAATTGTGAATGAATTTCACTAATGAATGAAACTTATAGAATTATAACGGTGAAGTTCTAAATAGAATTTTATAAATAAAATTTATAAAGTTATTTAGGAAATAGATGTGGATAAATAAATGAATCTTAGAAGTTATAAGATTTATAGATTTGGGAAGTTTGAAGGAATGATTTTGTAAATAAATAAATTATAAGTATTTGACTTATAATATGAATTTTAGTATATCATTGAGATATGAAATTGAATAGATTTATAAAGGAAATTTATAAAGGAAGTTGTTATAAAATAAATAGAAATAGAATTTATAAACATTGTTTTATAAATCCGCAACGACTTATTTTGATAAGGAATTGTCGTAATTTATTTATGGAGTTATATTCATGTTTTAGACAGTGAATAATTCTTTAAAATAAAATGAATAGAAGTGATGAAATTTATTAACAAGTGTATTCACGTTTTTGAATAGTGAATATTATGTTAAAGAAATTATTTTAGATGGGATGTTTTAAATAGAATTAAAACGATCTAAAGATGTTTTAAACTGTATTGAGATTCGAAACCATAGATTTCAACATTCATTGTTGGAATAGACGTTTTCGAGAAATAAAAGGAAATGGTGGACTATAACACTGTTGTTATATTAAATGATTTCCGAAAGGAAATGTTTTTTGTATAGTATTGGGATTTATATATCTATTTTAATTTCGAATCCCTATACTAGTGATTTTGGGTTGTCGCAACGATGTTTTACGCGACATTCGTTTTGACCCAAATAAATATGATTAAGTGAATGATTTCCTTAAAAGAATGAAATATATACTTAATTTCGATTAGGGTATATTAAATATTTTCTCAGTATAGAAAATAAAAAGATCTGTGAATTACTTATTTTTAATAAGTATAGAAATGCTTTTCCAATATTAAGTGAATATTTGGAATTTATCTTTTTGAAGATAAATTGAAAATGAATATTTGAAAACGAATGGAAATCGTATATTCATAAATATTTTGGAATGTAAATTCAATATAGAATTTATAAATGAAATTGGGAAATTAGATTTAAAAATAAATATTGATTTATTTTTAAAGTATGGAAATTATGTTTATATCTTGTAAAGATATTTTTGTGAAATAAATAATTTGGAAAATTATTTGGAATCTGGTGATGTTGGCATATCTATTGATAGTTCAATAACCGACTATCAATATTTACCTTTAAATAGGTATTTGTTGTGAATTGCTTGAATTTGAATGCCACACTTATTTTTTTTAAAATAAGCGCTCACTATTCGGGTTAACCGGGAAAGGACCTTGGGGTCGTATAACCCATTCCGAATATGTGATACGTCGTTATGAATTGCATTCGAAGATCGGTGTTGAAGACCGGATATTTTCGAAAGCGAAAGGGTTTCTTGTTGATTGTCTCTGCACTGGCTGATCCCTGGTATTGAGATCTCCATATGTGATGGGAAATCCGAACGTGATTAGAGATTATTCGGATTGCAAGGACTTCTTTGTAAGTGCCTTCGGTTCTGTTCGAGCCCGGAACAGACTTGTATGGATTGTGTGTCTGACATTACAAGTTGAGATGTAAAGCCGATTTCTTTCAAATATATTTCTGTTGGTGGCGGAGAATTTATTCTTTTAGCTTAACACCCTTCTCTGAGACGTACGAGCTCAGAGGTTATATAGTTGAAGTTATCAGCGATGTATTCCCAATTTGGTAATGTGACATGCTGAGTGTTGCTGTAAATGATCATTGTGTTGATTATTGTGATAGGATCGTTTATTTGATCGTCTATCTTGGTGATCATTGTGTTGATCATTTGTTGACCCAAAGCATGGCTTTTGTATAAAGTATGTTTTTGTGGACGTGACTTCGTCGAGCCTCACACCCCGGAAATGGTCGAAACAGGAAAGATGCGGCAAGGTTATGAGGGGTAGCACCCTTTAGGGTATGTACATTTCCTTCTGGATAGAGGTGGTATCATGGTATGGAGCCCAGATATTTAACCTATGTGGTTACTACGAATTTATTACTTTGTGGTTGTTGGTTTTCGGGATCCCGTGAGAAAGGTCGTTTACGATCGGGGAATGACGTGCTCGTGTCAGTAGTTACCCAGTTAGGGGTAACCCGGCCTTGTGTTGGCAGAGTTCCGGTTTGGTTCTCGGGGATGTCTTTCCTGAGGCATTCTCATGTGGCAATGAGAAGTTCCTTGGCCTGACCATTTGTTGGAAATCCAAAGAAACAATACGAAACTTGTACGGTTTTAGTTGTAGAACCTGCCATCTAATATGGTAGCTATTAGTAGGCATAATATAATGGTACCTATGCTGGCTAAGATTTATATTCTACTTTCGAAATCGATTTATACACTATGCACTAATAATAATATCAAAATTGATTTGACTTTAATGCGTATCAAGCATGTTTGGCTATCATAAGGAGAAATCTTCTCCAAGTCTGCGTTTGCATTCTGTGTGTGGCAGGAGGTCTTATGGTAGTCTCATTTTTAAAAGCATTGCGAATTGATTTTTTTAAAATATTCTTCTATTTTGATTTTTAAAGAAAAATAAACTGTTTTGAGTTCTCGCACCAGTCACATGACTGACTCGGAGTTTTTTGTTTTCCTTCCTAAACTCTGGGTGCCCACTAATTTCCACACGGGCAGTTAAGAGTTAGGTATATCAGGATATTCTGGATATTCTGGAGTTGCTGGAGGCAAGCTGGATGGCATGGCGTATAACTAGTATATAGTATTTCTTTTTCCGCTGTTTGTTGTTGTATATTGTTGTACACTCTGATGATGATATGATGTAATGAAATGTATGAAATGTAATAACTGATATAGTTCTTTGTTTAAAGATTATTCATTTATTATTATATGTTGTTCCGCTGCGAATTGTGAGATTCTGTTGTTGTTCTATATTTCTAATTTCTATTCTCTTTTTCTTCTATTTTAAAATTTTCTTTCTTCTTTTCCCTTTATTTTCTCTTTTCTACCTTTCTCTTGTTTCTTCTTTCTTCTTCTTTTCTTTTTCTTAAACCCATAACATTTCGGTTTTTCGGCAACGAAAAATCGCGAGCGTTACACAAATGAACCTAATCATAAATATTATGTTTGGATAAATATGTATTTGATCATATCTTAATATAATCACTTTAAATTGACAAAGTAAAAATAAGTATTGATGATTGTTTAGTAGATTATTTAAATTAAAAAAAATTGTTACTTTCAAACCAACAATATTTATGTGTTATTTTAAGATAATTTTTATTTACTCCAAGTTGAATTTAGGCTTGTTTAAATATATGTATTTATTTTAAATTAACCTTGAATTGGATTTTTGATGAAATTTAATGATTGAATTTGAATTTGAAATTTAAAAAGCAAGTATATCTTAAATATATGTTATATTGATTTGATCAAAACACAAGTTAGGTATAAATAAATGGTTATATAGATTCATATGTGTATTTACAAAAATCTAAAGCTTATTTATATAAAATAAATACACATTATATTCATGTGAATATCACATAATTAATTATTCATAACTTAAATCAATTTGTAAATAAGAAAGTAACATTTGTAAATTATTAATTAAGCATTGAAAACACTTGTGAACTTATTAATATATGTTAATGGCTATTGTAAACAAGAGTGCATAGGTGAAAGGTAATTAGGACTTAAGGGGACAAGTGTAATTAATTTACCCCATAATTTAACAAGTGTCTTCATTTTAAAAAAAAAATTATTACTTTCTTTAATTTTTTAGATCATAACTAAATTTATAAAACACACATTTCCTTCTTTTTCATTCTTTTCTCAGCTATAACAAAAAGGAATTTCAAGCTAATTCACTAACAACATTTCAAAATCCAGTAAACACTTCTTACAAAATCAAAATCTAAAACCAGAAAAACCATTTCCGTTTAAAAATCTGTAATACTTTCTACAACCTGGGAAGTTCAAAACAAGATGGAGTTTAACAGAGGCATTCAAGATGATTTTCAATTCAACTGCAAGTTTCAGCAGCTTAAATCAAAAGATTTCAAACATTCAAAGGATCTCAACAGTAAGGCAATTTAAAATAACTCAGATTTCAAAGCCTAAAGAAAAAAAAGAAGAAGAGAATTTGAATATGCTCTGCTTGGTTCTCTGCAATTAAACAGGTGAGTAAACAAAGGTTTAATCAGTTTAAGATCTGCTGCATGCAATGAATTTCTGAAGAAATGTGTGATAAATTGGTTGCATGATTGTTTTATATATTATATGTATATATATATGTATGTCTGAATATATATGGATGTGTATAGTTATATGAAATCAGTAGCTCTGTTTCTATTGTTCAGGTTTGAAAACTTGGAATTTTTTTTAAATTTAATTAAGATCTTTCTTCCCGAATCTCTTTGGACATCAGTTTTACAAACAAAATTTGTCTATTACATCAAGAGATAAATTTTGATAATGTTTCAAGGTTCAATCTGAAGCAAGAACCAAACAAAAAGGAAGAAGAACTGTAGATTTCAAACATATCAAAACCTCAATGATAATAATTGTTTGATTCAGGTATAAAATATGTTTTGTCATCGAAAGTTAGGATTTTAAAAAAATAAATCATGATTTCTAAAGAAGTACATTGTGAGAATTTGAGGATTGACCAAATTTTGGGTATTTGGGTTTTTCTAATGATCGAGTTGATCGACGACCTCGTGATTTTGGCCAAAGGAAGTTTATAGGCCAGGGTTCGTGAGAAAAATTGTTTCATATTTTTCTGGGCATCGTGGTTGAGGGTGTGACTTGATTTACTGTTCTGTCGTTTGATGTCGAATTCAGAGTTCATAGGGACTCGTCATCGAGTCAAACTCGATCGGAGGTAGGGAGATGGCATCGTAGGTTCTCGAAGAAGTTCTGGTCATGGAGGCAGAGATACAGATGGTCGGAGGATGGCGAAGTATGATGTTGCGCGGCAGAGTTGTTAGTTCCAGGTAAGTGAAAATGTCGTTTTCGTCTTGGGTTTGTTATCGGGTTTCTGGGTGACCAGAGCAAAGGAGGGTATCGTAGGTGATGCGTGGGTGGCCGTAACATCGGTCGGAGGGAAGCCGACGCCGTGTGCACGTGCACGGATGGGTGATTGTGCCTGAAGCTGTTCTGTGATGTTGGGGAAGATGGAGTTTTGTTGTGAACATGGTATGTAGGGGAAAATGTAGTAAAGACTCGAGTATGGCTTCGAGTTATTGGAGTGGATGTGGCATGCTACATCAGTTTTAAAGTATATAAAAGATGATCGGGTTTTGGAAATAAATCAAGCAGATTTGTTTTTTTACAAGGTTCCAAAATTTAATAAGTGTTGCAAAATTAATTGTTGATTTTTTTTAGGTTTAACAATTAATTTTTTCCAAGTATTTTCAAAGAAATTTTATGATGGGATTAAGAAGTATTTAAAATCATTGTATTTACTCTTAAACCAAATATAAGATCTATGGTGTTTGATTTTAGACACTAAATGTAGACAAGATAAAGGTGATGGGAAGAAATCAATCGAAGAATAACTAATGTGATAAACCATTGGTTAAGAAGTTAATGTGAATTAAGGAATTTATGGGGTTTACTAAAGGTTAATTAATCAGTATAATTACTTAGTATAATTAATTAAAGGATTGTTTTAATTAAGGAAATTAAATATGGGTTGGTTAATATGAGTATGATGGTGGTAAATGATAATTAATTAATGTAAATGATTATCGAGTAATTAATTTGAATAATTACTTATGCATAAATGTAATAAATGTGAATGGGTGATAGTTAAATTAATTTGTAACTAACTAGAAGCTAATTACTTATTAGTGACAATTAAGGATTGATTAATCATGGTTAATCGATTAAGAAATAATTAAGTAATAAGTAATTTAAGAGGTTATTACTTAATATAAGGGAATCATCATGAATAATTACATAATGAGATAATTAAAGGAATTAATTACTCAGCATAATTTAGTTGATGTGGTTAATTTTAGTTAATTAATTCAGTTTGATTAATTAATTAAAAATAATCATTTAATGTTGAGTTAAGTATAATGACTTAAGGTGATTAACGAGGTATAACTACTTAGTGAAGTAATTGGGAATAATTACTAGATGTGATTAATTTAAGGAAATTACTTTATAGGTAGTAATTACAGGATAATTACTTGATGAAAGAAATTAAGTAATAATTACTCAATGTAATTGAAGAATTAATTTATATAATTAAATCAAGGAGTTGGTTTAATTAATGAAGTAATCAAGGAAAGTTAATTTCCGATCGTGATTAATCAAGATTGATTAATAAATGTAAATAAGTTAATGGTTAATTATTATACGAAATTTAAGAATAATTAACTAGTAAAAGTAATTAGAGGATTATTAATTAATGCAAGCGATAAATCTTGCTCATTAATGATTAAATGATGATGAGTGCTTTGAGCTGGGTTGATATCTCTGATATGAATTGCTTTGTGAATGATATGTTGGATGGACAATGGTAATGTGATTATCAATCAGTTATGAATTGTTGTGTAAAAGTGTTATTCGACAATTTAAAGTTGAATTGTATTTAATTGGATAACTTGGGTTTAGATGACATTGGATTCGAAGAGACCGGAGTCGGGTATTGGTAAATACCCGAAACCACTTCGATTCTTTATAGATTGATATGAATAACTGGAATGGAATGATTAAAGTATATTGGACCCTTAATCTAATTTTGGTACTTAGAAATTAAGATGTGATGTAAGAAATGTTTATAACAGCTTGTGAAGTTGTAAATTAATATAAGATGCCCGGGTATATATATGTCGTATGCTTTTGTATTTCATGTTAGATGAGTTTACTCACGCTGGTTTCCAGCCTGACCCGGGTGTTACTTTGATGTAATGCTCGGGTCAGACCGAGTATTACAAATTTTCAGGTAAGGACGTTCTGGAGCTCAGGAGGCGAGCTGGATGGCAGGGACGTATGGAGAGTTTCCACTATGATATTATATATGTATATATCTGAGATATGTTAAATTGTATATGTCCAATATTGTGTAAATTGTTGTAACTCTGATATATCGATAAAAATTGATAGATACAGTTTCTCTTTGTATAACTGTTATTATTATGTGATATTATATTTTGATCCGCTGCGAATGTGAGGATTCTGTGTCTTGTTCTTTTTCTTCTTCTTTCTCTTTCTTCTTCTTTCTAACTATCTGGAATTTTCGGGATTGAAATTTCCAGGTCGTTACATTAAGATAAATGAATTAATATAAGATGATTAATGAGTTATGTCTTATTAAAAAAGGGAGGTATTTTACAACGATAAGATAATTTTATTAAAGGTAGAAAAATAGATTTTATAAATAAAGTAATCTCTAAATGATTTTGAAAATAATAATGGTATAATTTCAAAATAAAAAAAGTATTTTATGATAACTAGTTTGAGCCGCTCGAAAATAAACTAAAAATGGGCAAGAGATATGTTCGAATGGTAAACAATTCTCTTAAGTATTACTCTTCTTAAAGGGATATGTGATACTATTGGCAGTACCTATTTCCTTGGTATAGTTTTGGAGTTACTCGATCTAAATAATTTTCTTAAGTTAAAGAGATAATATGAGTTGTTAGTTGATAAATTGATCAGTAATCTTTATAAACGTGTTTAAACCAAAGATAAATTGGGATCACCAATTGATAAGATAGAGCGAAAATTTCGATAATTTTGGACAGTCGAAAATTTCTGACTCACACCTAACTCAGAACTAAGAAATAGATGAAAACTTTTGATAAAAGATTATGAAATATGTTGAGTAAATGAAATTAGATAAGTATAATTTATAAATAGAGTTTATAGATAAAAAGGATTTGAAAGCGGAGAACTTGATGATTTAAATATGGTAGTTTAAAAAAAAAATTCAAAGCTAGAAAAATAATAATAGTATTAAATAAGAAATAAGTTGTATAACTTATGAATTTAAGATAATAGTAAATTACAACAAAGTTCAAATTTGTTAAACAGATGGAATTAAGTAAAATCAATTTGAAATTTGGTATTTGTATATATCCTAGGATGTAAATGTATATCATACAAATATAGATTCAAGTCATGAACTATTTATGCATGAAAGTGAAGACATGTTGAAGATGATGATTATTGAAAACCAGACATCTTAATTAGCGAAAGGGCTACTTATTGACATTCTCTGGGTAGCTCGTAATATAGAGACAGTTATAGCAGTGGTTCGATCATGTTTTGAAATCTTTGGATTGCAAAGACTTCTCACTAATAATGGTAGAGGGAGAAGTGCCTTCGGTTTCACTTAGTCCTAGAATGAACTTGTATGGATGAGTGTTTGACAATGTGTTCTGATCACATAAATTGATTTCTATCAATGTATTAGCATGTTTGTAACGAACCGAATTTTCCATCGTTTGATGTTGGATATTTAAATGATTTCAATTATTGTATTTGGAATAGAAATTGATTTCTGAATATGAATATTTTAGTTGAAATTATAAATTGAATTTAAATTTCAAATGTAGCGATTTATCTAATACGGAATTGGTGAATAATTGAAGGTAAGGTTGAATTTGAATCAAAATGATTTTTAATGCTGATACAAATTCTATTTGAATTATAATTGAGTTAGTAAGTTTTTCGAAATGAAATTTCAAGTGATTTCGTTAATTTTGAAGTCTTCGATTCAATCGATGCGTTAAAATAGTGATCTGGGGCACAGTCTTGAAATTCAATGAAACTAATTCCATTAGATCCACAATAGTGTATTATTATTGTATTTCAAATTTTATAGCGTTTGGATTCACCATTTAGCCATGCGATCTGAAAACGCCTAGAAATAATTTAATTGAATTTAGTTTAAATAGTGGATTTAAAAAGCTATCTTCTGCATACGATCGAATTAGGTCTCGAGGCTTGTTCCATTGCATTCGGAATATGGGTAAAATATTAGGAACGCCAGGCGGCATGCCCCAATCGGGCTTGGAATTAATACCTAGATATTTTTGATTTTCAATTATATATATTATTTTCATTTCATCTCAACACACAAAACATTCACTCAGCCGACCTAACCCATGTCTAGCCACCATAGGGTCAATCTATTATTTGAAAAGACATTATTTCCAGTATTTAAGTCACATCTTCATCTTTCTTTGTGAAGATATCCTCATTCAAAATTAAAATCGAAATCAAGTTCAAATTTAAAAAAAGATAATCGTGAACGAGCTCGCGACCCGGGGTAAATAGCTCGCGTGCGATAATGGAGAAGATGGTGATGGGTCTTCGAGCTGTAAGGTTAGGGTTTGGCTTGAATTTCGTGCGCGCGCTAGTTGTAGCGACCCGTAACTTTTTATAAATAAATTTGTTTATTTAATTAAATTTTTGTAACTAAATTTAGAAAGAAATAAAAAATTTATAATTTATATTGAAGTAAAGATTAAGAATGAATTGTAACAATGGTTATAAGAAAAAAAACCAATTGTTGACAATTGAAGTGAAACCAATAAAAGTAAAATAGCGTAAATTGTGCACTTGGTTATGAAATGGAAGATAGGTAAATAAAAGTAAGTATTGAATGAATTAATGGAATAATACAGTGTTAATGGTAAGTAATAAACTTTTAAATGTTAGTACAAATTAAAGAAATGATTGGGAATCATATTTTTGAAATAATAACTAGAATGCAAGGTAAATAATACCAATCAAGTTAATAAATTTATGAATTGAATGGAATACCAATTTATGAAAATAAATCTAAATGTTATGTTTGGCTATAAATTGAACATAAGTGAATGGAATTTGTAGTATTAAGATAAATGTCAACATTGATTTGTAAGTAATAAAAGCTTATTAATGCGACTAAAGGATTAACAGTAATTATTGTATGTTACCTATTTTGTAGCTTCTTGATTTAAAATTGGAAATCAGTTACAAAAATTATCATCTAATACTACGTTAATGTTAACTAAGGTAATTATTAATTAATTGAATGAAATTCAAATTAATGGAAATAATGTAGATGTATACTTAGCTACAAATTGAATATATAAAAACAAAATGCAAGCACTGAATTAAATTAATGAATTCAAATTATAATAAATGGTCATTGAATAAAAATCAATGTTCTGTAAGTAATTATAATAATTGTTAGTAGATAATCAAGTATGAATGTGAGAAAATGTAGCAATAGTGCGAAACTTTAATCATTTACCCATTCATTTAATGCATTGAATTAGGTTTAAATCAAATAGCAACATTTGGTTTGTTAATGATAGCTTATAAGTGAAATTAAACGTAAATGGTAACAAGTATTGTAAGTTAACCATTTATTTAGTATATTAAATTTTAACTGGTAATCAATTGCAATAAATATAAATAAATTATTACGCTAATGATTAATTAAAGTAGTATTTGAAAATAATGGCAATTCCATTTATAATATGACTATTGGTTGATGTAAAGATTGTAAATAAATATTTAATAATTTATTTGAATGTAAATTATAGTGATTGGGTTTATTTCAAATAAATGAAATTAAACATCTAGATATTACATTAATGGAAATTGAGTTGAAAATTTAGGAATAAAAACGTAATAAACCCTAAAATAATGTAAATTTTATCTACTTTGTGATAATGGAGTGAATAATAGGATTTAGAATCAAATAAATGGATTTATTTGAATTGCGATTGATAATTAATGAATTTATTTATAAATTGAAAGTTAAACACTGTTGTAACGACCCAGAATTTTAATTATTTAAAATTTGAATATTTAATTTATTTTAAATATTAATAAGTGAAATTTATAAGTCGAATAAATTTTATTTGAATAATTGGATTTAATTGAATAATTAAATCGATAATTTAATATGTTAAATTATGGAAATAATTGAAAAATTGGGTTAAATATGATTGAAAATGATTTGTAAAATTTTATTTTATCATATTGAAGTTAGAACGATATTTTATAACTTTTAAAATCGAATTAAAAGTTAATTTGTGAAAATTGAATATTTTAATATTTAAATCGACTAGTGAAAATAGTCAATTTTTGAACAGTCTCAGAATTGGACGAGACCAGTTCCATTGGATCCGTAATAGTTAGTTATTACTGGATTTCAATTTTCGTGTCAATCGGAGCCATCGTTTGATCGTGGCAGCTCGAAACGCATCGAATTGTTTTTAAATTTAATTTGGCGAGTTAAAATAGCCATTTTTCAAAAAGTCTCGGATTTCGACGAAACCAGTTTCATCGGATCCGTAATGTGATATTATTGTAAGGTTTCAAATTTCGTGTCAATCGGATTTACCGTTTGTCCGGTACGAATTAAAACGCCTAGAAATCGATTTAAATCGGTTTAATTTAAATTGAACGTTTATAGCCATAACTCGCACAGATGATCGAATTAGCTTTCGAAACCTATTCCATTGTGTCCGGAACGCGGGATAAACCCTAGGAACGTCAGTTTCGGCGTGTAAATCGGAGTTTGGAAAATCGGAATGAATAGTGTTCGTTCAAAACTCTATAAATAGCCCCTTCACTCAAGAAAAAAAAAAAAATTTAACCCTAGGTCAAACGCAGCCGCCACTACCATGTTGAACGGCCAGAATTGTCTCTCCTTCCTCCTCCTTTTTCTCGAAATCCATTCACTTTTAACAGAAATTGTCAACTACAAAGAGGTAGAGCACATCGAGAGCTACGATCTCAACGGTTATGATCGAGAATAGTTGAGCGGATCGATGGGAATTTGAGCGCAAACGTGCCACGTTCACTTGCGTGCGCGCGTATCACGAGATGGCCGAGCTTCAAGGCCTTGGGGCCGAGCAAGGAGTTGGGTGAGAGCTACGCAGTGGAACTTCCTGATCGAATTATAAGCAAGCATGTTGGTGGCAAGATTAAACCCTAATATCTAAGTGATGGGTTCAAAGCACGGCCTGGAGATGTTGCGCGTGAACGAAGATGGAGAAGCAAGGGTGTGTGCGGCCTTGATGGGTGCAGAAGCAAATCTAACGGCTGTGATAAAAGGGTTTGAAAAAAATTAAATTTTGTTGTATAAATTAGTTTATAAAATTTGTATAAACTTAAATATATCGTAACTTTTCATACGAGGTCGAAAACGCGCGAAACCAGTTGCGTTGGAATCGTATGGACGAGCACTACGCGATGGAGTTGGATTGGAGTCGTTTGGAGTTAGTGAGAATTTTGGGTAAAATTAAACGTCCGTTTAATTTTATTCGAAATAAATCGCTAAAACGAAATTGAAATCAAGGTGAGAACTTCTCACTCAATCGAATCAGTTTCGATTTTATTTTAAATAGTTAGATTTAAAATATTTGAATGCATGTTTGAATGATGATTGTTATCTATTGATTGTTAAAATAGACATTATACGCCGTTAGTAAGCGGATGTTATTTATTAAAAACATATACCGCGAATATTTCATAAACAGTGAAATTGGTATTATATATAGTAGCAATATATATATATATATATATATATATATATTGGCATATGTATATATTGGAGTTATTGATTTCCCGTATTTTTTTAGCGGATGAGACCCTATTGCGCCGTTATTAAGCGGATAATATTATTAAATCCCATATACCGCGATAATTTCGTACTGGAGCGAAATTGGTATTGTGCTGATGTTTTTGGATGCAGGAAAATGGGTTGGAGGGATCCAACTGGATTCCTCAACAGTATTTATTTGATTATGGATATTTTGATATTCGTTGATTATCATATCGATATATGATATCGTTGTTGTCGTGATTGACTATTTGGTATGTAGCATCATTGGACCAAATTTTGGAATTTTAAAATGATTTTTAAAGTGGTTTTTGAAAATATACTATATGTTTGGAAATTGATTCATTTTAAATAAATAAACGATATAATTTTTAATGTTATAAAAATTATATTTTTGAGAAATATAGTTAAAAACTGATTTTTGAAAATATGATGCTAATGATTTTATAAAATAGTTAAATCGGAATTTTTGAATTTATTGTGAAAAGTTTAAATATAGGATTTATAAAATGTGATTATTTTATAAATCAAAATGGTGAAATTATAAAGGAGATTAAAGATGTTTTAAAATAATAGTATAAATTGATTTTATAAAAGATTTATAAATTGATATTTATAAATTAAAATATTTGAATTATAAAACGAGTTTTTATAAGTGTTAGAATGAATTGTGAATGAATTTCATAAATGAATGAAATTCATAGAATTATAAACGGTGAAGTTAGAAATGGAATTTTATAAGCAGTAGGTTTATAAAATTTATAAAGTTATTGAAAGAATATATTTGGATAAATAATTGAATCTTATAAGTTATAAGATTTATAGTTATGAAGTTTAAAGGAACGATTGTGCAAACAAATAAATTATAAGTATTTCACTTATAATATGAACTTTTGGTTTATAATTGAGTTATGAATTGAATATAGGTTAATAAAGGAATTTATAAACATTGTTTTATAAATTCGCAAACGACTTATTTTTATAAGTAAATTGTTGAAACCTATTAATGGAGTTATATTCACATTTTTGACTGTGAATAATCCTTTGAAATGAAATGAATAGAAGTGATGAAAGTTGTTAACATAGTATATTCACATTTTTGAATAGTGAATAATATGTTAAAGAAAATGTTTAGAATGTGATGTTTTAAATAGAATTAAAACGATCTAACGATATTCGAAAATGTGTTGAGAATCGAAACCATAGATTTCAACATTTATTGTTGAAATAGACGTTTTCGAGAAATAGAAGGAAATGGTGGACTATAACACTGTTGTTATAGTAAATGATTTCCGAAAGGAAATGTTTTGTATAGTATTGGGATTTATATATCTATTTTAATTTCGAATCCCTATACTAGTGATTTGGGGTTGTCGTAACAATGTTTTACGCAACATTCGTTTTGGCCCAAATAAATATGTTTAAGAGAATGATTTCCCTAAAGAATGAAATATATACTTAATCTCGATTTAAGTATATTGAATATTTTCCAAGTGTTGAAAATAAATAAAATTTGTGAATTACTTATGAATAAATAAGTATGCAAATGTTTTCCAATATAAAGTGAATACTTGGAGAATTTATCTTTTTGAAGATAAATTGAAATGAATACTTGGAGAATTTATCTTTTTGAAGATAAACTGAAATGAATAATTGAAATCGTATATGCATGGATATTTTGGAATGAAAATTCACTATGGAATTTATGAATAAAAAGGGGAACTTGTTTAAAAATAAATATTGATTTATTTTTGAAGTGTGAAATTATATATCTTGTAAAGATATTTTTGGAAAATAAATAATTTGGAAAATTATTTGGAAACTGGTGATGTGTGCATATCCATTGATAGTTCAATAACCGACTATCAATATTTCCCTTTGAATGGGTAATTGATGTGATTTGTTTGAATTTGAATGCCACACTTATTTTTGAATAAGCGCTCACTATTCGGGTTAACCGGGAAAGGACCATGGGGTCGTATAACCCATTCCGAATATGTGATACGTCGTTATGAATTGCATTTGAAGATCGATGTTGAAGACCGGATATTTGCGAGAGCGATAGGATGACCTGTCGATTGACTCTGCACCGAGTTGCTCCGGTATTGAGTTCTCTATATGTGATGGTGAATCCGATCAGGATTGTGAATATCCGGATTGCAAGGACTTCTTTGTAAGTGCCTTCGGTTTTGTTCGAGCCTGGAACAGACTTGTATGGATTGTATGTCTGACATTACAAATTGAGATATAAAGCCGATTTCTTTCAAATATATTTCTGTTGGTGGCGGAGAATTTATTCTTTTAGCTTAACACCCTTCTCTGAGACGTACGAGCTCAGAGGTTATGTAGTTGAAGGTTATCAGCGATATATTCCCAATTTGATAATGTGACATGCTGAGTGTTGCTGTAAATGATCATTGTGTTGATTATTTGTGATAGGATCGTTTATTTGATCGTCTATCCTAGTGATCATTTCTATGATCATTTGTTGACCCAAAGCATGGCTTTTGTATAAAGTATGTTTTTGTGGACGTGACTTCGTCGAGCCTCATACCCCGTGAATGGTCAAAACAGGAACGAAGCAGCAAGGTTATGAGGGGTAGCGCCCTTTAGGATGTGTGCATTTCCTTTTGGAAAAGGGTGGTATCATGGTGTGGAGCCCAGATACTTACTCATGTTGAAAACACTTTATGATTGTGTGAATTGATTGCGAGCGCTCGGTTGAAAGGTCCCAAAGGACCGGGGGATGGCATATTCGGTCAGTTGTTACTCAGTTAGGGGTAACCCGGCCTTGTGTTGGTAGAGATCCGGTTTGGTTCTCGGGGATGTCCATCCAGAGGCATTCTCATGTGGCAATGGGAAGTTCCTTGGCCTGATCATTCGTTGGAAATCCAAAGAAACAATACGTGACTTGTACGGTTTTAGTTGTATAACCTGCTATGGAATGTGGAGGTAACCTTCTATTGAACATAGTTAGCTATAGTAGGCATACGATAATGGTCGTATGTTGGCTAAGATTTATATTCTACTTTCGAAATGAATTTTTCCTACACTATGCACTAGTAATAATATCAAATATCTTTTTAAATGCGTATCAAGCATCTTTGACTATCATAAGGAGAAATCTCCTCCGATTCTGCGTTTGCATTGTGTGTGTGTGCGGGAGGCCTTATGGTAGTCTCATTTTTAAAAGCATTGCGAATTGACTTTAAAAATATTCCTCTATTTTGATTTTAAAGATAAATAAACTGTTTTGAGTTCTCACACCAGTCACATGACTGACTCGGAGTTTATTGTTTTCCTTCCTAAACTCTGGGTGCCCACCAATTTCTACACGGGCAGTTAAGAGTTAAGGTTTATCGGGATATTCTGGATATTCAGGAGTTGCAGGAGGCAAGCTGGATGGCATGGCGTATTACTAGTTATATAGTATTTCTTTTTCCGCTACACTGTTTGTTGTTGTATGTTGTTGTACACTCTGATGTAATGAAATGAAATGTGATGTAATGTAATAACTGATATAGTTCTTTGTTTAAGGATTATTCATTTATTTATTATATGTTGTTCCGCTGCGAATTGTGAGATTCTGTTATTGTTCTGTTGTGTTCTGTTCTACCTTATTTTCTATTTTCTTTTCTCTCTATCTTCTGTCTTTTCTGTCTTTTTCTTTTTCTTAAACCCTCAGTGTTCGGTTTTCCGTCGTTCGATTGCTCGGCAGTCGATAAAGTGAGTATCGATGTTGAATTTTCGGAAGTCGAAGAATCGGTTCCTGACAATTGTAGTTGTGAATTGTGACTTTAAATTGATATGGGAATGGTTATAAAGGGTTATAACTTACTAAAGTAATCTAAGATGATAAAATTTATGAACTTTGGAATTTGAATTAACCGGTGATTGAATTAATTAATTATTAATTTAATTAATTAGTATAAAAATAGTCATTTTGACCACTGACTCGGATTTCGACAAAACCAGTTTCATCGGATCTGTAACGGTGAATTATTGTAGGTTTTCAAGTTTCGTAGCGATCGAATTGTCGTTTGATCGTACGGACTCGAAACGCCTTGAAATCAATGAAATTGAAATCAATTGAAATCAATTTGAAAAATATTGATTTTAGCATAACTTTTTCATATGATGGAATTTGGACTTGAAAACTTTTCCATTGCGTTTAAAATATTTTAAAACATCTATTTTGATATATGGGTTGACCCAATTTCATTTCGGAGTCGAAACAGGCATTTCGAGCCATATATTGTTCAGCGCGTTTATTAATTCGATCCATCTATTCCATTTTCAGCTTGCCTATTTATACCCTATTATAATTCCTAGACTACCTCTATTTCTCATTTGTCTGTACGTACAATTCCTCCTCCCCTCCTCATCTCAATGGCAGACAATTCCAAATCCAATTCCAATTCAAAAATCAAAGCAAAAATTCAAACTCCACAAACAATATCAAATTATATATCTTCGGAAAGCTCTCGAAGAGCGCATCTCAATTCTATGATTCGTTTTTCGATGTGAGTCCCTGTATGGCCGAAAATAGGTGAATTAATCACGGTCGTTCATTGCTGTTTGATGATCTTCGTCGGATCGCTGAATCAGGGCTACCGTGGCATAAATATTGACGAATGGAACGCATCGAAGTAGTTCGTTTGGTCGGTTGATGGGTGGATCGAGCTGCATAATTGGATTAGGGTTAGAAAATATGGCGGCGGCTGCTTTTTCATTGTCGTCGGCAAGGCATGGCGTCGCAGGCCGCCGTGGAGGAGTGTCAGAGGTCGATGGGTAGACGAATAGAGGCCTGCGTGGTGGTCGACATTGATCGCAATGAGAGGCGGCCCTGATAGGAAAAGGGCGCGTGTTGTCGTATTTGGGAATGTGGAGTTTGAATGTGCCCGGAGAGGAACAAAGGTGGCGTGGCGATTTTTCTTTGGTGCTTTGTTTTATTTATTTTATTTTAATTTGATTTTCAAATGTTCTAACACGCGTAACTTTATCATACGATGTATGATTTACATGCAGTTTCTTTTTTTAGGATCGTATTTTAATTCCGGACGTTTGGGCGCTGGTTTGGATGAATTCTGAGACTGTTGGAATTTTGGGTTTAAATTGGATTTAAATTCAAAAAGTGAGTGTTTTAACCCACTCACAACTTCTAAGTTTTCTTATGTTGGTTAAATTAATTTTTGATGTGATTTAAAATTTATCTATGATTGTTTGGCATATTTTAATCATCATCTCAGTTGAATTTAATTTACTAGATTAAATTTTTATTTAATTTATTATTGCATATAAACTGCCAGTAAGATAGATTGTTTATTTTATTATTGAATATAAACTGTCAGTAATTACCTGTTATTTATTATATGCTCTATATTGATGTTATTTTTTAAATTGGATAATTATTGTAATAGATGGTTGATGATTGATATTGGATGAATGGATATTGTATTTTATATTGTTTTAAACTACAAATTGTTATGCACTTTATTTCACTCAGGATTACGGTTTGAAATGATATAATCATAATTTTTGCTTTAAATTACGGGTTGAAATGATAAATATTCGTATCACTTGACCATAAGATAGAAAATTTTATACTGACACCGTGGTCTATATATAAAAATATTTTGAAACGATTTCTCTGGTTTGTAAAGAAATATATGACTTTTAAGATATTGATTTGGATATTTTATAAATGTTCTTTTATATATGGTTAATTCTTGGTTTAAGCCATGAATAAAATTTGTTTAAAGTATAAAATAAATTTTATAATAAAGTTTGATTTTATTAAAATATAATATGATAAGTATTTACTTAAATTATATTTTAATATGGAGTTTATATTGATTTTTATAAATCAAGGTTGAGAAGATAGTTTGAAATTGATTGAGATTTTATCTAATTAAGAATTATAATTAATAAGAATCCATTTGGAACTTATTGAAATTGATATTTTAAAGGAATATGGTTTTATAACTTAATTCGGGTTTAAGGTGATTTAAGTGAAATATATGAAATCTAAATAAATTGAGGAATATTCAGTTATTGAATTTGAAGTTTTATTTAAAGGATATTGGATTTATTAAGGAAATATTTCAAAACTAAATGATAGTAAAGAGAATTTAGTGTGTGTGTGTGTGTGTGTATATATATATGAATTAAAAATTTAGTTTTGAAATATTGAATAATTAAACCTTTGAAATATATGGAAATTGAAATGGTTTATTTTGCATTGAAATCTGTATTTGGAATTGATTTGTGAAATTAAAGAAGCTAATTTATTATATAAAATTATTTGATATTAAACCATTTAAGTATTGGAAGTTATGTTTCAAAGTTTGGGGTTTCAAGGTATTATGATTTGAAAATTCTATGATTTAGGGAAAATGATATATTTGAAATAAAAATGATATCTTATTGATTTGGTTTTTAAATGAATATGATATCGTATTTATATGGTTTTGAAATGAATATTATATCTTGGTTTTGGAGTACAATTATTTTGGAATGACCAAGGTGTTATAATAATGTTTGGTTATTGAAGAGACCGAGAACGAAAGTTGTCATACTCTCTGCCAACTTCGAAAACCATTTTAACAACCATGTACGCGGTGGAGATTCCAGAATGAAGCAGCATGGTGGAGACGTTTCCTTTGAGGTAAATACTTGGACCCGACTCCCGTGAGTTGGCATAAGGTGGCTAAAACAGGAGAGGTTGACGGGCTAATGAGGTAGCACATTTGATCAGACACATCCCATCGATATTATACTTTGAATTTTGGATTTATTCGATGGCCACTTTTGATTTCTTTGATTTGGGGTGTGGCTCGTGGTGGGCTGGTAGCTGTGGCTATGCGTTGCCACCGGCCCGGAAGCGTAATTGGTATATCTACCCTGGCATTGCCTAGTTGTGCCGTGTCACCTACCCTAGCGCGCCTTCTACGAGTTTCTATTTGTGTCGTACCTATGAAGTATCCTCCGATAGCCTCCTGATCAGGAGGTATTACGGTACTGTATAGACTATTGGCATTATTTGTGTTAAGGGCTATACGGGTAACCCCTTAACGTTATTCAAAAGTAAGTTTATTTTACTATTAGACATTATTATAATAGCGAAATATTACTACATAGTAAATAGTTTAACGGATCCTTAGGAGATGTGAATCCCGAGCATCTCTAAGTTAATGCACTCATATTCATTACTGTTGGTTTAACTTACATAAGATCTTTTAGTTCTGACTCGAGTATTTTGTCTTTTCAATTCGCTCGGGTCAGCCTGAGCATTTCAGGAATTGATGGCCTTATTTCTGAAGGACGAAGATGAAGACTGTATTATTACTATTATTTACCATAGTGTTCCACTGCATCTCATTGTTCCGCTGCATTGTTATTATTCTTTGGTATGTGTAACTCTGATATATATATATATACACTGTATAAGAATAATCAAATGTTTTAGTAAAATAGCTTCATGAACTGTATATTTGATTATTATATTTTATCGTTACGCTGCAAGATTCTGTTTTGTTTTTTTCTTTCTCTGCTTTTTCTTGTTTACCCATAACAATTCGCCATTTTGTATGGTTTAAGTCTGACATGTGTGGTTTATCGTCGATTTAAAACGCACGAAAAGGCGGTACGTTACACTGGTGGTCGTGGTTTCAAGTTGTCATTTGGGGGATGGATTCAAGTGGTGCGCGCATCATGGAGAATGTGCGATTTTCTGATGGCAGTAGGCTAGCAATTAGGTGACTGAAGGTGGTGTGAAATGTGACATTGCTAGGTGGAACATGGCTGTTGGCATTTGCAGGTGAAGGTATGCAACTTTGGGTTACTGAATTGAGGCTGATAATGTTGAGCTACAGGATAGAGGCGTGTGTGCACTTTGGTTTGATGGTCAATGGTTCAAGTTGTGATTTGTTATGGTGCATATAAGGTGCTCATGAAAATACAGAAGTGAGGAGCATGTGTGATTTTTAGCTTGGGCAGTGTCAAGTTTTGCCGAGGTGAAGTCCTCTGTGAGAGCGATATTTGGAAGCTTTATCGCGATTGAAGGTAATTAATATTTTGAAATTTAAGGTTAATTTATTTTATAAGTAATCGGTTTAAATTAAATGATTAATTTTAATTAAAATTATAATCGCTAATTTATATTATTAAAAGTTTGCTTATATGAGGTTTAATTGAACTGAATCAGTCATGTAGAACTCGTAGCTGCGAAATTTGTGTAATTGAATTAAATTTGGAATGGACTGAAATTAAAAGTCAAGGTGAGTAAATCTCACTCAACTTGGTTGATTAGTTTAATTTATAGCAATTAAAATTAATTATTGGATGATTGGATGAATTGATAATTATTATCAATTGAATGTTACATTATATATACATAGTAATACATATATTAATAGTTGGATATATTTCCTGCCGATTGTATTGGATGATAGCCTAGTTCCCCGCATAATAGCGGATGACCTTATATTACCATAATATCTCACCTCGAAGCGGGATTGATATTTTTTGTTTTATAACATCTGTGGATGCAGGAAAAACAGATTAGAGGGATCCAACTGGATTTCTCAAAATATATTGATTGTTTTTCATGTGTACTGATATATGATGTGATTAAATAAATCTATTATGGATTGTTGTGTGATTTGATCATTGGATGTTATAGTAGCACTGGCCTTAATTTTGTTATTTTAAATACCATAAATATTATTTTTGAATTTGAAGGAATTAAAAAGGAATTTTGGATATAAAAATATTTATATCAAAATTTGGATTATTTTAAATGAAATTGATTTGGATAAAGAAATGATTTGAATTTTGGTTGAACTTGACTATTCGACTTTGGAAATGTTAAAGGAAATTAATTTATGAATTTTGGAAACTTATAAAATCCGTTATAAATGAGTTAAGGAATTTACGAATAAATAGTAAAGGATTTTGGAGAAGTATGAATAAATGGAATATTTCCTTAGTATTGGAAATAAAATGATTTTGGAAAAATATACTTATTAATATTTCCTATGTATTGAACTGGAAGGGTGTGAAATATTTTGACTATGGGATTATTATTATAAAAATATTTTCAAAGTGTTGAATTATAAATGAAATTGGAAAGAAATATTTCTAAGTATTGAGATGATTCAAAAATATTCTGATATGGATATAAGTATTTGAATTTGTTTTTGGATATTGAAATATTGGAAGAGATTTGGATTTTATCTTTGAAAAGATGTATTGAAATAAATATTTTGGAAAATTTATAATATGGACCTAGTGACTGCTTATGTGTGTAATTTGATAGTTAAATAACCGACTGTCAAATTTGGCCAAATTCGTTGATTGTTTCAAAGAGACCGGGATCGAATTTAATTATCCAAAAATTACTTCGATCCGGTTTGAGTGTTACAAATTGTGATATCGTTAAGATAGTGAAGACGATGATTTGGAAGGAGATTTGGTTTGTTTAGACCTAGAACAACTTGTATGCATGAATGCTATCATTGCATCATTTCATGGAAGGCAGTGTTAGCATTCCAAGTATGAATGTTATTCTAAAGAAAAAACGCAGCCTCAAGCCTCATCAATCGGGAATGACTAAAATGGAGGAGATGCAGCAGGGCTAAGTGGGTCACAACCAAGTAGGCTATGTTATCACTTTTCTAGATACCCTCGGAATATGTTATAATTATGGATATGGTTGTTCATGCAAAAGAGAGCGCTCGATCAAGGTAGGAGCACCTAGGTGTTGACATATTCGGTACTATCCAGGTCAGGAATAGGCTGGTCCTATGTTAGCAGGGGATCCAAGCGAGGTCCTCGGTACATTTTTCTAGAGGTGTACAGTGGCGGGCGGTACCCCAGTAGCTTAGTCATTGTATGGAATCCAATATCCACTATGAGCTTGTACGGTTTTGATTATGTCCAACTATGCTAAAACGTGAGATGCAAGCATTTCAGCAATTCTCTAATTTTCTTTCCATAGACACTATTATAATATCAGATGATTTTGATATAAAATTCTTTGGTTATCGTAAGGTAAAACCCGTCATGTTTACGTGTGACGTGGTCTTATGAGGTACCTTTATTTTCAAGGGATTTTTGATACTAGTAATAAATTCAAATTGAACGTGTTTTCTCATGCTGGTTTTCCAAACTGACTCAGGTGTTATTTTATTATAATGCTCAGGATCAGAATGAGTATTACAAATTCAGGCTAGGATGCTATGGAGCTCAGGAGACGAGCTGGACGAGTTACAGGCATACTGCTCGTACTTTATTATATTCCACTGTGTGTGTATGCTGTATATTTTGCACTTGTGAGGATTAGTAATTATAACTGTCCAATTTATTTGTTGATTGTTGTGCTCTGGTGATTGTATATATATTGACAGCTATAGATTCTTTTGTATACAAATATATTATTGTATATTTCATTTTGCTATGCTGCGATTGTGAGATTTTATGTTGTTTTTTTATTCCTTCTATATTTCTCCTTCTTCACCCTTAACAATCGATATTTTCGGCACTTGAATATTCGGCATGCTATATGGTGAACATATTAATGTCGATTTTCAAGGGTCGAAAATCCAGTTTGCTACAATTGGTATCAGAGCTGAGGGTTAAGCTCGAACCATGGGTTTGGTGGGGATTTATCATTAGAGATAGGGTCATAGTATCCTAGAATGAGTTTGAGTGTATTAATAGATAAGAGCACGTATTTGTTAGTGAAATTATATTGTTTTATATTGTGTTGACTTATCTATTGAGTGGTATGCAACAAATTGTGGGATGCCACGAAATCGATAGAGATTTTTAAACACTTGAACCAGGTAAACCGACATAGTATTGTTTTAAAGTGGGTAAATGTAATAATTTTACCTAATTATATTTTGATATGAAGGAAATAATTTCTAGAAATTATTGCAGTATATTTGTGTGTTTGGTTGTTATTAAAGCAATCCAAACCAGATTATAAATTTTGAAACGATTATACATAACCAAATAGAGATTGTATAAGCATGCTTTATACAAATGAGTAAAGCTAAAATTGGATTCAAACCAAAATTTGAAAATGTAAATCCCAAAAAATTTCGCAAGTTTTTTTCAAGTTTTTTGAAAAAATATATAATGGTATTGGTTTGAAAATGTTTTTGAAAAGAAATGTTTTAAAAATGGGATGTAAAAGAAACAGGAAGCAATGAACTCACTCGGTTACTGGAAAATAACTCTGATGATGACTGCGGCATCATTAGTGTTTATTTTTGAGTTTCTAAGTGACGAATTGCTACCTTGATTGTTTGCTTGGAATTGTTGATTAAAAAACTAGTTTGTTTAGAAATTCCAAAAGGAATTTGTTTTAAGTAAAGCCAAGTTGATTTAAAATTCCTGAAGGGGGAGGGGAGGGGGAATTGTTTTGGCCAAAACAAAGTTTGTTTTAAATTTTTTGAAAATATGGTTTCATATATTAAGGGACTATATATTTATATATGGTTTCAAAGTGATTTGAAATGAAATCGAGCGTTTAAATTTTGGAATATTCTTTTGAATGTATTATGAAACTTGTGAAAAATAAGATTTGAACTTATAACCTGGAAATGAGAATTTTGATATGAAATTAAAATTTTAACTAAAATTTTAACTTAATCTAATCTAATGAATTGAGCTGGTAAATGGATGGAGTGAATTAAAATTTAACTTAAGCTAGGTTAGATAAAACTGGATTGGATTTGAAACCATATCGAATTGAATTAAATATAAAATTTGGGTTGTAAAATGATTTTATAATTATGAGTTATAAATTTTGAATGAAATAAACTCGAACATTGAATTTATGAAATTGTGAATCATAAGTGGCAAAACTCATTAAATTGAGAAATGGAATAGAAAAATCAAAATGAAATGGTTAAATATTTGGAATAAAATCCAAACTTGAATTATAAAATGACTTTGAACTCAAGTAAATTAAATGAAGTGATTTTTGAAATTAAAAACAGATATTCAACAATAAAATGGAAGTGAACTAATTAGATAAATTAATTAGTAAATTGAATATAGAAAATGGAACTTAACTTGGTTAAGTAAAATGGATTGTGGATTGGAATTGAAATTGAATATGGAATTCGAGTTATAAATGAAAATTCGACTTAGATATAAGCGAATTAAATATATTTTGAAATGTTGTTGAATAAAATAGAAATGGAATGAAATGGTGATAAATTAATTTATAGATAAATTCAATTTAAAGTGTAAATAAATTGAATATGGCTTTAGAATATTATTTAAATGAATTCGAGTATGAAATTAAGTTTTGAAATGGAAATGAATATATGTGTTACATAAAAGGGTATAATAAAGCTTATTATTAATTTATGAAATGATTCTCAAGTAATATATTATAAATTGAGGTATACCAAGTAAATGGAAATGTGAATCAATCGAAGGTGAATAAGTTGAATAATAATCAATTTAAAATGAAATGAAATTTTATTGCAATAAAATGAACTTAAGTTATATAGTTGAAATAATTGGAAATAAACAAATTAACTTAGGTTAATATATTTGGATGAAAACTTGGCTCAGGTAAATTTATGAAATGGTTCATAAATAAATTGGCATGGATTAGTTTGTGGCTGAATATAAAATTGAGCGAACAAGATTTTGTGAATAAAGTGAACGTGAATCAATAGAAATTGACTAATTGATTTAAAATCAATTGAAAATGGTTTATAAGCTTAAGCGGTTATTTTTTTAAATGAAATGTGGATCTTTGGAATTGAATTTTACTTGGGTAATTTGAAATGGATCGATGGAATGTACTAATTCCATATATAAAGTAGATATAGAAATAGATTTACAATGACTTAGCATCGAAAATAAAATTTGATTTATATTAAATATGAATATGAATTGAATGTTAATTAATAGTTTTGATCATTTGGAAGTTGTATAAATGGCGTATAAATTGAATTGGAAGCAAAAGATAAAGTGTTGGGACCTTTTAATTCCATATACATTCTAAGTATATGTTATAGCATGCATTACTTATGAAATATTCATGTGTTTAACTATTTAACCGAATGAAATATTAGTAAATTTCATAAGTTAGGTACTTACGCGTTTAAATTAAGCAAGTACATGTATAAGAGGCTGTTGGGCTAGATTTGGGTAGTGAAATTGCATATAAAGTTAGCTCGCTCGCTTAAAACACTAAATAAAGGTACATTTCCAGATTAAATACAGCGATGAGATAAATATGTGTTTTCGACCGTATGGGTCGATGTATATCTTTTTATCATTTTTGTCACATTACAAAAGGTTCTCAGTACAAGGGCGACTATGCCAAAAAAATTCGAAAATTTAGGGTGTTAGAAAAATTTTGAAACTTTTTTGGAAATTTTTTGTTAACAAAAATTTGATTTTGAATTGTAATTGGAATAAAAGGATTTTGGTTTAGAAATGGAAACTAATTGTTTTGGTGGGAACTAAAATATTAGAACGGTGAAATATCGAATTTTAGTTAAGTGCGTTTTTGAAAAATAGTGGATTGGATCATTCGTCCTACCTTAGCAATTTCAAAGACGAAATTCTTTTAGGGGGAATGTAACAACCCGAATTTTTCATCGTTTGATTTTGAATATTTAAATGATTTTAATTATTGGATTTGGAATATAAATTGATTTCTGAATATGAAGATTTTAGTTGAAATTATAAAATGAATTTAAATTCCATATATAACGACTTATCGTAATATGGAACTGGTGAATAATTGAAAATACGGTTGAATTTGAATCAAAACAATTTCTAATGCTGATATAAATTTAATTTGAATTATAATTGAGTTAGTAAAATTTTCAAACTGAATTTCAAGTGATTTCATCAATTTTTGAAATCGTTGATTAATCAACGCATTAAAATAGCGATACGGGGCACCTCGTAATTCCACAAAACCAGTTCCATTAGATGTGTAATAGTGTATTATTATCGAGTTTCAAATTTAGAAGCGTTTGGATTCATCGTTTGGTCGTGCGATCTGAAAATGTCCAGAAATAATTTAATTTAATTTAATCTAAATAGTCAATTTAAAATTCTATCTTCTACATACGATCGAATTAGGTCTCGAGGCTTGTTCCATTGCTTTTGGAATAAGAGTAAAACATTAGGAACGCCAGACGGCATGGCTCAATCGGGTTTGAAATTAATATCTAGATATTTTTGAATTTAAATAAACATATTATTTTCATTTCACCACAGCCCACAAAACATTCACTCAGCTAACCTAACCTATGTCAAGCCACCATAGGGCCAACTTATTATCTGAAAAGCCGCTATTTCCAAGATTAAAGTCGCGTCTTCATCTTTCTTTTTGAAGATATCCTCTTTCAAAATTAAAATCGAAATCAAGTTCAAATAAAAAACGAAAATCCATAAAATGAGTCGCGACCTGGGAGAAATATCTCGCGTGCGATGATGGAGAAGGTGGCGATGGGGATTCGAGCTGTAGGGTTAGGGTTTGGCTCGAATTTCATGGGCGCACAAGCGTGAGTGGTCGTGGGTTTCAAGTTGCCATTTGGAGTATGGATTCAAGTGGTGCGCGCATCGTGGAGAATGTGCAATTTACTAGTGGCAGTAGGCTGGTGATTGGGTGGCTGAAGGTGATGTGAAATGTGACGTTTCTAGGTGGAGCATGGCTGTTGGCATTTGCAGGTGACGGTAGGCAACTTTGGGTTATTGAATTGGGGCTGATAGTGTCGAGCTACAGGTTAGAGCCGTATGTGCACTTTGGTTTGAAGGTCGATGGTTCAAGTTGTGATTTATTATGGTGCAAATAAGGCGCTCATAAAAATGTTGAAGTGAGGAGCATGAGTGGTTTTGAGCTAGGGCAGTGTCATGTTTTGCTGAGGTGAAATCCGATGTGAGAGCGATATTTGGAAGCTTTGTCGCGAACGAAGGTTATTAAGATTTTGAAATTTAAGGTTAATTTATTTTATTAAGTAATCAGTTTGAATTAAATAAATAGTTTATTAACTTTAATTACAATTGTAGTCTCTAATTTAAATTATTATGAATTCGCTTATATGAGATTTAATCAAACAGAATCAATCGTGTGAAATTCTAGCTGCGGAATCTACGCAATAAAACTAAATTTGGAATGGATTGCAATTAAAAATCAAGGTGAATAAATCTCATTCAACTTGGTGGCTAGTCTAATTTATAGCAATTAAAATTAATTATTGGATGATTAATTGAATTGATAAATTATCATCAATTGAATGTTATATTATATATATAGTAGTATATATATTGGTAGTTGGATATATTTCCCATCGATTGGAGCGGATGAGACCCTATGCGCCCCGCATAATAACGGATGACCTTATTTATTACCGTGATATACCGTCTCGAAGCGGGATTGGTTTTTTTATGTTATATATCCGTGGATGCGGGAAAAACAGGTTGGAGGGATCCAAATGGATTCCTCAAAACATATTGATTGTTTTTCATATATAGTGATATATGATGTGATTAAATAAATTTGTTATGTATTGTTGTATGATTTGATCATTACATGTTATAGTGGCACTGGCCTTAATTTTGGTATTTTAAATACCATAAAAATTATTTTTGAATTTGAATGAATTAAAAAGGAATTTTAGATATAAAATATTTACCAAAATTTGGATTATTTTAAAAGAAATTGATTTGGATAAAGAAATGATTTGAATATGGGTTGAACTTAACTATTCATAAAAAATAATTTATGTAACGACCCATCTTTTTGGATGGTTTAAATCGAAAATAAACCACACATGTCTGGTTCAAACCATTCAAAAGGGAGGATTGTTAATGAGGTAAAAAGAAACTAAAAGAAAAGAAGGAAAAATAAAACGCAAAATCTCGCAGTGGAATGATAAATATAATAATCAAATAAACAGTTGATGAAGCTATTTTACAAATAACATGTGATTACACTTTTACAATTCAAATTAGAGTTGCACATACATCAGAAAATAAACAAATAATGCAACGGGGCACAGGGAGCATTGGAATACTAATAATAAATAGTAATAATACACTGAATCTTCGCCTTCGTCTTCCAGAAATAGTCTTCAATACACTGAAAAGCTCAGACTGACCTGAGTGTAATGAAAACTAAACACTCGAGTCAGAACTAAAAAATCTTATGTAAGTCAAATTAATCTAAAATAAAATGAAATATTAGCGCAATGGTTTCATAGATGTTACAGGATTTTCATCTCCAACCAAGTATACAACGTGAATATAATTATTTAAAGGGTTTCAAATGATTCGAACTATCAACCTTAATCATTTAACTAAAACAAACTCGAAGTTTAACTTAAACCTCTACATAATCTAACTCCAATCCATAATCCAAATTTAAGCATTCATATGGATATATATATCATCAACCGGTATCATAGTTTAAACTTTTTCAAATTGATGAAAACCACTCGGGTCTATCATTTCAACCCATAACGATTTTCCCCTAATATATAAGATCGTTCGGGTATGTATCATTTCAACCCATAGTGAACTTGCTTCAACCCATAGTGAACTTGCAGTATTATACGATATAAAATACAACATCCATTCATCCAATATCAACAATCAAACATCCATCACAATAATCACCCAAAGCAATCAATAAATATCAATATAGAACTAATAATCAATAACAGGTATTTAATAGGCCATTTATATTCAATAATAAGTTAAATAACGATTTAATTTAAATAAATTAAAATTAACTGAGATGATGATTCAAAATATACCAAACAATCATAAACAAATTTCCAATCACATCATAAATTTAATTTAACAAACATAAGATATTTTGGAAGTTGCGAGTGTGGAAAAACACTCACCTTTGAATTAAAATTGAATTTAAATCCAATTTAGCTCAAAATAAAAACAGTCTTTGAATTCATCCAAATCAATGTTAGAATGTCTGGGATTCCGATACGATCCCAAAGCAAGAAACCACGCATGAATCGGACCTAGTACGCAAAAGTTATGCTAATTAGAAGTTAACGATTTAGGTATTTAAAATAAATAAAAATAGGTATGATTACTTACACATCACCACGTTCAATCATCCACGTGCACGAGAACCAACTTCAGGTTTCATTCGAAACGCTAATAGCCGCCATGAACCCTTGCCGCCGCTCGCGATTCAGACCACCAGCCATTCATCCGACGCCTCTACCCTGCTCACCTGGACCTGCCGACCGTACCCTGACAACGTTAGCCCCTCCGATCCATCAGAGACCCATCACCACCGTGACAAACGCGCATACTTCCATGCAAAATCCTGGCGACTCCGACCATCTTCAACGTGAACAAAACCCATGGATGCACTCAGCTCGACAACATCTACAACCCATGCCTCCTGATCGTCGTGAAATCGACGATCCGCCTTTGGATGGAGATTGTGGCCTTTGGACGGCCGAGGTTCATCTTGAATTTCTGGACGAATGGTGCATCGAATTGAAAAACAAATAGCAACAGAAGATTAAGCTCGCCGAGAGCTTCAAATATATAATATGATATAGTTTGAGAAGTTTGAAAATTTTGATTTGGTTTTGAAATTGAATTTGAAGGTTTGGGAATTGGAGTTTATTTCTGCTATTAGAATGAGGAGTTGAGAAAGAAATGTACGTACTATCAATGAGAAATAAGAAGCAATTAGGGTTTATAATGAGGTATTTATAGGCAAAGCTGAAAAATAGAATGAATGGGCAAGATCGATTGAACGATGAGCTATGAATGACCCGAAAAGCCCGTTCTGCCTCTGGAACGAAAATGGATCATCCCATATATCAAAACAGATGTTTTAAATGATTTTAAACTCAATGAAATAGGTTTTAAGTCCTAATTCTATCGTATGAAGAAGTTATGATAAAATCAGCTTATTTCAAATTGATTTCAACTAATTTTAATTAAATTGATTTCTAGGCGTTTCGAGTCTGTACGATCAAACGACAAGTCCGATTGCTACGAAACTTGAAATCTTACAATAATTCACCGTTACGGATCCAATGAAACTGGTTTCGTCAAAATCCAAGATAGTTGCCTAAATTTCTATTTTTCAATTAATTAAATAAATCAATATTAAATTAATTAAATCAAAATTTTATTTCAAATTTGATAACCAATAGTTTTCATCATTTTCAATTACTTGTATATTTGCAATAGTTTAAAATAAATTTACACATCAATTTGAAGTTAAGTAATTTACCAATTACAGTGTTTGATTTCGACTGTAATTAAATCCAATAAATTAAAATTTAATTTCAATAAATTGTTTTAATTTGATTTCAGACTTTATATTCAATCCATTATTACTCAAACAACATAGTTAATATCTATTCGTCTTTCATATGTATTCCAATTTCCATCTTTTAGTTTGTATTAACTATTATATTTCCATATATATTGAAATTTTTGTCAAATTTATAAATTAATTAAGATTTAATCTCCCAAATGATTTATCTATCTTGATTCCAATTCTATATTAAATCAATCATTTCCTTGTGAACATAATTTACATTTATATATATTTCATTACATTGCAGATTGCAGTTATTGTCCAAATTCTCATTAATGTAATGTTTAATTACATTTAGTTGCAATAAATCCTTTCCTTATAGCTTAAATCCTAATAAATTAATCAGCCTTGATTTCAATTCTTCTTATTCACTCAATTGTCATGTTATGAATAGAATTTACACTAGTTACATCATATCATATTGAATTAACATCCTTCAATTTACCAATTTTTATCTACACTAACTGCAATAATTAGTGAAATAAATTGAAATTGATTTCGAATTAATCTAACAAACTAAATAAATCGACAACTTATAACAATTGTTACTATTTACCTTTAATTACATTTATAAATTTATTACTTGCAAATTAATGTTGTAATCACTTACATAATACTGATTTTGTTCATTACCATTGATTATATACCATTCCAAAACTCATTCAATATTTACATTTGCTTTCTTATATACATTTGTAGCCAAGTATATACTTATACCAATAAATTAGACTTCCATTAAGATTCATTGACAAGTAACTTGAATTAACCTTGTTTCATTTTAATTTAGTTACATTTCATTAATATACTACCAAAATTTTATTTCTTCCGATGCTAAATTACTAAAATCTTATTAATTTAACTAATTTAAATTATCAAAAATTACAGGTTGTTACACTCTCCTCTACTCAAAACTTTTCATCCCAAAAAAGGGAAAGGAAGAAATTAAATAGTCAATATATCTTATTCAATATATTAAATTTATAAACAATTATTTACATAATAAATAGTTTAAATAAAATATATTAATTTATAAACAATTAAATCCTTTTATATTCAAATTAACAAAAGTTTGGAAAGCATTTCACAAAATTTCCTCAGTCTAAAATTCATGAAAAATTTCGGCAAAATCTCCTTTGTACGGAGAGGCTCGGGAGAAATTATAATATCAAAATAACAAAAATATATCATATATTTTCAAAATAATATATCCCAATAGCGGGAGAAACAATATAATATCGCTAGAAAACCGTAATCCGAGAACGTACCTATTTGTCAGGCAAATAACACTTATTTATGAAACCAAAAGCAGTAGTAATTGCTTCCATATCCTGTATTTCACTTATACAATCTAAAAGAGGTTAATAATTATATAGAAATGAAATGATTATATTTTTTTAAATTAATAACAAACAATCAACGTAACATAACCACAATCATTTTCAACCAAAAGCATACCATCATCACATAACTCAAAACAAATCAGTACAACATAACAACAATCTTTTGGAGGAAAGCATACAATCTTCACAAGGGGTCAAAGAAATCAACCATTTCTATAGTTATAATCATCAAATTTAATATAGTATTCATTTTATTATTTACTTTAATTATTAGTAGCTTCAAACATTATCTTAAGTTCATAATTCTTTGCTTACAATATTCACTTTCTATTTCATTTTATTTAGTAGTACTACAATTATAACTCAGGTTTATAACTATTTTCATATCAAATTTCTTATTTATAAAAGTAAATTTCATTGAATACTTCCATTATTTAAGTTTTTCTTGTATAATATTACATTACATATCCTTATTTAACATTACAACTTTTAAATTACATTGTAAGTTATATATATGTTTATAAGAATGTAGTTGAAAGTTATACAAATTTATCTTATATCATTTTAGTAAATAAATATTCAATAGTTATCATTTCTTATTTTTATATCCTTTTGTTTAGAAGTTAAAATTTTCAAATTCCTTGTGTGTTTCATTTATAACTTAGCATTTAATTTCTTTTTCAACTTTAGGAGTTCCAATTATTAAGTAGTTAAAGTTTTTCCCACTACAATAATTGAAATTCTAACTTAAATTTACTTTAATTTATTCTACTGGTTTTTCCTCATTATTTACTTTTCCATTCATTTATTTATATAGAGATCAATCACTTACATCATTTGTTTTCCATTAAGGGTTTAAGTCATTAATGAACCATTTCATAAAACATTACTTTAAGCTTCTACTGTAACATACTTAACTTTATAACTTAATTCAGTTATTGAATAAAAATTTAAGTTTTTGGTATTCTCTCTTGAAGAAAAAACAAATATTTCAATATATCTAAAAATTCAATTAAAACATTTAACCTCATTCAGTTAATGCTTATATATTTAAAACATCCCCATAGCATTATGTAAAGATTTTTCAAAAGTCTAAAACAGTGTTAGAAATTTATATCAAAACATTATAATAAGCTTTAAAATAAAGTTCCTTAAATCCTAAAATTTATTAGACTCGTTATTTTTAAAACAAGTATAAACTCAAGATTATTAAACTGAAATTAATAGTATACTCAAATCTTACATTAAATTTCTAAATCAAAGTATAAAATTTCATATCTTCATAATTAATTTTACATGCTTGTTTTGAAAATGAATATTCAAATCATTGAAAAACATTTATTATGGTTTAATACAAAAATTCAAATAGTACATAAATCAATAAATTTACAATTGGTACTTTGAAATTAAGTAAATATCCCAAACTATACTTCCAAAATAGAGATTCAAATTTATTTATCAAGTATATTACTATAAATAAACTTCGCAAATCAAACTTTTTCCATATATATAATATCTTTAAATTATACATTCAAAGAAACTTATATAAATTTTACTTGAAATATTCATTTTAAAGCTTTATTTGCAAATCAATCATCTTTAATAATTTAATACTTTTCAAAAAATTCATTTGTAAAATTTCTTGCTTCATTTATAAATACCATATAAATATCTTAAATAACATCTTTATAAATATATGTAAAATATTTGAAAATAATTATTTACATCATTATTTATATTTACCAAGAAGTTATTGAAAACATTAAATCCATTATTTATAAATTTATTAGTTTTATCTCAAGATACTTTTCAAACATTATTAATAAATCAATAATCATTTACTTTAAATATGTTTTATTTAATTAATAATTTCTAAATATTTATAACACTAATAATTTACTATTAAACCATGTTATATATAAAGATTATTTTAAACATTTTAAAGTATTTAGAAATGACAAAAGTGACCAAATATCTTTTATATAATACTTTATCAAAATACTTTTATTACTCGATGTCTCTTAACAAGTTTATCCTCGTTCTTGCAGGCTCTGGTCGTACGTTGATCAGGCGTAAGACTAGAATTCTCCAATACTTAGTAGACATGTTTCAACACCTAGTGAAAATACTTAAAAATAGGTATGAGAAGTACCGCTCAAAATCGAATGTCAAATGATGATAATACGATAGCCGTGGCCCACTGCTGATCCAGAATTTACGCAGTGGCTACAAAACTTTTCGAAATATCGTTTTTCCTTCCGGATTCTAGAAAAATATCGTAGCCAGTTTACAAACAAGGGACCATCGACCCTTGCTGCAGTGATACGCTACTGATTCAATGATTTATGCAATGGATGCACTTCCTTCCAGGAAGATCTATAAACAACAGATCCTAGGATCGAAAGCGCCTCCATTGGGTAAACTAAAGAACCATCTACCCTGAAAAAAAATCAAGGAACTCATGAGTTTAAGCCTGACAACCATATCAGTTCGAATCCATTTTTGAATTCACCCAAGTCCATTAGGGTTTATCGGTCGAATCCATTCTTGGATTCCCCATGTCCATCTGGGTCGAAGGATATCATATTATACTTATTCGTGTAGGGTACTTCACCATACCTCTTGCTTCAAAATATAACATTCCATATATAGTACCCTTTCAAAATCATAGCTTAAAATATCGCATTTATATAAATTCCATTATATATAAGATTTCATTTTCAAATAAGGTACTTTTCAAAATCAATAATCTCAAATATATCAAATCATTCTTATATAAATTCCATTATATATAAGATTTATCTCTTCAGATCGTATACCTTCTAAAATCAACAGTTTGGAAAATCACCTTATACTTATATAAAGTCCGTCTAATACAAGAATGAAAAAATTTTCAAAATTAATTTTGCTGTATGAAAGTCATATAGGATTCAATATCTATGCTTTATAAAAGGTTTTGAATTTTGAATAGTTTCGTATATAAATTGTTTTGTGAAATAGTTTTGTATATAAATAGTTTTGTAATTTGTAAATAAAATAGTTTGTAAGATAGTTTTGTTAATAAAATAGTTTGTAAAAATGTTTTGTAAATAAAATATAATAAATAGTTTGTATAAGAAAAATAAAAGAGTATAGTTTATCAAAAATTGTTTTAAATTAATAGTAGTTTTGTATACAAGAAAAATTCCAATTTAAATTACAAAGATATCCAACCCAACCACTTTCAATTTTAGCGCCAAAGCATATTAATAATATTAGAACATATGATGTACATATGTCATCATCTCACAAAATCACCTTCGATCGCTCGCTCGATCACACAAGTTCACTTTCGATCTAGTATTGTCCATTCAACTTCCCTAATGCGGACTTCGATATGGTTTCTTGACTAGAATCTATCATTCTCCTTGCATAGCCATATACTGTGATAGAGAAATCTAGAATCAAACTAAAATCCATATCAAATATATGCCATCAAGAATCGAATGAAAAATCCTAACGCGAAATTGTGTAATTCACCTCGAACTTACGTACTCAAATCCGGACCAAATCAATCATGCAAATAAAATAATATACATACCACTTACATAATTATTTCAACTTGTTTCATCACAATTGCATTTCAATTAAATTTATTTAAATCTCATTGATTAACACAAATATCACTTCATACTTTAATATTTGGTTTCATAGAATTTCTCCATTTAAAATAAAGCATTAATATATCCATTCTCATAATATTGCTTGTATTTCTCTTCAATTTAAATTACATTCATTTCTCATGTAATATTTCTCATTTAATACTACATTTATTTGCAAATCATTTCATATGGAATTTTCTTAAGTTCATAACCAATTTATAAAAGCTTAAATTCTTTTATAAACATTATTCGGGCTTAAAGTTATTAAACTTTAATTATAACTATTTATTGCAACTTCTATTTATTTCATAAACAATTTTACAAGGCATGATTTTATCTATATTCATTTCATTTCTAGTTCACCTTTACCTTTCAGTTTATTTATGACACATTTCATAAATGTTAAAGTTCACAATTTCAATTTTTAAATATTATTACATTACATGCCAATAATGTATACAATAATTCTACTCAACTATAACAAATTAACCTTGTTTCACATGCTTTCAAATTAAGGCTTTCAAATTCAAAACAACTATTAAGTTTCAACTCATATATTAATTCAGAAGTTTTGACTATCAAAATATCCAAATATTCCATTTTATTTCAATAGTTGAAACTACCAATTAACAAACAAAAAGTTTCACAACAAAACATTTCAATTCCATAAACAAATATTCAAACAGTTCATTTTATTCTCTTTAATACACCATTATTAGTCTAGTGTTTAGTCTATTAATTCAAACAAAAATAATTAGCCAATACTTATAAACTGACTAAAACTCAACGAATCAACAATAAATGATAATAACTAAATATTATCATTTCATAAATTAAACACATTACAAATAACTATATCGGTTATAAAATCTATTCCTTTATATATATCATATAATATTAGGAAAAATACTTTCATTTCAAAACTTATATAAAACATTTTTTTATAACACTAACAAATACGCGCTCTTGTATATACACTCAGACACCTCATTCTAGGGTATTACTACCCTATTTCTAATGAGTTAACCCCAATAGGCTAAGATATGTCTAAACCAAAGCTCTGGTACCAACTATAATGAACCACCTTTTTGGATGGTTTAAATCGACAATAAACCACACGTGTCTGATTCAGACCATTCAAAAGGAAGGATTGTTAACAGGTTAAATAAGAAAATAAAAGAAAAGAAGGAAAAATAAAACACGGAATCTCATAGCGGAATGACAAAATATAATAATCAAATAAACAGTTCATGAAGTTGTTTTACAAATAACATGTGACTACACTTTTACAATTCAAATCAGAGTTATACATACATCAGAAAATAAACAAATAATGCAGTGGGGCACAGGGAGAATTGAAGTACTAATAATAAATAGTAACAATATACCGAATCTTCGTCTTCGTCTTCTAGAAAAATAGTCTTCAATACGCTGAAAAGCTCATACTGACCCGAGCGTAATGAAACAAAATACGTGAGTCAGAACTAAAAGATCTTATGTAAGTCAAATTAATCTTAAATAAAATGAAATATTAAATGGTTTCATAGATGTGACAGGATTTTCATCTCCTATAGAGTGCACAACATGAATATAATTATTTAAAGGGTTTCAAATAATCCGAAATATCAATCTCAATCATTTAACTAAAACAAACTCGAAGTTTAACTTAAACCTCTACATAATCTAACTCCAATCCATAATACAAATTCAAGCATTCATACGGATATATATATATATATATATATATATATCATCAACCAGTATCATAATTTAAAATTTTTAAATCAATGAAAATGGCTCGGGTCTATCATTTCAACCCATAACGATTTTCCCTTAATCTATAAGATCGTTCGGTTATGTATTATTTCAACCCATAATGAACTTGCAGTATTATACGATATAAAATACAACATCCATTCATCCAATATCAACAATCATCCATCACAATAATCACCCAAACCAATCAATAAATATCAATATAGAATCGATAATCAATATCGGTATTTAACAGGCCACTTATACTCAATAATGAATTAAATAACGATTTAATTCAAATAAATTCAAATTAACGGAGGTGATGATTCAAAATATACCAAACAGTCATAAATAAATTTCCAATCACATAAATTTAATTTAACAAACATAAGAAATTTTAGAAGTTGTGAGTGGGGCAAAATACTCACCTTTGAATTTAAATTGAATTTAAATCCAATTTAACTCAAATAAACATGTCCGAATTCATCCAAACCAGCGTTAAAATGTCCGGGATTCCGATACGATCTCAACGCAAGAAATCGCAAGTGAATCGAACCTCGTATGCAAAAGTTAGCTAATTAGAAGTTAACGATTTAGAATTTTAAAATAAATAAAATAGATATAATTACTTACATGTCACCATGTCCAATCAACCACGCACATGAGAACCAACTTCAGGTTTCATTCAAAACCCTAATTGCTGTCACGAATGCTTGCTGCTACTCACGATTCAGACCACTAGCCAACGATCCGACGCCTCCTCCCTACTCACCTAGACCTGTCGACCATACCCTGACAACATTAACCCCTCCGATCCACCAGAGACCCACCACCGCCGTGACAAACGTGCCCACTTCCAAGCGAAATCCTGTAACGACCCTGGATTTTGGCCCTGTTTATTTTAATAAATATTTAATCTAATTAAATAAAATGTAAACTTATCTAAAATGAATATGACTTTTGGAATAATTGCCATTTGTTTATAATGGATTTGTATTTTAAAAGGAAATGAATTTGAAAATTTGAAATAAATATCTCAATAATATTTACAATAAAAATCTATCTTATATAATTTAATTAAAATACTTTACTTTGTTTACAATTGGTAGATGTACATATGGATGATAATGTTTGAAATAAAATCAAATTCTATCAATATAAATATCAATATAAATAAGTAAATCATATTGAACATAATTTCAATATTGATAGTCAAAATATGAAATACGAATGTAAATAACAAGAATTAAGTGGGTTTGGTATGCATACAACATAGATTTAAATGGTAAGTACAAAACATAAAATAAAAAAAACCTGACAAAACATATGAATATAACTTAATTTTTAATAGTTACCATACAAATAGAAATACAACATAAGTTGAAGTTTTGTAAGTACAAAATATAAAATAAAATAACACAAACATTTGTATGTGAATCAAGCAAGAAGACAATTAATTTTATACAAACTATCTTCATAAACAAAGCCAAGTGAATACCTGCAAGGTGTTAAAAGTAAAACCTGACAAATGTGTATATTGAAGTTCAGTTAGAAGTTAATAAAACAAACATTTCTAGAAAACAAATTACCTTCATATATAAATCTTCATACACAAGCCAAGTCTTCCTGCAAGTGTATAGTCACATACAAAATATCTTTATACATAGTGCAACATAATTATAAAATGTAAACTCGGTAGGAAACCTAAACATTTAATGCTAACATCTCAGCCAAAAATTTTGTCAATTCAAAATATTTATAAAATCTAATCAATAAAAGAAGAAAATAGCTAAACCAGTTAATGCCTTCCTCATACATATTGTTCTCTTCCATATATATATATATATATATATATATATATATATGTGTGCATATGTATCTTGCCCTTCCAGTTCGTTCAGTAACTCATAAGAAAAAAAAGAAGAAGAAGCAAACTCAGATTTTATTCAAATAGATAAAACAGACAAGAGCTAAAAACAGATTCAAGGGCAGTTTCTACTTCAGGTTTTCAAAAACATCATAGTATTCTCTGTTTATAATTTTTTTCAGGTGAGTAAACAAGAAATATTTAATCTTTAAGTTCAATTAAAAATAGTTCAAGTTTTATTGATAACCTGGATTATATATATGCTTCAGTTTGAATATATGTTTGTGATGCTCTGTACACCTCTGATGATTGATATAGGTTGTATATTTTCTTCCAAATACAATTTATTCTCAACAGATTATTATAAAGCTTTAAGCTTTCCAACTAAAACAAGATGTTTAACTTAAATTTAGGTTTCTAAAAGCTGATTGAACCTTGTTGTACAATATAATCACTGTAATTTTGTTTTACAGGCATCAAATGATAATTTGATAAAATGGATTGTTGTAAAATATTAAGTCAAGTTCATAGTTTGAATTCCTACTGCAAAATATGATTTTTAAAACTAGAATGAAGATTTTTAGCTCAGTATTTCAAGAACAGATTGTATTTGAATCAAAACTGCACCTTTACAAATTTCTTGTGATTTAATCAATAATAAATGTAGAAATTTAGGATGAAGCAAGTATAAACATCAGTGATTGCGTGAAAATTATCAGGAGATTTTTCTATTGCGTGAAATTAGGGTACGAGATCATATTAGGGTTTTAGTTGGAATTTTTGGTCGCGTCTGTTATGTGTCGAATTTATCATCAATACGCGATCGAGTTGCACAAATTTCTAGTGGAGGGTTGCTTGGTGGGTTGTCGTAGTGTGGCCGAAGTTCGAGCGTTTCCGGTGGTCAGAACGACGGTGGCAAGGTGATTTGGTCAGTGGTGATGTTTGAAGTTTTCGTTCGAACTGCTATATTTTGAATTCGAATTTTCGTAGGCAATTCGAATTTTGATTTCGAGTTTGGGGATGGTTTGCGACTTGTTTGAGTGGACGGGGTTCGTCGGAGTTGGGTCGCGCTGCCGTGCACGTGTACGGCATAGCTTCGGTGTCAGCAACGTTGATGGCCTGTGCCTCGAGTCGTGCTCGAGTTTTAGGGTTAGTTGCTTCGGGTTTTAATCGATGCGTGAATATGGACCTGAACCTATAATCTAAGTCTTAGTTTAACTTAAAAACTTACTGGAACAAATAAATGAAAAAAAAGAAGGAGAAGAAAAAGTTTTTTACAGGGGGAGAGTCTCGGGGAAACACGTGAAGAACTCGAAGTAATACACGAGTTTAACCAGGAGATACTCAGGTTTATCCCAAAACTGCAGTGTTGTAGTATAAAGGAGAAGTTAAGTAACTTGTTTTTTTCTACAAGTTTAAGCACTGCAACTTAATAAAGGTTTAATTGTTTAAGTCAAGAATTTAATACAAGTCTTAATTATTGTTGTTAATACTTTAGCGATGTTTTAAACACTTAATTATTATTTTAATTAAGCAATTAATTTAAGTATAAAATTTAATTAACAGTACAGTTGTAGTTAATGATGATTTGATTTTCAAAAGTTTAAAAGGAGCTTTAAGATGTTAATTAAATTGAATAGTAATTAATTAATTATTTTAGAAAGTAATTAAGAATAATTACATTATAATTGTAATTAGAGTTTGAATTAATCAATGCTTAAGTGATTAATAAATTTATAATTAACTACTTAAAGTTGATTAATTAATGATTAATAGTTAAGTAATTAAGTAATTTAATTATGAATTAATAATTAATTAAGTAAGTAATTAATGGTTAATCAATGGATAATTAAGATTTATTAATTAATAATTAAAGTTATTAACTAATGATAAAGGACAAGTAATTAAGCAATTAAGGTCTAATAATTGATTAAGAAATGATTAATTAAATTAAATAATTTGAATGGAATAAGTAATTAATTGATAAATAATTAATGATTAATTGAACAGGGTTGAGTGATTTACTCTCAAGTAATTGATTAAATTTAAATCAATTACAATAAGAATTAAAGATGATTGCTTATGAATGTTGTAGAATATCTGATTTGTGATATTTATTCTGTGATGTTCTATGATATGCCCTTGATATATCTATGATGATTGTGTATGATTTATTTGTGATAAATGATATGTGAATTCAATCATTGAATTAAACTGTTTAAGTTAATTAGACAACTTGGCCTTTAAAATGGCATTTGGATTTCGATGAGACCGGGATCAGGTGTCATTTATGATTATCTGAAAACCACATCGATCCAATTTAAACGTTAGGTCGTGAATTCTCCAGTGAAGATCGAGATGATGTTTTCAGAAATGCAAGGATTATTGTCGTTAACTCTGAGAGTGATTCCAAAATGAGTGTAACAAAATAATGCCTTCGGTTTCGTTCAAACCTGGAACGAACTTGTATGGATTGAATGCTTTCAGCACATCGTCAGGCGGACGATGAGCATTCTAAGTGATATATTCTGTTAAGGTAACGCAGCCTTAAGCCTTATCAATCGGGAATGGCTAAAACAGGGGATGTGCAGCAAAATTAGGTGGGTCATGCCCAAGCAGGACGAGATATACCCCTGTCTAGATGTCCCTTTTTATTTCGGCTGTGTGGGCAGTTGCTAGCTACAACCGCGGAGTTATCTTGTTCGGGACTGTTCAGTGAGGAATGGTTCCGGCCTTGTGTTGTAGGGGGTCGGGAGTGATCCTCGGTACGGTGATCTAGGCCTCATACTATGACGGGCGGTACCCCAGTAGCTCTGCCATTGATGGAAATCAATTTTCCCTATGAGACCCTACGGTTTTGATTTGTATTACCCACTTTTGTGGCTAGTAGCTGGAATTTAATAGATGTAACAATTTGGGCTATTTTCTATTTACTTGTAAACCCTAGACACTATTATAATATTACTGGATTTCCTATGAAATGTTTTGGTTAGCATAAGGTAAAAACTTACCCGTATTTATGTGCGGGGAGTCTTACGTGATACCTTTATTTTCAAATGTTTTTCAAAGTTAAACAACTTTAAACCGTTTACTCATACCAGACCCATGTATGACCCGGAGTGTATACTTTGTTTTTCATAAACTCTTGGGCACTCAAATTTTTATGAGTAGCCAAGTGATAGGTTTTGGAGTATTGATTTCTGGAGGAGCTTGGAGCAGGAGTTCCAGACGTATATATATCTACCTAGTTCCGCTGTATTAGTTAGTGTATGCTATATCTTTGGAATGTATATATAGTAAGATGTATATATGACTATCAAGTGTATGATATTGTATAACTCTGATATATGTAAAACTATGTAATAGTTATGTGATGTATTATATTTTGTTCCATTCCGCTGTGAGATTCAGATGTTTTTGTTCCTTCTTTTCTATTCTTTTCTATTTCTATCCCTTTCTTTCTTAATTGATGATACGTCTTTCTGGGATTAGAAGGGCGGGACGTCACAAATCCCTTTGAATCCGACTGTCTTTGAGGTGAACAAAACCCATGGATGCACTCAGCTCGACAACATCTACAAGCTCATGCCTCCTGATCGTCGTGAAATTGATGATCACTGTTGGATCGAGATTGTGGCCTATGGACGGCCAAGGTTCATCTTGAATTTCTAGATAAATGATGCATAGAATTGAAAAACGAATAGCACCAGAAGATTACACTCATCAAGAGCTTCAAATCGATATATAATATGATATAGTTTGAGGAGTTTGAAATTTTTGATTTGGTTTTGAAATTGGATTTAAGGGTTCGGGAATTGGAGTTTGTTTCTGCCATTGGAATGAGGAGCTGAGAAAGAAATGTACGTACTGTCAGTGATAAATAAGAAGCAAATAGGGTTTATAACGAGATATTTATAAGCAAAGCTGAAAAATAGAATGAATGGACAAGATCGATGGAACGATGAACGATTAATGACGAGAAAAGCCCGTCCTGCCTCTGTAACGAAAATGGGTTATCCCATATATCAAAACAGATGTTTTAGATGATTTTAAACTCAATGAAATAGGTTTCAAGTCCTAATTCCATTGTATGAAGAAGTTATGATAAAATCAGCTTATTTCAAATTGATTTCAATTGATTTTAATTAAATTGATTCTAGGCGTTTCGAGTCCGTACGATCAAAAGACAAGTCTGATCACTACAAAACTTGAAATCCTACAATAGTTCACCGTTATGGATCCAAAACTAGTTTCATCGAAATCCGAGACAGTTGCCAAAATGTCTATTTTTCAGTTAATTAAATTAATCAATATTAAATTAATTAAATCAAAATTTTATTTCAAATTTAATAACCAATAGTTTTCATTATTTTAAATTACTCGTATATTTACGATAGTTTAAAACAAATTTACACATCAATTTGAAGTTAATTAATTTACAATTACAGTGTTTGATTTCGACTGTAATTAAATCCAATAAATTAAAATTCAATTTCAATAAATTGTTTTACTTTGATTTCAGACTTTATATTCAATCCATTATTACTCAAACAACAAAGTTAATATCTGTTTGTCTTTCATTACATTAATATATTCCGATTCCCATCTTTTAGTTTGTATTAACTATTATAATTCCGTATATTTTGAAATTTTTGTCAACTTTATAAATTAATTAAGATTTAATCTTCCAAATAATTTATCTATCTTGATTCCAATTCTTTATTAAATCAGTGATTTCCTTATGAACATAATTTACATTTATTTATATTTTATTACACTATAGATTGCAGTTGTTGTCTAAATTCTCATTAATGTAATGTTTAATTACATTTAATTGCAATAAATCCTTTCCTTATAGCTTTAATCCTAATAAATTAATCAGCCTTGATTTCAATTCTTCTTATTCACTCAACTATCATATTATGAATAGAATTTACATTGGTTACATCATATCATATTGAATTAACATTCTTCAATTTACCAATTTTTGTGTACATTAATTCCAATAATTAAGTGAAATAAATTGAAATTGATTTCAAATTAATCTAACAAACTAAATAAATCAGCAACTTATAACAATAGTTACCATTTATCTTTAATTACATTTATAAATTTATTACTTGCAAATTAATGTTGTAATCACTTACATAATACTGATTTTATTCATTACCATTGATTATATACCATTCCAAAACTCATTCAATACTTACATTTTCTTTCTTATATTACATTTGTAGCCAAGTATATACTTTCACATTATATCAATAAATTGGACTTCCATTAAGATTCATTAACTATTAACTTGAATTAACCTTATTTCATTTTAATTTAGTTACTATTTCATTAATATACCACCAAAATTTTATTTCTTTCAATGTTAAATCACAAAAATCTTATTAATTTAACTAATTTAAATTATCGAAAATTACGGGTAGCTACAATTTTGATAGATATTTTAAAATAATTTATGGAGAAGATTTTTGACAATGGATTTTAAAATGATATTTCAAGGAAAAAATATGGAAAAGAAGTTAAAATCAATATTTAAAATAGATTTGAAAAATAACTGGAATTTATAAAGAAATGGATTTACAAACTGGAATTTTATAAATGATATTAGTTTTATAAACAGGTAAAACTCAAAGGAGTTTATAAATTTATAAACAATGTTTATAAATAAGGGAAAATGATATCATTTGATAAATTGGGAATATAAATTCATAATATGAATTTATATCAAGATATGAAAATCGGCTCTGGGAAAAGTAGTGGATTCTATTTTGAAATGTGAGAATGGTTAGACAATCAAAATGAAATCGGTGTGTTGTAAATCGAGGGGTATTTATAAATTTAAATTTGTTATTGGAATTTTAATTTTTTTTTTCAAGAAGTTAAGTTTTATTTTAAAAGATTTTTTTTATTAAACTATGTAATTTAAAGTCATATAGTAGTAAAATACTTTGAAAAATGGATTTTTTAAATATTTAATATTTATTGAAATGAACTCTCAAATTTTAAAATAAGCTTTGTAAATCAGTTAGTTTTATTTAAAAATGAATTGCAAAAGAGTCATCGATGTTTATTTAAAGTGTTTTAATAGTTTAAATAATTACTTAAACATGCTTTAAAAATAAATTATTATTTAAAATATACTTATTATATATATACACATATAGTTTTGAAATGATTGTAATTTATTTACAAATCCTCTTAAGATTTGTAAACAAGGTTTATTCAACGGATATGATTTTATTAGAGAAATCTTGTATTGGAATTCTGGAAACTTAAACTACCGAAATGTTGAAATACAAGAACTTTGAAAATGGATTAGAATTCATAGAAAGGTAGTTAAAAATGGGTAGTTGTAGGAGTTATACGTTGCTAGAGATCAGTTGTGTGATTAAGGAATGACAATATAGCATTCAAAGTGGAACCTATTATGATCAAAGCGTGGTTTTGTATGAAAAGCGTGGCATTGTTAAAGTTGAGCGTAACCTCACTCCCAAGCCTCACATCTTGGAAATGATATGGGAACTATGTTACATGTTTCAGGCTTAGTTTGACGAGGGTGACATATGATCTCTCAAAACTAGCGGCGTATGATCCAGGTCACCATGGTGTCCAGACGGGACCCTTATTGTATGGTATAGTGGCGTGTGAGTCCTTGCATGAGAAGCCACTAGATATCAAGAAGTGTGCAATATAAGGAATAGTGGTGTGCGGGTCCTTGCATCGAAAACCACCGGGTTCCGGTTGCTATGCTTGGTTATCAAGGTTCCCTATCATGTTGGAAAATCCAAGTCCAATAAGAGCTTTATGGTTTTGATTATAGTCCCAAAATAGCTATGCTTTGCAAACATTTCAGCTACCCCTTTTTGATATCATATATTCCATCCGATATATTCCATTTGACCTAGTCCTGATATATTCTCTTAGACTTAGTCCGAGTATTGATAGCTTATTTGAATAAGTTTATTTGAGAGATGTTTTCCAAAATAATTTCATTAAAGATAATATCAGTTTATTATGGTAGTAAAAGTGTTTAGGTTATCATCAGGTAAATACCCGTCTGTATTTATGTGTGGACGTGGTCTTATCAGACACCCTTCTTTTCAAAGGTTTTGATAACATCGTCATGAGCTATACATTTAAAATTTCGAGTACCTTATGCTCGTTTATCACGGCTGATCCGAGTATTTTTAACACTCGGGTCAGATCCGAGTAGTTTTAGGATTAGTTGAAGATGCTTGGAGTTTCCGGAGGAGAGTTGGAGATCTTCATCATTGTATAGACATATTCTATTATCCGCTACATCTAATACATTTGTTTCGTCAGCATTTGTAAGTGCATGTGTTATAACTGTCCAAGCTGAATCTAGGGTGGACTCTGGTATGGTATTTTAGAATTTTCCACTATAAAGATTATTGTTGAAATAATATATATTATTCCATTCATGAGAGATTCTGTTTTTCTGTTTCGTTCTATCTTTATTTTTCTTTCTACCCTTAATGATCCGCTTGTTCATGTAATTTGAGTTGGACATATGGGGTTTATTATCGATTCAAAGGATATGAAAAAAATGGGCTGCTACAACTGTAGATTTTATTTACATATATATGTGCTAATACATATAAGCTGTGATGCAGGGGGATAAGTTGGAGGGATCCAACGGGATTCCTCGCTATTGTTGAATTGTTTCAATATATTCCTATTATATGGATTATTGAATAATGAACCTAATTGTTGACACTATGGTAATGACATTGTTATATGTTTGGAAAATAAAAATCCTATAATGATAAAAAACCAATATCGTTATTGGCTAAGTGTTGGGTAGATATTGGCCTTGAATTAGTATTTTAAAATACTATAAATTTCCATCAAGTTGGAATTGGTTTTGAGATGGGAGATGATTTTAAATCCGAAACTACATTTGTAACAAACTCGATTTTCGACCCTCGAAAATCGACACTAATATGTCCACCGTATCTCATGCCGAAAAACTGATTGTTAGGGGAAAAGAAAAAGAAAGATAGAAGGAGAAATAGAAACAACAATACAGAATCTCACAAACACAGCGGAACAAAATATAATATATATCAACAGATCTTGTACAAAGAAAAACGTAGTTGTTAATATACATACCAATCATCAGAGTACAACAGTCAACAAACCAATATTGGACAATTATAATAACCTGTCCTCATAAGTGCTGAATATACAGCCTGCAATACACATTGGAATGTAATAAAGTACGTGTAATACGTTTTCATCACCTGGATCGTCTCCTAAGCTCCATAGCATGCTAACTCGAATCTGTAATACTCGGTCTGACCCAAGCATTCTAATAACATAACACCCGAGTCAATCTGGGAAACCAGCATGAGAAAACATAGTTGATTTGAATTACTACTGTTTCAAAATTCTTTGAAAACAAAGGTATCTCGTAAAACCACGCCACATAAATACGATGAGTTTTTACCTTATGATAACCAAAACATTTTTATAGAAAATATAGTGATATTATAGTAGTGTCCAAGTACAAATACTTATCAAAATAGCCGAAATTGTTACACTAATTAAATTCCAGCATACTAGGCTCTACTTTCTATAGTGATATTATAGCAGTGTGCAAGTACAAATACTCATCAAAGTAGCCAAAATTGTTACATTAATTAAATTCCAGTATACTAGGCTCTACAATCAAAACCGTAATGGCTCTTAGTGGATATTGGATTTCATACAATTACCGGGCTACTAGGGTCCACGTCACAGTACACCTCTAAAAAATATACCGAGGACCTCACCGGGATCCCCTTCCAACTCAAGACCGGCCTACCCCTAACCTGAATAGTACCGAATATGTTATCACCCCGGGTTTTCCCAGCCTTAATCGAGCGCTTACTTTTCCATGCATAACCATATCCATAATTTATAATATATTTCCGGAGGTATCTAGAAAGGTGATAACATACCCTAATTGGGTGCGACCAACTTAGCCTTGTTGCATCTCCCATGTTTTAGGGATGAGGCTTGAGGCTACATTTACCTTTCAAGAACAATTCCACTTAGAATTCTCATCGTCCTCCAATGACGATGTTCTGATAGCATTCGTCCATAAAAGTTGTCCTGGTTTTGGACAAACCGAGTCGCTGCCTTCGGCATCTTCATGATATCACCATTCGTAACGTTCAAACCGGAACGAAGTGATTTTCAGATAATTAAACCCGATCTCGGTCTCTTCGAAATGATCAGTGGATTTGGAAAAATTTTGATAGTCGGTTATTTAACTATCGGATAACATACATAAGTAGTCACTAGGCCTTATCTTATACATCTTCAAAACATTCATTCAAAATATCTTTCAAAGATATGTATATTTATTCAAAGCTCTTCCAGTATTTCAATATTTGGAAACAATTTCAAGTACATATACATAATAGGCTATTTTGTGCACCATTTCAACACTTGGAAATATATTTCCAAATTCGAATTATATTTCAATACTTTGGAAATATTTATGAGTATATTTTTCCAAAATCATTTATTTCCAATATTAAGGAAATACATTTATTCTTATTCCTCAAAATCTTTTTCAATTTATTTGAAAATTCCTTTACTCACTTGTGACGAATTCTCAAGTTCCTGAATTCATCAATTACTTTTCTTTAATATTTTCAGAATCGATGATAATTGTCTATAATTCCAAATCCCCATTTCTAACTTCTTTTCTGAATTCTAATTCATTTTTCAAAGTTCTTTTATTTCATCAAATTTGGAAATTTTCATAAGTTTCCAAAATTCCACTATACGATTTCTCTTATACAATCATATCCAAATAAACTCCGTTTACAAATCTCAAGAGGATTTATAAATAAATTTCAATCATTTCAAACTATAAATATTAGTATTTTATAAGGATAATAATTTATTTTAAAGTTTCTTTTAAGTAATTATTTAAATATTAAACACTTTAAATAAACATCGATAACTCATTTCCAAATCATCTTAAATAACTTATCAATTTACAAAGCTTATTATAAAAATTAGAATTTATTTCAACTAATATTAAATATTTGATAAATCCACTTTTCGAAGTATTTTATTACTAAAGCAGCTTTAAATTACATAGTTTGAATAAATAAAATTTCTCTTTAAAAAAATTTAACTTCTCGAGATTTTTTTTTAAATCCTCGTAACCATTTTCGATTTATAAATCCCTTTCAATTCATATCACATTGATTTTTTTACGATTCCCTACCCAATCTCACATTTCAAAAATATAATCCACCATTTCTTTCATAATTAATTTTCACTTCTCGTTATACATTCACTCTTGTGAATTTATATTTTCAATTTACCAAAATGAAAATCGTTTTACCTTATCTATAAACATCGTTTATAAATTTGAAACTCATTCAGATTTCACTTATTTACAAATATTCTCACCTATAACTTCATTTTTAAATCTATTACTTTATAAATCCCATTTATTTCCAAATTTTATTTCAAATATTTATTTAAAACTCCTTATCCATAGTTTTAAAAATGTCATTTTTAAATCCCTAGTTAAAATCCCTTATATAAATTATTTAAAAATCTTTATTTAAAAATATTTTACAAATAGTTAAATAAAATCCAAAAAACAAATTACTATTTGATCCAACTCAACTTCCTTTAAAATAATGCAAATTCCAATATAAATATTTTTATATCCAAAATTCCTTTTAATTCCTTTAAATTCAAAAATAATATTTATAGTATTTGAAATACTAAAATTAAGGCCAATGTTACTATAGCATCCAAAAATTCAAATCACCCCATAATCTATATCAGATTATTCACACAAATCATATATATGAAACTAAAATCAACATTTTTGAGATTCCAGTTGGATCCCTCCAACATATTTCCCTGCATTCACAGATGTTAGATATCATAAAAATACCAATCCTACTTCAAGGGGGATATCTTGTATATGTATAGGGTCATCCTCTATTATGCGGGGCACATAGTGTCTCATCCACTCCAACGATGGGAAATGTATCCAACTACTAATATATATAATATAACATCCAACTGATAATAATAATTTATCAATTCATCAATCAACCAATAAAAGATTTTTAACTGTTAAAAATTAAACCAATTATCCAAGAAGAGTGAGATTTACTCACCTCGATTTTTATTTCGATCCATTCCAATTTTAAATTAAATCGATAAAACGTTCGAATTAAATTAAAAATTCCTACCGACTCGAAAAAAAATCCCTAAACCAATTTTATAGCTTGATATTCTCCGTTATGATTCTGGTGCTACTTGTTCGTAATTTATTGACCTCGCATGACAAGGTTACACATTCTTAAACATTTGGATATAAATAATAAAATTAAATTTACACTTAAGTAACATTATTATTGTTAATTACCTTAATCAACGGAACAACGCTTCTTCAACATTCCAGGCATCGCAAGCTACACCCCAACATCCACCTTCAACATCACTCTGTCTGTACATGTTCAACTAAAAGTTTATCATTGGATAACATCCATCATCCCTCATCCTTTCCTGCATCGACCATCACCTCTGTCGACTTCATCCATGGCGCCATAACCTTCGGGCCTAGGCACAATGAAAACCCTACGCTCGCCTGTGCGTGCTCCTCTGCCTGCCAGCATACATGACCTCCACCTCGCCCTTTTTACCGCTTCATCCACCACCACTCTCAGCGTCGCCATGCTCTCGAGCGACTATAGTGGCCAACCCTACCCCATGAATCGAAATTCGAGCCTTCCTCCTCCAACGTGCATACATACGTGAGAAATTTCCCAGGTCGCCTCCATCGTATCCTCTTTCCTTTTTTTTGTATTTCGTTTTCGCGGAGAAGAATGAAGGAAAAAGGCTCGCCACTAAACATGGATAAAGTCTAAAATCGAGTGTTTCGCTGAATTGATTTCATTCGTTTTTTTCAAATGAACTTGGTTTCAAACAGAAGTAGATGCAAACACGATTTTTAAACAAATGGAAGGCGGCTCGGTTTAGAAATTAGGGTGGTGTGTGTTAAATCCTAGGGTAGCTGTGATGTGAAAGAACAACAACTGATGTGAATATATATATATATAATTTAAAAATATCTCGTTTGCATATCTCGAAATTTCGAACATTTATTAAGGCGTGCCGCCAGGCATTCCTAAAGTTATACTACTATTCCAACCCAATGGAACACGTCTCAAGGTCTAATTCGATCGTATGTGGAAGATTGCCTTTTAAATCGACTATTTGAATTGAATTAAATTAAATTATTTCTAGGCGTTTTCAAATCGCATGGCCAAACGACAAATCCAAACTTTATGAAATTTAAAATCCAATAACAATATACTATTATGGATCTAATGGAACTAGTTTTGTCGAAATCCAATGCCCTGGAAGGCTATTTTCTCTCATTAATTTAAACAGTTATTTTTAAAATTGAACAAATCACTTTTAAATTCAATTTAAAAGCTCTATTACCTTCATTCCTATTAGTATAAATTTAATAAGCCTTTAAATTATTTTTATCAAGCTTAAAACTCAAGATTCCACTATTTAACCAAATTTCAATTGTTAAATTCCACAATTAAACTACCCAAATAAATCGTTATATTTGAAATTCAAGTTATTAGTTCTATAAAATTAACTTTTAAATATTTAAAATAAATTAAATATTCCAATTTCAAATAACCAAAATTCTAGGTCATTACAATGTTTTAGAAATATATTGTTTTAAAGATGTTTAATTATATTAATATTGTTTTAAAGTTATTTAATTATATAAATATTGTTTTAAAGTTGTTAGACTATAGTAATATTAATTTAAGGTTATTTAATTATATTAATATATTTTTTAAAGTTATTTTTTTTATTTAATATTATTTTAAAGAATTTATCGAAATGTGAATATTTTCGAAGGTTGATTATTTCAAGAATAATTATGGTTTGAAATTAATATTAAGAATTGTTAATAAGGGTTTGAAAATAAATTATTATCATCTATAAAAATAGTAAAGATTAATTATTTTTGTTTATTTAGCAATATTTTGAAATTATTAATTATTACTTTAAAGGTGTTTTAGAGTTAATAATTTTCATTATTTATATGTTTATTGTTAGTATTATTATTATATAATGGTGTTTTGAAGTAAAAGATTTTTAAATATTTATAAACGTTTCATTAATTAATAATTATCAATTATTATTTTATAAATTACTTTTAACTATTTATATATGTATATAAATTTCATTTATATACATATATGTATATCATTCTAACTATTTTCTCTATTTCCTTTTAAGATACAGGTTTAGGCAATATATGGTGTTAGTTTCTTTTTGCAGTTTCACAGGATTGCTTATGGTAGGATTGTTGTTTGCAGTGTGGAGTTCTTTCTGGTACGTCTTCATCTTCATTATGGAATTCTATTTTTGAAGGATTCACTTTTCAGCTAAGCACTCCTTCCAGTTTTACCAAGTCTACATAGTGGCAATTTCCATTCTAGACCACTCGCGGTTCCATTCAGATCATTTGCATCTTCATTTCATCCGAGTCAATAACATGGAGTTTCCTTCTTAGATGGGGCTGGCTTCCCGTATTATTGGTTATGTGATGTTCCATTGTTTTTCAGGTACTTCTGATATCGGACAGTGGCCATGCCGGGGCTAGGTATTGGGGTGTAATGGGCGGTGACCATGCCGGAGCTCATTTTAGGGGTGCCTGGGTCTCTTTTTATACTTGTACTTAGATTAGCTACCTGCCATGCATGTTGGCAGCACCTTGTAATGTGTGATATTTACATATTTACATGTGTGCTCTCCACCATTCTAGAGGATCACATATTTTTTTTAAATTATTTATAGATATTTCCGTGACCCATGAATAGAGTTGAAAGACTTGGATTTTATAAAGGAGTTTATAAAATGGTTTGAAGACTTAAGGGAAGGTTATTTACAAGGTGAAAGAATTTTTAAATGGTTAGATATTTATAACCGAGTTTTAGAAATGGGTTTATAGATTTATAAATGAAGATTTATAAATGGTTTTATGGATTCATAAATGGTTTATAAAGAACTTTTGAAATGTACAAAGAGTTTATAAGTGATTGAATTTTTATAAATGGTTTTTCGAAGATTTATAAAATGGTTTATAAATGGATTTAGAGAATTGTAAGGAATTTAGAAATGATTTGAGAATCGAACAAAAAGAAAATCTTTCCCAATTTTGTAATATACTTATATCGAAGAGATAAGCATATGTATGCATTTTCTAACATGCGAGGAGTAATGTATTTGAATATACTTATAGCATTGAGATAAGTATATGAATATTTTCTAAGTACTTAAAATATAGGGATTTGTGGATATACCTTTGTAAAAGTATTTTTGTACAAGTAATTTACAAAGTGATTTTAAATGAATGAAAGATTTATTAAAAGGAGGCTAGTGGTTAGCTATGTACTTAACTGATGTTATTTATCCCTATGGAGTAATCTTTGTTTGCATGTGTGTTTGTTGATAGTTAAATAATCAACTATCAAATCTTGGCCTAAATATGTAATCCTTCTTAATTTTGGTGGTACAAAAATATTCCATACTTAACATTGAAGGTGTAACGACTAGGCCATTTTCGACCCCTAAAAACCGACACAACAGCGTTCACTGTACAGAGCGTCGAGAAATAGAGTGCCAGAAATACCAGATTATTAGGATTTAGAAGAAAAGTGATAGAAGAAGATCAGAAAAACAACAACGTAGAATCTCACAATCGCAACGGAACAAAATATAATATGCAATAGCAACATTTTATGCAAAGAAAAAGCCGTAACTGTCAATATACACACAAGATGTCGGAGTAAAAAAAATCTGGATAGTTATAATAACTTGTCCCCAACTGTTGTCTACACAGCCTACAATATACATTGGAATATAGTCAATACGTGCAAAACGTTTCTGCCTTCCAGCTCATCTTCTGAGCTCCATAACGTTCTAACCTGAAATTCTATAATACTCGGTCTGATCCGAGTATTACAATAAAGTAACACCCGGTCAGGCTGGAAACCAGCATGAGTAAACACACATAAAATGAAATACTTAAGTTATAAAAATCTTTTGAAACTAAGGTAACTCGTACAAAGCTACGAGTTTTATCATCTTTTTTTAACCCAACTTTTTCAGAAAATCCATTGATACAACATATTGTCTAATTAGAATACTAATTTGAAATAGTTAAATTTGTGAGATTAATCCCTTCCAGCCTATTAAACTCTAAATATCAAACCCATAAAGGTTCAGAGCGATCATTACATTGAAGCGGTTCCGGATAACACAGATGTCCGACCCCGATAAATTCGAATCCAAGTAATAAGTTTAAAGAGTAAATTGTTTTAGAATAAACAATTTATACTTAAGGTGACAATATTCACATATGGGAATTTATTACAGATTTCATTTCAATAAAATATATCACCGCTTTAATCTCATTATTTTAATTTTGTCTGACCATTTATTGGCACAGACAAGAATAATTTGGAAATAAATATCCAATAAAATTAAGCCAATATATAGATCATTTAACCAAGTTAACGATCTAAAATCAATATCTAAACGATTCACCCATCATAGTTTTTATTTACTTTGATAAACCATATTCATTTATATTTAAAACCAATTAATTACAATTTGAAGAATTTATAAAACAATTTGTATTTAGTTAATTTAAATTTAACACATTATTAATATCTATCTTTGTTAATCGTACAAATTTTAAGTCAAATAATAATGTAGTTAATCACCCATTCAATTACAAAATATCAATAAGCTTTAAATTACGGAAAATCCACAATAATGTTTTATAATATCGATTGCTCGGATTTTGATGTAGAAATCTTCATGTTAGTTTGGCTTTAAAATGACAAAAGATTTTTGTTTTTTTTTAAAAACAAGTTTAAATTATCATAAAAATACATATATGTCTCACTACTTCCCTTTTCCCTTTTCTTATCTTTTTCTTATATTTTCCCCTTTTTCCTTTATTTTCTTTCTTTATTTCCCTACTTACTTTCCCTCTGGCCAACCCAGCCCGTTTCCTTTCTCCCTTTTTTTATTTCTTTTTATTTTTCCCAGTTTCTTTCCTCTCTGCATTTTCCTTTACCTGGGCCTGTGCATGCATGTGTGCATGTATACACATCCCTCGGGTCGAGTAACTCACCGTCGATCGACCTCACAAATCCCCCTCGACCACCACGTAACACCCAACCATTTGGACGCGACCTAAAATCCCCAAATTGAAATTCGAGTTCAAACCCAAGCTAGGCACGAAGTCGTCCCCTTTCCTTTACCTCGTCCGGCCACCTCCAAACACTGACACCCTCCGAACTCCACCACTAAGACCGCCGCGACCTCCTCTTCCCTCCCTCCTTGGACCGCACTTCCCTCCCTCCCCATCGGCGCTGCATTTAACTCGAAAAAGAACCCACAACAGAACCTTCCTAAAACCCTAAATCATCATCGACCCAACACTACATGCCACTAGAAAATACCATTCCATTTTTCCAAGCTTCAATATCACCCCAGTACCCTTCTCCACCAACCATGTGCCACGCCATCACCTAGGCCACCGGGAATCGACCAAAATACCATTCTCGGTCATCTTCCTCTATCTCATCTAACACTTGACTAAAAATTCCCAAACGACTTCCAAAATTCATGAATTTGGGCAACTAACGCAATCATGTAAAGTTGAGATCAAATTTCGATGTTTGAATTTTGTCATTTCTAAGTTATCTACTGCAAAACAAGCTCCTCTCCCTCTATACTACATGTTAGATGTCGAAAAGATTTTTAAAATAAAGTAATCTTGGAAACAAACAGGTTTCTCTTTGGAATCATAGCCTAAGACAAAATGTATAAAGGGATATTGATTTTTAAAAATTGCAATGTGTCAACTATTCTAAGAACAGAGGTGTTTCCAATATATTACTGTATGTTCAGGTGACCAACACTCATACATACATTTTTCACATATCAGATGCGTATATTCTTGATCTAGATCAAGATTTAACAAACACTCATTTATACTTACGAGTATAAAAAAAGTAACAAAGTAAAAGTGTTAACTCATAGTTTTTAAAAGAATGGTGAACTGCTGGTTTTTTTGGTTTCCTTGCTTCAAGCATTTTTTGTAACTTACTCTTTTTTTTCTTTTTATCGAGTGAACATGTGAACAATTGAACAAACCAGGATGGCCGTATATATAGATGAAGAGGGAAGTGTACAGTAGAAGCTAGGCTTGAGGGATTTGTATAGGTTCCCACTTTGTTGATTTTCATTCTCTTTTTAATTTATTTTCCTTTTGATTTGATAAAAAGGCTGATTTGATTTCAAAAGATGATTTCATTTTATGGCTTGATCTGAAATTGATTTGTATGTGACTTGAAGTTGAAATTTGATCATGATGATGTCTTCTTGTATATATACATTTATATGTGTGGGTGTAGTTATACATATGTATTTTATCCTATTATACTAGCATTTGTACATATTTATTTTATGCATTAGATATACATAATATGTATAGAGATTTCCATATGCATTTGTATTTGTCATCATATATATATTTATACATTTCCATATTTACAAATACTATATACATCTTAACCTATGTGTGTGTGTATACATATTTATTCATTTTATCATATTTACATTTATACACTCCTGTATATATTTTACTTCATATATACTTACCTACTATTTACATAACATTACATTATATGGGCATAAATACATACATACATACATATGTATGTATGTATGTATGTATATGTGTATATATATATATACACATTTATGTACTTATACATATTTTAAGCATCATAAAATTGTATACACACACACACATATATATAGATGTTTCTCTCTTAATTAATTCTTTTAATGGTGGAGATATACACATTTCAATAATATCTATCATATTAAAAAAAATTACAAATTTCAAATTTAGATATATTGTTTTTAGATCATTATATATCTCCAGGTATTTAAAATATCAAAAAATTTATCCGACTAATAAAATATTTTAACCCAATAATATAAATCAGTTAATCACTCAATTAACATACGTTAAAAATCCAGGTCGTCACATTCCTCCCCCCTTAGAACTTTTCGTCCACGAGAAGGAACGAAGCGAGAATTTGAATTTCGATGTATATTATTAGTTTAATCATCTTTAAACATTTTACTCCTTACTCTTCTATATTATATAAAATATAAAACATTTTAAAATTACATAATATTACCAAATTAGTTTTATATAAAAATACTTTTCATAACTCGATGTCCAAACAAGTCCTTCCTTGTTCTCACAAAAATTTAGTCATATGTTGATCAAGCATAGGACTGAAAATCTATAATTACTTAGTAGACCCATTTCAACATCCAGTGAAAATACTTGAAAAACCATTTCAAAAATTCTACGGAAATCATCACCCTCTATGGATCGCAGTTAGCACGATGCTTGCGTCGCCATCACGGCGAAATCCGTAAGAAAACTATATGCATCCGCACCTCTTGACTTTCGCCATGGGAACTGCAACAGATTGCAGCTACATCCCGGGATGTGTTGCCATCACAGCAAAACCCGTGTAACTGTAGGCATCAACGCCACTCAAATTACATTTTCGAATGAAACTTCACCACATAGATCGCAGACTACGCCAGTCAAATCCCAATGTAGAATGTAGGCAGTCACTGCCACACGAATTTCGCTACGGCACCACATAGATCGCAATCTACCGATGTTACGTCGCTCTTCCTGCGAAATCAAATGTAGATTGTAGGAAATCACTGCCACTTGACTTACGCTATGGAATACAGTAGATCGCAGTTGCAGCAAAGGTTACGTTGCCATTACAGCAAAAGTCCAATGTAGCAGTTGGCATCAACGCTACTCGACTTATGCTACCTAATAATGATCATCAGAAACTCGAGTTTTGTCCGGACGTCCTCTGGGATCCCAATCTCATTGAACCTGCCCTTAGGGTTTTGGGCAGAACCACCGAGTGGATCTCCTACTATAAGTTTCAACTCTCAATGGCGGTGCCTTTTTTTCCATACCTTTCTTAAAACATATCATACTGTATACATATATAGTACCTTCCAAATCATACTCTTTATATGTATCACATATAAACTTCGTATATACAAAATTGATATCTTCAAAATTGATAATTCTCAAATTTAGTTTATCAAATTTCCAAAAATGACTTTTTGTCAAAATCAAAATCCTTTCAAAATCAACGGGTTCTAAAAACCTTTCAGTTTCATTCTCATATACATATAAAATTATTCCTTTCAACTTGAATAATTTCCAGATCAATAATTTCTGAGTCCCCTTCATACTTGTATAAACTCCACTTTGTATTTCAAATATCCTTCAAAGATCATTTCCTTTCGATTATAATTTAAATAAGGGAAGTTTGAATATACAACAAATATATATGACTTCATTAATGTCAAATCAAAATTTTCCCAGTTCGTTCTCTTTACAATGTTATTTGTACCATTTCTTATTTCTTATAAAGTGAGTTCCAGTTATAGTACTATCCAACATTTATTTTAAATCATCATATTTACCCAAAATATACTCTTTCACTTCAAAACCTTTTTTACTTAATATTTTGATTCCGATTTAAATTATGAATTATTTCAAATTCCATTTGGATTATAACTTCAATCGATCCCAATTTGTATATAAATACATGGTTTAAATGTAACAATTTCCACTCTGACCTGTTCGAACTTAGAAAATAGCTTGAGTACTTTTGGAATAGTCAAATAGTTAATGTAAGATAGTTTGGGTTTTAAAAAGAATGATTTGTACAGTAAATAGCTTGAAAAATCAAAACAATATGAATATTTAAGAAGATAGAAGTTAAGACAGTTTATATTAAAATAAATTATTTGAAAATAATTCCAGAGTTAACCGGTTCAACTTCCAATCAATTTCCATTTAAATTGATTCAATCGAGATTCCAATTTGAATTAACTTCGATTCCTTTTCCAGTTCAAATCAATTTCCATTTTGAATTTGAACTAATTCGACTTCAATTACAATTCCAATTAATTCAATTCAATTCAATTTCAATTTTGAATTAACTAAATTCCAATCTCGAATTTTAAACCATCTCGATTTATAAAATTCCGAGTTCGGTTCTTCAAGATGTTGATTTAATCACTTAAATCAAATTAACCTTTAATATTTAACTTAACAACCCAAGTCTTTAAAATAATTCAATTCCGAGCCTAAATTTCAAATATTCATTTAAATTACCCAAACTTAAACTTATTTTAAGGTTCGAGTAAGAGTTAAAATCTTTTAAAACAAATCAATTTTCGAAATTCAATTGATTTTCCAATTATAACTTCAAATTTTAAACCCAATTCTTTAAACAATTCTGGTTGACATGTTTTGTTTTAACATGTCAAACTTAAGTTCAAAATGATTCCATTACCATAGATTCAAATTTATTTCTAAAAATCAAAATCATTTAAATAGTTTATAAATAAAGTTTGGTTTCTATTTAAATTCAGGAATGGATATACATCATTTTAATCCACTTCTTAATTTATTCGAAATAATCAAATCTACAGTTTTATATACTATAAATAACAACAGGATGATAGTAGGGTATATCAAAGTAAATAAACATCCATCAATAGCATTCATCATAATTTTTGGAATTCGAAACTTGTTTTATTTCAAAAATTGTTTTGAAATCATATACATAACTTCTTTTGCACCCTTATCAAATCTATACCCTTTTCTTTCATTTAACTTCCATAAGTTAAATTTTAATTTCATCTTGAAATTTTCCAATTTTAGATTATAAGTTCAAAACTTATTTAACTTTCCTAGAGTTAAATTCCCAATTCGTTTAACCCATTTAGCTTGCTCAAATTTGAATTTCATATCGATATTACTTTCCATTTATAAGTTCAAAAACTAACTTTTCTTTTGGTTTGTACATCTCATTTTAAGGGGGATTCGAAAGTTCGACACTTAGTATTTATTTCAAATCAACTTTGAAATCATATATACATATGTACATATATCCCTATATATACATATTTATCCCATTCACATATCCAGTCACACTTTAAATTTTAAATCATTCTTGGTTTTTAATAATCAAAACAAATTCAACTTCCAAATACTCTCGTTTTGAAACAAGATTTCCATATTCAAAAATATTCTAAATAATATTATTTATTATCTCCTTAAACACTTTGAAACAATTTCAAACTTTCTGGGACTAGGTTCAAAACTTCACCCTTAAGATCCATTTTTAACTTATAAGTTATGCTTATATAATTAAGCTCATATAATTCACTTCCTTAACATTCTACCATGTGTTATCATCGTTTAGTTTGTAATAAACATCCTTTATTAAGACACAACAACCAATTTATGATATTTATCATATTTAGAAGTCAAATACACCATATATTCCATCATAATTTACTTAAAAAATATAATCAGGGTAACTTATTTCGTTTTAAAACACCTTGAAAAGTACTTTCAAAATTTCTAAAATTTTAAATTCTGGTTTGAATCCATTTCTAGCTTAACGTACTTGTTTAATTAATACTTACCCAAATTTTTATTTGGTTATATATATTACCGCTTGAATTTAATAATTTTTTTGATTATAATAATTACATCCAATTACTTTGATATATTGTAATAACCTAAAAAAATTATTTCTTTTATATATCAAAATTATTAAAAAATCATTTTTAAAATTATTATTTTAGAAAATAAGAAGTACGCCCTCATGTATAATGACTCAACACATTCTAGGGTACTATTGACCCTATCTCTAATGAGTAATCCCCACCAGAGCCAAGATTCTCGCTTAACCTTCAGCTCAGATACCGTGTGTAACGACCGGGTGATTTTCGACCCTTGAAAATCGACACTAATACGTTCATTGTATAGAGTGCCAAAAATAATAGGTTGTTAAGGTTTAGAAGAAAAGTGATAGAAGAAGATTAGAAAAACAACAACGCAGAATCTCACAATCGCAGCGAAACAGAATATAATATACAATAGTAGCATTTTATACAAAGAAAAAGATGTAACTGTCAATATACATATAAGATATCAGAGTACAAAAAATCTGGACAGTTACAATAACTTGTCCCCAACTACTGTCTATATATCCTGCAATACACTGCAGAATATAGTCAACACTTGCAATACGTTTCTGCCATCCAGCTCATCTCCTGAGATCCACAACGTCCTTCCTTGAAATTCTGTAATACTCGTCTGACCCGAGCGTTACAATAAAGTAACACTAGAGTCAGGCTGGAAATCAGTGTGAGTAAATACACTTAAAATTAAATGCTTAAGTTATAAAAATCTTTTGAAACCAATGTAACTCATACAATGCTACGAGTTTTATCATCTTATTTTAACCCAACTTTTATTTTAAATCCATTGATACAAAATAGTGTCTAATTAGAATACTGATTTGAAATAGTTAAATTTGCGAGATTAATCCTTCCAGCCTATTAAACTCTAAAACTCAAACCCGTAAAGGTTCGGAGCGATCATTACATTGAAGCTGTTCCGGATAACACATATATCCGACCTCGGTAAATTCGAATTCAAGTAATAAGTTTAAAGAGTAAATTGTTTTAAAATAAACAATTTATACTTAAGGTGACAATATTCACATATAGGAATTTATTACAGATTTCATTTCAATAAAATATATCATCACTTTAATCTCATTATTTTAATTTTGTCTGACCATTTGTTGGCACGGAAGAATGATTTGCAAATAAATATCCAATAAAATTAAGCCAAAATATAGATCATTTAACCAAATTAAAGATCTAAATCAATATCCAAACGATTCACCCATCAGGGTCTTTAATTTACTTTGATCAACCGTATTCACTTATATTTAAAACCAAATTAATTACAATTTAATGAATTTATAAAACAATTTATTTTTAGTAAATTTAAATTTAACACTCTATTAATATCTAACTTTATTAATTGTATAAATTTTAAGTCAAATAATAATATAGTTAATCACCTATTTTAATTATAAAATATCAATAAGCTTTAAATTATAGAAAATCCACAATACTGTTTCATGATGTCGATTGATCGGATTTTGATGTAGAAATATTCATGCTAGTTTGGTTTTAAAATGACAATAGATTTTTGAATTTTTTTTAAACAAAAAAGTTTAAGTTATCATAAAAATACATATATGTCTTACTGCTTCCCTTTTCCCTTTTCTTTTCTTTTTCTTATATTTTCCTTTTTTCCTTCATTTTCTTTCTTTATTTCCCTACATACTTTCTCTCTGGCCCAACCCGGCATGTTCTTCCTTTCTCCCCCTTTCTTTCTTTCTTTTTATTCTTCCCAGTTTCTTTCCTCCATGTTTTTCCTTTACCTGGGCCTGTGCACCTATGTGTGCGCATGCACACATCCCTCTGGTCAAGTAACTCGCCGTCGATCGACCTCACAAATCCCCCTTGACCACCCTGTAAAACCCAACCACATAAATACGACCTAAAATCCCCAAATTGAAATTCAAGTTCGAAACCAAGCTAGGCATGAAGCCGTCCCCTTTCCCATATCTCGTCTGACCACCTCCAAACACTAACACCCTCCAAACTCTGCCACTAGGACTGCCATGACCTCCTTTTCCCTTCTTACACCGTACTTCCCTCTCTCCCCATTGATGTCGCATTTAACATGAAAATGAACCCACAACAAAACCTGCCTAAAACCCTAAATCATCATCAACCCAATACTACAGACCACTAGAAAATTTCATTCCATTTTTCAAGCTTCGGCATCACCCCATTACCCTCCCCCACCAACGATGTGCCATGCCATCACCTAGTTTGCCAGGAATCGACTAAAATACCATTCTCGGTCATCTTCCTTTATCTAATCCCATACTTGACTAAAATTTCCAAAACGACTTCCAAATTCACGAATTTGAGAAAATAACACTATGACTCCCCACCTCTATACTCACGCTAGCCAAGGACACTACGTAGCAATTCCGTCAACTAGCACGAAGAATAAGGCTGTTGAGGAGCGACCATCCATGTAATTGCCTTGTGCGAGCAACGGTATGTCAGGTAGTATAACAAGAGGAAATCCGACACGCTGATACAAACTCAAAGCATCTACACAGTGGCTATATATGATCTTCGAAAACAAATATAGAAATAATCATAACATAAATCAGTCATAGATATCCATATCACAAAGGCGGAAACATGTATGAATATAACACTTAGAAGTGTTTATCAGAGTAGTGGTCAAACAAGATCCACGGTGTAAGAAAAAGAATAGATGCAAGTGCTAGACAAAAGAATATGTATACATCAACGAGCCTCTATCTCGAATGTATAACAACAAAAACTACCAATATAGTGTAGTTAGCCAAAAGTCAGGTAATACTCCTAGATGAGTAGTCAAGTAGAAGCGCCTGTAACATCTCAGTCTGACCCGAGTATCATCTAATAAGAAAATAATAAACGGATCAGTCTAGCTATAAATATCAGATAAAATGAGATGGAATAAGAGATATAACAAACGTATGATAACAATAATGCCATACTATGAAAAGTATAGATTTAACAACAACAAAAAACATACAATATCTCAAGAAATCTCATAACATCAAAAAGAATGTCATATTCTTTACTCTATTCACCAAACCATAAATATTGACATCCTATCGATGCCAATCATAAAAATTGGTGAAACACAAATTCTAGAAATTATCAATTAGAAATCCAGAAATCACAAAGGGGGAGGCCTGTCATAAACGGGAGCATGTAAACTCACCAACACGTGTATCACAAACGGGACGCTATCCCATGGTCGCTAACCATAGAGCCGGTGCAACGATGCAGTACAATATCAGTACGCTCGAGGAATCTGAAACTCGAATAATTTGGAACAACGACGTAGTACAACGGTACGCCCGATGATCCTGATAAACTGGTACAACAACGTAGTATAAAGGTACGTCCGACGGACTGAACTCCATAAAGAACATGGGTCGCTAGCCTATAAAAATTGGGTTGAAACTCCAATGAATACATAGGCCGTTAGCCTATAAAAGAAATGAGACGAAACTCAATAAAACGAGGTATCGTCCCTTACGTGGACAAAGAGACATAGCATATCGCTAGTCTAAATCACAAAAAATGATCATCAATGATCATCAAGAAGTGTCAATTACACTAAGCTAGTAAATATATGAGTTTAGCTTCATGTCCCATAACCACTTGCTTAACTTAAGTATTTACGAACAAATTGTAAATCTCCACTCGAAAGTTGTCACAAGAGTTTCAATCGAACGAGTCTAAGAATTAACTGACAAAGCAAACGCAAGCGTTTCATACCACTTGTTTTGCAAAGTCGTTTAATTGGAATTCTCGAACGAATGAGGTAAAGGTTTGTATATACTAAAGACTAGAAAATGGTTTTATAAAGTATTTTGTATTAAAAATAGAGTTGAAATCATCTTTGTAAAAGAGTTTGAATATTTACTACTAGTATAGAAACCTTTGTGTTTTAAAGTGACAAACCATAAAGATGATTGTAAGAACAATCAATCACCAAAATTTCACGTTCAAAGACGTGAATTAAATCCAAAGAAATCGATTCCAAACCCATCAAAATGGATATACCCAAAAATTCCAAAATAGAAGTCATCAAGGTCGATAATAAATGATAACAATAAATCGGAAAACCACGAATCGATAAAAATTGAAATTTCAAGCAAAATAGGCTAAATAGGCATAAACAAGCAGGTCAGTCGACTGGTTACAAAGGCTTGTCGACTAATTGCAGGAAACAGAGACTTCTAGCCTCTGTCGACAGCCCAGGAGCATTCATTCTCTATAGCCAGTCGACTGACTGCAAAGGTCAGTCGACTGACTAGCACTGGGGCTGTTTTTCAGCCTATCAAATGCAGAGCAACTCCTCCAAAATTGCAACCGGACGACTAATGGACGCTAAGGGTTTATGTCAATCAACGACCCGACCCTATAGGCTCTTCGATATACCACTAAAAGCAAGATCAAACATCAAAGCTATGATTTTTAAAAATTTGACTTCATACACCAAAAATTGGAATACTCATTAAATCAATTCAATCAAAGGCAAAAGGACATGAAATAGAAGTTAGGAATTCATACCTAACAACAAATGAAGGTTATAGACATAGATGTGAGATAAAAATCTCACCTTCTGCACAACAACAAGGAAGAAGAAGCTATAGAGCAAGGTAAAAACAATCACTCCTCAATTCCAACCCAAGAAGCTTGAATCTAAGCTTAAAAGAAAAACATTTGCTCAGTTAGACTTTAGGAATTTCTGAAATTGAAGCTAGAATGAGTTGGAGAAGAAAAAGAGGATGCTTACCAATAGCTTCACTTTGAATTTGGAGTTAGAACTTGGATTTGCAATGGAACTAGGGCTTAGGAATTCTAATTCTCTTTCTCTTCCCCAATTTTTATGAAAGCTTGAAGGTATTAGGAAGTGAAAGTGAATGAAGAGAAGTGGGGGTGGAGCTAGAGTTAATAGTTTAGGCTAACCCAAACCCAAAATCCAAACTGCATAGGTCAAATTTTAGCTAACTCCAAACATATCGAAGTTTATACTCAAAAGGTCGCAAACGGTGTTTTGAACTCAATGGAAGTGGTCCCGAGTCCTAAATCGACCGTATGCAAAAAGTAGCATTTCAGACTATAATCCGACTAACGATGTTGTATTTAAATAAACTATTTAAATACACAAACATAAAATATGCGGGTTGTTACAGACTCCCCTCCTTAAAGAAATTGCATCCTCGCAATATTTAAGAAGAAAGTAAAAAGTAAAAAGTAACAACCATAAAAGCATATCAACACAAAAGAAACTTGAAATAAAAAGCTCATCTCAAAGAGCATGAGAAAGTAAGTCCGGATATGTTCGCTCGATGAATTCTCTAGATTCCCAAGAACAATCCTTAGGATTTAAGGACCATGGAACCTTCACAAGAGGGACATCTTTATTTCGAAGGCGTTTAACCTCCGATGCAATAATTCGAATAAGATGTTGCTCATAAGTCAAATTAGGTGAAACTTCAATTTCTTTCACAACACCGGGCTCAAGAATAGAATCCGAATCTCAAAGACATTTCCATAATTGAGAAATGTGAAACACGTCATGAATAGTAGAAAACTGAGCCGGTAGTAAAAGGCGATAAGGCACCGAACCAATACATTCGATGATGGGAAATGGACCAATATATCGAGGTGCTAATTTTCCCGGTCGACTGAAACGCACAACACCCTTCATAGGTGAAACACGAATAAACACAAAATCTCCCACAGAAAATTCTAATTTCCTTCATCAGTTATCGGCATAGGATTTTTGCCTATTTTGAGCATCTTTCATCGTATGACGAATAAGGCCAATCTTTTCTGTGGAATCACGAATAAAATCTGGACCTAAAACCAGCATCTCATCGACCTCAAGCCAACAAGAAGGAGATCGACATGGCCTTCCATAAAGTGCCTCAAAAGGTGCCATGCCAATACTAGATTGGAAGCTATTATTATAGGAAAACCCAACAAGAGAAATATGATTCTCCCAACTTCCACCAAAATCAAGAACACATGCACGAAGAAGATCTTCAAGAGTTTGATTCACACGCTCGGTTTGTCCATCGGACTGAGGATGGTAAGCAGTGCTAAAATTAAGCTTCGTTCCCAACGCTTTTTGAAGACTCTTCTAAAATCCACTAGTAAACAATGGATCACTATCGCTAACATAGAAGTAGGAATTCCATGTATTCTAACAATTTCTTTAATAAAGTGTTTGGCCAAAAGAGGCACGGTCTGATTGGACCGAACGGGAATAAAATGGATGATTTTGTAAGTCTATTAACTATCACCCAAAGACTATCATGACCCGAACGAGAACGGGGAAGTCCGTCAATAAAATCCATGGAAATTTGGTCCTACTTCCAAATTGGAATATCCAAAGGTTTCAATAACCCTTCGGGCCTTTGATGCTCGACCTTGACAAGTTGGCAAGTCATGCAGGGCTTAATAAAGTTAGCAATATCGGATTTCATTCCGTCCCAATAATAAATTCGTTTCATATCCGGGTACATTTTACTACTACCGCGATGAATGGTAAATTTAAAATGGTGAGAATCTTCTAAAATGTCTTTTCGAAGATCATCAATATTTGGCACGATAAGTCTACCAAATTTTCGAATACCGCCACGAGAGTCAATATCAAAGTCTTTCAAACATTCAATATCAATTTTGTCCCTACAACTTTGGCTAAGAAGAGCCAATTCGGGATCTAACTTTTGAGCTTCAAGGATGCGGTCTAAAAGAGATGATGAGCCTCAAGGCTACATAAAACAAGAGATAAACATAAATCGGATTCACGATCTCGAATCTCAAGAGTGGATAAAGTCTCGAGATCATTCCATTCGGATATCATCATAGAAACAACCGCTTGTTGCTTGCGACGAAGGGCATCGGCAACACGATTTCCCTTTCCGGGAGTATAAAGAATATCAAGGCCATAAGATGGAAGGAATTCGAGCCAACGTTGTTGGCGCAAATTAAGTTCCTTTTGAGAAAACAAATACTTCAAAGATTTATGATTGGTATAGAGAACAAATTTCACTCCAAAAAGATAATGACGTCAAACACGAAGGGTGAAAATAATAGCCACGAGCTCTAAATCATGAGTAGCATATCTAGTCTCGGCGGGCTTTAATTTCCTAGAAGCATAAGCAATAACACGTTCCCTTTGCATAAGAACGACACCCAAACCAACCCGAATCACATTGGCATAAACAATAAAATCTTGGTTCCCTTCGGGAATCACAAGAATAGGAGCATCGGAAAGGATTTCTTTTAATTTCTGAAAAGAAGCTTCACGTTTGTCCGACCAAATGTATTTAACTCCTTTCTTTGTCAAGCTAGTAAGAGGCATGGAAATTTTGAAAAAGTCTTTCATGAACCAACGGTAATAACCCACCAATTCAAGAAAACTACAGATTTCCGTCACACTCTCTGGTCTCTTCCAATCTTGAATCGCTTCAATCTTTGAAGGATCCATGGAAATTCCGAATTCAGAAATTATATGGCCGAGAAATTTCACACGAGATTGATAAAAAGTGGCATTTAGAAAAAAAAAATTCTTTCAATTGATTACTCCTAAGAGTTTCCAACACAATCTGAAGATGCTTTTCAAGCTCTTCCTCGGTTTTAGAATAAACAAGAATATCATCTATAAAGATAAGAACAAATCGATCGAGGAAGTCTTTGAAAACTCGATTCATAAGGTCAACGAAATAAGATGGAGCTTTCTTTAAACCAAATGGCATAACAAGCCATTCATAAGATCCATAATGAGTACAGAACGATGTCAAAGGAATGCTATCCTCTGCAATACGAAGCTGATGAAAACCGATTGCTAAGTCTAACTGTGAAAAGACTCTAGCACCACTAAGTTGATCGAATAGATCATCAATCCGAGGTAAGGGATATTTATTCTTAATGGTGAGATCATTAAGCTTACGGTAGTCAATGCAAAGCGTAAGTGTACCATCGAATTTCTTCACAAAAATAGCCGAAGCTCCCTAAGGAGAGGAACTAGATCGAATAAATTGGTTCGTCTCCAATTCGGATAATTGCTTACGCATCTCCTTATTTTCCTTATTGGACATACGATAAGGAGGACGAGTAATAGGTAAAGCTCCAGGAGTTAAATTAATTCTGAACTTAATTGCTCGCTTAGGTGGTAATCCTAAAACAGGCTCAAATATGTCGGAAAATTCACGAACAACGTGAATAAGAGAAATGACATCTTCTTCATCATCATTATTGTTATCATGAGGATTTAGAGAATATAAAGATGCAGCCAAGATAGAATCCGAATCTTTAAGAACAATAGAAATCTGTTTAACAGATTGAGGATGTCGAAGATGAATAGTCCGCTCAGTACATATGATATGGGATTTATAACGGTTAAGCCAATCCATTCTCAAAATCATTCCGAAGCCTAAGTAACACATGACATGCAAATCGGCTCGGAAAGAAAAATCACACAAAATAATCTCAACATCTTTACAAAGTAAACTAAGTGTTGCGGATCCACCAACCGGATTCGCGATTCTCAAAGAAATCATTAAAGCCATAACACTCAAACAAAAAATATCAACAGGCTCTTCTGATATAAAAGAATGGGATGCACCCGTATCAAAAAGAACTCGAATAGGTTGATCACGAAACATAATAATGCCATCAAGGATAAAACGAGAAATACCTTGACCACGAGAAGTGTTACTAGGGGCTTGCACAGCATTAAGATTTCCCTCCTTCTTACCTTGAGGTTTGGGACATGAAGATAAAAGATGAACCAAACTTTTGCAATAACGACAAAAGAGAGGTTTCAGACATCTATTAGCATAATGCCTTAGAACCATAATTGTAGCATTGCGCACAACTAGGGGTAGGAGTCTTTGCTACAGAAACTACTTACTTTCCTTTCTTGTTAGGATTAGGGCCTTTGAACTTAATAGGCCTTTCCTTGTTGTTGTTGAAGTCTGGTTTAGCACTAATAACTTCAATATCACTCTCTTTATCTGCCTCTTCAAGTCGAAGAGCGATATCAATAAGTTGATTGAAAGCTACTTCCAATTTCAGAAGTAATAGCCTTTTGAGATTTTTATTCAAGCCATAAACAAATATCTGATTTTTCTTCAATGGGGTATTAATGTACTCAACCCCGTATTTAGAAAGAGATTCGAAAGTTGCGACATACTCTGTCATAGATGACTCACCTTGAACAAGGTCAATAAAATGATGGGCCAAAGTCACGTTTTGAGCTTCTGGCACAAACTTTGATTCGTATCATCCCCAGAAATTGCTCCCAAGTAAGATCCGCTTCAATAATTTCAGAAGTCAGAAGCTCATACCAATCTAATGCTCTTTCTTAGAGAATACTAGATGCCACTTGGACTCGATGAAGACCAATAAGATTCATGCGAGAAAAGATGTGATCGCATGTTTTAAGCCAAGCTTGGACTTCGATAACGCCCTCGGAACCCCTGAATGGCTTTCCACCCAAATTTGTATAATCACTGCACCGGCGTGCAAATCTGGATTTTGGGTGAGTAGGCTTGGGAATGGGTCCGACAGCTTGAGCATTCTTTACAAGATCAAGAAGTTGTTGGGCAGACATAAATACTCCATCCTTGGAAGTAGCACTGGATTGACCGACGCTGGGATGCCCTGGTCTAATCATTTCTCTTCTTTTAGAAAGAAAAAAATAAGAAGAAAAAGTTATTCTCAGAATGAATATCAAACAATAATGATTGATAAAACAAGGCATCACAAAGAAAATAAGATAGAACGGGCCCAATGACTCGAAATAAATCCTAAGGCACGACTCCTAAGATGGACTTAGGACGATGATCCTTGCTATAATATTTTGTATTGTTCCGAAGTTTGGCTCTGATACCAAGTTGTGACGTCCTACTTCTATACTCATGCGAGCCAAGGACACTATGGATTAATGCCGTCAACTAGCTCAAAGAATAAGGCTGTTGAGGAGCGACCATCCGTGTAATTGCCTTGTGCGAGCAACGGTATGTTAGATAGTATAACAAGAGGAAATCCGACACATCGATACAAACTCAAAGCATCTACACAGTGGCTATATATGATCTTCGAAAACAAATATAGGAATAATCATAACATAAATGAGTCCCAGATATCCATGTCACAAAGGCAGAAACAGATATGAATATAACACTTAAAAGTGTTTCTCAGAGTAGTGGTCAAACAAGATCCACAGTACAACAAAAGAATAGATACAAGTGCTAGACAAAAGAATAAGTATACATCAAGGAGTCTCTATCTCGAATGTATAACAAGGAAAACTGCCAATATAGTATAGTTAGTCAAAAGTCAGGCAATACTCCTAGATGAGGAGTGAAGTAGAAGCACCTGTAACATCTCGGTCTGACCCGAGTATTATTTAATAAGAAAATAATAAACGGATCAGTCTAGCTATAAATATCAGATAAAATGAGATGGAATAAGAGATATAACAAAATGTATGATAACAATAATGCCATACAATGAAAAGTATACATCTGACAACAAAAAAAATCATACAATATCTCAAGAAATCTCATAACATCAAAAAGAATGTCATATTCTTTACTCTATTCACCAAACCACAAATATTGACATCCTATCGATGCCAATCATAAAAATTGGTGAAACACAAATTCTAGAAATCATCAATTAGAAATCCAGAAATCACAAAGGGGGAGGCCTATCATAAACAGGAGCATGTAAACTCACCAACACATGTATCACAAACGGGACGCTATCCCATGGTCGCTAACCATAGAGCCGGTGCAACGACGTAGTACAATATCGGTACGCCCGAGGAACCTGAAACTCGAATAATTCGGAACAACGACGTAGTACAACGGTACGCCCCGATGATCCTGATAAGTTGGTACAACAACGTAGTACAAAGGTACGTCCGATGGACCGAACTCCATAAAGAACATGGGTCGCTAGCCCATAAAAATTGAGTCGAAACTCCAAAGAATACATAGGCCGTTAGCCTATAAAATAAATGAGACGAAACTCAATAAAACGAGGTATCGTCCCCAACGTGGACAAAGAGACATAGCATATCGCTAGTCTAAATCACAAAAAATGATCATCAAGAAGTGTCAATTACACTAAGCTAGTAAATAGATGAGTTTAGCTTCATGTCCCATAACCACTTGCTTAACTTAAGTATTTACGAACAAATTGTAAATCTCCACTCGAAAGTTGTCACAAGAGTTTCAATCGAACGAGTCTAAAAATTTACCGACAAAGCAAACGCAAGCGTTTCATACCACTTGTTTTGCAAAGTCGTTTAATTGGATTTCTCGAACGAATGAGGTAAAGGTTTGTATATAATAATAGACTGGAAAATGGTTGTATAAAGGATTTTGTATTAAAAATAGAGTTGAAATCATCTTTGTGAAAGAGTTTGAATATTTACTAGTAGTATAGAAACCTTTGCGTTTTAAAGTGACAAACCATAAAGATGATTGTAAGTACAATCAATCACCAAAATTTCACTTTCAAAGACGTGAATTAAATTAAAAGAAATTGATTCCAAACCCATCAAAATGGATATACCCAAAATTTCCAAAATAAAAGTCATCAATTTCGATAATAAATGATAACAACAAATCGGAAAACCTTGAATCGATAAAAATTGAAATTTCAAGAAAAATAGGCTAAATAGGCAAAAACAAGTAGGTCAGTCGACTGGTTACAGAGGCCAGTCGACTGATTGCAGGAAACAGAGACTTCCAGCCTCTACCGACAGCCCAGGAGCATTCATTTGCTGCAGCCAGTCGACTTAATACAAAGCTCAGTCGACTAACTAGCACTGGGACTATTTTTCAGCCTATCAAATGAAGAGCAACTCCTCCAAAATTGCAACCAAACGAGCAATGGACACAAGGGTTTATGCCAATCGACGGCCCAACCCTATAGGCTCTTCGATACACCACTAAAGGCATGATCAAACATCAAAGCTATGATTTTTAAAGATTTGACTTCAAACACCAAAAATTGGGATACTCATAAAACCAATTCAATCCAAGGCAAATGGACATGAAATAGAACTTAGGAATTCATAACTAACAACAAATGAAGGTTATAGACATAGATGTGAGATAAAAATCTCACCTTTTGCACAAAAACAAGAAAGAAGAAGCTATAGAGCAAGGTAAAAACAATCACTCCTCAATTCCAACCCAAGAAGCTTGAATCTAAGCTTAAAAGTAAAACATTTCCTAAGTTAGACTTTAGGAATTTCTGAAATTGAAGGTAGAATGAGTTGGAGAAGAAGAAGAGGATGCTTACCAATAACTTCACTTTGAATTTGGATTTAGAACTTGGATTTGCAATGGAACTAGGGCTTAGGAATTCTAATTCTCTTTCTCTTCCCCCATTTTTATGAAAACTTGAAGGTATTAGGAAATTAAAGTGAATGAAGAGAAGTGGGGGTGGAGCTAGAGTTAATAGTTTAGGCTAACACAAACCCAAAGTCCAAAGTACATAGGTCAAATTTTAGCTAGCTCCAAACATATCGAATTTTATGCTCAAAAAGGTCGCAAACGGTATTTTGAACTCAATGGAAGTGGTCTCGAGTCCTAATTCGACCGTATGCAAAAAGTAGCATTTCGGACTATAACCCGACCAACTATGCTGTATTTGAATAAAATATTTAAATACGTAAACGTAAAATATGCGGGTTGTTACAAACACATTTTGTAAAGTAGAGACCAAATTCCGATGTTTGAATTTTGTCATTTCTAAGTTTTTTACTGCAAAACAAGCTTCCTTCCCTCCATACTACATGTTAGATCTCGAAACGATTTTCAAAATAAAATACATTTGAAAACAAACTAGTTTCTCTTTGGAATCATAACCTAAAAAAATGTATAAAGAGATATTGATTTTTATAAGTTGCAAAGTGTCAGCTTTTCTAAGAACAGACGTGCTTCCCATATACTACTGTAAGTTCTGGTGAGCAATACTCATACATACATTTTTCATATATCAGATGCATACTTGTTCCGGGTCAAGGTTTAACAAACACTTATTTATACTTATGAATATAATAAAAAAGTAACAAAGTAAAGGTGTTAACTCACAGTTTTTAAAAGAATGGTGAACAACTATTTTTTTCTTTCCTTGCTTCAATCTTTTTTCTATAATTTACTCCTTTTTTTCTTTTCATCTAGTGAACATGTGAACAATTGAACAAACTAGGATGGTCGTATATATAGATGAAAAGGGAAGTGTACAATAGAGGCTAGGCTTGAGGCATTTGTACAGGTTTCCACTTTGTTGATTTTCATTCTCTTTTTAATTTATTTTCCTTTTGATTCGATATAAAGGCTGATTTGATTTCAAAAGATGATTTGATTTTATGGCTTGAGCTGAAATTGATTTGTGTGTGACTTAAAGTTGAAATTTAGTCATGTTGATGTCTCCTTGTATATATACATTTATATGTGTATATATATAGTTATGCATATGTATTTTATCCTATTATACTAGCATTTGTACTTATTTATTTTATGCATTAGATATACACAATATATATATAGATTTCCATATGCATTTTTATTTTTCATCATATATATATATATATGTATGTATGTAAATACATTTCCATATTTACAAATACTATATAAATCTTAACCTATGTACATACACACACACACACACACACATATATATATATATATTACTCATTTTTATCATATTTACATTTATACATTCGTATATATAATATATATATACTCTACTTCATATATACTTATCCATTATTTTACATAACATTACTTCATATGAGCATATATACACACATATATATAAACTTTTATGCTTATATATATATATATATATATATATATATATTTATGCATCATAAAATTGTACACACACACACATATGTAGATGTTTCTATCTTAATTAATTCATTTAATGGTGGAGTCTATATACACATTTTAATAATATCTATCATATTAAAAAAAAATTCAAATTTCAAATTTATATATAGTTTTTAGATCATTATATATATCTAGGTATTTAAAATATCAAAACATTTATTCGATTAACAAATTTTTTAACCCAATAATATAAATCAGTTAATCACCCAATTAACATATTTTAAAAATCCAGGTCATCACAGAAGGATTTTAACTCGGGAAGTGTCTAGGAGAAACACAGAAATTATATGGTACCGTAGAGAGTGCTATATTGTATGTATAAAATCATTTTGTTCTTCTAGGACTAATGATGAGGAGATCCGTCCACTTAAACGGTTAAGAGCTGATCTTCGCTCTTGTGTATTGTCTAATTATTTCCTAAAGAACTGGTATTGAGTATTCCAAAAAATTGACGATTGGTTTTTGGAGCACCAGGGAAGCAGAAGAGTGTACTCATAAGAGATGACTTGAAACCTATAACCACTTTGAAAAAATTTACGGTTTTATAGAGGAGTTTCGTGACTTATGTTAAAATGTTGGAACTCAGGTGTGGTTTCGAGATCCGTTGGGGTACGGGAATCCATGTGGGATTCCATAATCTATTTGGTGGCATTGCATGAGTTGGAGTGCCGAACGTAGCCTCATCGACAGTAATGACTAAAATCAAAGATACAGGGATGACCAATAGGTTTGGGAAACCCATAAGGTGAAGTCGACTCCACGTAGATAGCACTCACAGTTGTTATGCATGCGTGGGGCGACGCATTCGATCTTAGCGAGACCAGTTATGTTTTTCCTATGGTACATCACAAAGGATGTATGCTAATTCAGAAGGATATCTCTGATCCTTGTATAGGAGGACCATTTCTTGAAGTACCGAGGGCACCTCCGTGGAAATCCTACACAATTAGCGAACGAGTCTTATCGGTTTTTGATTATATACTTAGTACTGTTGTGATGTACACTCACGAGCATCACAGCTACTCGATTATTATATTTTACACCCTTAGACGTTATTATAAAATCAATGGATTTTGCATAGAAAGGTGTTAGTTTTCGTAAGGTAAAACCCCTTCCTTTTTTTGTGCAGTATGATTTTACAAGATACTTTTGATTTCAAAGATTTTTATAACTTTAAAATATAGTTTGGTATGCTTTCTCACACTGTTTTTTCAGACCAACTCGGATGTTATTTTATTATAATGCTTGGGTCAGGCCGAGCATATTACAGATTGTTTGGATGCTTTGGAGCTTCAGAAGAAGAGCTGGAGGCCCAGAGACTTATTCACATAAATGGTTATTTTTCCGTTGTGTTCATTGTTGTATTTATCAGCAATTGTAAGGACAGGTTGTTATAACTGTCTGGGATGAAATAGGTTAGTATACTCCGATTGGTTTCTTTATATATACATATTATAGTTTTGCTTTTATTTAAAGAGTTATTGTATATTATAGATTATTCGTTCCGCTATGAGATTCTTTGTTTTTCTTTCTTCCTTCCTTCGTTTTTCTTTTTCCTCAACTTTTGGGTTTTTTGGCATTCGATTGCTCGGCAAGAAATATAGTGGACGTATTAGTGTCGATTTTCAAAGGCCAAAAATCTCGGACGTTACATTTCGTGCATGCATTTATTTTCAATCATTTTTTCTTTCATTTTTTCCAAAAAGAATCAAAATTTACTATTAACACTTGGGATAAAGTTATAAGTTGGGTACTTTGTATTTTAGGATCGATAGAGAATCAAAGTCGGCTTAATTTATCATACATTAACAATTTTATACAAAGAGTGGAACATTAGATCCAGATTTAGATCCCTGCCAAAGATATTTCAATGAGATGCTGGATCATTTGTTAGTCAAATCAAATTTATTTTTCTAGTTGAGTTATAATACTAACAATAGTTTCGATTATGCAGTATTATTTATAATACTATATATGTAACTATAGCAGTGATAGATAAGGTGGGACGGCGGATCAATTCATGGCCACATTCCTTGTAAATAAGATTTATTTTAGTGATTTGTTTTTGATCTTTGTGTACATGTATGTTGCCAACTATTATGCTATATTTTGTATAAGGAGGCCCGAGGACCAAGCGATCATAAGTTGGTTCCAATTGTCGATGTTTACATTCGCATTCGTGTACTCAAATCAATGCTATGAATCAGCTACTCGAGATTCAAGTTAAGTTTCGAGAGTCCGACAATCTCGAGGCTTGTAGCCTAGGCATCATTGGACGAGGAAGCATTGGAAATGTACAAGGAGGAGGATGGCTCTGAATGTTTGCAGCTATTGGAGATGTTCCGAGATTAAAAAGTTAAGATGTTTCCAACCTTTCATTCATCTACTGCATTTAGTACTTTTAATCTTCTGAGAAATACTAGTTAAGGTGTTTCCTTACATAATTATTTTTATAAGTGATTCACACTATTTACGCTAATTTTTTTGTACCTAAATTATATTTTATAAAGGCAAATAATTGGGAAAAGTTATCTAACATGTTTTTCATGGTACATTTGTTCACTGTTTAGCTGCTACTGTGTCTATCCTATATTAAAGGCATATTTGAACCGGCTTGGCATAAAAATTGATCAGGTAATACTCTTTATCATGTAACTGTTATAATACTCTTTCCATGTAAGATAAATTAGTCTATTTATACCTTATAATAGTATAAGACAATTCATTAAAGTATATAGACAATCTGTTGGAATTATAAATGAAAAAAATATAGGTGTTAACTAGATTTAGGTAAGCGCATTCCTAGCATTTTACCAATATGTTTTAGTTATACCTTAGGTAGTTGAGCCTTTGTAAACAATTCATGAAATGAGTGATGTCATGAAAGATTTTATTAATAATGAATTTCATAAGTCTCCTCTTAATTTTAGTGGGAAGTGATCATATCTTATTTAAGGTTTGGTTAAATTCTTTTCTTATTGGCAATTTGTTTAATGGATTCTTTTTATTTTCTACATTAACTTAGCATATAATAATAATGATAAATTATAAAATATTAACCAAGTTAACTAAGTTTTATAAAAGTTAACTAAGTTTATATAATAATAGATTAACTATACGTTTTATAGAAATTAATTAAGTTGATAATAATACTAATAATAAATTATAAAATGTTAACCAAGTTTTACAAAATTAACTAAATTCATATAATCGTACATAATAATCACAGTAAAAATAAATAAATTAAGATAATAAAAATTAATTTCATAATTAAGTTTTATGAAATTTAAGTTAGTTTATAAAAATTAACTAAGTGATAATAATAATAATAATAATAATAATTTAAGTAATGTTTATGAAAAATTAACTAAGTTTATAACAATAATACTAATAACAACAATAATCATTATAATAATAACTATAAAAAATAAAATAAGTTCAAAAATTATCCAAGTTTATGAAAATTAACTAATTTTTTAACAATAATAATAAAAAATTATCTAAGTTTATGAAAATTAACTAAGTTATTAACAATAATAACAATCCCAATAATAATAAAGTGGTGAATTATAAAATAATAAACAAGTCACCTAAGTTTTATAAAAAATAACTACGTTTATATAAGAATAACAACAATAAATCAACTATAAGTGTGGAACACCTGGGATATGTATTGGATGTTGTGTCTCTCTTTGCAGATTATTTGCATGCGTTAGGTCCTGTTGGAAGTGATTCATCCTCTCCTCTTGGGAGAAGGAACCTATGTTTCCTTAGGTCATTTTTACAGCTGCAGAAGCACCTATGCTTCTCACCTGTTATATAATCTAAGTGGAACGACCACTATAAAACCATTTAATTATTTTTAAGCATGTGCAGAACATCGTTTCTTTTTTTAAAATAGTGGCAGACCCATTATAAAGTCGGTTGGCTTTGCTAAAAAAAAATTAACTAAGTTTAAACAAATTAATTAAATTTATAATAATAATATTAATAATAACAACAACTGTCATAATAGTAATAATAACTACAAACAAACTAACTTTATAAAAATAAACTAAGTTTAATATAATAATAAAAATAAATTATAAAGTATTAATCAAGTTAACTTAGTTTTATAAAAATTAACTATATTTATAACAATAATAACAACAATAAATTAACTATAAGTTTTATAAAAATTAACTAAGTTTATAGTAATAATACTAATAATAAGAAATTATAAAATATTAACCAAATTGATAAAGTTTTATAAAAATTAACTAAATTTATATAATAATAATAAATTAACTATATTGTAAAAATTAACTTTGTTTATTAAGTTATATAAAAATTAAATAAACTTACAATATTTCACATAGTTGATAATAATAGTAGTTAAATTAATGTTTATGAATCTTAACTTCGTAATAATACTAACAACAAAAATAATCATAACAGCAGTAATAACAATAAATAAATTAAGTTCAAAATAATAATGATAATAATACTCATACTTATAATAAATTATAAAATATTAAACAAATTAACTAAGTATTAGAGAAATTAACTAAATTCATATAATAATAAAAATAATAAATTAACTAAGTTTGTAAAAATTAGCTTCGTTGATTAAGTTTTATAAAAATTTAATAAGTATAACCGAAATGAAAGATTCTTCAATAATTATAATAATAAGAATAATAATAATACAACGGATAATTTAATCTATATATCTGCTTTATTTTGTTCCAATTGGATTTCAAAGCCCAACTATAAATTAGCTAAAAGCAACAATTTAAAGAGTTCCTTGAAAAAGTTCATTCTCGTATCGATGTCTTAAGGGAAAGAATTTTTTTTGATAATAGAAATAATAATGCCTTAAGTCCTGAACGTTAGATGATAATGCACATTACCATTCTTATTCAGTGCTTTTATCTGAAAACTAGCTCTTGATTAGAATTTTTTTATCAACAAAATTAATGTTTTTTAAAAGTTGTAGTCTTTCTTCTACCGGTTTATTTGTACAAATTCATAAATATATGCACTCAAATGCTTGTTTAAGTTAACTACGGATATTCAATGCCTCTTGACTCACTTTTGATTCTTTTCATGCTCATGTTTCTTTGGAAATGTTAGCAAACTCGCTAATATTGCTAAATGATACATCTTAATGCTTAACAAGTGTGTATGCTATGTGGTATGCACACCTTATAAGGTATTTATAAGTAAATAATTGGATATTTTACCCGCGCGCGTATTTATGATTGATATATTGTGATTCTAATCATGTTCTAATCATGTATATCTATTTCTTGTTTTTGAGAATTTTCCCGATGCTATCTGCTAAATGAGACTCTAGTAATTTTTTTTAGAAATTTAGACACTTGGAATATATTTGGTAAGAAATATTTAGCAAAAAGTATTTTCTCTATTATAGATACTTCATTTTCCGATTTTATTTATATTTATATTCATTTCCAATGTAGATATACGTTTCATTTGCAGGTGAGAGAATGAAATATTTGGTATATTTCTTCTTCTTAATGCAAAAAACCAACTGCTACTTTGTGGTTTGTGGTTACATATATAATAGAATATTATGTGGCTAAAACTATGGGATATTATGTGTATGAATATTTGGTTATGTTTAATACAAAGTGTTATATCTTTATATTTAATATTTTTATGATTTTTCAATATTTAAATGGATTTATATTTTATAAATATTCTTTATGCATCATTTTGATATATACTAACTATCGCGATTTATAGGGATGCAACAGATTTCAAAAATGAAAAATAAATAAACCATTGCTCTTAGAAAATGCCATAGTAACGGCCCGTATTTTTTGATAATTAAAACTATTAAATTAAATAAGATTTTGAATTTAATATTCTGAGAAATTAAAATCTATGATTTATTTTTGAGAAAATAATTATAATATGATTCAATAATGTGGATTTAGTGTAACTCACAACTATTTTAATGAAATTTCAATCAAGTGAAATAATTATAAAGTTAATTTGGTTAAAATTGTAAATAAGGAATAAATTAATTGTTGGCTTCGATGTAGAAATTAATTGTCTTTTTTGAAATAGGTTTATTATAGAATATGAAATAAATTAATTAGCACGTAAACTTATTAGCTTTCTTTGTAAACAATAAACTTGTGTTCGAATTACTAATGTGTAATAATTGTTTTAATTATTACTTTATTTTTAATCTAGTGAAATAATTTGAAATCATTGTAAATTTAATCTAATTAAATATTGTCGTTAATATGAGTTAATATGATAATTGTAGAATATGAATGTAATAAAATGTAAAATAATGTTAATTATATTCATAAGATAATAGTTGATTCAATAATAAGAATGTGAATCGAAATACAAGAATTTGATTGAAATTAAAATATAATAAACTGCAGTTTAATTACAGTTGCAATTGAACGCTGAAACTTATTTAATATTTAAATCTTGGATGTCACAACCCATTTTTCCATACCAATTTAAACCGACTTTGAACCACTCTTGTCAGTTAAATCATACAGAAAAACGAATAATGAAAGAAAGAAAGAAGATAGAAATAGAATGAAGATAGAAGAAAAGAGAATAAATCAGAATCTCACAGCGGAATTGAATAATTTATAATATGAACAATCTTTACATGAAACCAAAATAGTTACCGTTATATATATATCATATACAGGTTTTACAACAGAATTACAACCATACAACTCAGACAGTTATATCATTCTGTCCTTACAATCATAATCACACGACCAAAGGATTACATATAAACAATTACGAGAATACGTCCTCCGATCCAGCTCTTCCTTCTGAAGCTTCCACTCTTCCAGATAAACCTGGGAACATGCTCGGTCTGACCCGAGCATATAGGAAAACACCAAAGCCCGGGTCAGTCTGGTATACTAGCGTAAGATAACACAATCAACTTGATTATTAAATTTTGAAAATTCCTTTTTCAAACAAAAGCATCTCGTAAGACCACGCCACAAATAAATATGTTGGGTTTTTACCTCACGATAGCTAAAACATTTTTTATGAAATCCTCTGATATTATAATAGGGTCTATATACAAATACTTATTAAAATAGCCGAAATTGTTACATTATTAAATTCCAGCTACTAACCACAGAGTGGGTAATACAAACAAAACTCGTACAAGGCGCGTAGGAAAAAAATGGATTTCCAAGTAATGACTAGGCACTGGGGTACCACCTGTCACAGTACGTGGCCTAGATCACAGTGCCGAGGAGTACGCCTGCTCTCCTGTAACACAAGACCGGAACCATCCCTTACTGGACAGTTCCGAATAAGATCACCCCGTGGTTGGGATCAGCAACCGCACCACTAAGTCGAAATAAAAAGGGACATTTAGACATGGATGACCTTACTCACAAGTGGGGGCTACCCACGAAGCCTTGCTGCATAACCCCTAATTTTCAGTCATTCCCGGTTGATGAGGCTCGAGGCTAAGCGTTACCTTTTTAGAACATATCCCTTAGAATGCTCATCGTCCACCTGACGATGTTCTGAAAGCATTCGTCCGTACTAGTCCGTTCCGGGTTCGAACGGAACCGAAGGCACTATTCCTACTACATCCATTTTGGAATCACCCTCAGGATTAGTAGCGAGTAGCCCTTGCACTTCACTGCTCCATCTTCGACTCCAAACTCTTGTCTTCATCCCAAAAACGTATGTTGGATCGAAGTGGTTTTCGGATTTCAAATCCGATCCCGGTCTCTTCGAAACAACGTTCGCTATTTTCTGGTAAACTCAACCCCAGTTCTTTAGGAAATACTCCGACGAAATACAAGATCGGAGTTCACCTCCTAACAGTTATTGTACGGGTCTCCTTATAATTCATCCTAGAGAACAAACGAGTTTATACGTACGGTATAGCACCTCGATCGGTAACCGTACCATAAAATTCTCGAGTCTCCTCTAGATATTTCCAAAGTCAGGTTTTGTCCAATTTTGATAGTCGGTTATTTAACTATCAAAGTAATCAATCAATACACAAAGTTCATTCCCATTTCAACCGTTAAACCTTGTACACCTTTAAAATCTAAGTGAATTATCATTTTTTTAAGAAAACTTATTTCATTTGAAATATATATAAAACTATTTCCTTCCAAATCATACTTATAAATTTACAAATATTATTTCAAGTTGAATAGATAAAATATTCTTCATAAAGATTATTATAATTATTAAAGCTACTTTTATTAAAGGAGATTTTAATTTGGAGAAAATATACTTGAATATTAATAAAAATTGTCCTTTAAAGGGTTATTACAAAATGAGTTAATACTTGAAAACAATTTAAAAAAAATATAACTTAAAAAGACTTTCAAATAGTAGAAATAAATAACTACTTCGAATATTCCAAATATTGATCATTCTTAAAAAACATCTAAAATAATATTATTATATTACTTTATCTAAAACAAACTAATTCCATAAGTAAATTCAAATCAAACAAGGCTTATCAGTCCAAACGGTACTTATCAATCCACATTTCATAATTCACCATATATTCTCAATATAATTAACAGGCACATAACAGATATATGCAATAGCAACAGATTAGAGATTATCATTACTAGAACAATTGTTCATCACAATCCAGTCAATGGCTTACACCCTACACAACAATTATATCAATTATACAGCGGAATGGTGTCAGTTCCCGCTGTCACAATATCGTCTAGATTAAACAATCTTAATAAATGCAACTAATAAATTGGGATTATTTCAACAATTTAGCCATAAGATTATTAAATGGCATTCATTCCCGGTTGACAAATTATATCCTGTCTAAACAAGCTTATAAAAATTCACATATCAACTTCACAATGGATCATATGACGACATAACATTCGTCAATACAAACCATTCATTTCATAACATTTTATTTATGAAATATTTAAAATAAAATATAACATAAGAACACGAATTCACTTCCGAGTATAAGTAATTATTCCCCTTTATTATTTCAATTATATTCCACTTTTAAATTAATCATTCTTGATTAATTATTTTCTAATTACATTCAGTAATTAACTTTTAATTAGTTATACAAATTAATTATTTTAACCATTTCAGCAATTAACCCTTAATTTCTTAATTAATTACATAATTCCTTAACTAATTATAATCAGTTATATTGATTACATATTCCTTAACTAAACAACCCTTAATCCCCTCATTAATTATTATAAAATTAAAAATCTTAAGCACTTGATTAATTCAAAGCTCAATTATAATGATTTTCTAATCATTTTTACTTTACTTAATTTATTCGAATAACTTAAGTAAAATAATTTTATCATTTAAATTAAATCAAATACTAATATCAATTTTACTTAAAAACTACAATTAAGTATTAATATAACAATTTGTTATTATTAAAAACCATTGTTTTTATTTAAATCTTAAATAATATTTAAGATTTAAAAAATGTTGTTCAAAGATTCACATATCAACAAAAATTTTAGATACGAAAAACATTATAAGTTGAAACTTTTTAAATACCAATTAATAATAAACTTTATTTTGAACAACCAAACCTCTAGTCGCAGCCTAAAGAAATCAGGCATGACCATCATACTAAGCCAATAAGTCAAAGCCCAATACCCAAAAAAAAACAAACAGAACTGAATTCAGTTGGGCCGAAGCTACTCCGAAATCAAACAGCCCGGTATAAAAAATCAAATACGGCAATTGGGCCGAAGACCAAACCAAATTCAACTGCACGCACCCCTCCCCCAAATCTCTTCTTCCCCAATCACTCTGCTGAAAACCAAACTTTCACCTCCAGGAAAATACGAACCGAAACAACCGAGAACACGCTTAAATCACATATTCGAAACTCGAAACCAAACCGAAATCCAATGTCACTTACCTCCAACATCTCGCCGAACAACCCATGCACCAACCAAAAACCATTAGGAAGACACGTGCACTGATACGCATGCACGTGTACGGCCGTGACCTCGGCCAACCCCTTGTCGCGATGCCCCAAATCAATCCTACCACATCGCTCGAGTGCAACTAGCTACATGTGAAAGCAATCATCATCCGCGATCCCAATTTCGTGCTACAGGCCGAAGATTTCCAGGCCGCAAAACTCACACACCCCTCACAAATCCCACTACTGCTTCGAACACTAACCTCAATTACGAACGTCACCCACCATCATCGAGAGCTGACACATGCAGCGACCTATGAACCAAATCCCAGAACCTCCAGTCGCCCCCTTGCTTCTCAGACCCGCCGCGTTGTACACAGAGCTTCATCCTTCCCTTAAACCCTAAAACCCCATGCACGCTCAATCAAAAGCGAAATCGCAAATTCCGCCACACTCATCGCCTTACCCACGTCACCCAGCACCCACCTGTCCAGGCCGCACCACCCCTCGATGAAGAATTCGCCGGAATTTAATTTTTTAACCGAAAAAGTTCAACTCTGAATTACTCACAAACCAGGTGATTTAAAATCATGATTCAACCACCAAAAATCCTATTTTTATCCGTGAAACTAATATGCATGCTTGAATTTTTGATTCAAACATTTTGAAATTTCATAAAAAATTCGATTTTTACTATAAAACCCAACCCATACTAACTATACAGCATAAAAATTTAAATAACAAATTTTAACTTAAGCTATTCTAGTAAATGAACATACTTCCAGTTCACAATATCTTCAAATTCAAGCTAGATCAACTGATTAGGGTTTTAGAAGTAAAGTTAAGCATGATATTCACTGTAACAGAGCATGCGTGGAATTTTATCTTGAAAACTACAGTTTTCTCACCTTAAACATCTGGTTCTAGCTTCTTTTAAAACTTGAAAATTGAATTTTAAAAACTTATTCTTGACTTGCTTCCAGGAAACTAGATTCTTTAAGAAATTGCTTCAAGATCTCCCTTTAAAATATCCAGATTTTGATTATAGAGCACTCTTTGCTTGTAGAATTCAGAGTGCTATCATTCCTCTATTTTTTTTTATGTTTTGATGTTTTTAAAAAAAATGTGAACTGTGATGTTCTTTAAGCTACTGATTATATAACCTATATAGTTGTAAATTTTCAATATGAATGTTGAACAGAAATAGCCTTTAGAGGCTGAAGTAGTATCTTTTTAAAACAGAGAAAATATCTTTTCAGAAACTTACATGATTATGTTGGATTCCATAATTTTTAAATGCCAAGTGTAAGTTTGTTTTACTGATGTAAATTCCTACCTTTTTACCCATAGTTTAAATTAGATTAGTTTAGTTTATTTACTCCTTTTTGTTAATCTACACTTACATTTATAGTAAGTAGTTTGGAGGTTCCTTATTATATTGTTTACATAAGCCATATCATATTAATCAATATGCAATTATATTTAAAATTGCAATCAGCCCATTCTTAAGATTAAACCAAGTATAAATGTGATTATTACTTTTACATTTTTAAACAAAAATAAAAACTTAATTAAATAAGATTTAAGGTATGTATCCTTATTTGTTTTAAAATAAAGATGAGGCATAAATCAATTAAAATAACCCCTCTTTTTGATTTATACTTGTCAATAAATATATTGTTACTTTAAACCAAATGAAATAAAATAACACTTATATATTTTCATATAATTTATATCAAATGAAACTTTGATAAAAATAAAAATCTATACCATAGATTAAATCTTAAAATAAATCAAGTCACTCTCCTCTTTTTTTGAAAATTGGTAAGATCTTTATTAAAGGCATTTTTCAGCCTACGGTTATAGTCCGGCCCAAGAGTACATACCGATAAAACTATAATAGTAAGTACATACAATCTCACTTATACAAAAAAAATAAGACAGACTTGACACTTAGTTCTTCATCTTCCTCATGGCGGCCACCACCGAGCATAACTTGTACTTGGGTTTCCTTCCAATGGATAGTACAGACCCTTTGCTCCATTACGAACTTCGACTGGTTCCTGAAAGGTGAGATCTTGAATTCGATTAATACCAATTTCAATTCGTTAACTGCTATCTTACTGACATCTGGAATTGATCTTTGTTTGTGTTGAAAAATTCTTCGGTTTCTCTCCTTCCATACACTCCATACCGCCACAGTAACGGCAATGCTGCTCAGGTTGGGTTCCATGTCTACGCTGTTCCATTTGCGAGTCAGGAGGTTAATTTCTTCAACTAGAGTTTTATTCTGTGTTGTTATATTAACTGCTGTTTTACAAGCTTTCAAAATTTCATCTGAGTATTTGCATGTAAAAAACAAGTGTTCGTGTGATTCTTCATCTCTTTCGCATAAAACACATTTTGTTTCCTCTATGATCCCCCATTTTGAAAGACGATCTCTAGTGGGTAATCTTTTGAGCATTGCTTTGTATGCATTAAAGGCCATTTTCGGACAATTAGCTCTATTCCAAATGATTTTACTCCACTCCACTTTAGTATCTCTATGTCGCACCTCATTCCAAGCTGATTTGGTGTTGAAATCGTTTCCAGTGTGTTTCCAAACCCAGATGTCATGTTTTCGTCCACTAAAGATCGGCATGAATTGAATTTTATCCTTAGTCCCTTGATTCACTGGTAATATAGAACAATTCCATTCATTATTATTGATTGCATCTGCAACTGTCTTATCTGGGCATCCATAATCTGAATATGTGTTTAGACCTAGGATATCAATCTAGGATTTTCCACAAATCCAGGGGTCTTTCTAGAGATTAGTATCTCTACCTGTGGCAATCTACTTTGTGCAGCAAGAGGCTATTGTTTTACGAGCTTTCAAAATTGCTTTCCATACCGGGGATGCATTGTTATCAATTTGCATACTCCAGAAATTACCTCTAATATATCTCTTCCTCGTCCAATTTCCCCACAGACCCTCTCCTTTGATAATTCGCCACGCTTGTTTCAAGGTGTAAACCAGTCTCATTTCTTTCATCTTCTGAGTCCGACTCCCCCTTCTTCTTTAGGTCTACATAGATCCTCATATTTGATCTTATGTAGTCCTCCTTTCCATATGAAATCTGCACAAACTTTTTCAATTTTCTGTATTGATGCGTCAGGTAATTGAAAGGTTTGTAACCAAAAGTTAACCTTGGAATGGATAACTGTGTGTACCAGTTATATTCTACCTGCTATTGATAGGAGTCTGGAGCTCCATCCTTGTAGTCTATCTCTTATTGAAGTGATTAGCACTGCACATTCTTTGTCCGTTATCTTATTGGATGATAGAGGAACACCTAGGTATTTTACAGGAAGAGTACCCTCTTTCACATTCAAGCATTCCAAGGCTTCATATTTTCTTTTGCATGTTTTATTGAAATAGCATTTAGTTTTTTGCTCATTCAGTTTAAGTCCTGATAAACTCTCTATTTTGCAGAAGATATCTTTAATTGTTCTAGCAGATGTTTGGCTGGATTTTATACAAATGAGTAAATCATCTGCATATTGTAGGTGGGTCACAATTGGTTGGAAATTATATATAGGCTGAATGGAGTTATTATATGTGGCCAGTTCCATCTGAAGTGTGAAAAATTCCATGGTTACAGCAAACAAATAAGGGGAGAGGGAATCACCCTGCCTGATACCTCTGCTGGACCTTATAAATCCTTTAGGTATGCCATTTATCAAGATGGAGAAGGTTGGTGTAGTAATGCACTCATTAACTATGTTTGTGAATTTAGAAGGAAACCCCATAGCTTGTAGCATATGTATGATGAATTTTCTGTTTATTTTATCATATGCTTTATGAAGATCCACCTTTAGACAAAATTTGTCTACACCTGGAATGTTGAAGTTTCTTATCAATTCATGTGCCATCAGTGAGTTTTCAGAAATACTTCTCCTCTTTATAATATAAAAATATATAACTTCAAACAACTAAGATTCATTAATATTTATGTATAAATAGTTTCTCTTATTTATTTATTTGATTTTTATACATATCAATTTATAACATTTCTCTCAAACAACAATTATAAATTTTCTTTCTAATTTATCATTCTATATATGAAAATAATGGATTCACAATAAATTTAAATTCTTATTATATTTCAACTTTAGAATAAATATATATATTTATCCTTGAAACAAATACATATATTAAATCTAAACAATATATACATATTTTACTTTGAAACAAAATATATATTTAAGAAATTTTATTTAAATCAACTTCATAATTTAATGTAGTTTTGAAAATCCATGTTATATTGTTTTTAGAAAAATTATATAAATGATAAATCATTGATTAATACAAATATTATATATTAAAATACAATATCATTTAATATTATAAATAATATTCACAACCCGGGATGTCCAAAATCCTGGGTTGTTACATACCTTCCCCTTAAAAAGAATTTCGTCCCCTAAATTCCACAGTTATGCTAGTAAAAACTATCCACTCATAATAAAACAGATCAATAATAACTCAAACTACAGTGGTAAACATAAAGATTCACATAGTATATCAAAATATACATTATATTAAGCACTATTCAAAACATTCCTACAAATATTATCACCACCATCAAAATATAAATACACAGATATGTACAACCCTACCAAACACTTAATCATCCGTGGAGTCCAAGGGTCAGAACACAAACAAAAACCATATACACAAAATGGAGAGAACAACCCAACTCTACTACGGACTCCCGCCATCGGAGTCCTCCCTCTCAGGTCCCAATAACTCTCTAACCACTCTATCATCATCAGGATCCTGAACCACTTCCGGATTTGGTATATCAGCAACTGGTCCCTCAACAGCTTCAACTATATTCCAAAGGAAAGCATCATCGACCTCAGAATCGGAATCTTCTTCTACCTCGAATTCCTCCTCGTCATTGAATTCCTCCTCTTCTTCAACCTCAAATTCTTCTTCGTCGTCGAAGTCTTCCTCTGGTTCTTCCTGATGAGGCTGAGGTTGAGGCTGCGGCTGAGGCTGAGGCTGAGGCTGCGGCTGAGGCTGCTCAACCGGCTCCCCAGATGCCTCTGGCTTTTCCTTATATAAAGATGGCTCATAAAGTTCTGACCTAATCCTTCTAACCTCGTCCAAATTACCCTCTCTCCTAGCTCGGGCCAAAGCTCCCCCACGGTGAACAATATGGGTTCTCTATAATCAAAACCAAGTCTAGAAATGAGACCCTAAAGTTCAAAATTCTATAAGTTAAGAAGTTCATCAAAGTTTTATACTCCCAATTTATTCTATCACTTTGAATTCTCATTATCCAAGATTTTATAAAAATCATCTTTTCAAAATAATCCAAGTATATATATATTTGAAAAGTAATTATAGGTAGAAAAATATTCACACACATCCATAATTGTTAAACACCTTTGATTAACTCCATTTAGTAATTAACTACCCTTAATTACTTCACCAAAGTAAATTCATTACTCATTAATTAATTATCTCAAATTAATCCTTTGATTAATTTACATAGTAATTATACTCAAATTACTTTCATCAACAAATTACTTCAATTAATTACATACAGTAATTATCCGTTAATTACTTCTCTAAGTATATTTTCTTCATTAATTTACATTAAGTAATTATCATCAAATGATTATTCTAAATTAATTAAATTGAATTAATTAACTTAATCTAATCAAATTATGCTCAATTAATTACAATAAGTAATTAATTCCTTAATTACTTCCACAAGTAATTATACTTAACAATTTACACAAATAATTATCTTTAAATTAATTAATCTAATTAATCAAATTATTCAATCATCACATAATCCCTAGTTAATGACCTTCACAATAACTATTAACAATTCTTTTTAATTGTAATTTTATCTCTAATCACTGGATTAATTAAGTGTTAATTGTAACCTAATTAATCTTTAATTACTTGGTTAATTAATTTTATCTTTAAAGAGTGGAAAATTTCCCAAGAATTACTAGTTTAAAACTTTTCAAATATCAATTTAACAGTTTTCCAAATTTCTCTTGTAAATAAAACTTATTAAGTATACATTTCCATAGATTCAAATTATAAAGGGTTCTATTTCTAAGGGTATACTCTAGTAAAGAGGACAATCCAATGCATATACTTAAGGCTGTTAGCTAAGACCATACAGAAACCAGATGATAAATTATTATCATCGCAACCTACTCAATTTAAATTCCATATATATTTAAAAATAATCTTATCTTTTATATGGAAAATATATTTGGGTAAAATTATTTCATCTACCCCTTTTAAAAACAATATTGTGTCCATTGGCCTGGTTCAAGTGTTTAGAGATTCCTATCAATAATGTTAGCTACTCGCATTGACCAGAATCCATATGCCACTTAACCGATCAATTAACACAATATAAAACCATTTTATATAAATTAACAAATACGCACTCTCTTGTATATATATACACACTCAGACTCAACAGGTTGCTATAGACTCTATTCCTAATGAGCAACCTACTCGAACCTAGGTATTCACTTAACCTAGGCTCCGATACCACAATGTCACAACCCATTTTTCCATACCAATTTAAACCGACTTTGAACCACTCTTGTCAGTTGAATCGTACGGAAAAACGGATAATGAAAGACAGAAAGAAGATAAAAATAGAATGAAGATAGAAGAAAAGAGAATAAATCAGAATCTCACATCGGAACGAATAATTTATAATATGAACAATCTTTACATGAAACCAAAACAGTTACCTTTATATATATCATATGTAGGTTTTACAACAGAATTACAACCATACGACTCAGACAGTGATATCGATTCTGTCCTTACAATCATAATCACATGACCAAAGGATTACATACAAACAATTACGAGAATACGTCTTCTGATCCAGCTCTTCTTTCTGAAGCTTCCATTCTTCCAGATAAACCTGGGAATATGCTCGGTCTGACCCGATCATATAGGAAAACACCAAAGCCTAGGTCAGTCTGGTATACCAGCGTGAGATAACACAATCAAATTGATTATTAAATTTTGAAAATTCCTTTTTCAAACAAAAGCATTTCGTAAGACCACGCCACAAATAAACATGTCGGGTTTTTACCTTACGATAGCTAAAACATTTTTTATGAAATCCTCTGATATTATAATAGGGTCTATATACAAATACTTATTAAAATAGCCGAAATTGTTACATTATTAAATTCCAGCTACTAGCCACAGAGTGGGTAATACAAACAAAACTCGTACAAGGTGCGTAGGAAAAAAATGGATTTCCAAGTAATGACTAGGCACTGGGGTACCACCTGTCACAGTACGCGGCCTAGATCACGGAGGAGTACGCCCGCTCTCCTGCAACACAAGACCAGAACCATCCCTTACTGGACAATTCCGAATAAGATCACCCCGTGGTTGGGATCAGCAACCGCACCACTAAGTCGAAATAAAAAGGGACATTTAGACATGGATGACCTTACTCTCAAGTGGGGGCTACCCACGAAGCCTTGCTGCACAACCCCTAATTTTCAGTCATTCCCGGTTGATAAGGCTTGAGGCTAAGCGTTACCTTTTTAGAACATATCCCTTAGAATGCTAATCGTCCACCTGACGATGTTCTGAAAGCATTCGTCCGTACTAGTCCATTTCGGGTTCGAACGGAACCGAAGGCACTATTCCTACTACATCCATTTTGGATTCACCCTCAGGATTAGTAGCGAGTAGCCCTTGCACTTCACTGCTCCATCTTCGACTCCAAACTCTTGTCTTCATTCCGAAAACGTATTGTTGGATCGAAGTGGTTTTCGGATTTCAAATCCGACCCCGGTCTCTTCGAAACAACGTTCGCTATTTTTCGGTAAACTCAACCCCTGTTCTTTAGGAAATACTCTGACGAAATACAAGATCAGAGTTCACCTCCTAACCGTTATTGTACGGGTCTCCTTATAATTCATCCTAGAGAACAAACGAGTTTATACGTACGGTATAGCACCTCGATCGGTAATCGTACCATAAAATTCTCGAGTCTCCTCTAGATATTTCCAAAGTTAGGTTTTGTCCAATTTTGATAGTCGGCTATTTAACTATCAAAGTAATCAATCAATACACAAAGTTCTTTCCCATTTCAACCGTTAAACCTTGTCCACCTTTAAAATCTAAGTGAATTATCATTTTTTAAGAAAACTTATTTCATTTGAAATATATATAAAACTATTTCCTTCCAAATCATACTTATAAATTTACAAATATTATTTCAAGTTGAATAGATAAAATATTCTTCATAAAGATTATTATAATTATTAAAGCTACTTTATTAAAGGAGATTTTAATTTGAAGAAAATATACTTGAATATTAATAAAAATTGTCCTTTAAAGGGTTATTACAAAATGAGTTAATACTTGCAAACAATTTAAAAAAATTATAACTTAAAAAAACTTTCAAAGAGTAGAAATAAATAGCTACTTCCAATATTCCAAATTTTGATCATTCTTAAAAAACATTTCTAAAATAATATTATTATATTACTTTATTTAAACAAACCGATTCCATAAGTAAATTCAAATCAAACAAGGCTTATCAGTCCAAATGGTACTTATCAATCCACATTTCATAATTCACAATCTCAGATATTCAAATCAATCCATTACCATAGATCGATTCACCATATATTCTCAATATAATTAACAGGCACATAACAGATATATGCAATAACAACAGATTAGAGATTATCATTACTAGAACAATTCTTCATTGCAATCCAGTCAATGGCTTACACCCTACACAACAATTATATCAATTATACAGCGGAATGGTGTCAGTTCCCGCTGTCACAATGTCGTCTAGATTAAACAATCTAAATAAATGCAACTAATAAATTGGGATTATTTCAACAATTTAGCCATAAGATTATTAAATGGCATTCATTCCCGATTGACAAATTATATCCTATCTAAACAAGCTTATACAAATTCGTATATCAACTTCACAATGGATCATATGACGACATAACATTCGTCGATACAAACCATTCATTTCATAACATTTTATTTATGAAATAATTAAAATAAAATATAACATAAGAACACGAATTCACTTCCGAGTATAAATAATTATTCCCCTTTATTATTTCAATTATATTCCACTTTTAAATTAATCATCCTTGATTAATTATTTTCTAATTACATTCAGTAATTAACTTTTAATTAATTATATAAATTAATTATTTTAACCATTTCAGCAATTAATCCTTAATTTCTTAATTAATTACATAATTCCTTAACTAATTATAATCAGTTATATTGATTACTTATTCCTTAACTAAACAACCCTTAATCCCCTCATTAATTATTATAAAATTAAAAATCTTAAGCACTTGATTAATTCAAAGCTCAATTATAATGATTTTCTAATCATTTTTACTTTACTTAATTTATTCGAATAACTTAAGTAAAAGAATTTTATCATTTAAATTAGATCAAATACTAATATCGATTTTACTGAAAAACTACAATTAAGTATTAATATAACAATTTGTTATTATTAAAAACCATTGTTTTTAATTAAATCTTACATAATATTTAAGATTTAAAGAATGTTGTTTAAAGATTCACATATCAACAAAAAATTTAAATGCGAAAAACATTATAAGTTGAAACTTTTTAAATACCAATTAATAATAAACTTTATTTTGAACAACCAAACCTCTAGTCGCAGCCCAACGAAATCAGGCACGACCATCATACTAAGCCAATAAGTCAAAGCCCAATACCCAAAAAAAACAAACAAACAGAACTAAATTCAGTTGGGCCAAAGCTACTCCAAAATCAAACAGCCCGGTATAAAAAATCAAATACGGCAATTGGGCCGAAGCCCAAACCAAATTCAACTGCACGCACCCCTCCCCCAAATCTCTTCTTCCCCAATCACTCTGCTGAAAACCAAACATTCACCTCCAGGAAAATACGAACCGAAACAACCGAGAACACGCTTAAATCACATATTCGAAACTTGAAACCAAACCGAAATCCAATGTCACTTACCTCCAACATCTCGCTGAACAACCCATGCAGCAACCAAAAACCATCAGGAAGATGCGTGCGCTGATACGCGTGCACGTGTACGGCCATGACCTCGGCCAACCTCTTGTTGCGATGCCCTAAATCAATCCTACCACATCGCTCGAGTGCAACTAGCTACACGTCAAAGCAATCATCATCGGCGATCCCAATTTCATGCCACAGGACGAAGATTTCCAGGCCGCAAAACTCACACACCCCTCACAAATCCCACTACTGCTTCGAACACTAACCTTAATTACGAACGTCACCCACCATCATCGAGAGCTGACATATGCAGCGACCTATGAACCAAATCCCAGAACCTCCGGTCACCCCCTTGCTTCTTAGACCCGCCGCGTTGTACACAGAGCTTCATCCTTCCCTTAAACCCTAAAACCCCCATGCGCGCTCAATCAAAAGCGAAATCGCAAATTCCGCCATGGTCATCGTCTTACCCACGTCACCCAGCACCCACCTGTCTAAGCCGCACCACCCCTTGACGAAGAATTCGCCGGAATTTAATTTTTGAATCGAAAAAGTTCAACTCTGAATTACTCACAAACCAGGTGATTTAAAATCACGATTCAACCACCAAAAATCCTATTTTTATCAGTGAAACTAACATGCATGCTTGAATCTTTGGTTCAAACATTTTGAAATTTCATAAAAAATTCGATTTTTACTGTAAAACCCAACCCATACTAACTATGCAGCATAAAAATTTAAATAACAAATTTTAACTTAAGCTATTCTAGTAAATGAACATACTTCCAGTTCACAATATCTTCGAATTCAAGCTAGATCAACTGATTAGGGTTTTAGAAGTAAAGTTAAGCACGATATTCACTGTAACAGAGCATGCGTGGAATTTTATCTTGAAAACTACAGTTTTCTCACCTTAAACATCTGGTTCTAGCTTCTTTTAAAACTTGAAAATTGAATTTTAAAAACTTATCCTTGACTTACTTCCAAGAAACTAGATTCTTTAAGAAATTGCTTCAAGATCTCCCTTTAAAATATCCAGATTTTGATTACAGAGCACTCTTTGCTTGTAGAATTCAGAATGCTGTCATTCCTCTTTTTTTTTAATGTTTTGATGTTTTTAAAAAAAAATGTGAACTGTGATGTTCTTTAAGCTACTGATTATATAACCTATATAGTTGTAAATTTTCAATATGAATGTTGAACAGAAATAGCCTTTAGAGGCCGAAGTAGTATCTTTTTAAAATAGAGAAAATATTTGAAAAGAAACTTACATGATTATGTTGGATTCCATAATTTTTAAATGCCAAGTGTAAGTTTTTTTTACTGATGTAATTTCCTACCTTTTTACCCATAGTTTAAATTAGATTAGTTTAGTATATTTACTCCTTTTTGTTAATCTACACTTACATTTATAGTAAATAGTTTGGAGGTTCCTTATTATATCGTTTACATAAGCCATATCATATTAATATATATGCAATTATATTTAAAATTGCAATCAACCCATTCTTAAGATTAAACCAAATATAAATGTGATTATTACTTTTACATTTTTAAACAAAAATAAAAACTTAATTAAATAAGATTTAAGGTATGTATCCTTATTTGTTTTAAAAAAAAGATGAGGCATAAATCAATTAAAATAACCCCTCTTTTTGATTTATACTTTTTAATAAATATATTGTTATTTTAAACCAAATGAAATAAAATAACACTTATATATTTTCATATAATTTATATCAAATGAAACTTTGATAAAAATAAAAATCTATACCATGGATTAAATCTTAAAATAAATCAAGTCACTCTCCTCTTTATAATATAAAAATATATAACTTCAAACAAGTAAGACTCATTAATATTTATGTATAAATAGTTTCTTTTATTTATTTATGTGATTTTATACATATCAATTTATAACATTTCTCTCAAACAACAATTATAAATTTTCTTTCTAATTTATCATTCTATATATGAAAATAATGGATTCACAATAAATTTAAATTCTTATTATATTTCAACTTTAGAATAAATATATATATTTATCCTTGAAACAAATACATATATTGAATCTAAACAATATATACATATTTTACTTTGAAACAAAATATATATTTAAGAAATTTTATTTAAATCAACTTCATAATTTAATGTAGTTTTGAAAACCCATGTTATATTGTTTTTAGAAAAATTATATAAATGATAAATCATTGATTAATAAAAATATTGTATATTAAAATACAATACCATTGAATATTATAAATAATATTCACAACTCGAGATGTCCAAAATCCCAGGTCGTTACATTGGATTTGAAGTGGAAATTTATTTTAAAAGATTATAAATTACTATGTAATCAAGAATTATAAAATTATTAACTTTTAAATTTGAATTTAAAAGTGATTAAATTGATTGAATAATAATTTATTTAATTAACGAGAAATGCAACTACCCGCTATTTCGATCCATTCGCATCCGCACACGTCGGACTTGAATTGCTCAAAACAACAGGTTGTTAATTTATATTTGGCAAAACTCAGCATATACAGTAAATAAAATCAATCATAGAATCACAGACACAGAGTAATATAATAAAAGCAGCGGAATAGATAAATAGTAGTTCATAAAACTACTATAAAAACATCAGAGTTAAAACAAAATACAACAGAAAATCTCAAATAAGGAGTAGTCTCAAATACAGAAGCAATTGAAAAGTCTGAACATAAGTGACTAGAATAAACCGAAATAGTGGAAAGCTGGATAGAAAGATCTTAGAACTAAGTTCCAATTTCCAAAGGTGAGTCTCAATGCTGTGACACTCAGTCTGAACCGAATGTAAAGAAGAAAACAAAACACTCGAGTCAAGATTAACATTCTTATATTAATAAATTCAATCCAAGTGAAATGTAAACTGAAATACAAGTAACTTAAAGGATGTTTGGGATTTCCTTCCTCTAAGGATCTGTGGAATTATCTACTATGTAGTAATATACGCTATTATAATATGTTTATAGTAAAGTAAAGTAAAGTATTAAAATAGCATTAAGGCGTTACCTATATCACCCTTAACACATTATACATATTCAAGAAGTCCATACAAAGCCATACGCTCCTCCTAAACTGGAGGTTTACCCAGAGGACACCACATAAGTACGGTACAAAGCAAACTCGTAGTAGGCGCGATAAGGCATGCAACAAGGCACTCGAGGCAATGCTAGGGTAGATATACTACTTGCACTCCCGGACTGGTGGTAACACATAGTAACTACTACCACCCACCTCATGACACACTCCCAAATCAAAGGGTGCAACCAATAAAATCACAAAAGAAATAGAATGGTATCGAAGAAATGTGCCCGATCGGGGGAATGACCCCATTTGGCCTAGTATAGCTCCTGTTTTAGCCACATCAAGCTGACTCACAGGATTTAGGGCTACGTAAATACCATATAGAATCATCATCAAACCTTCCTACTTCATTCTGGAATCTCCACCACTTATACAATTGTTAAAGTGCTTTTCGTTATTGGAAGAAAGCATGGCAATATCCGATCCTTGTCTCTTTAACAACCAAATGCTTATTTCACGCCGTGGTCATTTCATTTCAAACAGTGCATACTTCATATCAAAAAATCATATTTTTTTTCAAACCTATCAATTCGATATCATTATTTACTTTAAATAATATTCATTTCCAGAATCATAATACTTTAAAAATTATAAAACTTTCGAAATCATAACACTTTGAAAACCATAACACTTTTGTAACCATAACAGTTTTGAAATCATAACACTTTGTAGTCATAACACTTTTGAAATCATAACGCTTTGGAAACTATAACACATTCGACTTACACGGTTTAGATATTCAAAAGAGTATATAAAATAAATAGTTATGAATTTAAAATAGTTTATATATTAAAATAATTTATATATTAAAAATAATTTATATATTAAAAATACTTTATATCAATAAAATATTTTCCTCTAATTTCGCACATCGGTTTAAATCATCTCAAATTCTACCATTCAATTTAAATCAGTTCCAGTTTAACTATTTCAATTTGAAGTTCAAAGATTCAAGTTTATATATTCAAACATTTACAATATAAATTTTATTTATATCTTAACATTTGACTTTATTTTATTTCAAATTGGAAAATATTCACTTAACCATTTTAATAACAATTTGTTGAAACCCCAATTTATACATTTAGATCAATATTCCATATTCAATCTCAACTTTTATTTAAAGTTGAGAATATTCATTTAATCACCTTTTATCAAATTAAGTAATAAATCATATCTTTCAAAATCTCAAAAATCAATGAGTTCAAATAAATTCTTATTTAAATTCAATTATTAATCAACTAAATTTCAAGTCAATTTTACTTTATTTTCCCAACCGTTCTTATTAAAGTTGTAAGAAATCTATTTTTAAAATATTAAGATTAATATAAATTTAAATAATTACTTAAACATATTATAAACTAATTAAATTATATTAAATTAAATCTTATATTAAATTTATTTTATATTAAATCTGTTTTTATATATTTTTAAAATAGTAAAATTATAAGTAAATTATTAAAAATTATATTTTCAAACTAACCTACAAATTCAAAATTTCCAAAACATTTAATTTTAAAAATCCAAAATTTAAATATATCTAAAATAACATTTATACATATTATATTTTAAAAATTAATATTTATTATAACCCATATATTTCCTTTCAAAATTTGTAAATCATTTCAAAATATAGTCCGAAAGTGTCCGTATATAATTTTTTATCCTATGGTTAAGTGATATGGATATTTATCATTTCAATCCCTAATTTAAATATCTACGAATATTGCGATGCCCTAAAATTTTAGACAATACTTATTTGATAATTTCCACTGATAATTATTTTAAAATATACAACATTGATTTAATAATCTAATGTAACAAATGTTATCTTTTCAAAATTAATAACTCTTTAATTTGAAAAATGTTATATTTTCAAAATTTATAATAATAATTTAATTTGGCAAATTTTCTTCTTTTCAAAGTTAATAATATATAATTGATAAAAATTTATCTTTTTAAGCTAATAAAAAAGTATTCTATTTATAATGTATATATGATATACATTGTGAATAGGAAGTTTAGTTTTAATTTAATATTTTTCAAATTATAATATATATATGCATATGTATTGTAATTTGGGAATTATGTTTGAATATGATATAATACTTTTTAAAAGATTATTTAAAGATTTATCTTATACTTTTAAAATAACTTAAAGTTTAAAAATATAATAGCTTAAAATAGTAGTAAAATTTTAATTTATTTTCCTTTAAAAATTTGTTCTTGATATAAATTTAGTTTATATATATTTAAGTACAATATTTTTAGTTTAAAACTTTAAAGTAAGGTTTAATTTAATATCCTTTTCCTTTTAATTCTCTTTCTTTTAAAATTTAGCTTTGGAAAATGTATTTTAAAAATATATAATTAAAACATAAAATTATATACTTAATAAAGAGATAAACACATTTCATAATTTATATAAAACATAAGTATCAAGGAAAATATTTAGTAAGGTTTAAATCATTTGTAAAATAAGAAATTAATTTAAAAGGATATACTAAACACTTGTTATTCATGTAATTTGTTTAGGGACATGTGTAAGCATATCATAATTCAAGATAACAAGTGGCAAACCTTGTTTTAAAGAAAAATTAAGGATATAACTAATGTTTTAAAAAAAGAAAAAAAACTGTTCATTTTTCTTGAGTTAAAAATCTTCCTCTATACTATTCTTTCCTTCTTCTTAGAACATTTAATCAAAACCAATACAAAGTTTTCAACTCAACTTAAAACAAGCAAACTCAACGAATCTGCAAACCAGAAATCAAAGGAAGATGAAATCAATAACTAAAAGCTTTTCCTGTTTCAAGTAAAGCTTCAACAGCAACATTTTTTTTAAGCTTCAATTTCAAATTACAATTCAACTTAAACCCCAAACTCCAGATCAATTAAGCAAAATACAAAATCCCGTTCTTTGTTTATTACCCGGTGAGTAAACCCTCCTTTAAAAATAGTTTAAAGTATTGCATGCGATGATCTTATGTGAAAAAGTTGTGATATGGTTTGCATGATTTATTTTATCTGGACATATGTATGAAATTGCTTGTTTACATGTGTGTATATTTGTATATATTTATATGAACTATCCCTGTTATGTCTACAGACTCAAATTACTTTCAAAAATTTGAATCTCCCTCTATAATCAATTTTAGGCTAGGATATATTAATGGAAAATGACACTTACATTGTGTTATGAATTTTAAAAATAATAACTGGAAATTACATTTAGCAATTAGCTTAAAATTTATAAATGTCAGTGATGAACTTAATTTATGTAAAAATTCAATCAAGCTAATTCCATTTTCAATAATATAATATGAACCATAGTGCAAAATCATGAAGTGATGTAATTATCAAGAATTTTAGGCATGTGGTTGTCGAGATAATCTGAGTTGCTCGTTTTTGGGCTTTTGGTCAATTGTCGTTGATCGACGAGGTTTGGATGATTTAGGTTTGGCATGGAGGTTGCCGGGGTATCAGGGGTCACTGGAAAAATAAGGGTTGATTTTATTTCGGGTAGTGGTGGTCAGGGGAGGAGGAAGTAGGTTTTTTCGACGAGCTGGATAGGCGATGGTTGTCGAGGGAAATGCATTGCCGTGGGGGAACCGGACCGGATCGCAAGGTGGGATCGATGGCGGAGGTCGAGGCGACTCTCTGGTAAGGTCGGCAAGGTTCATCAATGTTGGGATTGTCGACGATTGAAAAATTTCCAATGATGGTGGGATCCAGGCTTTGGCCTTGTAGCTAGAATTTCGATTTACGACGTGATCTTCAGATCTGGGTGGTCTAGAGTTTTTTCGAAGTCGTCGGCGATGTTCTAGAGCCGGAATTTATTTTCTGTTTTACTAAACTCTTGGGTACTCAAATTTTACGAGTAGCCAAGGGATTCAGGTTAGCTTTAACGTGTTCTAGAGGAGATATGGAGCATGGGGCTTTGGCTTTTCTAGATATATAGTGTTTCCACTGTGCTAGTGTTGTATCTGCCTATCTGTGATGTACTTGAGTTGTAATAACTAGATAGGTATTTATAACTGTATAGTTTATGTTGAATAAGCTGTATAACTCTAATATGTATGATACTATGTAATATCTTATGTGATATAATATAATTTATGTTCCACTTTGAGATTCTGACGTTGTTTAGTTCTTTCTTTTCTATCTTTTCTCTTTTCTATTCCTTTCTTTCTTCTTGATGATGCGTCTTTCTATGGAATGAAAGGCGGGACGTTACATTGTAGTATCAGAGCACTAGGTTGAGTGAATACATAGGCTTTGGAGTGATTTCTTTCTAAGAGAGTGTACTTGTTATATATATATATATATATATATACACACACACACACACACACACACACACACACACACACACACACACACACACACACACCCCTATTTGTTAGGTTAGGTGTTCGGTTTTTCCAAATATAAGTTCTAGGATAGGATAGGTAGTGGTACTTATAGCACGACTACCACTAGTGGAAGAAGTCCAAGTAATTGCGATTGGAAGAGTATCTGCCAAGGGCGGTATTCAGCATCTTGAATAAGCTTTGCAGCATAGTGTGAGGATTTCACCGATCTCTGAAGGAAAAGCTTTTTTAGGTTCGGAGTCCATTTTTGGAGTTTAAATGTGGTTGCACTCGTGCGAGCGGATTTTCTAAATTTTGGTTCAGTCGAAAGTGCCGAAGCAAATGATGGTATCTTGGCAACCGTAGGAAGGAGTTTTGTCTGCATTGGAGTTTGAGACTCAGTTTAGCAAGGTGTTTGTGCTTGGTTTGAAGTCCGAGTTTCTTGGGAGATATCTGCCCATCTTGAAGGCTTTTTGTAGATTTGGTTGATATAGCTTTATGGTTCGAGGAGCTTTTGGATAAGGAAGTCTTTGGCAGTAGTAGCAGCTCGGAGGTGTTGAGTACGCTGTTAGGAAGGTCTCTTGGTATAACACTATCCTAGAAGTGGATTCCGAAAGCAGTAGAGTGGCCCGTTTCTTTGATGGTTCAGGAGTCTTTGTGATTCTTCTGTCAGTAGGCCGAGCAGATGGTGAAGGCTTGCCCACTTCTTTTGGAAGCTCAACTGGGTTTGATGTTTGTGGTTGAGGATGGACCATCAATTTCTTCTTTTAGTTATAAAGCTTAAGCTGTTCTGATTTGTAAAGAGTGAACAGTTTCTTTGGAATCTAAACTGGGTAGAATCACAAGAGTGACTTGCGATGGTTCGAAAGTTCTCTTAGTAATCTTTGTTTGGGATCGAGGCATCTCTAGAAAATGTAGGAGCTATCGAAGTGGTTTGAGATTTTTCAAATATCTTCGATGAAGTCATGATTTGCATCCGCATCGGGAGATGAAGTTCTGTATCGACTTGGTTCTTGGGGCTTTTCCGGCGGTTTAACCTAGTGGAGGGAGGGATCCTAGAGAGAGGATTAGTAAAGCAACTCAAGATCGATTGGATCTAGTTTTCTGGCTGGATTTTGCTGTGGACTAGTAAAGCAACTCAAGATCGATTGGATCTATTTTTCGGCTGGATTTTACTGTGGTGTTTGTGACCAAATCAGATAGGTCACTAAGATATTATGGAATTTGATGGACAATGTTTCTGGGATGAGTTGATCAAGTCTGTGGTTGTGTTCATCAACAACATTCTCATCTTCTTCAGATCAGAGTTGTGCAGCGGAAGCAAGGTGACATCTATTCCAGAATAGAAACAACCTCGCATTCCTCGGAAGTGTGCATTTGTCTTGGATCAGAGGATTTCTACAGAAAGTTCATTCAGGATCTAAAGGCTTGGTTGTCTAGTGCACCTGTTCTGTTTTTCCGGATTGGAGAAGTAAGTTCGAAATCTACCGATGTTTGTGAGGTAGAGTTTGTGTTCTCGATTTCAATGGATATTGGGAGAACCATCTTGTTGAGTAGAATCCGGAGATCATCTATTTATTGATCCAGATTTGATCAGGGAGGCATCTACGAAGATTGGATTGATCAAGAAGATTGAAGGCAGGCCATGATCGACAGAAGAGTTTGTGGATAAGAGATAAAGGAATTCAGAATTAGAAGCCAGAGATTTAATTTTGGATAAGTTTTCTCTGATCGAAAGAGTAATAAGATTTGGTAAGATTAGAATGTTGGCTCTGAAGTGTATTGGATCTTTCTGTGCTCTTGTAAGGATAAGTATTTTGGTCTACAGGATCGAATTGCCAGTTCGGATGGCTGGGATTCGTAATGTATTTCACGTATCTCTGAGGGAGCATGTGTATGATTGATCACTGGTTTTAGAATTAGCAGATCAGGGAGATTTGGAAGTTAAACAGGACTTATGGTCCGGTATCCTGTTCAGATTGTAGATCTAGATATATAGGAGCTCAAGATCTGAGTGATGTAGCTAGTTTAGATTCAGCAAAGCGAGTATCTCGGTGTTTGTATCTGGGAAACTCTAGGAAGTTCTATCCAGAATTTTGTCTGGATAGTTAGAGTTGTTTGTTTGAATTGGTTGCTATGGTTGCTAGTATATGGTTGATAATATATGCTTGCTGTTTAAAATTAAAACCTGTATGGGATTATTAAATTATCTTTGCTTTTAAATTCCAGGGACGAAATTCTTTTAAGGGGGGAGGAATGTGATGTCCCAGAATTTTGGGCAGTACTTATTTGATAATTTCCACTAATAATTATTTTAAAATGTGCAATATTGATTTAATAATCTAATTTAACAAATGTTATCTTTTCAAACCTAATAATTATTTAATTTGACAAATGTTATCTTTTCAAAATTTATAATAATAATAATTTAATTTGGCAAATTTTCTTCTTTTCAAAGTTAATAATATATAATTGATAAAAATTTATCTTTTTAAGCTAATAAAAAAGTATCCTATTTATAATGTATATATGTATATACACTGTGAATAGGAAGTTTGGTTTTAATTTAATATTTTTCAAATTATAGTGTATATATATATATATATATATATATATATTTATATGTATTGTAATTTGGGAATTGTGTTTGAATATGATATAATACTTTTTAAAAGATTATTCAAAAAATTATCTTATACTTTTAAAAACACTTAAAGTTTAAAAATATAATAGCTTAAAATAGTATATTGTAATAAAATTTTAATATGTTTTCCTTTACGAATTTGTTCTTGAAATAAATCTAGTTTATATATATTTAAGTACAATATTTTTAGTTTAAAACTTTAAAGTAAGGTTTAATTTAATATCCTTTTCTTTTTAATTTTCTTTCTTTTAAAATTTAGCTTTGGAAAATGTATTTTAAAAATATATAAATAAAACATAAAAGTATATACTTAATAAAGGGATAAACACATTTCATAATTTATATAAAACATAAGTATTAAGGAAAATATTTTATAAGGTTTAAATCATTTGTAAAAAAAGAAATTAATTTAAAATGATATACTAAACACTTGTTATTCATATAATTTTGTTTAGGGACATGTGTAAGCATATCATAATTCAAGATAATAAGTGGCAAACCTTGTTTTAAATAAAAATCAAGTATATAACTATGTTTTAAAAAAAGAAAAATAAGCTCTTCATTTTTCTTCAGTTAAAGATCTTCCTCTATACTATTCTTTCCTTCTTCTTAGAACATTTAATCAAAACCAAAACAAAGTTTTCAACTCAACTTAAACAAGCAAACTCAACAAATCTGCAAACCAGAAATCAAAGGAAGATGAAATTAAAAACTACAAGCTTCACCTGTTTCAAGTCAAGATTCAACAGCAACATTTGTTTTAAGCTTAAATTTCAAATTGCAAGTCGACTCAAACCTCAAACTCTAGATCAACTAAGCAAAATACAAAATCCTGTTCTCTGTTTATTTACCTAGTGAGTAAACCCTCCTTTAAAATGGTTTAAAGTATTGTATGTAATGATCTTATGTGAAAAGTTGTGATATGGTTTGCATGATTTATTTTATCTAGACATATGTATGAAATTGCTTGTTTACATGTGTGTATATTTGTATATATTTATATAAACTACCTCTGTTATGTCTTCAGACTCAAATTACTTTCAAAATTTTGAATCTCCCTCTATAATTAATTTTAGGCTAGGATATATAAATGGAAAATGACATTTACAATGTGTTATGAATTTTAAAAATAATAACTGGAAATTACGTTTAGCAATTAGCTCAAAAATTATAGATGTCAGTGATGAACTTAATATATGTAAAAATTCAATCAAGCTAATTCCAGTTTCTAATAATATAATATGAACCGTAGTGCAAAATCATGAATTTTGATGTAACTATCTAGAATTTTAGGCATGTGGTTGTCGAGATAATCTGAGTTGCTCGTTTTTGGGCTTTTTGTCAATTGTCGTTGATCGGCAACGTTTGGATGATCAGGGTTAGGCATGGAGGTGGTCGGGTTGTCAGGGGTCACTGGAAAAATAAGGGTTGATTTTATTTTGGTCTGTTGTGGTCAGGGGAGGAGGAAGTAGTGTTTTTTGACGAGCTGGATAGGTGATGGTTGTCGAGGGGAATTCGTTGTCCTCAGGTAATCGGACCAGATCGCAAGGTGGAGGATCGGTGCTGGAGGTCGAGGCAACTCTCTGGTGAGGTTGGCAAGGTTCATCAATGTTGGGATCGTCGGCGATTGGAAAATTTCCGATGATGGTGGAATCCAGGCTTTGGCCTTAGAGCTCGGATTTTGATTTATGATGTGATCTTCAGATCTGGCTGGTCTGGAGTTTTATCGAAGTCGTCGGCGACGTTCTGGAGCCAGAGTTTATTTTCTATTTTATTAAACTCTTGGGTACTCAAATTTGTACGAGTAGCCAAGGGATTCAGGTTAGCTTTGACGAGTTCTAGAGGAGATATGGAGCAGGAGGCTTCGGCATTTGTAGATATATAGTGGTTCCGCTGTGCTAGTGTTGTATCTGTCCCTCTGTGATGTACTTGAGTTGTAATTACTAGACAGTTGTTTATAACTATCTATTTTGTGTTGAATAAGTTGTATAACTCTGATACGTGCGATACTATGTAATATCTTATGCGATATAATATAATTTTTTCGTTCCGCTATGAGATTCTGATGTTGTTTAGTTCTTTCTTTTTTATCTTTTATCTTTTTTTTCCCTTTCTTTCTTCTTAATGATGCATCTCTTTCAGTGGAATGAAAGGCGGGTCGTTATATATATATATATATATATATATATATATATATATATATATATATATATCATTTCAACCCGCAATCCCAAAATCAAAGTCAATAAAAATCGCTTGGGTTTATCATTTCAAACTATAACAGTTTTCTCCTATTCTACATGATCGTTCGGGTATATATCATTTGAACCCATAAGGAATTCTATACTAACAGGGAACCTGCAGAGTGAGAACAAATATGATAAAATATAACATATCAATAACATGCATATATCATCGGTGATAAATAAAATAAAATATATACAACAGGATATGGTGTCATATATCACTGGTGAACAATTACAAATAATAGCATATCATATATAGCAATTTTATAAATAACAGTGAAGTCTGACAGCTTATTTCAATTGTCGTTTCAAATGAAATCAAATTTACTAACTATAAGAATATTAATCGTGAGTAATTTCTCACATTTTGAGGCTAGAGAGAATAAATAGCACATCAAGCTACGATTTGAATCATGGTCTAAACCATCGACCAATCCAAGAACAAATCTCAAAGCGAAGTAAGCCGAACACGGATTTGACAGACTAAGCCGATAGATAAGGAATCAATGAAATAAATCAAAATCAGCTTGATATGAACTGAAATGAAATGATATATATATATATATATATATATATATATTCTTCTTAAAGTCAATATTTAATTTAAACATACATCAGACAAAAATCTTCATAATGTAATGAAAATCAGTATTTATTAAAATACATAAAATTTCTTTTCAAAGTCCACAAATATATATTTAACCATAATATATTTAATCATAAAAATCTATAACAAAACATTTAAATTTATACATACTTATGTATAAACTTACAGATCATACATATCATATATAAACCAATACACAAATAGATTATATATATATATATATAACTTGTACAAATTTTTATATAACAAACAGATTTGTATTACTTATAACATATATATGTATGTACATAACAACATATCAAATACCACTTATATAAACTTTATATGTACATAAACCGACCTATAAGTAGCTTATATGTATACGGCCCAGATCCGTGAGTAACAGCACATATCAAAATGATATACAAAACAAGTATAACATTGCCAAAATATATATTCCAAAATTTTCATATTAAAATAAGATCTCCATATTATACTTTAAAACTTATATACAGTTTAAAATCAAATATCTATATAAATAATATAACACATATACAGGGAGACGTATATGATGGGTTTGACTGAACAAGTACATGACTTAGCATGCAATGCATAGATATACATAACATATACAGGTATATATTTTAACCAACATAATCTACATATATAAGTGAATTTGATAAAAGCTGCCATACCCAAATGAACAAATGAAAGCAGAGTGGAGGAAGGCACCGCTGTTTGGCGAGGCCTGTGAAGTGGGGCGACCATGTCGGCCGGAGGTGCTGGTGGTAGCCTGAGAGTGGTAGGCGGGGCATAACAATGGGAAGCACAAACGTTAACAGGCTGTGGATGGTTTGGGTTTCAGAGCAAGCTGAGGTGGAGGAACAGGGGAGGAGGTTGACCAAAAAATGAGGCGGCATGGGCTGTCTAAGGCCGTTCGGTGCGGTCATTGGCTGTGAGGTGGACGCGAGCCTGTGGGATGTTAGGGAGAGAGGAAAAGAGGGAAGAGGTGGAAGGCAGTTGCGGCTGAGGTGACGTGGAAAGGCTGTTTATATATGTAGATGCGTTTGAGAAGGAAGTCGGAGGAAACTCTAGCGGATGCTTTTTTTTTTTTTTTTTTTTCTTCCATGATATAGAATGGCAGAAGTGGAGAGCAAAACCAAGGAATAGAAGTGCACAAAAACCAGAATATATTTCGAAAAACGGGAATAGTAATGGTTAAAATTAAATTCAGGTAATAAAAAGGCAAATGGCTGTTCGGTTAATGCAGGTTGGAAATTGAATGGACACAAGCATCAAAAGACATGAAACGGGTACCGATATGGTTCCCGTTTTCTATAGATTTCACCGCGTGTCGGACTCCGAAACACATGAATGAATATACTATAGAGATCAGCATGACGAGACGAGTAGAACGGTACACAGATATCAGCAATACGATCGTCCTATTAAAAGCCAATATTCGACACTGAAAATGCTACTAAAACACCGAAAATAAGATAAACGGAGCAATAACAGTCCTAATTTGGCGAAACGAAATATGACGTCTCACACAGAAGATGATTTACAAATATGTCATATATAAATATTCAGGTTTGAGAAATATTTTATTTACATCAATTTTAACCGATTTAAATTGAAATTGAGATTACACATAAGAACTAACTTCTATATTTTCTGAAGAAAATTTACCATTTGCTATGTTCATATAAAAGCATTCCAAATATCAAACTTTTATTTCTAAATTCAATTATTTAATATTTCACAAAATTTTAGTTTAATTACGTTATTAAAGCCGTTAAAATTTATGGATCGTTACACTCTCCCCCACTCAAAACTTTTCGTCCCCAAAAAAAACGAGGTAGGAGAATAGAAACAACTAGAAAGAAAAATAGATTGAAATACCAAGTACAACAATTAATTTAAAACCATATAAACTATATTTATTTTAAAATTGGTTTATATTCAATTAGTTGATTCCAATTCATTTTATTTAATCAATCAAATTTATTGTGTTCACATTTGATTGATTTCATTTCCTTATATTTTTATTCAATTGATTTCTTCAAATTCATGAACATTTATTGTAAAAATTTCACAACAAAATTTGTTTTATTTTACTCGTTTGTTAAATATATTAGATCAACCATAGTTAATTCCACCTCTACATTCAACTTCAACTATTCAAAACCATATAGATTTCAATTTTAAATAAATTAATATTCAACAATTTGGTTTAATCCATTTTATTCAACTAATAAATAGTCATTCAATTTAAAATTGATTTTCTTTCATTTATCAACATTTTTTTCAAACAAATTCATTTTTAGATTAACACATTTTTTATATCCATTTATCTTCAGCTAATTTGATTCCACAAAAATTTAAATTCGCTATTCTTAAGTTCGTATTTATCTACTTAAATAGTCTTTTTTATTTACTTTTTTATTTATTTAGTTTATTTCACTTAACATATTTTGCAACATATATTAGGTGTATACATTTACAACCATAAATTATTCAACAAATAAAATTTTCTTTTTATTATCCAATTTATTATCAGTAAATTACCTTAACAAAATATCATTTTTGGACATCTTATTGCTCACATTTATATTGTATATTATTCATTTACTTATTCTCATTAACATTTTCTATAACCAAAAATTAAGTATATAAACTTTTATTATAGCTACAAAATTTTATTTATAAATTTCCCTATAAAAACTCACTCTAGGAACATTTTATTTCATATATTTAATATTATTTATTATTCAATTACATTCATACTTTTCCCAGTTAAGTTTCATTAATATTTTCTAAATATAATTGAATGCCATACAATTTTGCCTTTCATTTACAATACTTTATTAAGCAGTAATTTAGTTTGAGTGTTTTATACTTAAGTTTTCTCTTGTATAACCTTCAATAATATTCACCCTAACATTTTAACTTTTCGAATAATTTAGGCAAGTTATATATATTAGAATGCAATTGATTATTACACCAATAAATTTTATCTTGTTTCAACCGCTTCAAGTTATTTTAAATTCCAATTTAAATTTTAAACACTTCAAATATTTTAAAATTTCGGTTTATTTCAATAATTGAAAACCCTAACTTATCACAGAATTTGCAAATTAAATTTTCGGTTTCACCTCCAACCATTTTGAAATAAATATACATACATACATACATACATATATATATATTATATTAAAGTATATTCAAGAAATTTAAATCAAATCAAATTTTTTTTCCAACTCTAAAGTGTAGCAAAGCTACTAACTGGTCTCTTCACCTATAAACTCAAAAATGAATGTCGATGATGCGGCAGTCATCACCGAAATTATTTTCCAGTGACAAAAGAGAGGAGTACTAATTTAAAAATTTAAAAATTCTTTGGAAACAACTTTCATGCGAAAATACTTTCAAATAATATTATTTTTTTCAAAACATGGAAAACCAAATTTAGAAATGCACCGGAAATTAAATTCTCAAATTTGTTATTATTATTTTAAATTCATTTCATTTTCAATCAAATAAAGCCGATCTATAAAATTTCAACACCTTATAACATGTAACAATAGAAATGATTTAGTAGTGTTGACAAAATAATAAATGATAATCTAGTATTATCATTCCTAACAACCAATTTAATTAACTATCCAATTTCATAAAATTATACTTTTGTATAAAAATATGATCATACCCAAAAAAATTCATTTACAAACTTTGAAAACAATATTGTGTCAGTTTGCTCTGTTCAAGTATTTTTGAGTTCCCATCGATAGTGTTGGACAGACGAATCGATCGAAACCCAAAATTCGAACTTAACAACTCAAACAACACAATATAAAACATTTAATTTAATTATAAATACACTCCCTTACATGATGATTTAAGAATGGATTGAGATTAAAAAATAGAGGGATACTTATCAAAGAGAATTTTAACAATGAAGATAGCTTGGAAGGACATAAGATTACAAAAGAGAAAATTTTGATAGACTTATATTAATCGGGGTGACCTTAACCGGTCAACCGAGATTTAGAGAAGGCGAGAATATCATCAACCAGAACCAAGACAACAAGTCAAGCTCCAGGGATACGATTGATGCAGAATTCAATTTCTTGCTGTGGAGGCGGAGAAGTGACTTTACCTAATATCGGATAATCTCTGATTATCGGAGTGGGGTCAAGATTACGAGGGAATTTCCCTAATTGTCTACTAGAGACGGTTCGGGATTTGGAAGAAATAACAGCATCAAACCGAGGAGATAGAAACCTTCAGTGAATCAATGCTTATTGAAAAGGAGTTTCATCCCTCCACTAATCATTCTAAGATTGGTGGGATCGCCGATGCATTATAGAGATCAACGGAAGTGGAGTAATGGGATATTCCAGAATCTAGAAAACAAACAGGACGGGACCAGAATGGATTTTCAGAACGAATGGGAAAGTTCCAAAATTCAAAGGAAATCTGAATTAAAGAGGATAAATTCAAGCTCGAGCAAAGGTGATTCTATAATTAATTTTTACTCCATATGCTAAGTTTTTCCTAAACCATAGCTTTACCACTTGTAACGACCCGCTATTTCGAATCAATCGCATCCGCACATGTTGGACTTGAATTGCTCAAATAACAGATTATTAATTTATATTTGGTAAAACTCAGCATATATAGTAAATAAAATCAATCATAGACAAAGAGTAATATAACAATAAGCAGCGGAATAGATAAATAGTAGTTCATGAAGCTACTATATAAACATCAGAGTTAAAACAAAATACAACAGAAAATGTCAAATATAGAGTATTCTCAAATACAGAAGCAACTGAAAAGTCCGAACATAAGTGACCGGAATAAACCAAAATAGCTAAAAGTTGGATAGATAGATCTTCGAACTAAGCTCTAATCTTCAACGGTGAATCTCAATGCTCTAACACTCAGTTTGACCCGAGCGTAAAGCAAAACACAAAACACTCGAGTCCGGATTAACATTCTTATATTAATAAATTCAACTCAAGTGAAATGTCAACTGAAATACAAGTAACTTAAAGAATGTTTGGGATTTCCATCCTCTAAGGATCCATGGAACTATTTACTATGTAGTAATATACGATGTTATAATAAATCTATAGTAAAGTATTAAAATAGCATTAAGACGTTACACATATCCCCCTTAACCCATTTTATATATTCCCGTAGTCTGTACTACCGTACGCTCCTCCGTAAACTGGAGGTTTACCCAGAGGACACCATATAGGTGCAGTACAAAACAAACTCGTAGAAGGCGCGATAAGGCATGCGACAAGGCACTCGAGGAAATGCCAGCGTAGATATACCATTTTCACTCCCGGACGGGTGGTAACGCATAGCAGCTATTACCGTCCACCTCATGGCACACTCCCAAATCAAAGGTGCACCCGATCAAATCACAAAAGCAATAGAATGGTATCGAAGAAATGTGCCATCGGGGGAATGACCCCACTTGGCCCGGTATAGCCCTGCTTTAGCCACATCAAGTTGACTCATGGGAGTCAGGGCTACGTAAATACCATATAGAATCGTTACCAAACCATCCTATTTCATTCTGAAATCTCCACTACGTACACAGTTGTTAAAGTGGTTTTCGGTATTGGCAGAGAGTATGAGAATATCCGATCCCGGTCTCTTTAACAACCAAATGCTTATTTCAAACCGTGGTCATTTCATTTCAAATAGTGCATACTTCATATCAAAATATCATATTCTTTTCAAATCATATCAATTCGATATTATTATTTACTTTAAATAATATTCATTTCGAGAATCACAACACTTTAAAAATTATAATAATTTTGAAATAATAACAGTTTGAAAACCATAACACTTCTATAACCATGATAGTTTTGAAATCATAACACTTTGAAAACCATAACACTTTCGACTTACACAATTTAGATATTGAAAAGAGTATATAAAATAAATAGTTATGAATTTAAAAAATTGTTTATATATTAAATTAATTTTATATTTAAAATAGTTTATATATTAAAAAATACTTTATATAAATAAAATAGTTTCCTCTAATTTTGCAAATCGACTTAAATCATCTCAAATTCTGCCATTCAATTTAAATCAGTTCCAGTTTAACCATTTCAATTTAAAGTTCAAAGATTCAAGCTTATGTATTCAAACATTTATAATGTAAATTTTATTTATATCTCAACATTTAACTTTATTTTATTTTAATGTGGAAAATATTCACTTAACCATTTTAATAACAATTTGTTGAAACCCCAATTTATACATTTAGATCAATATTCCATATTTAGTCTCAACTTTTATTTAAAGTTGAGAATATTAATTTAATCACCTTTTATCAAATCAAGTTATAAATCATATCTTTCAAAATCTCAAAAATCAATGAGTTTAAATAAATTCTTATTTAAATTCAATTATTAATCAATTAAATTTCAAGTCAATTTTACTTTATTTTCCCAACCATTATCTTAAAGTTGTAAAAAATCTATTTTTAAAATATTAATATAAATTTAAATAAATACTTAAACATATTATAAACTAATTAAATTAAATTTTATTAAATTAAATCTTATTATTAAATTTATTTTATATTAAATTTATTTTTTATATATTTTTAAAATAATAAAATTATAAGTAAATTCTTAAAAATTATATTTTCAAACTAACTTATAAGTATAAAATTTCCAAAACATTTAATTTTAAAAATCTAAAATATAAACATATTTAAAATAAAATTTATACATATTATATTATAAAAATCAATATTATTAAAACCCATATATTTCCTTTCAAACTTTGTAGATCATTTTCAAAATATAGACCAACGGCGTCCATATATAATTTTCTATCTTATGGTGAAGCGATATGGATATTTATCATTTCAATCTGCAATTTAAATATCTACGCTCAACCCACAATCCCAAAATCAAAGTCAATAAAATTTACTTGGGTTTGTCATTTCAACCCATAAAGATTTTCTCCTATTCTACAAGATCGTTCGGGTATGTATCATCTCAACCCATAGGGAATTCTATACTAACAGGGAACTTGTGGAATGAGAACAAAAATGATAAAATATAACATATCAATAACAGGTATATATATCATCAGTGATAAATTAAATAAAATATATACAACAGGATATGTTGTCATATATCATAGGTGAACAATTACAGATAATAGCATATCTTATATAGCATTGTATAAATAACTAATGACGTCTAGCAGCCTATTTCAATTGCCATTTCAAGTGAAATCAAATTTACTAACTATAAAAACGTTAATCGTGAGTGATTGCTCACCTTTCGAGCCTAGAGAGAATAAATAACACGACAAGCTACGATTTGAATCATGGTCCAGACTATTGACTGATCCAATAACAAATCTCAAAGGGAAGTAAGCCGAACATGGATTTGACGAATAAAGTTGATAGATAAGGAATCTATGAAATAAATCAGAATGAGTTTGATATGAACTGAAATGAAATGACACACACACACACACATACACACATATATATTTCTTTCTTAAAGTCAATATTTAATTTAAACATACATCAAACAAAAATATTCTTAATGTACTAAAAATCAGTATTTATTAAAACACATAAAATTTCTTTTCAAAATCCACAAATATATATTTAATCATAATATATTTAATCATAAAAATTATAACAAAACACTCAAATATATGTGTACTTATGTATAAACTTACAGATCATACATATTATATATAAACCAATATGCAAACAGATTATATATAGATTATATACATATATCACTTATACAAATTTTTATATAACAAACTGATTTGTATTACTTATGACATATATATGTACGTACATAACGACATATCAAATACCATTTATATAAACTTTATATGTACATAAACTGTAACGATCCCGTTGTTGAATCAAATTTAATTTAATAATTAATATAAATTTATAGAATTTAATTTGAAATAATTTGAATTTTTTCAAAACAAATAAATATTGTGTTTGTTTATTTATATATCTATATATATAGGAATAGATTGTAATTTGAATTTGAACTTGAAATTCAAATATTAGTTTCTTAAAATGAAATTGGATTTAAAAATATATAAATATATATGTGAATGTAATTATTTATTTGTGTATAAAAAAATTTGTTTCAAATTATCCTCTCTAAAAGGTTATATAAATATTAATACAGGAAAAGGATAAATATAAATTAATAATTCCTGTATATATATAGAAGTAATACATAAATAAATACATGAACAAAAGATAATAATAAAAATAAAATATAAAAACCATATTCTCATGCAAAATACAAATGTAAGCCATTAACACATAAAATTAACAAGTGTAATAACTCAAGTGAAATTTTTAACAAGTGTCAATTGTTTATTTTCTTTTATTTTTTAAAAGAAATTAAAATCAAGGCAACATATATATTTCCATTTCTTCTCTCTCATCTCTTTTATCTAGCCTGCAAAATTCAAACCAGAAAACATCGAAACAAAACAACCTCTTCAACATTTAAACTAAAACAAACAAAAACAAATTCCAGTAAATCAAGTTCAAATTCAAGATCAAAGCTCAACAACAACCTCAGTTTCAACCAGAACAAGATTTCAACATCAAAGAACAAAGATCAAAATAGAGGAACAATTCCATATTTTCAAATTTCAAATTAACTTCCAGGTTTACAAAGTTCTCTGTTCTTCTTTTAAAAGGTGAGTAAACCTTTTTGAAATATAGAATTTAACCTGTTGTTTTAAATCCTGCATGAAGTAAAGTTGAATTTTTTTTTGCATATGTATAAATATGTGTATATATGTATGTGAATATGACTGTGCATGTCTAAGAACATGCATTTGCCTCTGTTCCAGTTTTTACAGGCTTCAAACCTGTTAAAAATTCATATTCTTTCTCTCTAGTCCTTTTTAGGTTTCAAGATTCGAACAGAATATGTTTGTATAATCGTGTTTTAATTTTTAAAAATAATTTAAGCATAATTAATTTAAGCATTTCTGTAAATTGGAAAAATAAAGAAAAAATCAACATATGTTGAAAATTTGAACATCGTGATCTCCAGTTTTTTCTATATCACCAAATTCGTATTGGAAAACTATGAATTTTAAAGGAAGAATCAAGATTTTCAGTGTCCTATTTATTGAGAAATATGAGGTTGTATGGATTCGAGTTATGTGGCAAATTCTGGTGATCGATTGTCTCGGGATCGTGGCCGAGATTAGTCGGATGATGGATGAGCTTAGGAAAAATGGTCAGAAAAATTCTCGATCATCGTGGAGGAAGGACAAGTTTGACTTAGTGTTTAAATCCAGTTTTTAGTCGATCGTGTTATCGAGGCAACGGCATTGTCACCATCGAATTGGGCTCGACCAGGGTTGGTGGAATCGAAGCAGGGATAGTTGACGAAGAGATAAGCATGATGGCGATGTTTTAGACGGCCAGGATCGATGAGGCGAATGGTTTTTATTGATCGGAGTTTGAGTTCAAGGGTTGCTCGTATAGCTCGATCGCGAATTCGTCGTCATTCTGGGGTTCCGGGTGGTCTAGTGATTCGTTGTGGTTGTCGTTTGAAAGTGATGCTATGGATCGTATAATATGGATGTATGAAAATGCAGAGTATAATGATGATAATAATATTGTAAATAGTGCAGAATAAAAAGCAGTATAGTAAAATGACACCAGAGATTTTTATACTGGTTCGAAGCACCATCCTACGTCCAGTCCCAGACGCTGGAATTTCACTAAACAACAACCCTCACTTAAATCGGAGGAACAAGTCTATACATCACTAAGCAGCCGAACAGGTGCTGAGCAGCAGAATAGGATTTCGCCTCATCAGCCGAAGAGGACTTCAGTTGCCTGAGCAGCAGAACATGACTTCAACTAATATAGAAAATAGTTTGACTAATATGTGTTCTGATAACACTGATTTGTCACTTGTAGTGCACCCTCCCTATAATCTTCTCCTCGAGTATAAATGTTTATATTTGAAGTATATGAAGAATAGAAAGGTATAATATTGCTTTTATGCAGAATAATTGAAAGTATGATAGCAAATAGATTTCAGAAAGTTAGATCAGAGAATAAGAGAAATCGATTGTAATTCAATGATTTGAAATAAAGTTGGAGTTTGTATTTATAAGAGTTAGAAAGCTACGACTGTTGGTGAAGAGTTTTGATCGAGGTGTTGCATCCGAATCTTTTCGTTAAAGGTTCGCAACTCTTCACAAAAGTCGTGTCCTTTCAAAAAAAGGCCGTTATAGAAATTCAGTTGACTGAGCTACATAACCAGTCAACTGAAGATTCAAAAGTAATTTGAAATTTAAATTCGTATATATTTACGTAACTGTGCATGCTGCACAAAATTCCAGTATCAGCCGATTGGTTCCGTAGGTCAGTCGACTGACATGGTCATTTTTGTGCAGTTTGCGCAATTTACATTTATATATTTATTTCTATAAATTTATATTACTTTAATAATTTAAATGTGAGCTTATATGTGTATAAAATATTTAGTAAATATAGTGATTAAATATATAAGCTAGTGTAGACATATCCGAGGAGAGATTTTAACAAATATTAACCTAAGACTTAAAAACAACATACCATAATTGATGCACCGGTTTTTAAAGTCTTGTCTCCTTGTCTCTTTTTGTCGTTGCAGTCGTCAAATCTGTATGTTGTAGTGATAGCTTCATGTCGTGAATCAAAACCAAGTCTCAACATTCTCCCCCTTTTTGATTGATGACAACCTGTAAATAGATATATATTTCGACTGTGTGTGTGTGTGTGTGTATATATATAAAACATAAATACTTACTCCCCTTGAATCTTTGACGTTCTATATCCTGCATTTTTATTAATAGCAATAATATTTCTCCCCATTTATCATCGACAAAACGGACTAAGTAATATGATATTGTAATGTGAAAGATAATACGAAATAAAACCAAGAATAATCATCCAAACATTTAATATCCATAGACAAGAGTGTTTAAAATAAATAAACTAGAATTGCTATTTAGTACAAGCCATATTAAAAGAAAATATCTTAAATGAAAGAAATGAACATTTTACTCCATCGGGTGTTTACCCCTACCACCACATCTTCATTACCATCATCATCACTACTAGCTTGATCGTCTCCAGAAGAAGAAGAAGATCATGTAAATAGGGGTTGTTTACCCGGATCGCTTATAGTAGAAGTAGATGTACCAGAAGAGCACGATATAGCTTGCCATAATTTTGTGAAAAGTCCTTTGACTTTATCGAGCTTCTTATCAACTTTGAGGATGTTTGATTGAAGGATTTGTTGATACAGCACATGATATTGATGGCCTCACGTGGTTGAAGACCTTCATTTGGAATCGTAATTTCTTCTTGTTGATATTGAGTTGATGTTTGACAAGATGGTTAGTGAGAAGGCTTGCCTTGTTGTTCAGGTTGGACTTGAGTTGTTTGCCTTTGTGTCCATTCATCAAAAGATATTATAGTAGAGCGTCGGGAAACCGGTAATTTCATTAAGGCTAAGGTCCGAGCGTTCAAACAACCAATGGTAGAAACCGATGAATCCAATTTTGGAACTTCACAAGCTTTGAGAAGGTGCATAATATATTCACCGTGATAAATTATATTCATCTTACCTTGGTTAGAGCTTAAAAACTCGTCAAGTATTAAACGAAGCCAGTTTACTTTGATGTTTCCAAAAATTGCATATAAGGCTCTAAAATTTGTTCATAGACGAGTTCAAAACTTCCGGTTTTAGGAGTTACGGTTTTCATTAAGGTACATTGAATTATTCATGCCTTTGATCGTAAAGACATCGATTTTAACTGACGCATATCGTCTTCAAGAAATAAATGGCTTACGCGGTCTCGAACAAACAAATCTACATCAATAGTAGCCAATTCAACTCCATCATTTTCTGTTTTTAGAATATGAGCCATGCGGTCTAGAGAAAAGAAGACGGGCATACCACATATGAGACTCCATATGCAATCTTCCTGATTTGGAACATCTTGATGACCCAAGTTGAGATTAGCGTACAACAACTTCACCATAATTTGGTTGATTTTGTGTTTATTGTCGTCGATATCAATTAACGACTCTAAATTCCTCCGTCGAGCTAATTCTTGAATGTGATAGGGTGAAAAATCAAGGAATTTGCCAAAGGAACCTTCGACTATTCTAGAATCTTGCATCGGTCTCCACCTCTTCATTGCGGTGTCTTCAAATAGCCACCGCTGAATTTGTTCATTAAATGGAGGTTGAGACGAGGAGGAGGCTTGACCTTTACATTTTGGTGCCATTTGATTTTGATTTTAAGGAGAAAATTTTGATTTTTGGAGAGCTTAGGGTTTTGAAGACTTTGAAAAACTGAATTGGAAAAGAGGAGAGAAGGTAAAGTGATAGATAAAGGGGTAAAGGGGTGGGTGAAAAGGTGAAAAACCCTTCAGATCTACGGCTCAGTCGACTGGTGAAGGGCTTCAGTTGACTGAAGTTGAAGGTTGTGAATATTCGACCTTCTGGTCCAGTCGACTGAGGCCCTGCAACAGTCGACTGGGCCTGTTATATAAACATCTATATTACAGCATCAGTCGACTGGCTATGGGTGTTAGTCGACTGAAGCTGAAGGTTGATTGTATTCAACCTTCTGGTCCAGTCGACTGGGGCCCTGCAACAGTCGACTGGCCATGTATATATTTAAAAAAATTTATAGTGTCAGTTGATTGATTTTCAAATCTAGTCGACTGACCTGTAGCATTTTGCACAATGAATTTTTATACAATATGAATTGAGTATATTTTGTTTATTCTACTAATATAAATAATTTTATTTTACTGAATGATATAGAACTAACTTTACTTTGCTGTTAAATGTGAATAATTTTTATATATGAGTTGTCGTTTATTGCACCGGAAATAATTTTATTAAAATATAAACGTACACGTAGATAGAAAAATTATTTAAAAATACAATGAATTTGGTGTCTTGAAATCTTTCAATTGCTTACGACGAATGTTCGAAGCTTCATTGCGATCCCATGAATTTGGTGAGTATGGTGGTCGCGGAGGAGACGAAGTCGAAGGGAGTCTGATAGGAGAAACGACATTTTCGTCTATCGACTGTGACGTAGCCCCACAGAATTTCTTTGCTATATGCTTGATTGTACCTATATGTCTGGAGTTAATTTTCTATTCAAAATACATCTCACGTTGAAGCATCAGAGACTCCTGTTGATAATGATGGAGACCGTCGATCTTTTGTTTCGTGTTTGGTGAAATATCAACGGTCTTTTTTCCTTTTTTATTGTTTGATGTGTATCCAGTGTAGTAAACCGATGATGGTGAACCCTTATGGTCAGGTGTTTTTGGAGAGTTGGTCAAAGCAATGATTTCAATATAGTCGGTTGTAGAGGAAGTTGACATTGTTTTAAAAGCTGCTGTTAATTTTTACTTCAGAAAATCGAATGATGTATTTTATTTTGTTTTGAGTGCATAGGAATAGGAATACGCGCCTATTTATAGTTTTATTTTTAGAGAAAATAGGATATAATTTGTGGATTATATTAATTCCAGCCTAAAAGAATGTAGAGACATAGGATTTCTATTGGCTGAGCTAATTTGAACAGTCACAATATTTATAAAATTAGTAATGTAAATTATAAAGATAACTGTGACATATAATGTAGTATAAAATACTTGTTTGTATATAATAAAACGGCCATAATAGACTAGAACAGAAAACAATAATAGCTCAGGTGGTTAAGACACCTGGGCTATTCACAACAGGTCACGAGTTTGAGTCACAACATGGTCATAATTTCAAATTTTTCGAATTTTTTTTATTTTTGACTTTTAGTTTAATTTTTTTTACATATATATATATATATATATATATATATATATCTTTACTTTAGATTATCCCGAGCTCACGCCGCAATTTTATAAACATATTCTCTAATAGTGGTTTAGTAAAAATATTGGCTATCTTATTTCCTGATGGTATGCAGTCTAGATTTATTATATCCTTTTCTATATTATCGTATAAAAAGTGATGTCTAATATCTATATGTTTAGTTCTCGAGTGATTTACAGGATTTTTAGATAAATTAATTGCACTAGAATTATTGCATTAAATTATTGATTTTGATAGGTTGATTCCAAAATCTTTAAGTGTCTGTTGCATATAAATTACTTGTGTGCAAGCTAGTGCTGCAGAAATATATTCTGCTTCACAAGTTGATAGAGAGACACAATTTTGTTTCTTACTAAACCATGATATTAATGATTTACCAATAAAGTGACACGTACCACTTGTACTTTTTCTATCTGTTCATGAAATCAGCATCGCTATATGATACTAATTCGAATGAACACTCTTTTGGATAGAAAATTCCGAAATTTATAGTTTTACTAAGATAACGTAGTATTCGTTTGACAGCACATAGATGTGATTCTTTTGGGTCTGCTTGAATCGTGCGCATAACCATACACTCATCATAATATCTGGTCTACTTGCTGTTAAAAAAGTAGTGATCCTATCATACCATGATATAATTTTTGGTCTACACTTTTGCCATTTTCATCTTTATCAGGATGTGCTATTGTACTCATGGGAGTTGGTTTAGCAGAAGTGTTTTCCATTCCAAAACGTTTAATAAGATTATTACAGTATTTTTATTGATTAATAAATATTCCGTTTGAAACTTGTTTAATTTGTAGTCTTAGAAAATATGATAATTCTCCCATATGAGACATTTCGAATTCTCTAGTCATTATTTCAGAAAATTCTTAACATAATTCATTATTAGTTGAGCCAAATAAAATGTCATCAACATATATTTGAACTATTAATATATCATTTTTAGAATGTTTTATAAATAATGTTTGATCTACTTTTCCTATTTCGAATCCAGAATTAATTAGATAGCTTTTAAGACGTTCATACCAAGCACGTGGTGCTTGCTTTAATCCATATAAAGATTTCTTAAGTTTATATACATGATCTGGATATTTTTCATGAATAAATAAAGGAGGTTTTTCAACATAAACATTTTCTTTAATATAACCATTTAAAAATGCACTTTTAACATCCATTTGATAAAGTTTAAAATTATTAAAACACGCATACGCCTATAAGATTCGTATTGCTTCTAGTCTAGCAACTGGAGCAAACGTTTCTTCGTAGTCTATTCCTTCCTCCTAGTTATATCCTTGTGCTACTAGTCTTGCTTTATTTCTAGTTATATTTTCTAATTCGTCTGCTTTATTTTTATAAACCCATTTAGTTCCTATAACCGTTTGATCGGTCGGTCTGGCTATTAGTTCCCAAACTTCATTTCGATCAAACTGATTTAATTCTTCTTGCATAGCAATAATCCAATTTTCATCGGATGATGCTTCTTTAGTATTTTTAGGTTCTATAGTAGAGATAAAAGCTACATCACTCATTAAATTTGACTGACTTCTAGTTCGAACATTTGAATTTATTTCTCCAATTATATTTTCTATAGGATGATTTCGTAAAACTCTTTGAGGAGATCTTACCGCATTAGTAGTATTTCTATTTTCTAAATTAGAAACAATGTTTTCATCTTCTCTAGATAAAATGATATCGTCGTCGTCTCTCGAATTGTTTATTATTGTTTTTGTTTTATTAAGTAAGTCATTGTCATTAAATGTAGTATAAACAAGTTTAGCATTTTCATCAAAAGATACATGGAGTGATTCTTCGATGTATTTGTTCATTTATTAAAAATTTGATAAACTTTACTTTGATTCGAATATCCAAGAAATATCCTTTCGTCACATTTTGAATCCAATTTGCCAAGATGATCATTAGTATTTAATATAAAGCATTTTGATCCAAATATTTCAAAATAAGATATGTTTGGTTTTCTATCGTTAAAAAGTTCATAGGAGTATTTTTGGGGAGAGGTCCAATAGAAACACGATTCAAAACATAACAAGCAGTTGCAATAGCTTCCGCTGAAAATTGTTTTGGTAACGTGCTTTTATTTAGTAAAGTTCTTGGACATCCTTGTAGAGTTCGATTCTTTCGTTCAACAACTCCATTTTGTTGTGGAGTTCTAGGAAATGAAAAATTATGAAATATTTCTTTCTTTTTACAATAGTTATCAAATTATATATTTTCAAATTCACCTCCTGATCACTTCTAATATTTTTAATATTAACACCTTTTTAATTTTGAATTTGTTTAACAAAAGTTTCGAAATTTTCAAAGGTATCACTTTTATTTTTCATAAAAATAGTCCATGTATATCTAGAAAAATCATCAACTATTACAAATACGTATTTATTATGATTTATGGATTGAATTTGGGTAGGGCCAAATAAATCCATATGAAGTAATTCGAGCGATTGTAATGCCGAGATAACTTTCTTAGATTTAAATGAGGATTTAGTTAGTTTACCTAATTGACATGAGTCACATGTATCATTGACGTTAAAATTCATTTTTGGTAATCCTTTTACAAGATTACTTTCAGCAATTTTATTTATATTTTTGAAATTGATATGAAAAACTCGTTTATTCCATATCCATGGATCATTTTCTTTAGCTATTAAACATAAATCTGAGTTATGCTTAACTTTCATATTTGAAATATAAATGTTTTTATCTCCATATCCCTCGAAAATAAGATTTTGATTCTGATCAAGAATACTACACTTATTTTCATAAAATGATACACATAACTGACTTATACTTAATAAATTATGTTTTAAATTCTTAACTAACAAAACATTTGTAATTAGAGGTAAATTAGATGTATCGTAATTGCTCACGTCGTCTTTGCCGATGATATATCCCTCGGAATTGTCTCCAAAAGTGACAGAACCTCCATCTGAGTATGTAATGTTTATCAGCATATCCTTATCCCCTATCATATGTTTTGAGCAACCACCGTTGAGTATCCATTTTCCTCTTTTCTTGAGTGTGACCTGCAAAAAATATGAGATATCGTTGGTACCCACTTTTTTAATAGGGTCCTAGGAGTTACGTCTTAGGAAACCAAACCCAATAGGGTTTAGTATCCCTTTTATAAATATAATTTTTATTATTATGAACATCTTCTATGAAAGAACTAATATACTTCTTTCTCATTAGTTTATTATTAGTTTTAGGTATCCATATACTTATAGTATTATAAACTAGTATATTTAAAGGCGTGGGTGTTTTATTTATTTTAACTTTGTTCAAATTAATAGATTGTGACTTTTTAAATTTCTTCTTATATCCTGAATCGGGTTTATTACTAACAGATTGTGAATTTTCAATAATCCTAGATAAATTTTCTATTTCTTTATTAAAATTTGAAACATTTTTAGTGATTCCATCTAGTTTGATCTTTAGACGTGAATTTTCTAGTTCTACCATTTTAATATTAGTTTTTTAAAACATGATTTTCAGAAACAAGACTATCATTCTTCTCCTTTTGAGTTTCAATTTCTTGACTTAATAATATAAGTTGAGAATTAACATTAGAGAGAGATTCTTTAATTTTCTCAAGTTCTTCTTCCAATATTTTCTTCTCATTTTTAAGCATATCTCTTTCAAATTCTGCCTTTTTCTGATTTTCTACAGCTTCTTTATATTTTCTTTTAAGACTTTTTAAAGTATCTAATAATTCAGAGTTTATTTCTATCATATCATCAAAAGTAAAATCACTAACCTCATTAGCTTTAGCCATAAAACATACGTTAGCTTGTTCATTATCACTGTCACTTTCACTTTACGAAGAAGAGGATGAGGAGTCTGAATCATTCCATGTGACTGAAAAGGTTTTTCTTTTGAATTGTTCCTTCCTTTTATTTCGGTATTCTTTCTTTTGATCTGAACAGTCTTTTTGCATATGCTCCTTTTTATGATAGTTAAAACATTCTATAACTGATAAAGACGGTGGTTTATTGCTGGTTGAGCTTCTTTTGCCATTATGTCTATTTCCTTTTCTATATTTCAAGAATTTCTTGAAGTTCTTTGCAATAAAAGCTTGGTCGTCTTTGTCTGAGTCTAATTCTTCTTGTTCTGCATAAAATGGTATATTCTTTTTATCTTGAGCCTGAACTTTTTTTGCCTGCAAATTCACTTCATAAAACATTAGGTTTCCTATTAATTCTTCTGGAGTTATTCTGGAAATATTGTTCGCTTCTTCAATAGCGAGAACTTTTCTTTCCCATTCTTCCATTAAAGAATTAAGGATTTTGGATACGTTACAAAAATATGAATATTTTTCTCCTAGCCTACTAATGAATGACAACTATCCTGAAATCTTGAGTGCATGTCATTTATGGATTCATTTTCTTTCATTCTAAAGTTTTGAAATTGACTCTTGGGCATGGATATTTTGCTTTTTTTAACCTTGTTGGTTCCTTTATGTGTGATTTTGAGTGTACGCCATATTTCATATGCATTATTGCACATGCTAACACGGTTAAACTCATTTTTATATAAGGCACAAAATAACATGTTCATGGCTTTTGCATTAGCTATGGCATCTACTGTGTATTTGACCAAGTGGAATACTCTTCAGTAGGAATAGTATATTCTATCTGAGTTATATTCCATGACTCAAAACTATTTGCTGGCATATATATTCTCATTCGTGTGGCCCAATAGTTATAATTCATGCCATTAAATAGTGGTCGACATGCAGTGGATTGTCCTTCAACAAAGCTAGTATTAATCCTAATGTTGGTATTAGTGTCCATATTGTTAGATTATCAGATAACTGCGTTACGGTTATATGATGACCTTGCTCCGATACCAAATGGAAGGATGCAATGGATTGTGTAATATGGATACATGATAACGTAGAGTATAATGATGATGATAATACTGTAAATACTGCAGAATAAAAAGCAGTATAGTAAAATGACACAAGAGATTTTTATATTGGTTCGGAGCACCGTCCTACGTCCAGTCCCAGACTCCTTCTAGAATTTTACTAAAACAACAACCCTCACTTAACCCAAAGGAGCAGGTCTATACACCCCTGAGCAGTCGAACATGGACCTGAGCAGCAGAACAGGATTTCGCCTCAATAGCCGAAGAGGAATTCACTCGCCTGACCAGCAGAACAGGGCTCAACTAATACAGAAAATAATTTGACTAATATGTGTTCTGATAACACTGATTTGTCCTTATAGTACACCTTTCCTATAATCTTCTCCTCGAGTATAAATGTTTACATTTGAAGTATATGAAGAATAGAAAGGTATGGTATTGTTTTTATGCAGAATAATTGAAAGTATGATAGCAAATAGATTTCATAAAGTTAGATCAGAGAATAAGAGAAATCGATTGTAATTCAGTGATTTGAAATGAAGTTGGAGTTTGTATTTATAAGAGTTAGAAAGCTACGACCGTTGGTGAAGAGTTTCGATCAAAGTTTTACGTCCAAATCTTTTCGTTAATGGTTCGCAACTCTTCACAAAAGTCGTGTCCTTTCAAAAAAATGGCTGTTATAGAAATACAGTTGACTGAGCTACATAATCAGTCGACTAAAGATTCAAAAGTAATTTGAAATTTAAATTCATATATATTTATGTAACTGTGCATGCTACACAAAAATTCCAGTGTCAATCGACTGGTTCCATAGGTCAGTCGACTGACCAGGTCATTTTTATGCAGTTTGCATAATTTACATTTAAATATTTATTTCTATAACTTTATATTACTTTACTAATTGAAATGTGAGCTTATATGTGTATAAAATATTTAGTAAATATAGTGATTAAATATATAAGCTGGTATAGACATAATCGAGGAGAGATTTTAACAAATATTAACCTAAGACTTAAAAAAATACCATAGTTGATGCACCGATTTTTAAATTTTCGTCTCCTTGTCTCTTTTTGTCGTAACATTCATCAATCTGTATGTTTAGTGATAGCTTCGTGTCATGAACCAAAACCAAGTCTCAACATTGTCGATGATCATAGCATCGACCAGAGGTGATCAGTGCAACTATAGACGTGCACATGCACATGTGCGTATCTGGGTTCCTTGTGGAGTTTGGGAAGAAAGGAATTGCATCGGGGTCGAACTCGAAGTCAACAGGGATAAGCTCGAAGACACGGGGGTGATATTTTTGCTCGGAGTTTTGTTCGGGTGTGACTCGATTAAGACTCCGGTTTGGGAATTTTGGTGAAATACCAAGTTTTAAAATTTTAAAACTAATCAAGCTTTAAATTTAAATAATTTTCTTAACTTATTTAAATAATTAAGGTTTTGTTTAACTTTGGATTAGTGAATGTTTTTATAATTAAAATTAATTAAGTTTAAAATGTTTTAAACAATATATAACCTTTATTTTTAAATTAACTTAAAAATGTAATTAAGGAGTTGATTATGAAGATTAAATGTTTTAAAAGGTTAATTAACTTAAATACCTTAAGTTAATTTATGCGTTAGTATTAATTTATTTTAAGACTTATTAATTTAAAGATTTTTAAAGATAATTAAGTAATTAATTAAGATAAATGATTTATCTTTTAATTAATTAAGTTTTTAAGTAGTTAAGGATCAACTACTTAATGACGGTAATTAAAGTTAATTACTTAAAGGATGATAGCTTAATGATAGTAATTAAGAATAATTAATTTATTAATTTATAATTACAGGTTAATCAAATGATAATTAGGATTATTAATAAATAAATAAGGTTAACTAATTAATAATTAAGGATTAATTAATTTATAATGAAGGACAATTAATTATAATTATGTATAATTAATGAAAATAATTATGTGATTAATTAATTATAATCACACGATTAATTAATCTTGCTTATAGATGATTGATTATTATTGAATACCTTGATTTGGTTGATATCTCTGATTTGTGATTGTGATACTGTGTGATATGAATTGTTTTGTCTTGAGCTGTGACATCTGTAATTTATTTCTGCGTGAATGTGAACACTGTTGGCCTTTAAATGGCGTTTGAATTTCGATGCGACGGGGAGTTAGATTCCAAATGGTTATCCGAAACCCACATCGAATCTTAATAGTGAATCTTTGTGACTTGTGTATCCACGTGTTTTTAAAATACACGCTCATTATTCGGATTAGCCGTGAGAGGAATTTATGTCATAAAACCCACTCTAAATAGTGATACGACGAAATGGATAGCATTTGAAGACGGCGGTGAAGACAGGGTATTTTCAAGAACGAAAGGATTACCTATCGAATGTCTCTGCACTGAGTCGCGCCGATATATAGATCTCCATATGTGATGTGGAGTCCGATCGGGATTGTGGATACCTAGATTGTAAGGGCTTCTTTGAGGTGCCTTCGGTTCCGTTCGAACCTGGAACGGACTTGTATGGATGTATGTATGACATTACACTTTGAGACGTAAAGCTGGTTTCTATCAAATATATTTCTTTATGGTAGCGGAGAATTTATTCTATTAGCTTAACACCCTTCTCTGAGACGTACGAGCTCAGAGATTATGTAGTTGATGGTTACTATTGATATATTCCCAATTTGGTAATGTGGCATACTAAGTGCTGCTGATCATTTGTTGATCAAAGCATGGGTTTTGTGAAAAGCGTAGCTTATGGATGAGACTTCGTCGAACCTCACAACCCGAAAATGGTCAAAACAGGAAGAATCCAGCAAGGTAACGAGGGTCGCGCCCTTTAGGGTATATGCATTTCCTTCTGGATAATAAGTGGTATTCTGGTACGGAGCCCAGATAATTTTCTTTGTGGTTGTTGGTGTTGAGGGCCCTCGATAAAGGTCGGCTACGACAGGGGGATGACATACTCGTGACAGTTAGTTACCTAGTTACAGAGGTAATCCGACCTTGTGTTGGCCGAGATCCGGTTAGGTTCTCAAGGTGTCCCTCCAGATGCATATCCATTTGGTGAAGGAAGTTCCTTAGCCTTGACCATTTGTTAGAAATCCAAACAAAACAATACGAGCCCTTTACGATTGCAGTTGTATAACCTGCCACCTCAGGTGGTAGCAATAGCAGACATAATTTAATGGTACCAATGCCGGCTAAGATTTATATTATACTTTCGAAATGTTTTCGACACTATGCACTAATAATAATATCAAAAAGATTTTCACGTATCAAGCATGTTTGACTATCATAAGGAGAAATCTCCTCCAATTGTGTGATTGCATTGTGTGTGTGCGGGGAGACCTTATGGTAGTTTCATTTTCCAGAAAGCATAACGGATTTCTTTTATAAATTGTTTTTGTTCAAACAACCGTTTTCGTTTACTCATACCAGTCTCATGACTCACCTGGAGTTTATTGTTCCCTCTTTAAACTCTAGGTGCCCATAATTTTCCACACGGGCAGCCTAGAAGGAGGTTATCTATGTTCTGGAGCTAGCTTGGATAGTAGATTCAGATTTAGAAGTCTTTTGGAAGCTGTTAGATTTTGAAAGCTTTTTGGTTTGGAAATCTTTTGGAAGCTTTGGAGTTTGGTTTGAAAGTGCTTATGCTAGATTCTCGCTCTTGATCTCTTTCTTTTGAAGACTCTATTGTCTTTTCCGCTGTGGTGTTATTGTATCATGTATATAGCACTTTGATGATGGTGTTTAATTGTTGTAATCAAATGTTGTATCTGTGTTGTTTATCAATGAAATTCATCTTTTCTTCCGCTGTGTTGTATCCTCTAATGTTGTTATAAGCTCCACCGAACTGAAGTCCGACGTTTGAGTCTCCGGCATTCGAATACAAGTGAGATATTTGATGTGATTTTTTAGACGCTGCATTTCGGGTCGTGACATAAACCGACCTATAAGTAGTGTATATGTATACGGCCCAGATCCGAGAGCAATTGGGTCGTGACATAAACCGACCTATAAGTAGTGTATATGTATACGGCCCACATCCGAGAGCAACAACACATATCAAAATGATATACAAAATATGTGTAACATTGCCAAAATATACATTCCAAAAATTTCATATTAAAATAAGATCTCCATATTATATTTTAAAACTTATACACACTTTAAATCAAATATCTATATAAATTGTATATATATATATATATATAGACATATAAAGGGAGACATATATGCCAGGTTTGACTGAACAAATACATGACTTAGCATGCAATGCATAGATATACATAACATATATATGTGTGTGTGTGTGTATATTATATATAACCAACATAATCCATATATATAAGTGAATTTGATAAAAGCCGCCATACCCAAATGAACAAACGAAAGCAAAGTGGAGGAAGGCACTGCTGTTTGGAAAGGCCTATGAAGTGGGGGGACTATGTCGGTCGAAGGTGCGGGTGGTAGCCTCGGAGTGATAGGCAGGGCATAGCAATGAAAAGCACAAATGTTAGCAGGTTGTGGATGGTTTGGTTTTCGGAGAAAGCTAAGGTGGAGAAGCAGGGGAGGAGGTTGACCAAAAAACAAGGCGGCAGGGGCTGTCGAAGGCTGGGTGTGGTCATTGGCTGCGAGGTAGACATGAGCCTATGGGTTGTTAGCAAGAGAGGAGAAGAGGGAAGAGGTGGAAGGCAGTTGCGGCTGGGGTGACGTGGAAGGGCTGTCAATATATGCAGAGGTGTTTGAGAAGGAGGTCGGAGGGAACTCTAGTGGAGGCTAAAGTGGAGGAGGGCAGATTCAATCAAAAGGAAGAAAGCAGGTTTGAACGAATGCTTACCCTTTTTTTCTTTTTCTTTTTTCATGATATAGAATGGCACAAGTGGAGAGCAGAACCAAGGATTACAAGTAAACGAAAAACAGAATATATTTTGAACAATGGGAATAGTAATGGTTAAAATTAAATTCAAGTAATAAAAAGGCAAACGGCTGTTCGGTTAATGCACGTTGGAAATTGAATGGACACAAGCATCCAAAAGGCACAAAACGGATACCGATACAGTTCCTATTTTCTGTAGATTTCACCGCGTGTCGGACTCCAAAACACAAGAATGAATATACTGCAGAGATCAGCACGACAAAACGAGTAGAACGGTACATAGATATCTGCGATGTGATAATCCTATTAAAAGTCGATATTTGGTATCGAAAATGCTACTAAAACGCCGAAAATAAGATTAAAAGAGCAATAGCAGTCCGAATTTGATGAAACGAAATATGACGTCTCACTCAGAAGATGATACACAAATTCGTCATATAAAAATATTCAGGTTTGAGAAATATTTTATTTACATTAATTTTAACTGATTAAAATTGAAATTACACAACAGAACTAGCTTCTATATTTTCTGATGAAAATTTACCATTTGCTTTGTTTATATAAACGCATTCCAAATATCAAATTTTTATTTCCAAATTCAATTATTTAAAAATTTACAAAATTTCAGTTTAATTACATTATTAAAACTGTTAAAATTTATGGGTCATTACAGGAAAATTAGCCATTTGGCCACTTTCTCAGATTTCGAAGAAACCACTTTCATCGGATTCGTAACAGTGAATTATTATAATATTTCAAGTTTCGTAGCGATCGGACTTATCGTTTGATCGTACAAGCCCGAAACGCGTATAAATCAATTAAATGAATCCAATCAAAATAATTTGATTTTTAAAAGATAACTTCTATATACAATGGAATTGGTTTTGAAACTAGTTCCAATGAGTTAAAAATGTCGAAATCATATACTTTGATATATGGGATGACCCATTTTCATTTCGGGATCGGGGTCGTTATTATCATTTCGACCCAAATCAATCTGTCCATTCGTTCTTCTCCATCTTTATATATATATATATATATATATAGCTAGTTATAAACACTAATAGATTTCTTATTTCATATTCCTATACTTACAATTCTACCTATCTGTTCAATTTTCTGTTCCTTCTCAATGGCTGTCAATATCGAACCCTTATTCCCAATTCCAAAAACCTAATTTCAATTTCAAATTAAATTTCAAAATCCAAACGCCAAACCATATTTGTTGGAAATCTCTCGACGAACTTAATCTAGATCTGAGATTCGTTTTTCGATTGGAGGTTCGGTTTGGCTAGAATTTGGCAAAGAAATTTCGGCTGTCCATCCTAGGGTTTTCAATTTGACGGTGAATCTTCATCGATAGGACGATCGGAGGTTGTTGCGAGGTAGAGGATTATGAGAGGGGTTAATCCATATGGTTAGTTTGTCGAGATCGTCAATGATATCACCACAAATGATGATAAATGGAGCGGCGGCCGTGGCTTCTCCGGCGATGGTGGGTGGTAGCACACGTGACTGCTGGAGCGGCTCGAGGCATGGAGGCTCGCGGTCGTGTCTGATCGAGGTGAAACGCCATGGGGTGGCGGTGCTTTTTAGGAGACAATGGCGGCTTTGTTCTATTACGTTCGAACGGGATGAACTAGGGTTGGAGGAAGGTACTATAATTACCATTTTTCCCTTCGTTTATTTCTTTTATTTAAATTCAATTTCATTATCCTAATCTAAATAACTTTTTCATACGAAGTCGGATTGATGTGCATTTTCTTCTATTGTGATCGTATTGAAATTTCGGACAGCATGGAACTAGTTTGGTTGGATTCTGAAACTGTTGGATTTTTGGGCTTTAATTGGATTTTTAATCGACGATAAATCGAAGGTAAGTGATTTAACCGACTCATTAATAATAAACCATCTTATGTTAGTTAAATAAAATTTAAGATGTGATACGAATATTATTGGTTATTGTTTGGTAGTTTAATTTGACATTTAATTTAATTTAATTTGAATTGAAATTGAATTAATTTTCCATTTAAATTAATATTGAATTTAAATTGTTAATTAAATACTTGGAAAATGATAACCAGTTAATTATTGTGATATATTGGCTGATTTGGATGTTGATTGTAAGGACGTTTATATGTTGACATTTTTGAATGATTGGATGTTTATATCCCTGGCAATCACTATCGATTGAAATGATACATACCCGAACGATTTTATAGATCAGGGAAAATCATTATGGGTTGAAATGATAAACCCGAGTGGTTATAATGATTTGGAAATTATTGATTTGGGATACGGGTTGAAATGATATATATCAAGAAAATTTAACTATTTTGGAATTGAAATGATACATACCCTATCACTGGACCATAGGATAGAAAATTATACACGGACACCGTTGTGAGTTTTAAATTATATTCCAAATGGTAGAGTATGTTTGATTTATAAATTTGGTTTTTAAATTTGAGTTAATGATTTTATTTAAAAAATTATTTTGGAAAATAATTTATTTTATATGTTCTAATGCTCAAATTATAACTTAATATATGTTTTCAAATGTAAATTTAAGATTTTTAACTTATAATTTTATTTAGTTTTAATATATATTTTACATAGTTTAAATTTTTAATTAATAAAATATTCAATATAGTTTTAATATATATATATTTTAAATTTAATTTAATAAAACAAATATAGTTTTGATTTAAGATAATAAATATAGACTTTTATAATAACTTTAATAGATAAACGATTTTTGTAAAAGATTTTAGAATTTTGTAAAAGGTTATATAAGGAATTTATAAAATTGTAAGAGTTTTATAATGCATTTTGTAAAAGATTTTTATATAAAAGATTTTTTATAAAGGATTTTTATAATAGCTTTATAAAGGAGTTTATAAAGGTTTTAAAAGATTTTATAAAGGGTGTTATAAAAGGAACTTGTTTAAAGGGTAAGAGTTGTATAATGTTTTGGAATTTATAAATAGATTTACAAAAGGTTTCAAAGCCTATTGTTATCCGCCTTTTGGCAAGGCCGTGATACCAAGGTCTAGACTAGTGACTGAAGACGGTCTGCTTTGGAAATCGGTTATCTGTTGATTCACGATGGATACAGGCAAACTTGGTTTGAGTTCGGATCGAGCCACAATTATCATGATATGACAAGCAGAGCTACGCAAGGCAACATTCAAAATTTCAGGTCAATCGAAGTTCGTATGCTCAAGTCATGGAACGATCAAGATCCACGTGAAACATGCCCATTTTGTATCCATCCATCTATATGCATCATTTTGTATACATCAGCATCGATATGAAATGAACATAACTCCATCACTCGGCATTCATCATTCTTTTCCATAAGGTTCAACCCTATATCGATGGACTTCAGCACTCCCTAAATCGATCGCATTTCGTTTGGTAAGCAGCCGAACATTTTGTATCGATCAACTGCTTAATCGATACAAAGAGTAAAGCCGATGATCGATACAAAGATGGAGGCAAAGCATCGATATAGGAGGCAAAGCATCAGATGGATATGAAAGAAGCGGTCAACCAAGAGGAAACGGTCACCATGCCTAAAATGTGGATCTCCAAAAAGCGCGTGTGCCATGTCATTTACACCAAGGGATTGATACGAAAGATATCGATACAAAGGCCTTAACCAGTTCATATTTGCAATTTGGATCGATCAATAACTCCACAACCACACATCCAAATGCAATGAGATTTTCACAGAAGGTTTCATATCATCTTAGGAACGTCCATGATCGATTGCAACCCAATTGGTGCCATTTTCGATCGATATAAAGGCTATATGGATCGATCCCAAATGATTCCAAATCGATTGTATGGGCCCACCAAGCATGAGAAAGGGTATTCTGAGATTCAAGTTAGATATTTCCAGCTTCACACCTATAAATAACACCCTAGTTGTAATTTAAAGGGGACTTTTATGATGCTGCTTAGATAGAACTCCATTGTAATTCGAGTATTAGCCGTTGTAATATTGTAATTTAGTTCATAATTAGCAATAAACATCAAATCCTTCAAAGTGGACGTAGGCTATAACACCATTTTGCTTATTGATTTATTTTGAAGTATGAAAATGAATTTACGGATTTGGGACGTAAATTTAAATTAAATCGGTAAAGATTTATTTGATGATTTGAAATTTGTTCAAAAGGCTATAAATTCTTGTTTTCTATCTGTTACTACATATTTTCTTGGTGCGATTGTTAGACTAGCCTCATTTTTCATTTTACTTCTTCATTCTAATCTCTTTAGTTACATCCAATGAGTGTTGTGCTCATTTTTGGTATAAATACTTTGGTGCTTTCACTGAGAAAACTCAGCTTTTTCTTTGATTCTGTGGATCCCCTACCGTCGTTGGATTGCTAAAATCTAAGGAGGAGATCCAGATCTGTCTTCCAGTGGTTCCTTATATCTTATTTAAATTGTTTTAGATCTAAGAAGGACTACATCCAACATGGTGCACAGTAGCAGAACTGCTTCTAATGCTGCTAATCCAGAAGGAAGGGATAGGAAAAGTCCCACGCAGCTGGCTATTATAGGCCAAACATCGGTTGGAGTTCCAGATCTACCTGGTCCAGTAATTAGAGAGGAATTCTAGACCCTCATGCATGAGCTCACTCAAAGTTGTCAAGACCTCACTCAATAGATCAATGCCAGTACGGAACTTGAGGACCAGCTGAATAAAGAAAGGCGACGGAGATCTAAAAGAGGGCATACCTCTTATTCCTTATCTGAAAGCTTGGCGTCATTTGAATCCTATCATAGATCTACGCGACGCCGATTAGATGAGAATTGTGCGGAAGCCTCCAGGAACCCTTATGCTGCAATTCCTGGACAGGCTAGGATAAGTCCTTCTACAAGGCATCAAGCTGCGCCTCCACCCAAGAAGGGACACTTCCTCACAATTCATGACAATGCAGTTGCTCCTATAGATCTAAATCCCGAGGTAAAAAACCATTCAGATCCAGCCCCTCGCCACCGCATTCACGCTCAGGATCCTCACTTCCATGAAGCCCAGGAGACAAGGAGGCATGGAATGGACCATAGACAACGAGCGGACCATCCTCGTGACATGGAACCCAATCATGCCTTTGGCCTCGAATCCTCAGATGCTTGATATTCCAACTATGATACGCCAGATGATAAGACAAAGTCAAGGCCTCACTAATGATGACTGGTGAATTTCTAGTAGTCACACCCCGTTCATTAATGATATCTTACATTTAGAACCGCCTCGCCAGTACAGGATGTCGACCTTGCCGGTGTATGAAGGTAATTCAAATCCCAACCAACATATTCTGAAATATGAATGGCTTATGAATGCCGCTCGAGCAGTTTGTTGACCAGTTAGCTATTTCATGTTTTGACCATTTAGCTACTAAGTTTGTTAAGCAGTTTCATATGCATACTGCCAGAACTAAGGATGTACACACCTTGTCCAGTGTTACTCAAGCTCCAAGAGAGACTCTAAGGCATTATTTGGAAAGGTTCCACACTGCTTCATTGGACCGTTTCTATGCAAAAGCATCTCATTTTTTAAGGAGAGAAGATGTTGGATGGTCTAGGAAGGAGGACATGGTAGGGCCCAGTAGTGAAGGTATCCAGAATGTTGTAGTGAAGCAAACCAAGGAGGGATTCGGTAAAGTATGGTTAAATATCCAGAATAAGCAATGCCAGCAGAAGGGTGATAGAGGTCAAGGAAAAAAGAGACCCTCATCGTAGGAGAACCAAAGCTCCTATGTTCCATCGATTTACTCCTTTGAACACATCGCTAGAAAATATTTATCTTTAGACCTGTAATACGGGGCAGTACAAGAAGCCAGCTCCAAAACCATCATTGGAGAAGCAGATTCAGTCTGGGAAGTTCTGCAGGTTCCATTATTGTTATGGCCATAACACCAATGAATGTCGTCATTTGCAGAATAGTATTGAAAAGTTGATTAGATAGAGAAAGTTAAAGCAGTTTATTCGGGGTCCGCAGGATGGCAGAGCGGGGCCATCTAATCCCAATTACGGCTAAGGCCAAGCTAGGTCTAAAGAACCCGCACATACTGGTGGGAGGCTGGTGATTAATACTATGAGTGGTGGTCCTCATCCGATTGATCAGAACTGGAAGGAAATAGAATCATATGCTAGTTTGATTAGGCATGTGGACTTCGAATTTTGTAGTGGTACCGATGAAGGGCCGAACAAAGCAACAGAAGACGATGATATATGACATTTTTTTAGAAATCGTGATGCCGACAGAGTCGAGGCCACTCACTATTGATCCATTGGTTATTTCTGCCAAAATAGGTTCTGCATGGATGAAGAAGATCTTAGTTGATAGTGGAAGTTCTATGAACATACTTTTCAAGTGTGCTTACGATAAAATGTGATGGAAGCGAAGGATCTGAAACTGTGCCAGTCACGTATACATGGTTTCGATAGCGGTGCAACCATACCAGTTGGAATAGTGCAGTTACCTGTTGAGATGGGTGTTGGTGATCGCCGGAGAGTCCGAATATTGCAGTTTGTTGTGTTGGATATTCATTCCTCTTACAATGCTTTTCTAAGCGGACCGATCCTTCAGAGCAGCGATCGGCCCTTGATGTTTGACTCTGAAGTTCCCTACTGATAATGGAGATGGGGTATTATATGGTGATTAGGTGACTGGACGTGCATGTTATGTTGCAGAACTGTGGGATGCATAGCGAAAAGAGTAAGGTAAGGGCGTGGAGGAATCTCTCTACGTTCGTATTTTGGAGAATTGACAATTAACGCATGTGCCTTGGCTCGGGCGCCATGACCAGTTTCCTAAGGATCTTGATTCTAGAGACAACTAGGATGAAGGGGAAGTCAAAGAATACCAGGCTTCCCCGGTGGAGTTGACGATTGATGTTTCAATCAATGATGATGATGATTCCAGAGTGGTAAGGGTCGGATCTCATCTCGGGCCCCATATGAGACATGAACTGGTTGATTTTCTTTGGAAAAACCTTGATGTATTTGCCTGCACTCATTTAGACATGTGTGGGATCTCGTCGAACATCGCAAGCCATACATTAAATATCGACCTACAACACCGGTGAAACAGAAAAGGCACGGTATGGATCCATAGAGATATGCTGACTTGAAGGAAGAAATGGATAAACTCAAGGCTGGTTGCTTTATTCATGATGCTTTATACTCAGAGTGGGTATCGAATCTTGTGCTTGTCAGAAAGTCGAATGGAAAATGGTGTACATGTGTGGACTATTCAGATCTAAACAAAGCCTGCCCTAAAGACAATTTCTCGCTTCCCAGAATCGATCAACCAATGGATTCAATAGCCGGACATGAGCTCTTATCTTTCATGGACGCATACTCCGGCTATAATCAAATCCCGGTACACCTTCCTTACCAGGAGCACACTAGCTTTGTCATTGATCAGGGACATTATTGTTACAAGGTGATGCCATTTGGACTCAAAAAAGTTGAAGCAACTTATCAAGGGTTCGTAAACCAAATGTTTGCAGACCAGATCGGGAAGACTATAGAGGTGTACGTAGACGACATGCTCGTGAAGTCGCAACCGTATAGCCACCATATCGGAGATTTAGAGATAATGTTCAACATACTCCGAAGATACCGAATGAAGCTCAATCCATTGAAGTGTCATTTTGGAGTTGCATCTGGAAGTTCCTTGGGTTTGTTGTCAATGCCAAAGGAATTGAAGCTAATCCTGATCTGGGCGGTTCAAAATATCAAAACCCCAACGCCATAAAACTGGTGCAAAGTCTTAATGAGAAGGTGTCATCCTTAAGCAGGTTCATTTCCAGATCCACGTACCAATGCATTACCTTCTACGATCTCATCAGAAAAGGAAATTGAAGTTCCGAGTGGACAAAGTAGTGCAAGGGCGCCTTCTAGGCATTAGTACAACATCTAACAACACCTTCCATCTTGTCAAAGCCTATTGATCATGAGTAGTTGTACGTCTATTTGGCGGTTTCGACAAACGCAATCAGTGCTGCGTTAGTTTGAGAAGAGGATCAGACCCAACGACCGGTCTATTATATCAGCAAAAGATTGACTGGAGTGGAAAGAAATTACCCAACGATAGAGAAGCTGGCTTATTGTCTATTTGTAGTCTCGAGAAATTTCCACCCATAATACCAAGCTCATCCGATCATTGCTTAAACTGACCAACCATTACGATATATCCTGACACGAACTGAGACGTATGGTAGGTTGCTCAAGTGGAACATTGAGCTAAGTCAATTCGATATCACTTATACCCCAGGGTGAGATATTCAAGGATAAGTACTGGCGGGTTTAATAACTGAGTTCACCATACCGGAGGACTTTCCCAAAACCAGTGAACCTCCCAACTATAAATGGAAGCTATACACCGATGGTGCATCAAATGATGGATGTTCAGGCGTTAGAGTGGTGCTCGAAACCCTAGAAGGGCAATCTGTATGCTATGCTCTGAAGTTTGACTTCTGTGCAACTAACAACGAAGCTAAGTACGAAGCCTTGCTTGCTGGACTAAAGCTTGCAAAGGATTTGGGTATCATTACTGTGGTGATTTATTGCGATTCACAATTGGTGGTGTGCCAGGTTCGAGTAGAGTATCAAGCTAGAGACCAAAGGTTGGCTTCCTACCTTATGCGGGTCCAGGAAGTGTTGAACCAGTTTGACTATTATACTATCCACTGTATACCTCAAGAGCAAAATCATAAGGCCAATTCTTTAGGGAGACTGGCCAACCCTGGAGAAGCACAGTGGATGGGACTCGTCCCTCGTGGAGACACTTACTGCTCCAAGTATTGATCAGGTAGAGACAGATTAGATTCATGAGGCAACACCTGAGAGGGATTCGTGGATGACTCCAATCAAAAATTATCTTAAACACGGAACGTTACACGAGCGTAGGAGTGAGAAAAGACGGGTTCTACGAAAGGCTTCACAGTTTGTTATCCAAGGTGGAGTCTTGTACAGAAGAGGATTTTCTATTCCTTTAATCTGGTGTATCGCCCGTGATTAAATCAAGCGAATGTTGTAGGAACTGCGTGAAGGAGAGTATGACAATCACACTGGGGGCAAGCCCTTGCAAAGAAGATATTCATGTAGGGGTATTACTAGCTAACTGTAAACCAAGATGCATCAGATTATGCTAAGAGATGTGATAGGTGCCAGAAACATGCCAGAATTCCAAGAGCCTCACCAACTAAGATTACTCAAATGGTCATTCCATGGCCATTTTCCACATAGTGTATTGATATTATAGGATCCTTGCCTCTATCCAAGGGTGGTGCGTACAACACCATTGTTGCGGTTGACTACTTTACAAAATGGATGGGAGTTGAGCCATTTACGACTATCACAATGAAGGAAGTAATCAACTTTGTTTTGTGCAACATCATCTGTCAATTTGACGTCCCACAAGTAATTGTAACTGATAATGGAACCCAATTTGATAGTGCCAAGTTTAAGAATTTCTACCAGTGCTACCACAATTTGAAAAAAATTCTCGGCGGTAGCTCATCCTCAAGCGAATGGGAAAGTCGAAGCTGTCAACAAAGTCATCAAGTCCATTTGAAGAAACGTCTAGAGAAGGCTGGAGGTAAGTGGGTCGATGAGCTTCCTATGGCCTTATGGGCATATCGAACTACCCACAAATTCACGATCGGCATACTCCATTCGCACTTTCTTACGACTCCGAAGCCATTATTTCAGTTGAGCTAGAAGTTCCTTCTCACACCGTGACTTATTACGATCCGAAGATGAATGCCATCCTACTTGCAGAATCTCTGGATTTGTTAGATAAGAAGCATGAGGGCAGCTGCACATCGCAACCGAGTTGCCCGATTATACAATGCTAAGGTCCGACCTAGAACCTTCGAAGTTGGCGATCTCATACATAAGCGGTTCTGTCTGGTCCCTTTGCACATTCTTCTCGATCCACACACTTGCCTATCGGGAGACTGTCGATCGGACCCAAGGAGCCCATGATAATAACATCTTCATCTATGTTAAAGGGCACCTCAATGCTCGAGTTGCTTTGGCGGCTGAGGAGTGCTTCCATAAATTGGTCATCAAACACATAGCCGCTATCATGCATCTTTCAGCAAAAGTAGTAATTGTCATAGTTGTGGCCTCTGTTGTTAACACCTTCTGCTCGTGATGAACTTCTTGAGTTGCATGAGGGTTGGCCGATATAGAATCCAAAGCTTAATAAAGGTAGGAGAATATATTAGTAATGTCCTCTGACAAGTTCCTACATTTTAAAGAATAGGAAAGTGTCCTGAATACCTTCCTCAGTTTGACTCCCGAATTGGGCCAACATGCCTTTTGAGCTATGCTCGATGATTGGAGGGAGACGATAGAAGATGTGGGCGCAGTTTGAGACGCTGGGGGTATTTCAGAAGCAGCGTCGTGGTGTTCACCCTCAGATCCTTCTCCGACCTCTGGATATGTAGCAGCCAGATCTTCTCTTTGAAGCGTGATTGTCGCGTCATGAAGGAATTTAGGCTCATCTCCGATCAACACTTGGGTTTCTAATCCAAACTCAGTGATAGTTGCAACTTTACGGATCGCTTTTTCATCCTCAATTAGGCAGTTCCGGTCCTTACATAGTTGAAAGGGATAGTCCTCACCAAGCCAGTTCAAGTTGCGATTTTCTAGGATGTTTGCATTGTAGGTGACCAGGAGATTCTCAAACTCACTCTCCATCTTGGCCTCGATGGCTTTTATTTTCCTCTCGACACTGGTGTCGGCTTCTTCGGCCTTTTGATTTGCAATATCCCTTTCTCCTCTAAGCCTCACCGCCTCCTTGCATACTTCCAGGGCAACTTTGTTAGCTTCATCTTTTCTTTGGTGGCCTCAGTCAGCTTTGCCTTTAATTTAACAATTTCTTTTAGCGTGGTATTCCTTTATTGAATGATTATGGTGTTGTGCTGCCCTATCTATTGCACTAAGTCCATATGAGACTTTCTTATTTCTTCCATGGACTTCCTAGCTTCCTTAGCTCTTTGGCTAGCCTCCATCTCAGTTTGCCTTGAAGACTTGAGCTCATTGGCGAGAACCTATATTATTTTGCCTATTTGAGAAAGGTCGCCCTCTAGTTTCTCAATCACCTTGGCTCGCTTGAAGGATACACCTGAGACCTACTCTGCTTTTTTAACCACTCATGGTTTGGATACACGCGTCATGCACATAATCTTGTACCTGTTTCTCCATTTCATTTAGGATTCTCTTCAAGTTGGGAGGAAAGTGGATAACGTCGAAGCATATATTTGGGAAAGCTTTCTTTAGTTTAGCAATACGGATGGCTCTTCACCCGATGGCTCTATGGCAATTTGTTCTACGATCGTACGAACTTCTTTCTTAATTCTGCGGCGTTGATCGTCGGTTTTTGGAGCATGAGATGGCACTGTTTGGTGCGAGGATTCAGAAGAGGGACCGCCGAGGCCAGAGTTTCGAAGGAGCTTTCGATGGTGGGGATCGTGACCTAGAACGGTGCCGGATTTTGTATGATCTCTCATTTTCTCTATCGTGGCGCTCACGCTCCTGGCTAGAATGGTAGCCACGACCATAATCTCTCTTGCTTTCACAGCGATGTGATTCAGAATGCTATCTAGATGAATGGCATGAAGAGTGGGTTTTACAAAGCATAAAACCCTGCCTCACCATTGTATCTGCAAAAAAGAAGAAGAACTTCAGTCATCGCCAAATATTGAGTCTCATATGATGGAATGTCGTGCAGTGCCGTAAATTGTGTGTATGTATGTGCAAACCCCCCAACCAACCGGCTGTAGTAGTTTTGCTTATTGGAGTCAGCTCCTATATGTCTATTAAGGTTAGGTCTGCACTAGTTCTTGAAGGGGAGTGAGTCCCCTCTAGCCCGAGATCAGAGAACGATGACATCTCCTCTAGGACAAGGATATCTGATAGCCATTTCAGCGAACTTTCTATCTACGAGGAAGAGGTCTACGGACCTATGAAAGTTGTAAAAAGTTGGATTACTTTAGTGCTATTTTACCTCTTGATTTTGTGGACAAGAGTTTTGCCTTTTCTCTTTAGCACAGATGATGTAGGGCCCTGCAGAAGCATGACCATGGGCTCTCGATCAGCTTCTGTACCCTCATTATCACGAGATTCGATGATTATTATGCTAGGCACAGCCTAAGCTCCATTGTGTGGGGGGACAACAGGAGCCCGTCTTCCACATTCTTATTGGGACCACTCTTAGTACCTTAATGATCCTTATGCTCTGTCCTTTCTCTAAAAGCCCGATGGCTATTAAGTTGTCGTCGGTGAGAATGTCGTTTATTTCTCTCATCTCAGCAGGCAACGCTTAGAGTGTCCTCACTAGCTCTTTGTACTGGGCTCCTTCGGACTGAGGAATAACAACTATAAGAGAAATGCAACAATGAATTCAACATCAATCTATAATATCAGTCATGGTTAGCAACGAAACAAGTGATAGAACTTACGTTTGACTAGCCACCGCCCAGCGAATCCTAATGGGCACCTCACATACCATTTCGTTTTGAAATAGCACAAATTGTCCCATGTGTCTTCCATGACTTGGCTCTTTCTTACAGCTTCCAGGAAGTAATGACGGATTATCCACCCGACTCTTAATATTAAATAAATATCTGATCTCGTCGACAATCGATGGACGGAAGAGATATTCCATAATTATAATGTACATGCTATTGAGAAGCGCGTATCCGTTAGGATGAAGCCGATAAGGCACGATCCTCGAATAAAATAGCACATCCCTAATGAACTGGTTGAATGGAGGCATTGTTTCAGTCCAACACATGAATCTGTTTCATGCGATGAACCCTTCTGGGGGATTGTGCGCTCTATCTTCCGGTCCTGACAACTGAACTTTTTCAAAAGACAACCCATGTCTAAGGCAAATTCTTCCTAGCATTTCTTGTAATCTTCGACCGGATGGAATCTTCAGGATTCAATATCACCACTGCGTCTGGATGTTCATCCGGAGCAGGGTTCACTATATCTACCGAGATATCAGGCCTTTCTATTTTGGGGAGTGAAGGACTTTGAACTTCTTGCTGCTTTGAGCTTCTAGGATCCATAGGTTTTGAATACAGTACCATTTTTAGATACCAAAAAAGACTCGTGTCCCCCCAGTGCAAAGTGAGTGATCGTGTTGTGTAGTGATCCATATTGAAAAAACTTGTTACATTACATCGACGAGCTTTGAAGGGTAGTAATACATGCAATTTTGCAGTCAAGTCCAAATATGCAAGGCTATTGCTCAACGGAGTCAAGTGTTCGAATACGAAAAGGTCATAAAGTTCATATCCATCATAATTCATTTCGGATCGTTCTCCTGAAACTAGTTTTCGCATCAATCGACTGCCACTCGTTCGTACCGATCAATAATTCTGATCAATAGCCTCTTCGTATCGATCAAACCTTCATATCGATCACTTCACCCTTTGCCTTCATTCGAATTGATGCTCCCCGTGTCCGTCACTCCATTCCTTCATAATCGATCCATGGAATTTGATTTTGGATCAATCATCAAGCTAATTTTTCCATATCGTTTCCAGGCGCCTACTCTTCGCCTCGATCATGAAGACTGCTTTTCACCATATCCAAAATTCCATATATCCAGGTCGATCCCATATCCATCCCCTTGATTCGATACGAGTTCATCACCTAGGTTAGACAGACTCGAAGTCAGTAACTCCATTGACCCCCCAGCTACCCTATTTCCTCTCCAAACCTCCAAATCGCCATTAGCCAAACTCTCAACCTCACCCCAGTCATGCTTCAGTGCCAGCAACACCGAAGATGGCTATTACCATGAACGAAATGGCACAAAACTCGACTCTCGTCATTATAAGCACACTTTCATTGATTATTTACCTAGCTCAAAGGATCTGGGTTGAAGATTAATGATTTGGTATTTGGGGACGAAGAATCTACATTCTTTTTCATTTTCTCTGATGGATATGAAGTAGCAATAGAAGCAAGGTGAGAAAATATGCTAAGTACAAAAGGTATTTATACACCATTCGTACTGACCATAAAAAATGATACGTATCCTAGTTTACTCACTGATTGAATCAGTCAACATACATATCGGTACAAAGAGCATTGCATGCTTCTGTCTGAATCGTTTGTAACCATTGATACGAAGCGCATATCTGAACCCCAAAATCTCGTATCCATCGATATGAAGTGCTCCTATGCGTTAATGCTTATAACTCTCGTATCCATCGATATAAAGAGCACATTGTACAACAACTTAAGCTAAACCATATCTATCATTATGGGACACACCTTTTTGTAAATCCATCTCGTATCGATCTCCATCGATACGAAATACATCTTGATGCACCCCAGATCGATCCAGGAGAGGATCGATACGAAGAAGGGTATCAAACAACCACCAATCGTTGCAGCAAATCAGATTTCATATTCATCCTAGAGGGGATCGATACGAAACTCGATCCAAAAGAAACCATCAATCGATGGCAGGAACTTCTTTTCACTAAGATCGATTCAAATAAAATAAAAGAGAAGAAGCAAGAACTTGACAACGACCCATGGACATGCAAACATGAATGGGAGTCAGTTAAAATACGTGCATACGTGCTATACTAACATTCGATTTTCAACGTTAACATGAATTGAATGCTCACCTAGTGACAGCAAGATCAATCAATAAAAAATTGCTAGCACTTGACCTTCAACTACAACTCAATATTTGTGCTATTGGAAATCAACCGATAGTTACATCTCTTGATGAAAGAACAACAACTGCTTAGTAAATTGGATAGAACCTTTTCAGAATGAAGATTGCAGCTTTTCAAAGCATGTCGTGTTCATACAGAACATACTTTATGGGGCAAATGTTATCCCGTCTTTTGGCAAGGCCGTGATACCAAGTGCTTGACTAGAGACTAGATGCAGTCTACTCGGGAAATAAGTTATCTGTAGATTCATGATAGATATAGGAAAACTTGGTCCAAGTTTGGATCGAGCCATAATTAGCATGATATGACAAGTAGAGCTATGCAAGGCAACATTCCAAATTTCAGGTCAATCGTAGTATGTATACTCAAGTCATGGAACGATCAAGATCCATGTGAAACATGCCCATTTCGTATCCATCCATCCATATCCATCATTTTGTATCCGTCAGCATCGATACGAAATGAACATAGCTCCATCACTCGACATCCATCGTTTATATCCATAAGGTTCAACCCTGTATCGATGGACTTCAGCACTCCCTAGATCGATAGCATTTCGTTTGGTCTACAGCTGAACATTTCGTATCGATCAACTGCTTGATCGATACGAAGAGTAAAGCCGATAATCGATACAAAGATGGAGGCAAAGCATCGATACAGGAGACAAAGCATCATATGGATATGAAAGAAGCAGTCAACCCAATGGAAACAGACCCTATGCACAAAATATGGATCTCCACAAAGCGTGCGTGCCACATCATTTACACAAAGGGATTGATACGAAAGGTATTGATGCGAAGGCCTTAGCCTGTTCATATTTGCAACTTTGATTGATCAATAACTCCACAACCACACATCCAAATGCAATGAAATTTTCACAGCAGATTGTATATCATCTTAGGAACATCCACGATCGATCGCAGTCCAATTGGAGCCATTTTCGATCGATATGAAGGCTATGTGGATCGATCGGGGATCGATACCAAATAACTCAAGATCGAGTGTGTGGGCCCACCTAGGTGTGGGAAAGGGTATTTTGAAATTCAAGACAGATATTTCCATCTTCACACCTATAAATAGCACCCTGGTTGTAACTAAAAGGGGAATTTTATGTTGTGGCTTGGATTGAACTCCATTGTAATTCGAGTATTAGCCATTGTGTTGTTGTAATTCAGTTTATAATCAATAATAAACATCTAATCCTTCAAAGTGGATGTAGGCTATAACGCCGACCACTATAAATTCTTGTTTACTTTCTGTTAGTGCATATTTTCTTGGTGTGATTGTTGAATTAGCCTCATTTTTAATTTTACTTCTTCATTCTAATCTCTTCAATTACATCCGATGAGTGTTATGCCCATTTTTGGTACAAAAATATATAAATACTTTATAGATGGTTTAAGAGAGATTTATAAATTATTTTCGAAATTGATTGGAAGAAATCTTCCTCGGTATTCAGGAATATATTTATAATTTTGGAATAAGTATATGGATATCTTGATATGAAAGTATGAACTGTTTTCCAGATCTATTATGTAAATATTTTATAAAATGACCACGACGTGAAAAATATAGCGATTGGTTGTTAAAGAGACCAGGTTTGATATTTTCATATTCTCTGCAAATTACGAAACCACTTTAACAACTGTGCACGTGGTGGAGAATCTAGAATGAAATGGGATGGTTTGGCAAACGCTTCTGGTATGAGGTAAGAGACGCAACCCTGACCACCTCGGGTGATTTTGGTATGACTAAAATCATGAGCTATAATCAGGCCAAGTGATGTCGCTCCTACTATCGGACACGCTTCTTCGATATCATATATGTTACTTTGTGATTGATTGGTGGCCATTTCAATTTGATTATGGTAGTGTTGTTTGAGGTGGACGGTAGTAGCTGCTATGCATTACCACCAGGCTGGTTCCACAATCCGGTAGAATCCTACCATGGGTATAGCCTCGTGTGCCCTGTCATATGCCTTATCGAGCCTACTATGATTTTGCTTTGTGTTGCACCTATGGAGTGTCCCTGACAGCCCACCAGTTTGGTGGAGTTTGCAGTATTGTATAGACTACGAAATTTATAAACATGTGTTAAGGGAGATATGGATAACACCTTAGCGCTATTTTAATACTTTACTTTACTGATAGACAATACATATATAGCATATATTACTACATGTAAATAGTTTAGCGGATCCTTAGGAGATGAAAATCCCAAACATCACCTAAGTTATTTCACACACATTATACACTGGATAGGAGATGTAAACATCTCTGAAGCCATTACACTCATATTTATTTACTATTGATTTAACTTACAAAAGATCTTTTACTTCTAATTCGAGTGTTTTGACTTTTCATTATGCTCAGGTCAGCCTGAGCTTTTCAATGTTGAAGACATTATTCTACAGTACGAAGACGGAGTTTAGTATTATATTATTATTATTCCATTGTATCATGTTGTTCCACTGCATTATCCTATTATACTTCCGGTATGCATAACTCTGATTGTGTTATAAAGGTATAATCAAATGTTATTTGTAAAACAACTTCATAAACTGCTTATTTGATTATTATATTTTTTTCATTCTACTATGAGATTCCGTGTTTTCTTTTCTTTCTTTTCTCTTATTTTCTTATTTACCTTATTAACAATCCTCCCTTTTGAATGGTTTAAGTTGACATGTATGGTTTACGGTTGATTTAAACCGTCCAAAATGTGGGTTGTTACAGCCATAGAAAGCTTACAAGAAAAGCGTTCAAAGAAAAAAATTGTAGCACCTTTTGTGTTATAAAAAGTTCAGTATCTATTATAACATGTCGATATACATCCTTTATTAATCGTTATAAAATGTTCTGTATCTATTGTTTAATAGTGGTTTATTTTGTGTTACAAATAAGCCATTTTTTATAACATGTTGATATACAACGTTTTTTGACCTGCTATAATAGGCTTTTAAAGCCTTTTTAGTCTCATCATAGGCTATTTTTGTCGTAGTGATAATACATAAGTATTCAATCCTTAAACCCAAGATGGGTTTATTACAATTCTACTTATATTTTATACATTTGTAATGTGTAAGTTTAATTTATTTACAACTATTTACAATTTAACTAATTTACACAGTACTCTTATATATATATATTAAATCACATTTAATTAATTCAATTTATTAACTTATTTATTAATTTAATTAACTAGTTAAATTATTGTTAAAAATCCTGTTATATTATGAATGCTCTCCCCCAAGAGAAAATCACTCAATTTTCTTAAAAAATCAAAATTATATTTTATTCATCACAAAAAATTCAAGATGAATATTAACTATTACTTTTATAGTTATATGTATACACATATATCATGTAACGATCCCGGATTTTTACGAAGTTTAAATTGATAATTAATTTAATTTATGAATAAAAATTGTGAAATTAATTGGTAAATTGATTTGAGTTTCTCCAAATTCGAATAAAAATATGCGTTTTATAAATTAAGCGAGGAATGTATTTTAATTGGGATTTATAAATAATGTAAAGATGTTTGAATTTAATCTTATGAAATGAATTTTAAAAGTTGTGTAATATAATGAATGAATGCAAATGTCAAATAAGACAATAAGTATTAAAGTAAAAAACAAATAAATATTTAAGCTAGAAATTGAAATAAATATGTATATGATAAATTATAAAATCTAAAGTAAATGCATAGCTAAATTTAAACAACATGTTAAAAAAATAGAATTCAATTATATTACAAAGCAATAAGACTTGAGGAAAGATATATATAAATTAACTTGTATAAGGAGACAAAGATGTATTTAAGTATAAAGACCTAAGAAGAAATGACAATGATAATTAATGCAAAAACATCTTAGCACACATTTTATCTCTCAGTCGAAATCTTGCTTAGCCAAATGAAGAAAAAAAAAATCTCTGATATATTGTACAAAACAAAATAATCACCCTATAAACTCATATCAGCCTGCATACTATCTTCTTATACACAGCATCTTCTTCTTTCATTCATCAATCTAAAGCCTGAGTATTAATAAAAGAAAAAAAAGAAAAAAAAGGAAAAGCTACAACTTGAAACCATCAACAGCAACTAAATTAATTAAAACAAGGAGTTCCAGCTAGCAAAATTCAAAGCCTGGTTCAAAAAGGAAATTCTGTTCATTCTTCTGAAATCTATTGTGAGTAACTTAAATTTAAAAAACTGCTTAAGCATACTCACGTATGTTGGTTATCTCTGAAATGAGTATGTTTATATGTATATATTTATGCAATTCTGTGTATATATGATGGCTGCATATTCAGCGATCTGGAAACATCTCTGTTTATAAAATTTCAAGCTCAGATTTAAACCAAAAAAAATCATCTCTGCTTAATCTATTGGTTGATAGAACTCAGTATTTAAACAAATGTGTTTGTTTGATCATAAAGCAAAATTTAAAATTTGTATTTTAGTTAAATAAAATAGAACTGTTCTGTATAAAAAAATAAGAACAGTTAATGACTAAAATGAGTAAAATTTCAACCATCTTAAATTATTAATTCGGGTTTATATCTTGAATTATTATCTCAAATCTGGATTTTTAAAACTAATTTCACATTTTTTTAGTTGACTCTGGATAAGCACTTCTGTGTGGATTGTTTTGGGAATGTTTGGTTGCCTCTAGCAATCCTGTTGATCAGAAAGGTTGGGATTCTGTTTGCAGGTAGGAGTATGACCGGAGGTAACGAGAAAATTGACTGGGGGTTGGTCTGAGCATGGTGGTGGCAATGATTGTCATTGGAATTTTCTAAACCTAGTTTTTGCCTGGATTGGAATTTGGGTCGGTTTGAACTCCATAGTGCATCGAGTTCAACGTGCTTTTGGGGATTGGTAGAGGGGTGGTAGTCGAAGCTATGGTCGATGGTAATGGCTCTCAAGTGGTCGGAATTGGGAGTACGATGAAGTTCTAGGTTTTGAGGTGGTGTTGCTTTTGTGTTTCCAGGTTGGGTTTAACTCGAATTCGATTTCGAGGGGATGATGGAGTTTCTAGCGATCCGGGATGGATGCGTGGATGGTCGTCGACTTGTTTGACGACACAGCGTCGACCGGAAGTGACGGCGGTGCCGTGCACATGCATGGTGCATGAGTTTCTGATAATTTGGAAATTGGGTAGTTTGGGACGAAGCAAGGTGAACTCGAGATTTTCTCGAGTAACTCGAGTGATTTACTCGAAGTTTTTTAAATGTTGAACTCGAAGTAAAAATAGTGAGGCTCGGGTTGTTTTTGTTTTGCTACAGGTTTTAGTAAACCTGACAGTAAACATTTTAATTTAAAGCAAATTTAAATAGAATTTAAATTGTGAGATAGATTTAAAAATAAGTTTAAATTTAGATGAAGTTAGATTCAAAATGGCTTGCTAGATTCAAAATGGCTTTGAAATCTTAAAGTTTTAAAATATTTAAAAAGAGGGTTTCAGTTTTAAAAACAAACCCGACAGTTTTCATATTTTAAAATTTAATTTAAAATCTGGAAACATAATTTAAACTGGGTTTAAATTCAAAAGCTAATTTTAGTTTTCGAATAAACTTTTGAATCTTAAGCTTTTAAAATGAATTGGGATTTTAATCAAGAATTTAAAATCAAGGTTTTAAAAGCAAGTTTAAATCAAAGTTTTGAATCAAAGTTTAAAGCCAAGTTTAAATCAAATGTTTAGATATGGATTCCAGTTTCTTGAATTCAAATCTGTAATTTAAATCAGTTTTAAATCTGAATGTTTAAACAAGTTTAAATCAAATAGCTTTTTAAAGTAATTTGTTTTCAAATAAATGTTTGAACTGGATTTTGATAAAGTTCTTTTAAAAAAAGGATTTTGAATGAAAAGTTAAATAATTTGTTTTAACTTGAATTTGCAATTTAAAATGTAATGTATTTTAAAGCTTAAATTTTAAACAAAAAAATATAAGTAATTTAGTTAGAACTTTTCTTATATAGGTTTATAAGTTGATATTTAAATTTGGTTAATATTGAAATATATAATCATTTTGAATCTTAAATTCAAAATGAAATTTGAATCTAAGTTTAGAAGTGTAATGTTTTAAATACACTTTAATATTAGTGAAGTCATTAGTAAAGAAATGGATTACCTTAGAGATAATTAAAATATTAAAATGATTTAATAAACAAGACAATTAAGGAATGACTTATATATTTAATTTATAACTTAATGATTTAGATTAATTTATAATTAGAGATTAATTAGAAAAGTAATTAAAGAATTATTTTCAGTTAATGAAGGTCATTAACAGATTATTTAAATAATTTATTATTGTGATTAATTTTAACCATTAATTAGATTAATTAATTAATGATAATCATTTATGAAATTGTGTAAGTGTAATTACTTTATGAAAGTAATTAAGAAATTAATTGTTCATTGAAATTAATTGAGTTTAATTTGATTAATTTAAGTTAATTGTCAAATAGTATGTACTGGATTGATATTTCTGATATGTGATTGTGATGCTATGTGATGCGAATTACTTTGTCCTGAACTATGATTTGTGATTTGTTTCTATGTGTATGTGAAAACCTTTTTGCCCGTAAAACGGCATTTAAATTTCAATGCGACAGGGAGTCGGATTCCATTGGCTATCCGAAACCCATATCGAATCGTAATAGTAAATCTTTATGATTGATTAATTTACTTTATCTGTGAATTTGGGATGATTGAGGATGTTACACTATTGTGTCAAACCCCTGGACCACACCATACACACACAAATATGGATTGCACATGGAAATTGGTTAAGTCGCAAATTTTTGAAATAGTTTGAAATTGAATTTTTAAATCCAAATAGTTTGGGAATGGATTGGGATTAAAGTAAAAGTTTTGAAAAGGAATTTCAAAGATAAAAGTTACTTTGAATAACTTGATTGAGTTTTGAAGTTTAAATAATTTGATTGAAATTTAAATTCAAAATTTGAAAGTGAACTCTATAATTTGAAACTAAGGATTTAAACGGTTATACAGGTTATATATGGATTAAACCATTTTAAGGGTATTGATTTAGGAATTTGAATGTAATTCAAGAACTTTAACTCATGCAAATATAATTGGATTCTTCTGAAACGAAAAATATTTGTTTTCAAATAATAAAAGCTTCCATATAAGAAATGAACGTCCAAATTGTGTTAAAAGGATTTCAAGTCTAAAATGACAATGATTTCCAAGTTATGGAAACGGTTTGAAAGCTATAAGTTAAATCCTTGTTATAAAGATTTAATGAATTAATCCAATTGAAATGGGAATTGTTTTGAAATCCGTAAATGGATCTTTGTGAAACTGGGTGAACTTTGTGAAATAAATCTTTTTGTTTAAAGATTTGAAATGGTAATTTGTTTAAACCATTTGAAGAAAGGTTTTGGTTTCTTTGAAGTTGTGACTTAACTGAAATCCTATATCCATATGTTTTTAAATATTGCGCTCATTATTCAGTTTAGCCGAGAGAGGACCTTTGTGTCATATAACCCATTCCGAATAGTGATACGTCGTTATGGATAACCTTTGAAGACCGGTGGTGAAGATCGGGTGTTTGTGAGAACGATAGGATAACCTATCGATTGTCTCTGCATCGAGTAGCTACGGTATAGAGATCCCTAAGTGATGGAAAGTCCGATCGGGATAGTGAATACCTAGATTTGCAAGGGCTTCTTATGAAGTGCCTTCGGTTCCGTTCGAACCCGGGACAGACTTGTATGGTTGTATGTCTGACACTACACTTTGAGATATAAAGCAGATTTCTTTCAAATACATGTATGTTGGTGGCGGAGAACTTATTCTCTTAGCTTAACACCCTTCTCTGAGACATACAAGCTCAGAGGTTATGTAATTGAAGGTTATCAGCAATATATTCCCAATTTGGTAGTGTGGCATGCTGAGTGTTGTTGTGTGTTGATGATCATTTGCTGATCATTTGTGATCAAAGCATGGCTTTAGTGTAAAGCGTAGCTTTATGGACGAGACTGCATCAGGACCTCACACCCCGAAAATGTCGAAACAGGAAAGATGCGGCAAGGTTATGAGGGTCGCGCCCTTTAGGGTGCGTCATTCCCTTATGGTAAAGGGTGGTATCATGGTATGGAGACCATATATTTACCTATGTGGTGACTTCAATCGCATTTACTGTGTGGTTGTTGTTTTGTGGTTTAGAGGCGCCTCGGATAAAGGTCACAAAGGACCGGGGGATGGCATGCTCGTGTAGTAGTTACCTAGTTACAGAGGTAATGCGGCTTTGTGTTGGCAGAGAGCTGGTTAAGTTCTCGGGACGTCCTGCCAGAGACGTACCCATGTGGCAGTGGAAAGTTCCTTAGCCTGACCATTCGTTGGAAATCCAAACAAAAAATACATGCCTTGTACGGTTTTAGTTGTAGAACCTGTCAGTTAAAATGGAAGCTATAGCTGGCATAATATAATGGTACCTATGTTGGCTAAGATTAATATTATACTTTCGAAATGTTTTCCACTATGCACTAATAATAATATAAAAGAAAGATTTTGCGTAGTAAGCATATTTGACTAGCATAAGGAGAAGTCTCCCCCATGTGTGCGATTGCATTGTGTGTGTGCCGGGAGGCCTTATGGTGGCTTCATTTTCCAAAAAGCATTGCGGATTTCAAAATTTAAAATCTTCTGCTTGTTTTAAAGATAAACTGTTTTTGTTACTCACACCAGCCCCATGACTGACCTAGAGTTTATTTTTCCTTTCCTAAACTCTGAGTGCCCATAATTTTTCCACACGAGCAGTCTAGAGTTGGGTTTTCAAATAGTCAGGTTTAGTAGATTATCTGGGGTTAGTCTAGTCTTTGGATCACGACTGCACTTGCTTATCTTTGTAAAACGTGATGGTGGTTCGAGCTAGTTATGGATTGGAGCATTGGATTTGGGGATGCATTCTATTGAGGATATTCCTTCCACTGTGTCTTATATCTCTGATGTATATTGATATTCATTGTATCATCTGTTGTATCATATTGTATTGGATACTGGTTGTAATTGATGTGTTATAAACTCCGGCAAACCAAATTCGACATTTGGATCTGCGGCATTTGAATATAAGTGTCGTATTCGGTGCCGATTTTCGAAGGTTGAGCCAGGGCCGTTATATATCATTATATATATACGTATTCTACGTGTGTAATTTTGTACCTAAAATTTAATTAAAATAATTTTTATTTAATAATGAATAAATTCAAAAATATAATATTATGATTTACTTTAACAATTTAAGATATATACATATATATTTATTCAACTATAGCATACACATACATAAATACATATATTAATAAATATTTTTTATTTATTAGGTCAAAATGATCGATCCTCTTAAGGAGGAAAGCATCATTATATATATTTTTTATTTTGATTATTAACTTTTAATTAATTAATAATTTAGTTAACCCAATTAATTAAATAATATTAAAAAATTAATTTATTTTCAAAACAAATTTTTTGAAATTTTTTTATAACCTTTATTAAACTTTTTTATATTTTAAATTTAACTTTTAAATTCAAATCTATTTTTAAATTTTAAAACTAAACTTTGAAAACTGCCCCAAGGCCCAAATCAGTTTGGACCTTTTACAATTAGGCCAACCTTTTGGACTTACTCCATCAATAAGCAAGTCCAATGGTCATACAGGGGAGAATACTTAGATATCTTACCCCATACATAGATAATACTATTTTAGGCACCAAAATTATAGGTTGGCCTCATTAGTTGGTCCTAACATGACTAGTTTGGACCGTCGAGACCACTATAGCTATGATACTATTGATGGATCTATGCAAGTCGGAAGCGGGTAAAATAGGTAGATTTCAAAACAAATCCTATTTTTTTGATCTATTGGGCCTACGATTTCTAAATAGTTTATTGGATCCAATTTAATTAACAAAATCAATTTTTATTGAAAAAATTGATTTAGTTAATTAATAAATTTAATAAAATGTGTTTTGCATAGTTTTTGAGTACATCAATATGTACTCTTGTATAGTATAACATGCACGTGCAACATAACATATTGTGTACATTATACATATATATATAACATGCACATGTTGAAGACCGGGTGTCTTCGAGAACGATAGGATAACCTGTCTAATGACTCTGCACTGAATTGCTCCGATATAGAGATCTCCATATGTGATAGGGAGTCTGATCGGAATTGTGGATGCCTGAATTGCAAGGGCTTCTTTGGAAGTGCCTTTGGTTCTGTTCGAACCCAGACTTGTATGGTTGTATGTTTGACATTCCACTTTGAGAAATAAAGCTGATTTCTATCAAATACATAACTTTTTGGTAGCGGAGAATTTATTCTCTTAGCTTAACACCCTTCTTTGAGATGTACCAGCTAAGAGGTTATGTAGTTGATAGTCATCAGTGATATACTCCTAACTTTGTAGTATGGCATGCTTAGTGTTGCTGATCATTTGTTGATCAAAGAATGACTTTTGATAAAGAATAGCTTTGTGGATGAGACCTTGTCGAACCTCACAACCCGAAAATGGTCGAAACATGAATGTTGCGGTAAGGTTATTAGGGGTCACGCCCTTAGGGTATGTCCATATTCTTCTGGATAAGAGGTGGTATCATGGTATGGAGCCCAGATATTTAACTGTGTGGTTATTGCTGTATTGTTGGTGAATCCCGGGATAAAGGTTGGCAACGACCAGGGATGGCATACTTGTAGGTGTTACCTAGTTGCAGAGGTAATCCGGCCTTGTGTTGGCAGAGATCCAGTTTGGTTCCTGGGGGTGTCCCTCTAGAGGCGTCCCATTTGGTAGGGAAGTTCCTTAGCCTGACCATTGTTGGAAATCCAATCATTCAATAAGAGCCCTTTACGATTTCAATTGTATAACTGGCCATTCTTAAATGGTAGCTATAGTAGGCATAGTATAATGGTACCTATGCTGGCTAAGATTAATATTATATTTTCGAAATGCTTTCACACTATGCACTAATAATAATATCAAAAGATTTTTCTCATATCAAGAATTTTTGACTATCATAAGGACAAATCTTCCCCAAGTGTGCGATTGGATTGTGTGTATGACGGGAGGCCTTATGGTAGTTTCATTTTCCAAAAGCATATCGGATTTCTTTTAAAATTGTTTTTGTACAAATAACTGTTTTTATTTACTCATACCAGTCCCATGACTAACCCGGAGTTTATTGTTCCATTCCTAAACTCTAGGTGCCCATAATTTTCCAACGGGCAGCCTACAAGCAGGTTATCCGTGTTTTGGAGCTAGCTTGGATTAGGAGTCTTTTAGTAGCTATCGGATTTTGGAAGCTTTGGTGTTGAAAATCTTTTGGAAGCTTTGAAGTTTGGAAGAAGGTGGTGCTTAGTTTGGATTCTCGCTCTTTCTATTTGAAGACATTTTTATTATTCCACCGTGGCGTTATCGTTCTATTGTTGTATGGTGTTATCGCACTCTGATGATGGGGTTAAATTGTTGTAATCAAATATTGTGATGATGTTGTATCTGTGTTGTGATGAATGGAATCATCTTTTATTTTCGCTGTTTATTTCCGTCTAGTATTGTTATAAGCTCCATCCGAATTGGGTTTCAACGTTTGAATCTTCAGCAGTCGAATACAAGTGAGGTATTCAATGTCGATTTTCAATCGTTGGATTTCAGGTTGTGACAAGTGGTATCGGAGCTAAAGGTTGAGTAAGAACTTTAGCTACGGGTATAACACATTAGGCGAATCATTAGAGATGGGGTGAAGATTACCCTAAAATGGGTATATCCCTAAGATATCTCGTCCGTATGGTCTAAATCAAGTTTTCTTACTATTTAAAGATAGTGTGAATGAGCATTAGAAGAGGACGAGGTAGAAGACGGGGAAATACCACTACAGCTGGTTAAGTCCCTGCAACAGTAGAAGCAGCTATACCTACTCAACCCCAACCAAATCTGGCTGATCTGTATCGAAGTTTTTCCAGACTTAGTGGTAAGCCGTTCATTGGCAAGGAGTCTATTGTCGAAGCACAATCTTGGATCCGATCATGTGAGAGAATTTTTAGAGGATTGAAATTAGAAGACGATCAAATGCGATTGCTAGCTTCTTGGAAACTCCAAGAGGAAGCTCTAGCCTGGTGGGAGACTGTTACTGTGGATGTGCCGAAAGATGAGTTCACTTAGGATCGATTTAAATAAGTGTTCAACAAGTGTTATATGTCGTCTACTGGTATCTCCGGAATGTACTAGGAGTTTATGGACTTGAAGCAAAGAAGTTTATCATTTGAGGAATATTTTAATAAGTTTAACGAGTTATCTCGATCTGGTCTAGAGCTGGTAAATACACCTCTGAAGAAGAATGAAAGATTTATTCGAGGAATGAATAAGAAGTACCATAAAAGAATGACAACCCACGTGAAAGAATACTTTTCTGACTTGATCGATATGGGTTATCGATATGCTACCCTGGATATGCAGGAAGTTCCGAAGGAGAAAGGAAGGGCAAGCAATCCAAATTGGAAGAAAAGGAAGTCCAGAGGGAAGAAACCATATCAAGGCAAGGAGAAGAAGAACTATTAGGAAAAACCGGCTAGAGATATTACTAGTTACAATTGTCAAGAGAAGGGCCATTATTCAAACTATTGTAAGAAGCCAAGGAAACAAGTAAAGAAAGATCAACCTGTGAGGACAGGTTAAAGAACCAAGGAATGCTTTTATTGTCACAAGCCAGGTCATGAAGCTGCTCAAAAAAGAAGCAAGCACAAATGGAAAAAATGTACGCGATAAAAGATGACCCCTCAACTTCAAAGGCAGGCAATGGAAAAGGAGTTTTGGAAGGTAACCTTATTACTTATGATAGAGCTGTTAGAGTTTTGTTCGACACGGGAGCCACACATAGCTTTATCCCCCAACAATCCGTAAATGAATTAAAACTAAAACCTGACTTTGTTGAGGAGCCTATTTGCGTAAAGAATCTAGTTGGTGGTCTTGCGAACCTTTGCCTGCGATGTGGAGACGTTCCTATCTCGTATTCTTGTCATCAATTTCCTATCAGTCTCTTTATTCTCGACTTTGATGAATTTGAAATCTTACTCGGAATGGACCGGCTAACGAAATACGAAGCCAAATTAGATTGTAATAATCGAACAATTTTGGTCAAAACCAAATTTGGTAATTTTATTAAAATTTCTTGAGAGGATCCGATTCCTAAGAGAGATAGGCTTGTGTATACCTTGGAGTATCCCGAACCTAGCCTGGAGTCCATACCTATTGTCTCCAATTTCCAAATGTATTCGAAGAGATTAAATTTTTACCCCCGCATAGAGAAATTGAATTCAGAATTGATTTAGTTCCCAATGCTCGTCCTGTTGTTCATGCAAGTCGCAGGATGGCACCCAGGGAAAGGATAGAACTAGTCAATCAAATCCGAGATTTGCTAGAGAAAGGATTAATTTGTCTTAGTGTTTCTGATTGGGGTTCAGCTGTGGTATTCATCGCTAAGTCTGATGGATCCTTGAGATTGTGTGTAGACTACAACGATCTCAATAAATTAACTCTCAAAAATAAATTTCCTTTATCTAGAATCGATGATTTGTTCGATCAACTACACGACGCTTGATTCTTTTCGAAGATGGATCTAGCTCAAGTATTCCATCAGCTATGCTGAAGATTGTATTCACTTAACTTCTTTCTGGAGTCTAGACACATTCTACGAATGGTTAGTCATGCCTTTTGGGCTAATAAATTCTCCTGCATGCTTCGTAGACTTAATAACGCGTATTCGGAGAAGTGTTAAACAAATTCGTTCTTGTGTTTATTGACGATATTTTGATGTGCTCCGAAACCGAAGAAGAGCATGTCGAGCACTTAAGGATTGTTTTGGAGATATTAAGAAAGAACGTTCTATTCGCTAAATTTTCTAAGTATCACTTTCGGGTCAAAGAAGTAAGATTTCCCAGGCACATTGTTAATGAAGAAGGAATCTCTGTAGACCCTAGCAAAGTTTCTGCCATTCTAGACTGGAAGCGACCCACAGCTCCAAAATAAGTTAGAAGTTTTTTAGGTTAGCGAGATATTACCGGAAGTTTTTTCACGATTTTTCTAAGATAGCTTGTCGTTGACTAAGCTAACTAAGAAGAATGCTAAATTTGATTGGACTTCGAAATGTGATGAAGCTTTTCAGGAGTTAAAGAAAAGATTGACTACCGCTTATGTTCTCGCTATTATTAACGAGAACCAAAGCTTATCTGTTTATACTGATGCTTGTGGTGATGGTATAGGTGCTGTGCTAATGCAAAATGGTAGAGTAATTGCCTACGCAAGTAGACAATTACGTCCGCATGAGAAAAACTGCACAACCCAAGATATAAAGCTCTTGGCTGTTATTTTCACTTTGAAAATCTGGCATCACTATCTTTTGGGTGAATAATTTGACTTATTCGACGACCACAAATCTATGAAGTCTTTTTACCCAGAAGGATTTAAATTTGAGGCAATAATGTTGGTTGGAATTTCTTGCGTCTTATGACCTAGATATTCTGTATACGTCCCAGAAAAGCCAATGTGGTAGCCGACGCATGGAGTAGAAAACATGTTATTCTTGCTCATCTAGTTGTCACTCCTACTCTTCTTAGGAAGATCACCAGTAAACAGAGAGAAGACAAGTTTCTTCTAAAAATTTATCGGAGAATTCATCGTGAAGATTCTAGATTTGAAGCTGATAAGAATAGAATTGTAAGATTGAAAGGCAGAATGTGTGTTCCAGATATCCCTGATTCAAAACGGGAAGTGATGGACGAGTGTCACAAGTCCAAACTTAGTATCCATCCAGGAGTTAATAAGATGTATTGAGATATCAAAAGGACTTTCTGGTGGAAAACAATGAAAAGGGATATATCTATTTATGTGAGTCATTGCGCTACTTGTAAACAAATCAAAAGTGATTAGAAGAACATGGCGGGTTTACTTCAGCCATTGGAAATGCCTAAGTGGAAGTGGGATCAAGTATCTACGGATTTCATAGATGGGTTGCCTCGAACTCGAAAGGGGAATGAAGCAATTTGGGTTATTGTGGATCGTCTGACTAAGACTGCCCACTTCATCCCAGTAAAGTCTACCCGAATAGCAACAAGCTTAGCCGAATTGTATGTGAAAGAGATTGTTTGTCTCCATGGTATACCCAGCAGTATAGTGAGTGATCGTCACCCGATCTTCACTAGTAGATTTCGGGAGGCATTTTAAGCCGCATTGGGAACCAAACTGAACTTTAGTACCGCTTACCATCCGCAGTCTGATGGGCAGACGGAAATAATAAATCGAATCTTAGAAGACCTTTTGCGTGCTTGTATACTTGAATTTGGTGGTTTATGGGAGGACCATTTGCATCTGGTCGAATTTTCATATAACAATAGCTATCCGGCCAATATCAAAATGGCTCCTTTCAAGGCTTTATATGGTTGTCCGTGTCGATCACCTACATGTTGGATTAAGTCAGGTGATAGACTCTTCCTTGGACCAAATGTGATAAAGGAAGCTACTAAAAAAGTTGATTTTATACGAAAGAAATTGAAAACGGCTCAAAGTCGTTAGAAGAGTTATGCTGATCGCATAAGAAGAGATTTAGTATTCCAGGTTGGAGATTCCGTTTTCTTGAAAGTTTCGACAATGTGTGGTGTGTTCAGCTTTGGAAAGACTGGTAAACTGGCACCGCGATATATTGGTCCTTTTCCTATATTGGAGAGGATCGGTCCTTTGTCATATCGAGTGCAGCCACCCAACTGGTTATCTGGCGTACACGATGTGTTTCACGTTTCACATCTTCGGAAATATGTACATGATCCAGATTGTATTATTGAAGAGGCTGCTCAGAAGTATTTGGAGATCTCACCAAATCTACTAGTGAAAAGAGAACCGATAAAGATCATTGATCGAGATGAAAAGCAATTGAGAAATAAAATTGTGAAACTAGTTAAAGTGCAATGGAGTAGTGATCAAACTAGTTAAAGTGCAATGGAGTGGTGATCCAAATGACTGTACTTGGGAAACAAAGGATAGCATGCAAAAGTCCTATCCCAATTGCAGAATGGATATTTCGGCTTAATCTGGTAAGCCATTTCTCTATCTTTTATAAATTCGTATATTCTTTGTTTATCTCTCTCTTTTTCAAATTTCAAGGACGAAATTTTCTTATAGGGGGAATCTGTAACATACCAAATTTATCAATTTAAAATTAGTAATTAATTTGAATTTCTGGAATTTAATTTGAATTTGATTTGAAATTTTCAAGGAAAAATCAGATAATCATTGATTTGTGTATATAATTTGCATTTGAATTTAAAGTTCAAAATAATAATTTTTTTTAGAATTATTAGAATTTAAAAATATATATGTGTGTGTATATATATGAGTAGATTTGAATTTGACTTTAAATTTGAATTTAAAATTTAAATAAATACCTTAGTAAAACATTTGGATTCAAGATATTAACATACGTATGTGATTTTATTTATGTATAAATTAGTATTAAAAACATTTTTCTTCTTCTTTTAAAGTTGTATAAATATAACAAAGGAAGTATAATTATATAAATTAGAAAACACAATTTAAATAATATAAAGATATTTTTCTCATGAAAAATACAAGTGTTAAATTTTTAACATAAATAATACAAGTGTAATTCATAAAAAATAGTAGTTTAACAAGTGTAATCATCTTGCAATTAAAATTTACAAGTGTCATATTCTTGTTTTTATTTGTTGAAAATTTATGAGAATAAGAAACAAGTTTATAAACACAACATCCTCTTCTTTCTCATCTTTTTATCTTCATTTTCAAAAGTCTTTACATTTTAAAATCAGGAATAAAGTAATCAAATAAGACAACTTCCCCAACATTTAAACCAAAGAAGAATTCCAGTAAATAAAAATCTGAAACAACATTCTCAAATTTCAAACCAGAAAAGCAATTTCAAATAAAGTAAGATAAACCTATAAAATTAGGCAAGTTAAGAGCAAAGTAGGATCTCAACTTCAACAACTGAAGTAAAGCAAGGATCATCACATAAACAACAATCAATTCAAAAAAAGAACAAACCAAGAAAACAAGTGCCAAGTTTTCAAATTCAAAAAAAAGTATAAGCTCTCTGTTTTCAAGTTGACAGGCGAGTAAAATTCTTTAAAAAAAATCTGAAATGCCATTTTTTGTTTGTGTTGATGCTTGAAATAACATTGCAAAGGGTTTACATGGAAGCAGTATATGTATATTTATGCAGAAATGACTGTGCATGCTTGGTATCAGGCAAATTTGCCTCTATTGTTCCCAGATTTCCAAAACCTATTCAAAAAAATTCGATTTCTTCTTCTTCGATCATTGTTAGACTTTAAAATTCAATAAAAAGTTGTTTATTTAAACATGATTTAATTTTTAAAAATATATTTAAGCAAAATAAAGCAAGACTTCTTTTCTAAAAATTGGATAATACAGGCAAAATTCAAAATGTGTTAAAATTCAAACATCATGAATTCTAGTTTCAGTATACCATTTAAAACGTTTTTGAAACTAATGTTTTTGAAATAAAAATCAAGATTTTTAATGAAGTATTGGCTGAGAGCTTGAGGCTTGAATGATATTGGGTTAAAAGAGAAATTCTGGTGATCGATGATCAGAGAGGCCTCAGGATCTTGGCTATAGGTAGCCAGAGGATAGTCAAGCTCAGGAAAAATGCTTGGAAAATTTTTCGATCATCGTGGTGGCTTAATTTCGATGATCTAGGGTTAAAAGCTCGTATTTGGTATTGGTCGGAATTTGTTCATTTGCAGTGTCGTCGTCGAACCGGAACACGCCGGAGTTGGGGGAAATGTTGTGTAGTTGAATAGGGAGGCTTTGGTTGTGGTGGCATGGCTTCTAATGATCTAGATCGTCGGTGCGAGTTGATCTTGGTGGCTTAGTGATTTTCCAGGATTGGGTCAGGAAGCTTGTTTGCGTGTTCGTCATTGTTCCAGGTTTTCTGGCGTTCTGGGGTTTAGAGCAGGTTATCATCGACTCGATAATGGTCGTAGTTTGGATCAAAGATGGCCAGAACGCTGGTGCACGTGCACATTATTAGTCCTTGAGATGATGATTTTGATGACAATATCCTTAGAATATGATTATAAAATATAAATACTAACATTATAGTTTAGAAATATATGTATATGCAGGATTTAACCATGCAGGTACCAAGAATGAAGACTGTACAGTATAGAGATTCAAGATATCAAGATTGAAGGCTCATGAGTATTAAGAATATCAAGATTATCAAGAGTTCAAGATTTCAAGAGTAAGTAATTTAATTAGGAATTTTGTTAAAACTCCTAGAAAAGCACTGGCATCTTAAAATCCAATTTATTCATGGAATGGAATCAACTTCGAGCCCGTTAAAGGGATGGAACCCTGAGTAGGATGGAACCTACGAAAAATCTAGTAGGACATTGTTTTGTATCCACTAACTTTTTTTCAAAATGATTTTACAAAATTATATCTTGTTTTCAAAATGATTTGAAAGTCTTCCTTTTAAAAGAATCAAAATCATCTATCCTGGTTTTAAATACTTTTAGCCTCAAAATAATCTTTAATTTTAAAATCAAATTATTCTTAGTTTTAAACTATCTTTTAATAATAATATATTTAACTTTTAATATTTATACTTAGATTTAAATATAAAATCATAGTAAAATTTTATATGTGTCAAAAAATTACTCTCTATGTTTATTTATGTATTTTAACTATAGTTAAGTATATTTATAAAAGTTTAAAATAGTTTTAATATAAGATAAAAGTTATTTTCAAAGAAAAACAAAACATCAAAATTTCCTTTGGGATGTCGACATATCCAAGTTACCCATGTCGACAGAGTGTCAGTTGATTTCAAAATTTTGAATTTCAAAAGAAGTGTCTAATCGTCATATCCCTTCACGAATGAATATGGCTGTTGTTCTTCTATAAATAGGGGTTGTTTTCAACGAATTTCTAATCATATTTTTCTGGTTTTCACTCCTCTTCTTCTTCCACATTTCTTTATACATATTCTTACCATTACTCTATGAAATCAACATTAAATCTAACTAGATCATTTCTAGTTTGATTCTCTATCACTATCTCAAGAAGATCCTCAGTGCTATTCAGATTTGTAGGCTTCTTTGTAATCATTTCTGTGAGAAAAGGGTGTGGTTGTAGCCTTGGAAATCAATCAAGTGAGAAAAGGTGTGATTGTAGCCTTGGAAATCAATTGGGTGAACTTGTTTCCCGTGAAATCAAGTATCTCTACCCAGAGGATTGTGAATTTGAAGGATGTATCTCATAGCCTTGAAATCGAGGATGTAATTGTAAAAGTTTGCTTTTGAAAGGAAATCCGTACTTGTGTGCGGGATTGGATGTAGGGTAACTTCGAACCAGTATAAAATCCGGTGTGTTCTTTCCTTTACTACTTTTACTTAACTTCTGCATCTGTGTTTGTTTCTGTGAGCATATATGTGTTTGAATATTGCATACATTTGTGTTTAAATTAACAAAAGCTCTAAAAGATTTTGTAATTTCTTAAAACACTATTCACCCCCTCTAGTGTTTGTCCTAGCCTTAAGATCCGTAATCTGCATTTCTAACATTTGGTATTAGTGCACGGTTTTCAAAGTTTTCATAATCTGAGTTTTGAAAAATTTTCAAAATGGCTACCAACACTGGTACTGGTAACACTACCAACACTGGTACTATCATCCCTATCACTAGTTCATTTGTAGAAGTCACTCTACTATCAGACCACCACTTTTAATGGCATTAACTATGCATATTGGGCATGTAGGATGAAAATATATTTACAATCTGTAGGATTAGACACTTGGAATATCACACAGACTGAATATTCTGAACCCACAACTGATTTTGCACAGTGGACTGTTGAGCAAAAGACTGTTGCACAAAATAATTCGAAACTAATGAATATTCTATTTTGTTCACTTGATAGGAATGAATTTAATAGAGTGTCAATTTATAAGTCTGCATATGAAATTTGGAAAACTTTGCAAGTTACTCACAAAGGAACCAGCAAAGTTAAACAGTTCAAAATTTCCATGCTCACAAATCAGTTTTAATTATTTAAAATGAATTCTAATGAGTCTATTTGAGATATGTATAGTAGATTTTAGGATATTGTGCATTCTCTAATATCCTTGGGAAAGGAATTTAAGGAAGAAGATCAAGTCAGAAAAATCTTAAATTCTCTTACTCCAGAATGGGATCAAAAACACTTGCGATCGAATACGCAAATGACATCAATACCTTAAAGATAGAAGAATCAATTGAAAATCTAATGTCGTTTGAATTCCAAATGATTGGGAGAAGAGAAAGAAAAGCATCTGAAAAGAAATCAATGGCATTCAATGCATTGACCGATGGATCAGACTCAAACAACGATAATGATGAAGAGATAGCCTTTATGACTAAGAATTTTCAGAAATTCAGAAAGATGAAAAATCTCAAGAGAAGCAACTATAAGAACTTTGGAAATCAGAATGTAGTGCCAAATAATATCAAAAGTTTTAACTATGATGAACAAGGCCATATGAGAAGAGACTGTCCGTATTTAGATAGGCAAAATCTACATATAAACAATGATTCCGTAGAGAAATGAAAACGTGCATTTACTGCTACTCTAGATGGCTTAGACTGGTCCTCAAGCGATGATGATCAGAAGACAGATAATTCAAATATGTGTTTCATAGCAGTTCACAACTCCGACGAATTCATAGAAACGGACTCAGAAAAAGGTACACATTTACAATATAAATGGTTGAAATTGCATGATTAGAATTGGTTGCTTGATTGATTGATTTTGAATAAGTGTGTTGTTTGAATTTTAAATTTTTTATTTTTTACTATTATTTTATTATTATTTTTTTAATTTTTAATTTCAATAGTATTATATATTTTATGGAATATACAATAATTTCAGAATTATTCCAGATATATATATATATTAAAAATAATAAGTATATATATATTAGAATACTTAGCAAAAATAAATCATAGAAATTCAAAGACACGTGTTGACATGGTCCCCACCATGATGTCGACATGGGAATAGATTTGAAATTCAAAATTTGAATTCAAATGGTTGAATTTCCCTCCACCTTTTCACTTCATTCAATTCTCTGAAAAGGCATCTTTTGACCAGAGAACGTGTCCTTTAAGAATCTATTTATTCACTATCTTTTATCACATCTTTTCACTCTCATTTTCAAATTCAAACACTTTCTTCAAAACTTCAAGCTCTCTACTCTCTACTTTAATGGCTTCTTCAAGTAACCCCTCCACCATGAGAATCTTCAGAAAGATAAAAGAGCAACTCTTTAATGGTCCGGAGGCTATAAAAGCATACATCAATTATGCTAACCATGCAAAAGTTCATCTCGGAAAGTTTGCTATATTTCAAGATTTCTCTTCTTATGAAATTGATTCTCCTTTTGCAAATAATCAAATTCTTAGCCTTGTTGTTGCTTCTCAAAATGATTTTATTTGTTATCCAAATCTTGTTAAAATTTTCTATGCAAATTTAAACCGTGGATTTTATATTGGAAATGATGATGAAATTTGGAGTAGTGTCAAACGCACTAGAATTGTTTTGAATTGTGATCTTTTGGATACCATTCTCAATTTCAAGAGATGGGAACAGATCTTTCTTGTTTTAAAATCGATGAAAATGATCGTGAGACATTTCATCACATTTTCGAAGGAAATGATAATTTTGAATTCAAAAATCGAAACTTTCGACCAAAAGCTAGAATTGTCAATCTTCTTTTACAACATACTTTGACCTCAAGATCGGGAAATTTTAGCAATCCTACTTCAAAAGTTTGCAAAGCACTTTTTGCTATTTTTGGAAATTATGATATTAATTGGGCGCAAGTTATTTTGGATGAACTTCGTCCCAAAAATCTTGAAATGGGTGAGAATACTTTGTATTATGGAATCTATCTCACTCGATTTTTTAACTATTTTGGAGCGGATTTCAAAGGAGAAGAATTTGTTTCAAGAAAGGTTTTTAATCACTCAAACATTTCTCTTATGAAAATTCTATTTGTCTTTCAACCTTATGAGACTCTTGCCGAAAAGGAAGAGCATTTGGCTCATGAGGAGATTGAAGAGGAGGAAAAGGAAGATGAAGAAGGTGATGAAATGGAAATTAAAGAAGAAGAAGAAGGTGAAACATCTTTGGAAAGCATTTATTACCCTCCTAATCCAACCAACAAAACCCTTCTCAAAAACCAAAAGACCTAGTTAGTAAATTTGGTTTGACTACTGCGAGTGGAAAACCCACTCCCATGGCAACCAATGAGTACCTTAGTAAAGAAGATCTCTCGAAAGATGTAGATCAGAAATTGTATAAAGGAATGATTAGATCACTATTCTATATCACTACTAGTAGACCTGATACCATGCATAGTGTTTGTCTCTGTGCAAGACATCAATCCCAAACTAAAGAGACCCACTTAAAGGGCGTAAAACATATCACAAGATAAGTTAAACACACCTCTGATTATGGCTTATTTTACCCTAAAAATATTTCTTTTGACTTAGTATCTTATTGTGATGCTGATTATGCTGGTTGTAAATCAGACCGAAAAAGTACAAGTGGAACTTGTCACCTTTTGGGGGCATTCTCCGATTTCCTGATTTAGTAAAAAGAAAAACACAGTTTCTTTATCAACAACTAAAGCATAATATATTTCTGCTGCTTTGGCTTGTTCACAAGCAATATATATGCAACAAACTATAAAAGATTATGGTTTGAATATCTCAAAATCAACAATTTATTATGATAATACTAGTGCGATAAGTTTATCCAAAAATACTACTCAACATGCTCGAACTAAACATATTGATATAAGACATCATTTTCTCAGAGATAATATAAATAAGGAAGTAATTACTCTAGATTATATTAATTCCGAGAATCAAATTGCTGATATATTAACAAAACCCTTAAATGAATCTATATTTACTAAATTAAGAAGAGAATTAGGAATTTGTTCAATAACTGAAATATAAAAATATAAATAAAAAAGTATAATTAAAAATTTAATCAAAATTATTCAAATAGTAAAAATTTCAAGGACCATGTCGACATACCCCCCAACCCATGTCGACATATAACGATTTTTTATTTTTGAAAATATTCCCACCAAAATTCAAATAATTATTTATATATTCTTCTTATTTTCGAAATTTTGATCATTCTCTCTGTTCTCTATCTATTCCAACTTCTGAAATAAATTAAACCATGGCCTCCTCTTCCAAATCAAACAGAAATTCAACATTTTCATTCCCTTCTCCTACTTCTGGACCGTTTCAACGAACTACGCTCGCTCGAGTGACAAAAATGGAGGATTCTCTGAAGGATGCATGCAATTATTGACTAAGTTCAAGTGGTGCAACTTAGAATGGCAAAAGAACAAGAGAGGCAAGACAAAATCCTTAGGAATTTGCAAAAATTTCCAATGGACAATCATGCTAACCCAATCTTGATTGACAAAGATTCTTCAGGAGATAAAGTGCAAGAGGGCAGCGAGGAAGAAGAAGAAGAAGCCTTTATGGAAGAAGAGCACATTGAAGAAGACGACAAAGTCATTTGTGTTGGCGAAGCGTGCTTTGACAAAAATGGAAATCTTGTCGAACAACATGGAAATTTCTGTTTCCACTATCCAAACTGTTCGGTTCATAGATCTCCCATTTTCAAAGACACTAGTTTCTTTTCTCTTTTTCTTATTATTGTATGTTCTTTCTTACGTTCTCTACGAAAATGTAAATATAACTATATAATTAATAAATAATTTGTGTTCTTTCACTCGTCTTCTTCTTCCACATTTCTTTGTACATATTCTTACCATTACTCTGCGGAAATCAACATTGAATCTAACTAGATCATTTCTTGTTTGATTCTCTATCACTATCTCAACAAGATCCTTAGTGCTATTCAAAGTTATAGGCTTCTTTGTAATCATTTCTGTGAGAAAAGTTGTGACTGTAGCCTTAAAAATCAATCAAGTGAGAAAAGATGTGATTGTAGCCTTGGAAATCAACTGGGTGAACTTGTTGCCTATGAAATCAAGTATCTCTACCGAGGGAATTGTGAATCTGGAGGGTGTACCTTGTATCCTTGAAATTGAGGGTGTAATTGTAAAAGATTGCTCTTGAAAGGAAATCCGTACTTGTGTGCAGGACTGGATGTAGGGTAACTCCGAACTAGTACAAAATCCGATGTGTTCTTTCCTTTACTGCTTTTACTTTATTTTCGCATCTGTGTTTGTTTCTGTGATCATATCTGTGTCTGAATATTGCATACATTTGTGTTTAAATTAACAAAAACTCTAAAAGATTTAGTAAATTCTGAAAACACTATTCACCCTCTCTCTAGTGTTTATCCTAGCCTTAAGATCCGTAATCCACATTTCTAACACACATGGCCTTAGTTGTGTTAGTAGGCTGGAGTTTGGGAATAAGGATGATTGCCACGAAGTGTTCTCCGGGAGATATGGGTACAGGCTCGAGTATGGGTTCGATTAATTTTTGGGTTGTACCGGGTTTTAACACTTAATTAAAAAATTTAAGTTTGAAAGAAAAAAAATACATGTAGGTTTTGAAAAACTCGAAGTAAGTAGGCCTGTAGCCCGGCTGATACTCGAAGTAGGTCTCGGGTTTTTCATACAAAACAGTTTTCTTGACTTTAAACCAAAATTCAAATTTTTAAACATTTTAATCCATGTTTTTTTTAAATAATTGTTTTGGTTCAAAAATTTGGATTAATAAAGGATTTAAGAATTATGTTTAAAGCAATTAAGTTTAAATTTATTTAATTTGTGACACTACTTATTAAATTAATTATTTTAAACAAATAATGTAATTGATTATGATAAAATGATGTTTTGATTTACCTTAATTCCTTGAATAAATTAATGAGTTGATAATGATTAATTATATGGTTTATTAATTAAAGATTTTGATAATAATTAAATGATTAACCAAGTTAAATGATTTATAATTACTTAAATAATTAAAGAATAATCAATTAAAAGTTAATTAATTATTAATTTAAGGTTAATTAATTTATAATTAAGGATTAATTAATTAAGGTAATTAATTAAAAAATATTTAATTTTAATTATTTAGTAATTAAAGACTAATTAATTTATAATTAAGAATAATTAGTCATTAATTAAGAATAATTAATGAAAATAATTATGTGATTAATTGACTATAATCACATGATTAATTGACTATAATCACATGATTAATTCATCGTAATTGTAGATGATTGATTATTAGTGAATGCTTTGTTTTGATTGATATCTCTGACATGTGATTGTGATACCATGTAATATGAATTGCTTTGTGTTGAGCTGTGATATTTGTGATTTGTTTCTATGTGAAGTGAAAACCCATTGGCCATAAAACGGCATTTGAATTTCGATGCAATAGGGAATCAGATTTCAGTTGGTTATCCGAAACCCACATCGAATATTAATGGCGAATCTTTGTGATTGATGTATCCACATGTTTTAAAATTGAGCGCTCACTATTCGGTTTAGTCGTGAGAGGACTTTGTGTCATATAACCCGTTCCGAATAGTGATACGACGAAATGGATAGCATTTAAAGACGGTGGTGAAGACCGGGTGTCTTCGAGAACGATAGGATAACCTGTCGAATGACTCTGCACTGAGTTGCTCTGGTATAGAGATCTCCATATGTGATGGGGAGTCCGATTGGGATTATGGATGTCAGGATTGCAAGGGCTTCTTTGGAAGTGCCTTCGGTTCCATTCGAACCCGGAACAGACTTGTATGGTTGTATGTATGACATTACACTTTGAGATATAAAGCTGATTTCTATCAAATACATTTATCTTTGGTGGTGGAGAATTTATTCTCTTAACTTAAAACCTTTCTCAGAGACATACGAGCTCAGAGGTTATGTAGTTGATAGTTATCAGTGATATACTCCCAAATTAGTAGTGTGGCATGCTGAGCACTGCTGATCATTTGTTGATCAAAGCATGGCTTTTGTGTAACGTGTAGCTTTATGGACGATACCCCTCGAACCTCACAACCCGAAAATGGTCGAAACAGTATTGTTGCGGCAAGGTTATTAAGGGTCACACCCCTAGGGTATGTCCATGGTATGGAGCCTAGATATTTAACTGTGTGGTTGTTGCTATATTGTTGGTGAATCCCGGGATAAAGGTCGGTAATGACCGGGGATGGCATACTTGTAGGTGTTACCTAGTTACAAAGGTGACCCGTCTTGTGTTGGCAGAGACCCGGTTTGGTTCTTGGGGGCGTCCCTCTTGAGGCGTCCCATTTGGTAGGGAAGTTCCTTAGCCTGATCATTCTTGGAAATCCAATCATTCAATACGAGCCCTTTACGATTTCAATTGTATAACCTGCCATTCTTCAATGGTAGCTAAGTAGGCATAGTATAATGGTACCTATGCTGGCTAAGATTAATATTATATTTTCATAATGTTTTCACACTCGCACTAATAATAATATCAAAAGAGTTTTCTCATATCAAGCATTTTTGACTATCATAAGGAGAAATCTCCTCCAAGTGTGCGATTGAATTGTGCGTATGCCGGGAGGCTTTATGGTAGTTTCAATTTCCAAAAGCATATCGGATTTCTTTTAAAACTGTTTTTGTACAAATAATTGTTTTTTTACTCATACCAGTCCCATGACTGAACCGGAGTTTATTGTTCCCTTCCTAAACTCTAGGTGCCTATAATTTTCTACACGGGCAGCCTAGAATCAGGTTATCCGTGTTTTGGAGCAATCTTGGATTAGGAGTCTTTTGGTAGCTATCGGATTTTGGAAGCTTTGGTGTTGAAAATCTTTTGGAAGCTTTGAAGTCTGGAAGAAGGTGTTGCTTAGTTTGGATTCTTGCTCTTTCTATTTGAAGACACTGTTATTATTCCACTGTGGCGTTATCATTCTGTTGTTGTATGGTGTTATAGCACTCTGATAATGGAGTTAAATTGTTGTAATCAAATATTGTGATGATGTTGTATGTGTGTTGTGATGAAAATCATCTTTTGTTTCCGCTATTTATTTTCATCTAGTGTTGTTATAAGCTCCATCCGAACTGGAGTTCAACATTTGAATTTTCGGCAGTCAAATACAAGTGTGGTATTTGATGTCGATTTTGAATCGCTGAATTTCGGGTCGTGAAAAATACATTATGGTATGAAGGAGTTGAAACATACGATTTTTCAAATAAAAAGAATTTTGTATATTCGCTTCTTTGTTATGGACTAGTAGCGATTTTCCTGCATATGCAATTCTTTCCGGTTGGAGTACGGTCAGTCGTCTAGCTTGTCCTTATTGCATGGAAGAAACATGGTTATTTTCTTTAATGCATATGAAGAAAATATCATTATTTAATTGTCATCGGTGTTTTCTTCATATTAATCATTCTTTTAGAAAAGATGGGAAAAAGGTTTACAGCTAATAAGCAATAGACTTTACGACCACCAACTATATGGTCAAGCGAAGATATATATGAACCTATAAATGATCATCCAAAGATACATGAAACCGACGAGCAATTGAAATTCAGGTAAATCGACGGTTCATAATTGGTGCAAACAAAGTATATTTTGGAAATTGCCTTATTGGAAAAATCTCCAAATCGTCATAATATTTATGTGATGCGCAACGAGAAAAACATGTCTGATAATGTTTTAAACACAGTTTTGAATGTTAAAGGGAAGACTAAGGACGATTTAAAATGAAAACGTGATATCCAAGCAATATATAATAGTTCCGAGCTTCATATAAAGCCAAATGACACTAAAAAACCAAAAGCACGGTACAAGCTAGAGAGTAACCAAGTTAAAGTTCTGTTAAAATGGGTGGAAGGATTAAGATTTGCTGATGGGATTTCTCCTAATCTTCCTAGATGTGTCGACTATAAGAACAGTAAACTGAGTGGAATGTAAAGCCATGTTTGTTACTTAATGATGGAAAATTTGTTACCAATCGCTTTTAAAGAACTATTGCTCGTAAAAGTTTGGATGGTTATAATGGAACTTTGTTTGCTTTATAAGGAACTTTGTTCAACTATGTTAAAAGTTAACCATCTACGTAAACTTGAGGAAAAAATTCATATACTGCTCCACAAATTAGAGAAAATATTTCCTCCAGATTTCTTTAATGTAATGAAGCATTTACTTGTTCATCTTCCATTTCAAGCACGTCTTCAAGATCCTGTGCAATATGGATGGAGGTATCCATTTGAGAAGTATTATATATGTTGGGTATGTTAAATATCAGTTTAATTACATATATAAGTAAGTTTTAATTTGAAATAATTTTTGATAGGTACTGAAATCATCTAAAGGAAAAGGTTAGACAAAAAGCATGAGTTGATGGTTTGATTTGCAAATCATATATCGAAGAAGAAGCTTCGTTCTTTTTCTCTCATTATTTCAGTGACCGTGTGAAATTATCATTTGAAAATGCTACGCGTAATGATGAAGGCATTGAACAAGAATCTTCTCAAGCAGTGTTATTTATTTTTAGATAACATGGCCGACTTGCTGGAAAATGTGTAGAAGTATGGTTAGACGATAGAGGTTACAACGTAGCACACACATATATTCTTCTTAATTATGTTGAAGTTACACCATTCATTGGGTATTATTTAATTATAAGTCTGGATATATTTTTTAAAATTATACACTGTACATTTATTGTAATGCAATATATTATTTATATCTGCAGTGTTTACGAATCACAACATCCAAGCGGCGATATCATTAAAGAATTCGCTAATTGGTTGTCAAACAACGTTCTTGATTTGAGAAATTGTATGGTCGATGAAGGACTGAAACATCTTGCGATGGGACAAAAAAGAAAATTCAATACATATCCAATACTCTTCGTCAATGAATATAAATTCAACACTAAAGAATACGGTGTTGAAAAATGAACTAATAATACCAGATGTATTTTGTTAAAGGTAACGATGATCCAAATGAGCATATAAATGATTTTTATGGCGTGTTAACCCAGGTTTTGCAATTGATATGTTTCACAAGACCTGTAGAGGAAGTTTTTCTATTTAGATGCAACTGGTTCGGCAATATTCTAGGTTCTGGAAATATCGTGCACCCAATCTTATTGAAATAAAGCATACATCAAGTTATCATAAGTACGATCCTTTTATGCTAGCCAAACAGGCTCTGCAAGTTTATTACGCTCCTTATCCATCTCTAAAAAGAGATAAAACAAATTGCTCGGCGTTTTTTAAAACGAAGGCAAAATTTATGTTTGATGGAAAGAATATTCCAAAAGAACAAGCTTATCAAGCAGAAATTGAGGAAAATAGAAAAATAATAATAACTGATGACCAAATCAATTTTGGATCTTCAAATGATGAACCAAATGTATTAGTAGAAGCATTTGAGACTATATAGGAAAACAGTATAGAGTACGAGACCGAGTTTGAATCAGAAAACGATGAGGACTAATTAATAATGTACATTTTGATAGAAGGTAATTCAATATGATTAATGATGTTACATTTTATTATAAAAAATGATATTTTTCACATAATTAGATGATATGTTCTACCATAGTAAAATGATATATTTGTGACAGGTATTATATCTTTTTTCGACGTCGTGGTTCTTCTTATTCAGGAACCCCCCTCTACTACTCGGATTGGGAGGGATGCAGGAGATGATAGCATCGTCCCATCAGAGTACGCACCATTTACCATAGTAAAGTAACAACCAAAAGCAGATGGGCCATAGTGTTAAATTTACTTCATCATATAAATATTTTCTATATGATATATTAGTCATCATTAATTAAAGGTCTGTATCATATTTAACATAGGGGATTTGAGCTGGAGTCATCATAGATTGTTGTTAGTATTTCCAAGCATGTGTACATGAGCAGCATGACTAATTGTTGGCTTTGGTGTGGTAAAATCCCAAACCCGTCAGGGCGAGTATCTGGCAAGACTTCCTTGTAAGTGTAAATTTATATATCATTATATATTACCACATTACAGTTTGCTAACTAAGTATAAATGTATCACTTATATTATTTCAACGTACTCGATAGACTTACAGGAAGAAGAACTTGACCTTTGCCAATGCCACTAGACTTTCAATATGTCTAAGAATTACCGGGTCACAATATCTGGCATAAGAAATCGGGGAAGAAGCCTGCCTGGATGAGCGCTAGCGTGTGGGATGCTTGAATTGCTTGGTGGAATAGTGATGAATTCAAGGTAAGTTTATCATATATCATTTTAATTTGTTGCCGTATATAATACATGTTAAAGCTGAAATACATAATGTTCAATTTAAATTTGCAGGCGGAGTTAGAGAGGAACTTCGCAAATAGGAACAAGAACCTAGTTATACATCGCGATGGCTCCAAATCATTCCAACATCATCTTGAGGATCTGATAAATTTATTAATCGCAATTATAAAAAGTTATTAACTTATGTAGTTTTTTACAAATAAAAATTATACATACTAATTATTTCAAGAAAGAGAGCATGGTGGTCTCATCTTCTATATGGACATATTTGCTTATACTCATGCCATCAAGCAAACAAACAAAGATGGCACGATATCATACACATGGAGTGACGACAAGGGACTGAAATTCGCTAATTGGTTTTCGAACTACGTTCTTGATTCGAGAAATTATATGGTCGATGAAGGACAGAAACATCTTGCGATGGGGCCAAAAAGAAAAGTCAAGACATGTCCAATACTCTTCGCCAATGAATATAAATTCAACACTAAAGAATACGGTGTTGAAAAATTAACTAACAATACCGGTGTATTTTGTTAAAGGTAGTGATGATCCAAATGAGCATATAAATGATTTTTATGGCGTGTTAACCCAGATTTTGCAATTGACATGTTTCACAGGACGTGTAGAGGAAGTTTTTCTATTTAGATGCAACTGATTCGGCAATGTTCCAGGTTCTGGGATTACCGTAAACCTAAAATATAATCTTATTGAAATAAAGCATACATCGAGTTATCATAAGTACAATCCTTTTATACTAGCCAAACATGCTCTGTAAGTTTATAACGCTCCTTATCCATCTCTAAAAAGAGATTAAAAAAATTGCTCGGTGTTTTTTAATACGAAGGCAAAATTTATGTTTGATGGAAAGAATATTCCAAACGAACAAGCTTACCAAGCAGATATTGAAGAAAATAGCAAAATAATAATAACTGATGACCAAATCGATTTTGGACCTCCAACTAATGAACCAAATGTATTAGTAGAAGCATTTGAGACTATAGAGGAAAACAGTATAGGGTACTAGACCGATTTTGAATCAGAAAACGACGAGGACTAATCAATAATGTACATTTTGATAGAAGGTAATTCAATATGATTATTGATGTTACATTTTTTATTATAATAATAAAAAATGATATTTTTCACATAATTAAATGATATGTTCTACCAGTATAAAATGATACATTTGTCACAGGTATTATGTCTTTTTTCGACATCGTGGTTCTTCTTATTCAGGTACCCCCCTCTACTACTCGGATTGGGAGTGATGCGGGAGGTGATGGCATCGGCCCATCAGAGTAGGGGCCACTTACCATAGTAAAGTAACAACCAAAAGTGGATGGGTGTGTTAAATTTACTTCATCATATAAATATTTTCTATATGATATATTAGTCATCATTAATTAAAGGTCTGTATCATATTTAACATAGGGGATTTGAGCTGGAGTCATCATAGATTGTTGTTAGTATTTCCAAGCATGCGTACATGAGCAGCATGACTAATTAATGGCTTTGGTGTGGTAAAATCCCAAACCCGTCAGGGCGAGTATCTGGCAGGACTTCCTTGTAAGTGTAAATTTATATATCATTATATATTACCACATTACAGTTTGCTAACTAAGTATAAATGCATCACTTATATTATTTCAACGTACTCGGTAGACTTGCAGGAAGAAGACCTTGACCTTTGCCAATGCCATTGGACTTTCAATATGTCTAAGAATTACCGATTCACAATATCTGGCATAGGAAAATCGGGGAAGAAGCCTGACTTGATGAGCGCTAGCGTGTGGGATGCTTGGATTGCTTGGTGGAATAGTGATGAATTCAAGGTAAGTTTATAATATATCATTTTAATTTGTTCCTGTATATAATACATGTTAAAGCTGAAATATATAATGTTCAATTTAAATTTACAGGCGGAGTTAGGGAGGAACTTCGCAAATAGGAACAAGAACCTAGTTATACATCGCGATGGCTCCAAATCATTCCAACATCATCTTGAAGATCTGATAAATTTATTAATTGCAATTATAAACAGTTATTAACTTATGTAATTTTGTATAAATAACAATAATACATACTAATTATTTCAAGAAAGAGAGCATGGTGGTCTGGTCTTCTATATGTACACGTTTTGCTCATACTTATGCCACCAAGCAATCAAAAAAAGACGGCCTGATATCGTACACATAGAGTGACGATAAAGAAAGCGAATCCTATGTAAGCATATTTTTAATTAGAAGTTATTATTAATCAATTTAATTAATTAGTTATAAAGAATAATTAAATTAAGGTTGTGTGAATTTCAATTGTATTTTATTGTCCATTGTAGAAAATATTCATTGAAGCATGAGCATAGATGTTGGAGGGATTAGGACGGGGTTAATTAACCACTGATGAGGAGGACATTGTTTTTGATTCTATCATGGAACTCCATCATGAAATAGAAGTTATGGCTTTAGGAACTTGCGATAATTTCTAAATATTTACTAACTTATAAGTTTAAACCAATAATCAGAAAAGGTTGTCATAGAAAAATATATCATTAACGTTTTAACAAATGATATGCTTTACTTATTTATTCCTTCTTAATTTACATTAGCCACTAAAATATATTTCTTGTTTTTTGACATATCTCTTGATTATCTACAAACTAGGTCCTCGCAAAAAGCATATCAAAAAGCTTAGGACAAAGAAGAGATCGTGGAGTTTAGAGCTATGATAGTGGAGCTGCAACAGAAAGGCCACCATTGTGATGCAGAGAAGGTGCAGTTGAACCAGCACTTGGCTAAGGTGCAGCAGCATGGGCCACTTCCTTCGTCGGGTGGTTGCAGAGCAGACGACTAGTTTTAACAGGTATGTTACTTTGCATTTATGTTTGGTGTAACGATCCTGAATTTTTATTTAATTTAAATTAATAATTAAATGGAATTTTGAATAGAAATTTATAAAATTAATTATAAATAGTAAAGTGAGTTTCCCCGAGTTCAAATATATTCTATATATTTCATTTAAAATTTTTAATATTATGTATATATGTATATATGTGAATATATATATATATATATATATGTATATTTGGGTATATATGAGTCAATTTGAAATTTTAAAATCTTATGTGTATATATATATATTTTGATTTGAATTTAAATCTTATATTAATGGTTTGAAAAATAAATATTAAAGTGTATACTTTAGACACAAGTATAAAAATAAATAAATTGATTTAAAAATTTATAAATGATGATAAATTTGAGTTATATAAAATATATGTGTGTATATAGAGAAATATAAAACAATAATTTTTAAGGTAAAAATTATGATAAATATTTAAACTAAAAATAGAAGTAAATTTAAAATGCAAGAATAAGAGCAAATAAAAAAAATATGTTATTTATCAAAATAAAGACAGTTTCTTTTATAAATTGTTTTAATTAGATAATGAGTTGTATTTAAACAATATTAATAGTATAATATTTATACAAATGGATTTTTATTGATAGAAATGGTTATTTCAGATTTATATATATATATATATATATATATATATATATATATATATATATGTATGTATGTAGGTATTTTTAAAGAAAGCTAGGATTTGTGAAATTTAAAATGAAATAAATTACAAACAAATATATGCATACAAACATAATTAAAATAGAAAATTATTTGTAATACAAAGTAAACTAAACAAAATAACAAAACAAAACAAAAGATAAAAACAAAAGAAAAGGTAACAAATCAAATACAAGGTACATTCAAGTATTCAAACAAAAGAAATAATCCAAACCATACTTTTACATATTTGTACAGCTGAGACAATAAAGAAAGCAAAAGTAAAGGTAAACAAATGCATTTCAAAGTACAGGTGCATTTAATGTTTACACCTCTAGCCTATAACAAGAAAAAAAAAGAGGATACCATCACTTGTACCTGCACACCTCTATACATTATATATGTACAGCTTTAGTTCACAAGGCTGAGCATACTTGTAAACATTTTCTCAAATTCTTTAAACATTTTCAAAGCTGTAATAAGTATTAAGCATGCAAAGAGTTCAACTTCATTAGCAAAGAAAAATTCCAAATTTACAAGTTCCAGGAAAATAAAAGGGAAGCTTCAGATCAACCAAACTCTAACCTGTAAACTGCTGATTTAAGAAATGATTTGGAAGGTGAGTACACATCTGTATTTCAAAGTTTAAACTTGTGTGTTGCTTCGAAATGAATATGTATCTTATGGTATATGCTGTGATGATATGCATGTGTTGTGTTTGTGGCTTTCATCAGAGTATTCTCTGTTTTATTTAAATATCAGGTTTACAGAGAACAACCCAACAAAGCTAGGAAAAAGATAATTCAAGTTCTTGTTTTATAATCCATGTTAGGCCTTGATTTCAAAAGCAAACATGTTTGTTTAAGTATTGGTTATTATTTAAAAATTGTTTCAAGTAAAATAAAAATGGATATGTTAATAAAAATTGGATTATACAGAGCTAACTCCAAATTCAGATAATTTCAAGTGTCACGAAACTTTGATTTACTTATATAACCTGAATTCATACTTCAAAATAGGATTTTTAAAAGTAAAATAGGAATTTTTAGTTGATAATACTAGTAGCAGTTCAGAGATGAACGTGAGGTGGGTTTTGGCCAAATTCAGGCAATCGAAGGCTCAATCGAGGCCAAGGTTTCGCGTATAGGTGGAGGAGGCTACGGCGAAGATGGGAAAAATAGCCGGAAGTGGTCCAGTTCACTGTGGCGATGACGGCGAGAAGTTCTTTTTCCTAAACCTAGTTTTCGGTGGTGATGGATATTTCGATTCGTGCGCATTCCTCAATGCATCGAGTGTGACCGGACTTGGTGGGAGTGAACTGGAGACGAAGGCGAAGACGATGGCCAAAGTTCATGATTTTCGGTGGTCAGAGCTCGGAGAACGGGACGATGACAGGTGTGGGAGGAAATGGTTAGCGTGTTTCCAGGTTTCGAGTTTTATCTCGATTTCGTTTTCGAACTGTGAGATGGGATCTGACGCTTGCGTTGGGTTGTCAGGGTGGAGGTTGACTTGTCAGTGGCCAGAGGAATGATCGGAGTTCGCCAGAGGCGATGTGCACGTGCATGAGCATTTGTGCCTGAGTGTTTGTTTGCCCGGGAAGAACGAGAATTTTCTCGCGTCGTACTCGAGTGGTTCGAGTCATTTACTCGAAGTAAATACATATAGACTCCGGTCAGAGTTTTGTTCCAGGCTTTGATGTCTGAACTGTTTCCTGTTTTGAAGTTTTAAAACCAAATTCAAATTTATCAAGCAAGGTTTTAAAACTGAGTTGAAATAAAAATGTAAATATAGGTCAAGTTGAATTGAAATTAGTTTGAAGATAAATAAAGTTTTACATTTCATTTGTTTTAATAATTTGAAACAATTAAAGGTATGGAGAAATTGAATTTAAAATAGAATTGAAATTGAAAATGAAATTTAAACAAGTTGAATCTAAAAGTAAAACCTGGAACTAATCTTAAATAAGATGTTAAAATCAAACATAAGAAATTTCTTTGGAAAGGAAATTAAAGAAATTAAATAATTGATTAAGACTATTAATTAAGATTTTATTTGAAGAATTAATTGATGTGATAAATTTTAACAATAAATTTAGATTGATTAATTTCATAATAATCAATTATAGAACTATTAAGTACGATTACACTTAATAACAATAATTGTGAAATTAAATATTCGGTGTAATTTATGGAGTTAATCAAATTATTTAAATTAAATTTGTTAAGTTAATTTATTCAGAGTAATCATTTGATAGTTTTGAAAAATTAATTGCTTAGAGAAGAAATTAATAGATAATTAACGAATATAATTAATTAAATGATGATTTTTAAATCAGAGCATAATTATTTGTGAATAATTAAAGGATTTATTAATAATGGCAATTAATTAAGATAAAAAAAAAATTAAGATTAATTGACTCATTGATTTAAGAATGATTAGTTAATAATTAAGGGTTAACTAATAAATTTGAAAGAAGATTTATTTCATATAATTTAAAACTAAATTATGATAATCAAACCGGATTTATAATGATACATCAAATCTAAATTAATCAGTTGATTAATAAATTCTTTTATGAATGTTTGGATTCTACTGAATGTTGAATTGTTTGACATTTCTGAACTGTAATGCTTAGTGATATAATCTATTTTGTGTGATCTGTACTGTAGTTATTTATCAGGGATGGATGTAAATTATTATCTGTGATTTATATATATCTGTGATCTGTGATATGTAAATGAAGATAAGCGTTATGGTATACCGCTTATCAACTATATATTGTTATATTTGATCTGTGATGATTGAATGGTTGTGCACTATTGTGTTAAACCCCTAGACCACACTTATACACACAACAATATGGATTTCACGAGGAAATCGATTAAGTCACAGATTTTTGAAATAGTTAAATTTGAATTTTTAAATTCAAATGTTTTGGAAATGGAATCGGAATAAATGTGAAAAGCTTTTGGAATGGAATTTCAAAATGGAATTTCAAAATAGAATTTATTATTTTTAAATTACTTGATTAAGTGTTGGAATTTAAGTACTTTAATTTAAATTTGAATTCAATATTCGAATTGAATTCTGTAATTTGAAATTAGGGATTAATGATATTATACTAGTCATTATGAGTTAAACCATTTTTTTAAAGTATTATTTTTGGGAATTTGAATTTAACTCAAGGATTTCAACTCGTATAAATGAATCAGATTTCCAAAATGAAAACTGTTGTTTTCAAATGATAAACACTTTTAGATAAGAATTGAGATTCCAGTTAATTAGGGGGATTTCAAGATTGAAAAGAGAAATGATTTTCCTAAGTTTTGAATGAATTCTTTTTGAAAGCTATGAATTAAATCTGTTTATTTTTAACAGATTTAAATTGATGATTTGTTTAAATCAAATTGAAATGAAAATTGATTTGGAAAATCTATGAATGAATCTTTTGTTTAAAAGATTAAAATGTGAAAATTATTTAAACCGTTAAAGGTTGTGAAAATGAATCCTTTTGTTTAAAAGATTTGAAATGGTGATTTGTTAAGCCATTTGAAGAAAGTTTTGGGTTTTAAGTTGTGACTTAATTGAAATCCCAATGCCCATATATTTCTTGTAAATATTGCGCTCACTATTCGATTTAGCCGGGAGAGGACCTTTGTGTCATATATCCCATTCCGAATATGTGATATGTCGTTATGGATAGCATTTGAAGACCGGTGGTGAAGACCGGATATTTTCGAAAACGTAAGGACAACTCGTCGAATGTCTTTGCATCGAATGGTCCCCGGTATAGAGACTCCATATGTGATGGGGAGTCCGAACGTGATTAGTGAATATCCGGATTGCAAGGACTTCTTTGTAAGTGCCTTCGGTTCTGTTCGAACCCGGAACAGACTTGTATGGATTGTATGTCTGACATTACAAATTGAGATATAAAGCCGATTTCTTTCAAATATATTTCTGTTGGTGGCGGAGAATTTATTCTCTTAGCTTAACACCCTTCTCTGAGACGTACGAGCTTAGAGGTTATATAGTTGATGGTTATCAGCGATATATTCCCAATTTGGTAATGTGACATGCTGAGTGTTGCTGTGAAATGATCATTGTGTTGATTATTGTGTTAGGATCGTTTATTTGATCGTCTATCTTGGTGATCATTGTGTTGATCATTTGTTGACCCAAAGCATAGCTTTTGTATAAAGTATGTTTTTGTGGACGTGACTTCGTCGAACCTCACACCCCGGAAATGGTCAAAACAGGAAAGATGCAGCAAGGTTATGAGGGGTAGCACCCTTTAGGGTATGTACATTTCCTTCTGGATAAAGGTTGTATCATGGTATGGAGCCCAGATATTTAACCTATGTGGTTACTACGAATTAATTACTTTGTGGTTGTTGGCTATCGGGATCCCGTGAGAAAGGTCGTTTACGATCGGGGAATGGCGTGCTCGTGTCAGTAGTTACCCAGTTAGGGGTAACCCGGCCTTGTGTTGGCAGAGTTCCGGTTTGGTTCTCGGGGATGTCTTTCCAGAGGCATTCTCATGTGGCAATGGGAAGTTCCTTGGCCTGACCATTTGTTGGAAATCCAATGAAACAATACGAAACTTGTACGGTTTTAGTTGTATAACCTGCTATGGAATGTGGCGGTAACCTGCTATTGAACATAGTTAGTTATAGTAGGCATACGATAATGGTCGTATGTTGGCTAAGATTTATATTCTACTTTCGAAATGAATTTCTTCTACACTATGCACTAGTAATAATATCAAATGTTATTTTAAATGCGTATCAAGCATCTTTGACTATCATAAGGAGAAATCTCCTCCGATTCTGCGTTTGCATGTGTGTGTGTGTGGGAGGCCTTATGGTAGTCTCATTTTCAAAAGCATTGCGAATTGACTTTAAAATCTTTTGTTGATTGTTTAAAAGATAAACTGTTTTTGTTGCTCACACCAGTCCCACGACTGATCCGGAGTTTATTGTTTCTTTCCTAAACTCTGGGTGCTCATTATTTTCTACACGAGCAGTCTAGAGTTGGGTTTTACAGATAGTTAGATATAGTGGATTATCTGGAGTTGGTTCAGTCTTTGGACCACACCAGTCTTGTTGAGCGTGGTGATATGTTATGGGGAGTTCGAGCTATTGCTGGATTGATTCTTGGAAATGGAGTTGCAATTCTCGGAGTTCTCTTTTGAAGACTATCTTAGAGTTATATTGTTCCGCTGCTAGATCTTATCTATTTTTCTTTCCGCTGTTATTTTAATGTATCATATCTCTGATGTATATTGATATCTATTGGATCATCTGTTGTATCAGATATTGTATCAAAGCTGTATATCAATGTATTATTATTTTATTCCGCTGTGTTGTTTACTTAATGATTGTTATAAGCTCCAGCGATTCGGATTTGAACGATCGAATCTATGACATTCGAGTACGATTTGAAGTATGGATGTCGATTTTCGAGCGGGCAAAATCCGTCTCGTTACATTTGGACATTTTGAAATTGATGTATTTGGGTATGGTTGACACATTTTGACACAACGTTGGATGATATGTTGGTTTGTTTTGACATATTGGATATTGATTGTATATATTGGATGTTGGATGTTGATTATTTAGTGTATTGTTTGTTTTTTTGGTTGAAGTATTGATTGGTGGGGATTGAGTTGGATACTGAATATAAGTTGATTATGTGTTGCTTGAGTTTGGATATTGGATATATGTGAAATTGAGTTTTGATATGTATGTGTAGTATAGGAATCGAATTCCTGTAGGAATAAAAAAAATCCCAGATTTTCGACGGCTACCGACGACCCTTTGGTCGTCAATTTTCGATGGCTACCGATGGCATAATGGTTATGGTTTCCGACAGTTCACGATGGTTTTTGACGGCTTTAAGAAATGTTTGGATGCTACGTAGGCAAGAAAACCGTCACGAAACTATCGAAAAGTGTCGTGAGTAGCCATCGCCAAATGGTCGTTGATACCATCGCCAACCGAAGGAAAGCGTATACGCAATAGCGACGACTCTTCCGGCGGCTAGCGACGGCTGCCGATGGCTAGCTGCCATCGGAAATAACCGTCGTTCTAATAGTGTAAGTAAGATTATATTTCAAATTTGAATTACTAAATAAATTATAAATTTAAAACACGATCTAAGTTCTAAATTAAAATTTACAAATATCTTACAATTTGAATTTATTAATATTTTACAAAATTTATATATAACTTAAAATATTTATAATATGTCGAAAATAATATTAATAATAATTAACTGTTGTGTATATGATTTTGAAGATTTGATAAATATAAATATTATAATCTTAATATATACATTTATATAAAATATGTTTTTACCGAAAAATATTTTTTTCATTTTATTATGCTGAAAACAAAAATAATTTTTAAACAACTATATATATATGTTTAAAATTCACAATTACTTTTATTATATTATAATATATATAAATATATATAATAAATATATATTTGTTTTAAAATAAAAAAATTTACTATCAAAGAAAAAAAATAAGAATATATATTTATAAATAATTTTTTTCGTTCCAATTTATTTTATATATGTAAACAGATAAATAATGTTTTAAATAAATAAAAATTATATTTTACATAAATTTCTTATTTATGTATATATAATTAGGCTAAAAGTAGTATACACTCATATATTATAAGTATATATAAATGTAATATATTTAATTTACACACTCTATACATAACCAAATGATTAAAACAACATACTGATAGATTTGGGAAAGAGATATATTCAAGTAGTGATATATCAAGGTTAACATACATTCAATATCATACACATATTATATTATATCGAGATGCAGCCTACAATTCACACTTTAATCTAGACAATTTCCTTTGATCTCCTAGATCGACACCCCACGTTGCAAAAGACAGATGTGCAAATACCATATTATTTAATAAATATTGATTGGAGTTTAATGAAGTAAAAATAGAGATGGGTTAGGAATTTTATTTTCATTTTCGGCTAGAGGTAGGTAGGGAGCAAAGAAAAAAGTGAACAAAAATAAGAGCCTTTGATTTGAATTCATATTAGAAGTTGATGATAAAATATCTGCATATTTTCTCTTAACAATTCAAATGCCCAAGACCCCTTCTCACCCCAATTAGGCCAGCCTTAACAAGGGTCCATAATGGATCAAAAACTGTACCAAAGACATATTATTTTATTTAATTTAAATCCAACTTAAAAAATTATCAATATTGTATACCGATACAGATATAGATAACTTATATACACACACCCAATAAACTACTAATAACACCACAAACAATTCTAGAGGCTACTTCGTTTTACTAAATACACCCCCATACAATAATTAAAATAATAATTAATATTTCATAAATATTAATTACATTAGTTTATAACTATTATAAACTAATTAAGTCAAGCGATGAGTCGGAGCTTGAATGGATTCAGTTGTGCGACTCATAAGGGTGAATTTTGCTAGTGATTAATATTTAAAAAATTTAAGTACTAATATTCACACGTTGCTTTATCTAGTTGTGTGACAATTTGACGTAAATCAAAGTTATAAATCTCATTAGTAAATCCAATTGTACAGATTCAAGCAGTATATTTTAGTAACGATTATCTACACTAATTCTCTTCGTTAATACTATTTCATTTTAGGACTTATGAAATTTAGTTTTGGTCAAAATTTCGGTATTGTCCATATTCAACTCGGTTAATCCGTAAACAAAGTCCTTAATTCAAAAGTAACAATTATTATTTACCGTAATAATTTAATCAAAGATTTTGACTTTAAGTTGACCATGATACTGACCTCGTACAACTAAGCAGACAAATTCTCCATTGAATAGAGTTTCACTTCCACTTGTTCAACTGGGACTCAACTATAGTCGTTTAATGGATGTCATGCCATGCTTTAACTATAATCAAAGTGGAGCTTGCATATTGAAGTTCAATGGAATTTGCAGGTCGAAAGAACTGTTCAATATCGTCACTTCAAGATTTTCCATTTGATCTAGTTGTGATTAACCAACAGAGAACTCTTAAACGAGTTATTTCATAGTTATTCAATAATTATCAGTTCATAACTTTTTATGCCTTTAGAAGTCTTGCGTAATACACTGCGTAACAATTAGAAAGCGTTATGTACTTCATTCTCAAATGATGTATCACATTCTTTCTTAAAACATCATGAACAGGAATATTTAAAATAATATGTTATTATACAATGTGATGAATTTCTCATAATCACAATCTTTTGTGATTACCATCACATGAAATATTATTTAAGTATTTTCTACTAGACATATTTAAATTAATCATCATGATATAACACATATATAATAGACAAAAACACTTTTTATTTCGAACGAAATTTTCTACAAAGTTAATAATTTACAGTAAATTATAGAATTGCCCCTCCCCTAATTCCATCACATACAACCAACAATAATGGACATGATACTAAAGGAAAATGTCTGCATGACAAGAATCCACCATAGGAAGTATTAGGGCATGTCAAATATCAAGGTCCATTATAAGGCTGCAAAATAACATCATCATGTTTACATTATAACTCTATCTATTTACATGCTACCAAAAAACATGGCTACCCTCACCTTTATGCACCATATAACTGTTCTATAGTGACCAAGCACATATCCTAGGATAGAATAATCCTAATCGGTGCTCTAATGTGGGTGTGCTAGGTTGTGGGCATACTCATATCTCAATGTTGTAGAACCTTGCAAAAGCTACAAAGCGATGTCCGATGAGTAGTAACGACACATTGAATGTTCAAAGACCTATACAACTTATGTCATTATAGTCGTTCCCCAATCATATAAAATCAGTGAAGAAAGATCAAAATTTGGAACTTTTGAAACATGTTAAAGGGGAAGTGTGGTAAATGGATTGGATAAGAAAAGGTTTCACATCATGTACAACACAAATAGCCTAAATATATCCAAGTAGTAGTCCTAGGTGTACTATCGAATCAATTTCTTGTAGTTTCCCTAATGAAACTAACTCTTATCCGAGTTTCCCTGATAAGCATGTGAGTATAGGAATACTAGGTGAAAAACAAAATAAACTATCGTATTGTTGGAACCTCTCATCATAGGAGAGAGGAAGATAAAGACCAATAGTAATACGAGTAAGCATAACAAAATCAACAGAAGTAATATTCATCCACCCAAAAGAGATGTGAAATGTGTAGATGGCTTTCCACCATGTAGTGGGAAATGCACCATATGTTGTGCATCAAAATTTAGGATTAGAGATAATCCTATAATTGTAAATAGATAGTGTTATGCAAAATATAGAGTTGCTTTACAATTAGTTATACTAAATAAAAAAAGGTACTAAAAAATCATGAAATCCAATATCACCTAAAAATACAGTTATACGTCAATCCATATCCATTGCTTGGATCTACTGATAAAAACGAAATACCGATGCATAACCCATGTGTTTTCCTTCCCTAGCCTATTTAAAACTTTGATTTGGATTTTAATTTCATAAACTATATGAAATGCCATAAATTTCATAAACTACAATTTCTATAAATAGTTAATTCCAAACTTATATTAGTAAATGAGTAATATTTGTCTAAGGTCAACTATATTAATTAATTGTAATATTAATTACTATAAATAATTGAATTTAATCTATAACAGTGCGTTTAAATATTAAATTTAGCTTACAATGATATCGATGAAGGTAGAAACATGCACTTGTTGATTGGGTAAAACATGAAAATTCACCAAGTCTTTGTTGGATCATAGGTTTTGATTGATATTCGATCCAAAGCGGCGTCTTCCGAAACACCTCACATGCGCTCTTTCGAGATACCATAGTTCATCTCCCACCCTACATACTCTAGAATAACTAAAATAGTAACTTCACCATCATCTCCTCCACTGCCCCTAACATCTTGAGAAAATCTACCAGCATCTCGAAAGACGTGCAATATTCATCTCATGTTTGTGTAGAAGGTGGAAAACTAGGGTTAAATTTATGAAAAAAATTGAAAATAAGTGAAGTAAATTGGTTGGAAATGGAAGCGGTGGAGGGAAAATGAGATCTAAAAAGTGGGAAAACCAAACCGATTTAGGAAACAACAAACATTGTTATACAAGTTTATGAGACGTTAATAATGCCGGATAATTTTAGGGCTATGATTTCAGAGCATAGAGCATGAGTATCGTGATATTTGTGACTGTGTTTCAACACAAATTTATCCGATATTATAAAGGTAAGATAACTTGACTACTTGAGCAAATGAATTTTTGGTTGTTGGGGAGGCACTGGGGTGAGTTAGTCGATTTTGTTAGCTGTTCTATATAGACTCACTTTACTATAGGCCATGCTCTTGGTGGACACATGTAAAATTTATCCAATAAGGGCACAACCAACAATGGCTTGTTCAATTGCTAAACAAGCCATGGAGCAACCAAGTGTGGCTTGTTTGCTTCGCTGTGGCTAGTTTGTGGCTAGTTGGAGCTGTTCTCCTGGTTGGTTGAGTGAACAGAGGTTGGGTTTTATAATGGCAAAGTATTTTTCGCTATAAATTTAAAACAGCAAAGATTTTGCCGTTATAAAATCCTACCCCTTGCTCCCCAACGGCTCTTTCCAGCGGTTAAAACCAACCCTATATCTTCCTCCATTCCACCATCTCCTCCTTACACACAAACATATTCTCTACTTCTAAAAATGTCTTCATCTTCCAAACGAACTGGCAAGAAAGTTATCGGTAAGAAACCGACATCCAATCTACATTCCTCCGGATTTTCCAACCAATGTCTAGCATACCAATAGCAAACGCTTCATCCTTCACATAAGTATGAATATTTGTCGTATTCATGCTTTTCCTACAACTAACCTTACCAACCAATCGCTCCTCATAACTTTCCTCCCTTGCATTCTACTGCTACGCAACGATATTACCAATAACGTCCTCCATATGGCGCATACAACGATCATTCGTCGTGCATGTCTCTAATGATGCAGAACGATCAAATGCAACCTCAACATCTTAAAACGCAATAGTCAGATAGTCGTGACCATGAGGCAATGCAAAACCTACAAAGGAAATTTTCTTATGCACGTAATGCTCCGACCCACGAAGAAACTGTTGACAGTTTGGAGGCGGAGGAAGAGGAAGAGGAGGAGGAAGAAAACCAAGAAGAGGATGTAGCAAATATCGAAGAATTCCAAGAAGAAATAGCTGCAGGGTTTGTTTTACCACCTAGCCCAGAATATAGTAAGAAGAAGAAGAAGTGGAAATCCTTATGTGGCATTTTCGACAGATGACGCTGATATTCAATTGCAACGGAAACAGAACATGGCATAGAAGACATTAAGGACCAAAATGTTGAAGAGGAAGGAACAACAGCTGACAGCGGAAAAAAGCAAAGTAAATTTACTACCGAGTAGTATGTTTCACTTACTAAATCATGGACGCACATTTCGCAAAGTAGCGTTTCTAGAAATAACATGAAAGGCCAGAAGTGGAAAAGAGTTGCGGAGTTTTACAACTCCTTGGAACCAAAGAAGAGAACATGGGGATCGTTGAGAGGAGGTTATCGAGTTATGAATGCCGCATGCCAAAACTATTTGGCAATACTCACCAGATTGCAGAATAGACAGCAAAATGGTGCCACTCCCTACGACATTGTAAGTAAAATATTTTTTTAAATTTCTTTGATAATGTAATGTGTGTGATTAGTTTTTTTAAATCCATACACTTTTGGATCTACCTTACAGATTGAGGAATCGCATAAGGCTTATCTGCTACTGTACGACGAACCGTTCAAAGTTCAAGAGTGCTTTGATCTTCTATCCAGTTTTTCAAAATGGAAGAATTCAAACAACTTCATGTTTGAGCAATAAAACAAAACTAGAAGAATGAACTACTTCGATTCAAGTCCGGGTAGCGATCCAAGTTAACAAGAAAGATCTCCACTATACAGAAGAAGTGATAGACGACCTCTTGGTAGAAATAAGTCAATTCATATGAAGTAGCGTAGTGTAGAGTTCTCTAGATTTGTAGAAACTTTAGAGACCTCTGCCAGAGAAACACAAGAGCACAAAGCTAACTTTTTAGCTTAAAGAACCCATAGCGAAGCTGAATTTCAGAAGGCTATCATGGACGATCAAGAATTCAGGAGACGTACGCATGGAGAGAAGAAAGCTTTGATGCGAGAGAAGAATTACATCAAACTGATGACTAGTTACTTCAGTAAGCTTTCTCCTTTACAGCAGGATCTACTAACTGAGCAACTAGAAGCATATAAGAAAGTTAGAGGCTGTGGGAGTGGAAATAGAAGCGGTAGTGGCTCATTTAGGGATGAGTTCTAGATGTTTTGTTGCATTGTAATGATTTCTTTGTACTTGTATTGAATCTCTGTAGTATGTCTAATAATTTTTGGCTTATAAGTTTATGTACTTGATATAATTTTATTGCAACGTTATTTATTTTGAATTAAGGTCGGATATCAATTTATTAACTAAGTTCCATAATGATATTACATAATGGTCAACACACAAATTGTAAAACATAATGCATTAAACAAAAGAGCAAACATAAAACCTTAACAACACAATACAGTAAATGAAGTAGCAAACAAAAAACAAACCATTGCAGAAAAAAATGCTACAATCAATGCTTAAGAATTCCTACTAATCCGTTCTCTGTATGCCCACAAATAGTCCACCAACTGGTCACGTTGTTGGAAGTGTGCAGGTTGGTCTTCAATATGTTGTACCGTGGCAACATATTCCTCCATCGTGCTTATGTTTCTATTGGGTTTTTTGTTACAACCCTTAAACAAGTTAGGGTAATTAGTCTTTTGATTTTTATACCGACCTCTTTCGAACTCTACAATCATATTATGAATCATTATACATTCATATATAATTTTAGATAGAACTCTTGCGTCATGAAATCGCGCAGGATTTCGTAATATCTAAAACCTTGCTTGCAAGACACCAAACGTTCGTTCGATGTCCTTTCTATAGCTTGCCACCGTTTTAGTGAAATAGCTCTCTTTTCTGTTTTTTGGTACTCTAAAACCTTGTATTAAAGTTCTCCACCTTGGTTAAATGCCATCTACTAGGTAATACCCAGTATGATGCTCGACATTACCAACTTTATATGTAACATTCGTTGAAATTCCATTAAACAGCTCAGAAAATAAGTATGACTGTTTCGAAACATTTATATCGTTAAACGAACCCGGTACGCCAAAGAATGCATGCCAAACTCATAAATCATCAGTGGCAACCACTTCAAGGATCATCGTTGGAACCTTTTTGTGTCCTATGAACATTCCTTTCCAAACCGTTGGATAAATTTTCCATGCCCAATGCATGCAATCCAAACTTCCAAGCATACTTGGAAAACCTCTAGCTTCAACTCTGGCTAGTATCCTGCTTACATCATTGGTCCCCACATTCTTAATAATCCCTTACTGAATTGTTGAATAACCGTTTTACAAAATTCCTTCATGCACTCAATTGCAGTTGATGCTGCTAGTCTGAAATATTCATCCATATGATCACCGACGGTTCCATAGCTAAACATACATAAAGCAGCCGAGATTTTGATGTGGGGAAAATGTCCAGGTTCTTGTGCTCCATTTAGCCTATAAGTAAAATATTGGTTTTTCATGAAGTTTAAGACAAATTTTAGAGAATACATCGGGGCTCATTCGAAATCGACAGCGGAACAAAGTAATATCGTAGGTCGGATTGTCAATGGGGTAGTCCCTCATCGAACTTTCATGTCCATCCTTATAGTCCCTCTTTTATCTTCGGTCAATCCTTTCAGGTATACTACCACAACGGTTGCTCGTAGATCCTTCACCAAAAAAGTAAGAATACTCGGCTGCCGCTTATTGATTTTGTAACTCTGCCGACTCATCATCCATTTCTTGTGCATTGTCGTGACTGTGGTTCATGTCTTGGTAGTACTGGTAGTACATGTTGGGATCCATGATTGTCAAGGAGTATGTATTTTGAGTTATTAGGTTTTTAGATTTCTGGAATGCTGCGTTTGAGTCAATTCAGAATGCATGTATTTATAAGTGTAGGAATGCATAAATGAAAGCATGTGAATAAGTGTGAAATAATGCAAGGGAGCCTACTATGAACCTGCAAAGTACAGACTATCAAGCAAGTGCACTGCTAAAAGACAAAAATTGAAGTGTGTATTATGAAAGCTACAAGACACTATGCTGCATTATGGAAAGCTAGAAGACACGGTACCGCATTATGGAAAGCTACAATACAAAAAATAAAGGTGTGTAGAGGCTTTAATGGCTTTGTAGTGGTAAGAGTACCAGGAGGCTACTTATAAGTGCACTGTTCGAAATGACATGACAGTTGTGTATGTTCAACGGCTACTTATAAGTGCACTGTTCGAAATGACACGACAGTTGTGTATGTTCAACGGCTACTTATGAGTGCACTGTTTGAAATGACATGACAATTGTGTATGTTCAAAGGCTACTTATGAGTGCACTGTTCGAAATGACATGACAGTAACGGCTACAATACATATCCCCATACTATTTATACCCTAAGTTTTATCATGGGAGGTTCGTAAGAGTGCGAATGGCAAATCAGACGTGGACTCTCAATGATTATTTGGTGTTGATCAAAGCTTATATTCTGGCTGATAAAAGATACATGGAAGAGGAGGTCGATGAAGATTTTTGGATCACCGTCAACGATGAGTACAACGACCATCCAGAATGTAGGCTAAGAAGACAAAATTTAAATACTAGAAGTACATTTGTTACATTAACTAAAGCTTATAGATGGTATCAAATAATTATAGCCGAGGTCGAACGCGACAATGTTTTTCAAATGACCCAATCAACCTTTGACTCCCCATATTTTATGGATCATCAAACACATTTTGTTGATCATGCTGCTTACGAGTTATGGGTAAATTATGTTAAACAGTTTGAGTGAGTGCTGTGTCAACGAACGCTGTATGTCTATGTGTTTGTCCAACTACCTTAGGTCTGCTTATGTTGAAGTATTAGTTTAATGGAAAATGAATTCTATGATTTGTATTAGTTTAATGCATGTCCATCAGTAGTAATATGAGTTGTATATATTTGATGTAATTTGGAGACTGAATTATGTACTTAAACACACAACAACATACAACATACTTAAACATGCTTGAACATAGCGCAACTTACTTGAACATACAACAAAGACTAACTTAGTCGAACAACATACCTAAAGATACAACGAAAACGAAGTCCATTATTGATCATGTTAGTTACGCCTAGTAGCACGTTGAAATTCCAATGCACACAGCATGTCATGTAGCATGGCTATTCCAGTTCATTTGCATATTACACCGCTCGACGAGGGAACAGATCATCAATCCATTTCCACAAACCACAACCAAATGGAAAGTTATGGCATTTGTGATGCCGCCGGCCATTGTCGTTTCCGCTTCGTATGACAGAATACATAATCAACACCCCGTAAACACAATATAGTAACGGAGGAGAGTTAATGTCCTACTCCATCTGAAAGCGTTAATTTCAAACTTCCCAGTGTTTTTGGATGTTCGCAGGAACTCCGATCTCTGCTTCATATGGTTGGATCCCTACTTGTTGTTCATATGCTGGTTGAACGTCCTCCTGGAGTCTTAGTTGGCTAAGATTTAGGAATTTGGTTCGAATGTCCTTATACTGTTGTTCTTGATACTCGATAACCTAATCCTCATCGGTTCTTGGGCTTTCTGAAGGCACATAGCGTCCAATATCAGACTCAATAGAAGAAGGCCAAGATGACATCGTCCTGAGATGTAAATAAATGTGAGGACGATGTAGATAGTAGTGAAGAAGGAGTAAATGATTGTGAAGAAGCATATGTGAACTGGTATGTGTATATATAGAAGGGAAGAGGGAAATGGCAAACTGGTAATTATGGTAAGAAGAGAGCAAAGGAAATACCCTAAATTTAGCACAGAAAAACATGGTAAAAAATAAAATTAAAAAATAACTGCCTATATAATTACATTTTGTATAGTAGGTATTTATTATATAAATGTGGAACATTAATTGGCTTTCTAAAGTTGAATATTAACTGCCTATATAAATTCATCTATCCTATATAAATACATTTTGTCCATTTGCTATTTATTATATGAATACGTTTATAGTGTTAGTCAAATAACATGATTTTAAATGTTGTTAGTTCATTTGAGTACAATTCAAGTAATTCACATTTGTCAATAACACAAAACCATAAAAACAATGACGTCAATGTACAAACTGAATACAACAGATATATCATACAGCATAACACATGAGCAATAACAACAACTACACAGAAACATGAATAATAATAATATCGATACATAGACCAATATAAATGAACTACAATATAAAAGATCATCCATCTGTACATGGACTTCAATGCTATTGTCGGCGTCTCTCCTCCTCATCATCCCCACCATCTCTTGGACCAGTTAAATGCTCATAGTACATCTGCATGTCCGCAAATCTCTTGCGCTCTTCCTCCAGCTATGCCTGCAGACGTACTGCTTCCTCTGCCTGCTGACGTAACTCGCCATCGAAGTAGTCCAGGCTACGCCTATGCTCTATGTATCCTTTATGTCTGATCTCCATCTGCATGTCATACAGATCATGGTAGGATACCTGGCTAGGATCGGGGTAATGATCGTGCCCCGGAGGATGATATATGTCAACATAGCGGTCTGGTCCAATGGTAGGAACTGCCATGGTCCATCCAAAATGAGAAGTAGCCGTCGCGTGATCGGCTGCACGGTAACCCTGGCTGGGATGAGTGAGATCCTTGACAACTGGGGGATGTATGTCGTGCTGTATAGCAGACGGACCAACCAAATCTATTGCCGCAGCATGTGTAATGGTATAAATGGAACCGGTATAAAATCTGCACCAGAAGAAAACGTGTGACTGACCGGTAATAACAAAGCCCTCCGTCAGCCACCAATCACATGCCCTCGCCAGGTCTAGCTTCTCTGAAGGGTAAATCATACGCGATAGGTATGACGGTGTGGATCATTGGGAATAACATCAAAGTCGTACAACTGCCTCCAACAAATCTTACCCAGAAACTAGTATGCACCAAACACTGAGAGATAAGATAGAAGTGGAAATCTCCTTTCGGCTTGCATCATAGAGATCTCTATAAAATTAATGCCAAAGGATACACCATCATGAAATGGATGTCATATAATCTGGTGTCTGTACATTCTCGAATAAATCTAGTTGTGGGCAACCAAATACACATGGCAGGATTCATTATCCTTGGGCCCCCTATTATCCGCGTACCAAAATGACAAACGGGGGAAAAAAAATAGATACATCAGAAGTAAAAGTGACGAATTGGAAATTCCTGGAGTACTTAAAATATTAATACTGTAATAACTTCTAGAAGTCAAATAATAAAACCTATGAGTCTGAAATGGTGCACTATATGTCGAGGCATCTCTACAGGTACGTAAGAATAGGCGTACCACAGTCGTATAAAATAGCACCACTGTAATCCAACTCAGATGCGACCTCAATAAACCCAACAGCTAGACTACTGCTCGATGTGCAGAAAAATAGGTTACCCATAAGGTATAGGACAAATAATCGAGCGAGATCAAGATCATCATCAGGTAAGTAACAAGCGAGAATGTTGTCCATGGAAGCACGAATAACGCTGACTCTAATAGTGTCTCCTGCCTGATATGACGCATCAGAGGCGTCAAAATGAGGTAGAAGATCGTGAACGTGCTCGGGATCACGCCATCGAGCATCATCGAAAGGAAGTGGTGGAAAAGCAGCTACTTCAATGCTAATGCCGGTGAGCATGGAGAAATTAAGTGGTGTAATTCCCAACTCCTCGCAAGGAAAGTGGAACGTATAGGTGGTTTTAAACCACCGTAAAGCATAGTCGTGCACAATTGAACATCATCTTTTATAGCATTATTGATTTCTAGAATTATAGAGTATATATAAAGTGAAATTACGGAGTGATATGTTGACTAGTCTTTAAATAAATGGTACGTTTGATCACCTAAGAAATAGTGGAATCCAAGCCCCTGTAGTAGTGCTATGAATCTATCATTATTTGTCAAATGTTCATGAAATTATTTAAGTGTGTTCGCTAACGAACCATGTTAACGAATATTTCGTGACTGTTAAATTTAAGTAAAGTCGTACTATATATTTAGACTAACAACGTGTTGCAGTTATTTAAATCATATAAAGGAACACTTACTCGTCTGCGTTCTAACATGCACTTCGCCATCTGGAAGTGCATGGAAGTTGGAAAGCATAGGTAATGTCGCCGCGCTATGATTCGGATCCTGAAATCCATCAAGGTCAGCGAGTCTAGTGGAAATCTACCCTACCCCTGCGCGTTCTACCTGCTCAACCACCCTTATGACCGCCGCGACCACGGCGACCACTCCCCTCTGCACCTCCGTCCCGATTCTCGAGATTTTCGACGGCTAACAGCAAATCTTCTATGCCTGGTTGATCATGCATGTACAAGACGATATTCTGTTCTCGTCGCTCCTACTTGCGCGGCCAGTTCCGCTACTACTGCATTCTCCATGCATGAACTTTTTGACGAAATTTCTAAGCAATCTGGACATCTTATCGAGTGTATATCTCACAAATTGCCTTTAATTTGGTTAAAAATGATCGGATCTGAGCCTTTGAGGGTGGAAAATGGGGTTGGGAATGGTGGTTTTCGTACCTTCGGAAAAGTCTTTGCCGTTATAAACTGTTTTTCAAACCAGTCCATGACTTCTTCGTCTCTCCTGGTTGCGCCGTCCGTTCGTTCGGTTGCCGTTGATGATGGAGTTGACCGAACAGAAACAGCTTGTTGGTTATATTCTAAGAAAATGTTAGTCACAAAATATGTTCATTTTTAATTTCATCTTTTCATGTTTTAAGTAATCAACTTTCAGAATTTCCATCATTATGACTAGCTAAACTTTGTTTCATCAGTTTGCGGTATTTCCAAAAAAAAAGATCATGTTTTAGTTTTTCATTTAATCAAACGCAATTTTCTGCTGCAAAATTTTCCCTCAATACTCCTTACTGCTATGTTATAAGATATGCTTTCTTTTCCACCAATTAAACACACGCTAAATATGCAAAAGAGTTGTTTCTACCTCAAATTCTTAACCACTCTCCTATAAGCAGTTATTTGTTCCTCCAACATAAAGTCAACACATATATGTTCCCTGAATTTGCAACATAAACCAAACATACGAAAAATGTTGCCAAATATAAACAGAACCAATCTACAGAATATAGGAGAAAATTAAGGAAGAAACAATAAATTTTACCCAGAAAACAACAGATAAAGAGCATAGATAGGCACCGTTTATTTAATACTGATAAATGACACGTCCGTCTTACAAAGTTTCTCTCGGGCAATAACTTTCTCTTCTAAATATTCATCTCTTCTATCTATTTGAGCCTTAAAATGGCTGACACTTCAGTGAATGAAGCGTTGATAAAAGAAGAGAAAAACAATAATGGCCTCGTGGTCTGTTTTGGAGAAATGTTGATCGATTTTGTACCAAACGTAGGCGGAGTTTCTTTGGCCGAAGCGCCTGCTTTTAAAAAGGCCGCTGGTGGAGCTCCTGCTAATGTCGCTGTTGGGATTTCAAGGTTAGGAGGATCATCTGCCTTTATTGGGAAGGTGATATCATGATCACTACTTCTATTTTCATAACCTGATAAATTAAAGGACAAAATTTTAATATGGATACAGGAGAAAACTTATTACAATAATAACATGCTCAGTAGAAACTGAAATAGACTTCTTTTTCAAGAGGTTAAAGATTGAGAATTTGAAAATGTGTTTGTGTTTGTGCATTTTGAATTGCTAATGTGTATTTAAAATTACGTATGATCAGTAATACACATGAGCATTTTGAAAATTCGTGTACGTTTTTATGGATTTATGGAATGCACAATTTCAATTTCACACACTCTTGAAAATAAGATTCATATCAAAATGCTGCCCTAAATCGAACACATTTATATGAATATATAATTCATCTGACTTGGATCCTACTCAATATATTATGCAGGTAGGGGAAGATGAGTTTGGGCGCATGTTGTCAAACATATTGAAGGAAAATGGTGTGGACAACTCAGGCCTCAGATATGATCCTAATGCACGAACTGCACTTGCGTTTGTTACTCTTAGAGCTGATGGTGAACGTGAGTTCATGTTCTACCGCCACCCTAGTGCTGATATGCTCCTAAAGGAATCTGAGCTCGATGCAGACCTCATTAGAAAGGTATATACTTCAAGACTAATTAAATACTGCTACTGTCTAGCGTTTTATACCATGGAGAAAATATTAGCTTCAACATTAAACATGAAGTTAGTTTTATGCAGTCATCGATATTTCATTATGGCTCGATCAGTTTGATTGAGGAACCATGTCGATCAACACACATAGCTGCGATGAAGATAGCCAAAGAAGCCGGCAGCTTATTGTCATATGACCCAAATCTAAGGCTGCCTTTGTGGCCTTCTGCTAAAGCAGCCCGAGAAGGCATTATGAGCATTTGGAACCAAGCAGACTTTATTAAGGTTAGCGAGGATGAGATAGAATTCTTGACTGAAGGAGACAATCCTTATGACCATGATGTTGTATATAATAAGCTATTCCACGACAATCTCAAATTGCTGCTCGTCACTGAGGGTGGCGATGGCTGCAGATATTACACCAAGGTACCTCACGATTTAATTTTTATACAGTGTTAAAGTGGATGCGATGAATGATACTTGGAAACAATTTCACATTGCACAGAAATTTCATGGAAGGGTAGGAGGTGTAAAGGTCAAGGCAGTAGACACCACTGGTGCAGGTGATGCGTTTGTAGGTGGAATTCTCAGCATCATGGCAAAAAATCTCAAGATATATCAGGTACGTAAATCATAATGCAAGTTAAAAAGGCTATTAAGTTCAATTAATGATATTAATGTCTTACTGAGATGGATTGTTTGTATGGCAGGAAGAAGTGAAGCTTAGAGAAGCGCTAATGTTTGCAAATGCTTGTGGTGCTATAACTGTAACCGAGAGAGGAGCTATTCCAGCAATGCCAACTAGAGAAGCAGTCGTAGATTTTTTGCCAAAAGCTGATGATACACCCCGATGCTTCTGTACCATCAGCTAAATATTGCATCCGTTACTGTATTTGGCTAGAAAGCTTATAGATTCTTGATTTCAGGCAACCATGTTTTTAACAGTATACGAAGACGCTGAATCTAGAATTATGTTTCTGGCTAGAGCTGTTTCTCTTGTTGGGTAAAATACTATCATCGACCAATAACCATTAATTAACATCCGTTTTGCTAAACTCATTCAATAGCTTAAAAAAAAAGTTAACAGATACTCCTATATAATTTTGATTTACAACCTATAAACAGAATTGTTTGAATGTAATATGATTACTAAGCAGAAATGCTCCATCAAATTATCAACGAAATTGCTTCAAAAGTTTTAATTACAAATACTTGCTTCTTGAATTTCTACTTATCACCTACTTTTCAAACTACTTATAAGAAGTTTCAAAACATTAAAATTGAAATAACTTACTTATAAATCATTTTGACTACCAATAATGAGTTTTCAAACATGCTTTAATTGTGTCTTATTTAATAAGTTTATCAATGAATCTCCAAAAGTTCAAAATCCGTCTGCATACATATTCAAAAAAACGAATAAATATCCGGTATCAAGAAAACAAATACGGATGCAGATATGGAAGTATCCATATCTAAAAACTATTCATTTGAGATTTTATTAAGATAATAAATTATATTATGTGTATTCTAGGACGATGAAAAACATATATTTATTGTTTTATCAACATAATAGGTTATATTATGTGTGTATAAATGTATTGGCTACTTAAAACTACTATTTATCATTGTATTTTTTGTTTTTTAATCATTAACATAAAAACAATTTTACAATAATTTTAAAAAAAATTCAATTTATATCTTTAAGTTCGTTAATTGTAAGTGGATATGATAACATTAGATATCCATCCGCAACCGTGGATTCAGATATTCGATATTTAAAAACTATTTTGGACGCGAATGTGGATAAATGACACTATTAACACTCAAAATAACCTTTTATATGCATATTGTTTTTTTTCTCACAAAGTATAATTGAGCCCATCGCATCAAAAGCACAACAAGAATGACCAGCTTAACAAATATCGACCAAGGTCTCACACGGGAATCTAATAAGACTCACTCGCAAGGCTTTTCCACTTCGTCATCCTGACTAAAACCTTGTTTATCTCTTCCTCAAAAGCCATAGTTGCCTTCGAGCATCATCGGGAAACATCTCCCAACCACCCTCCGAACACCTCCTTGTCTTGTCTGTCGCCACCTAAGCTGTCTAAGTAACGCCAACTCCTCAACCCATATGTCCGGCCATGTGCTTTGTCCAATCATCTTTCTATCCATTCAAATCCTCTCCTTGGTCAACCTTGTCGTATGCCTCGCTTTGTAGTGTACAGACCTATGCGGTAAAAACGTTTATTAGTTCTATAGTGGTAGAGGTGCAAAAAGTTATAGTGAAAATAAAACAAGAATATAACGGAAAATGACAGAGGTGCAAGAAAATTCAGTAGATGTAAAATCAAATATATAAAGTTAATTTATTCTAATTCTCACATCATTTATATAGGAAAAAGAAATATTTCTTAATCATATAAAAAAACCTAAGAATATCATGATTTTTATAGACTTGATTTATCGACTACAATAGATTTTTAATTTATATTGCACATTAATGCTATAAAATTAGATCTTAAACCTAACTCTGTTGATATATATAAAAGAGAACTAGTCAAATTACCTTTGTATACAAAGAAAATGCTAAAAACCTTAATTTAGTGGACATAGCGGAAAATAGCGGGATTTAAAGCGGCTCTACTATTTAATAACGCTAAATTGAAATAACTTAGCAATCTATGAGATTTACGCGATATAGTGAAAATTTTGCTAGGCATTAATAAGGCTTTAGTTGCATAGGTATAAACAAAGATCTACCAAAAGAATTCAACAACTCATGCAAGAAGATGCAAAAAGAGATGTCAACTGTAACACTAATTTTAACGAGTAGATTTAAATAAATAATTTAAATATTTAATCGTTAATTGATAGAACGTCCATTAGACTCAATTTTTCATAAACGGATTAATTGGTACTCGAGACACCCGTCGTTAAGACCGCAATTCCATTACAAGAAAAATGAGTATAAGTCGGCTTCTTTTGGAGTCGATATATTTTTGGAACGAATTGCGATTTCATGTGGATGAAATGAATTTGGGGCTAAGGCTCACTGGTTTGCTTATAAACGTCTAAATCCTTTCATTTTTCTCATTCATTTTTCATTCCACATTACTTCTCCTTTACATTTATTAATCACTTTCATAATCCTCTCTTAATCCCTAAGCCCTAATCCAAGAATCCAATCTCAAATGAAATTTCTAAATTCAAGCTAAAATCGTAATAATTCCTCTCATCACATTTCTCGCATAACCCACCAAGGAATTAGCATGAAGTGGAGGTTGGTACTAAATCTTAACTTTAAAGACAGCATGGATTTGTGTTTTTGTGGTTAGAGCTTGATTTGGTGAAAGAGAAGATGAGTGAGATGATTCTCTACTTATATTTACTTGTTATACTTCATTAATTTGTTATTTATGATTATGAAGGTATGTCGAATGATTTAGGGAATTCTATATTATGGTTCAGGCTTATATTCACGTTATAAACACAATTATATTAACTCATTTTTTTATTTAAGTAATCTACGAATTGGGTTTAGGATTAATTGGATGATTTTGTATGATGCTATGGTTTGATTTATGATTATTTAAGTTATATAATGTTGTAAATGTTATTAATAAATTATAATGAAACCATTTGAATGAGTTTTAGGAAATTTAGTAAGCTAATTAAGTGAGTTATGAACTGTACACTTATTATTAAAGTGATTAGAGGCTTACTGAGGCTTAATTAGTACTTATAAATATTATTTAAGTAAAAAGGAATTTTATAAGCAAATGAAATATTTTATAAAAAAGAATGAGAATTTATAAAAGTGTATAAATGATATAATTTATAAAATAAAATGAGATTTTATAAAATGTAAATGATATATTATATAAAATAGAATGAGATTTTGATAACATAGTACAAATGTTATATTTTATAAATAAAATGAGATTCTATAAAATAGTATAAAAGAGATATTTTTTAAAAGTACGAGATTTTATAAAATATAATGGAGGAATTATTTTAAAATAGTTATAAGGTTTTATAAACTAATTGTGAATACCTAATTTTAATGAAGAAACTTTGTATTATAAAGGTTTTTAATGATTTATAAGTTAGTATTTTTTATTACAAAATAATGGAATGATTTTATAAAATACTAGAGTGAAATGGCTTTTATAAAAATATTTGATAAATAAAAGTAAGATTTGATTGTTAAATAATCAAACTGTTTGTTTAAATATATGTTTATGGGTAAGTATATGTATACGTATATTTGAAGTTATACAATAATCAATACAATTCATGTATTGTAATTAGAATTGTTGAATGGTTTGGATTGTTGATAATGATTTTTCATTTGTGTAAATATTTATATATGTGTACAGGTATATCCATATGTGTATATAAACAAGTTATGAGCAATCTTATGTAGCTATAGCGGCTACGGGTGCGTTAAGTCGCTTGAGAGAATACTGGGTCAAGTAATCGCTTCGGTGAAGGTCGAAACATTATTTGTGAAGTTTTATGTGTTTGTGTATACATGTGTGCACATGCATATACATGCATAAGTAGATGCATTGGCGCATGTGTGAGCATCGTGTGAGGTGAGTAGGTCGGTTGTGTTCATTTTGGCGAGTTAGAGGAGGTAGGTTCGTTGAAATCACCCAAGGGAAACTCTACGCGAAAAAGAGTGGGATTTGTTTCGAAATTGGTTTCCAATTAGATAAGAAATCGCTTACAAAACATCAACCAATGAACTCTAGAGGAGTCCGAAGTGGTGGAGGCAGATTTGAGAAGCTAGGCAGCTTATCGGGCAAAGCAATTGAGGAAGCGATGTGTGAAACGACGGTTGGTGGGTTCAAAAGCCCACTGCCCAGGCTCACTACCTAGAATCAGGTTCCCACCAGCCCATCGGTGGGACCAAACTGGTCCATGATGGGGACCTGTTCTAGGCTGTGAGGCTAGGCAGGGAGCGTTTTCGAAGGGTTTCTTCCTCGTTTCGGATGCAGTTTGATGTAAGGCTTTGACAGAACTTCGAGAAGGCTTCTGACTACTCAATAATATGGAATAAAAGGCAAAGCAAGGGCATTGGATGTGGAAGTAAGGTGACGCATATATGATCGGTAATAATCAATAAGGCATTCAGGCAAGTAGTCGATGAAGCGACCAAGGCGAGGGAGAAAGGCATGGGTAATTCTTGCACAAGGATAGTTAGGGATCGAGATAGTGATCGAGGGCCAATCAGGCATGAGATCGAGACGGTGATCGACTTCATGTTCACGTAGGATGAGCATGTATGACTGGAAGGAGCACGTAATGGCAAGGAATCGGTTCTTGACTCAAGCAGATGTGTAGATATGTGATGGTAGCAATTGATACGAGATCAGATAGACGTATAGACAGATTTTTGCATATATTCCATGGTTCGAAGTGTTGTTGTGCTTGAGTTATCCATTGGGGTTGAAGCAAGTGTGTAGCGAGGGGGTCATGGAGTAGGTGAAAAGGTTCGGTCGCAGCGCGGTTCTACTGCTACAGAATCTTTTACACGTTCATTTTATGGTTCAAGCCATGCCTTTGGGAGAGTCCGAAGCAACGCTTAAGGGGTATAAGTATCCAGTGGTGGTAGCGTAGATATAGATGCTAAGGGGCACTACAGTGTATGGGTTCTCATTATTTCTAAAAGAGCGGTCTAGGACTATATAGGAGCACTTATGCAGCAAAGAGATCATATGAGGACGCTCGGTTCCGTTCGCGAACTCTCAAAAGGTAAGAATGTATATATTGATCCAAAGATAACATATGGTACAGTTGCTCCATTGGTATTTCATTCAATACGAGATGACAATAGATATTCTTCGTTTAACCTAGATCATTATGTTATGCATATGCTTTTCTAGTTGATTGATATTTTATTATATATGCTAGGATAGGTTTATGTTGTGCTATTTATATTATGTCTTCATTCTTTTATTAAGTTACCTTTATCATGGTATACTGCTACATATCAGTCATATTATATTAGTTATACTAACTCATTAATTATAGGTGAAGTGAAGATTATGGTATGATTTCTTATCTTTTGGATGGAGTTGCTTTACTTGTTTATGAACAATCTGGATTATCCCTGAGCCAAGTTTGGGGTGAGAACTAGATGCACCTTAGTAGTTTCTTGTTTAATATATGTATATAGTATTGATATATAGTATTTTGAGATTGTTCCCCTCACATTAAGCTTTATGTCAGACCTACGTTTTTCTTTGTCTGTTTATGTCATGACAATTCTTGAGTACTTGATTGAGTAGTTTGGTAGTCCGATACTTTTGGGGATATGTTGGAGCTTTGAGGTGTGGCAATACATTGTGTTATCCTGCCTTTTAGCAAGGCCATGATACCAAAAGATCAACTGAAAACCCAAGACAGTTCGTCCCAAAGATTGGTTGTATGCAGGTTCGTCATGGATACCGATGAATTTTGTCTGGGTCCAGATCAAGCTACAATTGACACGATATGACAAACAAAGCTATGAAAACTTACGTTTAAGTTTCAAGTCAATCGCAGTTCATATGCACGAGATATGATCGATACAAGTCAAGAGAATATGTCATTCGTATCCCTCGCGTCATCGGTAGTTCGAATCGATGCATAACCATCTTGTTCGTATCCATACAGCAACCAGGGGACATCCAACTTCGTATCGATCTTATTCGAATCCATCAGGAGCACGCGGCTTCGTGTCGACAAGAAGGAGCCGCACTCTTTGTATCCATCCACTTAATGGTGCTATTCGCATCGATCGAAGTCCCAGCTGTTCATATCCATCGAATGATCCTCATCTCGTATCCATCAGAGCGCCATCTTACATCCTTGAGAAGGCGTCTACTTCGCGTTCCATTTCATATCGATCAAGTTATACACACAATTCGTATCAATCAACTACAGATCGATACGAAACCAACACCTCTCCTACATACGAAGTTGCATGCAAAAATCAATGGGAAGTAAGTTGCGTTCAACCGATACGAACAACATAATATGATCGATAGCATTGAAAGTGGAGCGATTCAAAATTTAAGCGCCACATCAACTTACAGGCATGTGCTCAGCATCGATTCGAACTGATCGATGCAAACGTATCGATACGAAGAGGAACGTGGCCGAAAAACACAATCTTACATCGATCATAACTCAAGATTCACAAGTCCAAATGCTATGAAATTTTCACAGAAGCTTACGTACAACCAAAGGAACATTCCTGCCATATTTCGACTCGATTGGAGCAAATCTTGATTTATATGTAATTCATTCGTATCGATCACGGATCGAGTTGAAATTATGTGGGATCGATCGTGTGGGCCCATCACGTGCCAGAAGAAGTCTCCCGAGATCTAAGCAAGATATCAACGTCTTATGCCTATAAATAGAGCCCCAGGGCCTAGAGAAGAGGGATCTTTTTGGTTCCTGGATGTCCAAACTCTACCGAATCCAACTTTGCGCTCCATTGCTGCAGTGGTACTCGAATTTCAACACTTTAATTCGTTGTAATCCATTGAAATCAATTGTAGCTTGCAAGTGGATATCAATAAATTCATCAAACTTCAAAGTGGATGTAGGTCGGATTGCCGAACCACTATAAACTCTGTGTTCCTTATTGCTTTCATCTAAATTTTCTGAGTGTTCTTCACTTTTAGTTCTCTACATACTTATTATTTATAACCTGTGATTGTGAACTGGTGCTTTCATCGACAATTGGGTGTTTGTGATCAATTTTGGCGCAAACATTTTGGTGCTTTCACCGAGAAGGCTAGCATTCAGGAATTCTACTGCTTGGACTTCAAATTTGAAGGCTTGAAGACATAGATCTGGACAACTATGACGAGGCAATCAAGTTGAAGGCAAAGAGTAGAAAGGAGTCGGCATAACGGGAGTTAAAAGGCTTTCTCAGGAGCGAACCAAGCCTCGGTCTTCATCACCAGAGATGAGATGGAGATGATGTTGGGAGCTATGCACGAAGAGCTTCTGAAGAGACAAGAAGAGATGATACAGAGTTTACTTCGAGGAACTGGACAGACCAAGGTGCATAATCAAACTAACGCAGCCACAGGAGATGTTGGATATAGGGATCAGGAGTACGGAGCAACCAGAATTCAGAATGGAGCAGGACCATTTGGCACAGCCTCTAAACTAGGGGCACTTACCCAAAGCATGTTGACCCGATCCCAGGAAGGATACCAGGTGGAGGTGTGAAACACGGCATTGAAAGAGAAATGAATGCTCAATCAAGAGGACAAATCCTAAGAATCCCTCGTGAACTCGGAGGGGCAAAGCCGAATCAACAGACAAGGGCTACAGCTTGATGACAGTGACAGATTGGCAGAAATGGTCAGACGAGCCATGAGGGGAGAACTAGTGAATAGAGATGTGGAGGATGCGAATAGGAGTCCCTTTGCTTCTACGATCAGGCAAGCCAGGAATCCACCAGAATTCAAGTTACCCACATTGGAGATGTATAACGGGAGAAAGGATCTAGCGGTTCATCCGACGAAGTATATGAGGCATATGGAGGTGCTGGGGGAATCAGAGGAGGTCATGGCCCGGTACTTTCCATTATACCTGGCAGACATTGCAGCACTATGATTTAGACAACTAGAGAGCGGCTCCATTGGAACATGGACCGATTTGACTGAAAGGTTTATGTGGCAATTCAGGGTTCACGTTTCAAGACCCAAGAATGTAATGAGTTTGAAAGCACTGAAGCAAAGATCCCAGGAATCTTTGAGGAGCTTTCTGACGCGATTCAATGCAGCAACGGTATCAGTGGATCGACCAGAACCATCCATGGTTTTGATGGCAACTGTTTCCGGCATAGCTGACGACGCATAATTCAAGAATTCATTGACAAGGGATCCCCCTATGGATCTAGGGGAATTTTATCATGAGGCTGAAGGGATTTTACGATTAGAGGATGTGAATACTGAAAGAGAGGAAGGAGAAGGAGTCGAGGTTTATGCAGTCAAAGGCGGAAACCCTCCTGAAAAAGGTGAAGGAACTGACAAAGGAAAAAGGAAGGCCGAGGTTAATGGTGATGGACCGACGCGACCATGAAAGGAACCAAGATTCACCTCTTATACGGAGTTGAATAAGACCTTGGACCGAATCTACCAGGATACCAGGGGCAGATTCCCTATCGAAGGCCAATGAGAAGGGGTCCGACCAGCAATGAAAGAAGGTCAGACTTAATTTCTCTATGCAGTATAGTAAAATCTCTTTGCAGGTCACTAACGGGATATGAACATCTAGCTTATTGAACTACAAAACACGCCTATCTATCCCAAGGCATGTTTTGGGGGCAAGTGTTATCCCACCTTTTAGCAAGGCCGTGATACCAAAAGATCAAATGAAAACTCAAGACAGTTCGTCCCAAAGATTAGTTGTAGGTAGGCTCGCTACGGATATCGATGAATTTTTTCTGGGTCTGGATCAAGCTACAATTGCCATGATATATTAAGCAGAGCTATGAAAACCTACGTTTAAAGTTTCAAGTCAATCGGAGTTCGTATGCACGAGATATTATCCAAACAAGTCAAGAGAATATGTCAATTGTATCCATTGCGCCATCAGTAGTTCGAATCGATGCATAACCACCTTGTTCGTATCCATACAGCAATCAGAGGACATCCAACTTTGTATCAATCTTATTCGAATCCATCAGGAGCACGTGGCTTCGTGTTGACTGGAAGGAGCCGCACTCTTCGTATCCATCCACTTAATTGAAAGTGTGATATTGATCGTGTAATATGGATATATGATAATATAGAGTATAATGATGATAATAATACTGTAAGTAGTGCGAAATAAAAAACAGTATAGTAAAATGACACCAGAGATTTTTATACTGGTTCGGAGCACCGTCCTACATCCAGTCCCAGAATCTTTCTGGAATTTCACTAAAACAACAACCCTACTTAACCCAAAGGAACATGTCTACATAACCCCTGAGTAACCGAACAGAGACTTGAGCAGGAGAATAGGATTTCGCCTTAACAGCTAAAGAGGACTTCACTCGCCTGAGCAGCAAAACAGGACTTCGACAATTACAGAAAATAGTTTTGACTTATTTGTGTTCTGATAAAATGGATTTTATACTTGTAGTACACCCTTCCTATAATCTTCTCCTTGAGTATAAATATTTATATTTGAAGTATATGAAGAATAGAAAGGTATAGTATTGCTTTAATGCAAAATAATTGAAAGTATGATAGCAAATGGATTTCAGAAAGTAAGATCAGAGAGATAAGAGAATTTGATTGTGATTCAGTGATTTGGAATGAAGTTGGAGTTTGTATTTATAAAGGTTAGAAAGCGGCGACCGTTGGTAAAGAGTTTTGATTGAAGTGTTGCGTCCAATCTTTTCGTAGAGGTTCACATCTCTTCACAGAAAGTCGTGTCTTTTCGAAAATGGTTGTTATAGAAATTCAGTCAACTGAGCTCTGGGTCAGTGGACTGAATATTCAAAATAATTTTAAATTTAAATAAGTATATTTATGTAACTGTGCATGCTGCACAAAATACCCATAGTCAATCGACTGGTTTGGAAGGTCAATAGAATCACCTGGTTAATTTTGTGCAGTTTGCACAATTTACATAGATATATTAATTTCTATAACTTTTAAAACACTTTTATAATTTAAATGTATGCTTATATATGTATAAAATATTTAGTAAAATAATGATTAAATATATAAGCTAATGTAATCGAGGAGAGATTTTAACAATATTGACCTAAGACTCAAAAATAAAATACTATAATTGATGCATCGGTTTTAAAGTCTCTTCTCCTTATCGCTTTTTGTCGTAGCAGTCGTCAAATCTGTATGTCATAGTGATAGCTTCATGTCATGAATCAAAAGCAGGTCTCAACATTCTCCCCATTTTTGATTGATGATAACCTGTAAAAAGATATAGATTTCGACTGTATATATATAACATAAATAATTACTCCCCCTGAATCTTTGACGCTCTATATCCTGCATTCTTATTATTAGCAATAATATTTCTCCCCCTTTGCCATTGACAAAAAGGAATAAGTAATATGAAGTTTTAATGCGAAAAATATTATGGGATAAAAACAAGAACAATCATCCATATATTTAACTTCCATAGTCAAGAGGGTTCAAATAAATAAACTAGAATGGCCATTTAGTACAAGCCATACGAATTGAAAACAAATGTTTTGGATAAAAAGAAAGATAATGTCTTACGCCATTAGTTGCTTACCCCTACCACTATCACCTTCGTCTCCACCATCATCACTACTACTCGCTTGATCGTCATCAGAAGAAGACCACGTAAAGACGGGTTGCTTACCCGGATCGCCTATAGTAGCCGTAGATGTCCCGGAAGAGCATGAGATAGCTTGCCATAATTTGGTAAAAAATCCTTTGACCTTATCAAGCTTCTTATCAACTTTGATGATGTTGGATAGTAAAATTTGTTGATTACGGTGAATTATAGAGATGGGTTCACGTGGTTGAAGACCCGGATTTGGAATCATAATTTCTTCTTATTGATAACGAGTCGATCTTTGACGAGATGGTCCTTGAGATGGCTCGCCATGTTGTTGTGGTTGGTCTTGAGCTGTTTGCCTTTGGGTCCATTCTTCAAAAGAGATGATATGAGGGGTTCGTGCAACTGGTAGTTTCATCAAGGCTAAAGTCCGAGTTTTCAAACATCCAATGGTAGAAATTGGTGAATCCGGTTCTGGAATTTCACAAGCTTTTAGAAGTCACATAATATATTCGCCATAGTAGATTATATTTATTCAACCATTGTTGAAGCTTAAAAACTCGTCAAGAATTAAATGGAGCTAGTTGACTTTAATATTCCCAAAGATAGCATATAAAGCTTTAAATTTATTTTCGTAAACAAGTTCATAACTCCTGGTTCTAAGAGTTATAGTTTTCATTAGAGCGCGATGAATAATTCATGCCTTTGGTCGTAGAGACATTGATTTTAGTTGACGCATGTCGTCCTCTAGAAACAAATGGCTTACATTGTCTCAAACAACCAAGTCACAGTCAATAGTAGCCAATTCCACACCATCATTTTCTGTTTGCAAAATATGAGCTATGCGGTCTAAAGAAAAAAAGGGGTTTCCCACATATGAGACTCCATACACAGTCTTGTTGATTTGGAACGTTTTGGTGACCCAAATTTAGGATTGCGTAGAACAATTTCGCCATTATTTGATTGATTTTGTGTTTGTTATCATCAATGTTAAATAACGACTCCAAATTGCTCCTTCGAGCTAACTCTTGGATGTGATATGGAGAATAATCAGGGAATTTGACAAATGAACCTTCGAAAATCCTTGAGTCTTACATTCGTCTCCACCTCCTAATCGCGGTGTCATCAAATAGTCATCTTTGAATTTGTTCGTTTGACGGAGGTTGAGATGATGAGGAAGCTTGTCCCTTTCGGTTAGGAGCCATTTAATTTTAATTTTGAAGAAAAAAAATGGAGTTTTGGAGAGCCTAGAGTTTTTGAAAATTTGGAAATATGAAATGGTAATGAGGAGAGAAGATAAAGTGGAAGATAAAAGGAGTGAAGTAGGTAGGTAAAAGTTAAAAAGTAACCCAGATCTACGGCTCAGTCGAATGGCTTAGGGCATCAGTCGACTGAAGCTGAAGATCGAAATTTTTCTATCTTCTGGTCCAATCGACTGAGGCTCTAAGACAGTCGACTGGCCATATATATAAAAAAATTATGTTGTTGTGTCATTAGACTGGCTAAGGGCTTCAGTCGACTGAAGCTGAAGGTCGAAATTTTTCTACCTTCTGATCCAGTCGACTGATGCTCTGAGACAGTCGACTAGCCATGTATGTAAAAAAAATATTGTTGCTGTGTCATTCGATTGACCACCTAAGACAGTCGACTGACCTGGAAGTTTTTCTGCAGTGTAGTTGATTTTGATGTTAAATGTTAATATATTATATATGTTGTTAATTTTATTACTATAAATAGTTTTTATTTTGATGAATGATATAGAAATAAATTTATTTTGCTGTGAAATATTAATATTTTCTATATGTGAAATGTTGATTAGTGAAATATTAATATTTTGCTGTGAAATGTTAATATAAACCATGATTATTTCGAGGGGCTAGGCGTCTTGAATTCTTTCAGGTGCTTACGATGAGCGTTCGATTCTTCGTTGCGAGCCCACGAATTCGGTGAGTATGGTGGTCACGGTGGAGACGAAGTCGATGGTTGTCTAATAGGTAAAACAGAATGTTCGTCTATCGGATGTGACGATGCCCCTTAGAACTTCATAGCGATGTGCTCAATGGTTCCGATTCGTTTGGAGTTTATCTTTTATCGTAATACATTTCCCGTTGTGGCATTAGAGATTCTTGTTGACAATGGTGGAGATCATCGATCTTTTGCTTTGTATTCGAAGAGATATCAATAGTCTTCTTTCCCTTCTTCTTGTCCAGAGTATATCCGGTGTGATAGACCGATGATGGTGAAACTTTATGATCCGGAGTTTCTGGAGAGTTGTTTGATGCAATAATTTCAATCGAATCTGCGGAAGAGGAGGTTGACATTCTTAAAAAATAGTTGTTTATAAAAGCTTTTCGTCAGTTTGAGACGAAAACGAATGAAGACCTTACTTCAGCTTGATTACATAGAAGATGGAATATACATCTATTTATAGGCTAAGTTTAGAAAAAAAAGGGTATAGAGTTGTGTGGATTATATTAAATTCAGCTAAGAAGTAAGGTAATACGTTTGTTTTTCTGTTGGCTGATGTATTTTGTGTAATTTTAATGTTTATAAAAACAGTAATATATATTTATAAAGTTAAATGTGTATGTATTGTATTATATATCAATGTCACCATATAATAAACTGCCCATACTAGACTTCAACAGAAAAAATCAATAACTCAAGTGGTTAAGACACTTGGGCTATTCACAACAGGTCACGGGTTCGAGTCTCAGCATGGTCAGATTTTAGAAAATTTTTTTTAAAAAAATTATTTTTTAGTTTTTAGTTAAAAATTTTATTTTATTTAAATATCTTTACTTGAAATTATACCAAGCTCACGACGCAATTTTATAAATGTATTTTCTAATAGTGGTTTAGTAAAAATATCGGCTAATTGATTTTCTGATGGTATGTAGTCCAGATTTATCACTTCTTTTTCTATATTATCATGTAAAAAATTATGTCTAATATCTATATATTTAGTTCTTGAGTGATTTACTGGATTTTTGGATAGATTTATAGCACTATAATTATCGTAGTAAATGTTGATTTTGATAGACTGATTTCAAAATCTTTAAGTGTCTGTTGCATATAAATAATTTATGTGCAAGCTAGTGCCGCAAAAATATATTCTGCTTCACATGTTGATAGAGAGACATAGTTTTGTCTCTTACTAAACCATGATATTAAAGATTTGCCAATGAAGTGACATGTACCGCTTGTACTTTTTCTATCTGTTTGTGATCCTCCAAAATCAGCATCGTTGTATGATACTAATTCGAACGAGCACTCTTATGGATAGAAAAGTCCGAAATTTGCAGTTTTACTAAGGTAGCGTAGTATACGTTTTAAGGCACGTAAATGTGATTTTTTCGGGTTAGATTGAAATCATGCACATAAGCACACACTCGTCATAATATCTGGTCTACTTGCTATTAGATAAAGTCGTGATCTTATCATACTACGATATAGTTTTTGGTCTACACTTTGCCATTTTCATCTTTATCAAGATGTGTTATTGTGCTCGTATGTGTTGGTTTGGCAGAAGTGTATTCCATTCCAAAACGTTTAATAAGATTATTACAGTATTTTTCTTGATTAATAAAAATTCCAATTGAAACTGGTTTTATTTAAAGTCCTAGAAAATATGATAATTCTCCCATATGGGACTTTTCAAATTCTCTAGTCATTATTTTAGAAAATTCATTACATAATTCATTGTTAGTTGAGCCAAATATAATGTCATCGACATATATTTGAACTATTAATATATCATTTTTCGAATGTTTTATAAATAAATTTTGATCTACTTTTCCTATTTCGAATCCAGAATTAATTAGATAGCTTTTTAGTCGTTCATACAAAGTACGTGGTGCTTGTTTTAAACCATATAAAACCTTTTTAAGTTTATATACACGATCTGGATATTTATCATAAATAAATAAAGGAGGTTGTTCAACATAAACATTTTCTTTGATATAGCCTTTAAAAAAGCACTTTTAACATCCATTTGGTAGAGTTTAAAGTTATTAAAACATGCGTATGCCAAGAAAATTCGTATTGCTTCTAGTCTAGCAACTGGAGCAAACGTTTCTTCGTAGTCTATTCCTTCTTCCTGGTTATATCCTTGAGCTACTAGTCTTGCTTTATTTCTACTTATATTTCCTAATTCGTCCGCTTTATTTTTGTAAACCCATTTATTTCTTATAACAGGTTGATCGGTTGGTTTGGGTACTTATTTTCAAACTTCATTTCGTTCAAACTGATTTAACTCTTCTTGCATAGCAACAATCCAATTTTCATCGGATGATGCTTCCTTAGCATTTTTCGGTTCTATAGTAGAGAGAAAAGCTACATTACTCATTAAATTTAGTTGATTTCTAGTTCGAAGAATTTATTTCTCCAATTATATTTTCTGTAGGATGATTTCGTAAAACTCTTCGAGGAGATCTTATTATATTAGTAGCATTTCTGTTTTCTAAGTTATTACTAATGTTTTCATTTTCTCTAGAATTATAAATGATATCGTCATCATCTCTTGAATTGTTTATTATTGAATTTGTTTTTTCATTATTAAGTAAGTCATTGTCATTAATTGTATTAGAAACAGGTGTAGAGTTTTCATCAAAACATACATGGAGTGATTCCTCTATAGTATTAGTTCATTTATTAAAAATTCGATAAGCTTTTCTTTGATTCGAATATCCAAGAAATATTCCTTCGTCATATTTTGAATCAAATTTGCCAAGTTGATCTTTGGTATTTAATATAAAACATTTTGATCCAAATATTTTAAAATAAGATATGCTTGGTTTTCTACCGTTAAAAAGTTCGTAAGGAGTATTTTTGTTAAGAGGTCTAATAGAAACACAATTCAAAACATAACAAGCAGTTGCAACAGCTTCTGCCCAAAATGGTTTTAGTAACGTGCTTTCATTTAGTAAGGTTCTTGCACATTCTTGTAGAGTATGATTCTTTCGCTCTACAACCCCATTTTGTTGTGGAGTTCTAAGAAACGAAAAGTTATGAAATATTCCTTTCTTTTTACAGTAACTATCAAACTGTATATTTTCAAATTCACCTCCGTGATCAATTTTAATATTTTTAATTTTTAATACCTTTTAAATTTTGAATTTGTTTAACCAATGTTTTGAAATTTTCAAAGGTATCACTTTTACTTTTCATAAAGATAGTCCATGTATATCTAGAAAAATCATCAACTATTACAAATACGTATTTATTGTGATCTATGGATTGAATTTGGGTAGGGCCAAATAAATCCATATGAAGTAACTCGAGCGGTTGTAATGTTGAAATAACTTTCTTAGATTTAAACGAAGATTTAGTTAATTTACCTAATTGACATGACTCACACATATTATTAGTTTTAAAATTCATATTTGGTAATCCTTTTACAAGATTATTTTTAGAAATTTTATTTATACTTTTGAAATTGATATGATTGAATCGTTTGTGCCATATCCAGGGATCAATTTCTTTAGCTATTAAACACATATCCGAGTTATGATTAATTTTCATATTCAAAACGTAAATGTTTTTGTCTTTATTTCCTTCGAAAATAAGATATTGATTCTGATTAAGAATACTACATTTATTTTCAAAAAATGTTATTTTAAAACCTTTATCGCATAATTGACTTATACTTAATAGATTATGTTTTAAATTCTTAATTAATAAAAAGTTTGTAATAAGAGGTAAATTAGATGTACCATAATTGCTCACATCGCCTTTGCCGATGAAATATCCCTTGGAATTATCTCCAAAGATGACAGTACTTCCATCTAAGTATGTAATATTTATCAGTATATCTTGGTCTCCTGTCATGTGTTTTGAGCAACCACTATCGAATATCCATTTTCCTCTTTTCTTGAGTGGGACCAGCAAAAAATATGAAATAATGTTGGTACCCACCTTTTTAATATGGTCCTAAGAGTTGGGTCTTAGGAAACCAAACCTAAGTGTGTTTAGTATCCCTTTTATAAATATAATTTTTGTTATTATGAACATTTTCTGTAAATGAATTAACATACTTTTTCCTTATTTGTTTGTTATTAGTTTTAGGTACCCATATATTTATAGTTTTAGAAACTAATCTATCTAAAGATGTGGCTATTTTAACATACTTAGCTTTGTTTAAATTACTAGACTGTGAATTTTTGACTTTCACCTTATATCCCAAACCATTTTTATTACTAACAGATTGTGAATTCTAAATAATTCTAGATAAATTTTCTCTTCCTTTATTGAAATTTGAAACATTCTCAGTGATTCCTTCTAGTTTGGTCTTTAGACTTGAATTTTCTAGTTCTACCATTTTAATATTAGTTTTTTAAAACATGATTTACGGAAACAAGAGTTTCATTCTTTTCATTTTGAGTTTCAGTTTCTTGACTCGGTGAAATAAGTTGATAATTAACATCTGAAAGACATCCTGGTTTTCTCAAGTTCTTCTTCCAATATTTTCTTCTCGTTTTTAAGCATGTCTCTTTCAAATTTAGCCTTGTTTTGATTTTCTACAGTTTCTTTATATTTTCTTTTGAGACTTTTTAAAGTATCTAATAATTCATAATTTATTTCTATCATATCATCAAAAGTTAAATCACTAACCTCAATAGCTTTAGCCATAAAACATACGTTAGCTTGTTCATTATCATCGTCACTTTCACTTCATGAAGAAGAAGAGGAGGAATCTAAATCATCCCATGTGACTGAAAATACTTTTCTTTTGTATTTGTCCTTCCTTTTATTTCGATATTCTTTCTTTTGGTCTGGACAGACCTTCTACATATGCCCCTTTTTGTGACAATTAAAACATTCCATAAGTGATAAGGATAGTGGTTTATTACTGTTTGAACTTCTCTTGCCATTATTTCTGTTTCCTTTTCTATATTTGAAGAACTTCGTGAAATTCTTGGCAATAATGGCTAGATCGTATTTTTCTGAATCTGATTCTTCTTATTCTGTGTGAAATGCTATATTCTTTTTGTGACGACCCAGAATTTTTGAGCATTTAAAATTGAAATATTTAATTGATTTTACATATTCAATATAATAATTTTAACTGGAATTACAAATATCGCTATTTGTTTGATAATTAAATAATAGAATTTAATTATTAGAAGTTGAGTAAATTGTTGAATCTCGAATTTTAAACCTGTCGAATATAATTTGAAGGCTTGTAAAATTTATATTGATAGTCCTGAGGATAATAGAAGTTGTAAAATTGAAATTAACAGTGATTTGTTCAGTTTTTAAAACTTTATAGTTTAAATTGAATTCAAAAATAGCCTTCCGAGACACAGTTTCGGAATTCAATGAAACCAGTTCCCTTGGATCCGTAATATTTTATTTTTGTCGGATTTTGATTTTCGCAGGATTCGGGGTTACCGTTTGTTCGTTCAACCTGTAAATAAATAAAGAAAACTAATTTACTTAGTCAAATCTTTTTATGGAAGTCACACATCCTGGCTTCTAACGCAAGCCTCGTTTTCACTTTACTGAGCTTGGCCGAAGCTTTATCATTCAGAATCGAAACGAGATCTACTTTGAAGTTTCTTTTAAAACCGATGCTTCAGACCTTAAAAAAAAAAATATCTTTAAATTACAAGCCGAAGCCATCTTCAAAAAAAAAAGGGATTAATGGCCGCGTACCCTTTCCCTCTTCAGCCTATTAGCATCTCCTCGATGTCGCAGTTTAATCGAAGGCCATATGCATCGAAGAAAGGCAAGAGGACCGCGAGCGTGCAATTTAAGGTTGGGATGTCGCGAGTCAACTCGCGATAGAGGCTCGGTGACGTCTGGTGATTTAGGGTTAGGTGGTAGGGGATTCGCGTAATTGATGGAGCGCGAGTGATCATGTGAGTTGCGAAGGCGTTTGGTTGTTCGTGGCGGCTGCAGGGTGGTAATCGCGACTTCGGGGAAGACGCTGATGGAGGGGAGGTTCAATTCACGAACACGCGATGACAGTTAGAGTTGGTTCGGCGATCACCAGGAGAGTTCGGCAGTGATGGAGGCAGTAGGGTCACCGTGAATCGAGTGAGGTATTGAGTTCTATATTTAAGTGAATCTAATTTGGATTTTAATTTGATTCTTTTTGTAAATTTGTTCAGAAAGGAAAAACAAAAAGGGGTCTTACTGTTTAGTTTTAAAATTCTAAAGTTTATATATATGTATGTTTTTACTCACCGCAGAAAAAGCAATAATAAAATTTTATTTAGGTAAATTAGATTTAAAACAGTTGCTTAATTAAATAGATATGATTTTGAAAAAAAAGGGGTTTTAAAAATATATATATTATTTGATATAGATAATATTTTGAATATAAGAAGGATTTTCAAATATGGTGGAGTTTAAATAAATATATATATAAGTCATTTGGGTTACTAAAGATAATTTGATTAAGAAAATTATTGCTTAAATTTTTTACCTTAAATTACAAATAAAATAAAATAAATAAATGCTAGTAAATTGTTTAATTAATTCACATGTTAACAAATTTATATAAATATTTATACAAGGTCCAAAATTGGGAGATAAATGTTCGAGATGGAATTGGATTGCCAAACGTAAAGCAAAGGTGAGTTAATCTCACTCAGTAAATTAAATTTAAATTTAAATGATTAAATTTAAATAATTGGTTAAATGGATGAATTGATTGATTATATTATAGTATATGCTACATCTTGGGATGTTTGATTTATATTGTGCTAGAGTATGGTATATATTTGGAATTGGCTTATTATGTTGTGCTAATATCTGTGGATGCAGGGAAAACAGGTTGGAGGGATCCAACTGGACCCCTCAACTTTATTTAATTATTTAATATTCTCTGTTCTGAATGTTTGATATCCTGTAATGAAGTACGTGGAAACATTGAATGCTATGGCTTGATTGTTATATTCGGGCAATAATGAATTACCAAATATATAGTTTGAGTTTGAAAATGGAAATAAAGTTACTTTAAAATTTTTATTAAATCAATCTTGAGTATGGGATGAAAATTTAAATAAACTGAGAATTAATGAAAAATTAAATTTCAATGTTATTGTTTCAAAAGAGCAAAACATCTATTTAAAATTTAAGATTTTAATTGTTGAAGAGTAAAGAAGAAATTTGGATAAGATCTGAAATTTGTATATTTCAGTTAAATGGCTTAAACCCAAACGGAAGATAATAATAATAAATATATATATATATATATATATATAATAAAGTCCATAATTAATGAATTTTGAAAGGAATTGAGTAATTAAAGAAACTTATTTCAAACGGAGTAAATTGGAAGTCAATTTGGGAAATTGATTTGAGTGATTAAAGTTGGAATTCTCCCTGGATAACTAAGTACGTTTTCAAGTAAATGTTAAATATAAGTTAATAGTTTTTTTAAAATTGTTTTAAAGGGTATGTTTTGAACAATTTATTATTTCTAATATTTAAATTCTAAAGTAAGTTTTTGTCAAATCTATTATGGTAGTAATTATTTTAAAAGTGACTTAGTATTTTGTTTCAAAAGTGAAAATTTAGTTTTATCTTTTATTAAGTAATTTTATTTTCAAATATTCATATAAGATATATTTTTAACAAAATTATTAAGGTAGTTTTAATTTATATGTTTTAAAAGTATATATTTCAAAGTATAGTGTTTTAAAATTATTTTAAAATTCTAGTTTGTGCTTGGTGATTTCAGAGGGGATAGAAAAAAATATTTGGGGAAGTTTATTCTGGAAAGAAGGATGGTTTGAAACTGTTTTCAAAGGATTGAAATAGAAATTTATCTTGTAAAGATATTGGAGGTTAATAAATAATTTGGGAAAATATTTATTGTGTGATGGATGTTGTGAATATTAATTGATAGTTAAATAACCGACTATCAATATTGGACAATGCGTTGATCGTTTCGAAGAGACCGGGATCGAGATTTATTTCTCGAAAACCACTTCGATCCGGTTTGTACGTTTCGTGAAAACGATTTTGGATTCGAAGATGGAGCAATGAAATGCAAGGGCTAGTCGCTACTAATCCTGAGGATATTCCCAAAATGGATGCAGTAGGAATAGTGCCTTCGGTTCCGTTCGAACCCGAGACGGACTTGTATGGATGAATGCTTGTGAAACATCGTCAGGTGGACGATGGGCATTCAAAGGAAAATTGTTCTAAAAAGGTAACGCTTAGCCTCAAGCCTCATCAAATGGGAATGGCTGAAAATCAGGGGATATGCCGCAAGGCTTCGTGGGTAGCCCCCACTGGAGGGTGAGGTCATCCCTGTCTAGATGTCCCTTTTTTTTCGGCTGTGTGGGCGGTTGCTGATCCCAACCGCGGGATGATCTTGCTCGGGACTGTCCAGTAAGGGATGGTTCCGGTCTTGTGTTGCAGGGGAGTTAGGGTGGCTCCTCGGTACGCTGATCTAGACCAGGTACTGTGACAGGTGGTACCCCAGTGCCTAGCCATTAGTTGGAATCCATTTTCCCTACGCGCGCGTACGGTTTTGATTGTGCCCAACTATTGCTGAAACGTGAGATGCAAGCATTTCAGCTAGATTCTATTTACTTTCTATAGACACTATTATAATATCAGAGGATTTCTATAAAAAAAATTGTTTTAGCTATCGTAAGGTAAAAACCCGACATGTTTATTTGTGGCGTGGTCTTACGAGATGCTTTTGTTTTCAAGGATTTTTGAAACTTTAATAATCAATTGGGTGTGATTTTCTCACGCTGGTATTCCAGACTGACTCGGGTGTTATTTAACTGTAATGCTCGGGTCAGGCCGAGTATTATAGGATACAGGATGATGCTATGGAGCTCAGGAGACGAGCTGGATGACGACACGTACTCTCGTACTTGTTTATATATATATTCCGCTGTATTGAGTTGCTATGTATCCACTTGTATGTTATTGATGTGATCTGTGATTGATGTACTCAGATGATGTAATATATGTAAACAGATATATTTGATTTTGAGTAAGATTATTGTTTATCTATTATATTTTATTCCGCTGCGATGGTTAGATTCTGTTATTGATTTCTATTTTCTTCTTCTACCTCTTCTTCTTTAACCCAAATGGTTCGTATTTCTGTGCAACTTGAGTTGATTGTTGTAGAATAGGGTTAACTCAAGGGGTACGGATTTGCGGGCCGTTACACTTGGTATCAGAGCTTAGGTTGGAGATAACCTTGGCTCTGGTGGGAAATTACTCATTTAAAATAGAGTCCGTAGTACTCTATAATGAGTTTGAGTGTATAAATAAATATGAGCGCGTATTTGTTAGTGAATATAAATTATTTTAATATCGTGTTGATTAGTTTATTGAGTGGCATATGAACCTTCGTCGGCACAGTCTGGACAACTGTATTGAAAGGGTTTCTAAACACTTGAATAGAACAATCGACACGATATTGGTTTAAATATGGGTAAATGAAATAATTTTACCTAAATTATCTTTTGATATAAAGAAAGGTTTTTGTAAACTATTTTAGCTAATATATGGTTGCTTGGATGTTAGAAATGATAATATTAAATTATTATCATTGTTAAGTAAAAATTTAACTAGAATTGGAAAATTTAACCAAAGTTAAGGAAATAAATACATTAAAAATTATAAAATTCATAAATACGAATTATAAAATGAAATTTATAAATATGAATTATAGATGTAGATTATAAATTGGAATATAATTAAATGGGAACTTGAATAAGCATAAACAATGCAAATGAATTGTGGGTAAAATTGATTTAAGCAGGATTTGGAAATTTAAAATCCCGAAGATTTTTGAAGAATTTGTCGAAATGTTTTGGAAGATAAATGATAACATAATTGTTTTGGGGGTATTTCTGAAAGGAAATTTGTTTTAAATGGGTTTTGAAAGTGATATGGCATTGAAATCACTTGGATTATTGGAAAATAATCCTGATGATGACGGCCGCATCATCAGTATTCATTTTCGAATTTCTAAGTGATGGATTGCTGCCAAAAACTAATTTGTTCAAAAAGCTAGTTGTTTTTGGAAATTTCAAAAGGGAAATTTGTTGTAATAAAAGCCAGGATTGGCTTAAAATTTTTGAGAAATGAGATTTGAGATGTTGGAGATTTCGAAATGATTTGAAACCAAAGCCGGGTATTAAAAAAAAATCCTGATAGGATGGGTTGTAAGCTTATAAAATTGAGATGATTTTTAAATCAGGCATGGAATATAAGCTTTGAAGGTTGGAATTTAAATTTAAAGAGAAAAGATGAAAATGAAATTAACTTGAATGGGAAATAAAAATTTAACTGGATTAAAAATTGATTCGATAGGTTGGAATAATATCCAGTTGTTTTCGAATTGAGTAGAAATTGAATTGGAATAAGAATTCAATTGAATTAATGAATGGAATTAAATTCTTACTGGAACGAATGGGAAATAAATTGAATAAGGATTGGAATTGAAGTAAATAAATTAGGATAACTTATAAAGGAATCAGATTTAAAATTACAGGGGATAAAAATATGCTTGGAATATAAATAAGCATAAGGCTTGAATTAAATAAAAGAAAGAATATATTCAAGCCTATGAGAAATGTAATTGTGTAAATAATGAGTTGTGACTTATAGATTTTGAGAGTGGAATAGAAATTCCAAAATAAATATTGTTTGATGTCCTGGACAATAGAATAAAATCCAAACTTGAATGGTAAAGTATATTGAACTTAGGAAAATAAATGAAGTGATATTTGGAATAAAAATTCAAGTGTTGGAATGTGAATAAGGGAAGAACTAATGAGATATAAAATCAGCAAATGAAATTGAATTGTGAGTTTACGATGAAGTTTGGAAATAAACTCAAGTTATAAATTAAAATTGATTCAAATTGTTGATGAAGTGAAAGTAATTGAGAATGAAGCTGAATTATGAGTTAATAAATTGGAAGGTAAATTGAAAGTGAATAATAGAATCAGAACTTGAGTTATTAAATTGAAAATTTAGCTTGAAGTGTTAACAAATTAAATATAATTGGAGTGTATCGGATAAAAATATAAATGGATTAAAATAGCAATGGTTTGTATGTGCAAATAAAATCCAAATATGTGGAAATAAATTGAAAATGACTTTGTAATAAATTGAATGAGTTAACTCTGGAAAGCTAAAAGGTATAATAATTGATCAAATAATTTGTAGTTGGAAATGGGATTGAATTAAATAGAATCCAGATAAATTGAAAAGAGAACTTTATTTGCAAAATCAGAATAAGCTTAAGTGTAAAATTTGAATAAATTTAAGTAAGTTAACTTAAGCTGAATAGATGGAAGAGAGTTGAATTTATTTCAACTTAGACAAAGTTTAATAATATTGGTTTGGTTTTAAATCAAGTGAAAATAATTTTTTAATCGAAATAAAATTCGATGAGTTATAAATATATTAATGGAATGAAATTCCAGAATAAATAATTGTAAACCATTTTAATTTATTAAGGAATTGAAATAATTTGAGACAATAAGGAAATAGAATGTTTCGAGGTTTATTAGAATGGTTTAAGTAAATGTGGATAAATTAGTTATATTGAATAAATAAATGGATAGAGTACATAAGTATCAGATGAAATGTGATTTAAATAAGATAAGAAATGATTATTGAATGAGATAGCTTGGATTGTTTTCGAGCTAGATAAAATAGTTTGGAATAAACAAATATGGAATGAAATGTAAATAAATGAATTGTAAATAAAATTTAAATGCAAAGTGTCGAACTAAATAAATGATTGTGAATGGATTAAAATAAAAGGGAATTTAAGTGGCAATCAAGATGAACCTAGATTGTAAATGGTTTTGAATGAACTAGTTGGATAATAAAATGAGATGCAAAGTGAATGTATTCAAATTTGATATCGAATGAAATGAGAATATATAGTTTGTGAATAAATTTGAAAATAAAATAGAATTAAGTATAAATCGAGTTGAAGTCCATTTAAATTGGTTATAAAGCATAAATACTTATTTATTCACATAAATTCCGTCGAATTGCATAGAATAAATTGTTATTTGATGTAAATGGAAGTAATTAAAAATTCTATGGATTGATTGGAGTAAAATAAATTGATTTTGAAAGCAATTGAATTAAATATGAGTTCAGTGTACTTAAAAAATAAATTAATGTAAGCAATTGAGTTCTAAACCATTCAAATTAATGGAGTTGTATACGAATGGATTGAAAACCACTCAAATTGCATAAAAATGGTTTATAAATTAATTGAAACAGTTGAATTAGCATGGAAACGATATAAATTGCTTACAGAAAAATGTTTGGAATGAGTTTCTTTTAGAATTCATATGTTTTAACTATTGCAAGTAAGTGGAATGTGTTAAACTTCTTATATTTGGCACTTACAAGTTTAAACTGAGTAAGTACAGGTACCTGGAAGCCGTGAGGCTGGATTGGGTTATGCTAATTGCTAAAATTTTAAGCCGCTTGCTTAAAAATGCTAAATAAGATACGCCTACGCTATAAAAATAGGAAATATGAACTGCTTTTGGTTTTTTTTTCCGACCGTGTGGGTCAATGTATATATATTTATCTCTTTTGTTAAATTGCAAAAGCTCCTCCGTATAAAGGAGACTCTGCCAAAAAAATTCAGAAATTTTGGGAGTTAGAAAATTTTTGAAAATTTTGGAGAATTTTTGTTAATAACAAAACGAACTCAAATCGGAGACTAAAATAACGTAGTATAGGAAACCAACTTAAAGTAATGATATGAATTAGTTATTAATGGAAAATAAAGTTTGAAAATTTAGAGTTAAAGAGAAATTGAATTCATATGGGAATGAAAGAATCAATGTGAATAAAAATAGATATAAACCGAAGTGGTAAGACGGAAATAAATAAAGAAAACATATATAATTTCTTATCTTAACTTGAGTAAGAAATGATCAAATTCTTAATTGGAAATTGAATATTACATATACATTCTAAGTAGATGTTTGGATTAATAAATATTGACATTGGTAAGGAAGTTGATATAATGTTTTGGGAATATTGTGATTGGATATAGTGCTAAGCAGGATATGCAGGTATTATAAAGGGGAAAAGAAAATTGGATTTGATTTCAAGAAATAAATTTGAATTGCCCGACAAAAGGTATGTATTTAAATTTGGTATGAAATTTGATTGGGATTTGGATTTGGATTGAGCCACTTGGCTTTTTGTTTTCTTTTTGAATTTGGGAGGCCGTAGAGCCATTTTGTAGTTGTACCGAGTCAGCCGCGCAAAGGAAATGCTGGCGAAATTTTTCGGGAATTTAGGGAGTTAGAAAATTTTGAGGAAATTTTGATAATTTAAAATTGGTTTTAAGATTAAAACTTGAATGGTTGAGCAAATAGGATCATTTGCAAGCTAGGGAAAGGTTTGGGAAGTTAATAAGAATGATAATGGGTCTTTTATAAAAGATAGTTGGATAAATGTTGAACTGTTTGGTTTTAGGGAAATAGTAAACGGGTATTGGGCCATTCATCCTAGTTAGTAATTTCGGGGACGAAATTCTTTTAAGGGGGGAGGAATGTGACGACCCAGAATTTTTGAGCATTTAAAATTGAAATATTTAATTGATTTTAAATATTCAATATAATAATTTTAACTGGAATTACAAATATCGCTATTTGTTTGATAATTAAATAATAGAATTTAATTATTAGAAGTTGAGTAAATTGTTGAATCTCGAATTTTAAACCTGTCGAATATAATTTGAAGGCTTGTAAAATTTATATTGATAGTCCTGAGGATAATAGAAGTTGTAAAATTGAAATTAACAGTGATTTGTTCAGTTTTTAAAACTTTATAGTTTAAATTGAATTCAAAAATAGCCTTCCGAGACACAGTTTCGGAATTCAATGAAACCAGTTCCCTTGGATCCGTAATATTTTATTTTTGTCGGATTTTGATTTTCGCAGGATTCGGGGTTACCGTTTGTTCGTTCAACCTGTAAATAAATAAAGAAAACTAATTTACTTAGTCAAATCTTTTTATGGAAGTCACACATCCTGGCTTCTAACGCAAGCCTCGTTTTCACTTTACCGAGCTTGGCCGAAGCTTTATCATTCAGAATCGAAACGAGATCTACTTTGAAGTTTCTTTTAAAACCGATGCTTCAGACCTTAAAAAAAAAAAATCTTTAAATTACAAGCCGAAGCCATCTTCAAAAAAAAAAGGGATTAATGGCCGCGTACCCTTTCCCTCTTCAGCCTATTAGCATCTCCTCGATGTCGCAGTTTAATCGAAGGCCACATGAATCGAAGAAAGGCAAGAGGACCGCGAGCGTGCAATTTAAGGTTGGGATGTCGCGAGTCAACTCGCGATAGAGGCTCGGTGACGTCTGGTGATTTAGGGTTAGGTGGTAGGGGATTCGCGTAATTGATGGAGCGCGAGTGATCATGTGAGTTGCGAAGGCGTTTGGTTGTTCGTGGCGGCTGCAGGGTGGTAATCGCGACTTCGGGGAAGACGCTGATGGAGGGGAGGTTCAATTCACGAACACGCGATGACAGTTAGAGTTGGTTCGGCGATCACCAGGAGAGTTCGGCAGTGATGGAGGCAGTAGGGTCACCGTGAATCGAGTGAGGTATTGAGTTCTATATTTAAGTGAATCTAATTTGGATTTTAATTTGATTCTTTTTGTAAATTTGTTCAGAAAGGAAAAACAAAAAGGGGTTTTACTGTTTAGTTTTAAAATTCTAAAGTTTATATATATGTATGTTTTTACTCACCGCAGAAAAAGCAATAATAAAATTTTATTTAGGTAAATTAGATTTAAAACAGTTGCTTAATTAAATAGATATGATTTTGAAAAAAAAAGGGTTTTAAAAATATATATATTATTTGATATAGATAATATTTTGAATATAAGAAGGATTTTCAAATATGGTGGAGTTTAAATAAATATATATATATAAGTCATTTGGGTTACTAAAGATAATTTGATTAAGAAAATTATTAGCTTAAAATTTTTACCTTAAATTTTAAATAAAATAAAATAAATAAATGCTAGTAAATTGTTTAATTAATTCACATGTTAACAAATTTATATAAATATTTATACAAGGTCCAAAATTGGGAGATAAATGTTCGAGATGGAATTGGATTGCCAAACGTAAAGCAAAGGTGAGTTAATCTCACTCAGTAAATTAAATTTAAATTTAAATGATTAAATTTAAATAATTGGTTGAATGGATGAATTGATTGATTATATTATAGTATATACTACATCTTGGGATGTTTGATTTATATTGTGCTAGAGTATGGTATATATTTGGAATTGGCTTATTATGTTGTGCTAATATCTGTGGATGCAGGGAAAACAGGTTGGAGGGATCCAACTGGACCCCTCAACTTTATTTAATTATTTAATATTCTCTGTTCTGAATGTTTGATATCCCGTAATGAAGTACGTGGAAACATTGAATGCTATGGCTTGATTGTTATATTCGGGCAATAATGAATTACCAAATATATAGTTTGAGTTTGGAAATGGAAATAAAGTTACTTTAAAATTTTTATTAAATCAATCTTGAGTATGGGATGAAAATTTAAATAAACTGAGAATTAATGAAAATTTAAATTTCAATGTTATTGTTTCAAAAGAGGAAAACATCTATTTAAAATTTAAGATTTTAATTGTTGAAGAGTAAAGAAGAAATTTGGATAAGATCTGAAATTTGTATATTTCAGTTAAATGGCTTAAACCCAAACGAAAGATAATAATAATAAATATATATATATATATATATAATAAAGTCCATAATTAATGAATTTTGAAAGGAATTGAGTAATTAAAGAAACTTATTTCAAACGGAGTAAATTGGAAGTCAATTTGGGAAATTGATTTGAGTGATTAAAGTTGGAATTCTCCCTGGATAACTAAGTACGTTTTCAAGTAAATGTTAAATATAAGTTAATAGTTTTTTTAAAATTGTTTTAAAGGGTATGTTTTGAACAATTTATTATTTCTAATATTTAAATTCTAAAGTAAGTTTTTGTCAAATCTATTATGGTAGTAATTATTTTAAAAGTGACTTAGTATTTTGTTTCAAAAGTGAAAATTTAGTTTTATCTTTTATTAAGTAATTTTATTTTCAAATATTCATATAAGATATATTTTTAACAAAATTATTAAGGTAGTTTTAATTTATATGTTTTAAAAGTATATATTTCAAAGCATAGTGTTTTAAAATTATTTTAAAATTCTAGTTTGTGCTTGGTGATTTCAGAGGGGATAGAAAAAAATATTTGGGGAAGTTTATTCTGGAAAGAAGGATGGTTTGAAACTGTTTTCAAAGGATTGAAATAGAAATATATCTTGTAAAGATATTGGAGGTTAATAAATAATTTGGGAAAATATTTATTGTGTGATGGATGTTGTGAATATTAATTGATAGTTAAATAACCGACTATCAATATTGGACAATGCGTTGATCGTTTCGAAGAGACCGGGATCGAGATTTATTTCTCGAAAACCACTTCGATCTGGTTTGTACGTTTCGTGAAAACGATTTTGGATTCGAAGATGGAGCAATGAAATGCAAGGGCTAGTCGCTACTAATCCTGAGGATATTCCCAAAATGGATGTAGTAGGAATAGTGCCTTCGGTTCCGTTCAAACCCGGGACGGACTTGTATGGATGAATGCTTGCGAAACATCGTCAGGTGGACGATAGGCATTCAAAGGAAAATTGTTCTAAAAAGGTAACGCTTAGCCTCAAGCCTCATCAAACGGGAATGGCTGAAAATCAGGGGATATGCAGCAAGGCTTCGTGGGTAGCCCCCACTGGAGGGTGAGGTCATCCCTGTCTAGATGTCCCTTTTTTTTCGGCTGTGTGGGCGGTTGTTGATCCCAACCGCGGGATGATCTTGCTCGGGACTGTCCAGTAAGGGATGGTTCCGGTCTTGTGTTGCAGGGGAGTTAGGGTGGCTCCTCGGTACGCTGATCTAGACCAGGTACTGTGACAGGTGGTACCCCAGTGCCTAGCCATTAGTTGGAATCCATTTTCCCTACACGCCCGTACGGTTTTGATTGTTCCCAACTATTGCTGAAACGTGAGATGCAAGCATTTCAGCTAGATTCTATTTACTTTCTATAGACACTATTATAATATCAGAGGATTTCTATAAAAAAAATTGTTTTAGCTATCGTAAGGTAAAAACCCGACATGTTTATTTGTGGCGTGGTCTTACGAGATGCTTTTGTTTTCAAAGGATTTTTGAAACTTTAATAATCAATTGGGTGTGATTTTCTCACGCTGGTATTCCAGACTGACTCGGGTGTTATTTAACTGTAATGCTCGGGTCAGGCCGAGTATTATAGGATACATGATGATGCTATGGAGCTCAGGAGACGAGCTGGACGACGACACGTACTCTCGTACTTGTTTATATATATATTCCGCTGTATTGAGTTGCTATGTATCCACTTGTATGTTATTGATGTGATCTGTGATTGATGTACTCTGATGATGTAATATATGTAAACAGATATATTTGATTTTGAGTAAGATTATTGTTTATCTATTATATTTTATTCCGCTGCGATGGTTAGATTCTGTTATTGATTTCTATTTTCTTCTTCTACCTCTTCTTCTTTAACCCAAATGGTTCGTATTTCTGTGCAACTTGAGTTGATTGTTGTAGAATAAGGTTAACTCAAGGGGTACGGATTTGCGGGCCGTTACACTTTTTATCCTAAGCTTGAACTCTTTTAGCCTGCAAATTCACTTCATAAGACATTAGATTTCCTATTAACTCTTCTGGAGTTATTTTGGAAATATCATTCGCTTCTTCAATAGAGAGAACTTTTCTTTCCCATTCTTACATTAAAGAGTTAAGGATTTTGATACAGTATCAAAATCTGAATATTTTTTTCCTAGTCCTACTAATGAATGATAGATATCCTAAAATCTTGAGTAACATGTCATTTATAGATTCATTTTCTTTCATTCTAAAGTTTTGAAATTGACTTTTGAGCATGGGTATTTTACTTTTGACCTTGTTGGTTCCTTTGTGTGTAACTTTGAGTGTATGCCATATTTCATATGCTGCATTGCACATGCTAACACGGTTAAACTCATTTTTGTCTAAGGCACAAAACAACATATTCATAGCTTTTGCATTAGCTGTGGCATCTAATTTCTATGTATTGACCAAGTAGAATATTCTTCAGTAGGAATAGTATATTTTGTTTGAGTAATATTTCGTGAATCAAAACCATTTGCTTGCATATAAATTCTCATTCGTGTGGCCTGATAGTTATAATTCATGCCATTAAATAGTGATCGACGTGCAGTGGATTGTCCTTCAATGAAGCTAGTTTTAATTCTAGTGTTAGCGTCCATATTATTAGATTATCAGATAACTGTGCTACGGTTATATGATGACCTTGCTTTGATACCAAATGAAAGTATGCTATGGATCGTGTAATATGGTTATATGATAATATAGAGTATAATGATGATGATAATACTGTAAATAGTGCGGAATAAAAAAAGTATAATAAAATGACACTAGAGATTTTTATACTGGTTCGGAGCACCGTCCTACGTCCAGTCCCAGAATCTTTCTGGAATTTCACTAAAACAACGACCCTCACTTAACCTAGAGGAACAGGTCTATACAACCCCGGAGCGGCCGAATAGGGACCTGAGCAGCAGAACATGATTTCGCCTCAACAGCCAAAGAGGACTTAACTCACCTGAGCAGCAGAACAGGACTTCAACAATTACAGAAAATAGTTTTGACTTATTTGTGTTCTGATAACACGGATTTGTCACTTGTAGTACACCCTTCCTATAATCTTCTCCTCGAGTATAAATATATATATTTGAAGTACACGAAGAATAGAAAGGTACAGCATTCTTTAATGTAGAATAATTGAAAGTATGATAGCAAATGGATTTCAAAAAGTAAGATCAGAGAGATAAGAGAATATGATTGTGATTCGGTGATTTGGAATGAAATTGTAGTTTGTGTTTATGAAGGTTAGAAAGCAGTGACTGTTGGTGAACAGTTTTGATTGAGGTGTTGCATTCAATCTTTTCGTAGAGGTTCGTATCTCTTCACAGAAAGTCGTGTCTTATCAAAAACTGTTGTTACAGAAACTCAGTCAACTGAGCATCTGGGTCAGTCGATTGAATATTCAAAATAATTTTAAATTTAAATTCATACATTTATGCAATTGTGCATGCTGCACAAAATACCTAGTGTCAGTCGACTGGTTTAGAAGGTCAGTCGACTGACCTGGTTAATTTTGTGCAATTTGCATAATTTACATAGATATATTAATTTCTATAACTTTTAAAACACTTTTGTAATTTAAATGTATGCTTATATATGTGTAAAATATTTAGGAAATATAATGATTAAATATATAAGCTAATGTAATCGAGGAGATATTTTAATAATATTGGCCTAACACTTAAAAACAAATACTATAATTGATGCACCGGTTTTAAAGTCTCTTCTCCTTGTCTCTTTTTGTCGTAGCAGTCGTCAAATCTGTATGTCATAGTGATAGCTTCGTGTCATGAATCAAAACCAAGTCTCAACATTAAAGGCCCAGTTTGCATCATCGAAGTTCCAACAGTTCGTATCCATCGAATGATCCTCATCTTGTATCCATCAGATCGCCATCTTACATCCCTGAGAAGGCATTGTACTTCGCTTTCCTTTTCGTATCGATCAAGTTTTACACACAATTCGTATCGATCGACTACATGTCGATATGAAACCAACACCTCTCCTAGATACGAAGTGGCACGCAAAAATTGATGCGAAGTACGTTGCATTCAACCAATACGAACAACATAATATGATTGATACGAACAAGGTAACGACGGTCGATACAAAAAAGGCGAAAAACTTGGGATGGCTCGGTCAATTCGGCATCGAAAGTGTAGCGATCTAAAATTTAAGCGCCATGTCAACTTACAGGAACGTGCTCAGCATCGATTCGAACTGATCGATGCGAACGTATCGATAAGAAGAGGAATTTTACCGAAAAATGCAGCCTTACATCGATCACAACTGGAGATCCACAAGTCCAAATGCTATGAAATTTTCACAGACGCTTACGTACAACCTAAGTAATGTTCCTTCCAAATTTTGACTCGATTGGAGCAAATCTTGATCAATACAAAATTCGTTCGTATCGATAACGGATCCAATCGAAATTATATGGGATCGATCGCGTGGGTCCACTCACGTGCCATAAGAAGTCTCCCGAGATCTGAGCGAGATATCAGCCTCCTACGCCTGTAAATAGAGCCCCAGGGCCTACAGAAGAGGAATTTTTTGGTTCCTGGACGTGCAGACTTTGCCGAATCCAACTTATCTATGAAGAACCGCCTTTCATTCCACAGAAGACGCATCATCTTGAAGAAAGAATGGAATAGGAAAGAGAAAAGATAGAGAAGAAAGAACCAACAACATCAGAATCTCACAACGGAACGAATGAAATATTATATACCACATAAGATATTACATAGTATCATATACATCGGAGACATACAGCTTATACATCACAAATTTAGACAGTTATAACACCTATCTATCATACGACTCAAAACGTCACAGAGATGCAAACGCAACGAAACCATAATATATCTATACGTTGAAGCCTCCTGCTCCAAATCTTCTCTATAATTCGTCAAAGCTAACCTGAATCCCTTGGCTACTCGTAAAAATTCGAGTACCAAGAGTTTAGTAAAACAGAAATAAACTTCAGGTCAGACATGGGTCTGATGTGAGTAAATGGGTTAAAGTGTCTTAACTTTGAAATCCTTTGAAAACGAAAGGTATCTTGTAAGACTTCCTGCACATAAACATGGAAAAGTTTTTACCTAACGATAACTAAAACATTTGATAGGAAATCCAGTTATATTATAATAAGGTCTAGGGCTTTCAAGTAAAATACAGAAATAGCTGGAATGCTTACATCTCACGTTCCAACATAGTTAGGCACAACTAAAATGTACGACAGTTATTGGAGATTGGATTCCATACAATGGCAGGGCTACTGGGGTACCGTCCGTCATAGTACGTGGCCTAGATCATCGTACCGAGGATCCATCCTAAATCCCCTGCAACACAAGGCTAGAACCATCCCTTACTGGATAGTCCTAAACAAGAAAACCTCGTAGTTGGTGTGCAATTCCAACTGCCCACTAAGACGAATATAAGGGACCTCTTGACAGGGGAAAATCTTGTTCTGCTTGAGCATGGCTTACTTAGCCTTGCTGCACCTCCTCTGTTTTAGCCATTCCCGACTGATGAGGCTTTAGGATGCGATTACCTTTATAGAACACATCTATCTAGGAATGCTCATCGTCCTCCAATGACGATGTTTTGAAAGCATTCAATCCATACAAGATCTTTTCGGGTTCGAACGAAACCTTTAGGCACTATCTCGTTACACTCATTTTGAAATCACCTTCAGAGTTAACGACAATAGCCCTTGCACTGTAACGACCCAGAATTTTAATTTATTAAAATTTGAATATTTAATTAATTTTAAATATTAATAAGTGAAATTTATAAGTTGAATAAATTTTAATTCGAATAATTGGATTTAATTGAATAATTAAATCGATAATTTAATATGTTAAATTATGGAAATAATTGAAAATCGAGTTAAATATGATTGAAAATGATTTTTAAAATTTTATTTTATCATATTTGAGTTAGAATGATATTTTAGAACTTTTAAAATCGAATTAAAAGTTAATTTGTGAAAATTGAATATTTTAATATTTAAATCGACTAGTGAAAATAGCCAATTTTTGAGCAGTCTCAGAATTGAACGAAACCAGTTCCATTGGATCCGTAATAGTTAGTTATTACCGGATTTCAATTTTTGTGTCAATCGGAGTTAGCGTTTGATCGTGGCAGCTCGAAACGCATTGAATTGTTTTTAATATTAATTTGGCGAGTTAAAATAGTCATTTTTCAAAAAGTCTCGGATTTCGACGAAACCAGTTTCATCGGATCTGTAACGACCCAGAAATTTTATTAAGTAAAATTTGAATATTTAATTAATTTTAAATATTAATGGGTGAATTTATAAGTCGAATAATTTTTATTTCGATTTATTGGATTTAATTGAATAATTAAATCGATAATTTAATATGTTAAATTATGGAAATAATTGAAAATAGGGTTAAATATGATTGAAAATGATTTGTAAAATTTTATTTTATCATATTAAAGTTAGAATGATATTTTAGAACTTTTAAAATCGAATTAAAAGTTAATTTGTGAAAATTGAATATTTTAATAATTAAATCGACTAGTCTCAATTTTTGAACAGTCTCAGAATTGAACGAAACAAGTTTCATTGGATCCGTACTAGTTAGTTATTACCGGATTTCAAATTTTGTGTCAATCGGAGTTATCGTTTGATCGTAGCAGCTCGAAACGCATCGATTTATTTTTAATTTTAATTTGGCGAGTTAAAATAGCCATTTTTCAAAAAGTCTCGGATTTCGATGAAACCAGTTTCATAGGATCCGTAATGTGATATTATTGTAAGGTTTCAAATTTCGAGTCAATTGGATTTACCGTTTGTCCGGTACAAATTAAAACGCCTAGAAATCGGTTTAAATCGGTTTAATTTAAATTGAGCGTTTATAGCCATAACTTGCACAGATGTCCGAATTAGCTTCCGAAACCTGTTCCATTGTGTCCGGAACGCGGGGTAAACCCTAGAAACGCTGGTTACGGTGCCTAAATCGGAGTTCGAAATTTCCGAAATGAATAGTGTTTACGCTTGATTTTCTATAAAAGGAGACCCTACCCTTCATAAATTAAAAAATAAAAAATAAAACCCTAAATTACAAACCCTAGCCACCACCCCATTAATTGATGGCCAGAAATGCACGAAATTTTTCCCCTTTGATCTCTCAATCCATCAAGTTTTGGCTAAAACTTTCAACATGAAAGATGTAGAGGGCAACACGAACTACAAGATCAACGGTGGAGATCGCGAATGGAGCTATAGATTGGGAGATATGGGGCCGCGTTCTCTACAGCCTTTGCACGCATTTCGAGGCTGTAGGCATGGCCGAGCTCCACCATAGGGGGGCCGAGTGTAGTTCTTGGCATGGCGCATCCAGTGGCGTCGCTTGATCGAGTTAAAGTTCAACGTGGTGATGGCAATAATTAACCCTAGTTTCTAAGTATGGGTTTTATTTGTTCGGCCTCAACCTGTAGAAGATGCGTGGGAGAGGAGATGTAAACGTGCGGTCATGATGAAGGGGGAAGCAAGATCTACGGCTATGGCTTGTGCTAGGTTATAAATTATAAAGTTATGTTGAAAATATTAAATAAAATCGTGTACAAACTTATAAAAATCATAACTCTTTCATACGAGGTCGAAAAAATGCAGACTCAGTTGCGTTGGAATCGTATGGACGAGCACTACGCGATGGAGTTGGTTTGGAGTCGTTTGAAGTTAGTGAGAATTTCGGGTAAAATTAAACGCGTGTTTAATTTTATTCAAAATAAATCGCTAAAACGGAAATTAAAATCAAGGTGAGAATTTCTCACTCAATCGAATCGGTTTCGATTTTATTTTAAATAGTTAGATTTAAAATATTTGAATGCATGTTGAATGATGATTGATATCTATTGATTGTTAAAATAGACATTATACGCCGTTAGTAAGCGGATGTTATTTATTAAAAACATATACCGCGAATATTTCATAAACAGTGAAATTGGTATTATAAATAATATCAATATATATATATTGGCATATGTATATATTGCAGTTGTTGATTCCCCGCATTTTTTAGCGGATGAGACCCTATTGCGCCGTTATTAAGCGGATAATATTTAATAAGAACATATACCGCGATAATTTCGTACTGGAGCGAAATTGGTATTGTGCTAATGTTTGTGATGCAGGAAACAGGTTGGAGGGATCCAACTGGATTCCTCAACAGTTTTTATTTGATTTCAGATATATTGATATTTGATGGATTTACATATTGATATATGATATCGTTGTAGTCGTGATTGACTATTTGGTGTGTAGCATCATTGGACCAAATTTGGAATTTTAAAATGAATTTTAAAGTGATTTTTGAAAAGTATACGTTTTATAAAATATTTTTGGAATTGATCCATTTTAAATAAATAAACGTTATAATTTTTAAAGTTATAAAAATTATGATTTTTAAGAAATATAGTTAAAAACTGATTTTTGAGAATATGATGCTATTGAGTTTATAAAATAGTTTAATCGAGATATTTTAGAATTATTGTGAAAAGTTTAAATATAGGATTTATAAAATTTGATTATTTCATAAATCAAGAGAAAGGATGAAATTATAAAGGAAATTAAAGACGTTTTAAAAGGATAATATAAATTGATTTATATTAAGAAATTTATAAATGGATATTTATAAATTGAAATACGGACATTATAAAACGAGTTTTTATAAGTGTTTGAATGAAGTGAAAATGAATTTCATTAAAGAATGAAATTTATAGAATTATAAACGGTGAAGTTATAAATGGAATTTTATAAATAGTAGGTTTATAAAATTTATAAAGTTATTGAAAGAATAGATTTGATTAAATAAATGAATCTTATAAGTTATAAGATTTATGGTTTGGAAAGTCTTTAGAGGAACGATTTTGTAAAATAATCGTTTTATAAGCATTTAACTTATAATGTGAACTTTTAGTTTATAATTGAGTTATAAACTGGAATAGGTTAATAAAAGAATTTATAAAAAGGAAGTTTTTATAAATAAATAGAAATGGAATTTATAAACGTTGTTTATAAATTCGCAAACAACTTATTTTGATAAGTTAATTGTTGAAACCTATAAATGGAGTTATATTCACATTTTTGAATAGTGAATAATCCTTTAAATTAAAATGAATAAAAGGATGAAATTGTTAATGAAGTATATTCACGTTTTTGAATAGTGAATAACACGTTAAAGAAATTGTTTTGGATTTGGATGTTTTAAATAGAATTAAAACGATCAGACAATGTATTAAAATGTGTTGAGATTCGAAACCATAGATTTCAACATTTATTGTTGAAATAGACGTTTTCGAGAAATAAAAGGAGATGATGGACTATAACACTGTTGTTATTGTAAATGATTTCCGAAAGGAAATGTTTTGTATAGTATTGGGATTTATATATCTATTTTAATTTCGAATCCCTATACTAGTGATTTTGGGTTGTCGTAACGATGTTTTACGTAACATTCGTTTTGGCCCAAATAAATATGTTTAAGAGAATGATTTCCTTAAAGGATGAAATATATACTTAATTTCGATTGAAGTACAGTGAATATTTTCTAAGTGTTGAAAATAAATAAAATTCGTGAATTACTTATTTAATAAGTATGGAAATGTTTTCCAATATGAAGTGAATAATTAGGATTTATCTTTTTGAAGATAAATTGAAATGGATAATTGAAATCATATATGCATGGATATTGTGAAATGTAAATTCACTATTGAATTTATAAAAGAAAGTGGGATTTGATTAAAAATAAATATTGATTTATTTTTGAAGTTTTGAAATTATATATCTAGTGAAGATATTTTGGAAAATAAATAATTTGGAAAATTATTTGGAATCTGGTGATGTGTGCATATCCATTGATAGTTCAATAACCGACTATCAATATTTCCCTTTGAATGGGTAATTGATGTGATTTGTTTGAATGTGAATGCTACACTTATTTTTGAATAAGCGCTCACTATTCGGGTTAACCGGGAAAGGACCATGGGGTCGTATAACCCATTCCGAATATGTGATACGTCGTTATAATTGCATTTGAAGATCGGTGTTGAAGACCCGGTATTTGCGAGAGCGATAGGATGACCTGTCGATTTACTCTGCACCGAGTTGCTCCGGTATAGAGTTCTCCATATGTGATGGTGAATCCGATCAGGATTGTGAATATCCGGATTGCAAGGACTTCTTTGTAAGTGCCTTCGGTTTTGTTCGATCCCGAAACAGACTTGTATGGATTGTGTGTCTGACATTACAAGTTGAGATATAAAGCCGATTTCATTCAAATATATTTCTGTTGGTGGCGAAGAATTTATTCTTTAGCTTAACACCCTGCTCTGAGACGTACGAGCTCAGAGGTTATATAGTTGAAGTTATCAGCGATATATTCCCAATTTGGTAATGTGACATGCTGAGTGATGTTGTAAATGATCATTGTGTTGATTGTTGTGATAGGATCGTTTATTTGATCGTCTATCTTAGTGATCATTGTGTTGATCATTTGTTGACCCAAAGCATGGCTTTTGTATAAAGTATGTTTTTGTGGACGTGACTTCGTCGAACCTCACACCCCGGAAATGGTCAAAACAGGAAAGATGCGGCAAGGTTATGAGGGGTAGCACCCTTTAGGGTATGTACATTTCCTTCTGGATAGAGGTGGTATCATGGTATGGAGCCCAGATATTTAACCTATGTGGTTACTACGAATTTATTACTTTGTGGTTGTTGGTTTTCGGGATCCCGTGAGAAAGGTCGTTTACGATCGGGGAATGGCGTGCTCGTGTCAGTAGTTACCCAGTTAGGGGTAACCCGGCCTTGTGTTGGCAGAGTTCCGGTTTGGTTCTCGGGGATGTCTTTCCAGAGGCATTCTCATGTGGCAATGGGAAGTTCCTTGGCCTGACCATTTGTTGGAAATCCAAAGAAACAATACGTGACTTGTACGGTTTTAGTTGTATAACCTGCTATGGAATGTGGCGGTAACCTGCTATTGAACATAGTTAGCTATAGTAGGCATACGATAATGGTCGTATGTTGGCTAAGATTTATATTCTACTTTCGAAATGAATTTTTCCTACACTATACACTAATAATAATATCAAATGTTATTTTAAATGCGTATCAAGCATCTTTGACTATCATAAGGAGAAATCTCCTCCGATTCTGCGTTTGCATTGTGTGTGTGTGCGGCAGGCCTTATGGTAGTCTCATTTTTAAAAGCATTGCGAATTGAATTTAAAAATATTCCTCTATTTTGATTTTAAAGTTAAATAAACTGTTTTGAGTTCTCACACCAGTCACATGACTGACTTGGAGTTTATTGTTTTCCTTCCTAAACTCTGGGTGCCCACCAATTTCCACACGGGCAGTTAAGAGTTAGGTATATCAGGATATTCTGGATATTCAGGAGTTGCTGGAGGCAAGCTGGATGGCATGGCGTATTACTAGTTTATATAGTATTTCTTTTTCCGCTGCACTGTTTGATGTTGTATATTGTTGTACACTCTGATTTCTAAAATACCGTACTTTTACACTTTTTCCCTTCGGGATGCCTCATTACTTGATGAGATGTATATTTGTGATATACATACTGTCATTTTTTTTCGGATCGAGCCGCGCAAAGGAGACTATGGCGAATTTTTCCGAAAATTTAAGGCGTTAGAAAAAATTTGAGAAATTTGGGAAATTTTTTGTAAACTATAACTTTGATTTTGGAATTGAAAGTTAAACTATAGTAGTTGTTTTTGAAAAAGATAACTAAGTATGATTTGAAAACTTAGTAAAGTATTGTAAGAAGTTTAATTATGAATTTTGAAAAGTTAATAAATTCTGTAACTTTTCTTACTTGTTAATTTCGAGGACGAAATTCTTTTAAGGGGGAAAGATTGTAACGACCCAGAAATTTTATTAAGTAAAATTTGAATATTTAATTAATTTTAAATATTAATGGGTGAATTTATAAGTCGAATAATTTTTATTTCGATTTATTGGATTTAATTGAATAATTAAATCGATAATTTAATATGTTAAATTATGGAAATAATTGAAAATAGGGTTAAATATGATTGAAAATGATTTGTAAAATTTTATTTTATCATATTGAAGTTAGAATGATATTTTAGAACTTGTAAAATCGAATTAAAAGTTAATTTGTGAAAATTGAATATTTTAATAATTAAATCGACTAGTGAAAATAGTCAATTTTTGAACAGTCTCAGAATTGAACGAAACCAGTTTCATTGGATCCATAATAGTTAGTTATTACCGGATTTCAAATTTCGTGTCAATCGGAGTTATCGTTTGATCGTAGCAGCTCGAAACGCATCGATTTATTTTTAATTTTAATTTGGCGAGTTAAAATAGCCATTTTTCAAAAAGTCTCGGATTTCGACGAAACCAGTTTCATCGGATCCGTAATGTGATATTATTGTAAGGTTTCAAATTTCGAGTCAATTGGATTTACCGTTTGTCCGGTACAAATTAAAACGCCTAGAAATCGGTTTAAATCGGTTTAATTTAAATTGAGCGTTTATAGCCATAACTTGCACAGATGTCCGAATTAGCTTCCGAAACCTGTTCCATTGTGTCCGGAACGTGGGGTAAACCCTAGAAACGCTGGTTACGGCGCCTAAATCGGAGTTCGAAATTTCCGAAATGAATAGTGTTTACGCTTGATTTTCTATAAAAGGAGACCCTACCCTTCATAAATTAAAAAATAAAAAATAAAACCCTAAATTACAAACCCTAGCCGCCACCCCATTAACTGATGGCCAGAAATGCACGAAATTTTTCCCCTTTGATCTCTCAATCCATCAAGTTTTGGCTAAAACTTTCAACATGAAAGATGTAGAGGGCAACACGAACTACAAGATCAACGGTGGAGATCGCGAATGGAGCTATAGATTGGGAGATATGGGGCCGCGTTCTCTACAGCCTTTGCACGCATTTCAAGGCTGTAGGCATGGCCGAGCTCCACCATAGGGGGGCCGAGTGTAGTTCTTGGCATGGCGCTTCCAGTGGCGTCGCTTGATCGAGTTAAAGTTCAACGTGGTGATGGCAATAATTAACCCTAGTTTCTAAGTATGGGTTTTATTTGTTCGGCCTCAACCTGTAGAAGATGCGTGGGAGAGGAGATGTAAACGTGCGGTCATGATGAAGGGGGAAGCAAGATCTACGGCTATGGCTTGTGCTAGGTTATAAATTATAAAGTTATGTTGAAAATATTAAATAAAATCGTGTACAAACTTATAAAAATCATAACTTTTTCATACGAGGTCGAAAAAATGCAAACTTAGTTGCGTTGGAATCGTATGGACGAGCACTACGCGATGGAGTTAGTTTGGAGTCGTTTGGAGTTAGTGAGAATTTTGGGTAAAATTAAACGCGCGTTTAATTTTATTCAAAATAAATCGCTAAAACGGAAATTAAAATCAAGGTGAGAATTTCTCACTCAATCGAATCGGTTTCGATTTTATTTTAAATAGTTAGATTTAAAATATTTGAATGCATGTTGAATGATGATTGATATCTATTGATTGTTAAAATAGACATTATACGCCGTTAGTAAGCGGATGTTATTTATTAAAAACATATACCGCGAATATTTCATAAACAGTGAAATTGGTATTATAAATAATATCAATATATATATATTGGCATATGTATATATTGCAGTTGTTGATTCCCCGCATTTTTTAGCGGATGAGACCCTATTGCGCCATTATTAAGCGGATAATATTTAATAAGAACATATACCGCGATAATTTCGTACTGGAGCGAAATTGGTATTGTGCTAATGTTTGTGATGCAGGAAACAGGTTGGAGGGATCCAACTGGATTCCTCAACAGTTTTTATTTGATTTCAGATATATTGATATTTGATGGATTTTCATATTGATATATGATATCGTTGTAGTCGTGATTGACTATTTGGTGTGTAGCATCATTGGACCAAATTTGGAATTTTAAAATGAATTTTAAAGTGATTTTTGAAAAGTATACATTTTATAAAATATTGTTGGAATTGATCCATTTTAGATAAATAAACGTTATAATTTTTAAAGTTATAAAAATTATGATTTTTAAGAAATATAGTTAAAAACTGATTTTTGAGAATATGATGCTATTGAGTTTATAAAATAGTTTAATCGAGATATTTTAGAATTATTGTGAAAAGTTTAAATATAGGATTTATAAAATTTGATTATTTTATAAATCAAGAGAAAGGATGAAATTATAAAGGAAATTAAAGACGTTTTAAAAGGATAATATAAATTGATTTATATTAAGAAATTTATAAATGGATATTTATAAATTGAAATACGGACATTATAAAACGAGTTTTTATAAGTGTTTGAATGAAGTGAAAATGAATTTCATTAAAGAATGAAATTTATAGAATTATAAACGGTGAAGTTATAAATGGAATTTTTTAAACAGTAGGTTTATAAAATTTATAAAGTTATTGAAAGAATAGATTTGATTAAATAAATGAATCTTATAAGTTATAAGATTTATGGTTTGGAAAGTCTTTAGAGGAACGATTTTGTAAAATAATCGTTTTATAAGCATTTAACTTATAATGTGAACTTTTAGTTTATAATTGAGTTATAAACTGGAATAGGCTAATAAAAGAATTTATAAAAAGGAAGTTTTTATAAATAAATAGAAATGGAATTTATAAACGTTGTTTATAAATTCGCAAACAACTTATTTTGATAAGTTAATTGTTGAAACCTATAAATGGAGTTATATTCACATTTTTGAATAGTGAATAATCCTTTAAATTAAAATGAATAAAAGGATGAAATTGTTAATGAAGTATATTCACATTTTTGAATAGTGAATAACACGTTAAAGAAATTGTTTTGGATTTGGATGTTTTAAATAGAATTAAAACGATCGGACAATGTTTTAAAATGTGTTGAGATTCGAAACCATAGATTTCAACATTTATTGTTGAAATAGACGTTTTCGAGAAATAAAAGGAGATGATGGACTATAACACTGTTGTTATAGTAAATGATTTCCGAAAGGAAATGTTTTGTATAGTATTGGGATTTATATATCTATTTTAATTTCGAATCCCTATACTAGTGATTTTGGGTTGTCGTAACGATGTTTTACGTAACATTCGTGTTGGCCCAAATAAATATGTTTAAGAGAATGATTTCCTTAAAGGATGAAATATATACTTAATTTCGATTGAAGTATAGTGAATATTTTCTAAGTGTTGAAAATAAATAAAATTCGTGAATTACTTATTTAATAAGTATGGAAATGTTTTCCAATATGAAGTGAATAATTAGGATTTATCTTTTTGAAGATAAATTGAAATGGATAATTGAAATCATATATGCATGGATATTGTGAAATGTAAATTCACTATTGAATTTATAAAAGAAAGTGGGATTTGATTAAAAATAAATATTGATTTATTTTTGAAGTTTTGAAATTATATATCTAGTGAAGATATTTTGGAAAATAAATAATTTGGAAAATTATTTGGAATCTGGTGATGTGTGCATATCCATTGATAGTTCAATAACCGACTATCAATATTTCCCTTTGAATGGGTAATTGATGTGATTTGTTTGAATGTGAATGCTACACTTATTTTTGAATAAGCGCTCACTATTCGGGTTAACCGGGAAAGGACCATGGGGTCGTATAACCCATTCCGAATATGTGATACGTCCTTATAATTGCATTTGAAGATCGGTGTTGAAGACCCGGTATTTGCGAGAGCGATAGGATGACCTGTCGATTTACTCTGCACCGAGTTGCTCCGGTATAGAGTTCTCCATATGTGATGGTGAATCCGATCAGGATTGTGAATATCCGGATTGCAAGGACTTCTTTGTAAGTGCCTTCGGTTTTGTTCGATCCCGGAACAGACTTGTATGGATTGTGTGTCTGACATTACAAGTTGAGATATAAAGCCGATTTCATTCAAATATATTTCTGTTGGTGGTGAAGAATTTATTCTTTAGCTTAACACCCTTCTCTGAGACGTACGAGCTCAGAGGTTATATAGTTGAAGTTATCAGCGATATATTCCCAATTTGGTAATGTGACATGCTGAGTGATGCTGTAAATGATCATTGTGTTGATTGTTGTGATAGGATCGTTTATTTGATCGTCTATCTTAGTGATCATTGTGTTGATCATTTGTTGACCCAAAGCATGGCTTTTGTATAAAGTATGTTTTTGTGGACGTGACTTCGTCGAACCTCACACCCCGGAAATGGTCAAAACAGGAAAGATGCGGCAAGGTTATGAGGGGTAGCACCCTTTAGGGTATGTACATTTCCTTCTGGATAGAGGTGGTATCATGGTATGGAGCCCAGATATTTAACCTATGTGGTTACTACGAATTTATTACTTTGTGGTTGTTGGTTTTCGGGATCCCGTGAGAAAGGTCGTTTACGATCGGGGAATGGCGTGCTCGTGTCAGTAGTTACCCAGTTAGGGGTAACCCGGCCTTGTGTTGGCAGAGATCCGGTTTGGTTCTCGGGGATGTCTTTCCAGAGGCATTCTCATGTGGCAATGGGAAGTTCCTTGGCCTGACCATTTGTTGGAAATCCGAAGAAACAATACGTGACTTGTACGGTTTTAGTTGTATAACCTGCTATTGAACATATTTAGCTATAGTAGGCATACGATAATGGTCGTATGTTGGCTAAGATTTATATTCTACCTTCGAAATGAATTTTTCCTACACTATACACTAATAATAATATCAAATGTTATTTTAAATGCGTATCAAGCATCTTTGACTATCATAAGGAGAAATCTCCTCCGATTCTGCGTTTGCATTGTGTGTGTGTGCGGGAGGCCTTATGGTAGTCTCATTTTTAAAAGCATTGCGAATTGAATTTAAAAATATTCCTCTATTTTGATTTTAAAGTTAAATAAACTGTTTTGAGTTCTCACACCAGTCACATGACTGACTTGGAGTTTATTGTTTTCCTTCCTAAACTCTGGGTGCCCACCAATTTCCACACGGGCAGTTAAGAGTTAGGTATATCAGGATATTCTGGATATTCAGGAGTTGCTGGAGGCAAGCTGGATGGCATGGCGTATTACTAGTTTACATAGTATTTCTTTTTCCGCTGCACTGTTTGATGTTGTATGTTGTTGTACACTCTGATGATAAGATGTAATGTAATAACTGATATAGTTCTTTGTTTAAAGATTATTCATTTATTATTATATGTTGTTCCGCTGCGAATTGTGAGATTCTGATGTTGTTCTGTTGTTTTCTGTCCCGTCCTATTTTCTTCTATTTTTCTATCTATGTTCTCTATTCTCTTTTCTTTTTCTTCTATTTTAAAATTTTCTATTTTCTTTTCCCTCTATCTTCTACCTTTTTCTCTCTTTTTCTTCTCTTAAAATTCTTTTTTAAAAACCCTAACTATTCGGTTTTCCGACAACGAAAAATCGAAACGTTACAGGATCCGTAATGTGATATTATTGTAAGGTTTCAAATTTCGTGTCAATTGAATTTACCGTTTGTCCGGTACAAATTAAAACGCCTAGAAAATCGTTTAAATCGGTTTAATTCAAATTGAACGTTTATTGCCATAACTCGCACAGATGTCCGAATTAGCTTCCGAAACCTGTTCCATTGTGTCCGGAACGTGGGGTAAACCCTAGAAACGCTGGTTACGGCGCGTGAATCGGAGTTCGGAATTTCCGGAATGAATAGTGTTCAACGATTTCCTATAAATAGACCCTTACCCCTTCATAAATTAAAAAAAAATAACCTAAACCTAACCCTAGCCGCCAGTAGCATGGATGGATGGCTGAAAATCACCTACTTTCTGCCCTCAATCTCTCCCAATCCACTCAATGATTTCAAAAACTTCCAACATGAAAGATGTAGATCTAAGTGAGAGCTAAAGATCTATACGGTGATGATGGGGTATGGCGCGACGTAGAGGGAGCTAGGGGGTGCGTTTATGGCCGTGTGTTCTCGGTTCGCGCACGTGTAGGGGTGGCCGAGCTTCATGCTCTTTGGGCCGTGTGTGGGCTCTTGCGAAGGGGGTCGAGATGGTGGTAGTTGATCGAGTTCAAGTCGCTTGTGGGTGGAGTAGATTTAACCCTAGTTTTGAACGTTGATGGGTTTGGTTCGGCTTGTAACCTGTAGAATGATACGCGTGTGGGGAAGATGGAAGGGTGCGGTGGTGATTGCATGGAAGCAAGATCCTATGGCCAGAATAGATTTAGGTTATAAAGTTGAAAATTTATTTTATTTAAAATTCGTGTAAAACCTTCTAAAAATCATAACTTTTTCATACGAGGTCGAAAACACGCGAAATAAGAAGCGTTGGAATCGTATGGACGAGTACTACGCTATGGAATTGGATTGGAGTCGTTTGGAGTTAGTGAAAATTTCGTGTAAAATTAAACGTCCGTTTAATTTTATTCAAAATAAATCGCTAAAACGAAATTGAAATCAAGGTGAGAACTTCTCACTCAATCGAATCAGTTTCGATTTTATTTTAAATAGTTAGATTTAAAATACTTGAATGCATGTTTGAATGATGATTGTTATCTATTGATTGTTAAAATAGACATTATGCGCCGTTAGTAAGCGGATGTTATTTATTAAAAACATATACCGCGAATATTTCATAAACAGTGAAATTGGTATTATATATAATAGCAATATATATATATTGGCATTTGTATATATTGGAGTTATTGATTTCCCGCATTTGTTTAGCGGATGAGACCCTATTGCGCCGTCTATTAAGCGGATAATATTTTAAATCCCATATACCGCGATAATTCCGTACTGGAGCGGAATTGGTATTGTGCTAATGTTTGTGGATGCAGGAAAACAGGTTGGAGGGATCCAACTGGATTCCTCAACAGTTTTTATTTGATTATGGATATTTTGATATTCGTTGATTATCATATCGATATGTGATATCGTTGTTGTCGTGATTGGCTATCTGGTATGTAGCATCATTGGACCAAATTTGGAACTTTAAAATGATTTTTAAAGTGATTTTTGAAAGTATACGTTTATAAAATATTTTTGGAATTGATTTATTTTAAATAAATAAACGTTATAATTTTAATGTTATAAAAATTAGGATTTTTGAGAAATATGGGTTAATGTTTTTATAAGATAATTAAATTGGATTTTTGAATTTATTATAAAAAGTTTAAAACAGGATTTATAAAATTTGATTATTTTATAAATCAAGAGAATGGTGAAATTATAAAGGAGATTAAAGATGTTTTAAAATAATAGTATAAATTGATTTTATAAAGGATTTATAAATTGATATTTATAAATTGAAACATTTGAATTATAAAACGAGTTTTTATAAGTGTTTGAATGAAGTGAAAATGGATTGCATAAGTGAATGGAATTTATAAAATTATAAATGGTGAAGTTATAAATGAAATTTGTAAATAGTAAGATTTATAAATTTTGGGAAGTTATTAAAGGATATATTTGGATAAATAATTGAATCTTATAAGTTATAAGATTTATAATTATGAAGTTTAAAAGAACGATTTTGTAAAATAATCGTTTTATAAGCATTTAACTTATAATATGAATCTTTGTTTTATAATTGAGTTATAAAGTGAATAGGTTAATAAAGGAGATTTATAAAAAGGAAGTAGTTACAAAATAAATAGAAATGGAATTTATAAACGTTGTTTTATAAATCCGCAAATGACTTATTTTGATAAGTAAATTGTTGAAACCTATTAATGGAGTTATATTCACATTTTTGACTGTGAATGATCCTTTGAAATGAAATGAATAAAAGGATGAAATTTGTTAATGTAGTATATTCACGTTTTTGAATAGTGAATAATATGTTAAAGAAAATGTTTAGATTTGATGTTTTAAATAGAATTAAAACGATCTAACGATGTTTTAAATGTGTTGAGATTCGAAACCATAGATTTCAACATTTATTGTTGAAATAGACGTTTTCGAGAAATAAAAGGAAATGGTGAACTATAACACTGTTGTTATAGTAAATGATTTCCGAAAGGAAATGTTTTGTATAGTATTGGGATTTATATATCTATTTTAATTTCGAATCCCTGTACTAGTGATTTTGGGTTGTCGTAACGATGTTTTACGCAACATTCGTTTTGGCCCAAACAAATATGTTTAAGAGCATGATTTCCTTAAAGAATGAGATATATACTTAATTTCGATTTAAGTATATTGAATATTTTCCAAGTGTTGAAAATAAAAAGACTTGTGAATTACTTATTAAATAAGTATGGAAATGTTTTCCAATATAAAGTGAATATTTTGAGAATCTATCCTTTTGAAGATAAATTGAAATGAATAATTGAAATCGTATATGCATAGATATTGTGAAATATAAATTCACTAAGGAATTTATAAAAGAAAAGGGGAATTTGTCTAAAAATAAATATTGATTTATTTTTGAAGTGTGAAATTATATATCTAGTAAAGATATTTTTGAAAAATAAATAATTTGGAAAATTATTTGGAATCTGGTGACGTTGTGCATATCCATTGATAGTTCAATAACCGACTATCAATATTTACCCTTGAAAGGTATTTGTTGTGATTTGTTGAATTTGAATGCTACACTTGTTTTTAAATTATTGCGCTCGTTATTCGGATTACCCATTCCGAATAGTGATACGACGTAATGGATAGCATTGAAGATCGGTGTTGAAGACCCGGTATTTGCGAGAGCGATAGGATGACCTGTCGATTGACTCTGCACCGAGTTGCTCCGGTATAGAGTTCTCCATATGTGATGGGAAATCCGATCAGGATTGTGGATATCCGGATTGCAAGGACTTCTTTGTAAGTGCCTTCGGTTTTGTTCGAGCCCGGAACAGACTTGTATGGATTGTATGTCTGACATTACAAATTGAGATATAAAGCCGATTTCTTTCTAATATATTTCTGTTGGTGGCGGAGAATTTATTCTTTTAGCTTAACACCCTTCTCTGAGAAGTACGAGCTCAGAGGTTATGTAGTTGAATGTTATCAGCGATATATTCCCAATTTGGTAATGTGACATGCTGAGTGTTGCTGTGAAATGATCATTGTATTGATTATTTGTGATAGGATCATTTCTTTGATCGTCTATCAAGGTGATCATTTCTATGATCATTTGTTGACCCAAAGCATGGCTTTTGTATAAAGTATGTTTTTGTGGACGTGACTTCGTCGAGCCTCACACCTCGGGAATGGTCAAAACAGGAAAGATGCGGCAAGGTTATGAGGGGTAGCGCCCTTTAGGATATGTGCATTTCCTTCTGGAAAAGGGTGGTATCATGGTATGGAGCCCAGATACTTACTCATGTTGAAAACACTTTATGATTGTGTGAATTGATTACGAGCGCTCGGTTAAAGGTCCCAAAGGACCGGGGGATGGCATATTCGGTCAGTTGTTACTCAGTTAGGGGTAACCCGGCCTTGTGTTGGTAGAGATCCGGTTTGGTTCTCGGGGATGTCCATCCAGAGGCATTCTCATGTGGCAATGGGAAGTTCCTTGGCCTGATCATTCGTTGGAAATCCAATTCCCAATACGAAACCCTGTACGGTATTAGTTGTAGAACCTGCCATTTACTTATGGTGGTCACCACTGTTTAGATGGTAGCTATAGTAGGCATACGATAATGGTCGTATGTTGGCTAAGATTTATATTCTACTTTCGAAATAAATTTTTCCTACACTATGCACTAGTAATAATATCAAATGTCTTTTTAATGCGCATCAAGCATCTTTGACTATCATAAGGAGAAATCTCCTCCGATTCTGCGTTTGCATTGTGTGTGTGTGCGGGAGGCCTTATGGTAGTCTCTTTTTTAAAAGCATTGTGAATTGACTTTAAAAATATTCTTCTATTTTGATTTTAAAGATAAATAAACTGTTTTGAGTTCTCACACCAGTCACATGACTGACTCGGAGTTTATTGTTTTCCTTCCTAAATTCTGAGTGCCCACCAATTTTCACACGGGCAGTCAAGAGTTAGGTTTATCAGGATATTCTGGATATTCAGGAGTTGCTGGAGGCAAGCTGGATGGCATGGCGTATTATTATGTATAGTATTTCTTTTCCGCTGTTTGTTGTTGTTGTTGTACACTCTGATGTGATGTAATGTAATGATGTAATGTAATAACTGATATAGTTCTTTGTTTAAAGATTATTCATTTATTTATTATATGTTGTTCCGCTGCGAATTGTGAGATTCTGTTATTGTTCTGTTGTTTTCTGTTCCGTTCTGTTTGCTATTTTCTTTCCTCTCCATTTTCTATCTTCTTCTCTCTTCTTCTGTCTCTTTCTTGTTCTTAAAACCCTAAGTGTTCGATTTTCCGTCGTTCGATTGCTCGGCAGTCGATAAAGTGAGTATCGATGTTGAATTTTCGAAAGTCGAAGAATCGAGTCCTTACATGCACTCTGAATCTTCATCTTGAACTTCACTTGGTATTCATGACCTATCGTTTAATTTAGATCGATGTGGTTTTTGGATATCCAAATTTGGATATTTGATCCTGGCCTCACCGAAATTCAAAACGTTGTCTTTTATGGTCAAGTTGTTTTAAGTTCAAACAATTTAATTCATTATCTATATTCACACGGATAGATAATTCACATTATCATAAATAGATAGTCAATATCATCACAATTCAACCAAAGCATCCAATATCACAGATCAGCAGATATCCCATATCAAAGATATCAAACAATCCAAGATATTCAATATCATTAAGCCACCCATAAGCAAAGATTAATTAATCACACCATCTTTAATTAATTTAAAATAAATTAAATTAATGAATTCCATAACTAAAATTCCTACTTACTTATTAATTACAAACCAATTAATTAATCATCTTTTAATTATCCATTTCAATTAATCATCCTTGATTAATTATCCTTCAATTACATTAAGTAATTAGCCTTTAATTAATTACACAAGATTAATTATTCTTATCCATTTACAATAATTAACCTTTAATTTCCTCATTAATTAATTAATTATAATTAATTATAATTAATTACATTAATTAATTATTCTATAATCACTTCATTGATTAATTATCCTTAATTAATCACATCTTAATTACTTTCATTAATTACATTAATTAATGATCCCTTAATTACTTCCTTAATTAATTATTCTTCTAATTAATTTACTAATTAATCTTTAATTAATCACATTCATTAATCATCCTTAATTGATCATAAACAGTAATTAACCATCATATGATAACTTGCCTTAATTAATTAACTCTTTAATTAATTAATTAATCCTTAATTAATTACATAAAGTAATTAATCCTTAATTACTTCCACTAAGTAATTATTCTTCAGTTACTAACCATTTAGTAATTTCCCTTTAATTACATCCAGTAATTACCCATTAATTACTTACACTAAGTAATTACTCTTATTAATTACATTAAGTAATTATACTTAATCAATCATCAAGTGATTATCTTAAATTAATTAGACTAGTTAGTTAACTTAAATTAATCACATTAATTTAATTAATTATATTAAGTAATTAATTCTTTTAGTTCATCCATTAATTAATTTACTCCTCATTTAATTACCTTTAATTACTTAGATTAATTATCCCATAATTAATTATGAAATTAACTATATTTAATTAATTAAACCAATTAATTATCTTAAGTTCATTTTATTAATCATTTTGGATAATTAAGTATTAAGCTTTAATTTCTTCTACTATTAAGACTCTAATTAATAAAGATAAACCATTTACCTTAATTTAACTCTTACTTATCATTTAAATTAATCTAAATACTTGAAATTAATTTATACTAACATTACTTAGAAAATTCTCTGATTAAATAATATTTAAACACTCTTCCTTAAATCACATCTTAATTTCAAAACATCATCTTATTACTTTTAAAAACACTTAGGAGTTCAATTACAAAATTAATAAAACAAAACAAATCTCAAACTATTTAAATCTTTAAAGACTTGTTTAATTTGCTCTAATTCTTTTGGAACTTAGGTTGTAATGCTTTGGAACATATTCATTATAAATATTCTTAAAACTAGACTAACATTCTTTTGGAAACAAAATCATTTTAAATAACTTTAGAAAAGTAAACTTTAAAACTCATTTTAAACATTTTTCTTTGGAATTAATTAAATGCTTAGATTTGGGAATCCTTGAAATATTGATACATACTTTGAAACATTCATTTAATTAACCTTTAAAAACTTGATTATTCTCCTTGCTTATTTAAAATTGATTTAAACATTTATTGATTACAACTTGATAATACTTCGAAAATTGGGTTTATTATACATAATTAAAACTTGTTAAATAATTTACTTTATAAACATATTTATTAAAACACACTTTAAACTTAACTAAACATTTCTTTATAAAAACTAAATTATTTAAAACCTTAAAATTTTTTAACCTTTGCTCTTTATAAGTCTGTATATTTTCTTTTAAATTTTGAAATCTGTTTACTATAGCAAGTACAACCCGAGACAAACTTGAGTAAACCAAGCAAGACTCACGTTTTCTCTTCCCTCGCGACACCCCCGTAATCCACTCGAGATCAACCTGAATGAAACCCAAACCTTCCCAAGCAAAACTCTACCTTCCTGAAGCCACAACCCCTACTGACGCCACCATGCACAAGTGCACATGCACACCCAATCAGAATGCCTTCGACCTCTACCATGATCGTCGACAAGCCAACGACATCTACCTCAATCCTCCCGGCCCATCAGATCAAACTGTATCGTTGAAATCGAGAAACGAGCAAGTCGAACAAAATCTGGAACCACCTGAATGACTCAAAATCAATCACCGCCGTCGACCTCGCCCACCGAAGTTTTCCATACTCTGACCATAGTAGCGTCACAGGCCACACGACATTACCCCCCTTATGCATTCCACTTCGATGTGCCAATGATGCCTGAAGTCATCACGCAAACCCTAGTTCAAAGCTAGGCTTCAACCTTAGATCGTCATCTAACAGCCACCACGATCAACATAAAATACTCAACCAATTTTTCCCACGAACGTGGGTCTTAACGCTATCACCTGCCTTGATCGTGACTTTTATTACCTTGATCTTCGTCGATAAACGACGAAAATTCCTATCCAGATCAAATCAGATTATCTCAATTTATTCCAAACTAAAAATCAAGATTTTTATCTCAAAAATCATTATTTTCAATGATAAATCAGATTATGAATTCAATTCAGGAAATTGAAACATTTGATTTTTCTGATTAAATTTATTCTTGCTATAAAAACTTACTTTTGAACTATAAACTAAATAATTTCACTTGGAATCTAATTCCAAAAAGAATTTACATTGTAAAAATCATTTTTTATTTAATGATCGTAGCTAGATATAGATTTTGAAGAAAGACATTTGTTTTTGAACTTGTTTCCTAACCTGTTAATTCAAAACAGAGAGATGAATCATCATTTTACAGGCATGCATCTAGATACATATAAAGCACATCATATATATACATACATGCATTCATACATATAAACATAAGCAACCATAATCCTTCACAATACATCACAAACATCTAGTTATGATCACATATTTAAGCTGTTTTCAAAATTTAGGTTTACTCACCTTTTTGAAAATAGCAGAGAGATGGTTTTCTTTTGAATCTGAAACCATTTTGATGTTTGATTTTTGATTCGGTGCCTATTTGTTGATTAGTTTGTTGAGTTGAATTGCTCTGATCTTCAGATTAAGACTTGAAAACTGTAGTTACTGATGAGGTGAACTTGAAACAGGTTGTAATAGAAATTGATTTGTAGAATTTGTTTTGAAATTTTAGTTTGAATTCCGGTTTTCAGTTTTAGTTTAGAAGTAAAGAAGGAAGATGTTTGAACTAGCTAAAATTGCCAAATTCTCTTATTCCACTTATTTATAAATATTTCAAAAGTAAAGAAAATTATTGACACTTACTAATACAAATTAAACAAATGTCATTGCATGCTTAAATCATTTTACAAATGTTAGAACAATGTATGATTATGTTAAACCCCATTATTTATAAATTTCTTATGGATTTTTATTTATATATTTATGAAATGTGATTTATTAATTTATATTATACATATTAATATGTCTTTGTATTATATTTTAAACTATAAACATATACAAACTAATTTTGTCCATGTATGTTTAAAATCTATATATATTTACAAACTATATTATCTAATGTTAAATTTTAAAAGAAAGAAATTTTAAACAAAAGAAATGAAATTTTAATTAAATCTTACTTTAAACTTAAGCTTAAATATAATTTAAATGGATAAGTATTTACCTTAAGTGTTTTGAAATTATATGGTTAATTTTTGAAAAGATCTTACATTAAATTAAATCAAAATTTCCAAACTACAAAATATAATAGCATTTGAAAACATGTTTTTGTTTATTAGATTTAAGCCAAAGATTTTTCTATTTATAATATATACAAATATATATACATTATAAATAGAGAACATGTTTTAATATTAGACTTTAAAAATAACTTCGAATCACAATATATACATTCATATATTACAATTTGAAAACACATATAATTTTTTATTAAATTAAAACCAAAGACTCGCTATTTACAACATATACATATATATATACATTATAAATAGAATATATTTTTATTAGCTTTGAAAAGAACAAATTTTACCAAATTAAGTATTATTAGTTTTTGAAATGATTAATTTTGCCAAATTCAATTTTTATTAGTCTTCAAAAAAATAAACTTACCAATTTAAACTAAAGTTATAAAAGAAAATTATCAAGCCAATTTAATTATTAATAAAGATTATTAAATTGATATTGCCTAAAATTTTGGGTCATCACATTCCTCCCCCTTTAAAAAAATTTCGTCCTCGAAATTAAAAAGCAAAGACAATTTAATAGTCCAACAAAGATTTTAATTTTAAACAACAAGCATATATATATACACACATACATACATATATATATATCATACACTAACAATCATAGCAACCAATACAATCAAACAATCAAATCTAACTAACTATTCTAACATAGTTCAGGATAGGCCTTCCTAATACTATCTAGAGTTTTCCAGATACAAACACAGGGCTATTCGCTCTACAAAACCTAACTAGCTACACTATATAGATCCTGAGCTCCCTCTAACCTCGATCCAAAAATCTGAACAAGATATCAGACAATAGAAAGTCCGATTCAACTTCCAAATCCTCCCAAACAGCTGGTTCCAAAACCAGTGATGGGTCAAACACGTATTCCCTCAAAGATACGTGAGATATATTGAATCCCAGCCACCCGAACTGGCAATTCAATCCTGTAGACCAAAGTTCCAATCCTTTGGAGATCACAGAAAGATTCAATATATCTCTAAGCTAGCTTCCCAGTCTTACCAAATCTTATTGCTCCTTTAATCGGAGAAACTTAACAACAACGAAGTCTCCAACTTATGATTCCGGATTCTTTTGCCTTTTATCCACATAACTCCTCTAATGATCAGGGTTGACTTTATCCTTCCTGATTAGCTCAACCTTCGCTGATTCTTCTTGAAATAAACTGGACTAAAACAAACCAATCTTTGGATCCTGTAACGACCCTAGATTTTAATTTAATATAAATTGATAATTAAATGAATTTCTGAATGAAATTGTAAGGGAAATTGATTATAAATGGAAGCGAGTTTCCCCGAGTTCAAGTATATTCTATATAAATCATTTAAATTTTTAAATATTATATATATATATGTATATATGTGAATATATATATGTATATGTATATTTAGATATATATGAGTCAATTTGAAATTATAAAATCTTGAGTGTATATATATATATATATATTTTGATTTGAATTTAAATCTTAGATGAATGATTTAATAAATATTTGGGTTATAAAATAAATTAAGAAAAATATATATATAGTAACTCATAAATAAATTTTAACAACATGTTAAAACAGAAGTTATTCATACTATAAAGTAATAAAACAAAGTGAATAAAAGAAAATAAAGTAAGTACAAACAAAGTTATAAATAATATAAACAAAACAAAATATCTTTTAAAATATAAACTATTGAAATAAATATATAGAAAGATACAAAACAATTTGTATGTAAGATAAAATAAATACGCAAAATAAAAAAAAATAGAAGTTCACTTATTTTGTAAAGTAATAATAATTTTAAGTTATGAATAAAAATAAGAAACAAATGCACTTACCAAGTTAAAATAAATGTTTAAAAATGTAACATAGAAACATATTTATTAAAGTATGAGATAAGGAAAGTAAGTATCCATAGTAAACTAAAAATAAAATAAAGTACAAGATATAATACATTTCAGCAAAGTATACAAAATAATAAAATACAACACAAATAAACATATGCAAGGTAAGTATAAAACAAATAAATAAGCAAAGTATGAATTAAAACAAAATAGAATGTATTCATGTATAGGTATGCAACCTGCAGGCTTGTAAAGGAATAAAAACAAAAGCATAGAAGTAAAATATATTCACATATAAACAAGGACAAGTAAGTATGGAATGAAGTAAGGCGATTAATGCAACATACCTATTGTACTTGCCTATACCTTTCCATGTACAACTCTTTCTATATACAAATCAATTCCTTCTTTTTAGTTTCGTTCACCTTCAAAGCTAAGAAAAACTGAAATGGATATTCAACTTAAACTTAAACAAAAGCTTCAACTCAAACGAATATTATAAAAAGAAGGAAGAAGAGAAAGTACCTGTAACAACTTCAACTCAGGTTTAACTTGCAAAGTTAAAAAGGATTTCAACTTAAAGATTTCTGGGAATCAAGGAGCAAGGAAGCTTCAGTTATTAAAACCTGATTACAATCTCAACATTCACTTAAAAGCTTTGAAATATGATCTGGAAGGTGAGTAAATTCCTACCAGAATTTTTATTTTATTTTATTTCATCTGTTTGTCTATTGATGCTGTGGGTAAACACATTTTTATCATGTTTAACATGGTGCTTGCCTGTGTATTTGTTTTGTATAGTTCTGTGTTTATATAAATGAGTATGCTGTAACTTTTGAAGATGCTGTTGATTCCCTGGTTGTAGTTACAGAGTTAAGGAGTTAAGCAAAACATATAAAACATCTTCTTCCAATCATATATAGGCTTACATTTTAAAACAAAATAGGTTGTTAAACATAAATCAAAGCTTTATAAATTTGTTTTGAGCCTGTAGTTGAAGCATCATCACCAGTGACTCTGTTCTACAGGCAATACGCATGATTTTGATAAAATTCGAATATGCTAATTTTAGATTCCAGGAATATACATTTGATCCTGATAGTAAACTATGAATTTTAAAACTAAAATGAGGATTTTTAGTGGACGGGATCGGTTGCAGTTCGTGTTTCATCAGAGAATGGGTTCGGGGACTTTCCCGATGATCTAGAGCGTTGGAGGAGTTGGGGTTGTGGGTAGATGAGGGTGGTAGGCCGGCGCTATCGAGAAAAATAAGTTGATATTTTTCCGATCATTGATGACGTCGCGGCGAGGGGAACTAGGGTTTAAGAGGGGTAATGGGTTTAGCTCGGTTGTCGAGGCAATGCGAGGGCGTCAGGGAATTAGAGGCGATCGCACCAGGGGGAGTAGTTGCGTGGGTCATCGGCGAAGCTTCGGACCAAGTTTCGAGGTGGTCGTTGGTCGTGGGTGATGGTACGATGGGTTTTTGGGTGGTCGAGTTTTTGGGTCAGTGGGTTCGATTGGGTCAAATTCGATCTGATCGAACTTTCTTCGATCTGGATGATGCTTTGGGGTCTCGCGTGTTTGTGTGTGTGTGTGGGATGGACGCGGTGCTCATCGGTGGCCGGAGGAGCGTGGGTAGGTGCACGGTGCACGTGTGTGCACTGGGGAGGAAGTAAGGTGGTATCTGGTTTTGGGGAAGAAGCAACGCGACTCGAAGTCGTACACGAGAAAATCAAGCTCGAGCTCGAAGTTGAACTCGAGTTGTTTCGGCATGATACCGGGTCAGATAAACACTTAAACAAAAATTTGAAAATTTAGAAGGCTCGGGTAAGTTTGGGGAAAAAATCGAAGCACTCAGGCATTTTCCTCGGGTTTGACTCAGGTGCTATAAAAACAGCTTGCAAAATTTTAAAACAAAATTCAAGTTTTAAACATTTTTAACTCATTCTTTTAAATAATTGTTTTATTTAAGTATGGGATTGGTTTAAGGTTTAAAAGTAAATTATTTCAATTTAATTAAGTTTTACTTTAAGATTTAAGTTAAAGGATTAATTAATTAAAGATTTAATTTATGTGATTGAATAAATTAATGAGATTAATTTATTAAGATAAGTAAATTAAGGATAATTAATTAATGAGATTAATTTATTAAGATAAGTAAATTGAGGATAATTTAATAAATTAAAGGTTGATAATTAAAGGTTAATTGATTTATTATAAATGGATAATTAATATTATGTAATCATTTTAGAAAGAAATTAAGGATAATTTCATTTTAATTGTAATCAGAGTTTGAATAAATTTATGAGTAAGTGATAAATAATCGTAATTAACTACTTAAATTAATTAATGCATAATTAATAGTTAATTGGTTAAGGAATTTAATTAAGAATTTATAATTGGTTAACTAAGTAGTTAATGGTAAATAAATGGGTAGTTAAGTTATTGATTAATAATTAAAGTTATTAATTAATGACTAAAGTGTTTGATAAATAAATTTATATCAAATGATTTGTAATTAATAAATCAGGATTGGATAATTAAATTCATAAGAGATAAATTGAATTGATTAGGATTAAACGATTAATTAATTCCGCTTATGAATGATTGTATTGAATGAGTTGCCTTGAATTGATTGTCATATATGATCTATGATACTTTGTGATATATACTGAATTATGTATGACCTGTAATGTAGTTTATTTATCTGGGATAAATGTAATTCATTATCTGTAATTTATATATCTGTGATCTGTGAAATAAGGATAAGCGTCATAATTTATATCGCTTATCAATTATATTCCTGTATTCTGATCTGTGATAATTGTATAATGTTGCACTACTGTGTATAACCCCTGGACCACACCATACACACACAAATATGGATTTCACGAGGAAATCGATTTAAGTCGCAGATTTGTGAAATAGTTAAATTTGAATTTTTAAATTCAAACGTTGTGGAAATGGAATCGGAATAAATATGAAAAGCTTTTTGAATGGAATTTCAAAATAGAATTTATTATTTTTAAATTACTTGATTAAGTTTTGGAATTTAAATAAGTTGATTTAAATTTAAATTCAATACTTGAAATTGAATTTTGTAATTTGAAATTAGGAATTAATGATATTATACTAGTCATTATGAGTTAAACCATTTTTAAAGTATTATTTTTGGGAATTTGAATTTAACCCAAGGATTTCAACTCGTATAAATGAATTAGATTTCCAAAATGAAAACTGTTGTTTTCAAATGATAAACACTTTTAGATAAGAACTGAGATTCCAGTTAATTAGGGGAATTGCAAGATTGAATAGAGAAATGATTTTCCTAAGTTATGAATGAATTCTTTTTGAAAGCTATGAATTAAATCTGTTTATTTTTAACAGATTTAAATTGATGATTTGTTTAAATCAAATTGAAATGAAATTGTTTTGAAGGATATAAGTTAAATCTTTGATTTAAAGATTTAACGAGTTAATCAAATTGAAATGAAGATTGATTTGGAAAATCTATGAATGAATCTTTTGTTTAAAAGATTAAAATGTGGAAATTGTTTAAACCGTTAAAGGTTGTGAAAATGAATCTTTTTGTTTAAAGATTGAAAATGGTAATTTGTTAAACCATTTGAAAGAAAGTTTTGAAATATTAAGTTGTGACTTAATTGAAATCCCATTATCCATTTGTTTTTGAAATATCGTGCTCACTATTCGGTTTAACCAGGAAAGGACCTTTGTGTCGTATAACCCATTCCAAATAAGTGATTCGACGTTATGGATAGCATTCAAAGACCGGTGATGAAGACCGGGTATTTGCGAGAGTGATAGGATGACCTATCGATTATCTCTGCACTGGGTAGCTCCTGGTATAGAGATTCCCTAAGTGATGGGAAATCCGATCGGGATTGTGAATATCCGGGTTGCAAGGACTTCTTTGTAAGTACCTTCGGTTTTGTTCGATCCCGGAACAAACTTGTATGGATTGTGTGTCTGACATTACAAGTTGAGATATAAAGCCGATTTCTTTCAAATATATTTCTGTGGTGGCGGAGAATTTATTCTTTTAGCTTAACACCCTTCTCTGAGACGTACGAGCTCAGAGGTTATATAGTTGAAGTTATCAGCGATATATTCCCAATTTGGTAATGTGACATGCTGAGTGTTGCTGAAATGATCATTGTGTTGATTATTGTGATAGGATCGTTTATTTGATCGTCTATCTTGGTGATCATTGTGTTGATCATTTGTTGACCCAAAGCATGGCTTTTGTATAAAGTATGTTTTTGTGGACGTGACTTCGTCGAACCTCACACCCCGGAAATGGTCAAAACAGGAAAGAAGCAGCAAGGTTATGAGGGGTAGCACCCTTTAGGGTATGTACATTTCCTTCTGGATAGAGGTGGTATCATGGTATGGAGCCCAGATATTTAACCTATGTGGTTACTACGAATTTATTACTTTGTGGTTGTTGGTTTTCGGGATCCTGTGAGAAAGGTCGTTTACGATCGGGGAATGGCGTGCTCGTGTCAGTAGTTACCCAGTTAGGGGTAACCCGGCCTTGTGTTGGCAGAGTTCCGGTTTGGTTCTCGGGGATGTCTTTCCAGAGGCATTCTCATGTGGCAATGGGAAGTTCCTTGGCCTGACCATTTGTTGGAAATCCAAAGAAACAATACGAAACTTGTACGGTATTAGTTGTAGAACCTATCATTCACTTATGGTGTCGCAACACTGTTTGGATGGTAGCTATAGTAGGCATACGATAATGGTCGTATGTTGGCTAAGATTTATATTCTACTTTCGAAATGAATTTTTCCTACACTATGCACTAGTAATAATATCAAGTGTTTCTTTTTAATGCGTATCAAGCATCTTTGACTATCATAAGGAGAAATCTCCTCCGATTCTGCGTTTGCATTGTGTGTGTGTGTGGGAGGCCTTATGGTAGTCTCATTTCTAAAAAGCATTGCGAATTGACTTTAAAATTCTTTCTTATATTATTTTTATAAGATAAACTGTTTTTGTTGCTCACACCAGTCCCACGACTGATCCGGAGTTTATTGTTTTCTTTCCTAAACTCTGGGTGCTCATTATTTTCTACACGAGCAGTCTAGAGTTGGGTTTTTCAGATAGTCAGGTTTAGTAGAGTTATTTCTAGAGTTAGTTCAGTCTTTGGATCGCACCAGTCTTGCTGAGCTTGGTGATATGTTATTGGGAGTTCGAGCTATTGCTGGATTAGTTCTTGGAAATGGAGTTGCAGTTATTTCTGGAGTTCTTCCTTGAAGACTATTTTAGAGTTATATTGTTCCGTATGCTGGATGTTATCTATTTTTTTTTTCCGCTGCTATTTTAATGTATCATATCTCTGATGTATATTGATATCTATTGGATCATCTGTTGTATCAGATATTGTATCAAAGTTGTATATCAATGTATTATTCTTTTATTCCGCTGTGTTGTTTACTTAATGATTGTTATAAGCTCCGGCGAATCGGATTTGAACGATCGAATCTATGGCATTCGAATACGATTTGAAGTATGGATGTCGATTTTCGAGCGGGCAAAATCCGAGCCGTCACAGATCCTACCCAACAAGATGATCTTTCCCAAGAACCACCCAACAATCCAAAACACAACTCTACTTCACAAGCATCAGTAGATTTCAAACTTACTTCTCTTATTCGGAATAACCAAAATAGGTACACTAGACATCCTAGCCTTCAGATTCCGAACTAACGTCCTGTAGGAACCCTCTAATCCAAAACACTGCAACTTCTGATTGCTTCCACTCTAAAACAGCTCCTACCTCGTTTCTGCTGCGCAACTCTGATTCTGAAATAGATGAAAATGTCTTCGATGAACATGAACAAAATCTTGATCAACACATCGTGGAAAAATGGTCCATCAGATTCATAAGGATAAACACAGAAGTTCCACGAAATCCTGAGTGCTTCACCAAATCCTCTAGAGATGCCTCAGTCTCAAACAAAAGACCACCCAGATGATCTCTTTAAACTAATCGCAAGTCACTTCTGCGATCCTACCCATTTCAGTTCCAAAGAAACAGTTCTTTCTTCACACATCAGAATAGCTTATTCTTGTCCTACAAAAGACGCTGGTGATCCACCTTCAATAACAAACACCTGCTTTCCCGAGCTTCCAAAAACCTGGGATGCTGACGTAAGAAAAACAAAGATTTCCGAACCATCGGAGAAAAGGATCCACTCTGCTACATAGCCAAAAGACCTTCTGCTAGCACAGAAAACATCTCTATGCTGCATTGATGCCATGAATGCTAGAACTTCTGATCTATAAGCTCCGTGAACTTCAAAGCCATCAACCAACTTCACAAAGGGACTTCAAGATGGTAGACATCTTTCCAAGAAACTCGACCTTAAACCAAGCACAAACATCTCATTCTCTTAGAGGGGGTGACAATGAGACCATGTCTGAAGCGAGGAAATTCATTGACCTTAGTCTCATAGTCCAATACAGACAACTCCCTTACTTGAGATCCAGAAAAATTACCATACAGCCGAGTCTTCCCTGCGGTAGGTACCAACTGCTCCTCAGATACGTCCTTATAATGGCTCCAAAGAAAACAAATTATTCTTGAGAACATCCATGGTTGTCGCGTCCTTCCACGCAGCTGCTTCTTTCAGAAGTTGCCAAGATACCATCACTCACTTCTGCTCATCCGATAGATCCAAACTCTTGAAAAGCCGCTCACTCGAGTGCAACCTAACTTGCACTTCAAAGATGGACTTTAAACTTTTAAAGGTTTCCTTCAGAGATTTGGTGAAATCCGTATACCATGCAGCAAGACTTACTTGAGGCGATATTGAGTCTACAGCCTCGACAGATACACTTCCAACCTCAACATATCGGACTCCTTCCTTTAGTGGCAACACACACCACTGCACTGCTACCTTTAGAACTCATGTTGGAAAGCCAGGACAGGTAACCCAACAGGTAGATATATATGTATATATATATATATAAATTACAAGTACACCCTCTCAAGAAAGAGATCACTCCAAAGCCTAGGTATTCACTCATCCTAGCTCTTCGATACCACTTGTGATGACCCACCTTTCATTCCACAGAAAAATGCATCATCTTGAAGAATGAAAGGGATAGGAAAGAGAAAAGATAGAGAAGAAAGAACCATTAACATCAGAATCTCATAGCGGAACGAATGAAATATAATATACCACATAAGATATACATCAGAGTTATACAGCTTATACATCACAAATTTAGACAGTTATAACACCTGTCTATCATACAACTCAAAACACCACAGGTATACAAACACAACGGAACCATAATATATCTACATGCTGAAACCTCCTGCTTCAAACCTTCTCCAGAATTCGTCAAAGCTAACCTGAATCCCTTGGCTACTCATAAAAATTTGAGTATCCAAGAGTTTAATAAAACAAAAAATAAACTCCGGGTCAAAGATGGGTCCGGTGTGAGTAAACGGGTTAAAGTTTCTTAATTTTGAAATCCTTTGAAAACAAAAGGTATCTGGTAAGACTTCCTGCACATAAACACAGAAAAGTTTTTACCTTACGATAACCAAAACATTTGATACGAAATCCAGTTATATTATAATAGGGTCTAGGGTTTTCAAGTAAAATACAGATATAGCTGGAATGCTTACATCTCACGTTCCAACGTAGTTAGGCACAATTAAAATGTATGGCACATATTAGGGATTGGATTCCATACAATGGCAAGGCTACTGGGTACCGCCCGTCACAGTACGTGGCTATATCACCGGACCGAGGATCCACCCTAAATCCCCTACAACACAAGGCCGAAACCGTCCCTTACTGGATAGTCCCGAACAAGACAACCCCGCAGTTGGTGCGTAATTCCAACTGCCCACTAAGCCGAATATAAGAGGCCCTTAGACAGGGGAAAATCTTGTCCTACTTGAGCGCGACTCATTTAGCCTTGCTGCACCTTCCCTGTTTTAGCCATTCTTGGTTGAAGAGGCTTAAGGCTGCGATTACCTTCATAGAACACATCTATCTTAGAATGCTCATCGTCCTCCAATGACGATGTTCTGAAAGCATTCAATCCATACAAGTTCGTTTTGAGTTTGAACGAAACCGAAGGCACTATCTCGTTACATTCATTTTTGAATCACCCTCAGAGTAAACGATAATAGCCCTTGCACTTTGAATCTTCATCTCGAATTTCACTTGAGATTCACGACCTATCGTTTAATTTGGATGGATGTGGTTTTCAGATGTCCAAATTTGGAAATCCGATCCCGGTCTCACCGAAATCCAAAACGCTGTCTTTTAAGGTCAAGTTGTTTTAAGTTAAAACAATTTAATTCATTATCTATATTCACACAGATAGATAATTCACATTATCATAAATAGATAATCCATATCATCACAATTCAACCAAAGCATCCAATATCAGAGATCAGCACATATCCCATATCAGAGATATCAAACAATCCAAGGTATTCAATATCATTCAGCCATCCGTAAGCAAAGATTAATTAATCACACCATCTTTAATTAATTCAAAATAAATTAAATTAATTACTTCCATCACTAAAAATCCTGATTACTTAATAATTAATTAATCACAAACCAATTAATTAATCATCTTTTAATTATCCATTTTAATTAATCATCCTTGATTAATCATTCTTCAGTTACATTAAGTAATTAGCCTTTAATTAATTACACAGATTGATTATTCTTAACCATTTTCAGTAATTAACCTTTAATTACCTCATTAATTAATTAATTATATTAATTAGTTATTCTATAATCACTTCATTGATTAATTATCCATAATTAATCACATCTTAATTACTTTCATTAATTACATTGATTAATGATCCCTTAATTACTTCCTTAATTAATTATTCTTCTAATTAATTTAATAATTAATCTTTAATTAATCGCATTCATTAATCAACCTTAGTTAATCCTAAACAATAATCAACCATCTTGTAATTACTTACCTTAATTAATTAACTCTTTAATTAATTAATTAATCCTTAATTAATTACACAAAGTAATTAATGCTTAATTACTTCCACTAAGTAATTATTCTTCAATTACTAACCATTTAGTAATTTCCCTTTAATTACATCCAGTAATTACCCATTGATTGCTGACACTAAGTAATTACTCTTATTAATTACATTAAGTAATTATACTTAATCAATCATCAAGTGATTATCTTAAATTAATTAAACTAGTTAATTAACTTAAATTAATCACATTAATTTAGTTAATTATATTGAGTAATTAATTCCTTTAATTGCATCCATTAATTAATTTACTCTTTATTTAATTACTTTTAATTACTTAGATTAATTATCACTTAATTAATTATGAAATTAACTATCTTTAATTAATTAAACCAATTAATTATTTAATTTCATTTTATTAATAATTTTGGATAATTAAGTAGTTAAGCTTTAATTACTTCTACTATTAAGACTTTAATTAATTAAGATAAACCGTTTACCTAATTTAACTCTTACTTATCTTTTAAATTAATCTAAATACTTGAAATTAATTTATACTAACATTACTTAGAAAATTATTTGATTAAATAAAGTTTAGACACTCTTCCTTAAATCACATCTAAATTTCAAAACATCATCTTATTACTTTTAGAAACACTTAGGAACTCAATTACAAAATTAATATAACAAAAAAATCTCAAACTATTTGAATCTTTAAAGACTTTTTAGTTTGTTCTGATTCCTTTGGAACTTGGTTTGTAATGCTTTGATACATATTCACTATAAATATTCTTAAAACTAGACTAACATTCTTTTGTAAACAAAATCATTTTAAATAAGTTTTAAAAAAATAAACTTTATAACTAATTTTCTTTGGAATTAATTAAATACTTAGACTTGGGAAAACTTGAAATATTGATACATACTTTGAAACATTCATTTAATTAACCTTTAAAAACTTGATCATTCTCCTTGCTTATTTAAAATTGATTTAAAAATTTATTGATTAAAAGTTGATACTTTGAAAATTAGGTTTATTATACATAATTAAAACTTGTTAAATAATTTACTTTATAAACATATTTATTAAAACACACTTTAAACTTAACTAAACATTTCTTTATAAAAACTAAATTATTTAGAACCTTAAAATTGTTTAAACCTTTGCACTTTATAAGTCTGTACATTTCTTTAAAATTTGGATATCTGATTACTATAACAAATACAACCCGAGACAAACTCGAGTAAACCAAGCAACACTCACGTTTTCTCTTCCCTCGCGACACCCCCGCAATCCACTCGAGATCAACGCGAACGAAACCCAAATCTTCCCAAGCAAAACTCTACCTTCCTGAAGCCATAACCCCTACTGACACCACCATGCACAAGTGCACGTGCACACCCAACCAGAACGCCTCTGATCTCTACCGTGATCGTCGATAAGTCAACGACATCTACCTCAATCCACCCGGCCCATTAGATCAGACTGTCTCGTTGAAATCGAGAAACGAGCAAGTCGAACAAAATCTGGAACCACCTGAATGACCCAAAATCAATCCCCGTCGTCGACCTCGCCCACCGAAGTTTCCCATACTCTGACCACAGTAGCGTCACATGGCACATGACAGAACCCTCCTCACGTAATCTACTTCGATGTGCTAACGATGCCTGAAAATGTCACGCAAACCCCAGTTCAAAACTATGTTTCGAACCATAGATCGTCGTCTAACGGCCACCACGATCAACATAAAATACTCCACCTATTTTTCCATGAACGTGGTTCTTCACGCTATCACCTGCCTCGATCGCGACTTTTATTACTTTTCCATTCGTCAACAAATGACGAAAACCCATATCCCGATCAACTCAAATTATCTCAATTTATTCCAAACTAAATGTAACGACCCGCAAATTTTTAATAATTTTATTTGTTTTAATAATATATTTAGCTGATATTTTGTGAAACTTTAAACATTTTAATTTGGAAATAAAAATTTAATATTTGTAATATGTCTAATTAAATATAGTAACTGGTAAATTTTTAATTAATTATATGAATGTTTATCATATTGTGTAATTCTATTTCAATTCAAATCGGTTAATATTTGACGATAATACAATACTTTCCTAAGCTGAACATTTTTATGTAGAAATTTTGTAAATCATCTTCTGAGTGGGACGTCAAAATTCGTTTCATCAAATTCGTACTTCTTTAGCTCCGTCGATCTTATTTTTCTGTGTTTTGCTGCAATTTCCGCCGGTGGAAATTCGAAATTTTATAATCTAATTGTACCACTGATAACTATTTTCATCGTTTCGTCATGCTGATCTCTATGGTATATTTATTTCTGAATTTTAAGGTCCAGTACGCGATGGAAATAATAAAGCGGCGCATCGTATCGATACCGTAAATCATGATTGTTAGCTTTCCTTTGCCTTTTCAAATTGAAACGTGAATCCTACGCATTATAATAAAATGCTTTAATACCTTCTCAACCAATGTACAGCTGTCCCATCATTTCAATTTATATTTATACCGATACGTATTTTACACCGGTACGTTTCATTGTCTCTCTCTCTTCCCTGTGTGTTCACACCTTTTCTTTTCTTTTTCGATGCAAATTTCATACGTGTTGTCCAACAACTAAATAAATTTCTTTTAAATTCTCAGCTAAATCAGTGGGTGACCATGCAACTGAAACTCCCCATGTTTAATTCAATACGTTTCATTACTATTTGGTCCATTTCGTTTTCCTCTGGTTTCAATATTCCTTCCGGTTTGTACATGGGGCCCCTATCTCTTTCCCTTCTTTTCATTTGAGAAAACAATATATACAGTAATGTATATATACATAAAAAGGTGGAACTCATTTTTTGTTTCGTTTGTCTTTAAGAGTTTCACATGCATGAGCCTATGCTTCTTCCCCTCCTCTTATCTCCCTCCCTCCTTTTTCCCGTAGCCCATCATAATACCCACGCAAGTGCCGCAACCCAAAACTGCTCCTCCTTCCAGCGAGCACCGCACCCCAAGCACCGGCGAAGCCTCTGTCCCTCGACCGTGCAAGCCGGTGCTACCTCCACCTACGCCAAGCACGCAACCGCTCGTCCGCCTTCACCCTATTAAACCATTGGCCTCGTCCCCCCAAACCAGTGCCGAGCATCCTCCCCTCTACCGTGACCCACACCTCTACTTCCTGGCCTGACTCGCGCCACCTAACACCCCTCAGCCACCCTACTCCATCAGCCGAGTAGCCTCCTCTCCTCTGTTGTTATTAAAAAAACAAATAAACCAGCAAAACTTGCATATATTTGTATCAGCCGAACCCATACTCTCCCTTCCTTCTCCTACTTTCACCCAAGCACGTAAGTTACTATCTCTATATACTTTTGTAATCTATTATCTAATATATATGTCAGTACTATAATACATATATAAGTTGTATATATTACAATTTGTGTTGATTTGTTAGTATATGAGTTATAGATTATAAGAGATATGCCGTACATATATTATATGATCTATTAGTAGTTCTCCTGTTGCATGTTCATATGTTTGCCTCTATTTCCTTTTCCTTTCTTGAAGTTACTTTGGGAGGCACATTTCAATATTAATTCTCCCATCTAAGATAGATTATAAGTCATAGTATTGTATTTTTATAACTCTATTATGTTTATAAAGCTATTCATATTGTAATGTCTGATATATAAGTTTAGTATATAAATATATGTCACATCTACTTGAAAAAAACAACAACTTTATAAAACTTTATAAAAGTAATAGCATGTCTGAAAATATTAGCTTAGATAATTGTTTTCACAAATATGTGTCTAAGTCAGTTTTGTTTCAAATATTTAATAAAAGTTCGTTTTAAATTTTGGAAAGTGATTTATAAAGAAAGGATTTGAAATACATGCATATATTGTATATATAATATATGTATATATTCTAGTATATATGTTATATTTTATAAAGGATGTAATCTATATTGTATCCTAGATTTGGAATGAAGCATTATATGCGTTTTACTATATATATATATATATATATATATATATATATTATAATATATAGATGTGCATGTTGTTGCATATGGGGCTCATATGTTTTAAAATTGGTATATAAGCTGTTTGTGTTCAAAAGTCAGTATATGCGGGTATTGTCTACTAGTACATGAAATATATATGGTGTCGCAGTAAATTATGTTTTATAAGTTTATATTTATAATATATAAGATGTTGTTAACACATATAAGTCATTATAGTGATATAGGTGTTATTATATAAACTTATACTGATGTGATGTATGGTATACAACTTATATATTAGTGATATATATCGTAGATTTCAAAGTGTATATATATATTATTTAATATATAAGGATTTTATTTTAATATATGTGTTTAATTTAAAACAATGATTATATTTATATATATTGTTTTGATATTGTTTTAAATTAAATATCGATCTCATGGAAATAATATATATAAATTTCTATTTCTATCAGGCCGATTCTAATTATTTCAACAATTCCATTATCATCTTTGATCGTTGAATTCATGCAACTTGCTTTACTTTGGAATTCATGCTTGGATTCATTACTCAATTTTAGTGTCGGTTCTTCTATGTGTATCTGTGTCATATCCTGTTCTCTCTAGCCTCGAAAGGTGAGTAATCACTCACGATTAACGTTCTTATATTTATTAAATTTGATTTCAATCGAAACGATAACTGAAATATGCTGTTGTAGTTATTTAAATTATTACATATATGCTATTATCTGTAACCGTTCACCTATGGGATATGACACCATACCCTATTGGTTATATTATCTGTTATTTATATCTATGATATATGCCTATTATATTGTTATCATATCTGTTATCACTCTGTAAATTCCCTTTTAGTATAGAATTCACTATGGGTTGAAATGATACATACCCAAACGGACTTGAGAATATGGGAAAATCGTTATGGGTTGAAATGATAAACCCAAGCGATTTTCACTGAATTGAATTTGGGATTGTGGGTTGAAATAATATATACCCGTGTGTGTGTGTGTGTGTGTGTGTGTGTGTGTGTGTGTGTGTGTGTGTGTGTGTGTATATATATATATTTAAATTACAGATTGAAATGATAAATATCTGTATCACTTGACATAGGATAGAAAATTATATATAGACACTGCTAGTCTATATATAAGTATTTTGAAAATAAATTCTATGGTTTCGGAAAGAAATATATGGTTTATTAAATATTGATTCTTAGAATGATATACATAAATGATATTTATTTAATAATAATATTTTATTTAATTAAGATGGATTTAATTAAAATATAAGATGTTTAAGTATTTATTTGAATTTACAGATCAAAGACATATTTTTTGTAATAATTTGAATAAGTTAAGATTGGAAGGATAAATTTGAATCTATTTAAAATTGTATTTAATTAAGATATTTATTTAATAATAATAAATCAATTTGAAGCATATCAAGATTTAGGATATGATGTTATAAATTGATTTTGACTTAAGTAATTTAATGAATATTTCACGTTTAAATAAAGTGAAGGAAATATTTAGAAGAATATAATTTAAGGTTATAAAAATGATAATAGATTTATTAAGTGAATATTTCAAAACAAAATAACAGTGAAGTTAAAATAAGATATATATATATATATATATATATATATATATATATATATATGAAATTATCAGTTAGTTTTGAAAGTGTTATAATTTGGAAATATATGTATATTTGAAGTGGAAATGATATCTTGATTTTGAAGTATAAATTATTTTTGAAATGACCACGGTGTTATAGTGTATATTTCTACATTGTAGATAATTCCACGGATCCTTAGAGGATGGTTATCCCAAACATCTTTTAAGTTATTTGTATTTTAGTTGATATTTCACTTGAGTTGGATATATTGATATAAGAATGTTAATCCTGACTCGAATGTTTTGTGTTTTGCTTTACGCTCGGATCAGACTGAGTGATACATCAATTGAGACTCGCTTTTGGAGTTTGGAGCTTCGTTTGGAGATCCAGCTATCGATTCAGCTTCCAGCTTTCCTGTTGATTTATCCAGAGAGGTCATCTGTTTGTACTGGAGACTTCACTGTATTTGAGATATTCTGTTGTATTTTACTTTCTAACTCTGATGTTTATATAGCAGCTTCATGAACAACTATTTATTTATTCTGCTGCATTATATTACTCTGTCTCTGTGATTCTGTGATTGATTTATTTACTGTATATACTGTGTTTTGCCAAATTTAAATTAACAATCTGATATTTTAAGCAATGCAAGTCCGACATATGCGGATGCGAATTGTTGAAAATATCGGGTTGTTATAGTTGGTATCAGAGCTTTGGCTCTAGGAAAACTTAGCATATATAGTAAGTTTATTTGTAGAATCACTTTCGTTCGAGCTTGAATTTCTTCCCCTTTGATTTGGTTTTCCTTTGGACTTTGGAATGTTACCTGCGGTTTCAAAATCCATTATCTCCTCTCCCTATTCGTGGTCTTGATTCTGGAGTATCCCATAACTCCACTTTGAATGATCCCTACAAGAATAGGTGTTCCCGCCAATCTTTGAATGATTTGTAAAGGGGTGAAACTCCTTTACAATTGGCATTGACTCACCGAAGATTTATATATTCCTCGGTTTAGATGATGCTATCTCTTGATATACCGAATTCTATCTCTAGCGATCGAATGACGATTTTCTTCGGAATTCTTAACTGATCTTATTTCGAAATCACGGTTGACCGAACAAGATTGCCCGCGATTTATGTAAGTGTATCCATCTTCTATTTTTGTGAATTAATTATCTCATTCTTCGTTAAGCCTATCTTAAAATCAGAATTATATTTGATTAGAGTCCCTCTAATTTGAATCTCTATCTTTGTTTGAAATCCATTTTGAGTCATCCTTTGAAAAATCATATTTGTTTGTATTTCAAAAGTTGTTTTCTATATCGAAAGTATTATTTTGATAAGTATGATTATATTCTACATATAAAAGAGAAAATGTTTTCAATAAGGATTATATACCTTTTAAAAACGAGAATTTGAAGTTTTGAAAGAGTTTGAAATTTTGAAAATTGTATAAGAAATTTGATTTATATAAAAATGATTTATAACTGGAGGGTTTTGAATTTGAAATTCAAGGAATTAAAACCCGGTATTTTGAAAATTGATTTTAATATATTTTTTTGAAATATATAATAATAGGATTTAAAAGTATTTTCCGGATATGAAATGTTTCAAATGACTTCAAATGTTTTCCAATGATTTCGAAGAAAATCCAAAGAAGTTTTCAAGAAAATAGAAGTCCAGAACTCACTTATGTCACTGAAAAATAATTTTGGTGATAAGTGCATGCATCATCGGCATTGATTTTCAAGTTTCAGAGTGGGGGAGAGGCCACTCTAATAACTTTGCTATGCGAGTGATTTTATGAAATGAAATTTGATTTCAAGTACCGAAGTAGATTTGATGTTCGGAAGATATATATATATATATATATATGTGTGTGTGTGTGTGTATATGTATATATTTGAAGCGATTTGAAGCGAGCCTGGTGTTCAGTCCTCGATTTTCGGGCTTGATATAACCCTACCTATTAAAATTGATTTACTGATTTGTTGCTGATTTCCAACTCTTGCATTTGAAATTGATTTCACCGACTACTTTGAATGTTCGAACACTTCCAAATCGAGGTTTAATTTTCAAAGCCAAGTAATTTCGAAAAGTATAAATTATTTGATTAAGTATCTAAGTTTAGTTTTGTATGTTTAAAGTATGAAGTGGTATGACTTAAATAAATTTGAAACTTTTGTTAAGTAAATAAATAAGACTATTTTGAATTATACTAATATGGAATTTAGTTTTGGAATGTTTTGAATAAAATTTGGTTTTAAATAATTTGCAAAAGGTAAATTGGATCTTCTGAATAAAAGTAAATAGTTTAGAGGTTTTAAAGGGATGGTTATAAATATGGGTATAATTGATTTTGAGAAAATATTTGGTTTCAAAAATAGATTGGAATTTAAAACCCAGTATTTATATGATGATTTGGAAATGAGTTTGTTTGACTAGGTTGATTTGGAAACTAGGAATTATTTTCGAAACCTATTATTTAGGAAACTATGAAACTGAAGGTATTAAATTTGGAAGAAATAATTTGGTGAAATAGTATACGACTTTGAAACTTAATTGATATTGAAACGAATTGAAATTGAGAATCTTATTTTATTAAATCCTTAATTTAGAGTTTATCGAACTTATATAAAATTGATTTGCATAAGTATGAAATTGATTTGAAAACTATTGATTTGGAAAGGTACTCAATTTTAAAAGCGAAATCATATATAATCGAAGTCTATAAGTCTGATTTGATATACTATTGATTTTGGAAAGTATTTGATTTGAAAATGGAATCTTATATATAATGGACTTTATATAAGTATGATATTTGAAAGTGATTTAAAAGGTACTGTATGATACATATTTTTGAAGTAAAGATATGGAAAGTGCCTTTTGCTTGATATCCTCTTTGTGGCCACATTGTGGATTCATTCAATTGATATTATCTCTCTGATTTGGTTTTTCGGATGTGATACTCGAGTGTCCTACCTTGGCGTAACCCGTGGTCGTTTTTTTGGTAGCATAATCTGCAAGGAAGAGATTGCTTAAAGGGTATGGATGTCTCCTGGGTGATCCAGGCGTAACCATGGTTATGTATCCTGCGGTCTACCGGTTTTGTTGTCGTGGCGTAATCCGCAAGGCAGAGATTGCTTAAAGGGTATGCATGTTTCCTGAAGGATCCAGGCATAACTATTTTTATGTATCCAGCGGTCTACAGGATTGGTTATCATGGCATAATTCGTAAGGCAGTGATTGCTTAAAGGTACGGGCATTTCTTGGGGGATCCAGGCATAACCATTTTGTATCAACGATCCAGGTGATTTGTTTGTATTGTACTTTCCATATCGGTTTTGAAGGTTTTTTAAGTATTTTCACTGGTGTTGAAACGGGTCTACTAAGTACTTGAAGAATTCTAGCTTTGCGCCTGGTCAATGCATCGCCAGAGTCTGCAAGAATAAGGATAAACTTGTTGAAACATCGAGTTATAAAAGTATTTTCGAAAGGAAAATTTGTCTCGATATAAAGGTATTTTATAATAAAGTATTTTTCAACAAAGAAATTTTGTATTAATATTTGAAATTGAAATTCTTATGGTTTGAATTAACTATTCGTGCCCGATACTATTCTTTCGAATCTACCTTATCTACTCAGTTTATCTATTTACATATATTCTGTTTTCCCGAATCTACCTTCTGTTCTCTTTTGAATATATCCATTTTGAAATACTGTCTATTTATATACTACATGGTTTAATAGAAAAATTTTAGGGTTATAAATACTTTAGAAGTATTAACTTAATAAAAATATATTTAAAGTAAATGATTATGATTTACTAAGAATATTTGAAAAGTATCTTGAGATAAATTAATAAATTTATGAATTATGGGCTTAATGTTTTCAATAAATGATGTAAATAATTGTTTTCAAATAGTTTTCATATAATTATAAAGGAAGTAAGAAATTTTACAAGTTGTTTAAAAAATATTAAAATATTAAGATAATCGAATTGCAAACGAAGTTTTCAGGTAAAACTTATATAGTTTTAAATTAATTGTTTATCCTTGTCTTTTAATCTATTTTCTTTTGGGTTGTTTCTATTCTCCTACCTCCTTCCTTTTCGAGGACGAAAAGTCTTGAGTGGTGGAGTAATAATTTTATTTGTTTTAATAATATATTTAACGGATATTTAGTGAAATTTTAAACATTTGAATTTGGAAATAAAAATTTAATATTTGGAATACGTCTAATTAAATATAGTAGGTGGTAAATTTTCAATTAATTATTTGAATTTTTATTTTATTGTGTAATTCTATTTCAATTAAATCAGTTAATATTTGATAATAATACAATGCTTTCTTAACCTGAATATTTTTATACAAAAAATTTGTAAATCATCTTCTGAGTGGGATGTCAAAATTTGTTTCATCAAATTCAGACTTCTTTAGCTCCATCGATCTTATTTTTCTGTGTTTTGCTACATTTTCCGCCAGCGGAAATTCGAAATTTTATAATCTAATCGTACCAATGATATCTGTATATCGTTTTGATTGTTTCATCGTGTTGATCTCTACGATATATTTATTTCTGAATTTTGAGGTCCGGTACGTGTCGGAAACAATAAAGCGGCGCGTCGTATCGATACCGTAAATCGCGACCGTTAGCTTTCCTTTGCCTTTTCAAATTGAAATTTGAAGCCCACGCGTCATAATAAATTGCTTTAATACCTTCTCAACCAATGTACAGTTGTCCCATCATTTCAATTTATATTTACACCGGTATATTTTATTTACACCGATACGTTTCATTGCCTCTCTCTCTTCCCTGTGTTCAAGCCTTTTCTTTTCTTTTGCGATTCAAACTTCCAAACGTGTTGTCCAACAACTAAAGAAATTGCTTTTATATTCTCAGCTAAATCAGTGGGTGACCGTGCTACTGAAACTCCCCGTGTTGTGTCATTACTAGTTGGTCCGTTTCGTTTTCCTCCGACTTCAATATTCCTTCCGGTTTGTACATGGGGCCACTATCTTTTTCCCTTCTTTTCATTTGAGAAAACAATATATATAGTAACGTGTGTGTATATATATAAAGGTGGATCTCATTTTTTGTTTCGTTTATCTTCAGGAGTTTCCCGTGCATGAGCCTATGCTTCTTCCCCCCCCCCCCCCTCTTATCTCCCTCCCTCCTTTTTCCTGTAACCCATCGTAATACCCATGCAAGTGCCGCAACCCAAAACCGCTCCTCCTTCCAGCGAGCACCATACCCCAAGCACCAGCGAAGCCTCTTTCCTCCTCGACCGTGCAAGCCACTGCTACCTCTGCCTATGTTAATCACTTAACCGCTCGTCCGCCTTCACCCTCTTAAACCATCGGCCTAGTCATCCCAAACCAGTGCTGAGCATCCTCCCCTCCACCGTGACCCGCGCCTCTGCTTTTGGCCTGAATCGCGCCACCTAGCACCCCTCGGCCACCCTATGTCATCAGCCGAGTAGCCTCCTCTCCTCTCTTGTTATAAAAAAAAATAAACCAACAAAACTTGCATATATTTATATCAGCCGAACCCATACTCTCCCTCCCTTCGCCTACTTTCACCCAAGCACGTGAGTTACTATCTCTATATATTTTTGTATTCTATTATCTAATATATATGTCAGTAGTAAAATACATATATAAGTTGTATATATTACATTTTGTGTTGGTCTGTTTTTATATGAGTTATAGGTTATAACAGATATGCCGTATATATATATATATATATATATATATATATATATATATATATATGTAACGACCCAGAATTTTTAGAAAATAAAAATTTGAATATTTAATTTATTTTAAATATTAATAAGTGAATTTATAAGTCGAATAAATTTTATTTTGAATTATTGGATTTAATTGGATAATTAAATCGATAATTTAATATGTTAAATTATGGAAATAATTGAAAATTGGGTTAAATATGATTGAACATGATTTGTAAAATTTTATTTTATCATATTGAAGTTAGAATGATATTTTAGAGCTTTTAAAATCGAATTAGAAGTTAATTTGTGAAAATTGAATATTTTAATATTTAATAATCGACTGTAAAATAGCCAAATTTTGAACAGTCTCAGAATTGAACGAAACCAGTTCCATTGGATCCGTAATAGTTAGTTATTACCGGATTTCAATTTTCATGTCAATCGGAGCTATCGTTTGAGCGTGGCAGCTCAAAACGCATCGATTTATTTTTAATTTAAATTTGACGAGTGAAAATAGCCATTTTTCAAAAAGTCTCGGATTTCGACGAAACTAGTTTCATCGGATCCGTAATGTGATATTATTGTAAGGTTTCAAATTTCAAGTCAATTGGATTTACCGTTTGTCCTGTACAAATTAAAACGCCTAGAAAATCGCTTAAATCAGTTTAATTCAAATTGAGCGTTTGCAGCCATAACTCGCACAGATGTCCGAATTAGCTTCCGAAACCTGTTCCATTGTGTCCGAAACGCGGGATAAACCCTAGGTACGTCAGTTTCGGCGCCTAAATCGGAGTTCGGAATTTCCGGATGAATAGTGTCGAACGAAATTCTATAAATAGACCACCCCTTCATAAATTTGATAAAAAAATAACTAAAACCCTAATCTAAAACCCTAGCCGCCACCCTAACATTCAAAGGCCAGAATTCAATCTCATTTCCTCCTCAATTACTTCCAATCCGTGAAGTTTTAGCCAAGTTGTTAACTACAACATTGTAGAGCAAGGCGAGAGCTTCAGATCCATACGGATATGATAAGGTTTGGCGTCGCGTGGAGGTGGCAAGATAGCTGCGTGCGTGGCCGTTCTTTGGCGTGCGCAAGCATCAGGGAGTGGCCGAGCTTGACATGGTGGAGGCCGTGCATAGGGGGGGTGAAGGGCTACGTGATGGAGGTCATTGATCGTGCTATAGATCATCGTGGAGGAAGGATTAATTAACCCTAGTTTAGGTGGTGATGGGTTTGTTTGTGCGTATAGTGGTCTGTAGGCGTGCGTTTGGGAAGAAGCTAGGTGCGGTGGAGATGCAAAGGAGTTGAGATCAACGGTGGATGATGAGCTGTAGGTTTTAATTATAAAGTTTATGTTGAAATTGTTTTATAAATTCGAGCAAACTTCAACAATTCATAACTTTTTCATACGAGGTCGAAAAAATGCAAACTCAGTTGCGTTGGAATCGTATGGACGAGCACTACGCGATGGAGTTGGTTTGGAGTCGTTTGGAGTTAGTGAGAATTTTGGGTAAAATTAAACGTCCGTTTAATTTTATTCGAAATAAATCGCTAAAACGGAAATTAAAACCAAGGTGGGAACTTCTCACTCAATCGAATCAGTTTCGATTTTATTTTAAATAGTTAGATTTAAAATATTTGAATGCATGTTTGAATGATGATTGATATCTATTGATTGTTAAAATAGACATTATACGCCGTTAGTAAGCGGATGTTATTTAATAAAAACATATACCGCGAATATTTCATAAACAGTGAAATTGGTATTATAAATAATATCAATATATATATATTGGCATATGTATATATTGCAGTTGATTGATTTCCCGTATTTTCTTTTAGCGGATGAGACCCTATTACGCCGTTATTAAGCGGATAATATTTAATAAGAACATATACCGCGATAATTTCGTACTGGAGCGAAATTGGTATTGTGCTAATGTTTTCGGATACAGGAAACAGGTTGGAGGGATCCAACTGGATTCCTCAACAGTTTTTGTTTGATTTTCAGATATTTTGATATTTGATGGATTTTCATATCGATATATGATATCGTTGTTTGTCGTGATTGACTATTTGGTGTGTAGCATCATTGGACCCAGATTTTGGGATTTAAAAATGATTTTAAAGTGATTTTTGAGAATATACTATATTTTTGGAATTGATCCATTTTAAATAAATAAAGGTTATAATTTTTAAAGTTATAAAAATTATGATTTTGTGAAATATAGTTAAAAGTTGATTTTTGGGAAATAAGGGATTTATGATTTTATAAAATAGTTTAAATTGGATTTTTGAATATATTATTAAAAGTTTAAATATAGGATTTATAAAATTTGATTATTTTATAAATAAAAATGGTGAAATTATAAAGGAAATTAAAGACGTTTTAGAATAATAATATAATTTGATTTATATTAAGAGATTTATAAATGGAAATTTATAAATTGAAATATTGACATTATAAAACGAGTTTTTATAAGTGTTTGAATGAAGTGAAAATGAATTTCATAAATGAATGAAATTTATAGAATTATAAACTGTGAAGTTATAAATAAAATTTATAAATAGTAAGATTTATAAATTGGTGAAGTTAATTGAGGAATAGATTTGGGTGAATAATTGAATCTTATAGGTTATAAGATTTATAATTATGAAGTTCAAAGGAACGATTTTTGCAAACAAATAGATTATAAGCACTTAACTTATAATATGAACTTTAAGTTATAATTGAGTTATAAACTGGAATAGGTTAATAAAAGAATTTATAAAAAGGAAGTTTTTATAAATAAATAGAAATGGAATTTATAAACGATGTTTTATAAATTCGCAAATGACTTATTTTGATAAGAAAATTATTGAAACCTATTAATGGAGTTATATTCACATTCTTGAATAGTGAATAATCCTTTGATTTAAAATGAATAAAAGAATGAAATTTGTTAACGAAGTTTATTCACATTTTTGAATAGTGAATAACACGTTAAAGAGAATGGTTTGAATGTGAATGTTTTAAATAAAATTAAAACGATCTAACGATGTTTTAAAAGATGTTGAGATTCGGAACCATAGATTTCAACATTGATTGTTGAAATAGACGTTTTCGAGAAATAAAAGGAAATGGTGGACTATAACACTGTTGTTATAGTAAATGATTTTCGAAAGGAAATGTTTTGTATAGTATTGGGATTTATATATCTATTTAATTTTGAATCCCTATACTAGTGATTTTGGGTTGTCGTAACGATGTTTTACGCAACATTCGTTTTGGCCCAAATAAATATGTTTAAGAGAATGATTTCCTTAAAGAATGAAATATATACTTAATTTCGATTTAAGTATATTGAATATTTTCCAAGTGTTGAAAATAAATAAAATTTGTGAATTACTTATTAAATAAGTATGGAATTGTTTCCAATATGAAGTGATATTTAGAATTCATCTTTTTGAAGATAAATTGAAAATCGAATATTCATTGATATCTTGGAATTATAAATCCATTAAGGAATTTATAAAGAAAGTGGAATTTGTTTAAAAATAAATATTGATTTATTTTTGAAGTATTGAAATTATATATATCTAGTGAAGATATTTTGGAAAATAAATAATTTGGAAAATTATTTGGAAACTGGTGATGTGTGCATATCCATTGATAGTTCAATAACCGACTATCAATATTTCCCTTTGAATGGGTAATTGATGTGATTTGTTTGAATGTGAATGCTACACTTATTTTTGAATAAGCGCTCACTATTCGGGTTAACCGGGAAAGGACCATGGGGTCGTATAACCCATTCCGAATAGTGATACGTCGTTATGAATAGCATTGAAGATCGGTGTTGAAGACCCGGTATTTGCGAGAACGATAGGATGACCCGTCGATTGACTCTGCACCGAGTAGCTACGGTATTGAGTTCTCCATATGTGATGGTGAATCCGATCAGGATCGTGAATATCCGGATTGCAAGGACTTCTTTGTAAGTGCCTTCGGTTTTGTTCGAGCCCGGAACAGACTTGTATGGATTGTATGTCTGACGTTACAATTTGAGATATAAAGCCGATTTCTTTCAAATATATTTCTGTTGGTGGCGGAGAATTTATTCTTTTAGCTTAACACCCTTCTCTGAGACGTACGAGCTCAGAGGTTATATAGTTGAAGTTATCAGCGATATATTCCCAATTTGGTAATGTGACATGCTGAGTGTTGCTGAAATGATCATTGTGTTGATTATTTGTGATAGGATCGTTTATTTGATCGTCTATCCTTGTGATCATTGTGTTGATCATTTGTTGACCCAAAGCATGGCTTTTGTATAAAGTATGTTTTGTGGACGCGACTTCGTCGAGCCTCACATCCCGGAATGGTCAAAACAGGAAAGATGCGGCAAGGTTATGAGGGGTAGCTCCCTTTAGGGTATGTGCATTTCCTTCTGGAAAGGGTGGTATCATGGTATGGAGCCCAGATATTTACTCATGTTGAAACACTATATTTTATTGCTGTGTGGTGTTGTTGGTGACGAGCGCTCGGTTAAAAGGTCCAATGGGACCGGGGGATGCCATATTCGTGTAGTAGTTACCTAGTGATAAAGGTAACCCGGCCTTGTGTTGGCAGAGAGCTGGTTAAGTTCTCGGGGACGTCCAGCCAGAGGCGTTTCCATGTGGCAATGGGAAGTTCCTTGGCCTGACCATTTGTTGGAAATCCAAAGAAACAATACGTGACTTGTACGGTTTTAGTTGTATAACCTGCTATGGAATGTGGCGGTAACCTGCTATTGAACATAGTTAGCTATAGTAGGCATACGATAATGGTCGTATGTTGGCTAAGATTTATATTCTACTTTCGAAATGAATTTTTTTCCTACACTATGCACTAGTAATAATATCAAATGTTATTTTAAATGCGTATCAAGCATCTTTGGCTATCATAAGGAGAAATCTCCTCCGATTCTGCGTTTGCATGTGTGTGTGTGTGCGGGAGGCCTTATGGTAGTCTCATTTTTAAAAGCATTGCGAACTGATTAAAAATATTCCTCTATTTTTGATTTTAAAGATAAATAAACTGTTTTGAGTTCTCACACCAGTCTTGTTAAGCTTTGGGCTATGTGATGGGGGGTTCTCGCTTCGCGGTTTGGTGGCGAACGGGAGACTCTTACTCCCACACATCCTCTTTTAGGGGGTTGGTTAGGTGTAACCTGAGACAGTCGAGAGGCTGGCCGTAAAAGCAAGGTCTGGGGTACCAGTGTAAGCCACGGTGGGGCTGGGATGGTTGAAAAGCCTACCGGTTGTTATCACTGGCTCGTCTCGTTACATTTGGTATCAGAGCATATGGTTAAGCGACAACCATGGTTCTGTTGGGTATAATTCATTAGAGATAGAGTCAGCAGTACTCTAGAATGAGTTGAGTGTAATAATAGCTATGAGAGCGTATTTGTTAGTGAATATAAAATTGTTTTATATTGTGATGGTTGGTTTATTGAGTGGTATATGAACCTTCGTCAGCGTGGTCTCGACAACTATGCCGAAGGGGTTTCTAAACACTTGAATAGAACAATTCGGCACAATATTGATTTTGAGTTGGGTAAATGAAGTAATTTTACCTTGATTATATTTTATATATAAAGAAATAATTTTCAGAATTATTAAAGTGTATATAAGTTGATTGTTTAGTTGGTTGAATAATCTAAATAAAGGAATAATTGTATAAGCAAAAGAATTATAAGAATTGAATTATAATTAAAGTGATTTACAATTGTGAAATAAACTTATATATATAAGAAGTGAAACTATATGAATATATTTATAAATATGAGTTGTGAATAAAAATGAGTTTAAAGTTAAATGGAATATAACTTAAGTGTTGTTGAATGGAATTGATTTTGGTATCGAAGTAAATAATCAAGCGGATTAAATGAATATGAACTTGAGTTATATAAATGAAATTCAACTTTTGTAATTGAATTGAATGAATGGATTGAATATTAATCAATTAAATGTGAATAAATTGATATGAAATAATGGATATAAGTGTTGATTCATTAAAATCTAATGTTATTGGAAGTTGAATAAATTGAATGAGAATGAATATAAGCAAAGAAATTTGGTTGTATTTAATAAACGTTGGTTGTTATTTGATTGATTAGTTGATTGTATATAATTCATTAAGAGTTAATGAAATTGGAAGCTATGAAATTGAAATTCAAATTAGAAGTAAATAAATTTGAATAGAATTGAATGTGAATTGGATTTAATTAGTAAATGATAACTAATTGAATTGAGAATGAATGTTGATAAAATCCAATGTAAATAAATCAAATATGATTTAGAGTGAAAACCCATTTCATTGAATATTAAAGAGAATATGAATGAATATTTATTGGTTATGGATGTTAGTTGGTTGATGGTTGAATATATATTGCAATTGTTGTTTAGTTGCATTTGCTATGTGACATATATAGTTGTTATGGAGATATATGTTGTATATCGATACTATTATCCATATGCATGGTTCTCATGTTGTTTGTTGAGTGATTAGTAGGTGCGGATCGCGTTTGCTTCGCATTTGGAGCTCGCTTTTGCGCTATATTAGCCGTATATGCTTGCTAATAAAATATAAGGTACGTATCTCGGATTAAATACCGTACTTTTATACTTTTTTCCCTGCGGGATGCCTCATTACTTGATGAGATGTATATTTGTGATATATATACTGTCATTTTTTTTCGGATCGAGCCACCCAAAGGAGACTATGGCGAATTTTTCCGAAAATTTAAGGCGCTAGAAATTTTTTTGAGAAAATTAGAAAATTTTGAAAACTTTAACTTTGATTTGGAGTTGAAAGTTAAACAATAGTAGTTGTTTTTGAAAAGATAACAAAGTATGATTTGAAACTTAGTAAAGTTATTGTAAGAAGTTTGACTATGGATTTTTGAAAATTAATAGATTCTGTAACTTTTCTTACTTGTTAATTTCGACGACGAAATTCTTTTAAGGGGGGAAGATTGTAACGACCCAGAATTTTTAGAAAATAAAAATTTGAATATTTAATTTATTTTAAATATTAATAAGTGAATTTATAAGTCGAATAAATTTTATTTTGAATTATTGGATTTAATTGGATAATTAAATCGATAATTTAATATGTTAAATTATGGAAATAATTGAAAATTGGGTTAAATATGATTGAACATGATTTGTAAAATTTTATTTTATCATATTGAAGTTAGAATGATATTTTAGAACTTTTAAAATCGAATTAGAAGTTAATTTGTGAAAATTGAATATTTTAATATTTAATAATCGACTGTAAAATAGCCAATTTTTGAACAGTCTCAGAATTGAACGAAACTAGTTCCATTGGATCCGTAATAGTTAGTTATTACCGGATTTCAATTTTCATGTCAATCGGAGCTATCGTTTGAGCGTGGCAGCTCAAAACGCATCGATTTATTTTTAATTTAAATTTGACGAGTGAAAATAGCCATTTTTCAAAAAGTCTCGGATTTCGACGAAACCAGTTTCATCGGATCCGTAATGTGATATTATTGTAAGGTTTCAAATTTCAAGTCAATTGGATTTACCGTTTGTCCTGTACAAATTAAAACGCCTAGAAAATCGCTTAAATCGGTTTAATTCAAATTGAGCGTTTGCAGCCATAACTCGCACAGATGTCCGAATTAGCTTCCAAAACCTGTTCCATTGTGTCCGGAACGCGGGATAAACCCTAGGTACGTCAGTTTTGGCGCCTAAATCGGAGTTCAGAATTTCCGGATGAATAGTGTCGAACGAAATTCTATAAATAGACCACCCCTTCATAAATTTGATAAAAAAATAACTAAAACCCTAATCTAAAACCCTAGCCGCCACCCTAACATTCAAAGGCCAGAATTCAATCTCATTTCCTCCTCAATTACTTCCAATCCGTGAAGTTTTAGCCGAAGTTGTTAACTACAACATTGTAGAGCAAGGCGAGAGCTTCAGATCCATACGGATATGATAAGGTTTGGCGTCGCGTGGAGGTGGCAAGATAGCTGCGTGTGTGGCCGTTCTTTGGCGTGCGCAAGCATCAGGGAGTGGCCGAGCTTGGCATGGTGGAGGCCGTGCATAGGGGGGGTGAAGGGCTACGTGATGGAGGTCATTGATCGTGCTATAGATCATCGTGGAGGAAGGATTAATTAACCCTAGTTTAGGTGGTGATGGGTTTGTTTGTGCGTATAGTGGTCTGTAGGCGTGCGTTTGGGAAGAAGCTAGGTGCGGTGGAGATGCAAAGGAGTTGAGATCAACGGTGGATGATGAGCTGTAGGTTTTAATTATAAAGTTTATGTTGAAATTGTTTTATAAATTCGAGCAAACTTCAACAATTCATAACTTTTTCATACGAGGTCGAAAAAATGCAAACTCAGTTGCGTTGGAATCGTATGGACGAGCACTACGCGATGGAGTTGGTTTGGAGTCGTTTGGAGTTAGTGAGAATTTTGGGTAAAATTAAACGTCCGTTTAATTTTATTCGAAATAAATCGCTAAAACGGAAATTAAAACCAAGGTGAGAACTTCTCACTCAATCGAATCAGTTTCGATTTTATTTTAAATAGTTAGATTTAAAATATTTGAATGCATGTTTGAATGATGATTGATATCTATTGATTGTTAAAATAGACATTATACGCCGTTAGTAAGCGGATGTTATTTAATAAAAACATATACCGCGAATATTTCATAAACAGTGAAATTGGTATTATAAATAATATCAATATATATATATTGGCATATGTATATATTGCAGTTGATTGATTTCCCGCATTTTCTTTTAGCGGATGAGACCCTATTACGCCGTTATTAAGCGGATAATATTTAATAAGAACATATACCGCGATAATTTCGTACTGGAGCGAAATTGGTATTGTGCTAATGTTTTTGGACGCAGGAAACAGGTTGGAGGGATCCAACTGGATTCCTCAACAGTTTTTGTTTGATTTTCAGATATTTTGATATTTGATGGATTTTCATATCCATATATGATATCGTTGTTTGTCGTGATTGACTATTTGGTGTGTAGCATCATTGGACCCAGATTTTGGGATTTAAAAATGATTTTAAAGTGATTTTTGAGAATATACTATATTTTTGGAATTGATCCATTTTAAATAAATAAAGGTTATAATTTTTAAAGTTATAAAAATTATGATTTTGTGAAATATAGTTAAAAGTTGATTTTTGGGAAATAGGGGATTTATGATTTTATAAAATAGTTTAAATTGGATTTTTGAATATATTATTAAAAGTTTAAATATAGGATTTATAAAATTTGATTATTTTATAAATAAAAATGGTGAAATTATAAAGGAAATTAAAGACGTTTTAGAATAATAATATAATTTGATTTATATTAAGAGATTTATAAATGGAAATTTATAAATTGAAATATTGACATTATAAAACGAGTTTTTATAAGTGTTTGAATGAAGTGAAAATGAATTTCATAAATGAATGAAATTTATAGAATTATAAACTGTGAAGTTATAAATAAAATTTATAAATAGTAAGATTTATAAATTGGTGAAGTTAATTGAGGAATAGATTTGGGTGAATAATTGAATCTTATAGGTTATAAGATTTATAATTATGAAGTTCAAAGGAACGATTTTTGCAAACAAATAGATTATAAGCACTTAACTTATAATATGAACTTTAAGTTATAATTGAGTTATAAACTGGAATAGGTTAATAAAAGAATTTATAAAAAGGAAGTTTTTATAAATAAATAGAAATGGAATTTATAAACGATGTTTTATAAATTCGCAAATGACTTATTTTGATAAGAAAATTGTTGAAACCTATTAATGGAGTTATATTCACATTCTTGAATAGTGAATAATCCTTTGATTTAAAATGAATAAAAGAATGAAATTTGTTAACGAAGTTTATTCACATTTTTGAATAGTGAATAACACGTTAAAGAGAATGGTTTGAATGTGAATGTTTTAAATAAAATTAAAACGATCTAACGATGTTTTAAAAGATGTTGAGATTCGGAACCATAGATTTCAACATTGATTGTTGAAATAGACGTTTTCGAGAAATAAAAGGAAATGGTGGACTATAACACTGTTGTTATAGTAAATGATTTCCGAAAGGAAATGTTTTGTATAGTATTGGGATTTATATATCTATTTAATTTTGAATCCCTATACTAGTGATTTTGGGTTGTCGTAACGATGTTTTACGCAACATTCGTTTTGGCCCAAATAAATATGTTTAAGAGAATGATTTCCTTAAAGAATGAAATATATACTTAATTTCTATTTAAGTATATTGAATATTTTCCAAGTGTTGAAAATAAATAAAATTTGTGAATTACTTATTAAATAAGTATGGAATTGTTTCCAATATGAAGTGATATTTAGAATTCATCTTTTTGAAGATAAATTGAAAATCGAATATTCATTGATATCTTGAAATTATAAATTCATTAAGGAATTTATAAAGAAAGTGGAATTTGTTTAAAAATAAATATTGATTTATTTTTGAAGTATTGAAATTATATATATCTAGTGAAGATATTTTGGAAAATAAATAATTTGGAAACTGGTGATGTGTGCATATCCATTGATAGTTCAATAACCGACTATCAATATTTCCCTTTGAATGGGTAATTGATGTGATTTGTTTGAATGTGAATGCTACACTTATTTTTGAATAAGCGCTCACTATTCGGGTTAACCGGGAAAGGACCATGGGGACGTATAACCCATTCCGAATAGTGATACGTCGTTATGAATAGCATTGAAGATCGGTGTTGAAGACCCGGTATTTGCGAGAACGATAGGATGACCTGTCGATTGACTCTGCACCGAGTAGCTATGGTATTGAGTTCTCCATATGTGATGGTGAATCCGATCAGGATCGTGAATATCCGGATTGCAAGGACTTCTTTGTAAGTGCCTTCGGTTTTGTTCGAGCCCGGAACAGACTTGTATGGATTGTATGTCTGACGTTACAATTTGAGATATAAAGCCGATTTCTTTCAAATATATTTCTGTTGGTGGCGGAGAATTTATTCTTTTAGCTTAACACCCTTCTCTGAGACGTACGAGCTCAGAGGTTATATAGTTGAAGTTATCAGCGATATATTCCCAATTTGGTAATGTGACATGCTGAGTGTTGCTGAAATGATCATTGTGTTGATTATTTGTGATAGGATCGTTTATTTGATCGTCTATCCTTGTGATCATTGTGTTGATCATTTGTTGACCCAAAGCATGGCTTTTGTATAAAGTATGTTTTGTGGACGTGACTTCGTCGAGCCTCACATCCCGGAATGGTTAAAACAGGAAAGATGCGGCAAGGTTATGAGGGGTAGCTCCCTTTAGGGTATGTGCATTTCCTTCTGGAAAGGGTGGTATCATGGTATGGAGCCCAGATATTTACTCATGTTGAAACACTATATTTTATTGCTGTGTGGTGTTGTTGGTGACGAGCGCTCGGTTAAAAGGTCCAATGGGACCGGGGGATGCCATATTCGTGTAGTAGTTACCTAGTGATAAAGGTAACCCGGCCTTGTGTTGGCAGAGAGCTGGTTAAGTTCTCGGGGACGTCCAGCCAGAGGCGTTTCCATGTGGCAATGGGAAGTTCCTTGGCCTGACCATTTGTTGGAAATCCAAAGAAACAATACGTGACTTGTACGGTTTTAGTTGTATAACCTGCTATGGAATGTGGCGGTAACCTGCTATTGAACATAGTTAGCTATAGTAGGCATACGATAATGGTCGTATGTTGGCTAAGATTTATATTCTACTTTCGAAATGAATTTTTTTCCTACACTATGCACTAGTAATAATATCAAATGTTATTTTAAATGCGTATCAAGCATCTTTGGCTATCATAAGGAGAAATCTCCTCCGATTCTGCGTTTGCATGTGTGTGTGTGTGCGGGAGGCCTTATGGTAGTCTCATTTTTAAAAGCATTGCGAACTGATTAAAAATATTCCTCTATTTTTGATTTTAAAGATAAATAAACTGTTTTGAGTTCTCACACCAGTCACATGACTGACTTGGAGTTTATTGTTTTCCTTCCTAAACTCTGGGTGCCCACCAATTTCCACACGGGCAGTTAAGAGTTAGGTTTATCAGGATATTCTGGATATTCTGGAATTGCTGGAGGCAAGCTGGATGGCATGGCATATTACTTATATAGTATTTCTTTTTCCGCTGCACTGTTTGTTGTTGTTGTATACTCTGATGATATGATGAAATGAAATGTATAAAATGTAATAACTGATATAGTTCTTTGTTTAAAGATTATTCATTTATTATTATATGTTGTTCCGCTGCGAATTGTGAGATTCTGATGTTGTTCTGTTCTGTTGTTTTCTGTTCTGTTCTATTTTCTTTTCTCCCTATTTTTCTATCTTCTCTCTTCTTCTCTTTTCTTTTCTTAAATTCTTTTTAAAAAACCCATAACATTCCGGTTTTTGGCCTTCGATTTCTCGACAGTCGATAAAGTGAGTGTCGATGTTGAATTTTCGAAAGTCGAAGAATCGGGTCCTTACAATATATATATATATATATATATATATATATATATATATATATTATACGATCTATTAGTAGTTTTCCTGTGGCGTGTTCATATGGTTTGCCATCATTTCTTTTTCCTTTCTTTACGTTATTTTGGGAAGCACATTTCAATATTAAGTCTCCAATCTAAGATAGATTATAAGTCATAGTATTGTATTTTCATAACTCTATTATGTTTATAAAGTTATTCATATTGTAATGTCGGATATATAAGTTTAGTATATAAATATATGTTACATCTACTTGAAAAGAAAAAAAAACTTTATAAAACTTTATAAAAGTAATAGCGTGTCTGAAAATATTAGCTTAGATAATTGTTTACACAAATATGTGTCAAAGTCAGTTTTGTTTCAAATATTTAATAAAGGTTCGTTTTAAATTTTGGAAAGTGTTTTATGAAGAAAGGATTGAAATACATGCATACATTGTATATGATGTATATATTCTAGTATATATGTTAAATTTTATAAAGGATATAATCTATACTGTATCCTAGATTTGGAATGAAGCATTAAATGTGTTTTATTATATATATATATATATATATATATATATATATATATATTATAATATATAGAATATGTAGATGCGCATGTTGTTGCATATGAGGCTCATATGTTTTAAAATTGGTATATAAGCTGTTTGTGTTCAAAAGTCAGTATATGCAGGTATTGTCTGCTAGTACAAGAAATATATACGGTGTCGCAGTAAATTATGCTTTATAAGTTTATATTTGTACTATATAACATGTTGTTAACACATATAAGTCATTATAGTGATATAGATGTTATTATATAAACTTTTACTGATGTGATGTATGGTATATAACTTATATATTAGTGATATATATTGTAGATTTCAAAGTGCATATATATTAGTTAGTATATAAGGATTTTATTTTAATATATGTGTTTAATTTAAAACAATGATTATATATATATATTATTTTGATATTTTTTTAAATTAAATATCGATCTCATGGAAATAATATATGTAACGATCCCAATTTCGAATTAAATTTAAATTAATAGTTAATGTAAATTTTGAAATAAATTTTGGAATTAGTTTGAATTTGAAATATATATGTATATGTATATATGAGTAAATTTGAATTTGACTAAAGAATTTGAATTTGAATATATAATTGGTATTTGAATTTAAAATTTAAATAAATAACTTAGAAAGATGATTTGGGTTTAAAAATATTATTTATGTAACTAAATTAATGAGTAATTAGTTTTAATAGCATTTTCATTTAAATAATGTGTATATAGTAATGATTAGGAAGATGTATTTATAAAAATGCAATATAAAATTTCTTTAAAAATTTTTAATTCATGAGAAATACAAGTCATTCAACAAGTGTATGCAAGAAGATAATAAAACAAATATCTACAAAAAAAACATCAAATGAAATGATTCATGTAAACAAAGAAGGAAACATATGTACTTACTAATATCATCTAAGCACCAAAACAAAAATCATTTCAGCCGAAATAATATCATCTCAGCCTCCAAAACCAAAGTATTCTCTGGTCAAAAATGCAGGCAAGAGAAAAAAATCTTTGATCAAAACAAAAAAAGAAGAAGAAAGAAAGAAGCTAAACCAGATAATAGCTTCCCTCTGTAAACACTGCGCCTCTTTTTTATATACATATTGTTCCAGTTCATTCAAATATTACTAAACAAAAACAGAAAAAAAGAGATTAAAGGAAGAAAGAAGAAAAAGAAAAAAAACTGCAAGTTTTAAAACAAAAGTTTTCTCTGCTCAAAAGTCTTTTCTGTGGATAACTTCCTTTCTAAAAACTTAAGTATCTTGATATCTAATTTCATGTGAATTACTGGAAGCAAAGTAGTATGGTGTGGATGTATATGATTGAATTTTCTGTGTGTATGTAGATATATACTGTTGTATCTGTTTGTTGCCTATTCTTAGTTTTAAAAGCTAAGTTTTTGATAAAAATCATTTTAACTTGTTTTACTCACTGTTTGGACTTGAGATTAAAGAAAAGATTGTTTGCTTGTTCATGAATTAAGCTTTAAAAATATTGCTAAGCAAAAATGTTTTGGAAATATGTTGGAAAATAGAAGGTTACAATAGGAACTCTGAATATGATAAATTCGAACCTCATGATTCTCGATTTCACCTATGTAATCTAACCCCCTTTGGAAATCATGAATTTTAATAGTCGAATTAAGATTTTTAGCTTTGAATTGAGTTAGAAATTATAAGTTGAATGGAAAACTCGTTATGGTTGACCCTCGTCGATCTGCAACAAATCGAGTGTCGTGATCATGGGTAAACGAAGCTGGCGTGATGACGTTCATCAAAAAAATAATCGAAGAAATTTAAAGTCGCTATGGTGGCGCGACGAAGCTCTAATAGGGTTTAATAACCCAGAGTTTTCGATGAAATAAATAGAGGTGATTCGTCATGGTCGAGGTGATTCAAGTCATGGGACCTAGGGGAATGGATGGAGGAAACGGTGATAGTAGTTCAGGCGAAATCGCACAACCTCCGGTGGACGTGATCGTCGTCATGGTGAAGCTTTTGTTGATATATGGAGTTCCATTTTTTGATCAAATAGCTCGTTTTCATTTTTGTCGTCGAATTCATCAACTCGTAGGGTTGTACTAGTCGAAAGGATCGTCGAGGACTTGTTGACGTCGGTGAAGCTGATCGGAGGCGAACCGATCACCTGTGCACGTGTACAGTAATGCTAGTGTCTGTAACGACCCCAATTTTGAATTAATATTTAATGTAAAATTTGAACAAATTTTGGAATAAATTTTGAATTGATTTAAATTTGACCTTAGAATATTGAATTTGTATTTAATAAATAAATGACTTACAAAAAGATGATAGTTAAAACTTTAAAACAAAATATCGTTATACAAGATAATTTTTGTTAATAGTATTTTCTTTTAAAAATAATAAGTATATGATAATAATAAGAAAAGATAAAATATAAATATCTTTGCCTTACAAAATAAATAAAGTAGAAATAAAACCAATTCATAAATATTACTATATTTAATATAGGACTTTATTCATATCACAAGAAACAAAATACATTTGAAAATGTATAATGTGAAACATAACAAAGAAACAAACTAATTACATAGTATAATAAAAAGACTAAAACAAACATAATAAATGCAGCCACCATGACTAAAGACAAAAGTAAGAGGAAAAAAAATATGAAACAAGAAAACAAATATATATAATTATATATCTGTAGGCTTGCATAGGAAGTCAATACAATATATTCAAGAGTTCAAACATTTTATATGTTGAGCTGCAAAAGAAAACAGCCTGTACATACAAAAATAAAAATCAAATGGATTTTATATAAGCACAAGTACACATGAGCATGCTTATACAAAGCAAGAAGTATACATACATATACAAATGTAGCCGAGTAAAGTAACTTGCAGGCAAGTAGAAGGATAAACAAAGTACATAAAGTAAAAAGAAAATTAAAAAAAAGAAGAAAAAAGAAAGAAAGAGAGGATAGGTATGTAGCCTGTATAAGGTTATAAACAATAAGGCAAGCATGGGGACAAGTACTCATGCATTTAAGGCTAGCATAAGCAAACTGAAAATCACCTTATACAAAATAATATAATTCCCTGTACAAAATAATATCTCCTGTAACTTCCTCTCTATACATATCAGCCTCCAAAATGAAGAGAATATCTCTGCCTCTATTTGTACAAACCAAATAATAATACTACTGTACCTATTGTACAGACAAAGGAAAAAAAAAAACATAATATCACCTATACAAAATCCTTTCTTCCATATAGATACGTGTATCTTGCTATTCTAGTTCAATCTCAAGAAAGCTGAGAAGAAAAAAAAATGCTACAAGCAACTCAATAAAACTCATCAACCTGGAAGCCTCCAAACTGGGAAATCAAAGTTTCAAACTTGAAAACAAGTCTTCAAACCTGGAAATCAAGAAGCAGAGCAAGTCCAGATTTTCAAACAGCGAAGCAAGAAAAAAATTGGTTTTCAACTTCAATCTGAAAGCTTTTAGGACTAAGGATGTTAAAGGTGAGCGAACCATCTAACCCTGATTTTAACTTCATGTTTTCTAAAGTGTGATACGAATTATGGTTGAATGATAGTGTGAACTTGCCTGCATGTTTGAATATATAGATCGAACTGTGCATGTTGAAACAGACATGAATGTCTGTTCTAAATGTTACAGGTTTTAGACCTGCTAAAGTAAGTAAATTATGGATGGAAATCTAAAACCTACCTCTTTGATTCAATTTTAGGCTTCACGATCTGTATGAAATGGGTTTGTATCATCAAGAACTAGGGGTTAGAAAATATTTCTGAGAAATTTTTATTTATTTATTTATTTATTTAGTATTACCTGGAAATTTAAAATAAACAGAGGAAAGAATCATGTATATATATGTTAAAACTTGATGATAGTAATACGTTGTTTTGATACTGTAATTCGAATTTTACTAAAAAGATATGATTTTTAAAAATCGAATGGGAATTTTTAGTTCAATATATCAAGAGTAGTTCCATGTTGATCAAAAATTGAACTTTCATCAAGTTTTCGAAAATTACTCAATGTAAAATGCTGAAATTCTTATTGAAGCAAGTATGAAGGTCAGTGATCTTAGGAAAAATATTCATTTATTTTTCCATTGCATACGAATTGAATACGAGGTGATTTTAGGGTTTAAGAGTTGGGTGTTATGGTTGGAAACGCGATCGAATTAGGGATTCATGAGTGAATCGGAGTAGACCAGACTTTGAGGAAAGAGGAGTGGGCGGGTGGCGCAGCCCCAGGCGAGGCGGCGGAGGTCCAGGTGGTCGGGGTGATGCGAACGAAGCGTTGCCAGGTTTGACGTCGAAACCTGTTCGAGTTTCCAGACTTCGTGATTTTGGTTTTCCCAGGTCTTCAAAATTTTGTCTCGTTTGCGTTTTCGATCGTATGGTCGAACTGGGTGGATCGGAGGGCTTAGGTGGGACATCGGCGACATGCTGGAAGGATCGATGTTGATCGGAGATCGCCAGAATCACTGTGCACGTGCACGTTGCACTGTGTGACATTGAGGTGTTGGCTGTTAGAAAAATGAAGAAGGGAGAAGAGGCAGGTATTTGCGTGGGTAAGCACAGGGAATTGATGAGTTGTTTTCTGGAAAAAAAATTGTATTGAAGTTGCTTTTGAAAAAAAAAAGACTCGGGTAAACTGGATTTTGCCTGGGATGATTTCAAGTACTAGGATTTCTTTTGAGTTAGCAAGGCAAGTGGTTTTAAGTTTAATTAATGGCAGAGTGATTAAAAAATGTTAAGTAAAGTTGAAATTTGAAATGTAAGAACAAATAAAAGTGGTATTTTTACTTATAATTAAACGTTTAATAAATTTGTAATTAAGAAGGTAAATTAACTAATTAAAGTTAATTCAAAAATAAGAGTTACTGATTTAAAATTTAAATTGAGAAGTATTAACTAGTTGCTCAAGTTATTAATTAAGTAATTAGTAAATAGATAAATGGGTACTTAAGTTTAACTAATTGATAATTAAGGATATTAATTTAAAGACTAAATTTATTAATTTGAAAGATAATTAAGAAGTGATAAATTCAATGTTTTGGAAATAAATAAATTAATTAGTCAAAGATTTATTACTCAAGATTGTGGTTAATACTTAAGGAAAACAAATTTAAATTAATATAAGTCGATTAAACCAATGATACTATACCTTGATGGCTCCTGTTTGATTGACTTACGTATTATGATTAATCAAGGATAATTAATCAAATGGTAATTAATTAATGATTAATTAAAGGATAGTTTATTGAATGTTTTAAAATTAATTGATTATTAATTTACCATAACTAGCAAAATTATTCACGGAAATTTATCTAATTAAATTAATCAGGTAATTGAATAAATTCCACCTATGGATGCTTGGATTATATTGGATGTTAAACTGTTTGATATCCCTGATATATGATGCTTTATGATTATCCTGATCTGTGTTGTGATCTATGATGTAATTTATTGTCTGAGATATAGTTTATTATCTGTGATATATCTATCTGAGAATCTGTGTATCTAGATAAGCGTTATTGGGATATACCGCTTATCGATATTGTTGTTTATGTGATATATACTAGTTGAATGATGTTGCACCATTGTGTTAAACTCCTGGACCACACTTATACACACACCAATATGGATTTCACAAGGAAATCAACTAAGTCATAGATTTTGAAATGAATTTAAAGTTGAATATTTAGATTCAAATATTTTGGAAATGGATTCGGTTTAAAAGTGAAAAGCTTTTGAAATGTAATTTCAAAGATAAAAATTTATTTTGAATAAATTGATTGAATTTTGAAATTTAAATATTTTGATTTAAATTTGAATTCAATAATTGAAATTGAATTCTATGAATTGGAAACTAGGAACTAAAGATGTTATACCAGTTTATATGGGTTAAACTATTGATTTGAGAATTAGAAATTTAAATTCAAAGGCTTTAACTCGTGTAAATAAAATTTGATTCTTCTGAAATGAAAATTATTTGTTTTCAAATAATTAAAGCTTTCAAATAGGAAATGAACTTCCAAATTTTGTTAAAAAGAATTTTAAGATTGAAATGAAAATGATTTCCAAGTTATGGAAACGATTTGAAAGCTATAAGTTAAATCTTTAAATTTAAAGATTTTAAACGAGTTAATCCAAATTGAAATAGAAATTGTTTTGAAATCCGTAAATGGGATTTTGTGAAATAAATCTTTTTGTTTAAAAAGATTTGAAATAGCAATTGGTTTAAACCAATTGAAAGAAAATTTTGAATTGTAAGTTGAGACTTAATTGAAATCCCATATCCATATGTTTTAAATGTTGCGCTCACTATTCGGGTTAACCGGGAAAGGACCTTTGTGTCGTATAACCCATTCCGAATATGTGATACGTCGTTATGGATAGCATTTGAAGACCGGTGGTGAAGACCGGGTATTTGCAAGAACGATAGTATGACCTATCGATTGTCTCTGCACTGAGTTGCAACGGTATAGAGACTCCCTGAGTGATGGGAAATCCGATCAGGATTGTGAATATCCGGATGGCAAGGACTTCTTTGTAAGTGCCTTCGGTTCTGTTCGAACCCAGAACAGACTTGTATGGATTGTTATGTCTGACATTACAATTTGAGATATAAAGCCGATTTCTTTCAAATATATTTCTGTTGGTGGCGAAGAATTTATTCTTTAGCTTAACACCCTTCTCTGAGACGTACGAGCTCAGAGGTTATATAGTTGAAGTTATCAGCGATATATTCCCAATTTGGTAATGTGACATGCTGAGTGTTGCTGTAAATGATCATTGTGTTGATTATTGTGATAGGATCATTTATTTGATCGTCTATCTTAGTGATCATTGTGTTGATCATTTGTTGACCCAAAGCATGGCTTTTGTATAAAGTATGTTTTTGTGGACGAGACTTCGTCGAACCTCACAACCCGGAAAATGGTCGAAACAGGAAAGAATGCGGCAAAGTTTTCAGGGATCGCGTCCCTAGGATATGTCCTTTTCTTCTGGATAGGGGTAGTATCATGGTATGGAGCCCAGATACTTACTCATGTGATACACTATATCTATTACTGTGTGGTGTTGTTGGTACCGAGCGCTCGGATAAAGGTTGGTTACGACCGGGGATGGAATATCTGAGGTTGATACTCCCGGGCAGGGAGTGCACCGGCTTTGTGTTGGCAGAGATCCATTGGGATGCTCAGGGATGTCCTTCCAGAGGCGTTCCATTTCGGGGTTTGGGAAGTTCCTTTGCCCGACCATTTGTTGGAAATCCATTCTTCAAATACGTACCTTGTACGGTTTTAGTTGTATAACCTGCCATGGAATGTAGCGGTAACCTGCTATTGAACATGGTAGCTATAGTAGGCATACGATAATGGTCGTATGTTGGCTAAGATTTATATCTTTACTTTCGAAATGATTTATACTACACTATGCACTAGTAATAATACCAAATGTTTCTTTTTAATGCGTATCAAGCATCTTTGACTATCATAAGGAGAAATCTCCTCTGATTCTGCGTTTGCATTGTGTGTGTGTGTGTGGGAGGCCTTATGGTAGTCTCATTTCTAAAAAGCATTGCGAATTGATTTTAAAATATTTCATTGTTTGTTTTTAAAGATAAACTGTTTTTGTTGCTCACACCAGTCCCACGACTGATCCGGAGTTTATTGTTTCTTTCCTAAACTCTGGGTGCTCAAAATTTTTCTACACGAGCAGTCTAGAGTTGGGTTTTTCAGATAGTCAGGTTTAGTAGATTATCTGGAGCTAATTCAGCCTTTGGATACGGACTGCACTTGCTTATCTTTTGGGGGTTCTCGCTATTTTGGATTGATGCCTTGGAGTACTCTTTTGAAGACTATTTTAGAATTATTTGTTCCGCTGCTAGATGTTGTCTATTTTTCTTTTCAGTTGCTGTTTTATTGTATCATATCTCTGATGTATATTGATATCTATTGGATCATCTGTTGTGTCAGATATTGTATCAAAGCTGTATATCAATGTATTATTCTTTTATTCCGCTGTGTTAATTACTTAATGATTGTTATAAGCTCCGGCGAATCGGATTTGAACGATCGAATCTATGGCATTCGAATACGATTTGAAGTATGGATGTCGATTTTCGAGCGCGAAAAATCCTGTTCGTTACAACGTGGTATCAGAGCTAAGGTTGAACTTTAGCTCAGGAGTATAACACATTAAGTAGCTCATTAGAGATAGGGTGAAGTATCCCTAGAATGAGTATAACCAGTGAAACCAAAACCCAAATTTCTCAATCTATTTTCTTTATCTGATGTTATTCTCTAAGATATTTCGTCTGAATGCCTAATCGGATTTCTTACTATTGCAGATAGTAAGAATGAATGGAAGAAGAGGACGAAATAGGAGACAGGAAAGTACCATTTCAGCTGGTCAAAGCCCTGCAACGACAGATATTCCCATTCAACTTCAACCAAATTTGGCTGATTTATATCGAAGTTTTTCTAGACTTGGTGGAAAGCCATTCACTGGCAAAGAAACTGTTATCGAAGCACAAGCCTGGATTTGATTATGCGAAAGGATTTTCAAGGGATTAAAGTTAGAAGATGATCAGATGCGATTGATAGCTTCTTGGCAACTCGAGGAAGAGGCTTTAGTTTGGTGGGAAACAATTACCATAGATGAGCCGGCGGATGAATTTACTTGGAATCGTTTCAAAGAAGTATTCGAACAGCGATATATGCCGTCTGCTGGTATCTCTAGAGTGTACCAGGAATTTATGGATTTGGAGCAAGGGAGTTTATCATTTGAAGAGTACTTAAACAAATTTATTGAGTTATCCCGATTTGGTCCAGAATTGGTGAATACACCATTGAAGAAGAATGAAAAGTTTATTCGGGGAATGAACAAGGAATTTCAGGAAAGGATGACTATTCATGTGAAGGAATCGTTTTCTGAATTAATTGATATGGGCTATCGATACGATGCTCTGGAAAAGCAAAAAGATCCGGAGGAGAATGAAGGTACAACTAATCTGAGTTGGAGGAAAAAGAAGTTTGGTGGAAAGAAACGGAGGAAGGATAAAGGAAAGAAGGATATCCAGAAGCAAAAAGTGAAAGATGTCACTTGTTTCAATTGCTTCGAGAAAGGTCATTACGTGAACAAATGTAAGAATCCCAGGAAACGAGGACTGAGAGAGCCATTTATGAAGCCAGAACAGGAATGTAGAAAATGCTGTCATTGTCGCAAGTCGGGGCATAGGATTATGAATTGCTCAGCACTGAAGCAAATTCAAGCAGCAAGGGCCTGTGAAATCAAAGGTGATTCTTTAACCTCAAAAGTTAATCAAGGAAATGAAATTTTATAAGGTAACTATCTCATCTATAATTAAAATTGTTCGAAATTTGTTCGGCATGAGAACTACCCTTAGTTTATTTCTCAGCAAATCGTAAATGAGTTAAATCTTGAATCTAAGATTATAATCAAATCTATTTCTGTCTATTTCATTGGGTTTCGATATAATCTACGAACGGTTAGTTATCTCCTCGAACTAACCAATACCCCTGTATACTTCGTGGATCAGGTAACCCAATTGATTCGTAATTGATTGAGTTTGTTCTAGTATCTATTGTTGATATTCTGATTTGGTGAGCCAATTGCAGAATTGATATCCAGTTTGATCTATCTTTCATCTATCTTTGTTATCTCTTTGGCGAATTTCGGGGACGAAATTCTTTTAAGGGGGGAAGTCTGTAACGACCCCAATTTTGAATTAATATTTAATGTAAAATTTGAACAAATTTTGGAATAAATTTTGAATTGATTTAAATTTGACCTTAGAATATTGAATTTGTATTTAATAAATAAATGACTTACAAAAAGATGATAGTTAAAACTTTAAAACAAAATATCGTTATACAAGATAATTTTTGTTAATAGTATTTTCTTTTAAAAATAATAAGTATATGATAATAATAAGAAAAGATAAAATATAAATATCTTTGCCTTACAAAATAAATAAAGTAGAAATAAAACCAATTCATAAATATTACTATATTTAATATAGGACTTTATTCATATCACAAGAAACAAAATACATTTGAAAATGTATAATGTGAAACATAACAAAGAAACAAACTAATTACATAGTATAATAAAAAGACTAAAACAAACATAATAAATGCAGCCACCATGACTAAAGACAAAAGTAAGAGGAAAAAAAAAATATGAAACAAGAAAACAAATATATATAATTATATATCTGTAGGCTTGCATAGGAAGTCAATACAATATATTCAAGAGTTCAAACATTTTATATGTTGAGCTGCAAAAGAAAACAGCCTGTACATACAAAAATAAAAATCAAATGGATTTTATATAAGCACAAGTACACATGAGCATGCATATACAAAGCAAGAAGTATACATACATATACAAATGTAGCCGAGTAAAGTAACTTGCAGGCAAGTAGAAGGATAAACAAAGTACATAAAGTAAAAAGAAAATTAAAAAAAAAAAAAGAAAGAAAGAAAGAGAGGATAGGTATGTAGCCTGTATAAGGTTATAAATAATAAGGCAAGCATGGGGACAAGTACTCATGCATTTAAGGCTAGCATAAGCAAACTGAAAATCACCTTATACAAAATAATATAATTCCCTGTACAAAATAATATCTCCTATAACTTCCTCTCTATACATATCAGCCTCCAAAATGAAGAGAATATCTCTGCCTCTATTTGTACCAACCAAATAATAATACTACTGTACCTATTGTACAGACAAAGGAAAAAAAAACATAATATCACCTATACAAAATCCTTTCTTCCATATAGATACGTGTATCTTGCTATTCTAGTTCAATCTCAAGAAAGCTGAGAAGAAAAAAAAATGCTACAAGCAACTCAATAAAACTCATCAACCTGGAAGCCTCCAAACTGGGAAATCAAAGTTTCAAACTTGAAAACAAGTCTTCAAACCTGGAAATCAAGAAGCAGAGCAAGTCCAGATTTTCAAACAGCGAAGCAAGAAAAAAATTGGTTTTCAACTTCAATCTGAAAGCTTTTAGGACTAAGGATGTTAAAGGTGAGCGAACCATCTAACCCTGATTTTAACTTCATGTTTTCTAAAGTGTGATACGAATTATGGTTGAATGATAGTGTGAACTTGCCTGCATGTTTGAATATATAGATCGAACTGTGCATGTTGAAACAGACATGAATGTCTGTTCTAAATGTTACAGGTTTTAGACCTGCTAAAGTAAGTAAATTATGGATGGAAATCTAAAACCTACCTCTTTGATTCAATTTTAGGCTTCACGATCTGTATGAAATGGGTTTGTATCATCAAGAACTAGGGGTTAGAAAATATTTCTGAGAAATTTTTATTTATTTATTTATTTAGTATTACCTGGAAATTTAAAATAAACAGAGGAAAGAATCATGTATATATATGTTAAAACTTGATGATAGTAATACGTTGTTTTGATACTGTAATTCGAATTTTACTAAAAAGATATGATTTTTAAAAATCGAATGGGAATTTTTAGTTCAATATATCAAGAGTAGTTCCATGTTGATCAAAAATTGAACTTTCATCAAGTTTTCGAAAATTACTCAATGTAAAATGCTGAAATTCTTATTGAAGCAAGTATGAAGGTCAGTGATCTTAGGAAAAATATTCATTTATTTTTCCATTGCATAGGAATTGAATACGAGGTGATTTTAGGGTTTAAGAGTTGGGTGTTATGGTTGGAAACGCGATCGAATTAGGGATTCATGAGTGAATCGGAGTAGACCAGACTTTGAGGAAAGAGGAGTGGGCGGGTGGCGCAGCCCCAGGCGAGGCGGCGGAGGTCCAGGTGGTCGGGGTGGTGCGAACGAAGCGTTGCCAGGTTTGACGTCGAAACCTGTTCGAGTTTCCAGACTTCGTGATTTTGGTTTTCCCAGGTCTTCAAAATTTTGTCTCGTTTGCGTTTTCGATCGTATGGTCGAACTGGGTGGATCGGAGGGCTTAGGTGGGACATCGGCGACATGCTGGAAGGATCGATGTTGATCGGAGATCGCCAGAATCACTGTGCACGTGCACGTTGCACTGTGTGACATTGAGGTGTTGGCTGTTAGAAAAATGAAGAAGGGAGAAGAGGCAGGTATTTGCGTGGGTAAGCACATGGAATTGATGAGTTGTTTTCTGGAAAAAAAAATTGTATTGAAGTTGCTTTTGAAAAAAAAAAAGACTCGGGTAAACTGGATTTTGCCTGGGATGATTTCAAGTACTAGGATTTCTTTTGAGTTAGCAAGGCAAGTGGTTTTAAGTTTAATTAATGGCAGAGTGATTAAAAAATGTTAAGTAAAGTTGAAATTTGAAATGTAAGAACAAATAAAAGTGGTATTTTTACTTATAATTAAACGTTTAATAAATTTGTAATTAAGAAGGTAAATTAACTAATTAAAGTTAATTCAAAAATAAGAGTTACTGATTTAAAATTTAAATTGAGAAGTATTAACTAGTTGCTCAAGTTATTAATTAAGTAATTAGTAAATAGATAAATGGGTACTTAAGTTTAACTAATTGATAATTAAGGATATTAATTTAAAGACTAAATTTATTAATTTGAAAGATAATTAAGAAGTGATAAATTCAATGTTTTGGAAATAAATAAATTAATTAGTCAAAGATTTATTACTCAAGATTGTGGTTAATACTTAAGGAAAACAAATTTAAATTAATATAAGTCGATTAAACCAATGATACTATACCTTGATGGCTCCTGTTTGATTGACTTACGTATTATGATTAATCAAGGATAATTAATCAAATGGTAATTAATTAATGATTAATTAAAGGATAGTTTATTGAATGTTTTAAAATTAATTGATTATTAATTTACCATAACTAGCAAATTTATTCACGGAAATTTATCTAATTAAATTAATCAGGTAATTGAATAAATTCCACCTATGGATGCTTGGATTATATTGGATGTTAAACTGTTTGATATCCTTGATATATGATGCTTTATGATTATCCTGATCTGTGTTGTGATCTATGATGTAATTTATTGTCTGAGATATAGTTTATTATCTGTGATATATCTATCTGAGAATCTGTGTATCTAGATAAGCGTTATTGGGATATACCGCTTATCGATATTGTTGTTTATGTGATATATACTAGTTGAATGATGTTGCACCATTGTGTTAAACTCCTGGACCACACTTATACACACACCAATATGGATTTCACGAGGAAATCAACTAAGTCATAGATTTTGAAATGAATTTAAAGTTGAATATTTAAATTCAAATATTTTGGAAATGGATTCGGTTTAAAAGTGAAAAGCTTTTGAAATGTAATTTCAAAGATAAAAATTTATTTTGAATAAATTGATTGAATTTTGAAATTTAAATATTTTGATTTAAATTTGAATTCAATAATTGAAATTGAATTCTATGATTTGGAAACTAGGAACTAAAGATGTTATACCAGTTTATATGGGTTAAACTATTGATTTGAGAATTAGAAATTTAAATTCAAAGGCTTTAACTCGTGTAAATAAAATTTGATTCTTCTGAAATGAAAATTATTTGTTTTCAAATAATTAAAGCTTTCAAATAGGAAATGAACTTCCAAATTTTGTTAAAAAGAATTTTAAGATTGAAATGAAAATGATTTCCAAGTTATGGAAACGATTTGAAAGCTATAAGTTAAATCTTTAAATTTAAAGATTTTAAACGAGTTAATCCAAATTGAAATAGAAATTGTTTTGAAATCCGTAAATGGGATTTTGTGAAATAAATCTTTTTGTTTAAAAAGATTTGAAATAGCAATTGGTTTAAACCAATTGAAAGAAAATTTTGAAATGTAAGTTGAGACTTAATTGAAATCCCATATCCATATGTTTTAAATGTTGCGCTCACTATTCGGGTTAACCGGGAAAGGACCTTTGTGTCGTATAACCCATTCCGAATATGTGATACGTCGTTATGGATAGCATTTGAAGACCGGTGGTGAAGACCGGGTATTTGCAAGAACGATAGTATGACCTATCGATTGTCTCTGCACTGAGTTGCAACGGTATAGAGACTCCCTAAGTGATGGGAAATCCGATCAGGATTGTGAATATCCGGATGGCAAGGACTTCTTTGTAAGTGCCTTCGGTTCTGTTCGAACCCAGAACAGACTTGTATGGATTGTTATGTCTGACATTACAATTTGAGATATAAAGCCGATTTCTTTCAAATATATTTCTGTTGGTGGCGAAGAATTTATTCTTTAGCTTAACACCCTTCTCTGAGACGTACGAGCTCAGAGGTTATATAGTTGAAGTTATCAGCGATATATTCCCAATTTGGTAATGTGACATGCTGAGTGTTGCTGTAAATGATCATTGTGTTGATTATTGTGATAGGATCATTTATTTGATCGTCTATCTTAGTGATCATTGTGTTGATCATTTGTTGACCCAAAGCATGGCTTTTGTATAAAGTATGTTTTTGTGGACGAGACTTCGTCGAACCTCACAACCCGGAAAATGGTCGAAACAGGAAAGAATGCGGCAAAGTTTTCAGGGATCGCGTCCCTAGGATATGTCCTTTTCTTCTGGATAGGGGTAGTATCATGGTATGGAGCCCAGATACTTACTCATGTGATACACTATATCTATTACTGTGTGGTGTTGTTGGTACCGAGCGCTCGGATAAAGGTTGGTTACGACCGGGGATGGAATATCTGAGGTTGATACTCCCGGGCAGGGAGTGCACCGGCTTTGTGTTGGCAGAGATCCATTGGGATGCTCAGGGATGTCCTTCCAGAGGCGTTCCATTTCGGGGTTTGGGAAGTTCCTTTGCCCGACCATTTGTTGGAAATCCATTCTTCAAATACGTACCTTGTACGGTTTTAGTTGTATAACCTGCCATGGAATGTAGCGGTAACCTGCTATTGAACATGGTAGCTATAGTAGGCATACGATAATGGTCGTATGTTGGCTAAGATTTATATCTTTACTTTCGAAATGATTTATACTACACTATGCACTAGTAATAATACCAAATGTTTCTTTTTAATGCGTATCAAGCATCTTTGACTATCATAAGGAGAAATCTCCTCCGATTCTGCGTTTGCATTGTGTGTGTGTGCGGGAGGCCTTATGGTAGTCTCATTTCTAAAAAGCATCGCGAATTGATTTTAAAATATTTCATTGTTTGTTTTTAAAGATAAACTGTTTTTGTTGCTCACACCAGTCCCACGACTGATCCGGAGTTTATTGTTTCTTTCCTAAACTCTGGGTGCTCAAAATTTTTCTACACGAGCAGTCTAGAGTTGGGTTTTTCAGATAGTCAGGTTTAGTATATTATCTGGAGCTAATTCAGCCTTTGGATACGGACTGCACTTGCTTATCTTTTGGGGGTTCCCGCTATTTTGGATTGATGCCTTGGAGTACTCTTTTGAAGACTATTTTAGAATTATTTGTTCCGCTACTAGATGTTGTCTATTTTTCTTTTCAGTTGCTGTTTTATTGTATCATATCTCTGATGTATATTGATATCTATTGGATCATCTGTTGTGTCAGATATTGTATCAAAGCTGTATATCAATGTATTATTCTTTTATTCCGCTGTGTTAATTACTTAATGATTGTTATAAGCTCTGGCGAATCGGATTTGAACGATCGAATCTATGGCATTCGAATACGATTTGAAGTATGGATGTCGATTTTCGAGCGCGAAAAATCCTGTTCGTTACAGTGTCAGTGGATTTGGGTTTCAGGGAGGAGAACTTTGTGAGAAATGCGGGTTACGGATCTTAAGGCTAGGATTAACAGTAGAGGGGGTGAATTGTGTTAATAAAGAATTACTAAATCTTTTTCAATTTATGTTAATTTAGACATCAATGTATGCAATATACAGAAACATATATGATCACAGAAACAAATACAGATGTAGAAATAGAATAAAAGCAGTAAAAGAAAGAACAAACCGGATTTTATACTGGTTCGGAGTTACCCTACATCCAGTCCCGCAACACAAGTACGGATTTCCTTTCAAAAGAAATTGTACAATTACACCCTCGGTTTCAAGGCTACGAAGTACACCCTCCAGAATTTGATCCTCTAGGTAGAGATACTTGATTTCCGGGCCATAAGTTTACCCAATTAATTTACCAAGGCTACAATCACACCTTTTCTTCCTTCACTACTACAAAACAGGCCATTTGCATCGGTTGTTTACCCCCCTTGCATCAGTTTAACAACCGATGCATATGCAACGATGCAACAGGCTTAACATTTTTGCATCAGTTCTGAAACCGATACAAAAAGGTCCTTTTTGCATCGGTTGTTACTAACAACTGATGCAAAATATCATGGTTGGTTGTTTGGACACAGACCCATGTTGCATCGGTTGTAATGAAAACCGATGCAACAAAGGAACTTGTTGCATAGGTTGTTGTTGAAAACCAATGCAAACTAATCCCTCTATTGCATTGGTTTTTATAACAACCGATGCAAACTAACCCCTCTATTGCATCATCTATTTATACTTGATGCAAAGAAGCCACTCTCAGAAATCATTATTATAGACAGTATATATATATATATTATTGATTATAACAAATAATTATTGCATGCCATATTACAATCATTCAATAGATTTCATTATAAAACATATACAAACAACCAAACTGATCAATAACAGAAGTTGAATTTGCTTTACAACCAGTCTAAAACATATATTTAATAGCATAACCATAATACAACCAAAATATAGTTTAAGACAAAAAAATATTTAATTGCATAACCATACTACTACCATCACTTCAACTGTTCCATCACAGCACCACATTTGCCAAAACTCCACTGTCATCCACCACTTCAACATCCTCTGTCCAGAACTTCACACAAGCATTCACTCACTAACCACTTCACTGCTCCTCTGTTACAAAAACAAGAAACTGCCCACACTTGCATCTCCTCTGTCCATAACCATAACCACCATCTTCTCTTACCAATAATTCACCTTACTTCAAAACAAACTGCAACAGCCGTGCCACTTCACTACAACTTCTTCTCAACAACGGCAGCATATACAAACTACAGCCCTTACTACTGTTGCTCTATAAATCACCATTAGATTTTGCCACTTTTGTAATTCTTCTCAACCTGAAAAGGACAGATGGATTGTTGTAGCTGGTGATTTATCTTGTATATAAGGGTGGGTTAGCATACAACAATTTACGTCTTGATGGCATTCATCACAGCACATGCTATAAGCAAGACCTATAGTTCAACATGTGTAAAGATAAAAAAATGTAACTGTGTTTGGTCAATATATATTTTTTATACTGAACCATGGTATTACCGTGTTAAGCTAAATATTTTGCACAGATGCATAAATTTGGGTTTACTGTATCGTACCATGTTAGGATAGTTATACAAAATTTAATAATGGATGCAAAATCATATCACAATATATATGCACCAAATGCTGGGAAAATACCATGTTATACATTAAATAAATAATGTATACTCGTTAAATTTATACTAAATAACAGAAGTATGTGCATCCTATAAACATTATCTAAAAAGAAATGAAAGAATGTTTCCTTCAACTTCAGCCATACAGATCACGAGATTATAAAAAACTTAGCAGTATTGAAAGTTGGCGCATCAAAAGCTTTAAAAAATAAAAATAAAAATTCATGTTTCTTCGCAAGTTATACTCTACCGTTTAATGAATCACAAAAGGCGTGCATGGTGATATTTATCACACCCACATATACAGCTCTAAATATCATTAACTACGTGTTTAATCAACCAAATCATAATGCGATAGAAGTATAGATTTTTCTGCATAGGATATGAAATATACTACCCCATACATGGAAATACTAAATATATCAAAGCAAGGTCTTTACTCAGATCTGCAGTTAAGTCTTCAATATAACATTTATAATGAATCATGTGAAGAAGGAAGCAATTTAATTTGGACCCACGAAAGTTCTTTTAAGTTTGTACTAGTTCATAAACATAATGATTGGATATCCAAACATTGAACCTGTTAAATGCTATCTTACAATCTAAACACAAACATAAGGGTTACATTACCATTATAAGTTAAAACACTGAATATAGAAAATTACTGAGATTTTTGGCTTTGTGAAAACACCGAATCTAGAAATTACTGCTTGTCTGTACAGTTGCAAACTTTCGATACCCCAGATCAATCCTTATCATAGCTAATTATATGATTAATCCATGCTTTTTCAGAGCGGGTTGGAATAATTAATAGTAGCTGCATGGGAATTGCAGTTCAAGGGTACAAAAAGTTATTTCAAGAATATAGTTAATGAAATATAAATACAAAAAATAAAATAAAAGGCAAAACATCTATTTAGAAGAATTATTTAAGAACAATAAAACTAATACCAATATATTGTTCGTCAAAACTTGAGGCTTTGATATCTGCCTTAAAAGAATGAAAGTAGGACACCAAAAATATTGCATTCAGTACAAGATATAGCAAGGATCTTCACTATTACTGCTATTAAATATTTCCAAAAAAATTATGGATGTCATCGCACACTTATTAAACATAAGTGTGAGTAAGCTCATTGCTCTATATAAGGAGAGCAGAATAAGACAATTAGCATCAAATAAAGTATACTGAAGAAAGCTTAGCAAAGGCAAAGCAAGCTATGTAGTACGACTTACTTGGTTATGAAAAGCCACTGCTACTAATTACTCTGCTCTTCATCTCATCCAACTTAATCAATGGTGATGAAGCTGCAGGAGTAGGACAGAATATCACATTGAACAGCACTGCATTTCCATGGAGAAGCTGGACATGGAAGGCAACAAAGGAAGCTGAGGTTATTGCCGCTATCAATTGTTCCAGCCATTGCAGAGCATTTTTGGATGGGATTATTTTCGATGGAGCTCCAATGTGCGAGTGTAATAATTGCTACAGTGGTTCTGAGTGTTCTATATTGCTTCCTAATTGCTCTACAGACGTGGTTAGGTGATGTATATAAAACTATATATTGTTATATAATGATGTATATTTACGTGTTACATATTCAAAATAAGATTTCAATATCTGGTTAGTTTTCCATGTAAAAATCAAATACGAATTTAAATTTAAGCTCAAGAAACTTACTCTATCCCATGCAAATTCAAATTTGAAAATACAGTGGTGACTCCTTATTCCTGGAAGAATACTGGATGCAACATAAATCAAACACTGCAGTACTAATATCAGGATGGCATAGAATGAGCTACTATTTTGCTCTTGGAAGTTTTATTTCAGTAGTGCTTAAAAGACATCTTAAACTCTTACATAACGTTGTGGGTAATGCTAAAACCGATGGTAGATACATTGTCTTCGGTACTGGGGTGACTCAACTTCTCAATGGATTAATCATCTCACTTTCGCCAAATGTTATATATACACTCATAAATAATGTTATGAAAATGAAAATATTGGGCTTACTTGCACTGCATTGTTGGAAAAATCCAAAACCCAAAAGCCGGAAAAAAATATAAGTGCTGCTTTCCAGCAAGAGCCAATGTAAACACTGTAAATTCATTTAATTTGTTTCAGCCAAAGTTGATCTGAAAATGATGGCAGTAAGAAAATGAAAAATATGTGCAATCCTCTTTGGTATCACCCAATGCATAGCCAAGGTCTGAAGAAAAGGAAATCACGATCACCTAAGGTAACACTACAAGAAAATCTGCTTTTAGTTGCATTAATTGGTAGCGTTTATAACCATATGCAACCGTTGGAACTTTTTTAGTATGAAAATAAACAATAAACGCGGCTAATGGGTTCCCGCCAACAATTCATGAAAATTTAGCTAAATTTTTCCGTGACTGCTCATAGCTTATTTTAACAATTAACATTTTCCCGTCCTCCTTCCAAAAAGTACGAAGGAAAAAAATCTCAAATTCTCATTTTCATATTCTTATTCCTGAATTCTCGTTCGAAAAGAAAAGAAACAAATAAAATCGACTGTTTCCAAATCAAATTCCACAATACCAAATTCTCGATCAAAATCAAATAAAATCAGACGTTCGATTCTGGGATTCTTGCCGAGGTAGTGGTTCGATTTCATGATCTGCGATTTGGGGACTTTGTCAATTGGGCCCAAACACAAAAAATTTTGTTTTTTTTTCTGATACAGGAAATCGATCCTCTTCAAATTATATTTCCAGTTCAATCGCTCAAACTAATTTCCCAAAACCACGATTGATTTCCAAAATTTCCAAACCAAAATCACTTTCCCAAAATCAAAATTCCAAATTAAATTCCTAAAGTGTTATTTGTTGAGTTCAGTTATGGGATGATTTGGCGATGAGGTGTTTCGGGGTTGGGGTGATTGAAGTCGCGGTGACTGGAGGTGGTGATGGATGGATTTGGGAGTCGCGTTGCAGTGAAGTAGGTTGCTTTGGGTTAGTGGAAGTCGCGATTGGGTTTAACTTGTTAGAGGAATCGCAGAAGTGGTTTTGTGGCAGGGGTGGTGTGTATGCATTTAGTGGTACTTGCTGGTTTTATACTGGTGGTACGATATTGATGAATGGTGATTTTGATGTGGTTCAGCGTTGTGGGAGATGGCACTATGTGATTGTGGTGGCAAGATGTAATGGTTGATGTGTGGTTTATGTTGTGGCTGGTTGGCAGTTGGGGTAGTAAGCAGTAAGGTTTGCACAGTTGAATTGTAGGAAGGAAGGAAGAAGTGGCAGAGGAGGTTCTGGCACTGTGATCACATGAAGTGTTGAAGTAGTGACAAGAAATGGCACTGTGATGTTTTGGTTAAAGAAGTGGCACTGTGAAGATGTGCATGGTGAAGATAGATGGTTTGAGAACTTAATTTAGCAAAGTATTGAAGGAGGTAGCTGTTGGACAGAGAAGTGGTCAGGCAGTGAGTAATTGAAGTGGGTGTGATATGGCAGCAAGGTAATGCAAAGGGGAAGATGGTCAGTAACATATGTGCAAGTGAGTGGATGTGCAGGATGAACACAGTGATGTTCTCAGTGGTGGAGGAAGTAAGATATGTACAGAGATGGAGGAAGTAAGAGCAGTTGTTTGGTCTTGGTGATAATGTGCACTGTCGTGTAGGCAGTTGAATGCTTTGTGCGGTTGTGATTGATCATGGAGATTGTCGCACTACATTGAATTTGTGCTTTGTTGCTTGAGGTTATGTTGAACCGTTTAAATGTGTGTGCGGTGAGGTTTCTGTGTATTTGTATTATCATTTATTTATTTGATCAGCAATAATACTAAGAAGTTTATTGTTGCAGGGGATTCTCTTCCGCTTGTATTATGGAGTAATGGACTATTTCCTGGTGACTGCAAACATGAAAAGGCATTAAATGAAATAAACAAAGCAAGAAGAGGGAGAAATTGGGCATTTGTTCATGTATATCCTGAAGCAAATAAGATGGCTGAAGAGACGACGGTTAGAGGAGCACAACCGTGTCAAACATGTCACATATGGGATCATCAAGGTAACTTAATTTTAGTAAAAATTTAACTGTCTGATGTATGTGCCTGGATGGAATTAAAAAGATTTTGTTGTATATATTGAAAATCTATTTGTGCGCATACATAGGCTGAATCTGTTAGAATTAATGCATCTTAGTTAATCTAAAATTATGAAAAACTTGTTTAAATGGTCTGAGTGTTGTTTCATCTATAGAAGGTTAGGCTGAGAAGACATTCAGTTTTTTCACTGTAAACAACTGAAGATTTTTCTTTTGCTATTCTTTCTGGTTTCTTCTTTGCTTTATTTTCTTTGGGTAAAGCGATTTGTTCTTTCGGTTATGAGACTTTACTATTTACCAGAATATAGCTGAGATTTTGCAAGTATAATTAATGAATGAAAATAAATTAGCGCTTGCACCTCAAGATTTTGTTGCTTTGTCCATCTATATACTGTTACAAGTCCATCACTCTCAGTTTTGCCTAGATGTACACCATTAGTTATGATGTATATTAGATGAAATATAGTAAAACTTCTAACATAATTTTCTATGTTTTTTGTCTTCAGCTCAAGGATTTTCAATTTTATTTTGATTTATATATATGGGCATGTATTATACATTATTACATGTAGTGAATATTGATTTCATTTAATTATAAATATTCTTATCATTGTGTATAATAATAGTTGTGTGGGTTTATTTATTTTTATTGTTTGGTTACCTATCCATCACATCCTGTTTTGGTCAATTTTAGTTGGTTCTTCCGCATAAAACTCAAAAAATATCATTTCCTCAAAGTTAAAACTCTTCTGTATATCTCAGGCTTCGAACATTGCAGCGTAGTGAAGCAAACTATCTGAAATTGTCTTGCAGCTTCAGATCTGGAACAAACAATCTTTATGATGGTCTATAAAGGGGATTCATGATTTTCGACAGCACATGGGTAACGAGAAGGTTATGGATGAGAATAGACATGGCTTGCTTTGGACTATTGTAACAGATAAGTGAATAAACATTAATTGTATCGGTATTAGCTATTAATTTATCGAATTTATTTCAGTTGAAACCATTTGCATCTAGGCTTTTTGAAGAAAATGATTAAGAAGCGGATTGTTTGAGCCAACTTGTGACAGTAACTTCGTGAGGTTAGTTATTTGGCTTATTGAAATAAGTACGGATTTGTAGAATAACACCTGTTTTGCAGAAGCTGAAAGTTTTAGCTTTTGTGATGACAATGCTGCCTGAAAGGTTTGCTACATTGAAACTTATTTCTTTAGGACTTAACAATAGTTTTTTAACTGATGAAATCCATTATGTATACAGAACATGGGCATTTAAACCTGATTTATCTTTACCATGTTTTAACACTATTTTATTTGTTTTACAGAATTAGTTGCAAAATCAGTTGCCATTACCAGAAGGTTTATCTTACCATGTTTTAACACTATTTTCTTTATTTTGCAGGACCAGTTACCATGTTTTACAATAAGCGCTTGGTACAGTAAAGGAACTGGGCTTGCATCTGAAATTATAGACACTTTGTGTTGGTAATGGTATAGACTGTGTTTGCTGCTACCGACCCTAAACGTGGTGCTAGAGATACTCATGTGCCGGTATGATACTCTTCTTTTATATTTCAAAGAATAGAGCCTGATTTATATTTGTAAACTGTGATAAATTATGCGTCATACTATAAAATTTCTTATGTTCTGTAATTATTTAGTTTTAAACTAGAATTATAAGTAATAAATGGGTTGTAGGTACTAGCTCCACTTCTAATTGGGTTTGCGGTGTTCATGGTTCATCTGGAGACCATTCCAATTGCTGGTACTGGGATTAACACTGTTAGAAGTTTTGGAGTTGCTGTTATTTACAACAAGGATGAAGCTTGGGATGATCAGGTTAGCTTGCTTTTACATATTATTCAAACTCATATTTCATATTAATAATACGATTACAAGTACCTGATAAGTTACTCTATGTTGTATGAACAACGAATATTCTGGGTTGGTCCATTCATTGGTGCAGTCATTTCAGCAACTTTAGTTTCATTAAGTTTCGTTAAATTCAGTTTATAAATAATGTATGGTTTCATTATATAACTTCAGTTTCATTCATTAAGTTAACACGTAAGTGTTTGCAAGTAGCTATTGAGAGAAGAGCAATAGAGGTCAGTTTCGTATGTTATAAATGCATAGGATGTATGGTTTTGTGTGTAGGTAGATGGTTAATTGAAACTGCAGTTTTTGGTTTTGAAGTGGATGGACAGTTTTTGGTTTTGAAGTGGATGGGCAGAGGCATATTTGTTTGAAGTATTATAGTCTAAGGACTTCTATATTTGTCCATTTTTGATCTTTGATACCTTCACCTCACAAATATTTAGTAACATGATTATTATTGTTTACAGGTAAATAAACGTTTGTGAAGAATTCAAGCAGCAGCACTGGTTTTTGGTATGGTACCAGCACATGTATGTAGTTAGGTTGATTAAAATTGTTATGAAACTATTATGAAACTAGTATGGTAGTTTTTCCTTCGTTGTGTATGTGTACGGGTAGTTTTTTGTCGACACCTGTGTATGTGGATGTATGAATGTCTATGTATCTTGTGGATCTTCAATGCGTATACGTATTTTGTAGTTGTTTAATATATTGTGTTCAAAAGTGTATGTGCTTGCGTATTCTGTTATTATATAATTGGATGCTAGATCAGGGGTAAATTTGGAGTAGCAGGTGGAGGAAAACAAACGCTACTGGATATTATTTATTTTGGTAGCGTTAAAATGTCGCTACAAAAGAGTGATTAAAAACTCAAGTACACTTTTCGGTGGCGGTAAATAGGCGCTACAAAAAAGTATCATGGAGGAGAAAACCTTTTCGGTGGCGGTAAATAGGCGCTACAAAAAAGGAATTCTATGGCGTTATAAAAACGCTATCAAAAAAACAAATTTGGTGGCGTTTAAAAAAGTGCAACTAATACTCGAGGATTTTTAGTGGCATGTTTTTTCGTAACGATTATCGGAACGCCACTAAAAATACATAGTGGCGTTTTTTGGGCGCTACAAAAAATCAGTTTTCTTGTAGTGTAAGTTACATTTAGGCACATAAACAGGGAAGTTTGGTTCCAGTAACAGCATCAACAGGATCTCTGATTCCAATAAGTATAAATTACAGATTAATCAGAAATAGTTTTAATGATAATCTATAATCTATTTGCATAAACAGAAGTAAACTAAACGAAAGCTATGGAAGATTACTGAAATAGGCTATTGATTTCGTGCTAATTTCAACATATTGCTAAAATACCTTTTATGGTTAATAAGATACTAAGTGCAGAATTTCAAGATTTTGTTATTTCTTGGATATTTTGCCCTATTTATAGAGGAAAAAAAACTTGGATATTCAATGCCATTCATCAAGTAAGGTACTAGTCACTAGTAATAAAAGTTAAATACTATAGGATTTAGCAGACAAATAAAAACTTAAGAGAAATAAAACCCAGGCTTATTTAGTGAACAATTTTTTTTACCAGAAGAAAATCGCATAGGCCACCAGTTGCAAATTATTCGTTATGACCAGTATTAGGCTTACCCGAATCATAGTTGAACTCTATGATTGAATCATCTGGTTCAATGCGCTTGAGAAGGGATGATAAAATGGAAACATTCTGGAATAGCATGAAGCGAAAAAGAGTATATGCATATGCATTAAGAATTCGATTTTATTCTACCAGTTTTGAAGCATATATTCCTGGTACAGCTTATTTTAATGTTCTTCCAATTACATCAGCTTGCATCTTACTCAATCAAGTTATAGTAAGAAATATTAACATGCATTAATCTTCAACCTAATTAACTTCTGAATTATTTTTATTTTTGAGTCAAAATATATGATGATATTGGTCTTAACCAGCATACTCTAACAGCTAGTACAGTACGTACCATTCATGCATATGGCTGCATTGACTAAATTTAACATTTTACATATATATGCAGAAAAACTTTAAATTACCTACAAGAAGCTATGAAGCTTAGTGATTTTGAATCACATATTAACATTGTAAGTAGTATATTTTTTAAGTGCGTATGTGTTGATGCAATCAAAACTAGTAATATAAAATATACAAGTATCAATATCATCGAGCAGTTGGATGATCCATTGTAACTACAATGCCATCAGTGCTACGATCAACATCGTATCCTTCTTATTACATTTTATCAGTATTATATTTTATTCAATCAATTTGGACACTGTTCACGAACATCCTTAACTTACGTATATATCTTATTATTAATAATTTTTAACCAAGTCACAGTATGTGTATGTAAAAACATTCAATTTCATTTCAAATAAGTTATTTATAGTAAATTGTTAACATGGTGAGAAGCCACCATCATTGGATCCAAAAACATCTTCTCAGCTCATATGGTGTATAACATATGCATAATATTAGAACTATATATAAACATGCAAGTGCATTTTTTAACTGAGCTATTATATTATACATATAATATTCGAACATTGAAACCTTAAGATATACAATTAAATACCTTAAGTTGTACATATAATATGTATTATGAATTATGATAAGCAGTACAATACTGTGCATAATCAAAAGAAGCAGAACCGGAATATGAAAATCTAAAACTGCAGGAATATTATTAATTAAATTGCAGGAATCTAGTACCAAATAGGAAAATTTCTTTTAATCAACCAATTAAAGCCAACTAAATAACCTGGAATATTATTAATTAAATGACATCAATATACCAATATCCTCTGCATGTTCTATAAGAATCGTTTCATCATTTTTAATCTATAATAAGACATAGCATTCAAACATTTAAAAATCAAAGCTTGTTTAAAAACTTACTTCATCTTGCGAAAAAGGATCCCAATCCCATAGAACAAGCATAACCAGAATCATCATGTAACACAGTATAATTGTAAATGCTCACATTTCTGAAGTAACATCCATCCGTGCTCTTGTATTTAAATGACCGTCATGTGAAGAAAAACCATGAATTCACGAATTCTGAAACCAAAGTTTGGAACCAAAGATGGAACTCGATCTGGACACTATATTCAAATTCATGAATTCATGAAATATGGAGATCATGAAGTCTGGAGATTGTGAAGTTTGGAACTCGAATTCATGAAGTTTGGAACTTTATCTGGCCATCATACTCAAATTCACGAATTCTGAAAGCAACGAAATTTCAATTTCATTGTAAGTGGATTAGGGTTCGGGCTGGGATTCAGAGCTGAGGGAGAGGAGAATGGAAAGGAAGAAAGAGACGTGGGGAGAGCTTGTGATATAGGAAATTATTTACAGGGACGAAGCTTGGATTTAGGTCAGGTTTTGCCGGTATTGGGAAAGATGAAAAGGGGGAGAGGGATTTAGGGTTTTTGAGTGAAGAACGAAAAGAAGAGGTTCGCGGTGAAAATGAGAGAGAGACGAAATAATTTACCGCTAACTTTTCATCGTGGTTTTCAAAGTGGAATGGTATTTTTGCATTGGTTGTAAATAAAACTGATGCAACTAACACTATTTGCATCGGTTTATTTTCTTCGGTTGTCGATGATAACTGATGCAAATTGTATTTTTTTTACTATCTACTGCTTTCCACATACCAAATGCATCGGTTGTTAAAGCGTAACCGATGAAAATACTTCTATTTGCATCGGTTGTTGAAACAACCAATGCAAATGAGACGAAGGAACATGCGTATTTTGTAGTAGTGATTGATTTTCAGGGCTATAATCACACCTTTTCTCGCTTAACAGATTATAAAGAAGTCTATAACTCTGAATAGCACTGAGAATCTTGTAGAGATAGTGATAGAGAATCAAACTAGAAGTAATCGAGTTCGATTCAATGTTGATTTCGGCAGAGTAATGATAAGAATATGTATTAAGAAAAGTGGAAGAAGAAGAGGAGTGAAAAACCAGAAAATATGATGTAAAATTCATTGAAACTAACCCATATTTATAGAAGAACAACAGCCATGTCCAGTTGTGAAGAGTTATGGCGAATAGACACTTCTTTTGAAATTTAAATTTTGAACTCAACTGAAACCATGTGAACATGGGGTATATAGGCAAGTCAACATCCCAAAGCATTTTTTGACGTTTCGATTTTCTTTGAAAATAACATTTATCTTATATTAAAACTAATTTAAACTTTATAAATATACTTGAATATAATTAAAATTCATAAGTAAATATAGAGAATAATATATATATATATATAGAATTTAACTCTAATTTTGTATTTTAAATCTAAGTATATTTTATAAATATACTTGAATATAGTTAAATATATTATATTAAAAGATAGTTTAAAATCAAGAGCAATTTAACTTTGAAATTAAAGATAATTTTGAGGCTAAAATTATTTAGAGGGTTTTGAATCTTTACAAGGAAAGTTTTTTAAAACATTTTGAAAACATGATATAATTTTGAAAAATCATTTTGAATAAAAAGTTAGCGGATACAAAACAATGTTCCACTAGATTTTTCGTAGGTTCTATCCTACTTAGGGTTCCATCCCTTTGACAGGCTTGAAGTGGATTCCATTCCACAAATAAATTGGATTTTAAGATGCTAGTGCATTTCTATGAGTTTTAACAAAATTCCTAATAAGAATAAAAATACTTAACTTTGAAATCTTGAACTCTTGATAATCTTGATGCTCATGAGTCTTCTATCTTGATATCTTGAATCTCTATACCGTACAGTCTTATTTCTTAGTACCTACATGGTTAAATCCTGCATGTACATATATATCTAAACTTATAATGTTAGTATTTATATTTTATAAACTATTCTAAGGTTGTTGTCATCAAAACCATCATTTCACGGACTAACAATCTCTCCCTTTTTGATGATGACAACCTTTATTTGTAAAATTTTACTTCTATCCTAATAACTCCTCCAAAAACTAATAAATCCCCCTTAATCTATGCCTAACTACCCTATTTTATATTTCTCCCCCTTTGTCATCAACAAAATAAAAATCACTACCCCTCATTCTTCAGTACCTACATTGATAAACTATACAATAGAATATATAGGTTAAGAAATAATTATACTTATGAACATGATAACTAATCAAAGTATATATATATATTTAAATGTACATATAGGTTTTATACAACAAATTTTAAACCAATATCAAGAAATAAATCCACACAGAGTATCAATCCAAACCAAATCAATTCAAGCAAATCAAACAAAGCAAACAAATAAAAATCAAACGTTACGTGGAACTTCCACCCATCCTCCTTCTTCTTCTTCAAAGATTGGTTCTGCCTTAATAGCATTCCAATTATCATTGTCATTGGTGAGAGAGACAGGAGGATATGCTTCGTTATCATCCTTGTGCAGAGAGGAGATCATCCATCGTATCGCATCGATGTGCTTTTCTTCTTCCTTGATCTTCTGCATTTGATTCAATTCTAAGTGACGCTGGTTTCGTAGAATAAACGAGAGAATATTCTTGAATGAATTAAGAGTTTCTTCAAGATTTTCGGACAGATTGTGAATAGGATTAGCCATAGTTGAATTTATGAAAGAAATAAAGGATATAGATGATAAGAAATGAATTTCAGTGAAGAATTCTGGAAGAAACAAGTATTTATAGGTGTAGAAATTCGTTTGAAATGAATAGACATTTGGTAATAATTCAAATTTCAAATTCAAAATCAATTGTCATTTCTGACCAGTACATGTCGACATGGTCATATAGGGGATGTCGACATGGGTCAGTGAAAAATTATGACTAATTTGATTTTGTGAATGATTTTGTGTGTGTGTATATATATATTTATATACTATACTAACATTTATTCTGGAGATAAGATAAGATAGATAACAGAAAGGAAATTTCATTTCATTGCATACTACAATAATACAACGATTAAGCATACAACAAACTACATGAACATTCGAAATAAAGCAAACTAAAACAAATACAACAAGACATGAAAAGATAAGACTAGTTAGAGGATGATGAAGATGAAGATAGTCCAAGTTTCTTGCTGACTTTGGAAATGAACTTGTTCATCTTGGATGAAATTTTGTCCAACTTCTTACTAATGGATCTTTTAAGAATCTGTTGATTCTCAACAATCGTCTTTTGGTTTTTGAGAAGGGTTTTGGTAGATGGATTAGGAGGATAGTCAATACTTTCCAAAGAGGTTTCACCTTCTTCTTCTTCAATTTCCATTTCATCCCCTTCTTCTTCCTCTTCCTCTTCCTCTTCTTCCATTTCCTTACGAGCCAAACGCTCTTCTTTTTCAGCAAGGGTCTCATAAGGTTGAAAAACAAAAGGAATTTTCATAAGCAAAATGTTGGAATGGTTGAAAAAAATTTAGAAACAAATTCTTCGCCTTTGAAATCCACTCCAAAATAGTTAAAAATCCGAGTGAGATAAATTCCATGGTATAAGGTATTCTCACCCATTTCAAGTTTTTTAGGACGAAGTTCATCCAAAATAACTTGCGCCTAATTGATGTCATAATTTCCGAAAATAGCAAAAAGAGCTTTGCAAACTTTTTAAGTAGGATTGTTAAAATACCCCGATCTCGGGGTCAAAGTATGTTGCAAAAGAAGATTGACAATTCTTGCCTTTGGTCGAAAATTTTGATTTTTGAATTCAAAATTATTAATCCCTTTGAAAATGTGATGAAATGTCACACGATCATTTTCATCGATTTTAAAATTAGAAAGATCCATTCCCGTACACTTGCAATTGAGAATGGTACCCAAAAGATCACAATTCAAAACAATTCTAGTGCCTTTGACACTACTCTAAATTTCATCCTTATTTCCATGATAAAATCCACGGTTTAAATTAGCATAGAAAATTTTGACAAGATTTGGATAGCAAACAAAATCATTTTGAGAAGCATCAATAAGACTAAGAACTCCATTGTTTGCAAAAAGAGAATCAAGTTCATAAGAAGAAAAATCTTGAAAAATAGCAAATTTTCCGGGATGGACTTTGGCATAGTTAGCATAATTGATGTATGCTTTTATTGCCCCAGATCATTGAATAATTACGCTTTGATTTTCTGGAAATTCTCATGGTGGAGGGGTTGCTTAAAGAAGCCATTAAAGTTGAGAGTAGAGAGTTTGAAATTATGAAGAGAGAGTTTGAATTTCAAAGTGAGAGTGAAAAGATATGATAAAAGATAGTGAATAAATAGATTCTCAAAGGACATATTCTCTGGTCAAAAAGCAGCTTTTCAGAGAATTGAATGAAGTGAAAAGATGGAGGGAAATTCAAACATTTGAATTCAAATTTTGAAATTCAAATTCAGGTACCCATGTCGACATCATGGTAGGGGCCATGTCGACATGTGCCTTTGAATTTTCATGAAATGATTTTTCCTAAGTTCTCTAATATATATATAAATATTATTATTATTAATGCCTACATATATCTGAAATATTATTAAACTTCAAGTTTATTTCACAAAATATTATTATACTATTAAAAAATAATAAAAATAATAATGAAATAATAAAAAAAAACAGAATATAAATTTTAAAATTCAAATAACACACCAGTTCAAAACCAATCAATCAAACAATCAAGCAACTAATTCTAAGCAAGCAATTTCAACCAATTGTATTGTAATGTGTACCTTTTTCTGAGTCCATTTCTTTGAATTCGTTCGAGTCATGAACAGCTGTGAAACACAAATTCGAATTATCTGTTTTCTGATCATCTTCACTTGAGGATGAGTCTGAGTCATCTGGAGTAGCAGTAAATGCATACTTCCGTTTCTTCGCTGGATCATTGATCACAGGAGAATTTTGCCTATCTAGATACGGACAGTCTCTTTTGAAATGGCCTAGTTTATCACAGTTGTAACATTTGTCATTATTTTGCACTACATTCTGACTTTCGTAATTCTTGTAGTTGTTTCACTTGAGATTATTCATCTTTCTGTATTTTTGGAATTTCCTAAAGTTTCTGCTCATAAAGGCTATCTCTTCATCATTATCGCTGTTTGAGTCTGATCCATCGGTTAATGCATTAAATGCCATTGATTTCTTTTCAGATGCTTTACTTTCTCTTCTCCCGATCATTTGAACTTCATACGACATTAGATTTCCAATTAATTCTTCTATCTTTAAAGTACGGATGTCATTTGCCTCTTCGATCGCAAGTGTCTTTTGATCCCATTCTGGAGTTAGAGAATTTAAAAAAATTCTAACTTGATCTTCTTCAGAAAATTCCTTTCCCAAAGATATTAGAGAATGCATAATATCCTGAAATCTACTATACATATCTGAAATAAAGTCATTAGGATTCATTTTAAATAATTGAAACAGATTTGTGAGCATGGAAATTTTGGCCTGTTTAACTTTGCTTGTTCCTTCATGAGTAACTTGCAAAGTTTTCCAGATTTCATATGCAGACTTACAAACCGACACTCTAATGAATTCATTTCTATCTAGTGAATAAAATAGAATATTCATTGCCTTCGAATTATTTTGTGCAACAGTCTTTTGCTCAGTGGTCCACTGTGCAAAATTAGTTGTGGGTTCAGAATATTTAGTTTGTGTGATATTCTAAGTGTCTAATCCTATAGATTGTAAATATATTTTCATCCTACATGCCCAATATGCATAGTTACTTCCATTAAAAAGTGGTGGTCTGATAGTAGACTGACCCTCTACAAATGAACTAGTGATAGGGATACTAGTGTTATTAACAGTATCAGTGTTGGTAGCCATTTTGAAATGATTTTCAAAAATCAGATTATGAAACTTTGGAAAACTTGCTTTGATACCAATTGTGAGAAATGCGGATTATGGATACTAAGGCTAGGATTAACACTAGAGGTGGGGTGAATAGTGTTAATAAGGAAATACTAAATATTTTTCAATTTATGTTAATTTAGACACCGATGTATGCAATATACAGACACAGATATGATTACAGAAACAAACACAGATGCAGAAATAAAATAAAAGCAGTAAAGGAAAGAACACACCGGATTTTATACTGCTTCGGAGTTATCCTACATCCAGTCCCACAACACAAGTACGGATTTCCTTTCAAAAGCAATTGTACAATTACACCCTCGGTTTCAAGGCTACAAAGTACACCCTCCAGAATTTGATCCTCTGGGTAGAGATACTTGATTTTCGAACCACAAGTTTACCCAACTGATTTACTAAGGCTACAATCACACCTTTTCTTTCTTAATTGATTTTCAAGGCTACAATCACACCTTTTCTCGCTTAATAGATTATAAAGAAGTCTATAACTCTGAATAGCATTGAGAATCTTGTAGAGAGAGTGATAGAGAATCAAACTAGAAGTAATCGAGTTCGATTCAATGTTGATTTCGGAAGAGTAATGATAAGAATATGTATTAAGAAAAGTGGAAGAAGAAGAGGAGTGAAAAACCAGAAAATTAGATGTAAAATTCGTTGTAACTAACTTCTATTTATATAAGAACAACAGCCATGTCCATTCGTGAAGAGTTATGGCGAATAGACACTTCTTTTGAAATTTAAATTTTGAACTCAACTGACACCATGTCGACATGGGGTATAAAGGCATGTCGACATCCCAAAGCATTTTTTGATGTTTTGATTTTCTTTGAAAATAACCTTTATCTTATATTAAAACTAATTTAAACTTTATAAATATACTTGAATATAATTAAAATTCATAAGTAAATATAGAGAATAATATATATAGAATTTAACTCTAATGTTATATTTCAAATCTAAGTATATTTTATAAATATACTTGAATATAGTTAAATATATTATATTAAAAGATAGTTTAAAATCAGGAGCAATTTGACTTTGAAATTAAAGATAATTTTGAGACTAAAATTATTTAAAATCAGGATAGAGGGTTTTGAATCTTTAAAAGGAAAGTTTTTGAAAACATTTTGAAAACATGATAAAATTTTGAAAAATCATTTTGAATAAAAAATTAGCGGATACAAAACAATGTTCCACTAGATTGTTCGTAGGTTCCATCCTACTTAGGGTCCATCCCTTTAACAATCTCGAAATGGATTCCATTCCATGAATAAATTGGATTTTAAGATGCAAGTGTTTTCTATGAGTTTTAACAAAATTCCTAATAATAATAAAAAATACTTAACTTTGAATCTTGATAATCTTGACACTCATGAGTCTTCTATCTTGATATCTTGAATCTCTATATTGTACAGTCTTCTTTCTTAGTACCTGCATGGTTAAATCCTACATATACATATATATCATAACCTATAATGTTAGTATTTATATTTTACAAACTATTCTAAGGTTGTTGTCATCAAAACCATCATTTCACGGACTAACAAACTTTGCCTTAGGGTTGGTCTCGGGTAGGAAGAGATTGGGCTCGAGTTTATTCTCGTGTACGTGAATGTATACAATATAACAATTTTTTTTTAATTTTAAACAAGAGAAAACTTAAGCTTGGGAAAATTTTGAGTTTGGCTCGAGTATTATCTCGGGAATGAAGTGTTCTGGATCGGGTAATTTAAGGATGGGCTCGGGTTTTTCCTATGCAAGTTAATAAATTTTTCAAAAGCAAAAGAAGCTAAGTTCTAAAGCAAAAGCAATATAAGTTTTAAAAGTAAAAAATTTAATAAGTTTTCTAGAGCAAGTTTTAAACTTGAATTTAAAATTCAAATATGATTTGAAAATAAATTGATGTGGTTTTGAAATAAATTTCATATTAAATTAATTATTAAATCATTGAAAGTTTTCTAATGTAATTGATTGAATGATTAAATAGATAATTAAGAATGATTACTTTATAATAGAAATTAGAGATTGGTTAATTAATGATTAAGTGATAAATAAATTTGTAATTAACTACCTAAAGTTAATTAATGTATGATTAGTAGTTGATTTAAAATAAGTGTTAACGTTAATTAACATTAAAGTTTTCAAATTAGTAATAATTTGTTTTCAAACTTTAAGGACGTTTTTAAAATGTTAATTAAGATAATTATTATTATTAATTAATTATTTTGGAAAGTAATTAAAAATGATTAATTTATAATGGTAAGTAAAAATTGGTTAAATAAATTTATAATTGTAATTAATTAGGGGTTGATTGATTTGTTTATGAATTAATTAAGGAAATCAATTAAAGGATAATTGAATAAATAAATGTTAATAATTAAAAATTGATTAATTTAATTAATTAATGATTAATGGACAATTAATCAAATGATTTGAAATCAATTAAAGTTAATTAACCATGATTGATAAATCATTTGATTTAAATTTATCAGATAATTAATTGAGTTTACTTATGGATGTTTGAATTATACTGATTGTCGAACTGTTTGATATTTCTGATATGTTATGCTTTATGCTGTGAATTGTTTCGATGTGATGAATGAAAATTATTTATCTCTGATAAATTTATACTATTTATTTGTGAATCTATAAACGGGCGATAAGCGTTATAGATTATACCGCTTATCAATATCGATGTGCTTAAATATGTGATGTGATGATTTATGATGTTGCACTATTATGTAGAACCCCTGGACTACACCATACACATACAAATATCGATTGCACGAGGAAATCGGCTAAGTTACAGATTTTTAACAATTTTAAAGATTGGATTCTTCAATCCAAAATAGTTTTGGGATTGGATTTTAAAGCTTTGAAAATGAGTTTTCAAAAATAAAAGTTATTTTAAATAACTTAATAAAAATTCAAATTCAAATAATTTGATTTAAATTTGAACTCAATACTTGAATTCAAATTCAATGATTTGGAAATTATGTTCTAAAAAGATTATACAAGTTATAAAGATGTTTATATAGGTTTTTAACCATTTAAAAAGTATGGTTTTGGAAATTTAAATTTAAACCCAAGTTTTATACTTGAATGACTTTAACTTATGTAAATTATAATCAGTTTTTTCCAAAATGAAAACTATCTGTTTCAAATAATAATAGCTTTCATAAAAAGGAAGGATTTCAAATTTGTACCGAAAGATTTCAAGTTGAAATGAAATTGTAATTAGTTTGGGTAAAACTATGAATTAACCTTTGTGAAGACGATTAAATCTTGTTTTGAAACCGAAGAGGATCTTAAATGGTGCATCTTTTATATAATAAAGATTTGAATTGGAATTGGTTTGAAAGTTATGAATTTAATCTTTAATTGAAAGATTTATGAGTTAATCCAATTGAAATGGGATTGTTTTGAAAACCATGAATAAATCTTGGTGAACTTTGTGAAATAAATCTTTTTATTTAAAATGATTTAAAATGGTTCAAACCATTTGAATGGAAAGTTTTGGATAATAAGTTGTGACTTAACTGAAATTCCATTATCCATATGTTTTTAAATATTACGCTCATTATTCGATTTAGCCAGGAGAGGACCTTGTGTCATATAACCCATTTCGAATATGCGTCGTTATGGATAGCATTTGAAGACCGGTGGTGAAGACCGGGTATTTTCGAGAATGAAAGGATAACCCGTCGATTGTCTCTGCACTGAGTCACGTCGGTATAGAGATTTCCTAAGTGATGGGAAGTCCGATCGGGATTGTGAATAACCGGATTGCAAGGGCTTCTTCGGAAGTGCCTTCAGTTCTGTTCGAACCCGGGACAGACTCGTATGGTTGTATGTCTGACACTACACTTTGAGATATAAAGCAGATTTCTTTCGAATACATATATGTTGGTGGCGGAGAATTTATTCTCTTAGCTTAACACCCTTCTCTGAGACGTACGAGCTCAGCGGTTATGTAGTTGAAGGTTATCAGCGATATACTCCCAATTTGGTAGTGTGGCATGCTAAGTGATGTTGTGTGTTGATGATCATTTGTTGATCATTTGTAATCAAAGCATGACTTTGTGAAAAGTGTAGATTTGTGGACGAGACCTCATCGAGCCTCACAGACCGGTAATGGTCGAAACAGGAAAGATGCGGCAAGGTTTCAGGGGTAGCCCCCTAGGGTATGTCCATTCCTTTTGGAAAAGGGTAGTATCATGGTATGGATCCCAAATACTCACTCATGTGGACACTGTATATTTATTATTGTGTGATGTAGTTGGTGTTGAGAGCTCTCGTATAAAGGTCCCAAAGGACCGGGGGTGGCATATCTCAGGTTTTACTTCCCGGGAAGGGGGTAACCGGCCTTGTGTTGGCAGAGAGCCGGGTAGGTTATCGGGGCATCCCTCCAGAGGCGTTCCCATGTGGCAATAGGAAGTTCCTTAGCCTGACCATTTGTTGGAAAATCCAAAGAAACAATACACGCCCCATACGGTTTTAGTTGTATAACATGCCATGGAATGTGGCGGTAACCTGCTATTGAACATGGTAGCTATAGTAGGCATAAGTGCGAAATGTCTATGCTGGCTAAGATTAATATTATACTTTCAAAATGTTTTCCCACTATGCACTAATAATAATAATATCAAAGGATTATGCGTATGAAGCATGTTTGACTATCATAAGGAGAAATCTCCTCCAATTCTGCATTTGCATGGTGTGTGTGGCGGGAGGCCTTATGGTAGTTTCATTTTCCAAAGGCATTGCGGATTTCAATTTAAATTCTTTGTTTGTTTTAAAAGATATACACTATTTTTGTTTACTCACACTAGTACCATGACTGACCTGGAGTTTATTGTTACTTTCCTAAACTCTGGGTGCCCACTATTTTCCACACAGACAGTCTAGAGTTGGGTTTTTAAGATAATCCTATAATAGGTTTAGATTCGATAGCTTTCGAAATCCTTGGTTTGGTAGCATTTGGAGATTTTCTTCAGTCTTTGGATGGACTGACCTTGCTTAGCTTGGTGCAACTTGATGGTTGTTCGAGCTAGTTCTGGATTGGAGATGGATTATTTGGAGTTTGGCAATGAAATATTCTTTTCCGCTGCTATTCCTTGTATCTCAGATAGTATTGATATTCAGTCCATTGATATCATATAATAACCCACCTTTTCGACCCTTAAATGTCGACACTAATACATCCATGAGATCCACGTGTCAAGCACCTAAGTGTCTAAAATACATTATTGAGGTAAAATAAAAAGAAAATGAAATAAGAACAAGAAAGAAGAGATCAAAACATAAAATCTCACAGCGGAATGATAACATATAACATCAAAAAGATAGTATAAAGTATTACTATAAGATGCACAACATTTCAGAGTTAGAATCCTAAGTACTATCATCAACCTAGATATTAATAACATCATGTCCTTACAAATGCTGATATATACATCATAGTAATACAACGAAAATAAGAATACTACGATAGGTGTAAGCATCCAGCTTATATCCACGAGCCCCAAAGAATATCCAACTAAAACTTGCCTTTCTCAAACTGCTTTAAAGAGCACTTGAGGAATTAAAGGAGAAATAAAACCAAGAGTCAAACAAAAGTCTGGTGTGAGAAACTCAAGAAACATGTGCCCACACAATAGCCGCTTTCAAGACCAACCAAGTCATCGTATTGGTTTTCTCCTCTAAAGAGTCAAACCATCTAATATGTACATATTGCGATATAATAGATAATGTCTAGGGTGTAGAATATTAATCGAAAAACAGTTGTTTGCTTGCATCTCACAACACAGCAATATTAGAAATACAACTAAAAAGGCTAAGATACGTTTGCATAATGGATTTCCGTGGAAGTCTCCATGGTAAAAATTAAAAGCCGACTTCCTGTAAAAGGGTCAGAGCTACCATTCAAAACCACACACGTCTCTAGATAAAATATGTTTCAATGATAAATATAGTTGGTCCATTCCCAAACATATGATATCGAACACCAAGAACACCTGCATGCCACAATCGAAAGCATCTCTAGATGTTTGGAATTAATGTATTCTTGGGTTAGCTAAACCCGCTGGTTGTGCATCTTACTCTATTTTCTGTTATTATTGATGGTAAAGTCACATTCTGCATCTCAACACAGAAGCCTTAATCACTTGAACAGATCTCAAGTGTCTCTCTAGATTCTAGCTTTCGAAACCATCATCAATAGAAGAGTTTACGAATTTCTTTATGGATTCCAGCATAAGTCATGCGACAAATGCTAACGTTGTCCTGTCTCTTAGGACTACCCTCAAGATAGACAGTACCACGCAATAGCATCATTTGAAATATTAACGTCAACCACTCCATTGGACTTAACCTTAGAATAGATAGTGCAACTCTAAAACATTTCTGTAACGACCCCAAATTTTTGATAATTAAAAATACTTGATTTAGATAAGGTTTAGTGATTTAATGTTGGAAGAAATAAAACTTGTGAATTATTAATGAAATAATACTGGAATAAAAGGTAACAATATTAATCTAAGTTAATTATTAATAATTTGAATGGGATTCCAATTAATTGAAATGATTTAAAATGTAACACTTGGTTATAAATTGAATATAAGAAGAAAAAAATGTAAATATTGAATTAATTAATGAATTAGTATATAATTAATAATAATAGGATAAAATCAATGTTATGTAAGTAATTGTAACATTTGTTTGTAAATAATAAACTTAAAATTGTGATTAAAATTTCATGGCGACAATTATTATATGTTACTTATTTATTTAGCCACTTAAATTAAATGTGAAATCAGTTGTAATTAATTCACTTAATTCGTGCAGTTAATGTAGGCTAAATTGATAGTTGCAGAATGTTAATTCAATAAGATGTAACTAATGAATATTTCATGCATAATATGGCAATTAATTGAATAAAAAGAATTGGAATAAAGTATGACCAATTTATTGGAATTTAACTATTAATAAGTGAATTAATTACAAATAAATGTAATTTAAGATAAAGTTAATGAAAAGTAAGATGAAATGGTGAAATATTAATGTAATAAAATACATAACAATGTTAACTATGTATGTAGAGAAATAATTGATTGAATTGAGAGATCGAAACAAAATTTAATAAATTTATTGAAATTAAATTATATTAATTGGATTTAATTACAGTTGTAATTGAACACCGTAATTTGTGAAATATTTAACACGGAATTATGTGTAAACTTGTGTTAATATATAGCTAAATGTCTATGAAATCAAAAATGATAAAAATGGTCAGTTATTAAATTTGAATTCAAAAGGTGATTTAATAAATTTAATATTAATTTATCTAGTTACGTGAAAATAGCCATTTTGGCCACTGACTCGGATTTCGATGAAACTAGTTTCGTTGGATCCTTAATAATGAATAATTGTAGAATTTCAAGTTTCGTGGGAATCGGACTTGTCGTTTGATTTTAATCGTAAACGCATAGAAATTAAATTAATTGCAGTCTATTTGAAATAAGCTGATTTTAACATAAATTCTTCATATGATGGAATTTGGACTTGAAACCTATTCCATTGATTTTAAAAATGTCAAAAACATCTATTTTGATATATGGCATTACCCAATTTCGTTTCAGGAACAAAACGGGCTTTTCGGGTCGTTTATCGTTCAACTTTCAATCCGATTTGGTCCATCTGTTCTAGTTTTGATCTGCCTATTCATAGTCCGTTATAAATCCTAGCCACTTATTATTTTCATTTGTTTATACGTATGTTTCCTTCTCAACTCCTAATTCCAATGGTAGACAAAGCAAACCAAACTCCCAATTCAATTTCAAATCGAATTTCAAATCAAAAATTCAAATTCCTCAAACCCTAACAAATTTTATATCAATTTGAAGCTCTCGACAGGCGCAAGTCAATTCTACTGTCTTTTTTCGATTTGGATTTCTATGTGGCTAGAATTGGATGAATCAATCTCGGTCGTTCATCGCATTGTGGTGAACGTTGACCGATCGTTAAATCGTTTGAGGAGTTTTGCGGAGCTTGCTTCGTAGAGCAGATTGCTGGTGGTCGCATCTGGTAGTTAAATGATATTTTGAAATAAGTTTGATTTGTATAAATTTTATTATTATCAAAAATCAAGTTTATGTTGAAATTGGAATTGGTTTAAAGGAATTATTTTAAGGAATTTAATTGAAATTTTTAGTTGGTTTTTGAAGTATAATTGAAATTATAGGAATTGAGTTATTGGGATTGTTTGAATATAAATTGAAATTGAAGTAGCTTAAATTAATATTCCAAAAATAAATTGAAATCGGTGTAAATTTAAATATTTTAATGATAATTTGAATGGATATTTGGAATTAGATTTTTTTGATTTGGAAATTGGAAATGATTTAATGGTGTTGGAATGAAATAAATAGTTTAAAATTGGTAATAATTTCGAATTCATAATTTAATATAAACTGAGAAAATTTTCATTTTAAGATTCTAAATTTTAAGATTTTTAAATTTATTAAACTATTTTAACCTATATAACTACATTAAATCATTTTAACCTATTTTAAACCGTTTAATTTATTTTAAAACTAGTCAACCCACTTTAACTTATTTTAAATCCAATTAATTTATTTTAAAGCTATTTAATCTATTTAACTATCTTAAATCAATTTAACAATATCTTATATCTAAAGGTAAACTATTTTAGAGTATTTAACTATTTATAACTATTTAAACTATTTTCTAAATTTTCGGACTAAGTAGAGGGAAAGTGTTTATATTCAATTCATTGGTTTAAAGAAGATATGGTTAAATGAGGTTATAACCTGAGTTGGAATTTAAATGTTATAATTAATTGATTACGTGGATTTTGAAGTAAGGATTTAACCTAATTGGAAATATGATTTTTGAAAGAAATTATGATTTCGGAAACGATATGATTTAAAAGATGAATATGATTTCAAGGTGAATTTGATTTCGAAAGTGATATAGTTTTGAGAATATGATATTTTGATATAAATTTTGAATTGACGTTTAAAATGTAAAAGAACCATCCGGTGTGAAATAAGCAAATGGTTGTTAAAGAGACCGGGATCGAATATTGTCATACTCTCTGCCAATACTGAAAACCACTTTAACAACTGTGTACGTGGTGGAGATTTCAGAAATGAAGTAGGTTGGTCTGGCAACTGTAAAAGGTATGACGTGACCCTGATCCCGTGAGTCAGCTTAGAAGTGACTAAAACATGAGCCACGCCGGGCCAAGTGAGGTCATTCCTCCTATCGGGCACATTTCTTCGATACCATTCTATTATCTTGTGATTGATTTGATGGCCACCCTTGATTTTGATTTGGGAGTGTGTCCGAGGTGGGCGGTCGTAGCTGCTATGTGTTACCACCAGTCTGGATACGCAATTGGTATATCTAACCTGGCTTTCCTCGAATGTCGTATTCACATGCCATAGAGCGCCTTCTACGAGTTTGTTTTGTGTCGTACCTATGGAATGCTCCCTGATAGCCCACTTGCGGGTGGAGTTTACAGTATCTGTATAGACTACGGCATTATATAAAATGTGCTAAGGGGGATATGGGTAACGCTTTGATGTTATTTTAATACTTTACATTACTGTAGACACTATTATAATGGTGTATTGTACTACATAGTATATAGTTTGACGAATCCTTAGGAGAAGTGACTCAAGTGTTTTGTCTTTTCAATTCGCTCGAGTCAGCCTGAGCATTTCAGGGTTGAAGACCTTATTTCTGAAGGACAAAGACGAAGATTTGTACTAATATTATTGATTATGTTCTGCTGCATCATGTTATTCTGCTGCATTTATTATTTATTTCTTCCTATTTATGTAACTCTTTTTTTATGTTGTAAAAGAATAGTCAAATGTATTTATAAAAAAGCTTCACGAATTGTTATTTGATTAGTATATTTTGTCATTTCGCTACGAGATTCTGCATTTGTTTTTTTCTTATTTACCCCATAAAAATCTGCCCTTTTAAATGATTTGAGACAGCATGTGTGTCTGCTTAAAACGTCCAAAAAGGTCGGTCGTTACAATTTCGCTTCACAACCGCTTCCAAAACACAGAACACTTCAATCGGTTTTAAAGTGGTTACAATTTCAAGTAATCTATATAAACAAACTCCCCAGCTTAACGAATGCTTCATAAAAATCGATAGATTTCCAGTTAACTTAACTTTGGTTCTTTCATAAATAAACAGATAATGCATAAGAGTAGAGATATCTCCTATCAGATGGATTTCCTTATCATTTGCCCAAGAAGAGCAAGATGAGTTTATACATAAGTTATCGCATCACTGGTGATAACCATACCATATAAGTCTCGTGTTTCCTCTAAATATTTCTTAAGTTAATTTTGGTCAAATTCAATAACAATGAGCGCGATCGCGTATGGAAACCAAGTCCCGTATACTTATCATATTTCCGATATTTTGAACGTATGATATCCCTCAGTCAAGTGTGGAGCCAGGTAGGTTAGAGCATTGGATCCATCAAAGTCTCACCTAGACACTTCATTCTTAACTCTCACAGATAAAACAAGTCTAATTTTTTAGGTTATAGTGCTAAGTACATGACTAAGTACTTTTCATAAATAGGTAAACACACAAAGCATGATCAAGTCACATAAACGACTTATAATCCCCATTTTATTTAATTAATTCTTTTATTCACTAAAAATTCTTTTATTAAATAAACTTCATCTATCAATTCCTTTTTCTACTTTTATATAGGAGTCCTCTACAACGGTAGAAGGGACATCGAGCTGCTACAACGAAGAACGTCGCCAAATATGTAACAAAGGAAGGAGATACTAAACATATAACATCAAGGAAAGATACAGAGTTTCTAGGAGATACCAAACTAATAAATGGGAAAGCATGTCGAGCATGTAAGAAAGAAGTGTTCCAAACATGAAGATATTAAGCATGTATCCAAAGAAGGGTATCGAACATCTAATTACCAAGAGATGTCAAATCTCTCAAGGATGCTGCACTATGAAGAGGCATCGATAACCTAGTTACAAAGAGGGTATATTGAGTTTCTATGGCCTAAATGATGTCTAGACTCTACAACGTAATGTTGGCATGAAATAAAGGAAGGGTGTCGATTCCTTACTAAAAACATGTCTTGAATGCCAAGCTTAGCCATTATAAAACATCTTAAGTAATAAATAATGTCGAACTTTTACGAGTGCAATGAGCTACAATACAAGTGAACTATATATAAGAGTCCTCCTCGAGGGATCTCGCATACTGACGTCCTAAAAGCAAGAGATGATTCAAACGAATGAGTCTCCCAAGGGATCTCAAACCATATTAATAAGTGATGCTTCTATTCAGTTCCTTTTTCTACTTTTATATATATTTAAATTACTTTATACAAGATATATACATATGTCTTACTGTTTCACTGTTCATTTGTACTCTTTGAATAATTTAAAAAGTATTCATATTTATCTCAAATGGTATTGATATATTCACAAATCATTTAGCAAGATTTATTACTTTAAAATATAACCACAGAGGTTTAAAACAAATGTTAATTAACCAATGTTACTATAAATCCCTTCTCTTTTATAAGTTAAATCTTTACTTTTTCTATCATTTCCAAATGATTCTATTATTACCTTTAAAATATCTATTTAATTGGTCTAATTATATTCACAAGGATTAAAGACAAATGTTACTTAAACATTATCACTATAAACCCAAAACCATTTCACTTATAATTATCTTTAAAACATTCTTTTTTACAGATCTAATTATATTCATAAATATAATCAAAAGTATTAAAGTAAAACGTCATTAACACATTGTCACAATAAACCCAAAATTAATTCACACTTTTATTTAACTTTAAACCATTCTTTTTAAAGCTCTAAGTATGCATATACTTATTAAACAAGGTAATATACACTTAATTAATTTCACAAAACCACTTATTATAACGTAAGTGTTATAATCCAAAACTTCCTTTATTCTTGTATAAAATATCAAACTTACTTTTTCCAGACTTATATATAAATAATTTAAAAATATCTATGAATACATTTTAAATATCTATATAAAATATTACTTAAAATGACTAATTTAGAAATTAGGAAAACAATTTTTATTATGTTATAAAGAAAGCCTTTTGCTTTAAAAATTCACAAATAATTATAAAAAATATATTTAAACTTGAAACTACTTTTAAACCTACTAATAAACATCCCTAAAATGATCTCATAAAAATAAATAATTTAAATAACATTTTGAACACATTTAAAATCACACAAATTACTTTAAACAACAAAATAATGTTGTAGAAATTCAAAGAAGCATTTATAAGTGCTGTAAAGGTTCTAGACAAGAACAAACAAAAATTTCATGATCTTTATATCCAGATTTCACTACTTAAACAAATGACTTTTGATCCAATTTTTCACAGTAAGTATTATACATAGGCTACATAAAAATCATAGAAAAAACCCTTAAGGAATCCTTTAGATTAATTATAGAAATTCATGAAATCATGGTATTTTTATAAGGTGCTCATATATCTACCTTTCTCGCTGTAAATTTCGCCACATCGTTCAAGCAGTTATATATCTTTTAACCTTAATATTTTTAAATTAAGAAGTACATTTATTTTAGTTGTTAAAATAAAAAATAAACCCCATATCTTCCAAGTTAACTTAAGAATCACCGAATACAAGGCGATTTCGAAGTGCATCTACAGCGATCTTTTTGCTTCAAACATTTACAACTTTGTTTCACAAGTTCTACAACTTTCTAAACCAATTATTTAGTCGCCCATGCTCCAAAATATGTGTACGGAACAACAAAAATATAACATATCATAATATATTAACATATCGCCAAATAAGCAAGTTAAAGCAAAGGGATTTCAAAGAACTTTCATAACGGCTCTTTTGCTTCAAACATTCACATACACACTTCTATATCACGTACAACATTATCAAATATGTAAACATATAGTCTAGGACATGATACATGTTTTGGAAGGTAATAGAAATGACATTATTACATATAAAGTCAATGTTTTCCTTACAAAGAAAGGAGAGGTCAAAAAGTGATAACTTGCATTAACTTTACTTAACTTTTATTTTCAAGCACATAAAATATATACGTACAATATGTATCATTCGACATTGAGTTAATTCACTTTTATCCATGCTAAAACCAAGCCCAGTCACCTAGAACCACTTCCTACCATCACCAAACATCCAAAGCTTCCATCGTCTTCTCCAAAACCACAAGGCGACACGCTATTAACCCAAAATAGCTCATGGTCCAAACATGTTTGCCCCATTTGTCCAATATTCTTTAACTCTTTTGATGTCGTTCCATGTTCCTATGATGATTTAGGCATATAGCCAAAGTTTGGTGAAGTTTTGACTTGATTTGTTTTTATTAGAGAAAGATCGGTGGAGATAGAAATGGATTAGCATTAATTAGTTTCTACCTTTTTAATCTTTCTAAAAAGTAATTAGTGAAACCCTTAAGGGTGATTTGGAAGGTTTATTCAAGAGGAAACTTCCATCTCCAAACCTCTTTGGAAGATGACAAAGGAACCTCCTATGACATGCCCCCTTTGCACCTCATTTCCTAAAATAAATGTCTAAAACACTATTCATCAAAATATCTATTCCTTAACACATTTGCTAATCTCTTTCACTATTCAGATTTAGTTAGATATATCATGGAAAATATTTTTAGCTGCTAATTAATGAAACATTAATATTTTATGAAAGCCAAAAGATTTCGAACAACTTTTATTGAGAAAACAACCGTTATCGATAAAATAAATTTATTTCGGCCATATTATCGTTATTTCTTCAAACTATTTATTTTTGTTAACATTTTTCAAAAACATTTTACTATCATTAGTTATTAATTAAATGGGGGTTAACAAAGTTACTAAACCAATTTAATCGCATTTAATTCAAAATTTAAATATATCAATAATTTATATATTTAAATATGAAGTGTCTGAGTTCCAGGTTGTTACATACCATACTGAAAGGGTTTAGTATGGAGAATTCCAAGCATGTAATCCTTCCATCACAACTTGGAATCATCCTTTCTAAGAAGGATTTTTCTTAGACTGATGAAGAGAAACAACATACGAGGAGGATACTATATGCTTAGATAATAGGTTCCATAATGTACGCTATGGTATGTACTAGACCAAGTGTGGCATAAGCATTTGGATGCATAAGTTGATTAAAGTCTAATCCTAGAGAAAAGCATTGGATAATTGTAAAATGTACACTGAAGTATTTGGGAAATAATAGGGACTTATTCTAGATATATGAGAATGGAGACCTCCTTATGAAGGGATATACTGACTCTAGCATTGAAAGTGATATGATGATAGTGATTCGGTATCAGGTTACGTCTTTACTGTTAAAGCTAGGGTTGAAAGCTAGAAAAGTTTCAAATAGGAAATAGTAGCTGATACCATAATGAAGGCCAAGTACATCGCCATCAATGAAGCAGCTAAAGAAGTGGTTTAGATACATAGTTTTTTAAGTGAGCTAGGAGTGATTCTCGACACGGAGAATCTATTGGCATTATTTTAAGACAACAATGTGGTGATGCATATCTGAAAAGAGCCTAGAGCATATAAGAAAACACAACAAAGAAAACACAACACATCCTTTGAAAGCTCCACCTAACTAGAAAATTCGTCGAGGAGAAAGATGGAGTGATACAAAGGGTAAATACCAAGGTCAACATAACATATCTATTTACGAAGGGACTAGCTCGGTCGATTCTCATCAAGTTAATTGAAGGGATGAGATTGAGATTACATAATTGACTCTAAGTGCAAGTGGAAGATTGATAGAGTTAGGGGTACACCATAGGGAAATTCTGTAATTTATTATAAATTGTTTACTCTCTAATAAAATCTCATTCGAAATAAAAGGTGTTTTTCTTTTTGTTATACACTTATTATATTGCATTATAATTAACCAATAATTTAATTTAAGTATATTTAATAGAAAATCCATAAATGGTGTGTTTTGTGGTAGTTAATACAATGTGATGTAATCATAATCAATTTTCATAATTTAATACACGCATCGTTTTAAATATTCCTAATTAAGATCTATTGAGACTGGATATCGATACATCCAGAGACTTGAGTACGTAATAATTTCCAAAGTTTGAGCAATGTATTACTTCTGGTTGTTGGAGGCACTAAGAAATAATATAATGATAGTTATTAGATAACTATGGAGGGACTTATTCAATATTTTTTTGTTAGTTAATATAATTTATGTCAAATACCAATGTGAAGATATTACACAAATCTCCCTGCTTGAGAATACTATCGGACTTCAATGTGGAAATTTTGCTTTGATTATTGTTAAATCATGGCATCTGTGATGACCCACCTTTTTTGGACAATTTAAGTCAACAATAAACACATGTCTGACTCAATCCATTCAAAAGGTCGGATTATCAATGTGATTTAATAAAGAAAAGAAGAGAAAAGAAGGAAAACAATACACAAAATCGCATAGCGGAACGATAAAATATAATTATCAAATAAAACAGTTCATAAACCTGTTTTACAATATACATTTGATTACACATTTTACTACACAATCAGAGTACAATAAACAAACATGTCAAATAATGTAACGGAAAAATAATAATAAATACGATCACCAATCTTCATCTTCATCTTCAAGGAATAACGTCCTCAAAACGATGAAATACTCATGCTAACCGGAGCATAATGAAAAATAATACACTCGAGTTAGAAGTAAAAAAAATTTATGTAAGTCAAATCAATATCGAGTAAAATATGAGTGCAATAGTTTAAGAGATGTCTACGGGATTTTCAAAATTCAAAATACCAATTTAGCCCACTTATATAAATAAATCCAAAATTTAAATTAAAACTTAAACCTTTCAAATAATTTAATTTCGATTAATTTTAATCATCCAATTTTCAACTTTAAGATTCCAAATTAAATCCTTCTAACAATTTCATACACGCAATTTCAATTTCAACTTTTCAAAGCTCGAATTAGAAAATAATTCAGCTTATATAAATCCAAACTATTCTTTTCTTTAAACCAATATCATTCAAACCAATCCAAAATCAAGAAATTGTATGGGTGTATCATTTCAACCCATAATTTAAATGTCATAGTTATCTAATTTTTAAAATGATTCAACTGGCCATTTAAATCATATCAATGATATGCAAAGTGATAACAGGGACATATTAAAATAAATAAACAACCATACATTCAGCATATCAATCGATAAGCATCCATTTCAAACAACATCCAAATCAACCAATATATCACAACATTTAATAGTTATCAATGTCGGGGTTTAACTAACAATAAATTTCAATATAATTTAAATGTCAATTCAATTTAATGTCAATTCAGAATCTATCTCAATTCAAATGTCAATTTAAAATAATAAATAAAAATCAAAAATTTATATATCACATCACAAATTTTATTTAACTTGCAATAGAAATTTTAGTATCGCGTGAGTTAGTAAAATCACTCACCTTTGATTTACAGCCCATTAAAAATCCAATAAAAGCCCAAAATTTCAACAGTCTCCAAATTCAACCAAATTATTTTCATAATGTTCGAAATTTTAATACAAACCTAACAGAATAAACTGCGTATGAATCCGAGTTCGTATGCAAAAGTTATTAATATTAAAAGATTTGAACATTAAAAATTAAATTAAAATAAGATAGGGGCAAAAAGGTAACAAGCTCACCATCACAACCCTATGCGACACGCGATCGAACCCCAACCTCGTGCTCAGCTGTCACAAAACATCGACCAACCAATACCGCCTTGTGTGCTAACCCCTATCGGACCATGCCACTGCCATGGCCATTGCCTGCCGCACCCCCCAAACCCCATGCGAACGCCTCCACCACCACGAACGAGCCAACGTCGCCGCCACCTTCTCATGCTAGATTTGGTGATCTCGTGCAACTATACAACGATCGAAGTCGATGGATGTGCTCGTCTCATCGCCCTCAACACTCCAGTGCCTTCTGATAAGCGATTCATCGACGATCCACCATCGATTTGCAAAAAATCCTACAACGGATGGCAGAGAAAGGTCACCAAGTGCTAGACAAATGGAGCCTCCAATCGAAAAAAATTGCAGATGCAGACTACGTTCGTCAAGAGCTTTGCAATGATATATAATTTGATAGGGTTTGAGCCGTTTGAATTTTTGGGTTTGATTTGAAATTGCAATTAGGGTTTTGGCTAATCTCCATTAAGAAGAAGCAGATAAGAAAAGAAATTGTACATACAAAAATAGAATAGAAGACAACTAAGGTTTATAATAGCCAAACTATAGACAAAGCTAAAATAGGAATAGATGGAACAGATCGATTGGGCCAAAGCGATAATAAAGTCTCGAAAAGTCTGTTTCATTCCCGAAACGAAAAAAGGTCATCCCATATGTTGAAATATAGGTTTTCAACATTTTTAAATTCGATGAAACTTATTTCCAACTCTAATTCTATTGTATATAGAAGTTAGCTTTAAAATCAAATTATTATTTTAATTAAATTCCTTTAATTGATTTCTATGCATTTCGAGCTCGTACGATCAAACGACCGATCGCTGTGAAACATGAAATCCTATAATAATTCACTATTACAGATCCGATGAAATTGGTTTCGCTGAAATCCGAAATAGTGCCCAAAAGACTAATTTTACACATTAATCAAAACAATCAATTTTAAATGTCGATTTAATCACTTTCAAATTATAAATTAAAAGTTCTAAGGTTAAACAGGAATTAATAATCTTTTAAAATTTAATTTTCCATGTTAAATTCAAGATTTAAATTATAAATAAATTTCAATATATAATTACAACTGTAATAAAATCTATTCACTATATTTTAAATTTCAACAAATTCTTTTATTTTGATTTAAAATTCCTTTATATTAAATCAATAATTTCTCTTATATTAATTGAAATATTTAATTACATTAATTCCAACAATTGATTTCCAAATTAACTTCAAATAGATTTTATAATAAGATGGTAAATAAAACAATTGTTATACTTAAGAAATTTGAACACGTTTATAAATTTATTATTTACCACACGGATTATAAATTTACTTACAAATGTCATAGCCAATTTCAATTAAATAACATATAATTTCACCATTAATACATTATTTAATTTATTCCTCATTAAACTTTACAATTTACTCAAATTAAACTTTACAATTATATTCCAATTAGAGATGCATGTTCATTTCATTCTTTTAACATTAACATTTGTTATTTACAATCGATAAAATTTACATTCAAATAGTTATTAATTATATTCAAATAAATATCATTAAGTTATATTCTAATCTTCATAACCATCTTTACCTCATTGAAATTTTTCATTTTAAATTCATTTAAGGTCAAGTTATATATTCTAACAATTTTTATTACATTAATAAATTATTAATTTTTATTTTTTACCATTTTTATTCAAAACTATATTAAATTTAATAATTCAAAATAGTTAAAAAATACGGGTTGTTATAATCTGCCTCACTCAAAAAATTTCATCCTCGAAAAGGGCTAAGAAGGAATCAGTCTATAAAACAATTTCAACTTACTTACTTAGTTTTAATATAATTTAATATAAAATTTCTAAGCCTCAAATTTACGAAAATTTCGACAGCATCTCCTTTGCGTGGATCAGTCCAGAACAAAAAATAAAATATCAATCATTACATTGTATATAACATATTTTAATAATAAAGTATCCCAAACTATGGGAAATACAATAAAATACTACTACAAAAACCGTAATCCGTAACCGTACCTATTTGTCGGGCAAAAAACTTTATTTATGAAACCAAAAGCAACGATTATTGCTTCCATAAACCTGTATCTTACATAATTCAAGAGAACTAAACATGATAAAAGGACAATATACTAATTATTCTATCATAAATGCCAATAGCACACAATACAACAATCATATGCATCAAAGCAATGTAACGTTGAAGCAATGTCATGCAACTAATAAGTATGATGCACTTCTACATGCAAGTCTAATGGAATGTAACAGTTACATGCAACCAAAATAGTATAGCAATCAAAAGCAGCAATCATAGCACAACATTTAATTATTAAAGTTCATACGATGTACATATATCATTTGTACACAAAATCAATTCTGATCACTTGCCTGAATACACAAATTCCACTTTCGAACTAGTATTTATAACCCGACCACTTTAGTGCGGACTTTGATCTAATTTCTTGATTAGAGTCTCCATTCCCTTGCATAGTTATAAACTATGGTAGAAAACTTCAAGTTCATATCGAAAATTCGTATCAAATGTTCATCGTCAAGTATCAAGCGAAAAATCCTAATTCGCATTGGTGTGAATGACTACAACTCATGTATTCAAATCCAGGTCAAAACTATCATGTGAATAAAATGATCGATATACAATTACATATTTTATTCTATTGGTTTCTTAACTACAACAATTGCTTCATTCATTTTTAATGCTCATTTATTTATCTAAAGATCAATCTTCTACATAATTTATTTTCCATTAAATATTTAAGTCATTAATGAATCATTTCATAAAATATTACTTAAGCTTATGCTTTATTTATTTATGTTTATTACTTAATTTGGTTATAGAATAAAAATTTAAGTTTTTGGTATTCGTCTTTGATGAGAAAAGAAATATTTCAGTCTATCTTAAAATCCAACTACAACATTTAAACTTATTTACTTAGTATAAATATAAGATATATTTAAAACATCCTCATAGCATTATGCAAATATTTTTCCAAAGGTTTAAAACGCTGTTATATACCAAAACATTTTAACAAACTTTAAAATAAAGTTCTTTAAATCCAATAATTTATTAGACTCGTTATTTTAAAATAAGTTTAAGCTCAAAGATTATTAAACTAAGACTAATAGTATAATCAAATCTTGCATTAAATTTTCAAATTAAAGTTTAAAATTTCATATCTTCATGATTAATTTTAAAGTATCTTTTTTAAAATGAATACTCAAATCATGGAAAAACATTTTTTTTACTTTAATACAAAATTCAAATAGTAAATTAACCTTTAAATTTACTATTAGTACTTCGAAATTAAGTAAGCATATCAAACCATACATTCAAAAATAGCGATTAAAATTTAATTTCAAACATATTACTATAAATAAAACTTCCCAAATCATTTAATTTTTGTTCATAAAATTTTAAAACAGAAATTTATATATATATATATATATAGTCCATTTATATAATATCTTTAAATTATATATTCACGGAAACTTATATAAATTTTATTTTAAACATTCATTTGAAAACTTTATTTGTAAATCAATCATCTTTCATACTTTAATAATTTACAAAAACTCATTTGTAAAATTTCTTGCTTCATTTATAAATACCATTTAAACATTTTAAATGACTTCTTTATAAATATATGTAAACTATTTGAAAATAATTATTTACATCATTACTTATATTTAAAAAGGGTCTATTAAAAAACTTAAATCCATTATTTATAAATTTATTAGCTTTAATCTCAAAATACTTTTCAAACATTATTAATAAATAAATAATCATTAACTTTATATAAGTATTATTGAATTCATAAATTCTCATAATATTTACAATTTAGAAAATTAACTATTAAACTATGTCACATATAAATATCTTTAAATATGTTTTTTTAGGTATTTAGAAAAAAAGAAAATAATCAAAACGTCCTTTGTATAATACTTTTATGACTTGATGCTTTAACAAGTTTATCCTTGTTCTTACAGACCTTGGTCATACGTTGATCAGGTGCAAGACTAGGAATATCCAAGTACTTAGTAGACCAGTTTCAACATCAAGTGAAAATACTTAAAAATAGATATGAAAAGTACCACTCGAAACGCCGCAGATCGCAGTACGCAATGCTTACGTCGCTATTCCAACAGAATCCATTTGTATTGTAGGTAATCTCTACCCTCGATTTACGCTGCGATCTAAATCATAAGACCGTAGGTTATGCTACGGAATTCAAAGGAACTCATGAATTTATGTCCGGACGACCGAAAATCAAATCAAATCAATAGAATGAACCCACAAAGTGGATTATCGAATTTCACAGAGAGTATTTCCCGTATCTTCAATTTCGAAATGTATCATAATATATAGTACCCTTTTCAAAATCACAACTTCAAATATCACACTTATATTAATTCCATTATATATAAAATTTCATTTCCAAATTGAGTACTCTCGAAAATCAATAGTCTTGAATATATCAAATCATTTTTATGTAAATTCCGTTATATATAAGATTTATCTCTTTTAGATCGAATACCGTCCAAAATCAATATGTAACGACCCAGGATTTTTGATAATAAAAATTTGAATATTTAATTAATTTTAAATATTAATAAGTGAATTTATAAGTCAAATAAATTTTATTTCGAATAATTGGATTTAATTGGATAATTAAATCGATAATTTAATATGTTGAATTATGGAAATAATTGAAAATTGGGTTAAATATGATTGAAAATGATTTGTAAAATTTCATTTTATCATATTGAAGTTAGAATGATATTTTAGAACTTTTAAAATCGAATTAAAAGTTAATTTGTGAAAATTGAATATTTTAATATTTAATCGACTAGTGAAAATAGTCAATTTTTTAACAGTCTCAGAATTGGACGAAACTAGCTCCATTGGATCCGTAATAGTTAGTTATTACCGGATTTCAATTTTCGTAGCAATCGGACTTATCGTTTGATCGTGGCAGCTCGAAACGCATCGAATTATTTTTAATATTAATTTGGCGAGTTAAAATAGCCATTTTTCAAAAAGTCTCGGATTTCGACGAAACTAGTTTCATCGGATCCATAATGTGATATTATTGTAAGGTTTCAAATTTCGTGTCAATCGGATTTACCGTTTGTCCGGTACAAATTAAAACGCCTAGAAAATCGATTAAATCGGTTTAATTCAAATTGAACGTTTATTGCCATATCTCGCACAGATGTCCGAATTAGCTTTCGAAACCTGTTCCATTGTGTCCGGAACGCGGGATAAACCCTAGGAACGTCAGTTTCGGCGCGTGAATTGGAGTTCGGAATTTCCGGAATGAATAGTGTTTCGTTCGTTCTCTATAAATAGACCAACCATTCACCATTTTGAGAAAAATAAAACCCTAACCCTAATAATTTACAGCCGCCACCATCATTTATCAAGGGCTGAAAACTTCCAATCTTCTCCTCTTAATATCTCGAAATCCATCAGCAATTAGAAAGACGCGTCAACACGAAAGTTGTAGAGATTCGCGAGGGCTTCACATTCATACGGTGATGATCGAATTTGGAGCACCACAGCGTCGTCAGGGGGGGCCGACGGCCTGGGGCTTGCGCACGGTTTTCGAGATACATCAGGGAGCCGAGCTCGCTATGGTGGTGGGCGAAGGTAGAGGGGGTCTGGAGCTTCGTGTTGCAAGTTGCTGATCAAATTTTCATCGAGTATTGGTGGAGCAAAATCAAAACCTAATCATGAAGCTATGGGTTTGGAAGTTACGGCTATTACTGGAGATAACGTGAGATGAGGAAGATGACCAAGCACGGTGGAGATGCAAGGGGCATGGGATCTCACGGCTAGGAATGATTGTAGGTTAAAAATATAAATAAAGTTGTAAATTTATTAAGTATAAATCGTGTAAACTTCATAAATTGATATCTTTTTCATACGAGGTCGAAAACGCGCGAAACCAGTTGCGTTGGAATTGTATGGACGAGCACTACGCTATGGAATTGGATTGGAGTTGTTTGGAGTTAGTGAGAATTTCGGGTAAAATTAAACGTATTCGAAATAAATCGCTAAAACAAAAATAAAATCAAGGTGAGAACTTCTCACTCAATCGAATCAGTTTCGATTTTAATTTTAAATAGTTAGATTTAAAATATTTGAATGCATGTTTGAATGATGATTGTTATCTATTGATTGTTAAAATAGACATTATACGCCGTTAGTAAGCGGATGTTATTTATTAAAAACATATACCGCGAATATTTCATAAACAATGAAATTGGTATTATATATAATAGCAATATATATATATATTGGCATATGTATATATTGGAGTTATTGATTTCCCGCATTTGTTTAGCGGATGAGACCCTATTGCGCCGTCTATTAAGCGGATAATATTTTAAATCCCATATACCGCGATAATTTCGTACTGGAGCGAAATTGGTATTGTGCTAATGTTTTTGGATGTAGGAAAACAGGTTGGAGGGATCCAACTGGATTCCTCAATAGTATTTATTTGAATTCAGATATTTTGATATTTGATGGATTATCATATCGATATATGATATCGTTGTTGTCGTGATTGGCTATTTGGTATGTAGCATCATTGGACCAAATTTTGGAATTTTAAAATGATTTTTAAAGTGATTTTTGAAAATATACTATATGTTTGGAATTGATTCATTTTAAATAAATAAACGATATAATTTTTAATGTTATAAAAACTATGATTTTTGAGAAATATAGTTAAAAACTGATTTTTGAGAATATGATGCTAATGATTTTATAAAATAGTTAAATCGGAATTTTTGAATTTATTGTGAAAAGTTTAAAATATAGGATTTATAAAATTGGATTATTTTATAAATCAGAAATGATGAAATTATAAAGGAGATTAAAGATGTTTTAAAATAATAGTATAAATTGATTTATATAAGAGATTTATAAATTGATAATTTAAAAATGAAAATATTTGAATTATAAAACGAGTTTTTATAAGTGTTTGAATGAAGTGAAAATGAATTCCATAAATGAATGAAATTTATAGAATTATAAACGGTGAAGTTATAAATGGAATTTTATAAACAGTAGGTTTATAAAATTTGTAAGGATATTAAAAGAATAGATTTGGGTGAATAAATAAATCTTATAAGTTATAAGATTTATAATTGTGAAGTTTAAAGGAACGATGGTGCAAACAAATAAATTCTAAGTATTTAACTTATAACATGAACTTTTGTTTTATAATTGAGTTATAAATTGAATAGGTTAATAAGGAATTTATAAAGGAAGTAGTTATAAAACAAATAGAAATGGAATTTATAAACGTTGTTTTATAAATTCGCAAACGACTTATTTTGATAAGTAAATTGTTGAAACCTATTAATGGAGTTATATTCACGTTTTTGACTGTGAATAATCCTTTGAAATAAAATGAATAAAAGGATGAAATTTGTTAACATGGTATATTCACGTTTTTGAATAGTGAATAATATGTTAAAGAAAATGTTTAGAATGCGATATTTTAAATTGAATTAAAACGATCTAACGATGTTTTAAATATGTTGAGATTCGAAACCATAGATTTCAACATTGATAGTTGAAATAGACGTTTTCGAGGAATAGAAGGAAATGGTGGACTATAACACTGTTGTTATAGTAAATGATTTCCGAAAGGAAATGTTTTGCATAGTATTGGGATTTATATATCTATTTTAATCTCGAATCCCTATACTAGTGATTTTGGGTTGTCGTAACGATGTTTTACGTAACATCGTTTTGGCCCAAATAAATATGTTTAAAAGAATGATTTCCTTAAAGAATGAAATATATACTTAATTTCGATTTAAGTATATTGAATATTTTTCAAGTGTTGAAAATAAATAGATTTGTGAATTACTTATGAATAAATAAGTATGGAAATGTTTTCCAATATAAAGTGAATATTTTGAGAATTTATCAGGATATTCTGGATATTCTGGAGTTGCTGGAGGCAAGATGGATGGCATGGCGTATTACTAGTATATAGTATTTCTTTTTCCGCTGTTTGTTGTTGTTTGTTGTTGTACACCCTGATGATGATGTAATGTAATGTATAAAATGTAATAACTGATATAGTCCTTTGTTTAAAGATTATTCATTTATTTATTATATGTTGTTCCGCTGCGATTGTGAGATTCTGATGTTGTTCTGTTGTTTTCTGTTCCGTTCTATTTTCTATGTTCTTTTCTCTCTATTTTCTATCTTCTTATCTCTCCTTCTTTTACTTTTTCTTATTCTTAAACATTGATAATTCGTATTTCTATTCATCTTGAGTTAATCTATGGAGATTAGTGTATATTCAAGGAGTACGGATTTGCGGGTCATCACAGGTGGTATCGGAGCATATGGTTAAGCGACAACCATGGTTCTGTTGGGTATTACTCATTAGAGATAGAGTCAGCAGTACTCTAGATTGAGTTTGAGTGTAATAATAGCTATGAGAGCGTATTTGATAGTGAATATAAAATTGTTTTATATTGTGATGATTGGTTTGTTGAGTGGCATATGAACCTTCGTCAGCGTGGTCTCGACAACTATGCCGAAGGGGTTTCTAAACACTTGAATAGAACAATTCGGCACAATATTGTTTTGAAATTGGGTAAATGAAATAATTTTACCTTGATTATATTTTTATATATAAAGGAATAATTTTTCAAAATTATTAAAGTATATAAGTTGATTGTTTAGATGTTTGAATAATCTAAGTAAAAGAAGAATTGTATAAGCAAATGAATTATAAGAATAGGATTATAATTAATGTGATTTACAATTGTGAAATAAACTTATATATATAAGAAGTGAAACTATATGAATATATTTATGAATATTGGTTGAAAATAAAAATGAATTTAAAGTTAAATGGAAATTTACTTTAGAAATGGAAATATAACTTAAGAAATGTTGAATGAAGTTGATATTGGTATCAAAGTAAATTAATAAAGTTAAGTGATAAATGTGAACTTGAGTTATGTAAATGAAATCAAATTCAACTTTTGTAATCGACTTGAATAAATGAATTGAATGTTAATCAATTGAATGTGAATTAAGTTGATATGGAATAATGAATGTAAGTGTTAATTCATTAGAATCTAATGTTATTGGAAGTTGAATAATTGAATGAAAATCAATTTAATTAAACCAATTGAAAAGCAAAGGAATTTGGTTGTAATTAATATACATTGGTTATTAGATGATTGTTAGTTGATTGATTGTATATAATTCATTAAGTGTTAATGAAATTGGAAGCTAAAGTAATTGAAATTCAATTGGAAGTTAAGTGAATCTTAAATAGAATTGAATTTGATTGGAAGTGAACCAACTTGAATATGAATTAGTGAATATAAACTAATTGAAAATGAATGTTAGTAAAAACATCCACTGTTAATGAATCGAATGTGATTAAATTGAAAAAACCAATTCATTGAATATTAATGAGAATATGAATGGATATACATTGGTTATGAATGCTAGTTGGTTGATGGTTGAATATATTGCTTTTGTTTCAATTGCTATGTTGGCATATATAGTTATTACGTTGCTATATGTTGTATATCGATACTATTGTCATGAATGCATGTTCTCATGTTGTTTGTTGAGTTTTAGTAGGTGCGGATCGCGTTTGCTTCGCATTTGGAGCTCGCTTTCGCGCTATATTAGCCGTATATGCTCGCTAATAAAATATAAGGTACATATCTCGGATTAAATATCGTACTTTTACACTTTTTTCCCTGCGGGATGCCTCATTACTTGATGAGATGTATATTTGTGATATATATACTGTCATTTTTTTTTTCGGATCGAGCCGCGCAAAGGAGACTATGGCGAATTTTTCCGAAAATTTAAGACGTTAGAAAAAATTTGAGAAAATTGGAAAGTTTTGAAAACTTTAACTTTGATATGGAAATGAAAGTTATTGTAAGAAGTTTAACTATGAATTTTGGAAAGTTAATAAATTCTATAACTTTTCTTACTTAATAATTTCGAGGACGAAATTCTTTTAAGGGGGGAAGATTGTAACGACCCAGGATTTTTGATAATAAAAATTTGAATATTTAATTAATTTTAAATATTAATAAGTGAATTTATAAGTCAAATAAATTTTATTTCGAATAATTGGATTTAATTGGATAATTAAATCGATAATTCAATATGTCGAATTATGGAAATAATTGAAAATTGGGTTAAATATGATTGAAAATGATTTTTAAAATTTCATTTTATCATATTGAAGTTAGAATGATATTTTAGAACTTTTAAAATCGAATTAAAAGTTAATTTGTGAAAATTGAATATTTTAATATTTAATCGACTAGTGAAAATAGTCAATTTTTGAACAGTCTCAGAATTGGACGAAACCAGTTCCATTGGATCCGTTATAGTTAGTTATTACCGGATTTTAATTTTCGTAGCAATCGGACTTATGGTTTGATCGTGGCAGCTCGAAACGCATCGAATTATTTTTAATATTAATTTGGCGAGTTAAAATAGCCATTTTTCAAAAAGTCTCGGATTTCGACGAAACAAGTTTCATCGGATTCGTAATGTGATATTATTGTAAGGTTTCAAATTTCGTGTCAATCGGATTTACCGTTTGTCCGGTACAAATTAAAACGCCTAGAAAATCGATTAAATCGGTTTAATTCAAATTGAACGTTTATTGCCGTATCTCGCACAGATGTCCGAATTAGCTTTCGAAACCTGTTCCATTGTGTTCGGAACGCGGGATAAACCCTAGGAACGTCAGTTTCGGCGCGTGAATCGGAGTTCGAAATTTCCGGAATGAATAGTGTTTCGTTCGTTCTCTATAAATAGACCAACCATTCACCATTTTGAGAAAAATAAAACCCTAACCCTAATAATTTACAGCCGCCACCATCATTTATCAAGGGCTGAAAACTTCCAATCTTCTCCTCTTAATATCTCGAAATCCATCAGCAATTAGAAAGACGCGTCAACACGAAAGTTGTAGAGATTCGCGAGGGCTTCACATCCATACGGTGATGATCGAATTTGGAGCACCACAGCGTCGTCGGGGGGGGCCGACGGCCTGGGGCTTGCGCATGGTTTTCGAGATACATCAGGGGGCCGAGCTCGCTATGGTGGTGGGCGAAGGTAGAGGGGGTCTGGAGCTTCGTGTTGCAAGTTGCTGATCAAATTTTCATCGAGTATTGGTGGAGCAAAATCAAAACCTAATCATGAAGCTATGGGTTTGGAAGTTACGGCTATTCCTGGAGATAACGTGAGATGAGGAAGATGACCAAGCACGGTGGAGATGCAAGGGGCATGGGATCTCACGGCTAGGAATGATTGTAGGTTAAAAATATAAATAAAGTTGTAAATTTATTAAGTATAAATCGTGTAAACTTCATAAATTGATATCTTTTTCATACGAGGTCAAAAACGCGCGAAACCAGTTGCGTTGGAATCGTATGGACGAGCACTACGCTATGCAATTGGATTGGAGTTGTTTGGATTTAGTAAGAATTTCGGGTAAAATTAAACGTCCGTTTAATTTTATTCGAAATAAATCGCTAAAACAAAAATAAAATCAAGGTGAGAACTTCTCACTCAATCGAATCAGTTTCGATTTTAATTTTAAATAGTTAGATTTAAAATATTTGAATGCATGTTTGAATGATGATTGTTATCTATTGATTGTTAAAATAGACATTATACACCGTTAGTAAGCGGATGTTATTTATTAAAAACATATACCGTGAATATTTCATAAACAGTGAAATTGGTATTATATATAATAGCAATATATATATATATTGGCATATGTATATATTGGAGTTATTGATTTCCCGTATTTGTTTAGCGGATGAGACCCTATTGCGCCGTCTATTAAGTGGATAATATTTTAAATCCCATATACCGCGATAATTTCGTACTGGAGCGAAATTGGTATTGTGCTAATGTTTTTGGATGTAGGAAAACAGGTTGGAGGGATCCAACTGGATTCCTCAACAGTATTTATTTGAATTCAGATATTTTGATATTTGATGGATTATCATATCGATATATGATATCGTTGTTGTCGTGATTGGCTATTTGGTATGTAGCATCATTGGACCAAATTTTGGAATTTTAAAATGATTTTTAAAGTGATTTTTGAAAATATACTATATGTTTGGAACTGATTCATTTTAAATAAATAAACGATATAATTTTTAATGTTATAAAAATTATGATTTTTGAGAAATATAGTTAAAAATTGATTTTTGAGAATATGATGCTAATGATTTTATAAAATAGTTAAATCGGAATTTTTGAATTTATTGTGAAAAGTTTAAATATAGGATTTATAAAATTGGATTATTTTATAAATCAGAAATGATGAAATTATAAAGGAGATTAAAGATGTTTTAAAATAATAGTATAAATTGATTTATATAAGAGATTTATAAATTGATAATTTAAAAATGAAAATATTTGAATTATAAAACGAGTTTTTATAAGTGTTTGAATGAAGTGAAAATGAATTCCATAAATGAATGAAATTTATAGAATTATAAACGGTGAAGTTATAAATGGAATTTTATAAACAGTAGGTTTATAAAATTTGTAAGGATATTAAAAGAATAGATTTGGGTGAATAAATAAATCTTATAAGTTATAAGATTTATAATTGTGAAGTTTAAAGGAACGATGGTGCAAACAAATAAATTCTAAGTATTTAACTTATAACATGAACTTTTGTTTTATAATTGAGTTATAAATTGAATAGGTTAATAAGGAATTTATAAAGGAAGTAGTTATAAAACAAATAGAAATGGAATTTATAAACGTTGTTTTATAAATTCGCAAACGACTTATTTTGATAAGTAAATTGTTGAAACCTATTAATGGAGTTATATTCACGTTTTTGACTGTGAATAATCCTTTGAAATAAAATGAATAAAAGGATGAAATTTGTTAACATGGTATATTCACGTTTTTGAATAGTGAATAATATGTTAAAGAAAATGTTTAGAATGCGATATTTTAAATTGAATTAAAACGATCTAACGATGTTTTAAATATGTTGAGATTCGAAACCATAGATTTCAACATTGATAGTTGAAATAGACGTTTTCGAGGAATAGAAGGAAATGGTGGACTATAACACTGTTGTTATAGTAAATGATTTCCGAAAGGAAATGTTTTGCATAGTATTGGGATTTATATATCTATTTTAATCTCGAATCCCTATACTAGTGATTTTGGGTTGTCGTAACGATGTTTTACGTAACATTCGTTTTGGCCCAAATAAATATGTTTAAAAGAATGATTTCCTTAAAGAATGAAATATATACTTAATTTCGATTTAAGTATATTGAATATTTTTCAATTGTTGAAAATAAATAGATTTGTGAATTACTTATGAATAAATAAGTATGGAAATGTTTTCCAATATAAAGTGAATATTTTGAGAATTTATCTTTTTGAAGATAAATTGAAAAGGAATATTGAAATGAATAATTGAAGCCGTATATTCATAGATATTTTGGAATATAAATTCACTATGGAATTTATAAAAGAAAGTGGAATTTGTTTAAAAATAAATGTTGATTTATTTTTAAAGAATTGGAAATTATATATCTTGTAAAGATATTTTATTTTGGAAAATAAATTATTTGGAAAATTATTTGGAATCTGGTGATGTGTGCATATCCATTGATAGTTCAATAACCGACTATCAATATTTACCTTTGAAAGGTATTTGTTGTGATTTGTTGAATTTGAATGCACACTTATTTTTAAATTATTGCGCTCGTTATTCGGATTACCCATTCCGAATAGTGATACGACGTAATGGATAGCATTGATGACCGGTGTTGAAGACTGGGTATTTGCGAAAGCGATAGGATGACCTATCGATTGTCTCTGCACTGGGTAGCTCCTGGTATAGAGATTTCCTAAGTGATGGGAAATTCGATCGGGATTGTGAATACCCGGATTGCAAGGGCTTCATGAGAAGTGCCTTCGGTTCTGTTCGAACCCGGAACAGACTTGTATGGATTGTATGTCTGACATTACAAATTGAGATATAAAGCAGATTTCTTTCAAATATATTTCTGTTGGTGGCGGAGAATTTATTCTTTTAGCTTAACACCCTTCTCTGAGACGTACGAGCTCGGAGGTTATGTAGTTGAAGGTTATCAGCGATATATTCCCAATTTGGTAATGTGACATGCTGAGTGTTGCTGTAAATGATCATTGTGTTGATTATTTGTGATAGGATCATTTGTTTGATCGTCTATCCTGGTGATCATTTCTATGATCATTTGTTGACCCAAAGCATGGCTTTTGTATAAAGTATGTTTTTGTGGACGTGACTTCGTCGAGCCTCACACCTCGGGAATGGTGAAAACAGGAAAGATGCGGCAAGGTTATGAGGGGTAGCGCCCTTTAGGATATGTGCATTTCCTTCTGGAAAATGGTGGTATCATGGTATGGAGCCCAGATACTTACTCATGTTGAAAACACTTTATGATTGTGTGAATTGATTGCGAGCGCTCGGTGAAAGGTCCCAAAGGACCGGGGGATGGCATATTCGGTCAGTTGTTACTCAGTTAGGGGTAACCCGGCCTTGTGTTGGTAGAGATCCGGTTTGGTTCTCGGGGATGTCCATCCAGAGGCATTCTCATGTGGCAATGGGAAGTTCCTTGGCCTGATCATTCGTTAGAAATCCAAAGAAACAATACGATCTTGTACGGTATTAGTTGTAGAACCTATCATTCACTTATGGTGGCGCCCCACTGTTTGGATGGTAGCTATAGTAGGCATAGTTCGAAATGTCTATGCTGGCTAAGATTTATATTCTACTTTCGAAATGAATTTTTTCCTACACTATGCACTAGTAATAATATCAAATATTCTTTTAAATGCGTATCAAGCATCTTTGACTATCATAAGGAGAAATCTCCTCCGATTCTGCGTTTGCATTGTGTGTGTGTGCGGGAGGCCTTATGGTAGTCTCATTTTTAAAAGCATTGCGAATTGACTTTAAAAATATTCCTCTATTTTGATTTTAAAGATAAATAAACTGTTTTGAGTTCTCACACCTGTCACTTGACTGACTCGGAGTTTATTGTTTTCCTTCCTAAACTCTGGGTGCCCACCAATTTTCACACGGGCAGTCAAGAGTTAAGGTTTATGAGGATATTCTGGATATTCTGGAGTTGCTGGAGGCAAGATGGATGGCATGGCGTATTACTAGTATATAGTATTTCTTTTTCCGCTGTTTGTTGTTGTTTTTTGTTGTACACTCTGATGATGATGTAATGTAATGTATAAAATGTAATAACTGATATAGTCCTTTGTTTAAAGATTATTCATTTATTTATTATATGTTGTTCCGCTGCGATTGTGAGATTCTGATGTTGTTCTGTTGTTTTCTGTTCCGTTCTATTTTCTATGTTCTTTTCTCTCTATTTTCTATCTTCTTATCTCTCCTTCTTTTACTTTTTCTTATTCTTAAACATTGATAATTCGTATTTCTGTTCATCTTGAGTTAATCTATGGAGATTAGTGTATATTCAAGGAGTACGGATTTGCGGGTCATCACACAATAGTTTTCGAAATAACTTCATATTTATGCCAACCATCTTCATATAAGAATCAAAAGCTTCCAAATCGGATATTTATATAGAGTCAAAGGTCTTTGAACTCCATCCATTTTCAAATATCAGTTCAGTTTTAAATCCATATATGATCTCAACAATCATTTTTTCAATCACATATCAAGTAAATTCAAAATTTTCCAAATTTCAAATCAATAGTTTTCCACAACTTCAGTTTTATATTTATATCATTTGGATAAAGTCAAATTTCTTTCTAAAAGAAATACTTTTCAAAATCTTTTATTATAAAACATTTATTAGGTTCAAAATGTTTCTCAAAATAAATTCCATTATAAACTTTTCAAAACTAATATCTGTATCTATACAGGTCAAAACTGCTCAAAAATCAATCTGCCAATAATAAGTTTTTACAAATATTTACTAAGTTCAAAACATATTTTAAAGCTCTTTATTAACACATCCCAAAACTAAATTTCATACTTATATAACACAAAATAACCTTATTCAATTTACTTACCAAGATATTTAACAGTTTAAAACTTGTTCAACTTCTATTAGTCTTTACTTTAAAAAATTTCAAAACTAAATAGAAGATACTTTCTAAAATACTTAGTTGCGAAAATTAATTCTCAATTTGAAGTGTTCGACCCTTTAGAATAGTCTAAAAAATCAATTCCATTTCAAAATTGGAAATCAGCAATCAAGCATCTCAACAAGATGCACAATCAATCGATCGATCAATCCTAATGCATAGAATACATGTGTTCATAATATTATCCAATAGAAATCTTGAGAACTGAACACTGGGTTTTATTTCAAATCGTTTGAAATAAATATGTACATATCTCTTTCAAATATCAAATCATAATTCAAGAATTTGAATCAAAATCAATTGCATCAAACAATCGAGTAGTAAAGCTACTAAGTGGCCTCCCCCACTTTGAAATTCGAAAATGAACGTCGATGATGTCATGATCATCATCGAAATTATTTTCCAACTACAGAAGTGAGTTCTACACTTTATTTATTTCAAAATCATTTTGAAAACATTTCAGTATGGAAAATACTCTCAACAAAACTACTGTATTCTTTTTCAAAATCTTAGAAACCAATTCCAAACTCCTGGAATTCAAATTATAAAGTTTCCAATTTGAATTTCTTTTTAGTCATAAATCATATTCATATGAGTCATTAACTTGTATAATATTTATTTCAAAGATTGTAATTCTTTATTTGGATTAAAATAAATAATTTTAATCTAACAATCAAGTTTAACCCAACATTGTCACCGAATGCCTTGTAGTCAAATTGTGAAACTTAATACACATGCTGTTCGATCCAACATTCCCAAAAGAATTAAAATTTCTACCCTTCCCATGCGTGAAAAATTAAATTACTAACAATTGGTTATGCACTATTCGAAAGTCAACAATAAAATCAAATGCTCATAAACTGGCCGATCACAACTAACTAATCAGTAAATGATAAAACACACAATCATATCAATCAATCAATCAATCAACAACAAAGATGTAACATCCCATCATCATTAATCAGTCACAAATGATTTTATCAGTTTATGGAATTGATTATTTTATATTCTATATATAACCCAGGTTAAAATCATTTCATTTATTAATTTCAAAAAATTTTACATCACTAACAAACACGCTCTCTCATATTCTTATATACACTCAATGAGTTTATCCTACAGGTTTAGGTATACGCTAAACCTGAGCTCCGATACCACCTGTGACGACCCACCTTTTTGGACAATTTAAGTCGATAAAAACCACACATGTCTGAATGAAACCATTCAAAAGGACGTATTATTAATGGGGTTTAATAAAGAAAACAAGAGAAAAGAAGGAAAACAATATACAGAATCTCGTAGCGGAATGACAAAATATAATTATCAAATCAAAATAGTTCGTGAAGTTGTTTAACGGTATACTTTTGATTGCACATTTTAGAACATCAATCAGAGTACAATAAATAAACATATCAAATAATGCGGTGGAAAAATAATAGTAAATACGATCACCAATTCATCTTTAAAGAATAACATTCTCAAAACACTGAAATACTCAGGCTGACCCGAGCATAATGAAAAAACAATACACTCGAGTGAAAATTAAAAATTCCTATGCAAGTCAAATCAATATCAAGTGAAATATGAGTGCAATAGCTTCAGATATGTTTACGGGATTTCCATCTCCAAATTAAAATTCAAAATACCAATTTAGCCCAAATAAATCCAAAATTTATATTAAAACTTAAACCTTTCAAATAATTTAATTTCTATAAATTTAAACCATCTCAATTTCAACTTTAAGATTCCAAAATAAATCCTTCATACAATTCATATGCGAAATTTCAATTTCAAATTTTTTCAAAGCTTGAATTAGAAAATAATTCGGTTTATATAAATCCAAACTATTATTTTCTTTAAACCAATATCATTCAAACCAATCCAAAATCAAGAAATTGTATGGGTATGTATCATTTCAACCCATAATTTAAATGTCATGGTTATCCGATTTTTAAAATGATTCAAATGGCAATTTAAATGATGTCAATGATATGCAAAGTAATAACAAGGACATATTAAAATAAATAAACAGCCATACATCCAGCATATCAATCAATAAGCATCCATTTCAAACAACATCCAAATCAACCAATATATCACAACAGCAAATAGTTATCAATGTCGGGGTTTAACTAACAATTAATTTCGATATAATTTAAATGTCAATTCATTTTAATGTCGATTCAGATTCAATCTCAATTTAAATGTCAATTCTTAACAACAAACAACAATCAAAAATTTATATATCACATCATAAATTTTATTTAACTTGCAATGGAAATTTTAGTATCGCATGAGTGGGTTAAATCACTCACCATTGATATACAGCCCATTAAAAATCCAATAAAAGCCCAAAATTTCAACTATGTCCAAATTCAACTACACTAATTTCATTTTATGTGGAATTTTGATACGAACCCAGTGGAAGATACCGCGTGTGGATCCGAGTTCGTATGAAAAAGTTATTAATGATAGAAGATTTAAAAGTTAAAAATTAAATTAAATTAAGACAGGGGAAAAAAGGTAAAAAGCCCACCATCTCAACCCTAAGTGACACTCGATCTAGCCCCAACATTATGCTAATCTGCCATAAAAAATCAACCAGTCGCCACTGCCTCGTGCGTCAATCCCCGATCAGACCACGCCGCTGTCACGGCCATCGCCTGTCGCACCTCCCAAACCCCATTTGAACGCCTCCGCCACGACGAACGAGCCGACGCCACCTTCTCATGCCAGATCTATCAATCTTGTGCATCTATACAATGATCCAAGTTGTTTGATGCACTCATTTCATCGCCCTTATCACTTCAGTGCTTTCCGATAGTTGATTGGTCGACGATCCAACATCAATTTGCAAAATCTTACAACAGACGGCTGAGAAAGATCATCAATTTCTGGCCAAGTGGGGCCTCCAATCGAAAAACGAATTATAGACTTTGATTATGTTCGTCGAGAGCTTCACAGTGATATGTAATTGGATGGGGTTTTAGCAGTTTGAATTTTTGGGTTTGATTTAAAATTGTAATTAGGGTTTTGGCTAATCTACATTAAGGAGCAAATAAGAACATAAATTGTACGTTTAGAAAGAAGAATAGAAGATTGCTACGGTTTATAACAGCCAATATATAGACAATGCTGAAAGGGGAATAGAAAGAACAAATGATTGGACCAAAGCGATAACAAAGGCCTAAAAAGCCCGTTTCTTCTCGGAAAGAAAAAATGGCCATCCCATATGTCGAAATATAGGGATTCATTATTTCTAAATCCAATGAAACTAATTTCAAACCCTAATTCTATTGTATATAGAAGTTAGCTTTAAAATCAAATTATTATTTTAATTAAATTCTTTTAATTAACTTCTATGCATTTCAAGCTCGCACGATCAAACAATAAGTCCGATCACTACGAAACATGAAATCCTATAATAATTCACTATTACGGATCCGATGAAACTGGTTTCGTTGAAATCCGAGACAGTATCCAAAATGCCAATTTTACATGTTAATTAAAACAACCTATTTTAAAAATTGATTTAATCACTTTTAAATTCTAAATTAAAAGTTTTCTAACATCATTCGTGTTAAATAGGAATTAATAATCTTTTAAAATTTAATTTTTCATGTTAAATTCAAGATTTAAATATTAAATAAATTTCAACCTTTAATTACAACTATAATAAAACCCGTTCATTATATTTTAAATTTCAACAAATTCTTTTATTTTGATTTAAAAGTCCTTTATATTAAATCAACAATTTATCTTATATTAATTAAAATATTTAACTACACTAATTACAACAATTGATTTAAATTAACTTCAAACAGATTTAATAATAAGATGGTAAATAAACAATTGTTATACTTAAAAATTTAAACACATTTATAAATTTATTATTTAACACACGAATTATAAATTTACTTACAAATGTTAAAACCTATTTCAATTAAATAACATATAATTTACCATTAATACAATATTTAATTTATTCTTTGTTAAACTTTACAATTATATTCCAATTAGAGATGCACATTCATCTCATTCTGTTAACGTAAACATCTGTTATTTACAATCGATGAAATGTACGTTCAAACGGTTATTAATTGTAACCAAATAAATATAATTAGGTAATATTCTAATCTGCATTACCATCTTTACCTCATTGAAATTTGTCATTTTAAAATCATTTGAGATCAAGTTATATATTCTAACAATTTTTATTACATTGATAAATTATTAATTTTTATTTTTAACCATTTTTATTCAAAGCTGTATTAAATAAATATTTTAAAATAGTTAAAAATGCAAGTCATTACAGCATCTACCAAACGACTATAGTTGGGTCAAGTGGAAATATTGGAAGTGAAACACTATTCAATGAAGAACTCGTCTCCTCGGTTATATGGGGTTGGTATCACGGTCAACTAAAGTCCATTCAAAGTCAAAGTCTCAAGTCAGAACAATTTGGTTAATAATATTTTTATTATTAACCTAAGGACTCTTTGTTTGGACTGTAAACTTGAATGTGAATGATGTATGTGACTCCCCACCTCTATACCCACGCTAGCCAAGGACACTACAGGGTAATGCCGTCAACTAACACGGAGAATAAGGCTGGTTGGGAGCGACCATCTATAGCTTTGCTCTAACTATCTATTGAATACATCGACAATAAACATATCAAGCAGGTCGACATACCCAATGAATACTTAAAACAAAACCATAGGTGGTTGAAGGATCTATCAAAACAGAATATGACAACTCAAATGTAATATACATCACAGAACATTAAATCATCATATACACATATACTGATACATCGCAGAGTATACAAAATAATACATGTCAAGTGGTATAGCAGACCACAATATACAGACGAGTTCACAAGAATAAATATCAGAGTTACAACATGATAGGACTACACAAAAGCTATGACAAAAAGAAGCTAGCGGAGTAGTCCATGCGGAAGCAAAATAGGCTAAGTCCAAAAGTACCTAACCTGAAACATCTCGGTATGACCCGAGTATAAAATACACGGGTCAGTCTAGCTAAACAAATCAGTTAGATAAACTGAACAACAATTAACCTGCAAGGTTACAAGGTATAACATATATCTCTAAGGGAGATAACACAATTATCCAACAAAAGATGAATCATATGATAACAAGCCTCATATCATCGGCAACATATAGAAACAAAGGATGCAAATATCCCAAATCAAGCCAAAAAGGCCATAACAAATACCAATAAGGTATACAAGTTCCACAAGGTAAACGCTACACATCATGCGGCTCAAAAAGACCAACACCGAAGGGCGATAACAAGGGAATATACATATGAATGAAACATCAGAAAATTGCTCGAGCTCAGTACTGTACAAACAAGGATCCATGAGCCCGAAGACTCCAAACCCAATATCACCCATGCGGCTCATAACGACCAACATCGGAAGCGATACTAAAAGGCAACCCAATATCACCCATGCGGCTCATAACGACCAACATCGGAAGCGATACTAAAGGGCAACAAACCCGAAGGCACAAACCCGAAGGTACAAACCCAAAGGCAACATACCCGAAGGCAACATACCCGAAGGCAACAAACCATAGTGGTGAAGGTCAGAGACCCAGTACTGGACACCACTAACTGGCGGAATGTGTCATAACTCTCAAAAAGGAATCCGAAAAGTGTTAACATGTGTCCCATAACCACTCGTTCGCACTAAATGGTTTACTATCCGTCAGCCACTTTCACACTCAAAGCAGTACGAAATTTACCTCATACCATCGATAAACCAAACCCGAAGGTCAAAACGATCAATCGAATAGGTCGGGGACTAATCGGAAAGATAAACACATAGATTCATGGTCCGTGTTTTGCCTAACCATTTAATCACCCTTCCACTTCGCTCGAAGTGCGAAATTGTGCGTGTATTTTAAATAGAATTTATAAATCGGAGAAGCGAACTTTTAATACGATTTGAAGAAATCATTTACAAAACCCATGAATGAAGTCAAAAAGGAATCATCAAGGTCAAATATGCAAAAACAACTAATTGGAATCAATTTAAATCGATAAAAGTGAAAATCACAAACAGATGGGCACACTGGACAAAATGAGGCAGGTCAGTCGACTGGCCTACTGCAGTCAGTCGACTGAACCACAACCCGAGAGTTTTTACTCTCTGCAGTCAGTCGACTGACTACAGGGGGTCAGTCGACTGGCTGTAGCTGGAAATGTTTTCCAGCCTAGCAAATGGAGGAGCAACTCACCCCATTTGCAACATATCGAGCAATGGACTTAAGAGGATTTTGCCAATCGATAACCCAACACCATTGACTCCGATTTACCACCAAAAACCATGATCAAACATCAAAGTTATGATTTTCAAGGATTTGACTCCAAAACTCCAAAAATGAAGTGTTCACCAATTCAATTCAAACTAAAGGCAAATGCATATGAACAAGGTGTTAGGAATTCATACCCAAAATCAATGAAATCAAGAGAAGTAGATGTGAGTTCAAAACTCACCTTTTATCTCAAAACAAAGAAGAAGGAGTTCAATTTGCAAGGAGAAGACCAACAAACACTACTTCAACTCAGCAAGCTTCAATCTAAGAATAAAACACATATTTCCCAATTTAGGTTTAGGAAATTTTTCTGAAATTGAAGAGGAGAAGAGTTGGAGAAGATGAAGAAGAACTTACCAATGGATTCTCTTTGATTTTGGAGCAAGAATTTGGATTCTGCAAATGGATTTAGGGCTAGGAGTTTCTAATTTCCTTTCTCTTCCCCCATTTCAGTTTTTGCTTGAGAAATGAAATGAAATGGAGATGAATGAAGAGAAGGGGCTAAGCTAGAGGGTTAAGTGGAGATTGGGCTGAACCCAAACTCAAGCCCAAGTAGAAAAAGTAGCCAAAATTTCACTTACTCCAAACATATCAAAGCTTACACTCAAAAAGATCGCAAACGCCATTTTGGAATCAATGGAAATGGTTTCGAGTCCCAATTCGTCCATTTGCAAAAAGTAACATTTCGAACCCAAATCCGACTAACGACGCTATATTTAAATTAAACATTTAAATATAAAATCGTTAAATATGCGGGTTGTTACAATGTAACAATCCTGTATTTTGTGATTATTTTAATTGTATATTTTAAATTATTTAAATTAATTTCCTGATTTAAAAACTTTATGCTATTTATTAAAATGAATAAATTTTGTTATTTTAAATACAAATTTTGATTTGTATGTAAATTAGACTTTCAAAATTGAATAAATTGAATATTTTCCAGAAAATGTGAATTTTGGTTAATCTGATCAAACTTTGACTTTTAAATTTAAAGTTTAAATATTTGAATTTTTTAATTTTTCTTTTATTATGAAAATAAATAAAATTTCAAGAATACTGCTTTTCGTTTCATTTAAATTGGATTAATATTGTGAAAGTTATGCTTTTTACAGTATCGTATGTACATTGTTTTATTTAACAAAGTTGTTTATTTTAAATTATATAAATAATATTTTTGTTTGTTCTAATTTGTTTACATATATGACATTTTATGTATTTATTTTTATTTTTAAAATATTTTTAAAGTATAGTTATAAATTTTCCAATTGTATATTGTTTACAATTTTTATTTCTAGTTTCAATTATTAAACTATTTCTCTATTTATTTCTATTATTTTTTAAACTAATTATTCATTTTTCTTTTTATTTTTATTTACTGAATTTTATTTTCTTTATTTTGTTTAAAAGAAAAAGAAATTCCAATAGTCAAAACCTTTTCAATTCTGGTGACTTTTAATTAGCCTTGCCTCTTCATTTTCTTTTGACCTTTCATGTTACTTTGGCCGTACCTTTTTCTTGCTTAATCATGTATTTCTCTTCAAAATTCACATGAGAAAACATCTCTCTTCACTTCAACTCATGGCATTTCAACTTGAGAAAAAAATTGCAAGTTTAATGTCTCCTTCTTTCTGCTTTTTCCTCCCTATTTTCATTGTTTTTGCTTGGCTTCTACCTTGATTTACTCGGCCACTAGCTTCTCCAACATCAGCTCCACCATCACCTCCACCATCTACAGCAGCAACCAACCCCTTTCCTCTGACCAAAGTCAAGCCATGACCACTTGTTGATGTTAGCACCATAAAAACATTGCAAAGCTCCACCAAAATTACCAAGTCAAGCCTTGATTTCACCACACACCTTCATAGTTTGCCTTTGGCCACCCCTTAGCCACCACCACCATCATCCACTTCACCTCTAGCCGCCCCTTTCACTACTATCCAGATTTGACCTGAGCTTTAGCACATCTTTGGTTGAGCAAAAGATTCCCTTGGTCGAGCTTTTGAATGGTTGTAGCAAGGTCAAGTTATCTTGCCTTTGTTGCTTTGTATTTCAACTTGTTTCGATATTGTTTCGGTTGTATATTCATATGTTATATTTTTTGTTTTATTGGTTGTTTACAAGATCATATCTTTGCTGTCTCCACTCATTTGAATCCATTTTTGTGATGTGTCATGCCATATCGTAGTTTCTGGAATTTATTCATGTAGTTCGATTTGCTAACTCCAGCTTGAAAAGACGAGTCCTTCTCACTCCGACATTTTTACTTATGAAATAGTGAATTGATGACAAGTGTTTAGTAAATTAAAAATATTTATGCAAGTAAATGATGATTATATGTTATGCTATGCCATGTTATTGCCTTGTGAACTTTGTTAATTATCACCCGACATCTGATATATGACATTATATTGTGACATTGACATTATCTATATTGTTTATGCACATGATTACACTGCAAGTTTCCTGTTAGAATAGAATCACTATGTGTTGAAATGATACATACCCGAACGGACTTTAGAATAGGAAAAAATTGTTATGGGCTGAAACGATATGCCTGAGCGATTTTTATTGTATTTTATTTGACTTGGGATTGCGGGTTTGAAATGATAGAACCCGGGTTTTCTTTTTAAATTGCAGATTGAAATGATATATATCCGTATCACTTGACCTAAGTTAGAAAATTATATACCCCATGGTATATTTTTAAATGATTTTTATATAAATATTTATTTTAAAAGTATGAAATTTGATTTAAAAATATATACTTTATGGTTTTAAGAAAGCTGTATATTAAGTTTTGAAATTGTGAATTTAAGTATGTAAATTTAAAGTAAATATGATTTTGACTTTAAATTTTATTTTAAATTGTAAATAAATAATGAAAATTTAATTTAAAGTTTTGAAATGATATTTAAAGTAAAATGTTAAGTTTTGTTTAATTTATAAGTTAATAAATAGTGAATTTTGACTTAACAAACGAATTGAGTTTTTAAAATTTGATATTCAGTTATAAAACTTTATTGTGATAAATCATATGTTAAATTGATTTAAATGTGAAAGTTTAGAAGTCTAAAAATATGATTTATAAGTTTAAAATTTTCTAAAATTGAAGTTTTATTGTTTTTGGAAAGTTAAAATAAAATCTGGAATTTTACTAATAGCAATTCAAAAATGTTATAGTCTTATGACAGCATTTTGAAATGCTATTGTTTTTTTGAGTTTAACTATTTTGTAATAATTAAATATCTATTACGGCATTTTATTAGTGCCGTTATTCTTGAACTAAACTATTTTGGAAACTTAAGCGACGATAGCACTTTATAAATGCTGTCGTTGCTTTAATTTGACAATGTTTTGAAATGTTATAGATTTTAACACTGTTTGAGTTATATTTCAAAGTGTTAAATGCTTTAAATTTTGGAAATTGATTATTTGTCAAATATAAGGAGTTTTGAATATAATTTAATATCTAAATTTGAATTTTAAGGAATTTAAATTGAATTTGAATCTAAATAAGTTTTACTTGGTTATGTGTTGAACGGAATGAAATGTAATAAGATAAATGAAATTTTGAATGAAATTTTAAAATGTGTTTGTAATGATATTTGAAATAATAAATGGATGACTTATTTGATTTAAAAATGATATTTAAATTTGAATATTTGAATTTGAATTCAAATAATGATTTGGTAATGAGGTTTTGAAAGGATAAGATATTTTGATGATTGAAATGGTTTGGAAATGATTTAATCTTCATTTTGATAAAGAATGTGAATTTGAAATAATATTTGATTTTGATTTATTCTATAAATAAATATTTAAAATTTATATTTGAATGAAAGGATATTTGGTTTACTTGAAATTCTGGTTTATTTAAATGATATTGTATTTATGAAATGAATATTTCAAACTAGGCAATAATGAAGTTAAATTTGAGATATATGAAATTATAAAGTTTAGTTTTAGAATGTGGGATATTAAAGCTTTGAAATATATTTAAAAATTGAATAGTTTATTTTCTGAATCAAATCTGTATTTGAAATTTATAAGATTTGAAATCGTAGTTGGGAAACTAAGTTGAATTGAAACCGATGGTTTGAATGGAGTTAAATTGGAAATTTTTCTTCGAAATTTTATGATTTTCAAAGTGTAGTGATTTCAAGTACTTTGATTTCGGAAGAGTTATAATTGTGAAAGTATTATGATTTTTGAAAGTGAATATATGTTTGAAATGGAAATGATATCGTATTGATCTGGATATAGTTTTGAAATAAAAGAATGGTTTTGGTTTTCGTAGTATAAACTATTTTGAAAGGAATATAGTATGCAAATGAAATGATTTGATATTTTTGAAGTATAAGCTATTTTGAAATGACCATGGCTTTATAATAATTTTTGGTTGTTAAAGAGACTGGGATCGAAAGTTGTCATACTCTCTGCCAACTCCGAAAACCATTTTAACAACCGTGTACGCGGTGGGGATTCCAGAATGAAGTAGGATGGTGGCGACGTTTTTGAGGTATATTACGTGGACCCAACTCTCGTGATATGGCGTAAGGTGGCTAAAACAAGAGTGTTCGACGGGCCAAGTAAGGTCAATCCTCCGATCGGACACATTCCTTCGATACTATACTCTTACTTGTGGTTGATTTGACGGCCATCCTCCGATTTTGATTTGGGAGTTTGTTCTGAGGCGGGCGGTAGTGGCTGTTATGCGTTACCACCATCCCGGAAGCGTAATTGGTATATCTACTCTGGCATTGCCTAGTTGTGCCATGTCACCTACCATATTGATCCTTACTACGAATTTGTTTTTCTCCCGTAGCCCATGGAGTATTTAGGGTAGTCTCCCGATCTGGAGATATGATGATACTGGATGGACTACTGGGACTATTACGTGTTGGGGGTTATATGGGTAACCCTTCAACGCTATTTAAAAGTACGTTTATTTTACTATAGACATTATTATAATAACGCAATATTACTACATAGTAAATAGTTTAACGGATCTTAAAGGATGGGCGATCCCAAGCATCCTTTAAGCTACTGATGCGTTTTGTTACTGTTCACTTGAGTTGATTTACAGTTCATAAGTATTTATGTCCTAACTCCAGTATTTTGTGTTTTGCTTTACGCTCGAGTCAGATTGAGTGACTCAGCATTCAAGATTCACCTTCGGAGTTGGAGCTTTGCTTGAAGATCCAGCCATCTATTTTTTTTTCTGTATCCACTGTTTCCAGTGATGTATTCTGATTTATACCTGATGTATCTTGTTTTTATATAGTACCTTCATGAGCTGCTATCACTTTTAATTCCACTGCATTAATATTTGCTCTGTGTCTGTGATTATTTATTTATTGTATATTCTGATATTTGCTAATTTTATTTACAACGCGGTATTTTGGGAAATTCAAGTCCAACATGTGAGAATGCAAATGGTTGAAAATATCGGGTTGTTACAGTTGGTATCAGAGCTTTGGTAGCTCTAGGCAAAACTCAATATGTATGGTAAATGTATTTATAGAATCACTTCCATTCGAGTTTGAATCTCTTCATTTTGACTCGATTCCTTTGAATTTTGGAACGTTTCCTACGGTTCCAAAATTCATTATTATCTCTTATTATTCGTCTTCTTTGGGTTCTGGAGTATCCCATAACTCCACTTCGAATGATCTTTATAATGAGTCGGCGATCCCGCAAATCTCAAATTGATTGGTGAAGGGGTGAAACGCCTCTACAACGGCATCGATTCACCAAAGATTTTATATCCTCGATTTAGATGCTAATAACTCTTATTATCCCAAACTCTATCTCTTGAGACCGAATGTAGATTTACCCCAGAAATCCACATCGATCTTATTCGTTAAGTCACGGTTGACTCGGTTAAGGTTGTCCGCGATTTATATAAGCTTATCCATCTTCCTATTCTGTTTTTAATCATCTCATCTTTTTTTCCAACTTATCTTCAAATCATTCTTGAAGTGTATTTGTAAACTAATATTTAAAATGTTTTATATATTATGTTGTTTGAGTTGTTGATGTTGATTTGGGCTTTTGATCGATTCGTCTGATCAACGCTATCGATAAGATTTCCAAACACATGAACAGAGAAAATTGACACAATATGTTTTTTTTCAAATGTAGTAATGAAATAAATTTTACAACTATATTATAAATCTTTTTTTGGATTTTATTGAATTGGTTGTTAAGAAATAATAATTGATTTTACATATCATTATCTCTTGTTCCATATATGAAAAATTGAACTATAAAACATGGTTATAAATTTATTTGGAAATTTAAAATTAATTTAAAACAAGAATTTGAGAATTTAATTTTCGATGGATTTCAAATCTTGTATTTAAAGTTCTAAAGGATATTATTTAGAGTATTTTCGAACAGAAATTTGTTCCCAAAGAATTTTAAAGTTTAAAACTAGTGCTCTTCTCTTTGTCGCTGGAAAATAACTTCGGTGATGACTGCAGCTATCATCGACATTCATTTTTGAGTTTCGAAGTGAAGAGACTATTCGTAGTCTTAATACAGTTTTGTTTTGGAGAATTTAATTGATTTGAATTTCTAAAATAAGACTGGATTTATAACCTATGCTGATATATGATTTAAATTTGAATGGATATATATATAGTATATGTGCATTTATTTATCTCTAAATAGCTTGGAATTTTATCGGAAATTTAATTCCTAAATTTTATCTTGAAAGATAATTTCAAGTATAATCTCAAGATTTGGATAAATATTCAAGCTCGAAATGATTAAATTGGAAAGATTTATTTGTATAATACACAATTTGATTCCAAAATAACTTACCTAAATTTTCAAAAGTTGAATATGTAATTGGATAATATACAATATAAAAAGGATTTTTATAAATAAAATTTGAGTGGTTATAATAAATGTTATACACTTTAATTTTAGTTATAAAAAGATTAACAGTGGTAAATAGAAAAAAGGGTAATGGAATAATTTAAAATATAAAATGATGTTAAAGGAACTAAGAATAAATTAAAGCAGTTATAATAAGTGTAAATATATTTAACGTAGGTGGTAAAATATATACTGAGAGGAATAAACTAAATTTTAATTAGGAATAAAGAAGAATTTAATTTATTCAGCACATTATAAGTATAATAAATGATTTCTTTTCAAATCCATGATTTTAGAGATTGTTAATTTAAGAAAAATTGATGATAGGATAATGAAATTTGAGATATTTAAGATTTATTTAACTTATGTAAAATTAATTTTCAATTTAAGTTGAAATTTTAACGGTTTCAAATTTATTATCTCATTTTGTTTTTCAAACTATCTTTTGGTTGTCCTTATTTCCCTTATCTTGCTACTGAATGGGGAAACTATTGCTTATACCAGTATGTTTAGAAATCTTTCTATAATCTTAAATAATCTTTGATACTCATTTTTTTTAATCTGAGCACTGCTTTCCATCACAGACCATCGGTCAAACGGAAAGAGTGAATCTGATTCTCAAAGATCTTTTTGTGCTTGTGTTCTGGATTCTGGAGGATCTTGGGATCTCCACCTTGTTAAACTTATCTATAACAACAGTTATCAGGTATAATTTCAATCTTCTTGTCATCTTCTCTTAATCCTATTTTATTCTATCTTTTTCTATGCTTTCCCGTACCTCATTCCTTTTTGGGGACGAAAAGTTTTGAATGGGGGAGAGTGTAAAACCCTGTATTTTGTGATTATTTTAATTGTATATTTTAAATTATTTAAATTGATTTCTTGATTTAAAAACTTTATTTTATTTATTAAAATGAATAAATTTTGTTATTTTAAATATAAATTTTTATTTGTATGTAAATTAGAATTTCAAACTTGAATAAATTGAATATTTTCCAGAAAATGTGAATTTTGGTCAATCTGGTCAAACTTTGACTTTTAAATTTAAAATTTAAATTTTTGAATTTTTTATTATGAAAATAAGTAAAATTTCAAGAATACTTCTTTTTGTTTCGTTGAAATCGGATTAATATTGTGAAAGTTATCCATTTTACAATATTGTATGTACATTGTTTTATTTAACAAAATTGTTTATTTTAAATTATATAAATAATATTTTGGTTTGTTCTAATTTGTGTATATATGTATGTATGACATGTTATTATTTATTTTTATTTTTAAAACATTTTTAAAGTATATTTATAAATTTTCCAATTGTAAATTGTATATTGTTTACAATTTTTATTTCTAGTTTCAATTATTAAATTATTTCTTTATTTATTTTATATTTTTTTAAAATAATCATTTATTTTTCTTTTTCACTTTATTTTGTTTTCATTTACTTAATTTTATTTGCTTTATTTTGTTTAAAAGAAAAAGAAATTCCAATAGTCAAAACCTTTTCAATTCTGGTGACTTTTCATTAGCCTTGCCTCTTCACTTTCTTATGACCTTTCATGTTACTTTGGCCGTACCTTTTTCTTACTTAACCATGCATTTCTCTTCAAAATTCATGTGAGAAAAAATCTCTCTTCACTTCAACTCACGACATTTTAACTTGAGAAAAAATTGCAAGTTTAATGTCTTCTTTCTACTTTTTCTTTCCTATTTTCATTATTTTTGCTCGACTTCTACCTTGATTTGCTCGGCCACTAGCTTCTCCAACATCACCTCCATCATCACCTCCACCATTGACAGCAGCAACCAACCCCTTTCCTCTGACCAAAGTCAAGCCATGACCACTTGTTGATGTTAGCACCACAAAAACATTGCAAAGCTCCACCAAAATTACCAAGTCAAGCCTTGATTTCACCACACACCTTCATAGTTTGCCTTTGGCCACCCCTTAGCCGCCGCCATCATCTACTTCACCTCTGGCCGCCCCTTTCACTACTGTCTAGATCTGACCTGACATGAAAACCCCATGGCCGAGCCGATATGTGGTCATAGCCGAGCCAAAATGCACCAAAACTTCACCTATTTTGCCTTGTCCATTGATATTCTTCATGTTGCATCTACTATCACTTCACAACCTCTTGTAGCCGCACCTATATGATACCATAACCCAAGATTTAGCACATCTTTGGCTGAGCAAAAGATTCCCTTGGTCGAGCTTTTGAATGGTTGTAGCAAGGTCGAGTTAACTTGTCATTGTTGCTTTATATTTCAACTTGTTCTGATATTGTTTTGGTTGTATATTCATATGTTATATTGTTTGTTTTATTTGTTGTTTACAAGATCATATCTTGGCTCTCTCCACTCATTTGAATCCATTGTCGTGATGTGTCATGCCATATCGTGCTTTCTGGAATTTATTCGTGTAGTTCGATTTGCTAACTCCAGCTTGAAAAGGTGAGTCCTTCTCACTCCGACATTTTTACTTATGAAATAGTGAATTGATGACAAGTGTTTAGTAAATTAAAAATGTTTATGCAAGTAAATGATGATTAGATGATATGTTATGCCATGTTATTACCTTGTTAACTCTATTAATTATGACCTGATATCTGATATATGACACTATATTGTGACATTGACATTGTTTATATTGTTTATGCATATGATCACACTGCAAGTTCCATGTTAGAATAGAATCACTATGGGTTGAAATGATACACACCCAAACGGACTTTCGAATGGGGAAAAATCGTTATGGGCTGAAATGATAGGCCTGAGCGATTTTTATTGTATTTTATTTGACTAGGGATTGCGGGTTTGAAATGGTAGAACCCGGGTTTTCTTTTTAGATTGCGGATTGAAATGATATATATATGTATCACTTGACCTAGGTTAAAAAATTATATACAGACCCCGTGGTATATTTTAAATGATTTTTATACAAATATGTATTTTAAAAGTATGAAATTTGATTTAAAAAATATATAATTTATGGTTTTAAGAAAGCTAAATATTAAGTTTTGAAATTGTGAATTTAAGTATGTAAATTTGAAGTAAATATGATTTTGACTTTCAATTTTACTTCAAATTGTAAACAAATAATGGAAATTTAATTTAAAGTTTTGAAATGATATTTAAAGTTAAATGTTAAGTTTTGTTTAATGTATAAGTTAATAAACAATGAATTTTGACTTAACAAATGAATTGAGTTTTTAAAATTTGATATTCAGTTATAAAACTTTATTGTGATATATCATATGTTAAAGTGATTTAAATGTGAAAGTTTAGAAGTCTAAAAATATGATTTATAAGTTTAAAATTTGCTAGAATTGAAGTTTTATTGTTTTTGGAAAGTTAAAATAAAATCTGAAATTTCATTAATAGCATTTCAAAAATGTTGTAGTCTTATGACAGCATTTTTAAATGCTGTTGTTTTTCTGAATTTAACTATGTTGTAATAATTAAATATCTATTACGACATTTTATAAATGCCATTATTCTTGAACTAAACTATTTTGGAAACTGTAAGCTACGATAGCACTTTATAGATGTTGTCGTTGCTATAATTTGACAATGTTTTGAAATGTTATAGATTTTAACGCTCTTTGAGTTATATTTAAAGTGTTACATTATTTAACTATTAGAAATTAATTATTTGTGAAATATAAGGAGTTTTGAATAATTTAACATTTAAATTTTAAATTTAAGGAATTTGAATTGAATTTGAATTTAAATATGGTTTACCTGGTTATGTGTTAAATGGAATGAAATGTAATAAGATAAATGAATTTTTGAATGAAATTTTGAAATGTGTTGGTAATGATATTTGAAATAATAAATGGATGATTTATTTGATTTTAAAATGATATTTAAATTCGAATATTTGAATTCGAATTCAAACAATGATTTGATAATGAGGTTTTGAAAGGATATGATATTTTGATGATTGAAATGGTTTCGAAATGATTTAATCTTTATTTTGATAAAGAATGTGAATTTGAAATGATATTTGATTTTGATTTATTCGATAAATGAATATTTAAAGTTTATATTAGAATGAAAGGATATTTGGTTACTTGAAATTCTAGTTTATTTAAATGATATTGTATTTATGAAACGAATATTTCAAACTAAGCAATAATGAAGTTAAATTTGACATATATGAAATTATAAAGTTTAGTTTTGGAATGTGGAATATTAAAGCTTTGAAATATATTTAAAAATTGAAAACTTTATTTTCTGAATCAAATTTGTATTTGAAATTTATAAGATTTGAAATGGTTGTTGGGAAACTAAGTTGAATTGAAACCGGTGGTTTGAATTGAGTTAAATTGGAAATTTGTCTTCGAAATTTTATGATTTTCAAAGTGTAATGATTTCAAGTACTTTGGTTTTGAAAGAGTTATAACTTTGAAATTATTATGATTTTTGAAAGTGAATATAAAATGGAAATGATATCGTATTGATCTGGATATAGTTTTGAAATAAAAGAATGGTTTTGGTTTTCGAAGTATAAACTATTTTGAAAGGAATATAGTTTGGAAATGAAATGATCTGATATTTTTGAAGTATAACTATTTTGAAATGACCACGGCGTTATAATAACGTTTGGTTGTTAAAGAGACCGGGATCGGAAGTTGTCATACTCTCTGCCAACTTCGAAAACCACTTTAACAACCGTGTACGTGGTGAAGGTTCCAGAATGAAGTAGGATGGGGGCGACGTTCTTGAGGTATATTACATGGACCCAACTCCCGTAAGTTGGCATAAGTGGCTAATACAGAAGCGATGACGGGCCAAATAAGGTCATTCCTCCAATCGGACACATTCCTTCATACTATACTCTTACTTGTGGTTGATTTGATGGCCATCCTCCGATTTTGATTTGGGGGTGTGTTCCGAGGTGGGCGTTAGTGGCTGCTATGCGCTACCACCAGTTCGGAAGCGTAATTGGTATATCTACCCTGGCATTGCCTAGTTGTGCCATGTCACCTACCATATCGAGTCTTACTACGAGTTTGTTTTTCTTACGTAACCTATGGAGTATTTAGGTTAGTCTCTCGATCTGGAGATATGCTGATACTGGATGGACTACTGAGACTATTACGTGTTGGGGGTTATATGGGTAACTCTTCAACGCTATTTAAAAGTAAGTTTATTTTACTGTAGACATTATTATAATGGCGCAATATTACTACATAGTAAATAGTTTAACGGATCCTTAAAGGATGGACGATCCCAAGCATCCTTTAAGTTACTAATGCATTTTGTTACTATGCACTTGAGTTGAATTACAGTTTATAAGTATTTATGTTCTGACTCCAGTGTTTTGTGTTTTTCTTTATGCTCGAGTCAGATCGAGTGATTCAGCATTCAAGATTCACTTTCGGAGTTGGAGCTTTGCATGAAGATCCAGCCATCTATTTTGCTTTCTGTATCCAGTGTTTCCAGTGATGTATTCTGATTTATACCTGATGTATCTTATACTCTTCTGTTGCATCTTTTTTAACTCTGATGTATCTTATTTTTATATAGTAGCTACATGAACTACTATCTCTTTTAATTCCGCTGATTATTATTTGCTCTGTGTTTGTGATCTGTGATTATTTATTTACTATATATTCTAAGATTCGCCAAATTTTATTTACAATGCGGTATTTTGAGCAATTCAAGTCCGACATGTGCTGATATGAATGGTTGTGCGGATGCGGATGGTTGAAAATATCGGGTTGTTACAAATGATATCAAAATTTTGTTCATTACCAAATTTTATTAGTCCTTATGTGACATAGTTTTGACAAAGAAAATTAGTGTAAATAATTGTCACTACTGGGTAATGCATAAAATAAGTAAAATCAGATTTTAACGAAGTTATATAAGTGATAAATTTAGCTATAATATCACATCACTCGCTAAGGTAACGTATGAACTTTAATATTCTAGTTGTTCGATATTAATCGTTGACCGAATTTACACTTAAGAGTCTCAATATCAAAATGTTGAATACTCCATCTACCAATTATTTTAATTAAATTATACTTATTATATATAATTAAATTGCTTATTTTTTATGAAATTTCAATTGTCAAATTTTATTTGATTAGTGTTGACCAATATTAAAAATAATATGTATTTAAAAGTTATATAAATATGTATCGATATATAATATCGATGTACATTTAAATTAGATTTAAATGCATATATTTGATCAAGCTTGAAGTAGCTTCTAAACCTAAATAGGGAAAGCATAGCCATCCATAGGGGGTAGAACAAGGGGTGAATACTAATTAAAAAGGTTTTGAAACAGCAAGAGGAAATAGTGGATTTGGATCAACTTTTAACTTCTCTTGCCCTCCGCTATTTAAGAACCTTTAGCCCTTACTTTTGCCGGGATTGTTCTTGCTCCTACCTCTCCCATTTCTGGCCGACCAGTACCCCCATCCTCCTCTATTGTTTCAAGCAATTAAAAAACAAATTTAAACAAAAACGGGACTTCGATATGTGGTGCTTTCAGTCCGGTAGCTCTCTTTGAAAGGAATTGGATCCAGATTCAAGTGGAGTCAAGTGATTCAACATTCAAGATGAAAACTCTAGGCCATAATAAGGTAATGGCTTTGTTTACGTTTATACACACATACATAAATACATACATATATGCATACATAAATATATATACATACATATATATGTGTGTGTGTATGTATGTATATGTGTGTATATACATACGTGTGTCTGTGTGCGCGCGCGTTTTATTATGTCATTATAGTGCTTTAGATTATATGCATATTATCATCAAACCACATTAGCCTATGCTAAGAACATTGGATGAATATATATATATATATAAAGACTAAATATATACATATAGTTCACGACTAAAAATTTTGAATTACATAATATTTCATAAAGATTTATTAAACAAAAATTGGATTACAATGTAAAAAATATATGTAATACGTATAAAAGATTTTTTAAATTTATATACATGATATTACTCAAAATTTATAAAACATTATATATTTTTATATAAAAAACCGTGTATACATATACATTAAAATATAATTATTTAATATAATATATATATATATATATTATAATACATATATATAATAACTTTAATAAGGATGCAATTTTGAATGTTGCAAAATTAAGTTTTCAAAAAAAATTATATATTTTAAAATAATTCCATGTAAAAAAATTTATATTAAAAAAAATTAAACCATAAGTTAAAAAAAATTGCCATGGGTATTTATAAATACATGTATACATACACAAATATATGTATGTATGTATTTATTTATTTAATCCATATAATTTTTTTTCAAATATTAATTTTAATATACACACACACACAAATATATACATATATATATATATATCGCATGTATATATAGATATATTTATTTTCCTATTAAATATAATATATCATAAAATATTTTAAACTTGAAATTACAAGATATTTTAAAATCTAGATCTAGATCTAAAAATTTGAATATTAAATTTAAATTTAAATTTGAAAATTTTCATATTAGAATTTAAAAATATTATTATACAAAGTAATATATTTTATAATTTTAAAAATATAATCTTATATCATATTAAACCATATACATACATATGTATGTATGTATGTATGTATACATATGCGCGTATATATGTGTGTGGTATATTAGACAACATATATGTAAATTGAGGGGCTTTTATGTCTATTGCGATGCAAATCCCAGTACTTATATATAGGCATGTTAAACCATATGCACTTTATATGTTGTACGTGCATGTACACACACATGTTTATATGATACGCATGTTATAACATGTAATATAAATATAATATTAAAATATAACTTTACTTTTAAATTAAATTAAATATCGATTTTATTTAAAATTAACCTAGACATCTTTAAATGAATTTAAACTTCATAGGCCCAATAAGATCCATAATGGAGTAAAAACTTTAAATTTACCTATTAACCAGTTGCATGCTTTGGCCTAAACCCAACAATACTAACTTCATATAACCAAGGAGACAAATTCTCTATTGAATATTGTTTCACTTCCAATGCTCAAACTTGGACCAACTATAGTCGTTCGATGGATATTGTACCACGATTTACCTATAATCAAAGTTGCTTGTCTAAAATAAAGTTCAACGGCATTCTCCGGTCGAGAGAACTATGTAATATCGTCACATCAAGATTTCATATTTTATTTAGTTATTATTAACTAACATGAAACTCTCGAATATTTCATGGTTCTTTAATACATATCAGTATATAACCCCATGGTACCCCCAACAATCATGAGTAAACACCACCAAACAGTTGAAGAACGTTACATATTCTAGTCTCAATGGAAATCGATATCCTTTCACAAAACATCTTGGCTACGAATATTCAAAATAAAATTGTGTTTTATATTATGATTAATTACTCATGATTGCAACTATTTGCAATCACATAATGTTTCATTCAAAGACTTTTTCATCTATATACTTTAAATTAGTTACTTAATTTATTATATCACTATATAACAAAGTATATAATAAAAATAAAATACCTTTATTATGAACAAGATCAGCCATAAAGTTAGATATACAAATATAAAACTTACATAATTGCTCCTAAGACATACCCTTAACTCTACCAATCTCCTATTTGCAGTTGGGTCAATTATGGAATCTTATTCCCAATCCTCCAATCGGTTTTCTCTAAATGACCAAGCTAGCCCTTGGTGAACGGATATGCCATGTTGTTTTAATTATTTGCACTATTAATTAACTCTCTCCATCGCTCATAAGCTGCCTTTATCATATGGAATTTTTTAGAGTTTTTCTTTTACGTTTAGTTAGTTCTTGGTTCTTTCACGATCTGTATCATGACATTATTATCATATAATAATATCAAGGGATACTCAACATTTGGAACCACCCTAGCCTAGTTATACATTTGTACATTATACAGCTTTTGTCGTGGTGCTATCCAAGGTGATGTACTTAGCCTTTTGGTCAACCGTAACCTTTCGATTGGAACGATTCCAACTTAAATCTCATTAACTAAGATTTTTTTTAATAATTTAGGATTGAAATGCTATACTCAATATCAATTATGAAATTCAAGCCTAAATACTCATTCATAAGGAGTTCGTTATTTCTATAAATGATTCTCTAGTATTTCATATCTACTCGAGAGCACTCTTAATTATCATGGTTGATCTTAATTTGGATTTTATACTTGCTTATGTTATAAATACATAAGCGAAATATAGTGTTGTAGACAAATAAGGCATGTATGATAATTCACGTTGCCAATGCATAAGGAATCCATCTTGCATTCTTCACATTAAATATTTTAATACGGTGTTTACAGTATCACTTAGGGAACTCCCAATATCCTTTTATATAGCTTATAAAAGATGTCCTTTCAAATCTAATACAAATAATTTAATAACCAAACTATATGACTTTAACATCGGTACATAGTTAACAATCATAAATTTGTTGTTTACTTATAGTTTTTAGAAATACTGTAATAACTTATAGTTCTTTCTTACAGGAAAACGCTTCCTCTACATTTTGACTGAAGTTCAAACTACTTGGTTTTCTTTTAAAATTTCTCTCAACTATAATGCTTATGAATAATACTTTCATATCAGTTCTTAGATCCTATCTAAAATCCACATACTGAGTACCGCTCCTACTGATTTCGAGACACTTTGCTTGCTATATGCAATGATATTATTCGAAATCATTATTTAGAATTTCTGTTTCAACATATATGTAAAAAAACTCAAAATTATATTGAGTGGTAATTCTCCAAATAAAATCCAAATTAACTTAAGCATGTTGAATAATAAACCTATTAAGTTAATTTCAATAACTAAGATGTTATTCTTATCAATGTAGCTTGCTATAGTCCAACCGCATTGGTCTTTTTCTTAAAAATACTTTCACGGCCCGTGGATCATATCTTTTGGGTACCACTGTCAAAATCAATATTTCAGTAATGTATGTGAAATCCATTTCGGATTTACGCATTGTGCCATATAGCAGAGTCAACAATCTTAATGGCTTTTTTGACAACTGAGGAAAATCGTTCTCGATGTTGATATGAAACTCATAGTTTCTTTTTAATGCACGAGAGTTCCTACTAGACATCATAATAAGTTCAGTTTATTTTGGCTATGTTTTGGTTAGTTTCATTTTATCCTTCATAACTAGTTTTATCTTTGGATTGTATCCAAATCCATTTTACTACCAATAATCTCAAAAAGAAATTCCTTTAACATGAAGTTGGCAATTTTTGAGAAACAGTTGTTTCACATTATTATGGAATAGGCATTCAAAAACATTTATGAACTGCCTTTGCGTATATATAAAAATGATTCTGTTTCGAGTTTACAAAAATTTATGTTTATAACATAAGTTGCTAAATCGATATTAGCATGCCCTGCTGCTTTGGGGTGACCTACTCAAGATCCCCCACGAACAAATATTACATGCAGCCTCTCGACTTGCACAACCTGTCAGTTCCTTAACCAAGGATATATAGGGTTTTTTTTATTAACTTTGGTATTGTATGATCTCGTAAGCTATGCTTTGGATAAAAATAATTTTAACATATGTACTTACACTTAATTACACATCCTAACGGAAAGAAGTTAACTCAAATTCACTCATTATTAATTGTTCTTTGTCCAATAAAGTCCAATTCCTCCTTATCACTACCTCATCATATATCATAAGGAGGAGTGACTTTTAAGATTGAATCTTATTTTTTTAGGTGCTTTTAGAGCCTTTTCTAATACACTTACCCATTTGATCAAATTGAATATTTATTTTCTCTACATGTCATGTTTTCCACTTCTGTTTATATTCAATGAATTTATCATAAACACATTACTTGAATATCAAATGCACATGTTCATTTCTACATCTTTGAATTAACAAAGTAAGTGAATCCATTTTGGTACCATTAGATTTAAACTACATGCATCTATATGTATCAATCCGTAGAGTTCATTAACTCATTTATCACCCCCATTGTATAAATGTTTCGTCCTTAATCTTTTAGGATACAATTCATCAGTCCATATGATTCATAATCGTATGGTTATTGGATTATTTTTCAAAATTATGCTTATTCCATAATTCCAAAATAATTGTAAAAATTTCTAATACTAATGTATTTTCCAATGCATCAATTTTATCATATTATAGATTTATTTTATAAAGAATATTCACAGTAATCACATCGAAATAAAACTATATATATATATAGTTAATACCGAGAACAACGTTATTTCCTAAATGATATTCAGTATATAAAACTATATATATTTTTAGTCAATATTGAGAACAACATTATTTTATAAATAGTATTCGGTATATCTATTAAACTATTTTTGTAACTTAATGCTTTCACTAAGAAGTGTTGTATGCTATGCTCCCACTATTTCTGCAATTACTATAATAACCTATGAAATATGAAGTTTGGTTCAACCACTTATTACGAAATTTTATTTCATATACTATAACTAGTTTACAATCAAGAATCTTAGATTAAATATTTTAAAATTGAAGAAATAACATTCATAGAAAATAAGTTTCAATGTAAAAATACATTTGAAATAGAAATCACATTTCTTATTCAATATTGTATATCTTTAATATTTTTTACAATTCTCATTTCCAATGTCTCTTCATCAAGTAGAGGTGATCGTTTATTCTCTTCATCCCAATTATGTCTAAGTTCATCAAATCTCCTACATCCTTTTTTATTTCCAATTTTTGAACAATTCAAAAGGAAACACATTCTATAAGATCGTAACAAACTCTTTAAAAAAATAAATTCAGTCATCTAGAACATTTAAGGATATCGAATAAGTTGCACTTTATGTAAACTGATCAAACTGACATCTCAGTGATCATCTTCTAGTTCTTTGTTTAATGCTACATCTAATCAACAAGATACTTACTATAATTAGTGTATTGAATACACGATCTCATACTATGGTTTGCATGCTTATTTCAAATGAACTAATGTCATCGATATTTCACACATTACAAATAGCGGCCAACATTTATTTGTAATCGATATCTATATTCTTGTATTCATATGAGTTCAGAACTTATAAAAGACAATACACGGTCTATTACAGATAAACACCTAAGCGACCGAGGCAGGAATATTTTAGCAGTTGTGTAAGTTGGTTCTTGCATAGGTCTTGAAGTGACAACATGCTAAAAGATCTTTAGGTAAACATATTTTATATTTCTATCTCAATCTTAATTCCTTTCATTTGCATATTTTAAGTGATAAACATTTTATCAATTATAATGGCTGCGTAAATTTATCTAAGTAGGATATTTTAGCTTATATAGCATTTATTCTAACAATATTAGAAATGTTAAATGTATTCATTTCATTTTCTAACAAGGATCCTAATAGATTTTTATGTTTCCAAAACCCTAAAAAAACTTAGAAATCTTTTAATTTCTCTAGTGGGCGTTAGGACTTACTTGTCTTAGGATTCTGACCTTAAGGAATATCAACAAATCATAAGCCCGCAAGTGATGGATAACACTTTATTGGTTTTATATATATAGCTCCTAACCCTTGGCCTTTGTCCTAATGCTATCCCGACCTTGTGAAATATCAACAAATCGAAAGAGATTATTCATTCGCACTCACTAATTTGTAGTGGCCAAAGTATAATGCACGCATCTGGAGGATTATCAACAAATACATGCACGTACCTACCTCATCTTAGCAATATATTGATAGTACTATGCATAACATCCATACATTGAGGGATAACAACAACTAAAGAGTACACAAGTGATCTATTAATATAAATAAATGGTAGAGGACAACTACAACACCCCACCTCTATACCCATGTTGCCCAAAAGTATTAATGAGTAATACGGAGAATAAGGTGATGTGGGTGAAGCACACGTGAATATTCCCTTGACCAACATTGAATACGTCACATAATATAAAAACCGCTCAGCTCGACGTAAATAGCCTCAGTACAAAGCAATAAACAAGTGTGGTGTCCAAGGATAGAACGACACATAATATAATAAATCTCAGAGAACATAGAGTCATCAACGCAATGATAAATATAATACATCGTATAAATATAAGTAGGATACAAAAATAAGCCAACATCCCACCAAAATATCTTATATATATACATACAAGATAAATCTTATACATATGGTCCAACATCATATACATACACAAGACCAAATACGCAATATATAATACAGCTAATAATCTAATCTACAACTGAGCCCAATAAGCAAATCTGATCAAATCGTCCATGAACCTGAAATGTCTCGAACTGACCGGAGTATTATATAAATAAAAAACAGGTCAGATATGCCTGGATTCAATGATGAGAATATAAACGCTATCTTAAAGAATAATATACACAGCATAAAAAAATTAATCAAAGGAATAATAAAAGATCTATGACACATCCAGCAACATCCACAACTCATCAAACATCAAAACATCCATTAAACAAAAAAACATTATTATACAAATCATACAACAAACATCAAACATCCATCGCACATATCACGCATCACACAAATCGCACATATCTACACATCACACATAGCACACATCTACACATCACACATCATAACATCGTACACAACATACAGCACACATCAAACATTAATTCATTCATATTTATTTAGCGGTATTAGATTCATTTATTTTATTCTTCATTTTATTTTATTTATTGCTATTTCTATTATATATGCTGTTTATTTGCAACTGCCAGTAGTCAAGTCTACACCTGAGCCTCATAGCTTCTCAGGTTCAAAGGAGACCCTACTCTAAATATATTTGTAAGCGTCCTCACCAGTCCTTAGCTGCAAAATAAACGCACGTCGCTTCCTTGCTTCCTCGTTCCTTGCTTCCATCAACCTCCTTGCCCTATTTTGAATTCGTCCCGTTGGCCCGTGCAACAGACTGTGACCATGCGATGAAGGGACCATGCAGCCGCAACAGTATCGAGAAGCGACCCCATGGTCGGTCAAGCTAGGACGGGGCTAGCAAAAACTTTTGGCTATTACATCCTCATAAGAAACTTTGTACTCCTCGTTTCACTCAAAAGTATAGATAATCATATTCCCTCTTTAAAATAAATTAAGAAATAATATAATTTACCTCATACGTTAAGTCAGAAATCTAAATAATAACGATTAATATTGGTGTATAATATAGAATAATCTACCGATGTCCAAATATCAAATACTCCATCATTAATGAATTACATGATGTTATACTTGTGTTGAGTGAATAAATACATCCCACACGGAATCCTATTGCGCCCGGTGAAATATAATTATATACACGACACCCTTAATTAATCAACATTAAACAAATTTCTTCTTCGCTTCACTCCCGCTTAAATCGCTATTCATTATTCTTAAATTCTATTATTTTATGCTTCAACACAATGGGTAATTTTACTTCATCTCATTTGTATCAAATAAATCAACAACAACCGATACATGTCAATGTATTTTTTTATTTAATTAGTATTTAATGAGATGAAGAGTTTATTTTTAATAAATTGCACTTCATTTTCGTTTCCCTCATTATTATTAAAACACTTACTTAAATTTAATCTCAAAACATCCCTTTTATTTATTTATTCTTTCTTATAATAATAATTATTGATTCCCTCATATAATCTCAAATCCATATTTCAAGTTAAACTATTCGGATTCAAAGAAACCTTCATTCAAACTCGTTAATAAATTTTAAAACCTTAAAATACTTTCTCTTCAAATTTCCACTTTAATATTATTAAAATATTTCAAGAAAGATTATATCTTCCAAACATCTTAAAATCTCAAATCTAGAAAACATTATTTATTCAAATTATTTACAAACTCAAATATATCACTTCAAAATAATTATCTGAAATCCACATTTATTTTCAAACACTTCTTTTAAAGCCATTAATCCATCAAAAATAATATTTATTACTTCCAAAAATTCACTTATTATTATGTCCACTTAAATGAAAATTTATATTCAATTAAATAAAATAAATTGCAATCCTCTTGCAATTACTACAAATATCATTTATAAACTTCCATCTATTAAGTGCAAATCCTTTGTCATTTTTAAAAGTATAACTTCAACTTTCTTTTTATAAACATCCTTCAAATACTTTTATAATTAACAATAAGAAAATAATTTAACCCTTCGTTAGTTCACTTTTTAATAGGATTTCCAAAATCCATCATTTACCAAAAGTTTAATTCACGAAAATATTCTATTTATTCGACGTTTATATTTTTTTCAAAATCATTTCACTTTTCAAGTTTTCATTAATCACAAATAACTTCAATATTAAGTAAAACATCATTTCAAAATTCACTATATGCTTCAAATAATTTATTTAATTCAATTTTACATCTTTCATTCATTTAGCTCTTTCCCAAACAATTTCGAGTTCTATTCAATTATTTGCAAACATCAAATTACTAATAATTATCAAAAATCAACCATCCAACATTAATCACCACAGCATTAAATAAATCATTATACGCAACATCATTACATCTAATTCGAACAACGCCAAGAAACAATAAACAAAATTTATCGCCAACTCAACCAATCGCATCCAATGATTCATCCAGTAACTAATCAACAAATACATAGGTGAATACACATTAATTAAATAAAGAAGTAGACATCGTTGTGAGTGAGAAAAACTCACCAAAATCAAAGCTAAACTAATAGCTTCGAGAATTACATCACTATCCAAATCCATTTTCTAATCACTTGCATAGCTTAAATCCAATCATAGTTCCTCCTCGGTAATCGTAGTTCTCCCACACCTCACGCCAACATCAGTTGCACTGCAATCCCATGCACTACACCGCCTGCTCATCTCTTGCACAAACTCCTCCACCTACATCTCCAGCCCGTGCACGCATCACAACCAACCACTAACACCACTAACAGCCACACGAGCAGCATGTCACATACATCTCCATACACCTGAACGTGGCTGCTCCTCCTTGTCTCCGTTAATTCAGGTTCACACAAACCACCAATCGACTTCCACTACTACTTTAATCAATAATCACCTACATCCCCTCCATTAGGTCACATCGCTCCAGTTTCCTTCCACCTTTAATGATCGTACACAAGCCCATCTCCCCAAGACACAACCAAGTCAGCCTGCCTGCGACTTCGATCAATTATTTTAAGGCATCACGGATCATGACTTTTAATAGTCATCATCGCAAGGATCTCTAGTCACCTAGGCTTCGTCGTTGAGCCTCTCCTATGGTCGACATTGGAGATGCTCTGATTGCCTCGCACGATATTAATTTTTTATTTTTACAAGAAAACCCGAGTTTTTTGTGGTTTAAAGGATTAGGGCTTAGGTTCAAGAACAGGGGTTCAACTTGTGTAGAAATGGAAAGAGTTTCTGAGAAGCATAGAGAGAAAGCAAGTGGGTTTGGGACTTGATTTTCTTGGCACGATTTCAATTTAATTCGACTCAATTTTAATTAATTTGCAATGCATTTAAATTTGAATTTTAATTCTTGAAATAAATTTCAACCTAATATTAGTTGATTGACACGATAGTCCACAATTTATATTTTAATAATTAGACAATTTTATTCAATTCAACGCTTGTTTATTTTTGTTTGATAATTCTTCATTCTATTACAAAATGAATTTATTTTCAAATATTAATCATCTTAAATCAAACTCAGACACTTTCTTATTTTATTAAAATTATTAATTTAAAAGGCGTAGAAAGCAGCACTGTTAAAAGAACTTACATTAAAGATTCATAATTTTAATATATATATTTTTTGAGTGATATTGGTATAGAGAACATTGTATTTATCATTAGATACCCTTGTGATTCAGCTGTCGAATACATCAAAAATAACAGTATATGTATAGCACACTTGTACTTGTTCCTTAAACCTAAGTTAGATTTCTTATGATTCCACTTAAGATTATACGTTCATATCAATTAAATCGTGTTTAATTAATTTTAATTATTATTAATTAAATCGTATTTAATTAATTTTTATTCTTATTATTTGAATTAACAAAATAATTAAATTATATTAAAATTCAAAATTTTCATTTAGTCATCCTAACCAATATAACATGAACATAAACTATAACATTTATAATTATATAAACATATATCGTTATATATATATATATTTTTTATTAATTAAAATTTAATTAGTTTATTTATCAAATAAATATTTTATTTAATTAAAAAATTGTGATGACCCGCCCTTTCGACCCTCAAAAACCGACATAACTACGCTCATTGTATAACATGTCGAACGATCGAGCGCCGGAAAGACAGATTGTTGAGGGAAAAGAAAGAAGAAACAAGTACGAATAATACGTCTTCGCTGCCCAGCTTATCTCCTAAGCTCCATAGCATCCTAACCTGAACTTGAAATACTCGGTGTGACATGAGCATTATAATAAAATAACACCCGAGTCAGTCTGGAAAACCAGAGTGAGAAAACACACTCAATTTGAATTATTAAAGTTTTCAAAAATCCTTTGAAAAACAAAGGTATCTCGTAAGACCACATAAACACGACGGGTTTTTACCTTACGATAACCAAAATATTTCATATCAAAATCATCTGATATTATAATAGTGCCTAAGTATAAATACTTATTCAAATAGATGAAATGCTTGCATCCCACGTCCCAGCATAGTTGTGCACAATCAAAACCATATGGCGCTTATTGGAGAATGGGTTCCATTTGAATGACTAGGTACTGGGGTACCAGCTGTCACAGTACATGTCTAGAAACACTATACCGAGGACCACACCGGGATCCCCTGCTATACAAAACCGGACTGTCCCTGACCTGAATAGACCGAATATGCTATCAACTTGGGTGTTTCCACCCTTTTCCGAGCTCCTTCCATAATCGTAGTAATAATATCCGAGGGTATCTAGAAGGGTGACAAATATGCCATACTTGGGTGCTACCCACTTAGCCTTGCTGCATTCCTTCTATTTTTAAGTCATTCCCAGTTGATGAGGCTAGAGGCTACGATTACATTTTTAGAAATGTTCACTTAGAATGCTCATTGTCCTCCAATGACAATGTACTGATAGTTTTCATCCATACAAGTCTGTTTCCGATCCGAACGGACGGACACTATTCCTACTACATCCATTTTGGAATCACCCTCAGGATTAGCAGCGATTAGCTCTTGCACTTCACTCCATCTTCGACTCCATGCTCTTGTCTTCATTTTGAAAACATACTCGTTGGATCGAAGTGGTTTTCGGATCACAAATCCGATCCCATTTTCTTCGAAACAACTTTTGCTATTTTCGGTAAACTCAACCCCTGTTCTCTAGGAAATATACAGAAGAATTTAAGATTGGCGATCACCTCCTAACCGTTAGTGGACGGTTCTCCTTAAAAACATCCTAGAAGAACAAATGAGTCTACACGTACAGTATAGCACTTTGAACGGTAACTGTATCATATAATCACATGCTTCTTCTAGATATTTCCAAAGTTATATTTAGGTTCAGATTTGATAGTCGGTTATTTAACTATTAAATAAACAATCAATTCAACCAAAAACTTCATTTTCACAGAGAAACACCAAGTCTTATTTAGATTAAATTTTAACAATTTAAAACTCTTTATCCAAAATATGTGAACTTATCTTATTGCATTCAGTATATTCACAAATTCTCCTTTCCAAAAATATTTCAAAACTCCTTTTAAAAAAATAATGTGGAAAGTACCACTGCGGCATCAAACCATGGATCATAGCTCAATGGTTACGTCCTTATCGCAGAGAAATCCAAAACTTAACTGCAGGCACTCACTGCCTCCGATTTACACCACGCGGGTATACCGTTACTTCCCGAAAACTTATTAAATAATTTTCTCAAAATAATGCTTTTAAGTTTTTAAAATAAATTCCACGTTTAATCTGAGAAAAAATACTTAAATAAAAGTTATTATACAAAGTCATATTAATATTTAACAATTATCTTTTAAAACAAAAATGTTGACCATTTCTTAAATAGTAATAAATCTTTAAAAATCATTATAAAGTAACTATTTAATAATTTAATATGCTTTAACAATTTAAAATAATTAAATAACTAATTTCCAAAATATTTTACCACTTTTAAATTTACCAAATTAATAATTAAAAATCCTCTTTTTTTAGCAAGCCCAATTTTCTCGATTCTAATTTCACCTGTGAATTTGGAAACCTTATTTGAGTCCAGTTTAACCAATTTTATACTTATTCTCATATTCACTTCCATCCGTCAAAAATATTTTAAATCTTGATTTTAAAACCTATTATTTTTAAACAAGTACCATTTAAGAATTTATTATTCACAAATTCTTTTATATAGTTTTATTCCAAAAATCTCTCTTTATAATTCTTTACCAGTTTAAACCATACTTTTATTGGTATTTAAAAATACCCAAATCGAGCTAAAACCGTCATATCATTCAATCAATTTAAATCACACGATAACCTACCGCAGATTACTCAACAAAACATACATCACTATTTATGAAATTAAATTTAACATTTTTGAGGAATCCCGTTGATCCCTCCAACATGTTTCCCTGCATCCACAGATGTTAGCACAACATAAAAATACCAATTCTGCTTCGAGGTGAAATATCGTGATATATAGGGTCATCCGCTATTATGCGGGGTGCATACGGTCTCATCCGCTATATATATATACGGGAATACCAATCACTTCAATATATATATTCTGCTATATATAGTATCACATGCAACTGATAAAAATGCATCAATTTAACCAATCAATCATTTATTAATTTTGTATTCAAAATCACTCACTAGCAGTCCAAAATTGAGTGAGATTAACTCACCTTGAGTGTTAATTTGCCAAGCGTTCAAATTTTAAATAAATCGAACACGTTCGATTAACCTAAAATTTACGCTAACTCCGATCGACTCCATATCTGCACCACGGTGTAGTGTTCGTCGTAGCGATTCCAACACCGCTTGTTTCGTCAGATTTTGACTCTTATGATCAAGATATGAAATTTATAAGTTTTGAATATAAATTTATATAATAAAATTCTTTTTTTAACCTTAATGAGATCGGTCGTTCATTCTAAAACACAAAATCGAGGCCGCTGCTATTACTTCTTCTTCGTTCATGTCCCAGGTTGCATGAACCCACTCGCTGCCCCTTAGGGTTTAATAGCCGCACCTCCTCGATCGCCTAGGGATTGATCAACCGCCGCCATATAACAACCCCCACCTTGCTCCCCCACAGCCCAAGCCCAGCGAAGCTCGGAGCTTCCTCTAGCTTGAAAAACGAGCTCGAACGGTCGGCCTTCGAAAGGCATTCTCCATCGAATCACTCGACTACACCTGATCGCCATCGTTGGATCTGCTCGTCTTGATGAGCTCGATAACTTCGTGCTTGAATGTTTTTGCTAAATGCTGATCGATTAGGAGAAATTAGATGAAGAAGAAGTGAACATTTCGGCCATTGTTTATTAATTGAGGCAACCACGTGAATGAAAGGGTAGGGTTTACTGTGCACGTATTATATACGTATATATTTATTATTTTAATATTATTTCCAATTTTAACGTGCTTTTTCAAGCGAACTCCAAATGAAACGTGATGCCTAGCGTTTATAACGTTTTACCCTTATTCTAAACCTAATGGAACGTGTTTCGGGGCCTAATTCGATCATATGGCCTAATTCGATCATATGTGGAAGATAACCTTTTGAATCGAATTAAAATATTAAATTTTCGATAACAAATTCAACGCATTTTTATTCTGTACGATCAAACGGCAAATCCAAATGATACGAAATTTGAAATCTGATAATCATACACTAGTACGGATCCTGTGGGACTAGTTTCGTCGAATCCGAGACTGTGCCTCGGAAGGCTATTTTAACGCGTCGATTAAATCGAGCGATTTTCAAAATCATCGAAATCTTTTAAATTTTCAATTTTAAAATTTTACTAACTCCATTATAATTCAAATAGAATTTATATCAATATAAGAAATCATCTTGATTTATATTAAATCAAAATTCCATTATTTACACTATTACCATATATTAATTTCACTATTAAATTAATATACAAATTACGATTTTAACTTATCGACTTTTAATTCCATTCAAAAGTCCAATATTATAATTTAAATCCAAATAGGATTAAATAAATTTTAGAAATCATTTCCATGTCTATTTATTCCCAGATTCATATATTATCCCTAATTTTCAATATTAAATTTATACTTACCAAACCCAGTTAATTACTATATTTGAAATGTTAAACTATTTCACCAATTCTTCCATATTCAAAATCAATAAATAATTCAAATTCAACATTTTAAAATAAATTAAATGTTAAAAATTAAACAACCAAAATTCCGGGTCGTTACAAAAATTAATTAAATATTGTAATAAATTCAAAAATTAATTTACCTAAGATACATACATACATACATATATATATATATATTATAACATTTATGGTCACAAACACATGTATCAATATATATGTTTTATTTTAGTTAATTAATAACTCAATCAACTGAAATTAAATAATTTTTGAAATTATTAAAATTTATTTTCAAGACTATTTGAAAAATATTTTATAACATTTATAAAATTTATTTTCTATTGCAAATTTCACTTTTAAATTTAAAATATATTTTGTATTTTCAAACTAAATTTTGAAAATTACTCCAAGACTCGGATCAATTTGAGCATTTACAATCGGACCGACCTTTTTTACTTGCTCTATCCATTGGGCCAGCCCGGTAGCCAAGAAGGGAAGAATACTTAATTATTTAACCCCAAGCTTAGACGCTGCATTTCTAGACATACATCAGAAAGATATGTTTAATTAGTAAACCCTAAAGTTACTAATTAGACTGCATGGATCATTTGAAATCTGATGCCATAGAAGGAACCAAACCGGTCTGCAATGGATGAAATGGGTACATTTAAAAAATTCTGCTATTTGGATCATAGTAAGCATATGAAGCCTAATGAGTTTCACTAGACTCAATCTAGTTATTAAATTAAATTATATTTTTATTTACATTATTTTATATTTGTTAATTGATTATATTAATTACTTCAACTAAAAGATTATTTGGATGGATCATGTGTACATCCAATGATATAATAAAATAACATAATGTGGCATATAAACATGTGTATAATTATATATATACATACAGATATTTGAATTCATATCCATTGTATATAAATATATATTATACTTATATATATACATTACGACAATATCATATGAATATAAATGCCTTAAATATATACATATATTTGAATATACCATAATATGTGTATACTGTTTGCATCTAAAAATTTATAGTACCGTATACATATGTATGCATGTATGCATGCATGTATGTATGTATATGCATAGTATGCATATATGTGATATTTTATTGCTACATATATATAATTAATACACGCACACAAACACACACGCATATATATATATATATATATATATATATATATATATATATATATATATAATTATATATATAATTATGAAAACAATAGATAGTTTCGAAGTTAGAGAATGCTTGATTGGAAGTGAACAAGGAAATAAGGTGTCATAAAACCTAGATCTAATCAAATAAGAATAAGAAGGAAATAGAATTAAGTGTTATTTTAAATTTTCTCCTTTATAAACACAAATTAATAATATATTCAATACTATAAAATTCCATACTTAACCATAACAATATATCCAAACTTTAAAATTAAAAATTTGAATATAAACGTTTAACATGTAAAACAAATCATTGTCATAAGTAGCATTTTATTTTAATAACATGATTGATTTTTTTATTTTAGTCAACATTACATATATACGTATACATGTACGTGAAATTGTTATTTAAGATTTAAATCTCAAATACATTAATTGTTAAATAACAAAACATTGAATTTATTAATTGAAAAAATAAATTAACTTAAAACGATCCAATTTGATGTCGATTTACAATTTTGAATAACAAAATAAAGCAATGAATATATTCATAAATAATTTAGTTAATTTAAAATATCAAATCCATAATTTTAACTGAACTAAATGGTGAACAAATGTAAATTTTATAGTGAAACAAATTTACATTAACTGATAATTCCAAATCTAATAAACAACATCAAACAAAAAATAAATCAAACATAAATTAATTTTATAATTAAACGATAATAGACAAGAGGTTTTCAAAATAAATTCAACAAATGGCAATCATTATACACATATATGTGAATTTTGTCAGGTTTAAATACCATGAATAAATAAATAAAATAAAATAAAATGCTTGAGCCTGAAAAGTCTTGCCCTTATACCATCTTGATTTGATATTTCTCCTCGGTTCTCTAGTAGATCAACATCTAGCTTTGCAAGAGAAAGATGAACCCCTTAGTTTTCTTTTATTTGTTATTTGATTTGATTTGAAGTTGAATTTGTTTTTGGATGTTTCATGGTATTTTCAACCATAAATGGTCGGGAGGAGAGAAAATAAAAGAGAATGAAATGCCTGGATAAAATTTCCATAAATCGCTTCATATAAATATTTTTTATTTAGATCCGTTCAAAATTATGCCAATATCATCTACCAATGCGTGCAAATATAACTTTTGTATAAGCATTCAAATAATTCTTACCAACTTCAAACATTAAATAAATGAAACAATAATTAGTATTTATTAAATATTAACTTATTTATAATATTTTATAAATTAATTAAACTGAGTGGTTTCTTTGAAGAATCACAAATACAATTGCGTGATGCAGATGTGTGAATTCAGTTATCAATATTAAATAATTCAACGATTAAAATTTGCATGTCACCTTAGTTGGCGGTGTAACAGTTTTGCTGAATTCATCGTTTACAGTCCTTTTTAGTAAAATTAAATTTCATATTTTCTAAAGCGGTACCTTTTAACAATGATTATTTACACACATTATGTTCGTCAACACTACATCATTTCAGGATTTCTCCAATTTGGTTTTGGTCAAAATTCCAACTTCATCCACATTTAACTCAGTCGGTCCATAGACAAAGTCTCTGATTCAATAACTACGTTCACTATTAATCTTTCTACTGTGGTTAGAGATTTTGACTTTGTGTTGACTACAGTTTACCGCGGTATCAACCTTATAGAACTGAGAAGATAAATTCTCTATTGAATAGTATTTCACTTCCAATGCTTCAATTCAAATAATTATTCGTTGAACATCATGCCATGATTTAACTATAATCAAAGTGGAGTTTCCACATTTAAATTGAACAGTATTCTCAAATCGAGAGAATTGTGTAATATCATCATTTCGAGATTTTTTTTGTTTAACCTTAGTTATTACTAACCTATAGGAAACTCTCGAATAGTCATTCCATAGTCCAATAACTATCATGTAATCTCTGTGTGCTGCCAGCAACCATGAATAATACACTATTTAATATTTGGAGAGAGTTACATACTCTGGTCGAAATGGATATATCAATATCCTTGCGCAAAACATCTTGATCGGGAATACTTAAAATAAAATGTTATTTTATATTGTAATTGATTACACGTGATTGTAGCTATTTGTAACTACAATCGTATAATATTTCATTTAAGAATTTTCTTATTTGTATACTTCAAATAAATTACTTAATATATCACTATATAGCAAAGTATACACGACTAGAAAACATGTGAAATAGCAACGAAAATTTTCAACGTCGTTCTGGCGCTACCCCAGGCTTTTCACATGGCATCGAGATGGCATCGATATTTTCTAATGCCAAGAGTAAAGAAGTTGCATTTGCATCGGTATTTTCTGACGTCTTCTCGACACCATTACTATTTTGGTCGAAAAGGCGTGGGAATTTTTTTCCATGCTAGTTTTGTCGACGTCAAAAAAAGACATTGGAAAAACGATTTTCTATTGTTGTGATATAATAGAAATCACATATCTTTGTTCATTATTATGAACAAAATCAGCCACCGAGTTAGATGTATATAAAAAATTACATAATTGCTCCTATGTCATACTCTTAACTCTATCGACCTGAACATTCCTCTCTGCCATCTCATCCCATTTAGCCAAAATAGTGTGAAAGGCAGCAAATAGAGATTCAAACTGCTGCAAAAGATCACAAGAGATTGTGGGATCCGGTCTAAGATGAATCCGAGATTGGAGCTCAAGAATAGAAGTCAAAACGCTTGTCGAGCAAGATTTTAGATCTAGGAGATGAAGTAGAACAAGCAGATGGTTTAGACACTGAACCTATGCGAGTTGAGCATCTAAACAATATATTGATCATCGAACCAGATCTACGCCAAGCGCAACTGAGTTGCTTATGTACGAATCTACCGCACAAAAAAAAACAATGGACGAGATCACGACAAGAGGAAGGATGATGATTAATGTCGCCGCATCGAAAACACAGTATTTTGGATTTGCAGCGCTAGATCCATGGTATGAATTTAGATGGAGCAAAAGATGTGGTGCTTTCTAGCGATTGTTTTATGGTGACGATGGCGGATTAGAGAATATTAGCGTAAGTTCTAGGATTAGGAGGAGAGGATTGGGTAAAAGAAAACCGAGGGAGGTCATCAATGGATAGTAGTTGCTGATGATCAAAATAAAGTGAAAAATTATTGCAGCAAGTGAAGAATATAGGGTTAGAGAAGATGTGATTTGTTGCCATTTTTCTTTTCTATATATTATACAACTGAACCCTTAAAATGTATTTTGTTAGAAATAAAGTAAACTTTTGTGTTTATTTTTTATTGTGTTATTATTATATTGAGATATAATTAATATTTTAAATAGATTAAATATATACAAGTAGAGAAGGGGTTTTCACTTCAAGGCTTATTTGTGCAAGTAATAAGTTTTAAGAACGCTATTTCTAAAAAATTAGCTTTAAGGAACTTTTATAGGAAAAACATAAAAAAAAATTATCATTTTCAGTTATACAGAAATAATGATAAAATGATTTATCATTTTCCTGCATAATTTAAAAAGATAAATCAATTTATCATTGTGCTGTAAATTGTCTTCAAAACTAATTATTCAGAAGTGTTGTGCTTAAATCTTATTACCCTGTAAATAGAAGTATTTCAACCTAATTACCATAGTAGAAAATTCTTAAGGATAATATTTAATCGATTGCAATTAAGAATGTGTTTGTATACATGAGTTTTGAATCATATATTATAAATATGTCCTTAAATGTTTCTAGTTAAGATAGATCAAGAACAGGATATCGATATACCAATTAAAACTAGCGTACGAAACATTATCCATACATTAGATGGTGGATTGCTCATAATTGTTGGAGGACCAAAAAGGTTAGGTATGTGTGATTATTTGAAACAAGTATTGGCGACCCACCGAGGGTATTCTACACTTTAAAAATCAAATAGAAGATCTTAAACGTTTAAATTATACTTCGGTTTCGTCAGTCATACCTCTCAACCATGATCATTAGTTACAATTAATGAATGGGAATATATTACCCACCATGTACTGTGCAAGGTACAACTGTACAAGTGTATTTGGAGAAGGTTTCAAACAGTAATTTTTGGTACGATGCAGCAAATAAGTAACTTTAGACATCTTGTACATTCCAGTGTTGCACTTATAAAAGGTAACCGTTTGTGTAGCATATTCCAGTGTTAATCTTCAAAATTTTGTAATGTTATATACTAAAAGATCACCGGTCCCCAAAAGCATATACAAGAACACAACTTGCTAAAACATAACTAAAAAACATAGCGAAGCTAAACAGCAACCTCTAAAACTAAAAGGTAACAAACAAAAATAAGAAAGTAATATTACTTCGAACAAAGGAAAAATAAAAGGTAAAAAAAAGGAAGAGAAAAAGGAAAATCCAAATTCTGATTCTGCTAGGAAAGTTACAGTTTAATTAAAAAAAAAGAGGGTGCAGGTCTGCAAATAATTGATTGCTGGTAAGGATGCAGCGGAATACAGAAAGAGAAAGATACAGTGGACCACCTAATACTTTGATTGATACAAGCAAACAATGATATATCAATCGCAGCATGTGCTGATGATGTAGCTGAATATCTGATGCACCACACTTGCTATCTCATCTGCTGACCGCATCTTGCTCTCTTCTTCTATCTGTTCATCCATATTCATATATCACCATTTTTTATTCTTTTATTTTTACATACAGCATGGGCTTTATTGAATGGTTATGAGCTAATATTTAATAATAAGTGGCTTTCTTTAAGCATTTCAGTATATCACTGCAAATAGTTTACTTTCATGAATTTATATATGTACTTTTGCATGTATAAATAAAATCATCTTATAAGATTATGACATGTTTAAAAACTACAAGTTAGAATGATTTGGCAAAGTACACCTAAGAACTACCTAAACAAAATACTTGCAATATTGCTATATATGTTTTAAATCCAAACTCAAGAACCATCAAAAATCCAACTCCATATGTAATTCATTTAATATTATATTTCAAATTTAATAGGAAAAAGATTGAAGTGAGAAATAACATACCTTGAGATTTAGTGAGTAAAGGATGGAAGACGCGTCCAAAGTGGTAATATTAAGATGCATGACAGTAAGCCCAATCCGCTCGAATGCAGAAATTGCCCTAACCATTTGCCCTCTAGTCCTTTTACCTACAATTTTCAAATTAACATGACCTTGAACTACTGTAGCTTCCACATCAACCCCACATTTACTTTCTGTGTAGGACATGTATTGTGGTGAAATAAAGAAATCTGTCATTGTCTTCGCAGTCGCTTGAATAGCTTCTTCATTGTTTGTGCAAGAAGATGATGTTGTAGATGATGCCATGTTTTCTTCTTTGTTTGCTCGATGCCTTTTCTTGGCCTTGAGAAACTGGAGATGTTGTTCGAGTTCTTTGATGAAGTCTATGGCACCTGCTACTATGGATGCTTGATCATTCTGCATTTGAAAGATCCTTTAGTACAAAAGGAAAAAAAAACAAACAAAAAAAAGTACAACTTTCAATTTAATATCAACAAAATGGTCTACAGTCTACAGGCTATTTGGTTTGTTCAGGAGTTTATGGACAGTGAAAATACAATACTTAAAAATTAAGAAACATACACGTTGAACAAATGATGAAGGCATAATGGAACGAAGTGCATTTAGATGACTGTTGACCAATTTCCTTCTATTTCTCTCCACTGCAATGTGGTTCATCCTTTGACTTTCCATTTCTTCAGGGTTCTTGGCTGTAGTAGGCGGAGGAACACGTGCCCTTTTACGCTTCTTCCTTGCCTTGGTAGGGCAGACATTAACTGTATTTGTATCCTTTAGGGTAATGCAGCCATCTAGCTGTTCATTAACAGCTGTTGAACTGCTACTTCTCATAGTGTTGTTATAGCATTCTTGCATTTTCAAATGAGCGCACAAATTATATTCTTGTTGCAAATGCTGGAGAATTTGTTCTTCCAGCTGCTGTTTATCTTCTTGTACAATGTCTGTTTCTTCTTGGTAGGGAGTAATTGTGCCATTGAGCATTTGCAGAAAAGACAACTCCATTTCCTCCCTATAGAACTGAAATTTAAGCAAAACTATGAGATTTTTACAACTGAATTTGCAAACGAAATAACCCAAGAGCCACGAAACAAAAGTAACAGTTCAAATTTGTAAAAAAATTTAAAACTGGCACAGTGCAGAGGCTTAGAATAGAAAAGGGGGAGGAAAAATCAAAAGGTTGGGAATATAAAGGCATACATAAGAATTAATGACTCCTCGAAGACTCTCCATTAATAAATTTGATGGACAGCAGCAATATTCTGCGACCGCTTTTTGCTTTAAAAACTACTCTTTCAAATTCTCTCTCGAACTAACTCAGAGCAATAAATGGAAGCAGAGGTCAAATGTAGCTCATTGATTGCAGCCTTTAGTTCTCAATAGCAACTATTGTTGTAGTTCTCTGTAAGTAATTTTAGAAAATAAAATGGAGAGAATTAATGGTTTGCAGAGTGTATATAAATAGGAATGATGCCATGCGAAGGAGGATATATTCAAGGGTTTATAGCTTATTGGATTACAGGTTAAAGGCTAGATTTGAACAAACTTGGCTAAACAGTATATCTTTTGATCTGACCACGTGCTTGGCTTAAACACTTGGATTATTTAGCGTACATCCTTGAGCTGAATGAGACGTCTTATTCATCTAAGAGCAACTGGACTAACGAGTCAATTGTCTAATTAAATACCAATCATTATAAGAATTGCAATGCACCAACGCTCTAAGGACCTACTAAAATTTACCAAATGCATAACTCAAATATGGGATAATTAATGGGAACCATGTATTTATTTCATAAGGACTAAGCAAACGAATCAAATGCCCAATATCAATTATCAAGTTGTAAATCAAAACTGAATTAGGTATTGACAACCTAGCGGCTTAAAAATTACATTACAAATGGGTAATATTGCATTAAAGTACGGTTTGAGTCTAATTTTATATTTGAATAAGCCTCATGTTGGAAAAGCAAACAAAAATAGATTGACAGGGTGTATAAAATTGGTAGCATCGTTATTCATTTTGTTATCATAGTATTTAAAAACTCAAATTATGCATCAGGGGATATATGCATGTGTTACTGATGTTCCATCTAGGATTGATCTCCACTACAATTTTGGTTTTCCCTTTTATACTAATGCAAGAAAATTATACCTAAATACCAAATTTTGAGATGCTAAACTATATAATACATTCTTGCATATAAAAATATTGGCACTTTATTAAAATAATCTAACTTCTATCGGAGAAAGCTAGGATTAGTAACATCTCGAATCTAACATCTCATCTCATTCATAATTTATTTTGAGAAAGTAAACACCGCTTAAAGACTTCTACATACGGATAAATAAAATTAGACATGTCAACGGATACTTTCGAATGCCCCGCATTTGCATCCGAAATCATTTTCAGATATGAAATACCCGCACTCACGAATAGAGACGGATATCGAATGGTTATCATATCCACTAACGGTTAATAAATAATAAAAACATAAATAATTTTTTTTAGTTTAACATAACTTTTTTGAATTCCACTGAGGGAAAAAGTATGCAAAATCAACAAATATTATTATAATAAATATTTTTGAGCAGTTAATATGCATTGAATGCATATATAATTTAAACTATTAAATTAATAAACAATAGATACATATCTCATATTGTACTAAAATATACATAATATAAATTATAATCTTGACAAAAATCAGATGGATAATTTTCAAATACCAATGATTTCGTATCCGCTTATGTATCATTTTTTCGGACATTGAATATTTATCAGATGGATAATTATTTTCAATGAAACTTCAATGCTATTTTGGCTCAAATTCTTGTTTTGTAAAAAAAAGTCTCACATAAAAACAACTAAAAACCGCATCCTCATTTTTATATTTGTTCAATTGTTGTTAAAAATAACGTTAAAACGTATTTAAATTTGTAATGATCAACTAATTTCTAAATGCTTTTCAAATATCAACTATTACCGTGAAGTAAACTTTAAATAAAAATTGTCAGCGCACAACAAATACTAGCAGTTAGCTGCACAATGAGAAAGGTTCAATGATACCCTTTTTTAGAGGATGAGCGCCTCTTTAACAGTCACATTATATTTTGAGTTGCACAATTTTAAATGCTATGAAATTTTATGAATATACTCATATCGTACTCAATACCAACTCCACAAAATCTGAACGTATTTATATAAACTTTCTATCAAATCAGCGGATAAAGTAAATGTTTTAGTGATTGACATCGACTTATTATTTTGACGAAGGTAGACATTTCTAAACGGTCTCACTTTTTGTAAGGATGATATCATGATATGATATAGATTAAAGATTCAAACTTAGTCTAGAATCGCAAATAATTATGGTGTAAATAGTTAAATTAACATGTTCACAAATGATACCGATAGTGCAAATATTTGCATTGCAAAGTTTTTGCAACACAATTATTAACTACAGTGAAACGAGACCTAGAAAATGGAGCGAAGGCGAAAGACGAAACTTTTTTCAAGTAAGAACTGAGATTTTCTATTCCCTTTTTTGTCTTCGTGTATTCCTATTCTTAATCAACCACTCATTAATCCATCAGACAAAACAACTAATTTCTGTTCAGATTAGTCCAAATGATAGATAATGTGGGCATATAAGCACGCAAGTGTTAGGGGCAAGGTGATGTCAGTCAATCTCATCTACACGTCTAATATAAATAATATTAATTGATTTAAATTATCAAAAGAGAAGATTAGAGAGTAACATGTGGTACATGGGTTTTCACTGAATTTTAAAAACAATGATTATTATAAATAAATAAATACGAACATTGCCAAGGATCAATGAGAGCTAGACAGCCAAACTAAAGTGGGGGTCGGAGATAAAAATCATACTCATTTCTTCTTCTGCTCAGAAAACAGAAATCCAAAAACAATTAAGGAGGGGAGAGAAGGTACCGTGTAAGCGAGGGATCTGTAGGTCCATGACGAAAAGATGCGGAGACAGCATCAGCTCTCCTTCTAGGGACCATCTCCCCATATTATATGTTAGGGAAAATACGTCGATTATCAAATACGGAGAGAAGAGTCAATTTTTATTATTTTAGAAATCTGAAGTTACTGCTCAACCATTGACTGATAAAAAGGTTAATTACTTTGTGTAAAATTGTGAAAGGATGGATGAAAAAAGAAAGAAGGATGTGATGTGTGCTTCAATTGGCAAAGCCTGCCTTGCTTTGGATTTAACCCTGTCCACTCTTTTTTCCTCTTTCGATTTGAACAATTTTTTATGCCACAATTTCAGAATTTTAATCTCGATTTGCGTTTTCAATTTTTGTTAACAATAAAAGTTCTACAAATCCATTTTTTTGTTATAAAAAAAATCCAGCAGAAATAAACAGGTAAATTTGATCTTCATATTTAAAAAAATATAGAACGCAAAGTGTCTTGCACTAATGGTAACTTGCAATTTTTTCATTTTCAACATTTTTTTTCCAAATTTTCGAAATTTTTGAAAAGCTTCCGTCAAGAAAGCGGAAGTTCGTGTACGCTTTCTAATTTAAAAAAACAAGAACACAACTTATATAGGGGATTTTAGACTCAGAAAATTATTGTCAAAGACAAAATTTTTCAGCGTTTTAGTCTCAATGACAGAACTTCGGTATTTTAGTCTGAAGAACAACTTTCTTTAAGTATCAGTTTTTAGTTATTGATAGCAGTTTTTTGGTATCATTTTGTGGTTATCGGTAGCAGTTTTTAGATCAGTAGCAGTTTTGAAAGAATATTTGTCCTTGTGAATAATTTTGAAAGAATGTTTGTCTTTATGAATAATTTTGGAAGAATGTTTGTCATTATGATTAAAGCATTGAGGTTGTGTCCTTGAGGCTAAGAATATATAAATTTTTGTCCCTTAAATTAATTCGTCCTTTTAGACTCGAGGAAAAAGTTGATGAAAAATTTAGTTTTATGGACAAAAAGTTTGCTTTTTATGCTGAAGGACATTTTTTAGTTTAAATCACGTAACGATAGTTGTAACTATCATTTTCTTTTCAGTTAATACTAAGAGCGTCCTTCAGACTAAAAAGCAAACTTGTTTTTAGAATAAATTATTGTGCAACTTTTTCCCTTTGGCTATTTTCCTGATTGGGGTTTTTAGGCTCAAGGAAAAAGTTAGAGAAAAATATAGTCTTAAGGACAAGAAGTTTGTTTTTTAGGCCGAAGGACACTTTTTAGTGTAAATTACAGAATGATAGTTGTAACTATTATTTTCAATTTACACTAAAAAGTGTTCTTCAGACTAAAAAACAAACTTGTCGTTCCTGAGACTAATTTTTTTTGCAACTTCTTTCTTGTGCCTATTTACCTGTTTCCTGATTTATATAATATACTCATTGCTGCATGGACTTTTCTTATAACAATATTAGAAATAGAGACCTTCTACGTAAATTCACGTTTTTCGAATCAGCCTTGATGTTTTTTACATCTTATTTTCTCTGTAGCAATTAGATACTTAAAGGAATAACCTAAAACAAAAGTTAACATGTAAACGAGGACTAGCTGGTTATATAATGCTACACATGACATCCAACGAAAGATGGAAATGTTTAGTAAATTCTTGGTTAGTTTCATTCCAACATGATACATAGCAAATAAACAGATTACATGTTGGCCTTAATGAAAACAAGCATCTGAGTTTGGACCAGTGTTTTGAAAACCGGACCCGCGGTTCAATTGAAAAAACCGTGAAGCGTGAGTCAATCTGGCTCCGTTTAAACCTTGATTTACACTGAAACGCAGGTAATAACGGTTCAACCTAGAAAAACCGGTTGAATTACAGAAAAACCATAGGCTATAGAATATTTTATTTCGACCGACGAGATGGCCGAATGAAGGCTCAATGGGCAGCTGTGCATGTTTGTCCACTAGCAGCGTTTATTTATACAAAGAAACTCTGATTATTTCACGATATGAGACCATTTTTTCTCCTAAACTACCTTTGTTTCCTTCAAACTATTTATATTAGCAGCATGTCAATGCATTATAAAAATAGATAACCGATATCATTAAAATATCCACATGCATAAATAACTTTTTATAGTATTTTATATATTGAATTGATTACATCTATGCATGTGGTGGTAAAAACTTCATTTTTTTTCTAATTTCTTACTAATTACTAAATTTCTTACATTAATACGTTAATTTTAATTAGATTTTACACGTACGTGGTTCTTACGGTTCAACCGGTCGGGTCTTTAAAACCTTGATCTTGGACTATCGCGGTTCAATATACGGTTCGGTTCTCAAAATTAGGGTTTAGACCATGCTGTGTATTCAAGGTACTATCTCAACAGGTGAATTCATGAAAATAAAACTATAATATAAATTCTGCCAACATGAGCACTTACTGAAATAATGTTGAAGTATGCATCCTCCGAGGGAAAAATCAGTACTTCGTACATAAATTTTTAATACATCTGCTGAACTGTAAGTCAATGGAGTCAATCTGGAAGGATAGCTTTAGTCTGAAATAATCTGTTATATCGATTATTTTAACAAAGTCAATGAACAGAAAAGTCTTGGTTAGGAGACAGTGATATAGAGCAAATTGACCGTCCAATCTGACATCACTAAAGTAAAAATAATCTGAAATTTCTTTCATCGTAGGCACCTTTATCAGACAAAAAATGTCAGGTTACCGATCTGACGTTCCAAAATTCCACACGCAGCATTTGGACCGCTGGAACAAATGGTGCAAAACGGCACGTTGGTGTCCGACACGTCGTACGCAATGCACTGTTTCCTCCAAACGACTACTTCTCCTCCATCAATTGTCGCGCGGCGCTGTTATGATTTACTGTTTCATTTTCTGCCTGTTGAGCGGTGAAAATTTATGTTAATTTTCGTAACGAACCCACAAATTTGGAAATCGCTGAAAAATCGAGTGATGAACAAGTATCAGGATTTCTACTGTACTGATTGGATTTGTTGCGTGATCATGGTCGTTGTCAGTAGCTTAGTTTGTTTTTTTTAATGTATTTGAATTTGAAAATGTATTAGTTGATTTTAATGAAACTGTGCAATTTATTTCTTAATATTTGCAATTATTAAATGCATATTATACAATAAAAACAAATAATTAATTAACTATAAATCAATCAAACTAAAATCACATTTCAAATATTCCGCTCAACTACCGCTTTCGCATCATCAAATACATTCGTCTTTTAACCAACTTCTCCACTCAAATACCCACTTAAATACTCCGTTCGTTTCGCTAAGAATAGACCCTAAAACAACAATTGTATATAAAACAAATTAACGTATCCTAGTTTTCACAGAAAACGTAACTTTTTCTCATGATTTCTTTTATCTAGTATATAACTCTACATGATTACTACTATGTATTTTGCAAGGACACCTTTAGCAGATTCATTCAGCCTTGAATGTTTAGGGCCTTGAAAATTCATGACTAAAACGGGAGGAAGAATCTGTTAAACATGTGTCCATTTAATGGGCACTTATCTTCAAGCGCCCATTAAGTCGGCTTCCATTTAAGACAAAATCAAAAGCTTAAATACCAAAAATCCTCTATTTGTGCTCATTTTTGCATTAAAAATTTCCCACTAAACCTCCATTTTTTGCACTTCTAACGAGGAAATAAGTCAAAATGTCATCGCATCCGACCAAAATCGCAAAAAGGATAGTTCGTAGACATGCACAGGAAGAAGCTGATCTTTTACACGTTCCTCCATCTCTCAAGCTGATGATTGGCGATGTAACACTCTGAAAATTTTAATAAATTAAAACACTAATAAGGGTAAAAATGTAATTTCACAAAAAAAATAGATTAAGTAATTTTTACAAACGTTTAATTTGATATCGGAACTCATTTAATTGCGTGCGAAATGTCGTTTGAAGTCAGAAACATTATATCTTGTTGAATTCAATAAAATGGGTTAAAATTAGCGGAAATTTGACCCATTGACATTTTCGTATATATTAATTTCGAGATTTAACCTAATAAACCTAGTTTTCAACTATAAACAAAGCCCTAACTCCCACTCCTTTTCAGTCTAACAACCAGTCACCGCTTCTTTAATTCTGTATGTTCTTTCATTCTTATTCATCTACATACCTCATCTAAATTTGTTGATCCTCAAAAATTCCTTGATCCAAACATCATTCTAAATCAAAAATAAAAGAAGATAAATTAAATGAAGAGAGAGAGAGAGAGAGTCAAATGGGAAGAAAAAGTGAAAGAGAAGTACGAACAAATCAAGAAATAGAGGAAGGGAGACATCAACTCAAATCGATCAGGAAAAGGATTTCTTCGAACAACCCTTCAAGGTGAATGAATTTATCTACAAAACGATCATGTTGTAGATAAGTAGTTAATTTTCATGTATATACCTCGTTAGAATTAGATTTTTTTTTTTTTAATCCAAATCAATACTCCTTATTTCAAAAAGTGAATTAAGAAGGCTTGAAAACCTATGTAATGTATTAATAAAATATTTATTATAATTTGAAAGGGAAGAGTAAATTGAATTGAAACTACCTCTAGTTTTATAGATCTAATTTTGTAGAACATGTTTGGATAAATTTCGATGGATGAGAAGTAAATGAATATATTCCTTTGAATTTACCAAAATATTGACCTCATTACCTTTGAATACACTTAGATAACTGATTGAAGTACATGTCGATAATCAATTGAAAATATGTAGAAAATTTAACGAAGTGTTAAACGCAATCCATGAAATAAGACTACTTGGAGTTATGTATAAACAACATAGAAACTGTAGCCAAATATTTGTTAAAATGAATCTAACAGATATATTTGAATTCGTGAAGAAGACGAACAAAATAAATATAAAACAAACAAATTACCAGACCTAGGAATTCATATTCAAATGTCTAAATTTCCAAAACATTGAAACGGAATGGAAACAATTCAAAACTGACTAAATTCAGATGTCCAAACCCTTTCTTAGACGTTTGGGACCTAAGTCAGACATTTGAAAAAGGAACCAGACGTCTAAATGCCTACAACAAATACAGGGGTAGACGTTTGAATTAGATTTTAGACGTATGAATTATAGCTGCAAGCTCAGATTGAACCTGGACCAAATACATGCCAAGTAGGACGGATTGGGAAAATTTGTTCCCACATTCTTGTTTTTCGAGAGTTCATGCAGCTTAATGGAGTCGTGCAACAAGCTAGAAAAGTATCACACTCGATGATGTGCTAAGCTCTTGTAACACTCCGCAATGAAATTGGTCTAAATTTCGATCCTGAAAAGACCTATCGAAACTTAGAACCATCTCAAACTAACTATTGGTTGGTAAAAAGAACAGCACAGAGTCATTTATCCATATATTTGAATCTCACAGCGGAAGGATAAAATATAATAATAACAACAATACTCATTTTATTCAAATTTCAAATTGTCATTCAAAACCATAACAAAATATCCATAATACCAAAAGCCAACAATAGTCATGATACAATATTCCAAATTAAAACATTGTTTTTATTTCATGCGTACATAAAAATATGTAGAAAATAACAGACAAATAAATAGACTACTGCCATAAGTCTCATCATCGTCTCTGCCTTCAGCATCGGCCTTCCTAACTTGTGTTGTAATGAGGAGGGGGTCAGAACAACATATGTCTAGTAAATAAAAATCTTGAGCCTTACTATATTAGTACTTGGACAGTATAATTCAAATAGGAATATGTCTTATGTTTTCCACCTACATTATAAGTCTTTTCAAATATAAGCCCAAAGACTTTTCTTAAACATAAATAAAAAAATTCCAAATATAAGCACATAGCCAACTTGCTATCAACTCAATAACTCATATCTATCGTCCAGGATGTCCTATCAATGTAAGAAATAGTACTCAAGTCACTTAAAACCTTTTAATGAGAATTAGGCAGACTCTGACCATTTAATACCTTATTTAAGGCCGGTCTGCGTCATTTATTACTCGTAGTCCCAAGGTGGACTCCTCGCTAGTAACTATCTAGCTGACATTGCACGAAATTTCTTCAACCATATAATACTTCCTATTGAAGCGGTCCATTTCCCAAGATATCCACTACCGCGCCTAAAACATAATTCCGACTGTTTACTACTTCCTACATAGAGAAAGGCAGGCCCTTACACGACCACTTATTACCTTTAATCTTTAAAATAGGTCATTCGTATCATGACTCGTACCCCACGGTGACGTCTCACACTAGCCTGACTATTCATATACACTGTAGCCAAATTAGCTAGGAAGATTTACCCTATAGAATTTAGGACTAATGTAACAATCCTTATTTTTCGGTAATTAAAATATTAAATTTAATAAGATTTTGAAATATTAATATTGCAAGAAATTAAAATTTATGATTTATAATGATAAAAAGTTAGAATGTAATATAGTAATGTTGATTTAATGTAATTGATAATCATTTTAATCCAATTTCAATCAATGGATATAATTGTAAGGTTATTTGGTTATAATTGTAAATAATGAAATAAATTAAATAATGCATTTAATGATGAGATTATATGTAATTGATTAGAATAGGTTAATATAGAATATAAAATCATTTTCTTTTAACCCTTGGTTGTAAATGATATGATAATGGAGATGAACTATTTTTATAAACGATGGTTGTAATTTTCTTCTCATTAATTTGTCCATTTGAATATTAAATGGGTAATTAATGGAATTAAGCAATTAAATGTTGGAATTATATGTTGTTAATTGAAATTGAATATAATCAGTGATGTGTAAGTAGTCATAAGATTTGTTGTAGACAATAAACTTATAAATATGATTAAATTACTTAATGTTAACAATTGTTCATTTATCACCTCATTATTTAATATGTTTGGAATTAATTTGAAAATCAATGAAAATTTATGTAATTAATTATTGCAGTTAATATGGAAAAAGATGTTAACGGTAAAATAACGAATGTAATAAAATGTAAACTTATGTTAATATAATTCATAGGGTATTGTTGATTGAATAATAAGGATGATAACATAGGTTTGAATGTGACTGGATGAGAATTGGATGCATAGTTAATGACATTTAAGCTTTTAAATATGATAAGGGGAAACAAATTAATATTGCATTAATTGATATTACACCTGTTAATTAAGATAAAGTGTAACGATCCGTAGCCTTTAACAACTTTAAAATGACAGTATTTTGAATTTAAATAGAATTTGAATTAAAAAATTGAATTTTTAATGTTGAGTGTTTTATTTGACCGAATTTAATGGAATTAAATTTTTGCGAAATTTCAAATTTTGTTCAAACTTAGTCAAAGATTGACTTTTGGTTAAAATTTTATTCTTTTCATATGATACTGGACTGAATTCTGATATTCCCTCCACTTTTCGTTTCATCAAACTCAAATTCTTATTGGAATTACTGTAAAAAATTAGCATGAATTGGTAGTGTTTAGTTGTGTTTTATTTGGCTAAGGCATATTGGGTTTGTTTGGTCTAATGGGCCTTAGTTAACCAAGGGACTCCAGTCAGTCATATGACCATTTCTTTGCCTACGACCTTAAGTTTTTTATCTGATAACATCTACGAACATAATTTTTCTCCTGAGAAACTTTTTATACACACTTTCTTCTTGCTCCTCAAAATCTACAGAGAACTCTAGATCTAAAACTCCAAAAACTCAAAAATCAAAAACTCCTTTCCATCTCTCCTTCAACCTTTCCTCCTCCCCTATAGCCGCCGCCCTCTCCGACATCTCCAAGGCCATCTTTTTCCACCTTCCCTCTCCTCTTCTTTCTCCTTTTTCCCTTCTTTTCCCCTTTTCTATTATCCAACTTTCTTCCCCTTATTTTCATGGCTTCTATATTCCACTAAACTACTTCAAATCAGATAATTTTTTTTGAAACCGTGTATAATTTAATTTGGTAATAATTTTATTTTTGAACCCTTCTTCCCATTCTGAATATTTCTACATTAAAAACTTCATTTTTCAAGTCCTTTTTTGGGTCCAATTTTGGCCTAAAATACCCCATATCGTATCAATCATATCTCTTTCAGAATGAACCAAATTATATGATTCTTTTTTTCAAAACATTTATCTTTCTAGCGGCTTCAACTTTTTTTAGATCAGTTCTTCAAATTCCTTAATTTTCTATGCCAAAAACTCAAATATTTTTAAACTATTTTTGAACTCAGATTTTCAACTCAAAAAACACCTCTGTTTGTTTTGACCATAACTTCCTCAAGACAGAAGCTTTTTGAGTGATCCTTTTTCGAAAGCGGAGAGAAAAGAATTTTTAACAACTTTTGAGATAGTAACTTTTACAGATTCAGTAATATTCTGGTCCGAATAATTTCTTAAAGATTTCCTAGTTTCAGGTTTGTCCATAGTATGGATCTTGGGTTGTTTGGAAGTTGGAAGTAGTTGAAACTTATTTGTTGACTCGTATTCGTGTCTAAGCCTTATTGGATTTGCTTTGTATTTGAATCTTTTCTAGGAATCTCCATATTGCTCCATTTTTTATCATCACCTTCGTAGCCACGAAAGGTGAGCAAACACTCATAACTACTAGATTTTCTTATATTAGTTAAATTGAGTATATGAAGTGATTAGAAATTGATTGGTTGTTGTTTACTATATTTTAAATTGTCAGTCGAGTTAAATTGAATTTTATTGAATTTAATTACCATTTAGTTTAAGATTGAAGTTCAAATTTCCAGTTAAATACCTATTACTGATAACCAGTAAATTGTAGGTAGTTATTAGTTGATTCCAATGATGACTGTGCTGTGTGTTCAATTGTTGATATTTGGGTAATTGGATGGATGTTATTGGTTGAAATTTTGGATTATTTTATATTAGTTATGTCTATATCTCTGTTATCTATATGTGTTGAAATGGTACATACCCCAACGATCTTATAGGTTAGAGGAAAATCGTTATGGGTTGAAATGATAAACCCGAGCGGTTTTCAATGATTTGGAAATGTTGATTTTTGATAGTGGTTGAAATGACATATACCCATATAATTTCTTGGATTTGGATTTTATTTGGAATTGAATTATTTAAAGGTTTTAAATTAATTCAAACTTCGGATTTGTTTTAATTAGATGATTAAGATTGGTATTTTGAATTATTTGAAACCCTTTAAATAATTATATTCACGTTGTACACTTGATAGGAGAAGAAAATCCCGTAACATCTATGAAATCATTGCACTAATATTTCTATTTTACCTATTTTGATCTGACTCACATAAGATCTTTTAGTTCTGACTTAAGCGTTTTTTCTTTTTATTACGCTCGGGTCAGTCTGAGCTTTTTTATTGTATTGGAGACTATTTTCTGGAGGACGAAGATGAAGATTCAGTATATTATTGTTATTTTATTCCACTGCATTTTTTGTTCTGCTGCATTACTTTTTTATTTTTGATGTATATATAACTCTGATTAGAATTGTAAAAGTGTAAGCAAATGTTATTTGTAAAACAGCTTCATGAACTGTATACTTGATTATTATATTTTGTCATTCCGTTGTGAGATTCTATGTTTTGTTTTCCTTTTTTCTTATTTACTCCATTAACAATCCTCCCTTTTGAATGGTTTGAGTCTGACATGTATGTTTTATTGTCGATTTGAACTATCCAAAAAGGTTGGTCGTTATAGTTGGTATCAGATCTAGGTTTAGACATACCTTAGCCTGTTAGGGTTAACTCATTAGAGATAGGGTAGCAATATCCTAGAATGAGTTATCTGAATGTATATACGAGAGCGCGTATTAGTTAGTGTTATAAAATGTTTATATAAGTTTTGAAATGAAATAATTTTGCCCAATATTATATGTTATATATAAAGGAATAAATTTTTTATAACTATTATAATTATTTGTAATGTGTTTAATTTGTGAAATGGTAATATTTAATTATTATAATTTATTGTTGATTTGTTGTATTTAGTCAGTTTATAAGCACTGACTAATTATAGTTGATTTAATTTAAGGCTAAACACTAGTTTAGTAATTGTGTACTAAAGAGAATAAAATGAATAATTATGATATTTGGTTTTGCAATTGAATTGTTTGGTTGTGAATTTTATTGTTTATTGATTGATAGTTTCAACTATTGAAATAAAATGGAATATCCAGTTATTTTGGATAATCGAAACTTCTGAATTAATATATGAGTTGAAATGTAGAAATTTAGTTGAATTATGCAGTTAAATTTGGTAATCTTAAATTGAAAGCAAGTGAAGCAAGGTTAAATTTGTGATATCTATGTTAGTAAATGAATAGAATTTACATTGTTGGCATGTAATGTAATAATATACAAGTTTGAATTTTAAGCCTTGGCATGTTTAAATCGAAATTGTGATTAAGGAAAAGCTGTAAATGAGATTTAAAAAAAGTGTTATGAACTTAATTAAATTAATGAAATGTGGCATAAATAAATTTGAAAAGTAAGTAAAAACTAATTGGATAAGCGAATATAAACTAAAAGTGAAATAATTTTAAATAAAGTCACGACTTGCAAATTGTTTATGAAATAAATGAATGTTGCAATAAATGTAGTATTAAATGGGAAACATTACATATGAAATTGAATTTAATTTAAAAATGAAGAGAAATACAAGCAATGTTATAAGAATGAATATATTAATGTTTTATATTGAATGGAGAAATTCTGTGAAACAAATATTAAAGTATGAAGTGATATTTGTGTTAATCAATGAGATTAATAATGAATTTAAATCAAAATGTAATGGTGATGAAACATATTGGAGTAAGTACGTAAGTTGTACGTATATTTTTTTATTCATATAATTAATTTGATCCAGATTTCAGTACACAAGTTCGAGGTGAATTGCACCATTTCGTATTAGGATTTTTCATTCGATTCTTGATGTCGAATATTTGATATGGATTTTTGATTTGATTCTAAAATTCCCTATCGTAGTTTATGGCTATGCAAGGAGAATGATGGTTCTAGTCAAGACACCTCATCGAAGTCCGCATTAGGGAAGTTGAATGAATAATACTAGTTCAAAAGCGAACTTGCGTGATCGAGCGAGCGATCAAATGTGATTTTGCAAAATGATGATATATGTATATCTTATGTTTTAATATTATTAATATGTTTTGACGTTGAAATTGAAAGTTTTTTGACGTTGAAATTGAAAGCTGTTAGGTTGGATATTCTTTGTAATTTAAATTAGAAATTTTCTTTTATGCAAAACTACTATTAATTTAAAACCACTATACAAAAATGTTTTATTTTATGTTTCTTATACAAACTACTTTATTCTATTTTATATACAAAACTATTTTTTACAAACTATTTTGTTTACAAACTATTTTACAAGCTATTTTATATACAAACTATTTTACAAACTACTATATATATAAAACTACTAAATTCAAAACCTTTTATAAAAAAAAGATGTTCAATCCTATATGGCTCTTCATACAGCGAAATTGACTTTAAGAAAATTTGATTCTTATATAAGATGGACTTTATATAAGTATATGGTGATTCGGAAGACTATTGATTTTGGAGGGTATTCGATCCGAAGAGATCAATCTTATATACAATGGAATTTTATAAGAAGACTATTGACTTTGGAAAGTACTCTATCTGAAAATGAAATCTTATATATAATGCAATTTATATAAGTGTGATAGTTGAAGTTATGATTTTGAAAGAGTACTATATATGGTATGCTATTATTTTAAAGTAAAAAAATAGGGAATTACCCTCCGCGAAGAAGTATAACATGATATGCTTCGATCCACATGGATTTGGGGAATCTAGGAATGGATTCGACCGATAAACCCTAATATACTTGGGTGAATTCTAAAATGGATTCGAACCGATATGGTTGTCTGGACTTCCAATGGAGGCGCTTTCAACCCTGGGATCTGTTGTTTATGGATCTCCCGGGAAGAAAGTGCATCCATTGCGTAAATCATTGAATCGGCAGTTACCCCTGCAATAGGGGTAGGTGGTCTCTTGTTTATGAAATGGCTACGATATTTTTCTAGAATCCAGAAGGTGGAAGGATCTTCTGGAAAATTTTATGTCCATTGTGTAAACTCTGGATCAGTAGCGGGCCACTGTTATTGTAACATCATCATTTGACATTATATTTTTAGCAGTACTTCTCATACCAGTTTTTAAGTATTTTAACTAGGTGTTGAAACAAGTCTACTAAGTACTTGAAGATTTCTAGTCTTACACCTGATCAACGTACGACCAGAATCTGCAAGAACGAGGATAAACCCGTTAAAACATCGAGTTGTAAAAGTATCTTGATAGTATTATATAAAAGATACTTTGGTCATTTTTTCCATTTCTAAATACTTTAAAATGTTTAAAACATTGTTTATCCATGTACAACATGGTTTAGTAGTAAATTATTAGTGTTGTAAATATTGTGAGAAGTTATTAACTAAATAAAACATATTTAAAGTTAATGATCATTGATTTATTAATGATGTTTAAAAGTATCTTAAGATTTAAAAATAATAAAATTTATAAATAATGGATTTAAGGTTTTCAATAACTTCTTTTTAAATATAAGTAATGATGTAAATAATTGTTTCAAATAGTTTACATATATTTATAAAAATGTTATTTAAAAAAATCATGTGGTATTTACAAATGAAGTAAGAAATTTTACAGATGAAATTTCTCCGCAAAGTATTAAAGTATTAAAGATGATTGATTGGCAATTGAAGTTTTCAAATGAATATTTCAAGTAAAATTTATATAAGTTTATTTGAATGTTTAATTAAATATATTATATAAATGGAAAGAAGTTGATTTGCAAAGTTTTATCTATAATAATATACCTGACTAATAAATTTGAATCTCTATTTTGGTACTATGGTTTGAAATATTTACTTGATTTCGAAGCACTAACAGTAAATTTATAGGTTTATTCACTATTTGAATTTTTGTATTAAACCGTAATAAATGTTTTTCCATGATTTGAATATTCATTTCAAACAAGTGTGCAAAATTAATTGAAGATATATAATTTTATACTTTGATTTGGAAATTTAATGAAAGATTTGAGTATATTATTAGTTTCAGTTTAATAATCTAGGGTTATACTTATATAAAATGAGTCTAATAAGTTATCGAATTTAAGGAACTTTATTAAAAAAGAGCTTACCCTAATGTTTTGATATAAACTTCTAACATTGTTTAAACTTTTTGGAAAATTCTTGCATAATGCTATGAAGATGTTTTAAATATATCTTATATTCTTACTAAGTGAATGAGGTTAAATGTTTTAATTGAATTTTTAGATATATTGAAATATTTCTTTTCTCTTCAGGGGCGACTACCCAAAACTTGTTTAGCATTCAATGAAATTCCTAATATATATATATATATATATATATATATATATATAACTTACCACAAATATTTCATAAGTTGAAATGTTAATAGCATACGTAATGGAATATTATACAAGCAAAACATAAGTAATGGAAGTGTTCAATGAAATTATTTCTAAATAAGAATTTCGATGTATAAGAAATGTTACGAATGTAAGTTAATATTGTGAAATAATTTATGTAAGTACATGAAAGAAAGAAAAAGATATTGTATGAATGAAAAGAATAAAGAAAAAAGGGTAAATAATGATGTGAAAAAAAACCAATTAAACAAACTTAAATAGTGTGTGGAAATTCTTGGTTGTTTTGGCTTATGAGATGTCTGGAAAGGATATTTCAAATTGTTTAAGGTTGTATGGATAGTCTATTGAGTAATTACCAAAGGCTGTTGAGCGTAGCATATACTGGATAGTTTATCCGTCACCCTTGTACGATTAAAAGTTTTTGAACTAAACAAACCATTGATTTTGGTTGCTAAAAATGTATGATGGATTCTGTGGTTGCATATAATGGTTGTATTGTTTGTTTGTATATGTTTTATAGTGATTTTATTTTGTTGCAAATTGAACAACTTAAATATTTCTCTTTTTGCATAATTATCAACCTATTTTGGATTGTATAAGTGAAATACATGTTTATGAAAGCAATAACTACAGCTTTTGATTTCATAAATAAGCATTGTTTGCCCAACAAATAGGTACGTTTCGGATTACGGTTTTCTAGTGATATTATATTGTTTTCCCATGATTGGGATATTTTATTTTCAAATATGATATATATATATATGTATATGGTTATTATTGATATTATTACTATTTTTCGGACCTCTCCGTACAAGTGAGACTCTGTCGAAATTTTCGCCAATTTTAGACTTAGAATTTTTTTATGGAAATGAAATTTATGATTTGTAGTGATGAAACAATTAGAATGTAATATAGTAATGTTGATTTAATGTAGTTGATAACCATTTTAATCCACTTTCAATTAATATATAATTGTCAGGTTATTTGGTTATAATTGTAAATAATGACATAAATTAAATGATGCACTTAATGATGAGATTATATGTAGTTGATTGGAATAGGTTAATATAGAATATAAAATCATTTTGTTATAAACCTTGGTTGTAAATGATAAGATAATGGATATGAACTACTATTATAAACGATGGTTGTAATTAACTTATCATTAATTTGTCCATTTGAATATTAAATGGGTAATTATTGGAATTAAGGCAAATGAATTTTGGAATTATATGTTGTTAATTGAAAATGAATATAATCAGTGATGTGTAAGTAGTCATAAGATTTGTTGTAGATAATAAGCTTATAAATATGATTAAATTACTTAAAGGTAACAATTATTCATTTATAATCTCATTATTTAATATGTTTGGAATGAATTTGGAAATCGATGAAATTTATGTAATTAATTATTACAGTTAATATGGTAAAAGATGTTAACGGTAAAATAATGAATGTAATAAAATGTACACTTATGATAATATAATTCATAGAGTATTATTGATTGAATAATAAGGATGATAACATAGGTTTGAATGTAATTGGATGCGTAGTTAATGGCATTTAAGCTTTTAAATATGATAAGGTGAAACAAATTAATATTGCATTAATTGATACTACATCTTTTAATTAAGATAAAGTGTAACAATCCGTAACTTTTAACAACTTTAAAATGACAATATTTTGAATTTAAATAAAAATTAAATAAAAATTTTGAATTTGTTATATTGAGTGTTTTATTTAACCAAATTTAATAGAATAAAAAATTGTGAAATTTCAAATTTTGGTCAAGCTTAGTCAAAGATTAACTTTTGGTTGAAATTTTTTAATTTTAATTTTAAAATTTTATACTTTTTATATGATACTAGACTGGATTCTGATCTTCCTTCCACTTTTCATTTCGTCAAAATCAAATTCCTACTGCTCTTAAAATTTGAATTACTGTGAAAAATTAACATGAATTGGTAGTGTTTAGTTGTGTTTTATTTGGCTAAGGCATATTGGGTTTGTTTGGTCTAATGAGACTTAGTTAACCAAGAGACTCTAGTCAGTCATGTGACCACTTCTTTGCCTACGACCTTATGTTTCTTATATGATAACATCCACGTACATAAATTTTCTTCTAAGAAACTTTCTTTGCACACTTTCTCCTTTCTCTTCAAAATTTACTGAGAACTCTAGATCTAAAACTCCAAAAACCTCACAAATCAAAACTTCTTTCCTCCTCTCCTTCAACCCTTCCTCCTCCCCTATAGTAGCCGCCCTGTCCACCATCTTTAAGGTCATCTCCTTCCACCTTCCCTCTCCTCTTCTTTCTCACTTTTTCCTTCTTTTCCCCTTCCTTACTATCCTTCTTTCTTCCCCTTATTTCCATGGCTTCTATATTCCAATAAACTACTCCAAATCAAACAAATTTGTTTTGAAACCATGTATAATTTCAATGGAATTTTTTTTTGTTGAAATCTTCTTACCATTCCGAATACTTCTATATCAAAAACTCCATTTTTCAAGTCCTTTTTCGGGTCCAGTTTTGGCCCAAAATACCCCATATTGTATCAATCATATCTCTTTCAGGAATGAACCAAATTATGTGATTCTTTTTTTCAAATAATTTATCTTTCCAGTGGTTTCAACTTTCTTTAAGATCAGCTCTTCAAATTCCTTAATTTGCTATGCCAAAAATTCAAATAATTTCAAAGTATTTTTGAACTTGGATTTTCAACTCAGAAAACACCTCTGTTTGTTTTGACCATAACTTCCTCAAGACTTAAGCTTTTTGAGTGATTCTTTTTTTGAAAACGAAGAGAAAAGATTTTTTAACAACTTTCTGGGTACTCACTTTCATAGATTCTATAATATTCTAGTCGGAATATTTTCTTAAAGACGACCTAGTTTCTGGTTTGTCCGTAGTATGGATCTTGGGTTGTTTGGAAGTTAGAAGTAGTTGAAACTTGTTTATTGATTCTTATTCGTGTCTAAGCTTTGTTGTATTTGCTTTTCATTTGAATCTTTGCTAGGAATCTCCATATTGCTCCATTTTTATCACCACCTTCGTAGCCACGAAAAGTGAGCAAACACTCACAACCGCTAGATTTTCTTATGTTAGTTAAATTGAATTTATGGTGTGATTGGAAAATGATTACTTACTGTTTAGTACATTTTAAATTGTCATTCCGGTTAAATCTGACTTTTATTGAATTTAATTACCATTTAATTTAATATTGAAATTTAAATTGCTAGCTAAATACCTGTTAATGATAACCAGTAAATTGTTGGTAGTTATTATTTGATTTCAATGATGATTGCGTTGTATGTTCAATTGTTGATATTTGGGTGATTCGATGAATGTTATTGGTTGACATTTTGGATGATTTTATTTAATTATGTCTATGTCTCTATTATCCATATGTGTTGAAATGGTATATACCCGAACGATCTTATAGATTTAGGGAAAATCATAATGGGTTGAAATGATAAACCCGAGCGGTTTTCATTGATTTGGAAATGTTGATTTTTGATACTGGTTGAAATGACATATACCCATATAATTTCTTGAATTTGGATTTTATTTGGAATTAATTATTTTAAGGGTTTGAATTAATCCAAACTTTGTATCTGTTTTAATTAGATGATTAAGATTGATATTTCGAATTATTTGAAACCCTTTAAATAATTATATTCATGTTATACACTTGATAGGAGATGAAAATCGCATAACATCTATGAAACCATTGCACTAATATTTCTATTTTACTTATTTTGATCTGACTTACATAAGATCTTTTAGTTCCGACTCGAGTGTTTTGTCTTTTCATTATGCTTGAGTCAGTCTGAGCTTTTTCAGTGTATTGAAGACTATTTTCTGGAGGACGAAGACGAAGATTTAGTATATTATTGTTATTTATTATTCAATGCAATCTGTGTACCGCTACATTATTATTTTTATTTCTTATGTATATATAACTCTAATTTGAATTGTAAAAGTGTAAACAAATGTTATTTGTAAAACAACTCCATGAACTGTTTATTTGATTATTTTATTTTGTCGTTCCGCGGTGGGATAAAAGTTCATAATTTTTCCATCTGAGCCCCGTTTTCAACATATTGATATGGAAACTGATCGGAATTTCTTCACATATGCAATGGCATAATTTTCATGATCAAATTGTAAATTTTTCAAAATTTCCATTTTTATCCCTCTGTTGTTTAATTTAAATCCAATTTATTTATGGTTAATTTTACGAGATGTTACAGCTTTCACTTCTTAAAGTTGTTAAACATAACACTCAATGTGGTCAGCGATTACATTGAAATTAGAAGCACTTATCATTCGTATCGGTCCTAGACACCTATTGGTGAAAGACGGAAAGAATATTCTGATAAATTCATCATAGTATGATTTTTAATCCTATAAAGGAGTTGGATCTGTTAATCTACCTTTATTGCTACTTGTGTAATGGCATAGAGCATAGGATACGACCACTAACGAAAAAGTTTATTTGACATTTAAGTGACCTGTTTTTATTTGGATTGCTAGTACAAAAGATTATATTAGGATTGCTAGCCTAAAAAATATTACATCGAGATTGTTAACCTAAATGTCTCGACTTAGCGTAGTGAGCTATACTCGGTTAGGTGCAACTCAAACGGTTACCATTAAGAATGTTACTCGATATATAGATAGGTGGTCATACATTGGATATGTTTATAACAAGTATTCAGTTGGCATGTTACACCCATGAGTGAAAACCTTCATAATCAAAATTGAATTTAGTCACATTAGGATAGTCATGCTATATTATATAAGTAATTAATCCCTTATATATAGGACACTCTCACTAAAGAATAGCCTTAGATGTAGGTTATAAGTGGACTTTTATCACTTGTCCAAACCATACCACTAGCAACATTATTCATTCACCAGACTTTGTTTGACCCCTCCAATTTTCCCTTTTTTAAAATCTATCACAGATGGTCAAAGTAGTAGGTGAAATAAGTGAAATAGGCAAGGAAATGTGCGTGGAGGAGGTGATCTGGCACTCCAATGGTATATTTATTCATAGTTACTCTCCAAGTACTTTATATTATATTATGTCTATAAGTTAGACTTTTATGTATTGTCATGTGGATACAACATTGTATAGATCACGATTGTGTATTTTCGGTATTTATATTTTATTCCTTCTGATGTGAGATTTAAAAGTGTAGAATGTTAAAAAGAATATTAGTCTGTATCATGTAAGCTAAAATAACCCCCACGACTTATGCATCTTAATATGGCGCAAGTTTAAACGCCATTTTGGGTTTTGGATCGTGACGTTCGAAGAATCGTGTTGTTACACTTAATATCAAAGCTTATATTTAAGATTTCTTAAATTAGCCGTGTATTGAGAGAACTTACTTGTATATTTTCAAATATATATATATATATGATTATAACGTGAACACACCGTCATATTCCAATAATGCTTAACACAATTTGAGAAAAGTTGCTAATGATTCCTATCACAGATAAGTGAGAATGAGCAATCAAACTGCAGATAGTTCTGGTGAGGCAGTTGAGGTTCCGAGCATGAACATTCCTATATGGTTCCGTCATTATCTTCAAGCAAGAGGCTAAATTGAGCTCAACCTCGATGGAGGACACGTAGTGTAATCGTAAGGTGCAGCTCCAGCTCCTTCACCTGCTTTGAACTTTCCTAAGTTGCGCTAGGATTTCCAAAGTCTAGTTAGAAAGAATTATTTAGGACCGAGTCATTTGTGGAGACGTGGGCATGGTTAAGGTATTGCGATCGGATAATTATTATGATGGGTGTGGTAGAGGCGATAAAGAGATAATTTGCTTTGTGATGCTTGTAAGTAGAGCCTTTAATTAGTAGGCGATTGCTATTGCCGAGAGTAATGAGGCTAGAATTGCTAGGACTAACTTGAAGAGGTGCTTTGAGACTAAATGTATATCTGAGGCAGAATAAGGAGTGGAGCTAGAGAAGTTCATTCATTGGAGCAAGGTGATCGCAGTCTCAAGGAGAACGTGCACTTGCAACATAGTAAAGTGTACAATGTTTGACATCCCCATATATAGATGTCGGGATTTACACCACAACAGACATGTTAACCTCTCTCGTTTACATTTGTGTTGTCTAAATGTATATTTGTGTAAATATAATAATATAATATAAAATATGTATACGTATAATTTTATATATTATAAAATACCACAAATAAATAAATTATATAACATACTAATATATATACGTGTTTATAAATATATGTATAAGTATAATTAAAATGTAAGCCAATTTGAATATTAATCTACAAGGTAATTTTAAACATTATACAGAATATTATATATGTTTCGAAAAGTAATTTTTTGAAGTATAATGACATTACATGTATGTGTATAAATGTATACTTTTAAATATATTTCAATATAAATAACAATATTAAAATTAATATGTATACGTATTATATAACTCTTGGTCTAGAAAATTGTTTTTTTTTTGGATTACATTTTATTTAACAAATAATTTTTTTCCACACAGAAAAATGCATAAAAATATTATTATTATTATTATTGAAAACAAAAGTGTATGTTTTATATTAAAAGTTTATACAAATATTTTACATTATTTATAATTATATATATCTATAAATTTATCGTATGTATAACTAATTTTAAATTGAAAACTTATATATAAATATATACAAATTAAATTATACATATACATACACAATTTTTCTCTTGAAAGTTTGTATATACAAATAAATATTTAAATAATTTTGTAAAATATAGATTGTATATTGTACAATGTTATATATTTTGAATCTAGGTTTTTAATTTGAAGAAAAAGATTTATTATTGTATATTGTTTTCGAAAAAAATTCTTTTTTAAAACATGGTTGTGGGTTATATGATGTGTATATTTATAAATAAATTATATATATATATATATATAAGTTGTAAAAACCCGCATATTTATCGATTTTATATTTTAATATTTTATTTAAATATTTTATCGTTCGTCAGATTTTGGTCCGAAAAACTACTTTTTGCATACGGTCGAATTAGGACTCGGGACCACTCCCATTGAGTTTAAAATGCCGTTTGCGACCTTTTTGAGTATAAGCTTCGATATGTTTGGAGATAGAAGAATTTTGACCCTTTTCACTTAGGGCTTTGGTTTGGGCTGAACCCATTAGCCACTTACTAACTCAGTCCCAACCCTCTCCAACTCTTCATTACTTCATTTCTAATTCCTAACACTCAAGCTCAAGCAAAAATGCTGGAAGAGAATGCGAATTAGAAACTCCAAGCCCTAGTTCCTCTTGCTAGCTCAAGTTCTTGCTCCAAAATCAAAGAGAACCCATTAGTAAGCATCTCCTTCTTCTTCTCCAACTCATTCTCTCTTTGATTTCAGAAATTTCCTAAACCTAACTTAGGGAATGTTCTTCTTTTAAGCTTACATTCAAGCTTCTAGTGTTGAGATTGAAGTGTGGTTGATCTCCCCTTGTCTTCAAGCTTCTCATTCATTGTTTTTGGGTTCAAAGGTGAGATTTTTATCTCACATCTATGCTTATAATTATCTTCGATTGTTAGGTATGAATTCCTAACACTTATTCGTGTGCATTTGCTTTTGGTTTAGATTGATTTGGTGAAAATTCCAATTTTTAGTGTTTTGAGTTCAATTCGTTAAAAATCCCAACTTTGATGTTTGAACATGTTTTTGGTGATGCATCGAGGAGCATATAGGGCTGGGTAGTCGATTGACGTAAACCCTTAGCGCCGTTGCTCGACCGATAGAAATTTGGAAGAGATTGGCATTCATTAGATGGGCATTGGGGGAGGGGGTGCTGGCTACAGGTCCGGCCGACCGACCACAGGGTCCGGTCGACCGAACCTGTTACCCGAGCACTTCCCTGCCTCTGTTTGGAAATGCAGGTTACAGGTCCGGCCGACCGAACTCAGGGTCCGGTCGACCGACCTGCTACCCCGTGCGTTTCTGTTTTCTGGTCCGGTCGACCGACCCATGAAGACCGGTCGACCGACCTGCTCCTATTTGCCAATTTTGCCTATATTGCTAATTTGTTTGAATTTCCAACTTTAATCGATTCGTGTTATTTCCCTTTCTGTCGTTATCATTTGTTATTGACTTTGATGACTTACTTTCTTCGGGAATTCTTGGAATATCCATTTCGATGGATTCGGTATCGATTTCTTTGGATTTTATTCACGTTTTCGAATGTGAATCTTAGTGATTGATTGTTCCTACAATCTTATTTGTGATTTGTCACTTTAAAAATATAAAGGTTTTCTATACTAGTAGTAAATATCAAAACTCTTTCATCACAACGATTTCAACACTATTTTATTACAAATCTCGTTTTCTTAAACCGTTTTCCAATCTAGTAGTATATACAAGCCTTTACCTCACTCGTATGAGAAATCTAATTAAACGACTTAGTAAAACGAGTGGTATGAAACGCTTGCGTTTACTTCGTCGGTTAATTCTTGGACTTGTTCGATTGAATCTCTTGTGGCAATTTTATAGTGGAGATCTACAATTTGTTCGTAAATATTTAAGTTAAGCTAGTGGTTATGGGACATGAAGCTAAGCTCATATATTTACTAGCTTACTGTAATTGACACTTCTCGGTGATCATGACGATCATTTTATGGTCTAGACTAGCATTGTGCGATGTCTCTTTGTCCACGCGCGGGACTATACCCTATCAGGAGGAGTTATGACTCACCAGGAGGAGCTTCGGCTCAAAGTCCGCAATGGGGGACTATACCCTGTCAGGAGGAGTTATGACTCACCAGGAGGAGCTTCGGCTCAATGTCCGCAATGGGGGACTATACCCTGTCATGAGGAACTTCGGTTCACCAGGAGGAGCTTCGGCCCAAGGTCCGCAATGGTGGACTATACCCTGTCAGGAGGAGTTTTTGACTCACCAGGAGGAGCTTCGGCTCAAAGTCCGCAATGGGGAACTATACCCTGTCTGGAGGAGCTCCGGCTCATTTTTCTAGGATTGGCCATTCTTTTCTTGTGATTTCTGGATTTCGTGTGTTGAATTCTGGAATTTATGTTTCACCAACTTTTACGATTGGCATTGATATATATATGTCATTTATTGTGGCTTGGTGAATGAAATTAGGAGTATGACATTCCTTTTTATCTTTGAGAAGATCTTTGCGATATTGATTAATCTCTTATTGATTTTTCAATTACTTATTTATCACAGCTTGGCATTGTGATTATTATACGTTTAGTCATATCTCTTATTCTATATCATTTCTTCTGATAATTATAGCTAGACTGATCCGTTTATTATTTTCTTATTAAATAATACTCGGGTCAGACCGAGATGTTACAGGTGCTTCTGCTTGACTTTACATTCGGGATTACCTCCTTGACTTTTGGTTAACTACTTAGATTAGTAGTTTTTGGTTGTATACATTTGAGATATAGACTCCTTGATGTATACATATTCTTTTGTCTAGCACTTGTATCTATTCTTTCTGATATTGTGGATCTTGTTAGACCACTACTCTGATGAACACTTTTATGTGTTATATATATTCATATCTATTTCCGCCTTTGTGATATGAATTGTCTGTGACTGATTTGTGTTATGTTTATTTCTATATTTGTTTCCGAAGATTATTATAGCCACTGTGTAGTAGCTTTGTGTTTGTATCGGTATGTCGGATTTCCTCTTGAAATAAAATGCATGTTATACTATCTGACATATCGGTGCTCGCGCAAACAATTACACGGATGATCGCTCCTCAACAGCCTTATTCTCCGTGCTAGCCGACAGCATTACTCCGTAGTGTTCTTGGCTAGCGTGCGCATAGAGGTGGGGCGTCACAGCTTGGTATCAGAGCCAAACTTCGGAACAATATGGAATATTATAACAAGGATCATCGTCCTAAGTCCATCTTAGGAGTCGTGCTTTTGGATTTAATTCGAGTCTTCGTACCGATTCATCCGATTTTCTTTATGATTCCTTGTTTTATCAATCAAGTTTGATTGAAATTTATTTTGAGAATAACTCTTTTCTCTTCTTTCTTTCTTTCTTAAAGAAGAGAAATGGTTAGACCTGGCCGTCCCAGCGCCGGTCAATCTAGTGCTATTCCCCTGGATGGAGTATTCATGTCTGCTCAACAACTTTTGGATCTTGTAAAGAATCAAGAGTTTATCTATGCTTTGAGTAAGAACCCCGAAATGGTTCTACCTTTGAAACTTGAAGTTTCTTTCAATCAGCTTGTGGATGTTACTCTTCTTCATGGAGAGGTTGGTAAAGGAAGTGTTTGTGATATTGGGACTTCCAAGAAGAGGCATATTAAGTTCAAGAGCCTTAATCCCAATAAGAGAGTGAAGCAAACTACTTTTGTAGCAAAGACTCCAATCCCTAATCGTGGAGGATGCTACAATTGTAATTCTAAGGAACACTATGCGAATATGTGTCCAAAACCCCATTCTTGTCGCTATTGCAAGAAACCGGGTCATCTTTTATCTGCATGTCCCAAACTTTTGAATAAGGACATGAGAAAGCTAAATATTGTGCAAACCCCTAGCAACACTTCTCTTGGTCAAGGTATTTTTCACTCAATCCTTGATGGCATTGTTTTATTTTGTGATCTTCTTATTTGAGTTCTTTTTGATATGGGTTCCATCTCACTATTTTATATCAAAAGAACTTGTTGATTCTTTTTCTTTGAAAATATTTTGGGTTTGATGACTTCTTTGAGGATTGTGAATCCGGACGGTAGATCCGCAACACTCAATTTGCTTTCTATTGATGTCGAAATTAATTTTATGTGATTTTTCTTTCTGAGCCGATTTTTTTACTTAGGCCTCGGAATTGGTTTTTGTGAGGATTGGCTCAGTCGTTGTGAAGCTCATATCCTATTTTCCGTGTGGACTATCCATCTTCGACACTTTCTATCTGTTAAGCAGATTTCTATTTTTCTTGTGATTCCGATTTCAAATTTTTGAAGGCATCATTTTATTCTTTAAGCCTTCAAAATGAGAAAAGTGTTATTTCTCTTATCTAAATAATTTGTGAAACTTTTCCGGTATTTTTGAGTTTGTCTTAGGATTATCACCTAAGAAATCTTTTGTGTGGTGTTAAGGTCTTTCTAGTTCGACCTTGCCACCGATTTTCATTTGGCTACGAGTCGTGGGAGTTAGCATTCCACTTACCGCATTCCGCACTCGTTACGATTCTTATGAATGGCTTATTATGTCATTCAGTTTGCTCATCTTGTTTCATCCATTTGATTTTGGATGAAAATAGTAATTTAAAATTTTGCAAATCTTTTCCATAAGATTTATTTATAAGGATAATTGAATTTTTGTTCTTAAAACGAGCAAAGAATATTCTTAAAGGTTTTTAAGAAACATTCATATAGAAGATGATTTTGTGATTGTATTGCCCGTTGAGTGCTTTAAGAATTCTGGTCGATGCGCTTGATCAACGTTATCGATAAGAATCTCCTAAACGCTTTGATGAGACAGTCAGACACGATATATTGACTTGTAAAAATGTAAATTTTTGTAGAAAGATTATTACATAAAAAATAAAAATGTAATTTTGAAAGTTTTAACTTTTCAGGAAAAGAGGATTATTTAACAGAACTCTTCCTTTCGATACTCTTATTCTTGTGATTCCTGAAGGGGAACCAAGACTTTGCTATTTGTACCGATACTAGTCGTATTGGTTTGGATGCTATTCTCTTGCAAAGGAGAACGTGCTATCACTTGTGCTTCTAAATCATTATAGCTTATCGAGACTAGATATGCCACTCATGATCTAGTGCTCGCGGCTATTTTTTTACTTTTGGAATTTGGCATCATCATATTTGGATGAGAAATTTGTTCTCCACCTCGATCATAAATCTTTGAAATATTTATTTCTCATAAGGAACTTAATCTGCGTCAACCTCGTTGGCTCGAGATTCCTTGTATCTTATGATCGTTTTACCAAGTTCATCGGGCGTTTTGACGTACTTCGTTTTATTGAGTTTCATCTCACCTCTTTTATGGACTAGCATCCGATGTTCTTTTATGGTGTTCGGTTCATCGGATGTACTGTTATTATACTACATCGATGTTCCGTCTTATTTGATTCATTGGATGTACCGTTTGTACTACATCAATGTCTTTGCTATTTGATTCATTGGATGTACCGTTTGTATTACATCAATGTCTTTGCTATTTGATTCATTGGATGTACCGTTTGTACCACATCAATGTCTTTGTTATTTGATTCATTGGATGTACCGTTTGTACTACATCAATGTCTTTGCTATTTGATTCATTGGATGTACCGTTTGTACTACATCAATGTCTTTGCTATTTGATTCATTGGATGTACCATTTGTACTACATCAATGTCTTTGCTTTTGGATTCATTGGATGTACCGTTTGTACTACATCAATGTTTTTGTTATTTGATTCATTGGATGTACCGTATGTACTACATCAATGTCTTTGCTTTGGTTCATTGGGCGTACCGTTTTTGCACTACGCTGATGTCCCAAATTATTTGAGTTTCTAGTTTCTCGGGCGTACTGTTATTATACTACGTCGTTGCACCAGCTCAATTTTCTGCTATTCTTGACGTTCTCCACGTCTTTTATCTATGGAAATGCTTTTATGTTTCCGGTTTTATTCTTGTGCCTGGTGATATTGTGGAAATTGAAGTTTCACCAGATTTGATTTATGAGCAACATTCCATTCGCATCATTACTTCGGAGGTTGAGCGCCTTCGGAATAAAGATGTTCTTTTTGTGATAGTTCAATGATTCTCAAATCCTAAGGATTGCTCTTGGGAATCCAGAGAATTCATTGAGCGATCCCGTTCAAGCTTACTCTTTCATGCTCCTTATGGTGAACTTCTTATTTCAATTTTCTTTTGTGTTGATATGCTTCCATGGTTGTTACTTCTTATTTTCCTCTTAAGTATTGCGAGGACGCAATTTTTTAAGGAGGGGAGTCTGTAACAACCCTCATATTTATCGATTTTATATTTAAATATTTTATCGTTCTTTGGATTTTGGTCCGAAAAGCTACTTTTTGCATACGGTCGAATTAGGACTCGGGACCACTCCCATTGAGTTTAAAATGCCGTTTGCGACCTTTTTGAGTATAAGCTTCGATATGTTTGGAGATAGAAGAATTTTGACCCTTTTCACTTAGGGCTTTGGTTTGGGCTGAACCCATTAGCCACTTACTAACTCAGTCCCAACCCTCTCCAACTCTTCATTACTTCATTTCTAATTCTTAACACTCAAGCTCAAGCAAAAATGGTGGAAGAGAATGCGAATTAGAAACTCCAAGCCCTAGTTCCTCTTGCTAGCTCAAGTTCTTGCTCCAAAATCAAAGAGAACCCATTAGTAAGCATCTCCTTCTTCTTCTCCAACTCATTCTCTCTTTGATTTTAGAAATTTCCTAAACCTAACTTAGGGAATGTTCTTCTTTTAAGCTTACATTCAAGCTTCTAGTGTTGAGATTGAAGTGTGGTTGATCTCCCCTTGTCTTCAAGCTTCTCATTCATTATTTTTGGGTTCAAAGGTGAGGTTTTTATCTCACATCTATGCTTATAATTATCTTCGATTGTTAGGTATGAATTCCTAACACTTATTCGTGTGCATTTGCTTTTGGTTTGGATTGATTTGGTGAAAATTCCAATTTTTAGTGTTTTGAGTTCAATTCGTTAAAAATCCTAACTTTGATGTTTGAACATGTTTTTGGTGATGCATCGAGGAGCATATAGGGCCGGGTAGTCGATTGACGTAAACCCTTAGCGCCATTGCTCGACCGGTAGAAATTTGGAAGAGATTGGCATTCATTAGATGGGCATGGGGGGGTGCTGGCTACAGGTCCGGCCGACCGACCACAGGGTCCGGTCGACCGAACCTGTTACCCGAGCACTTCCCTGCCTCTGTTTGGAAATGCAGGTTACAGGTCCGGCCGACCGACCTGCTACCCCGTGCATTTCTGTTTTCTGGTCCGGTCGACCGACCCAGGAAGACCGGTCGACCGACCTGCTCCTATTTTCCAATTTTGCCTATATTGCTAATTTGTTTGAATTTCCAACTTTAATCGATTCGTGTTATTTTCCTTTTTGTCGTTATCATTTGTTATTGACTTTGATGACTTACTTTCTTCGGGAATTCTTGGAATATCCATTTCGATGGATTCGGTATCGATTTCTTTGGATTTTATTCACGTTTTCGAATGTGAATCTTAGTGATTGATTGTTCCTACAATCTTCTTTGTGATTTGTCACTTTAAAAATATAAAGGTTTTCTATACTAGTAGTAAATATCAAAACTCTTTCATCACAACGATTTCAACACTATTTTATTACAAAGCTCGTTTTCTTAAACCGTTTTCCAATCTAGTAGTATATACAAGCCTTTACCTCACTCGTATGAGAAATCTAATTAAACGACTTAGTAAAACGAGTGGTATGAAACGCTTGCGTTTACTTCGTCGGTTAATTCTTGGACTTGTTCGATTGAATCTCTTGTGACAATTTTATAGTGGAGATCTACAATTTGTTCGTAAATATTTAAGTTAAGCTAGTGGTTATGGGACATGAAGCTAAGCTCATATATTTACTAGCTTACTGTAATTGACACTTCTCGATGATCATGACGATCATTTTATGGTTTAGACTAGCATTGTGCGATGTCTCTTTGTCCACGCGGGGGACTATACCCTATCAGGAGGAGTTATGACTCACCAGGAGGAGCTTCGGCTCAAAGTCCGCAATGGGGGACTATACCCTGTCAGGAGGAGTTATGACTCACCAGGAGGAGCTTCGGCTCAATGTCCGCAATGGGGGACTATACCCTGTCATGAGGAACTTCGGTTCACCAGGAGGAGCTTCGGTCCAAGGTCCGCAATGTGGGACTATACCCTGTCAGGAGGAGTTTTTGACTCACCAGGAGGAGCTTCGGCTCAAAGTCCGCAATGGGGGACTATACCCTGTCTGGAGGAGCTCCGGCTCATTTTTCTAGGATTGGCCATTCTTTTCTTGTGATTTCTGGATTTCGTATGTTGAATTCTGGAATTTATGTTTCACCAACTTTTACGATTGGCATTGATATATATATATGTCATTTATTGTGGCTTGGTGAATGAAATTAGGAGTATGACATTCCTTTTTATCTTTGAGAAGATCTTTGCGATATTGATTAATCTCTTATTGATTTTTCAATTACTTATTTATCACAGCTTGGCATTGTGATTATTATACGTTTAGTCATATCTCTTATTCTATATCATTTCTTCTGATAATTATAGCTAGACTGATCCGTTTATTATTTTCTTATTAAATAATACTCGGGTCAGACCGAGATGTTACAGGTGCTTCTGCTTGACTTTATATCCGGGATTACCTCCTTGACTTTTGGTTAACTACTTAGATTAGTAGTTTTTGGTTGTATACATTTGAGATATAGACTCCTTGATGTATACATATTCTTTTGTCTAGCACTTGTATCTATTCTTTCTGATATTGTGGATCTTGTTAGACCACCACTCTGATGAACACTTTTATGTGTTATATATATTCATATCTATTTCCGCCTTTGTGATATGAATTGTCTGTGACTGATTTGTGTTATGTTTATTTCTATATTTGTTTCCGAAGATTATTATAGCCACTGTGTAGTAGCTTTGTGTTTGTATCGGTATGTCGGATTTCCTCTTGAAATAAAATGCATGTTATACTATCTGACATATCGGTGCTCGCGCAAAGCAATTACACGGATGGTCGCTCCTCAACAGCCTTATTCTTCGTGCTAGCCGACAGCATTACTCCGTAGTGTTCTTGGCTAGCGTGGGCATAGAGGTGGGGCGTCACATAAGTACACACATATACAACCATCTAATGTGACAACATAGATCTATACAGATGCGCTATAATTGACATCTAATTTAATTAAATAATTAACATATGATATAATATATTATTAAGCATCAATAAATTGGAAATGTACGTTCACCAAAACCAAAAATTCATACCTTGAAACTCTGAACTTAGCTCCTTAAATCAAGAATTATTTGATGTTTTAGTATTTCAACTTGGATTCTTGAGAGGGAGTATGTCCGGCCTAGAATTGCAGCAAAAGGGGAGCGCAAAAAGTATTTTTCAAGTGAGGACTAAGCAACTTTAATAAAGGAGATACAAGAGAGAGAAAGTAGGATCAAGATCCCTGTTTGTGTAACAACCCTGATTTTAGCGATTATCTGAGAATTTTAAATTATAACGGCGATTATAATTTAATAGTGTAAATTAATAATTAATGTGGAATTTAAATTGTTTATTGGGAATAAACAATATATTTGAGGATAAAATGAGAAAATAGAATTTTGAAAACTTTAGTAAGATGGTTTGAGATAATAAACCGAAGAAATGTGTTTTATTTAGAGATAATGCAATAATTTTGTTAATTATTGCTATTTACTTCTTTTAATGATTTTTAAAAAGAAGTAATTAATTTTAAGATGAGATATATCTAAAATAATGATGGAATTGAGTTTAAAAATATAATTTAGGTGTAAAATTATATTCGTAATGGGTTATAAAATTTTATTACACAAAAATGTTATTTTTGTGTAATTTATAATGTTAATTACAGTGGGATTTGTAATTAAAGATGAAAATTTGTTATTTATTAAAAAAGAGAGAAATATGATGATAAAATGTTTTAAAAATATAAATAATCTTTTATTTTGAGTATCTAACATTTTATCATCATGAATATGAAGTTTTATAAATTTTTCATATGAAATAAAGTTAAATAGATGATTGAATTTGAAGGTGTGCATTGTTAACATGTAACCAAGTGATTAATTTATAACCTAAGCTGATTTTCCTAAACAATTGGACTCTAGCCCATTAACATACTTCACTTACCATGTTAGGGAAGAAATGAGAAACGTCTTTCTCTTCCTCACGTTCATTCTCTATTCACAGTAAAACAAATCAGAAATTATTCCTCTTTCTAAACCCTAGAGCTCTAAATCTTCAATTCCTACATTAATTTGCTAATTTTAATCAAGCTAAAGCTATATTTCTCAGGTAATCAACTCCAAAACTTATTCTGTTTCATCATCTTTGGATTTTTGCAATAGGTAGATTGTTAGTAATAGGGTTTTCTTGCTTGCATGTTGTTGTAGTGTTGTTTATAGGTTCTAGAAGCTAAAATTCAAGCAAAAGCTCCAACCTTTCTACATTAATTCGAGTTCTTGCATTCCTACAGCAAGGTGAGTTAATAACTCACACCACTAGCTTTAATCTATGAGAATAATTGTTAGTTTCTATTTGAATTAATTGGATGGAATGTTGATTGAATTGCTTTCAAGTTGGTTGTGCTTTGCTGAAAATTGTTTATGGAAAAAATTGCTGTTGTAAAACAGCAATATCTTAGTGCAAGTTTACCTGAGTAATATTTTGCAGTTGAAAGAACATTCCATTAGCTACAACTTCTCTTTTAATTACTTTCTGAAATTTTATTGTTTATAGGGTCGAAATTTGGTTTGGATCTGATGCATACAGTTCTGCTCTGTGCAATTTGTTTTGTTGAAACCTGATGTTTAAATCACCATAACTTTTGAACAATAAATCAAAATCGAGTGAGGTTTTTTTCAGTTGAAAGGTATAATTATAATGAATAACTTTCATGTGTTGAGTTTTCTACGATTTAGAGGTTTGCTGTGTCAAAATCCAATTTTTCTACTGTTGTCCCGAGAGCAAGAACAATATTTGCTCTGTGCTTAAGGCTGAAACTAAATTGGCCATAACTTCTTCGTTTTTGATCCAATTTTGATAATTTTCGATGTTTCGAAAGGCATAAATGATGTAATACAACTTTCATGTTTTGTGCTATCTGTAATTTTGATGTTAGCTATGTCAAAATCCAATTTTTCTACTACTAACTCGAGAGCAAATCCAATATTTTCTCTGTCATTGAAGCTGAAACGAATTTGATCATAACTTCTTCGTTTTCTAACCGATTTTGATAATTTTAGATGATTCGAAAAGCTTAATTCATGTGATACAACTTTCTTGTCTTGTATTTTCTGTAATTTTGAGGTTAGATATGTCAAAATCTAACTTTTCTACTGCTAACACGAGAGCAAAACCAATGTTTGCTCTGTGCTCGAAGCTGAAACGAAATTGGCCATAACTTCTTCGCTTCTTAACCGAATTTGATAATTTTGGATGTTTCGGAAAGCTTAGATCATGTACTAAAAGTTTTGTTGATTGTGTTTTCTGAAATTTTGATGTTTTGTGGTCAAAATTATGGTTATATGTTGCTGTCTTGAGAGAAAGATGATGGCAACAAGAAACATTGACCTTAGAATGGTATTAGCTCGTTTTTTCTCTATTCTCTTTTGGTTTTGATGGCGTTTTTGAGATTTTTGAGAGCTATGATGCCTATCAATAGGCTAGCTATATTTGAAGAATTTGAAATTCAAATTTAAATATAATTTGAAATGATTTTGGGTTAAATTTGAATTGAATTCATATTGAACTCAAGTTATCGGTCTTGAGTTATCTTTCTTGTTTTTCATTGTTTTCGAGTTCGGTTTTTATTAAACCATTTTTTTGAAGTGATTTTTGAAATAAATGGACATTTCAAATTATTATTATATAGTATTTTAAAATTATTTTTCTAAAAAAAAAATAAGAAAAATATATATTCCCTATAATAAAGGAATTTCAAATATTGGTTTTATTAATCTTTTTGGGAAAATGTTTTAGAAGCTTGTTTTCTCTAGTATACTATTTTAGATATAAAAATACACTTTTACACTAATTGAACGTATGTGAAAGGGAATTAAACGATTTAGTAAAACACGTGGTATGGACATTTGCGTTTACTATTTCGGTTAATTCCGGACTTGTACGGTTAAAGCTATTTGAGATTATTGATTCTGAGATGTTTTGCCATTTTATGGCATATTTTGATTTTTATAATTCCTATTTATTGGAATTATTTAAGATGGCCAATATTAGGCAAACATTATGGTTTGAGATCTCCTATATCGGAGTATGGTCGATGAGATCCATCACGATGTTTTATTTACTTGCCAATGATATAAGCAAGTCTTGAGTTTATGATTTCATATGTTGAGATTTATGGTTTATGAGGAACCATCATGATGTTTTTACTTGTCGATGAGATGAGACAAGTATGATGTCTCTTTATCACTCGCCAATGAGACTAGGCGAGATATAATTTTCTGAGTTTTATGATGTTTCTAGTGTGGCATCGACTAACGGGTAGTAAACCGCTAAGTGCAAATGTGTGGTATGGGAATACGTTAACACTTTTCGGGTTCCTATCCATGAATTTGTGACACATTCACGATATTTACCTAACAGAACAGCTTGGAGAGGTGTCAGCGACCTTGTCATGAGGACGAACTGCTTTGGGAGGTGTTAGCGACCTTGTTAGAGCCGAAAAAATAGCTTGGAGAGGTGTCAGCGACCTTGTCATGAGGATGAACTGCTTTGAGAGGTGTTAGCGACCTTGTTAGGACTGACAAAACGACTTGGAGAGGTGTCAGCGACCTTGTCATGAGGACGAACTGCTTTGGGAGGTGTTAGCGACCTTGTCTAAGGCTTCGGCCGTCTGAGTTTTGCATGTGCAGCATTGCTTCGGCATTACAATCGGGGATTTGGCCGATCCGGATTTTCTGATTTTTCTGTTTTTTCTGTTTTATTGTGATTTCACCTTTTTAAGATGTTTTATTACATCGATAGCCTAGTGCTATATGAGATGTTATATATATGGTGATTTCAATTGTGATGTTTTGAACTCTTATCGAGTTCCATGAGTTATGAGTTTTGATAATTTCAGGATTTTGTAAGATGTTCTGGGTTTTGCCATTTTGGCGAGTTGAGATTGAGATTTATATACATTTATACCGATGAGATGAGGTATAATTGAATTTGGAGATTCATCTATAGTTGAGTTTTGGATAATCCTCTTTGAGAATGTTTTATGTTTGTCATTTTGGCGAGAGTTTGTATTGATATTTCTCCTTTTAAGGAGACACGTTTCATGGAAACCATGTAGACATTTTGGAATGTTGTCGATGATATAAGGCACTTGTGTTTGATTTGAGCATTGAGTTTGAGTTACCTCCTTTGAGGTATTTGTTCACTTAAGTAAAGTTTGTTACTTAAGTGTTGAGCTTATGATTTTATCGATTCATTCTTCTCTTTCGAGAAGAAGTATCTTCATGTCTATTCTGCTTCATATGACCGATATTGACTGATTCGTGTAGCTAGACTGGCCCGTGTATTTATACTCGGGTCAGACCGAGTTGTTTCAGGTATCATCTATTAGACTTAGCTTGAAGTTGATGCTAGATATCAACTCTCCTTTCCCTTGAGCAATTTCTGTTCTTCCGCATACTCTGATGTATTTATATTTGATTCAATGTTTATGGTATGGTCGTGCACCACCTTTATTGTATTCATACTATATTGTACTAAACATGTATCAGTGTATATGTATATACATGATGTTGATTACTGTTCTGTGATGTGCTTTACATTTAATTATTGTATTTTGTTCTAATAGATCTGTCAACCACCTATAGTTTTAGATTAAGCATTTAATGTGTATGTCGATCCATTGAGATAGAAAAGAAAAATTATATTGCATTTATCGACTTATTCAGTAGATGTTTAAGACAAAGTTATAGATGGTCGCCCTTAACCAGCCCTATTCACCGCTTTAGTAGACAGAATCACTCGTTAGTTCTCTTTACTAAGGTGGGTCTCGGGGTGGGGTGTTACAGTTTGTCTCTTACGTTTTCTTTCCTTTTTAACCATTCAGAATCCCCTTAACCAACCATCATATGGCCGGTCCCATACACCCTTCTGTAGCTGGCTAAACCAATCCCCTTCTGGGCCCAAAAATCAATCCAAGCATAAACAATATTCATTGCATTTAAATTCTATTTAAACGTGTATCGATATCATACACCGATTAATGTTTACATAACTATTAACGCTGTTTAATATTGTTCAATATATATCAAAAAAAAATTCATAAATATTAATTGACTTATAATAATTATAAATTAATTAAATCAGGTGATAATAAGAGTATTCAATGTTCCGGTTGTATGACCCTTAGGTGTAAATTTGGTCAGCGATTAATCCCGAACATTTCGAATATTAACATTCACACTTCACTTAGTACGTGGTGTTACATTATGGCTAAATTTGTCGCTTATTTGGCATCAATAAAATCCAGTTTCACTTTACTAAGCGTTACCCAATAGCGATAATTATCTAAACCTATCTCTTCGTCAAAACTATATCACTTAGGACTTATGAAATTTTGTAATGGTCAAAGTTCTAACACGTCCATATTCAATTCAATATCCAAATACAAAGTCCCTGGTTTAATAATGACAATCATTATTAGCCGAACTACTCCTGCCAAAATATTTGACTTTGAATTGACTTCAGCTGACCGTGATACTAAGAACATATTACCGAGGAGATAAATCCTCTATGGATAGTGTTTCACTTCCAATACTTTCTCTAGACTCAATTATAGCCGTTCGATGGATGTCATGCCCCGATTTAACTATAATCAACGTAGAGCTTTCATGTTGAAGGTCAACAGTATTCCAAGGTCAAGAGAACAGTGTAAAAGAGTCAGATCGATATTTTCTGTTTGACCTTAGTTATACTAACCAATAGAAAACTATCGAATGAGTGATTCTACAGTTATTAATAACTATTGGTATGTAACCCCTTAGTGCCTCCAACAGTCATGAGTAATGCACTGTCCAATATTTGAAGAGTGTTTTGAGACTATAGTCTCAACGGATGTATCGATCCAGTCTTGATACATCTTTACTAGGAATATCTAAAATGATGTGCTTATAATATTATAATAAAATACTCATAATTACGACTATTTGGAATTACTATCACTAATACACCATTTATGGAATTTCTGTTAAATACACTTTAATTGAACAATTAGTTATTTATAATATATTATAACAAGTATATAACAGAATGAAAGTACCTTTTATTACGAACGAGAATTGATTGCAAAGTAAATAATTTAATAAATTATAGAATTGCCCATAGGGCATACCCCTAACTCTATCAACCTCTCACTTGCACTTGAGCCAATTATGGAATCTCAATCTCATCCTATCGATTAGCTTCTTGAGAACTAATCGACTTAGACCCTTAGAAAATGGATCTGCTATATTATCCTTGGTACCTACCCCAAGTATCATGACCTCTTTCTTCTTAATGAATTCTCTGATGTGGTGGAACTTGTAAAGAATACGTTGTGACTTATGTGCTCTTAGCTCTTTTGCAATTTGTATTGCCACATTATTTTCATTGAACGATGCCATTGGATTCTCAATACTGGAAATCACTCCGAGCTCCCTTAAAAACCAGCGCGTCCAAACCGCCTCTTTAGCTACTTTATTTAGGGTGATTTTCTCAGCCTCGATCGTCGAATGAGTTGCTATTTCTTCTTCGAAACTTTTCCAACCTATGACCCTGCTATTAAGCATAAAACATAACTGGACACCAATTTACTGTCATCAATGTCACTCTAAAAGCTCGAGTCGGTATAATCTTTCAAAAGGATGTCTTTATTTCCGTATATTAGAAATAAGTCTCGAGTAATTCTTAAATACCGCAGTATTCATTTTACAACCATCCAGTTCTTCTCTTTAAGGTAAGCTGGTATCGGCTTACGCATCCTAATGCGTATGTCACATCTAGTCTAGTATATAGCGTAGCATACATTATGGATCTTATGGCTGAAGCATAGGGGATTCTTTCATATGCTCTTTATCCTTATTGTTATGAGGAGCGCCCTTCTTAAAAAGGACGATTCCAGATTGCGTTGAAAAAATTTCACGCTTGCAATTCTCCATACTAAACCTTTTCAGTATGATGTCTGTGTACAGGGATTGGGACAATCCCAACAGCCTCTTAGATCTATCTCTATGGATCATTATATCCAGTATATAGGATGCTTCTCTCAAATTCTTCGGTGAGAAGTTCTTGGAAAGCTAGGATTTCACTGGTAGTAATAAAAAAGTGTCATTGCCAATCAACAGAAGATCGTCGATATATAGTAGTAAGAATATGATAGTGTTGCCCTATTCCTTTCTATGTATGCATACTTCCTCTATGTTTTGATAAAAACCAAACTGTTTGATTACCTTATCAAAACGCTTATTCAAACTCCTTGAAGCTTGTTTGAGTCTGTAAATGGACTTTAATAACTTGCTAGCCTTGCCCTCACTCCCACTGATCATAAAACCCTCGGGTTGGTCTCTTCTAAATCAGCATTTAGAAATGCCACGTTTACTTCTATTGCCATATTTCATAGTCATAGAATATGACAATGTCCAGCATAACCCGAATGGACTTAAGCATGGCTATTGGTAAAAAGTTTCGTCATAATCAGCACCTTGAATCTGATGAAATCCTTTTGCAGCTAAACTTGCCTTATTAGTCTCCACATACGTATTTAGTTTTTATAAAAATCAATTTGCATCCAATGGGTTTTATCCCATTAGGTACGTCCAACACAGTCCATATTTTTTTTATACATGGAATTTGTCTTGATTTCATCGTTCCAAGCCGAAGGCAGAAACTTTATTCTGCTGTGCTTGTTGAAAAGATAGAGGAATGTCATCATCTAATACACCATTTTTTCTTCTCGCCATCCACAAGAAAACCATAGGATCTCTCTGGTGCATGAGATTCCCTGCACAACCTTCTAATAGGTTTCATATTTTCATATACGTGTAAACTCGGTTCTCCTATTGGTTCAGCCTCTGTGTTAACTTCTTAGATCTCATCCAAGTTTACAACTTCGCTATTAATTTTCTTTGATAAAAATTCCTTATTTAAAAAGGTTCCTTATTGAGAAACAATAACCTTATTTTCTCTGTAATGTAGAATATATATCCTATTGAGTTTTTGGGATATCCTATAAATTAATATAGTACTGATCGTGCCTCAACTTTATTCGGACCAACGTTCTTAATGTAGGACGGATAACCCCCCACCTTCAAATACTTAGGTTGGTGCTTCTTACCACATTACATCTCATATAATGTTTTAGGCACAAACTTAGTAGGCAACAAGTTCAACATATATGCTGCGGTTTCCAGCGCATATTCCAAATAGGATAGAGGTAACTCAACCTTACTTATCATGGAACGAACTACATCTGTAGTGTTCAATTCCTTCGCTCTGACACGCCATTTTGTGGCGGAGTAAAGGATGGGGTAACTTGATAGATAATCTCATTATCTTTTAAGTACTGTTGGTATTCCTGTCCAACATACTCACCTTCTCGATTAGATAGAAGAATTTTTACCTTTCGTTACGTCTAATTTCCAACTACATTCTTATACTCAAAAAATTTATCGCAGGCATGAGATATGTTCTTCACAAGATACACATACCCTAACCTTGAGAAATAATCAGTTATGTAATAAAGTAAGAACTATTATCCTTGGTGATTATAGGGATCGAGCTATATATATCACTATGTACTAACCCTAAGAGTTCATCAGCTCTTTCATTGCTACCTATTAAGGGGTGCTTGGTCATACCTTCGAGATATAACTCATACGTGTCAAATGATTCAAAATCAAGTAACGAGAGAAAACCTTCTTTTTTCAGTTTTTACAATCGTTTCTCGCCAATATTGCATCGCCTACAATGCCAACGATAATTATCATTTATTTTCTAGAAAAACTACTCGTTAAACAAACACAATTTGTATTGATCACATAAATTTCATTTTGAAGAACACTATCACAAAATAATTTTCTATCCAAACTAATGTTCATAACATTATTCGCATAATGAAATACATATCTAGTCTTAGACAATCTCAGAAAAGATACAATTCTACAAATAAAATCCTTTATAAAATAGCAATTATTTAATATCAGTTCAACACCACCAGGCAAGCATAAATGATAATATCCTATTGTCATTGCATTTATGATAGAACTAACAACAACTTGGAGCCTTCTTTCTACTTTGGCCATGTGGCGCTAGTTCCTAAGCCCTTATAATAAATTATATATATATATATATATGAGTTCCAGGTCCAGTATCTAAAACCCAAGGTATTAATGCAAAACAATTTCGAACTATAAATGTACCTTATGGAGCTGAGGAATAATTCTTCTTTCTTTCTTTAACAATTTTCGGCACTCGGGATGGTTTCTTTTTCAGTGATCTTTCTTATAACAATGGCGACATTCGCTCTTTTCATCGGTCTTCTTACTCTTCTCTCTTTTTAACCTTCTCTCTTTTGCTTCTTCGAACTCTTAGAAGATGATGCCCACCCTTAACAGCAAGCTGGTCCCCTGACCCTTCGATTATGATTCAGCCAACCTCAACATATTGAGGAGCTCTACGAGATTCAGATTCAGTTGGTTCATATTATAGTTTAGTATGAACGATTGATACTAAGGGGTAAGTGAACCAAGGATCAAGTATACATGCAATTCATTGCTTACCATTATATCCAATTGTGAAAGCCTATCAATACAGCCCTTCATCATTAGGATATTATTTTCCATCTTTTATCCCTTTTGCATTTTGGTGTCGAACAATTTCCTAGTAATTTTGTACTTCGCGGAACGAGAGTACTAGCCAAATAGTGCCTTGAGACTATCGAATATCTAAAGAACATACATGGTTTTGTGCTCCCCTTGCAGCGGCTTATCTAATGTAGACAGTATGAAAACCTAGGCGATTTCTAGGTCAGCAACCTACTTATTATAAGCAACATGCATCTTATGGTTAGCATTATCAATGGATCGGCTCATAGGAGTACAAGTAACAGACAACCAAAGATGCTCGTATGTTAAAGCTATCATTATAATTCTCAGCCAATCGACATACTTGTTATGTCTAGTTAGTTTGGCGTTTTCATTAAATGCTCTTAGAGTTGGCATTTTCTACAAGTTTCAATCGGTAGATTATTAGGACAATATCATAGTAGATGTTCTTATAATATTACTAAGGTTAAACTTAATGTTTCATTTTACTAATAAGCTCTCACTATTCTTTTATATTTCGCCAAACCCTAAGTCGAAACATGGATGTCTTTCGACTTCACTCGTAGGTGTTAGGACTCGTCTGCTTGAAATTCTGACCTTAAGTTTGCCGAATAAGTCATAGCTCTACAACCGGTGGATAACTTTATGAGTTGTAACATATACATCTCTTAACCCATGGTACCTTTTCCTAGTTTCACTTCGACCTTGAGTTTGCTAAACAAATCGAAATGAAATTATTCACTCGTGTCTAACATTTCGTGAAGGCCAAAGTATAGTATATATAGCTTGAGTTTGCTTAAAAATACGTATTGTTAGCTTACCTCATTTATTTGATATATTGATAATACCACACATAACATTCCTATCTTGAGTTTGCTCAACAACTAAGAAGTATGTAAGTAATTTTTTAAGATATAAATGGTAGAGGATAACATTATATTAAAGATTCATAATCTTTAATATATTATATTGAGTGATATCAACTTATATAATAATGTATTTCTTATGAAATACCCTCAATGTCAGACTTACATTTACATATGTATTTGTTTCTTAAGTCTATTTTGGTTTTCTTAAATATTCTACCTTTAGTTTGTACATTCAAATTATATAACTTTTATATTTAATTACGTTATATAATAATCATATGTATAACATCATTTTAATTAAATCATATTTAATTAACATTAATTAATTAACACTTTAATTAATTATTCACTCGTGTCTACCATTTCACGAAGGCCAAAGTATAGTGTATATATAGCTTGAGTTTGCTTAACAAATACGTATTGTTATCTTACCTCGTTTATTTGATATATTGATAATACTACACATAACATTCCTATCTTCAGTTTGCTCAACAACTAAGAAGTAAGCAAGTAATTTATTAACATATAAATGGTAGAGGATAATATTATATTAAAGATTCATAATCTTTAATATATTATATTGAGTGATATCAACTCATAAAATAATGTATTTCTTATGAAATACCCTTAAGTGTCAGACTTACATTTACATATGTATTTATTTCTTAAGTCTATTTAGGTTTTCTTTAATGTTCTACCTTTAGTTTATACATTCAAATTATATAACCTTTATATATAAATTAATTACGTTATATAATAATCATATGTACAACATCATTTTAATTAAATCATATTAATTAACATTAATTAATTAACACTTTAATTAATTGTATATTATCTGATTGCAACATATTGTATTGAATATCTATATACTATAATCTTTATAATAATATACATATATCATATATGTATGTATTTTAATTTGGTAATTAACTTTTTAATTAATTTTTTTAATTAAAAAATGTAATTAAATTTTATTAATTTCGAAAATTAATTTATATACATGCATGTGTATTTATATTGTCTTAAACATTGCAAGACAACTTAACATATATCATTATGTATTGTACATGCATATATATAAACACATACACACATATGTATTGATTAATTAATTAATTTTATTAATAAAAATTATTTTTGAAATTAACTTATATTTTTTTGAAACACTTTGAAAATTTTCATTATAATACAAATTTAATAATATATGTCTTATTTTATATTTAAATTTTAGATTTGAAATCTATGTTTTTTATTTTCAAAATAATTTCGAAAATTATCCCAAGACCCAATTCAAATTGGACATTTTCTATTATGGGCAACTTTTAGGTTCGCTTCTCCTGTCTGACTAGGTAGAACATAGTACTTGATTATTCAAACTCAATCCTCCGGCACTACCTTTCTAGGCACCATATCTGCAACGACCTGCCTTTTTGAATGGTTTGAATCAACGATAAACCATACATGTTGGACTCAAACCATTCAAAAGGGCAGATTGTTACGGAGTAAATAAGAAAACATAGAAAGAAAGAAAACAAAACATAGAATCTCATAGTGTAATGACAAAATATAATAATCAAATAAACAGTTCACGAAGCTGTTTTACAAATAACACTTGATTATACATTTACATTACAGAATCAGAGTACATATAACAGTACCAAATAAATAATGCAGTGGAACAACATGATGCAGCGTAATAAATAAAACAAATAACAATAGTACAATATCTTCATCTTTGTCCTCCAAAAGCAGTCTTTGATAAAGTCAAAAGCTCAAACTGAGCCGAGCAAATTGAAAAAATAAAACATTCAAGTCAAAGTTAAAAGATGTTATGTAAGTTAAGTCAACAGTAAATAAATATGAGTATTACGACATCAGAGTTGTTTACGGCGTTTGACATCTCCTATCCAGTGTCTAACGTGAGTGCAATAACTTACGAGATGTTTAGGATTTCCACCTCCTAAGGATCCTTTAAACTATCTACTATGTAGCACAATACGCTATTATAGTAGTGTCTACAGTAAACTGAAGTATTAAAATAGCGTTAAGGCGTTACCCATATTCCTCTTAACACATTTTATATATTCTCATAGTCTATATAGTACCATACGCTCCTCCGTGAGGTTTACCCAGAGGGCACTCCGTAGATATGGTACAAAACAAACTCGTAGAAGGCACGATAGGGCATATGAATACAGCACTTGAGGCAATGCCAAGGTAGATATACCAATTGTAGATCCGGACTGGTGGTAACGCATAGCAGCTACTACCACCTACCTCGGAACACACTCCCATAATCAAAATCAAGGGGTGGCCACCAAATTATCAAAAATTCATAATATAGTATCGATAAAGTGTGCCCGACCAGAGGTGCGACCTCACTTGGTCCGACAAGGCTTATGTTTTAGTCACATCTAAGCTGACTCATGGGAGTCAGGGTCACGTAAATACCTCATATAAAATCGTTCGTCAAACCATCCTACTTCATTTTTGAAATCTCCACCACGTACGTAGTTGTTAATGTAGATTCGGTATTGGCAGAGTGTATAACAATATCCGATTCCAGTGTCTTTAACACCAAATGCTTATTTCACACCGAATGGTTCTTTTACATTTCAAAAGTCAATTCACAATTGATATCAAAATATCATATTCTCAAAACCGTATCACTTTCGAAATCATATTCACATTCAAAATCATATTCTCAAAGTAGGTTAAACCCTCATTTCAAATCATCGTATTTCTCAAAATATATTATTAAATCTCAATTTAGGTTATCACATCATTTAGTCGTATTCTACTTATAAATCTAGGATTTAAATATAAGTTTCCACTTTACAAACCTGAAATTCAGAAAGTAGTTTAGATAGTTTAAATTAGTTTTAAAAATAGTTTAAGATTGTTTAAAATATATTAAAACAGATTAATATAGTTCAAAATAGGTTAAACTGGATTAATATTTTTTAAATAGATTAAAATAGATTTAAAATAGATTAAATAGTTTTTAAATAGATTAAATAGATTAAAATAAGTTAAAAATACTTTAAATAGATTTAAAATAGACTAAATACTTTAAATAGATTAAATAGTTTTAAAATAGATTAATAGGTTAAAATTCTATAAATAGATTTAAAATAGATTAAAATACATTAAATAGATTTAAAATATATTAAAATAGATTAAAATACATTAAATATATTTAAAATGGTTTAAAATAATTAGAATAGATAAATTTAGTTTAAAAGCTAAAAATCTAAATAATTTAGAATTTTAAAGAAAATTTATAGTTTGTATTAAGAAAATAAATTTGAAATTAACATCAAATTTTACCATTTCTTCCATTTCAACCAATCTAGACCGTATCCAAATTTGAATTAAATCCAATTACATCTTGAATATAAATTTTAGCCATTCCAATTTCAATAGATTTCAAAGTTATAAAATTTCAATGTTTCAATAAATCAATTTGGATAATTTCATTCATACTTCAAAATCAAGTTTAGAATTTTAATGTAAATCTTTAAATAATTACTTAAAAATTTAATTTATATAAATAAAATTCTATTTCAAACATCATTTAACTGTTGAAGGATAAAGATATAAAATCATTTAATTTAACCAATCAGGTGTCCGTATAAAATTTTCTACCCTATGGTCAAGCGATACGGATATTTATCATTTCAATCCGCAAATATTTTAATTTACGGGTATATACCATTTCAACCTGCAATGCTGAATTTAATTAAAATCCATAAAATCACTCGAGTCTATCATTTCAACCCATAATGATTTTCCTTAATCTATAGATCATTCTGGTATGTACCATTTCAACCTATAGGGAACTTGCAATGGTATAACAACATAAAATACAACATTCAGTCATCCAATATCAAAAATCAGACATCCATCACAATCATCATCCTATCAACCAATACGCATCAATAGATAACTGGTTACGACTAACAGGTATTAAATTGGCAATTAAATTCAATATTGAATTAAACGATGATTAAATGTAATAAAAATCAAATTTAACTAGAATGACAACTTAAACATACCAAACATCGATCGATTAATTTCTAATCACATCATCAATTTAATTTAACTAACATAAGATATTTTAGTAGCTGTGAGTAGGTCAAAACACTCACCTTCAATTTCGAGTCGAATTAAAATCCAAATTAAGGTCCAAAATCCAACAGTCTTAAAATGCAGCCAAACAAGTACCAAAATGTCTGGAATTCAAATACGATCTCAACGGAGAAAACCGCACGAGAATCCGATCTCGCATGCAAAAGTTATTAACATTAGAAGATTAGAAAATTTCGACTTTGGGTCTTACTTCGAGTCGCAACCTCAATTACCCGTGCTTACTTTGAGTTTTTTCCAAAATGACCGAGACCCGAGTCATTTGGCTCCTGACCCGAAGTCGCTGCAGGGTTTTCGCCTCTGGAACTAGAAACACGCCCAAATCCGCCTTGTTTGGCATGGAACTCTCTCTGACCCGAAGTCGCTGCAGGGTTTTCGCCTCGGGAACTCAAAGTGAACTGCTTCCCGACTCGAAGTAAACCCGGAGCAACATTTATTTATTTCTTTTGAGATTAGATTTTGGAAGTTGGGAATTAGGTTTGACGATCTGACGTTTGAGAAGGAGGAAGAAGATGTACGTACAGAAATAATAAAATGAGAAATAACTAGGGTTTATAATAGCCTATATACAGGCAGGGTTGGATCGAAACGATAACAACGACCTGAAAAGCCCGTTTCATTTCTGAAACGAAAATGGGTCATCCAATATATAGAAATATGGATTTTTGATATTTTTAAACTCAATGGAACAAGTTTCAAGTCCTAATTACATCGTATAAAAAAATTAGTTTTAAAATTAGCTTATTTCAAATTGAGTTCAATTAAATTGATTTCTACGCGTTTCAAGCCCGTACGATCAAATGACAAGTCCGATCACTACTTGAAATCCTATTAATAACCGTTACGAATCCGATGAAACTAGTTTCGTCGAAATCAAAATCAGTGGCCAAAATGGCTATTTTCACCTTAATTATATAAATTATTATTAAATTAATTAAATCACATTTTCAATTCAAGTTTAACAACTAACAAATTTTGTCATTTTTGATTACTTAGATATTTACAATAATTTAAACAAATCTACATGTCAATTCAATGTCAATTATTTTACAAGTTACAGTGTTTATTTTCAATTGAAATAAATACAGTGATTATTGCTTTAAATTCTAATAAATCCATTTATTCGCCTTTTCATCTTATTATTCAATCAATTGTCATCTCATGGCTATAATTAACATTTGTTTATATCTTATTACCCTAATATTTTACAATTACCATCTTAATTTTCATTAACGTAATATTTAATTACATTTAATTGCAATATATCCCTTTATTATAATTTAAATTCCAATAAATTGATGAAACTTGATTTCAATCTTTTTATTCAACCAATTATTACTTATGGAAATAGTTAAAATTGGTTTACATCTTGTTATATTAATATTCTATAGTTATCAATTAAATTCGCATTAACTGCACTAATTAAGTGATTAATTGCAATTGATCTTCAATTTATTATCAATGAATTAAATAGTGAATTTATAATTAAACCATTGTTGTAACTTACCAATTCAAGCACATTTCTATGATTATTGTTAACAAACAAAACTAATAAATTCACATATGGATTAATTATTCTATTTTAATCAATTTTAATTGATCACATGCAATTTCACCGTTTAATACAACGTTTGATTTATTTACTCATTTACAGTTTTGTATCCAATTTTAACTTTACAATCATTCCAATTAATTGAGATTTCATTGAAATAGTTATCAACTGCCTTAAATTAACATTATTAAATTTCAATTAATTTAAATTGCATTAAAATGGTTATCCATTAACTTACACTAACATTATTATATTTCGTTCTTGTTATTATTCTCGTTATTAAACTTAAATTTTCAATTTTTCACGACATTAAATGTTAAAATTTATTTAATAAATAAATTTTGTTATCGAAATTTACGGATCGTTACATTCTCCCCCACTCAAAACTTTTCCTTCTCGAAAATGGAAAGAAGGAACTAAGGAATTAATATATTTTATTCAAAATATTCAATTTATAACAATTAATTTACATAATTAAGTATTAAATAAAATATAATAATTAATAACCAATTAAACCCTTTATATTCAAGTTAATAAAAGTTTGAAATACATTTTCACTTTCACAAAAATTTATAAGTCCAAAATTTACGGAAAATTTCGGCAGAGTCTCCTTTGTACAGAGAGGTCCGGGAGAAATAATAATATCAATAGTAAACATATATATATATATATCATATTTCAAAATAAAATATCCCAAACCATGGAAAAAACAATATAATATCACAAGAAAACCGTAATCCGAGTATGTACCTATTTATCGGGCAAGCAAAGCTTAATTTATGAAACCAAAAGCAGTAGTTGTTGCTTCCATAACTTGTATTTCACTTATATAATCCAGAAGAGATAATAATTATATAAAAGAGAATAATTATGATATCTCTATTACTCACAACCAAATCAACACAACATATAATAGTCACAAGCAACAAAACCATACAATCATCACATGCAATCGAAACAATCAACCATCCCTCCATAGCAATCAAAACAAACTGTTTGTTTCGGTTCAGAAACTTTTAATCGTATAAAATGTTAAATAAACTACTAAGTATACCATACACTCAACGGTCTTAGATAAAACTCAATATATCATTTATACATCATACACAATAGAAGTATCCCTTCCCCAACCAATCCATAAGTCCAACAAACAATAATTTCAAATAATATTTAAGTTTTATTCTTATTACTCTTTCTTTTTCACATTATTCATTGTTCATTTTCATCTGTTTATACAATGCTTGTATAATTTCTTTACATTTATCACTTACAAAATTCATTTATACAATACCATTTTTTATTTCATTACTTTACATTCATTGCTTACATAAGTTATTTCCATTTCAATTATTAGATTATTTATTATGTCAATCTCTTTTTAATTCAATATTAATGGATTATTATTTTTTCACATTCATTCTTCCATATATAGTATTATTGAATCCGTTTCTAAATCATTTCAATGCTTTTTGAAGCTATAACCATTCAATTAACGTAATACTCATTTTAATTATAAATAGCTTCAACGTTAAATTAATTTTATTATTATTTACTTACAGTGTCACCTTTTTATTACTATAGTTAGTAGCATTCAAATTATTTACTTAGGTTTGCAATAAGCTTATACATCTTAATTCTCCCTTTAAAACATAATTACATTGAACATTTTCATTGTTTAAGTTTTACTCGTATAATATTCCATTACATATTCTTATTAACATTACAACTTTTAATATTTTGGTAAGTTATATATATGTCTTAAGAATGAAATTGAAAGTTACACAAGTTCATCTTGTTCATTTTTTTTCAAAGTTCAATAATTCATCTTCTAAATTTTCATTATTCTTAAGTTTACAAGTTTCCAATTTCTCATATATACCATAAATCACTTAGCATCTAATTACTTATATCTTTATTCATTCTAGAAACTTACAATTATTAAAATAATTAAGATATATTCATTACATTAATTGGAAACTACTAATTATCAAAAAAAATTAAGAACTAAACTCTGGGTTCATTTTAGTCAAATAGAAAATAATATACATATATATATATATATATATATTTATCCTTTATAGATTAATTCATATTTAAAAATTCAAAATTAACCTTTGTTTATCAAAATAAATGTGCAATAAAACTACTATAGCAGTCTTCCTACTTTGAAACTTGAAAATAAACGTCGATGATGCATGCACTCATCACCAAAATTATTTTCCAACGATGGAGAGGGGAGTACATAACTTATTTCCTTTCAAATTTTCTTTAAAGCATTTCTTTCCAATCACATTGAAATATTTATATCAGAAAATACTTCCAAATAATATTACTGTTATATTCCAAAATCTTTGGAATGAAATTTTCAAAATCCCAAAACTTAAGTTCTCAAATTTTCAATTTATATTCATTTTAGTTACAATCTCATTTTTCGCAAACTAATAATTATAAATTTCACTTCCTAACAACAACCAAACATATCGCATACAATTATATACGTTTATAAAGATTATTCTTTTATATACAAAATATAATACTAGGTTAAATTATTTCATTTACCTATATTTCGAAAACAATATTATGTCGGTCTACCCTATCAAGTGTTTAGAAATCCTTATCGATGTCATAGCGTCTCATGTACCGACTGGAATTTATAAATACTAAATAGAACGAATTAACACAATATAAAAACCTTTTATAACACTAATAAATACGCTCTCTCATATATATACACACACTCAACGACTCATTCTAGGGTATTACTACCTTATTCTCTAATGAGCCAGACCCCACAAAGAAAAGTTTATTGCTAAACCAAAGCTCTGATACCAACTGTAACGATTTGCCTTTTCAGAGGGTTAAATCGGTGATAGACCACACACGTCGAATTCAAACCATTCAAAAGGGCAGACTATTATGGGGCAAATAAGAAAACAAAGAAAGAAAGAAAACAAAACACAGAATCTTATAGCGGAATGACAAAATATAATAATCAAATAAATAGTTCATAAAGCCGTTTTATAAATAACACTTGATTACACATTTACACTACAGAATCAGAGTTCATATAATAGTAGTAAATAAATAATACAGCGGAACAACATGATGTAGCATAATAAATAAAACAAATAATAAGTATATCTTCGTCTTCGTCCTCCAAAAGCAGTCTTCGATAAACTGAAAAGCTTAGACTGACCCAAGCGAATGGAAAAGACAAAACACTTGAGTCAGGACTAAAAGATATTATGTAAGTTAAATCAACAGTAAATAAATATGAGTGTTACGACGTCAGAGATGTTTACGGAGTTTGAAATCTTCTATCCAGTGTCTAACATGAGTGCAATAACCTAAGAATGTTCGGGATTTCCACCTCCTAAGGATCCGTTAAACTATCTACTATATAGTACAATACGTCATTATAATAGTGTCTACAGTAAAGTATTAAAATAGCATTAAGGCGTTACCCATATTCCCCTTAACACATTTTATATATTCCCATAGTCATTACAGTACCATACGCTCCTTCATGAGGTTTACCCAGAGGGCACTCCATAGGTATGGTACAAAACAAACTCGTAGAAGGCGTGATAGTGCATGTGAATACGACATTCGAAGCAATGCCAGGGTAGATATACCAATCGTTGATCCGGACTGGTGGTAATGCATAACAGCTACTACCGTCCACCTCGAAACATACTCCCATAATCAAAATCGAGGGGTGGCCACCAAATTATCGCAAAGTCAAAATATGATATCGAAGAAATGTGTCCTGGAGGTGCGACCTTACTTGGCCGAGCATGGATCAAGTTTTAGTCACATCTAAGTTGACTCACAGTAGTCAGGGTCATGTAAACACCTCATACAGAATCGTTTGTCAGACCATCCTACTTCATTTTTGGAATCTCCACCACATACACAGTTGTTAAAGTGGTTTCGGTATTGGCAGAGTATATGACAACATCCAATCCCTACCTCTTTGACAACCAAATGCTTATTTCACACCGGATGGTTCTTTTACATTTCAAAAGTCAATTCGTAACTGATATTAAAATATCATATTCTCAAAACCATATCACTTTTGAAATCATATTCACTTTCGAAATCATATTCTCAAAATAAGTTAAACCCTCATTTCAAATCATCATATTTCTCATTATAAGTTACTAAATCCCAACTTAGGTTATTAAATCATTTAGTCGTATTCTACTTAAAATCAAGGATTTGAATATAAACTTCCACTTTACAAACCTGAAATTCAAAAAGTAGTTTAGATAGTTTAAATTAGTTTTAAAAATAGTTTAAGACAGTTTAAAATGGATTAAAAAAGATTAATATAGTTTAAAATAGGTTAAAGTGGATTAATGTTTTTTAAATATATTAAAACAGATTAAATAGATTTAAAATAGCTTTAAAATAGATTAAAATAGGTTAAAATACTTTAAAAAGATTTAAAATAGATTAAATAATTTTAATAGATTAAAATACTTTAAATGGATTTAAATAGATTAAATAGTTTTAAAATAGATTAAATAGATTAAATAGGTTAAATACTTTAAATAGATTTAACATAGGTTAAAATACTTTAAGTTGATTTAAAATACATTAAAATAGATTACAATACTTTAAATAGATTTAAAATGGTTTAAAATAATTAGAATAGGTAAATTTAGTTTAAAAGTTGAAAACCTTAATAATTTAGAATTTTAAAGAACATTTATAGTTTATATTAAGAAAATAAATTTGAAAATAACATCAAATTTAACCATTTCTTCCATTTAAACCAATCTGGACCATATCCAAATTTCAATTAAACCCAATTTTATGTTTTGAAATATCAATTTTAGCTATTCCAATAGATTTCAAAGTTGCATAATTTTAGTGTTTCAATAAATCAATTTCGATAATTTCATTTACGCTTCAAAATCAACTTTAGAATTTCAATGTAAATCTTTAAATAATGACTTAAAACAATTTATTTTATATAAATCAAATTCTATTTCAAACATCATTTAACTAGGTTCAAGGATAAAGATTTAAAGTCATTTAATTTAACCAATCTGGTGTGCGTATAAAATTCTCTACCCTATGATCAAGTGATGCAGATACTTATCATTTCAATCCACAAATATTTAAATTTACGGGTATATATCATTTCAACAATCACGAATTTAATTAAAATCAATAAAATCGCTCGAGTCTATCATTTCAAACTACAAAAATTTTCCCTAATCTATAGATCATTTGAGTATGTATCATTTCAACCTATAGGGAACTTGTAGTGTTATAACAATATAAAATATAACATCCAGTCATCCACTATCAAAAATCAAACATCCATCACAATCATCATCCAAATCAACTAATAAGCATCAATAGATAACTAGTTACCATTAACATGTATTAAATTGGCAATTAAATTCAATATTGAATTAAACGATGATTAAATGCAATAAAAGTCAAATTTAACTAGAATGACAATTTAAAGATACCAAACATCGATCAATTAATTTCTAATCACATCATATTTAATTTAACTAACATAAGATAGTTTAGCAGTTATGAGTGGGTCAAAACACTCACCTTCGATTTCAAATCGAATTGAAATCCAAATTAAGGTCCAAAATTCAACAGTCTTAGAATGTAGCCAATCAAGTTCCAGAATTTCTAGAATTCAGACCCAAAGAAGAAAACCACGCGTGAATCTGAGCTCGTATGCAAAAGTTATTAACGTCAGAAGATTTGCAAATTTCGACTTTGGTTCATACTTCGAGTCGCCGCCTTAATTCCCTGGTGCTTGCTCTGAGTTTTTGCCAAGCTGACCCGAGACCTGAGTCATTTGGCTCCTGACCGGAAGTTGATGTAGGATTTTCACCTCTGGAACTCGAAGCGCGCCCAGTTCCGCCTTGTTTGGCATGGAACTCTCTCTGACCCGAAGTCGCTGCAGGGTTTTGGCCTCTGGAACTAGAAGTGAACCTCTTCCCAACTCGAAGTAAAGCAACATTTTTTTTTACCTTTTTCTGAGATTAGGTTTTGAAATTTGGGGTAAGATTTGATGATCTGACGTTTGAGAAGGAGGAAGAAGATGTACGTACAGAAACAATAAAATGAGAAACAACTAGGGTTTGCAATAGTCTATATATAGGTAGGGTTGGATCGAAACGATAACAACGATCCAACAAGCCCGTTTCATTTCCAAAACGAAATTAGGTCATCGGATATATTAAACTATAGGTTTTTGATATTTTTAAACTCAAGTGAACAGGTTTCAAGTCCTAATTCCATAGTATAAAAAAATTAGCTTTAAAATTAGCTTATTTCAAATTGAATTCAATTAAATTGATTTCTACGCGTTTCAGGCCAGTACGATCAAACGACAAGTCCAATCGCTACTTGAAATCCTATAATGATTCACCGTTACGGATCCAATGAAACTGATTTCGTCGAAATCCGAATCAGTGGCCAAAATTGCTATTTTCATCTTATTTATACAAATTGTTATTAAATAATTAAATCGTAGTTTTAATTCAAATTTAACAACTAACAAATTTTGTCATTTTTGATTACTTAGACATTTACAATAATTTAAAACAAATTTACATGTCAATTCAATGTTAATTATTTTACTAGTTACAGTGTTTGATTTCAATTGAAATAAATATATTGATTATTACTTTAAATTCTAATAAATCCACTTATTCGCCTTTTCATCTTATTATTCAATCAATTGTCATTTCAGGCTACAATTAACATTTGTTTATATCTTATTACCCTAATATTTTACAATTACCATCTTAATTTTCATTAACATAATATTTAATTATATTTAATTACAATATATCCATTTATTATAATTTAAATTCCAATAAACTGATCAAACTTGATTTCAATCTTTTTTTTAACCAGTCATTACTTATGAAAATAGTTAACATTGGTTTACATCTTATTACATTAATATTCTACAATTATCAATTAAATTCACATTAATTGCACTAAATAAGTGAATTAATTGCAATTGATTTCCAATTTATTATCAATGAATTAAATAGTGAATTTATAATTAAACCATTATTATAACTTACCAATTCAAACACGTTTCTGTGTTTATTGTTAATAAACAAAACTAATACATTCACATACGGATTAATTATTCTATTTTAATCAATTTCAACTTATCACATACAATTTCACCCTTTAATACAACATTTGATCTATTTATTCATTTACAGTTTTGTACCCAATTTTAACTTTACAATCATTCCAATTAATTGAGATTTCATTAAAACAGTTATTATTTGCTGTAAATTAACATTATTAAATTTCTGTTAATTAAAATTACATTAAAATGGTTATCCGTTAACTTACACTAACATTATTACTTTTCATTCTAGTTATTATTCTTGTTATAAACTTAAAATTTTAATTTTCACAACATTAGTTTCCAAAAATTATTTAATTAATAAATTTAATTATCGAAATTTACGGGTCGTTCCAATATTTAATGGGTAAGCTTAATTAGTTAGCCATAATATAATTAATTTAGATCATACAGGCTATTCGGCTCTAATACCATTGTTGGATCTGGGCCTGCAGATGATAGGGTAATAGGGTAAATTTCAATTTTTTAACCTTTTGGATCTTTATCGGGCCTATGCAGTTTAAATTTGTTTATAACTTTTCTAAATTTTCTTTTTGAATAAAATAATATTTTATTTTATTTAATTCATAAGTAATATTTTATTTTGTATAGTTTGTATTATATAGTATATATGTGTATCATATACACATATGTATGTATATGCACGTGCAGCATTATAAAGTGTGCATGGTTTGATATGCCCATATATAGATGTTGGATTTACACCAAAACAGACATGTTAGCCCCTATATATATGTATATATATGTATACATATATATATGTATGTATATATGTATACATATATATGTGTACATATATATGTATGTATGTGTGTGTACATATAAATAGTATAATATAAAAGATGTATATGCATAAATATGTGCAAATAGTATGTTATATAATGTTTTGAATAACATACTTACATAAATATATGTACTGTTAACCCGCCTTTTGGCAAGGCCGTGGACATGCGGATTTAACTAAATCGACTGCTCATTTGTCGAGGTAGGAATACGATGGATTGAGTCAACTAAATGGATAGACGGTCGATCACGGATGATATATATGTGTGCGTGTGTGTGATTACAGAGCTAGGGTTCGGCATAACATGATTCGGTCATTGGAGTTTGGCTACCTAGGTCAGCCATTCGGTCAAGGTGGCTCGGTCATACATGGCTCGGTCGAGGAATGAGGACCATGCACAGTTCGGTCTTGGTGGCATGGTCTGGTCTTGGTGGCATGGTTCCATCTTGGTGGCATGGTTCGGTGATGGAAGTGGTTCGGACAAAGGAAGGAAGGCATGTCGTTCGATCATGGTGTGAAAGTTCAGGTAGGTCGGCTAGATATGGTTCGGCATCGGTGGTTCGGCCTGATAGGATCAACCTTGGTGGTTCGTCATGTTCTGGTTTAGTCATACTAAAGTCGATCGGCATTGGTTTGGCTTGGCATTGGGATCGATCGGCATAGGGGAGTAGGTCGGCAACAACATTATGGGCCGGCCGAGATAGGTCGGGTGAGCCTCGTTCAGTGATTGAAGTGGATCGGTGGTTGAAGGTGGTTCGGCATGTTTTAGATCACCCTGGGTCGGCATCGTGAGTAGATCGGCATCTCTGGGTCGGTCCAAGGGAGTAGGTCGGCATCATGAGTGGAATGGCATTTCGAGTAGGTCGGCATCGTGAGTGGATAGGCATATGTGGGTCAATGGATGTGTTTCGGCCTACCTAGGTCGGTCAGTTCGAGTCAACACTTGTGGGCTGAACTACCTTGGTTATGGGCCTGCATAAGGGAACTAGCCTATCTTCGTCTATAAATACAGCATGTGGGGCTTTAGAAAAGGAATCTTCATTCTGCTTCCCTTCTTCTTCCCTATTAAGGCTACTCTGCCATTGTTGCTTTAAAAACTCTAGATTGTAACTGTAATTGATTCGGATATCAATAGAAAGGAAATTTTCTAGAGTGAACGTAGGCCGGAGTTAGCCGAAACACTATAAATCCTCTGTTATTGCTGCTTTGCTTTTAATTTTTACTGTTCTTCATATTTATACTCTCTACATACATTCTATCTGTGATTTGTGACTGTGATTTTGTGCTTTTATCTGGATTTGAGTGTTGGCGACCAATTTTGACGCTAACATGTGCGCATTTATATATATATATATATAATTAAATTATACGATATTTTGAATATTAATCTATAATGTAATTTCATATAAAATTATATAAATATTATATATGTTTGTAGGAATTTTTTTAGTTTGAAGACGTTACTTGTATATATAATACACACACATGCACATATATGTGTGTGTATACACACACATGTACAATTTTGAATATATTGTAATATAAATAATAATATTAAAATTAATATATATGTGTGTGTGTGTGTGTATTAAATAACTCTCGATTGAGAAAGTATTCTAATTTTTTAGGATTGCATTTTATTTAACAAATAATTTTTTCCATATAGAAAAATACATAAAAAATAATGATGATATTATTATTTCCAAAAACAAAAGTGGTATATTTATATTAAAATTTTACAAATATTTTAGATTTTTATTAATTTATATATATAAGTTAATTATATATACAATTAATTTTAAATTAAAAATTTATACATATAAATATATATGAATTAAATTACACGCACGTACGCATATATTGATTTTTAAAAGTCTGTATATACAAATAAATATTTATAAAATATAGTTTGTACATTATAAAATATTATATATTTTGAAGCTAGGTTTTTAATTAAAGAAAAACAATTATTAATGTATATTATTTTCAAAAATTTTTAAACATGGGTATGAGATACATGATATGATATATATCTATAAATAATTATATATATGTGTGTGTGTATAAGCATACACATATGTTACTATCCAACGTTGGTCAACATCTCCTTCATATCGCCTTGACTGCTAATCGATGCCACCGTTCCTAACTTCAGACTAAGTGAATACTACTGGAATGAGTAGCATCCCATGATGAACAAAATGACGTTGTTCTCACCAACTTTTGTAACCAAACACTTGATCACCAAAACTCACCTCTATCATCGGCATTTCTCCACACCGACCACAATAAGCTTCTAAGTTTGATAATACCACTAGTATCTGCCTCTCCTAGTAAAACCCCACTCATCAACACATTCATGTTCTCCACTATCAAAGGTTAAACTTCAGTAACCAAGATAATCGATGGTGAATCACCTCATTCCTTTTCGATTTCCATGGTTCTTCTCCAAGCGATGGGCACCAGATGATAATCTGGTTCATCTCCTACCACTTCTTGTCATAGATCATTTCCAAATTCTTAAAATATATATTGGAGTTTCATGGGAAGAAGAGTGAAAATGTTATTTATATTTAGTGGATTTGTATTAGAATGAAATAGGGGTTTGAAGATAGTTGTTTTGCCATCGAAGATTAATATGGGATGAAACATTTGATGTGTATATCCTAGTTGTTACAGAGAGATGTCCAAAAGAAGACAAAAAGGTGCATGTATTTATAACGGTTGGTATTTTATATTTTAGTCCTTATTTTCTTTTATTTATGAAATGTAGTGCGATTCTGTCATGAGTGTGATGACCCGCTATTTCGGACTATTTGCATCCGCACATGTCAGACTTGAATAATTCAAAATATCTAATTGTTAATTTAAATTTGGCAAAACTAGATATACGGTAAATAAATAATCACAGAATTACAGACACAGAGTAATAATATGCAGCGCAAACAAAAGGTAGTAGTTCATGAAGCTACTATATATATAATAAAGTTAAATATGTTACAACAGAAGTTTTCGAATACAATAGTCAAATAAAATATCACAATACATCACTGGAATCAACTAGATATCTGAAAGTTGGATAGATAGCTGGATCTCCAAGCGAAGCTCCAACTCCAAAGGTGAGTCTCAAAAGCTGAACCACTCAGTCTGACCCAAGCATAAAGCAAAACACAAAACACTCGAGTCAGGATTTACATTCTTATATCAATAAATCCAACTCAAGTGAAATAACCATTGAAATACAAGTAACTCAAAGGACGTTGGAATAACCATCCTCTAAGGATCCGTTAAACTATCTACTATGTAGTAATATACGCTAAATAGATAATGTCTATAAGTATTATAAAGTATCAAAATAGTGTTAAGGCGTTACCGTTATCCCCCTTAACACATTTTATATAAGCGTTATAGTCTATACAGCACTGTAAACTCCACCGTAAACTAGTGGGCTATCAGGGAGTACTCCATAGGTAACACAAAACAAATCGTAGTGATCGCGTATATAGGGATACAAGTATGACAAAGCACATGAGGCAATACCCAAGGTAGAGAAACTACCGTTTGCCTGATCCGGACTGGTGAGAACGGATCGCCACAACGATCGCAACACCGCGAAGCAACACTCCCAAAATTTACGAGGGTGCACCAATCAATAACAAGTAATAAGTAGTAGTTATGAAGAAGTGTGTTCGCTCGAGGTAGCTAACCTCATTTGGCCCGGCACGGCTCCTGTTTTAGTCATTTCCAATTTTACACGAGTGTCAAGGCTATCCATTATCGTTCTCTTTCTTCAGTCATCACGTACATCATTCCAACCACTTTATTCTAGATCACAACTCCGCGTATAGTTATTAAAGTGGTTTTCGGTTTAGACAAAGAGTGTGTCCATAACCGATTTCGGTCTCTTTAATAACTTTCGTAATTATTACACCGATTGGTCATTTAATAAATTTCAAAACCTAATCAAATTAAATTTCAATTAGAATTTGTAAATCCACATTTCATTTGTCTTTCTAAATCAATTTCCATAATTTACGTTTCAAAACTTCCAAATTACTATTTCAAAATCTTATAATTCAATTTCAATTTTTATTTAAACAATTCAAATATTGATTCAAGTTCGTACATAAGTTTCATCCGTAATCATTTAAATAATTTAATTTATCATTCCAATCAATTTAAATTCATTTATCGACTACATTCAATATTCGTTAAGTAAATTTGTTATTCAAAATAATTTCCATTTAATTTGCAATTCATTAAATCAATTACTTAAGTTCAACTTCATTATATCAAAACTTCAAATTTAACTAAATTAGATTCGTCAAATCAAATTCTCTAAATTAAAAGTCTTATATTAATTTCAATTAAAAGCATTTTATTTCTTGTTAAAGAAATTCAATTACATTATTTATTTACTTAGTTTCAAATTTCAACTCAATTAATAAGAAACCAAATTTCACATATTCAAAAAATTCGATTTCACTTATTAACTTACTTAAATAATTTTTCCAAAACATAATAAATAAAGAAACCCAATTTCATTTATTAACGAAGTTCAAATTCACTTATTCAAAAGTTCAATTTTTCTTATCATAGAATTCAAATTTTTATTTAATTATCAAATAATTCAATTTTATTTAATTATTAAATAATTTCAAAATTCAATTATTAAATAATTTCAGAACTTCGTTATTAAATAATTTCAAAACTTCATTATTAAATAATTTCAAACTTAATTTAGAGAATAATTCCAAATTTAATCGTCAAATAATTAATTTCAAAACAACGTTCTTTCAACAACTACTATGTAAATATTTGTTTCAGATTTTTAAATATTAACATTTTCCTTTCATTAAATTCAAATCCCAACTTCATTTCAAATCTTATTATTTATTCAAATAAATCCTTTATTTTATTTTTTTAAATCCAATTATTGACCAATCGGTTTATTTAATTCTCTATCCTAAGTCAAGTTCATTTGGTATTTATCATTTCAATCTGATTCCATTTCAACTCACAAATCAAAGCATAACAAAAGGAACTTGCAGTGTGATAACTGTGATGGTGTCAAAATAAATAAACAAGCAATAACAGCAAACAATAACCATCCAATAATTAATTCAAATAATGCCGAAATAATCGTATTAATTCACATTGTTGTTTGTGCAAATTAATATAATTATTTCTAGAATTTACACTATCATTTCATGTAGATTAAATATTATTACACTAATTATTTATACGGTTCTTCACTTATCATTCATTATTCAATTTTATACTTCAACAATTTATACAACATACATTTAAATGGTTCGAGGTGTAATTAACCATATTCTACGTGTCAAATAATTTAAACATATAAAGGGGGTCATATTATACAAATTAAACTAATCAAATTCAATACTTATATCAATTTCAAATTGTTAACTGCTACGTTAATTTCAATTGTAAATTATTTATCACTTTATACATTAACAATTTAACGTCCAATAACAGCATCAAACAATCAATCATTTATCAACCAAACTGGATTATCATCGTATAAATAACAAATAATGGTGTCATATGTCACAGGTGAACTGATACAGGTAATAACATATATAACAGTGTAAATAACCAACAGAAGCAAATTTCAATTGTCGTTTCAATTGAAATCTGATTTAATAAATAAAAGAACATTAATCGTGAGTGATTGCTCACCTTTCGAGGCTAGAGATGATTTGACAAATGGATTAAGCTACGAATCGAAGCACGAATCGTAAAGAAAAGTAGATTGGCACGAATTTGACTGATAGAGCCGATAACAGAAATCGATGAAACAAATTGAATCAGTTTTGACATAACTGAAAATATATACATTACTATTATACTATATATATTATTATTTATTTTATAAAATAAATTTCAAAACATATATTCATACATATATATACACTTAAAGGTCACAGTATAACAATATACATAAAGCTTATACAAACAACATGAAATAACTACTCATATCTTATATAAATGTCCCACAACTTATAAAAATATTTTGCTTATAATATAACATCTATAATAACTTACCCGAAACCATCCCATAAACTCTCTCTATGTATATACTCCTTGCCGAACTAACATATACCAACAATATGTATATTTCGCTCATAATGTATATATATAGAACTGAAACTGCTACACCTATTTGGAATTTTATATAAGCTACCAAATATAATAATATAGACTATATACATATGCGTTACCGCAAATATTGCTTCCCACTTACATGCGCGTTATATATAATTCATCAGCTTCATATAAACAGATATATTATATAATAACATAAACTCAACTCATATGACATTTTATACAACAGGTCTTGTAAAACTCATATATTATACATATATATACACTTTCAAATCAAGGCTTACATTATAAGTGCGAAAATAGTGCCAAGCTCGCAGATATATGTATAACGACTTGTATGCTATTATAAATAACAGAGCACATTTATGATTTTTACCGCAAAATATAAAATTTACAAAACATATATACATACTTATATATACAACCGTATAAAATGAACTCTGTATAAGTTATATATTTACAAAACATGCAACAGACATTACAACATAATAACTTTATAAACATTATTTATGTAACATATTTCTGGAAGCATACACTACATAATATAATATATACATACCTAAAAAATAAAAGAGGTAGGAAAGAAGAGAGGCTGGAGCAAAGCTCGGTAGGAAGTTGTGACGTTTGGTGGCTGAAGCTGCACGCACGGGTGAGCTAAGGTGCTAGGCGAAGTTATGGGCTCGACAGTGTGGTTGCTCGGGTTGTATGCGGCTATGCCAGAGATAGAAGGAGGGGAGGCTGCGTGGTTAAGGAGGAAAGAGGCGGAGGGGATCATGAGGACCAGATCTGGGCGCGCCGAGAGCTTGGCGTTAGCCGCAGCTGTGGCGAGAGGAGCAGTGGAGAGTGGGTTCGGCAACGGTGAGGTGTGGTTTGGGATGATAGGCCGAGCAGTGGTGTACTGTTTGGCATGTTGTGGGTGGAACTACGGGCGGATGTGGCTGGTGATGGGCGGAAATGGGAAGTTGGGTCTTGGCATCGGCGAGATGAGCTATGCACAGGTGGCAGAGAGATGGAAGGCCGGTCAAACGAAATGGAGGTAGAAAAATGAAACACGTTTTCTTTTCTGTTGTATAATAGAACGGGAAGAAGAAGAAGGGTAGGTGGCAGCTGTATTGAAGAATGGAATTATAAAGGAAATCAGTAAATAAAAGAAGTGAACGTGGATTATAATCCAATGGATGGCAACAAGAATAAACGCATATGCTCTTTATTAATGAACAGATCAAAAATCGAAAAAATTGAACAACATTTGTATTGGAAATTTGAGATGGTGGGATATCAGTGGTCACAGAATATTAAAGGTTTAATAACGGATGGCTTAGTTATCTTTAGCCGTTTGACAATTGAATGGGCACATGAAACCGGAACCGCGGTTACCGTTTTCACAGATTCCGCGGCGAACTGGACTTCAAAACACGGAGCTGAAAATACCGTATAGATCAGCATAACGAGATGATCAAAACAGTATACAGATATCGGCGATTCGATTGAATTATAAAAATTTAAAATTTTATACTAGCGGAAAATGCATGAAAAACACAGAAAAATAAGATCGACGGAGCTAAAGATGTCCGATTTTGAAAAAAACGAAAAATAACGTCTTGCTCAGAAGATGGTTTAGAATTTTTCTATGTAAAAATATTTAGGTTTCGAAAACTTTTAATTTTCGTCGATTTTTAACTGATTAATTTGAAATAAATTTACGTACGAAAATAAACTTCATATTTTTAGACGAAAATTTACCAGTTGTTGTGTTTAATTAGACGCGTTCCAAATATCAAATTTATTTTTCAAAATTTTATCGTTTAAAATTCCACAAAATTTCAATTAATAACGTTATTAAAACCGGTTAAATTACGGATCGTTACAATGAGATAAATGTCTCAAAGTTGCCAAATGTCTCTCTTCATCATGCATTTTATAGAGTTAAGTGTATGCTCTAGGGGCAATTATTTAATTTGTCACATGTATCTAACCCGATAACCAATCTTGTTCAAAATAAATGGTATTTTATTTCTATAATATAATTGATATAATGTGTTATATTAATTAATTTAATTAAAAGTATGTTTAATATAAGATCCATAAATGGTATGTTCTGTGACAGTAGTTACAAAGTGTTGTAACTTGAGAATACTGGTGATCTTCATTGTGGAAACTCCGCTTTGATTATACTTAAATCAAGGCATGGCATCCATCGAACGACTATAGTTGGGTTGAGTGGAAGCGTTGGAAGTGAAACACTATTCAAGAGTGGATTCATTTCTTCAGTTATATGAGGTTAGTATCACTGCCAACTGAAGTCAACTCAGAGTCAAAGTCTTTGGCTAGAGCATTTTGGTTAATTATAATTGTTATTATTAAACCAAGGACTTTGTATTTGCACTATAGAGTTGAATATGGATGATATGAGAAGACCATTACCAAATTCCATAAGTCCAAAGTGATATAATTGTGACGAAGAGAATTTGTGTAAATAATAGTCATAACTGGATAATGCTTAACAATGTAAAATTGGATTTTACCAAAATCAGCTAAGCGATTAATTTGGCCAAAATATCATACCACCTACAGAGTGACGTGTAAACGTTAATATTTGAATAGGTTGATTTTGATCACTAATCAAATTTACACCTAACGAGTTACACAACTGAAACGGTGAATAATCCTTTGAGCAAACGATTTAATTAATTTGTAGTTGTTATAAATTAATTAAATTAATTATAATTTGTGAAATATTAGTTGTAAATTTGATTTAGATTTGATGAACAAATATTAGTAAATGTATTCACAATAGTTATAAATATATTTAATCCATATGCGATATCGATATATAAGCATTAAATTTGATGCAATTGCAAAATATTTTGCTCAAGCTCTAATTGGGTTTAAAGCCCATAAACGAGGCTGGTAGGTTCGGGTCCAATAAGTGGTTATATGCGGCTATATGGTATGCTAGAAAGGTTTTGATTTGGATGGCTAGGATGGAAGAAGAATGTGTAAAGATCAGATCCTAACTTTTCTCCTTCTCTTCCTCTATATTATGATCTCTACCCGTATCTATTGGAGGACTTTTGTAATGGCCATATATATAAATATTTGTATTAATTAATATAAAATATATTATTTTAAGATTATATATAAAATATATTATTTTGAGATTTTTTTAATTTGTATTAATGTACATATATATAAATATATAATATATTCATTTATATGTATCTATGTTTAAAAAAAAATACACATGTACTGTTTTCGGCCTCACCTTTAAAAAAGTATTATTATATTTTATAAATGATTTAAACTTATTTATATAGTTATAAATACATATATATTATTAATATTTCATACTTATGTTTTTATATACACACACACAGAAAATTATTTAAATAAAATTATAGTTTACATATATAGATATATTCATGTTTGTAATATTATATATATATATATATATATATATATAAGTAAAAGTGTATAAACATACATTTGGACAATATATTTATATATTGGATGAGCTAACGTGGCCATTGCAGTGTAAATCCCAACACCAATATAAGGACATGTTATAACTTGCACAAATTGATATGTTAACATGCACACACGCATGCATGCACGCACAGACACACACATATATATTATAACATAAACTAATATACAATATCATTTTATAAATTTAAATAAAATACAGATTTTATTTAATAGAAATTAGAAATGGTCTAAATAAATTAGACTTCATGGGCCCAACAAAAATCTAATATAGTAAAGAAATTAAAATTTACTCATTACTTCAGCTACGGGTTGGTCCAGTTCCAATAGCATTTAGAGCACATAATGATTATACATGAATCGGAGAATGTGAATATGACTTAATTGTTTGTTTGCTTGTATATATATGGGTCCTTTTACAGATTCGTTCAGTATACCATATCGTTGTCATGCTTTCATTTGTTAATGCAAAATTAGACATTTACTTAACTTAGTGCCCAGTTCCAACAACATTTAGAGCACGTAGTGGTTATACATGAATCAGAGAATGTGAATATATGAGTTAGTTGTTTGTTTGCTTGTATAGATATAGGTCCTTTTACGGATTCATTTAGTATACCATATCGTTTTCATGCTTCGTTTGTTAATACAAAATTACATGTTTACTTAACTTAGTCCTGAGAATATTTCTACACGGTATATTTATTGACTTTATTAGTACATCAATTGCCTTACAAACGTCGAATAGAAAATCTTTCCATTTTAACAAATAAAAATGATAAAATTCGATAAAATATGGTAAAAATAAGAGTTGTTGCAGGCTATTACCATCAGACATAGCCCTTGGGTTGAAAATTTTAATGTAAAGGTAAAGAACAATGAATTTTATCAGAAGTTGCTTATTGAATAGGAACAAGGCAAATTGGACATCCACAAATATCAAGTCACAAATATTTTAATATTATATAAAAATAAACTACTTTTGGATCATGAGGACACTACTCTGACAAAGTCTTTAATCAATGAATATTTTCAACTCCGTTAGGTGGGCACCCTAGTATTAAGAGAACACTTCATAGATTGAAGCATGCTCGGAGTATGTTCACTTATTCCCATTAAATCATCCTTTCACAATCAAACATTCTTTGATGAAATATTATGCTGCATGGATTGCTGATAGAGATTCTAATTTTTGGTGGATTATTCTAGCATGAATTATTTAAATTACAAGGATGTAGAGTAGCTCTCATTTTAAGATACCATCTTCAATCAGTAAACTGAAGTTGTAAATAAAATTCTGAAAAGGTATTTAAGGTGTTTTGTATGTTATAAACTCCATGAGTGGCCACAACGATTAACTTATACTATTATAACACAACTTGAAAATCCTTGACCACCTCCTACATTAATCCATTATTTACCCCCACATAGCTAGATCTCCTACAATTGAAGAATTGAAGAATCTCTAACAAGATGGCCATTTGTAGGGGGCGAAGGCAAAAAATAAGCGTCAATTCCAGCAGTAGAGTTAGAGGGATTGGCTAATTATTATTTAAAAAAAGAAAACTATAATCGGTTTTCAGAAAATCGTTTATAATGCTAAATGGTTTTTAAAAAACCGTTTAACCTATAAACAATTTTTTGAAAATTGTTCAAGCGTTATTTAAAAGTCCTTTCATTTTAGACGGTCTTTTGAAAATCATTTATGTCTAAATGGTTTTCAGAAAACGGTTTATGTATCCATGCTCAAAAAGAAAAGGAAGAGTTCCTTTCACCTTTTCTCATTTTCTACACTCAAATCTACATTGCTAGAGCATGAGGTTGAGAGAAAAAAAGTGGAGATTCATCCCATTTTAATCAAAAATTTTGCTCTATTGGAGATGCTTTTATTATATTCAAGCAATATAGCTACTCAGTTGCTATGAAGATGAAGGGACTGAGAGAACCTTTGAATGAAGATTAAAGGACTGAGAGAACCTTTGAAGTAGGGAATTGGGTTTATTTATGGATGATGAAAGGATTTAGAGATGCAACTGTATAGGCAAATAACTATTAGCCAGCATAAAACTCAAAATTTATCACCTAAATTTTATGGACCGCACCACATTCTACGAAATATTGACAGTTTGGCTAATAAACCGATGTTAGCTGAAGGAGCAAGGATACTCGTACACAATGTCTTCCGTGTACTTTTGTTGAAGGGATAGCGGAAGAACCTAAGCAAGTACTCGATAGAAGGATGATATTGGAAGAGTGGAAGTATTGAAGAAGCGGGAAGATTATTGGCCACTGATAGCAAGATTTCAAACCTTTGTGCTGGAGACAATGTCATCTTTTGAAGTGGAAGTGCGGCCCATTTGGTTCCATTTTGTATTTTGAGTTTTGTGTTTTCAGCTTACACTAACAAATATCAAGAAATAAGAGAAGAAGATTTATAATTTTTAGCCATTACGACGACCAACGGACAATGAAAGAGTTGAACTGTTCTCCGTGCTTTTGTTATCTCTTGAAACACGAAAAACAAAATAATCTTGGTTTCTATTTTGAATGTTAATTTCATTTTTCAAAATTGTTTGTTTTTCAACAATACATACAACGGACGCACTTTTGTATAGACGAAAACACAAAACTAAAAACGGTAAGCCGAACGGGTTCTTAGTATTTCAAGCATTCTCTCAAATAATTTGCATGCCATTCACCTTCCGTCTTCCAACACATCCACCACGACCAGTCACTACCATGAGAATGGCAACCAAGAGTCTAGTAGTGATGAGAACAATGTCAGGACGAAGTTTGCACCAGTGGAATCTACAAATATTTATTGATTTGGTGGTGAATATGTGTACAAAAGTGCAGGCTGAATTGTATCTTTAATTCGGACTTGATTAAAATAATTATCTAATGTAATAGCCCTATTATATCCCACATAAGATATATAAATTGGGGCAGAAATCTTAGTTGTGGGTATGAAGAACTATACAATTTTTTCATTCTTTTTTTCCTTCTCGAAATCTATTCAAATTTTGCTGTGCATTTCTTGTTTAGTTTCCTTATCTTTGTATCTTAAATTTTAGCCTGAAATCTCATTCTCCTCCACTTTCTTTCACATAAACCTCTCATTTCTCCCTCAGTCTTCCCAAAATTTTGCCTTCTTCTCTCCTAACACCAACCTCTCTACTCACAAATCCCCATTCAAACTCATCATTATAACAACTAAACCCTTGCACATTATCAGTTAAACACCCTCAATCACAGTGAAGAAGAAAGCCCCTAATGTTTGTAAGCCAAGTTTTGATTATGGAAACGTTTACTGAAGAAAGGGACAGCGTCAGGCAACTTGGTTTGTCTATGAATAGGCATGTTCATGCAACGTGTGATCTCTATATATTATCGTTTGAAAAGCTCAATAAAATTGGACACTCCGTGTAGAAAAACTCCCCATTTAACCGATTTCAGTATTCACTTAACAATAAGTCGAGAATAAATGTCAATTCAGTTTGAAACCATCAATAAATACATCAACAAGAAATATATAAACAATTGAATAATATATTATTCATTAGCACCGACGATCCGTGGATTCCTGTGAATTGATACAAACATGATGTACATTTTGAACAAAATTCATCTTCTTTTTGCAGCCGCATTACCCAGAATCCTCACTACAAGAGGCAACCGTTACAAATGGTAAACCAGCCAAAGAGATTATTTATTTCAGTTGCAAGTAAGCCAATTTGAAGGTAGCCGAGAGGATGATAGAGCAGGCATATCTCTTACATTTACATCAACAGGTAACATTCTATATTCAATGTCTAGTTCTTTTAAGACTTTGATCATCTCTCTGACCACCAGCTCTCTTCTGTCCCATCTTGGACCCATGTCCTGAAAATTCATACGATGTCTCATCCAAATTGACACCTTCAGTCTGTTCATGTCATCTACGTCCCTCAGTACAACCGCAGCACCTGGATACCAGTGATCTTTCTTGTTCTCCATAAACCTGAAATTTGCTTTTTGATTATTAGAACTGAAAAATATTTTTTAATTTATAATTTGACTATTACATTTGTCCAGGAGAATTGAACCCAGAACTTCTGGCAATATAACCTATTACTTTACTGTTATTGCTACTGTCATTGACAATATGAAACAAAGAGGTATAATTATACGAATATACATTATAACGCAGATTCGTATTTCTCACTGAATGTACTGAAATAAAGAGAGATTGATACATTAGCTTACCCGATAATTCTTTCCTTCATAATAGCGATCTTTTCCAATGGGGTAGAAACATGCACACAGAAGTCAATTGATTCACCCATATCAGGACTTCGATAGAAATTGCCAATTGGCAAGGTAGCTAGCACACTGTTAGGATACGTGATCTTTTGATTGTCGAACCTTAAAAAGATTGTGGTCAGAATATTCATTTCTTCAACAAACATCTGAAAAAATAGTAATGCAGAATCATGTTGCTTTATCAGTTTCTTATCTTGAAGAGTAGTAAAGTAATTAGGTAGAACAACATAGTTACCTGAATGCCTTCTATTTCACAACGATCGCCAACATCAAAAGGGTGCATCACAAATAAGAAGATAATCGCTTCGAAAACCATTTTCAATGTATTTCCAAACATGAATACTGCAACAAGAAGCTGAGAGCCGATGAAAACGAAGAAATGGGTGGTGGCAATGTTCAAAATTAGAAGCCAGAGAGAAACTACAATGATGGCAACAATAACATTTGCCATTCTATGAAGAGTATTTACAGCTGTCTTCGTGTCATTCAAGGTTAAAGAGAGGGCTCTACGCTCTCGAAAAGCATTGACCTGAATCACACAAAGAACCATGATAATTGATTCAGTTTACTTTATATTATGTGATACATCATGTTAAATAATCAACACTGTCCCTAAACCGAAGAAATTCGAAACAATAAGATAGCGAGGAAGGATAAAAGATGCCTATAGATATTAACTTCATGGTGAAAGGAGTCTAAATAAAAAGGACAAAAACATGAAGGAGAAAAAGAAACAAGTAAATACATCCAACATTAACACATTTCGATCTCTTTTACTGAGGCTACTTCTCCCAAAAAAATTGGACAGCAGGGTAATACATTTTGATCTCTTTCATCCTTCTAAACCTAGCTGCCAATTCTCTGATTTTTTGTTAAAAACGAGCAATATACTACGGGGTTGCAGAAGAATCGATTCCTTGAGTGCAGATACAGAACGATATATTTATAAGGAAGCTGTTTTATCCTAGAGGCGGAGGCACTTACAGTCTGTTTCGCACCATAGAACAGAGTGCCGAAACGTATTAAAAAAAACAACGTCGTACGCAACTAAGCCGAGGACATTGTTGATAACAGTGTAAATATGTATATATACAAATGTGTGTGCAAGAGAGGTAAAAGGGTTCTGAATTCCCTTTCGTATAAATCTTCCACTTTTATTCATTTTGTAGATCATCTATACATATATTCGAGACATTTCAAAAAAATTAGCTTCTTTAAAAGCGCAAGCCAACTTCAACCGTTGAATTCCTTTTACGATTAAAAAGTAATTTTGAATGTGTTAAATGTATTGAAATGATTCAACAATTTTCATAGATGATCTTGCCGACAAATATAACATATCAATAAAAAATTCTTTTTGTTTCGAAATTCATTTTATAGAAAAAATTCGGAAAGGGATAAGGTTCATAATAAGGGAGATGTTGATCTTTCCTTATATGTTACTTTAAATTAAAGGAGAAACCAAACAAATCGATGGTGTGACATCACATATTTTCATCGATTCAGTGTCTAAATAAATAATTGCATCAAAAAGTCGAGAGTTCGAGTCCCACCATAAATAATGAAACGAGCGTTACGACACGCGCTTCGCGTGTGAATTATTTTTCTGCAAATTGTATTTGTTTAGAATATTCAAAAGAATATGATTTGCAGAAATATTTAACCATATTTTTGCGTTGAAATCGTTTGTTGTTAGTTTGAATTTTACTTCTAAGTTAAAACATCTGATTTATTATGGTCTGAAATTTTATTTATATTATTAATTAATAAAGAATTTTTTTGTAAAGGAAGTTTATTTGTTAAATCCTATTTTTAAATAGTATTAAAATTTGATAATATTTGTAGGCGGAAGCTTTGAATTTGTAAAGCAACTTTATTTGTTAGATCCCATTTTTAAGTAGTATTACAATTTGATAATATTTGTAGACGAATATTTTGAATTTTTAATTGTTATATCTTATTTTCAAGTGACATTAAGATTTGGTATTATGGACATTTTTGGTAGTTCACGCTAATACAAAAAAGTATGACACCAAAGGTATTACAATCATTATTAAAGATATATCTGATTCAAAGGTCATGAATTTTCACTCCGGCCATGTACATTCATTTAGGGATTTGTTAGAAGGAGAGGTGATTTAGATAAGAGATGCATATTTAGAGGGAAAATGTAAAATTGTCAAAAATGTATAAGGGAAGAAATGATGAGTTTGGACATATATTAATACACAAAAACACCACTTCTTCCAAAACCACACTCTCGATATCATCACATCTGTTATCGGCAAATTTTATATACTCTCAGTACAGACTCGAACGATAAACTGGATCAAAGAATGATAGGGAAATTGATTCGAACGTTGGGAAAAACATCATGAGATGACAAAAAATGGAATATAAAACGGTAACAAAAATTGGATAAGGATTTACAATTCGACACCCTTGACTCAATGTCGAGTTGTAATGTAAGCTAATGATGAAATTAACACGACCACTCAAGGATTGGAAAAAAAATGGAAGTGAAAGTGTTAAGTACAAGTCGGGCCCGAGTTGCCCGAGTTGAACCCTAGCTCAACTCAGGTCAACCTCAACTCGACACCAAGTTGAATTCTGCAACTCGGGTCTAAGTGGTAGTGAATGGGTCGGGTCGGCCATGAACTTTTGGGGAAACGACGGGTTGCATGTGAGGAATGTGCTAGAGCTTATTTCGGAAATTATTGCAGTAATTTTCTTCTATAAATAGGAGGAGAGGCTCACTTGGAAAGGGTCTTCTTATCTGATCTTCATTTTGAACTCTTAAATCACGACGAGTTGAGTAATACGCTTTTAAAAAAACACTATATTTGATTCTTACCCGAGTTGTAAGTAACCGAGTTAAAAAAACTACTTTATAAAAACAAAGTACGATTAGTAAAAAAGAATTAAGTCGATGTAGACCGAAGTATTTTTCGAACCACTATAAAAATTATGTGTTCTTTCTTGCTTTTACCCTTTTTTATTTGATAATTTTCATATTTGTTGCTTGATCGAGTGTTTGTGCATGTTTTGTCCAAACATTTTAGTGCGTCAGTTGAGAAAACTCATATTTAAGAATCTGAAACATGATTTGAAGACGATGAAGAGCCATAGCACAAGATCAGTTGTTGGAGGAAGTTAATAGGACATGAGAGCAGTTGAGATGTGTCCTCAAATTCGAATCTATCAATCTACATGACTAGAGAAAAGATATAAAGAATGATGAAAGAAATGCAAGATATGATGGTGGCTCAACAAGAGGAAATGCTTAATAAATTCTTTAGAAAAATGAAGAAATAAACGACAGCCGGATTAGCTAAAATCAAATCAGATGGCAGAAGGCAGGATGAATGCACCTGGAAACAAAGCATGACAAATTAGAGAAAATCCGATCGAGGCACCTCAACTCAGTATTGATTTGAGAAATCAACGTGGTACTAATCCAAGAGGCTTAGGGGGATGTTAGATCTAAGAATCGAACGAGATGGAACACGTCCGCAAATTATTGTTGGACCACGAAACGAAGATGATAACAACAGGAGTTGAAGGCCTGAGAGTTTTCTTTATTAGGATTAGATTAGATGTTTTGATGTTTGTTTGGTGCTTTGATTTAGACTTGTGAATGAATGATCGATGGATATTTGGATCTGGAAATTTATTTGAAAAATGATAACTAATATTGATATTATTACGGGATACCAACGAAGCTTGGTTACTCCTTAAGAACTAATATGTATAAACTGACTAGACATAGTTTCTCTTGTTCAAAGATAGGACGGTGAATTGTGACGTACAAGTTCCATTGTTAGAGAGCGAGTGGATAAACTTGTGTGGGATAGCAAGTCCCCTTAATGGAGAGTGAGCGAATGAATTTGCTCGGGTATTGGTGTTCAGTTTATGTGATTCAAATATTTTCCAAAGAAGACAAGAAAATAATTAATTAATTCATTCAATCAATTAATTAGGTTATATATGGAAAGATAAAGAAAAATGATATGTGTGATATCTTTTAGAGAAGGAAACTAATTAATTAGTCAATTAATTAATTAGTCAATGCATTTGTTATATGAAAAAAAATATGTTTACACATGGAGAATCAATCAATCAAATGATAGATATGAAAACCAAGATTACGTCATCTATTTGTACTAAAATCATATCATGCAATTTGAAAAGATATTTGGGTAATCATGAAATTGAATTTCTTAACCTTCTAACAACCCTTCATTATCAAGTCTATTTAAATGAAGGAATATCATCTTCATATGTATGAGAGTGTGAGGGCATCCACTATTATCCTCTTCGTAATAAACCATAATTTCCGCAGTCAATCAACTAGGTGTTTTGAACGTAAACAAGTCTTTAGATAAATTGATTATTCAATTTGTAATTATAGGTTAGTCTCTCCACTTTGCTACCTATAATTTTGTAATCTCTCTCTCTTTTGTACTTTCTTTCTTCACTGAAATAAATAATAGTTGCTGGGTCCGTAGACGTAGGCAACCTAGTCGAACCACGTTAAATCTCTGTGTTCTCTTCTCTTCTGTATTTTGGTGATTATTTTTCATTGAATTTGTGGTTGATAATTAATCGACAAGCTATATCCTCCTTTTGATTGTTTCTACGCTTCAGCATTCCACTGCGATTTGGAAGTTAGTGCAAATTAATTGAAATTTCCGCACAACAGATTGGTATCGGAGCTAGCTGTCTTGTTCTACATTAGTTATCAATGGAAAATTCTTTTAGTAGTCGTGTGAAAAATTATGGCATCACCAAATTTGTTAGAAAAAGAGTTTTTGGGACATGAAAGATGAAGACTAATGACGGTGTTCTTTAGCAACAATTTTATTCATTTAGAGTAAGAGATAAAAGCCAGAAGCACCTTGAAGGTAGAAGATATATGCTTAGGTCCCATTTCATGGGTCCTAGAAGGGGTGCTTGCTATTATTGTAAGAAGAAGTATTTTATACAGGATTGTCCAGCTCTTAAAAAGAAGACAGTGAAGAAGGAGAAAGCTTTATTTTTACCAGCAATTAGATCAGATGCGGATAGAAGTGATAGTAATACATCATTATTTTCCGCCAGTATTTCACCTTTAGAGCATAATAGTTGAGTGATTGATTATGAAGCCTCTTGTCATATAATGTTAGATATGAGTTGTTTTGTCAGTTATAAGAAAATTTATGGCGGAGTAGTTCATATGAGGAATGACACATCCTGTCATGTTGTAGGCGTTGGAAGTGTGAAATTTAGGATGCATGATGGTGTTGTTAGGACTATCACGAATAATAGACATGTTCTGATACTGCGTATAAGTTTGTTATCAGTTGAAGCTTTGAGTAGACTTGGTATGACGATAATAATAAATGGAGAGAATTTGAGAGTGGCGAAGGGTTCCTTGGTAGTGATGAAAGGGGTGCGAGTTAATGATATTTATGTGCTTCATGGAGAGAGTCTTAGAAGAGCCGGTAGTTTCTACTGATTCTATTATTTCAGATTCTACTCGATTATGTCATCTTCGTTTAGGTCAGCTGATAAGGAGAGTCTTGAAGTATTAAAAAAGCGTGAGTTGATTGATGGTGTTTGTCAGTCGAAGCCTACCTCTTGTGGAGATTGTTCTTTTGAAAAGAAGAAGCAAGTCACATTTGATGTTGTTCATTCTTATGTGCGGGGACCCACCCTAGTTGCATCTTTTGGTGGAATAGTTACTTCGTCTTATTTATGGATGATTTCTCACGCAAGGTCTGTGCCCATTTCTTAAAGGCCACAGACGAAATATTTACCCAATTTTGTAAGTGAAAGACCTGGGTAGAGGAGCCATCGTGGAAGTGTTTGAAAGTTCTCAAAGTTGGAAATAGTAGTGAATTTGTGTCACAAGAATTCACTAACTATTGTGCGTCCGAGCATGTAATTAGAGATTTTTCTATTTCTGTTGAGTCACATTGTTATGGAGTGGCGGAGAGCATGTCGGATATTGTGGGAAAGAGCGAGCTTGAGAACGACTGCTGGTCTAGAAGAGGGATTTTGGGCAGAAGCGATATCTATGGCAGTATTTCTCATCAACCGCATACTTTCTATTGCTATAGATATGAAGATCCCAGAAGAGATATGAAAAAGAAAGACAGTTGATTATTCATTTCTTAAAGTGTTTGGTTGTTTAGCTTATTTAGAAAATGAGAGACATGATAAGTTGAAGCTTAGAGAAAGCAAGCACATTTTGTTAGGCAATAGAGAAGAAGTGAAGAGGTATCGGTTGTGGTGTAAAACAACTAAGAGAATTGTGACTAGCAGGATGCGATATTTGATGAGATATCTTTGTTGAAGGTGGAGTCTCTATCAAGTGATGACAAAAAATTGTCAAAAACATTTGGAGTCATCAGATTGTTTTCATATTCGGAAAGATATTGGTATTTCCGATAATACCATGGTGACGAGAAGATTACATAGGTTCAGACTGTAGATGGAGCTCACTTGCTGGAAAGGCCTTTCGGTTCAGTTGTCCCTATTTGTAAGCATATTTGTAGCGATGATTCTTCATCTTATGCTTTCAATGTTGTGAAGCTTGTTGGTGAGTCTGTTGATGTTGACGTAGAAAAGTCTAGAAAAATTCTTGTGGAGGAGATTGGAATAGATAATGTTGAGTATGTCCTCCCTCAATTTTGAATAGAGAAGGTGAAGCGCGCTGTTAAATCTCCATTGGTCTCTCGAAGCTTAGTATCTACATGTTCATCTCTAACATCGGGTTCGTTGAAGAATTTTGGTATTTGCTCGTATGCATTTTGTTTGTTGATGTGCATAATATCTTTCTTGTGCTTGGGAAAGATTTGGAAACTCTGTTTGGGCAATATTGCCCAACCTAGTTCACATTGAGCTTGTTGATATATACTCAACAATTTGTCGAGATACGGTGATGCAGAGAGATTGTCATATTTGAATCAAGGTGGAGTGTTGAATTTATGTGATTCAAATATTTTTCAAAGAAGACAAGAAAATAATTAATTGATTCATTCAATCAATTAATTAGGCTATATATGAAAGATAAAGAGAAAGGATATGTGTGATATCTTTTAGAGAAGGAAATTAATTAATTAATCAATCAATTATTAGTCAATCAATTAATTAGTCAATGCATTTGTTATATGAAGAAATAAATGATTATACATGGAGAATCAATCAATCAAATGAAAGATATGAAAACCAAGATTACGCCATCTATTTGTACTAAAATCAAATCATGCAATTTAAAAAGATATTTGGTTAATCAGGACATTGACTTTCTTAATCTCCAAGAAACCCTTCATTACCAAGTCTATTTAAATGAAGGAATTTCATCTTCATATGAGAGTGTGAGAGCATCCACTATTGTCCTCTTTTTCAGTAAATCCTAATTTCTACAGTCAATCAATTAGGCGTTTTGAGCGTAAACAAGTCTTTGGATAAATTGATTATTCAATTTGTAGTTATAGGTTTGTCTCTCTACTTTGCTACCTAAAATTTTGTAATCTCTCTTTTTTGTACAATCTTTCTTCACTGAAATAAAGAATAGTTGTTGGGTCCGTAGACATAGGCAACCTAGCCGAACTACGTTAAATCTTTGTGTTCTCTACTCTTCTGTATTTCTTTGTTTGGTGATTATTTTTCATTAAATTTGTGGTTGATAATTAATCGACAAACTAGATCCTTCTTTTTGATTGTTTCTGCGCTTCAGTATTCCGATGCGATTTTGGAGGTAGTGCAAATCAATTGAAATTTTCGCACAACAATTTGGTCCACTTATCGAAGAACAAGTAGATTGGGCTCAATCTAAATATATGATTATGTGATCCAAAGAGATTAAAACTTAAGCTGGATATATGGTTATGTGATTCGGAGAGATCAAAAATTAAATAAGATATGTGATTATATGAACCGGAGAGATTGAAAACTAGATTTGAAGTTTAAACGCCTCTTGCTTTTAAAACGATTTGATAATGATTTCGAGATTAGGTCATTGTTTCGATTCGGTCGGACTTACTTATGATGGAATGTTGAACGATATCAAACGACTCATAAATAATGCTCTAATCGGTGGTAGTGAACTTCTACAACTATTGATTCATGATTACTTGATATATAATATAATAATGAAATCCCGAGGGAACATGGGATGATATTAATATCGATTTATGATATGATAATTTCGAAGAAACGCGGAATGATTACGATTTATGAATAAAACTCAAGCAAGGACGAGCCCTTACCTATGATAATTTGGACCGACCTTTAATTTATAAATGAATCCAAAGAAACTGGATGATTCACCATGATTGATCCGGTGGATAGCCAGAGAGCTCATATGTAGATAATTTATCCTCTTCAATACTTGCACTTGAGCAAAGTGCATCTTATATTTACAAGACACGCTTTAAAGGGCAAAGTGTTATCGGTAAATTTTACACAGTCTCTTAACATACACGAATAAATAAACTTAACCATAGAACGATAGGGAATTGGATTCGAAGGCTGAAAAAACATTGCAAGATGGCGAAACAAGGAGTATAAACAGATAACAAAAATAGGATAAGGGTTTACAACTCGCCCCTCAATTTGATGCCAAGTTGTAATGTAAGCTAATGGCGAAATTAACATGATCACTCAAGGATTGGAAAGCAAAAAGGAAGTGGAAATGTAATATACAAGTCGGGCCCGAATCAAGCCCAAGTCGAACCCCAACTCGTCCCGGATCAACCTCAATTTGGCATCGAGTTAAGGTCTACAACTCGGGTCCGATTTGTAGCGAATGGGTCGAGATCGGCCATGAACTTTTGGGGGTGACATGTTGAACACGGGGAATGTTCTAAAGCATGTTTCAAAGATTATTGCAGTAATTTTCGTCCATAGATTGAAGGAGATGCTCACTTGTAAAAAGACTTCTTTTATGATCTTTATTTTGAACTTTGAATCACGACGAGGTTAGAAATACACTTCTAAAAAATACTTTGTTGGATTATTACCCGAGTTGTAAGTAACCGAGTTGTAAGTAACCGAGCTTTAAAATTCCGTTTTTCGTTTCCGTTTCGGTCATCGGAAAACTCCAAAATTTTGTTTCCGTTTTGGAAATTTCGGGAATTCCATTCTATTTTCAGTTTGCAAATTCTAGTTTTTTTTAAAGAAAAAAACACAAATAAATATGTAATACTAATACGATGTTATAGGACATTATTCAATATTCAATTTACATAAAAAGACACATAACATAGAACATAAAAATTTATATTTGAGCATCATATAAATTGTGATCGTCATTGTTTTCATTTTTTATCCGATTACAATATGCGAGAAAAGCATGCTGCTGCAGATCTGTGTCTAAAAATATTCAAAACACACTCAATATTGGGGTAATTCGGTAGTATAACTTAAGAGTATTTAGTTTACTTAAGTGTAATTGGGTAGTGCAACTTTAATAAATATATAACAAACATGCTTGAGCCCACATAAGACATAACCAACTCAATATTTATTTTTGTGTATGATACTGAAGCACACAACCCAATCACCCTAAAGTCCAATTGGATCCAGAGACTTAGTCTGTTGTGTTCAATGTTTTCTCATTATTTGATCTCCCTCGCAAAAATCCTAAACTTCTCTAACCATCCCAATTAAAGCCGATGTCATGGAAATCAATGCCGTAATGGAAGGATGAGAATCCAAAGTTCGAGTATCGTTAGCCTAACTTATGGAAACATAGAAATTTCTGACCCTAAAACATTTTTCATGTATTATTTTATTGTTTCTTTAGACTTAATTCTTTGATTTTATTTCTGACGACTTTCATTTCTTCGAGTTCTATAAATTTATGATTTTAGTACTTCTTTTTCGCACAATGGTTTTTTTAGTTTTTGGAGAGCGGAATGGAATTTTGAATGGATTCCGGCTTGGTAATCGCTGAAACTGAAATGAGATGACCGGACTTTCGACGTATCGGCCGGAATCTTGAACCTTGATAAAAACTACTTTATAGAAACAAAGTACGATCATTAGAAAACGATTAAGTGGACATACATCGGAGTATTTGTTGAACCAGTATAAAAATTATGTATTCTTCCTTGCTTTTATTCATTTTCCTTCGACAATTTTCATATTTGTTGTTTGATTGAGTGTTTGTGTCATTTTTGGTCCAAACGACATCTTTCTTTTCTTCAAACCGTGATTTATGTCTTTTAAGCCTTCAAGATTCATTTCCTTTCCTCTTTCTTTTGAAATATAAATTTCTTAAACACATCCAAGTAATATAGCGTTCAACAAGCAAAATTGGGTTGGAGAATGAAATGAATGTTAAGATGAGTTCTCCTCCGTTATCTAAATTTTATTAATTTTTTTTCTAAATTGAGGGAACCAGGATTTCAAGATTTTACAGATAAGAGTCTGATTTTGATGGATGGAAAAGTATGTGAAAGAAGCGAAAAGAAAGATATAAAAATATAAATGTAATAATTTTGTTTTACTTTTATAAACCGAAAATCAATTACTTGATTCTCACCTTTAACAAGAACCATTTGAATAAAAAACATTACATATTTTCATTCTCTTTATCCAAATCATTTCTTCCATTAACAATTCTCATTATATAATGCTAACATGGCAATATAAGTGCGCATGATTTACTTTCTTTATAGTTAATAGTTTATCAAAACATGAATATAGACATAAAAGGACAAACTTTGAAATGAAATTAGACTAAAGGACAACAAAATTTCTCTTGCCGGTAGAACAAAGCTAATCACAACTAGTATTATGCACAATGTGAAACTGAATATAAATGCAAGTTATAACTAGCATTCTGCATGGTGTAAAAACTGAATATAATGTTGCTTATAACTAACATATGTCCTTCAACCCAATAATAAAACCGGATGTCATTTAGTCTAATATTTTTTCAAAGTTTATCCTTCCTGATTCCCCCGCCAAGAAAATATACTTTTTGAATCCAACAACTCTCTCTATTCATTTTCTTTATAGTTAATATATTATCAAAAATAACCTACAAATGTTTGCTTGTTTCAACATTAAATGTCTGAACAATTTTCAAACTAATAATTTTGACTACAGCAGATGAATAAATTTTTTTTTGCATATTACAACTTTATCAAATAACTAATATTTAAATTTAGGGAAAAACGCTATTTTTTTCAAAACACTTAAAATCACAAGTCACTTAATAATATAACAAAATTCCATATATTAAAATTATTTTCCAGGAGAATTTTTTTTAAGTATTAAGTGATTTTTTGTAGTTCTTATATTATTAGAATAATATCTTAATCGCATACGCTTCACCCTAACATTGCCGAAATCATAACGTTTCTGTTCTTCGTCGGTCGAAGATAAAATTCGAGCAATATAGTAAATACGTTTATAAAACATAATTACAGACTGAAAAAAATGACTCTGCGAATTCCAAACTAAAACCGTTATCGTTCATATTATACAATTGCAATTTTAATTTTAAAATATGTTTTGCATTAGTCATGTGCGACGCAAAGGTGCACGTGCACGCATATATATATATTGAATTTCTTTCTTAGTTTTAATGCGTAGTCTAAGAACAAACAAATTCAAAAGCGGCAGCAATACCATCAGTTTTTCTATTAAAACAATTTCATATGCCAGTAGCAAAACAAAACCAATTGCATTTATTTAGGTTGTCCAACGGTCTCGCGTACTTTATGGTTTTATACCGATTAGATGCTTTAACAAGTGGGAAAATGGGGAATAAATAGAAAAAATTAGCATAGGTGCCGTCGCATGCATATCTTTTCCCATTTGTGTTTGTGACGCGTCTGAAGCCCAAACGTGGTTAACCCCTTCCCAGCCCCGTTGAAATGAAAGCCCAAACATGGTATGTTCACATGTATAATAATGTTAATTAATAACAAATGTTACGGCACGCACTTTGCTCGTGAAAATAGCACACACTTCGCGGATAAATTAATTATTATTATTTAAATTATACGTGTCTAACATATTCAAGAAAAATGATTTTCGTAAATATTTTACGTATATTTTGTATTGGAATCATATATGGTTATTTTAAATTTTTATTTCTAAGTTAGAACATTTAGTTTTTCTTGTTAGGTTGAATTTCTGCTATCAGTTGATAAAGGGCGAAAATGTATAAAAGGTTTAATTTTTAGATCCTATTTTTAAGTGATATTAAGTTTCGTAACATATGTAAGAGGGCGTTTTGAATTTGTAAAAAAAATGTTTGCTAGATTTTATTTTTAAGTGATACTAACATTTGCTAATATCTATAGAGTTACCTGTATCAATATTTCCGGGGCTTACAAATTCAATATTTGTTAGCTGGGTTTTTACGTTTATTTCATTTTAAAAGGTGTTTGTAAACCTGTATCAATCTACTCCTTCCCTTTTAAGTTATTCATATGATAAATATATTATTTCAATATATATGAAATTGTATTTATACGATAAATTTAAAGAAATCGCTTTTTTTTGCTGAATCTGATGAGAAAGATGAGGCAAAAACTTAAAATTAAAAATGTATTGTGTGTAAATAACATAACTTATTTTTTTCGTATACTTACATGACTTTCCACCTAGCTTTCCAAATTTTGTATTACTTGCTTACATTTGACAAATATCAACAAAGGGATGAAATAAAAATAAAAAGGCATTGTAAAGAAAATCACACGTATAAGCATTTTACTAATCAATGAATATTAAAAATGAGAAATAATATGCTGCAAAGAAGTCTAGACGTAGGAAATTAATATTAAAAGAAAATGGATCTAAACTTACCTGAAACTTTAAAAGAACAATGTGATGAAATTTTCGGCATCTCCTCGCATCTTCCGCTATACGCACACTTCATTTAATGTAGAAGAGGCAAGACCACTAAACGGAGCTCTTTTGGTGTTAGCGTCATGATTGAATATCCCTACATCCCTCAGAGCACATATATTTTCATGACAACATTTATTTGGAAGAAAAGGAATCCCTTATTGTTACATGCTACCAATCTCATACATATGCTGATTTCTTTTAAAATATCTTACGATGTAGGACTAATAATAATCAAATCTACGCACCTCAAACATTTGGATAAGGTCGCTAACACCTCCAGCGGTTTAGATTAGGTCGCTACCACTTTCAGCAGTTGGGCCAAACTATTTCACAAAGAGTTCTCTTTTTCACGGTTAGAGCATGTCGTGTTCTAAGTTATAACTCCACCTTAATGAGAATCCCAAACTCAAGCCACATATTGGAGCATTTTCAGGTCAACGCTGCATCATATTGGTCCCATCGAACCATCGGCTCTGATACCATGTTGTAATTTTCGACACCCCCTCGCATCATCCGCTATGCGCGCTCTTCATTTACTGTAGAAGAGGCAAGACCACTGAACGAAACTCTTTTGGTGCTAGTGTCATGATTGGATATCCATATATCCCCAGAGCGTATATATTTTCATGGCAACATTTATTTGTAACAAAAGTAATCCCTTATTGTTACATGCTACGAATCTCATATATACGATGATTTCTTTTAGAATATCTTACGATATGCGACTATTCATAATCCAATGTACGCTAGATCTGTCAAAATATGACACAACCCATTAACCCAACTCATTACCCTACTTATGAATGGATTGGTTCAACTCATTTATGAATATTATTAAATGGTTATGAGTTGGGTTGACCCATTTTTAAAAGGGTTATAAATGGGTAACCCATTTACCCATTTATTAAAACATTAAATTTTAATATAAATTTGTAAAATAAGAATTTTGAACATAGATTGTAGTTTTTCATGGAGACTGACAATTATACTTAGAAAATAACAGGCTACCACATCCTCATATCTGAATTCCGTCTAGTGCAGAAGCCGCTATTTTTTTATTCGGACTGCAATAACTCCTTTGTTCTATCTCAGCATGGGAGACTTCGACTGGTTAACTCCCACCTAAATTACGGACAGTATGGAACACTCAAATACTTTATCGTGTGAACGCACACTGTAGTTCTTCAAGGGGACTGGATGTTGTACTTAGAAAATAGCAAACCACCATATCCCCGTATTTGAACTCCGCCTAGTGCAGAAGCCGCTATTTTTTTGTTCGAACGGCAATAACTCTTTCGTTTTAACTCCAAATCAGAAGAGACTTCGACCGATTAACTCCGACCTAAATTACGGACAGTATGGAACATTCAGATACTTCATCGTATCAACGCACATTGTAGTTCTCCAAGGGAACTGACAGTTGTACTTAGAAAATAACAAGCTACCACATCCCCGTATTTGAACTCCCCTAGTGCAGAAGCTGCTATTTTTTTTGTTCGGACTGCAATAACTTTTTCGTTCTAGCTCGAAATTAGACGAGACTTCGACCGGTTAACTCCCACCTAAATTACAGAAGTATGGAACACTCGGATACTTCATTGTGTGAACGCACATTGTAGTTCTCTAAGGGGACTGACAGTCGTACTTAGAAAATAACAGGCTATCACATCTCCATATTTGAACTCCGTCTAGTGCAGAAGCCGTAATTTTTTTGTTCAGACTGCAATAACTCTTTCGTTCTAGCTCAGAATCAGGCGAGACTTTGACCGGTTAACTCCCACCTAAATTACGGACAGTATGAAACACTCAAATACTTTATCGTGTGAACGCACACTGTAGTTCTTCAAGGGAACTGACAGTTGTACTTAAAAAATAACATGCTACCACATCCATATATATGAATTCCGCCTAGTGCAGAAACCGCTATTTTTTGTTCAGACTGCAATAACTCCTTCGTTCTAGCTAGGAATAAGGCGCGACTTTGACCGATTAACTCCTACTTAAATTACAGACAGTATGGAACATTCAGATACTTTATCGTGCGAACGTACACTGTAGTTCTCTAAGGGACTGACAGTTGCACTTAGAAAATTATAAGCTACTGCATCCCCATATTTAAATTTTGATGAAAATTGGAATTAGAATTTTAATTTTTTATCAAAACTCAAAACATAAAAATTAAAATTAGAATTATTTTATATTTATTTGTTTTTTATTAGTCAAATTGAATTTAAATATTTAAATGGGTTAAATGGGTAACCCGCTTATTAAGTGGATTGGGTCATAAATGGATTGAGTCATAAATGGATAAAAAAGAATGGGTTAAAAATGGGTTGGGTCAAACTCAACCCAACCCATTTTGACCTGATCCAACCTGTTTGACATGCTTAATCTATGCACCCACTCTAATACAATGCAACTCACACCTAACACAATAGTATTTGATGTAAATGGTGGCAAGCAGTAGTGGATAATCGCGAATAATAGTGGAGAGCAGAGTATGCCGGAAGTGATGAATAGTGGAGAAAGTTGGATTTTGAATGGTTTGAGTGAAGAGGAAAAAAATTTCATAAGATATTTGCAGGGGTTATAGCATTTTCTAGAATCTTATAATTAAGGCATTTGATTAAGTATATTTTATTTAATAAAAATTAGTTCTAAAGATTTAGTCAAAATTTAAAGGTTTTTACTGCATGCGACAGATTAGGTCTATTTATTTATTTAACAAGGATTTTACTATCACTTGATTCGATATAAAAATTGTTGTTACTAATGTAAATCTATGTCTATATTCAAGGTATAAAATTTCATAACATATTTATAGAGGTCGACAATTATAATTTGGAGATTAGTCTATAATTTTGGTCGTTGATGTTTCATTTTTAATGTTATTTTTCGTTATTTTTTCTAATTTTAATTTTGTTTAGTTTTTGTATGAGTTTGTATATAAAGGACAATTTTGGAACTTTGCAATCGGACCAAAAGATGTAAAGATCTAGGCTTTCAAAAAAAGAATCTCTTAACTTGGATCTGTTATGATCAAAACAAAATGGCATATTCTCTGTCTTAGAAACTGGACCAGAGAATGCACGGAAAAGAAGTGGATTTTTGACATGGTTAATTTTAGAATGAGATAAAGTGGTCAACACGAAAGTTGTAGCCACTAGAAAAATATATGATTTAAAATAAAGAATTTTGCATTTTGGTTCTGTTTTGAAGAAGTTATCGCCGAAAGAAGAAGAGGTAAAATATGAAAAAAAGATGAGCTTGATTTGAAGTGAAAGAACATTTTTTTTCTTCTTCTTTTCTCAAGCTTCTTCACCTTCTTCCTCTTCTCTTCAATGGCTTCCAAGCCATGGGAAAAAAACTCGAAAGAAATAATGTCAAAATATTTCAACAATAACCCAAATATTAAGGCTAAACACCTTTTAGTCAAACCGTGAAATAAATCACAAGGTGTTATCCTACAATTATTTTATATCCTGAAGCGATAAATCATTTCATACTAATATTCACAAGTACTTTCAAATCTATAATAATTTTCATTTTTCAAATCATAAAAAAAAGAATCACTTAATTTATTTTCATATATAGAATTTAATTTTTTTGTCAAGTGGAAATGTGAATTTGGATTGCTCTGACGCAACAAACAATATACAATTTCCAATACTACCCACTTAGGTTTAATTTTCAATTTTAGATTTTCAAATCTAATTACCTTTACTGAAATTTAACAATTCTTTTTTTGTTTGAAAGATAATGTTTTCTTCTATATGCATACCAATTTTCAGTTCAATCGGAGGTAATTTCGTCCTCGGTTTCAGGCCTGTCCATTTTTTTGTTTTTTTTGAACTGTTGCAAACATGACCTGAGTCCATGTTTGAGACAGTGTAACCTTTTCATTTTCAGTCAGAATAAATGAGCATTTAAAATTATTTAAAGATATCCTCTTTGGATACTCAAAATGAGGCAAGAACGACAATATCAAATAAATTCAATGAACCACCTCATTTCCCTAGTGCACATCCTCCCATGAGGATGTCCACTAGGGAAATGAGGTGGTTCATTGAATTTATTTGATATTGTCGTTCTTACTTTCTTTATCCAATTAGATATGGGTAGGTAGACAGTCACTGGTAGTGATGCAGCCCTAAAATAATATTACTCTTTCATGTTTATCTGTTATTGGTTGTTGTTTATCTTGTGTTATTGTATCTTTCCTGCTTACTGTTTTATTCTGTATTTACATTGTTTATTGAGTTCGCAAATAAGGATTGTGCCGCCTCTCTCATCAGATTTGTGCAGTGGTAGATTTATAGTGATATGTATTAAAGCACACTTTGTAGGATTAATAAACAAATTAATTTCTCTGATAAGCTTTATAATTGAAATTGTATCCTATACATTTAGTAATATTGAATTTCTATCAAATATGGTGTATTAAATTGGTAGTTTTCCTTAGTAGTTTTAGAACGGACGAATTTTTCAGCAATTTTAACTGGTTCGAAAATCCGGATCGTCACACGTACTTTGATAATAATATCAACTCAATTACAGTCACAAAATCGGTAGAATACACATGATCACAAAGAAAACAAGTAAATTTCAATACAAGAAAATAATGACCAAGTGGTGACGCTCACCCCGAGACCCACATTAACAAAGAGTATTATTAGGTAATATTGTCCGTTAATGTGGAGAATAAGGCTGGTTAGGAGCGACAATCTATAGCCTTATCTTAAATATCTATTGAATACGTCGATAAATACTCTATATTTTTTTTAATTCAAGTGGATCGACATATCCAACAAATACTTAATACAAAGTCATAGGTGGCTATAGAATCTATCAGAACAAAATACAACAACTCAAATGCAAAACATAGATAATCAGATATATACACATATACAGATACATCACAAAGTATACAAAATGATATATCACATATGTAGTATGACGACCACAATACACACACTAGTCAAAAGAATATACAGAATCAAGCCAACGTAGTTCTCCTACCGCAAATAGGACTACACAATAGCTACAACAAAAAGAGCTAGTAGAAAAGTCCACGCGGAAGCAGAATATGCTAAGTCTCGTACTACTTTATCCTTGTAAACCGATTCGTTTAGCTAGACTGACCCACGTATTTTATACTCGGGTCAGACCGAGGTGTTTCATGTTACGTATATTTGGACTTAGCCTATTCTGCTTCCGCATGGACTATTCTGCTAGCTTTTTCATTATAGCTTTTTGTGTAGTCCTTTTTGGTTGCTACTATGATATGTATATTCTTTTGACTCGCTTGTATATTGTGCTTGCTATACCACTTGACATGTATCATTTTTTTATACTCTGTGATGAATCTGTATATGTATATATATGTGATGATCTACTGTTTTGTGATGTATTTTGCATTCGATTTATTATATTTGTTCTGGTAGATCCTATAGCCACTTATGGCTTTGTATTAAGTCTTTATTAGATATGTCAATCCACTTGAGATAGAAAAAAAATATAGCATTTGTCGACGTATTCAATAGATATTTAAGACAAGACTATAGATGGTCGCTTCTATCCAGCCATATTCTCTACATTTGCAGCCAGTATTATCCAGTAATACTCTTTGTTAATGTGAGTCTCGGAGTAGGGCATCACTTCGTATCGAAGGAGCATGTTGATGTTTTTCAGTTAGATGGATCGATATATTCAATAAATGCTTAATACAAAACTATGCTTGGTCACTCATAACCAGCCATATTCTCCGCATTACTAGCTGAGTAATACTGTCTACTAATGCGGAGAATAGGGCTGCTTAGAAGCGATCATCCATAGCTTTGTCTTAAACATCTATTAAATACGCCGACCTAATGCTCCAATTTTTTTCACAATATAAATAGAACTCGACTACACCGGTCACGAAATAGTATCTGTTCACCCAGAAAGGGCTCAACATGCATCAGCAGCGTTGGATCGAGTTTCTTGCTTGGTTACTTCACTGAGGTTGAACCAACAATTAATAAAGATTTTATATTTTTGTAAATTTCTAAAATTAATAACTTATGCAAATGAGATCCGTTTGAGATGCGCTTTTTTGTGTTGCAATTGTATCAAAGTGTTTATGTTATGAAGTTGGTTTGAACTGAATCAAAGCAAAATATACTTTTAAATACATTCTTTGCAAACACACCCATAGTTACATATCAACAGAGACTTTCATTGTAGAAAAATATTCTTCTAGTATTAAAAGTTGCGTCAGAAGTAAAAAACTAATTATAAATGAACATTAGAGAATGAAGAAGAGAATCGTTTTTTATATTGACGAAGGACACACACATACGAAAATCAAAGAACTAATATTTTCATTTAGTAAAAGGCTAACAACTTAAATGAAGAGTGGTGAAAAAAAAATGAAGTATTAACCCATGGGATGGTCCAGTCATAAAGGAACAAGTGAGTAACAAAATGACACAAGTTCAAATCTCTAGTAATTTAAAACTTTTTGTAAATAGCAGGTATATAATACCTCTGCGTATATCTGAAGTACGTATTATATGTGCGTTGAATGTATAGTTCATGGAAGGCATTTGTGATACATTACCGATTTAAAACTATCTATAACAGACAAAAAGTTGCCAACGAGTATAAAAGGTATCACATTATTCATGGAAGGCATTTGTGATACATTACTGATTTGAAGCCATAACACATGTATCACATTATAAAACGAGAGAGTCTTTTTTCCAGAACAAGCGTGAGTGCTGTTCTAAGTTTGTTTCACGCGCGAGGGTGTTCACGTTGTGTGCATTCTCTCCATGATATTATCATTTTTGGTGCAGCATTTTGTTGCTATAATACAAACACTTAATTTACTTGTTTACCCTCCTAAACATGAATTTTTTAGTTCTTTTTACATTTACTCAACAAATCATATTTGAAATTTACTGTTGTTGTTAAGAAAGTAAGGTTACTTACCACCCAATTCTTCAAACACCTTCTACTGACCCGAAACTTATCATCTGCTCCTTCAAATAAGCTCATAGTCTTCCTTGCTTCGTCCTCTCTCATAAAACGCATAAAATCCACAAGGTATATGTATCTATAAAAGAATGGAAATATGTAAGACGAAACATGGTTATATTCAGGAATGAACTAAAATACAATGGCTTACTTAGCACCAGGCTTTGCCACATTGTTAAATATTTTCTTAGCAGCAGCTTTGGCCTCAAGCTCACTTTTAATCTGCATGGACTCATCCTCGACTCCCTCATTTGCTATCCTCTCATCCAAAGTAGATAATGTGCCATGTCGAACAATCTTCATAAGCCTTTTCATATTCCAAGCAGAAACATTCTTCTGATTCAGCCTATGCAAATGATCAATAGTAATTGCATCCTCTTGCCTTTTAATTTCCCTACTCGAAATTGCCCCAGAAAATTTTACGCTTTTCCCAACTCCTAACTGCGCACTGCTCTTTCTTGTTCCTCCAATTCTTCCACTTCTAAATGTAGCAGTTCTTAAATCAATTGGAATTGTAGCTCCAGCATTCTGAAGCTTTTGCAACTCATCAAACATTCTATCTTCTTCTTCCTTCAACTGTTGAGTCTCCACCAAAGGAGGACCCGATAATGTCTCAATCACATACTGGTTAAACACTGCTTCTTGTATTCTATCAAAATAAGTACTTACATGGAATGAGGATGCCAAAACCTTGAGAAGCAAAGTTTTAACAAGCCACACTACAGTAGTAACCAAAAGACATATAAGCACTTTAGTCACCAAAAGCAAAACTTTTCCTCTATTCTGCTTCAACAAATCCTTATCAAACAGGAAATTCCAAGTCAACAATGCAAGTCCAAGCCATATACAGTTCTGAACTGCGTTCTTCACTCCATACACGAAATAGAGAACTCTTTTCCTCAATAAAAAATTCCTCTCTACGAAAAACACTATCAGTCTAATGATCCAATCCGAAAGCAACCGACCACATATAATCGAAAGCACCATAACCTCCCATTTCCACAAATGCAAGTTCCACACAGTCTTTCTTTGTAAAGATTTAATAGTTAAACTACACACAAGAGCAACAAGAATTAATATCAAACTCAGAAACTGAAAAATCATTAAAACGCCGAACTTCGTCTTGGTGTAATCTTCTGGAAGGTCTTCTTCTAAAAAAGGGTCTTCGTCATCTTCATCCGTCCTAGATAGAAATCCAGATTTCAACGGTCCAGATTTTTTTGAAAGAAATCCAGACTTTCTATCATCATCCCAAGTAGTCCGTGGAGGACTAATCCCACCATTACGACTAGGAGTCATCGTAGGCGGGTCCATCAATCTAGACCTAGTTTTTGCTCTAAGCAGACCCGAATTTCTAGTAAAGGCACTATTCGAAGTGCATTTTAAAACCTCGGCCTCTATTTCCTGATTCAAGTTTATAGTATCTTCATCCGGATCAGAAGATTCTGAAGAATCCCTATCGGGTACGAAGGAGACACGTAAATCTTTGGACTTTTTAAACTCGTCCATTTCCAGGTCTACATCGAGGGCCATTTCACCTCCATTGGCACGCTGCTTGTGTATGAAGCTGCTGATGAGTTTCGAAGGTGGGTCCTCACTTATTTCAGAATTGTGTTGGCTATGTCTTTGGGTATGGTTTGGGAACGTGAACTGGCTATTGCTTGGTTGACGTTGGTATATGCTGTTGTTGTTATTGTCGATTTTTAAGATTACTTCGCCTCTATCATGATCATCGGTTGAGGCGAGGATTGGATGTTCTTCGTGTTCTGATGATGGCCAGGAGGAGGAATAGCGGTTTGATCCGGATCTGAATGATCTGCGTAGTGAATCCATTGATGTAATTTCAACAATGTGGATTGAATTTTGGGTTCTTTTTAATGGTGACGAGTGTAAAGGTGGTGAGCATGGGAAAGAGGAGACGCCATTAATAGAAAGGTAGGAAAGTGCAGGAACCCAAAAACAGGAGCCGTCCGTGTTAAATAGGCTGTTTTTTCATTTATTTTGAATCACTCTCGGGTTTAGTTGTTCAATTGTTAAAATTAATTTTTATTTGGAAGTGACAAAGAAAGCAATATCGACAGTACGAGTCGCATGACAAAATGCAAAGCTCAATATACGTGGCGTTAATTTCGGAAGGAACGACGAGTGTACGGACGCTGTGTCAAGGTAGACGTGATTTATTTGGAGTGAAAAAAAGTTTGAAGCTAACAAGTCCTTAAAACACTAATACAAAAAAGGACAATACTACAACGGCGGAATATTTGCGGTGGAATAAGGCGGATCTTCAAATATACAACATGAAATCAAAGGACGAAATAATCTAACGGCCGCTACACTTACCGCATTAACTGATTTACTTATTTGCGGTTAAAGTAGCATTTTCGTACAAAAAAACTCAACATAATTGTATTAATCAACACCTTTCAAATTATCGGCAAGTATTTAATTTTAAAAATATCTATTTTGAAACAAAAATTATACGGCATACACATCATGAGATGACATAAAACGTCTCCCCATATTAGTGTAAGATGATTAATATTTCTGTATTTTTATTGCTTCCCATATTCTAACTTGATCTTCCAGTAATAACGATAATAATTTAAGTATCAATAATTGCGTCATCTTTTATATTAGACCAACTCTAGGGATCATCGGTTACTTCAGTTATGGAATGATGTATATCACATTTCAATTGAGGGAATTAGTTTAAAGAAAAAAACCGAGAACAATTTAATCCGAAGACACGAGTTTTAAGGTTTAGTTTGAAGGATAACATAATGATATATTCATATATCATCACACGTATATGATGTTATATTCATATAGCATTACACTATATATAATGTTATACGTGGAATCTTATATGTATAATGCTCTATGAATATAATATTGATATATGTTAATGTATCATTATATGTATATGGAGATCATAACAATAAAGTGAGTTGTAACAGATTCAAATAATACTTCATCATTCGTTGATTCTAATCTTGGCTATAACAATATGACCGTTTCATTGTTGAGTACTTATGTACTTGTTCTGAAGTTCTACTTGTATTTGCTTAGAATGTATTTGGTACATGTTAGTGGAATCTCTTTGTAAACAACAATTTAATTCTACTTTGTTTGTTGCTTTCTGGGACACAAGGAAATTGTGTTTTATGCTTTGGTTTTACAAAAGTCAATTTTGTCTTTGTTGGATTTAATATTAAATCTAGAATCATATGCTTTTTGAGAAGTCCAAACAGTTATTATGGATCATAACATTATAGTTGTGAATGGAGTGGCTTGGGAAAGTATTAAATGCGATGTGATGTAATCAATGTGATGTATTCTTTGTACCGGAAGGAAAGTTGTGAGGATGTTAACAAATTTGTGTCCTTCAGACTATAACTGGTTTCAGTGTTTCCTTTAGACTACTTCCCTCTTTTCAATTTCAGTATTCTATTCAAGTGTAGTGATTTTAAGGAAGAAGGAAAAGTTGATTGGGCTAGCCATAACACTTATTGCTTTCAAGATGGTGTATTACTAAAAGCACAGGACCATGTGCTACCGGCTACCGTGCCTATTTTTTTACATTGTGGTTGGTGGTCGATCGTGGTGGTCGATAGCACTACATTTCAGGATAATCCATACAACCATTTATTCTTCTTTCGGTCATTTCTTTCCATTCCAAACGCTTATTACGTTTATTATACCGAGACACCCCACCATTATACTCATACTATTCGAGAGTGTTAACAAATAATACTGTCGAATAATACGAAAAATGAGGTTATATGGGTACACACATGAATATTCCCTTAGACTATCACCGATACGTATTAAAACGTCAAATAAATAAATCAACTAAATGTACACAGTAGCGGTACAAAGCAATGTACACATGTTCCTCCAGTACAGAACAATACATAATATATGGTACATCATAGAGAACACAGAGTTGGAATCGCAGCGATAACATATAATATATAATACAATAATGTCATAAGGGTGCAATACATCCCAAATGTCAATTATCTCAATATAATCTGATGAATAATCAATATACAGCTCGGTGGCATACACACACACACACACACATACATACATACATAGTGAATCAATGTCAGATAATATCATATAATAATCCTAATATATGTCTCGTCTAAGCCCACTAAATCATATGCTGGTTATATCGTCCCTAAACCTGAAATGCCTCGGACTGAGCTAGGCATTACATAAATAACACTGGTCAGACCATGTCTAATCAAGAATCCAAATAAGTGTAACGCGGTGTAAATAGGGAACAATAATATGATAACTCAACCTGAGAGACTCAACTCATTGGATGGCATGTCAATACACACACACACACACACTATGTAGCAATGTATGCCTGGAATATAGGTATAATACCATAAATAAGCAACAAGTCATCACACCAAAACCATATAAAACAACCATCTTTGATATTAAAAGACGTCATCACCCATGTAGAAACATATCAAATCAGAAATCACAAAATTAACAAAAATGAGTGAATCATTCATATCCAAAAATCATCATATAAATCTAAAAATTGTCAATATACGATATATCACCAAGTATAATCAAGCTAGCATGAAGCATTATCCAAATATCTCTTAATCTCGTTAAAGCAACATCACCACTACACACACACATAAGATAGAGGATAGGCTGCCCATCAATATACTGAGAATCCACTATACACTGGACATAAATCACAGGTATACTCTTATCTTCTCATATCTATACTATCAAAAAGTATCATGACGGGATATCACTGTACAAAATACTTGAAGTCCTAAGTAAAGGCCATATGTATAAATAACAATATGTGGTTCGTCAAACCTATAACTATATTCAAGTGAGGTGTATCAACAATATATGCCAATCTACTGCTCTGTTAGTACTAGAAGGAAGACTGATTGAATATAGCAAGCTCCAAAGACAAGTAGTCTCTACAGTCTTAGTTACCCCAACAGTCGTCGTGACACATATCTGTTAACCCACCTTTTGGCAAGGCAACATATAGGTGGATTTAACCCAATCGAATGGACGATTATCGAGGCTAGGATATTATGGATTTGATTTAGATGAATGGATGGATAATCAATTATGGATAGTAAACATAATATGAAGTCAGGATTTAGCATAGTCGATGGATAAACGATGCCGGGTACTTGGAGTACGGATTTCGGGAAAGGTCGAGTTGCTTTGGGTCACCCAAAGGGTTGCTTCAAATCACCATGTTGTTTGCTTCGGGTCAGGAAAGCATTTACTTTGGGTCACGATTGGATGCACTTTGGTCAGGTCGGCGTTGCTCTTGTTGGGTATTAGATTGGCATCTACTTGGGGTCGGTGCTAGTAATACTTTGGGTCGGCATACTGGGTGCTTAGGGTCAGGAAGGAGTTAGGTCGGCATGTTGTTTGGGATCGGCCTTGCTTCGGGTCGACAATGATAATGCTTCGGGTTGGCATCAGGAGATATGGGGTCGGCATACTTTGAGTGGTCGACATACTTTGAGGGACCGACATATGGAACAACTTTGGGTCAGAGTAGGTTTCACTTCGGGTCAGGGAGACACTTACTTCGGGTCGGTAGTTGGTCTACTTGGGGTCGAATGTAGAAGCAACTCGGGATCGACATGTTTGCTTGGGACCGACATCTGCTTTGGGTCGGCATGCACTCAGCTTCGGGTCGGCATCAAGGAAACTTTGGGTCGGCATAAGACTTGGGGTCGGCATTGGGATGGAGGTGTTTCACGTTGAGGGGTCGGCATATGGGAGCGCTTGGGGTCGGCACTATATTTACTTCTAGTCATTACTCGGGTCGGTGGAGGAGAGTTCATTTAGGGTTGCGTACATGTTACTTGGGGTTGGCATTCATCTTACTTCGGGTCATCTACAGGTTTGCTTCAGGTTTGCACTGAGTTTTCTCTGGGTCGATGTGTTGTCTACTTCAAGTCGGCATACCTGGATGAGTTGGGCTCGACGGATGTGATGGTGGGACCATGTAGGTAAGGAGGCCCAGTAGCTGAGATTTCACTTATAAATTCAGCAGGCACGGCTTCAGAAAGGGGGATTCTATATTCTGTTTCTCTTCATCTTCCACCTAAAGGCAACTTTGCCATTTTTGTTTCAGAAATTCTGTATTGTAACTGTAATCAGATTTCAATATAATAAAAATGATTTTTTTTGGAGTGCACGTAGGCCAGAGTTATCCAAACCACTATAAATCTTGTCTTTTTTACTGCTTTCATTTTAATTTTGATTATTCTTCATATTATATCCTCTACATATACTCTGTTTGTGATCTGTGACTGGATATTGGTGCTTTGCTTGCAATTGGGTGTTGATGGCTAATTTTGACGCCAACATTTTGGTGCTTTCACTGAAAAAGCTTGCACTCGGAAATCATGAAGTTAGGATCTTAGATTTGGAAACTTAGGAACTTGGATCTGGGAAGCAATGGCTAAGCAATCAACAAGGAGGCAGAGAACTAAGAGGAGCCATCTGAAGGAAGTCATAAAGCTTCCTCAGGAGCTAATCAAACCTCAATTTTCAAAAAACGAGATGGAGATGATGATGGATGCTGTGTAGGAAAGGATGCTGAAAAGGTAGGAGGAAATGATGCAGAACTCATTTCATCAGATTGGACAAGTTGGAATGCAAAACCAAGGGAATGAAGTAGCACGAAATTCTAGGAATGTGGATCACGAAGTTGGAGAAGTAGGAACGGAGGAAGTCCAGAATCGAGGCCAAGAAAACAAAGCAAACATGATGCGGGACAGAGTAGAACCATCGGGAGCAGCCCCTGCATTTGGGGGCATGCCCCCGGATCATATTGGCTCGATTCCAGGTAGGGTACCAAGCAGTTCTATGCCATTTAGCATTGGTTGGGATATAGATGCTCTTCTAGAAGGGCAAGTTTCAGGATTCCCTCGTCGAATCGGGGGGGCAGGTTGGAGACAACGGACGAAGGCTACCATTTGATGACGACGACAGGTTAGCGGACATGATTAGACGAGCTATGTGGAGAGGATTGGTAAATAGAGATTTGGAGGATATGAATAGGAGCCCCTTCGCTCCTACGATTAGGCAAGCTAGGAATCTGTCGGATTTCAAACCACCAATGCTGGAGATGTATGATGGAAGGACGGATCACATTGTTCACCTGACAAGGTATATAAGGCATATGGAAGTACCGGGGGGCGTCGGAGGAAGTCATGGCATGGTGCTTCCCTTTGTATTTGATGGATATAGCCGCATTATGGTTAAGACAACGGGAAAGCAACTGTATTGGCACATGAACGGAGTTGATCGAAAGGTTTATGAGGCAATTTTGGGTCCACATCGCGAGACCCAAGAGTGTGATGACTTTAACATCGATGAAGCATCGGAAGGGAGAATCGCCTAGGGATTTCTTAACCGGGTTCAACGCGGCAGTGGCTTCGATGGATCAACCGGATCCGTCGATGGTTCCGATGGCAGCAGTCTCCAGGATTGCGGATAATTCAGAGTTCAAGAGATCATTGGAACGTGATCCACTGATGGATCTCGGGGATTTTTACTATGAAGTAGAAAGGTTTCTATGACAGGAAGATGCGAAGGCTGATAGAGAGGGGAGAGAGGCTGAAGTTTATGCCGTAAAAGGTGGAGGTCCACCTAGGGAGGATTCAAACAAGAACGATAAAGGCAAACGGAAAATGAATGACAGAAGTAAAAAATTAAAAAGGCAATGAAGAGAACCAAAATTCTCTATTTACACGGATTTGACCGAAACTCTGGAAAGGATCTATTTGGATACTCGAGGGCGCCTCCAGTATCGAAGACTGACAAAAAGAGAATTCTCCCAATACGAGGAGGCATCAAGAAAGCACTACCTACTCCATGAGCTGGATGGGCACAACACGGATGAATGTAGGCATTTGAAGGATATCGTTGAGGAATATGTGAGAAATAGTCATTTGCAACAATACATACGGAATCGAGCTGTGGTAGTGAACAGGAGCAGCCGCCGGCCACCTCGAACGAAGATGGCACTGGATCAAGGCATCATCGTCAGCTTATTATTAGCTAATTGGATTTATGGCATGGAATAAGTAATAAACCCCGAAGTAATGTGGCTAAGTCACTTACACATGTACCGGATCGAGGACGATCCCTAGGCATGCTCTGAGATGATGATTTACCGTGATGCTCGGGTTTATGAAATCTTGTTTTTTCCGTTTACTACAAACTTTGGTTTTTCTAGTACTTTGGCTATTTAGTTTTCTTGGTTGTACAGACTTTTATTTTATCAATTGGACTATGTAATGATTGGATTTGGATTAATGCAATAAATAGTACAGGTCACGGTTACGATCCCGACCGGAGAGATGGGGCAGTGACAGCGAGTTACGAGTCCCTTCACCGGAGAGCGACAGGATGGACTCGAACATGGATTAAGTCCTCGATTGGCGATCGAGGCTGGAGTATAAAACCCCATGGCTTAAGTCCTCGACTGGGGATCGAGGCCGGAGTAGGATACCCCACGAATTAAGTCCTCGACTTGGGATCGAGGCAGGATTAGGATACCCCATGGATTAAGTCCTCGACTTAGGATCGAGGCCGGAGTAGGATACCCCACGGATTAAGTCCTCGACTGGGGATTGAGGCCGGAGTATGATACCCCACAGATTAAGTCCTCGACCGAAGAGTCGAGGTCGGAGAGTCGAGGCCGGAGAAGGATTTTCATGGATTAAGTCATCAGCTAAGGATTGAGGCTGGAGTAGGATACCCCACGAATTAAGTCCTTGACCGAAGAGTCGAGGCCGGAGAAGAAAAACCATGGATAAGCCCTCGACCAGAGAGTCGTGGCCGGAGTAGGATAAAATGATTCAGAGAGGTCAAAGGATTTGGATATGGACCCGAAGAGGTCCCGGCTTTAGATAAGGACCCGACGAGGTCCCAACTTCGGGTAAGGACCCGGTGGGGTCCCAGCTTTGGATTAGGACCCGAAGAGGTCCTGGACTTGGATTAAATGATCCGGAGAGATCATGAATTCAGTTAATGGATTTGGAATAGATTCGAAATTGGATATCGACTCGGAATAGTCAAGGATTTCGCTAATGATCCGAAGAGATCAAGGAATCGAATTGGCAATGGATTGGACTCAAGGTTGGATAATATGGCGATCAATGGATTATCGACTTCGGATTTTGGACTTATGGCAATACAAAATACGTCTTCCAATCGCAAGGCATGTTTTGAGGGGCAAAGTGCTAACCCGCCTTTTGGCAAGGCAACATACATGCTGATTTAACCCAATCGACTGCATGATTATCGAGGCTGGAATATTATGGGTTTGATTCAGATGAATGGATGGACAATCAATTACGGATAGTAAACATGAATATGAAGTTAGGATTCAGCACAACCGATGGATAAACGATGTCGGGTGCTTGGAGTATGGTTTTCGGGAAAGGTCGAGTTGCTTTGGGTCACCCAAAGGGTTGCTTCGAGTCACCATGTGGCTTCCGGGTCAGGAAAGCATTTACTTCGGGTCACGATTGGATGCACTTTGGTCAGGTCGGCGTTTCTCTTGCTTGGGGTCATCTACTTGGGGTCAGTGCTAGTAATACTTTGGATCGGCATACTGGGTGCTTAGGGTCGGTAAAGAGTCAGGTCATCATAGTTTTTGGGATCGCCCTTGCTTCAGGTCGGCAATGACAAGGTTTTGGGTCTGCGTCAGGAGATATGGGGTCGGCATACTTCGTGGGGTTGGCATACTTTGAGGGGTCGACATATGGAACAACTTTGGGTTAGAGCAGGTTTCACTACAGTTTAGGGAGGCACTTACTTCGGGTCAGTAGTTGGTCTACTTAGGGGCGGCTGTAGAAGTAACTCGGGGTCAGCATGTTTGCTTGGGATCGGCATTTGCTTGGGGTTGGCATGCACTCAACTTTAGGTCGGCATCAGGGAAACTCCAGGTTAGTTAAGACTTTGGGTCGGCATTAGGATGGAGGTGTTTCACTTTGAGGGGTTGGCATATGGTAGCGCTTGGGGTCGGCACTATATTTACTTCGGGTCAGTACCCGGGTCGGCAGAGGAGAGTTCATTTGGCGTCGGTGTACATGTTACTTGGGGTCGGCATTCATCTTACTTCGGGTCGTCCACGGGTTTGCTTCGGGTTTGCACTGAGTTTTCTCTTGGTCGACGTGTTGTCTACTTTAGGTCGGCATACCTGGACGAGTTGGGCTCGTCTGTCGCAATAGTGGGCCCATGTAGTTGAGGAGGCCTTGTAGCCGAGATTTCGCATATAAATACAGTAGACGCAGCTTCAGAAAGGGAGATTCTCTATTCTGTTTCTCTTCATCTTCCACCTAAAGGCTACTCTGCCATTTTTCTTTCAAAAATTTCAGATTGTAACTGTAACTATATTTCAATATGATAAAAAGGATTTTTCTGGAGTGAACTAGGCCGAAGTTAGCCGAGCCACTGTAAATCTTTTCTTTTTTACTGCTTTCATTATAATTTTGATTGTTCTTCATATTATATCCTCTACATATATTCTATCTATGATCTATGACTGGATATTGGTGCTTTCGCTTGTAATTGGGTGTTGGTGGCCAATTTTGACCCCAACAATATCCCACAGTGTGCTCTTTAACGCGACGACTCTGAAGTCATGACACTACAGTCACCCCTATAGGTAACAGACTGTTGGCCTAGGTGACACTGGGGAAAACGCATGAAGCAAGTGCATGGAGCTACATAAATATAGTGTGTGATAGATTTGGGGTGCGACCCTACGTACAGGCCGCTACGGTGGATTCTAGCCATCTAATCCCGTCCAACAAACATAATTAGGAGTACATCATAATAGCCGCATATACTACTAATACATATAAACGTAAAGCCTTAGTTATAGTTAAGCACGGAGCCGTACTCGCTAAATATAGGCATGGAGCTATATATCACCACATATCACATTATGTTATCCACTCTATTTCTATCATGTGAGTGTCATCCACTTACAATGAATAAACGAATAAATATCACAACATCCCATACCATAGCGTGATAAAACATTTGTTCACTGCTTATAAACTATACTTAAACTACCTAATATTCTACAAAAAAAGTCCAAAAGATTAATCGGAGAAATATTACCGAATGCCTCATCCTAAATGGTATTATAATTTCGTTTATTCGGATTTCTCGTCATACATAAATAAATATCATGAAATTACATAGAAGGATTTCATCACCGTATAATATAAAAACCATCAATGGAATACATATCAACAACAAATCATTCGTAGCATCGAAATTAGTATAGAGAAGATGAGTAATCAGAAATACTGAGAAATCATGTATAAATATTCTATAACACACATTAATAATTTCACGGATAATTAAAATATCAGAGAAATACACTTTAAATACGGAAGACGTCAATCAAATAATATTTCGTATTTTCCATGACACTACAGTCTTTATTTAATTAATTAAACAAAATATTAAATTTACCTTTTCAATAAACTATTGATTTCTCAACCTTTTATAATTCAATATAATTTTTACCAACCACCAATAATCTCGGGTAACTCATTTTTCTTCTTTTAAAATACTAAAAATAATTCATAAAACTAAATATTACTCATAACGTCCACTTTATAGTTTTCTATACATAAATATTTTCATATACTATTTTTATATAATTTTACATTGTCTAAATCAATTTTGTTTTGTTCGCAATCAAATAAATGCATTTCCAAAAACTTAAATTATATAAATATTAAAATATCAAAAAATATACATTGATAACCAGAAAATATCAATTAAGAAACATTTCATATTTTATTGATTAAATAATACATTTAAATTAACTTTATTAGTTTAATAAACGTTAAGCCATAATTGTCTTCATATATACAAAATCAAAGCATATTTATATTAGCATTTAAGTACATATAATTTACTTATGACTTCTTAATGCATGAGTACATACAGGGTTGTACGCATGCACATTAACAAAATTTTACATATATACACAAGCCAACACATATGCACAAGAATGCGCGTGCACCGATATGCAGACATGAACACACACAAACACATATATCTCATATGCACAAAATACAGCAGCCTCACCCAAACAATAGCACCTGTGCACACCACAAAGTCACACACACCCGCACTTACATGCACAAAAGCAAACAAATGAGGGTCGATTGGTCCCTTCACCGGTCGACCGCATATGGTCGACCGATGGCTCTAATGGGTCGATCGATCAACAACCATTCTTGCATAAACGATCGCCTATCTTAGGTGATTTCTTCTCCCATTTCGATCAATTCAGTTCTAATTTGATGCACATATGATACACAAACATAGGGACAATTCAAATACACTAACAAACACGCATGTGCACACGCACACACACATATACACATACATATAAAATCTTGATTATGCATAGATTTGTGAGAAGAATCTCACCTGAACACGTGCATCATCATCTTCTTCTTCCTTCCTGAGCAAGCACGCACAATAGACACACATAACAACACACTTTGCTTCTCACCATAAACGCTCAAAGATACATAGGTTCACATATCCAAGTTTGATCATTTATATTAATTTATGTGATTTGTTGATGATTTTATAAGTGTAAGGGTTTAAGGATAAATATTGATAGTAGAGGGAGAGATTTGTGATATGTTTACTGGAGACTGAAAATTCATGAATTAGAGAAGTTGGAAAATGAGCATGGGTTTTGAAAACTTAAACCTGAGCTTGGGCCTTTTATTGAGCTTGGGTTAAAATATATAATAATAAGTAAAGTTATATTTTTATTTTCATTTACTTTTAAAACCAAATTATTTTTAATTTAAATGAATACTAACTTCTATTTGAAATCACTTCTTTTTCCAAACAACATTACACATCTATTATATCACTTTTATAAATATCATTTTCACACTTGCAAATCCTTTTGTTAAATAATTTCAAAACTAATTTATCAAATTAATCTCTAAATTCCAATTTAATTGATTAAATTACAATTATTAACTTTATCAATTATTACTTGAAAATCGAGTTGTTACATAAACACACAAACATTATTTACACAATGTGCATATACTTCGTACATATAAAAGGAGAAAAACTAATTTTTCCCCTGACTACTATGTATAATGTTTAACTTGCGAAACTATATAGTTTAAATTTAAATATAACCTAATCCATATTAATATATAAATATATATTAAAAAGGTATTTATCTTATTGTACAAGGCTCTAAGGAGTTTTTTTATTGAAACCCAAGACTATATAATATATGTTTTATTAACATAAAGTTGGAACATTAGTGTGAACATTCTACAAGAAAATGCTCGACAACCCAGTTGCAATAATCTATCTGTAAGAAGAATAAAAGGTTATGTAAGATATAATAACAAAAAAGAAAAATAATGTAAAAGAAGTGAATGATTTTGAGCATACCACTTCGGAGGTCAAAAAATCATCCCAGTTATAATCTTCGGAGCATTATGGAAAACGTTGTGGTTTCTCAAGTTGTGGCACTTGTACTGCACAAATAGAAGATTCTAGTAATATATCGTCATTTTCTGCATTTTCACCTTAATTGGAAAGGAATAAGGTTGAATTAACTAGTTCAATATGTTAACATTCTTTGATTTATCCTTAGGAAGAGTAAGCTTTGGGAACTCATCTGAAGCATCAACTTTTTCATCATTAAATGATCGAAGTTACATTTGTATTTGAATTTATCCATGGAAGGGGATAATATAGTATCTTTCCCTTACAGTAAAGATTTTCTCTGCATCATCAAAATATTAAATAAATGTGGATAATAAACAAAAAATTTAATTGAAAAAAGGAAAAAATGATAACATTTTTGGGTTATACAATGTATAGTAGTACATATCAGAAGATAGAAGAGGAAAAAAATAAAGAAAGAACTGTTATGTACTTTATGAAAGAAGAAGATATCAATTTTTTTTATGATACTACAGATGAGAAAAATAGGTTAAATGTGTGAGTAAGAGAGAAGTGAAAAGTACCCTGGTCATTTGTGCTTTAAAAGTAGTATACACTCTTTACTACAGACTGAGTCGAATTTATAGATGTGAACTATTGTGGGTAACAAAATGCAACGATCCGAATTTTATTGTGGTATTTTTAGTTTAATTTATAGGATTTTTCCATAATTTTTATTTGAAAAATATTTAAATTTTTGTTTGATGTATTTTACAGCAAACATCATTATTTTTGAAACTACACGGAATAAGTTAACTTGTGTATTTTATTTTTGTTTATGATCATGCCATATTGTTGTGCACGATCATATTTTTATTTCTGTCATTTGCGGCTCACACGTAAATGGTGTATTGTGTGGCAGAGTATCCATAAAACCATTTTTAAATTTAAATATACACACACGGTACACATACACATACATCATACCTCTTTTCTAGACTTCACTCCTTCACTTCACCCATACCTTTGCCATATCATTCCTTATCCTTGCACATGATTTTAATTACTTAGGTATGAAGTATTTGAGCCTATATATAGATGTAAACACACATAATGGGGGGAGACACATGAACACAGAGCCATGAAATTATAGAGAGTTCCTATCTTCTTCTTTTTCTTCCCTCTTTGATGAAAAACATAACCACTCACAAACTTCTGAATTCATTTTCTCTCATATCATTGAATTTAAACTAAAACTTCCGACTACAAAGTTGTTTATCATTACCTATAGTGTTTTATAAAAATGGTCGCTCATCGTTTCGTCGAGCGTAGAAGCAGATATTGCTCGATGAGAGTAATCGATGAAAATTGGCCATGAAATCAACAACTAAATTCCCTCGATCCAAGACGAATTAGACAACGCCATTTGCACCGTTGTGTTCATGAGACTTCATAGTATTATTGATGAAATTTAGGCGGTGTTTAATGATGGTTGACGATTGTGATGGAAAACTAGGGTTTCAGTTTGGGGAATAGCCGGATTGGTGATGTTTACCTCATGCAAAGGTGAGATGGTGAGAGCGGAATGGCGAAGTGTAGTTCAGGTTAGGGGTATGCATCATTTTTGAGCGAATGGAGAGAGGAGAAGGTCGATTTTCGAAGTGGGTGGCCGAAAGTGACATGGTGGTGACCGATCGGTCGAGTTTGCAAAGAGAAAGAGGTTGGCAAAGTTCATTTGTCGATCGGAGGTCTAAAGCCCCGTGTTAGTGTGCGCACATGCACATGTTTTTGGTTGCACACATATTGGAAATAAAGAAGGAGGATTTGGGAGAAGAATGCTATTCCTATCGGGTTTGGGCTTTGGGCCACTTGTGGATTTGGGTGAGATTGTTTAATTATTTAGTTAATTTAGAAACTCCATAACTCACCCATATAAAGTCCGTTTAACTGCGGTCTTTGACATTAGATTCGTATTAAAGGGTTGAACACAATAGTATAGTTAATTGACATATTTGGCCAAGTATAAAATTATGATAAATTAGATGGTGACTAAATTTAATTACATTTAATCGTAGTTAAACAATCATATTTCATTTTGGGCATCTATTTAGCAGAATAAATTCCCATTCTGCTATTATATTAATTTGGACATTTATTTATATGCCAATTGGTTTATTTGTAGATTTGTTAATATTGATGAATGATGTATTAGCTATTGATTGCTAGTTATTGGTAAAAATAATTGCTTATTATTGTTGTTGGTTTGATTATTTGATTTGTGCTTGGCCAGTTTATGAGCAATTAATTACCAATTTTTATTTGGCATGAGTTGGGTAGAAAATAATTATAAGCGAACACCTTGTGGTTAGAATTTCACAGTTTGACTATAAGGTGTTCGAGAAAATATTTGATTAAGGAATAGTTTTAATAAAAGATATTTATCTTTTAAATAAAATGGTTTCTTTGAAAAGAAATAGAAATATTTGAAAATAAATATTTTTATGTGATTTTATAGAATTGTGATTTATATAAAGGTATTTATAAAATGTGTTTTTGTAACGATCTACCTTACTGATCCCTAGGAACGATACTTAAAACATTCTCAGTGTTCGTGTGCTGTTGTCCCGGCATCAAAAATATGAATCGTCATGGGGTAAAATAAGGAACAAAATAGAAAATCTCATAATGAAATTGCTAAATAAAATATAACAGTCAATAGTACATCAGGTTACTCCTTAACAAGGAGTTATCAGAGTTACACAAAGTACTACAAATCAGCCTAAGCAGTTATACCATCCTGCCTTTACATATGATGAAACAAAATACACCTACACAAACAGGATAATACAGTGGAATAGATAACTAAGAAGAATGAAAGTCTCATGCTCGAATGCCGTCTTCAAAAGAGCCCAACAAGAAACTAGCTACTCTCATACTACTCAAAAAAATGAGTACCCGAGATTTTGGGGAAACATGCAACTCGGGTCAGATGAGATGCCTGGTATGAGTAAAAACTTTAAACGGTGTGAAATTAAACACAAACATGCGAGACCATGCCTTTGATCACGGAAAGGGTTTGCTTCCTCATAAATCAACATCTAAATGTAAAGAATGGATAAACAATTAAACACCATGAAGAGTGGTTGACTCTTCCCAATGCAAATAAGGGAATAAATTTGAAGGTTCGAATCAGATAAAAAAGGACAATATCCAAAAAATGACTAGAAAGGTGCACCTCCCTTGAAGTATACCTGTAGTAATATACTTCTAAGAAGCTCATATATTCCATAACATTTCTCGGACAATACCAAGCCAAACCATGCCAAACCTTACCGAGTATCCAAATATTTCACATCTAATAGCGCTATCGAATCCAAATCTAGATAGGATGTGAAAGTATCATAATAGGAGCAACCTCACATAGCCTGGCTTCCTTTCGTGCTTTGGCTTTAGTCACTTCTGACAAAGGATATCAATGCTCAATGGAGCAATATATCATCTTAGAATGATGAAAATAAAGAAGCTGAAGTAATTGATAGTTGAGAAACTAACTATTAAGGATATAAAATGATCGTATATAGAAATTAACTCTTGTATACTTATCACCACTCATCAAATTCATACTTGTACTATTTTTTGGTTATGAGTACTACCGGACAAGTCAAGGTATGGTTACCTCAAAGTCATGTCTCATGATTATTCTTTACTTTTGAAATAGCGAGAAGTCTACTTCTTCGATGTTTAGTGCTAATTATACAAATAAATCATTTCCATACAAGTGAATTGCTTTATGGAAATTAATTCATTAACATAAAGAATTCAAACCTTTTCTTTTAAAAACTCAAATTCGTACCCTTTAAAACACTTTGTTTAAAGAGTTTACTAAAATAAAAAGGATTTAACAACTTAAAACATCCTTGTTACATTGATTAATTAACTCTAAAACTTTGTTAACTAGGTTAATTTATTAACTTCAATAACCTTTAGTTAAAAAGAGTAAATCTCCTTTAAAACATCATTAATTCAATTAATTAACAATATAATAATTAAATTAAATAAATAATAATTAAGTACCATTATTTAAAAGCGATTAATTAATTTAAAACTTTATTTAAGGAAAGATTAGTTAAGGTTCGGCAAATAGTTAATTAATTTAAAAACATCATTAGTAAATTGATTATTTAACTTTAATCCATCGTTATTAAAAGATTAATTAACCTTAAACATTATTAGATAAAATGATTAATTAATTTCAAAAACATCATTAACCAAGTGATTAGTTAAATTTAAAACTCATCACTAATAAGTTAATTAAGTAAGCTTAATCTTTATTAATTAAATAATTAATTAAATTTAAAAATCATTAATCAAATGATCAATCAAATTTGAAATCTTTATTATCTCAAAAAAACTTATTTTACTTGTACAACAAACCCAAGCATGATTTGTACCCAAACAGTTTCGATAAAGTGTGAAATAATCAAAAGCACAAATACAGTGACTATCGCTACACGTGTAGTTCGGAAAACTAGTTCATGTTATTTTTCATTCGTCGAGTCTTCACACAACATATGAGTAATCATATAAACATGGATGTACATTTACACAACAATTAGGAAACAAGACTCGCAAAATTTTAACTTTAGCTTACTAATTTGTCAAGTTGCTAACTAACTTCCAAACTGTAAACTTTTCGCTGCATAAATCTAGCCAAAAACCACCATAACAGAACATATATCCAACAAGCATTCGTCAATGATATAAATGAAGTATATTTGAAGTTACAAACCTAGATTTTGAAAGGTGAGATTTTTACTCACCAAAACACTTACTAACTTAACCGAACTTTCACTAACTTCATAAATTCGACAACATCTAAGCTCTACTATGCAAAATGGTTTGATATAGTGGATCTTGGTGGAGATTTTGGGCTCAACCTAGACCATATGGGGCTTGGATATGGTGAATATATAGGGATATCGGGTCTTGTTTAGTAGAGAATGGTTTTAGGAAGTGAAGTAAGGAGTTTAGCTTGATTTTTAGTAGTGCATTCACTAGTTTTTGACTTTGGAAATAATTTTAGAAGCCATGACAGTCTTCATGTGCATAAAGGGATAAGAAATGAAAATAGAAATAATATTTAAAGTGGAAAATGTGTGGAGATGGTAGGTATTCATAGGCAAAGAAGTGGAGTATTAATTTAAATTAACTTAAAATATTTAAATAATGTAAATGTTATCCTGCAACATGAAAGTCGTGCCTCTCCACCATCATAGGCACACATGCACTCCCCCTTTAAGTCCACCTACACCATGCCTTGTGTACTAGTTTAGGTTATGGTTAGGTCATTTAATTAATTTTCTAAGGTTATTTAATATATTTTATGCATTTTATGTTAAATAAAGTTTTATATTTAAACTAATCTTGATTATTAACTTTAACACATTGATTATCTTATTACGTAACATATGTGCCTGTGTATGAATGTGTATATGAGTGACACAAAAATATGCATAATGTTTTCGACGACTTTCCAAGGCCAAAAAGTCGAAATTTTGAAAAACATTTTTCGGTCACATATTATATTTTTATTTGAACTAATTATTTTGGTAAACAAAATTTGAAATGGTTTTAATATCATATATTAATATTTAAAAATGTTTATTTGGTTATTAAAATCCATTATTTAAATATCTAAAAATGATTTAAATATTCAAATACAAAGCGATAAATTTACGGGTTGTTACACTCTCACCTCCTTTGGAGAATTTCGTCCCCGAAATTAATACACAAAGGACAATCAAAAAGGTATATATTGTACTAAGAAATTCATGTAATAATGCAAAGAAACTATGCCTATGTAATGTATTCAAACAACAAACAACTGTCCCGACACTACATCAGGGTAAATTTCCTTAATATGATCCTTGGTCTCCTAAGTACAATTGCAGAGATCATCATTCCACTGAACCTTCACAAGCTTAACCACCATATTCCTCAATCTCCTTTAATCCCGATCTACAATATGAACTGCATGTTGGATTACTGTGACGCCCCATCTCTATGCTCACAATAACAAAGAGTATTAAAAGAAATACTATCCGTTATTACGAAGAATAAGGCTGGATAGGAGCGGCCATCCGTAGTTAGGCCTTACACTAGTATTGGTTATCTCGATAGGAGTGGTATATATTTTTAATTTTCATCTCTTATTTGTTTACTCCCATCAACATATCCAATTCCAGTGTAAAACGAACTACGATGGTTCATAATAGTTTAGGACAATAGATATAATAATAACACAGGTAATTCAAATGCGGAACACTGATAAACAAAAATCTCATATATATATAATAACTGATGTCAGTTACAATACATGTGATACAGTACATATGATACAACTACAACTGTCGACTCTGGAAGTTACATATACAAGTACATTATCGTGAATAATATACATGAATATACAACATCCTATACAAATACACTGACTACTTTAAATGATGACGACTACTCCAAAAATATGAAAAGACTTCATAGCTCTAACAGCAACCCATAGTGAGATATCAACAACCTGTAAATACTCGGTCTGACCCGAGTGTTACATTCAAAGGAAAATAATACACGGGATCAGTCTAATTCAAACTCAGTTATTAGTGCACAGAAGCAATAATAATTAAATAATGAATAGACGATAGTCACAATAAATCTCGTCTATCCGATCCTTAAATAAAGGAATCAGATAACGATAAATATAACACGTAACAGTGTTAAACAACAAATCAGCAAATTAAACCAAATCAGAATACAATTCAGAATATTGAATTGAATAAACAAAACAGTTCAAACCATTGAAATATCAATTAAAATATTAATTCGGGTAGGGCTGCAGTACACGCACGCGTGCACTGCCTCGCCACTACAGCGTATGGAATATGCAAAAGATCAAATAATCAAAACAAGATAGAATATCATAAAAGCCATACCGCGTGGCTGCAGTTCACGCTTGCGTGCACTGCCTTGCCACTACAGTGATGATGTACACAAAAGATCAACGAACCAAAATCACTGAAGTAAAAGTAAATGGTCCAGTTTCAACATGAATACACAGTACAGAGGTGACAAACAAACAGCATACAAGCATAGGTGAATGTGCAGACTAGAGTATGCACTGGAATGCAACAAGCTAGTCTACAAGCACAAGACAGTGGTAACTATACAATGCAACTGGTCATAAGTGAACAAACAAGTTCAAGTAACTTTGAGTACATGAATGCACAGGTTAAAGTGACTCAAAAACAGAATGAATGCCTGTACAAATGCAACAACAAGGAAGTAAAGTCAAGAGACTCAAGTACAGACATACAGTGGCAAATGCATACAACTGCAGCACCAAAGTCTCGAGTGAACACATGAACATGAAATGAAGTGCACAGCTACAAAAGCTACAAGTACTCGGATCATCAAGAATGGCAACATACATGAATACAATGGAACAATGCAGAACCTACTCTAGACAGAGATGGACAAGGTGATAACACATATATTCTACATGAATGCATATGCAAGAAATCAAGTGAGGTGTTCAGTGCAACCTGGAATGAAAGAACATGTATGTTGTATATTAAACTTGCAAAATGAGGTTGCAGTGAATCTACACTAATGGTCCAGTCCAAAACACAGTACATGACAGTGTACGAAGTACAACAGCAACTACAACACAAAATGCATCAAGAGATAGAATGGTACAAGTACAAGCTCCATTTATTCGAACATCTCATGTACCAATACAACCAGAACTGTTCAGAAAAGTGAACAAAACTGCAAAAGGCACCAAGTGAAGGACATGAACAGTGAACATCAAGTGATAACATGCACATGTATACAACATAAAGTATGATTGACTAGAATAATCATCATAAAAAACTGCATGAACAAGAGTGGAAATGGCAGCAACTCGAAGCACTAATCAAATTGCCAAACCCAGTGTACAACCACCTCAAAAGCTACATGAAGTCAATGCAGACAAATGAACCATTGCCACGATAAATATTCAGTGTAATGAGGATTACAAGGAGATGAACCAATATATTATGCAGTGGGTAATGCAAGTACAACATCGAGGAACACAATTTCACATGACTGCATAGTACATAAGTGGTCAGTGAAGTCAAAGACTACATGAAATAGGTAGGCAAGCTGTCTCAAATGGTCAAGGCAGCAAGCATTGATGAAAAATATCACTTATGAACAAAACATGAAACTAGTGCAAACAGTATGACATATACAGGTAGACATAAATGAAAATATCACTTATGAATAAAACATGGAACTAATGCAAACTGTATGACATATACAGGTAGACATAAATAAAAATATCACTTATGAATAAAACATAGCAGGTGATCGAACAAGAGAACAAAGTTAACAAAGACCAGACAATAGTGAAGTACGACATCACTAACAAATGCAAGCTCAAGTAATCAAGTATAGCCAATAACAGCGGCTATCACAAAATGACCGAAAACACAAATGCCTGAGACTACATAGCTGAAAGGCCAAAACCCAAGCATCATGAAACAGTTCAAATCTAAACACGACCTAATCACAATTGTATGCAAGCTAAAAATAAATCAGTGAATAGCATGGCAAAAGTCAAGGGCACATGAAGGCCAACAACAGCAAGTGGATATAACCATCAAGCCGCAAGAAGGATGTAAGTTCGAACAAATTCAAGGCATAATAAAAATCAACAGCCCCAAAATCAACTCCAGGCAGAAAGTATCAACAACGAACAAAATTCAAATCGAAGCCGAATCAACATCAATCAAAATCAAGTTGAATCCAAAGGCCATGAAAACAAACAAGCAAACGAATTCGAACCGTTTGGATAAGATGTGAGTAATACAAATAACTCACCTTTGCCATGAATGGAGCTATCAAAGGCGAGACCGAAGCGATTGAAGAGGCGAATGAAGCTAAGCCCTAGCTTGGACAGAGGAACGAACGAGGGGACGAGCCGCCATTAATATTCTCATTCGTAAGTTTTTAGGGTTAGGTTTCGAATGAATGAGAATGAAAAGGGGACCGGTCGAATAGCAATTAAAAAGAGAACGGCATTCAAAAGTAATTGGGCCGAGATTAAATTCTAAAGCTCGCTTAATACCTTTAACGAATTCTCAAAAGAATTGTAGTTTGATTAAAAATTTCCAACTGCAATAATCCAATATATTAATCGTTAAATGACAAATTAACAGCAAAACCCCGGGTTGTTACAATTACTGTCAAATTTGGTTCTGTTTTCAAGTCTTCCTGAACAGACGTCTCTACAATAGACGACGAATCATGACCATGCTTTATCAGATGAGATACATAAAAAACAATATGACTTCAAACAATCTCTCAGGAAAATCTATTCTGTAGGCCAATAATCCAATTCTCTCAAGGATTATAAATGGTCCAATGAATCTAGGTGCTAGCTTTTTTGCTCTTCTAAATCTTATAACTCCTTTCATTGGGGAAACTTTCACAAATACCAAATCCCTTATCGCAAACTCTAAGTCCCTTCTCCATTGATCGGCATAATTTTTCTATCAATCTTGGGCTTGTTTCAACCTTTCCTTGATACTTGCCCCTTTCTCTGAGGCTTCTCGAATCATCTCTGGTCCAAGAACTAAATGGTCTCTAGTCTCTGCACAATACGAAGGTGTTTTACATGGCCGTCCATACAAAGTTTCATAGGGCATCATGTCAATATTGGCTTGGTAACTGTTGTTATAAGAGAACTCTACCAAATGTAGATGATCTTCCCAAGAACCTCCAAAATCCAAAATACAAGCTCTCTGGAGATCTTCAAAATCTGATTCACCCTTTCGATTTGTCCGTCTGTCTGCGGGTGATAGGCTGTACTCAATTTCAACTCGATCCCTAAAGCGGCTTACAATGCTCCCCAAAATCGACCGGTGAAGATGGGATCTAGATCACTGACTATACTTATCGGAATTCCATGCAGTCGAACGATCTTCCTTGAATAAATCCCTACCAAAGAAGATGCACATCTTGTTGACTTTACTGGGATAAAGTTGGCGCGCTTCGTTAATCGATCTACAATTACCCAATGCCTTCATTACCACTTCTTATTCTGGGTAACCCATCGATATAATCTATGGATACTTGCTCCCGCTTCCAATTTGATATCTCCAATGGTTGTAGCAACCCAGTAGTCTTTTGCTGATCACTCTTGAACTATTAACAATTTGCACACCGACTCATGAAGATCGAAATGCCTCTTCATCCCTTTCCACCAAAAGGTCTTCTTCATATTCTGAAACATTTTAGTTACTCCTAGGTAGATAGGAAATCTTGACTGATGGCACTCTCTCAGTACATCTTGTCTAATTCCATTAACATCTGGCACACAATTCCTTTCATTTATTCTTAAAATGTCTCGAGAGTCAATCTGAAAACTAGAAATAATTCCATCTTCAACACTCTTCTTAAGCTGAGCTAGAATAGGGTCTTCTTCTTAGAAATATGCAATTCTCTCCATTAATGCTGGCTTAACTTCCAAATTTGCAATCATCACTACAATCCTACTCAACGCATCTACAACGGCTTTTGCTTTCCCTAGGGTATAAAGAATCTCTAGGTCATAAGACGCGAGAAATTCCAGCCATGTTTGCTACCTTATGATTAAATCTTTTTGGGTAAGGAGATACATTAATGACTTGTGATCCATATATAACTCAAAATTTGCAACCAAAAGATAGTGCATCCACGCTTTCAATGTGAGGACAACCGCCAATAGCTCCAAATCGTGCGTAGCATAATTCTTCTCATGAGGTTTCAACTATCGACTCATATACGCTATTACTTTATCATTCTACATCAATACTACTCCCAATCCAGTCCTACAAGCATCCATGTAAACTGTTACTCCTTCATTCCCTTCTGAAATAGTTATAACGGAAGCACTTGTCAAATTTTCCTTTAACTCATTGAATGCTTGATTGCACTTGGGTGTCCAAATAAACTTAGCATCCTTCTTTGTTAGCTTTGTTAGATGAGAAGCAATCTTCAAGATATTCTATAGAAACCTACCAATACCAAGAAACTCCTAGCCTCCGTAGCATTTTCAAGATTCTTCCAATCTTGAACCGCGACTACTTTAGCTGGGTCCACTGATATGCCTTCTCTCAAAACTATGTGCCCTAGAAATCTAACTTCTGATTTTCAAAAATGGCACTTAGAAAACATTGCCTTTAAAACATGACTTCTTAAAGTACTTAGAACAACATGAAGATGGTGCTTGTGCTCTTCCTCCGTTTTCGAATAAATGAGAATGTCATCAATGAAGACTAGGGCAAACTTGTTGAGAAAATGTCGAAACACTATATTAATCTAATTCACAAAATAAGCCGGTGCATTAGTCAATCCAAACGGCACGACTAATAACTCGTAAAAACTATCAGGGGCACAAAAGGTTATTAAGGTACACTCACTTCTACTACCCTTTATTGGTGAAAACCAGTGCCAAGATCCAATTGAGAAAATATCCCAACTCCATGGAGCTGGTTAAACATATCATCAATCCTAGGTAAATGATAGTTATTCTTGATAGTCCTCTTATTTAATTCTTGGTAATCTACACATAATCTAAGAGAACCATTTGCCTTGGTAATAAAAACTACTGGCGATCCCCAACTCGATGTGCTACGTTTGATTAAACCCTTCTGCAATAAATAAAATGTCTGTTTCTCCTATTCTTTTCTTTCCTTTAGAGCCAATTTTCGAAGAGGTTGTACAATCGGTCTGCTGCCTGGAATCAAACTAATGTGGAACTCTGCTCCCCAATGAGGAGTTAAACCTTGCACTTCTTCAAAAATATCCTTGAAGTCCCCAACAAGTTATGTCCTCTTTGGGTACTTCAAGGGAATAAAGGAAACTGCTCATCAACTTGTTAGGCTCTCCGCAACAGATTTCAATGCTTCTTCCTACCGCATATTTTATCACAAAAATTCTTCTACTATAATCTAGGATGAAATTGAACTTAGATAACTAATCCATCCCTAAATGTAATCCAAAAATATAAACCCGAGGATAAATAAGTTAGAAAAGAAACCCGATCTCGATAAGAAATAGGCACATTCAAACATATGTTGTCAAGATTGGTCGGATCCCCAATTGGGTTCAACACACAACGAGAATTATAGAGAATAAAAAATTTAATATTCAACTGGTTAATTAGGTCATATGAGATAAAACTATAGGATACACTGGTATCAAATTACACTCTAACAAGAATATCAGAAATGGATAATCTACTATGAAACACCTACTTTCCTTTTGGGTCTGTGGAAGTAGATGGTATTTCCTTAATAGAAAAAGCTTTTCCCTTTGGTTCCTTCTTTGGAAAATAACACTGGTTCTTTATATGTCCATGTTTGTTGCAATTGTAGTAGAGTGGTCCACTAGCCAAGTTTGGGCACCGATTTGCAAAGTGGCACATTTAGTTGCACTTATAACAAAGGATCTTAGTCAAGTCTAACTGCTTGTTCTATGCTAGAGCTCCACTTCCAGGCTTCTCACCCGACCACTTCTTCTTCCCTTTGCACTTGAAAATGGCTTACTAACAACTGGTATCGCTGATAAAGGTTGGGCATTGACTGTTGGCACTACCCCCTTTTGAACTCCTTTCTCAATATCAAGAGCTTGAAAGCTCAAAACCATACCGAGCAGATAGGTAAAGGTACCGTTGAGATGATTGTTTTCATTTCCTGATGAAATTCTAGTTCCATTCCTTTCATGAACATTTCATTCCTTTTGAGTATCGTATCAATCATTCCTAGTCCAAAGCGAGATAATGCATTGAACCTATGCTCATAATATGCCACTATCATCTCACCCTGTTTCAAATCCATAAAACTTCTAAACAACTGAGTCCTTTCCGCCTCTAGATAAACTGAGCTTCAAAACCTCTTTAAACTATGTCTAAGAGAAATCTTCTTTTGGTGTATTCATTGTTACTAAATACCACCAATCCATTGCTGCTTTCTGAGGCTGACGCGATGCCAACAATCTCTTTCTAGCATCTTCCAACTGAAGATCCCTAAATATCCTTTCACAAGAGAGAAGCCATATCTTGGTGGAGATTTTGGGCTTGGCCTAGACCATATGGGGCTTGGCCATGGTGGATACGTAGGGTTACAGGGTATTGTTTAGTAGAGAATGTTTTTAGGAAGTGAAATAAGGAGTTTAGCTTGATTTTTATTGGTATATTCACTAGTTTTTGACTTTGGAAATAATTTTAGAAGCCATTGAAGTGTTCATTTATGTAAAGAGATAAGAAATGAAGATAGAAATGAATATATAAAATGGAAAATGTGTGGAGAAGGTGGGTTTTTGTAGGAAAAGAAGTGGAGTATTAATTTAAGTTAACTTAAACATTTATATAATATAAATGTTGTCATGCAACATGGAAGCCATGCCTCTCCACCATCATAGGCACACATGCACCCCCTCTTAGGTCCACCAACGCTATTTCTTATGTACTAATTTAGGCTATGGTTAATTAATTTCCTAAGGTTATTTAATATATTATGTGCATTTTATGCCAAATCAAGTTTTATATCTAAACTAAGCATGATTATTAACTTTAACACATTGATTATCTTATCACACGACATATATGCATGTATGTGCATGTGTATAAGAGTGATACATAAATGTGCACAACGTTTTCGATGATTTTCCGAGGCCGAAAAGTCGAAATTCGCAAAACATTTTCCGGCCACATTTTCTATTTTTATTTGAACTAATTATTTTGGTAAACAAAATTTGAAAATTATTCTAATATCACTAATTAATAATTAAAATTGGTTGATTTGGTTATTAAAATCCATTATTTAAATATTTAAAAATGATTAAATATCAAACACAAAGCGATAAATTTACGAGTCGTTACAGTTTTCTAACTGAAAAGAGAATTTCAAGTACTCAAACCTCGGTGTTTTTAAAATGTCGTTTCAAAGATTTTGGAGGAAATAAACAATACTATGTTTGAAAGTATTTTTCAGTTCGGGAAACAAAATGATTTGTTATGTTACCGATGATTCAGGTAACATGTAACTAAAAAGTGGATGGAGGGTTTAGGTAACCCTCAGTATAGTACACTCTTGGATAGAGAGATATACTTTGTTTATTTTTCTTATGAAGGCTGCGATCCAGTTGCCTTGTTATTGGAAGAAACCTCCCGATCTGGTTGCATATATTTTGATATGCTTTTATAGTAGAGTATTTTGGGATTTTTAAATAAGTATATTAAATACAATACTCTATTATTATATAGAGTATTTGATACCATTTTCAAAAGTAATTTAGTTTAAAATCCCGAAATAAAGTATGATTTGATACAAATATGTATATATTATTGTAGGATTTGAAATAAAAATAGAAATTTAGTTCGAAGATAAAAAAGATTATATTTTGAAAATGATAAAGTTATTTCGATTTAAGAAAATCTAAATGCGAAGATTAGGCCTAAGTAGGTGGTTTGAGAATTGCATATTTGTTTGTGCATCATAGGCTCCTTGAGTCATATTTGTGGTAGGAAAACTACGTTGGCTTGATCCTATATCTAATTTGGCACTTAATTAGATAGGGGTATATTAGCAGTCACAAGTGGTAGTGATGTAGCCACAATAATAATGTAATATTTTTATGTTTATTGAGTTTGTAGGAATGACTGTTGCTGTCTCTCTCGTTAGAGTTGTGCAGTGGTATATCTATAGTTATGTATTTGTATTTAGCATGTATTAAAGTACACCTTGTAGAATAAATGATTACTCTGACAAGTTGTGTTATTGAAATTATATCATGTACATTTAGTAGTGTTGTATATTTATAAAATGATACTGTGTGTTAAGTGTTAGAACCTCAATTATTGGATTTTAATGACAACAATTATACAATTATACCAAAGAATCTCTAAGCTAATTTGCAGGTACACGAGCATCAAAAAGAGATTAAAAAATACATTCAAAATGAAGATGCACAATACAAAAAAGCATGAAAGTATGTATATGGAGATAGAAGAAGAGATATACACGATAGGGACAAGACGAAGGTGACAAACAAAGTATTATTAGTCATATCTAGAGTTTACAAATGTTAAAATCTTCTCCAAATGGTATGCACACATATACATTCATATTTTCATTGAAAAATCAAGTTTTCAGAAATTGCATGGAGCGAGACTCGAATTTGGGTCACTAGTTCAGAAGGCAAGTGCTCTAACCATTTGAGCTATGGTAATTTTTTGTTACATACTAAATTCAGACGTGTGAATAATGTCATTCAGACGTCTGAATGCTGAAACAAAATTATGGTTCCACAATATTCAGACGTCTGAATGAAAATATTCAGACAGCTGAATAAGGCCAGAAATAGCCTATTTCCTTTCTAGTTTGAGCTCGTGCAATTTTAGAAGTCTGAATTATTCAATTTAGAAGTCTGAATATCTATAACAGCTATATTTTCAAATAAGCACTTCCATTCGTGAAGAGATGCGTTCTTCATTTCAATAAATATGACCACATCTCTTCATGATAACTCTTCACGAACATATGCACCTATTTAAATCTATATAAACACACTAGAATCATGTTTCCATAACTTAATTCAATCTATTCTTACTCTACTCTCATATTCTTTGATTCTAATACTCTCGTGCATTCAATTTCATACAAATTCATTCTATTACTTCCTTATTCTTCACGTATTCATATATACATCATAAAGGAGAAGATGATAGGAAAGGTGTACTATAATTGACAAATTCGTGTTATTAAAGAACACATAGAGTCAAGAAAACTTATTTGTAAAAATCTTGTTCTGCTGCTCAGGTCCCTGTTCGGCTACTCATAGGTTGTATAGACCTGTTCCTCCGGGTTAAGTGAGGGTTGTTTTAGTGAAATTCCAGAAGGAGTCTAGGACTGGACGTAGAACGGGAAGTTCAAACCAGTATAAAAATTCCTGGTGTACTTGTTTTATTTACTTATTCACATTGCTATAGTATCTTAGTTTATTTCCACACTAGTATAGTATAATTCCATATAGCAGGATCTGCACTATCTTTTCATTTGGTATCGGAGCATAGCGACTGTCTTTTCATTTGGTATCAGAGCCTAGGATTCTAGAGACCGCAACAACATCCTAGAATAAATGGCTACAAAGAGATCTAGTCGAGGCAATAAAAAGAGGAAGAGCAATAAAGAAGAATCAAAGGAGCAAACAAACAAATGTTTCATGGCTAAACTCAGATCATAATCGGTATGCTTAGATTCTTTATATAAAGATCTTCTGTTAGCACATGATGAATTATTAAAAGATCGTAAAACTTTGAATAAAGTTAATACAATTTTAGCTAAGTTAAAAAATTATGAGTAAAAAATTCCAATTTAAAAGAGGAAAATAAATTTTGGTAAAACAAACTAAATGTTTTGAAAATACCGTAGAAGAACTTGTTTTATAAAAAGATTTCCTAAAAAAAGAAAGAAGTAGTTAGAAGATAAAAACAATACGTTTTTGGAGGAAATCAATGTTTAGCAAAATAAAAATACATTTTTGGAAAATTCTTTAAATAATTCTAGTTCTTTAATTTTGTCTCTTGAAAAAGAGAATGAAGCTTTAATTAAAAAGAATTTAGAATTATCTAAAGAATGTGAGATTTTAAAAGTTAATAATATTTTTCAAAAAGAAATTTGTGATTCTAAAGCAAATTTTGAAAAGTTAAATACAAAAATCATAAAATTCAACAAAGGTAAAGATACATTATCTTCCTTAGTTATAAATTCAAATACTCACAATGATAAAAGCGGTTTAGGCTATAAACAGGCTAAAAGTAAAAATAGATATGCATTCTTGTGTACTAATTTTAGTGCTAGTGCAAGTACTAGTAATCAAGATAGTTTTAAAACCAGTTATAGTCATAATAGTATTTTGTTTAGAAATGATAGAAATTATTCTTCAAGTACTAAGCTAATGACTAATAGTATAAAGATATGGATTCTAGCTAATATGATTGATGATGATAAACAACTTTATATTAGCAACTATTATAAGAATGTGATTTGTAATGAAAATTATATTTATAAAGGTTTAACCACACCCAAATGGGTATGGTTTCCAAAGACCTAACCCTTCGGACCCTAACATAGTAAGTGGGTACCGAAAATTATTATTATTTATTATAGGTACTCGGAGAAACAAAAGGAAAAGGATAGATTTTGGAATTTTAAAGAATGATCCATATGTTTAATAGAATTACGTGCTTACAACGAAATATGGACTTCGGTAAATATGGTAAAATCCATTTTATTTTTTCTCCATAATTAATATTGAGTTTATCCCACTATTCACAAGATATTTTATATAATTTATTATATTCCCTTTATTTTTTCTCCATAATTAATATTGAGTTTATCCCAATATTCACAAGATATTTTATATAATTTATTATATTCCCTCATTCTTTTTAATAATGACTAAGGTGGAGAAATTCATATGCATATTGATAGAGGGAGATATTATACTTAGGGGGAGATGTTATACTTAGAGGGAGATTTAAACATATTAATATTTTTTTTATATAGAATGAATATTTCTTAAAATTGTATATTTGTCATCATCAAAAATGGGGAGAATGTTAGAACCTCAACTATTGGCTTTTATTGACAACAACTATACAATTATGTAAAAGAGTCTCTAAGCTAATTTACAGGTACATGAGAATCAAAAAGAGATAAAAAATACATTCAAAATGAAGATATACATACAAAAAAGGATGAAAGTATGTATATGGAGGCACAAGAAGAGATATACACGATAGAGATAAGACGAAGGTGACAAACAAAGTATTATTAGTCATATAGTATTGTGTCTAGAGTTTACAAATGTTAAAATCTTCTTCAAATGGTATACACATATATACATTCATATTTCAATTGAAAAATCAAGTTTTCAAAAATTGCATGGAATGGGACTCGAAGCCGAGTCACTAGTTCAGAAGATAAGTGCTCTAACCATTTGAGCTATGGTAAGTTTTTGTTATAGGCTAAATTCAGACGTCTGAATAATGTCATTTAGACGTTTGAATGCTGAAACAAAATTGTGATTCCACAATATTCAGACGTCTGAATGAAAATATTCAGACGGCTGAATAAGGCCAAAAATAGCCTATTTCCTTTCTGGTTTGAGCTTGTGCAATTTCAGAAGTCTGAATTATTCAATTCAGAAGTTTGAATATCTATAACGACTATATTTTCAAATAGGCACTTCCATTCGTGAAGAGACGTGTTCTTCATATCAATAGATATGACCATATCTCTTCATGATAACTCTTCACAAACATATGCACCTATTTATAATCTATATAAATACATTAGAATCGTGTTTCCATAATTTAATTCAATCTATTCTTACTCTACTATCATATTCTTTGATTCTAATACTCTTATGCATTCAATTTCATACAAGTTCGTTCTATTACTTCCTTATTCTTCACGTATTCATATATACATCATAAAGGAGAAGATTATAGGAAGGGTGTACTATAATTGACAAATTCATACTATTAAAGAACACATAGAGTCAAGAAAACTTTATTTGTAAAAATCCTGTTCTGCTGCTCAAGTCCCTGTTCGGCTGCTTAGGGGTTCTATAGACCTGTTCCTCCGGGTTAAGTGAGGGATGTTTTAGTGAAATTCCAGAACGAGTCCGAGACTGGACGTAGAATGGAAAGTTCGAACCAGTACAAAAATTCCTGGTGTGCTTATTTTATTTTACTTATTCACATTGCTATAGTATCTTAGTTTATTTTTGCACTAGTATGGTATAATTCCATATAGAACGATCCACACTGTCATTTTGTTTGGTATTGGATCATAGCGACTGTCTTTTCATTAAGTTGGTAGTTTTCATTAGTAGTTTAGTACGGATGGTTTTTCCGGCAATTTTGACTGGTTTGAAAATCTGTGTCTTCACAGAAAATGTGTGCATGAATGTAGTTAATAGAGTAGCGGATATGATGCTGATTTGATCTATGAATGGGTAATCCATGTGTTTTTGTGGTTGAAATACATGTGAGCTTAGTATTCAACTGTCTTTATAAGAGCAACAATTAAGAAAGTGATCGAATACTTATAATGGAAATACACACACACACACACACACACACACACACACACACACACACACACACACACACATATATATATTTGTACTACATTAATTACAGAAATATTACTAACTATAGTAACATATGAATTCATTATCTTTTGGATGACTATACTATTGTAGGATAAGGAAATAATCAAACTATTATAAATCAGAATTAAATAAGATGCAAACAGAAATAAATACATACATATACATACATACATACATATGAGGATAATAATAAAAGGAACATTTGATATTGGCTTCAAAAAACAACTAACGTTTAGTAATATTACTGAAATTTTATCATGAAATAAGTTATTATTGATAGAGCTAGTGGTATGCCCTAGGGCCAATGTTGTAATTTATTGTAAATTGCTAACTTTATAATAAAATCTCGTTCAATATAAAAAGTGTTTTTCTTTCTATTATATAGTTATTATAATGTGTTATAATTAATTGATACTTCACTCAAGTATATTTAACAGAAAATCCATAAATGGTGTGTTTTGCGATAGTAATTGTAAGGTGTTGTAATTATGAGCAATATATCATAATATAATAAACACATCATTTTAAATATTCCCAATCAAGGTGTATCAAGATTGGATATTGATACATCCGTTGAGACAAGAGTATGTAACACTCTCCAAACATTAGGCAACGTATTACACATGGCTGTTGTAGGTACTAAGAGGTTACGTACTGATAGTTATTGGATAATTGTGAAATGACTCACTCAATAGTTTTCTTTTGGTTAATATAGCTAAAGCAAAACAAAATAATATCGATGTGATAATATTGCAAAATATTCTCAACTTGAGAATACTATCGAGCTTCAAAGTCAAAACTTCGCTTGATTGTAGTTAAATCATGGCACGACATTTGTTGAACGACTATAGCTGCATCAAGTGGAAGTATTAGAAGTGAAATACTATTCAATAGAGAATTCGTCTTCTCTGTTGTATAGGCTTAGTATCACGGTCAGTTGACGTTAACCAAAGTGAAAGTCTTTGGCTAGTGCATTTCGATTTCTAAAAATTGTTATTATTGAACCAAAGACTTTATGATTGGACTATAAAGTTGAATATGGACGATGGTGGAATTTTGACAATTACCAAATTCCATAAGTTCTAATGTGATATAGTTTTGACGAAGAGAGCTGGTATAAATAATTGTTACTACTGACTACCACTTGTAATAAGTAAAATTAGATTTTATCAAAGATACATAAGTGATAAATGTTACAATGTCATACCATTAGCTAAGCTTACATGTAAAGGTTAATTGTTCGATATTAATCACTGACCAAATTTACACCTAAGAGTCATAAAACTAAAATATTGAATGCTCTAACTACCACCTAATTTAATTAAATTATAATTATTATAAATCAAATAAATTAATCAACATTTATGAAATATTACTTATAAAATTTTATTTTATTTGTGTTGAAAATGGTGTGTAAATGAAAACTGTATACACACATATCGATATACGATATCGATATATGTTTAAAATGGATTTAAGTGTATTTCTTTGATTAGGCTTGAAGTGATTTATCGTTCTATATTTAGGGCAAGGATGTCTAGCCATACGTGAGTGAATATGGGGTTGATTTTCTTTCAATTTGAGTTTGAATTGGTAGAGATATTTATGGATCCGGATCCACTTTTAGCTCCATTGTTTCTCTACTATTTAAACACCTTTAACCCCTAATTTCTTTTATTCACTTTTTCCTTCTTTTTCATTCACCTCAAGCGAAACCTAGCTTCTTTCCTTCTCCACCATTTCAAGCATTAAAAACACAAATTTAAATAAAAACAGAACAACGGTGCATCGAGCTTTCAGTCTGGTAGCTCCCTTTAGAAGGATTTGAATTCAAATTTAGGTGGAGTCGACTGATTTAGCATTTAGTATGTTCTAATTAGATTATAGTAAAGGTGACTTATCGACTTACAATTATATATTTTTATTTTATAATTATCTTGAATCATATGCGCTTAGACCAAATCATAATATCATGAATCCCAATATATGTGTGCTGCCAACATTGGATGTAAATATGTATATATGTATTATGAAAGAAATATACATATATATATCTCTGTATGTATGCATATATATATATATATATATATATATATATATATATATATATCTTGGCCAGCAAAGTAAAATAAATTGAATTAATAATACTTTTAAAAAAGGATTACAAAATAAAACTTGATTTTTAATGTATAAATGTACATATATTACATATAAAATTTTGTTAAATAATGTACTTGTAATCATTTTCAAAAATAAATTTATGTATGTATATATATTATTTAAAAACCATGATAAATATATAAATTTTATTTATTCTAAAATATAAGATGTTACTTTAATAATATATATATATATATATATATATATGTATGTATGCATATTTTAATACACACTAAATGTACTAATGAGTTTGAAATTTATTTAAAACTAAATAATTTTTAAACATTTTCATACATAAATGATTTAAAAAACAAAATTTTAAAATCGTAAGGATTTTAAAAAAATCAGATCTTTATCAAACTATTTTTGGAAAAATATATATGTGTATGTGTATAATTTGTCTACGTTTACATATACAATGTTATTTTTATGTCCAAAACTGAAATATTTGTATATATGCACATATTTTCAAAAAAAAAATCATTTTCCGTACATGTGTGTGTGTTTGTATATATAATCAGAATATAATTTATTGTTTTAAATTTGAAACTAGAATATATTTTAAAATTTAGATCTGAAATTTGAAATTGGAATTTAAATTTATAATTATTAGTTTCAGTATTTATAAACATTACTATTTTATAATGTAATACACACACACACAAAAATACTTATACCTTTATTAATGTAACGGGGGAATTAATTTAAAGGACAAAAAATTGTATGTTTTTAACCTCAAGGATACGACCTTAATATTTTAACCACAAGGACAAACATTCTCCTAAAAACTATTCATAAGGACAAACATTCTTCCAAAATTATTCATAAGGACAAACATTCTTCCAAAACTGCTATCGAACTAAAAAATGATACTTAAAACTACTACTGATAACTACAAACTGATACCTAAAAACTGCTATCAACAACTAAAAACTAATACCTAAAGAAAATTGTCCTTCAGGCTAAAATACTGAAGGTCTATCCTTGAGGCTAAAATGCTGAGAAATTTTGTCCTTGATAATAACTTCCTGTAATGTATATTTGTATCACATTAAATGATATATGTGTGTGTGTGTGTGTGTGTGTGTGTGTGTATTGGACAAAACATATGTATATAGAGGGGATAACATGTCCGTTACACCATAAATTCCAACACTTATATACGGGCATGTTAAACCATATACATTGTATATGTCGCATATTCATGTACATGAACATGCGTATATGATACACATGCTCATATATTATATAGCATAAATATAATATTAAAACTTTATATACAAATAAAATAAAATAATGATTTTATTTAGAATTAATTTAAATAATCTAATTGAATTTAAACTTCACAGGCCTATTAAGATCCAACATGGTACTTTTTTTTTGAAATTTATCCATTTAACCCGCTATGTGCTGGCTGAGAACCAACAATGTACTAGCCCCAATAGCATTTGCAGTCTAAATTAATTATGTTAGGACTAATTAATTAAGCTTTCCTATTTAGTAAAGTGTCGAGAAAAGCAATGTCTAGGCTAGAATTGAGTAATCAAGTATCCTGTCCTACTTAGCTATTGGCCTGACCCCGAAAGGTAAAGTGAACCTAAAAGGTTGTCCCTAATAGAAAAGGCTCAATTCAAATTTGGGCTTTGGGCTAATTTTCAAAATTGTTTCGAAATTAAAATAGAAATTTTAATCTAAATAAAATATATATTATAAATGTTACAATATAATTTTCAAAAGTGTTTGAAAATATAATAAACATATTTCAAATTTTTCTAAAATATTAGTTAGATTAATAAATTAAATTATTAATTAATTGAAGTATATAATATAATATATAATTGTAATGTTACATTATCTCGAATTACTTGAGGTGATGTAAGTATATATATGTATAAGAAATTTCAAAATTAATAATTAATCAAAATTATTTAATTAAATATGTTATTTCAAAGTTAACTTATAAATAATATATATTAACATATATATATAATTATAAATGTTATAGTATACATATTCAATATAAAATGTTTAATTGAATAAAATGAAATTAATTAAAATGTTAATTAATTAAATAAAATTTAATTAATATAATATTATACCTAAGACTATTATATAAGTTGATTAAATTATAAAAGTTATATAATAATTAAAACTTACATAAAATGATCATATAACTAAAGGTGGAATGATAAGAAACCTCACTATGGGGAAAAACGCATTAACGACAGATATGCTCAATTATCTGATTGCATAAGTATTTGTCTTTAAATCCCATGCCATCTCATTGCATATCAGACCAAAGATATTCCATGTCGTCTAATATGCACTAACATAACAACAACAAAAATCATATGTTGTCTGATGTTATAGTATCATTTCTAAAATTTTCTATTAGACAACATTTAAATATTGACCGATATGAATAATTGTTAACATAATGAAATAGATATTTGCAGAATGAAATAAATGAATCTCAATTTTATTTAAACAAATATTTTATTTCAAATCAATTTCAAATACAATACAACTTTCACTATCACTTTATTTACATTTTCAAAACAATACAACTTTCACTATCACTCTCATGTATACAACATTTCTTTGCACTCTCATATATGACATTTTTTACTCATACTCACTCGAGTTTGTTTTTGATGTTGAACTTGATTTGCTTACTCTAACTTGTATCCAGCCATCTCCTATACCTGACAAATAACCAATGCAGTAAAATGGAAAAGGAAACAAACATAAATTGTAAAAATAAAATTGAATTTGAATATTAATATTGCCTCAGTTTATGGGTTAGTTTTCTCTTCATGTATAGATAGGGACAAAGATATCTTTGCATGGACAACTTATAATATGCACAACATATCACTATGAATATCATAAGGTTGGGCATCGATTAAATCTCACGGACTTTGCAAAAGTCAAGCCTAAAGGCCCAACACAGTGCAAATGTGTGCAAGGTCAAGCCCAAGCCTCCTCGGGCTCAACTCTGGTGCATATATATGTGTGTGTGTGTGTGTGTACAAACCAGGTAGCAAAATAATCAAAAGTATCTCAACACTATTTTGAACAAGGCAACAAAACAATCAAAAGTATCTCATCACTATCTTGAACAAGGTAGCAAAACAATCAAAACAAACCTCGCACATACATAAGTACAAGTACAAACCAGTCGCAAGGGATTAAACCAACGGTGTGCACACACATAACAATCGAATTAGCAAACGCTCACACGTATACATACGTATGTATGTATGTATATACATGAAAATGCACACATGCATATCCAGGAAATGCAAACAAATCAAATAGACAAGAATTCAAGGTAGTGCACATAAACATGCTCAGGCAAAACAACAAGTGCAAACGCATATAAAATGGTTCAGAAACTCAAAATGGTTCGGAACTAAATTCAAGATAGTGTACATAAACAAACTCAGGAAAAACAACAAGTGCAAATGCACATAAAATGGTTTGTAAAACCAAAATGGTTCTGAATTGAATTTAAGATAGTGCACATAAACAAGTTCAGGCAAAACAATAAGTATAAATGCACACAAAATGGTTTGGAAACTCAAAATGGTTCGAAACTAGACCAGCAAAAGCGACATGAACCAGTGTAATATACAAGTTCAAGCATATACAAGTGCATATAAGTATATGCAAAACTGGACAAGTATACAAGTTCAGGTACAACATGGACCGATGTAATATACAAGTTCAACTATATACAAGTGTATACAAAACTAGACCAGCAAAAACAACAGAAACTCAAAATGGTTCCGAAACTCAAATTGGTTCAAGCTCAAGTATATAAAAGTGTATACAAGTATATACAAACAACTCATAAATCAACAGCGTGTATGGATTAACCAAGACAGCATAACAGGAAACCAACAAAAGCAATTGGACCAGCAAAAGCAACATTGACCGACAAAAGCAACATGAACCATCATAGCAATAACAACATGGACCATCAAAGTGCACAAATAAGGCATCACTAGTGTGCATTGCCTTGTCAAGGCAGTGCATTAGCTTGTCACAAATTAAAACAAGAAAGTGCCATAAATTAAAATAAGGCAGTGCCACAAACATACACACATATATGCATACATGTGTATGTATGTATATATTTGGAAGTTCAAACCATCGAGAATACAAAAAGTACAAGGCAGGGACAAGTGTGCACATGAACTTAAGTGCACACTTACTCGGACTTGAACTCAAGTGTACACATGAACTCGAACATGGTAATGCAAGTGGAACTCAAATGTACACACGAACTATCAAGCGAAGTACATATACGCACACATATGTACATATATATCATAATAGTTTAAGTATGCGGCAGATCAAGAGAAAAGATTGAATTTTTCAAAGTTAAATATACAAACGAATAACCATGCACACTAATATACATATATACACATATGTATATACATGTATATATGTACATAGTGAGTAGAATGGAAACTCAACAACATGGTTCAGAAACTCAAAATGGTTCTGAACTGAATTGGTTCAAGCCCAAATATATACAAGTGTATACAAGTGTATACAAGTATATACAAACAAACAACATGTATGGATGAACCAAGACACATAACAAGAAACTAGCAAAAGCAATTGGACCAGCGAAAGTAGCAATAAAAGCAACATGGACCAGCAAAAGCAACATGAACCATCATAGAAAAAGCAACATGGACCATCAAAGTGCACAAATGATGCATCACTAGTCTGCATTGCCTTGACAAGGCAGTAATGTATGCTGCCTTGTGAAGACTCAAGGCAGTGCACTGGCTTGTCATAATTTAAAACATGCAAGTGCCATAAATTAAAACAACAAATGCCATAAATTAAAGAAGGTAGTGCCATAAATTAGAATAGTGCAGTGCCACTAATCATACCAAGATGAACAAGAAAATTAAAATAGTAGAAAAATCCATAGTTAAAGTAAAGATCGGTATACGTATCAATAACTAAAGTGCAGCCCAGGTTCAAAGTTTTGAAGCATATATACGAAGAATAAGTCAGTAAAGCATAAGAACCATTTCAAATCAAAATCTCAGAATGACAATATAAGAAATCAAATCAATGTAAGCACCCATATCATCATCGGCATAATTGTATATTGAGTTCCAACAAAATCAAAAGATAATAAAAAATCACATAACAATCAATAGCAGTTGAGTTCGATTAGGAACTCTAATTCCAAAAGACGTGAAAGAACCCAAATTGAGAGTGAGAGAGTGTCAGATTTGCGCAAAGTGGAGAAGACAAGAAGGAGACGACTTCAATTTCATAAAACCCTAAGTTGAAGATGACAAGGAGACAGGCATTTGCAATATATCGAGATTTGGACTGAACAAAAATAAAAAAGGGAACAAAAATATAAAGAGGGAAACAAAAATAAAAAGCGGCCACAAAATAATTGAGCGGGAAAAGATAGAGCAAAAATTAAAAAATATGACAAGTTAAATCTGACAGTGGATAAAATGTTGTATGAATGACAAGATTTTCATAAAGATTTCATGGGCTATTCAGATAACAGTTGAAAGATTTCAAAGGCTCTTCGGACAATAGATTTTTTTTATGTGTTGTGTGAAATGTGGGATAATAGAAAATCTACTTTATGTTGTGTGATCCCTGTTGTCTAATTCACTTTATGGCATCATGTAAATAGATCCAAGAGATAAATACATACGTATAGTACATATGCCATGATTTTTGATGCGCCTGACACTTGATTTAGGAGAGTATTTCGTAAGAAATGTATTATTCCATAGGTCGATATCACTCAATTCAGTGTATTAAAGATTATGCATCTTTAATATAAAATTGCCCTCTACCATTTATCTGTTCAAAGATTACTTGCATACTACCTAGTTATGGAGTTTTCCTGAAGCTAAGGATCTAATGTGTATTACTATTAATATATATAATAGAAGAGGTAAGATAACTGCATATATTTGTTGAACTTTCCTCAAGTTATGTGCATTATACTTAGGTTGTCATGAAATGGTAGGTATGAGTGAATAATCTCTCTTTATTTTTTGAGAACTCAAGATAAAGATGAGGCTAGGAAAAGGACCATGGGTTAGGAGTTGTGTATGATACAACCGATAAGGAGTTACCCATCATATGCGGTAGTATGATTTGTTGAGCTTTCATCAAGGTTAGAATCCCAAGGAATATGAGTCCTAACACCACTAATGAAGTCGAAAGACTTTATGTTTCATTATTAAAGTTTTAAGAAACATAAAAGGTTGGTGAGAGCTTATTAGTAAAATAAAATATAATGTTTAACCTTGCTAATATTCTAAGAACGTTTGCTATGAAAATGTTTTAATCTATTAAGTTAAAATTTGTAGAAAATTGCTTACACCCATGTTGTTTTCTAAAAACAACAAAATCATCAGACCTAACTACGTTGAGTGGTTAATAATAATAAAAATAGCATTAACTTATGAATGTCTTTTGTCGTCGATAACCGAACCTCCTAAGGTTAGACCCGTTGATGATGCAGACACCAAAATAAGATTAGCCTATAATAAATGGATCTCGGATCGCAAAATCACCCAAGTTTACATGATGTCTATGTTAGACAAACCGTTGCAAAGACAAAGACGACACAAAAAACATGATTTTTGGTCAAATTTTCGATAGCCTCGAAGGTTTATTTAGGGAAAGTCTCGTTCTGCAAGAATACTAACTTACAAAAAACCCGTTTAATACGAAAATAATGAAGGGACAAAAGGTGGATGATTACATTCTATTGATGACAGGCTATATCGATAAACTCGCTTGATTGGATGTTACAATAGGAAATGAGATGCATACAAATCCGATCTAGGGTCCCTTACTCCTCAGTTTAAGCTATTCATATTAAACTACAATACGAACCACTTGAATGTAAGCCTCGTGAAGCTGCTCAATATGTTGAGACCAGCCGAGTCTTTGTTCAAGGATAAGAATGTGTGCTTGAAGTTAAGGAGAAAGCATTATCTTCGAAAGGTTTAAAGAAGAGAAAAAGGGTTAATAAGAGAACAAGAAGACAACTCCAACCGACAAGGGTGAACGTCATCTGTCACAAGAAGGGTCATTGGAATGGAATTTTTCGGGGTACTTAAAGATTGTCAGAGTGAATAAATAATATGGTTCTGCAGCTCCTCTAGGTATATTTATGATTCAAATTTTTTTTGCAACCAATAAATTATCTTGATTTTAGATACTGGATTTGGAACTCACATCTGTAATTCATTACAGGGCCTTAGGAAGTTATCGCACTTTGAAAACTATCACACTTCAAAGCTATTGCACTTTGATAGCTATTGCATTTTGAAGGCTATAACACATTGAGGAATGAAGGCCATTAAATGTGAGAATAAGCCATCATACTTTAGAAAGTGGAGCTATCACAATTTTATAAGAAACAAGCTATTGCAGCCTACAGTTTGATAGGCGTGAGCTATTGTAGGTTGATGCAGTTGGGCTATCGCAAGTTAATGCTATAAATCATCGTAAGTTGATAGCCAACGGCTACTGCAAGTTGAAGCAATGGGATATAACAAGTTGATGTTATATACCATCACAAGTTGACACCATAGAAAGCTATCGTAAGTTTATTATACAAGGCTATCATAAAGACAAACAATGATAAGATGATGAAGGGCTACCACATGATGAGATCCACATGGCTATTGCATATTGAGATTTTTACAGCTGTCGCACATCGGAAAATGAAGCTGACATCGATATAAAATGGCTGTTGGAAAACATAGAAAGAAATGCTATTGAATCAGAGAAAAATGTTGAGAAAATGGAGAAGTTAAGGATACTACAGTAAGATGTACTCAATAAAGTATACTGGTGGTTCCACGTCAAAGAAATCAATTCAAGAATGTGCAAAAAAAAGATATGAATGACGTTTATAAAAAAGAAATGAATCATGTGAAGAGGAAGTGTATCAATGTGAAGAAAAATCTATATAGGAAAGCTTCAAGGCATCCCTATACAACCATGTCGCCTTTGTTAATGTCATGACCAAGATAGCGATTAGTGTAAACTACTATAATCCTAATATTATGATATATGACACTATTAAGACCATCCAACTTGCAAAGTTATTGATCTATGTCAACTTTAGTCGACCAATACAAGCAAGCCATGCCACTTTCCAACCACTATAAATAGAGACCTGCCCCTACATGAGAGAGGGCTTCTCTTATCTTCCTCTTTCTTAGCGTAAATTATTTTTTGGACTTGACATTTCAAAGCTCCCTTATGAGCTTGAGGACCCTTTTAATGGCTAATAAAGAAGAAGACGACTTGAACTTTTGAACATAAGGACCTTTAGAAATAGAAATTTTCATATTGATTCCGTTCTTGATATTTTGGACTATAATAAAGGAGATGACTTGCACTTTTTACATATTGACCATTGGATATTTAATATTGTATATATACTTGAATTTCATACCATTTGCATATGAAAGGAAGATGCTCTGAACCACGGACATTTATTAATACGGTTATGGGAATATTTTGAATTTTATTTGAATTATATATCTCTTAAAGTATTTTAGTTATTAAACCGAAAATTACTTTAACATTTTGGTGCTTTCATCGAGAGTTGAATTTAGGGATTTCGATAAATGACCAGAATACCCTTGATTTAAAAATAATAAAAATAAAGATAATTTGAAAAATAGAAAATATTTTTGCAAGCACGATGGTCTAAGAATAATCGAATCCGATTAATTTTGAGAAAGCTGTTAATTTTGAATATCTTGCAAAAATAATTTCATGATCGTGTTATTGTAGGTTAATCAACCACCAACAACTACTACTTCCTTAATTAACCAGCGAGAACTACTCACCTCAACTTGTGAAGACATCTTCTATTTAGAGCAATTACCTTCGACTTACGACAGCTAGCTTCAAGGGCTTTAACTTTCGACAATCCCTCTATGATTCACCTACATCAACCAACGATACCGCTCACCGCCCCTCTACCAACCTACGACAACCAACTTGCGACAACTCCTCTAAACTCCTCCATCAACTTAGTATCTACCAACAGTAAGTCATATTCAATTCAAAATAGCCCAGTTTAAAATAGTCAATTTCAAAATAGCATAAACATGAAGTTCATCGTTGATCAACTCTCCGATGGCTTTAATTGCCGCCAATCTAGGGCATATTAGTAGCCGTAAAATGCTGGAAGAAAGAGGGAGCCCCGATGAATAATATCCCCTTATTCTTCTTAATCAAAGCCATTGGATGTGATGGAAAAAAATAATAAACTGTTAGGGTTTTCGCTAGAAATTAGATGGTAATTGGTATCCAAATTCTTCATCCATGGTTCGAATTGGACAGTACCACTACATGCGCCCGCAAGCTCTCTCTCTCTTTTACACCTTAAAGGAAGCGTCAACACCAGAAACCCCACCAAGATAAGAAATCATTGAAAATACGTAACCATATTTTGGTTTTTCATCCCAAATTCCGACCAAATGATGGCCCCATATAATCTATTTAATGAACAAAGTTATGGTTTGAAAATTGCAAGCGAATGACTACTACTGGCAATATCTATTCATGAAAATCCAAGTAAGGTTAGGTTTTAACGAAATTGATATCGTTGGAAAGCTCTTAGAAAAATATGACAATGGTGAAGACCGTTCATTTATATATATATCCGTATATGAGAGACATTGCCAATCGAAGTTTAAAAAATCAAATAATGATCATCGATTACGAAATTCAAAATTTTGAGTGTTTAAAAATTCAATACAATCAAATGAAAAAAGTACTAATAAAGCAAAAGGAACGGGTAAGTTCAAAAAATGAATGTGTATTAGCGAATAAAGTTAATCCGTTAAAAAATATTGTAAAGAATCAACTTCGATGAAAGATGGTTTTAAAGAAAAAATAATAAAAATAATATAATACTAATTATAATGAACTTATATAATTCACCAAATCCCTCGAGTTATGGGCTATACACGTCCATTGCAGATTCATCAAATTGACTTTTGTTATCAAATTTTGATTTTTGGTTCTATTTATATCTTGAATTAAGAATATATCTGAATAATTTGTATTAATAATCTATGATTCACTAATTGGGGATTCAAGTTACTTTGCATGTAAAAGAAAGTATGTAAAGCTATGAAATTCTGGATTTTCTAATCGAGCACAAAAATAATGAAGCTTGGAATATCATTCTCTAGATTAATGAATTGACTAATGAAGATAAGGAGTCTCCGTCTGTTACTTTTGAATATGGATTTGATTTCCTGCTAAGCAATCTTGGATTTCTTTATTGAATAGTGTTTTGACCTTCTTTATTATTATCATTGAATATACCTTTACTTTCAAATAAAATTCATGGTAAGATAAAAGGCAAATACTATACATTATTCAAGGCAATGAAGCATATCATCAAAGGAATATCATGGTATTTTTGTTCTCATTACCAATTGTGAATAACTATTTAGTTGTAGGCCAGGATATCCTTCTTATTAAATTAATTCACTGGAAAAAGTTCACAATTATGGGTTTCCTATAATCACGACAATGAATTGACTTCTTATCCAAAATTAGTTTTTGATTTTCTATCTAGAAGCTTGAATTCAAACTCTCGTCTATATAATGATGGATTTTTTTTTATTATATAGACTTCTAGTTTTCTTATTATTATTATCTGGATGATAAAGCTCCAACATTGAAGAATGCCCTTTTCATCAAGATTGATGGGATTTTTGAGATAAGATATTATTACGGACTCCTAATTCAGAAAAATTCATAGAAAGGTAAAAAGCATGGACTACCTATTATTGAAGTTTACAAGTTACAAAATCATAATTATGGGTTTACAAAATTTTGTATTTCTTCATTAGAAATGAATTATTATTTGTGAATGATCGCTCATCTTCTTTAAACGGACACCGAGAATTCTCATTAATATGTACTTTTGGAACCTTTATGTGATATGCAGACTTTAATGATTCAAAGGGAGATTCTAAAAACTAGTGAATTTCTTTATCAAACCAACCGTTAGGGAGGTTTGCTTACTGTCACTAGCCAAAATCAATTTTTATGAAGCCAAAAAAACATGGATCTTGTCTCATCGCGGTTTTCCTAAACTTCCTCCTTTTACTTCGCGCATCAAAGATTCCAAATTCAAATCTATTATGATTTTCAAATTCTAAAATTTCAATTTCAAATCGACAATTTTTGATGCTTTGATTAATATTTAAATTTGAAATTCATATTTTTAGATTCAAATCTCAATTTATTCTTTTCCAACATATTATCACTTAATGTTTAAGTAATATTAACAAAAATTTTAAATGTATATTTCTTATCAAAATTATACAATCGAACGGTCGGTTTCTCCACCGTTGTGCGGTTATACTAGTTAGAAAGAAATTATCATCTAATGATGAAATTTGAAATATCCTCCTTCAAATTGTCAAATTATCTGTCAACAAAGGACATTGAGCTATAGTTTCTTTATCGCTACAATAAAGGATGGTCTTTAATGAAAATAAAATTTCGATCTTCAATCATGAGACCTTGATTAGAAACCTCCTTTATATAGGTCTGTGGTCATCTTTGGAATTATTTCGATGAAAAATTTCAAAAGAGATGAAAGTAAGAACTATTCTTTATTAAGGTCACATATCTAATCATCAAATGGTAAATCTATGAATTCTGGATTACATTGTTAAGTGAAAATTATTGTTTAGTAATAAAGCTTGGAATATCATCTCCCGAATTAATGAACAAAACGAGGTCTCGGTCTACAATTTTTGACCAAAAGCCTAATTTCTTACTGAATAATGGTAGATTTCTTTATTGAATGGGTTTCTGGTCTTATTTATTATTCCTTGGATAAAACTCTTATTATCAAAGTACATCCCTCCAACATGAAGATCAATGAAATTTCTAAAATAAGATATTGATGTGGCTCCCTATTTCAGACAGATTTCCAAAGATGTCAAAGACCATGAATTTCTTGCTATTAAAATTTACAAGTCCCATCGCTAGAATACTGGTAACCATCCCATATAAATGGATAACAAGGTTTTTGGTTAAGCGTGTACGATTTAAATATCTACGAGGTTTGCATACTTCATTATTATAAAAGAAGACTCCATAAATCCTTGGATTACTTTGTTTGAAATAAATTATTATTCAACAATGAAGTTTAAAGCATTCATCATTTGGATTATGATGGCATTCATCAAAAAAGAAATAGTCAATCTTCACATAGTCAACATGATGATAAGATTTCCTTATTACATGTAGGTCCTTATCTAATAATGAAGTCCAAAAGTATCATCTTTTAGTTTAGTGAATTAGTCATTGATAAATGGTCTAATTAAGAAATCCAATCTTCTATTTCAAAATAAAGATTCGAGTTATATATTACAATGGATTTTTTGTTATTATCTAAACGGAAAACTCTTTTTATAAAAGCATGTCACTCCCAGTCTCTGGCTTAACGAGATTTGTTAGAAAAGGTGTTATCTTGGTTCTCTCCTTCGAATAAGATACAAAATAAATAAAGGTTATGTATTATTTGATACCCTGGATTTCATTTATCACAAGGCATAAATCTTCTAAAGTTTTGCTTTCTTTGTTAAATGTGGACCTTTCTCTAATGATAAAGTCCCAATCTTCAATCTTGAAACATAGATGTAATATACCTGTTAAGTAGTTATGGATCTCTTCATTATGGGTTACCAATCTTATTTGTTCCTATCTAGATGATAGCTCTTACCATCATGATTTCTCTCTTTCAACTTGATCAAGATGAAATACTATTTCAACCCCCTACTTCATATACATCTTCAGGAAGTTTTGGCTTAAAAATATTTCAGCGAAGGAGATTTCAGAAAGATAAACCATAAACAAAGTAACTTAAGGAGTATTAAAAATGAGTAGTCATGGATACCAATATACAGTTAGCTGGATAAACATTAATAATTAAATGTTTGGAAAAGAGAGCACTGTTGTAAGATAGAAATAAATCAAAGAAACTAATATTTTAAGCTCCTTCTAATACTATAGTCAACAAAGCACTATATGAGAGGATTAGCCGGTCCTATGTTTAAAAGAAGAAAGTCCAAAAATAGATATAACTATTAATTAGTACTCAACAAAGGGTTTCATGGACAGTATTCCAATAACACGAAGCTGACAAAGAAGGTAGTATGAAGTTGCCAAGAAATCACGTAAGATTATGAATCAAACTAAGAACCAATAAATAAACTTTTAAGTATAACCAAAGTTGATTCATGGACTGCAAAATGGTTTCATGGAGAATATTCCAATAACACGAAGCTGACAAAGAAGGTAGTATGAAGTTGCCAAGAAATCACATAAGATTATGAATCAAACTAAGAACCAATAAATAAATCTTTAAGTATAACCAAAGTCGATTCATGGACTGCAAAATGGTTTCATAGAGAGTATCCCAATAACACGAAGCTGACAAAGAAGGTAGTATGAAGTTGCCAAGAAATCACGTAAGATTATGAATCAAACTAAGAACCAATAAATAAATCTTTAAGTATAACCAAAGTCAAAATTCATGGACTGCAAAATATCAACATAAAGTCTCAAATATTACAATTCAAGAATCCTTTCAAGAAAAATGACTTAATATTCAAAAAAGGTAACGAAAACTATCACAACAAGACAAATGACCCTTAAAGTCCAAATTGGAAAGAATCTTTACTTCTATACATCCATTGGTTAAGCAAATCTGATGAAAATGCAATATTAAGGACTTGGAAAACCAACAATTTAGGAATCACAATTTGTCGCTTTGGATAAGAAAAGAAAGATTCATTCGAACGAATAGCCTTGAACTGAGATGTTATATGTTTAATGTAACTCCTAACTCGACGAGGTTAGTGAGATTCGTTGAGAAGAACCACACATCATATTTGAAAGGGGGAAATGATTCCTTTAGTTCCACCTTAAGGTCTGACCAAAGCACCCATCCAATGTAGATGGTCAATAAAGCTTTTGGTCCTACCTTAGGTCTGGCTAAAGCACCTATCTAAAGACTAATGGTCAATAAAGCATTTGGTCCTGCCTCTGGACCTGGCCAAAGCACCCATTCAAGGGAGATGGTCACTAAAGCCTTGGACTCACCTTTTGGCCTGGCCAAAGCACCTATCAAAGAGTGATGGTCAGTCACGTCTTTGGTCTCGCCTTAGGGCTTTACCAAAGCACCCATGGATGGTGGTCAATAAAGCCTTTTGGTCCCACCTTAGGGTGTGGCCAAAATGCCCATCCAAAGAATGATGATAAAAACCTTTAGTCCCACCACCCATCTAAAGAATAATTGTCAATTAAGCCTTTAATGATCCAACAAAAACTCTAAAGGTAACTATTTAAGGGACAATGACCAGTTAAACTCCTAATTTAATGAACGTCTAAGCTAATATGAACAACTGTCGAAGAGGAAGAGTATTGATAAGAAAAGAATCACTAAAAAGCCGACCAAATCCCTTAATTAAGAGACAAGAAAGAATACGTAATTTTCCCACAAGACTATGTGAAGTCTCAACCTTAGTATAAAATCAATCAGTTTTGATGAAAACTATTATCAAAAGGCTTTAAAAGTGTTGGATCGGGCCAGCACACAACCAGACAATTAGGTAAATTTCAAAAATATTTACCTTTTTGAATCTTTAATGGGCCTACATAGTCTAAATTTATTTAGAACTTTTCTATTTTTTTTAAGGAAAATCAATATTTTATTATTCTATGAATAAGATATTATTTTGTATAATTTTGTATGTGATAATATGTGTTTCATATGTGTGTGTATATGCAACAACACAAAGTGTACATGGTTTGAGATGCCTATATATAAATGTTATGATTTACACCGAAATGGACATATTAGCCCCTTTCGTATACAAATATGCTGTCTAAATGTGTGTGTGCGTTTATATATAGAAATATATATATGAAATATATAAACATAGTTAGGATCTATAGTTTCCTTTATTTAGCACCATTTTGTAGCATTCTTATATCATTCACAAGTTTGTATTTAGTTATTTATTCTTTCTCTCTCCTATCACATGGACCGAATACTTGAATATAGATTTGTGCTTGATATCAAAGGGCTACAAATAGTGCTAAATAAAGAAGGCTATTGATTCTAGCCCATACACACACACACATATCACAAAATAATACTTACAAAATAATATTTGGCAATGCACTTGAATAATTATACTATATGTACACAAAATATAATTGTACTACAAAATGATTTTAATCTTAAAATACAATATAAAATTATATAAATGTATAAAAAATTTATATATATAATTCGAAAGAAGATTTTTTTAAGGCAATATATTTATATATATGTAATACATAATACATATATATATATAATACATACATACATACATATATATATAAATACTTAAAAGCATAATAATATATAATAATAATAATTAATACTTATATATATTTCTTTTGGCCTAAAAATTAAAAAAATATTTTTTATCAATTTTGAACTATTAAATAATTTTTTATTTGTAATTTCCATACGGTAAACTCAAAAATATTTTTTTATCCACGAAAATAATGACATATTTTGTTTAAAATTTTGTACTTAAATTTTATATTACACACACATATATGTTTATTAGTTGCATAAATAAATTTTAAGTTAAATAAAAGGTATTTTAAATTTGTAAGTTTTAACTAAAAGATTAAAATTCAAGTGCATTTGTATGTTAATAAAAAATTATTATTTTATTATTATTTAAAAAAAGGAACATGTATTGCTTAGTATTATATTTTGTATACCAGTTTGAATTAAAATAGAATTGTTTATATACGTGTGATTTAATTTCAATTTTTTTATTACCTGGCCATGAATAATATAATGCATTTTATATAAAAAATTAATTACACACACACGTATATCCAACCATCCAAATGTGACAATATATCGATATATGGATTTGTTATAATTATTAACTAACATATATATGATATAAAAATAAATTTAGCATTAGTAAAATAAGAAATATACCTTTCACCAAAGATTAATACGCATATGTAGAAACGAAGAATGAAACTCCTTGAACCCAATTGCAATTCTGAAGTTACTAGCTCCCGAATTACCTTACCACTAATGATCAAATAACACTTCTTTTATTTGATTTTGGTGTTTCTAATTTTGAAAGCTCCTAGGACTATGACACACCTACAATGGATGTTGCAAGAGAGGACTAAAAGAAATTTCAAGTAAGGCACAAGTGGAATAAATAAAAGAAGGATAAGAGAGTGAAAATTGGATCAAGATTCTCTTTTTTTTCTATACTAATTCTTTCTTTTTAATTATTTAAACCACTTCACCATATACATACATGGCCAGCCTCCCTTGTTCATGCCTATAGTTACCTATGGAAGCTTGAAAATGGGTCTTGAAACTATTCCAAGCCTGAATAATAACTCTTGCATTTAAATCTAATTAGACACGTGCCGATATCATATATAAATTACTATATTTGTAACTATTATAAACATACTGTTCAATATTGTTCAACATACATCTTAAAAAATTTATAACTAATATTTCATAAATGTTAATTAATTTAATTAACCTATAACAAATACAAATTAATAAATCGGATGGTAAACTGAGTATTCACCATTTTGGTTGTGTGACTCTTAAGTGTAAATTTGATCAATGATTAATATCGAACAATTTGAATATTAACATTCACACTTTACTTAGCATTTGGTGTGACATTATGGCTAAATTTATCGCTTACTTAGTTTCGGTAAAGTCCAATTTTACTTTATTAAGCATTATCCGATAGTGACAATTATTTACATCAATTCTTTTTGTCAAAGCTAAATCTATATCACTTTAGGCTTATGGAATTTGGTATTGATCAAATTTTCAATATCATCCATATTCAATTCTATAGCCCAAACACAAAGTCCTTGATTTAATAATAACAATTGGTTTTAACCATATCGCTCTAGCAATAGACTTTGACTTTGAGTTGACTTCAGTTAACCATGATACTGACCTCATATAACTGAGGAGACAAATCCTTTCTTAAATAATGCTTTACTTCCAATGCTTTCATTCGATCCAATTATAACCGTTCGATGGATGTCATGGCATGATATAACTATAATCAAAGCATAGCTTCCACATTGATGATCAACAACATTCTTAAGTTAAGGAAACTATATAATTTTGTCACATCGATATTTTTTGTTTTACCTTAGTTATATTAACCAACATAAAACCATTGAGTGGGCTATTCCATAGGTATCCAATACGTAACCCCTTGGTGCTCCCAATAGCCATGAGTAATACACTACCTAATATATGGAGTGTGTTATGCAGTCCAGTTTTATGGATGTAGAGATATCTCGTCTCAATACATCTTGACTAGGATTATTTAAAACGGTATGTTTAATTTCACTGTGATAAATTACTTATGGTTACAACATTTTATGGCTACAATCACAAAATATACCATTTATGGATTTTCTATTAAATATACTTTTAATTAAATTAATTAATTAACATAACACATTATATCAAGTATATAATAGAAAGAAAACACCTTTTATTTCGAACAAGATTGGTAATCGAGTAAGATATATGTAACAAATTACATAATTTTCCCTAGGATATACCCTTAACTCTACTAATCTCTCACTTGCACTTAGGGCCAATTATGGAATCTCTATACCACCCCTTCAATTATTTTGATGAGAACTGGTCTAGTTATACCCTTTGTGGATGGATCTCCTATGTTAGTTTAGCTATCTACCCTGTTAATCAACTCTTTCTGCTGCCGATAAACTACTTTTATCATATTGAACTATTCGAAGTTTGTTTCTTGACTTCTAGCAAGTTCTTATCATTACATTGTTATTATATAACAAAAATGTTGTATTCTTAATACTTGGAGTCACCCCTAGCTCAGTTTTGAAATTGTGTATTTATATTTATACATTGCTTTCATCGTGATGCTATTCAATGCGATGTAACCTTTTCGTTGAATCAACTATTACCATTTGTTTGAAACATTTTCAACTTAAAGCTCCTTGGTGAACATATGAATATGAATTCAATATTGACATATTATTCTCGATAGCACTTATGAAGTTCGAGTCCAAACGCTCATCTAAAGAGTTCATTTTTTCCATGAACAATTATCTATTATTTAGTAAATACTCAAGAATATTCTAAACTACCATTTAGTGATCCCAAATTGGATTCGATATTTGCTTCATCCATTAAATACATAAGCAAATTATGATATTGTAGATAATACAAGATGTATGATAATTCATAGTGCTAAAGCATAAGGAATTCATCCTACATGTTCCTTATGAAGCATTTTAATAAGGTGCCTTTGCATATCGTTTGGGACATTCCCAACATCCATTATACTTAATATTAAAGATATACTTTACAAATCTAACACCAAGTATTAAACAACCAAACTATTACCGATTTTAACATAAGTACATTGTTAACAATCAGTAGTATGTTGTTTACCTTTTAGAAATATTTTAGTAGCTTTAATAGTTCTTTCTTATTGATACATGCTTCATCTGCATTTTGACTGAAAATCAAACTATTTGACATTTTTATCAAAATACTTACTCAATTCCGATGCTTATAGAATGATACTTCATATCATTTCTTGAATCATATCTGAAAACCCACAAACTCAATAACGCTCCCATCGACTTCAAGACACTTTGGTTGCTATGTGTAGATAATCTATTCTAAATCATCATTTGGAATTTTCCATTTCAACATATATGTACGAAGTACAAAGTCATACCGAGCGATAATTTTGTGAGCAAAACCGAATTAACTTGAGTCCATTGAATAACATATCTATTGCGCTAATTTCAATAGTTGAAATTTATGATGTTATACTTAACATTACTCATTATATTCCAATTGCATTAGTCTTGCTCTTGAAGACTCATTTGCAGATGATGGATCATATCCCTTCAGATACAACTATCAAAATCATATTTTGATACTGTACTTGGAATCCATTTTGGATTTGTACACCATACCATATCGTAGAGTCAATACTCTTAATGGTTTAATTGATAGCTAAAGATTATTTATTCTCGATATTGATAAGAAAATCTTTCTCTTTAATGTGTGAGAACACTTATTAGATACTCTAACGCATTGTGTTCGCTCAGGTTTGGTTAATTTTGTTAGGACCTTGAATTTTGATTATGAAAACTATATAATAAACATTATATGAACTAACCAAGATTACAGGAGAAGATATTCAAAGACATATGAAGACCAGACTCAGATTCCAGAATGTTTCTACAATATTTATGTTAGGCATAAGTCTGAGTCTAGATGTAGATAACTGTTAAAATATCTCCGAAGTGATATATACATGCACTCAAAATAAAACATAGGCAAATTAAAGAAGGTACATGAAAACACAACATTCAGCCGGCTGGATCCTTGTTAGCCGACTGAATGTTGTGCATGTTCAAAAATCAAAAAGCACACTCAACCGGCTGACTTGGAAGATTCAGATGGCTGAATTATACCTTTTTTGCACAAATTTCTTGCTGTTTTGATTTCAATCAATTCAGTTGGGTAAAATTTTAGTTTAGATGGCTGAATCTTCATACGGCTAGGTTTTTAAGAGACACTACATTTCAATGAACAGAAACAACTCTTGATTCAAGAGTTGCTTCCATATGTTTTCATGGCTATAATGACCCTTACTTTTAACTATTTTAAATTATTAAATTTAATATGATTATTAAATAAAAATGGTTAAAAATAAAATTTTGATGGTTTATTAATGTGAGTTATTGAATATGAACATACATAAAATTTTGAAATAGTTCATTTAGAAGATTTGACGATAGTATTGAAATAAATTCTATGTTTTGACTATGTTTAAAATCAATAGTGAAATTGAATAATGAATATAAAATGACTGTAAAATGAAAATAGTTGTTTTATAATTAGAATTTGTTTTAAAATTTAAATTATAAGTTCAATAACTTATATTCCAATTATAGTGATTTATTGGATAATTAAATTGTTTAAAAATTTAATATTAGAAATTATTTGAATAATTGAATTTGTGACATAATATGAACCGAAATGGTTTCTAATATGAATATAAATACTATTTGAATTAGAATTAAGTTGATAAGTTTTTAAAATTTGAATTTGAAGCAATTTCGTCGATTTTGAAAATTGCTCGATTTAATTGACACATTAAAATTGCCTTCCGCGGCACAGTCTTGGAATTCGATGAAACCAATTCCATTAGATCCACAATAGTGTATTATTATCGTATTTTAAATTTTGAAGCGTTTGGAGTTACCATTTGATCGTATGGGCTAGAAACGCATTGAATTTAATATTTTAATTCGATTCGAAAAGCTATCTTCCACATATGATCTAATTAGACTCATAACATATTCAATTGTGTTCAGAATAAGGGTAAAACATTATAAACGCCAGGCGGAATGCTTCGTTTGGAGCTCATCCGGAAATGCACATGAACAGTGGAAATAATTATAATAATATTGTTGCACGTATATATATGCGTGCAACCCTCTCCAAACCCTAGTCTTCCAATTTATAGCCACCAATTATAACCAATAGCCGAAAATCAACAGCCTTTCCCTCGATTTTTCTCCAAATCCATAAGCTTTCATGACTTTCAATTAGAAAATCATAGGGCTTGGAGCGATCTATCCATCCATACGGCTACGATCGCCTGAAGCTCATCGACGACGACGAACCATCACCGCATCCATCATAGGTTCGAGCATCAATTTATAGTCAATAGCGAGGAGAGAGGCAGCGGCGTTTGGACTGGCGGTGTGTCGTGGGTAGGCGCGTGCTTCTGGGGCAGCTGATCAGTTTCCAGTCGAGTATTGGAGGTTTGGCGATCGAATTTTATTTGCTGCGTCGAGCGCTATTTTAGAGCCTGGAACACGTGGAGGAAGAAGAAGTAACATGCGACCTTGATTGTAGATCCATAGATTGAACGACTCAGATAAATTTTGGTAAATAAAAGAAAAAAAAGATAAATTTATATTATAAATTATAAAATCTTTAAATATGTATATCTTTATCATACGAGGTCCGATCAGGCGAAATAAGCGATGAAGGGATCGTGGCGATGAGCACTACATTATGGAATTAGTTTGGAGACGATTGGGAATGGATAAAATTTTAGGTTAAATCGAATGTCGTTCCATTTGATTTAAAATTTAAAACTCAAGATGAGCATTTTAAAATGATCACGAAGTACTAGGATATTTTTATGCTAGTTAAAGTTGAAATTATGAAGTGATATAAATTTATTGATCATTGTTTGATAAATTTAATTATCATCTAAATTGTCATTTTAATTAACAGTTGAAAACTAAAATTGACAGTTAAATTTGAAATTGGAATTTAATTACCAGCAAAATACCCGATATTAATAACTATAAAATTATTGTGATTGTTTTGACTGTTTGGATGAATGATTGTGATAAATGCTAATTGATTGATATTTGGATGATTGGATGTTTATATATATATATATATATATCATGTTATCACCTGGTGAATTATTTATAATATATAAAACTGTAAATTAAATTATTCAAACAAATTAAGAAATATGTTGAAATGGTATATATGTATGACACTATGATTTGGATTGAAATGATATATATCCATCCCTGAAATTAAATTGAAATAACTGATCACTTGGCCATAGGATAGGAAATTATACATGGACATTGGATTGGTTAAATTAAATGATTTTTAGATTTTGATTTGAAATTATTTAAATCGACTTTGATTTTTAAGGAAATAAAAATAGAATTCGTAGAAATCAAATTATTTTCGAACTGGAGCTCGAAACGTTAAAATTTAAATTTGGTAAACGAAATGTTTAAATAACTAAAGTTGATATTTTAAGTTATAATCGAAATATGATTTAAATTTCAGAAATTGATTTGATTTAAAGGATTGGAATTTTATTAGAATTTTGAATATTACTGAGTAAAAGTGATATAAAATGATATTTTGAAATTGAGCTTGGAACTAAATCATATTTGAAATTTTGGATTTTAAATTGTGTATTGAAGATCAATTTGAATTAAGTGTTTGAATCGATATTTTGAAAATCGAACTTGGAATTGATATAAATCGAAATGGTTTAAATTTGGAAATTGAGTTGAAATAAATTTAGAATTGAAATTGAAATTAATTTGAAATTGGAAGTGAAATTAATTTGGATTGGAAGTGAAATTAATTTGGAATCGAAGTAAAATTCGACTTGAAATTGAAATTAAATCGACTAAATTGAAATGGAAATTTAAAGTGATTTGAATTAGGTAATTTTGAATTGAATCGATTTTACTTTGAAACTATTTTCATATAAATTATTTTAGTATAAACTATTAAAAATATATCTTTTTAAAATATTCAAGTTATTTTGATTTTCGAAACTATTTTACTATATAAACCATTTTCAATACTCAAACTATTTTCTATTAAACTAATTTAACAATTTAACTATTTTAAAACTATTTTCTAAAAATTCATACTGGTCAAAAGGGTGGAATGTTTATATTTAAATCTTGGACCTAAACATGAATTGGGTTGAAATGAAGTTATAACTTACATTGAAATTCGAAAAAAAATTGGAACCGAAATCGCGATATTAAGGCGAAAATGATTTTGAAATAAAATGGTATATTTTGAGTGAATACGATGATTTCGAAATGGATTTGATTTTTGAAGCGAATATGATATTTTGATGTCAAGTATGAACTGCTTTCAAAATGTAAAAGTACCAATCGATGTGTAAAGCGACGGTTGGTTGTTAAAGAGACCGAGGCCTCTTATTGGCATATTCTCTGTCAATATTGGAACCACTTTAACAACTGTTTACAGGGTAGAGATTTCAGAATGAAGTGGTTGGATTTAGTGTCGTTTGCTAAATTTGAAGAAAGAGAATGAAGTTGGATTTCCCTGACACTTGCGTTAATCTGAAATGACTAAAACAGGAGTCATACCGACCAATGAGGCTAGCTACCACTAGCGGACGCACTTCTTCATATTACCATTATTTACAATATTGTTGATTGGTGCGCAACCTCAGATTTTGGAGTGTTGGACGCGGTGGGCCGTTAGGGGTTACCATCAACCGGGAAGGGTAAACTGGTAGTATCCTACCTTAGGTATTGCCTCTCGTGCCTTGTCATACTTTTGTCCCTATACGAGACCCCTACAATTTTGGTTTAGTATTGTCGTATCACGGTGCGTCCCTATCCGCCGACGGTTTACTGGTGTTTTATATGCAAACTGTACAACAATGCTTAAAAATTCATTAAGGGGGATCAATGTAAAGTCTTAACTTTATTTTGATATTTATTTTATTATTATGTAGCGTATTCTACTATATATAAATATTTTGACGGATCCTTAAGAGATGGAAAATCCCCTGACATCTCTTGAGTTATTGCACCATGTCATACACTAGATAGGAGATGTGAAATCCTGCAAATATCTCTGACGCTATTACACTCATGTTATATTAACATCGATTTGACTCATATAATGATATTTTAGTTTCGGCTCGAGTGTTTTGTCTTTTCATTATGCTCGGGTCAGCCTTGAGTTTTAGTTTATCGAAGATTATTCTCTGGAGGACGAAGACGAAGATTGGTATATTATTATAACCAAATTATTCCCATCATCATGTTGTTCTGCTGCATTATATTTTGTTCTGTTGTATATGTATAACTCTGATAAATGTTGTATAAATTATAATCAAATGTATAATAAATAGCTTCATAAACTGTTATTTGATTATTACATTTGATCATTCCACTACGAGATTCTGTGTTTGCATTCTTCTCCTTTTCTTATTTTTTTTAATTAACCCCCATGATTATCTATGTTCCGGATTGTTTAAGTTGGACATGTGTGGATTATTGTCGATTTAAACCTTCCGAAATGTGGGTTGTCACAATGGCTACCTTTCATGAATGAATACAACTCTTAACCTCTATAAATAGCTATGAATTCCAGTGTTTTAAGTATCAATTCCCATTCTTATTTCTAAACTATCTTGCTATTTGAACTCTAAGCATTCGATATTTATAAACTTCATTCTGGTCGCTTGTTCATTCAAGAATACTTCATTGGTGATCTAATAAACTTTCTTTCTTTACGAATTACACGATATACCACAAAGGAGAATATTATAGAAAAGGTATACTCTAAAGACTTATCCATGCTATGAAAAGAGCATATTTAGTCAGATAATTTTCTGTATCATTGAAGCCATGTTTGGCTGCTCTGGCGGTTGAAGTCCTATTCTGTTGCTTAGGCGGTTGAAGTCTTGTTCGGTTGCTTAAGTGGTGTAATACCTATTCCTTCAGGTTAAGTGAGGGTTAATAGTCAAATTCCAGAAGGACTCTGGGACTGGATGTAGAATGGGAAGTTCAAACCAGTATAAAAATCTCTGGTGTCATTTACTTTACCGCTTTACTTTACATTTACATTCTGCATAAGTAGATAATTTATTTAATATTCCATATTGCACGGTCCTTAGTCACTTTCAATTGGTATCAGAGCAAGGTCATCATATAACCATAACACAGTTATTTCATATGCAATTAGTATGGAAAATAACACTAGCACATGTTTTATTGAAGGTCAATCCACTGTACGACCACCACTATTTAACGGTTTGAACTACAATTATTGGTTAACTCGCATGAGAATTTATACGTAGGAAAACGGATATGACACCTGGAATGTAACTCGAAAAGAATATATTATACCAACCACACCATATGCACAATGGTCAATCACACAAAAATTAGATGCTACCTCAAATGCAAAAGCCATGAATATGTTATTTTGTGCTTTATATAAAAATGAATTTAACAGAGTTAGCATGTATACAACAGCTTATGAAATTTGGCGAATTTTTAAAGTAACACATGAAGGTACTAACAATGTTAAGCAAAGCAAGATTTCTATGCTTAAGAACCAATTCCAAAATTTTAGAATGAAGCAAGATGAACCTATAAATGAAATGTATTCTAGGTTTCAAGATATATATCATTCACTTTTGGTGTTAGGAGAAAAATACACAAATTTTGATATCATTTCAAAAATCCTCAACTCTTTAACGGATGAATGGGAATGGAAAGTCTTGGTAATTGAAGAAGCTAATGACATTTCAACCATAAAACCAGAAGAGTTGATAGAAAATCTAATGTCATATGAAGTGAATTTGTAGGCAAAAAGGGATCAAGCACAAGATAGAAAGACCATAGCATTCCAAGCTGAACAAGAAGATTCAGAAGAAGTTGAAGATGACATGGCTTTTATTCCTGAGAACTTTAAGAAATTTTTAAAATTTCAAAAGAACAAGAAATTCGAAAACAACATGAGAGACAACAATAACAAACCATCAGCTTCAAATCTCGAATGATATGAATGTCATGAAAAGGGTCGCACAAAGAAGGATTGTCCTGATCGTAAAAAAAGACATGTACAAAATTAAAAGGGACAAATGGTAAAAGAAGCAAGCATTCTTTGTTACATGGGATGTTTCAGAATCATCTTCCACAACAGACAGTGACACTAATAGTGACTCCAAACAAGTTAATGTGTGCTTTATGGCTTCATCTGACGAAGTAAGTGATCTAACCTTTGATGATTTAGTTGATATAAACTCTAATTTATTGGATAAACTAAAAGATATTAAAAGAAAATATAAAGATTCTTTAGAAATACTAAACCGGAGCGAAATAGAAATTGATATGCTCAGAGATGAAAAGAAAACCTTAGAAGAAGAACTTGTCAAAACACAAAAATCTTTATTTAATGTATTTTCTCAACTAACTATGCTATCAAATGAGATTGAAGTTCAAAAAGAAAAGAATATGACATTAGCTGTAGAAAATCATGACTTAAAATGCAATGTCAAATTCTTGAATTAGACAATACCAGTTTTGAACAAAATTAGAACAAAACCTTACCAACAATATTTCTAATTTTAATCAAGGAAGAGAAAATCTATATAGAATTATTGAAAATGCACAAGCAACTTCAAACAAAAGGGGATTAGAACATAATAAGACGACAAAAAGTCCTAAAAATAATAGTTCTTTATATACAAACTTTAAAAGGAAAGATAATACTTTTGTAAAACCAGTTTTAAAAGAATTTAATCATTCAAAATCTATCAAATTTGGGTTCCAAAGGCAAACAATTATTTGATTAGAAATAAGTATATTAATACTTATATAGATTTAATTGATAAAAATAAAAATTCTGCTTATAAAGGGAATTCTAAATCCTCTTGGGTTTGGTTTCCTAATAACCAACTCTTAGAACCCTAACAAAAAGTTGGTACCAACATCATCTCTATATTTTTTGCAGGTACCAACTAAGAAAAGAGGAAAGTGGATACTTGATAGTGGTTGCTTAAAACGCATGATAGGGAACAAAGATATGCTGTTAACATTATCTACTCAGATGGAGAATCTGTCACATTTGGAGATAATTCCAAAGGATATATCATCGGTAAAGGCGATGTGAGCAATAATGGTACATCTAACTTACCTCTTATTACAAATGTTTTATTAGTTAAAAATTTAAAACATAATTTTCTTAGTATAAGCTAACTATGTGATAAAGGTTTTAATATATCATTTTCGGAAAATAAATGTAGTATATTTGATCAAAAGAAGAATCTTATTTTTGAACGAACTAGAGAACGTAATATATACATTTTAAATATGAAAATCATTCATAACACAAATATGTGTTTAATAGTCAAAGAAAATGATTCTTGGTTATGGGACAAAAGATTTTGTTAAATAAACTTTAAAGCAATAACCAAATTATCTAAAAATAATTTAGTAAAAGGTTTACCAGAAAGGAATTATAAGGCAAATAGCATTTGTGATGCATGTCAATTAGAGAAATTAACAAAATCTTCTTTTAAAGCTAAGAAAGTAATTTCTACATTACAACCATTAGAATTGTTACACTTAGATCTTTTTGGGCCAACTCAAATTCAACCTATAAACCATAATAAATATGTTTTTGTAATTGTGGATGATTTTTCGAGCAATTTTAATGAAACATAAAAGTGATACTTTTGAAAATTTTAAAAACTTTGCTAAGAGAATTCAATATATTAAAAAAATAAAAATTAAAAACATTAGAAGCGGTCATGATGGTGAATACGATAATGATATTTTTGAAAAATATTGTAACAAGAAAGGAATTTTTCATAATTTTTCATTTTCTAGAACTCCACAACAAAATGAAGTTGTAGAAAGGAAAGATAAAACACTTCAAGAATGTGCTAGAACCTTATTAAATGGAAGCACTCTACCTAAACATTTTCGGGCAGAAGTGTAGCAACTGCTTGTTATTTTTTAAACCGAGTCTCCATTAGACCATTGACAAAACATATTCCATTTGAACTTTTTAATGATAGTAAACCTAACCTATCATATTTTAAAATTTTCGCTTCAAAATGTACAAAAGACCAACTTGGTAAATTCAATCCAAAATCCTATGAAGGAATATTCATTGGATGCTCGAAACAAAGCAAGACATATAGAATTTATAATAAAAGAACTAAAATAATCAAAGAAACACTTCATGTGTCATTCGATGAAAATTTCAAACTTAATAATAAAAATGAAGATGAAGATATAGTTTAAAAATCAAATATCATAGAAGATGATATTGAAAATAATATTGAAATTAAGAATAATAATTTACCTAATGAAAATGTGATTCGATCTCCACTGAGACTACTAAGAAACACCCAATCGAAAATGTTATTGGAGCAATAAATTTTAACTTCAAAATATGAAATCAATTAAACCAAATGGGTCATATAGATTTCCTATCGAATATTGAACCTAAAAATGCTAAAGAAGCTTCAATTAATGATTAGTGGATTATAGGTAAGAAGAGTTAAATCAATTTGAACAAATGAAGCGTGAAATTTAGTTCCTAGACCTAGTAATCAAACAGTTATCGATACTATATGAGTTTACAAAAATAAAGCCGATGAACAAGGGAATATTATTCGAAACAAAGCTAGATTGCTCAAGGCTACGATCCAGAGGAATGATAGACTACGAATAAACATTTGCTCATGTAGCACGACTAGAAGCAATACGTATCTTTTGCATGTTTTCATAACTTTAAACTATATGAAATGGATGTAAGAAGTGCTTTTCTAAACGGATTTACAAAAGAAAATGTGTATGTAGAACAACCACCTCTATTTATACATGAAATTTTTTCAAACCATGTCTATAAATTAAAGAAAGCTTTATACGGTTTAAAACAAGCACCTCGTGCTTGGTATGATCGTCTTAAAATATATCTTATAAATTCTGGTTTTAAAATTGGAAAAGTAGATCAAACTTTGTTTATAAAACAAGATAAAAAGATATTTTAATAGTACAAGTTTATGTAGATGACATCATTTTTTGTTCTACGAACGAAAAATTATGTCAAGAATTTTTTAATATTATGACAAGAGAATTTGAAATGTCATATATAAGAGAACTTTCATATTTTCTTGGATTACAAATCAAACAAATAAATAATGGAATCTTTATCAATCAAGAAAAGTATTGTAATAATCTAATAAGTCGTTTTGGTATGGAAAATACTTCTGCTAAACCAACACCTATGAATACTATGGTACATCTCGATCAAGATGAAAATGGAAAAAGTATTGACCAAAAATTATATCGAAGTATGATTTAATCTTTGCTTTACTTAACTGCTAGTCGTCCTTATATAATGACGAGTGTGTGCTTATGTGCACGATTTCAACCAAATCCTAAAGAATCACATTTGCGAGTTGTAAAATGAATTTTTCACTACTTAAGCAAAACTAAAGGCTATGGCCTTTTTCACTAAAAGGAATGTCTTTTTGAGTTGGTATCATCTAGTGATGCTGAATTTAGAGGATATCGAATGGATCGAAAGAGTACAAGTGGTACATGTCATTTCATTAGACAATCTTTAGTATAGTTTTTTAGTAAAAAAATAATTGTATTTCACTTTCGATGTGTGAAGAAGAGTATATTTCTGCTTCTTTGGCATTTGTTTCAGTAATATGCAATAAACACTTCAACATTTTGATATAAGTTTATCTAAACCAATAATTTATTATGATAATACAAGTGCTATAAATTTTTTGAAAAATCCAATAAACTACTTAAGAACTAAAAATTTGACATCCACATCATTTTCTTTGTGACAACATAGAAAAAGGTAATATCTCTATCGATTTTATATCATCACAAAATCAAGTTGCAGACATATCTACTAAACCTTTAAATGAAAATATATTCCTTAAAATAAGACGTGAACTAGGAATTATGTTATTACATGATTTATCAAGTGAATAAAAAATTTTAAAAAAAATATAATTGGACAAAAATTGGAGATGATGGCACTCGAACTCTGCTCTCATGGGAGATAATCATATAACTTTTAAATGTTCTATTTTATTAATTGCATTTAGACCTTTCCTTCTTTCTGTTTTATATACCATAATAATATGTTTATACCTTTTCACCTTACAAAATTTTAACTATTTAAAACATATAGATGAAATACAAAGATTGGCTGCAGATTAAAGATTAATTATAACCATAAAATTTCAACTTCAAAAATAGCAAATGAAATCAATATATATACATGAAGAGAATTTTTTAAATAAAATTCATATAAAACTAACATCCACCCATTTTAAAATGTCGTCTCAAGAAAATTCCGACCTCTCATCAATTTTTTTCAGCACTCCAACTTCGAATTCATCAAATAAGTTACTCCAGTGTATATTCCAGTTAAGATTATTCCATCTCCTAATTACCATACCAGATATACACCAAATGGAAAACAAGCTAGAAGGAACTTAGAATTTGGATCACCTTCTACTAAGGAGATAATCAATGATATTCATCACTAGTAGTGTGAAACTTTAAGTATACGACATGAGATGTATTATGAGCAAAAACATCATGGTAGACATTTAAATTTTCTTGAACAATTTTCTCTCAAATTCTATGAAACGACTCGTAAACAATATGTGCACAATCCATCTCCTCAACGACCTCATGTATCTCCAAATTCTTGGGATCAAGATGCTCAACGTAATACTTGGTCTCCTATTTATCCACTATAAGATAACATCAAATTTGAACTAATCTTGTTCGAAATTTCCGCTTCGGACAAATCCAAGACTTCTGAAAAATAAAGTCTACATTTTCAGAATTTTACGATCATAAAATTGATATTCTAATTTAGATATATAATACGTTTGTTGAAATAAATTTATATTTTTTAACATGTGAATAAAGTCAAAACATATATATACATATATACACACACACATATGACATTCTTTGTTTACCAAAATAGAAACAACTTAAAATACGCTGTTTACAAAAAATCAACAGATTCAGCCGACTGATTATTCAAATGCATCTAAAAAAATTCTAAATTCAGCAAACTGAACCCACCCATTCAACTGACGGAATTATGCCTGTTTTGAACTATTTTCTTGCGGGTTGGAATTTTTGCAACTCAACCGGCTAACCAAGCCTATTCAACCAGCTGACCTGAAGGGTTTCAGTTTTTTGAAATAGTTTAGCACATTCCCCAACACACCAATTCAAACTCAAACTTCTCTAATTAATAAAACTTACTATTCAGTCCTCTTCTAACCTACCTTCCACTAAGAAAAACAAAAAGAAAACCTTACCCTTTTCCAAAAATTCAATCTTTCTTTATTTTCAAAAAAAGAACAACATACCTCCATCAAAAAGAGCATGAGAATCAAAGACTGGACCATCTGAAATTCAAATTCGAGCATGGCTACATCATGATACAGCACTGAATCGCTTCAATAACATGAAAAGTTCCAAGCTTTCCGAAGGAGCCTTTATGAAATTTCCTAAATTCAATGGCTATGCAATTAGAGAATTAGCCGAAGCTCATGGTTTCAATTCTCTAATTGGGTATGATTCTAATAACTTTAAAATCTACCCTCTTTTTATTAAACTCTTCAATGCCAACATGAATCCTGATCATCAAAATCCATATAATAGAAATGATTGTATATGGACGTTAGTTTGTGGAGTAAAAATTTACTTACCCCTTCAAAGATTACGGCACATTCTAAGATGTCCATCCGAGGGGTTATATATTGATGATATTAATGTCGCTATGGATCATCGCGATGACGTATCACATCAAGTCTAGCCATATGATTAAACCATCTAATAATCTAGTACCTTACGTCCAAAGGAAAGAATTATCCATGGTGCTCTTATTCGATCTCTTTAGCCCCGGACCGGAAGTGATGAGAAAGTTTACAAGAGAGATTTTCAAGCTTCGTACACCATTTACTCCTCTCAACAAATAAATTGGGGTAAAATAATTTTAGATGAATTTTTAACTGTAAACAATAGAAGACATTATTGAGCCATACATTATGGAGCATATATCATGAGGATCTTGCAGAATTTTGGCGTTGCTTTAGCGGATGTCGAGTTCACAAAAATAAGTGAACACAACTCTAAGACGCTTAGTCTCATGGGACTTCCTCGACAACCCATGACTCAACAATTAATAAGTTATTAAGAATGGCTTGCAAATCGAAACCAAGTCTAACGAACCAGAGTTACGAATCTCGAAAATTGACACTAATCCGTCCACTGTATTGCATGCCAAGAAATTGAATGCCGAGAAACCCAATTGCTAGGGAAAAAGAAGAAGGGAGAATATAGGAAGAAAACTAAACAACACAGAATCTCACAGCGGAAAGAATAATCTATAATGTACCACAAATCTTTACACAAAAGAAAAACTGTAATATGTATATATACAAACATCGATCGGAGTATACTAACCTAATTCACCTTGGATGGTTATAATAGCCTATCCTCATAATTGCCGATAAAAACAATAATGAATACAGTGGAAACAACCATCTACGTGAATAAGTCTCTGTGCCTCCAACTTGTTTCTTGAAGCTCCAAAGTATCCAAACTAATTTGTAATATGCTCGGTCTGACCTGATCATTATAATAAAATAACTCCATAGTCAGTCTGGAAATCCAACGTGAGAAAAACACACCCAACTGGATTTTTAAATTATAAAAAAATCTTTGAAATCAAAAAGTATCTCGTAAGACAAAGCCACATATAAACATAGACGGCCTTTTACCTTACGATAACCAAAACATTTTCTGTATAAAATCCATTTATATCATAATAATGTTTAAGGGTAAAGTAAAATATGAATATAGCTGAAATACTTGCATCTCACATTTTAGCATAGTTGGGCACAACTAAGTCTGTACCGAGAATGGATTCCATACAATGATTGGGCTACTGAGGAATCGTCCATCACGTTGCATCTTTAGATAAAATAACATCGAGGACCTCGCCTAGATCCGCTGCCAACACAGGATCGACCTACCTCTTGCTGGATAATACCTAATATGATCACCCCTCCGTTAATGGGCCCCAAAGCATACAGTTGAGAGATAATAATGACTCTAGATAGGGATGATCATTGGGAGCGACCCACTTAGCCCTACTGCATCTCCCACGTTTTAGTCATTCCCGATTGATGAGGCTTGGTGTTACGATTAACTTTCAAGATCATTTACACTTAGAATGCTTATTGCCCTCCAAAGACAATATGCTGATAGCATTCATCCATACAAGTCTATTCTGGCTCTGAATGAAACCGAAGGCACTATTTCTACTACATCCATTTTGAAATCACCCTCATGATTATAGCAATTAGCCCTTGCACTTCACATCTCTATCTTCGATTCTATAATCTTCACAATGTCTTCACTATGAAACACATTCGTTGGACTGAAATGGTTTTCTGATAACATATTCGATCCCAGTCTCTTCGAAACAACATTTTACAATTTTCGCTAAACTCAACCCCGGTTCTTTTGGATATAACCAATCAAATATAAAATGGAAGATCATCTCCTAACCGTTAGTGGATGGATTTCCTTATCAATGTCCTAGGTGAACGAAATGAGATTTATACGCATAGTACAACTTCATCGGAGTTGACTGTGCCATATAACTCACGTGTTTCTCCTACATATTTCCAAAGTTACGCTGGGTCCAAATTCGATGGTCAGTTATTTAACTATCGAATAACAACATTTTATCAAGGATTCATTTCATAGGGAAAACCAACATTGGTTCAGCATATAAATAATTGCTAGCCTCCGTTAATAAATCTCATAAATAAAACCCACTTTGCAGATTACTTGTATATAAACACCACTACAAAGATATACTTGCAAATCCCTACATTTGAATGCTTAGAAATATCTTATCTCAGTGGTATAAGTATATCCATAAAATTTAGAAAGATTTTCTTTTTATTCGATTCTCCAATCATTTACAAAAGTCCTTATAATCGTTCATAAAACATTTATAACTCATTTTATAAATCTTATGGGCCTTTTATAATTTTTTTTATACATTCCAATCATTCATAAATTCTTTTTATACCTTTCTAAAATCATTTGTAAATCCTTTATAAATCCATAAAACCATTTATAAAACTTCTTTCATGAATTTATAAACCCGTCTCTAAAAGTGGTTTATAAATATCTAACCATTTATAAATTCTTTAACTTTGCAAACACTCCTTCCTTTAGTTCTTTAAACGATTTTATAAATTCCTTTATAAAATTCAAGTCTTTCAACTCCATTCCCGGGTCTCGGAAACATTTATAAATAATTTAAATCATTTACTTCAAAACATCACTATATAATGATAATTGTTAACAATGAACATTATAAATAAATGGAAATTATTAACTTTAAAAATATTAAAATAAAAATTAATAATTCCAAAATATTGTTTAAGAAATAATAATAATTAATCTTTACTATTTTATAAATAACAACAATTTATTTCAAAACCTTATTATAAATCCTAATTATTAATTCCAAACCATAATTATTCTTAAATAATTAACCTTATTACGTTTTGATAACTCTTAAAATTCATATTACTATAAACAATTAACTTTAAAATAATACTAATATAATTAAATAACCTTAAATTAATATAATTATGATTAATTAACTTTAAAACCATATTAATATAATTAGATATTTTTAAACAATATTAATTTTATTTTAATAACTTAAATTTAATATTTCTATAATTAATTAGCTTTAAACACAGTATTAATTTGATTAAACACTTTCAAACAATATTACTATAATAAAACAACTTTAAAACAACATTAATATAATTAAATGTAACAACCCTGGTTTAGAGGTTGCCTATCAATACTAAATTATAATGATAATTATAATTTAATATTGTAAATTAACGTAAAATTGGAGAAATTACATTGTTTATTTGGAATAAACAATAAAATAGGAATTAAATTATGAAAATAAAGCTTAAAACTCTATTTTATTTTGTTTGGAGTGATAATAAATGAAATATGGGATTTTAATAAAGAAAATGACTTTATTTTAGAGAAAATGCAATAATTTATTGCGAGTTGCTTCTTTTAATAGTTTTTAAAAGAAGTATTTGATTTTAAGGTGTTTTATTTAAATAAAAAGGTGAAAATTGGTTTAAAAATATGTTTTGGCTATAAATTAAGTTCGGAAATGGTTTGAAATATTTTTCTAAGTGAGAAAGAATTTTTGTTAAAATTTAAAAGTAAAAAATTATAGACTTTTGCATTTCATTGCAGAAATGGTGCATTTTTGTGAAATAAGGGAATTAAACAATAAAAATATTTTAAATATATAAATTTATCTTTTTATATTATAGAAAATGTTTTATTTTGTATGTATATAATTTTTCAAAATTTTCTTTTGTAAAACTTGAGAGAAAAATGCATTTTTGTTTGTATACATGTGATATATGCACATATATTGTTTTGTGTTGATTACTTTCTTAGGCCATGCTAATTTATTTTTATTTTTGGGTCCATTAGCCCATTATCCTTTAGCTTGGCTTGAGAAAATGGGAAAAAAAGATAGCTGTACATTCTTTTTTTTTACTTCTCTTTTTCTTCCTCTTTTGAAAAAAATACACAGTAAATCCACCTCCATCAAATTAAAATCCAATTAAATTTCTTCAACTAAATTCATCAAATTGCTATCTTTTTCAATCTAGAGAATAAATCTCAGGTAATCTAACTCCAAACATCACAATATCATCAAAATTTCTGATTTGTGAAAGTGATGTTCTAATTACAGTAAAACTCTCCTTTGCGTGCATTGTTCTCTTGTTTACCAGGCTCTACAAGCTTATAATCGAGCATAAAGCTTCCAACTTACAACCAAAATCCAGGTATTTGCCTTCATGTAGCAAGATGAGTTGTAATAATCACAAATCCTAGCTGAGCCAAGCTCAAATTGCAAGATTTTTTTTTAAAAAAAAGTAGGTTTTGTTGATAAATTTGTATTTTTTTGTCTGAAATCTGTTTCATATTTCCCATTTGAATACTTGTAATCCAGCAATGAAATGCTGCCGGATTTCTTGCATTTGGTAGCTTGCATGTTGAACTTCATTTCTGCAATTTTGATTGAAAAATATTGTCATTTGCATGTTCAAACTAGTGGTAGAAAATCTACTCAAAAGCAGATTTTTGCCCATAGAAATTGTTTGCCGAGTTGCTGCAAACATAGCCTGAGTACATGTTTGAGATAGCATAACTCTTTCACTTATTAATAAAATTGCATGATTCTTTTTTTTGTTTGAAAGATAAAGTTTTTTACTATAAGCACACCAAATTTTAGGTCATTCTGACATATATATCTTATAGCAATATGCTGCCGAACTTTGATCCGGAGCATGATTTGCCCAGATTTTTACAGTAAAAATACTGTCTGGGTTCAATTTTGAGACATCATAACTTTCTCGTACTTTACCCGAATTTCATTATTCTTTTTTTGTTTCAAAGCCGAAGTTCTCTTTTATAGGCATACCTATTTTCAAATTAATCTAAGCTAATTTAATTCTCTGTTTTATGCCTGAAAGTTGAACCCAAGATGGTTTTCAGGCCCGTGCAATTTTGGTTTTTAAACTGTTGCAAACATAGCCTGAGTCCATGTTTGAGACCGTAACTTTTCATTTCTAGTCGGAATTCACTGATTCTTTTTTTGTTTGGAAGATGAAGTTTACTAATTTGGTTACACCAATTTTTATTTCAATCAAAGATCGTTTGGCCACCTGTTTTATATCTGAAATTTCAACCCAGAGAAGATTTCGAACCTGGGTATTATTTTGGCTGTGTTTGTCCTTTTTCCATCCGACTTTTGACATTTACTTTAGTTTTTGTGATATTTCTGAAGTATTTTGAGGGCTATGATTCCTATCAATATGTTAGCCCAGTTCTGATGAATCCAAATTCAAATTTTGAATTATTTGAATTTAATTTGAATTTAAATTTGAATTTGGTTTGAGTGGAATTTTGCCTGTTTTTGGTCGTTTTCGAGCCCGGTTTTCTCCAATTCCTTTTGAAATGATTTTTAAAATTTAGGGGATTTAAAAATAATTATTATATAATATTTTAAATTATTTTCAAGTATAAAACCTATTTATCCTTTATAATAAGGGAAATTTTCAAATATGGTTTCGAAATGGTTTTCCAAATCGGTTTTTCAAAGCTTATTTTTAAGGTAAATTATTTTCTACAAAGTACACGTTTTTGCATTATTCGAGCAAATAAGAAGGAGAATTAAACGGTATGATAAAACACATGGTATGAGACACATGCATTTATCTTATCGGTTAATTTCTGACTTGTTCATTTGATCGTTTTGACCTTTGGGTCGAGTTTACCTATGAGATGAGGTAAAAAAATTAACTGCTTTGAGTGTGAAATTGACTAGCGGTTAGTAAACCGTTTTGTGTGGTATGAGACGCACGTTAACACTATTCAGGTTCCTATTCGAGAGTTTGTGACACATTTGCCATTGCGGCGTGCCAGTACTGGACCTTGGGTCATTGCCATTGCCATTGCGGCGTATTTGCCATTGCTGCGTATTTTTCATTGTGACGTTTTACCTTCGGGCGAGGTACCTATTTGAGATAATAGTACTTGCAAGGCTTCGGCCACATGCACATGCAAATTCTTTTGAGATGATTTCTTTGACTATTTTCCCTAATGTATCGCCCTTTTCGGAATAGGTCCTTTGAACCATTCGACATATTTGTGGCGATTACCTTTCGAGAATTTGAACTCTTAGGAGTTCTATCTTTGAGATTTGAGTTGCCTACATTGGTGTTATTTGAGATTTGCCTTTTGGTGTTATTATTGATATTTTTCTATTGGTTCTAATACATGAGATTTGTCTTTTGGCATTTATTTGGGATTATATACTCCTATGTTGTAGAATTATATTTAATTGCCTTGCGGCGTAATTTTGAGATGGTGATTTCTTTGAGATTCTTTGAGTTGTCGATATGGCGGGTTTGGGATTTCTCTTTTTTAGGAGTTATATTTTTCCCTAAACCGCTATTGATGATTTGTGATATGCTGATGATATGAGGCTTTCTATATTTAACATTTTATAGATTGTCTTATCTGTTTTGAGATTATATGTTTGTGTATGTGATATCATATCATCACTTAAAGTAACCATACATACTTATACTCAAGCTTATACTCAATATTGTTCCTTCTTGTTTAAGAAGAACATTACCTTTATCCTTACGCATCTATTATTGCTTATCCTTATAAGCTGATATGTTTAGCTAGACTGACCCATGTATTTTATACTCGGGTCAGACGGAGATGTTTCAGGTTAGGTACATTTGGACTTAGCCTATTCTACTTCCGCATGGACTTATCTGCTACCCTTTTTGTTGTAATCTTTTTGGCCGTTACTCTGATATGTATATTGTTTTGGCTCATGTATATATTGTGGTCGTCATACCATACATGATGTACCATTTGTATTGTATTAGGATTTTGGTATATATGTGTATATATATATATATATCTATTTGTTGTTCTGTGATGTGTTATTCATTTGAGTTGTTGATTTTATTCTGATAGATCCTATAGCCACCTGTAGTTTTGTATTAAGCATTTATTGGATATGTCAATCCACTTGAGATATTAAAGAAAAAATATAGAGTACTAGTCGACATATCCAATAGATATTTAATACAAGACTATATATGGTTGCTCTTAACCAGCCCGCATTAGCAGACAGTATTACCCAGCAATACTCTTTGATAATGTGGGTCTCGGGGTGGGGCGTCACATTAAATAACCTTAAAATAATATTATTGAAATCAAATAAATTTAAAATGATATTAATATAAATAAATAAAAAATCCTTAAAACAAAATATTTTCGAAACCCAATTTTGGATTTTAAAAACCGTTTCTTGTCTCAAAAACCAATTCCAACTTAAATGACAATTCACGTTATTTTTAAAATACTATTTTGAGGCTAATAACCACCCAACATTTAACCAATATCGATATTGATTTTTTATCACTACTGGTTTTTAATTTTCAACATATAGCAATGTTATAACCATAATGTTCAATCAGGTTCATTTTTCAATAATCCATATAAAGATATATTATCGAAACAATTCACCAACAGTGAAGAATCCTGTTGGATCCCTCCAACCTGTTTCCTCCTGCACAAATGTTATATAATCATAAAATATAAATCAATCGTTTTGAGGCGGGATTCGTATACAAAGGTTCATCCGTTCATACACGGGAACGTAATAGGGTTTCATCCGCTCCAATAGGCGAGAATATCTAAACGAACTAATAAATATAGTAATACATCCAAACAAACAAAAAATGATTTTTATTAACTATATATTATACCAGTTAACCGAAAAGATGAGTTTAACTCATCGAAATTCCAATTGTTGCTTGCGCATTCTGGTTCCGTTTGAATTTGTAAGACGTTCGAAGCCAACGTAAAATTCAACAAGCTCAAACCTCTATCAAACCAATTTCATCTTGTATTATTTGTTGACTCGATCCTGACGCGACTGGCCACTTTTGATTTGGACCTAAAATGAATTAAATATTTAATTTACAAAATTCATTACTTAAATGGTATTTAAAATTTACTAAGTACATTCTTAACTAAACTTAATCCCTCTTCCCCTTAATCTCTTTCCCTCGTCTCCCTCTCTTGATTGCAGGCACGAGAAAAAAAACGCGACCTTCAACCAATCATTGCCGCGACCACACCACAGCTCCGATCACCGCGACTCGCCAGAGAATAGCCCCACCTCCTCTTCGCCTAGCGCCACAGACCACGTCTTCCCATTCGTCGCCAATCACCAGCAGAAGCCCTAAACATCGAACGACATTTGTTGAGAATTACGGCCAGCTCCGACCACCAGGCACCACCACACGACCACCCAAGCATTGCATCGTCATTCCCGACCCAACGGCACCACCCATACTCTCCACCATTGCCTACCATGCCACACCAAGGTCGTTAACACGTTGACGTTCTTCTCGAGATTCCGGCCACCATAGGTGATCGCGCCTCATCTCCACCATTGATTGTACTCAACACAACCTCGTCGACATTTCGTTAGTTGTCACCGTGACCTCAAATTGACTCATGTGGTTTTGATGAATATGGGCTTTTAGATGAAGCATTTGAATTTTGAAGGGAATGAACAGACGAACGCGGATATAAATATGAGAGGGGAAATGAAGGGTGTACAGGAAGGAGTATGGTGATGTGACTGGTCAATGACTGTATGGTCAAAGTCATGGTTGTGTAGTCAATTCTATATATATAATTTAAATTAACAATATCTATCTATATAATTTCTAACCCCAATCGAGACTTGTTGCCTAGCAATCTATGCGTTATACCGCTATTCCGTACGCAATGGAACTAGGCTCGAGCCCCAATTCGATAGTATGCAGAAAATAGATTTTTTTGAACCCAATTATTATATTATATTTTCGATATAAAATCCTATGCATTTCGATCTCACACGACCCAACGATGCATCTGATTGCCATAAAATTTTATAGTGTACTATAATACATTATTACGGATCCAATGACACTAGTTTCATCGAAATCTGAGACTATGTCCTGGAAGGCTATTTATGTATGTTAATTAAAACGAGTTATTTCCAAAATCAGTTAAATTAGTGTTAAATCCAACTTAAAAGTTTTATTATCTTCATTCTTATTAAATATAATTTAAATAAGCTTTTGAAATTATTTTTATCCAAGTAAAAATCCAAGATTCAATTATTTAAACGATTTCAATTATTAAATTCAATAATTAAATTATCCAATAAATCGCTATATTTTAAATTCGAGTTATTTAACCTATAAAGTTAACTTTTCTATATTTAAAATCAATTAAACATTCCAATTTCAAATAACTAAAATTATGGTTCATTACATTCTTCCCTCTTAAAAAATTTCATCCTTGAAATGTCCAAGGTAAGAAAAATACCCAAACCTATTACTGTTTAAAACAAATTAGTTGAAATATTTTTCCAATTTATTTTAAACCCTTGACCTTTTCCAAAACCAATTTGTTGAAACCTTGTTATTACTTTTACTAAGTTTCCAAATTCATCAATAGTTTCCAAGTAATTTCATCACATTCAATAATTTCAGTTTGTAATTCAAAAATCAAATTTTATTTATTAAAAATTTTCTTCAAAATTTCTAACTGTTTAAATTTTTGAAAAACTTCGCCAGCATCTCCTTTGCATGGCTCGATCAGACAACTACAGATTGCCACTATGGCCCAAACCAACAAAAGAAAATAAAAGCCAAGTGGCTTAACCAAAAACCATCAAGTCAATCAACAATATAAACATGTACCTTTTGTTGGGAAACCAAATTTTACTTATGAAATCAAAATCAGCAAATTAGCTCTTGCTTTTATATACTGCATCTAATTAACCAATGATATCCAAACAAATAGTTTAAAATCATATTATTCTGCAATTTCAATTTTCAACATTTGCTTTACTAAAATCGTACGACGTACATATATCATCCGTACGCACAACCAAATCTGATCGCTCGCTCAATCACACGATCACACTTTCGATCTAGTATCGTTCACACGACCACTCTAGTGCAGAATCAGGTTTGGTTCCTTGATCATAAAGCGTCATTCTCCTTGCATAACCATATACTATGATAAAGAATCCCAGAATCAATCAAAAATCTATATCCAGTGTTTGCCATCGGAATTGAGTGAAAATCAGAACTCGGATCGATGTAAATCATCTCAAAATCACGTACTTGGATTTGGATCAAACCGTTATGCGAATAAAACAACATACGCACAACTCACGTATTTACCTCCATTTATTTCTTAGTTTATCCTTTAAATACAAATATCACTCAAGAACCTTTCTATCAAATTTTCTTAAGTTTATTATAATTTTTTTATACAACTCTCATGTTTATTTTCAATTTACAACTTAAGTACATATTCGATTTAAATCAAAGTCAATCTCAAATCCATTTAACTCAATTTAACTTCCAATTTCAATATTCAGTTTACTTAATTAGTTCATCCACTAATTCATTTCAAATCTCAATCAAATTTATTTCAAAAATTATTTTATTTTACTAAATTTAAGTTAAATTTCATTTCAAATTTGCTTTTCCCAACATTCCTACTCAACAAATGAAAACATTGTTTTAGTTTGCTAATTCCCAAAATTTATAAGTTATCCAACTTATTTTATCATATTTTCAATAAACATTTAATTAAAAATTCCCAAAGTTCGAACACTTGATTCTTATTCATTTCAAATCATATTGAAATAATATATATACACATAATTTCCTTGGTGTATCAATTTATTCTTTTGGATTTACAAAATCTAAGCTAGTTTTATCAAAACAAAACTCCAAATGGTAGCAATTCCTCCCTTGGAAACCCAAAAATGAACGTCGATAATGCTGCAGTCGTCACTGAAATTATAGTTCAGCGACCGAAGTGAAACCAGTGCTTTTATTCCTTTGAAAACCCTTTTAAAAATATTTCCTTTCGAAAATATTTTCCACATAATACTATTATTATTTTCCAAAACTTTGAAAAATCATTTCAAAAACCAATGGGATTTAAATTCCCAAATTTCCAGCTTCTAGACCTTTTTACTTACAAATCATATTTATAATGTACTTCTAATTTCATTTTCCTTTCCACTTATAAATCACATTCAAAAATCATATTTATATAATTCTATTTGGTTGTATAAGGTTATTGCTTAATTATTAATCTTGCTTACATTATAATATCAACAATTATTATATCGCAAACAACAATAAACAACAAATGATAATAATCTAACATTATCATTTACTAACAACCAAACACATTGTATATACCATAATAATTTCAGAAATTATTTCTTTTTATACTATAATACAGATAAAATTATTTCATTTACCCAATTTCAAAACAATACCATGTCCAACTGCTCTGTTTAAGCGTTTAGAGGTCCCTATCAATAACGTTAATTACTCGTATTTACTAGAATCTATAAGCCACTCAATCGATCAACCAACACAATATAAAACAATTTTTATATCACTAACAACTACGAGCTTATATATATATACACACACACACTCAAACTCATTCTAGGGTGCTACTGACCGTATCTCTAATGAGTTACCCTGCCAAAGCCAAGGTTCTCATTTAACATTCAGCTCCGATACCAAATGTAACGAACCGGATTTCCGACCCTCGAAAATTGACACTAATACGTTCACTGTGTTACATGCGGAGAAATCAAATGCTGGGAAACTGATTTTTAGGGAAAAAGAAGAAGGAAGAAGATAGGAAGAAAACTATGTTGAATATGCTAGTATAAGATTATTGTTTGATGATAATAAACATATATATATATATATATTAATTTAAATGTATCTATTATTGTACTATTTTATTTTTCACATAATTAAATAAATATTTGTCGAATAAAATAAATAACACAGAATTTAAATTCAAACAAATATTTTATTACAATTTTGAATAGTACAAATTTGAGCTCTCGCTATATATACACAATTTCGATTACATCGCAGATTACAATTTACAATGTTGACCTCACTACATATCACTCAAACACTCATATTTATCTTCTACTCTATTCTGGTTTGTATCCAACATCTGAATTATCTGCAAATTAAACACTGATGTAGTAAAATTGAAAAAGAAATATTTTTGTAGTGTACAATGAAGTGTGTGTTTTTGAAAATTTTATTTGCCTCAGTTATTTGGGTTTTTCATCACTTATTTCATTTGAATTCATCTTGCGCGAACAACTTGTAACATGCACAGTGTATCACTGTACATATCACAAGGTCGTGCGCACCAATATGCACTTGATTACAGGGACAGGTGAGTACAAGGTCAAACCCGAGCCATGGCTTGATTCAACTCATGTGCAATACACAAATACTTCAGACCGTTATATTCCAATCGCATGAAAACAATTCTGGCCACAACAATACCTATGCATATGGTCAGATACAAGGCAATGTCGAAGTCTAAAAACAGTATAAGTATTGAACGAAATGATATGTAGAAAACTGACCAGTATGGATGTGCTCGATCAACATTCATCAGACCAAAAGACAAGGCAACCCAGGTTTAACAAATGCAAAGCACTTGAATAAAAGGTGCATATGCAAAAATATATCAGACCAGAACAGCAACATGAAGATGAACATGCACAACAAGCCAGTGCACATTAATCAAAAGAAAGCAACAAACATGCTCAGATCAACATACATCAATGCAGACCAGGAAGTGAACAAAACAAAGGAGCTTCACACATGTGTAAACACGGTATTGAAACAGAGGCTTAGAATTCATATAGCAACTAGCACATTTGATCAAGTATTCAAAGCAACCAGACATAAATGCATGCATTCAGTTTTTAACATGAAGGTGGAACAGAGTAGAGCAAACAAGTAGGTACAAATGAAATCAAGGCAGTTTTCAAATCAACGTACATATGAACACTTGAACCAGACTCCAAGAAGATCACAACAGAGTAGTAACAACATACAAGTGAAGTGTCACACAAGAATGAAATGCCACACCACTCAATAACAAAGTGTACCAGATCAGTACGACATGGCCATCACAACAAAAGGCAACAGAAAATCAAGGTGGACAGCCGTATGTACATGTACAAGCTAAAGACAAGTTACATACATATGAGATACAAGTACACACATCAGATAACAAGTGATCAATGAAGACTTGATTATAACTGGGAATGACCACAACATGTACATGAGTGGAAAGCAGCTAAATCAGATAAGGAAAACATGAAACCAAGCTGTAATTTAACTCGAAGCAAAAAATGCAGACAACATCAAATGGCATAAGTATATGGAAGTAACTGAGGTCAGAACCATAGACCAGACTCAAGAGGAACCACATTGTAACAAGTCTCAACCAAATGGATAGGCACAATAATTATACACATACATACATACATGTATGTATGTATATACATATTTATATGTGCACTATTACTAATAGTAGAAACAAGTTCTTAGACAAGACATCCAGTGCAAAGCAAAAGGGCAGTGCACATGTAACTAGAACCAAGGTCAACCATAGAACAATTTCGAAGACATGAAACCACACATTCAACACAGAAATGTACAACCCAGTACACACGCAAATGAATACATGATGAACACAAATGCAAGAACAAGTAAGAGCATCAAACAGTGATGAAACAGACTACAATAACCAAAGGAAAGCAGGTCAACCAAACTTCAATAGAGTTAAGGTATGAAGCCACAACAAAGTGCTCACAACTCCAAATGAATTCAACAGAGACCAAGGTCATATACACATGTATACATATATGCATATATATATGTATGTATGTATGTATGTATGTATGTATGTATGTATGTATGTATGTATGTATGTATGTATGTATACATGTATATTGTTTCAGAAACTCACACGTGAAAAGCTTTAACAAACTAATTAGTCATCACTAATATGAAACTAGACCGCACACTGAAGTAAGCAAGCATTTAGGAATAAATTAGTTCTAACATGACAACTAGACTATAACCAAATTCAAGTGCAGAAGATCACACAGTAGTAGTTAGAGTAACAAAGCCGTGGATTATATCAATATTAACATAGCAGTTTCAAACCAAGTCAAGGCTGAGATGAACAAATTCAACAAAAGTCAAAAATATTTGAAAATTGAAAGATCTTGATGAACAAGCATCACAAATATGAAATATTCAAATAACCAAAGTCATAGAAATCGATTCAAAGAAAATTTGAAATTTATCAGAAATGAACAAGTCAGATTATCACAAGCATCTAATCGAAAATCAATGGCCAAGCATAGCAACGTGACATGTTCAAACTGAATTATACGAACGAAATTTAAGGTGTTCGAACCCTGTAAATTTTGTCCCAAAAACCATCATTGGCATTAACGAGTTCGAGCCTAACCAATTAATCAGAGCACAAAGTTAAACATATTCGAAAATAAAAAAGGGGCGAATATCACGTACCAAATTATCATTCCAACTCAAAGCAGCCGCATGTACGCAAGAATCATGAAGAAGCATCGAATCATATTTGTGAATTCAGAGCATACCAGTGTTCAATTCAAGATCAATTTTTTCAAGGCGGTGACATAAAATCAGAAACCCTAAAATTTGGGAAGACGAATAAGAGAAAACAAAGTGGTTGAAGTATACAGAAGGAAAAAGGGGAGAGTTTCTCTTTTATTAATAATTGGGCTGGTGTCGTATTTTTTTTTGGCTTCAATTTATAACTAGGGTTTTGTTTTTGTTATTTAGCTTTTATTTTGTATTTTTATTTTAACTTTTCTGAAATTCTAGTTGTGTGACTAGGTTACTAACTACAGTGGTGTATTTCGAGAATTCACAACTCAGTGGCTGAGTTATGGCAGAGTTTTGAGCGTAGAGTTAGGTTAGTCGATAGCGGGTGTCGTAAGTTTACGTGTGTAAGAGTCTGACTACTTAATTTCTAGTAGAGACCTTGGGGGCAGCACGCATGCAAGGTTTTGCCGAAGCTGGGTAAATCTTTGTTGTTCTATTTTTTCTTTTATTACTCTGCTATTATCTGTGCTGCAATTATTATATATATTTCCACATTAATTTCTATTATTTTTAGTATCACCATATTCACCCTCCCTCTAGAGTGAAATCGATCCTACAAACTAAACAACACAGAATCTCACATCAGAATGAATAATCTACAATATACCACAAATCTTTACATAAAAGAAAAACTGTAATATTTATATATACAAACATCGATCAGAGTATACTAACCTATTTCAGCTTTGACAGTTATAATAGTATGTCCTTACAATTGTTGATTAAAACAACAATGAATACAGTGGAAATAACCATCTACACGAATATGTCTCTAGGCCTCCAACTCGTTTCCTAAAGCTCCAAAATATCCAAACTAATCTGTAATATGTTTGGCCTGACTCGAGCATTATAATAAAAATAACATCCGAGTCAGTTTGGAAACCTACATGAGAAAAACACACCCAACTGGATTTTTAAGTTATATAAAAATCATTGAATTCAAAAAGTATCTCGTAAGACCACGCGACATGTAAACACGGTAGAGTTTTTAACTTACGATAACCAAAATATTTTCTATAGAAAATCCATTTATATTACAATAATGTCTAGGGGTAATGTAAAATATGAATATAGCTGAAATTCTAGCATCTCATGTTTCAGTATAATTAGGCATAACAAAGTCCGCACTGCACTTATTGGAGAATGGATTCTATACAATTACTGGGCTACTAGGGTAACGCCCGTCATGGTGCATCTCTAGATAAAATAACACCAAGGATCTTGTCTGGAACCTCTGCCAACACAGGATCAACCTACCCCTTGCTGGATAGTACCGAATATGATTATGTAACGGACCGTATTTTTGATAATTAAAACAATTAAATTAAATAAGATTCTGGAAGTTAATATTGTGAGAAATTAAAATTTATGTTTTATAAATGGAAAAAATATATTAGAATATGATTTAATAATGTTGATTGAATGTGATTGACAAACGTTTTAATGTTAGTTCAATCAATTGCAATGACTAAGGTAAATAGTGATTAAAATTAATGTCGTATATTTGATGGTGAAATATTATGATATTCAATTTAATTGGTTTTAATATGGAATATGAAATCAATTATTTAGTACGCAAATTATTAGCTTTTGTTTGTTGACAATTAACTCTGAAATGTTTAAATTAGTAGGTTGTAACGATTGGTTTATTCTCATCTTATTATTTTATCCATTGAAATTAATTTAGAAATCAATGTGAATTTAATGTAATTAAATATTTTAGTTAATATGATTAAAGATGATAACTGTAGGAAATGAGTACAATAAGATGGAAAATTGTATTGTAAAAGATTATTAATTTCTGTGTAATCAAGAAAGATGAAAATTGTTAACTTTTAATTTAGAATTTAAAAGTGATTAAATTGATTTTAAAATAATAGTTTACTTTATTAACGTGAAATTAGCTATTTTGGCCACTGTTTTGGATTTCGATGAAACCAGTATCATAGGCGTAACAGTGAATTATTATAGGATTTCAAGTTCTGTAGCGATCAGATTTATCGTTTGATCATTTAGGCTCGAAACGCATAGAATAAATTAATGGAATTTAAATGAATAGAATTCGATTTTAAAAGCTAACTTCTATATACAATAGAATTAGGATTTGAAATTTGTTCAATTGAAACCCTATATTTCGATATATTGGACGACATAATTCCGTTTTGGTAATGGAACGGGCTTTTCGGGTTCGCATACTCGTTTTGGCTAATTCAATTTGTATCATCCATTCTTATCCATAGTTGTCTATATATAGGCTATTATAAAACCCAGTATTCTTTTTATTTTTCTATAATCTGTACGTACATTTCTTTCTCATCTCCTCTTTCCAGTGGCAGACAACCCAAAACCTAGTTTCAATTTCAAATCAAAATCCAAAAATTCAAACTCCTCAAACTATGTTATATAATATATCGTAGGAAAGCACTCAACGATTTTTGCAATTAAGTCTCCGTTTGGCCAAAATGTGGTGATCTTTCACAGCCGCCCGTTGCTAGGTTTTGGATTTAACGGCGGATCATCGACCAATCGACGGTCGGAGGGGATCGACATGTAGAGGAGGTCAAGCAGCATTCATCTATGGTCCTCGTTCATCTTGAGGAGGCCGAGATTTGTGGCGATTTGGTGTTATACACGACGGCGACGAACTACTATAGGAGGCGGTGGGTTGATCAATGTGTTGGCCGAGGGTGGAGATTGGAGGGGCAAGGCCATTGGTGGTGTCAGATCTTTGGATAGGTGGTCGTAGGTGCATGCGAAAGGAGGTGATCGTGGTGGTTGTAGCTATGTGAGTTCGATCATGATGAGGGTATGGTTAGAGATGGTACGTATTTACAATAATCCCCTGGTTTGCTTTTATTTAAATTTTGAAATTTTAAACTTCTAACTAGCGTAACTTTTTCATACGAGCTCGAATTTGGACATAGTTTCTTCCATTGGGATCGTATCAAAATTATGAACAAAATGTAATAGGTTTGGCTGCATTCTGACACTGTTCAAATTTTGGGTTTTATTTGGATTTTAAATCGACTAGAAATCAAAGGCGAGTGATTTAACTCACTCGTGCAATACTAAACCTTCTTATGTTAGTTGAATTAAATTTATGATGTAATAAGAATTTTATTGGTTGTTGTTTAATAGTTTAAGTTGACATTTTAATTGAAATTGAATTGCTAGTTAAATACCTGATAATGGTAACCAGTTAACTATTTTGATTGATTGGCTGTTTTGGATGTTGACTATAATGGTGTCTATTTGCTGACATTTTGGACGATTGGAAGTTTATTTATTTATTTATGTCCCTCCTATAGTCCAGCATATTAATTTAAAGCATATAAACTATTATTTGAATTATTTTGAATAAATTAAGAAATATGTTGAAATGATATATACATACGACACTCCGCTTTGGATTGAAATAATATATATCCATCCCTATAATTAAAAATGAAATAATTGATCACTTGGCCATATGGTAGAAAATTATGTACAGACATCAGATTGGTTAAATCAAATGGTTTTAAAAATCTTGAATTTGGATTTTTGATTAAATGTTATTGTTTTAAAAATAGATAAATTATGGATTTATATGAATTTAATTATTTTCCAATTCAAGCTTTAAAAGTTGAAACTGAAATGGTTAAAAAAATTGGTTTAAAAATTAAATTAGAAGTGTATAGTTATAATCGGTAAATGACTTTAATTCAGAAAATTGAATTATTTTGAAGATTCGGACCTTAAATTGAACAATGAAGTCAAATTTGTTTAAGTGGTTTAAATATGTAAATTGAAATTGTGCTTCAAATTGATATGAATTGAAATGGTTTAAAATAAGAATTGAATTGAATTTAAATCAATGAATTGAATTGTTAAATCGAATTTGAAGTTAAAAATGAATGTTTCAAAAATTAAAGTTATTTCGAATTGAAATTGAAATCAAAAATTATTTGAAACTAAATCGAAGTTGAGTCATTTGAATTGAAAAAAATAATTGATTTTTGTTGATTTGAAATCTGGATATGGTCCGGATTTGTTGAAATGAAAAGAAACAGTTTGATTTGATACTATTTCCAAAATAAATTATTTTAATGTAGACTGTTTAAAATTTATTATTTTAAAATTCAAATTATTTATATTTTCCAAAACCATTTTAATACTCAAACCATTTTATATTAAACTATTTTAACCATTTAAAATCCTTAATCTATTTAAACTATTAAAACTATTTATAACTATCCAAACTATTTCTAAAATTCAAACTGTGCAAAGTTGAAATGTTTATATTTAAATCATTGATTTAAAGGCGAATGTGGTTAAATGATGTAAATATGATGATTTTGAAATAGAGGATATTTTTGAATTGAATATGATATTTTGATATCAAATATGAATTGGCTTTGAAACGTAAAAGAACCAACCGGTGTAAAAAATGACATTTGGTTGTTAAAGAGACCGGGTCCTCTTATTGGCATACTCTGTGTCAATATTGGAACCACTTTAACCTGTTTATGCAGTGGATGTTATCCAGAATGAAGTGGTTGAATTGGAGGCGTTTGCTGGATTTGAAGAAAGAGAACGATGATGGATAGCCTTGACTTTCAAGTCATAATTAAAATGACTAAAATAGATGCTATACCGGACTAAGTGGGGTGGTCGCTCCTCATTTCGAGCATGCTTCTTCGCAACCATATCTGTTACTTTGTGATTGATTGGTGGCCACCCTCGATTTTGAGTATGAGAGTGTGTCTCGAGGTGGACGATAGTAGTTGCTATGCGTTACCACCAGTCCGAGAGTGCAAAATGGTAGAATCCTACCCTGGGCATTGCCTTGCGTGCCTTGTCATATCTATCCTGATCGAGATCACTATGACTTTGGTTTGTGTCGCACCCATAGAGGGCTCTCTGTGTATCCCACCAGTTTACAGTGAAGCTTATAGTACTATATAGACTACAATGCTTATATAAAAATGTGTTAAGGGGGATATGGGTAACGCCTTAACGCTATTTTAATACTTTACTTTACTGATAAACATTACATATATAGCGTATTTTACTACATATAAATAGTTTAACTGATCCTTAGGAGATGAAAAATCCTGAAACATCTCTTAAATTATTGCATGCACGTTATACACTGTATAGGAGATGTAAAATCTCGCAAACATCTCTGAAGCCATTACACTCATATTTATTTGTTGTTGATTTAACTTACATAAGGTCTTTTAGTATGAATCGAATGTTTTTTCTTTTCATTACGCTTGGGTTAATCTGAGCTTTTCAGTGTTGAAGACTTTATTTCTTGAGGACGAAGATGGAATTTGGTAAATATTATATTTTTAGTATTTTTTTTCCGCTACATCATTATTGTATGTCATTGTTGTACTCTGATTGTTGTAAAAATTGTGTAATCAAATGTATATTATAAAACATCTTCATGAACTGTTTATTTGAGTATTATATTTTATCATTCCGCTATGAGATTCTGTGTTTTATTTTCCCTTCTTTTATCTTATTTTCTTATTTACCCCATTAACAATCCTCCCTTTTGAATGGTTTGAGTTGACATGTGTGGTTTATTGTCGATTTTAAACCATCCAAAAAGGTAGGTCGTTACAGTTCGTATCAGAGCTTTGGTTTATTGATATCTTAGCATGTTTGGGGTTTAACTCATTAGAGATAGGGTTACTAATACCCTAGAATGAGTTTGAGCGTATATATACGAGAGAGCATATTTGTTAGTGCTGTAACAATGTTTTTATATTGTGTTAATTTGTTATTTTAGTGTTTATAAATTCTGGTTGGTACAAAGGACGCTACGACATCGATAGAGATTCCTAAACACTTAATAGGGCAGACCAATATAATATTGTTTTGAAAAAAAAGGTAAATGAAATAATTTTACATGGTATTATATTTTGTATATAAAAGAATAAATTTTATAAATGGATATAGTTGTATGTGATATGTTTGTTTGTTAGGAAGTGAAATTTTATAAAAAATGGTTGCAAAATAGGATTTATAAATAAAATTAATATGAATTGGAAATCTGAGAACTTAAATTTCGAAGTTTTGAAATTGGTTTCCAATGATTTTGGAATGTAATATTAGTATTATTTGGAATTATTTTTTGATATAAATATTTCCAATGTGATTTGAAAAAAATATTTCAAAAGAATTTAAAAGGAAATAAATCTGTTCTCCCCTCTTCCGTCACTGGAAAGATGATCGCGATATCATCAACGTTCATTTTCGAGTTTCAAAGTGGGAGACACTGTAGTAGCTTTGCTACACATTTGTTTTGATAAAAAAAATTTAATTTTATTTTCTTAAGTATGATTTGGTGTATATAAAAGATATGAGTATATGTATGTACATACGTATGTATGTATGTATGCATGTATGTGTGTGTGTATTATTTCAAAATGATTTGAAATGAACCCGGTATTTAGTTCTTAAGTTTCTATTAGGGATTTCAATTATTGTAATGAAATGAAATCTTGACTATTTTAATAATTGGAAACTCCTCAAGGATAAATAAGAAATTAGGAGCTGAATATTTTATGGAACTGTAAAGAAATTAGAGATTTGTCTATTGTAAATTGAAGGATAATAAAAATTAAGAAGATGTAAACTATTGAATATTTTTGTTAACTAAAATGAATAAGATAAATTTGTATAACATTCAATTACATTCTAAAAACATATATAAAATTACCAAAAGAGTTTAAAAAGGTTGAAATGTTAATTATAATATGTAATAGAATATTATACAAGTAAATATTAATAACAAAAATGTTCATAATAAACATATGTTTATAAATAAAAGAATTAAGATGTTACAAGAATATTATATACTTAAGTTAATGTTTTGAAGTGATTTATAATTAAATTTAATAGTAAAAAAAAGTGAATGCTATTTCAGTAAATGATTATAAACTTAAGGAATGCTGAAATGATTCATAATTGGGTCTAGTATTAAAAAAACATAGTATGGTAAAAATAAACGTGAATTAAAAAGTAAAAAAAAAACGAAATACGAATTGATTCACTAATGAATATTAATCTTAATTGGAAATCAAGTCATATAAGTAAATGAATATGAATTAAATTGCAAGGAAACTTACATAATATTTTAAGAATTGATTTATTGATGTTCCAAATAATTGAATGGGAAATAAATTATGTAAGTAATGAATGTAAATTAACAAAAGATGACATTGTATGAATAAATTAAAATAAATGAATAGTAAATGATGGAAAAATAAACCAATCGAATAAACCTAAATAGTATTTAAAATTCTATGTGTTTGGCTAATGGGATGGTTGGGGAATGATACGTTAAATTGTTGTAAGGTTGTATGAATAATCTATTAAGAAATTACATGAGGGCTGTTGAGCGTAAGGTACACATGGTATTTTATTTATCACTGTTGGATGATGAGAAGTTTCTAAACCTGAACAAACTGTGATAGTTCTTTTTGTTGCATATAATGGTTGTACTACTTTTGTTTGCATATGGTGATTACATATGTTGTTTTGCTTGTGTCATTTGAAACAACTAATATACTATTCTTTTACATAATATTAACTCTTTTGGATTATATAAGTGAAATACATGTTTATGGAAGTAATAACTACTTCTTTTGGCTTCATAAATAAAGTTTGTTTCCCCAACAAATAGGTACGTTTTCAGATTACGGCTTTGAAACGATATTTTATTGTTTTTCCCATGGTTGGGATGTTTTATTATTGTAATATGATATATATATATACACGCACACATATATATATTGTAACTATTGATGTTATAATTTTTCTGGATCTAACAGCGCTAAAGACTACCGAAATTCTTCACGAATTTAAGACTTAGATTTTTTTTTTATGAAAGTTGAGTTATTTTCAAATTTTTATTTAACTAAATTATGTAAGTTAATTGTTTATAATTGATATATTTTACTTAAAATGCTTAATTATGTAAGTTCAATGTGTTTATAAATTGAATATTTTGAATAAAATTATCAGTTTCTTAATTCCTTATTGTTCCTTTTCGAGGATGAAAGGTTTTGTGTGAGTGTAACGATCCATATTTTTGATAATTAAAACTATTAAATTAAATAAATTTTGGAATTTAATATTATGAGAAATTAAAATTTATGATTTATAAATGGAAAAAATATATTAGAATATGATTTAATAATGTTGATTGAATGTAGTTGACAACCGTTTTAACATAAACTCAATCAGTTGCAATGTTTAAAGTAAATAATGATTAAAGTCAATATTGTATATTTGATGGTGAAATATCGTGTTTTTCAATTTAATTGGTTTTAATATGGAATATGAAATCAATTATTTAATACGTAAATTATTAGCTTTTGTTTGTTGATAATTAACTCCGAAATGTGTTTAAATTAGTAGGTGGTAACAATTGGTTTATTCTCATCTTATTATTTTATCCATTGAAATTAGTTCATAAATCAGTGTGAAATTAATGTAATTAAATATTGTAGTTAATATAAGTTAGGATGATAACTGTAGGAAATGAGTGCAATAGATGGAAAAATGTGTTGTTAAAGATTATTAATTTCTGGGTAATCAAGAAATACGAAAATTGTTAACTTTTAATTTAGAATCTAAAAGTGATTAAATAGACTTCAAAATAATAATTTATTTAATTAACATGATACTAACCATTTCGGCCATTGTCTCGGATTTTGACGAAACCAGTTTCATCGGATCCGTAACAATGAATTATTATAGGATTTAATGTTTCATAGCGATTGGATTTATCGTTTGATCATGCAGGCTCGAAATGCATAGAAATCAATTAATAGAATTTAAATGAATATAATTCCATTTTAAAAGCTAACTTCTATATACAATAGAATTAGGTTTTGAAATTATTTCCTTTGGAAACCTATATTTCGATATATTGGATGACATATTTTCGTTTCAGGAACGGAACGGGCTTTCCAGGTTCGCGTAATCGTTTAGACCAATTCGATCTGTACCATCCATTCTTATCCATCGTTGCCTATATATAGGCTGCTACAAAAGCTAGTAGCCTTTTTATTTTCTATTGTCTGTACGTATATTTCTTTCTCATCTCCTCTTTCCAATGGCAGACAACCCCAACTGTGATGGCTCGCCCTTCTCACTTTGAAAGACAAGTCGTGATACAGAAAGAAATAGGTAGAAAAGAAATAGATAGAAAGAAAGAACTAAAAAAATCACCGAATCTCACAGTGGAAAGGATAATATATATTTCATGACATATATCGCATAGTCACCAATACAATACATCAGAGTCATAATTATACATGCAACATATTCAGACAATCATAACGACCTGCCCTTTCATTACAAGTCCAAAATAAAGATATGGATACCGATACAATGGAATATAGATAATAGCTAGATATGTTGAAGCCATCTGCTCTAGCTCCTCTAAAATACGTTGAGAGCAAACCCGGATCACTTGGCGACTCATAAAATTTAGTACCTAAGAGTTTAGGAAAAATAGAAAATAAACTCTAGGTCAGACATGGGTCTGGTGTGAGTAAAACGGTTAAATTACTTTCAATTGAAACCTTTTGAAAACAAGGGTATCTCGTAACACCACGCCGCATACAAACACGGTCAGGTTTTTCTCTTACGATAACCAAAACACTTTGATGGGAAATCCAGTTATATTATAATGTCCAAGGTTTTCCAAATAAATAGAACATAACTGGAATGCTTGCATCTCACGTTCCAACATATTTAGGCACAATCAAAAACGTAGGGCACTTACTGGAAATTGGGTTCCATATAATTACTGGGCTACTGGGGTACCGCCCGTCACGGTGCATCTCTAAATAAAATAACACCGAAGATCTCGTCGAGATTCCTTGCTACACAAGACTGGTTCTACCCCTAACCTGGATAGTACCGAATAAGATTACCCCTTTGGGATCAGCAACCGTACCGAAGCATACCGAGTAAAAATAAGGACTCAAGATAGGGATAAGCTTACCCCAATTGGGTGCGACCCACTTAGACTTGTTGCATCTTCCCTGTTTTAGTCATTCCCAGAGAATGAGGCTAGATGCTACGAGTACCTATCAAGAACACATTTACTTGGAATGCTCATCATCCTCCAATGACGATGTTCTGATAGCATTCGTCCATACAAGTCCGTTATGGGTTCTAACGGAACCGAAGGCACCATTACCACTACTCTCATACAGGAATCACCCCTAGAGTTAGTGACAAATAGCCCTTGTGCTCTGAAATCTTCATTCTGTATCTTTCCTTTGAATCTTCTCAACTCGATCATTAATTTTGGATTGATGTAGTTTTCAGATATTACTGATATCCGATCCAAGTCTCATCGAACCCAAACGATAGATTTTTTAAAGGCCTATTTTAAGTAAAACAATTCATATTCAAGGTGTCACAACTACATATGAAAATTTTATTACATATGTTTATTCCAATAAAACGTGTCGACATTTTATTTCAACCATTTAATTCATTTGGCTACTTAATGGCACAGGCACAGAACAACTGAAATAAATATTCAAGAGTAATTTAAGCCAAATCACAGATCATTAAGAATTTTAATGATTAATAACTAATATTAACACAATTCACAAATCGGCATTAAATTTATTTAAATTAAGCGAATCTAACTATATTTCTAACCCAAATTACTTATAATTTAAATTAATTATAAAAACTAATTATTATTAATTTAATTAAAATTAACAATCCTTTTAAAAACAAATTTTATTAATCAACTTAAAATTTATTTATTAACATTAATTATTAAAATTAATTTAATTTTATATCACCAAAGCTTAACAAAATTGATTAGGCTTAGATACTTAGTGATAGGATCGAAATACAAAAGTTTCATTCTGATTGGAATTTAGATAATAAGGGAAATAAGTGTTTTTAAAAGTTTAAGAGATTTTTTAACGTAAAACATTCGATAAACTTACTTCTCCCTTTTATTTTAGAAAAACCAAACCCAGGCCCATTCGGCCTATAAGAAAAAATCACAGGCTCAAACCGCTTTTTCCTTCCTTTTATTCTACCAGCTATTCTTCTTCTTCCCTTCCCTTTTGTTTTCACTGATCAAACTTGTGCATGGCACCGTGCACGTGCATGCATCATCAACCACCCATCTCCTACTGCCGACCCCTCGAACACATCACCCACGACCATAGTCACTTGACCACATGCCTGAAAACCCGATCGAACCCCCAGTTCAAAATCTCAAACTTCAACAGAAAACTGGAGCACTTCATCCCAAACGTGCACCTCGCTGGATCACCACCGACCACCATCCATCCCCAAACTTCGGCCATAGGTTCGCATCCACCTCCTCTCTCAATCCCCCCTATGCCGCACACCTATAAGTGCTCCACATCACCACCATTGCTTAAAAACCCAAGCAAGACAGAAACCCAATATCTAACCCTAAATCACCCCCGACACAATGGCACACCTACCGATAAATTTCAGTGCCATTTTTAACAAACTCCCTGACATCCAAGCTCCCTAAAGACCAAAGCTTGACCCACGAAATCGAGGGGTTCGTCGGAATTTGGCCGAAAACCAAAAAGTCGTTCATCTTCCTTCTTCTCGCCATATACTTGACTAAAAATTCCCGAACTTTCTCCAAAATTCATCATTTTGAATAATGATTATATTCATATTAATAAATGGTTAAAGTACGAATTTCGAATTTTGCTCATATTAGGGTTGCTTACTGTAAAATACGCCTTTATTCTTCTATACTTAATAATGTTCAATGAAATAATTTTTAAAACGAACTACATTAAAAAAAATATTTCCTTTTGAAACCACCACCTAAAACTAACTTGGTTGTAAGGTAAAGGTTTTTGAATTTGAGGCATAGCAATATTTTCTCAAATAACAAAGTAAGGAAAATATAATATACACGCTTTTGGAGTTTTACAGATTGTACACATGACATACGTACATTTATGAGGACAAATACTACTGGCATATGAACACTTAACAAATTAGAGGTTTTCATTTAAAACTACAAGCATATATATGCATTAGATTTGCAGCAAGTAAAGAAAAAAAATTGGTTTTACTCGCAACTTTGAAAAAGAAAACACACTGCTTTGTTTTGTTTGATTTACTATTGGAGCTTGGGCACTTATTCTCTACAAAATTTTAATGCCAGCCTTTCATTCTCTTTTTTCTCTTTCTTTGAACTAGAATGTATACGTGAAGAATACAATGGTATTTATAGAGAAGAGGGAGGGAACAAGTTTTTGAACAGGCTGAAGCCTATTTTCATGTACAATATTTTTTTTTTCATTTTTTTCTTTGATTTTGAAAACCATGACCTGAATTGAAAATTAGTGATTTGATTCCTAGTTGAATTGATAATTTGTATGTGATTGGATCTATTTTGTGCTTGAGTAGATATGAATTCATCATTATGTCCCCTTGTATACATATATACTTCATATATATATATATATACATAGATTGTTTAACCATATGAGCATGGTTTAGTCTTATAGACAAACATATATAACATGCCTAAGTTTTGTACTACTTCTATAAATTGTTACATATACCTTATAACTAACACACAAACATAAATGGCCACTAGCATGTATTTATTCTTATTTATATATATTTTATTTTAAATTTTATATCAAAAGTTATGTACACACACATCCTATAATAGAAAGGTGGAATTTTTATTTAAATATTTTTCAAAAATTTTAATTTTAGCTTTCAAATCATAGCCTCCAGAATATATATGTATATGTATATATATATATATATATATAGTTCCATAAATTGGAACTCATTATTTGAATGATAAAAATAATATTTCAATATTTAAAATTAGGTGATTATTCAAACAACAGATGTCAAAAATCTGGGTCATTACATTCCTTCCATCCCTAAAATAATTTCATCCTCGAAATTAAAAAGCAAAGAAATAATTCAACTAGTAACAAAAAGCTTTACATTCATATCGCAAAGCACATACATTAGTCAAATCCTAACAACCATAACAAACAGTTATACACAGAACAAAATAACACTAACTATCCTGACAACAATTCCAAATAGGTTTCCCTTACACTATCCAGAGTTTCTCAGGTACAATCCCTAGGATCCTCGCTCCATTGGATCATGGCCAACTTCATCACCTTATTCCGGAGTTTCTTCTCATCCTGGTCAATAATCTGAACTGGATGCCTGACTACAGGTCAAGTTCGGTTCAACCTTCAAATCTTCCTGGACCGATGGCTCTACAACCAATGATGTACCATGCACATATTTCTTTAGATGAGACACATGGAATAGATTATGAATACCTGCCATCCTTTCTGGTAATTCAATCCTATATGCAAGAGAACCAATCCTTTCAAGAATACGAAAAGGTCCGATATATCTTGGAGTCAATTTTCCAGTCTTGCCAAATCTAATTGCTCCTCTTATCGAAGAAACTTTAGAAAATACCAAGTCTCCAATTGCAAATTCCAAAACCCTCCACCTTTTATCGGCGTAGCTATTCTGACGATCCTGGGCAGCCTTCATTCTCTTCTTGATCAGATCGACTTTCAGATGCTTTTCGAATCACATCCAGACCAAGGATTAAACGATCTCCTAAATCCACCCCATAGGCTGGTGATCTGCACGGCCTTCCATAGAGAGCTTCGTAGGGTGCCATCTCTATGCTTCTCTAGAAACCGTTATTGTAGGAAAATTCTACTAGATGCAGACGATCTTCCCAAGACCCATCGAATTCCAAAATGCAGGCCTTAAACATATCTTCCAAAATGTGGTTTAGCTTATCAGTTCGCACATCCGTTTAAGGGTGATCGTTAGTGCTCAAACTTAACTTTGTACTAAGTGCTATTTGCAAAGCTTCCCTAAATTTACTGGTATAAATCGGGTCACGATCGCTAGCTATGCTTATGGGAATTCCATGCAATCTAACAATTTACCTCATGGAAATCTCTGCCATGGAAGCTGCGGTTCTAGTTGACTTAACGGGGATAAAGTGAGCGCTCCTGGTTAGTCTGTCTACAGTAACCCACACTCCCTCATTCACCTTTCTAGTTTTGGGCAACCCATCGATGAAATCCATCGATATCATCTCCCACTTCCATTTCGAAATCTCCAGAGGTTGTAACAGCCCAATCGTCTTCTGCCGATCGCCTTTTCTCTACTGGCAGCTAGTACACTACTAACAAAGGTAGAGATATCTTTCTTCATCCTCAGCCACCAGAAAACCCTTCTCATATCTTTGTACATATTATGCACTCCTGGATGGACACTTATCCTAGATTTGTGGCTTTCTAACAAAAGTTCTTATCTCAGTCTATCAACATCTGGAATGCACAACCGCCTATTTATCATTAAAGCACCTCGACCATCTATCTCAAAATCCAAATACTGACCCCCCTCAACTCCTTGAATTAATTCTTATAAAATTTTATCCTTCCTTTTATTGCTCACAATCCTTTCCTGAAGATTCGGGGTAACTTCAAAAAGATCCAAGATTGCATTCTTGCTCAAAGCATCCGCCGCCACATTCGCCTTTCTCAGCGTATAGAGAATATCCAAATCATAGGATGCTAGAAATTCCAACCACCTTTATGTCTCAGGTTCAAATCCTTCTGGGTGAAATATACTTCAGGGGTTCATGATCCATGAAGAGCTCGAACTTTTCACCTAATTTAGGAAAGAAGTTCATCCCTAAATTTCTAAAGGTTAAGAGGAAACTAAACAAGGAAATAGAAGGATCCTTGCCAAGGTAGTGCCTTCACATTTTTAGTGCAAATACAACAGCCAGCAACTCCAGGTCATGCATAGCATAGTTTTTCTCATGAGGCTTTCAACTATCTACTCGCATATGCAATCACCCTACCATGCTACATCAAAACAGCCCCTAACCCCACTCCACAAGCATCTATGTACACTACAAATTCACTGTTTCCATCTGAAATAGCCAAAACGAGTGCACTGGTTAATTTTGCCTTTAATTCTTGAAACGCTTCTTCATGGTTTGGAGTCCATTCAAATTTCTCTCCTTTCTTAATTAGCTTGGTCAAATGGGAGGAAATCTTAGAATAATCTCGAATCAATCTTCTATAGTATCCTGCCAAATTAAGGAAACCACAAACCTCTATAAGAGTCCATGGTTGCTTCCACTCCTGAACAGCTGCCACCTTTTCTAGGTCCACTGAAATACCATCTTCCGATAAAATGTGCCCTAAAAACTTTACTTCTGATTATCAAAAATGGCACTTTGAAAACTTCGCCTTTAGGACATGCCTTCTCAAAGTTTCCAACACCACTTCCAGATGATGTTTATGTTCCTCCTTTGATTTAGGGTAGATAAGAATGTCGTCGATGAACACTAACACGAACTTGTTCAGAACATCTCGAAAGACATGGTTCATTAGATCAACAAAATAAGTCGGCGCATTGATTAGCCCAAAAAGCATAACTAGCCACTCAAAGAAACAGTCAGGCCCTCTAAACGCAGTTAAGGGTTTACTATCTTCAGCAACCCTCAACTGATGAAATCTAGAAGCTAAATCCATCTGTGAAAATACAGTAGCTCCATGAAGCTAGTCAAAAAGATCATCGATGCGAGGTAAGGGATACTTGGTTTTAATGGTTAGCTTATTCAACTCGCTATAGTCTACACATAATCTTAACGATCCATCCGACTTAGCCGCAAACACCGCAACAGACCCCTAGCTAGAACGACTGGGCCTAATCAATCCTCTCCTCACCAAGCTCTAAGTTTGACTCACCAACTCTTCTCTCTCCTTCGGAGCCATTCTCCTTTTTGGTTGAACTACAGGTCTTGCACCTGGGACTAGATCAATATGAAATTCTATCTCTCGATGCGGGAGTAAACCTTTAACTTCTTCAAAAATGTCAGGGAAAATTTTAACAACTTCTATGGATTAGGATCCTTCTTGAGATGCTTCGAGCACGTGCAAGAGATTACACATTGTAGGATCGATTTCACCCTAGAGGGGGGGGTGAATAGGGTGATAGTGTAAATTATAAAAATTAATCGCGGAAGCTTATCAATTAATTTCAATTCAGATCACAGAATAGCAGCACAGATATCGCAGAATATAAATAACAGACTAAAACAGAACAACACAGAATTTACCCAGCTTCGGCAAAACCCTGCCTACGTGTTGCCCCCAAGGTTTCTACTAGAAATTAGATAGTCCCTCGCTTACACACGTAAACTCGCTATACCCGCTATTGACTAATCTAACTCTACGCTCAAAACCTTGCCACAACTCAACTACCGAGTTGCGAATTCTCAAGCTACGCCACGTAGCTTGTCCCCTAGTCACACGACTAGAAATTAAAACGGTTTAAAAAAGAAAATACAAATTAAAAGCAATTTGAAATACAAAACCCTAATTAATAAAAACTAAGCCCAAATTAATAAAACAAGGCCGGCCCCTATTCACTTCTTCAACCCGTTCTTTTTGCTTTGTGAAAATATGGCCGATCCTCTTTCGTTCCTCTTTGCGAATTAGGGCTTTCGTTCGTGCGATCCAATTTAGGGTTATTGGAGAAGTCGACTGATTTGTTGGTTGATTGCAATCACTGTTCCTCTGATTTGCTTCGGCAATCGACCGTATCTTCGATTTGAACACGACTTCTTATTTGATCGAGTTCGACTACAAATTGGTATGTGATTTTTTTTTATTGCTCTAAGTTAATATTCTTGAACTCGATAGATTAATTGCCGATGATGATTAGGGTTTTTATAGGATTTGATTTCCTATTTTTGCGTTCGTATATGTTGATTTGAATTTGTCAATTTCGTCATCTCGGCCACTTGATGATGCTTGAATGTTTGACATTTATTCTGACTTGTTCAATATGAATATGCTTGATACCCACGGCATTGATTCAACATCGTGATGACCACGGCTTGATTTTAACTTGCTCAATTACCTTTGCTACTTCGATTTTGACTGCGACTTCTGACTTTGAACTGGTCGTTGATCATCTTGACTTGGCTTGACACCTTGATTACCACTTGATGTTGAACTCGTTCTTCACTGATCATGTTTACTCCAGCCATTTGATTTGAACTTGTAAATTTTTGACTTTGTTTTTTTTTTTTTAAACTGTTACATGACTTTGCTGTTTTGTCATTTGGGCTTGTAAGTTGTATCATACTTGATGATCTTCATATTCACGTGTCTTGTTGACACTTGCAGTTCACTCGGCTTTGATTTTGTGGCTTCGACATCTTATATTCACGAGATGTTTATTGTGAAGCTTGGTTTACTGGTCTTTGAGGCATGTTGTGTGCATATTGTATTTGATACTGCTGTGTTATGTAGTAACCTAGTTTCACTGATGCTTCGAGTCTGCAACTTGTAGCACTTCACCTGTTATGTCTGCATTTTTGCTACAATCTTCATGATTGCACTGTTCTCTGCATTTACTTGGTTGTCGACACTGATCTGCATACATGTGCTTAATTGCTGGTTTGCATTGATATTCATTTGGTTGGGCATCTTGTACCTGCTGATGTTTGTTGTAGTCACTTTGTCACTGCATATCCATATATGCTTGACCTGTTTCATTTAGTTGTGCATGTTGAACTGGTTTTCTTGTTGTTGCATACTTGTACCACTGCTTCCATCCTTTCTTTCTCTGGCACACTGGTGTACATGATGTACTTGAGCTTCTGGTCTGTATTTTGATGTTGCCACTGTGTTTTTGTTTTGCTTGGTGGCATTGTGCATCTCAACTTGTTCTTGTACTTTGATGGCTGATCATTTTTGCTGTCCACTGCAGTTTGTGTTTGTTAACACTGGTCTGACCATCTGTATACATACATATGTATATGCTCACCGTATCTTCATTCATGTTGGTTTAGTTTGTGCACTTGCTCATTTGAAGTTGTAGCATGTCATTGTGATATTTTCATTTGCTTGAGTTTCAACTGTGCTCGACCATACTTGCCTAGTTTACACAGATGCTCCACTTGTTCATTTTGTTCAAGTGTACTTGTCTTCATTCTGACCATGTTGGCACTGAGTTACTGTCTTGTTTATATTAGACTAGTCGACACTTGATTCTTGAGTTTTGGCCATTCGCACCTGTGTTGAATCCAGTTTCACAGCTCGGGTTTGACCTTGTGCTCGAGTCGTGATTTTTATGTTATCGCACGTGAGTTGAACCCGGCTTTTATTTGGGTTTGTCCTGTGCTCACCTGTCCCTGTAAATCAAACAAGTGTATATATCGGCGTGCACGACCTTGTGGCATATACAGTAATACACTGTGTATGTCACAAGTTGTTCGTGTATGATGAATTCAAATGTAAATTATGACGAACAACCCAAATAACCGAGGCAAATCATATTTTCAAAAATTATCTTTTATTTTTGAATTGCAAAAATATTTTTTTTTCAATTTTACTGCGTTAGTAAATATTTTTGCAGATTGCTCAGATGCTGGATTCAACTGGAATGAAGTTGAAGATAAATACGAGTGTGAGTGATATGTAGTGAGGTGAACTGTAAATATGAAATGTGATGTTATTGTAATCAAAGTTGTATAGTTATAGTGAGAGCTTGAAATTGTACTATTCAAAGTTGTAATAAATATTTGTTTGAATAAAATATTCGTTTGAATTCAAATTCTGTGTTATTTAATTTATTCAACAAATATTTATTTAATCTGTAAAAATAAAATAGTATACTAACAAATACATTTAAATGAATGTATATATGTTTATTATCATCAAAAAAAAAATCATATAAGCGCATATTCAACAATCTCCCCCTTTTGATGATAACAAACATATATTTAAGATTTTGAATATATTAAATGTATTTGATCATTGATATGCTCTAATTGCTCCCCCTATTTAAATGCTTCCTCTCTACACAAAGCTCCCCCTACATATATGCATACAAATAAAAATATGCAAATGAGTCTAGATGCAAATAGAAAATTATTTGACCTTTGCTTGATTTTATTTGACAAAATCTTAACTTCTCTCTCCCCCTTTTGTTATCAGCAAAAGAATAATAGTGTTAGAGAAAATAGAGATAAAGTTATCGATATTAATTCAACATTAAAACTCAATTGAATATAAATATTAAATTTCAATAAAAAATCAAACAAAAAATCATAAATATTTTGTTAGGCGCATATTCCACTTTCAGAATGATGGAAATGATGTCATCATATAAAACCATACAGTTGTGTCTATCTGTGGCATATTTATATCAGGAATTTGAATATCTATTAACCATGCATAACCGTTAGGACTTTTAAATGAGATTAGTAGTATTCCAATTTGATTTTAAAAAAAAATGAATTCAAGTATCTTCTAATCACGCATAACCGTGAGGGCTTTTAATGGGATTAGAATCAACTTGTTTATAAAAAAAATCAACTTTTGATATGCGTTCCATACATGCATAACCGTGAGGACTTTTAAATGAGCATGGAAGCACATAACAAATTCCAAGTAATTCACCCATGCATAACCGTGAGGACTTTTAAATGAGAGTGAATACTTTGGTATTTATTATTATTATCATTATTACCCTTTTTTTTTTAAAATGTGAAAAATGAAAAACGAATGATTTCTGTTTAAAGTACCACATATCGACAAACTATATAGAATTTTGATGAGTGATGGTCGTTAGAAATATGATAGATATAGAGATGGTCATGGAATTTTTACCAACAAACAGTTTTATAACTCTTGTTTAAATTTCTAAAGAAATTTATTAATCATACCGTCTCGAGTCATAATATTTGATCAATATTAACACTCATCACTTTTTCAGTCACTATTTTCCTTTTCGATAAACATTAGGGAGTCAGATTAGTCAAAATAGTCATTTAAAATCAAATTCAAAAATAATTATGAAATTAATTTTTCAAAAATGACTAATATGAAAATATGGTCAAAAATGATTTTCTCGAGGAGGTTTTATAAGAAAATTTTCTGCAATTTGAAAAATTATTTGAAATGAAAAATATGCAGATATTTTCTTTGAAAAACGATGCAGTTACTATATGTCTCAAAAATCACGTTCAACTAGTAATTTTTCTATCAACTAGATTACCAGTGTAGTCTGCATCTGAATTTCTCTTTCACTCAAAATCATCATTAATTGAATTTGATTGACCAAACCATGAAGTGTGCACCAAAAATTTCAAACTCAATTTTAACAACAATTTAAATGACATTCTTTTGAAATTGAATTGAAGCCGTGTAAATAATCGAAAACCGTGAATATAGAGCCAGCCGTATTATAACCAATTGTATTATCTAACAAAACACTATTTTTAATCCAAACTGATATATATGAAGTAATTCAAAGAATCTAGAGAATTTTATAGTGTTTTTGGCATAAGAACATAATTTGGACAACTATTTTGAATAAGTCAGAATCAAAATCATCATCTTTTCATCAATCTCAATATTGGCTGATTTTAATTCAGAATATGGTGCAGATTATCACATTTAATATATCGTTTAAAACATACCATTACCTGTTTTACCTTTACGATATTTTTCGTTGTTGTCCGTTGTGATTCTGTCACCTTTATACTAGGCTAAGGAACTTTGCTTTGTCACCCGTTGTGTTTCTGGAACAGCCAAAATCTAGAGAACACTATTGTTGTTCCTTAGCCTGCCACCACACCTACACGGGAAAAGACTTATGTGACCTATTTGTTTTTATAGGTCCATGGTTGTTAGTGGCAGAATATTTTGAAAAACAATTTTGTAAAGACCCAAACCTATTTATAATTGTTCCTTTCGGCACCCAAATTTGTTTAACTTTGAGAGATTTTATATTTGTGCCTTTTGGAACCCAAATCGGTATAGTTTTCACATGTTTGGGTCTATACCAACAATTATTGTGATCGTGTCCAAATTTTCTACAAATTGTGCACATAGAATTAACTTTTTTAATATTGCTTGCAACAATTTTCGAATTATTATATCCAAGTCCTTGTCTAACCGTATTAACAGTTTGCTTTCCTAATAGCATATTCAACGATTTTTCACTTTTTGAAAATTTATCTAAAGTCGTTCACAATTGTTGGACTTGTGTTTTGAGAGATTCATTTTCGTTTAACAACTGTGTTCACTTTTTAATAGAATTCTCTCTCCTAGTATTTTCATTCTCTTTTAAAATCAGAATTTCATTTTCAAGTTATTTTATATTGATTTCTGATTTTTTAATTTCTTCTTCGAATGTTGGACACTTATCACACTTAGGGATCCTACTTTGATAGGTTTTAACTAACTGATCAAGTTGTTTATTGCGTTCTATCAAAGTATCCTTTTGAGATTCAAGTTTAGCGTATTTTTCCCTAAGTCGTTCAAAACAGCCATTTACTTCGTGGAAATAAATAAGTAATTAAGAGTGAGTAAGTTTTGATACCTCGCTTGGCTCGTCATCGTCGCTATCAGTTATATTCCCTTGAAGGCACATATCTGCTTTCTCACTCTTACTGCTAGAACTTTGATTATCTTCATCACTTGTATTCCACGTGGCTGCAAAACTTTTCTTTTTCTGTTTCTTTTCAAAGTCGCGTCGATTTCGAGGACAATTGGGCTTGATGTGTCCGGGTTGGTTGCACTTATGATAGATGATCTCCTGTTCTTCTAAGTAGTCAAGTGCTTTGCCTATTCTGCTTTTCAATTCATGATTTCGAGCAGGATTTCCGTATTTGCGATTCCACTTTTTGAATTTCTTTATTAGTAGCGCCAATTCTGCTGCTCCATCATCTTCATCGTTATCATCATCACTTTCGGTTGTTCCTATGAGAGCTATTGATTTCTTTCGAGTGTCACCTCCTTCACGCTCTTCCTTGAATTTCATTTCTAGCTCATAAGTGGTGAGATTTCTGATGAGTTCTTCAACTTTAAGTTGTTTTAAATCTTTCGATTCTTGAATGGCAATTACTTTTGCTTCAAAGCTTCGTGGAAGGACTCTGAGGATTTTCCGGACTATTTCTAATTCGGTGTATGTTTTTCCGAGAGCTTTTGATTTGTATACGATATTGGAAAGTCGTCCGTACATCTCTTTGACATTTTCTTCCTTCGCCATTTTGAAGTTCTCGGATTCGCTGCTTAGCATTGCAAGGCGAGATTCTTTGACTTGAGATGTTCCTTCGTGAGTCACTTCTAGTATATGCCATATTTCCTGCGCAGTTAGACAATGTGAGACACGATTAAATTCAAATTGATCTAATGAACAGATAATAGAATTCATAGCTTTGGCATTAGTATTTTGTAATTTATTTTCTAGTTCCGTCCATTGTTCCTTTGGTTTCTCTATTTCCTGATTATCTACAGTTATAGTTGGTATTCTATAACCTGTCTCAACAATATTCCAAGCGTCAATGGTTTTCAGAAAAATTTGCATTCTATTTTTCCAGTAAGCATATTCACCATTGAACATTGGTGGTCTAACTATGGATTGACCCTCAGCAAAAGCAGTATTAAAAGAAGCCATTTTAAAAATTCAAATTTTTTGAAACAAAAACCGATTTTTTTGAAACACGAATTTTTAAAACAAAAATTGATTTTTGTAAAATCAAATTTTTAAAACAAAAACGGCTTTTGTTCCTAGCTCTGATACCACTTGTAGGATCGATTTCACCATAGAGGGGGGGTGAATAGGGTGATAGTGTAAATTATAAAAATTAATCGCGGAAGCTTATCAATTAATTTCAATTCAGATCACAGAATAGCTGCACAGATATCGCAGAATATAAATAACAGAATAAAACAGAACAACACAGAATTTACCCAGCTTCGGCAAAACCCTGCCTACGTGCTGCCCCCAAGGTTTCTACTAGAAATTAGATAGTCCCTCGCTTACACACGTAAACTCGCTATACCCGCTATTGACTAATCTAACTCTACCCTCAAAATCTTGCCACAACTCAACTACCGAGTTGCGAATTCTCAAGCTACGCCACGTAGCTTGACCCCTAGTCACACGACTAGAAATTAAAACGGTTTAAAAAAGAAAATACAAATTAAAAGCAATTTGAAATACAAAACCCTAATTAATAAAAACTAAGTCCAAATTAATAAAACAAGACCGGCCCCTATTCACTTCTTCAACCCGTTCCTTTTGCTTTGTGAAAATATGGTCGATCCTCTTTCGTTCCTCTTTGCGAATTAGGACTTTCGTTCGTGCGATCCAATTTAGGGTTATTGGAGAAGTCGACTGATTTGTTGGTTGATTGCAATCACTGTTCCTCTGATTTGCTTCGGCAATCGACCGTATCTTCGATTTGAACACGACTTCTTATTTGATCGAGTTCGACTGCAAATTGGTATGTGATTTTTTTTTATTGCTCTAAGTTAATATTCTTGAACTCGATAGATTAATTGCCGATGATCATTAAGGTTTTTATAGGATTTGATTTCCTATTTTTGCGTTCGTATATGTTGATTTGAATTTGTCAATTTCGTCATCTCGGCCACTTGATGATGCTTGAATGTTTGACATTTATTCTGACTTGTTCAATATGAATATGCTTGATACCCACGGCATTGATTTAACATCGTGATGACCACGGCTTGATTTTAACTTGCTCAATTACCTTTGCTACTTCGATTTTGACTGCGACTTCTGAATTTGAACAGGTCGTTGATCATCTTGACTTGGCTTGACACCTTGATTACCACTTGATGTTGAACTCGGTCTTCACTGATCATGTTTACTCCAGCCATTTGATTTGAACTTGTAAATTTTTGACTTTGTTTTTTTTTTAAAAACTATTACATGACTTTGCTGTTTTGTCATTTGGGCTTGTAAGTTGTATCATACTTGATGAGCTTCATATTCACGTGTCTTGTTGACACTTGCAGTTCACTCGGCTTTGATTTTGTGGCTTCGACATCTTATATTCATGAGATGTTTATTGTGAAGCTTGGTTTACTGGTCTTTGAGGCATGTTGTGTCCATATTGTATTTGATACTGCTGTGTTATGTAGTAACCTAGTTTCATTGATGCTTCGAGTCTGCAACTTGTAGCACTTCACCTGTTATGTCTGCATTTTTGCTGCAATCTTCATGATTGCACTGTTCTCTGCATTTACTTGGTTGTCGACACTGATCTGCATACATGTGCTTAATTGCTGGTTTGCATTGATATTCATTTGGTTGGGCATCTTGTACCTGCTGATGTTTGTTGCAGTCACTTTGTCACTGCATATCCATATATGCTTGACCTGTTTCATTTAGTTGTGCATGTTGAACTGGTTTTCTTGTTGTTGCATACTTGTACCACTGCTTCCATCCTTTCTTTCTCTGGCACACTGGTGTACATGATGTACTTGAGCTTCTGGCCTGTACTTTGATGTTGCCACTGTGTTTTTTTTTGCTTGGTGGCATTGTGCATCTCAACTTGTTCTTGTACTTTGATGGCTGATCATTTTTGCTGTCCACTGCAGTTTGTGTTTGTTAACACTGGTCTGACCATCTGTATACATACATATGTATATGCTCACCGTATCTTCATTCATGTTGGTTTAGTTTGTGCACTTGCTCATTTGAAGTTGTAGCATGTCACTGTGATGTTTTCATTTGCTTGAGTTTCAACTGTGCTCGGCCATACTTGCCCAGTTTACACAGATGCTCCACTTGTTCATTTTGTTCAAGTGTACTTGTCTTCATTCTGACCATGTTGGCACTGAGTTACTGTCTTGTTTATATTAGACTAGTCGACACTTGATTCTTGAGTTTTGGCCATTCGCACCTGTGTTGAATCCAGTTTCACAGCTCGGATTTGACCTTGTGCTCGAGTCGTGATTTTTATGTTATCGCACGTGAGTGAACCCGGCTTTTATTTGGGTTTGACCTGTGCTCATCTGTCCCTGTAAATCAAACAAGTGTATATATCGGCGTGCACGGCCTTGTGGCATATACAGTAATACACTCTGTATGTCACAAGTTGTTCGTGTATGATGAATTCAAATGTAAATTATGACGAACAACCCAAATAACCGAGGCAAATCATATTTTCAAAAATTATCTTTTATTTTTGAATTGCAAAAATATTTCTTTTTCAATTTTACTGCGTTAGTAAATATTTTTGCAGATTGCTCAGATGCTGGATTCAAACTGGAATGAAGTTGAAGATAAATACGAGTGTGAGTGATATGTAGTGAGGTGAACTGTAAATATGAAATGTGATGTTATTGTAATCAAAGTTGTATAGTTATAGTGAGAGCTTGAAATTGTACTAGTCAAAGTTGTAATAAATATTTGTTTGAATAAAATATTCGTTTGAATTCAAATTCTGTGTTATTTAATTTATTCAACAAATATTTATTTAATCTGTAAAAATAAAATAGTATATTAACAAATACATTTAAATGAATGTATATATGTTTTTTATCATCAAAAAAAAATCATATAAGCGCATATTCAACAATCTCCCCCTTTTGATGATAACAAACATATATTTAAGATTTTGAATATATTAAATGTATTTGATCATTGATATGCTCTAATTGCTCCCCCTATTTAAATGCTTCCTCTCTACACAAAGCTCCCCCTACATATATGCATACAAATAAAAATATGCAAATGAGTCTAGATGCAAATAGAAAATTATTTGACCTTTGCTTGATTTTATTTGACAAAATCTTAACTTCTCTCTCCCCCTTTTGTTATCAGCAAAAGAATAATAGTGTTAGAGAAAATAGAGATAAAGTTATCGATATTAATTCAACATTAAAACTCAATTGAATATAAATATTAAATTTCAATAAAAAATCAAACAAAAAATCATAAATATTTTGTTAGGCGCATATTCCACTTTCAGAATGATGGAAATGATGTCATCATATAAAACCATACAGTTGTGTCTATCTGTGGCATATTTATATCAGGAATTTGAATATCTACTAACCATGCATAACCGTTAGGACTTTTAAATGAGATTAGTAGTATTCCAATTTGATTTTTAAAAAAAATGAATTCAAGTATCTTCTAATCACGCATAACCGTGAGGGCTTTTAATGGGATTAGAATCAACTTGTTTATAAAAAAAATCAACTTTTGATATGCGTTCCATACATGCATAACCGTGAGGACTTTTAAATAAGCATGGAAGCACATAACAAATTCCAAGTAATTCACCCATGCATAACCGTGAGGACTTTTAAATGAGAGTGAATACTTTGGTATTTATTATTATTATTATTATTACCCTTTTTTTTTAAAATGTGAAAAATGAAAAACGAATGATTCCTGTTTAAAGTACCACATATCGACAAACTATATAGAATTTTGATGAGTGATGGTCGTTAGAAATATGATAGATATAGAGATGGTCATGGAATTTTTACCAACAAACAGTTTTATAACTCTTGTTTAAATTTCTACAAACATCTCATTTTTCTTAAGTGGGGTGTCAATAAGTCCAAGACCAAAAAGGGATAACTCATTAAACTTCATTTCGTACTCAGCCACTGAAATGTCTTCTTGCTTGAGATCTAGGAAAATCCTATATAATCGGGTTGTAACGAACCCGAATTTTAATTTATTTTAAATTGATAATTAAACTAATTTTTGATGTAAAATTGTGAAATTAAATGATAAATTGATTTGAGTTTTTCCAATGTTCAAATAAATTATGTTATTTATTAATAAAGAAATGGTTTCTTTTATAAAATTATTTTATATTAAATAAGGAGTTATTCTTAAACAATATTTATAATAAAATGTCCTTACAAATGAATTCTTATTTTAAATAGAAATTGTCGTTTTAAATTTATTTATAAATAACAGATATGTGTGTTTTGAAAGAAACTATGATTTATAAAACTCGAAAATGAAGTCTTTCAAAAATGTTTTAAATAAAATAAACTTTGTAAATATATAAGTATGAACACTTGTAACATGAAACAAGTAAACAAGAAAAATGTAAAATATATTCAATAGCTTATAAAAGAAAGGATAAGCATACATTCAAGTATGGTACAAACAAACAAAAATATAAAGTGAATCCATTAAATAAAATTTTAACAACACATAGCATAAATATACAAAGTAATAGAAACAAATGAAGACAAGTATGTAGGCTATAAACCAAAACATATCAAATAGAATACTTGTGCCTGATATTGTACAAATACATTCACATGTGAACACTTATAAAAGAAGAACAAAATAAAATAAAGAAATACATTCAAGTATTAACAAATAACAATAACAACATTACTTCAGCCAAATACAAAGTATATATTTTACATAAGCAATAAAGCAAAGTAAAAGCATGGAAACAAAGTATAAAGGAAAATATCTATGTGCACTGGAAATAAAAGACAGTAAATACATGCAAGGCAAGAACAAAGTTAAAGAAAGTAGACAAAAGGATAAGGCTGTAGCTTAGGAAGTAAAGTAAAGGCAAGTACAAACAAAACATATCAGCCGAGTAATTAATGCAACATGCTTCATGCATTTAATGCAAGCATATCAACCATGCCTATTTTATTAAATAATATAATCAACTTGTACAAGCATGTCTCATGTAAACTTCCCTTCTATATATCAACTTCTTCTCATTTTAGTTCGAGCATCATCACTGAGGAAAATCAAAAATGAACATCATTTCAAACTTAAACAAGTTCAACCTTAAAACAATAATACAAATCCAGACAAGCAAAGAAGGATTCAGTTTGCAACTTCAAGCCTGTTTCAAACAAAATGAGGATCTGTTTTTCTGGAAAAGAAAGGTGAGTAACATCACCATTTTTAAGTGTTAAGTATATAATTAGGTTGCCTGCTTATCTTTGAAGTATAATATGCTTGTGAATATATTTTAAAACTCTGTGTATATATAAATATGTTGGTGTGTGAAATACAGTGTGTTTGAATTTCTGGTCTTTGGTTTTAGTTCCAGGTTCAAAAGATAATCAAAAAAAAAAAACATTTGCTAATAATCCAATCTATGTTATGATTTAAGTGTCGAACCAAATATATTTTTTATGTCATCAGATTTAGTTAAAAATTTGTTTAAGTTACAAAAAAATTGCATTTGTCTCTGGATATAACAAAACAACACAGCAGACTTAAATTAAGTCAAAAATAAAATGTTAAGATTCTTTGATTCAGGTATATGTATCAAATTCTAATACCAAAATTGGATTTTTAAAACTAAAATGGAAATTTTTAGTGAAGAGATTTGGATGCATTTCTGGTTTAACCAAAAATTGAACTTTTGAGATTTTCTGGTAAACACGTCGATGGGGGAGGTCGAATTTTCTCGTGGTGATAGAGGAGGCTACGACGAAGATGGGAAAAATAGCTGGAAGTGGTCCAGTTCACTGTGGCGACGACGGCGAGAAGTTTTTTATCCTAAACCTAGTTTTCGGTGGTGATGGATATTTCGATTCATGCGTTGTCCTCAGGCGATCGAGTGTGGCGAGGGTTTGGGAAATGGTAGAGGAGAGGAAATCGAAGCTAGGGCCGAAGACGGAGGCATAGATGATCGGAGTTGAGAGAACGTGGCGATGACAGGTATGTGAGGTGATGGGTTCAAGCGTTTCCAGGTTTTGTTTCCTGGTACTTGTATTGAGCTTGAATGCTCAATTTTGTTTAGATGATTTGATCATCGATCTAATGATCGGAATGGCGCTGAGGGATGATCTCCGATGTGGGAGGGTGGTCAACGTTGGCCGGAGGTGGCTCTGCTGGAGGTGCACGTGCATGGTGCACAGAAATTCAGGGTGAAGTGGTTGTGGGTTTTGAATTGTACTCGAGTAAAATTCTTTGCCACGGGTTTTGGTTATAAAACCTATCTGTTTGATTTTCTAAAGACCTGACAGTTTTTTTTTAAAACAGAAATTAAAAATTTTAAACCAAATTTAAACAAAGTTTTAAATACAAGTTTTTAAGTCGGTTTCAAATTTAATTTGGTATCTTGGTTCTAAATAAAATAAAGTTTAAAAAAAAATGAATGAAATGTTTAACAACTTTAAATGTTAAGTTATATTTTAAAAATGATTTGAATTTTAAAAGATTTGCTTTAAACTCTTATATAATTTCTTTATAAAAATAAATGTTTTACAACATCCGATTTAAAAGAGTTTAACTTGGTTTAAATTTGTTAAAGGTTGAATTTGTAATTATTTCAAATCTTTGATTTGAAATGAAATTTGAATTTGAATTTGAAAAATAATGTTTTCAAATGTGTTTGAAAATGATAATTAAATCATTTATAAAAATTATGTTTTATCTCAAAGACAATTAAGAGTTAATGATTTATAGTTCATTAAAAATTTAAGTGAATAAAGATTCAAAAATTTGTAATTCGTTAATTTTGAAATTAATTAGAAGTTTAAATTTATAAATTAAGGTTTAAGTAAGAGATAGTTAATGTGATTAATTAAGAATCATAGATTTCCGAATTGTGTTAAAGGGATTTCAATTTGAAATGAAAATGGATAATTTATGATTAGAAATTTATTAGTTGTAATTAAAAACCAATTAAGTTGCAATTAACACCTAATTGATTAAATAATTAGGATTAATTAATGGATCATTAATGGTTAGTCAATTTCTATAAATAATGATTAAAGTTAATTAATCAAGTGATTAAGATATAATTACATTTAATGTAATTAAAAGTTGATTTATTTATAAAGGTAATAAATTACTTAAAGATAGTTATTTAATGAAATTAAATTAAGGTTAAATGATTAGGTAATTAACTTAAGGTTAATTTAATTAATGTGATTAATTAAGAATCATTTATTTAATTAAAGTGTTTGATAAATTAGTTTATATCAAATGATTTAGAATTAATAAATCAGAATTGGATAATAAATTCATAAGTAAATAAATTTGATTGGAAATAAATTGAATTAATTAGGATTAAACAATTAATAAATCCTGCTTATAAATGACTACTGAATGCTTGACCTTACTTATGAATGATTGTATTGAATGAAATGCCTTGAATTGGTTGTCCTATCTGATCTGTGATATTTTGTTCTGTGACTGTGTATAATTTATTCATTTATTTACATTTGTATATTATCTGTGAATGGACGATGAGCGTTATAGTTTATATCGTTTATCAACTATATTTCTGTGTTTTAATCTGTGATGATTGATTGATGTTGCACTATTGTGTTAAACCCCTTTACCACACTTATACACACACCAATATGGATTTCACGAGGAAATCGATTAAGTCACAGATTTTTGAAAATAGTTTTGTATTTGAATTTTTAATTAAAATGTTTTGAAAATGGATTGGGTTTAAAGTAAAAAGTTTTTTTGAAATGGAATTTCAAAGATGAAATTTATTTTGAATAACTTGATAAAGTTTGAAATTTAAATAATTTGATTTAAATTTAAATTCAAAGTGTGAAACTGAATGAAACTAGGGATTAAAGATGTTATACCAGTTATATATGGGTTAAACCATTTTAAAATGTATTAATTTGGGAATATCAATATAAATTAAGAACTTTAACTCGTACAAATATAATTGGATTTTTCTGAAACGAAAACTGTTTGTTTTCAAATATTAAAAGCTTTCACATAAGAAATGAATTTCCAATTTGAGTGAAAATGATTTCTAGTTTGAAATGAAGATAATTTCCAAGTTATGAAAACGATTTGAAAGCTATAAGTTAAATCTTTGATTTAAGGATTTAAATGAATTAATCCAATTGGAATGGAAATTGTTTTGAAGTCTATGAGTTGATCTTTGTGAAATAAATCTTTTTGTAATATAAATATTTGAAATGGTAATTGGTTTAAACCATTTGAAAAGGAAAGTTTTTGGGTTTTAAGTTGTGGCTTGATCGAAATCCCAATATCCATATGTTTTTGAAATACTGCGCTCACTGTTCGATTTAGCCGGGAGACGACCTTTGTGTCATATATCCCATTCCGAATATGTGATACGTCGTTATGGATAGCATTGAAGACCGGTGGTGAAGACCGGATATTTTCGAAAACGAAAGGACAACTCGTCGAATGTCTTTGCATCGACTGGTCCCCGGTATAGAGACTCCATATGTGATGGGAAGTCCGAACGCAATTAGTGAATATCCGGATTGCAAGGACTTCTTTGGAAGTGCCTTCGGTTCTGTTCGAACCCGGAATAGACTTGTATGGATTGTATGTCTGACATTACAAGTTGAGATATAAAGTTGATTTCTTTCAAATATATTTCTGCTTGGTGGCGGAGAATTTATTCTCTTAGCTTAACACCCTTCTCTGAGACGTACGAGCTCAAAGGTTATGTAGTTGATGGTTATCAGCGATATATTCCCAATTTGGTAATGTGACATGCTAAGTGTTGCTGTGAAATGACCATTGTTTGATCATTTGTGATATGATCATTTGTTTGATCATTTATCTTTGTGATTATTACTTTGATCATTTGTTGACCCAAAGCATGACTTTGTACCAAAGCGTGGCTTTGTGGACGAGACTTCGTCGATCCTCACAAACCGGTAATGGTCGAAACAGGAATTGTGCGGCAAGGTTTTCAAGGATAGCTTCCCTAGGGTATGACCATTCCTTCTGGAAAAGGGTAGTGTCATGGTATGGATCCCTGATACTTACTCATGTGGACACACTATATTTATTCTGTGTGGTTGTTGGTTTAGAGGCGCCTCGTATAAAGGTCCCAAAGGACCGGGGGTGGCATATCTGAGGTTTTGTATATTCCCCGGGAAGGGGGGTAGCCGGCCTTGTTTGGCAGAGATCCAGTTGGGTTCTCGAGGCATCCTTCCAGAGGCGTTTCCATGTGGTAATGGAAAGTTCCTTGGCCTGACCATTTGTTGGAAATCAATTCTTCAAATACGTACCTTGTACGGTTTTAGTTGTAGAACCTATCATTCACTTATGGTGGCGCCCCACTGTTTGGATGGTAGCTCTAGTAGGCATAGTTCGAAATGTCTGTTGGCTAAGATTTATATCTTTACTTTCGAAATGATTTTTTACTACACTATGCACTAGTAATAATATAAAATGTTTCTTTTTAATGCGTATCAAGCATCTTTGACTATCATAAGGAGAAATCTCCTCCGATTCTGCGTTTGCATTGTGTGTGTGTGCGGGAGGCCTTATGGTAGTCTCATTTCTAAAAAGCATTGCGAATCAATTTAAAATATCTCTTTGTTTGTTTTTAAAGATAAACTGTTTTTGTTGCTCACACCAGTCCCATGACTGATCTGGAGTTTATTGTTTCTTTCCTAAACTCTGGGTGCTCAAAATTTTCTACACGAGCAGTCTAGAGTTGGGTTTTTCAGATAGTTAGGTTCAGTGAATTATCTGGAGCTACTTCAGTCTTTGGATGTGGACGAGACTTGCTTGTCTTTGCGTATCGTGATGTTGAAATGAGCTGTTGCTGCTGGAGTTCTCTTTTGAAGACTATCTTGAGTTATATTGTTCCGCTGCTAGATGTTATCTATTATCCTTTTCCGCTGCTATTTCTTTTATCATATCTCTGATGTATATTGATATTCATTGTATCAGATATTGTATCAAAGCTGTATATCAATGTATTATTCTTTTATTTCACTGTGTTGTCTACTTAATTGTGTTATAAGCTCCGGCGACTCGGATTTGAACGGTCGAATCTACGACATTCGAGTACGATGTAAAGTATGGGTGTCGATTTTCGAGCGCGAAAAATTCGCTTCGTCACATTTGGTATCAGAGCTAAGGTTAAACTTTAGCTCAGGGGAATAACACATTAAGTAGCTCATTAGAGATAGGGTGAAGTATGCCCTAGAATGAGTATATCCCTAAGATATCCGTTTAGATGCCTCAGTAAACTCTCTTACTATTCACAGATAGTGAGTATGAGTGCAAGAAGAGAACGAGATAGGGGACAGGGGAATACGACTATAAATGGTCAATGTCCTGCAACAGTAGATACAAACTTTCTCTATCAATCTCTTTCGATTCATCTTTCCAAATTCTTTTGATTTGCCTCGTGGCAGTTGCAAGAAGAAGTTTCGATGCGGTGATGCCCTACGAATGGTTGTAGAAAATCCTTACTTTGTATCTTCATCGATTTCTTATCAATTTTTGATTTAAACTTTAATGAATATTAATTGGAAATTTGGAATTGAAAATTTCAAATAAATTGGAAATTTTAAATAAATTTGGATATCTTTAAAGTTCTTACTCAAACAAATTGAAATACGACTATAAGATATGAATTGGGAAATTTTAAATTGAGCTAAATTGGTTAATTGAGTACAAGGATAAATTTGAAAAGAATCGATAAAACGATTTCGTTTAAAACCGAAGTTTGAAATTTTATTGTAATTTCTTAGGTATATCGAAGTCCGAAGAGGGACAAATTGGTATTTATTTTGAGATATTCCGACTTGAGTTTGGAATCCATCCCTAGTGTTTGAGAATTATGGAAGATTTAATCCATTTATTTATTGTTTGGGTCTCGATATATTCTACGGATGGTTAGTTATCCTTCGAACTAATCAGTGTCTTGCATGTTTCGTAGATCTGATAACCCGAGTATCTTGTGAGTGTTAAATAGATTCGTTTTTGTATCTATTGATGATATTCTGATTTGGTAAGCCAAATGCAGAATAAATATTCAGTTTGATTTGATTAAATATTCTTCATCTATCTTTGTTGTTTTCGTGCCTGCGAATTTCGAGGACGAAATTCTTTTAAGGGGGGAAGTCTATAACGATCCCGAATTTTAATTTATTTTAAATTGATAATTAAACTAATTTTTGATGTAAAATTGTGAAATTAAATGATAAATTGATTTGAGTTTTTCCAATGTTCAAATAAATTATGTTATTTGTTAATAAAGAAATGGTTTCTTTTATAAAATTATTTTATATTAAATAAGGAGTTATTCTTAAACAATATTTATAATAAAATGTCCTTACAAATGAATTCTTATTTTAAATAGAAATTGTTGTTTTAAATTTATTTATAAATAATAGATATGTGTGTTTTGAAAGAAACTATGATTTATAAAATTCGAAAATGAAGTCTTTCAAAAATGTTTTAAATAAAATAAACTTTGTAAATATATAAGTATGAACACTTGTAAGATGAAACAAGTAAACAAGAAAAATGTAAAATATATTCAATAGCTTATAAAAGAAAGGATAAGCATACATTCAAGTATGGTACAAACAAACAAAAATATAAAGTGAATGCATTGAATAAAATTTTAACAACACATAGCATAAATATACAAAGTAATAGAAACAAATGAAAACAAGTATGTAGGCTATAAACCAAAACATATCAAATAGAATACTTGTGCCTGATATTGTACAAATACATTCACATGTGAACACTTATAAAAGAAGAACAAAATAAAATAAAGAAATACATTCAAGTATTAACAAATAACAATAACAACATTACTTCAGCCAAATATAAAGTATATATTTTACATAAGCAATAAAGCAAAGTACAAGCATGGAAACAAAGTATAAAGGAAAATATCTATGTGCACTGGAAATAAAAGACAGTAAATACATGCAAGGCAAGAACAAAGTTAAAGAAAGTAGACAAAAGGATAAGGCTGTAGCTTAGGAAGTAAAGTAAAGGCAAGTACAAACAAAACATATCAGCCGAGTAATTAATGCAACACGCTTCATGCATTTAATGCAAGCATATCAACCATGCCTATGTTATTAAATAATATAATCAACCTGTACAAGCATGTCTCATGTAAACTTCCCTCCTATATATCAACTTCTTCTCATTTTAGTTCGAGCATCATCACTGAGGAAAATCAAAAATGAACATCATTTCAAACTTAAACAAGTTCAACCTTAAAACAATAATACAAATCCAGACAAGCAAAGAAGGATTCAGTTTGCAACTTCAAGCCTGTTTCAAACAAAATGAGGATCTGTTTTTCTGGAAAAGCAAGGTGAGTAACATCACCATTTTAAAGTGTTAAGTATATAATTAGGTTGCCTGCTTATCTTTGAAGTATAATATGCTTGTGAATATATTTTAAAACTCTGTGTATAAATAAATATGTTGGTGTATGAAATGCAATGTGTTTGAATTTCTGGTCTTTGGTTTTAGTTCCAGGTTCAAAAGATAATCAAAAAAAAAAAACATTTGCTAATAATCCAATCTATGTTATGATTTAAGTGTCGAACCAAATATATTTGTTATGTCATCAGATTTAGTTAAAAATTTGTTTAAGTTACAAATAAATTGCATTTGTCTCTGGATATAACAAAACAACACAGCAGACTTAAATTAAGTCAAAAATAAAATGTTAAGATTCTTTGATTCAGGTATATGTATCAAATTCTAATACCAAAATTGGATTTCTAAAACTAAAATGGAAATTTTTAGTGAAGAGATTTGGATGCATTTCTGGTTTAACCAAAAATTGAACTTTTGAGATTTTCTGGTAAACACGTCGATGGAGGAGGTCGTATTTTCTCATGGTGATAGAGGAGGCTACGGCGAAGATGGGAAAAATAGCTGGAAGTGGTCCAGTTCACTGTGGCGACGACGGCGAGAAGTTTTTTTATATCCTAAACCTAGTTTTCAGTGGTGATGGATATTTCGATTCGTGCGTTGTCCTCAGGCGATCGAGTGTGGCGAGGGTTTGGGAAATGGTAGAGGAGAGGAAATCGAAGCTAGGGCCGAAGGCGGAGGCATTCAGATGATCGGAGTTGAGAGAACGTGGCGATGACAGGTATGGGAGGTGATGGGGTCGAGCGTTTCCAGGTTTTGTTTCCTGGTACTTGTATTGAGCTGGAATGCTCAATTTTGTTTAGATGATTTGATCATCGATCTAATGATCGGAATGGCGCTGAGGGAAGATCTCCGATGTGGGAGGATGGTCAACATTGGCCGGAGGTGGCTCTGGTGGAGGTGCACGTGCACGGTGCACAGAAATTCAGGGTGAAGTGGTTGTGGGTTTTGACTTGTACTCGAGTAAAATTCTTTGCCACAGGTTTTGGTTATAAAACCTATCTGTTTGATTTTTTAAAGACCTGAAAGTTTTTTTTAAAACAGAAATTAAAAATTTAAAACCAAATTTAAACAAAGTTTTAAATACAAGTTTTTAAGTCGGTTTCAAATTTAATTTGGTATCTTGGTTCTAAATAAAATAAAGTTTAAAAAAAATGAATGAAATGTTTAACAACTTTAAATGTTAAGTTATATTTTAAAAATGATTTGAATTTTAAAAGTTTTGCTTTAAACTCTTATATAATTTCTATATAAAAATAAATGTTTTACGACATCCGATTTAAAAGAGTTTAACTTGGTTTAAATTTGTTAAAGGTTGAATTTGTAATTATTTCAAATCTTTTATTTGAAATGAAATTTGAATTTGAATTTGAAAAATAATGTTTTCAAATGTGTTTGAAAATGATAATTAAATCATTTATAAAAATTATGTTTTATCTCAAAGACAATTAAGAGTTAATGATTTATAGTTCATTAAAAATTTAAGTGAATAAAGATTCAAAAATTTGCAATTCGTTAATTTTGAAATTAATTAGAAGTTTAAATTTATAAATTAAGGCTTAAGTAAGAGATAGTTAATGTGATTAATTAAGAATCATAGATTTCCAAATTGTGTTAAAGGGATTTCAATTTGAAATGAAAATGGATAATTTATGATTAGAAATTTATTAATTGTAATTAAAAACCAATTAAATTGTAATTAACACCTAATTGATTAAATAATTAGGATTAATTAATGGATCATTAATGGTTAGTCAATTTCTATAAATAATGATTAAAGTTAATTAATCAAGTGATTAAGATATAATTACATTTAATGTAATTAAAAGTTGATTTATTTATAAAGGTAATAAATTACTTAAAGATAGTTATTTAATGAAATTAAATTAAGGTTAAATGATTAGGTAATTAAATTAAGGTTAATTTAATTAATGTGATTAATTAAGAATCGTTTATTTAATTAAAGTGTTTGATAAATTAGTTTATATCAAATGATTTAGAATTAATAAATCAGAATTGGATAATAAATTCATAAGTAAATAAATTTGATTGGAAATAAATTGAATTAATTAGGATTAAACAATTAATAAATCCTGCTTATAAATGACTATTGAATGCTTGACCTTACTTATGAATGATTGTATTGAATGAAATGCCTTGAATTGGTTGTCCTATCTGATCTGTGATATTTTGTTCTGTGATTGTGTATAATTTATTCATTTATTTACATTTGTATATTATCTGTGAATGGACGATGAGCGTTATAGTTTATATCGTTTATCAACTATATTTCTGTGTTTTAATCTGTGATGATTGATTGATGTTGCACTATTGTGTTAAACCCCTTTACCACACTTATACACACACCAATATGGATTTCACGAGGAAATCGATTAAGTCACAGATTTTTGAAAATAGTTTTGTATTTGAATTTTTAATTCAAATGTTTTGAAAATGGATTGGGTTTAAAGTAAAAAGTTTTTTTGAAATGGAATTTCAAAGATGAAATTTATTTTGAATAACTTGATAAAGTTTGAAATTTAAATAATTTGATTTAAATTTAAATTCAAAGTGTGAAACTGAATTCTATAATTTGAAACTAGGGATTAAAGATGTTATACCAGTTATATATGGGTTAAACCATTTTAAAATGTATTAATTTGGGAATATCAATATAAATTAAGAACTTTAACTCGTACAAATATAATTGGATTTTTCTGAAACGAAAACTGTTTGTTTTCAAATATTAAAAGCTTTCACATAAGAAATGAATTTCCAATTTGAGTGAAAATGATTTCTAGTTTGAAATGAAGATAATTTCCAAGTTATGAAAACGATTTGAAAGCTATAAGTTAAATCTTTGATTTAAGGATTTAAATGAATTAATCCAATTGGAATGGAAATTGTTTTGAAGTCTATGAGTTGACCTTTGTGAAATAAATATTTTTGTAATATAAAGATTTGAATTGGTAATTGGTTTAAACCATTTGAAAAGGAAAGTTTTTGGGTTTTAAGTTGTGACTTGATCGAAATCCCAATATCCATATGTTTTTGAAATACTGCGCTCACTGTTCGGTTTAGCCGGGAGAGGACCTTTGTGTCATATATCCCATTCCGAATATGTGATACGTCGTTATGGATAGCATTGAAGACCGGTGGTGAAGACCGGATATTTTCGAAAACGAATGGACAACTCGTCGAATGTCTTTACATCGACTAGTCCCCGGTATAGAGACTCCATATGTGATGGGAAGTCCGAACGCAATTAGTGAATATCTGGATTGCAAGGACTTCTTTGGAAGTGCCTTCAGTTCTGTTCGAACCCGGAATAGACTTGTATAGATTGTATGTCTGACATTACAAGTTGAGATATAAAGCTGATTCCTTTCAAATATATTTCTGTTGGTGGCGGAGAATTTATTCTCTTAGCTTAACACCCTTCTTTGAGACGTACGAGCTCAGAGGTTATGTAGTTGATGGTTATCAGCGATATATTCCCAATTTGGTAATGTGACATGCTGTGAAATGATCATTGTTTGATCATTTGTGATATGATCATTTGTTTGATCATTTATCTTTGTGTTCATTACTTTGATCATTTATTGACCCAAAGCATGTCTTTGTACCAAAGCGTGGCTTTGTGGACGAGACTTCGTCGATCCTCACAAACCGGTAATGGTCGAAACAGGAATTGTGCGGCAAGGTTTTCAGGGATAGCTTACCTAGGGTATGACCATTCCTTCTGGAAAAGGGTTGTTTCATGGTATGGAGCCCTGATACTTACTCATGTGGACACACTAAATTTATTCTGTGTAGTTGTTGGTTTAGAGGCGCCTCGTATAAAGGTCCCAAAGGACCGGGGGTGGCATATCTGAGGTTTTGTATATTCCCCTGGAAGGGGGGTAGCCTGCCTTGTTTGGCAGAGATCCAGTTGGGTTCTCGGGGCGTCCTTCCAGAGGCGTTTCCATATGGCAATGGGAAGTTCCTTGGCCTGACCATTTGTTGGAAATCCATTCTTCAAATACTTACCTTATACGGTTTTAGTTGTAGAACCTATCATTCACTTATGGTGGCACCCCACTGTTTGGATGGTAGCTATAGTAGGCATAGTTCGAAATGTCTATGTTGGCTAAGATTTATATCTTTACTTTCGAATTGATTTTTTACTGCACTATGCACTAGTAATAATATCAAATGTTTCTTTTTAATGCGTATCAAGCATCTTTGACTATCATAAGGAGAAATCTCCTCCGATTCTGCGTTTGCATTGTGTGTGTGTGCGAGAGGCCTTATGGTAGTCTCATTTCTAAAAGCATTGCGAATCTATTTTAAAATATCTCTTTGTTTGTTTTTAAAGATAAACTTTTTTTGTTGCTCACACCAGTCCCATGACTGATCCGGAGTTTATTGTTTCTTTCCTAAACTCTGGGTGCTCAAAATTTTCTACACAAGCAGTCTAGAGTTGGGTTTTTCAGATAGTTAGGTTCAGTGAATTATCTGGAGCTAGTTCAGTTTTTGGATCTGGATGAGACTTGCTTGTCTTTGCGTATCGTGATGTTGAAATGAGCTGCTGCTGCTGGAGTTCTCTTTTGAAGACTATCTTGAGTTATATTGTTCCGCTGCTAGATGTTATCTATTATCCTTTTCCGCCGCTATTTCTTGTATCATATCTCTGATGTATATTGATATTCATTGTATCAGATATTGTATCAAAGCTGTATATCAATGTATTATTCTTTTATTTCACTGTGTTGTTTACTTAATTGTGTTATAAGCTCCGGCGACTCGGATTTGAATGGTCGAATCTACGGCATTCGAGTACGATGTAAAGTATGGGTGTCGATTTTCGAGCGCGAAAAATTCGCTTCGTCACATGGGTCTTACCTGCATTTAGCATGAACTATTCTTCAAATACTTCTTTGAATTTATCCCATGAAATTCATCTTCGGGGACATTCGCCGTGACTGAATCCCACCACGCAGCTGCACCCTCTTGCAAATGCCATGATGCCAAGACTCGTTTTTGATCATTAGAAATTCCGAAACTTTTGAAAATTCACTCATATGAGCGTAGCCAAGCTTGTATCCCAATAATAGATTCAGTACCCTTGAAGCTTTTTCCTCCTAAATTCGCAAAGTCCTTGCACATAGTTTTGAAGTTTACACGAGGCTCTACTGGAGCTATGGCCTCAACAGCTACTCTACCACCTCTTATATTAGGAGTTCTTCCATTAATCTTGTGCTACTGGCTCCCTATCCTCGTTTTCCCCTTGTGCTCATTTTTTACTCCCTGGACATAGTAAGATGATACTTAGCACTTGGACAAAATACATTCCAATGATGGCACCAATAATATTTTATCATGATCTAACTATCAGGGATACACACACACAAATACGCTGTCTCAAGATTGATATTAAGCCTAGATGTTCACTTAACCTAGTGCTTTGACACCAAATGTGTCAGCCCGCCCTTCTCACTTCGAAAGATGAGTCGTAATATGGAAATAAATAGGTAGAAAAAAATAGATAGAAAGAAAGAACTAAACAAATCACATAATCTCACAGTGTAACGGATAATATATATTACATAACATATATCACATAGTCACTAATACAATACATCAGAGTCATAATTATAGATGCATCATATTCAGCTAGCCATAACGACCTGCCTTTTCATTACAAGTTCAAAATACAGACGCATATACCGATACAGCGAAATATAGATAAAAGCTAGATACGTTGAAGCCACCTGCTCCAGCTCCTCCAAAATAAGTCGAGGGAAAACCTGGATCACTTGGCAACTCATAAAAATTTGAGTATCCAAGAGTTTAGGAAAAATAGAAAATAAACTCTGGGTCAGACATGGTCTAGTGTGAGTAAATCGGTCAAATTACTTTAAATTGAAACCTTTTGAAAACAAGGGTATCTCGTAAGACCACGCCGCACATAAACACAGATGGGTTTTTCCCTTACGATAACCAAAACACTTTGGTAGGTAATCCAGTGATATTATAATAATGTCTAGGGTTTTCCAAATAAATAGAACAAAGCTGGAATGCTTGCATCTCACGTTCCAACATATTTGGACACAATCAAAAATGTATGGCACTTATTGGAAATTGGGTTCCATATAATGACTGGGCTACTGGGGTACCGCCGTCATGATGCAACTCTAGATAAAATAACACCGAGGACCTCGTCGTGATCCCCTGCTATACAAGACCGGTTCTACCCCTAACCTGGATAGTACCGAATAAGATTACCCCTCGGTTGGGATCAGCAACCATATCGAAACATACCGAGTAAAAATAGGGACTCTAGATAGGCACAATCTTACCCTAATTGGGTGTGACCCACTTAGCCATGCCACATCTCCCTGTTTTAGTCATTCCCGGTTGATGAGGCTTGAGGCTACGATTACCTTTCAGGAACACATTTACTTGGAATGCTCATCGTCCTCTAATAATGATGTCCTGATAACAGCCGTCGATACAAGTCCATTTTAGGTTCTAACGGAACCGAAGGCACCATTTCCACTACACCCATATTGGATCACCGGTAGAGTTAGAGACTAATAGCACATGTACTCTGAAATCTTCATTTTGGATCTTTCCTTTGAATCTACCCAACTCGATCATTTAATTTGGATCGATGTGGTCTTCGTATATTACTGATATTTGATCCCGGTCTCATTGAATCCAAACGACAGATTTTTTTTAAAGGCCAAGTTGTTTTTAAACAAAACAATTCATATTTAGGGTGTCACAACTACATATGGAAATTTTGTTACATATGTTTATTTCCAATAAAACGTGTCGACGTTTTATTTCAACCATTCAATTTGTTTGGCTACTTAATGGCACAAGCACATACCAATTGAAATAAATATTCAAGAGTAATTTAAGCCAAATGATAGATCATTAACTATTTTAACGATAAATAACTAATATTAATACAATTCACAAATCAACATTAAATTTATTTAAATTAACCGAATTTAATTATATTTATTACCCAAATTATTTATAATTTAAATTAATTATAAAAACTATTTATTATTAATTTAATTAAAATTAATAATCCTTTTAATAACAAATTTTATTAATTAACTTAACATTTATCAACTTAGAATTTAATTATTTATTAACTTTAGTTATTAAAATTAATTTAATTTTATATTACCAAAAACTTAATAAAATTGATTAGGCTCAGATACTTGGTGATAAGATCGAAATACAAAAGCTTCATGTTGATCGAAATTTAGATAAAAAAGGAAATAAATGTTTTTAAAAGTTTAAGAGATTTTTTAATGTAAAATATTTGATAAACTTACTTCTCCCCTTTTAAAAAAAAACCAAACTCAGGCCCGTTCGGCCCACAAGAAAAAATCACAGGCTCCTACCCCTTTTTTCCTTCTTTTTATTCTACCCGCTCTTCTTCTTCTTCCCTTCCCTTTTCTTGATCAAACTTGTACATGTTACCGTGCACCTACACGCATCGCTAACACCCATCTCCCGTTGCCGACCCCTCGAACACATCACCCACGACCATCGACACTTGACGGCACACCTGAAAACCCGATCGAACCCCCAGTTCAAAATCGTGAACTTCAACAGAAAATAGGAGCACTTCATCCCAAATCATGCAGCTCGCTTGACCACCACCGACCACCGTCCATCCTCAAACTTCGGCCATAGGTTCTCCTCTACCCCCTCTCTCAATCCCCCCCACTACACGCCTATATATGCTTCACGTCGCCACCATTGCTCAAAAACCCATGCATGAAAAAACCCAATTTCTAACCCTAAATTGCTTCCGACAAAATGGCACACCTACCTATAAATTACGACACCATTTTTTGCAAACTTCCCAACACCCAAGCTCCCTTCAAACAAAGCTTGACCCACATAATCGAGGGGTTCGTCGGAATTTGGCCGAAAACCAAAAACCATTCATCTTCCTTTTTCTCACCAAATACTTGACTAAAAATTCCCAAACTTCCCCCAAAATTCATCATTTTGAATAACTATTATCTTCATATCAAAAAATGGTTAAACTATGAATTTTGTTCATGTTGGGGTTGGTTACTGTAAAATACACCTTTCTTCTTCTATACTTAATAATGTTCAACGAAATAATTTTTAAAACAAAATATATTCGAAAACAAATAGATTCCCTTTTGAAACCATCACCTAAAACTAACTAGGTGGTGAGGTAATGGTTTTGAAGTTGAGGCATAGCATTGTTTTCTCAAATAATAGAGTAAGAAAATATAATGTACAGGATTTTGGAGTTTTATAGGTTGTACACATGACATACATACATATATGAGCACAAATACTACTAGCATATGAACACTTGATAAATCAGAGGTTTTCATTAAAACCACAAGCATATAGATGCATCAGATTTCCAGTAAGTAAGGAAAAAAAATTGGTTTTACTCTCAGCTCTGAAAAAGAGAACACACTGCTTTGTTTAGTTTGATTTACTGTTGGGCTTGAGCACTTATTCTCTATAAAAATTTAATAGCAGCCTTTCATTATTATTTTTCTCTCTTTGAAGTATAATGTATACATAAAGAATATAGTGATATTTACAGAGAAGAGGGAGGGAATAAATTTTTGAACAGGGCTGAAGCCCATTTTCATGTACAGTATTTTTTTTCTTTGATTTTGAAAACCATGACCTGATTTGAAAATTAGTGATTTGATTTCCTAGTTGATTTGAAATTTTGTGTGTGATTTGATCTATTTTATGCTTGAGTAGATATGCATTCATTATTATGTCCCCTTGTATACATATACTTCATATATATATATATATATATATATATATGCATGGATTGTTTGACCATATGAACATGTTTTAGCCTTATATACAAACATATATTAACATGCCTAAGTTTTGTACTACTTTTATAAATTATTACATATACCTTATAAATAACATACAAACATAAATAGCCACTTGCATGTATTTATTCTTATTAATATATATTTTATATCAAAAGTTATGTATACACATACAGATATATATATATATCCTATAATAGAAAGATGGAATATTTATTTAAATATTTTTCAAAAATTTTCATTTTAGCTTTTAAATCATAGCTTCCAGAATCTATATACACACACACACACACTTCTATAAATTAGACTTCATTATTTGACTGATAAAAATAATATTTCAATATTTAAAATTAGTTGATTATTCAAATAACAGATGTCAAAAATCCGGGTTGTTATACAAACCCTAGTTTCAATTTCAAATCAAAATTCAAAAATATAAACTTCTAAAACTATGTCATATAATATATCGTTGGAAATCTCTCTACGAACGTAATCTATTCCTATACTTAATTTTTGTAATTGAGCTCGGTTTGGCAAGAATTTGGCGATCTTTCTCAGTCGTCTGTTGCTAGGGTTTTGGAATTAGTGGCGGATCGTCGACCAATCGACGATCGAAAGGCACCGGTAGGTAGAGGAGGTCGAGCAGCGTTCATCTATAGTCTTCGTTCATCTCAAGGAGGCCGTGAATCGCAGCGATTTGGTGTTATACATGGCGGCGACAAACTGCTATAGGTGGCGGCGAGTTGATCGGCGTGTTGGCCGAGGGTGAATATTGGAGGGGAGAGGCCATTGGTAGTGTCATATCTTTGGATAGGCAGTCGTAGGCGGGTGCGAAAGGAGGTAATCGTGGCGGTTGTAGCTATGTGATGTTGATCGTGATGCGGGCAGGGTTAGAGATTGTATGTATTTCCAATAATGCCCCTGGTTTGTTTTTATTTAAATTTTGAAAATTTAAACTTCTAATTAGCGTAACTTTTTCATATGAGCTCCGATTTAGATGCAGTTTCTTCCGTTGGAATCGTATCGAAATTTTGGACAAACAAAATGGTTTAGCTTCATTTTGAGACTATTCAAATTTTAGGTTTTATATGGATTTTAAATCGACTAGAAATCAAAGGTGAGTGATTTAACCCACTCACGCAATATTAAAATTTCTTATGTTCGTTGAATTAAATTTATCATATGATAAGAATTTTATTGGTTGTTGTTTGATAGTTTAATTTAACATTTTAATTGAAATTGAATTTTATTTAATTAAATTGCCATTTAAATTAATATTGCAATTTAATTGCTAGTTAAATACCTGATATGGATAACCAGTTAATTGCTTTGATTGATTGGCTGATTTCGATGTTGACTGTGATGGATGCCTATTTGCTGACATTTTGGATGATTGGGTGTTTATTTATTTATATTGCCCTACATACTAATTGGAAGCATATAAACTATTATTTGAATTATTTCGAATAAATTAAGAAATAGTTTGAAATGATATATACCTATGACACTTTGATTTAAATTAAAATGATATATATCCATCCAATAATTAAAATTGAAATAACTGATCACTTGGCCATAGGGTAGAAAATTACATACGGAGACCAGATTGGTTAAATTAAATAGTTTTAAAAATCTTGAATTTGGATTTTTTATTAAATTTTATTGTTTTAAAAGGAAATAAATTATGGATTTATATGAATTTAATTATTTTCCAGCTCAATCTTTGAAGGTTGAAATTGAAATGGTTAAAGGAAATTAGTTTAAAATTTAAATTGGAAATGTAAAGTTATAATCGATAAATGACTTTAATTCGAAAAATTTAATTATTTTGAAGATTCTAACCTTAAATTGAACAATGAAGTTAAATTTGATTTAAGTGCTTAAATAAGTAAATTGAAATTGGGCTTGAAATTGATATGAATTGAAATGTTTAAAGTAAGTTGAATTGAATTTAAATCATTGAATTGTCGAATTGAATTTGAAGTTAAAATGAATGTTTCAAAAATTGAAGTTATTTCAAATTGAAACTGAAATCAAATTACTTGGGAACTAAACCGAAATTAAGTCATTTGAATTGGAAAAATAAAATAAAATTGAGTTTTGTTGATTTGAAATCTGGATATGATCCAGATTTGTTGAAATGGAAAGAAACAGTTTGATTTGATACCAATTTTAAAAGAAATTATTTTAATATAAGCTGTTTATCATCTATTATTTTAAAATTCAAATTATTTAGATTTTCCAAAAGTATTTTACTATAAACCATTTTAATACTCAAACCATTTTATATTAAACTATTTAAACATTTAAAATTCTTAAACTATTTAAATTATTTTAAACTATTTATAACTATCCAAACTATTTCTATAATTTAAACCATGCAAAGTTGAAATGTTTATATTTAAATCATTTATTTAAAGGTGAATATGGTTAAATGATGTTATAACCTCCGTTGGAATTTGAAATGATATTTTCTAGTGAAATGACATATTTTGAGTAAATATGATGGTTTTGAAATGAAGCATATTTTTGAATTGAATATGATATTTTGATATCAAATGTGAATTGGTTTTGAAATGTAAAAGACCCAACTGGTGTGAAAAATGATGTTTTATTGTTAAAGAGATTGGGTCATCTTATTGGCATACTCTCTATCAGTATTGGAACCATTTTAACTACTATGTACGCGGTGAATGTTATCCAGAATGAAGTGGTTGAATTGGAGGCGTTTGCTGGATTTGAAGAAAGAGAACGATGATGGATAGCCTTGACTTTTGGGTCATAATTAAAATGACTAAAACTGGAGCTATACCGGGCCAAGTGGGTTCTCTCCCCCTATCGAGCATGCTTTTTTGAAACCATATCTGTTACTTTGTGACTGATTGGTGGCCACCCTTGAGTTTGATTATGGGATTCTATCTCGAGATGGGTGGTAGTAGCTGCTATGCGGTACCACCCATTCGAGAGTGCAAAATGGTAGAATCCTACACTGGACATTGCCTTATGTGCCTTGTCATTTTTATCCTGATCGATCCCACTATGACTTTGGTTTGTGTCGTACCTATGGAGTGCTCGCTGAGTATCCCACCAGTTTACGATGGAGCTTACAGTATTGTATAGACCATGATACTTATATAAAAATGTGTTAAGGAGGATATGGGTAATGCCTTGACGCTATTTCAATACTTTACTTTACTGAAAGACATTACATAAATAACGTATTTTACTACATACAGATAGCTTAATGGATCCTTAGGAGATGGATATTCCCAAAACATCTCTTAAGTTATTGCAAGCACGTTCTTTACTGGATGTACGATGTGAAATCCCGTAAACATCTCTGAAGCCATTACACTCATATATATTTGTTGTTGATTTAACTTGCATAAGATCTTTTAGTTCTAGCTTGAGTGTTTTGTCTATTCATTACGCACGGGTCAGTCTGAGCTTTTCAGTGTTGAAGACTCAATTTCTGGAGGATAAAGACGGAGTTTGGTATATACTATATCATTAGCAATTTTTCCGCTGCATCATTATTATATGTCATTGTTGTACTTTGATTGTTATAAAAATTGTGTAATCGAATGTATAATATGAAACAGCTTCATGAACTGTTTATTTGAGTATTATATTTTATCATTCCGTTGTGAGATTCTGTGTTTTTTCTTTCCTTCTTTTCACTTGTTTTCTTATTTACCCCATTAACAGTCCTCCCTTTTGAATGGTTTGGGTTGACATATGTGGTTTATTATTGATTTTAAACTGTCTAAAATGATGGGTCGTTACAGATCGCCCCTCTGTTAATGGGCTCCGAAGCATACAATTGAGAGATAATAACGACTCTAGATAGGGATGATCATACCCTACTTAGTAGCAACCCACTTAGCCATGCTACATCTCCCCTGTTTTAGTCATTCCCGATTGATGAGGCTTGAGTCTTTCAAGAACATTTACACTTAGAATGCTCATTGCCTCCAATGATAATGTACTGATATCATTCATCCATACAATTCCGTTTTGGGTATGAATGAAATCGAAGGCACTATTCCTACTACATCCATTTTGGAATCACCCTCCGGATTAGTAGCGATTAGCCCTTGCACTTCACATATTTATATTCGATTCCATACTCTTCACGACGTCTTCACTTCGAAACGCATTTTTTGGATCGAAGTGGTTTTCGGATAACATATCTGATCCCAATCTCTTCGAAACAACATTTAACAATTTTCGGTGAACTTAACCCCGGTTCTTTTGGGAATATCGGAGATCACCTCCTAACTGTTAGTGGACAGATTTCCTTATCGGTGTCCTAGGAAAACAAAATGAGATTTATATGCATAGTACAACACCATCGGAGATGATTGTGCCATATAACTCATGCATTTTTCCTAGATATTTTCAAAGTTACGTTTGGGTCCAAATTTGATAGTCGGTTATTTAACCATCGAATAACAACATTCAATCAAGGATTCATTCCATAGGGAAAACCAACATTGGTTCAGCATATAAGCAATTACTAGCTACCTTTAATAATTCTTCATAAATAAAACCCACTTTGTAAATTACTTGTATATAAACACCATTACAAAGATATACTCGCAAATCCCTACATTTCAATGCTTAGAAATATCTTATCTCAATAGTATAAGTATGTCCACAAAATTTAGAAATATTTGCTTTCTATTCGATTCTCTAATCATGTACGAAACTCCATATAGTCCTTCCTAAAACATTTATAACTCATTTTATAATTCTTATGGACCATTTATAAAATTCTTCTATACATTCCAGTTATTCATAAATTCATTTTATGCATTTCTAAAATCATTTGTAAAGCCTTTATAAATCCATAAAACCATTTATAAAACTTTTTTCATGAATTTATAAATCCGTCACTAAAACTGATTTATAAATATCTAACCATTTATAAACTCTTTTACCTTGCAAATACCCTTTCCTTTAGTTCTTCAAACCATTTTATAAATTCCTTTATAAAATTCAAGACTTTCGACTCCAACCCCGGGTCTCAGAAACATTTATAAATAATTTAAATCATTTACTACAAAACATCACTATATAACAATAATTATTAACAATGAACATTATAAATAAAGGGAAATTGTTAGCTTTAAACATCTAAAAATAATAATTAATAATTCCAAAATATTGTTTAAGAAATAATAATAATAAATCTTTACTATTTTATAAATAATAAAAATTTATTTCAAAACCTTATTATAAATCCTTATTATTAATTCCAAAACGTAATTATTCTTAAATAATTAACCTCATCACATTTTGATAACTCTTTAAATCCATATTACGATAAACAATTAACTTTAAAACAAAACTAATATAATTAAATAACCTTAAATTAATATTATTATAATTAATTAACTTTAAAACCATATTAATATAATTAAATTCTTTTTAAACGATGTTATTTAATTTATATAACTTAAAAATAACCTTAAAATAATATTATTAAAGTCAAATAACTTTAAACCAATATTAATATAATTAAATAAATAATCCTTAAAACAAAACAAAATTGAAACCTAATTTCAGATTTTAAATATCGTTTCGTGTCTCAAAAACCAATTCCAACTTGAACGACAATTCATATTATTTTTCAAATACTAATTTGAGGCCAATAGCCACCCAATACTTAACCAATATCGATATTGACATTCTGTCACTACTAATTTTTAGTTTTCAACATATAACATTGTTATAACCATAATGCCCACAATCAGGTTCATTTTTCAATAATCCATATAAAATATATTATTGAAACAATTTAACAATATGGTGGAATCTCGTTGGATCCATTTAACTTGTTCCCCCTGCATCACACATGTTATGTAATCACATATAAATCAACCGCTTCGAGGCGAAATTCAAATACAAAGGGTCATCCGCCTTTACACGGGAATATAATAGGGTCTCATCCACTCTAATAGGAGGGAATATATCCAAACCAACTAGTAAATATAGTAATTCATCCAAACAATCGTACAATGATTTTATTCAACTATATATTATACCATTAACCAAAAAGGTTAGTTTAACTCATCAAAATTCCAGTTGTTGCTTGCCCATTCTTGCTCCGTCTGAATTCGATGACGTTCAAATCCAGCATAAAATTCAACAAGCTCAAACCTCCGCCAAACCAATTCCATCTCGTGGTATTTGTTGATTCGATCCTAACGCAACTGGCCGTGTTTGAATTGCACCTAAAACGAATTAAATATTTGATTTACAAAATTCATCATTTAAATAATATTTGAAATTTACTAATTACATACTTAACTAAACTTAATCCCTCTTCTACCCTAATCTCTTTTCCTCGTCTCCCTCTCTCGATCACAGGCATGAGAGAAAAAATGCGACCTTCAACCGATCCCTGCCGCCGCCACACCACAGCTCCGACCACCGTGACTCACCAGGGAGTAGCCCCACCTCCTCCTCGCCTAACGCCACTGACCCTGTCTTCCCATTCATCGCCAATCACCAACAGAAGCCCCAAACATCGAACGACATTTGTTGAGAATTATGGCCAGCTCCGACTGCCAAGCACCACCGCATGACTACCCAAGCATTGCCTAGTCATTCCCGACCCAATGACGCTACCCATACCCTCCACCATTGCCTATAGCGCTGCCCTGAGGTTGTTAACACGTCGCTGTTCATATCGAGATTCCAGCCACCATAGGCGATCGCGCCTCATCTCCACCGTTGATTGCACTCAGCACATCCTCGCCGACATTTCATTAGTTGACGCCATGACCTGAGACGAACGTGAATATAAATAGAAGAGCGGAAATGATGGGTGTGCAGGAAGGGTATGGTGATATTGATGGGTCAATGGCTATATGGTCAAAGTCATGGATGTGTAGTCAAATATCTAGCTATTTAATTTCGAACCACGATCGAGACATATCGCCTGGCGTTCTATATGTTATACCCCTATTCTGAACGCAATGGAACTAGTCTGGAGCCCCAGTTTGATAGTATGCAGAAGAAACGTATTTTTGAACCCAATTATTATATTAAATTTTCGATATAAAATCCAACACGTTTCGATCTCACACGACCAAACAATACATCTGATTTCCATGAAATTTGATGGCTCATTATAATTCATTATTACGGATCCAATGACACTAGTTGGTTATATATAAAACCATTTCAATTCTTACAATCTATTTGATTATAATATTAACAACCAAACATTCCAAGCATATACTGTATAATAATTTTCGAAAATTATTTTATTTTATATCAAGATATAATTTTGGGTAAAATTATTTTATTCACCCACTTCAAAACAATAGTCGGTTTACCTTATTTAAGAGTTTAGAAACCCCTATCGATACGGTTGTAATTCCCATACCGACCAGAATTCATAAACACTTAACCGATAAGCCAACATGATATAAAAATATTTTATATTCACTAATAATTACGCGCTCATATCTATTAATACACTCAACTCATTCTAGAGTGCTAATGACTCTATCTCTAATGAGTAATCCCCACCAAAGCCTAGGTATATCGCCAACCTAAGCTCTGATACCACAATATCATGACCTACCCTTTCTACCCTCGAAAATCGACATAAATACGCTCACTGTATAACATGCCGAACGATCGAGTGCCGAAAAGATAGATTATTGTGGGAAAGAAAGTAAGTAGAAAAAGAAGAAACTAACAAAAACATAGAATCTCATAGCGGACTGAAAAACATATGATATAAACAGTTCTTTACAACAATCACAACTGTAATATACATATCTCACATCAGAGTACACAAATCAATAATTACCAGCGTGGACAGTTGCGACAACCTGCCTTCATAACTGCTGGTAATTTCAACCAAAACACTGCAGCGCAAATAAACAAGTATGAGAGTACGTCTCGGTCTCCAACTCGTCTCCTGAGCTCCATGGCATCATAACTTGAACCTATAATACTTGGTCTGACCCGAGCATTAAACTAAAATAACACTCGAGTTAGTCTAGAAAACTAACATGAGAAAACACACTCAATTTGAATTATTAAAGTTATCAAAATCCATTGAAAATCAAAGGTATCTCGTAAGACCACGCCATACATAAACACGACAGGATTTTACCTTATGATGACCAAAACATTTCATATCAAAATCCTTTGATATTGTGATAGTGTCTAAGTACAAATACTTATTCAAATAGCTAAAATTGATACATTAATTAAATTCTAGCATACTAGGATCTACAATCAAAACTGTAAAGGCACGTATTGGTGAATGGATTCCATACAAATGACCAGGCACAGGGGTACCACCTGTCATAGTACATGTCTAGAACAGCATACCAAGGACCACGGCAGGATCCCCTGCTACAAAAGACTAGACTATCCCTAACCTGGATAGACCGAATATTCTATCACCCCGGATGTTTCTATCCTTTTCTGTGCTCCTTCCATAAACGTAGTAATTATATCGAAGGGTATCTAAAAAGGTGATAAACGTACCCAACTTGGGTGCGATCCACTTAGCTTTACTGCATCACCCTGATTTTCAGTCATTCCCGGTTGATGAGGCAAGAGGCTATGATTACCTTTTTAGAAATATTCACTTAGAATGCTCATTGTCCTCCAATGACAATGTACTGATAACATTCATCCACATAAGTCCGTTTCGGATCCGAACGGAACCGAAGGCACTATTCCTACTACATCCATTTTGGAATCACTCTCAGGATTAGAAGCGATTAGCCCTTGCACTTCACTGCTCCATCTTCGGCTCCATACTCTTGTCTTCATTTCGAAAACGTACTCGTTGGGTCGAAGTGGTTTTCGGATAACAAATCTGATCCCGGTCTCTTCGAAATAACATTCGATATTTCTCGGTAAACTCAACCCTGGTTCTTTAGAAAATAAACAGACGAAAATAAGATTAGAGATCACCTCCTAATCGTTAGCGGACAGATTTCCTTATCATCGCCCTAGAAGAACGAAACGAGTTTACACGTACAGTATAGCACCTCGAATCGGTAACTGTACCATATAATCCCATGTTTCTTCTACATATTCCCAAAGTTATGTTTAGGTCCATATTTGATAGTCAGTTATTTAACTATCAAGTAAACAATCAGTTCAACCAAAAACTTCATTTTCACTGAAAAACGCCAAACCTCTCTTTAATTTAAATTTTAAATAAATTAAATCTCTTTCCCCAGAATATATACTTATCTTATCAAATTTAATAAATTCACAAAGTATCTTTTCCGAAAATATTTGAAAAACCCTTTTAAAATAAGAAGGAAAGTACCTCTGCGGTATCAAATCATGGATCACAGATCAATGGTTACGTCTCTTTCCCAAAGAAATCCAAAACTTAACTGCAGGCACTCACTGCCTCCGATTTATGCCACGTGAGTATACCATTACTTCCCAAAAACTTTATTTAATAAATTATCTCAAAATAATACTTATAAATTTAAAAATAAATTTCAAGTTTAATCTAGATAAATATACTTGAATAAAAGTTATTATACAAAGCCATATTAATATTTTATAATTATCTTTTAAAAACAAAATGCTGATTAGTTCTTAAATAATAATAAATCTTTAACAATCATTATAGGGTTACTAATTAATAATTATATATACTTTAAACAATTAAATAAAATTAAACTACTAATTTCCAAAACATTTTAACACTTTTAACATCACCCTTAAAAAATTAAAAACCCTCTTTTTAAAATAAGCCCAATTCCTTGATTCCAATTTCATCTCATAAATTTGGAAACCTTACTTGAGTCCAGTATGACCAATTTTATACTTATTCCCCAATTCACTTCTGTCCTTCAAAAATATCTTAAATCTCAATTTTAAAACCTTTCATGTTTAAAACAATTACCATTTAAGGATTCATTATTTAGAAACCCTTTTATATACTTTTATTCCAAAAATCCTTGTTTATAATTCTTCACAATTTAAACCATATTTTTATTGGTATTTAAAAATACCAAAATCCAGCTAAAAACTATCATATTATTCAATAAATTTTAAATCACATAATAACCCGTCACAGATTATTCAACAAAACATTTATCACTATATATGAAATTAAATTTTACATTTTTGAGGAATCCAGTTAGATCCCTCCAACCTATTTCCCTACATCCATATATGTTAGCACAACACAAAAATACCAATTGCGCTTCGAGGCGAAATATCGCGGAATATAGGGTCATCCGCTATTATGCGAGGCGCATAGGGTCTTCCGCTATATAAATACGAGAATACAATCATACCAATATGTATATACAACTATATATAATATCATATCCAACTGATAAAAATGCATCAATTAACCAAACAATTATTTATTAATTTTAACTATTTAAAATTAAAACCAGCAGCCCAAAATTGAGTGAGATTAGCTCACGTTGAGTTTTAAATTGCCAAACGTTCAAATTTTAAATTAAAGCAAACACGTTCGATTTAACCCAAAATTTTCACTCAGTCCAAACATCTCTAGATCTATTCCATCGCATAGTATTCATCGCTACAATCCTATTGCCGCTTATTTCGTCCAAATCCGACCTCGCATGACAAAGTTGTGCTATTTTAAAGATTTGAATATAAATTTATATAAATAAACTCTTTTTTTATACCTTAGATTGGGCCATTGATCTTGAAACAAGAAATGATGGCCGCTTGTTATTAGTTCTTCTTCCCGTTCACTACTAGGTCGAGCAAACCCATCGGCTGCCTCCCCTCTCTATTTCGCCGCCTCCTCGTCGAGTTCGACGATAATCCAATGCCTCCATGACAAAGTCCATCACAAACCCTACCTATGGCCGAAAACACAATGCATCGGTCCTCTCCTCACCTTAGAAATCGCACTTGAATGCGAACCCTAAACCACCACCTCCTGGCGAAATCTGGCATCTACATGAAAACCCACCGTTGGATTTTCTCGCATCGAAGAGTTCTACAACTTCCTAGTTGATGAATTCTCCTAAAAATCGATGGATTTTGGGAATTCAAGGGGAAGGGTATGGTGATTTTAGACCATTAATCTAACTATGGAGATTGTGTATTGAACCGCTAGGGTTCTACTGTTTTCAACAGGATATATACACGTATACAGTATTATTTTAGTATTATTTTCAATTTTAACGTGCTTTTTATCAAACGAACTCCAAAAGAGACGTACCGCCTAGCATTTCTAATGTTTTACTCCTATTCCAAACACAATGAAATGTGTTTTAAGGCCTAATTCGATCGTATGTGGAAGATAACTTTTCGAATTGAATTAAATTATTAAATTTTCGATATTTATTTCAATGCATTTCCATTCCGTACGACCAAATGGTAACTCCAAATGCTACAAAATTTGAAACCCGATAATAATACACTATTACGGATCCAACAGATCTAGTTTTGTCGAATTTCGAGACTGTGCCCCGGAAGGCTATTTTAACTCGTCGATTTTATCGAGCGATTTTCAAAATCGAAGTAATTGTTTGAAAATTCAATTTTTAAAACTTACTAACTCATTTATAAATCAAATAGAATTTATATCCCTATTAGACATCATTTCGATTCATTTTAAATCAAAGTTCAATTATTTATACAATTATTATATATATTTAATTTCACCACTAAACTAATATATAAATTTCAATTTTAAATTTATCGACTTTTAATTCCCATTCAAAAGTCCAAATTATATTTCTAATCCAAATATAATTTAAATAAATTTTTAGAAATAATTTCCATGTCCTTTTATTTCCAGATTCACATATTATCCCAATTTCAAATATTAAATTTATATTTAGCCAAATCCAATTAATCGCTATATGTGTCTTTCCTGCGATATACATTGATCCAATTGATCCAATTAATCGCTATATTTAGCCAAATCCAAAAAATTTACATTGAGATAACCCTAATAATGGTGTCCTTCCTGCGAGAATTTTCTTCTCGTGTATCTTTCCGTCGTTGATTTCTTCGCGCCTCCGCTCCCCCTTGTCTTCCACTCCACCCCAATGCCGGTTGCTCCGCCCATAGTCCCTCTCCCCTCTGCTCCTTCCGCTCCCCTTTCTTCCTCCAGATCTGGCCGGATCTTCAGCGACCTGCCATCCACGCCTAATCGACCATTGCCTCAACTTCATTCGAACGCTGATTTTCCCCCTCTGCCTGTGGTTTCTTCTCCTTCCCATGGTCCAGCTCCTAGCCCTGCTGCTGAGTTGCGGCCTGTGGATGGAGTCTCGTTTTGACTGTTACTTTTGGATTGGGTTCATCTGAGAATTTGAATCACGTTTTGGATGATTCGAGTATTATTTCTAACGATAACAACAAGAGTGATGTGGTGTGCATTTCTGGTTCGGGTGCTGGTGTTAAAGTTAATGATGTTGTTGCGTGCCCTGAACGATGCACTGATAATGTTTGTGATATTGCCCGTGACAAAAGTGTTTCTCTGGCTGGCACCAAAACTTGGTCGTCTCTTTTCACTTCTCTTCCGGGTAATGCGGGTAAATACAAACCGATTGTGTTTGACATTGTTGAGGTAAATGGGGTGATGATCCCACCCCCTATAGTTATGCAAGCTGGTTTGGATTTTTGGTCTGATTATCTAGTTGGTTTCTTTTTGGACCCTAATCACCGCCTGCATGATGCGGTTTCAATTTGCCATAGGGCCTGGAAGCTTCATGGTGATTTGAGTGTCAAGCTGGTTGATTCCATGTTTTATCTCAATTTCTCCTCTCTTGAGGATCGCTGCCGTGTTCTTGAGGATGAACCTTCCTTTCTTGATGGGCAACCTTTTATTATAACTCCTTGGTCTCCAACTGTGGCTAAGGCCCGTGAGCAGGTTCTATCTGTCCCTGTTTGGGTTTACTTTTCGCAAATTCCATCTGCTCTGCAACCTTTATTAGGTTTGAATTGGCTAGCTTGTAATATTGGTAAGTTGAAATGTTTTGATACAAATACTGTTGCACGTGAGAAAATGGTGTATGCCAAAGCTTTGATTGATATCTCTCCAGATAAGCCCTTCCCTTCCTCTATTCCTGTTTAGCTTGCAGTTGGTCCTGTTGCGGTTGTCCGTGTTCGATACGGTTGGGTTCCTGATATATGTTCCTCATGTCACTCCTTTGGCCACCTGCCTTCTGCCTGCACGCACTCTGATGTCTCTGCTGCTGCTCCTAAGATCCCTCTGCCCCTCCCTCCTGTTAGGAAATGGGTTCCCAAGGTTGTCCCCCTGTCAACTCCTGATGATCCTTTCCCTGACCCGGGGCCGACTCTGATTTCTTCTGAACTTGTGGTCCCTTGTGATGTTACTGCTCCTTCCTTCCCGCGGTTGCCTGCGGTTCCTTTATCTGTCCCGGTTCTGGCTCCCTGCTCCGCTCAGCATGCTTCCCCACCTTCTTCTGTGGCGCCTTCTGCTGATTCTATGGTTCCTGTTCAGGCTTCTGATCCGCCTCGCTTGCCATTGGTCGCTAGTGATGTTTCTGCAATTCCTGTTGCTGCCCCTGTTTCTAGTCTGCCTTGTCCCTCTATTGTTTGGGATGATGCTGAGAGGTGTTGGGTTGATCACATTTATGATATGAGATTTAACACCTTGGATGATTCTTTCTTTAGATTTGTTTCTGATGATCATATGGACCTTCGATGCCTTTATTATAGACCGTCAGGTGACTCATTAGCTCTTGTTTTGGACGGTTATTTTGTGAGATCGAATTTTGTCCTTCTTGCCGATACTACCTGGGATCGTTCCTTTGTGTACACTTCTGATTCTGTGGCTTATGATCCTTGTCTTGCTTCCCATTTTCGCCCCTATGCTGGTCTGTTAGGGTCTGTCCCTTTGGTGACTTCCCAGGATTTTGTGGATGATGCTGTTGCTTCCTCTTCGGAGGAGTAGTTGTTTTCGATTTTCATATAGTAGTTGTGATTTGTCTATCACACTCCTGTGTTGTTAGCTTTCAATTTCTTAGTAGTTTAGGTGCTTTTACCTTTCTCGTGTACTTCAAATTTTTATTACGTTTGTAATAAAAAGTGGACGGTCCACTATAAAACCGGCTTGCCTTGCAAAAAAAAAAATTAATTGCTATATGTGAAATGTTAAACTATTTTACTGATTCTTGCAAAATTTCCATATTCAAAATCAATTAATAATTCAAATTCAACATTCAAAATAAATTAAATGTTTAAAATCAAGCGACCAAAATTCTGGGTCATTACATTTGTCATTGTGAATGTAAGTTACCAAGACTTATGCTTGTTTTTGTTTTCATTTTCATATGCATTGGGCATTATTTCAAACTATGTTTCAAACATGTGTATTTCTACTTTTCAAACATGTTTCAAAGATTGTTATTTTTAAATAATTTTTCGAAATCGTCCATTTTCATTCAAAAAAACAACAAATTTTCTTCATAATTGACCAATTTTTCATTTTTTAATCATATAAATATTGCACATATTTTTAATATTTCTCCTATCTATTAAGTTTTCCTTTTTGTCGATGACAAAGGGGGAGAAAAAGGTACGTCATAACGATAAAGGGAGTATTAAGACAGGGGGAGTATAAATCTATTTTTTATTTATATAACTTACATAGTTGTCATCATTAAATGGGGGAAGGGAGATTGTTAGAACCTCAAATTTTGATTGTGACAACTGTATAAGTAAATATTATATGAACTAACCAAGATTATAGGAGAAGATACTCAAAGACATATATAGACCAGATTCAGATTCCAGAATGTTGCTACAATATTTAAGTTAGGCATAGAGTCTAAGTCTAGATCTAGATAGCTATTAAAATCTCTCCGAAGTGGTATATACATGCACTCAAAATAAAATATTGGCAAATTAAAAAAGGTACATGAAAACACAACATTCAGCCGGCTGAATCTTCATAACGGCAAGTTTTTCAAGAGACACTTCATTTCAATGAACAGAAACAACTCTTCATTCAAGAGTTGCTTTCATATCTTTTCATAGCTACCTTTCATGAACGAATACAACTCTGATCTCTATAAATAGCCATGAATTCCATTTTTTAAGTATCACTTCTCATTCTTATTTCTAAAAAATCTTGTTATTTGAACTCTAAGCATTCAGTACTTATAAACTTCATTCTGATTACTTGATCATTCAAGAATACTTCATTGGTGATCTAACAAACTTCATGTCTTCACGAATTGCATGATATACCACAAAGGAGAATATTATAGGAAGGGTGTACTCTAAAGACTTATCCGTGCTATTAAAAGAGCACATTCAGTTGGATAATTTTATGTATTATTGAAGTCACGTTCGGTTGCTCAGGCGGTTGAAGTCCTATTCTGTTGCTTAGGTAGTTGAAATCATGTTCGGTTGCTCAGGTGGTGTAATACATATTCCTCTTGGTTAAGTGACAGTTTATAGTTAAATACTACATGGAGTCTTAGAATGGACGTAGAATGAGAAGTTCGAACCGGTATAGAAATCTCTGGTGTTATTTACTTTACCGCTTTACTTTTACATTTACATTCTGCATAAGTAGATAGTTTATTTAATATTCCATATTGCACGATTCGTAGCGACTTTCAAATTTCATTTCAACTCACATAATCAATTTTGTCTTTGGATCATATCCAAATCCATTTCACTACCAATAATTTCTAAAAATAAATTCCTTCACTACAAAGTTGGTATTTCTTTAAACAACAATTGTTTCTCAATTCAATGACATATATATTCATAAACACTTTTTATGAATTGCCTTACATCAAACTGATTTTGGTTTTAGTTTACAGTACTTATGTTTAAAACATAAATTGGTCATCCAATGACTACTGTTTCCAAACTCCTTTTGGGACAATTCATACAAGATCTCTCACGAACAATTATTATGTGTAGTCTTTCTACTCGCACAACCCGCCAACTCCTTGACCTAGGGTATGTTGGGCTGTTTTATAAGCCTGTATCTTGTATGATTTAGTAAACTATTCTTAAAAGAAACAACTTTTATCTCATGTACTACTCTTAAGTATGCGACCTTACAGAAAGAAGTTAACTTGACTTCACTCACCATTAATTATACTTTGTTTAACAAAGTTCGATTACTCCTTATCTATATATCATTATGCGTCACAAGGAGGAGTGACTTTTCAGTTTGAATATTTATGCATTTTTAGGTATGTTTGGAACTCTTTCCAATATAATCACATATTTGACCAAATCAAATTATTATTTTTCTATTGCATGTTATTTTATTTACTTCCGTTTTTATACTCTATGAATTTATCATAGACATGCTACATATGTATCAAATACACACGTCTACGTCGGTAATAACTCATTAGTGAATATAATGAAGTATGTGGATTTGTTATTATATTAATAGACTTGCAATTGCATATATTTAGATGTATCAATTCGAAGAGTTCATCAACTCTTATCATGCTCCCACTCAATAAGTGCTTTGCCCATTATTATTTGAGATGTAATTCACCAATACCATACAATTCATAATCATATGATCAAAGAAATATGTCTCCAAACTGCGAGTTAGTACATAAATTTGAAATAATTACAAAGAAAGTTAAATACTTTTGTATTTTTCAATGCATCACAAATACTAGTGCTATAGTTTTATTTTATAATGAATATTCATAATATCCATACTGAACCAAAACTATATTTATTTTTCAGTCAATACTAAAAATAATTTATTATTTCATAAATAATATTTGGTATGTTTTATGAAAACAAATTCGCAACTTGATGCGATCAATAAGTGTTATATGGCATGCACCCACTATTTTCGCCATTACTATAATAGCGTATGAAATATGAAGCTGCATTCAACTATTAAATATAGGCTACTTATTTCATTTACTTTAACAGGTTTATTATCGAGAATTTCAGATCAAGCATCTTAATTTCGAAGAAATAGATATCATAAAGAACAATTTTCCATGTGAAAATACTTTTTGAATGGAAATCATATTTCTCATTCCAATATTAAGCATCTATTATTATTTTATAATTCCTAAATCCAAATTTTTTTTATGAAGCAGAAAGGACCATTCACTCGCTTCATCTCAACCATGCCTTAATTTGCATCCACTCTTATACAATCTACCTGAATGGATGGACCATTCAAAGGAAGTCCTTATACAATATCATAATAAACTCTTTATAAAAGTGAATTCGTAACATTTAAGGATGCCAAACAAATAGCACTTTACATAAACTGATCAAACTGACCTTTTAGTGATCGAATTCTTAGAACTATCTTGTAGCCTTTGGTCCAGTATTACATTTAAACGATAAGGTCATTATTATAATCCATCATATTGCATACACGATCTCGTATTATAGTATACTTACTATTTCAAATGAACTAATTTCGTCGAGGTTTCGTACATTACGAATTGTGACCATTCACAATTTAATCGACGCGAGAAAACACACCCGGTTGGATAATCAAACTCTTTTCAAAATAAAGGTATCTCATAAGACCATATTGCATATAAACACGGATGGGCTTTTACCTTATGATAACCAAAAACATTTTCTATAGAAAATTCAACGATATTATAATAATGTCTAGGAATTCTAAGCAAATATATAAAATAGCCGAAATGCTTGCATCTTAAGTTTCAGCATAGTTGGGCACAACTAAGTCCATAAAGCTCGTATCGGAGAATGGATTCCATACTATGACAAGGAAAGGAACTACCTTTCAATGGTACATCTCTAGATAAAATGCACCGGGGTCCGAAAAGAACATCTTGTACCCTTGCCACGTAGGACTGGACTACCACTTGACTAATATTACTGAATATGATCACCCTTTTTGTTAATGGCCCCCAAAGAATACATGAGTAGATAGTAGTCGACCTCGAGTTTGAGATGACCATACCCTGATGGAGCAACCCATTTGGCCCTACCTTATGCCTGATTTTTGTCATTTCCAAGTTGATGAAGCTTGAGGCTATGTTGACATTTATATAGCACTTTCCACTTGGAATGCTAACACTGTCATCCAAGCAACAATGAAATGCCAGCATTCATCCATACAAGTTCGTTCTGGGCTGAACGAAACCGAAGGCACCACTCTAATACATCCATTTTGGAATCATTTTGAGGATTAGTAGCAAGTAACCCCTGCTCTTCACAAATCTCCATTTCAATTATCTTCAAGATATTCCACTTCAAAACACTTATACTGGTCAATGTGGTTTCTCGGATAACATATCCGATCTCGATCTCTTCGAACCAACAATGTTAGTTTATAAACTGGCCAACATTTGATGATAGGTTAATTTAAATATCAAATAAACAAACAAATCAACTGGAGATAAAATTTCCAAAGGAAGTAACACTGGTTAAGAACCAAGCAACATTAAGCCTCTTTAATTAATCTTTTCGTTAATTAAAAACACTTTTCAAATATTTATCTTAAAATATCTTTATGAAGATAAATTCTCAAAACCACTTTTAATCTCTATATTTGGAAAACATTTCCATATACTTATCATAATGGTAAAAGTACATTAACAAACCATTTCATTTAACATTTCGACGATGCCCCTATATACTTAAATTCGTAATAAGTATATTTACAACTTTTGAGGTAAACTTCTATTTTTTTCGAAGCACACTTTATTGGATCAAAATGAATTTTGCGTAAAATATCGTTACGACAACCCAAAACACTAATATAGAGATCCAATTAGTTATATCTAATAATAACTCTCGATGTTGAACTCAAATATTTAACAATAAAGCTGATCAAGTTTGGGTACAATTACCTCTCAGACCTTAGATGAACGACCTTCTTAACTTCGAAATGGATGTAAGTTACACATCTCGAAACTTAACATCAAATATATCGTATAGATATAAATCCCGTACACTAGAAAAACAATTTATTTTGTAAATCATCTACTTCAACAACAGTATTATAGTCTATAACTTCCTCACTTTCTCGAAAACATCTATTACAATAAATATGTTGAAATCTATGTCATCTTACCACTTAACGCATTTTGAATCACTTTTAAAACAATAAAAACCCAATTGTAAATATCACTTTCAAAATATTCCTTTAAAACATTGTTTTAACTTTTAAAAATGTAAAATATATTTCCTTCATAAAAACCCTTGCTTAAATTTCATTACAATCATTTCCATATTTAAAAACTATATTTATAAATCTCTTTCTATTTTATAAAATTTCCTTTTTATAAAAATCCCTTTATTTATAAAACCCCATTTATAACTCTATCCCTGTATAAATCTCACTTATTTATAAAATCTCATTTAAAACATCAATTACAATTCGTTTTCAACGTTGCTTCCATATGTATAAATTTCTTTTATAATTTCCTTTCTATTTATAAAATATCATTTAACATCTCTAAATCTATCCTCGCTTTCAACTTTCGGAATAGAATCAACTATTTTTCTAAAACAACATTCCGCATCTTATTATATCCACAATTGTGATTTATTTACCGATTTATCTAATGGTAAAAGTTTCCCTTTAATTTGTAGAACACTGCTTATAAATCTATACTTTGTTAATAAAATACGATTTTACAAATCTTTACTTTATTTGTAAAATGCCACATTTATAAACTATCAATTTATAAATTTCCATATTTATAAATCAATCTTAATATATGTCAGTGTATATATATCACTTTATATAAAGTAGTTAATAAACATGTATACCAAAAATACTTCTATCTTCTTTTCAAGACCGTATTCCTTTATTACAAAGGCGGAATTATTTTTAAGATTTAAAGTCTTTATTTTCCAGTTCAAAAATCTCTATTTAAAATATTTTATAAAACTATTAATTTATAATATCTAAAAATCATACCTTTTGTTTAATTTAAAATTAATTCCTTCTTTTAGTAATTCAAGAATAATTATTAAAATATATAAAATTTTGAAATCATTTAAAATCCTTTTAAAAATCAAATCTTCACTTTATAATATTTCAAAATACTAAAAATATGGCCCAATGCTACTATAGCACCAAATAGGGGAAAAAATCATCCATGTCATCAAATACGGCATTCAACACATCATATACCAAAATGAACAAAAAGTAAAATCAATAATGTGAGGAATATAGTAGGATACCTCCAGACTGTCCCTCTGCATCACATACAGTATATACTTAAATAAAATAAATCAACCGCTTCGATGCGAGATCCTATATAAAAGGTCATTCGCTTTTACAGGGGAATGTAATAGGGTCTCATCCACTTCAGAGGCTGGAATATATCCAAACCACTAAATAAAATAGTAAATCATCCAAATAGTCAATAAAAAATCAACAATAAAATTATCCATACTTATATAAAATATAAGTGGGCCAGAGAGGTGAGTTAACTCACTTTGATTCTAGTTTTCGCCAAAACTCTTCGGTTTAAATTAAAATCGAATAGGCGTTCAATTTTAATACAAATTCCTACTAGCTCCAAATTCATCCAATCTAACTCCATCACTTTGTATTTGTTGATACGATTGCAACGCAATTTGTCGCATTCGATTTCGACATCGTATGAAAATGTTACGAACTAATTAATGTACAAGATTATTTAAATTTTAATTTGCATAAATTAAATTAAGTTTAAACTTAATTACCCTTTCCCTCCATCACACATTCGTTCTCCAGGCCACGTTTTAAAATGAACCCATCTTGATCGCGCCAAATTGATTGTCGTCGCCGCCTCACGTCGCCCTTCGCCACTGCACAATCACCGGAGGACACCAGGACCTCGAGCTCCCCCACGCCACTGCTCCGCCCTCCCAATTCGCCGCCAATTGCCGTGATTTGGCCATAGATATGCTCGCATTCAGATATCCATAGTCGTCACCATGCCTCGCCATTCGATGATTGGCCACCATGGATGAACTCGTAGAGATGAGAGCTACAAGTTTCATGTTGAACGTCTTGGCTAATTTTGCTTCTAGATCTCCATCTATTTATGGCCGTTGATTTTGTTAGTTAACGGCGGCTGAAGTATATTTAGGATTAGGGTTCTGCAAAGATGAAAATTTTGTAGTCCTTATGTAGAAAAATTTTCAAAGCACTATTCACACATTAAATTTTCAAACTCCAAAGAGACGTGTCGCTTGGCGTTCTGTATGTAATACCCTTATTCCGAACATAATGGAACTATTATCGGGACCCAATTCCATCATATACAGAAGTTAGTTTTTGAAAATCAAATTATATCAATTTAAATTCATTTAATTAATTTCTATGCATTTCAAACTCCCACGACCAAAAGATACGTCCGATCGCCACGAAATTCGATGGCATACTATAATTCATTATTACAGATCCAATGGAACTGGTTTCATCCAATACCGAGACAGTGCCCCAGAAGGCTATTTTCACATGTTAATTAAACAAATTACTATTAAAACTAGTTTATTCACTTTTATTTTAAAATTTTGCTATATTCATTTTTATTCAAAAAGAATTTAAGTCAACTTTTGAAATCGTTTTATTCATATAAAGTTCAAGATTTAATAATTTTAAACAATTCCAAATATTCATTTTAACAACTCAATTATCAAATAAATCGTTGATGTAAAATATAAGTTGTTTAACTTATAAAATTAAATTTTTAATATTTAAAATAAATTAAATATTCTAAATTTAAATGATTGAAATTCTGGGTCGTTACAATAACTCCTTATTTCTTGTATTATATACGACTCCTAACATATGATTCCTTGTCCTAATCTCATTTCAACCTTGAGTTTTCCCAACAAATTGAAAGAAACTATTCACTTATATCTAATATTTCGACGGCCTAAGTATATAATATGTACATTGAGTTTGCTCAATAAATACATGTAGTTATCTTATCTTGTCTAGTCAATATATTAATAATACTATACATAACATCTCTAGCTTGAGTTTGCTCAACAATTAGAGAGTATGCAAGTAATTTATTAACATATAAATGGTGGAGGCACGTATATTAAAGATTCATAATCTTCAATATATTTAGCTGAGTTATATCAATTTATGGAATAAGGTATTTCTAATGAAATATCCTCGTGATTCAAGTGTAGGACACATCATAAATCATGGTATATGCACATCTACATATGTGTTTATTCCTTAAGTCTACTTAGGTTTTCTTAATGCTCCATCATTAGTTTTTACATTTATATTATATAAGTTTTATTTACACAGCTTCTATATTTTATTTAACTTATATAATATTTATGTATAACGTTATTTTAATTAAATCTTATTTAATTATTTTAATTAATTAACACTTTAATTAATTATTATATTATTCAAATATAACATATTGTATTGAATATATATACCATAACCTTTTTAGTAATACACATATATATCTTATATATATGTATTTTAGTTTATTAGTTAAATTTAATTAGTTTATTTAATTAAATAAATTTCATTAAGTTTTATTAATTTTCAAAATTCTTTTATACACACACGTATACTCATATTGTCTTAAACAATTCAAAGCAACATAGCATATATCATTATATATATTATACGTGTATATATATTTAATTAATTAACTTCTTTAATTAGTTTATTTATTTTATTAATCTTATCAATAAATAAATTTCAAAATTAATTTTATAACATTTTGAAAATTTGTATTATAACTTTTATTATATGTGTTTTATTTGAAAATCTATATTATAACATTTTTAAGTTTTCTTATTTTAAACTTAACTTTTAAATTTAAACTTTTTATTTTAATTTCAAAATAATTTTGAAATTACACCAAGGCCCAATTCAAGCTGGGCCTTTATCCCAAGGATAACCTTTCTGGCTTACCTCATTCTTTCGGGTCAAGTCAGTTACCTAAACCCAATCTCAGATACTACTTTTCCAAACACCCTACTATGTGGATATGCTTTAATAAGTTAGCCATAGTACTACTAATTTAAACAGCATATGCTACTTTGCTCTAATATCATTTGGAACTGGGCTAGCACGTAGTATGGTAATAGATAAAAAATTTTTTTTTTTAACATTTTTGGTTCTTTATTGGGTATATATAAACTAAATTATTTATAAATTTGATTTTAAATATAATCAATATTTTATTTATTTTTTAAATAAAATTTTATTTTGTATAATTTTGTATGTTATTATATATATACACACATATGTATCATATACACATATGTGTGTACATGCACATGCAACATAACAAAATGTACATGGTTTGTATGCCCATGTATAGATGTTGGAATTTATACCACAACGGATATATTAATCCCTCCTATGTATAAATATGCTGTCTAAATGTGTATATATATGTATACATGAACAATCTATATATATACACTAATATATATATATATATATATATCATAAAATAGTACTTATAAAATAATATTTAGTGATGCACTTGAATAAATTTACATATGTGTGCACATAATATAATTATATTACAAAATGATTTCAACATTAAAATACAATGTAAATTTATATAAATATATAAAATTATTATATACATTGTACAAAAGTTGATATCTTTTAAAAAAATATAATACATAAATATAAATACTAACAATATAATATATATATAACAATAATTAATTAATATTTATATATATTGCTCTTGACCCAAAAGTTATAATTATTTTATATTAGTTTTGAATTCCAATTATTTATTTATTTAAATTTCCATATGGAAAACTTAAAAATAATTTAATTTTTTAATCCAAAAGCAAAGTGATGATATATTTTGTATAAAATTATATACTTTTATTTTATATTAATTATATATATATGTATGTATATTTATTAGTTGCATAAACAAGTTTCGTATTAAATAAAAGGTATTTAAAATATGTATGGTTTAAATACAAGAATTTTTTTAAATTCAAGAGCTTTTGTATGTTGATAAATAAAAACTATATTTTGTTTCTATTTTAAATATAGAACATGTATTATGTAGTATTATATTTTGTATACTAGTTTTAATTAAAATATAAATTGTTTATATATATATATATATATATATATAATTTCAGTTTTTTTGTATTACCAGGCCATGAGTAATATAATGCATTGTATAGAATTTTCTTTAATTACACATGCAACACACACGCACATCCAAACAATCAGAAATTTAATAACATATTGATATATGACTCGTTATAATTACTAATTAACATATATATGACATAACAAATAAATTAAGCATTAATAAATTAGAAATATACCTTTCATGTGCAGTACGTACACGTAAGAACGAAAACCAAAACTCCTTGAATCCAATTCCAATTCTGAAGTTGCTAGCTCCCGAATTGCCTTACCATCAACGATCGAATAACTTAAGTTTATTTGATTTTGGTGTTTGTAATTTTAGGAGATCCTAAGGCTATGGCTGCTTATAATGGCTATCGTAAGAGAGGATTAAGAGAAATCTCAACCGAGGCACAAGTGGAATAAAAAAAAGGATAAGAGAGTGAAAAGTGGACCAAGATCCTCTTTACCAATTCTTTCTTTTTAATTATTCAAACCGCTTCACCATATACATTACATGGTCAGCTTCCCTTGTGCATGCCTATAGCCGCCTATTGAAGTTAGCAAATAGGCCTTGAAACTATTCCAAACCCGAACAATAATCCTTACATTTAAATCCTATTAAACACGTTATTATAAATACACTGTTTAATATTTTTCAACACGCATCAAATAAAATTTTATAATTAATATTTCGTAAATATCAATTAGTTTAATTAATTTATAAAAAATTAATTAATTCGATTGGTAAAAGGAGTATTCAATATTTTAGTTGTGTGACTCTTAGGTGTAAATTTGGTCAGCGATTAATGTCGAACAATTCGAATATAAACGTTCATACTTCACTTAACATGTGGTGTTATATTATGGCTAAATTTATTTCTTGCTTGGTTTCATTAGAATCCAATTTTACTTTATTTAGCATTATCCGATAGTGGTTATTATTTATTCCAATTCTCTTTGTCAAAACTATATCACTTTAGACTTTTGAAATTTGGTAATGGTTAAAATTCCAATATAGTCCACATTCAACTATATAGTCCAAACACAAAATATTTGGTTCAATAATAACAATTATTATTAACAATGCCGCTGTAGCTAGAGATTTTGACTTTTAGTTGACTTCGGTTGACTGTAACACTAACCTTATATAACTGAGGGAACGAATCCTCTCTTGAATAGTGTTTCACTTCCAATGCTTTCACTCAACCTAATTGTAATCGTTCGATGGACGTTATGTCATGATTAACTATAATTAAAGCGAAGCTTCTATACTGAAGATCAACAATATTCTCAAGTTAAGGGACCCGAAATGGGAGCATGTTTACAAAAGGATTAAACTTTTTAATTTTGTCACATCAATATTTTGCGTTTGACCATAGTTATATTAAACAACTGAAATTTTTAAGTGAGTCATTCTATAGTTTTCCAACAACTATCAACATGTAACCTTTTGGTGCATCTAGCAGTCATAAGCATACACTTTCCAACATTTGGAGAGCTTTACATACTCTAGACTCAATAGATATATAGTTATCTAGTTTCGATATTGATAGAGTAGGGCTATGCCCTAGAGGCAAGTTTGTAATTTATTGTAAACAACCAATTCTGTAATCAATATTCGTTCATAATAAAAGGTTTTTTTGTTGCATATATATGTTATAACGTGTTATAAATAATTAAATGTTTAATTCAAATATATTTAACAGAAAATCCACAAATGGTGTGTTTTGATAGTAATTGCAAATAGTTGTAGTTATGAGTATCACATCATAATATAACAATCACGTCATTTTTAATATTCCTAATCAGATGTATCAAGACTTAATATCGATACATCTGTTAATACTAGAGTACGTGGCACTCTCCAAATATTGGGTAGTGTGTTACTCATGACTATTGAAGGCACCAAGGGGTTACATATCGATAGTTATTGGATAACTATAGGATGACTCATTTGATAGTTTTTTGTTGGTTAATATAACTAAGGTCAAACATAAAATATTGATATGACATTTAATATAGTTCTCTTAACTTGAGAATATTGTTCAATATGAAATATCCACTTTGATTATTGTTAAATCATGGCACAGTGACCATCGAACGACAATAGTTGGGTCGAGAGAAAGTATTAGAAGTGAAAACTGTTCAAGTGAAGATTCTCCTCGGGTATATAGGGTTCGTATCACAGTCAACCAAATCAACTCAAAGTCAAAATAGTTGGCCAAAGTAATCCAGTTAATAATAATTGTTATTATTGGAACAATGAATTTGTATTCGGATTATAGAATTGAATGTGGACAATATTGGAATTTGGACCGTTATCGAATTCCATAAGTCTAAAGTGATGCGGTTTTGATGAAGAGAATTGATATAAATAATTATCACTACAAGATAAGCTTAATAAGGTAAAATTAGATTTTACTGATACTTAGTAAGCGATAAATTTAGCCATAAGGTCACACCACCTATTAAGTGAAATGTGAATGTTAATATTTGAATTATTCAATATTAATAGCTTACTAAATTTATACCTAAGAGTCACACAACCCAAATACTGAATGCTCCTTTTTACCACCTGGTTTTATTAATTTATAATGTTAGACTTAATCAATAGTTAATATTTATGAATTATTAATTATAAAATTTTATTTGATATATTGAATAATAATCAACAATGTGTTTATAATTGTTATAAATATGCCGATCGATATAAGATATCGGTATGCGTTGGAATGGATTTAAATTGCAATGATTTTTTGTTCAGGCTTGGACTAGGTTTAAGACCCATATAGGGCGTGTAATTTTCAGCTTAGAGGGTGCTTAGTTTAGCTAGCCAAATGTTGGCTAAGATGGAAGGCATTTGAATGGTTAAAAGAGGAGAAAAAGCAAGAGAAAAATAAGGTTTTTTTTATCATACTATTATTCGATTACATGTCCTTTAACTAACCGTTCAAAACTCATTTTGTGTCGGGCTTTATGTTCACTCTTCCATATGAAAATTTAGACCAGAAATCACCCCATTCAAACCATAAAAAATTAAAACACAAAACACATCAAATTCTATCTACTTCGATTGGAAATGGCAGCAGCAATTCAGGAGCTGGCAACTTCTGAATTCAGATTCGATTCAAAGAGCTTTATTCTTTTTTTCAATGTGCAACTCTAGACATTTGAGAAGGGCATCATTCTTTGCTATTATCATATATTAGTGCTTAATATATCATCGTATTATTATATGTTAGTTTAGACAGTTATCGATATAACGAGTCCGTATATAGCTGTGTTATCACATTGGATGGTTATACTTATGTGTGCATAATAATAATAATAAAATACTTTTTTACTATTATTCAATATACTGCCACATGCTCATGGCTCGATTCAAAAAAATTAGATTAAAATGATATTTTAGATGATTTTATCTATTAAATCTAAATATTAAATATTAAATCATAATATATATCCAATTTAATAATGAAATTATTTTGATTTTCATCCATTGGCCTCCTCTGATTTCTATTTGCGATTCTTCCTCCTGCCTTTCTAGATCCATCATCCTTTTTCTCAAATATATGCCGCATCTGAAACAGTGTTCCAAAACGGCAAGCCCTTGCTCTCGTACGAGATTTAGTCGCTCATTTCATGAAGTTTGCTTTTCCAGATCCTGTTCCATGGGCCTTCCACTTACTTCTCTGTTGAATTCCTTTGCTGCCTTGGCTTCATCAGTCGATGATGCTACTCTGAATCGCGCCTCTGTTTTAGGTCTTCCCGAAGTTACAAGATGTTCCCCTCTATCGCCTATGTTGGTAGCCCAGGATATTGGACGTTGGTCTCAGGTTGTTACTCCAATATTTGGTTATAGTATGATAAATATCGACTGTGTTGTGGTAGATGCTGATCCTAAATGCATAGAGAAGTCTATTGCGCTTCAACGCATATGAAGTGTTTCTGAGAATCCTTCTGCTAATACTGCTACTACTTCAGCCAGATTATATATTCAAAGCTCTCCCCATGATTTGAGGCATTCTGTATTTGATCAAGATATCATAGATTCTTCTGAATCTTCTTAGTCTCCTGCCAAGGGTATTAATTGGACGTCTTTGTTTAAGTCTTTGCCTAAGAACGCTGGAGCTGCTTTTTTGATACTTTGGAAGTTGACGGTGTGTTGGATCCACTGTTTGAAGTGCTCCATGTGGGTGTTGATTGCTGGTTCCAATACTTGATAGGTTCTTCTTGGATTCATCCCCTCCATACAAAGATGTTCATAACCACTGTAATCGTGTACGGAAATTAAGAGGTAAGCTTCGTGTTCAGTATGTTTGATACCATGTACCATCTCAAATTTACAAATAGAGATGATAAGCTTCATGTTCTTGAAGGGGATCCGTCGGTCATTGAAGGGAAGCCTTTTATTATCACCCCTTGGAGCTTGACGGTTGGAAGGCTAGGAAACAAGTCCTCTCAATCCTCGTGTGGGCCACTTTCACTCACGTTCCATCTATCTTGCAACCTTTAATTCGTCTGAATTTGTTGGCTAGTCTTATTGGCAATCTTCGAGGCTTTGATTTTAGTGCGGTTGATCGAAAGAGCTTGAGATATGCCAGAGCTCTAGATTACACCTACCAAGCCTTTGCCAACTAAATTGAAAGTGAGATTAGCCGAAGGGCGTGGATGTTAATGTTCAATATAGGTGAAAACTCGATATTTGTTCATCTTGTCATTCTTCTGGTCATACCAAGGACTGTTGCCCAACTGGTCTTGTTTATTGATTCCCAGGCTCCTTCCATCATGATCCCTCTTCCTAGGCTGATCATGAAGTGGGTTCCTAAGCCCAAGGCCCCTGCACCTCCTATTGATACCGTTGCCTCTCACCATGCTGGTACTGATTTTGTTGTTACTGCTCCTGTTGTTTCTGCTCCACTTGTAGAGACTTCCACTCCTATAAATGATTCAGTTGTGTCTTTTGGTTATGACTTGGCAGCTGCTGTCTCCTCTGAGACCCCTACTATTACTGTTTTGGCAATTGGCGCATGCATTGTAACCGAACCTGAAAACGTTTCTCCAGCCGAGAATGAGATTGTGTGGAATTCATATGAGCATGCATGGATACTTGTTAAATCTGAAATGAGATATTCTCCAACGTATGCTAGCTATCATATGTTTGTTAGTGGAGATGGCGAGGAACTTAGGTTATATTATCACGTTGAGGGGGAAGAACTTGTTCTTTCGCCTCCTAGGGAGGATGGTGATGAAAATAGAATCGTTTTGGTTGATGTGAATTGGGATTGGAAATACCTTTACTCATGTGGTTCGGTGGACTATATTCCTAACTTGGTAGCTCTTTTTGCTGATTTTATTCATGTCATTGTCCCAATGTCAGACGATGATGACTATGGCTCCTCCCCCAGGGATGATACATAGTAGAGGTGGGCATTTAAACGATTTAACCGACTAAACCGACTGAACCGACAACAACCGAACCGACTTAACCGTTAAAATCGATTAACCGACATCATTGGTTAACCGACCGACCATAACCGAATAGTTTCGGTTCGGTTGACGGTTAACCAAAAATAGGTCGGTCGGTTAACCGTTAACCGAGCAAATTATTTTTTAATGTATTTCATATTTCTCTATTTGATTATTTGATCATCTACCTCGCAGCCCACAACCGTGACAACCCAATGAGCCCACTACCCTATTCGGTTATTCCAATTGAATATCCGTTACCTACTACCCAGAAAAAAGGCAATAACCTAAGTCCTTAACCCACTCTACTACTCCCCTTGTTGCCCTAGCAAGTAGCAATCGATCGCCAATCAGTATTTCTATTTTCTGAGATAAGTTCGAATTAAAAGAAAACCATAGATCTGTAAAATTTGTCGAAGACTCGAAGCCTCAGCCTCCCAAATCTCGATCGTTCGATAATCGACAACTTCGAGCGCATCTGTCGATCTCCACTACTACTGCACTACAGACGACGGAATGGCAACCCCAACGCCAACGATTACGAACCCATCGGCATCGAGAACGAAGAGAAAGAGAAACCATGTGAGTGACAGAGTGAGCACTGAGTATACGATTTTATTTGTGTTTTTTTGTTGTTAGTGTGTATGCGTTTTATGTACTTCAATTTTGTTTTGACTACTTCAGTTCAGTTTTGTATACGATTTTATCGAGGCCGGCTTTGTTTTGACTACTTCAGTTTAAAGTTTCAGTTCAAAGTTTCAGTTTAAAGATAATCAAGTTTCAGTTTCAGTTTAAAGATAATCAAGTAGTTTAAAGCTTCAGTTTAAAGTTATGTTTGTTAACAGTTTGTATGTGTTTTAGATAATCAAGTCATTTATGAATTGAAGTGAAGTGTCTCACTGTCTCATATGAACTTGTTCAATTAAAATTTATAATTAGTTGTTTCATGGTTGATTAAGAAAAATCTGTTGGTAGAACAACATGTAGATAGCTTTGAATAAGTTTGCATAATATATTAATATAATATGCACAAAATATTGTATGCTAATATGACAACATGTAGATAGCGAAGATCTGTACAACAATTGTCTGAGCACCAACAATTAGTTGTTGTGAATAAAAAGTTCTACTTGTATGTTGTATGAATAGTGAATACAATGTTCTGATCAATGTCTATATTATTATTTTTCAGATAGAAGTTGGCACTGCTGACGCTTTACTGGATGGAGATGGGGTGGAAGAAGAGACAGTTCATGAGGTTAGTGATGACGAAGAAGAACCGGTCGTAGCGGCTGTTAATGCAAGAAAGCCTCCGTTAAATCTCAAGCGCAAAGCCTCTACTAGAAAACCATCTATTGTATGGGAACATTTTACTAAAGATAATCTTTTAAATCCTTTAAATCCTAAGTGTGTTTGCAATTATTGTCATGCACAATTTGCTTGTGATGGTAAAGTGAATGGTACTTCACATGTAGTTTATCATATAAAGCAAGCTTGTAGGTCGATTCCTCGAGAAAGTGATAAGAAACAAAAAAGTTTAGCCTTTACCTAAAACAGTGAAAGTGAGGGAAGTAACACCCTTATTACATGGACATTTAACAAAGATGAGTGTAGAAGGTCTCTAGCTCGAATGTTAATTATTGATGAGCTTCCTTTTAGTTTTGTTGAGGGCGAGGGGTTTCTTGATTTTTGTCGAAACATGTGCCCTAGATTTGAAGTGCCTTCACGTAAAACAATTTGTAGGGATGTGCTTAACTTATATGGAGACATAAAGGATTATCTTAAAATCATGTTTTCTAATTGTTTGCATGGAGTATGTCTTATTACGATGTTGTTTTCTCAGGTAATATTTCTCTTTGATTTATAAATTATGATTATTTAATCATCACATACTAAATACAACCTTTTGTTAACTTGTTTGGCTTTAGAGTATGTACATTGGCGTGGTTCGAAAACTTCTTCAATTGTGAAAACATCAACGGAGAATCGATCGCCATCCATAGGCCTACATTGAATTTGAGGAGGTCATACGAGCAACCACTCAGGTTCTTTTTCCACTCATTTTTTTATATGTTTTCAGTTCTGGTTCTTTTTCCATTCATCCTTTTATATGGGGATGATCAAAGATAAATTAGTACAAGACAATATCAATCAAGGGATTGTCTCATGTTAAAATATCAGTACTATTTTTAAATGTATGTTACAAATTTTTATTGCTACTACCAGTGCAGATCCTACAATAGATGTTACAAATTTTTAAATGCTTGCAGCATGTCACAAAAATGGGTATGATTTTTGTTCTAGCCAATGTTAGTATGTTATTGTACCCTTTTGTATATGTGTAGTACTGTCAGTGCAATCTGTATAATGAAATCTGAAATGTGAAACTGAATTGTGAAATCCTACTCTTTTGTATATGTCAGTGTCAGTGCATTGTTCATGAAACTGAATTGTAGTACTGTCAGTGCATTTGTACATGAAACTGAATTGTAGTACTGTTAGTGCAATCCGACTCTTTTGATATGAAACTGAATTGTCACTGACTCACTATTGCTAGGCTAACCAGGTGAAAAAAGGGAAAACACTGAAGTTCATGATAATTGAAAAGGACCATGCATTAGTCTGAAACTTTCAAAGTATGATTCATAATTCATAGTTCATTTCACCCTTTATAAACAATTTTTAATGTCAGTTGAAAAAAACCGTTCCATTTTTTCATATTTATGATATACCGAGGTTACTTAGTACTTGACTTGATATACCGTTCAAAGTATGATATACCGTTCCAATTTTCCAGTTTTTCAAATGTATTATTCTAGAATATTTGAACAAAATTGACATACTAATTTGCCTCAGTTTGTTAACAATTTAACTTACTGATTTCATTGCTTCACTTCTCACTGCAGTAACGTGGAGAATCAGGGCTGGTAGTGGTCTGCTAGAGTATCGGTTTATCATGCAGTTTGTGTTATTGTATGTTTATGTTATTTATTTTGAACTTTGAAACACTTTCTTTGGGACTGACAATTTGTTGTAATTACTAATTTGTACATGATAATGTGTTGTATTTGTCTATTTGAACTGGGAAAATAACTTTGGACAATGTATCATACTATCATGTTGGTGATGTGCTTACTGCTGTGCTGCTATGATTATGAAGTATGAAGTTAGTATGAACAAATTTGTATCTGATAGTTTTAGTTTGTACTTTGTAATATCATGCTGGTGCTGTGCTGCAGATGAAGTATGAAGTATTAACGTTCGAATTTGTATGTAATAGTTTTAGTATCTGAAGTACTAAAGATAATCGTTAATTTGTATCTGATAGTTTTAGTTTGTACTATTGCAATTATTGTCATGCACATACTAGTGTGTTTAAATCCTAAGTATGGACTGTTCGGTTAACCGAGTTAACCGATAAAAAAAATTCGGTTAACCATCCAACGGTTAACCGAGTCACTACAATGGTTAACCACGGATAATTTTAGGCGGTTCGGTTGGTACTGTTAGATGCTATTAACCGACCAATGGTTAACCGAACCGCTCAGTTTACCACGGTTAACCGAAAATATTAACCAACCGGGTCGGATAACCGAACGCGCCCACCCCTAATACATAGTTCCATCTTGTAAGTGTCCTGCCTATCTCTTATGCTATTATTCTTATTTTTAGGTGGTTTGGCCGCTATAAACCAATATAGCTGTTCTGTGCATGTGTAGAGCATCTATTTTTCATTTTTAATAATAAAGGCATGGCCCAATACAACACCAGCTGGCCTTACTAAAAAAAATCATAATATATATATACACACATATATATATATATACATATATATATACATATATATATATATACATAAATCAATTTTTTTGTTTACACTTAAATTGTATCCACTAGCAAAAAGAATTACTTATTTATTACACACACACACACACACACACATATATATATATATTAATACTTTAATTATTTATTTTATATAAAATTAGTTAAATAGATAAAATACATTTATACACATTTACAAATATTATAAAATTCTAGAAAAATCTTATATAAAATAAAATATACTTTATGATTTCAAAACTTGTTTTACTACTTTTTATTTAATTTGTACATTTTTTAATTATTTAGCAATAATTTAATAAAAATATTATTAGACCGAAAAAAGAAAATAAAAAATTTTGTTTTTGGCTAAGTGTAACAACAAATTTATTTTTAATAATATATGTATATGTTAATTTATAACTAGTTATATGTTTATAATATATATATATATATATGTATGTATGTTAATTTATAACTAGTTATATGTTTATAATATATATATAATTAAATTTCGTATTATATGATAAATACTGTAAATTATTTTAAAATTAATATTTGAAATAATTTTGTAATTTAATTATATATATATATTTCATAAATTCTTATACGAATAATTTATAACTAATATTTTATAATACTTATAGATTAAATTTATACATATAAATAACAATTTGATGCACATATATGTATATTTGGATAACACATTTATATAAAGAGGCTGTAACAAGTCCGTTGCGGTGTAAATACCAACATCTATACACAGACACGTTAAACCATGTACATATTATCCTTTTGCACATGCACATAAAACATATGTGTATACGATGCATACATACAAAAATACACACATATAGAAATATATATATAATGCAAATAATATAAAGTTCTAAATGGATTTAGACTACATGCATTCATTAAAGATCCAGTAAAGGAATTTTATTTAAAAAATTTCCAATTCCTCTGCTACTGGCTGACCCAGTTCCATCAGATACATCTTGACTAGGAATATTTAAAACCATATGTTTAATTTTATTATGATAAATTACTCATGATTACAAAACTTTTTAATTGCTATTACAGAACATATCATTTATCGATTTCCTATTAAATATACTTTGAATTAAATTAATTAATTAATATAACACAATATATCAAGTATATATAAAGAAAAAATACCTTTTATTTCGCATAAGATTATCTATCGAGTTAGATATATGTAACAAAGTACATGATTGCCTCTAGGGCATACCCCTAACTCTATCAAAAATGACTTCCAAACTTTAAAAAATCAATTTTTGAAATATGACTCTTTAAAAGATATATATATATATATATATATACACACACACACACACATATATATATATATATTACATATTCAATTTGTGTATCAAATGATTTCCAAATGAAGTTATAAGAGTCTTTCATGTTTGAAAAGAGACCTCCAAGCAAGCTTATGGAAAATTTTCATGAAAAAAAACATTTTCAATGAAATGATAACTAAAAATATAAGTATTTTAAAAGATTTCAAAAACTCCTATGATTTGAATTTTTTTGAATAAAATAGTTTATAAACAACCATGTCATACCTCAAAATTTTAAAATCAAAAGTCACCATAATTCTAGGCACACAAGTAATCAACGATGAGAAACACATCAACAAGGAATAACAACTCGAGAAGAGAAGAAACAAAGCAAGAACAGAAGTTTACGTAAGCTAAAGTATAAGAAAACTTCTTATGAGGGGGCAAGTGTTGCACCCAAAATCTCCAAGGCTGAATGAGTATGAAACTATCGAAGATTGGCAACATAAAGCTACCCCACATTGGGAGTTATCGCACTTTGGGAGTTGTCGTACATTGATGAATGAAGGCTATTGAACATTGAGAATAAGTCATCACATATTGGGAAGTAGATCCATCGCAAGTTAACAAGCAACAAGCCATCACAGGTTGATAGCCATAAGCTATTACAGATTGAAGTAATTAGGCTATCGTAAGTTGATACTATAAGCTGTAACAAGTTAGAGAAATTAGGCTATCACAAGTTGATGATATAAGCCATCGCAAGTTGAAGCAACAAGCCATCGCAAGTTGAAGCAACAAGCTATCGCAAGGTGATAGCCATGAGCTATCGTAGGTTGAAGTAATGTGTTATAGCAAGTTGATGTTATAAGCTATCACAAGTTGAAGCAACAAGCTATCTCAAGTTGATAGCCATGATCTATCGTAGGTTGAAGCAGTGGGCTATCACAAGTTGATGATATAAGCCATCGCAAGTTAACACTATAGAAAGCTATCGCAAGTTGATTATACAAGGCTATCATAAAGACAAACCATAATAAGATGACGAAGAGCAAGCGCATGATGAGATCCACATGACCATCGCTTGTTGAGATTAATACAGCTGTCGACGTTGTAAAATGAAGCTAACATTAATATAAAAAAGCTATTGGAAAATATAGAAAGAAATGCAATAGATTGGAGAAAAATATTGAGAAAATAGAGAAGTTAAGGATGTTATAGTAAGATGTACTCATTAAAGTATACCGGCGGTTCCATGTCGAAGAAATCAACTCAAAATTATGCCAAAAGAAGACGTGAGTGATGTTTAACACAAAATAATAGAAATAAATCATGTGAAGAAAAATTTATATAGTAAATCTCTAAGGCATCCCTATACAATCATCCCACCTTTGTAAATTCCATGACCAAGATAGCGATCTATATAAATTATTATAATCCTGAGATTATGGCATATGGAACCAACAAGACCATCTATCTTGCTCAATCATCGATCTACATCAACTTTAATCGACTAAGAAAAGCAAGTCATGCCATTCTCCAACCACTATAAATAGAGACCTTGCCCACATACAAGGGGCCTTCTCACTTCTTTTTCTTTCTTAGCATAAACCATTTTTTGGACCTGACATTTAAAAGCTTCCTTATGAGCCTGAGAACTCCTTTAATGGATGATAAAGAAGAAGATGACTCGAACTTTTGAACATAAGGACCTTTAGAAATATAAAATTAAATATTGATTCAACTCTTAACATTTTAGGCAATAACAAAGGAGATGACTTGTAATTTTTACATATTGATCATTGGACAATGAATATTGCATATATATTTGAATTTCATATCATTTACATATGAAAGGAAGATGATTTGAACTATGGACACTTGGGAATTTATTGTTCTAAAATGGGCATATTTGGAATTTTATTTCGATTGCATATCTCTTAAAGTATTTTGATTGTTGGATCGAAAATTAGTTTAACAGATTCTATATAATTCATCTTATCTTTTAATTGTTCATCCTATAACATGTAACTCAAATCCTCTTTTGCCCATCTAAATTAAAAGTATGTTTATAATTTAAATTTGATTCAGATCCACTTTTGTTTTTATATTCGATATGATTCATATGATTTAGATCCTTTGTCTCCTATAATAAATTTGTTGTTGTTCTCTATATTATTTAGATATGAATGTTCTTATCACGAATTGACATGTGCCTAAATTTTCCATTGCCTTTCCTTTTTGTTGTTGAAATAAAAAAAAAAACTAAATTTTTAACGAATCCTACTTTATAATTTTATACAGTATATATGTTAATAATTCAGATTCACTTGAAAATCAAATTGTTATGTTATATGGTTGATGTTTGGAATATAATTATTTTGGGTGTTTTTTCATAAGAATAAGAAAATTCAATATAGAATTCTTGTGTAGACTTTTGTTTAAAACTCAAGTTTTTGTTTCCTTTGTAAATTTAAAGATTGGGCAAAATTAGTTTTTTTTTTATTTTCTTTCCAAGTTAAAGGTTTGATTTGAATTTGTACACTTTAAATTCAAACATATCTATACATATATTATAAATTACTTACATATATAAGTTGTGTCGAAATCTAAAACAATAGTTGTGATATTCATATATGTGGAAACATATGTGTGTTACCATAATTCAAATTCATGCGATGGATTGTATGTAATTATGCAATTTTTAACCTCACCTTGATTGAAAAAAAAAAATCATTATACACACTGTAACATTCCCCTACTTAAATGCCCAAAACTAACGGCTACGGATGCTACAGTCATCCTTAGTTATTAATCCTTGGTGACCAAATACGGTGGTGCTAGATACTTTGATACACTGATCACAGAAATATGAAAATAAAATTAACAAATAAAAAACACATTTCCATACTCCATTCAAAAGATTTGAATTACATAATCCCAAAAAAGTTAACCACATTCAGAAAAATATAATTATTACATATGCACCTAAAGTAACATATGAGGATGCCCCCTTGGTTGATCAGAGTATATAGTAAGGCTAATAAATCTGCCTTTACAAACAAAATACAAAGCGGAAAAAGATAACTCTAAATAATTAAATGCCTCCTGCATGCCTCTGGAAGATTTATTTGTTTAAGAAGATAAAATGAAAACCCTAAACCACATTACTCAAAATCAATTGAGTACCCGAGAGTTTAAGGGGAAACCAAAAACTTTGAGTCAGATTTAAAGCCTAGTATGAATAATAATCCAACATCTCAATCCTTTTCAATATCCAGTGGGACCACGTCTCTTACCGGAATGGGTTTTTTCCTCACTAGTAACCTAAAACCTTTATAAAACCATATACTTTGCTCATGCATCCACAATGGTTAAAACATACATTTCGAAATATTATGATGATATGCATATATAAAAACGTTTAGGGTTTCCCATCCCTAAGTTTAAACGGACACCGTGTCATAGTTATGGTTCCTTGGGTCAATATTTACCTATTAGCTTTCATGGATTTACTAATAACCTTTTTCATTACACATGGACACCCTATCCTATTTCATAGTTTTCATGGGGTCACTAAGATCCTATAGGCTCTTGCTAATTAACTTAATTAATTCATGGGTCCCCATGTGTAACGATCCGATGTTTCGACTTTTGAAAGTCGACATTAATACGTCCACTGTATCAACTGCCAAACCATCGAACATCGGAAAACCGAACCATTAGGGTTTAAGAAGAAGAAGGTAGAAGAAGAAAAAGAAACAATAATAGAATCTCACATTTCGCAGCGGAACAACATATAATATATAAATGAATAATCTTTAAAACAAAGAATCATATCTGTTATCACATTACATTATCAGAGTGTTACAACAACAAACAGCGGAAGAAAATATAACATATACTAGTGATACGCTTCGCCATCCAGCTTACTTCTGATCTCCTCAGCAACTCCTGAATTCTAGAATGACCTGATGATCTGACTCTAGACTGCCCGTGTGAAAATTGGTGGACACCCAGAGTTTAGAAAGGGAACAATAAACTCCAGGTCAGTCGTGGGACTGGCGTGAGATCTTAAAAACAGTTATTTTCACAAAGAAAATAAAAAGAAATCCACTATGCTTTTTAAAAATGAAACTGCCATAAGGCCTTCCGCCACACACACAATGCAAACGCACACTTGAAGGAGATTTCTCCTTATGACAGTCAAAAATGCTTAATACGCAAAATTCTTTGGATATTATTTTTAGTGCATAGTGTAGAAAACATTTCGAAAGTGTAATATTAATCTTAGCCAACATACAACATTTCATCGTATGCCTAATATAGCTACCATGTTCAATAGCAGGTTACCGCCACATTCCATGGCAGGTTATACAACTAAAACCGTACAGGGCGCGTATTGTTTCTTTGGATTTCCAACAAATGGTCAGGCAAAGGAACTTCCTACACCGAAATGGGTACGCCTCTGGAAGGTCACCCCGAGAACCTAACCGGATCTCTGCCAACAAGGCCGACATTACCTCACGCTTTAACCAAGCTATAACATAGGTAACTAACACACAAGTATGCCATCTCCGGTCGTTACCGACCTTTATCCGAGGATCCTCAACTACAAAGCAACATTACACAGTAATAAATTTACAGTGTCCACATGAGTTAAGTATCTGGGCTCCATACCATGATACCACCCTTTATCCAGAAGAAAATGGACATACCCTAGGGGCGCGACCCCTAAAAACCTTGCCGCAACATTCCTGTTTCGACCATTTTCGGGTTGTGAGGCTCGACGAAATCTCGTCCACAAAGCTACGCTTTTTCGTAAAGCCATGCTTCGATCAACAAATGATCAGCAGCACTTCGTATGCCACATTACCAAATTGGAAATATATCACTAGTAACCATCAACTACATAACCTCTGAGCTCGTACGTCTCAGAGAAGGGTGTTAAGCTAAGAGAATAAACTCTCCGCCACCAACAGAAATGTATTTGATAGAAACCAGCTTTACATCTCAATTTGTAACGTCAGACACACATCCATACAAGTCTGTTCCGAGTTCGAACAGAACCGAAGGCACTTTCGAAGAAGCCCTTGCAATCCGGGTATTCACAATCCCGATCGGACTTCCTATCACTTATGGAATCGCTATACCATAGCTACTCAGTGCAGAGACAATCGATAGGTCATCCTATCATTCCCGCAAATACCCGGTCTTCACCACCGGTCTTCAAATGCAATCCTATTTCGTCGTATCGTTATTCGGAATGGGTTATATGACACAAAGGTCCTCTCTCGGCTAATCTGAATAACGAGCGCTTATTTTTAAAAATAAGTGTTCATTCAGATTCAAACAAATCACAGCAATTTCCACTTTGATCTTTTAAATAAAAGATTCATCATAATCACAAAGGTTCGATGTGGTTTTCGGATATCCACTTGGAATCCGACCCCAGTCGCATCGAAATTCAAACACTATTTAAAGGCAAATATTGATAGTCGGTTATTTAACTATCAATCAACATTCACAACAATTACCAGACTTAAATAATTTTCTAAATTATTTATTTTCAAAATATCTTTGCAAGATATATTTTCACACTTCAACCATTTGAAAACAAATTTCAAATCACTCTTCACTCGCGGAATAAAATTCCCGATATTATTTATTTCCAGTGAAAGTATACCGAGTTAAAATACTTTAAAATAATTTAAATTACTTATTCAAAATATATACTTGGAAACATTTAGACAAAACTATTTTAAACGTTTGCTTAAATATTTTTTTTTAAAATATTATACTAATATCTTATATAAAACTTCAAGTCCAAATTAACTTTAAAATAAAGTTAGTAGATCGGGTGTAACGACCCGTAAATTTAACTGGTTTTAATAACGTTATTAATTGAATTAAATTAAAATTTTAAACTATATAATTTTGAAATATAAATTTGATATTTGGAATACGTCTAGTTAAACATACCAACTGGTAAATTTTCGTCCGAAAATATGAAAGTTTATTTCGTGCATAAATTTACTTCAATTTAATCAGTTAAAAAGCGATGAAAATAAAATGTTTTCGGAACCTAAATATTTTTACAAAGAAAAATTCTAAAACATCTTCTGAGCAATCCGTCAGTTTTTCGTTTTTCCAAATTCGGATTTTTTTAGCTCCGTCGATCTTATTTTTCTACGTTTTTCTTGCATTTTTCGCTAATAGAAAATTCAAATTTTTATAATTCAAACGTACCACTGATATCATTATGCAATTTTGATCGTCTCGTCGTGCTGATCTCCACGGTATATTAAATTGTCTATTTCGATGACAAGTGCACAGTTGAATCTGTGATGCGATTTAATCGTATTGGTATTGTTTTTGACTTCTTGACCATTCATTTTACACCACCATTCATTTTGGATCTGCTTTTATTAATTATTGAATTCAGAGATTTGCGTTCAATATTTCAAACGGTTCGCTGTCATTTCTTTTATTGTGCAACCTTTGTTCATTTTCAAGAAATTCACTGGCAAGGCTATAGTAGGTGCATGTTCTCTCACCTATTCACGCAAGTCATTATTTTTCATTTTTGCTCCCTCTTCCATTCTTTCCCAGATCCACACGTCTTTCCCCCTCGGTCGTGCCTCCGCCATCGCACACCCATGAACCACTTTCCCTCCAATCAACACCAGTCCCCTCTCTCCTTCTCTCCTGCCGCTGCTTCACGCATCGGGCCACCAACCACGACTCTCTTCCATTTTCAAGCACCCACGGCCCGAGCTCCGCCTTAGCCTAACTGTCTCCACTCCTCGGCACCACTTCCTCCACGTGCTGGCCAATAGTCACGCCATGGCCACCGCGTCGCCAGTCATAGCAATGCTGACCGCCTTCTCCGTCCATGCTCGGCCAAGAACAAAGGCAAGCCCATCACTGAACACGCGGCAACCTCCACCTCTCCTTCACGCAGCAGTCGCATTGGCTCTACTTCCTTACTCCGACCGTGCATTCTTCCCGTCGAACTCCTTTAACCCGTGCTCCGCCACCATCTCGGCCAAGCATCTCTTTTGTAGAGGTATAGATCTATACCTATTTTGGTGTATTTTGATCTCTTTGTTGTGCAAAATTTTCATGTTTGTGTCTACTTAAGTATATTAGATTATAAGTTGTCTGTTAGTCAAATTTATGCACGTATAGCATTTTATGTATTGTATAGTTGAGGCTATAGTTAATTACATAAATTTATTTTATATATGTTCATATATTTCGTGCGATCTACTTTAGTTAATAACATGTATATTATATTAAGTAAGTTGGACTGTTTTATAACAATTATTGTTAAGAATATATATATTAGCCAGTTTTGTTTAGTGAAAAGGTATTATTATATATATACAGATTTTAAGTATAAGGTATACTGTTGAAAAGTAAGTTATATATATATATTTTAAGTTTAGTCTGTTGGTTCAAAAAAAAAACAAAAAAAAGGAAAAAAGAAAAAAGAAAAAATATATGTTCATAAATTTTGTTATATGTCGTAGTTTTGTATTTTAGTTTTTAATCTTGCAAAGTTTGTTTACATGTGTATAAAGTGATATAATAGATGTTTTAATAAAGTAAGTTATATGTATTAGTTTATATAAGTTATAAATTTATCAGTTTATATATCTATATTGTTTTAATCGAAATACATACATGGTACAGTCTATTATATTTTATAAGTAAACAACGTTCTGTTGTGTATAAGCATATACGATGTGTGTATAGAGTGTTTGCATACATATTATTATATGTGTTAATTCTTTTTTTTATATAAAAATATAAAGGAATTTTGTGTGCTTACAGTTTGTAGTATAAATTATGTGTACAACTTTATCATATGGAGTCTGCATATGATATTAAAATAACTTTGCTTTGCCTATATATGTTATTGCGCAGTACATATAGTTTGCATTTTTATATTGTTATTATAGTAGTCTGTTGTCTGTTATAAAGGATTTTTGGCTTAAAAAGGAATATCATATGTTGTTTTATAGTTACGGTGTACAGTCTAAATCAGTTTCAGCAAGGTCTATATATATATTAGTATATATGGGTTATAAAGCTTTGTTGCAGTTTCCTTTATAATTAATATATATATATATATATATTGATTCAATAAGGTATTGACTTTATAATTACGTTTGACTTATTTATATGTTTTGATTTTAAATAATCATATATATATATATATAATTTAATTTGCGTTGAATTTGGAATATGATTTTGATATCCGTATAAATAGGTATATACATAGTTATATGCGTATATAGATATTAGTTCACTTATATCCATTTATCTTCATCGACCCAATTTTTAATTTGATTTTGTCTATTCCTTGCTATCAGCTTTGATCATCGAATTTGTGCTTGGATTCGTAACACAAATTTCAGTGTTAGTTCTTCTATGCGTATGTGTCATCTCCTGTTCTCTCTAGCCTCGAAAGGTGAGTAATCACTCACGATTAATATTCTTTTATTTATTAATTTTGATTTCAATTGAAACGACAATTGAAATATGTGATTGTTAGTTATTTACACTGTTATATATGTTATTACCTGTATCAGTTCACCTGTGACTTCTAACACCATTATCTGTTAATTATACGGTGATAATCCCATTTGGTTGATAATTGATTGATTGTTTGTTGTTTATATTGGATGTTAAATTGTAATGTACAAAGTGATAAAAATCATGTAATTGAATTTGACGTAGGATAATTAAAAATATGAATCGACATATGTGTTGAATTTGATTAGTTAAATTTGTAAATATGACCCTTTTAAATGTTTAAATTAATTGACATAGAAATATGGTTAATTACACCTTGAATCATTTAAATATATGTTGTTTAAAATCGATGTAGTATGAAATTGAATAAATTGAAGAACCGTCTAAGTATTAATGTAATAATCTTTAATCTACATGAAATGATAGTGTAGATTCTAGAAATAATTATATTAATTTACACAAACAACAACGTAAATTAATACGATTATTTTGGGATTATTTAAATAAATTGTTGAATTGTTATATATGGATGTTATTGCTTGTTTATTTACTTTGACACCATCCCAGTTATCACACTGCAAGTTCCCTTTATATGCTTTGATTTTTGAATTGAAATGGAATCAGGTTGAAATGATAGATACCCAAATAAATTTGTCTTAGGATAGAAAATTAAATTATACCCGATTGGTCAATGTTTGATTTAAAATAAAATAAAGTTTTATTTGACTAATAACAAGGTTTTTAATAAAATTGGAATTTAAATTTGAATGAATGTAAATGTGAATAATTGAATTTGAAACAAATATTAACGTCGTAATTGACAAAAGAACATTGTTTAAAATTTAATTAATTAATAATTTAATTTAGAATTATTTGAAAATTAATTTTGAAGTTATTAATAACTAAGTTTTGAAATTATTAATAATTAAGTTTTAAAATTATTAATAATTAAGTTTGGAATTAGTGATAATTAAGATTTGAAATTATTTGATAGTTGATGAGATTGAATAATTCAAAAATTAAATTGAATTGAATTTTCTTATTAAGTGAAATTGAATTTCTTAAATAAGTGAAACCGAATCCCTTTATTAACTGAGTTTGAAATGTAACTAAAGTAATAAGTAAATGACATTTAATTTCTTTAACAAGAAATAAAAATGCGTTTTATCGAAATAAATGGAAGACTTGAAATTAAAAGAATTGGATTTGACAAATTTAATTGAAATTAAATTTGTAAGTTTGACATAATGAAGTAAAACTTAAGTGATTAATTTAAAGAATTGGAAATTTAATTGAAATTGTTTTAATGATAAATTAATTTAATGAATATTGAACGAAATCGACAAATGAGTTTAAATCAATTTGAACATTAAATTAAGTTAAATAATTATGGAATGAACTTATATACGAAATTAAATGAATATTTGAATTATTTCAAATTTGAACTTGAAATTTGATTTATAGAAAATTTGAAATGAAATTAGGAGTTACGAAACGTAAATTTTGGAATTTGATTTAGAAAGACTAACGTAATGTTGATTTACAAATTTTAATTGAAGTTGAATTTGATTCGGTTTTGAAATATATTAAACGACCAACCAGTGTTAAAATTACGAAGGTTATTAAAGAAACCAGAATCGGTTATGGACATACTCTCTGTCTAAACCGAAAACCACTTTAATAACTATACGCGGAGTGATGATCCAGAATGAAGTGGTTGGAATGATGTACGCGATGACTGAAGAAAGAGAACGATAATGGATAGCCTTGACACTTGTTTCAAATTGGAAATGACTAAAACAGAGCCGTGCCGGGCCAAATGGGGTTAGCCACCTCGAGCGAACACACTTCTTCTTAAACTACGCATTACTGGTTATTGATTGGTACACCCTCGTACTTTGGGAGTGTTGTTTCGCGGTGTTGCGATCGTTGCGGCGATGCGTTTTCACCAGTCCGTATCAGGCAAACGGTAGTTTCACTACCTTGGGTATTGCCTCATGTGCCTTGTCATACTTATATCCCTATATACGCGACCACTACGAATTTGTTTTGTGTTATAACTATGGAGTACTCCCTGATAGCCCACTAGTTTACGGTGGAGTTTACAGTGCTGTATAGACTATAACGCTTATATTAAATGTGTTAAGGGGGATAATGGTAACGCCTTAACACTATTTTGATATTTTATATTACTGATAGACATTATCTATTTAGCGTATATTACTACATAGTAGATAGTTTAATGGATCCTTAGAGGACGGTTATTCCAACATCTTTTGAGTTATTTGTATTTCTATTGTTATTTCACTTGAGTTGGATTTATTTATATAAGAATGTTAATCCTGACTCGAGTGTTTTGTATTTTGCTTTACGCTCGGGTCAGACTGAGAGTACCAGCTTTCAAGACTCACCTTTGGAGTTGGAGTTTCGCTTGGAGATCCAGCTATCTATCCAGATTTCAGATATTCAGTGATTCCAGTGATGTATCCTGATTATTGTATTGGACTATTATATTCGAGACTTCTGTTGTAACTTATTTAACTCGGTTATATATATAGTAGCTTCATGAACTACTATATTTTGCTTTCGCTGCATATTATTACTCTGTGTCTGTGATTCTGTGATTATTTATTTACTGTATATCTGAGTTTTCCAAATTTAAATTAACAATTCGGTATTTTGAATTATTCAAGTCCGACATGAGCGGATGCAAATAGTCTAAAATAGCGGGTCGTTACAGTTGGTATCAGAGCTTTTGGTAGCTCTAGGCAAAATTTAGCATATAGGGTAAATGTATTTACAGAATCACTCTCATTCGAGTTTCAATCTCATCCTTTTGACTCGATTCCTTTAGATTTTCGGAACGTCCCTCGTTTCCGAAATTCATTCTTGTCCCTCACTATTCGTCTTCTTTTAATTCTGGAGCATCCTATAACTCCACTTTGAATGATTTTTAAAATGAATCGGCGGTCTTGCCAAACTTCGAGTGATTTGTAAATGAGTGAAACTCCTTTACAATAGACATCGATTTACCGAAGATTTGTATCCTCGGTTTACGATGCTATCTATTCCCTGCTATACCTAAATTCCATCTCTTGGGATCGAATGTTGATTTACCTCGGAATTCAACACCGATCTTATTCTTGAAGTTACGGTCGACCCGGTTAAGATTGCCCGTGAATTAAATAAGCTTATCCATCTCCCGATTCTGTTAATTGAATTATCTTATCTTCTGTTTCGAACTTATTATCGAATCAAAAATTCACTTTGATTTGACTTCCATCAAATTTGAATCTCTATCGTTGCTTTAAAAAAACATTCTTGTATCGTCGAGCGAGGAAGTGTATTTGTGAATTAATATTTAAAATGTTTTATATATATTGTGTTGTTTGAGTTGTTGATGTTGATTTGGGTTTTCGATCGATTCGTCTGATCAACGCTATCGATAGGATTTCCAAAACACTTGACCAGAGTAAATTGACACAATATTATTTTCAAATTTGGTAAATAAACTAAATTTTGAATGATTATATTATATATAAGTATAAATTTTTCAGAAATTAAAATGTTAATGAATCTGTTGTCCGAAATGTGAAAAATTTAATTTTCATTTATTGTTTTATAAATCATTGACTATTTCATAAAATAAATGAATGAATTTATAAAATTTGGTTATAATTTGTTGGAATTTGAAATGTATTTGAATCAAGACTTTGAGAATTTAATTTTTCGATAATTTCAAGTTATGGTTTTAAAGTTTAAAATGTATATTATTTAAAAATATTTTCGAATAGAAATGGTTTTCAAAGAATTTTAAATGATTAAATTAGAGCTCTTCTCTTTGTTGCTGGAAAATAATTTCGGTGATGGCGGTCGCATCATCGACATTTATTTTCGAGTTTCGAAGTGGAAAGACTATCCTGTAGCTTTGCTACGGTTTGTTGTGAAAAATAAATTGATTTGAATTTCTTAACATGACTTGATTTATAATATATATTGAAGATTTTAAATTTCATTTGATATATTATGTATATATATATATTTATTTTATCTATAAAATGGTTTGAAGTTAATCGAAAATTTATTCTTAAAATTTTGATTTAAGGATGATTTTCAATGAAGCCAAAAGTTTTGACTAAAACACTTATCTTGAAATAACTGAATGGTAAAACTTTAATTATAAAATACTCGATTGCATTATGTATAACTTACCTAAATTTTCAAAAGTTAATTATGTAATTGAATATTATACAATATAAATGATATCAAAGGAATTTTTAAATAAATTTGAGTAGTTATAATAAGTGTAAATATACTTAATATATATGTGATGGGATATATTAAGTAGAATAAATTTAATAATAATTTGGAATAAAGAAGAATTAAATTTGTAAAATAAAATATGATTATAATAATGGACTATTCAAAATTTTGATTGTTAATTTAAGATAACTGGATAATATATAATATAAAATGTCTTTATAAATAAAATTTGAGTGTTTATAATAAATGTATACACTCAAAGCTTAATTAGAAAACGATTAATAGAGACAAAAAGAACACTAGGTTAGTTGAATAATAAATGGATTAATAAAATAAATTGTTGTTTGAAATAAATTTTGAAACAAACAATGATAAATTGAAAATAAACCAATTTAATGGAATTCCTTAAGTTTAAAAAAGTCAATTGTTGAATATAAATTAATTTAAATTGAAATTTATATATGGTTTAAATTAATTGTTTTATTTTGGAATTCAAATCTATTTTCTTCTAGTTGTTTCTATTCCCCTGTCTCCTTCCTTTTCGGGGACGAAAAGTTTTGAGTGGGGGAGAGTGTAACGACCCGTAAATTTAACTAGTTTTAATAACGTTATTAATTGAATTAAATTAAAATTATAAACGATAAAATTTTGAAATATAAATTTGATATTTGGAATACGTCTAGTTAAACATAGCAACCGGTAAATTTTCGTCCGAAAATATGAAAGTTTATTTCGTGTGTAAATTTACTTCAATTTAATCAGTTAAAAAGCGATGAAAATAAAATATTTTCGGAACCTAAATATTTTTTCATAGAAAAATTCTAAATCATCTTATGAGAAAGCCGTCAGTTTGTCGTTTTTCTAAATTCGGACTTCTTTAGCTCCGTCGATCTTATTTTTCTGCGTTTTTCTTGAATTTTTCGCTAGTAGAAAACTCAAATTTTTATAATTCAATCGTACCACTGATATCCATATGCCATTTTGATCGTCTTGTCGTGCCGATCTCCACGGTATATTAAATGGTCTATTTCGATGACAAGTGCACAGTTGAATCTGTGATGCGATTTAATCGTATTGGTATTGTTTTTGACTTCTTGACCATTCATTTTACACCACCATTCATTTTGGATCTGCTTTTATTATTTATTGAATTCAGAGATTTGCGTTCAATATTTCAAACGGTTCGCTGTCATTTCTTTTATTGTGCAACCTTTGTTCATTTTCAAGAAATTCACTGGCAAGGCTATAGTATGTGCATGTTCTCTCACCTATTCACGCAAGTCATTATTTTTCATTTTTGCTCCCACTTCCATTCTTTCCCAGATCCACACGTCTTTCCCCCTCGGCCGTGCCTCCGCCATCGCACACCCATGAACCACTTCCCCTCCAATCAACACCAGTCCCCTCTCTCCTTCTCTCCTGCCGCTGCTTCACGCATCCGGCCACCAACCACGGCTCTCTTCCATTTTCAAGCACCCACGGCCCGAGCTCCGCCTTAGTCTAACCGTCTCCACTCCTCGGCACCACTTCCTCCACGTGCTGGCCAACAGTCACGCCATGGCCACCGCGTCGCCAGCCATAGCAATGCTGACCGCCTTCTCCGTCCATGCTCGGCCAAGAACAAAGGCAAGCCCATCACCGAACACGCGGCAACGTCCACCTCTCCTTCACGGAGCAGTCGCCATGGCTCTACTTTCTTACTTCGACCGTGCCTTCTTCCCGTCGAACCCTTTAACCCGTGCTACGCCACCATCTCGGCCGAGCATCTCTTTTGTAGAGGTATAGATCTATACCTATTTTGGTGTATTTGATCTCTTTGCTGTGCAAAATTTTCTTGTTTGTGTCTACTTAAGTATATTAGATTATAAGTTGTCTATTAGTCAAATTTATGTACGTATAGCATTTTATGGATTGTATAGTTGAGGATATAGTTAATTACATAAATTTATTTTATATATGTTCATATATTTCGTGCGATCTACTTTAGTTAATAGCATGTATATTATATTAAGTAAGTTGGACTGTTTTATAACAATTATTGTTAAGAATATATATATATATATATATATATATATATATATATATATATTAGTCAGTTTTGTTTAGTGAAAAGGCATTCTTATATATATATAGATAGATAGATTTTAAGTATAAGGTATACTGTTGAAAAGTAAGTTATATATATATATATATATATTAAGTTTAGTCTGTTGGTTCAAAACAAAAAAAACAAAAAAAAAGGAAAAAAAAAGAAAAAATATATGTTCATAAATTTGTTATATGTCGCAGTTTTGTATTTTAGTTTTTAATCTTGCAAAGTTTGTTTACATGTGTATAAAGTGATATAATAGATGTTTTAATAAAGTAAGTTATATGTATTAGTTTATATAAGTTATAAATTTATCAGTTTATATATCTATATTGTTTTAATCGAAATACATACATGGTACAGTCTATTATATTTTATAAGTAAATGACGTTCTTGTAACGACCCGCATATTTAACGATTATATATTAAAAAGTTTTATTTAAATATAACGTCGTTAGTCGGATTTTGGTCCGAAAAGCTACTTTTTGCAAATGGCCGAATTGGAACTCGAAACTTCCTCCATTGGTTCCAAAATGACGTTTGCGATCTTTTTGAGTGTAAACTTTGATATGTTTGGAGTTTGTGAAATTTTAACCCTTTTTCTATTGGGTTTTGGGTTTGGGTTCAGCCCACTAGCTTAACTAATACTCTAGCTTAGCCACTTCTCTTCATTCATCTCCTTTTCATTTTCATTTCTCAAGCTAAAACTGAAATGGTGGAAGGGAAAGAGAAATAGAAATTTGCAAGCCCTAGTTTCAACTTCCAACTTGATTTCTTGCTCCAAAATCAAAGGGAATCCATAGGTAAGCTCTTCTTCATCTTCTCTAACTCTTCTCCTCTTCAATTTCAGAAAACTTCCTAAACCTAAATTAGGAAATATATGTTTTATTCTTAGATTGAAGCTTGTTGAGTTGAAGTAGAGTTTAGTTAGTCTTCTCCTTGTTATTGAGCTTCTTCTTCTACTTCTTTGTTTTGGGTTAAAGGTGAGTTTTGAACTCACATCTACTTCTCTTGATTTCTTTGATGTTGGGTATGAATTTCCTAGCACTTGTTCATATGCTCTTGCTTTTGGTTTGGATTGAATTGGTGAATATCCAAATTTTTAGTGTTTGGGTTCAATTCTTTAAAGATCCTAACTTTGATGTTTGAATATGTTTGGTTGCGAATCAGAGAGCTAATGGAGCTGGGGTATATATTGGTTAAAGCTCCTTAGGTCCATTGCTCGAATGGTCGCGATTTGGAAGAAATTGCATTTCATTGATATAGGGTAGGAATTGCAAATTCATCAGGTTCGGCCGACCGAGCCCTGTATCCGGTTGACCGACCTGCTACCCCGAGTCATGTCTTATTTCCTGCATCTGGCCAGCCGACCGAGCCCTGCAACCGGTCGACCGACCTGCTCCTATTTTGTTGTTTGCCTATTTTTGCATATTTTGATTTATTTTTCAAATTTTATCGATTCAAGTTGCTTTTTAGTGGTTTTCATTGCATCTTTGGCTTTGATAACTTATTTTTGACTTCATTCACGGGTTTTCATAAATAATCCCTCTAAATCGTATTAAAAGTTTCCTTCTCCAATTCTTAAATTCTATTTATAATGCACACACAATTTCGCACTTCGAGCGAAGTGGAAGGAAGATTAAATGGTTAGGTAAAACACGGACCATGAATCCCTGCTTTTATCTTTATGATTAGTCCCCGACCTATTCGATTGATTGTTTTGACCTTTGTGTATGGTTTACCGATGAGATGAGGTGAACTTTGTACTGCTTTGAGTGTGAAAGTGGCTGACGGATAGTAAATCGTTTAGTGCGAACGAGTGGTTATGGGACATACGTTAACACTTTTCGGATTCCTTTTCGAGAGTTGTGACACATTCCGCCAGTTAGTGGTGTCCAGTACTGGGTCTCTGACCTTCACCACTACGGTTTGTTGCCTTCGGGTATGTGCCTTCGGGTTTGTTGCCCTTTAGTATCGCTTCCGATGTTGGTCGTTATGAGCCGCATGGGTGATATTGGGTTGCCCTTTAGTATTGCTTCCGATGTTGGTCGTTATGAGCCGCATGGGTGATATTGGGTTTGGAGTCTTCGGGCTCATGGATTCTTGTTTGTACAGTACTGAGCTCGAGCAATTTTATGATGTTTCATTCATACGTATATTCCCTTGGTATCGCCCTTCGGTGTTGGTCATTATGAGCCGCATGATGCGTAGCGTTTACCTTGCGGAACTTGTATACCTTATTGGTATTTGTTATTTGCCTTTTTGGCTTGATTTGGGATATTTGTATCCTTTGTTTTTATATGTTGCCGATGATATGAGGCTTGTTCTATATGATTCATCTTTTGTTAGATGATTGTGTTATCTCCTTTGGAGATATCTATTATGCTTTGTAACCTTGCAAGTTTATTGTTGTTCAGTTTATCTAACTGATTTGTTTAGCTAGACCGACCCGTATATTTTATACTCGGGTCAGACCGAGATGTTTCAGGTTAGGTACATTTGGACTTAGCCTATTTTGCTTCCGCATGGACTACTCCGCTGGCTTCTTTTTGTCATGGCTTTTTGTGTAGTCCCATTTTGTAGTAACTCTGATATATTCTATTGACTCGTCTGTATATTGTGGTCGGCTATACCACTTGACTTGTATTGTTTTGCAAACTCTTTTATGTATCAGTATATGTGTATATGATGATCTACTGTTCTGTGATGTATATTTCATTTGAGTTATTATATTCTGTTCTGATAGATCCAACCACCTATGGTTTTGTTTTAAGTATTCATTGGGTATGTCGACCTGCTTGATAGTCTATTGTTGATGTATTCAATAGATAATTAGAGCAAGGCTATAGATGGTCGCTCCCAACCAGCCTTATTCTCCGTGTTAGTTGACGGCATTACCTTGTAGTGTCCTTGGCTAGTGTGGGTATAGAGGTGGGGCGTCACAGTTCTGTTGTGTATAAGCATATACGATGTGTGTATAGAGTGTTTGCATACATATTATTATATGTGTTAATTCTTTTTTTTATATAAAAAAATAAAGGAATTTTGTGTGCTTACAGTTTGTAGTATAAATTATGTGTACAACTTTATCATATGGAGTCTGCATATGATATTAAAATAACTTTGCTTTGCCTATATATGTTATTGCGCAGTACATATAGTTTGCATTTTTATATTGTTATTAAAGTAGTCTGTTGTCTGTTATAAAGGATTTTTGGCTTAAAAAGGAATATCGTATGTTTTTTATAGTTTTGGTTTACAGTCTAAATCAGTTTCAGCTAGGTGTATATATATATTAGTATATATGGGTTATAAAGCTTTGTTGCAGTTTCCTTTATAATTAATACATATATATACATATATTGATTCAATAATGTATTGACTTTATAATTACGTTTGATCTATTTATATGTTTTGATTTTAAATAATGATAAAAAAATATACATAAAATTTAATTTGCGTTGAATTTGGAATATGATTTTGATATTCGTATAAATAGCTATATACATAGTTATATGCGTATATAGATATTAGTTCACTTATATTCATTTATCTTCATCGACCCAATTTTTAATTTGATTTCGTCTATTCCTTGCTATCAGCTTTGATCATCGAATTTGTGCTTGGATTCGTAACACAAATTTCAGTGTTAGTTCTTCTGTGCGTACGTGTCATCTCCTGATCTCTCTAGCCTAGAAAGGTGAGTAATCACTCACGATTAATATTCTTTTATTTATTAAATTTGATTTCAATTGAAACGACAATTGAAATATGTGATTGTTAGTTATTTACACTGTTATATATGTTATTACCTGTATCAGTTCACCTGTGACTTCTGACACCATTATCTGTTAATTATACGGTGATAATCCCGTTTGGTTGATAATTGATTGATTGTTTGTTGTTTATATTGGATGTTAAATTGTAATGTATAAAGTGATAAAAATCATGCAATTGAATTTGACGTAGGATTGTTAAAAATTTGAATCGACATATGTGTTGAATTTGATTAGTTAAATTTGTAAATATGACCCTTTTAAATGTTTAAATTAATTGACATAGAAATATGGTTAATTACACCTTGAACCATTTAAATATATGTTGTTTAAAATCGATGTAGTATGAAATTGAATAAATTGAAGAACCGTCTAAGTATTAATGTAATAATCTTTAATCTACATGAAATGATAATGTAGATTCTAGAAATAATTATATTAATTTGCACAAACAACAACGTAAATTAATACGATTATTTTGGGATTATTTAAATAAATTGTTGAATTGTTATATATGGATGTTATTGCTTGTTTATTTACTTTGACACCATCCCAGTTATCACACTGCAAGTTCCCTTTGTATGCTTTGATTTTTGAATTGAAATGGAATCAGGTTGAAATGATAGATACCCAAATAAATTTGTCTTAGGATAGAAAATTAAATTATACCCGATTGGTCAATGTTTGATTTAAAATAAAATAAAGTTTTATTTGACTAATAACAAGGTTTTGAATAAAATTGGAATTTAAATTTGAATGAATGTAAATGTGAATAATTGAATTTGAAACAAATATTAACGTCGTAATTGACAAAAGAACATTGTTTAAAATTTAATTAATTAATAATTTAATTTAGAATTATTTGAAAATTAATTTTGAAGTTATTAATAACTAAGTTTTGAAATTATTAATAATTAAGTTTTAAAATTATTAATAATTAAGTTTGGAATTAGTGATAATTAAGATTTGAAATTATTTGATAGTTGATGAGATTGAATTATTCAAAAATTAAATTGAATTGAATTTTCTTATTAAGTGAAATTGAATTTCTTAAATAAGTGAAACCGAATCCCTTTATTAACTGAGTTTGAAATGTAACTAAAGTAATAAGTAAATGACATTTAATTTCTTTAACAAGAAATAAAAATGCGTTTTATCGAAATAAATGGAAGACTTGAAATTAAAAGAATTGGATTTGACAAATTTAATTGAAATTAAATTTGTAAGTTTGACATAATGAAGTAAAACTTAAGTGATTAATTTAAAGAATTGGAAATTTAATTGAAATTGTTTTAATGATAAATTAATTTAATGAATATCGAATGAAATCGACAAATGAGTTTAAATCAATTTGAACATTAAATTAAGTTAAATAATTATGGAATGAACTTATATACGAAATTAAATGAATATTTGAATTATTTCAAATTTGAACTTGAAATTTGATTTATAGAAAATTTGAAATGAAATTAGGAGTTACGAAACGTAAATTTTGGAATTCGATTTAGAAAGACTAACGTAATGTTGATTTACAAATTTTAATTGAAATTGATTCGGTTTTGAAATATATTAAACGACCAATCGGTGTTAAAATTACGAAGATTATTAAAGAAAGCAGAATCGGTTATGGACATACTCTCCGTCTAAACCGAAAACCACTTTAATAATTATACGTGGAGTGATGATCCAGAATGAAGTGGTTGGAATGATGTACGTGATGACTGAAGAAAGAGAACGATAATGGATAGCCTTGACACTTGTGTCAAATTGGAAATGACTAAAACAGGAGCCGTGCCGGGCCAAATGGGGTTAGCCACCTCGAGCGAACACACTTCTTCGTAAACTACTCATTATTGGTGATTGATTGGTACACCCTCGTACTTTGGGAGTGTTGTTTCGCGGTGTTGCGATCGTTGCGGCGATGCATTTTCACCAGTCCGGATCAGGCAAACGGTAGTTTCACTACCTTGGGTATTGCCTCATGTGCCTTGTCATACTTATATCCCTATATACGCGACCACTACGAATTTGTTTTGTGTTATACCTATGGAGTACTCCCTGATAGCCCACTAGTTTACGGTGGAGTTTACAGTGCTGTATAGACTATAACGCTTATATTAAATGTGTTAAGGGGGATAATGGTAACGCCTTAATACTATTTTGATATTTTATATTACTGATAGACATTATCTATTTAGCGTGTATTACTATATAGTAGATAGTTTAACGGATCCTTAGAGGACGGTTACTCCCACGTCCTTTGAGTTATTTGTATTTCAATTGTTATTTCACTTGAGTTGGATTTATTGATATAAGAATGTTAATCCTGACTCGAGTGTTTTGTGTTTTGCTTTACGCTCGGGTCAGACTGAGAGTACCAGTTTTCGAGACTCACCTTTGGAGTTGGAGTTTCGCTTGGAGATCCGGCTATCTATCCGGCTTTCAGATATTCAGTTGATTCCAGTGATGTATCCTGATTATTGTATTGGACTATTATATTCGAGACTTCTGTTGTAACTTATTTAACTCTGTTATATATATAGTAGCTTCATGAACTACTATCTTTTGCTTCCGCTGCATATTATTACTCTATGTCTGTGATTCTGTGATTATTTATTTACTGTATATCTGAGTTTTGCCAAATTTAAATTAACAATTTGGTATTTTGAATTATTCAAGTCCGACATGAGGGGATGCGAATAGTCTAAAATAGCGGGTCGTTACATCGGGTATAACTATTTAAATAACCATTTTCTAAAACAAATATCAATTAAATCTTTAAATAATCACTTCAATAATTAATTAAATAAATCTTTACTTTAAAGATTTTCAAAATAACCCAAGTAAATAATTTCTCCAAAATATTCTTTTAAAACCAACTTAGAACTTTTAATTTATATTTTAAAAGCTACTTTCAAAACATACTCGGCTTTCCAGGGAAAATACACTTTCATTTCAAAATGGTCCACTTAGACCAATTTAATAAACCCTTCTCGATTTATTTCAAATTTACATTCCAAATCCGTAAATTCCTTTCCACACTTTAAAAGTAAACCAATATTTATTTTTAAAACAAATTTCCCTTTTTTTATAAATTCCATTATGAATTCAAATTTCCCAAATACCTATTGATATACGATTTTTCAAATCAATTCCCAAATATTCACTTTCAAGCACCAAACCAAATTTCCATATTGATTTCCTAAATTTTTTTCAAACACCCAAATCAATTTCCAAACGGATTTCCCAAAGGTTTATTTTAAATCACCAAAATCAATTTCCAAATTGATTTCTAAATTTTGTTTCAAACATCGAATCAAATTTCAGTTTGGTTCCTAAAGATTTATTTTCAACTACCAAATCAATTTTCAAATGGATTTTCAAATTTATCATCTTTACAAATAAATCCCTTTATTTTTTTTCCAAACTATTTAAAATCCGAATTTTTAAATAAATCCTTCAACTTTTAAACATCATTTCTCAAAATCCATTCATAAAAAATCTTTCCCCATATTTTGGAATTTATTCAATAGGATTTCACTACAGATTTTCTACTTAAATTCAAAAATCCTATTTTATTTATTTCTAGTATCTTACGACACCAAAAATATATTCGGCTAAATTTTAGCCTACAATGATTCCAATTACAATATAATCACACAGAGATTATAAATAATTTAACACACAACAAATGAAACAAATTCAATTGTTTGAGGAATCCAGTTGGATCCCTCCAATCTGTTTTCCTGCATCCACAGATGTTAGCACAATAATTAAATACCAATTCCATTTCGAGATAGAATATCGCGGTATATGGGATTTATAAAAATATCATCCGTTATTATGCAGCGCAATAGGGTCTCATCCGCTATATAATGCGGGAAATCAACTCCAAATACATATATAATACCAATTCCACTTCAAGGTGGCATATCGCGGTATATGGTTTTAAATATAATAACCTCCGCTATTATGTGGCGTATATGGTCTATTTCAAAACAAATAATAACAACCATCATCCAAGCACATAATCAACAATTTAAATTTAACTATCATAATTCAATCATCAATCAATGATTGAAATTTTCAATTATTAAATTTGAGTGAGAAGATCTCACCTTTGCTTATGCATGCAACCCATTTTATTCCAGATTGTTTTCTTCACAGTTCTTGACCTTGTATAAACAATTTTATACAGTTGATTAACATTCGAAATAATCGAACAACCAATTACCGTTTAATAGTTTTGATTAGCTGATAATTCTATTTACACCAATTTTCTCCTTTAATAAATTTATTTAACTAATTATTGAATTTCCTTTTTAATAAATTTAATTAACCAAAAATTATATTTTAACTAATAATCTTGGTTTAAACTAATTTCTTTAACCCCAATTTTTTTTAAAGAATTACTTTACTTAAGATTTTCTGCTTTATAACATGTTTATCATCTTTAAAACATATATATGAATATAAAATTAAAAACCAAAAATGTCTACACCTTACTGCATTTTTCTTGCTGTAAAATTTTTTTTCTGCTTATTCATGCATATATCTATACATATGTATAAATTAAGGAAGATAACAAAAAAAAATCGAAACGATACCTTACAGGCTCGTCCTCCCAGCCTTCGAGCGCCCCTGTTTTCAACGCACGCGCACAAGCCTCCATCGCGACACCCCATCCTCTTTCGTATGCACGACTCCACCATCGCGACTCCTACGCGACCCATCCATGCCCTTCAACTCACGAGGCATCGCTCCGTCGAGCGAGATGAATAAGGAGGACGAATGAATCGAACTCTAGTGGGAAGGTGCTCGGCCGTGAATTTCTGATTTGGGTTTTATTTTATTATTCATTCTTTCAATTGCGGGCATTAATATCTGATTTGGGGAAAAGACGAGAGAGCGGCCATTGATTTGTTCGAACGATCCAAATTTGAGTTTTGATTTCTTTGCTGTGACCATCAGCCATTTTTTTGTTTTGAGTAAATTTCTGTTTTTTTTCTTTTGAAGTCAAAACTAAGCAAAGAGAAGTCACGATTTTTTTCCAGCGAGGATAGCTTCTCAAGGAAGATGAATACTGGAAACATCTCGAGTATGATTAATAAATTTGACTAGTTTGACTTTCAAATTTTATTATATCCTAAAATTTCCAAAATATCTTGTTATATATAACTTAAAATCCCGATCTTCAATCGAGGCATGCCGCTAGGCGTTTATAGTGTCATACCCCCATTTCGAACGCAATGGAATGTGTTTTGGAGCCCTATTCGATCATATGCGCAAGTTACGGAAGAAAATAATCGATTTTAAATTAAATCGATTAAAATAGTTTCTATGCGTTTTGAGTTGCCAGGGTCAAACGACAACTCTGATTGCTACGAAAATTGTTAACTAACTATTACGGATCCAATGGAACTGGTTCCGTCGAATTCTGAGACTGTGCCTCGGAAGGCTATTTTTAAACGTCAATTTAAACGATAAAATTTCGAAAATGAACAAAATAGTTCTTTCAATTCTGAAGCTTCCGTTATCTTTAGTATTATCAATATTAATTTCCTAAGCCTTTGAAATATTTTTTAATCAGCTTAAAACGGAAGATTCAAATTTTTATCCAACTTCAAGAAATTAATTTCAATAAATTAAGTTGTCCAATTCATGTTTATATTCGAAATTCAAGTTAAACTAACTTCCAAATATTTAAAATCAATTAAATATTTTGATTTCAAATATTCAAAATTCTGGGTCGTCACACCATGAACTTATTATTCATTCTAATAACTATTCCCTTTATCCTAGTTTTCATGGGTTGACTAGGAACTTATGGATTTATCCAGTAACTCACTTCTCACCTAGTTTTCATGAGTTGACTAGGAACCTACTGATGCTTCCATTAACTTCTTTCTTATCCTAGTTTTCATGGGTTGACTAGGAACCTATTGACTGATGTCAATCCTTAATCCGGATAAAGTTTTCATGTGTTCATTATAAACCAATTAGCCCCTGCCAACCTACCTTAATACATAGTTTTCATGGATTTGCTATGAACCCGTTGGTTACCTCCAATAACTACATAATCATAGTTTTCATGGATTTACTATGAACTTATATTCTAGACAACTTCAAGGTTTAGGCATCCTATATTCTGGTCTCTCTGACTCGATGGATGCAATTCTACTCATTCAAAAGTTTAATCAATTTATATTCATTATTGGGTTAACCTAACTGGTACTTCTACCCCTTTTCCCTAAAACACAATTATGAGTTCTTTATCAAGTGAATATATTCATATTTGAAGAAGCAAACATAATTATTTAACAATACCACTTCTGTGGTTTGAGTTCCTTGAAATATATTTCTTATAAAAGATAGTTAATCCCTTTAACTTATATTTTTATCAAGGCCATACCTTTTCAAATTTATGTACTTAAAGTCATTTCAAAACTCCTTTATTTAAGTCATGGGTTTTTCCTTCAAAAATTTGAGTTTGGGTTTTAAAACTTTTCGACTCCTTTTAAACCTTGCTTTCGACCTCATAGGATGACCTCCTTCAAAAGCATAAAAATCTACCTTAAAACAATAGGCTCCTGGCTTTCAAATACTATAAAACATTTCATTGGAAACCTTTCGACTATGTAAAAGTATTATTATCTAAGTATAGTAGCATAGCTTTGCAACCATTAGAAAGTACCCTTTCGAAACCAATGAAGGTTACCCTTCAAAACCATTGAAAGTCGCCCTTTCAAAAGCATTGGGTTTATACTTAAGACATCATTTTGGGTCAAGGTGAACATAGGTGAAAGCATCTCTTTCGAAACAATTCTTTGTTTCAAAAGTATTGGGGAAGTTTGATGGTGTCGAAACCCTTTTGAAGGCACTAAAACATTTGGGTAAAACAATTGAAGGTTGGCTTCGAAATGCCTTTCGAAACTATTACCTTCGAAACCCCTAACCTCTTTCAAAAGCATTAGAAAGTGGCTTATATTTGTCAAAATATCTGAACCTTTCGACAACTTTGATGTCTTCAATACCATCGAAAGGTCATCAATCCTCAGAAGGGTTTCGGCTTGGTCGAAACTAGCCCTTCAAAACGCTTTAACCAAAATCTAAGTAACTCCTTCAAAAGCTACTTTTTTCAAAACATAGGCAGCAGCTTTCTTTCGAAAGCCTCTTTGAAATACCTTTCGAAACCATAGGTTTCGACTATGTCGAACCTCTTTATAAACAGGCAAGCGTTTTTCTTTCAAAACCAAACAAAACAAAGGAACCAACCCCTTCGAGGGCTACCTTTTGACACCCTATATTCCGTCTTTCTCTAATTCACTACGTACCATCTGGATGATACCTTGTATTTTGGTTTACTGTTTTCGACTTGGTTGGAGGAAAAAAGTCTTGGTTGAAGGGAGCTTCTAAAGAAGGCGAAACCCTTTTTTTTCCAAGTAAAAGGTTGTTTTTATCACATAAAGTAAACTTTTTATAACAAACTTGCTTAATTATAAACATTCGATTGGCTGTTTTAAACTTTCGAATAATTTAAATAATATTTGCCGCATTTTCTCAGATCTAAATCATGATAACTTTTAACAATTAAGCCATTCCTATTATCAAAACAATTAAATCATTTACGTCTTTCTTTCAAAATAATTTAATTTCCATACTAAATCACTTTAGTAAAAATTCTTAAAATTTTCAAAAATTCGTTTTGATCATGTTATCCAACATATCAAAATGTCAGACCCAAATTCTTAATATATTTTCCAAAATAAATTTATAAACCTAAATAACCATATTTTCCTTTTGAAATTCATAACTAATTCTCCACGACTTGGAAATTTTTAAAAATTGAAACTCAACTCCATAATCATGTTTTTCATAACACATAATTGTTTCATGGAATTTAAAAGTCATTTGATCTCGGTTTTACCCTAAAAATGTGCATATCTCCTTCTAAACCATCATGTTTAAACTAAATAAATCATAAATCAAGCATATCATCATTCAACATATCATAAAAACCAGATTTACCCTTAAATCCAAACTCATATGATTATAAAACCAAAATAGAGATGTAGTGATTATTATCCACCTTAGATTGGATAAAGAAATTGATGATTGATTGAGATTAATTTCTTCTAGCTTGAATTCTAAGCTTTACTTGAATTTCTCTCCTCTTCTTTCTTCCTAATGGCCGGTTTCTTTTCTTCTTACGGTTATAATTTTGCTTATGATAAAACAAATGTGTATGACTAAGAGAAAATTATATAAGGGTGGGAAATATGGACGTCTATTTACCCTAATGTCCTTATGTTTAATTACTTAATCATTTATAAGTTCATTTTACGGGAAAAAGAACACAGGGAAGAAGTTGTAGAAAATTTTTGTCTCGGGGACAACAAGTTTGTTTTCTTAGTCAGAAGGACAATTTTTAATCTAAACAGAAAATGATAGTTGCAACTATCATTCTGTGATTTACACTAAAAAGTTTCTTTCAGCCTAAAATGCAAACTTCTTGTCCCTAAGACTAAATTTTTCTCCAACTTTTCCCAGAGCCTTAGAAACCCCTTCATTTTATTAATAAGCACGACCACTGCATATTTGTTAATCAACTTCAATCTTCTTATCTACATTATTCTATCTAATTTACTATAATTAAATCTCCTGAATAATGTTATTAAAAATTAGGGGGTGTTACACACACAGATATATATCCTTTCAAATATATATATATATATATATTGTTTTAGATTATGTATGTCTTTTTAATTCAAAATCTTGGATAACAAAGGCATAAGTAAAGGAGAAATGAGTCTGTAGTGGCGTAAATCCCAACATCTCCGTACAACCACATTAACTATGTACACTTCTTACTAGTAGCACATGCACTTCACACAAATAAGTATATTTGATATACTTATAAAATAAAGTTAGAATAAAAAACTTTTCAAACACATTAGATAAATGAATATTTTATTTAAAATATTTTAGATTGGATCATAAATCCATTTAGGCTTCATAGGCTCAACAAAGATAAAATGGAAAAAACTTTAAAATTCACACATTTAGTCCTCTTCCGACTGGCTTGGTTCTTTGAACGAACACATTCATAACTGCTTTTGTCAAATACTTTTTTTTGAGGATTTTCTACTAGCATATTTTTAATGTAATAAAAACATAACTTATATCTCAATATAACAAATATATAACAAAAAAAACCAAATTTTAATTTATTTCGATCATGATTTGCTGTAAAGGTTAAGTCCTATCTGATCAAATTACATAATTCCCCCTATGACACGTCCTTCACACCATCAAAGCTAAAACATTGATGATGAACTAAAGAAATTAGCAACATGAATATGTAAATTGAAAAATTCAAATGAGAATTTTCAATCGCAAGGGACCTAAATGTTAAATAAAGAAGAGCATTAAGAAGAGCGGTTTAATTGTTCTTATTTTACTAATGTAGATAAATAGAAAAATAATGAACAATAAAAGAAAATTTGATAACAAAAAAGATTTGAGGAGACTTTAACTCGTGACCTCTAACCTTTAACTATCTATGGAGAAATGTGCAGAAAAATATATAGCAAATAAAGTGCCACATATTAAGCAATGTAATTGTGATATTATCATGTTTTTATTTATGTACTAATATTTGAATATGTTAATTACTTGATACGTAATAATTTTGTTGCCATAAATGATTGATAGCTCAAAAGTTAATATTGTAAAGAAGCAATTTGTGAGTTTAGTAACACAAGGAACATATATGAAAATATTGAGGATGATAATACGAGTGACTTGGATGTTAACTATAATAAGAGAATTAGGAATGACATTTAGTGTTTATATATTGCTGCTACGAACTAGACAAATAAATATAATATATAGTGCCAGATAAAAATATAATAAAATCACTTTACCGACGAATAAATATAATAAATAACTGGAGATAAAAATATAATGAAATAGTTGTGTTGAGACTCAAATTTGCAATTTCTAGTTTTTTTTAATGTATATCGAAATGTAGAAAAACATCAAACAGTAAAATAATATAGTGTGACGTCATTAGAAAATGCGATTGACCTACTATTATATTATTAGAAATGCTACTATGACAAAATTTTAGTTTCATCATATTATATATGATAAAAAAAATTCAAAAGGACTGCACATCAAATTACCATAATGCTAGCTGAATTCCTCCCATCATACAATTATCACAGTTCGACAAAATTGATCTTGATGAATTTATAAAAAAAAATTATGCGCATACATTTCCATTGAAATAAATAAAATTTCTTATGCGCATACATTTCCTTTTAAAAAAAGTCCCTGTAATTATATTATCATTTTCACAAACATCTTTTAATAAATTAAACATTTTGAACAGTGAAACAAAATGGTACTGTTATCTTTCATGTAGATTAGAAGAATAATCAATCGGATATTCAATAATTTATGTCATCTTTATTCAACTTCGCCGGGAAAGGTCGCCAATTGCTTTCTCCAGAAGTATAATGACAGAACTATTAGTTATGTAGCAAGCTTGTCATTTACTGTCATTCACAGATAGAATAAAGTTAAGCGAAATGATTTAGAGTATGGCTATCGTATACAACATTTGTTGTATTATACAACTTATTATTGTGGTTATGGGCCTGGGCTGTATTGCAGCCCAAGCAGTTTGTAATTATATAAATAGTACTGGTATACTGTTGTGTATCTCTATTGCATTGCAATAATAAAAGTTCTCTCAATTTTATTCAAATTCTTTATATGGTATCAAAGCCGAACTCTCGGCTTAACAGCATTCTTATCAAAAAATTCAATCAGAGAAAGTTAATTCAATCTGTTTTGTATTCGAGAAACACCATCAGTTCAAATTTCATCATTTGGTGTTCTCTTTAACCCTCAGATTAATCTCTTCATTGGGTTATTTTACATTCTTTCTTTGAAAATCCATGCCTTGCCAAGAAAAGTATTCAAAATTCTGGAAGCTCAAATTGTCAAAGAAGAAATTCTTAGGAAAAACTCACAATTCAAAAAACAAAAAGCAAGAAATCACATTAGACAAAGAAAGGCAGTGCCATGCCAAGAAAATCATCAGAAAACAGTCATCACTTAATTTTCTAGCTGCATCATACCTGAAAAGGTTCAGTTGCATTTCTTGATTACTAAAAGGAATTTCCTAAGTTTTTTAATTTCTCACTTGTCCAAAATTCTTCATCATGGGAGAAGAAAGCTCAGCCATATCATCAAATCCACAAAGTTCATATCAGATAGCCACAGAAAGTCTTCTTAAAACTATTATCAGCCCTCAGAGTAAACTTATCACAGCACAACTTGAAGAAGATAATTATCTTCTCTGGAAAGTCCAGGTTGAAACAGCAGTCAGAGGCTATGGCCTCGAAGGGTTTCTTCTGGATACAGTACCAATTCCACCAATGTTCATAACTAATCAAGAAAACAAAACTGTCAATAATAAAGAATTCATAAAGTATTAGAGACAAGACAGTCTAATATGTTCATGGCTTTTATCTTCCATAAGCATGAAGCAACTGCCTCAGTTATAGGTAGCAAGACAGCAAAAGGAATATGGACCACAGTTGAAAGAATTTTTAACTCTCAATCTGCTGCCAAGATAATGCACTACAAGAGACTTCTTCATAGTATTAAGAAGGATAATCTGTCTATAGGAGATTAATTAGCAAAAACCAAAACTACTTGTGATTTACTTGAGGGAGCTGGTCACAAGACTACTGATTTAGAACAGGTGTTGATTATATTAAGTGGTCTGAATGATGAATATGAGTCTGTTGTTGCTCTTATATCATCTCAAAGATCAACACCTCCTATTGAAGATGTGCATTCTATATTACATGCAAATGAAGGAAGAATTGACTTCAAGAAACCAACCGACTCAGATATGTCCATTAACTATATAGCAAATAATAAAAACAAGAATCAATACAATACCAAGACAGATCAACAAAATCAAAGAAGTGGTCAGTCCCACAGAGGAAGGGACAGAGGAAGATGGAATAGCAATAACAAACCTAAATGTCAAATTTGTGAAAAAATTGGACATATAACACCTAAATGTTACTTCAGGTTGAATTTGAAATATGTTCCAGGGCAAAATTCAGGCAATCAAAGAAACAATAATTATACTGTAAATTTAGCACAAGTGCAATCTGGAGAAAACAACCAATCAGATAACAGCAGAAATTAAAGCACAAGGCCAGAACATATACAAGACGATGCTTGGTACCCAGATTCTAGAGCTACAAATCATATCACAAACAATCTCGACAACTTAAATCTAGGATGCAAAGAGTATAAAGGTACACAGTCAATTTCTATGGGAAATGGTGAGTCTATAAATATCACTCATTCTAGAAAAGCACATATCAAAGGTGCTAAACAATTATTTTTAAATAATTTATTAAGAATACCAAAAATAAAAAGAAATCTAATTAGTATTTTTCAGTTTGCTAGAGACAACAATGTCTATTTTGAGTTCTTTCCAAAATATTGCCTTGTTAGAGACATTCCCACTAAAGAAATTTTATTGCAGGGTGATCCTGACAGAGGACTATACTGTTAGTTAGTCATATCAATCATGGAAAAGATCATCAAAATTGTAATCTGTCAAAAGCAATACAGACTAATAATCACAAAAATATTCTAGATCTATGGCATTACAAGCTTGGACATTCAAATATCAGTGTTGTTAAACAAATTTTCAATGATAATTAAATTGCTTTTGATGATGTTTCCTCACCATATGTTTGTACTTACTGTCAGATGGGTAAAAGCCATAAGTTGACATTTAATTCTTTAGTACTGTTTACTCAAATCCTTTAGAATCCATAGCCATGGATATATGGGGTCTTGCTCCAGTATGTTCAGATTATGGGTACAAATATTATATATCTTTTATTTATTCCTATTTTAGATTTACTTGTATTTATTTCCTAAAAGCCAAATCTGACACATACAATGCTGTAATTCACTTTATATCTGTAGCTGAAAAGCAGTCTGGCTGCCAAGTTAAAACTGTACAATATGATGGTGGCACTGAATTCAAGACGCTCATCAATTATTTTAATTAAAAAGGATAGTTCATAGAATAACATGTCCCTATACCTCTAAACAGAATGGTCTAATAAAGAGAAAACATAGACACATAGTTGATACTAGACTTACTCTTTTGGCTCAGACATCTTTACCCTTAAAATTTTGGCCTGACTCATTTAATACTGTTGTTTATCTAATTAACAGATTACCAACAAAGGTTTTAAAAGGAATAAGCCCTATGCAAAGATTGTACAATATAAAACCAAACTATCAAAGTCTAATTTTTTTTGGATGTTTATGTTTCCCTACTTAAGATCATACAATAGGAATAAACTTGAGTTTAGATCTCAACCATGCACTTTTATAGGATATAGTACTAATCAGAAGGGATATAAGTGTTTGGATAACAAAGAAAGAGTCTTTATTAGTAGACATATTGTATTCAATGAACATATATTTCCTTTCAGTAATGCAGACATGAAGACAACAAAGAAAGTTCTTAATCCAAGAACTTCAATACCTGATTTACATGTCTTCTCAGATGACTGGGAGTATAAAGAAACTGAAAGGACTATTGAAGACTTCGATTCACCACTGCCATCAGACAATGAACCAGGAGAAACTTTCAACTATCATAGTCAGTCTCCATCATAACCTGCCAGTCAAAGTCAACAAGTCAGTGAAGAAAGTACAAGCCCTCAACAGAATACAATTGTAGATAACAGTAATCAGACAAACAGAAGTGAATGTCATGTCAGACCTAGTCATCCCATGATCACTAGGGCTAAGAGTGGTATATTCAAGTCAAAGCTCTATATTGCTACCACAATAACTGAAGAGCTTGAAAACTTTGATCAAGCTGCTAAAGAGAATAACTGAAGAACATCTATGAATGAAGAGTATAATGCTCTCATAAGAAATAAAACATGGGATTTAGTTCATCCTCCAAGTAACAAAAATATAGTGGGATGCAGATGGATATATAAACTAAAAAGGAATCCAGATGGATCTGTTGACAGATATAAAGCCAGACTTGTTGCTAAGGATTACACACAGCAATATGGATTTGATTTCAATGAGACATTTTCACTAGTAGTTAAACCAACAACTGTCAGGATCATACTTACTATTGCTTTGTACAAAAACTGGTGCATCAGACAACTAGATGTTAATAATGCCTTTCTGAATGGTGTTCTAAAAGAGGAGACATATATAGAGCAACCATAGGGATACAATCAAAATACAGATTATGTGTGCAAGTTGAATAAGGCTATATATGGGCTTAAACAAGCTCCAAGAGTCTAGTTTAATAGACTGAAATATACTTTAATAAAACTTGGATATCAGTCTACCAAATCAGACAACTCTCTTTTTATTAAAAACAGTAAAGAATCCATTATATATATTCTAATATATGTTGATGATCTCATTGTTACAGGTAACAATAATGAAGACATCAACAATCTCATTCTGTACCTAGATAAAAAATTCTCTGTTAAAGATCTTGGAGAGATTAACTACTTCCTGGGCATATAAATCATCAAAAGCCAAATCCAGAAATAATTCTCAGTCAAAGAAAATACATAACAGAAATACTGCTCAAGTCAAAAATGAACGAAGCAAATCCTCAACCAACCCCTATGATAAGCAACTATCAGCTTTCAAAAAAAGGGAGAACCAATATTTAATGTTAAACAATACAGAAGTGTTGTTGGTGCATTACAATATGCAACAATAACTAGGCCTGATATATCATACAGTGTTAAAAAAGTTTCTCAATTCATGCAGACACCTTTAGATGAACACTGGAGAGCAGTAAAGAGAATCTTAAGACACTTAAAAGGGACTCTCAATTATGGTTTATCATTCAAAATGTTTGTGTCAAAATTGGGCACAACACTCTTCGGGAGTCGTTGAAGAGATAATAGTCAAGAATGCAAGTTCAAAACAGATATTATCTAACAAAAACTCCAATCAACAGTAAAGTAAATGCGTAGACAAGCGATTTATAGTGGTTCGGCGTGTTGCCTACGTCCACTGTGAAGTTTTTTGATGTTTTATTGATTCTCTTTCAATGATTACAAGTTGTTACAGCGATCCACAACAAGTTACAACTGGAAATTCGAAATCAACAATAGGATTATGATGTAGGATGATGGAGATCTTGATCCGGCAGAGTCTCGGCGTCTCAGAGTCAGAAGATCCCTTTTTCGTTGGCCCTGGGGCTCTATTTATAGGTGTAGGCTGCTGGTATCTCGCTGAAAACTCGGGAGACCACTTCTGGCACGTGAGGGGGCCCACACGTACGGTCTCGGGAAGTTTGGGCCCACTTTGGCATCGGTTCGAACTCCATTCGAACCGATCAAGAATTCATCCAATCGAGGTGAAATTTGGCGTGGACGTTCTTCAACATGTATGCGAGCATCTGTGAAAGTTTCATTGCATTTGGATCAGTAGGTTAGGAGATATGTTGGGTTCGAAATGGACTTCACGGCAAGGCTGTTTTGTTCGAACCCCTGTTACTCGAAACGATGGTTTCGAAACCAGTGTGGCACGCGACCTCGTGGTGACGTGGAGCGCGAGTTTCGAATCGATCCGGACTTCTCTCCGTGTTGACCGCTTCGACTCCGTGTATCTCGGTGATTTCGAACCGATGGAAGACACGTGGGTTGACCCAGTGGGTTCGAATAAGGCAACACAGGATGGGTTCGAACAAGGCTCTGTGATGGGTTCGAACATGGCTCTGTGATGGGTTCGAAGATAGCTCTGTGATGGGTTCGAACAGGGCTTCTGTGATGGATTCGAACAAACGTCCCTTGGATGCATATGAGCTCTGCAACCCCTTCATGGATACGAGGCACATGGATTCGAAAACAATGGAGTTGAAGGTGATGGAGTCGAACCCATGGGGGTTCGAAGGGTTCGAAGTCGATGGGTTCGAAAGTCGTCCCTTCTTATCGGTTCGAAAGTGGTGGTTTCGAATTAGTTGGGTTCGAAGTGGTGTCGAACCGATGGATGCGAACTCATTGATTCGAACTTTGGCATATGTGCATGGGTTCGAGGCGCTGCCTTACTCCTTGGGTTCGAAGTAGATGGGTTCGAACATAGGTGGGGTCATGGTTTCGAACAGAGCAACGTCCATCTTTCTCAACTTGAATCCATCATAACTTGAGCATACGACCTCGGATTGTCCTGAAATTTGAAATGCTGACTCTTGTAGCCTTTCTTGCCGTGTCCTATCAATTGTGGCTCATTCTGGACTCGGATAAAATTCAGTGATATCCATGGCTAAAGGAAGTACGATCAACCGCTGAGGCGAACTGTCCTTCGTTTTTCGATCAATCTTTTGGTATCGCGGCTTTGCCAAAAAGCGGGATAACATTTTGCCCCCCAAAGTACGTCTTGTGGGAACATGACGTGCTTTGAATAGCTGCCATTTCTCTCTGAACAATCATTGTTCTCTTTTTTGTTGAAACTCGTATGCTGTACTGCTGTAACCCTGCGTTGATATGATTGACTGATGTATAATAGTGCTTAGCCGTTGGCTGTCGCATTTGTAACAGGATGAGTGTTTGATCCCTGTGAATACTCAAAATCGAATGTTAGTCCGACATGTATGCACATATGTTAATTTGGACCTTGTTAACGTCGTGCGTCCACGAGTCGTTATCAGTTAGGTTTGCTGCAGAATTTCGTATCGATTCTCTCCTGAACCGATTTTGAAATTTGAATTGAGACAATGCTTGATGGTTGTTTTGAAAAGTTCCTTCGTATCAATCCTCTCCTGAACCGATATTGAAGGTCGAAGAATTTGAATTTGAATTGCGCAAGTGTAATGTTTCGAACCGATGCACTTGAGCATTGATGGGTTCGAAGATTAATTTTGTATGGACGCAATATGCCTGTGCAATGATGGGTCGTGTGAATATGAGATTTCGAATCGATGCGTTGGAGCATGGATGGATTCGAAATTGACATTCGACCCAACGGAGTATACTCGTGTCATGATGGGTTCGAAGTTGACTTTCGAACCGATGTTAGAAGATGAAGTATTCTTTGTGCTGTGATGGGTTCGAAACAAGCATTCGAACCGATGTGAGAGGATGGTTTCGAACAAGTAGTTCGTTTCGGTGGGTTCGAAACTGATCTTCGAACCGATGACTTGGATGGGTACGAAACTGTCGTTCGCGGCAGTGGTCTGTGTGCTTCACACAATGGAGCCTCAAGCATTTGGGTTCGAAGATAAGTTTCGAAACCATTCTGCCCTCTGACCTGTTGTACTCGGTCAATTTTTACCGGAATTCGAAGCGACCCGGTCATCTTCAACCCCCCATATAAATAGCAGTGGACCTGCCCCATTTTCACTTTTTACTTTTACTTTCGCTTGCTCTCTGCATCGTCTCGAAGCCTCAAAAGAGAAAAACTGCGACGCGTTTTCGAACCCATCAAGATTTAAGACTTAAATCTCTCGAATCCATTGTTCAAACTAGGTAATTAGCCTCGGATTCAAACGACGAAGCTATTTCGAACCTATTTCTGTTTATCGATTGCATGGCTTCGAGATTGGCAAAACCAGATCTGGTTTGAGAGGGTTTCGAACTGATGTGTGGATTCGAGTTCGAACCGATGACGGTGGTGTGTTTTCATTGGATTTCGAATCGATCCTTGGAATGTCCTTGTTGGGATGCGCAGTTCGCACCGATTGGGGGATTCGAGGGATCCATTCGAATCGATGGATTCGAACCCATAGGTTATCGGTTCGAAGTCGACAACTTCGTATCGATACGAAGTGGATCGGTTCGAACGCGACCGATGTCAAGTTTAAGGGATTCGGTATCGGTTCGAACTTGTCATTTGGCTATCGGTTCGAAGCACGCCCAACTGTATGGTTTCGAAGTGATGTCAGGATGGTTTCGAACGCATGGGTTCGAAGCAATGACATGATGGTTTCGAACGCGTGGTTTCGAAAGGAGTTTGGACGGGTTCGAACGCATGGGTTCGAAGCAACGTCATGATGGTTTCGAACGCGTGGGTTCGAAAGAAGTTTGGATGGGTTCGAAGGAAGAGGTGTTCGGTTGGGTTCGAACGAAGCCTCTGTGATGGTTTCGAACCCTATATGATGGACTCCAAAATTTGAAATTTTTTCAAACATAACTCCGACGAGCTTCATTCCTGCATATCTGGACTTGAATATTGAACTGCATATTTGATTGCCTTTTGAAGCTCGTCGATGGAACTATAACAACTTCTATTCGAACCGACTTCCATCATATAAACGATTTAGTGATGACGGTCAGCGATGACGGTCATTATAGCTGGACTTCGTAGCTTTGTCGTTTGAATGTTCACTTTAACTCTGCAACATTTGTTCAAGTAATGCATGGCACGGTACCACACACATTCATACACTTTACACTGGGGAACACACGGGTTCTTTGTCGTCTAACGATGGTTTCTCATGAGTTAGTTAGTTATGGAATCTTCAAGTTCACAGCAGCAGGGGATTCAAGGTACAGCCCCTCCGAGGCTAGAAGTTCCGGATATAGATCCTGAGATCATCGGTCCGGCTCCGGACGAACTTCCTGATGCGTCGTTCATTGCCAATCCATCAGATTCCGTTCCATCGAATATCTCTGAAGACATGTTGGGAAGAAATTGTTTGAGGCACGGCTTGTCATTGGACGATGTGTTGCTGCCGGGGCCGAATGACAGACCACATAATCCGCCAGAAGGGTATACAGCATTTAATCGCCACGCGTGTGCGGCCGGGACACTTCCCCCGTTCAACGAGTATATAAGAGAAGTATTGTCATTTTTGAGGATCGCCCCATCTCAGTTGCATCCGAACGGATATGCGTCGATCAATGGCTTGTTCATTGAATTTATGGAATGTCTCCATCGACCGCCGCTTCCAATCGAAATCAGATACTTGTTCAACTTCAAAACTCGTGGTGATTATCCTTCTTTCACATTTCTGGAGGCGGTGAGAAATTGTCAAGTGGTCACCGGATCCTGGACAAGGCTGAGTTACTATAGGACAGAATGGTTCTATGTCAGATGTCCTCCAGGATTTGCTCGACGATGGTTATTCAGACGTGAGTATAACCGAGTTTTCAAATATTTACTATGACAATTGCAGCCGAAGTGAGACTTATATTAATTTTTTCCTTTTACAGCAACGATCCCGAGACCCGAAGGTGAAGAGTTTAAGGAGATGGTGCGAGTACTTCGAGAAGTTCCGAGCGAGGATAGGGACATCGAGTTGCTTTTGACCGATAGGAATCTCCGGACCTTTGGGCTGATTGAACGAGGACAGAGTATAAGGTTTGAGGTGGCACAAAGGATCGTTCCTAAGAAACGAGTCAAACATAAGAAGCCCGAAGTTGTCATAGCCGAGGAGGCTGACTCTGAAAGAACTCATACTGACGACGAGCCGCTGATCGAGCCTACGGATGTAGCTTCGGATGTCGCGGAGCAGAGAAAAGGCAAGGCTGCCATGGTTAAGTCAACTAAGCGGGGGAGACGGAAATCGGTTGTCATTGCCCGGCCCTCTTCCGGAGTTAGAATCTCTGAGATGTCTCCTCCGCGTACTGAAAGCCTCTACGAAGGGCTTGCCGACCTTCCAATCCCGGAAGATGTGTCTTTTCAACATGATGCCGGGTTGGAGGAGTTCCATCGTAATCTAGAATTGAGCGAGCCTCTTATTACTAGCGAGGTCGATATTTCTGGTTGGTCGGGGGGAAATGCATATTCATACACATTTCACGACACTGCATAAACTTTGACTGTAAATTATCTGTTTCGAAGGGTGATTGATTCGATTTTACTTTGCGTTGCAGATACTATGTCTAAACGAGGTTCAATGCTTGGGAGTCTTCGACATGCTCGCAAGTCTTCTTATTATGATTCGCGCAGGCGAGTGGGAGATAGAGATTATGATCAGGGACGCCCTGGATACTATGACCAAGGACGTTCCGGATATTCTAGTCATGAGAGATACGATTCGGACAAGGGCCATAGGCGTCGATCGCGATCGCGTACCCCTCCTCCTTCCAGAGGTCCCGTACAACATCCCGTTCATGTTCCTCGTGACTCTTCTCGACATGCGCCAGTTTCTCAAGCTTCTAGATCTGAGGTGACGGCACCGATGGCTGCGGAGGAACCTCCTACTGAAATCATGGGGGAAGGAGCAATCAGGCTCGCGCAATTGAAAAGGGAGTTCCCGAATATATGCTTTGACAACTACGTATTCCCCCCGAACTTGAAAAGAATCCCACAGGAGGCCGAGCAGTGGGCGCTTGATTATGTGCACGATTTCTACGCACAGTACAAAGTGTGGTATAGAGCGGCCGAAAAAGCATCGGCCTTGGCCTTCGAAAGAGCAGCCACCATTGAAAAATTGCAAGCCGAGTTAGCACAAAAAGATCGCATCATACAAGTGCTAAATACTGAGGCTGAATCATCCCGTAAGTCTGAAATAGAGGCCACTAAAAAAGCCGATGAAGCCCAGGCAATCATGGATAGGATGAAACGCGAACACTACGCCACGGTTGAGGACATGGGTCATCGAAACACATTGGTTACTGCAGAGAGGGACGCTGCCCTGAAGGAGTTGAATGAGCTCAAGTCAAAATTTGCTGAAATTGCCAAGGAAAGGGATGATGCGAATAGCGCAGCTCAGGAGGCGTGCGAACAAGCTGTGATTCTTCGCACCGAAAGGGATGCTGCGGTGGCGAAAGTTCAAGCGGTCGAGACAGAGGTGGAGGAGAAAGTTCAACGAGCAGAGGCCAGGTTAGAGGCCGATATCGAAGATCTGCTTATAACTTATAACGCCAACGTGTTAAAACACCGAAATTTAGCCTGGCTTCAAGATTATCCCGTTCACCTTCGCAGCGCTTGGGAGCGATTGGTCGAGGAAGAGGGGGAAGCGCATCCGGGCGAATCGGTTGACCGATTCGAGCTTGAGAACCGGTTATTAACTGAGGATGAAAAGAAGGTCCTTCACGATGCTATCATTGCTCATGAGAAGGAGATGGTGGGTGGTCGTTCCCTGGAAGTTGGAGAGGGATCGGGCATTGAGCACCATGCGGATGTCACTGAAGTCACCACATCGCCTTTGTCCGTGTCTGCGTCTGCGGTCAGCTTGCCACCTGTTCCTGCTTACGACCCGGAGCGGCCGCACTTATCTCCTATCCATGAGCACACTCCCGAGGTCATTCAGCCGTCTGCGAGTCAAACTGGAGAAGGTATTTCGAAATTATCTCAAGTGTTCTCTAAATAAAGAGTTTGTTTTGAAGAAGTTACTAATAACTTATTGTTTTTGCCTAGTGACGGAGGTTGCGCCGACAGTTACGGCTCAAGAATCAAGCCAAAAGGTCAAGGCCATCGCCACCGAGACCACTGCTGTAACTGCGGTATCGATCGAGGCGGCACAGGGGAGCGGGTTATCTCTCGAGGAACAGATGGTGAGCGAGCTGCTCGGTGAGCAGGGCGGTTTCTCTACGGACTTACAGTTTATCATCGTTAGTGATCCCCTGCCGACCTCAAGTTCTTCGACGCAAGCTGCGGATGCCCCCAGCCAAGCCCAAGCGACTCGAGAAGAGGAAATTTTGGCTGAAATCAGCGCTGAAATAGAAGCTGCGGGGCACAGTGGTAGCGCCGGTGGCAGCGCGACGGCGCATAGCTCAACACCTGCTAGGATAGTACCATCGGGTGGCACTATCTCAATTTCCGTTACAGATCCAGTCCCCCCTACTCCTCCGGCGGGAAGCCTCCCTGTAGATTCGAGCTCTGAGGAGGACATCGATATCATGCCCCCAGCCGAAGCGTCACCGCCGAAGAGGAGGCACTCAAAAAGAATTTCTGTCGCTAGTGATTCTGATAATGATGAACCACTAATAAGGAAGACGAAAAAGAGGAAGAAGTAGATCGGCTTTACAAGTAGATGTTTTGGTGGATAAGTACTTGTTTTTGTTTTTTATTAGTAAGCCGTGTATAGATGCAGGTTCGGCTCCTGCTAGTAGGGATTGTTTTTGGGAAAACTTTTTCATATGTAAGCCCTCATTTTTGGTTAGTTGAAATAAACTTTAGTTTCTTTGTTTCAACTCTTGCTTTATCTGTGCTTAAGTACTTGCAATGTCTTGTTTTCGGTCCGGTGTACTTGTGGTGTTTTTACCGTTTAAGTGGAGTTCGTTTTTATTTTCCAAGTCTGAAGATCTTGGTCACACGTCGTGATTGATGAATGATTTGAACTTCGGACGTTGTATCACTTCGGTGAGTGATTGACACTTAGCTTTCGTGCCCCCCAGTCTTGGGGAACAACACTTATATTTTTGGCAGCCGGTTGCACTTGTTGCAAATCTTAAGTACACGTCCGCCTTCCGGGGACTTAGAGTAATTTGAGATCGATAACCTGGTTTGCATTCCAGGAGTTCAAGTGTTATTGATACTTGTAACATGGTTCACGCTCCGGGAATTTGGGGATGGTGTTCACATTGCAACTTGCACTCTACTAACTCGGAGTTAGTATTAACGCTTTAGTTCGCGCTACGGGAACTTTGACTTGGTGTTGGTGCTCCAATTCACACGCCGGGAGCTTGGATAAAACATGTAAGTTTGGGTTCGTACTTCAGGAACCCGGAATTGACATTTATACCCCAACTCGCACTTCGGGAATATGGAGTTTGCACGGATGCTTCGGTTCGCGCTCCGGGAACCCGTAGCTTATGTTCATACCCCAATTCATGTTTTGGGGATTCGGAGTCCGTATTGATGGGTTGGTTCACGCAGTGGGAACGAATTATTAAATGTTTATACTCCAATTCACGCTGCGGGAAGTTGGAGTCCGTTCGCACTCCGGGAACGAATTGTTAAATGTTTATACTCCAATTCGCGCAGTGGGAAGTTGGAGTCCGTTCGCACTCCGGGAACGAATTGTTAAATGTTTATACTCCAATTCACGCAGTGGGAAGTTGGAGTCCGTTCGCACTCCGGGAACGAATTGTTAAATGTTTATACTCCAATTCACGCAGTGGGAAGTTGGAGTCCGTTCGCACTCCGGGAACGAATTGTCAAATGTTTATACTCCAATTCACGCAGTGGGAAGTTGGAGTCCGTTCGCACTCCGGGAACGAATTGTTAAATGTTTATACTCCAATTCGCGCAGTGGGAAGTTGGAGTCCGTTCGCACTCCGGGAACGAATTGTTAAATGGACTGTCGTGTGTTGGTCCGGTTCAGCCTTCGATGTGTTGACTTGCCCCCGAGCCGGGGTTTCACTTAGTGAGTGGCCGGTTGTAACGCAGTCACTCGCTATTTGAATAAATTCCATTGTTCGATGGAACTTAGCTCTTCGTGTGTCGTGATCGTTGAATGTTGTATTCGATGAATCACAGCTTTAACTTGAAGAGATAATGTTTTATTGCTGAAATGAGAAAATACGGCAAAGTCAGTGCCTTATTACAAAATTAAATTTCAGAATGTAAATGAAATTGCAAAATATTCATAGATTGAATGAGCCTGTCATGTGTGACAATGACGAAGATCCTCGTCGTTCCAGGCTCCTGAGAAAGTCGGTCCGCCACTGATGGCGTTTATCACCAATCTCCCGCGAGGACCATCGGAGTCCTCATGCCTCGGTTGATCGGGTTCATTGATTTGATTTGATGGACCTGCTTCCCTGGGTTGCGGTGTCCGCACAAATCGATCGAGTCTCCTTTCCCTGATCAGTTTTTCAACAAGATCCTGTAGGTGACGACACTCGTTCGTATCGTGTCCGTAGCCTTCATGGAACCTGCAAAATTTTCCTGTTTGGATTTGTCTCTCTGACGACGGTCTCGGAGCAGGTTTTTCATATTGAATTGTACTACGGGTTTGTAAATACAAGTCCTCCAATGAAGTATTCAAAGGAGTATAACTGTCGAACTTCGGATTTTTGCGTTGCGGACCGCTATTTTGATCTTGTTTTTTAATTTGATTCACGCTCTCTCTTCGCCGAGCTTGTTTATTTTTAATGTTCAACTGAACTTTTCCGGAGCTCTCACCGGATTGTTTTATTGCAACATTGCTTTGGGTTCCTCCCACGTTTGATCCTGCGTCAGTTTGCTTCCTAGACTGTTTCGCGTCTTCCCGTCTTAGGAATTGAGCTGCTTTGGCATGGAAACGGTCCAATGACGCAGGTGGTTTTCCAGCTAGCCAATTGCCGAATTCAGAATCGGGGTCGATCCCCTTGGTTAACGCCATAAGGATGGAGTTATCATTTGGATTACTAATCTCCGCACATGCAGTATGGAATCTTTCTAAGTAGTGTCTGAGCGTCTCTCCGGGAGTTTGCGTGACACTGGATAGAGTGTTGACATCTTTCGGCCTTGCGACGTGCATGCGGAATTGCTCAACGAATTTTGTGGCCAGCTGGTCGAATGAGGAGACGGATCGAGGGGGCAATCGGGTGAACCACATGGTGGCGATGCCCCCCAGGGATATGGGGAAACTACGACATTTCACAGCGTCGTCGGCTCTGGCAGCCGTCATCGACCATTCATATTTTAGAATATGTTGATTGGGATCGGAGTTTCCCTCATACATGGGCAGAGTAGGCATTCGGAATCGCCGTGGGGGTTCAGCATTAAGAATGTCGTCCGTAAAGGGAGTGTGACTTCGGGAAACCCCCCAATCGTCGTTTGTGAATCCCTGACTCTCACGAATCATCTGTCGTATCATAGTCGATAGATCCGGCATTTGCACCGGAGTATGGTCACGTTCCATACTTTGGGTTTGAGCCGGATATCGTTGACGGTTCAAATCTCGCCTTCTCGGCTCATAGTCCTCTGGGACGTACGGTTCAGGAGTATGACCGCTTTGACGACGGTCCAGGTCCGACTGATCTCGAGCGTCGACCCCTGGTTCAGCCGCAACGCTAGCGGTGCGGTATTCAGCGGCGTGGTGAGGAATGGCACCCCCTCGGGAGGAGGGTCCGGTTTGGAAACTGGCTGACGGACCAACTCTTATTTGTCCAACGGTCAATATCGGTTGGTTTCCAGCGGATGGCATACGACCCTCATCTAACCGGGGTCGTGGGGGTCGGTTATGATAATCAGAAGATGAAGAACTTTCGCTAAAAGAGCGATAAGCACGATCTCTCGCGGATCGTTTTCGTTTCTGGCGATCCAGCTGGTTGATTAGCTCAGCGTTGGCGCGTAGCTGTTCTTCTAGTTGTCGCCGACTCTGGGTCAGCTCTTGAAGTAACAACTGCAATTCTTGTCGGGTAACCGGACCCGACGGTTCTGAGTGCCCAGCGGCATCTTGATTAGGTGGAGGCAGAGGGGCAGGATTCTGTCTATCCTGTCCTTCTTGATTGGCGGCGTTCGAGGTGGTTCTTGTGCTAACCATTTTTACAGTTGAGTTCCTTTCCTAGACTTTATGCAAATCTGAATAGAAGGGAAGGAAGTTGGATTTAACAATCTGGATCTCTCTCTCTTAGATTTGTTCAATCCGGTATCGATGACAGATCCAACGAGCAGGAGAAAATCTGGGTTTTCTCAGTGAAAGCACCAAAGTGTTTGTGTCAAAATTGGGCACAACACTCTTCGGGAGTCGTTGAAGAGATAATAGTCAAGAATGCAAGTTCAAAACAGATATTATCTAACAAAAACTCCAATCAACAGTAAAGTAAATGCGTAGACAAGCGATTTATAGTGGTTCGGCGTGTTGCCTACGTCCACTGTGAAGTTTTTTGATGTTTTATTGATTCTCTTTCAATGATTACAAGTTGTTACAGCGATCCACAACAAGTTACAACTGGAAATTCGAAATCAACAATAGGATTATGATGTAGGATGATGGAGATCTTGATCCGGCAGAGTCTCGGCGTCTCAGAGTCAGAAGATCCCTTTTTCGTTGGCCCTGGGGCTCTATTTATAGGTGTAGGCTGCTGGTATCTCGCTGAAAACTCGGGAGACCACTTCTGGCACGTGAGGGGGCCCACACGTACGGTCTCGGGAAGTTTGGGCCCACTTTGGCATCGGTTCGAACTCCATTCGAACCGATCAAGAATTCATCCAATCGAGGTGAAATTTGGCGTGGACGTTCTTCAACATGTATGCGAGCATCTGTGAAAGTTTCATTGCATTTGGATCAGTAGGTTAGGAGATATGTTGGGTTCGAAATGGACTTCACGGCAAGGCTGTTTTGTTCGAACCCCTGTTACTCGAAACGATGGTTTCAAAACCAGTGTGGCACGCGACCTCGTGGTGACGTGGAGCGCGAGTTTCGAATCGATCCGGACTTCTCTCCGTGTTGACCGCTTCGACTCCGTGTATCTCGGTGATTTCGAACCGATGGAAGACACGTGGGTTGACCCAGTGGGTTCGAATAAGGCAACACAGGATGGGTTCGAACAAGGCTCTGTGATGGGTTCGAACATGGCTCTGTGATGGGTTCGAAGATAGCTCTGTGATGGGTTCGAACAGGGCTTCTGTGATGGATTCGAACAAACGTCCCTTGGATGCATATGAGCTCTGCAACCCCTTCATGGATACGAGGCACATGGATTCGAAAACAATGGAGTTGAAGGTGATGGAGTCGAACCCATGGGGGTTCGAAGGGTTCGAAGTCGATGGGTTCGAAAGTCGTCCCTTCTTATCGGTTCGAAAGTGGTGGTTTCGAATTAGTTGGGTTCGAAGTGGTGTCGAACCGATGGATGCGAACTCATTGATTCGAACTTTGGCATATGTGCATGGGTTCGAGGCGCTGCCTTACTCCTTGGGTTCGAAGTAGATGGGTTCGAACATAGGTGGGGTTATGGTTTCGAACAGAGCAACGTCCATCTTTCTCAACTTGAATCCATCATAACTTGAGCATACGACCTCGGATTGTCCTGAAATTTGAAATGCTGACTCTTGTAGCCTTTCTTGCCGTGTCCTATCAATTGTGGCTCATTCTGGACTCGGATAAAATTCAGTGATATCCATGGCTAAAGGAAGTACGATCAACCGCTGAGGCGAACTGTCCTTCGTTTTTCGATCAATCTTTTGGTATCGCGGCTTTGCCAAAAAGCGGGATAACACAAAAGATGCAACAATCTTAACATTATAGGCTACAATGATGCAGATTGGGCAACAGATCCAGATGACAGAAAATTTGTCTCTGGATATAGCATTTATCTTGGAGGAAATCTCATACTATGGTGCTCTAAAAAGCAATCTACTATCTCAAGATCGAGTACAGAGGCAGAATATAGAAGTTTAGCAAGTGCTACAACAGAGATTTTATGGATTGAATCTTTGTTAAGTGGGCTTATAATTGAAACAGATCATAAACCAGTCATATGGTGTGATAATTTAAGCACTGTTCATATGTTAGCTAACCCAATTCTTCACTCAAAAACAAAGCATATCGAAATTGACTTATATTTTGTACGAGAGAAAATAATCAATCAAAAGCTTCAAGTTAATCATATACCGGCAACATATCAGAGAGCCGACGTACTTACCAAGCACTATCAGCAAGAAATTTTACCAGATTTAGAGACGAACTCAGGGTGAAGTTAAGCTCCAGATTATTTTATTGTATCAGATCTACTGATATAAATCATCGTAAGGAAGAGTAAACCTCAGAATTAAAGAACATCTATTGATCTGAAGCTTAAATGACTCATCTTCACTTAAAGGCCGTAGATCTGAAGTACAAAACCTTGTCTTCACTCAAATGAGGAGTCTCGTTCACCTTTTTAGATCAATTCAAGAGCTATTCTGCAAGGAGAATTCAACCACAAGTAGATTCGAGTTACAGATCAGAAGAACATCTTCAGATCTGCACCTGCGAATCATACTCAACTCTTATACATGGATTCTTTGAAAAAATAAAGATCTCTCATGTTTACTCCTGATACTCTCATGATAATTCTGAAGATTTCACTGGATTTGCAGAATTTAGCAGAGATCGCCATAACTCTAGACTCGATTTTGAGGGGGGAAGTTAAGCGAAATGATTTAGAGTATGACTATCATATACAACATAAGTTGTATTATACAACTTATTATTGTGGTCATGGGCCTGGGCCTGTATTGTAGCCCAAGCAGTTTGTAACTATCTTTAATAATAGTTGTAATAGCTTTGGTGTCACACTTTTTTGGTATCAACGTGAACTACCAAAAATGCCCTTTATATATTGTCAAATCTTAATAACTTAAAAATAGGATCTAACATTAAACTTCTTTTACAAATTCAAACGCATCTAAAAGTAGGATCTAACGATAAAAAATGTTTTACGAATTCAAAACACTTCTAAAAATAGGATCTAAAATTAAACTTCCTTTATAAATTTAGAATACTTCTTTACAAATACACAAATTTTAATATCACTTGAAAATAAAAAATCATTTTTTTTACCGATTTAAACATATCTTAATTAATAGTTGGTTTGGAGGCGCAAACTTTTGGTCTGACCATGAACTTTCAAAATTGCCCTTCATATGTCATTTTTATAAATGGTTGTAATATATTTGTTGTTGCACTCTTTTGGTATCAGCATCAAATCTTAAAAATGTCTCTCTACATATATTATTAAAATTTAACATCGCTTAAAATTAGGATCTGACAATTAAGCTTATTTTACAAATTCAAAATTCATCTACAAATATTTATTAAGTCTTAATATCACTTAAAAATAGGATCTAGCAAATAAACTACTTGACAAAAAAATTATATTAATTAATAATATAAATAAAATTTTAGACTTACGAGAAATTAGATATTGCAACTTAGAAATAAAATTTCAAATTATTTACGTATGATTCAACACAAAAATATGACTAAATATATGTGGAAATCATTTTTTTAGAACGTATTAAATAAATACAATTTGTAGAAAAATAATTCAGTCTTCATCACGCGCGAAGCGCGTGCCGTTACGCTCGTATAAATAGTACCGGTATACTGCAGTGTATCTCCATTGCATTGCAATAATAAAAGTTCTCTCAATTTTATTCAAATTCTTCATAAATAATAATAAAATGACAACATTAGGAAGTTATAACAACAAAATGTCGACACGATTACCACACCGAACACTTTCTCTCTCGATTCCCTCCCATATCCCAAAAGAAAACATGCATCAATGTTAGATCTTTTCTCAAAATCCCGATCAAGTATGTCTTCATTTTAACATCCTCGACAGTTGTCTTTGATTCTAGCGACTACTAAATAAATCTCATATTTCTTGATCTCTATAGTACTGTAACTATCAAGGTTATCATAACAACTAAGCAAGCTAATAATAATGGGCCCCCTCTTTTCCATTTCCATCATCACCTCTCTCGCCTGTATCTTATCTAATATCTCGTAGAGATGAATCTATCGTTGACAACTATCATGGTGTTTTAGTGTCTGATCCATATCGATGGTATGTTAGTCCATACATTTTATTTCTTGCATTAGTTGAGCTCAAACAACCTTCTTTTTGTTGTTTGTTTCAAAAGAACGACGGTTGATAATAATTATGTATTAAAGTAATATTGAGATAATTGTGGAGGGAGACAGATGCACTTAATTACAAAACAAAATCTTATTCACCTGCTTTAGAAAGATTTATCTGTAATTAACATTTCAGGTTTGAAGACCCAGAATCAGAAGAAACAAAAGAGTTTATAGAGAAACAATCAGCATTAACAGACTCTATTCTTTTACAATGTGAAGAAAGAGAAAAACTTAGAAGCCAACTAACTTCTTTATACGACCATCTAAGATATTATTATGTTCTATTCAAAAGAGGCGGCAAATATTTCTATTTTGAAAACACTGGTCTTCAAGCACACAATGTCTTATACTTTAGGGTATTTTATTATTTGTCTGTTACATCCCTCTGCAGAAATAATATAATGACCTGTGTATTATTTTTACATGACCACATACAGAAAGGGTTGGATGCAGAACCAGAAATATTGCTGAACCCAAATGAGTTCAGTGAAGACGGGACTATTTCACTTAGTCGATTCGCCATTACTGAAGATGGAGAGTATTTAGCTTATGGTATTAGCTCATGTGGAAGTGATTGGGTTACTATTAAAGTTATGCATGTTAATGATAGGATCGTTTTGCCTGATACTATTTCATGGGTCAGTCTACTCAATTCATAGTTTTGTTAGTTTTGGTTATTCGTTTGCATTGCTTAAAATATAACATAATTTCTCACACATTAACTGTTCCAGGTCAAGTTTTCGCCCATTAGTTGGAAAATTGATGGAAAAGGGTTCTTCTATTGCAGATATCCAGCTCCCAAAAGTTGAAATACTGGCTGTAATTATATTTGATGCAACAGAGATATTTAAAGTGAAAATTAGCCACAAGGGCCTTTTTAGTAAGTAGAATTAGTTTGTAGGACACACAACTGAAATAATTACTTTCAAGGACAAAACACAAAATAATTAATTTCTAGGGCCTAAAATCCTATGAAATTATGTCCTTGAAAGTAACTGGACTGCTGACTTTGTCCTTGAAAGTAATTATTCCGCTGACTTTGGCCTTGAAAATAATTTCTTTAAATGTGTGTCCTAAAAACTAATTGAACTGTAAAGTTTGTCCTTCTGGTGAAATGCCCTTTTGTAAAACAGAGAAAGTGATTTTATTGAGGAATGATAATAATTCTCTACGGTTGTACAACTAAAAGTATTTAAATACAAGCTTCTGGGCCTAAACAGGCTTTGGCCCAAAACAGTTACAATAACAAAGAGGTGAATGGTTTGGGTTTACAGATGTACCCGCATTCGACTCACTATGATTACACTTTAGGGTTAGAGTCGTAACACTCATAATATTTTACTCCCTCCCTCAAGCCAGAATCTAGGGCATGTCGCCCGCTCTTCAATATGAAAATTTTGAGAAAGAAATAAGAGTAATCTGTAGTTTCCTGTTAACTTGAGAGAGAGCAGTGACTTTCCTTGCTCGATTCTGGTTTGAGACCTGGATCTCTGACCGTTGAGACTGATTTGGGAGAACTTCTTTCTCTACACGATTCTTGAGTTGCGACTTTGATGCTCGTGACCGGTTCGACAGAGGTATGATCCATGTTGGAATCATGTCTGGTGACGTCTTTCACTTTTAGATCCTCTCTGAATCTTACGAAGTTTTTGTGAGTCAGAGCTTTGGTAAGAACATCGACTCTTTGTAAGTCCCAGGTATGTGATTTACAAGTAATTGACCCTTAAGAATCTGTTAGCGAACAAAGTAGATGTTTATCTCTATGTGCTTTGTTCTTGCGTGAAGTATTGGGTTAGCAGACATGTAAACTATGCTTTGGTTATCACACCATAGCACTGCTTTGATATCGGATTTGATCTTTAGTTCACCAAGTAAGGATTGAATCCACATGATTTCTACTGTTGCGCTAGCCACGCTTCTATATTCAGTTTCCGTGATGGATCTAGATATGGTTGATTGTTTTTTTGAACACCATGACACTGGATTGTCTCCAATATATACAATAGCCTGAAATTGATTTCCTGTCGTCATGGCCTGTTGCCCAGTCAACGTTAGAAAATCCTGTCACATTGAGTCTTTTAGATGCCTTTAGAGATAGACCATAAGCTGCTGTTCCCTTCAGATATCTTAATGCCCTCTTTACAGCCTTCCAGTGCTCGTTAAGAGGTTCCTGCATTGTTAACACTGAATGATATATCAGGTCTAGTTATGGTTGCATATTGTAATGCTCCCACAACACTTCCGTATTGTTTGATGTTAAGTATTGGTTCTCCCTGTGTTTTGAGAGTTGATGATTGCAGATCATGGGTGTTGGTTGACACTTGGCTTCTGCCATGTTTGATTTATACAGTATTTCATTGATGTATTTTCTCTGGCTTAAAATGATTTCTGATTTAGATTTTCTGATAACTTCTATGCCTAAGAAGTAATTTGGATCTCCAAGACTTTGACACAAAATTGCTTGTCTAGATATTGAAAAAGCTCATTGATTACTGTCTCATCATTCCCTGTAATTAGTAAGTCATCAACATAAATTAGAATGTATATAATAGATTCCTTATTGATTTTAGTGAACAAGGAGTTGTCAGATTTTGTTGACTGATAACCCAATCTAACAAGTGTGGTTTTTATTTTCTCAAACCAAACCCTTGGTGCCTGCTTCAGACCATATATTACCTTGTTTAATTTGCAAATATGATTCTGCCTTTGATTATAACCTTGGGGCTGTTCCATATAAATTTCCTCTTGCAATGTGCCATTTAGAAATGCATTATTGACATCCAACTGTCTGACTTTCCACTGTTAATGTAAAGCAATCGTAAAAATAACTCTAATAGTAGTTGGTTTGACCACAGGAGAAAAAGTTTCATTAAAGTCAAATCCATATTATTGAGTATACCCTTTGGCCACAAGCCTAGCCTCATATCTGCTGATTGTCCCATCTGCATTTTTCTTTAATTTGTATGTCCACTTGCAGCCAATAATGTTTTTGTTCTTTGGATAACTGACTAAGTCCCAGGTTTTATTTTTGATGACGGCATTATACTCTTCATCCATTGTTGTTTTCCAATTGTCGTCCTTTATGGCTTGTTCAAAGTTCTCTGGCTCTTCTGTTACTCTGACAATAGTGTAAATTTTTGGTTTGAATATGCCTCTCTTAGATCTTGTGATCATTGGATGGCCTGACCTATCCTGTAAAGTCTCAGTGTGTGTCCCATTATTATTGCTTCTGTTTTGATTTAGTTGAGTATCTGTAGACTGACTGATTTGTTGCTCCTGATCATTTGTACAGGTGGGAGACTGATAGAGATAGCTGGATCCATCTACTGGTTCATGACTTAATTGATCTGGCATAGCAGGTTGTGAATCACTAGTACCTGCAGTCCTCTCAGTCTCCTGTCCCTAGATTTTGGAATATACAGGTAAATCAGGTATAGAAGCCTTTGGATTGTATATCTTTTTAGTTGTCTCCATATTTAAGCTGCGAAAAGGAAATACATGTTCATTGAAGACTACATGTCTGCTAATGAACAGTTTCCCCATATTGTCCAAACACTTGTACCCTTTATGGTTGTTGGGATAACCTAAGAAAGTACATGGTTTAGATCTAAAATCTAATTTATTGGTGTTATACTGTCTTAAGTTAGGAAAGCATAGACATCCAAATGGTTTTAATGCACGATAATCAGGTTTAGTACCAAATAGTTTTTCTATGGGACTTTCACCTTTTAGCACTTTTGTTGGCAATCTATTGATTAAGTATACAGCTGTACTAAAGGAGTCTGGCCAGAATTTTAGTGGTAAATGTACCTGTGCTAAAAATGTAAGTCCCAGTTCCACTATATGTCTATGGTTCCTTTCTATCAAGCCATTTTGTTCAGATTTGTAAGGGCATGTAGTCCTATGTATCATCCTCTTGTTATTAAAGAATTTAACTAGTGGCTTGAATTCAGAACCCCCATCAGTTTGCATAACTTTGATATGGTGACCTGTTTGTTTTTCAACTAGGTTTATAAAGTGCAACACTACATTGCATGTTTCAGACTTAGCTTTCAGTAAATAAATACAAGTATATCTAGAGTGAGCATCAATAAAGGATATGTAATATTTATAACCATAATCAGAACATACTGAAACAGGACCCCAAATATCCGTAGCAACTAATTCAAGTGGATTAGAGTACATTGTAGTAGAATCATTAAAGGCTAATTTATGACTTTTGCCCATTTGACAATAGGTACAAATATAAGGATCAGAAATATTTTCAAAAGAAAATTTATTTTGATTGAGTACTTGTTTAACAACAGCTGCATTTGGGTGCCCCAATTTGTAGTGCCACAGATCAAAGTTACTCCTAATCTCTTCTGTTTGATTCACCTCAGTCAAATTACAACTATTTTGCTGTTTTACTATACTGATGGAGTTAGCAAAATTGAATCTGTAAAGGCCTTTATCTGCATCACCCTGCAAAAGAGTCTCATTAGTCAAAATATCTTTTACTAGATAATTCTTAGGAAAAAACTCAAAGTAGACATTGTTGTCTCTTGCAAACTGAGAGACACTGATAAGATTCTTTTTTATCTTTGGAACCCTTAATAGATTATTCAAAAATAACTGCCTAGCACTTTTAATATAAGTCTTACCAATATGATTCATTCTAATACACTTACCATCCCCTATGGTAATTGATTGTTTACCTTTATACTCTTTATTTCCAAGATTAAAGCTGTCAAGATTGCTTGTTAGATGATTGGTTGCTCTAGAATCTGGATACCATGCTTCATCTTGAATGTGTTCTGGTTTAGTAATCTGATTCCTACACATATCTGACTGCCCACTTTGATCTTGTTGAACCTGTGCTAAATTTGCACTTGGATTGACATTCCTCTGATTGTTTGCATTCTGTCCTGGTGCATAGTTTAAATTTAGTCTGATGTAGCATTTAGCAGCGGTATGGCCTATTTTTTCACAGATCTGACATTTTGGTTTATTGTTATTGCTCCATCTTTCTCTGCCTCTTCCTCTTGTGGGTTGACTGTTTCTTTGTTGATTCTGATTTGATCTGTTGCTGTACTGGCCTTTATTTTTTGAATTTGAAGCATAATTGGCAGTCATATCTATTTCATTGGATTTCTTATACCCAATTCTTCCTTCATGAGCAAGAAGAATTGAGTGCACATCCTCAATTGAGGATGTCAATCTTTGTGATGATATGACAGCCACTACAGCTTTATATTCTTCACTTAAGCCACTTAATATAATTAACACTTGTTCAGAAGTGGGAATTTTGTGACCAACTGCTTCAAGAATGTCACATAGTGTTTTTATTTTTGTCAGATACTCTCCCATGGTTAGATTATCTTTCTTGATACTGTGTAATTGTCTTTTATGATGCATGATCTTGGCAGCAAATTGAGAATTAAAGATTCTCTCTATGGTTGACCGGATCTCATTTGCTGTTGTTTGCACAAAAAATGGGAAAACGCCTCCAAGTCGTATGATTTAGTCGATTTTAAGTTGTTCTTAGTGATTTGGGTGATTCATGCAAATATGTAAAAAGCAGGGACTAAACTGTAAAAGACACACTGGTTTATAGTGGTTCGGCCAGAATGTGCCTACGTCCACTTTATATGTTATTCTCCTTCACTCTTCAAATTACAAGTACAAAGCTTTGATTACAAGTATATGAAAGTTGTTTGAAAGTTCTGTCCGTGCTTGAGCTCTCAAACTTGTCTGTGATTGTTGTACCCTTGCCCCTCTATTTATAGAGTGAGGCTGGAGGCAGGGGTCTTGGATGTATATAGTTGTTGGTGGGCCTGGGCTGAAGTGATCTGGCCTGGCAATGTTGGTTCGGTAGTAGATGGTTGGATTAGCGTTTTGGTCCGGTGGTAGAGGAGATGGGATTGGTTCGGTGTGGTTGATTCGGTGTTGGCTGGTCCGGTGAGGCCTTGGATCGGTGGAGGTTGACTCGGTGGTGAGTTGGTCCGGTGATGGTTGGAGCGGTAGTTGGTTCGGCTATGTAGGGGGAGTGAGTTGGACCGGTCGAAACACACCCAACACTTTCCCCCCAAAGTAGGGCATGTGCATGCATATGGCGTGCTTTGTTTTAGGTCATTCATCCTGGACCCTCTCATCCGGTCACGAATGCCGAACTAATTGGTCCAGTCGTTGATATTTGCCTATAAGTAGGGGCCTTATGCTTTCTCTATTCCCTACCAAGTGAGATAGCCGGACCAGATTCTCTCCTGCCGAATCAAACGTACTACCGAATCACGTTAGATTACCGAATCAGGTGACTTAGCCTTCTCTCGCCGAATGGCTTTTATGTTTTTGGACTACCGAATGAGTCTGGGGATACCGAGGGTCGAATGAACTTAAATACTTGACTTGCCGAATGAACCCGGAGATTTCGAGTACCGAATGAACTTAGATACTTGAATTACCGGATGAACCCGAAGATTCCGAGTACCGAATGATCTTTCGGCCTTGAATTCCCGATTGACCATGGGGAGTATGATTGCCAAATGAGATTGGAAGTTTGAATGCCGAATGACCATGGTGAGTATGATTGCCAAATGAGATTGGGAGTTTGAATGTCGAATGAACCTTATGCCTTTTATGTTTTAACTTATAAAAGAAATTCTAGACTTCATGCACTTGCTTGTTTACTTCCCTCATTCTAACGACGTACTTTTTTGTGTTTGCAGATAAATGTCTCATAAAGTGGAAACTCGATCAGATAAGAAGAAATCCAAGGACAGAGAAGAGTCCTCCACAGTGCCCCCAGCTCAGTCAGGACCGGGACGTCATGGACCCACCCCGAGATCACTAGTAGATGGGTACGGCCCTCAGGAGCTCCTGAACTCGCCACCTGACTGCTTTCCTAGCTCCCTTAAAGAGGAGCAGCTTGATGTTATAACTCGTTCTTTCGGGATTGACAGAGCACATATGGTGCTGCCAGGGAATGGAGTTATGCCGTATGACCCTCCTGAAGGATATTTTGCTTATAGCAGGTACCATTGTATGTGTGGGGTCATTCCCCCGATCAATGCTTGGATAATCAGCTTTATCACCTACTTGAAGGTGGCCCCTTTCCAACTTCAACCAAACTCTTACGCTATCTTGGTGAGTCTATTCATCATTTTCCAGAGAAAATACGGGCGTCCCCCTTTCAACCGGGAGATCCGATATTTGTACAATTTGAGAGGTTATAAGAAGGGGTCTCCATATATCAGCTTGGAATCGACCGTGTCCTTCAAGCCGGTCCTGGACTTATATTCGAAGTTCAGCATATTCAAGAAAGAATGGTTTTTCGTCAAGGATGACTCTGTTTCTATCTGTCGCTTCACCTCCGGCTGTAAGTTGAAGCTTATTTATAATTTTCGTTCTGACTGCAATGCTTCTTCTTATGTGCTTTTATTTCTTGCTAGCGACAGGTTGCTTTGCGGTCGTGGAGAACGATCGCCTGGTTCAGATGGCTGCGGAGATAGAAGCCATTTCGGGAAGGGAGAGGTCAGCTTCTTACCTGATCAGGAATGCTACTCTTCTGCAGCACAACTTGATTCTACCACGTCAGTCTGTGGTCAAGTAGAGAGACACAGCTAAGGAGAGGGCTGCCAAAGCTAAAGGAGGGGCCACGACGAAGAGCAGCAAGAGGAAACCCTTCTCGATACCTCCAGTCCTCGGGGGGAAGAAGTTCAAGAAATCCGATGGACCCTCCCCTAGCACATGTCCAGATGTTCCGGAGGAGGAAAATGTGGAGGAGGAAAGAGGCGAGCAGGAGAGCGGAGGTGATGGAGAAGGTGATGGTGATGATAGTGGCGAAGGACAGAGCGGTGATGGCGTCGAGGTTTTGTCCTTTGGGCAAGCAGGGGAGATCCAAGAGTGGACAGATGATGCTTTCCGCCTGGCTTTTGAGGGGTTGGAGGAAGGATCGGCCTTGGTGGAGAAGCCAAAGAAAACTGATAAGGCCGGGACTGGTGCCGATTCATCTTCCAAGAGCATTTCAGCTAGGGCAACTCCGGCGATTCAAGGTGAATTTTTGATTCCTCTTTACTCTTTTTAACTTCACATGTTTCTTGGATTATAGTCTCATGCATGCTTGTAACACTTGGTTTTTATTCCAGGAACGGGTAAGGTGGCCAAGACATCAGACATTCGTCACCGTCTCGAACAATTCAAACTCCTCAAAGCTTCCACTAAACCAAAGCCTCCGACCAACCGTTCCGGGGACGTAGTCGGCTACCGTCCTCTTCTCGGAGTTATTGAAGAGGATATTCAAAAGAAAAAAAGGAGTCGCTTCTTATTCGAACCTTCACCTGGTCCTCAGCCCCCATCCCAGCCTATTCATGATATCACGAAGGAGGATACTGAGTTCATACCCTCTCCGCATCCGTCTGAAAATCCTACCGTTACTCAGATTGATCGTCCCGGCTTGGCTCGTAATCCATTTGCAGGTCATCCAGATCTGGATTCGGGTTCTCATGATATTTCCTTTGACGAGGTTACTGGTGAGCACCTTCTCCCTCGCAATCCTATGGTAAGGGTGCTTGATGAGGCCAAGTCTCTGGACCTTGATTTGCCTACTACTCGGATTGTAACTATGGAGGGGATGAAGCTAAGGCAAACATCGACCGGGTTGCTGAGGAGACTAGGAAGTTGATGGGGCATCATGCCCGACTGGTCAAGGCCGGGGAGGAAAATGGGAGTGCCAGCATAAGATTGCGGCTAGTGGTTTCCGACCAGGCCAAGCAACTCGCCGATCAGGCCATCCAGATCTCTCAGCACGAGGCTGCCTCCAGACGACTAAAGAAAACCATGGAAGAGGCCAACAGAGCCGAGCTACGAAAAATGGAGGTCACCTACAAGGAACGGATCGATATGGCTATTGCAACGGTAGATGAGGTTCGGAAAGCGGATCTCGAGCGGGTAGAGGAGTTATCTGGGAAGCTTGAAGCCGCAGAGCTTGCTCAAGCCAAGCTGAAGGAGGAGATGGAGGCGATGAGGAAATCCCTTCAAGCTGACCGCTCGCGATACCGATCGGAGAGGGATGCTGTCGTTGCAAAGCTGTTGGCTTCTGAGGTCCGAATGAGGGAGTTTGAGGAGAACGAGGGGATGATGGATGAGATGCTCCATGACATGTATTTCCGTACCTGGAAGCAGGGCAACTTATCCTGGATGGATGATTGTCCCCGGATCATGGCCAGGATTTATCTCCGGGCTCTGGAGGAGGCCAAGGATGATGCAGATAAGGATGGTGGTGTGGCCTTCAGGATGGATATAGTCACGGCCTAGTTTACTAAGGAGGAGAAAGTGGCGGTGAAGGAGGGCATGCGGCTGCTCGCTGCTGAGGAGGTAGGTGTGCAGTTGGGGGATGATGATCAAGGAACAGATGCTGGTAAGTCTTCCCTTTTAGCCTTTTCATAACTTGGTTGCTTATTGTTTATTTAATGGATTCTTCTCCTGAGTTGGACAGGCGGGACCTTTGAAGCGCCAACTACCTCTGGTCAACATGTTGGGAATTCTGATCCTGTGGTTAAGTAGACCTCGAAGGGCCAGCAGGATAGAGGAGAAGCCCCGATGCAGTCGGCAACTTGGCTTGTTCTGGACATTTCTCGGTTTACTTGACATTGTTGTCTATGTTAATCTTAAAACATTAATGTAATTTTCAGGCTGTAATTATGTAACGAACAACTTGATTTTTGGCATGTAACTTTTAACTTAGACTGATTTTGCTATATTTGAATGTTTTTGTTATTTTGATGTGTTACATAAGAAATATAGCTGTGCATGTGCTAGTGATTCAATTGTGTTTGATGTCAAGTTCTTGCTTAAAATATAATTTCATGTCTTGCAATGTTAGTGTGATGTGCGAATAAATTATAGTTACATATTTATGTTCAAGAGAAGAAAGTACCGCCCTTCAAGTTTTAGCTGTTGATGGTAGCTTTGAATGCCTAGTGTAATCGAATATGGAATGCAGCTGAGTAACCTGCCACCCAGCTGTGAGTTCTTATTCCCATTAGTGAGTGACTTTTATTTTGTGTCATGTACTTTAGTGATCGTTATAGAGGATAGCAGGAAAGTTTTTATAAATAAAATGGAAATATAAGAAATAGTAAAACTTCCAATCATGGAAGGCCTTCGACGCGCTTAAGTTCGTGGCAAACGGGCTTTGTAGTCACTTTCCCTAGCTGTGGGTCTTGGAGACATTTGTCACCCATCTTACGCCTCCATGGAGAGTTTTCTTTTTTACCACAGCCGTACTTAAGACACATCGGAGCCAAGATCGCGTACAGTAACTACCCGGGCCATTATGGCCCGTAATCGTGGGTATTATTCGATTTATCGTGGCCGGCTAGCGTGGGTGCCGATCGTCAACTGTGAACAACCCCTGGCTGGCCACATCTTATGTTGGGGCTTATAATCGGTTCACGGTTGCCGGCGAGCCGAACGCCGTAATGAGCTGCCTAGGCTATGTTGGCCTTCTCGGCGGCTTATAATCGGCTCATTACAGTTGGCTTTAAGGGCCGTCACGAGCAATGAGTTAACCCGCAGCAGAGGGATGCTGAAGAAAAAGTGTCTCATTGGCGAGGGCATAGATTCGTATAATACCTGTTAGGTTTTGTCCAGGTGAAGTTGTGCTGTGATGCCCTGAATGGAGATGCCGTCTACACAGGATTTTGTTCAACAGAAAAGGATAAAGCTCAGCAAGTAGCCAAGATATAAAGGAACAAGTTAAAAAAGAGACAAGTTTTTAAAGTGGTTCGGCACGAAAATGCCTACGTCCACTGATTCTCTTTGTTAATTCACTTTATATGGGTAGTACAAGTTAAGAAAAGTATCGACGAAGGTGTTGGATGTTCCATGCCCTCTAGAACACCTCTCCGTCCACTGTTGATAAAATATAAGCTCCGTTGTGGACATCTTTATGAATTACATACGGTCCGTCCCAGATTGGATCTAGCGCTCCGGGACGCGGGAAGATTCGCTTGAGGACAAGATCTCCTTCTTGTAAGCTACGATGCTTGACTTTGGAGTTGTATTGTGCTGCCACCTTTTGCTTGTGAGCTGCGGCTTTGAGTGCTGCATCATTTCTTCTTTCTTCGATTAGATCCAAAGACATGTGGAGGAGTTCTTCGTTCTCTTCTGGGTTGTAGTGGATCCTACGGTGGGATGACACTACAGTTTCAACTGGAAGCATGGCCTCCGATCCGTATGCCAAAGAGAAAGGAGTATGCCCTGTTGATGTTCTGAAAGACGTGCGGTAGGCCCAAAGTGCCGTAGGAAGTTCATTTACCCAAGCGCCTTTTGACTTTTCAAGCTTCTTCTTAATTAGAGTTTTAAGAATTTTTTTGATAGCTTCGACTTGCCTTTTGCCTGTGGATAAGCCACAGATGAGAAGATTTTGTGAATTCCGTGCTCTTGGCACCAGTCGACGAACTCCTCGCTGTCAAACTGAAGTCCGTTGTCCGATATGATTTTGAGTGGAACCCCGTACCTGCATAGAACATTTTTGATCAAGAAGTTGATAAATTTTGCCGAAGATATTTTATTTAGAGGTTCCGTGTAACAACCCGCATATTTATCGAGTTTATATTTAAATATTTTATTTAAATATTAAATCGTTAATCGGATTTTGGTCCGAAAAGCTACTTTTTGCAAACGGACATATTAGGACTCGAGACCACTTCCATTGAGTTCGAAATGCTATTTACCACATTTTTAAGTATAAACATTGATATGATTGGAGATAGTAGAATTTCACTACTTTTTCACTTGAGACTTTGGGTTGGGCTTTTAGCCTATTAGACCAAACCTTCACACCTCCTCTTCATAACTTCATTTCTATTTGCCTAAGTCTTCAAGCTTCTTCAAAAATGGTGGAGAGAATGGGAAATTAAAATTCCAAAACTCAAATTCAATTGCAATCCATCTTTCTACTCCAAATTCAAGAAGAAGACATTGGATTCAAGCTTCTTGTGCTTAGATAGAAGAGGGATTGATTCTTGCTTGCTCAAAACTTCATTTTCATTGATATTTGGTGCAAAGGTGAGATTTTTATCTCACAATTCTAGCCTATAACTATATTGGACTGTTGGGAATGATTCCCTATCATTTTTGCATGTATCTTTGCATTTGATTTGGATTGGATTGGCGAAAACTCCAAATTTTAGTATTTTCGGTGAAAAAACTGCATTTAGGTCGTTCTGGAAGAATTGGCACTTCGGAATTAGGTCGCTCACGAGTTAACTCGTTAGGTCGCTCGCGAGTTAGTACCATAGGTCGCTGGGCCATCTAAATGCTTGTTCGGTGTTAGGTCGTTCGGCCTTAAGTCGTAGGTCGTATGGCCTTAAGTCGTAGGTCGTATGGCCTTAAGTCGAAGGTCGTCTCCGACCTAATACTGCTATTTCACTAGGTCGCGCGAGCCTTAAGTCATAGGTCGTCTCCGACCTAATACTGCTATTTCACTAGGTCGCGCGAGCCTTAGGTCGTAGGTCGTAAGTCGCCTTAGGTCGTAGGTCGTAAGTCGCCTTAAGTCGTAGGTCGTCTCCGACCTAATACTGCTATTTCACTAGGTCGCGCGAGCCTTAAGTCGTAGGTCGTCTCCGACCTAATACTGCTATTTCACTAGGTCGCGCGAGCCTTAGGTCGTAGGTCGTAAGTTGCCTTAGGTCGTAGGTCGTAAGTCGCCTAGGTCGTAGGTCGCTCGGTCCTGCTTCTATCCCTAAGTCGCGAATATCTTAGGTCGTAACCTCTGTTAGGTCGGCCATGTTGGGTCGCGAGTCATCGTTAGGTCGCGAACACCTCTAGGTCGCGAACACTAAGTCGCTTGACCCCTTAGACCCCTAGGTCGCAACCATTAGGTCGTACCGTTTTGGACGGGACGCTGCCCCCTGGACCCCCGCGACCTGACCGGGAAGGTCGAACCCCGTAGCGGTGGCGTTGCCCCCGCACCCCTACCTTGGGCGGTTGCCACCCCCCTGGACCCCCCCTCCGTAGGGGATCTTATATGAAAAACATTCAACAGAACTTGCTGCGCTGATTTTCTTGGATTTTTATCACATCTCCGAATGTGATCTTTGTGATTGATTGTTTCTACAATCGCTTCTGTGATTGGTCACTTTAAAACATAAAGGTTTCAAAACTAGTAGTAAATATCAAAACTCTTTCAATAAAAGGATTTCAACTCTATTTTTAATAACAAAGCTCTTTTCTTAACCCGTTTTCCAATCTATTAGTATATACAAACCTTTACCTCACTCGGATGAGAAATCTAATTAAACGGCTTAGTAAAACAAGTGGTATGAAACGCTTGCGTTTGCTTCGTCGGTTAATTCTTGGACTTGTTTGATTGAACCTCTTGTGACAATTTTCTAGTGAAGATTTACAGTTTGTTCGTAAATATTTAAGTTAAGCAAGTGGTTATGAGACATGAAGCTAAACTTTTATATTTACTAGCTTAGTGTAATTGACACTTCTCGTTGATCATGACGATCATTCTTATGATTTAGACTAGCAATTGTGCGATGTCTCTTGTTTGCTTGGTTAGACTAGACACCACTTGTGTGATTTCATTCACACATACCTTTTTACCTTCTTGGTTAGTCTAGACACCACTTGTGTGATTTCACTCACACATACGTTTTTGTTTGTGAGATTTGACTAGACACCACTTGTGTGATTTCACTCACACATACCTTTTTGATTTTTGGTTAGTCTAAATCTCATCTGTGTGATTTCGACTCACACATATGGGGTAGCTCCCCATGGCATGTGATAGGCCTCTTTCCCCTTTTCTGTGATTTCTGGATTTCTTGTGTTGATTTCTGGAATTTATGTCATTGACTTGTTATGAGTACAAGTTTAGGGTATGATGCCCTCTTTGGATCTTTGAGAAGATTCTTGTGATATCGATTTATCTCTTATTGATTGATCTTCTGTTGGTCATCATTTGCATACTTATAGTAGTATGTCAGTATGGATATTTTATGTTATGCCATATCTTTGATTTCATACCATGTCATCTGATATTTATAGCTAGACTGATCCGTTTATTATTTTCTTAAATAATACTCGGGTCAGACCGAGATGTTACAGGTGCTTCTGCTTGACTTCTTCCCGGGATTTGCTACTCTGACTTTTGGCTAACTATTTAGATTAGCAGTTTTTGTTGTATACACTTGAGACATAGACTCATAGTTGTATTCTTTTGTATAGCACGTGTTGCTATTCTTTTGTATTATTGTGGATCTCTTTGACCACTACTCTGATGTACACTTTCATGTGTTAGTTATACATTCATATCTTCTTCCGCCTCTGTGATATGGACGCTGTGACTGATTTGTGTTATGCTTATTTCTATGTTTGTTTCCGAAGATTATTTATAGCCACCGTGTGATAAGCAATTACATGGATGATCGCTCTTCAACAGCCTTATTCTCCGTGCTAGTTGACAGCACTACTCCGTAGTGTTCTTGGCTAGCGTGGGTATAGAGGTGGGGCGTCACATTCCGCTTCCACCCATTTGGTGAAATAGTCGACTGCCACTATAGCATATTTGGCTCCGCCTCGGCCCATCGGCAGTTCGCCAATCAATTCAATTTCCCATATTGCAAAGGGCCAAGGGCTGGTCATTTGAGTAATCTCATTTATTGGTAGTCGAGCAATCTTAGCAAATTTCTGACATCTGTCGCATCTTTTGACGAAGTCTAAGGCGTCTTTGTTTAAAGTGGGCCAGTAATATCCATATCGGAGTGTCTTCTTTGCCAGAGTCTTCCCACCAATGTGATCTTCGCAGCTCCCTTGATGGATGTTGGATAAGATTTTCTTGGCTTCCCTTCCAGCAACACACCTTAATAAGGGGTTAGAGAAGCCGCGTCGATAGAGGATGCCTTCTTTTATTGTGTAGCGGGAAGCTCTTCTCAAGATTTTCCTGACTTCGTCACGCTCGTTGGGTAGTGTGCCATCTTGTAAGTATTCCGGAGAGGAGTCATCCAAGTTTCTTCTTCGATTGCAGCTATCAGATCCTCTTATTCGAAACTTGGGGCTAGTGTTTTGAGATGGCTACTGTTCCGAAAATGGTGCTGTTCTCCATGCTAGCTTGCTTTGCTAGTTCGTCGGCCTCTCGATTCTCTTCTCAAGGAATGTGTTTGATTAAATAGTGATCCAATTGATCGAGCAGCAGCTTGGTCTTCTTTAGATATGCTGTGAGTCGTTCTCCTCGATTCTGAAACTCTCCTAGTACTTGGTTTACGATAAGTTGAGAATCACTATGAAGACATGAAGAACTGACTCCAATTTCTAAGGCAAGTTCTAATCCTGCTATTACTGCTTCATATTCTGCATCGTTGTTGGTGGCAGCGAATTCCAACCTTAGGGCATAGTGCAGCTTCCTTCCCCTGGGGGTGATTATCACAATACCTGCCCCCGAACCTTGTTCGTTTGATGCTCCATCTACAAAGAGAATCCACTTGATATCTTCTGTTATTTCAGATTGCTCCTTACCTTCGTTGGTAGTGAATTCGGCAATGAAATCGGCCATGGCTTGTCCCTTGATGGCGGTGCGATGATGGTAGGTGATATCATATTGACTCAGTTCAATGCACCATTTAAGTAGTCGTCCAGAAGTGTTGGGGCGATGGAGTACCTGCCTTAGCGGTTGATCGGTTAAAACTCTGATGGAATGAGATTGGAAATAGTGTCGCAGTTTCCGTGACGTGATTAGCAAACAGTATGCTAGCTTCTCAAGTTTAGGGTATCTGGCTTCTGCCCCCGTAAATCTCTTGCTCACAAAGTATACGGGCCGCTGCGCGCGGTTGTCTTCTCTCACCAAAGCGGCGCTTAGAGCATGAGACGATACAGCAAGGTATAAGTATAGTTCTTCGCCTTCATTTGGAGTTGAGAGTACTGGTGGTCTCCGGAGGTGTTCGATTAGGTTAAGGAAGGCTGTTGAGCATTCGTCAGTCCATTCGAATTTTCCTTTGTCTTTCTTTAGAGCTTCGAAGAAAGGGATGCATTTGTCGGTTGCTTTAGAGATGAATCTGCTTAGGGCGGCCACCTTCCCATTTAGGCTTTGCATCTCTCTTCGAGTGGATGGTATCTTGATATCCTGCAAAGCCCGGACTTGTTCGGGGTTTGCTTCAATCCCCCTGGCATGGACGATGAATCCCAAAAACTTTCCCGACGATACTCCGAAGGAGCACTTTAGAGGATTCAACTTCATTCCATATTGGCGAAGTACTTGAAACATCTCGTCCAGGTGGCTTACATGATCGTTGGCTTTCCTCGATTTTACCAGCATGTCATCCACATAAACTTCCATAGTTCGTCCTATTAGTTCCGCAAACATCTTGTTGACGAGGCGCTGATAAGTAGCTCCGGCGTTTTTAAGTTCAAAAGGCATTACCCTGTAGCAGTACAATCCCCGGTCAGTGATGAAACTAGTGTGGTCTTGATCGGGGGCGTGCATAGGAATCTGGTTATATCCTGAGTATGCGTCCATAAAAGATAAGAGTTCGTGTCCGGCTGTACTGTCCACGAGTTGATCAATTTGGGGGAGCGGGAAACAATCCTTCGGGCAAGCGTCATTTAAGTTAGAGAAGTCAATGCATGTTCGCCACTTCCCATTAGCCTTATTTACCAGTACCGGGTTGGCGATCCATTCTGGGTAGATGGCTTCTCGTATGAAGTTATTGGCAAGTAGGTTCCTTACTTCTTCCTCGAGGGCTGCTGATCATTCTGCCCCCATACTCCTCTTTTTCTGCTTTACTGGCACCTTGGTGGGATCGATGTTCAGTACGTGGCATGCTATGTTTGGGGAGATTCCAGTCATGTCAACGTGCGTCCATGCAAATACATCCAAGTTGTGGCGAAGAAAATCGACGAGTTGATCTTTCAATTCTGCTCTTAACTGAGACCCGATTCTCAGCAGTCTACTCGGGTCGTGTTTGTCTACAGATACAAATTCCATAGCCTCTGCAGGCTTGGTGGTGGCCTCCTCCTCTTTGTTCCTGGGGTCTAATTCATTGAAAGGATCACTGGTATATCGAAGAGGTGGGGCTTTCTTTAGTTGCTATGCTTCCAAGTTTTTCTTGCAGAGAGTAGTCTCTGCATCCTTCCCTTTATCCTTCCTGCGGTTATTGCGAAGTTCAGTTACATAGCAATCTCGAGCGGCGTCTTGATTTCCTTCTACATCCCCTATCCCATTATCTGTTGGAAATTTCATCTTCAGACGCCAAGGGACCAGGACAATCTGGAAGTCAGACAAGGCTGGTCTTCCTAAAAAGGCGTTGTAGGCCGAGTGGTTATCTATTAGTACAAATGTTTGTTTCCGCACAACGGAGCGGGGATGACTTCCTATTTCAACAAAGAGGTCCAATTGCCCGAGGGGCATCTTCGCATCTCCAGTGAAACCGTGTAGTGGTTTGTTGCAGGGAGACACATCCTTCATTGACAGCTTCATTTTGTCGAAAGACTGCTTGAATAGAATGTTTACGGAGCTTCCAGTATCTACCAGAATTCGAAAAACTTCGGCTGGGCCGAACCAGACAGAGATGACCATGGGATCCATGTGAGGGTACTGCCTTCCTTCTAGGTCTCGCCTATTGAATGTGATGTCATTATCCTCTTTCCGCTTCGGGCGGCGTTGTTCCATGACGGAATTGATGCAGTCTTCATTGTTCCTAAGTGACTTTCCATATCTTTCCATTTCTGCTCAGCTTCTGTCGGCGATGTATGGTCCTCCCAATATTATATGGACCACTATCTTCTCTTGACTGGAACCGCTGGTGTTGCGATTTCTTCCGCCTGTCTCTGGGTGGAGTTGCCCTGGGTTCTCCTTGGCAGGAGCTGGAGTCCTGTCCTGACCCTTTACATAGTGTTACAATCTCTTCCTTCTGATGTGTTCTTCAATCAGGTCGCAGAGATGATGGCATTCATTGGTATCATGCCCATGGGATTCGTGAAAATGGTAGAACTTTCCAAACTTGATTGCGTGATCTGATTCCTTCTTGTACGGGGGGCGTTTGTATTTAAGCTCGTCTTGGGTGGCCAGGAAGATGTTTTCGACTGTTTCATTCAAAGGAGTGTAAGCGTCAAATCTTGGTCCTGGCCGATATAGGCGTTTTTCTCCCTTCCTGCCCCCAGCATTGTCTCGAGAGTCATTTCTTCTAACGTCCTTTGCTGCAGCGGGTGCGTTGCCATGAGCTGCCTTGGCTTGTTGCCCTGTCTGCCTTTCGGTGACAGCGTCTTCAAGTCTCATATACTTTCCAGCTTCATGAAAGAAATAAGGTAAGGTAGCTGGTTTTTCTTTCGTTAATCTTCTACAAAACTTGGTATCCGGATGTACGCCACTACAAAGAGCCACTAGGATAAGTTTCTCATCGGCATCTTGGACTGCGGCCGCTGCGGCTTTGAATCGGGTTAGATATTGTTGCACTGTCTCTCCGGGCTTTTGTTTGATATTAGATAGGGAATAAGTGTCCTTGGGTTGTTCCACATGAATGCGGAACTGGCTGATGAACTTTTCTTTCAGCATTTCCCATGAGCTGATGGATCCTTGGGGTAGATGGCAGAATCAGGAGGTAGCTAGATCTGCTAAGAATAGTGGGAAGCATTTACACAACATTCCCTCTGTTGTTTCGCTCATGAGCATATGCTGTGTGTATCTCTGCAAGTGTACAATGGGGTCAGAGGTTCTCTTGTAAGGTTCCATTGTTGGCATTTTCCATTCCCGGGGGGTGATGGCAGTTTCGATATTGCGGGTGAAGGGGTTGGTTACCCTAGCGCCTATCCCCCGATCCCTTTGGTCCCGTTGGACGCACTCTCTGAACAATCGCGCCATCATTTCATCAGAACTTGGAGCAGATAGATATGAGTTTGGTTCTTCTCTGTGGGATTGATTCCGTCCAGATGACCTGTAGGGATGATATCGTCTATTACTCCTAATATTTTCTGGTGGCGGTCTTCGGTCTTCTGGGAGCATGCTGGGGTCAGACACAGTTGGCCCTTGCCTCGATCTTCCCCTGCTGGGCTCTGTTCTAAGCATTCCCTCAGGTCCAACTTCGGGCTGGACTCCAGCTCGGCCCCGTCCATTGGTGTTCCCATGGTTAGGTAGCATGACAGGCTCAGCCATATCAGACCCCTGCCTGATACCTCCCCCGTGGGGTTCGGTTCCAAGTGTTTCCCCGGGTCGGAGTTCGGGCTTAGTCTGGGCTCGGCTCCTACCATTGCTGTTTCTATTGTTAGCCTCTTCGAAAAAGAAAGATCTTTGTCGCTTCCCAGATCCTCCAGACTGAGACTCACCCCATGATTCGGTGTTGCGGTTGGATTCTTCAGCATCCCTTAAGCGTGACATGAGTTGGTCCACCAAGGCTTCTTGTTGAGATGTGAAGCGGTTAGTTACTTCAGCCACAACCCTGTCCAGATCTGCCCTAGTAATTGGTTGTTCCGTAGCTGGGGCTGTCGGATTTGCCTGATTTCCATTTGCTGTTGGAACAAGACGATTCTCTTGATCTCTGATCACTGGATCTGAAATACTGCTAGTTGCGATGTTCTTTCCTTTGCTAGCATCTTTCCTCTGTCTAGGAGGCATGTTTTCCAAGCAATGAGCGATGCTGTTGGGAAGAAGGTTGAGTGGGAGAAGCTGAAGCTTCTAGCTCGAGCTCTCAGTGAAAGCACCAAAAATGTTTACACAAAAAATGGGCAAAGACCTCCAAGTCGTATGATTTAGTCGATTTTAAGTTGTTCTTAGTGATTTGGGTGATTCATGCAAATATGTAAAAAGCAGGGACTAAACTGTAAAAGACACACAAGTTTATAGCGGTTCGGCCAGAATGTGCTTACGTCCACTTTATATGTTATTCTCCTTCACTCTTCAGATTACAAGTACAAAGCTTTGATTACAAGTATATGAAAGTTGTTTGAAAGTTCTGTCCGTGCTTGAGCTCTCAAACTTGTCTGCCATTGTTGTACCCCTGCCCCTCTATTTATAGGGTGAGGCTGAGGGCAGGGGTCTTGGATGTATATAGCTGCTGGTGGGCCTGGGCTGAAGTGATCTGGCCTGACAACGTTGGTTCGGTAGTAGATGGTTGGACTAGCGTTTTGGTCCGGTGGTAGAGGAGATAGGATTGGTTCGGTGTGGGTGATTCGGTGTTGGCTGGTCCGGTGAGGCCTTGGATCGGTAGAGGTTGACTCCGTGGTGAGTTGGTCCGGTGATGGTTAGAGCGGTAGTTGGTTCGGCTATGTGGGGAAGTGAGTTGGACCGGTCGAAACACATCCAACAGCTGTCTTGCTTCCTATTACCTGTGGCTGTAGCTTAATGCTTATAGATGATAGCAAGCATGAACAAATTAAGTTGTCTTGTCTCTGATGTTTTATGAATTCATCATTACCGACAGTTTTGTTTTCTTGGTCAGTTATGAATCTGGGTGGAACAGTAATGGTACCAAAAAGAAACTCTTCAAGGCCATAGCCTCTAATGGCTGTCTCCACTTGGACTTTCCATAGAAGATGATTATCTTCTTCAAGATGAACAATAATTAGCTGATTCTGTAGTCTTATTACAGTCTTTATGAGGCTTTCAGTGGCACTCTGATGTGAATTGGATGAAGTGCTTGATGTGGCAGAGCTGTCATTGTCTCCTGCCATGATATCTTGAATGATATATGATCAACAAGTGAATTGAAGATACTTACAGAGTCAGGAAAATCCAAAACAGAGAATGATACAGATTAGTTGCAGGCAGAACTCAAGTGATGAGATATGACTGATGAGTTCTTGGCGAGGTAACAGCTTTCTTATGATTTCTTGATGGTTTTCTTGACTCTGATGATGAATTTTCTGATGTACTTCTTTCTGATTTACTTTTATCTGGTCAGTTGCAACCAAGATCTATCTTCTGGTATGACACTGATCAATACTCAAATAATGAGGATTCTCTGATGAGTGACTGAATATCAGATGATGATATTGTATCTGATGATATTTCAGATCCAATAAGCCAGGTGATCTGCCGTTAGGCAATGTTGACTCTGATACCAAGTTGAAATATTGGCTGTAATTATATTTGATGCAACCGAGAGATTTTGTAGAACAGAGAAAGTGATTTTATTGAGGAATGATAATAATTCTCTATGGTTGTACAACTGAAAGTATTTAAATACAAGCTTCTGGGTCTAAACAGGCTTTGGCCCAAAACAGTTACAATAACAAAGAGGTGAATGGTTCGGGTTTAAAGATGTACCCGCATTCGACTCACTATGATATACACTTTAGGGTTAGAGCCGTAACACTCATAATCTTTTACTCCAAATCAGTTAATTAAGACTATAATCTTGATTTTGTGCATATATCTTTTATTGTAACCGACTTCTGATACTGCTTGATGGATTGTTTTATGGGGAGAAAGTGAACTGGATACAAGGACGGAAACAAGCTGTTGTCTGAACCACGCACAATACTACCATTTCTTGGGCACTGATCAATCTGAGGATATTTTATGTTGGACTGATCTCAACAATCCAAAATATATCTACGAACCTGAGGTCACTTTAGATGGAAACGTATGTTAACAATCAATATAGTTATTAAACCTGACCATTTCAAGTTCTCAGCTTACATTTTTGCCTTATACATGCAGTATGTGCTCCTAGAAGTTGCAGAATGTTCAGCTTCTTACAACAAACAGTACTACTGTGATTTATCTACACTCAAAGGATTCAAAGGAAGTAACAAACTGCTTCCATTTGTAAAGTTCATCGATAAATTCGAAGCACGATACACATACACATCCAATGATAACTCCAAATTCACCTTCGTAACAAACTTAAAATCTCCAAAGTACAGACTAGTTCCCGTAGACCTCAACAGCCCTTCAGAATGGACTGATATTATACCAGAAGATCAAATTAACATTTTAGAAGTAGCTCGTGCTATAAACTTCAACCAGGTTTTAGTTTGCTACATCAAAGATGCACGCAACTATTTGTAAGTTAGAAATCTGAACACTGGCGAACTACCGCATGATATCAAATAGATAAAGGTACAGTAACTTGTATTGCTGGGAGACATGAAGACAGTTAAGCTTTTATCGGATTCAGTAGTTTCTTAACCACAGGGATTATTTACCAATGTAACCTTTCAGGCAGCGTTCCAGAAGTCAAAATTTGCCGAAAAATCTTTGTGCCTGAATTTGATCGAGAAGCCTTTGAGGTTAAACAAGAATTTTTTCAGAGTAAAGATGGAACAAATGTACCAATGTTTATTGTTTGCAGAAAGAACATATGTTTAGATGGGTCACACCCGACACTATTGTATGGTTACGGGGGGTTCAGTGTTAGTATGACACCATCATTCAATTTGACTAGAGTAGTACTCATGAAAAATTTGGGCTTTGTGGTTTGCATAGTGAACATCAGAGGTGGTGGAGAGTATGGTGAAGATTGGCATGGTATGACAACACTTTCAAGGAAGCAGAATTGTTTGGATGATTTTATTGCCTCTGCTGAGTTTCTTATGTCGAGCGGGTACACGTGTCCTGAAAGGTTGTGCATTGAAGGTGGAAGCAATGGTGGTATTTTAGTTGCCGCGTGCGTGAATCAAGTATTTTTATTTTTTATTTTTTTATGTTTCTTTAGTTGAAATGTCATTTTGCATTGATGTTCTGAGCAAAAGCAATGCAGAGACCTGAACTATTTGGATGTGCACTTGCTCATGTTGGCGTTATGGACATGCGTCGCTTCCATAAGTTCACCATTGGACATGCCTGGGTCTCAGAATTTGGATGTTCAGACAACCAAGAGGACTTTCATTGGCTTACAAATAAGTTGTCATAAAATACACTTTCTAGGGTGATACTTTTTACTAGCCGACATTTACTAGAGATCGTGAATGGATGTATATATTCACCACTTCATAATGTTAGAAGACCAAGGGAAAAATACGAAGGCCGCTATAGTCAGTATCCAGCAATGATGTTCCTAACTGCAGATCATGATGACAGGGTTGTGCCATTGCATTCTTTAAAACTACTGGCAGTAAGTTTTTTCTTTTCTTTCTATTTTTAAAGAAAAAATAAATATTTTCAGAAGAAAATATGACAGTTTAGTTTACTGCTTTGTCTTTTGTATGAATTGCAGACAATGCAATATGTTTTATGTGAAAGTGTAGAAAACAGCCCACAATCCAACCCAATCATTGTTCAAATTGATTGTAAGTCTGGGCATGGAGGAGGTCGTTCGACCCAGAAACAGGTTAATTTGCATTTTCCCTTATTCAAAAAACAATACAAGTTGATAAAAAAGACGATAGTTATAAAACAGTAAAATAATTCTTAACCATACTGCAGATCGATGAAGCAAGCGATGGATATGGCTTCATAGCCAAGATGCTTGGTGCCAACTGGATCGAAATAGAATGACGATTAAAAGAAAGCTTTTACCATGTAAAATGAAATTTGTTAAATGGAAAACAAGTATTATTTATACCTCTCACAGGTACATAATGAAAAAACATCAAGTTTTTATTGAACAGTATCATATACTCAGATGTGTACGTATAATATTCTATACCGTCCATGTATCAGAGTTTTCAAGCACTGGCACCCTTTCCAACTGCCAAATGTTAGTAGGAATGCCATATGAACCATAATACAAATGGCGTGCAGTAATCTCGCAAGCTTTATCTGATGGATGGTACCAGTCCCAAAACATATACTCATCACGGTTTGGACAAACCGTAGCATCTGTTATGCACTGGCCACCTCCATTGAATTTTCCAGAACCGCAGCAAGCACTTATCATTTCCTTATACGCTTAACAACACAAGGTTAAAAGGTCAAGTGTTAAATGTAGTTTATATCAATTAAAGTTGCATGGGTATTCATTGAAAACTTACGGAATTCTTCAGGATTATTAACAGTATACTCCACCAAAGAATAAACATTTCCATAAGAAAATCTCATATGAGGCAACACTTCTTGTAGATGGTACAATCTCTTTAGGAAAGCTTTGTTGAAAATCCTTGCAATAAGATTTAAATCCTCAACACAATCACCTGAAGGACTAGCATTCCTCATCACAGGAATGCATCCTACCTTTGAAACCCCGTAGAATCCAAACCTTTTTGCCCCAAGTAAGTATAGATCCTGTCAAATAAAGTTGTTTTTCACTTAGTTTGAAGGAATAAAAAAATAACGACGACGACGGTGGCGGCGACCATGATAATAACAATAGTAGTAGTAGTAATAGAAGCAGAGGGAGAACTTCATTTGCCATTTATGTGTAACTAACCATTAAATCATGACCTAATTTGCGAATCATCGTTGATGTAAAAGCTTTATAGTCTGTTTGGTTACGAGGCCCCGAACTGACGTAATATTCGAACAAGTCATTGCTTCCAGAAGAAAATAGGAAGAGCGCATGAGATAGATGATCGTATGCCTTGCTGGCTCCCATATTTCTCACAATGATTTTCTGTACTCTCCTAAAACTACTAATCTGCTGTGTTAAGGTTATAGACGTACCCTGAAGTAGTTTGAAAGTAGAAAAAGTCATCATTTAATAAACTAGAACTGTAGATATAGCATCAATACTGTATTTTTTGCCTACAGTTGTGTCAAGAATGCCAGAACCACCAGAAGCAAAGTTAACACCATTCAACATCTCCGTCTCATTTTTGATAGAGTAATAGGCAGGTGGACTTTGCTTATGTCCAACAAACTTAGCTGAAATACTTGAAGTTTATTATTAGTTTCACTCTTTTACTATGAGAAGTTTCACAAGAACATATAAATAGTAGTGCACATAAAGAATATATTACCTATCCAATCAAAAGTATTGTAGGCATTGCTAAATCTTCCAGTTGGTACATTTGCTGGAAAATCAATTCCATTGGGAGGAAAATTGGCCTTGAAATTGATTGAAGTGTTAACGTAATTATTGTTGCCTACATCAGCTAAAGAATCGCCAAATATGAATATAGCAGGTATGACATTTTTGTATGCGTCCGCAAAACTCAAACTGAAAAGTATAAAAAAGAAGTTTATAATATGAAAAATGTTGGATGCCATGATACTGTCTCTCCTCATCGTCTTTCAGCTGTAGGCTTTTATAACCATAGAACCTGTGAATTTACTGCATCGTGTACTCTTTCAATGATTAAGTAGGTTAAGTGTATAAGCACATCAAGCAGTGAAAATGCTAATGAAAGGTAAGAGAAACTAAATCTTGATAACAACCAGGAAACTCCTAATCAGTTGATAGCCCAGAGTATGGTACTAAGGTTGATAATGAACCCAAAATCTTATATACCCATGAGGCATCTATAATAATTAACCACTATAAATTTGGATTCAAAATTAATTCAGCAATCAATAATTCTAACAAATGCAGTATAAGAATTACTCAGTGGATTAAATAGAATTCTAGCTACTTCATGGATGTACACTGAAATAATTGACATAGAACGTAATGGATTCTGAAATAGAAATGGTTAATATTGAGATTGATTAAGCCTACTTTTTGTTCAACATGCACGTGGTGCAATGACCACACTGCCTTCCGTGAAAGAGTCGTACAAAATGCAACGTGACCTTCATTTGCATATTGATGGCAAGATGATCGTTTCAGAACTTTTTGCTTCACAATTCGAAGATTTATCTTTACTATACTGATGCTCTATACAAATATTGTACGTGTCTGTACAAATTCAACATCGTGGAACTTATACTGGAGATGGACATACAATCATCAAATATTTTTTCCTAGATATTTCAAATAATACAAGATTATGTTATAAAAAAAATTGCACAATGTGATAAACATAATAATCATTATAAACATAACGATCATCTCTTATTTTGGTATTAAATTAAAACTGTGCTAGGAGGCCAGAAAATGAGAGGAGTAACAAAAAAAAGGCTTCCAGGGGATCACATTCAGAAGAAAAACCATAAAATATATGCTCCAACAAAGCGAGGTTTGTGTAGTTTTGTGTTCGTATAGTAACCATCGAGTAAGATTTGTAAAATAAACTCATCCGAACTGAGAATGAATGATGTGTGAAAAAACAATGTTACTTTTGAACATGGTTTACAAACAATGAAGACATTTTCGGGGTGAATTGTAGGATGAAACTGGTGGACGAAAAAAAAAAAAGGTAGAATGTGACAATTATTTTTAACACGGAAGGGAAAAGGTGGAAAATGGATTTACAGCCCAACATTTTATCCCTGTGCCACCTTTTTCCATTAAATTAATTACTAACTTGATATTTGTGAAACAAGTTATAAAACATACATCAACACTGTAACAATTATGCCCAATATAGGCATGATAATCAAAAGCAAGCTATAACCATTATATGATCTACAAAGTGGAAACGGTGACAAGGAAGGATTTGTAAGGATGTGGACAAGGGGCCCGATACTTAATTATCAGATTTAAATCAATAGAAGAATCCAACGGAAGACGTTAGGTTTTGCTGGAAAACCTTTTGACATGTCAGGATTCATTGAGCAAAAAAAGAAGCAGCGATTTGATCTTTTAACTGCATAACTAAAAGTACGGGTAAATCTAGAAGGCCGGGTTGTGCGGGAATAGAGAGAGGCGTAGCAATCAAATCCGGAAGGTCCATCTATCCTCTTTTGCACAATCAGCCCAGAAATTATGTCAGGGATTATGCCCGAATCCATCTTAGCCGCTAAATAATACAGCTTCCCCTGAATTCAGTCTTTGGATTCCAATTCGCACCTTCGCATTTATTATATATATATATATATATACACGAGCGTTGCGGCACGCGAAACACGCGTGATAATGCACGCGTTTTTATGTTTGAATTATTTTTTTATAAATTGAATATGTTACATTAAATGGTATTAAGATTTAGTAATATTTGTAGAGGAAAATTTTAAATTTGTAAAAAAAATTAGTTATTAGATCTTATATTTAAACGACACTAAAGTTTGATAATATTTATAGAGATTTATTTATTAGATCCTATATTTAAGCGATATTAAGACAGATTCGGTAATATTTGTAGTGGAGAATTTTAAATTTGTAAAAGAAGTTTTATCCAAATTTTAAGCGATATTAAGATAGATGAGAATTTTTGGTAGTTCACACTAATACCAAAAAAGTGTGACCCCAAAGGTATTACAACTATTAATAAAGATTTGGCGTTGCAGCAATTTTCTTGCACAATTTTTTGGTCTAAATTTCGGGATTTATAGATTTGTTGCCGAAAATGTAGTCCAGTTAAGCTAGTAGGCTCGAAACAATTGGGTAGGGGAAACAGAATATATGAAGCCATTAATTCAAACATGCGATTGAAAATCAGTCCATGGATTAAATTCACACAGGTATTTCGTATACAGTTTACGGGCTTTGTGGATTTGTTGAAAATAGTCACCATTGGCAATTTCATCGTTAAAAAGATAACCAAGGAAATAAAAATTTTATTGGCTTTTTTAGAAAAAACAAAGAGAAAATCAAAGTATTACACGAAAGGTCATCCACTCTGCTAGAGTTTTGTAGGGTTTTGAGATTAACGGATTTTGTTCATAAATAATCGAAATTATCGACTTCCACATGCTTTCTCAACATGCATTACCGAGTCAATTATGCACCAGTTTTAGAAGCTTAGTTACAAGAATAAAACAGCTTTTATATGCATCTAATTATCGTATCTCAACATGCATTAAAATAAAATATTTCAAAAAAAAAGTGTTGACAAAAGAAATTGATACTTAGTTATCAAATAACTTTCTAAAAGAAAATAATCATTAAAAAGTATTTCATACAAGCATAGTGATTAAATAACGGACCAAAATGTAAAGTAATACTAAATTTGTTTGCGGCAAATTGTTGATCATAAATAATTCAAAAAAAAACCAAGATTAATCTAAAAAATACGTCCTTTAGAAGGCATTATGGTGATTCAAAACTTATTAATTGTCTATATGTTATATATATTATTTGAATGCATTTTATAGCATTAACTTTAGGATTACCCTATAGCGATGTGTTGAAAATTATAGAAATGTCTACAGTTTTATAAGACTTTTAGAAAGAAACTTTTGGGCATCAACTAATTCATTGTCATCTTCAATTCCAGTTTCAACCGAAACCTCTAACAATTCAACACCATTGGTAGAGGATTTGTTTGCATATTGTAGGAACAATTCAGATAGACAATACAATGTTCCATTCGTTGAATCAAAAATTCCTTTCCATGGGTCATATGTATCAACGATACGTTTGCTTGTTTTTTTGCACTTTTTTGAAGCATTATCTACTTCAAATTCATAGCCGTTAACAGCAATATTAACCGAATCTAGTGTAATTTCATTTAATGTATCATCTCATCAATTTCATCGACCTTGTTTTTAATCTTTCTACCATTACGAAAATCACAAACTTAATTTTATTTGAATCAAATAGGCAATATCTTCGAACAAAATGATTTTCACAAACACATCATTGAATAAGAGAACATACCTTGATCCACGAGAAGAGCAATTGGTTTCTAGTGAACAAATAGTCAAGAATTATATGTTTCCCACAACACCAGAAAGGCAATTTCCTCACCTTTATAAGCGTGACAAAACTAATTTGTCACGGTTATAATCGTGAAAATAGGTACCGTGGGCAAATTCAGTCACACTTTTGCTCACGGTTATAACAGTGTCAGAATAGTAATTGCTCACGGTTATAACCGTGACAGAATAGTATTTACTCACGGTTATAACCGTGACAAAATAGTAATTTCTCACACTTATAACCGTGACAGAATAGTATTTACTCACGGTTATAACCGTGACAAAATAGCAATTTCTTACACTTATAACCGTGACAGAATAATGGTTTCTAACATTTATAACCGTTACCAAAAAGGAAACTCTAACACTTATAACCGTGACAAATGCAAATTATATCACAGTTATAACCATTACGAAAGGTTATTTTCTAACACTTATAACCGTGATAACTAAAACAGTATCAAACAAACTATATAGCACCAAAATTTTATTACAGCTACAAACAATCTATATAAAAAATATATAGTATTAACATTAAGAAAACATACGATCAATAATTAGAACAATACCAAACATTTATGTTTCATTCAAACACCACAAATGATACTTCATACCAATACCACAAATTATAGCATGCAAGCATAATATATATAACAAACTTTAAAACACAGTTTCAGAATATAACTACATAGTGTTCAGTAACTTACTAATACAACATCCCATTATTCCATTTAGTGGAGCACCTAAGCTACCTTCTTCTGCTCACCCTCAACCTCACTTCCCTGCATCACCTCTGTTCCTATACCACATCACATACAACTTCCATTCTCCAAACCTTCAACTCCATACAAAACCACTTCTCCAACAACAACTGTTTCTCCCCACTGCCTCTCCACCTCCACAAACAACCAGATTGCAAAATAAACCATCCACCACTGCTCAACCAAAAGAATTCAAAACTGCCACTGCATCACTTCATAACTCCTTTATAAACTGCACTTAACCATCGCTACAGTCGTATACTCCTACCATACCTCCACAAACAACCCACTGCCTTCGAAAACCATCGCCTACAAAACCCATTGCAACCAATATCTTCCAACCTGCATCTTCTAAAACTCATCAATCCCCCCACTACTAACACCCTCTATTCATGAAGAGCCTGGTATAATTCAAGCAGAGCAGCCTTAGGTAATTGAGAATACATGGGAAACTTAACTGATGAACGATTGTATGCATTGCTTGCTTGGTTTAATTCATTATAACCTAAACTTGGAAGCTGTTCTGAGTTAGTTATATCATGTTCAACTTCAAATATAAAATGTTACTCATGGATGACAGCACCTCAAATATAAAATGTAAAAATTTGTGTTAATGCATGATCATAAGGCCAGTGTGAAACAAATGAGCATAAGAAGTCCAGTCAAATGTGCATTGTCATCATATTGACTATAATTAGCATAAGAAGCCCAATCAAATTTTCAAACAAATGTTTGAGTATAATGCAAAAACGTTCAAATGATGTTTTACAAAATCGAACAAAATAACAAGATGAAACATTGAGTGACCTAAAGAACTAAAAGATGAACACATCTGTAGGCAGTCCAAAAAAAAGTAGGGAATTAATAAAATAACAATACTGTTTGTATCTCTAATTGTTATTTTTGAACTTCAAATACGTCTTCATACTCGAAATTATTCAGTAAGTTTTTGAAATAATGGTATCGATATACTTTTTTTAAGTTGTATCTTCTAATCTTTATGCACATCACCTATTCTAAGATACCTTAGATTGCTAAATTGATCAAGCTATCATTTCGACATAAGCCCCAAGAATACTGTAAAGGTGAAAAAGATTTACTTGATATTATGCTTTTCCTTGATCTCTTTAACAATGTGAGAAATGCCCTTGGATGGATCTTCTTCACGGTGTCCTTCTTGTCCATCTTTCTGAAACTTGTGGTTTTCTTTGAGATTTGTTAGCTGATTTGCAAAGCTAAAATTAAAGAAAAATTAAAGAAAAATTCAAACTTCAATATTCTGTAACGGAAAAACAATGAATAAAAAAATGCAAAACAATTATCAACTAGTAAAAAAGTAATTATTTCAAACTAAAAAAATACTTTGCAGAATTATCAGCATCATTAGCAACTCCAGCTGGGTCCATTCTCACAGATTGCCATCCGTCGTCGATAATAACAAATTTAGGAGGAATCCCGCCTTTTTCTAAGCTGAAAGAATAAAAAAATGATTAATGATTCTTATTCGATGACTACATCTGTAAAAAGTAGTTCTTAAAGTGAACAACAAAGCACCTTTCTAATCCACTTTTAACACTGTCTGCAGTGACATTAGTATAAAATGCATCCCATGTACACCAACCAAACCATTTTAACACATCTGGCATCTATCATAAAAAGTTAATTGAGTATTTTATCTATAATCCGTATTTTAAAAATGAGGCAAGGAACACTTTATAGCATTTCATGTATACTTGGGCATATTTGCTTTTTGAAAGAAGAAAATGACCACACACAAAAAAAAAGATAAAAAAAGAGAGAGAACCTTCTTCTTCTCTCGATGGGAAAATGTTTCAAAGTGTCTCTCTACTGTCCTGTACAATTCAAAATACATAGAAACAAGTTGTTAAAATAAGAATAAGAAGTATATGAATATACAGATCGACATCTCATAATGAAACTATTTTGCAGAAATATTGGTTTTGAGGTAAGAACTCTGAATAGAACCCAAAGAAAAATGTAACTAAAGAACTGGTTCCGTTGGACACCCAAACAGTCATCTTTATCCCTTATAAAATCTTGTTGCAATTGGAGCAGCATAGTACCTCAAGATTTATTATAAGTAATTTCCGAATATAAAAAAATAAATTGATTTCTGATATGCACAAATAATCACAACTTGCACGGATAATCTTCATTGTACATAATAGTCACAACTTGGAAATATAATCACAACAAGCACATAATTTATCAAAAATTCTTTTAAGTAATTTCTACATAAAAAGCATCATCAGTTTATCAAAATATAATGATTTTTGATCAGTGCAACTGATAACAACCTGCATTGGTAATTTTCATGTATCCTTATAAAAAGTTTTCATTCAAAACTATGCGCTTTGGGAGAGAAAACATTTTCCATGTATAACAATCCACCCATGTCTTGTATGGGAAGATCCCAACTTATCTTAAACAACATAAACATGAATGAATAAAAAGGTAAACGATGCTCACTTTATTGCATTTGTTATGACATCAAATGGGTTCGGTCCGGCAGCCCCAAAAGCCAGATGTGTTCCTTCAAATTTTTCCACTATAGGATCACCTGTAACAAATTAAATTAATGAACATTAACAGCTATTTTTAACAAAAGCCAGACATTGAAACTCTCATTTATTGTAAGTTAACACTAACAAGCGAGTAGCACTGTGCATATATTTTACTGCAAACAAATGCAGCGAAAACTAGAATAATAATCATGTGCAAAATGGTGAAGAGAAGGTGTAAATAAATCTTGAAACTCTGTCGATGTGGGTTTCTCAAATATAAAATATATAGTACAAGATAAATATATTATCTAGTTCAAATAAAACTCAAGCAAGACCAATGCATTTAAGATAATAAAACTCCAAAGAGATGACCAAGAACACTAGAAACTTATGTTGCCACTGTTATATAGAGTATAGAATACAATGATTTTCATAATTACTATTCACGTAAACAGTTGTATCTAGATAGACTTTGCAAACTTACAAAAACGCATCTAAGCAGATTTTATAAGACATTGAATAAAGAGGCTATTCAAATTTTATCTATCTTACCCACCTATGAAATGAATATCAATTGTCTGCAAAATGAATTCTTACTAAGTGAAGACAGAAGTAGCAAATGACAAAACCTTTATATGCAGTCTGAGCATTCAATTTTCCCAGACACGAAAACATATTTTTTAGTCTCTTCCGCACAAGAAGTATAGAAGAAACAAGAGAATAATACTACAGTGAATCTATTCCCTTCTTCAGATTTATTTACATCCCACCTGCTGAGAATGCTGAGAATCTTCATGTTCGTACCCACAATTCTACATTAATCCAGAATTTCTCTTTTTCTTGCAGTAAAATTTTTATTCACTTCAACCTCTCAACAAAATATTAAGCATTCCTCCTATTCTTCCAATTGTTTACAAATGTCGTTCTTTAAATTTATCCCTTCCTCTAACCGCCACGATTTATGTTCTTTTTCAATGATTTAATTTCACTCTTAGCCAAATTATACAAAATCGATGTTATGTCGACTAGATAATGATATTACCCTATCGCAAAAATGAAGTTGTAACTCGAAGATGATCGATCCAAAGTATTATCATCAATATTCCAACTGTTCAAGTCTAATTTACCAATATTCCAACTGTTCATAGTGTTCAGTTTATTATTTTAAGTACTAACTAGGATCTACTGAACTAATAAGAACATGTATTTCAATCTTCATACGAAATGAAGGAGAAGTTTGACCATTATACCGTTTTTGTTCATTTTTGTGTAATAACATGCTCTGTTTTAATGAAATAATGTAGCATTTTTAATTTTGAACATGATTTTGGGTTATAACTTATCTCATTAAGAACAAACTAAAAATAAAATAAAATCAAGATTCGAGATGTCAATTTTGATCTTGGTTTCAGAATCTTGTAATTTTAGATATTTCGATCTAATTCGTAAATTGAGGAAATGTCGGTTTCATTTCGATTTTAGATTTCATTATTTATTTTTCATGTAATTACCCATATATTTGTTCAAATTATTTGAAATAAACTATGTAATTAATCTTTTATTGAAAAATAAGAGATGAATAAATAATATTGATAGAACAGTGTCTATGTATGTTAAAAGCTAAATTTATTTAATTTTTGTTTAATCCTTAATTAAATTATTTATATTTTGTTCTAATTTTAATATATCCTTTTGTCAAAAATATAAATGAACACAAAATGAGCAAATGCACATATGTTAGTAAAAAGATAAATGAAAAAACATAGTTTAACTCTTGCAAGTCAAGAATCTGAATGTTCGCACAATTAATGACGGTCATGTAGCTTGCTGCGTTATTTTAGAGGTAACCGATAAATAGTAACTGATCTTTTTCCTCATGTTTTAACCAATTTATTTTAAGTGAATGATAAGAATTTAATGGGTACACAATGATGGAGAAATTGGGACCATAATTTGATCTATGTTTATACAAACCAACTGAACAAAACATCTGATTCTAATAGATACATGCAAACATGAACATCATATTTCTTATCCATAACTTGCTATGCATAAAACTGGGCATTTCCTATAACACAATTAACATTAACACGCAATAACAGAAGAATGAAAAACTATAAAAAGACTTATAAGGATGACATTCTTTGCCTCTTCAACCTCCATTTTGTCTGAAGTAATGAGTGACCTAAACTTTGCTTCACTTCTATGTTCAACCCATGAAATACAGTCCTAAAGTTAATCGCACTCGGGACAATCCCACTTCTCAACATTTCATCAATGAGCCTCAATCCATCCTCTGATTTTCCGACCTTACACAAACACGAAATAAACATTGAATAGGTCTCAAAAAAATGCAAAGGCCGCTAATAATCGCTGAATACATTGCAAGTGTAGGCTTCAATACATCTTCAAATATTTTCAGTTCTTTCTTAGTCTGCTTTTGCTTGCAGTAATGAACTACAGATGATGTTTGTATGTGTATAGATTGAGGTATGCACTTCCTTTCCATTTCCTTTATCGTATATTAATTGTCTTGAAGATATTTGATTGTAAATACTGGTTATGATGATGTCAAATTGATAAAAGGTAGCCACTTTATTTTAGGCATTACCCAGATCTCAATTTGAGTGTCTAAACGTTACCCTGATCTCAATTTCAATATAATACCTTCAAAACTTGCAAACCACCGTTCCCAATTCATTACTACTAAACTCAATAAATAATAGGATATAAAAAACCTACTCAAAGCTTTTGACCGTCTTGCCAACGCTGTGTCTAATTTCAGGCAGCGGTTTAGAACCAAATAGAAGAGCGGCGATGCCAGCAATCACTGTTATCTCCGGTACGCCCTAGCCGAACAAGCAACGACACACTCCCGTTCGATCGTCGATGGCTTTGCTGGCTCGGTTCTCCTCATTTTATGCACTGAACTCAAATTAGTAATTTGTTTGGACGACAAGTAATTTTTGGAGAAAACAAAGAACTTGAAGCCGAAAAATTAATTGAAGGCGGTCGCAGAACGGCAGAGACAGAAGAAATTAGAAGGGTGAAACCCTAGAACTGAAGAGGAATCAAAATGACGATGAAATGTTAGGCGTGACAAATGAATAAGTAATACTAAAACATAAATTACAATACTGTCCATGTTTCTTTTTAGTATTTACGAAATTACTAGATGTAGTCATGGTAATAACTGTGACAAACATTTCTAATGGAAATATCTGTTAGAAAATTGTAACGGTTATTACCGTGACAAAATGAAACGAAAAAAGTGTGACAAAATGAACAATTTGGTGTAGTGTCCCTCATAATTCCTTTAGATCGACAAGCTTTCTTTGATGGAGAAAACTATATAATTAGGTACACAAAGAGACAATCTCCTTTTTTATATATACACATCTTCCATAAAGGTGTCGATAGATAGTTGCTTTTCTATTAATTTGCAAACAAGATGTTACCAACTTACAAAAATGAAATGTAAACTTACAAACCATAGATAATAACAAGATCATTAGTAGCAAACAAGATGTTAACCAACTTACAAAAATGAAATGTAAACTTACTCCTATTTTGTGTGTGTGTGTATCGATCGACGGTGTTTTCCTTAAATCCGAAAGATGTTATGTTAATTGAACTTAAAATACCATTTTTGGGAAACTTGTTTAAGTTATATATTGACTTTTTAAGTTTACATACCATATGTTCTCCTTCAATCATAAAACCTTTAGGTTGATCCATAAAAACTTCTTCATCCAAATTCCCACAAAGAAAATCCGTTTTCACATCCATTTGATGGAGATCTATGTCATATGACCTATTATTGCCATAATAATTCTTAGAGAGTCCTTTTTAGAAATATTTTAAATGGTTTTTTATAGTCAACACCGTCTTTCTGAGTAAAACCTTTAGCAATAATTCAGGCCTCGTGACATTCGATATTGCCATTTGAAACCTACTTAGTCTTAAAGACCCATTTGCACCCAACTCTTTTACAACCTTTAAGAACTTCAACGAGGTCCCAGACTTTATTGCGATCCTATTACAATCCGCATTTTTATGGCTGAATATTTAAATAATTAATTTAAATATTGGATCGTTAATTAATTAGAGGTCATAAATTTGATTTTTCGTAAATTGTCGAATTAGAATTTGAGACTACTTCTATTGAGTCCGGATCGACATTACAAATCAAAATGAGTATACCTCTGTTGAGTCCAAATCGACGTTGCAAATCAAAATGAGTATAAATATTGCTACATTTGGAGTCATGGTATTTTTACAATTTACTTATTGTTATACGTATTTTATAAAAATGCAGGAGTAGTCAGGTCCGGTGGAATCTTGACCGACAGCTTATGTTTTTGAGATGAGGACTTCATTATGAGATGTATGATGAAGAATTTTTCGAAATTGGGCGATCCGAAGGCCAAAACCACCTTAAATTGCGTGAAACTATCATCATGGAGCGCTATCTCGGATATCAATGAAATTTTTACCATCGAGACTGGAAACTAACATGATATGTGCCAATGAATTTTGTGACGATCCGATGTGCTAAGTGATCATGTGAGCTCAAAATGCGTAGCGATTTATTTAAGAAATCAAATTGTATATGCTCACACCCCCACCCACCATTAGATACTTTCCCTCTCTCTTGTATTTCACTCTCCCTTGCCGTACGCGGTGAACATAAAGTCTATGTAGCACCCTTTAAAAAAACAATAATTAATTAACAAATAATTCGTAAATAATCATTATAGCTTAAAGTTGGAATTTGAAAAAATGTTAGAATTTGGCTGCGAAACTTGCACCATTGTGTTCATGACGATCTTTTGAGCAACTTTCATATATAAAGTTTTGCGATTGAAATTCAAACAAAGAAGTTATCTGCGTTAGGAGTTTTTGGAATGGAAATAATTCAAAACCAGTTAAGGTAATAAATACTAATAACTTAACGTTTAAGTTGATGGTAAAAGTAAGTTAATGTTTAGAAGTTAAGGTAATAAAAAAATAAACAGGATACATTAATATTAATACCACCACTGGTGGACCACCTTTGAAGGACATGTAAACTGGTCTATGTGTGGCGGCTAAGGTTAAACCTCATCCTAAACGGCCTAGATTTAATATATTTTAGTCCAACGGATAGAATTGATTCCAACGATTATAAATACAGGACTAGCTCCTCATTTTCTTCTCATATTTTCTGAACATAGCAGCAAAGCTCTGCCATTTTGCTTCTCAACTATTTCTGGAAATTATAAAATTATTGTGTGTGTGTGTGTGTGTGTGTGTGTGTGTGTGTGTGTATTGGAGAAGGGCATAAACTAAAAGGAAAAAGAGAAGGAGGGAATCAATTCTGCGAAAAAAGAAAATTATAAAATTATAAATTTAAACTCCACTTAAATCAAATCCCCTCATAGACCTATAATTTTAATGGTATACATATATTTTTGGTTGAAAAGAAAAGGAGTCAAAGTAAGAAGAATGAGTTTGGATCTGGATATTTGAAGCAATAAGGTGAGTGGATAATTATGTAATTCATATAATACTAAATTTATTTCATTGAAATTCTATTATTGGTTACTATGCCTATGTGAAAACTACTGAAATGTAGGCTTAAACAAATTATTCTAACTTGAAATTTTTGCCTACATATTCAGGAATTTTTTAACCTTGATGAAATAATGCATGCACACTAGATCTGAAAGTTAGGGAGAATAGTCCCTAAAATTTATGAAATATAATATTAATAAAATTGTGTAGTTATTTCCATATTTCTATTATTTGGATTGCAAATGGTTAGATTTTACAATCATCAATTGGAGATGCTTTAATTTGATTTGGGATTTTATTTTTTATGTTTTAATTCATTGGAATTGTAAAATCTCCATGAGAATTTTCATAAATTGTCCAAGCTCACAATTATATTTGAAAAGTGCTTCATTTAAGATAATCAGGAATATGCCCATGATGAAAGAGATGTGCAAAGTATGGATTCTTTCCGTAGTTTGCACTGTCTATTTCAATAAAAATAGAATAAGATAATTCCTTGAAATTTCAAGCATAACATGATTCCACCTTTTGGTACTTATGGAAAATTTCAATAGTAATATTTCCTTCCTAGAAAAGATATGGTTCCTATGCATTAAAAGTGAAAATAAATATTTTTGTGGAAGTCACACATATATGTATATCAAGACATCCCTAAATGTAGAAACTAAAACGTTATAAGTAGAAATATAAATAATCATGTTTACCAATTAAATATATATATATATATATCTCCATTACTAATAATGATAATTCAATGAACTAGGATCAACCGTGTCATTTTGAAATCCCCAAACTACCCTTCACATGTCGTCCCCTTTACCATCTTCTTGCTAGCCTACAAAAACAATGTCAACCCCATTTCCTAATCCTCCACTACTTCAACTACATCAATGTAATCCTCCACTACCGCAACTACATCAGTTGATTATCCACTACCGAAATCAATTCTATACCGACGATGATTTCTACGACTTCTCCAACGAGCCGCATCCATTACAATTAGTAATTAATTAATTATACTACCATGTTATTATTATATGCTTCTGTTGCCATCGGATGATTAACAATGCAACGCAATTATGTTTCTATGAATTAGTATGGGTTTCTGAACCACCTGCTTCTCCATTTTCCAGTTTTGCAATAGATAGTCTTCTCTTCTTAAAATTTGCATATACGATAATTACCTATCTTTACTGAAATAGCAGTTGAAATGAAATTTTAGGTACTATAAAATATACAGGTTTGTTTTAATGCTGGACCAAAAATCGGATGATCAAAATTTATAACACAGGTGGATTGCTGAGTTAACGCATTGCTTCATCTCAAATTTTGGATGCTGCACATAATCTACAATATCGAATAGCACATATCTCTATTATTAATAAAGAGAATTCAATAGATAGAATTTCCATGGTGTCCATTTGAAATTTCAAAAATACCCTCTTGTATCAAGAAATCTCATTATCGTTGAACTATCTCTACTACCATCCTCCTCGCAACCACCCATCAATGGATTTCACTATCAATTTACAAACAACACCACCAGCAACTATTTGAAATAAAACGTTGTAACCATCAAAGATTTTGCACTTATATCACATATCCATCCATTAATTTTTTAAATAAATACAAATATCTTTAGTTATTAGATGCACGTATTGTGTAATTTATACTAATTTATATAAAGTAAAAGTATAAGGTTAAGAAATATATAAATAAACATCAATTACATCATAAATACTTATAGGTTTGGTAAAGTGCAATTGATTGTATGTTATAATATTAGTTATATATAAAACGCTAAATACGAATAAGGTAACATATTAAAGAGAAAAGGAAAGTTACTGTAATCAAGTCAATATGGGCAGTAAATCATTTAATGAATTTAATTACAGAGACTAATTATGACGATGATGAAGGAAACTAAATAGGCATGGTAAATTAACTCCAAAGCGTATAAATGTCATTAACACTTGCTTAATTTAAAAATAAACGATCATTTATAAAATGCATTAATTAGAGGTAAAAGAAGAGAAAATGACATTTACTAACAATAATGAAATAAGAAGTTAAAGATGGTAAGCGTATAAAATAAAATGGAAGTTCATAGAAAGTAAATAAATGATATTAATAAATGAACTTAAGACGCATAATAATTTTCATAGTGAAATTATATGTCCTTGATAATACGTTTGTGATGGATGTGAATTATTGGCCCAGCCCAATAACTGACTTAGTTTAGTATGGGTTGGGATGCGAAGTCAGTAGAGTTACAAAACAGAAGTTTGTCCTCCGCAAGAGACTACTAGCAGTTCTGTATACGTACTACTAACGTGGAACATCTCCAAATATAGGACCCATGAGTGTGATATACGTTCGCGTATAGGTTTGGAAAAATATATTAATGGGTTCGCCTCGAATTTAAAGTATTATATGGCTTGCCTCTGCACTATTTAAGAAGTCTTAAATAACCTATGATAGTGCTTAATTAGGAAGGTGGTGTGTTCTTTATTTCCAAACCGGAGGTATCAAATAACAGATAGTGGACATTTTCCTTGATCAGGCAAACCTAAATTGGTTTTTTAAGTGGTATGTTATGTGGGGATTATTTGATAAACCGATATTTGTGTAGTACAGCTATCATAGGTTGAGGTCACAACTGGTCTCGAGCGATTGATAGTGAAGATTTGGGTTAAGTCTATGTGGATTACACTTCCTACTAGTATAGAGTTCATATGGGATATGCACTGACCCCAAAGTTGGTTGTTTGTTTGTTGGAGGTTGGCTAGTTAAGCCTTAGATAGGTCTTTAAGATGCGGTAGTAATAAGGCTAGTTAAATTATAAAGCGGTGTCTAGGCGTCTTCGGGCTGATTGGCTATCGATTATGTTACGAAGGGTTTTTCTTTTGGAAAGTACAGGGACGCACCTATATATAAACATACATATATATACATTCATGCATACATATACATATACATATACATATACATATACATATACATATACATATACATATACAAATATAGATATTTATACTGCGGAGTAGGTTACGTATATAGATACTTATACCTCAGAGTAGATTAGATATTTCATATGCGCATATGGAATTAAATCCATGAATAGTAGACATGATACCATAACGGAAATCAATCAGCACAAATTAGTATTGTGGATGAAGTATGTAATTTACCAGTCACTAGAATGTTGTTCTGAACACCTCCTTATTACAACCTACGGGATTGATTTAGTGGAATATGAGATTGGTTTAAGACAGGAATGATAAATGAACATGTCTTCTCATTCATGCTCAGCACTGGCAAGGCAACGAGATATCCAAGGAATAATATTGGTTCCAAGATAGTAGCCTTAGTCAGTATATTTATTTTATATTTTACTATTCCACTATGAGTTTATATATATAGCTCTCTGATATACTTATGTTATTACAGGTTATTAACACCAATGAACTGTACTCTAATGGACTTTGGTTTTCAATTTAGCCAAAAAATCGGGTCCATTAAAGTGCGGGTTATTACATTTGGTACTAGATCCTAGGTTAGTCGATCATAAGAACTAGGATATGCTGATTGAACGTATTTGTATTTTTACATTGAATTATACACACACACACATATATGTATTACATGCCAAACTCTACAAGTTCCAACTATGGAAGTAGTTGCGACCCTTTTCTAAAATGATGGATAATGCAACTATGAGTTGGAACAATATATTGAGTTAAATTTATACCTCTACCCCAATTACTTTGTGGAGAGTGGGCCATACTGTAAGATGATTGACTTAAGAAGGGCATGAGCATGACAAATAAGGGTCCTTGAAGCTGGATAGAACTTGGCTCCTTTTACCGAATCTAGACTGCCCTATGATTATGAATTTCACTAGATTGTCGATTGATGATGTACGTTTCGTCCAACCAGATGGTAAGTAAGAACTTAAATGCTGTAAATATCCGGAGGTAAGATATAAATAGGAATGAGCAAGTTTTCATAAGATGATATGTATTAATCACCATAAGATGATAGTCGGATTTTAATATATTCTTGATGAAGATAAAGTAAGAATAATACAGAAAGAAGAAAAGCCCCAAAAAATGGACAAATAAAATCCATTTCTAAGTCCGACCTCATGTGAAAGATTTTTACAAAAGATTTTAAATTTTTTTAAAATGTCGAAATAACTTTGAAAGAATTTATTTAAAAATAAACAAATCCTATCACTAAAAAATTATTGTTTATAAAAAGTAAATATTAAATTTTTGCACATAAAATATCCTTTAAAATATATAGATTCTTGAAAAGTAAGAAAATTTAGAAATTTTAATTAAAAGAGCTATCAAGAGATTCTTAGTTGAACAAAAACAGGCTAGACTGAAAATTTTCAGTAAAGGGTCTTTGATAAAGAGGCTTTCCTTTTTTAAATAGGTGGAAAATAGAGTGTTTGTTTGGTTCGATGATTTTTATTTTTTGTAAACGAAAAGTTTTAAAAATTCTTTTAAGGGGTGGGAAGTTGGAAGTGGTACTCGATTTAAATAAGGTAAAGATAGTAGAAGGGTAGGAACGTCTGGTAATGAATATAGGAAAATATTCCAGTATAAGGAAGATACAAAGAAAAACAATCAGTAAAGGATTTACGCGATGAAGTAGGCGGGCTCAGATCGGAAGGAAATTTATAATGAAGTTATATTAAGGGAGAAAAGAGCCCAAAGACCAAGGTGATAGACTAACGCACCGCCATTGGTAGATTGGGATCTTCTGGTACGGTTACGGAGCAGGTTGAAGAAGAGAGAATCAGGAAAGAAAGAAAATAAACTAATAAACATATATTAGCCGGCCCGATTAGGGTCGAGGTTCAAATTGGACCTAAAAAACATTAACTAGTCGACAGGTTGCATATAATCCGGTCGGCTGCCCCAGATCCAGCGGTCAACTAGTCTTCTTCTTTTCGCGTGCCCTAAACCTCGAACGTGGCATAAAGCTGCATCAAAATCTTTAGCCCCCTCATTCTTTTCGCCTTCGTCCCCTCCTTTTCCTCTCAATCTCTCTTACTTCTATTCTCAAACGCCGCCCCCAAGAAATTGCTTGGGTCCAAGAGGATGATGGGAGAGTTTCCATCTATGAGGCCTTGGTGAATTTTTCTTTCTTCCAAGAAAGCCCGGTGGAGTTCAAGGAATTTGCCGTGCTTGGATCAGGAGAGTTGCTCATTGGCTCGGGATTGGCACCAATCCCGAACCACGAGACAATTAAATAGGAATGCCACCCAAAGTGAATGTGGTTGTTCGACCCTAACTTAGAGTACGAATTCAACAAAGATATCAGTCATTTCATGTTAAGGTGAAGGGGTGTGGATCACTCTGACGGATGATGATTTTGGGAGAATCTTAGACATCCTCACGGTCCGAGAAAATTTGGATGAGATTGAGACCACCGACCCAAAGATTTTTCACCGGATATTCCATCAAGGAGTAGGTGTCTAAAGAGTAGACAATATAAGGCCCTAAGACGGTCTCGTCACCCACAACGTCCAGCACAATATCATCCCTAAGACGAGGAGCCTCGACTAAATTTACCTTTTGGTGCAGAAGGCTACCTATGCCATTATAGACGGTGTTCTAGTGAATTACGCCAAGGCCATTATGGGCCATCATGTAAACCTTGGAGTTGGAACTCCTTGGAGCCACACTCTGTACTGTCATCTCTTCGGTCACGTCTTTAGATAGTTCAAGGTGAACCTCTGAGGGGAAAAAGTCTAGAAGAAGGCCCCTGCCCTATTCGATAGGTCCTCCCCTAAGGAGAATGGGGATTGTAGAGGTACTGATTGAGGTAGGAGGGCAGGAGGATGTAGGGAAGGGATAAGAGGCTGTAGGGTTACGAAACCCTGAGCCCAGGGAGATTTGAGACATTCAGCTCCAAATCGAGGCTGAGCTGCAGGAGATTCGAGCTAAGAAACAACATTAGGGCCACCAGCTTGTGTTCCTAGCTGCCATATTGCACCTTTTCAAAGGGTCTAGCAATGGCTCAAGTCAGAGAAGGGAACTGGGCCATCTTGTGGCCTGTAGATAGTAGTTACTAGTCAGTTGTAGTACCGGTTACGTCCAAGATTTGTTTTTAGGTTATTTGGAGTGTAAGCGTTAATCGTTTCTTTTTGTATAAAATCATGAATGATATAATATGAGATATGTTCCTATATTATTACCGTGTTGATTTTTTAGGAGAGCTTTGACCACTATGCGCACACGCACACATAGGAAAATAGTACAAGTAGGAAAATCTCATAAAACACTTAACTAACGATGAACATAAATTAAGGCTGGAAGTTTATAAAATGAAGTAAGAAATTAATTAAATTAGCAATAAATAATAATAAATAAATTTTAGCAAGTGAAGGACAGGGAAGGGTTATTGCAAAACTCATGGGTCGTTATCCCTATTCCTTAAAAGCTAAAATTTGTAAATGTGCCTGTGCGTTGATTGTTGTTTTGAAATAAAGAAAAAGATTTTTTTTTAATTTAAAATGCCAGGGTAAATCATATGCATCAACTTATTTACCAAGTCCTACAAACGTTAAGATGTGGCATGATTTATTTTAAAGGTGCAAAAGCAGATGCTGTTGAAAAATTGTGTTGACAAAAAATTTTCAAACTATTTTATAAATTTAATTAAAAAGGTAAAAGATCTTGAATGGAAATTGAAAATAAAATCTAATTTCAAATGCCACATGCTTAGGGTAGGAATGGCCGATTTGTTAGTGAATATGGATTTTACTATTCAGTAAGTGTGACAGTATACAAAACATAGATAATAAAAAGGAAAAAAGTTGTTTTATCTTTGGAATTTCAATTTGCACACCTTGTTGATAGTAAACAAAAAATTGATTTTAAAAATAATTTTGTTTTAAAATTAAAAATTAAACCTTCTTATATGAATAGTACTTGGAAAAGCTGGAAAAGATTCGGGGGCAAAAGAGAATGTTCTGAGGTAAAATGGAATTGGAATACAAAAAATGGGAATATAAAATTCTCCGTCAAAATTCATTTTTCGGCATAAGAGTATAGATTTAGGAAAATTTGATTTTCAATATTTTGAATATTAGACATGGTTTGTTAAGTATTGGATGGTAGGGATTCGACGCAAAAGTGGTTGAACCATACTCTTATTTGTAGGAGTGTGGAAACTTTTGTGGGAAAACAAGGATTTTGATTTTTGGAAACTTGCATAAATATAGAACTTCCATTATATATAAGTTATTTGCATCATATTTTAAAAATTGTCATAGTGAATGCATTTATTTAGGAGGTGTCGGTTTAGTATTATTTAGCATGCATATCATATGTATTGTGATACACCGTGCACTTGTACACGATTGGCTGCAAAACTGGTTGGATGGTTTAGAATGATTGCTATGTTATGTGGGTCTTCCCTTAAGTAATTTCGAGGAAGAAATTACTTTAAGAGGGAGAATCCAAAACCCTATAAAATAAATAGTAATTAATTTAATTTTTTAATAAATAATCATTAAAGCTCAGAAGTAGAATTTGAGCAAACGTCGGAAGTTGGCTATGAAACTTGCACCATTGTGTTCGTGGCAGTCTTTTGAGTTACTTTCATATATAAAGCTTTACGATCGGAGGTCAAACGAAAAAACTATCAGCGTTCAACTCTTTCAGATCGGAAATAATTGAAAACCATTTAAGATAATAAATATCAATAACTTAGCGTTTAAGTTAATGTTAATAATTGACGTTTTGAAATAAGGTAATAAAAAAATAAAGAGGATACATTAATGTTAATACCACCATCGGTCGATCGTTAACGGTCGACCAGCCTATGTGGTAGTTATGGTTGAACCTTGGCCTAAATAGCCCAAACTTAATGTAGTTTAATCTAACGTATAGAATTGATTTCATAGCTTGTAAATACAGGCCTAGACCATCACTTTTCTTCTCATATTTTCTGAATAGAGAAGTATAGCTATGTTGTTTTTGATTCTCCACTCTTTCTCTTTATATATATTGGAGAAGAGCGGAAAATAAAAGAGAAGGAGCGAATCAATGCTGCGAAAAAGGTAAATTCTAGAATTGTAAATTTCAACTCTTCGCCTACATATTTAGGAATTTTTTAATCTTGATGAAATAATATCTATACATCCTACATACGGAAGTTAGGGAGAATAGTCCCTACAATTTATGAAATATAATATTAATCGAATTGTGTAGTTATTTCTTGATTTTTGCTATTTGGATTGTAAATGGTTAAATTTGATAATCATCAATTAGAGATGCTTTAATTTTATTTTGGATTTTAATTTCTATGTTCTAATTCATTAGAATTGTAAAATCTCCATGGGAATTTCCGTAAATTATCCAACCTCGCAATTATATATGAAAAGTGCATTGTTTAAGATAACCAGGAATGTGCCCAAAATTAAGAGATGTGCAAAGTTGGATGTCTTGCCATAGTTTGCACTGTCTATTCCAATAAAAAATAATAAAAGATAATTACTTGAAATTTCAAATGCAGCACAAGTCCACTCTTTGATAGTTTATGAAAAATTCCAATGGTAACATCTCCTTCTTGGAAAAGATATGATTCCAATGCATTAGAATGTGGAAATAAATATTTTTATGGTAGTTACACATGAGTCTATATCTAGAAATCCCTTAATGTAAAAACTAAAAAGTTATAAATTGAAATATAAATAATCCTGTTTATTAGTTATATATATATATACACACACACATTTATAAAAGGTAAAAGTAAAAGTTTAAGAAACAAACAAACAAACACCATTTACATCATAAATACATATAGGTATAGTAATGTGCAATCAATTGTATGTTATCATATAAATTATAAACAAAATGCTAAATACGATTAAGGTAATAAATTAAGGAGAAAAATGGAAGTTATTGTAATCAAGTCAATACAGGTAGTAAACCATTTGATGAATTTAATTACAGAGGCCAGTATAACGTTGATGAAAGAAATTGAACATGGATGGTAAATTAATTTCAAATTATATAAATAAATGCCATTAGTACTTGTTCAATTTGAATATAAAAGACCATTTATTAAAGACATTAATTGGAGGTAAAAGAAGCAGTAAATGATATTTAATAATAGTGTAACATACCCATTGTTAAATCAAATTTGAATTGGTGGTTTATTTAATTTTTGAAATTAAATTGTGAATTAATTTGGTGTTTTCCAAATTTAAATGGATATTTGTTTGTTTATTAATATAAATGAATATAAATATGATTTTAAAATAGAATTTCTAATTGGAAATTCAGAAATAAATATTTTGAATAATATATTAATCTTAAATTTAGTTGTGAATTAATTTGAAATTATGGGAATAAAAATATATATAAGTTTTTAAAATAAAGAATTTGATTTGGAAATCTGAATATTTAATAAATAGATTATAATTTGGAATTTGAAATTCAAATACATATATGTTGAAAATAAATATTTGGAACATATTTATGGATTGTGAACGAATAAAATATATATATATATATATTTATAAAAAGATATTGTTTATTATTCATTTATAAATACAAATTGATTGTATGTTAGTTTTTGAATTTGAAATTTAAAAATAAAATGTTTTGAATAATATATTTGAAAAGCTTTATTTCAAAATTTATAGAAATTTATTTTCTAATTTATAATATACATATGTAATATATATTTTGAAAGTTGTATTGGAATTCAATATAGTAATTTTTTAAAAGATATTTAATAGTTAAATTTTAATTTGATATAAATAAACTATATATTTGTTTATTTATTTAGTATAATTAGATTTCAAAATCAATTTCTTATGAAGTTGTAAATATAACATATGTGAATATAAAGATTTAGCAATTTATAAAAAGAAAAAGGTTTAAAAAAATTATAAACTAATTAAAGATTAGGAATTTAAACATAATTTGTAAAATAAATTAAAGATAAAGGATTTAAACATAAATGTTTACATTTTTAACATTTGTAAAATGATAGTACAAGTAAATAACAAGTGTAAAGTTTTAATGATATGAATTAAATAAGTGTTAGTTCCATTATACAGGTGGCAAAAAAATGTTTTTTTATTTAAAATAACATACCAAAAGAAAATAGAAACTTGACTTCATTCTTCTCTCATTTTCAAAGTAAAACCCGAAAAATGGAAATAAAAGCCTGCACAAACCTAAGCAAAAGGAATTCTCAAAAATCGACAACCACTTCGACCTGAGGCTTAAATCAAAACCAAAAGCCTGTTTTCAAGTGTAACTTGGAAACATTCAAGCAAGCAAATCAAATCTGAAATAAAAGTAAATAAAACCTGGAAAGTAAACTGAAGGCCACAAATCTGGTGCAAAGATGCAATTCAAATTCAAAACAACAGTTTGAGTTCAAGTCTGAAAATCAATGCATGCAGTAAAGTCTAGCTAACAAATTCAAAATTCAGATTTAACTCGAATATAATCAAAGTCAGAAATTTGGAAACCAAATTCAAGTCAAAACAACTAGGAAAGATTCAATGCATAGATCAAAGCCTGGAAGTAATTCAAGATCAAATCAGGCAACAAAAATTCAACTGTAAATCAAGTCTCATCTTTAAAGCAAGGAACAGATAATCATCAAAACAAATTCAAAACTCCAGATCAACAAAGCAAAAAAATTTCTCTGTTCCTCTCTGTCTCAACACCTCAGGTGAGAAAACTACCATTTTATGATTTGAACCTGTAGTGGTCATTGATGCTATGATTAATACTCGAAATTTTTTTGGGAGAAGTTGCTTTATACTTCCCTGTCTGTGTGTGCATGTGTGTGTGACTGTGAATGTTCGGAAACTGACATGATTTGCTTCTTGTTAAAATTTACAGGTTTCAAAATTTGTTTAAAAACTTAAACTCTTCCTCAAATCTTTAGTAGGCTTTTAGGCATGAATAAGACATGTTGTAAAATCAAGATCCAAGCTTTAAATACTTTTTTGAAGTGGAATTTGAAAGAAAATCTTTCTGGAACGAAATTGTACAGTGGAACTTAAAATTTTGAAAAAAATTCAAATGTTTTAAAATCTTGATTCAGTTACATAATGTGATTTGTTTTCGAAGACCATGATTTTTAAAAATAAAATCAAGATTTTTAACTTGATAATTCGAGTGACATTGAGAGTTGAACAGAAGTTTAATTGCATCGAATTCTGGCGATCAAATGGTTTAGGAACCTCGGGATTAAGGCCAGAGGAGGGTTGCAGGCAGGGGATCACCAGAAAAATAAGGGTAGATTTTATTAGTGGTTAGGTTGGCTAGTCGGCGTTGATTTAGGGCTCTGGAGCAAACTTTTGGTCGACGCGAAATTTAAGGTTAGTTCATGAACATCATTGCATCGGCTTGAATCGTGACCGGGGGAATAGGAACTAGAGACTCAGGCGGAGGTCCTGGTGGAGTAACGTTAGCTCAAGTGGTCTGAGGTGGCGATACCAGTGAGTTTTTGATGATCGATTTCTTTTTGGGTTCGTTCGAATGGTTCGATTTAGTGTTGATCGATTTTTGAGTTTCCTAGGTTGTCGAATGGATTGACGATGTCATCGCCGATATGATGGTGGCTACGGCAACGGTTGGAGAGCATTATGATGATGGTGCATGTGCATGTGATGTCAGAGATGTATTAGTTGTTCGATTTGGCGAAAGAAGATAGTTCGTGTTCAAGCACGAGAAAACCGAGTGTCGACTCGAAGAAACTCACGAGTTTACTTTGGGGAAAGTGAAAAGAAAGGGGAACTCGAGGATAAGCTCGGGAAATTTAGGATATGGCTCGGGTTTCACTCGAGTTGGTTTTGGTTTTGGGATACAACAGTTTTAAAGTTTTAAAATCAAACAAGTTTTGACGTGAGTTTTTCAAAGACTTGGGTTTTAAGGTTAAAAATATGTTAAAATTGTTTTTGGATTTGAATAATTTTATCGCGATGATTATTTAAAGTATTTCAAATAGAATTTGATGATGTGTTTAGAATTAGTGATCAAGATAAATAGTTTGAGTTAATTAAGGCCTTGAGTAATTAAAGGATCATTTATATGTAATTAATTTAAAGGTTAATTACTTTAATATAGTTAAAAGTTGATTAACTAATTTGTTATTAATAAAGTTAATTAATGATAAGTAAATTAAGGGTAATTAATTTCTTAAAGACAATTACTAAATTAAAAGTAATTAGTTAATGACTAAAGCTGATTAATTAAATGATTACTTAAGGGATAATCAATTAATATGGTTAATTAATTAAAGTGATTAATTTGAAGATAATTAATTAATTAAAGGATAATTAATGTAAGCGATTAGGGATAATCACTTATTGTAATTTTATTCTTTAATGGTAATTAATTAAGGTTTAACGTAATTAACTTAAGGTTAATTTAATTAAGGTAATTAATTAAGGATAATTAGTTAAAGGATAATTACATAATTAAAAGGTTAATTATTTGGTGATTAAGGATTAACTGATTTATTAATTGAGATTAATTAATTAATGTTTTAAGGTTAATTAGTTAAAATAATTTATAATTAATTAATGTTAATTAACCTGGATAAGTAATTAATCTGATTTAAATCAATCAGATAATTAATTGACCTTACTTATGGATGTTTGAATTGCATGAAATGCCTTGTATTGTTTGATATCCCCGATGTGTGCTATTATGTGATATGAATTGTATGTTTAAGCTGTGATCTGTGACTCATTTATCTGTGATGCATTTATATATTTATCTATGAATATGTGAATGAAGATAAGTGTTATAAGAATATACCGCTCATCGATATTGATATGATTGAATCTGTGATGATTGAATGATGTTGCACTATTGTGTAAAACCCCTGGACTACACCATACGTACAAAAATATGGATTGCATGAGGAAATTGGTTAAGTCACGGATTTTTGAAATAGTTTTAAAGTTGAATTTTGAATCCAAATGATTTTGGAAATGGGATTGGGTTAAAAAGCTTTTGAAAAGGAGTTTTAAAGATAAAAGTTATTTGGAATAACTTGATAAAGTTTTGAAATTTAAATAATTTGATTTAAATTTGAATTCAAGATTTGAAATTGAATTCTATGTTTGGAAATTATGGTTTAAAAAGGTAATACAAGTTATAAATGTGTTTTAAAACATTTTAAACGTATTATTTTGGGAATTTGAAATTAGTCCAAGTTTATACTTGAAGGGCTTTAAATTGTGCGAATATAATCGGATTTTTCCGAAACGAAAACTATTCGTTTTCAAATAATAATAGCTTTCATATAAAGAAAGGATTTCCAATTTGTGTTGAAAGATTTCCAATCTGAAATGGAATTGAAATAGTTTTGAAAATTATGAATGAATATTTGTGAAAGATTGGTGAACTTTGTGAAGTGAATCTTTTTGTTTAAAAAGATTTAAAATGGTAATTTGTTTTAAACCATTTGTTATGGGTAATAAGTTGTGAGTTAATTGAGATCCCATTATCCATATGTTTTTAAAATTGAGCGCTCATTATTCGGTTTAGCCAGGAGAGGACCTTTGTGTCATATAACCCATTCCGAATAATAATACGACGTTATGGATAACATTTGAAGATCGGTGGTGAAGATCGGATATTTTCTAAAGCAAAAGGATAACTCGTCGAATGTCTCTGCACCGATTGGTCCCCGGTATAGAGATTTATATCATCCTTTGTGATGGGGAGTCGGATGTGATTAGGGATTATCTAGATTTGCAAGGGCTTCTTTGTGAAGTGCCTTCGGTTCTGTTCGAACCCAAAACAGACTTGTATGGATGTGTGTCTGACGTTACACTTTGAGATGTAAAGCTGGTTTCTATCAAATACATTTCTGTTTGGTGGCGAAGGTTTATTCTCTTAGCTTAATACCCATCTGTGAGACATACGAGCTCAGAGGTTATGTACTTGATGGTTACTAGTGATACATTCCCAATTTGGTAATGTGGCATACGAAGTGTTGCTGATCATTTGTTGATCAAAGCATGGCTTTGTGAAAAAGTGTCGCTTTGTGGGAGAGACTTCGTCGAGCTTAACAACCTGGTAATGATCGAAACATGAATCATGGCAGCAAGGTTATTTGAGGGTAGCGCCCCCTGAGGGTATGTTCATTTCCTTCTGGATTATAAGTGGTATCATGGTATGGAGCTCAGATACTTAACTTTGTGGTTGCTGCAAAACTTATTGCTTTGTGGTTGTTGGTTGAGAAGAACTTCAAATAAAAGTTGGTAACGATCGGGGGGTGGCATACTCGTGTCAGTAGTTACTTAGTTACAGAGGTAACCCGGCCTTGTGTAGCAGAGATTCGGTTAGGTTCTCGGGGATGTCCGTCCAGAGGCATTCCATTTTGTGTGGGAAGTTCCTTTGCCTGACCATTTGTTGGAAATCTAAAGAAACAATATGCGTCATGTACGGTTTTAGTTGTATAACCTGCCATGGAATGTGACGGTAATCTGCTATTGAACATGGTAGCTATAGTAGGCATAAGTGCGAAATGTCTATGCTGGCTAAGATTAATATTATAGTTTCGAAAGGTTTTCTGCACTATGCACTATTAATAATATCAAAAGGTTTTTGCATATCAAGCATGTTTGATTATCATAAGAAGAAATCTCCTCCAATTCTGCGTTTGCATTGTGTGTGCGGTGGGAGGCCTTATGGTAGTTTCATTTTCCAAAAAGCATTGCGGGTTTCTTTTAAAATATTTTGTTTTGATTTTGTTAAGATAAACTATTTTTGTTTGCTCACACCAGTCCCATGACTGACTTGGAGTTTATTGTTCCCTACCTAAACTCTGGGTGCCCACAATTTTCTACACGGGCAGTCTAGAGTTGGATTTTTTAGATAGTCGAATAGTATGTGTAGATTCGATAGCATTCAACTCTGGATATTGGCAATCGCATTTGGATCAAGTTGCTTCACTTCAGCATGGCGATGATTCTCACTTTCTGGTTGGGAGCCTTTGTAGCTTTGGAGCTTTGGTAATGGAGTCGCCAGATCTTGGTTTCTAGTTTTCTCACTTGGAATTCTATTAGTGTTATCTTTTCGTTGTCGATGGTTGCAAAGTCTTGACCATCTAGTTGTGTTATTTTCCGCTGTTATCTTGTATCCCTGATGTTGATATCATTTGTATCATTGTTGTAATCAACTTTATGTATCAATGATATTATTCTTTTTCTTCCGCCGTATTGTTATACTTAATGTGTTATAAGCTCCGGCATGAGTCGGATTTCAACGTTGAATCCACGACATTCGAGTACAAATGAAGTACGGGTGTTGATTTTCGAACGCTGAAATTTGGGTCGTGACATTTTGGTATCAGAGCTGAAGGTTGAACTTTAGCTCAGGAGTATAACACATTAGGTAGCTCATTAGAGATAGGGTTACAGGTACCCTAGAATGAGAATATTCCTAAGATATCCATCCGTATGTCTCAGTTAATTCTCTTACTATCCACTGATAGTAAGTATGAGTGCAAGAAGAGGACGAGATAGGGGACGGAGGAGTACCACTTCCAATGGTCAATACCCTGCAACAATGGAAACAACTTTCTTTATCAATCTTCTTTGATTTTATTTCAATTCTTTGATGGCTTCGTGGCAGCTCCAGAAGAAGCTTTAGTGTGGTGATGGCTCTGCGAATCGTTGTAGAAAATCCTTACTTCCTCGGTTTCTTATCAATCTTCCCATTTTTAACTTTAATAAATTTGAAATTTGAAATTGAAATAAATTGGTTAGCGAAATACGAAGATAGAATAATTTGTATCGATAAAATGATTTCAGTCAAAACCAAAGTTTGAAATTCCATTGTAATTTCTTGTGAGAGTCAAAGTCCGATGAGGGACAAGCTAGTAAATACTTTGGGATATTCCAACCTGAATTGGATTGTATCCATTAGTCTATTCGTTGGGGTCCAGATTCATTCTACGAACGGTTAGTTATCCTTCGAACTAACCAATGCCCTGCATATTCGTAGATCTGGTGACCCGAGTATCTTGTGATGTATTGAAGGAGTTGTTCTTGAATTTATTGTTGAAATTCAGATTTGGTAAGCCAAATAGATATTCAGTTTGATCTGGAAAGATATTTCTCTATCTTTCATCTATTCTTTGTTGTCTCCCTAGCAAATTTCGGGGACGAAATTTTTTTAAGGGGGGAAACTGTAACATCCCTGTTTTTAAATCAAATTTAAATTGGTGGTTTATTTAATTTTTGAAATTAAATTGTGAATTAATTTGGTGTTATCCAAATTTAAATGGATATTTATTTGTTTATTAATATAAATGAATATAAATATGATTTTAAAATAGAATTTCTAATTGGATTCAGAAATAAATATTTTGAATAATACATTAATTTTAAATTTAGCCATGAATTAATTTGAAATTGTGGGAATAAAAATATATATAAGTTTTTAAAATAAAGAATTTGATTTGGAAATCTGAATATTTTATAAATAGATTATAATTTGGAATGAAATTCAAATACATATATGTTGAAAATAAATATTTGGAATATATTTATAGATTGTGAATGAATAAAATATATATCTATAAAATGATATTATTTGTTATTCATTTATAAATACAAATTAATTGTATATTAGTTTTTGAATTTGAAATTTAAAAATAAAATGTTTTGAATAATATATTTGAAAAGCTCTATTTTAAAATTTATAGAAATTTGTTTTCTAATTTATAATATACGTATGTAATATTTATTTTGAAAGTTTTATTGGAATTCAATATAGTAAATTTTTAAAAGATATTTAATATTTAAATTTTAATTTGATATAAATAGTCTATATATGTGTTTATTTATTTAGTATAATTAGATTTCTAACTCAATTTCTATGAAGTTGTAAATATAACATATGTGAGGATTTAGTCATTTATAAAAAGAAAAAGGTTTAAAACAAAATTTATAAACTAATTAAAGATTAGGGGTTTGAACACAATTTGTAAAATAAATTAAAGATAAAGGATTTAAACATAAATGTTTACATTTTTGACATTTGTAAAATGATAGTGCAAGTAAATAACAAGTTTAAAGTTTTAATGATATGAATTAAACAAGTGTTAGTTCCATTATACAAGTGGCAAAAAAATGTTTTTTTTTAATTTAAATAACATACTAAAAGGAAATGGAAACTAGACTTCATTCTTCTCTCATTTTCAAAGTAAAACCTGAAAAATGGAAATAAAAGCCTGTATAAACCTAAGCAAAAGGAATTCTCAAACTCAAGCACATATTCCAAATCAACAACCACTTCAACCGAAGGCTTAACTCAAGACCAAAGCCTGTTTTCAAGTCTAATTTGGAAACATTCAAGCAAGCAAATCAAATCTGAAATAAAAGCAAATGAAACCTGGAAAGTAAATTGAAGGCCACAAATCTAATGCAAAGATGCAATTCAAATTCAAAACAACAGTTTGAGTTCAAATCTGGAAATCAAGGCATGCAGTAAAGTCTAGCTAACAAATTCAAAATTCAGATTTAACTCGAATACAATCACAATCAGAAATTTGGAAACCAAATTCAAGTCAAAACAACCAGGAAAGATTCAATGCATAGATCAAAGCCTGGAAGTAATTCAAGATCAAATCAGGCAACAAAAATTCAATTGTAGTTAAGTCTCAGCTTTAAACCAAGGAACAGATAATCATCAAAAAAATTCAAAACTCTCGATCAACAAAGCAAAAAAATTTCTCTATTCCTCTGTCCCAACACCTCAGGCGAGCAAACTACCATTTTATGATTTGAACCTGTGGTGGTCATTGATTCTATGATTAATACTCAAATTTTTTTAGGGAGAAGATGTTTTATACTTGCCTGTCTGTGTGTGTATATATATATGGGTGTGACTGTGCATGTCTGGAAACAGACATGATTTGCCTCTGGTTAAAATTTACCGGTTTTAAAATTTGCTTCAAAACTTAAACTCTTCCTCAAATCTTTAGTAGGCTTTTAGGCATGAATAAGACATGTTGTAAAATCAAGATCCAAGCTTTAAGTACTTTTTTAAGTGGAATTTGAAAAAAAATCTTTCTAGAACAAAATTGTACAGTGGAACTTAAAATTTTGAAAAAAAATCAAATGTTTTAAAATCTTTATTCAATTACATAATGTGATTTTTTTCGAAGACCATGATTTTTAAAAATAAAATCAAGTTTTTTAACTTGATAATTCGAGTGACATTGAGAGTTGAACAGAAGTTTAATTTGCATCAAAATCTGGCGATCAAATGGTTTAGGAACCTCAGGATTAAGGACGGAGGAGGGTTGTAGGCAAGGGATCATCAAAAAAGGGGGTAGATTTTATTAGTGGTTAGGTTAGCTAATCGGCGTTGATTTAGGGTTCTGGAGTAAACTTTTGGTCGACGCGAAATTTAAGGCTGGTTCATCAACATCATTGCATCGGCTTGATCGAGACCGAGGGAATAGGAACTAGAGACTCAGGCGGAGGTCCTGGTGGAGTAACGTTAGCTCGGGTAGTCTGAGGTGGTAATGCCAGTGAGTTTTTGATGATCGATTTCTTTCTAGGTTCGTTCGAACGGTTCAATTTTGTGTTGATCGATTCTTGAGTTTCTTGGGTTATCGAGTGGATTGACGATGTCATCGCCGACATGATGGTGGCTACGGCAACGGTTGGAGAGCGTTCTTATGATGGTGCACGTGATGTCAGAGATATATCAGTTATTCGAATTGGGGGAAGAAGATGGTTCGTGTTCAAGCATGAGAAAACGGAGGGTCGACTCAAAGAAACTCATGAGTTTACAAAGGGAAAGTGAAAAGAAAGGGTGTAACAACCCGCATATTTATCAATTGTATATTTAAATATTTTATCGTTCGTCGGATTTTGGTCCGAAAAATTACTTTTTGCAAATAGTCGAATTTGGACTCGAGACCCCTCCCATTGAGTTCAAAATGCCATTTGCAATCCTTTTGAGTATAAACATTGATATGTATGGAGCTAGCTAAAAATTTGACCTTTTTCACTTTGGGTTTGGGTTCAGCCCACTAGCCAACTTAATACCCAAATCTGAAGCACTTCTCCCCATTCACTCTCACTTCCTCCTCTTTTCAGTTCTAAAGCAAAAATGGTGGAAGAGAATGGGAAATAGAAATCCAAAACCCTAGTTCATTTGCAAAATCCAAGATCTAGCTCCAAATTCTAAGAGAACCCATTGGTAAGCATCCTCTTCATCTTCTCCAACTCTTTCTCCATTCCATTTCCAAAATTCCTAAACCTAACATAGGAAATATTTTACTTGTAAGCTTAGATTGAAGCTTCTTGAGTTGTTATTGAAGAGGAATTGATCTTAGCTTGTTTTAAAAGTTTCTCCTTCATTGATTTGGGTTCAAAGGTGAGATTTTTATCTCACATCTTAGTCTATAACTATCTTTGAACGTTGGGTATGAATTCCTAACAATTATTCATGTGCATTTGCTCTTGGTTTGGATTGATTTGGTGAATATTCCAATTTTTAGTGTTTAGAGTTCAAATCTTTAAAAATCATAACTTTGATGTTGGAACATGTTGGTGATGCATCGAGAAGCCAATAGGACCGGGTAGCCGATGAGCGTAATCCCCTAGCGTCCGTGCTTGTACGATTGCAAATTGAAGGAGTTTGCGCCCCATTTGAAATAGGTTTCAATTTGCAGAACAATCAGGTTCGGCCGACCAAATCACTAGGCCGGTCGACCGACCTGCTACTAAAAAAAAAGCATAGCACTTCTCTATCTCAGGTCCGGTCGACCAACTATAGAGCTCAACCGACCGACCTGCTTCCCGAGAATTTTTCAGAACAGGGTCCGGTCGACCGAGCTCTATAGCCGGCCGACCGACCTATTGCTGTTTTGCCTATTTCGCCTATTTAGTCAGAAAATCTACTTTTTGCATACGGTCGAATTAGGACTCGGGACCACTTCCATTGAGTTCAAAACGCCGTTTGCGATCTTTTTAAGTGTGAACTTTGATATGATTGGAGTTAGTGGAATTTTGCTACTTTTTTACTTAGGGCTTTGGTTTGGGCTGAGCCCACTTATGTATTCAGTCCCAACCCCTTCTCCTCTTCATTACTTCATTCCTCATTTCCTAATACTCAAGCTTTTATAACAATGGAGAGTGGAAGAGGAAATTAAAACTCCAAGCCCTAGTTTTCTTTTGCAAATCATAGTCTAGCTCCAAACTAATAGAAGAACCCATTGGTAAGCTTTCTCTTCTTCTTCCCCAACTCATTCTCTTATCAATTTCAGAAATTCCTAAACCTAACTTTGGGAATGTTCTTCTTTTAAAGCTTAGAATCAAGCTTCTTGAGTTGGATTTGAAGAGTGGTTGATTCTCCTTTGCTTTCAAGCTTCTTCTTCATTTGTTTGGGTTCAAAGGTGAGATTTTTATCCCACATCTATGCCTATATCTATCTTTGAATGTTGGGTATGAATTCCTAACACTTATTCATATGCGTTTGATTTTGATTTGGATTGGTTTGGTGAATATTCCAATTTTAGTGTTTCGAAAGCCAAATCCTTAAAAATCATAGCTTTGATCTTTGATCATGATTTTGTGATGCATCGGAGAGCTTATAGGGCCGGTTAATCGATTGGCATAAACCCCTAGCGTCCATTGCTCGTCTGATTTAAATTTGGTGGAGATTTGGCCCTCACTCAAATTGGCTGGGAGGAGCTGGAAACAGGCTCCGGTCGACCGAGCTCTGTGGCCTGCCGACCGACCTGCTACTAAAAGTACACAACACTTCTCTGTCACAGATCCGGTCGACCAACTACAGAGCTCAGTCGACCGACCTGCTTCCCGAGAATTTTTCTAGAACAGGGTCCGGTCGACCGAGCTCTGTAGCCGGCCGACCGACCTGTTTCTATTTTTCCTATTTCGCCTAATTTGCGTGGTTTCCAAATTTAAACGATTCGAGTTCTTTCCTTATTTGTTTTTATCATTTGTTATTGACTTTGATGATTTCTTTCCTTTGGGAATTTTAGGAATATCCATTATGATGGATTTGATATCGATTTCTTTGGATTTCATTCACGTCTTCGAATGTGAATTTTAGTGATTGATTGTTCCTACAATCTTGTTTGTGATTTGTCACTTCAAAACATAAAGGTTTTCAATATTAGTAGTAAATATTCTTTCATTAAAACGATTTCAACACTATTTTATTACAAAGCTCGTTTCTTAAACCGTTTTCCAATCTATTAGTATATACAAGCCTTTACCTCACTCGTATGAGAAATCTAATTAAATGACCTAGTAAAACGAGTGGTATGAAACGATTGCTTTTACTTCATCGGTTAATTCTTGGACTTGTTCGATTGAATCTCTTGTGACAATTTTCTAGTGGAGATCTACAATTTGTTCGTAAATATTTAAGTTAAGCTAGTGGTTAAGGGACATGAAACTAAATTTATATATTTACTAGCTTATTGTAATTGACACTTCTTGATGATCATGACGATCATCTTTGTGATTTAGACTAGCGATGTGCGATGTCTCTTTGTCTGCGAGGAAGACCAAACCCCGTTTAATGGAGTTTCGACTCAATTTGGTGGGGGTAGCAACCCATGGCCTTCGGGCCATTTGTGGGGCTTCGGCTCAATTTATGATGCTTAGCAACCATGGAATTAGCGTTCCGTTTGTGATACATGTGTTGGTGAGCTTTATGCTCCCGTTTGTGATAGGCCTTTCCCCCTTTTGTGATTTCTGGATTTCTTGAGATGATTTCTAGAATTTGTGCTTCACCAATTTTCGTAATTTTCATTGATAAGTTTTATCAATATTTGTGCATTGGTGAATTTATGCGTCATTAACTTTTGTGGTTGATATTGATATAATTGTCAATATTTATGGTATGGTGAATGAAATAAAGTGTATGACATTCCTTTTGATCCTTGAGATGGTTTTTGTGATATTGATTAATCTCTTGTTGATTTTCAATTACTTATTTATCATAGCTTGGCATTGTGATTATTATGCGTTTAGTCATACCTCTTATTCTATATCGTTTCGTTTGATATTTATAGCTAGACTGATCCTTTTATTATTTTCTTATTAAATAATACTCGGGTCAGACCGAGATGTTACAGGTGCTTCAGTTTGACTTCTCGCTTGGGATTTCCTACTCTGACTTTTGGCTAACTATTTAGATTAGCAATTTTTGTTGTATACACTTGAGATATAGAATCCTTAATGTATACATATTCTTTTATCTTGCACTTGTATCTATTCTTTTGTGATATTTGTGGATCTTGTTAGACCACTACTCTGGTATACACTTTCATGTATTAGTTATATATTCATATCTTCTTCCGCCTTTGTGATATGAATTATCTGTGACTGATTCGTGTTATGCTTATTTCTATATTTGTTTCCGAAGATTATTATAGCCACTATGTAGTAGCTTTGTGTTTGTATCGGTATGTCGGATTTCCTCTTGAAATGCATGTTATACTATCTGACATATCGGTGCTCGCGCAAAGCAATTACACGGATGGTCGCTCCACAACAGCCTTATTCTCCGTGCTAGTTGACAGCATTACACCGTGGTGTTCTTGGCTAGCGTGGGTATAGAGGTGGGGCGTCACAGCTTGGTATCAGAGCCAAACTTCGGAACAATATGGAATGTTATAACAAGGATCATCATCCTAAGTCTTTCTTAGGAGTCGTGCTTTAGGATTTAATTCGAGTCTTCATACCGATTCATCCTATTTTCTTTATGATTCCTTGTTTTATCTATCAAGATTGCTTGATATTCATTTTGTGAATAACCTTTTTCTTCTTCTTCTTTATTTCTTTCTAAAGGAAGAGAAATGGTTAGACCTGGTCATCCCAGCGCCGGTCAATCTAGTGCTACTCCCCAAGATGGAGTTTTTATGACTACCCAGCAACTTCTTGACCTTGTCACGAATGCTCAAGCAGCTGGTTCTAATCCGGAACCCACTCACCCTAAATCTGGGTTTGCACATTTGTGCAATGATTACACCAACCCGGGTGGGAAGCCATTTAAAGGTTCTGAAACTATTATTGAAGTCCAGGCTTGGTTAAGGACATGCGATCGAATCTTTTCTTGTATGAACCTCATTGATCTTCACCGAGTTCAGGTGGCTTCTAGTATGCTCCAAGAAAGAACATTAGACTGGTACGAGCTTCTGATTTCTGAAATAAATGAAGCGGATCTCACTTGGAAGAAATTCCGAGAGCGCTTCGAGTTAAAATTCGTACCAGAAGCTGAGAAGGTGACTTTGGCTCGCAGTTTTATTGACCTTGTTCAAGGTGAAGCCTCCATGACTGATTATGTTGCATCCTTCGAGTCACTTTCCAAATACGGGGTTGAATACATTAATACCCCATTGAAGAAAAAATCAGAGATTCGTCTATGACTTGAATAAAAATCTCAAGAAGCCAATACTTCTAAAGCTAGTAGTTTCTTTTGATCAACTTGTTGATATCGCTCTTCGACTTGAAGAGACAGATAAAGAAAGTGATGCTGATGTTGTGGGTGCCAAACCAAACTTCAACAACAACAAGAAAATGCCTAACAAATTCAAGGGTCCTTATCCCAATAAGAAAGGGAAGCAAGCAACCCCTGTGGCAAAGACTTCTTCCTTTGGTCGTGGGGAATGCTATAATTGTGGTTCGAAGGACCATTACGCGAACAGGTGTCCAAAGTCTCTCTCTAGTCGCTACTGCAAAGGTCCCAGCCATGTTATATCTTCATTTACCAAGCTTCAAGGCAAGAAGGAGGGAAAATTAAATGTTGCTCAAGCCCCTGGCAACACATCTTGTGGTCAAGGTATGTCTCATTCTATCCTTGATGGCACCATTATATTTCGTGATCAACCCGTTCGAGTTCTTTTTGATACGGGTGCATCCCATTCTTTTATATCAAAAGAACTTGTTGGTACTTTTTCTTTAAATGTTGTTGCTTTAATGACTTCTTTGAGAATTGCGAATCCGGTTGGTGGATCCGCAACAATCAGTTTATTGTGTAATGATGTCAAGATTATTTTGGGTGATTTTTCTTTCCGTGCTGATTTGCATGTCATGCATTATTTAAGCTTTGGAATGATTTTGGAAATGGATTGGCTTAACCGTTATGAAGCTCACATCCTATGTCCCGAGCGGACTATTTATCTCTGACACCCACAATCTGTAAAGCAGATTTCTATTATTCTTAAAGATTCGGATTCTTCTTTGACTACATCATTATATTCTTTAAATCCTCGTGATGACGATGATGATGATGAGGGAGATATTATTTCTCTTATTCACGTTGTTCGTGAATTTTCCGACATATTTGAGCCCGTTTTAGGATTACCACCTAAGCGAGCAATTGAGTTCAGAATTAATCTTACCCCTGGAGCTCAACCTATTACTCATCCTCCTTATCGTTTGTCCAATAAAGAAAATGAGGAGATGCGCATACAATTATCCGATTTGGAAACGAAGCAATTTATTCGCTCTAGTTCCTCGCCTTGGGGAGCTTCGGCTATTTTCGTGAAGAAATCCGATGGTACACTTAGACTTTGCGTTGACTACCGCAAGCTTAATGATCTTACTATCAAAAATAAATATCCTTTACCTCGGATTGATGATCAATTCGATCAACTTAGTGGTTCTAGAGTCTTTTCACAATTAGACTTAGCTACTGGATTTCATCAGCTTCGTATTGCAGAGGATAGCATTCCTTTGACATCGTTCCGTACTCGTTATGGATCCTATGAATGGCTTGTTATGCCATTTGGTCTAACGAATGCTCCGGCTTATTTCGTTGACCTTATGAATAGAGTTTTCATAAACTTCCTCGACCGGTTTGTTCTCATCTTTATTGATGATATTCTTGTGTATTCAAAAACCAAGGAGGAGCATGAAAAGCATCTTCGGATTGTGTTGGAAACTCTTAGGAGTAACCAATTAAAAGCAAAATTTTCTAAATGCCATTTTTGTCAATCTAGTGTGAAGTTTCTCGGTCATATTATTTCCGAATCCGGAATTTCCGTTGATCCTTGAAAGATTGAAGCGATTCAAAGTTGAAAGAGACCGGAGAATGTGACGGAGATCCGTAGCTTCCTTGGATTGGCAGGTTATTACCGCCGTTTTATCAAAGACTTTTCTAAGATTGTCGTGCCTCTCACTAGCTTAACGAAGAAAGGTGTTAAATATATTTGGTCGGACAAATGTGAAACTTCTTTTCGGAAACTAAAGGAACTTCTTTCTGATGCTCCTATTCTTGTTATTCCCGAGGGGAATCAAGATTTCGTTGTTTATACCGATGCTAGTCGCGTTGGTTTGGGTGCCGTTCTTATGCAAAGAGAACGTGTTATTGCTTATGCTTCTAGGCAATTGAAGCCTGCCGAGACTAGATATGCCACTCATGATTTAGAACTCGCGACTATTGTTTTTGCTCTTCGGATTTGGCGTCATTATCTTTTAGGAGAGAAATTTGTTCTTTATACCGATCATTAGTCTTTGAGGTATTTATTTTCTCAAAAGGAACTTAATTTGCGTCAACAACGTTGGCTCGAGTTCCTTGTCCCTTATGATCTTGATATTCTTTATACACCCGGTAAGGGTAATCGTGTCGCCGATGCTCTTAGCCGTAAACAACAAGCTGTTGTTTCTATGATGATATCCGAATGGAACGATCTCGAGATTTTATCCACCTGCGAAATTCGAGACCGTGTTTCCGATTTATGTTCATCTCTTGTTTTATGCAGCCTTGAGGCTCGTCCTTCTCTTTTAGATGGAATTCTTGAAGCTCAAAGGCTAGATCCCGACTTGGCTCTTCTTGGCCAAAATATTAAGAATAAAATTGATATTGAAGGTTTGAAAGACTTTGATGTCGATTCTCGTGGCGGCATTCGGAGATTTGGTAGACTTATCGTACCAAATATTAGTGATCTTCGAAAAGATATTTTAAAAGATTCCTATCGTTCTAAATTTACCATTCATCCTGGTGGTAGTAAATGTACGCAGATATGAAGCGACTTTATTATTGGGAGGGAATGAAACTTGACATCGCTAACTTCGTTAAGCGTTGCATGACTTGCCAACTCGTTAAGGACGAACATCAAAGGCCCGATGGGTTATTGCAACCTTTAGAAATTCCAATTTGGAAGTGGGACCAAATTTCCATGGATTTTATAGATGGCCTTCCCCGTTCTCGTTCGGGTTTGATAGCTTATGGGTGATTGTTGATAGACTTACTAAATCTGTCCATTTTATTCCTATTTGGTCTAACCGAACCGTTCCTCTTTTGGACAAACTCTTTGTTAAAGAGATTGTTAAATTACATGGAGTTCCTACTTCTATAGTTAGTGATCGTGATCCATTGTTTACTTGTGGATTTTGGAAGAGTCTTCAAAAAGCTTTGGGAACGAAGCTTAATTTTAGCACCGCTTATCACCCCCAGTCCGATGGGCAAACCGAGCGTGTGAATCATACTCTTGAAGATCTTCTTCGTGCTTGTGTGCTTGATTTCGGTGGAAGCTGGGAAGATCATATTCCTCTTGTTGAATTTTCCTATAATAATAGCTTCCAATCTAGTCTTGGTATGGCACCTTTTCAGGCACTCTATGGAAGTCCATGCCGATCTCCTTCTTGTTGGCTTGAGGCCGGTGAGAAGCTGATTTTAGGTCCAGATTTTATTCGTGATTCCATAGAAAAGGTTGATCTTATTCGTCATAGGATGAAAGAAGCCCAGAGTAGACAAAAATCCTATGCCGATAATCGAAGAAGGAGATTAGAATTTTCTGTTGGAGATCTTGTGTTTATTCGTGTGTCACCTATGAAAGGTGTTGTACGTTTCAGTCGGTCGGGAAAGTTAGCACCTCGATATATTGGGCCATTTCCTATCACTGAACGTATTGGTTCCATGGATTATCGCCTATCATTACCGGCTCAGTTTTCTGTTATGCATGACGTGTTTCACGTTTCTCAATTGCGGAAGTGCCTTCGAGATTCCGATTCTATTCTTGAGCCCGATGTTGTGGAAGAGATTGAAGTTTCGCCTAATTTAACTTATGAGCAACATCCTATTCGTATCATTGCTTCGGAAGTGAAACGACTTCGAAATAAAGATGTTCCACTTGTTAAAGTTCAATGGTCTTCAAATCCTAAGGATTGTTCTTGGGAATCTAGAGAGTTCATCGAGCGAACACATCCTGACTTACTCTCCCGTGCTCTTTAAGGTGAACCTTTTACTTCAAATTTCTTTTGTGTTGAATATGCTCTCATGGTTGTTACTATATATCTTCTTCTTAAATATTGCGAGGACGCAATTTCTTTAAGGAGGGGAGTCTGTAACAACCCTCATATTTATCGATTTTTATATTTAAATATTTTATTTAAATATTTTGTCGATACTCGAAATTTAGCCCGAAAAGCTACTTTTTGCATACGGTCGAATTAGGACTCGAGACCACTTCCATTGAGTTCAAAACGCCGTTTGCGATCATTTTAAGTGTGAACTTTGATATGATTGGAGTTAGTGGAATTTTGCTACTTTTTTACTTAGGGCTTTGGTTTGGGCTGAGCCCACTTATGTATTCAGTCCCAACCCCTTCTCCTCTTCATTACTTCATTCCTCATTTCCTAATACTCAAGCTTTTATAACAATGGAGAGTGGAAGAGGAAATTAAAACTCCAAGCCCCAGTTTTCTTTTGCAAATCAAACTCTAGCTCCAAACTAATAGAAGAACCCATTGGTAAGCTTTCTCTTCTTCTTCCGCAACTCATTCTCTTATCAATTTCAGAAATTCCTAAACCTAACTTTGGGAATGTTCTTCTTTTAAAGCTTAGAATCAAGCTTCTTGAGTAGGATTTGAAGAGTGGTCGATTCTCCTTTGCTTTCGAACTTCTTCTTCATTTGTTTAGGTTCAAAGGTGAGATTTTTATCTCACATCTATGCTTATATCTATCTTTGAATGTTGGGTATGAATTCCTAACACTTATTCATGTGCATTTGATTTTCATTTGGATTGGTTTGGTGAAATTCCAATTTTAGTGTTTTGAAAGCCAAATCCTTAAAAATCATAGCTTTGATCTTTGATCATGGTTTTGTGATGCATCGGAGAGCTTATAGGGCCGGGTAGTCGATTGGCATAAACCACTAGCGTCCATTGCTCGTCCGATTTAAATTTGGTGGAGATTTGGCCCTCACTCAAATAGGTTGGGAGGAGCTGGAAACAGGCTCCGGTCGACCGAGCTGTGAGCCGGCCGACCGGCCTGCTACTAAAAGTGCACAGCACTTCTCTGTCACAGGTCCAGTCGACCAACTACAGAGCTCAGTCGACCGACCTGCTTCCCGAGAATTTTTCTAGAACAGGGTTCGGTCGACCGAGCTCTGTAGCCGGCCGACCGACCTGTTGCTATTTTGCCTATTTCTCCTAATTTGCGTGGTTTTCAAATTTAATCGATTCGTGTTCTTTCCTTATTTGTTGTTATCATTTGTTATTGACTTTGATGATTTCTTTCCTTCGGGAATTTTAGGAATATCCATTATGATGGATTCGGTATCGATTTCTTTGGATTTCATTCATGTCTTCGAATGTGAATTTTAGTGATTGATTGTTCCTACAATCTTGTTTGTGATTTGTCACTTCAAAACATAAAGGTTTCCAATACTAGTAGTAAATATTCTTTCATTAAAACGATTTCAACACTATTTTATTACAAAGCTCGTTTCTTAAACCGTTTTCCAATCTATTAGTATATACAAGCCTTTACCTCACTCGTATGAGAAATCTAATTAAACGACCTAGTAAAACGAGTGGTATGAAACGCTTGCGTTTACTTCGTCGGTTAATTCTTGGACTTGTTCGATTGAATCTCTTGTGACAATTTTCTAGTGGAGATCTACAATTTGTTCGTAAATATTTAAGTTAAGCTAGTGGTTATGGGACAGGAAACTAAATTTATATATTTACTAGCTTATTGTAATTGACACTTCTTGATGATCATGACGATCATCTTTGTGATTTAGACTAGCGATGTGCGATGTCTCTTTGTCTGCGAGGGAGACTAAACCCCATTTTGTGGAGTTTCGACTCAATTTGGTGGGGTAGCAACCCATGGTCTTCGGGCCGTTTGTGGGGCTTCAGCTCAATTTGTGATGGTTAGCAACCATGGAATTAGCGTTCTGTTTGTGATACACGTGTTGGTGAGCTTTATGCTCCCGTTTATGATAGGCCTTTCCCTCTTTTGTGATTTCTGGATTTCTTGAGATGATTTCTAGAATTTGTGCTTTACCAATTTTCGTGATTTTCATTGTTAAGTTTTATCAATATTTGTGCATTGGTGAATTTGTGCGTCATTGACTTTTGTGGTCGATATTGATATAATTGTCAATATTTATGGTATGGTGAATGAAATAAAGTGTATGACATTCCTTTTGATCCTTGAGAAGGTTTTTGTGATATTGATTAATTTCTTGTTGATTTTCAATTACTTATTTATCACAGCTTGGCATTGTGATTATTATGCGTTTAGTCATACCTCTTATTCTATATCGTTTCATCAGATATTTATAGCTAGACCGATCCGTTTATTATTTTCTTATTAAATAATACTCGGGTCAGACCGAGATGTTACAGGTGCTTCGGTTTGACTTCTCACTTGGGATTTCCTACTTTGACTTTTGGCTAACTATTTAGATAGCAATTTTTGTTGTATACACTTGAGATATAGACTCCTTAATGTATACATATCCTTTTGTCTTGCACTTGTATCTATTCTATTGTGATATTTGTGGATCTTGTTAGACCACTACTCTGATATACACTTTCATGTGTTAGTTATATATTCATATCTTCTTCCGCCTTTGTGATATGAATTATCTGTGACTGATTTGTGTTATGTTTATTTCTATATTTGTTTCCGAAGATTATTATAGCCATTGTGTAGTAGCTTTGTATTTGTACCGGTACGTCGGATTTCCTCTTGAAGTGCATGTTATACTATCTAACATATCGGTGCTCGCGTAAAGCAATTACACGGATGGTCGCTCCTCAACAGCCTTATTCTCCGTGCTAGTTGATAGCATTACACCGTGGTGTTCTTGGCTAGCGTGGGTATAGAGGTGGGGCGTCACATTGGGGGGTTGCCACCCCCTTGGACCCCCCTCCGTAGGGGATCTTATTTGAAAAACATTCAACAGAACTTGCTTTGTTGAGATGCTGAATTGACCATTCTTCGAGACAAACTATCTTGGGCTTCTCGGTCGATTTTATGGATTTTTGAATATCTATTTCAATGGATTCTTTATCGGTTTCTTTGGATTTTATTCACGTCTTTGAATGTGAATTTTTATGATTGATTGTTTCTACAATCACTTCTATGATTTGTCATTTTAAAATATAAAGGTTTTCTATACTAGTAGTAAATATCAAAACTCTTTCTTCAAATGATTTCAACACTATTTTATAACAAAGCTCGTTTTCTCAAACCGATTTCCAATCTATTAGTATATACAAACCTTTACCTCACTCGTATGAGAAATCTAATTAAACGACTTAGTAAAACAAGTGGTATGAAACGCTTGCGTTTACTTCGTCTGTTAATTCTTGGACTTGTTCGATTGAATCTCTTGTGACAATTTTCTAGTGGAGATCTACAATTTGTTCGTAAATATTTAAGTTAAGCTAGTGGTTATGGGACATGAGGCTAAGCTCATATATTTACTAGCTTATTGTAATTGACACTTATTGATGATAGATGATGATCATTTTATGGTTTAGACTAGCAATGTGCGATGTCTCGTTGTCCATGTGGAGGACTGTACTTCATTTTATTGAGCTTCATCTCATTTCTCGCTTGTGTCGTACCTATTTAGGTGCGTCGATGTTTATTTACACATGGGTCGTACCTATTTAGGTGCGTCGATGTTTGTTTACTTCGTGGAGCAATCGGCTCAATAGGTCGGGGCATGGGGCGTATCTTTCTAGGTACGTCGATGTTCGACTTTGCAAGGGGTGTATCTTTATAGGTGCATCGATGTTAGGCATTACATGGGGCGTATCTTTCTAGATACGTCGATGTTGATTTATGCATGGGGCGTATCTTTCTAGGTACGTCGATGCTTATTTATGCATGGGGTGTATCTTTCTAGGTGCATCGATGCTAGACATTACATGGGGCGTATCTATTTAGGTGCGTGCGTCGGTGTTTGTCTTTGCATGGGTCGTACCTTTCTAGGTGCGTCAATGTTTGACTGTGCATGGGGCGTCTCTATTTAGGTGCGTCGATGTTCGGTCTATGGAATAGCGTTCCGTTTGGGATTGGCCATCCTTTTCTTGTGATTTCTAGATTTCTAATTGATGATTTTTGAAATTTATGTTTCACCAACTTTTACAATTAGCATTGATATGTATGTCATTTAATTGTGGCTTGGTGAATGAAATAAAGAATATGACATTCTTTTGATGCTATGAGATTCTTGAGATATTGTATGACTTTTGTGGATTTTCTAATGTATACTTGTCGTTGTATGACATTTTTGGTTAACATACGTCTTTTTATTATATCTATTATTCTATATCATTTCATCTGATATTTATAGCTAGACTGATCCGTTTATTATTTTCTTATTAAATAATACTCGGGTCAGACTGAGATTTTACAGGTGCTTCTGCTTGACTCCTTATCAAACCATCATCTGATCTTTTGGTTAACTACTTAGCCTGTAGTTTTTGGTTGTATACATTTGAAATATAGACTCTATGATGTATACTTATTCTTTTGTATAGCACATGTTGCTATTCTTTTGGGTTATTGTGGATCTTTCTGACCACTACTCTGACTTTCATGTGTTATATATTCATATTTTTTTCCGCCTTTGTGATATGGATGTCTGTGACTGATTTGTGTTATGTTTATTTCTATATTTGTTTCCAAAGATTATTATAGCCACTGTGTAGTAGCTTTGAGTTTGTATCGGTGTGTCGGATTTCCTCTGAAATCAAATGCATGTTATACTATCCGACATAGCGGTGCTCGCTCAAAGCAATTGCACGGATGGTCGCTCTTCAACAGCCTTATTCTCCATGCTAGTTGACAACATTGCTCCATAGTGTTCTTGGCTAGCGTGGGTATAGAGGCGGGGCGTTACAAAGGGAAACTCGAAGATAAGCTCGGAAAATTTAGGACATGGCTCGGGTTTCAGTCGAGTTGGTTTGGGTTTTGGGATATAACAGTTTTAAAGTTTTAAAATCAAACAAGTTTTAACATAAGTTTTTCAAAGACTTGGTTTTTAAGGTTAAAAATATATTAAAATTGTTTTTGGATTTGAATAATTTTATCGGGATGATTATTTAAAATATTATTAAAATATTTCAAATTGAATTTGATGATGTGATTAAAATTAGTGATCAAGATAAATAGTTTAAGTTAATTAAGGCCTTGAGTAATTAAAGGATCATTTATTAATGTAATTAATTTAAAGGTTAATTACTTTAATATAGTTGAAAGTTGATTAATTAATTTGTTATTAAAAAATTTAATTAATGATAAGTAAATTAAGGGTAATTAATTTCTTAATGATAATTACTTAATTAAAAGTAATTAATTAATGATTAATGCTGATTAATTAAATGATTACTTAAGGGATAATTAATTAATATGGTTAATTAATTAAAGTAATTAATTTGAAGATAATTAATTAATTAAAGGATAATTAATTAACGTAAGAGATTAGAGATAATCACTTATTGTAATTTTATTCTTGAATGGTAATTAATTAAGGTTTAATTAATTATGTAATTAACTTAAGGTTAATTTAATTAAGGTAATTAATTAAGGATAATTAGTTAAAGGATAATTACATAATTAAAAGGTTAATTATTTGGCGATTAAAGGTTAATTGATTTATTAATTGAGATTAATTAATTAATGTTTTAAGGTTAATTAATTAAAATAATTTATAATTAATTAATGTTACTTAACCTGGATAAGTAATTAACCTGATTTAAAATAATCAGATAATAAATTGACCTTACTTATGGATGTTTGAATTGCATGAAATGCCTTGTATTGTTTGATATCCCTGATGTGTGCTATTATGTGATATGAGTTGTAAGTTTAAGCTGTGATCTGTTACTCATTTATCTGTGATGCATTTATATATTTATCTATGAATCTGTGAATGAAGATAAGTGTTATAAGAATATACCGCTCATCGATATTGATATGATTGAACTATAATGATTGAATGATGTTGTACTATTGTGTAAAACCCCTGGACTACACTATACACACACAAATATGGATTGTATAAGGAAATTGGTTAAGTCACGGTGTTTTGAAATAGTTTTAAAGTTGAATTTTGAATCCAAATGGTTTTGAAAATGGGATTGGGTTAAAAAGCTTTTGAAAATGAGTTTTAAAGATAAAAGTTATTTGGAATAACTTGACAAAGTTTTGAAATTTAAATAATTTGATTTAAATTTGAATTCAAGATTTGAATTGAATTCTATGTTTGGAAATTATGGTTTAAAAAGGTTATACAAGTTATAAATGTGTTTTAAAACATTTTAAACGTATTATTTTAGGAATTTGAATTTAACCAAATTTTATACTTGAAGGGCTTTAAGTTATGCGAATATAATCAGATTTTTTTTCGAAACGAAAACTATTCGTTTTCAAATAAACATAGCTTTCATATAAAGAAAGGATTTCCAATTTGCGTTGAAAGATTTCCAGTTTGAAATGGAATTGAAATAGTTTTGAAAACTATGAATGAATATTTGTGAAAGATTGGTGAACTTTGTAAAGTGAAACTTTTTGTTTAAAAAGATTTAAAATGGTAATTTTTTTAAACATTTGTTTTGGGTAATAAGTTATGACTTAATTGAGATCCCATTATCCATATGTTTTTAAAATTGAACGCTCATTATTCGGTTTAGCCGAGAGAGGACCTTTGTATCATATTACCCATTCCGAATAATGATACGACATTAGGGATAGCATTTGAAGACCGGCGCTGAAGATCGGATATTTTCGAAAGCAAAAGGATAACTCGTCGAATGTCTCTGCACCGACTGGTCTCCGGTATAGAGATTTATATCATTCTTTGTGATGGAGAGTCCGGACGTGATAAGGGATTATCCGGATTTGCAAGGGCTTCTTTGTGAAGTGCCTTCGGTTCTGTTCGAACCTAGACCAGACTTGTATGGATGTGTGTCTGACGTTGCACTTTGAGATGTAAAGTTGGTTTCTATTAAATACATTTCTGTTTGGTGGCGGAGGTTTATTCTCTTAGCTTAACACCCTTCTCCGAGACATACGAGCTCAGAGGTTATATAGTTGATGGTTACTAGTGATACATTCCCAATTTGGTAATGTGGCATACGAAGTGCTGCTGATCATTTGTTGAACAAAGCATGGCTTTGTGAAAAAGTGTAGCTTTATGGATGAGACTTCGTCGAGCCTCACAACCCGGTAATGATCGAAACATGAATCGTGGCAGTAAGGTTATTTGGAGGTAGCGCCCCCTGAGGGTATGTCCATGTCCTTCTGGATTATAAGTGGTATCATGGTATGGAGCGCAGATACTTAACTTTGTGGTTGCTGCAAAACTTATTGCTTTGTGGTTGTTGGTTGAAAAGCGCTTCGGATAAAGGTTGGTAACGATCGGGGGATGGCATACTCGTGTCAGTAGTTACCTAGTTACAGAGGTAACCCAGCCTTGTGTAGTAGAGATCCGGTTAGGTTCTCGGGGACGTCCCTCCAGAGGCGTTCCATTTTGTGTGGGAAGTTCCTTTGCCTGACCATTTGTTGGAAATCCAAAGAAACAATACATGCCCTGTATGGTTTTAGTTGTATAACCTACCATGGAATGTAGCGGTAACCTGCTATTGAACGTGGTAGCTATATTAGGCATAAGTGCGAAATGCCTATGCTGGCTAGGATTAATATTATAGTTTCGGAAGGTTTTCTACACTATACACTAATAATAATATCAAAAGGTTTTTGCGTATCAAGCATGTTTGACTATTATAAGGAGAAATCTCCTCCAATTCTGCGTTTGCATTGTGTGAGCAGTGGGAGGCCTTATGGTAGTTTCATTTTCCAAAAAGCATTGCGGATTTCTTTTAAAATCTTTTGTTTTTCTTTTGTTAAGATAAATTATTTTTGTTTGCTCACACCAGTCCATGAATGACCTGGAGTTTATTGTTCCCTACCTAAACTCTGGGTGCCCACAATTTTCTTCACGGGCAGTCTAGAGTTGGATTTTTCAGATAGTCGAATAGTAGGTGTAGATTCGATAGCATTCAATCTCTGGATATTAACAATCACATTGGATCAAGTTGCTTCACTTCAGCTTGGATGGTGATTCTCACTTTCTGGTTGGGAACCTTTCTAGCTTTGGAGCTTTGGTAATGGAGTTTCTAGTTCTTGGATTCTAGTTTTCTCGCTTGGAATTTTATTGGTGTTATCTTTCCGTTGTCGATGGTTGCAAAGTCTAGACCATCTGGTTATGTTATTCCGATGTTATCTTGTATCTCTAATGTTGATATCATTTGTATCATTGTTGTAACCAACTATTATGTATTAATGATATCATTCTTTTTCTTTTACTGTGTTGTTATACTTAATGTGTTATAAGCTCCGGCACGAGTCGGATTTCAACGGTTGAATCTGCGGCATTTGAGTAAAAGTGAAGTATGGGTGTCGATTTTCGAATGCTGAAATTGGGGCCGTGACCAATCGTAATGAAATGAGAAGTTAAACATGGTAAGGATATAAAATAAAAAGTAAGTTCGTAGAAAATAAATAAATAAACTTAGGAGGTGTAATAATTTCCATAGTGAAATTATATAGCCTAAGCAATACATTTGTGATGGCTATGAATTAATGGGCCTAGCCTAATATTTAGGTTAATTATAATTGTCGTGGTTTAGTATGGTTTGGGATGAGAGGTCGGTAGGGTTACACAACAGAAGTCTTCCCTCCACAAGAGGCTAGCAACAATTGTGTATATATACTACTGACATGGGACACCTCCAACTATAGGACCAGTGGGTGGGATGTGCGTTCGCATCTGGGTTTGGAAAAATATGCCAAAGGGTTCACCATAGATATAAAGTATTACATGGCTACATACCTTTAGGTGGTCAAGGGGTTTGCTTTAGGACGGAGGTATCAAATGGCTACTGCATCTGCCTCTGCACTATTTAAGACTACGATGGTGCCTAATTGTGAAGGTGGGGCTGTTTTATTTTCAAACTAGAGGTATTAAGAAATAGGTAGTGGGAAATTCCCTTGATTTGCATTATGAAAATCTAAATGGGATTTTTCGATGGTGGTACGCTATGTGAACATTATTTGGGAAACTGGAATTCGTGTAGTAGGGCTAGCATAGGTGGAAGCCACCATCGGTCTTGAGCGGTCATTAGCAAAGACTTGGGTTAAGCTTGTATGGATTACACTTCCTATTTTTGTAGAGTTCGAATGGGATATGCACTGACATTAAAGTTTATCATTTGTTTGTTTGGTTGGAGGTTCGCTAGTTAATCCTTAGATAAGTCTTTGGGATATGGTAGTAATACGGCTAGTTAAATTATAAAGCCTTTTCTAAGTGTCATCGGTCTTCAGGCTGGTTAACTATCGATTATATTGCGTAGGGATTTTCTTTTGGAAATTACAAGGATGCAGCTTTATGTATATGCATATAAGTATATAGATATTTATACCACTGAGTAGGTTACATGCATGGATACTTATACCTCATACTAGATTGGATATGTCGTACATGCATATGGAATCAAATGACTAATCTGTGAATAGCAGACATAACACCACAATGAAAATCAATCGGCATAAGCTAGTATTATAGTTGAAATATTAATTTACCAGTCACCAAAACGTTGTTCTAACCTCTCCTCATTACAACCTAAGGGATAGATTTAGAAGGATATGATATTGGCATAAGACGGGAATGGTGGATGGATAGGTATTCTCATTCACGCTCAACACTGACAAGACAATGGATATCCAAGGAATAATATTGGTTCCAAGGTAGGCTCCTTAGTTAATATATATGTTTTATTATATTTTACGATTTCATTGTGATATCGTATAGATAGCTCTCCGATATAGTTATTTTATTGCATGTTACCAACACCAACGATCCGCACCCTAATGGACTCGGGTTTTCAATTTAGTCGAAAAATTAGGCCAATAAAGATGCAGGTTATTACAGCCTGCTCCTACTCCCTAAATTAAATTGAGAGCTTCAAGCCATGTTAAATGGTGAGGCCAAATCAGTTGAACTTGTAGAGAGGAGAACGTTGAATCTAGACAGGCTTTGGCAGGTGCGGTTGTAACAGCCCGCAAATCCGTATCCCTTGAGTCAACACTATTCTACAACAATCAACTCAAGTTGCACAGAAATACGAACCATTTAGGTTAAAGAAGAAGAGGTAGAAGAAGAGAGAACCAAAAACAACATCAGAATCTAACCATCGCAGCGAAATGAAATATAATAGGTAGTAAATAATCTTTACTCAAAATCAAATATATCTGTTTACATATATTACATCATCAGAGTACATCAGTCACAGCTCACATCAACAACATACAATGAATACACAACAACTCAAACAGCGGAATATATATATATAACAAGTACGACTATACGTATCGTCATCCAGCTCGTCTCCTGAGCTCCACAGCATCATATCATGTATCCTATAATACTCGGTCTGACCCGAGCATTATAGTTAAATAACACCCGAGTCAGTATGGATTACCAGCGTGAGAAAATCACACCCAATTGATTATTAAAGTTTCAAAAATCCTTTGAAAACAAAAGCATCTCGTAAGACCACGCCACAAATAAACATGTCGGGTTTTTACCCTACGATAGCTAAAACAATTTTTATAGAAATCCTCTGATATTATAATAGGGTCTATATACAAATACTTATAAAATAGCCGAAATTGTTACATGATTAAATTCCAGCTACTAGCTACAGAGTGGGTAATACAAACAAAACTCGTACAAGGCTCGTAGGGAGAATGGATTTCCAGCAATGACTAGGCACTGGGGTACCACCTGTCACAGTACGGGGCCTAGATCACCGTACCGACGATTACTCCCTTCATCCCCTGCAACACAAGGCCGGAACCATTCCTTACTGAACAGTCCCGAACAAGATAAACCCCGTGGTTGGGGCGACCAACCACCCACTAAGCCGAAATATATAAGGGACATCTAGACAGGGGAATTATCTTGTCCTGTTTGGGCATGACCCACCTAACCTTGCTGCATATCCCCCGATTTTCAGTCATTCCCATTTGATGAGGCTTGAGGCTAAGCGTTACCTTATAGAACGATTCACTTAGAATGCTCATCGCCCACCTGACGATGTTTCGCAAGCATTCATCCATACAAGTCCGTCCCGGGTTCGAACGGAACCGAAGGCACTACTCCTACTACATCCATTTTGGAAAAATCCTCAGGATTAGTAACGACTAGCCCTTGCACTTCACTGCTCCATCTTCGACTCCGTACACGTTTTTCGCACGAAACGTACAAACCGGATCGAAGTGGTTTTCGAGAAATAAATCTCGATCCGGGTCTCTTCGAAACGATCAACGAATTTGTCCAATATTGATAGTCGGTGATTTAACTATCAATTTATATTCACAAACATCCATCAGACAATAAATAATTTCCCACATTATTTATTTATCTCACAATATCTTCGCAAGATATATTTATATTTTCAATCCTATGAAAACAGTTTCAAAATCATCCTTCTTTTCAGAATAATCTTTCCCAAATATTTTCTATCTCCTCTGAAATTACCAAGCACAAAACTAGATTTTTAAAATAAATTTTATAACACTTTACTTTGAAATATATTCTTTTAAAACATTTAATTTAAAATTACTTTAATAATTTGTTAAAAATACATACTATATGAATATTTGAAAATAGAGTTACTTAGTAAATATAAAACTAGATTTTCACTTTTAAAACAAAATACTAAGTCACTTTTTAAATAATTACTACTATAATAGATTAAAAGGAAAGACTTACTTCATAATTTAAATATTTAAAAATAATAAAATTTCCAAACTTGCTTTTAAAATTAACTTAAACTTTTAACTTATATTTAAAAATTTACTTTGAAACATACTTGGTTATCCAGGGAGAAGTTCCAACTTCAATCACTTAAATCAATTTCCCAAATTGATTTCAAATTTATCTCATTTGAAATAATTTCCTTTAATTGCTTAATTCATTTCAAAATTCATAAAGTATGGACTTAATTATTATGATTGTTATTTTCCATTTGATTTTAAACTTTTAACGGAAATATACAAATTCCATATTTTTCCCAATTTCTTCTTTATTCTTTTAATAATTTAAATCTTAATCTTTAAACAAATGTTTTGTTCTTTTAAATAATAACGCTGATTTTTTTTACAATTCATTAACTTCCTGTTTATTCAAATTTTCCTTTTATAATCACGATTTATTTATTAGAAATTTAAAGTCACTTTATTTCTTCTCCAATTCATTCTTAAATCTATTCAAATTTCCTAAATTATTTTACTTACAATTTCACTTCTTTAATTTTCTTTTCCAAAATTCAATTTATATATTTTTGGTAATTCATTATTCCCAATTATATCCAATCGAACCATAACATTCAATATACCAATTATCAATAATATCAATAATATTCATCACAGAATATAAAATAATCACAACAGAGGGTATTAAACAATTTAAATAAATGTTGAGGGATCCAATTGGATCCCTCCAACCTGTTTTCCCTGCATCCACAGATATTGGCACAATATACAATACCAATTCCAAATACATATCACACTATAGCATATCAGTCAATCCAATCATTCAACAATTATTTAAATTTAATCATTTAAATCTAATTTTAACTGAGTGAGATTAACTCACCTTTGACCTAAGATTGTTATTCACCTCAACTCATCTTGTTCTTCTGCGACTTTTAACCTTGTATAAACCAATTTACGATTTATTAATATTCGAAAAATAATTCGAACACCTAATTACCATTCAATTTAATTTTGAATTAATTTTCCTTTATTACATCTTTTGGTAACAAAATAAATTAAATTCGTAAATCGTAAAATTTTATCACAAAACCCTTCTATAAATCAATAATTTATTTTACTATACATCCTTCCCAATCTATAACAATTTATTTTTATTCCCTTTTTCTCTTCAGACCTCATAAGTAAAACTCATTTTTCAGCATCAAAATGTTTAAGTTCCCTGAATGTTCCTTTTCCCTCTTTTTATTTAGCCAAGATATATACATATACTTAATTTTAATTAACAAAAATAGAAATTTTACCTTACCGTCGAAAGAACCCAGGCCATCCCCTGTCCCCAAGTCGCTCAGATCAACGTGAAGCAATTTCCATTAGCTCGAGTTCAAGCTACATCGATCGCGACCACGCTATCCATCCAAAATCGCGACCGCAAACCCTAGCCATGCTCCACGTGACCCTCAACCATCGCGAGCACATTGACCAGCTCGTTCTCTCCTTTCTTGTGACGACCCAAACTCGATGTTCGGTAAACAACATCAAATTTGCACCGCCGGAGCTTATAACAACAATTAGATGTATATAAAACAGCGGAACATAATCAATATCATAAATAACATCACTGTTACAACATCAACATAATATCCATACTGCAACAGAGTACATAATACATACACTACAACTCCAATACAACATCATGATAATACAACAGTGATCATATATCCAAAAATCCTCAAATGAAAGAGGTGATAACGAACTCCCAAAAGCTAACACCTGAAATCTCCAAAAGCTCCTAAGATATCTCCAAGATGAGAGCTCCAAAATACTGCTACTCCAAAATATAGGAACCTGCTACTAGGCTGCCCGTGTGGAAATAATGGGCACCCAGAGTTTAGGAAAGAAAACAATAAACTCCGGATCAGTCATGGGACTGGTATGAGTAAACAAAAACAGCTGCATTTAAATAAAACAAGATTTATAAAAGAATTTTCGGAATGCTTTTAAAAATGGAACTACCATAAGACCTCCCGCCACACACATAATGCAAACGCAGAATTGGAGGAGATTTCTTCTTATGATAGTTAAATATGCTTGATACGAGAAAAGAATTCTTTGATACTGTACTAGTGCATAGTGAAGTAAATCATTTCGAAGATAGAATATTAATCTTAGCCAACATACGACCATTATCGTATGCCTACTATAGCTACCATCTAAACAGTGGTGACCACCATAAGTAAATGGCAGGTTCTACAACTAAAACCGTACAGGGTTTCGTATTGGGAATTGGATTTCCAACAAATGGTCAGGCCAAAGAACTTCCCATTGCCACATGAGAACGCCTCTGGAAGGACGTCCCTAAGAACCAAACCGGATCTCTGCCAACACAAGGCCGGGTTACCCCTAACTGGGTAACTACTGACACGAGTATGCCATCTCCCGGTCGTAACCAACCTTTAACCGGGGCCCCAGCAACAAATCACAAAATCATATATATATACATCTGCGATATCCACATAAGTTAAGTATCTGGGCTCCATACCATGATACCACTTCTATCCAGAAGGAAATGCACATACCCTAAGGGGTGCTACCCCCAATAACCTTGCTGCATCTTTCCTGTTTCGACCATTTCGGGGTGTGAGGTCCGACGAAGTCACGTCCACAAAAACACGCTTTATACAAAAGCCGTGCTTTGGGTCAACAAATGATCATAGAAATGATCACAAAGATAGACGATCAAACAAATGATCCTATCACAAATAATCAACACAATGATCATTTCACAGCAACACTCAGCATGTCACATTACCAAATTGGGAATATATTGCTGATAACCTTCAACTATATAACCTCTGAGCTCGTACGTCTCAGAGAAGGGTGTTAAGCTAAGAGAATAAATTCTCCGCCACCAACAGAAATATATTTGAAAGAAATCGGCTTTATTTCTCGATTTGTAATGTCAGACATACTATCCATACAAGTCTGTTCCGGGCTCGAACAGAACCGAAGGCACTTCTAAAGAAGTCCTTGCAATCCGGATATCCACAATCCTGATCGGATTCCCCATCACATATGAAGAACTCTATACCGGAGCAACTCGGTGCAGAGTCAATCGACAGATCATCCTATCGCTCTCGCAAATACCCGGTCTTCAACACCGGTCTTCAATTGCTATCCATAACGTCGAATCACATATTCGAAATGGGTTATATGACACACGGTCCTTTCCCGGCTAATTCGAATAGTGGGTGTCAAATTTTAAAACATGTGGATGTCATTCACAAATATTCACAGAGTCGATGTGGGTTTCGGATAACAAAACTGAAATCTGATTCCCTGTCGCATCGAAGTTTAAATGCCGTTTTACGGACAACAGGGTTTTCACATCAATACAGAACAAATCATAATCACAGTGCAATCACATGGCAATTACATCATATGGAATTACAAACAGAACAGAGATATCAATATAAGTTAACAACAATAGTTAATTATTTACTAATCAAAACGAATGAGATAAATTAACCAAATATTATTTTATTGATTTTTTTAAATCAATGATTACTTACAATTAGTTACAGTTGATTAGGTCTTAATCATTTCCATAATCTTATCACTTATTTATTTATTTCAAAACAAAGTCATCTTAATTATTAATTTATTAAATCTTAATTATCTTTTTATTTAAAAACTTTAATATTAATTAATTTACTAGATAATTTTTTTTTCTTAAGGGATTATATTAACTAATCATTAATTGTTTAAATGAACCAAAGGATAATTTAAATTGCTTTGATTATCTCTTTTAAACCATGTTCAATAATTCACCTCAATAAGTTAAAATTTAGTTTTAAACAACATTATGTTTTAATTTTCTTTTAAATTATATTATTTATTTATTTTTTTGACTTTATAATGATGTATCAAAATTAAATAAATTAAGATTTAATTATTATTTTGTTAACTCCACATTCCATTAACAAACAATCCTCATTTCATAAAGAATGCTAAAAAAAAAAATTTGTTTAAACTCAAGTTTTCTACAGCTTCAAACAATTATGCTGTTTCAGGTGGCCAGCCCAAGTCTCCCCCGAGTCACGCTCGAGTTCGAACGCTGCCTGCTTCGAGTTTCATCCCAAAGCTACCCGAGAAATAAAATTTTACAAATTTTGTTAAGTCTCAATTTTTTTTCACGACAAAACCCTGAAACAACTCGATTCCCCCTTCGAGTCTAACCCCAGTTCCCCCGAGAATTACTTCGAGTCTTCCTCCATGCCACTTCTTCTTCCACAACCCACAATTGTTCAGATACGCAATGATACGCGTATACGTGTACGCCTGAACGGTGACGCTCCGACCTTCCTCGCGACCATCAGCAAGTCAATGATGACTAACTCAACCTAGCCGACCACCCAGAAATTCAGATACTACCGTGGTTCAATTTCTGGTGGTTCAAACGAACAAACCCAACGGAACATCACCACTAAATCATCTCGTCTTCCCACGTATGGCCATTAGAAGCCACAAAAATTTTACTGAAGCTTCATCAAGATGTGACGCCTCGACTGGCACCGGAGACGTGAATTCCGATCACCCATAGGTGAAGCGGCGATCCCATTTACAACGCGAACTGGAAACAGTCCTTAAACCCTAGTTTAGATTCAAATTCAAAATTTATGCAATAGAAAAAAAATTCAACATTTTTTTCGAACTCAACGATGATCAATCTTGCTTTAACCAAAATCTTAGCATACGATTTCGATTCTATCACCAGATAATGATCAAATTGCCATTTTTGTTCATATTCAAACTGTCCCTTAAATACAAATATAAAAATCTTCATTTTCATTTTGAAAATCATTTCTTGCAGTGTGGATTCAAGTTATATAAGCGAATCAAGGTTTCGTGACATTTGAATTTGGCACTTTATATCATTTTGCTCTGTAAACAATGTTTCTTACTGTAATATTTCACCAACCCCTTTAAAACCAAGCTTTAGCTCTTGTTCTATGTTTTAACAACCAGGTTTGTTTAAGAATTTAAGCCTAATGGTAATTGGATGCAGAGGTATTGAATTTTATACAGTTTATTTCACTCTGAAACCAGGAAACAACAAAAAAAACAAAACAAAACAGGGTCTGTAATCCTATGGATATTCACAGAGAGTTGTTTTTTTTTTTTATCTCAAAATTATTCAGCAAGCATATATCATTGTAAAGCAATCCACAAGTTTTAGACTAAAAGAAAAATGTGTACTCACCTGGAAATATTTGAAAACAGGGGATACTTTTGTTTTGAAATCTGCAGGTTTTTCTTTTTCTTTTTGATTCTTCTCTTCTTTTTAATTTCTATTTTTCTTTGCTAAATTTTTTTCTTTCAATAAGAAGTTTTTAAACGAGATGATGCATAGGTTGATATATATAGAAGTATACAAAGTAAGGGAGGTAGGCAAGTTTTTAACCAAAGTACTGAAACATTTATTTTGCATAGTGGCTTTATACAGGCTTTTGTACTTTGCATGTTTTCCTCCTTTCTTCAAGGGAGGCTGAAGAGTAAACATTTAATACAAGCATGTATTTACAGTCAATGTCTTACTTGATTGTTACTAGAGTAATGGCATTAAATGAAGCATTAAATGGAAGCATGTATACAATGCTCCTTTGCCTCTTTCTATACTTACAGCATAGTGTTATTTTAGATTTTCTTTTATATGTATAGTTTATATGTTTTATATTTTTTATTAGCTAATGTTTTGTTTTTATTTTATATATATATAGGTGTGTTGTTTTGTTTATTTTGCTAAATGTAAGAGTTTGTTTTATTTTATTTTATTTTATTTTCTTTTACTTTCATATTTTAGTTTACTGGTTTGTAATTACTTTGCTAATTTCAGCATATTATGTTTTGTTTTAGTTTCTTAGACTTACCTGATTCGATTTATATAAGTATTATTTTGTTTGAATGTTTTACTCTCTCGCATTTTCTTATGTCTTCATATTGTTTACCGCAACTTGATTTACTTATTTTTCTAAATATAGGAAAAGTTGTTTTAGCTATTACATTTAGTAACTTATGTGATTTAATTACAATATTTGTTTTATTCTTATTAAAAGTTTTAACTAAAACACCAAATTTTGTTCATATTTTATTTCTTTATAACTTTTCAATTTTTATTTCAAAAAGTTCAAATATATTGCTAAAATTTAAATTCATAATTTTCAGGATGTTACATTTCTCGAGCGCGCGTGCCTGACTACCCTAACCCAATGACGAACGGAACGTCACCCCATACGCGCGTATCCTTCACTAGCCTCTAGTCATAGAGCTTGGTGTGGAAGGCGGCTTCTTGCTCGTGACGTTGCGCGCGATGCTCACCTCGATTGAAAGAGAAGGGAAAATATCGCGATTTGGATTCAATCTGAAAGAAGTGGGGGTGGGTTTTGATTTGAGAAGAGGGGATTTTAATTTTCTAGTTAAACGAAGATAACGTGAGAGATTTTTTTTTCGGTTTACTGATTTGGAGATTGATGGCTTCGGCCATTGTTGATTTTTTTTTTCCAAGAAGAAGGGCTTCGTTTAAAAGAACAAGGGTTCGATTCCTGTAAGAAGGACAAAGGCGTACACGATAAGATAAGGGAAAACGTTGGCGTAACCAAGAAGCTTAATCAACTAAATTAAATTTTATTAGATTATTATCAATTAGATTTCCAGCACGTTTATATTACGTACACTCACACTCTAATTTCGATCAAAACGAAATTTGAAATCCGATAATAATTCAATATTATGGACCCGATGGAACTGGTTTCATCGAATTCCGAGACTGAGCCTCGGAAGGCTATTTTTAAATTCAATTTAAACAATAAAATTTCAAAATTGAACAATCCACTGTTAATTTCAGTTTTATCACTTCTATTATCTTCAATATTATCAAATTTTATCAGCCATTAAATTATTTTTAACAGGCTTAAAACTCCAGATTCAATAATTTACCCAATTTCAAATCATTTTGATTTAATAATTAAATCACCCAATACATATTGATATTTGAAATTCAAATTAAAATTTAACTTTTGAATATTTAAAATTAATTAAATATTCTCATTTCAAATGCTCAAAAATTCTGGGTCGTCACATTCCTCCCCCCTTAAAAGAATTTCGTCCCCGAAATTATAAGTTAGGAAGAATGATTCAATACCCGTTTACTTTTCCCAAAACCAATTAGTTCTTAACAATTTAACATCTTACCAACTATCTTTTTAATAGAAGGCCCATTACAATTCTTACTAACTTCCCAAACTTTTCCCTTAATTCCCTAACAACTTTACTTATACAATCATTCAAATTATAATTCAAAACTAAATTTTGAATTATCAAAAAGTTTCCCAAAATTTTTCTAACTCCCTAAATTCTCGAAAATTTTTGCCAACGTCTCCTTTGCGCGGCTGACTCGGTACAACTACAAAATGGCTCTATGGCCTCCCAAATCCAAAAGGAAAACAAAAGGCCAAGTGGCTCAATCCAAATCCTAATCAAATTTCATACAAATTTAAATACATACCTTTTTGTCGAGCATTTCATATTTATTTTTCTGAAATCTAATCCAGTTTCTTTTTCCCTTTTATAATACCTGCATATCCTGCTTAGCACTAATATCCAATCACAATATTCCCAAAACATTTTATCGACTTTCTGACAAAATGTCAATATCTATTTATTTCAATATTATCTTAGATTATAATTGTAATATCAATTTCCAATCTAGAATTTACCATTCCTTTCTTAAGTTAGTATAAACATTATATATGTTTCTTATATTTATTTTCATTTTCCACTTTAGTTTATATCTATTTCTATTCAAAGTAATTCTTTCATTTCCATACAAATTCAATTTATCTTTAACTTTAAATATTGAATTTTATTTTTCATTTATAACTATAAATTAGTTTCATTGACTAACTTATTTCAATTTTCAATTCGAAACCGTTTTGTCGTTAACAAAATTTTCCAAAAATTTTCAAAAATTTTCTAACTCCCAAAATTTATGAAATTTTTTGGCAGAGTCCCCTTTGTACGGAGGAGCTTTTGCAATTTGACAAAAGAGATAAATATATATACATCGACCCACACGGTCAGAAAAACCAAAAACAGTTCATATTTCCTATTTTTATTACGTAGGCGTACCTTATTTAGCATTTTAAGCAAGCGGCTTATTATTTTTAGCAAATAGCCCAACCTAAATCCAGCCATATGGCTTCCAGGTACCTGTACTTACTCAATTTAAACTTGTAAGTACCAAATATAAGAAGTTTAACACATTTCACTTACTTGCAATAGTTAAAACATATGAATTCTAAAAGAAATTCACACCAAACATTTTTCCATAAGCAACTTCTACAATTTCCATGTTAATTCAACTGTTCCAATTTATTTATAAACCATTTTTATGCAATTTGAATGGTTTTCAATCCATTCGTATACAACCTCATCAATTTTAAATGGTTTTAATCTCAATCACTTACATTTAATTTATTTTTAAGCAAACTGAGCTCATATTTAATTCAATTGCTTTCAAAATCAATTTATTTTACTACTCTCACTCATAGAATGTTTAATTACCCCATTTACAACAAACAACAATTTATTCCATGCAATTTGACGAGATTTATGTGAATAAATAAGCACTTGAATTTTATAATCAATTTAAATTGATTCCAACTCAACTTACACTTAATTCAATTCCATTTCGGATTTATTCACAATCCATATATTTTCTGTTTCATTGCATTTCAATTTTATTAACCAAACTAGTCCATTCAAAACCATTAACAACTTAGGTTCCATCTCCATTACCAATTAAATTTCCTTTTTATTTTAATCCATTCACAAGCATTTATTTAGCTCGACATACTCCATTTAAATTTCATTTACAATTCATTTATTTACATTCCATTCCCAAATTTGTTTATTCCAAACTATTTTATTTAGCTCGAAGACAATCCAAGCTATTTCATTTTATAACCATTTCTCAACTTATTTAAACCACATTTCATTTGATACTCATTTATTCTATCATTTATTTATTCAATTTAATTAGTTTATCCACATTCACTTAAACCATTCTAATAAACTTGAAACATTCATTTTCCTTATTGTCTCAAGTTATTTCAATCCCTTAATAATTTAAATGGTTTACAATTATTTATTTAAGCATTTTCATTCCATTAAATATTATCGGCAACTCATCGAATTTTACTTCAATTGAAATTCATTTTTACTTGATTTAAATCCAATCCATTTTTATTAAACTAAATTTTAAGTTGATTGCAATTCAACTCATTTCCATTTTATTTTTTTTTTATTTTTTTATTTAGCTTAAGTTTATTCATTCCAATTTTATACTTAAGCCCATTTTATTTTCAAGTAAATCCCCCCCTTTTTTTTATTCTTAAACTCATTTCATTTTGCAAATAAATTTCTCTTTTCAATTTAATTTGATTCTATCTCAATCCAATCTCATTTCAAACTACAAATTTATTTGATTAGTTATTATAAAATTTAATTTTCCAGATTTAACTCGTTCAATTTATTACAATGCCATTTTCAATTTATTTTCACTTATTCGGATTTTTATTTGCAATTCATACCATTGCTATTTTAATCCATTTACATTTTATTCGATACATTCCCAATTATATTTAATTTGTTAACACTTCACATTAAATTTTAATTAATAACTTGAGTTTATTTCCAAACTTCATCATAAACTCACAATTCAGTTTCTATTAAACTATATTACGTTCCCATTTACACATTTTATTAACTAATTTATTATCAATTAGTTCTTCCCTTATTTATAATCCATCACTTGAATTTTAATTCCAAATATCACTCCATTTAATTCTTTCTTAGTCCAATTTAGTTTATAATTCAAGTTTTGGATTTTCATTTCTTTATCCAAAGCATCAAACAATATTTATTTTGGATTTTGTATTCCATTTTCAATTTAATAAGTCACAACTTATTGTTTTATACAATTCCATTCATCATAAGCTCGAATATATCCTTCTTTTATTTTAACTCAAGCCTTATGCTTCTTTATAACCCAAGCATATTTCATTCCTATGGATTTTTAATTCTCTTATAAGTTATTCTGATTTATTTATTTCAATTCAATCGTTATCCAACTTATTTCCATTTATTCAGGTAAGAATCTAATTCCATTTGATAACTCAATTGAATTTTTATTCAAATTCAATTTTATTTTAACTCAGGTTTATTTAACTCAATTCGATTTCAATTTAATTTAAATACAACTGAATATTATTTTCAACCTACCCAGTTAATGTCAATCCAGTCAATTTTTTTATTATTTCCCATCCAAGTAAATTTCATATTAACTTTTCTCTTTAAATTTACCTTCCAACATTCAAAGCTTATATTTCCTTCCTGATTTAAAAATCATCTTAATGTATAAGCTTACAACTTATCTCATTAGGATTTTTAAACACACGGCTTTTGGTTTCAAATCATTTTGAAATCTTCAACATCTCAAAATCACACTTCTCCAAAATTTAAATCAATTCTGGTTTTATTCCCCAACAAATTTCCCTTTTAGATTTTCAAAAACAACTAGCTTTCTGAACAAATCAATTTGGTAGCAATCCGTCACTTAGAAACTCGAAAATAAACATCGATGATGCTGCAGTCATCACCGAAGTTATTTTCCAGTGACTGAAGTGAATTCAATGCTAACCCTCTTTCCAAAATTTATTTAAAACAATTTTCCTTTCAGAAATACCCTAAAAACAACAATGCTACTATTTATTTACAAAATACTTTCAAAATCTCCGGGTTTAAAGTTTCAAATTCGGTTTTTAATTCAAATTTTAACTATAATGCATTTGCATAGCTTATGCTTATACAAATTCTTATTTGATTATATTTCAATTTATAAATTACATTTACAATTCATATTTATAAATTCCATTTTATAATGAATTTATTCCCTTATCCTTTAGTTACGTTTTAAATTTCTAGTTAAATTTTTTACACAACGACGATAATAATTTAATATTATCATTTCTAACATCCAAGCAACCATATATTAGCTAAAATAGTTTATAAAAACTTTTATCTCTATCAAAATATATTTTGGGTAAAATTATTTCATTTACCCATATTTAAAACAATACCGTGTCAATTGTTCTATTCAAGTGTTTAGAAACCCCTTCAATACAGTGCGCAGACTGTGTCGATGAAGGTTCATATGCCGCTCAATAAACCAATCAACGCGATATTAAAACAATTTATATTCACTAACAAATACGCGCTCATATCTATTATTACACTCAAACTCTTTATAGAGTACTACAGACTCTATTTTATGAGTAATTCCCACCAGAGCCAAGGTTATCACCAACCTAACTCTGATACCAACTGTAACAGCCCGCAAATCCGTACCCCTTGAGTCAACACTATTCTGCAACAATCAACTAGAGTTGCACAGAAATACGAACCATTTAGGTTAAAGAAGAAGAGGTAGAAGAAGAGAGAACCAAAAACAACATCAGAATCTAACCATCGCAGCGAAATAAAATATAATAGGTAGTAAATAATCTTTACTCAAAATCAAATATATCTGTTTACATATATTACATCATCAGAGTACATCAGTCACAGCTCACATCAACAACATACAATGAATACACAACAACTCAAACAGCGGAATATATATATAACAAGTACGACTATACGTATCGTCATCCAGCTCGTCTCCTGAGCTCCACAGCATCATATCCTGTATCCTATAATACTCGGTCTGACCCGAGCATTACAGTTAAATAACACCCGAGTCAGTCTGGATTACCAGCATGAGAAAATCACACCCAATTGATTATTAAAGTTTCAAAAATCCTTTGGAAACAAAAGCATCTCGTAAGACCACGCCACAAATAAATATGTCGGGTTTTTACCTTACGATAGCTAAAACAATTTTTATAGAAATCCTCTGATATTATAATAGGGTCTATATACAAATACTCATAAAATAGCCGAAATTGTTACATGATTAAATTCCAGCTACTAGCCACAGAGTGGGTAATACAAACAAAACTCGTACAAGGCTCGTAGGGAGAATGGATTTCCAACAATGACTAGGCACTGGGGTACCACCTGTCACGGTACGGGGCCTAGATCACCGTACCGAGGATTACTCCCTTCATCCCCTGCAACACAAGGCCGGAACCATTCCTTACTGAACAGTCCCGAACAAGATAAACCCCGTGGTTGGCGCGACCAACCACCTACTAAGCCGAAATATATAAGGGACATCTAGACAGGGGAATTATCTTGTCCTGCTTGGGCATGACCCACCTAACCTTGCTGCATATCCCCTGATTTTCAATCATTCCCATTTGATGAGGCTTGAGGCTAAGCGTTACCTTATAGAACGATTCACTTAGAATGCTCATCGCCCACCTGACGATGTTTCGCAAGCATTCATCCATACAAGTCCGTCCCGGGTTCGAACGGAACCGAAGGCACTACTCCTACTACATCCATTTTGGAAAAATCCTCAGGATTAGTAGCGACTAGCCCTTGCACTTCACTGCTCCATCTTCGACTCCGTACACGTTTTTCGCACGAAACGTACAAACCAGATCGAAGTGGCTTTCGAGAAATAAATCTCGATCCCGGTCTCTTCGAAACGATCAACGCATTTGTCCAATATTGATAGTCGGTGATTTAACTATCAATTTATATTCACAAACATCCATCAGACAATAAATAATTTCCCACATTATTTATTTATCTCACAATATCTTCGCAAGATATATTTCTATTTTCAATCCTTTGAAAACAGTTTCAAAATCATCTTTCTTTTCAGAATAATCTTTCCCAAATATTTTCTATCTCCTCTGAAATTACCAAGCACAAAACTAGATTTTTAAAATAAATTTTAAAACACTTTACTTTGAAATATATTCTTTTAAAACATTTAATTTAAAATTACTTCAATAATTTGTTAAAAATACATACTATATGAATATTTGAAAATAGAGTTACTTAGTAAATATAAAACTAGATTTTCACTTTTAAAACAAAATACTAAGTCACTTTTTAAATAATTACTACTATAATAGATTAAAAGGAAAGACTTACTTCATAATTTAAATATTTAAAAATAATAAATTTCCAAACTTGCTTTTAAAATTAACTTAAACTTTTAACTTATATTTAAAAATTTACTTTGAAACGTACTTGGTTATCCAGGGAGAAGTTCCAACTTCAATCACTTAAATCAATTTCCCAAATTGATTTCAAATTTATCTCATTTGAAATAATTTCCTTTAATTGCTTAATTCATTTCAAAATTCATAAAGTATGGACTTAATTATTATGATTGTTATTTTCCGTTTGATTTTAAAAATTTAACGGAAATATACAAATTCCATATTTTTTCCAATTTCTTCTTTATTCTTTTAATAATTTAAATCTTAATCTTTAAACAAATGTTTTGTTCTTTTAAATAATAACACCGAATTTTTTTTACAATTCATTAACTTCCCGTTTATTCAAATTTTCCTTTTATAATCACGATTTATTAATTAGAAATTTAAAGTCACTTTATTTCTTCTCCAATTCATTTTTAAATCTATTCAAATTTCCTAAATTATTTTACTTACAATTTCACTTTTTTAATTTTCTTTTCCAAAATTCAATTTATATATTTTTGGTAATTCATTATTCCCAATTATATCCAATCGAACCATAACATTCAATATACCAATTATCAATAATATTCATCACAGAATATAAAATAATCACAACAGAGGGTATTAAACAATTTAAATAAATGTTGAGGGATCCAGTTGGATCCCTCCAACCTGTTTTCTTTACATCCACAGATATTAGCACAATATACAATACCAATTCCAAATATATATCACACTATAGCATATCAGTCAATCCAATCATTCAACAATTATTTAAATTTAATCATTTAAATCTAATTTTAACTGGGTGAGATTAACTCACCTTTGACCTAAGATTGTTATTCACCTCAACTCATCTTGTTCTTCTGCGACTTTTAACCTTGTATAAACCAATTTACGATTTATTAATATTCGAAAAATAAATCGAACACATAATTACCATTCAATTTAATTTTGAATTAATTTTCCTTTATTACATCTTTTGGTAACAAAATAAATTAAATTCGTAAATCGTAAAATTTTATCACAAATCCCTTCTATAAATCAGTAATTTATTTTACTGTACATCCTTCCCAATCTATAGCAATTTATTTTTATTCCCTTTTTCTCTTCAGACCTCATAAATAAAACTCATTTTTCAGCATCAAAATTTTTAAGTTCCTTGAATGTTCCTTTTCCCTCTTTTTTTTAGCCAAGATATATACATATACTTAATTTTAATTAACAAAAATAGAAATTTTACCTTACTGTCGAAAGAACCCAGGCCATTCCCTATCCCTAAGTCGCTCAGATCAACACGAAGCAATTGCCATTAGCTCGAGTTCAAGCTACATCGATCGCGACCACGCTATCCATCCAAAATCGCGACCGCAAACCCTAGCCATGCTCCACGTGACCCTCAACCATCGCGACCACATTGACCAGCTCGTTCTCTCCTTTCTCGAGCGCGCGTGCCTGACTACCCTAACCCAATGACGAACGGAACGTCACCCCATACGCGTGTATCCTTCGCTAGCCTCTGGTCATAGAGCTTGGTGTGGAAGGCGGCTTCGTGCTCACGACGTTGCACGCGATGCTCACCTCGATTGAAAGAGAAGGGAAAATTTCGCGATTTGGATTCAATCTGAAAGAAGTGGGGGTGGGTTTTGATTTGAGAAGAGGGGACTTTAATTTTCTAGTTAAACGAAGATAACGTGAGAGATTTTTTTTTCGGTTTACTGATTTGGAGATTGATGGCTTCGGCCATTGTTGATTTTTTTTTTCCAAGAAGAAGGGCTTCGTTTAAAAGAACAAGGGTTCGATTCCTGTAAGAAGGACAAAGGCGTACACGATAAGATAAGGGAAAACGTTGGCGTAACCAAGAATCTTAATCAGCTAAATTAAATTTTATTAGATTATTATCAATTAAATTTCCAGCACGTTTATATTACGTACACTCACACTCTAATTCCGATCAAAACGAAATTTGAAATCCGATAATAATTCAATATTACGGACCCGATGGAACTGGTTTCATCGAATTATGAGACTGCGCCTCGGAAGGCTATTTTTAAATTCAATTTAAACAATAAAATTTCAAAATTGAACAATCCACTATTAATTTCAGTTTTATCACTTCTATTATCTTCAATATTATCAATATAAATTTTATCAGCCATTAAATTATTTTTAACAGGCTTAAAACTCTAGATTCAATAATTTACCCAACTTCAAATCATTTTGATTTAATAATTAAATCACCCAATACATATTGATATTTGAAATTCAAATTAAAATTTAACTTTTGAATATTTAAAATTAATTAAATATTCTCATTTCAAATGCTCAAAAATTCTGGGTCGTCACAGCGGTCATGCTTGGTCGATGAGCATTCTTCTTGTCGTGGATGTCAAAGAAAGGTGGAAGAGCTTGAGGCCACAATTGGTGGAACGGAGTGCACCGGAGTAAAATTGGTTTAGAGTGGAGTGATTTGATGTTGGTTGAAGGAGCTTCAATACACCATTTCAAATCGTGACTTATGGGGCCAGCTGGGGCACAAAAATTTATGAAATCACAAGAGTTGTGCTCGATGTGCATCCTGTGGGTCTTGTGTGCGGGCACATTCTTTTGTGTACACGAAGTTTGGAGAAGAAGGATTGGATGGGGGATTAAGGTATTAATTGATTAATTAAGTTAGTTAATTAACATTTATAGTCGTATTCTTATAAAATTCGTATCTCTTGCATACGAGCTCCAATCGAGATGCGGTCTTCTCTATTGCACTCATAGTAGGATTATTTACGACATGGTATAGAGTTGGACTAAATTCAGACACTTGATTCAGACACATTAGTAATTGTAGTTTAGGTTTGTGGAATTATAATTTTGAATTTATATTACAGTATAAAGCCTGATAATTATATATATTGAAAATATTACTTTGAAGAGGTAGAATAATACGCGTAATTAATAATTTCCCCATTTGATTGGATTGATTTGAGTGGTTATTCAGGATAATTGATAAGATCCCATGTAGGTGTGTGTGTTATGTTCTGTTTATATTAAATAGAGTTAGATGGAGTTGATATTAATTTATAAATTGGTTGTAAATTAATTAAACTTCACATTATAATTGTGTTAGTGATAGAATATTATTATATATTTTATTACTAATTGGAAGTTAAACATATGACCTTTAAAATAAATTATAAAGCTAAAATAATTATTTAGGAAGATTAAACTTATAATAAAATGGATTTGAAATTTATCTGACCTTGATATTGGTTTATTATGGTGTAGTTCAATAATTAACTAACTAGTGAACTTTTATAAAGGTGATTTAAAAAGTTGAAAATTATAAAGGAAGTATTGAATTATTTAGTTGGGTTTGATTAAGGTTATAAAATCTCGAATATTCTTATAACATGATTTATTAATTGTTGACCCTAAGAAATGGTTTGTGATATATGTATATACATACATACGTACATAAATACATACATATATTATACACATGAGTTATATAATATTTTGAAGCCTTATTAATAGCTAAACTTAATTTTAATAGAAGAATTAAGTGGTATTAAGCTATTATGGGATTAATATGGGGGAGTATTAATTTATAGAATAAGTTTGAGACCTTTGTAAAATAATACAAATAATATATAATTGTTAGATTGGTTACTTAAGTAAGATGCATTTTTTTTGAATTGTTTATACGATCATATGTGTGAATTGTTATTGATATTGAGATGATAGATTTATAGCTTTGGTTATGTATTGCATTTGTGTATGTAACATGTACAGTAAGCGTTTATTAGTTCCATATAGTTAGGCTGGTTACATACATACATACATATATGTATGTGTATACGAATATATACATATGTATACTATGCATACAGTTTATGTGATTTATATGTGTTTATATGTATAAATATAGTATTGGTATGTCCGACTTGGGGCTATTGGGAGATGTATGAAATATTATGTATATTTATTGATATGCAGTTTAAAATGTTTAATTATAGTTTTTATATGTCCTACTTAGGGATACCGATTGGTGCATGGAACCCATTGAACAATTGATGCGCACGACCTGTAGACATTGTCCCGGAGTAGAGGCGGTGAGAGATTGGGACACCAATCTAGAGTAGGTCATATACTGTTCCATAATACGATTGGGTGCTTCGACAAGACCTATATACCAACTTCTTTTTGAGGTGTTGGTTTTTAGGGAAATGCACAAGTTAGTTATGGCTCTTAATAGATCTCTTTGGTTGCTAATGGCTCTGCACGATTTGTTGATACATAATTTAAGTGTATGTATAGTTCGATATGCCCAACTTGGGGTTACCAAATAGTGGACTATATTACAAGTGTATAAATACATAGTTCAAGTGATATATATATATATATAGATAGATACACGGTCTGGGTGATTTATATATATTTATTTGATATGCCTGACTTAGGGCATCTGGGTAGTGTGAGACACTTCATGAACAAATCACGATTCACACAGGGACAACAATATTATAGTGTTATGTACACATGTGGGAAGAGTGTACACAGGATTCAGCATTTGCGTACGATTCCAGTATGTTGGTATTTACAATCAGAAGCAAATGACGCTAGTGATGGAACACATTTGTAACAACCCGCATATTTTACGATTGAGTATTTAAATATTTTATCGTTAGTTGGATTATAGTCCGAAAAGTTACTTTTTGCAAACAGTCGAATTGGGACTCGAGACCCTTCCATTGAGTTCAAAATGTCGTTTGCAACCTTTTTGAGTATAAGCTTCGATATGTTTGGAGTAAGTTGATTTTTGCTACTTTTTCTATAGGGCTTTGGGTTGGGTTCAGCCCATTTGCCTAATTCTGGTTATATCTACCCAACCCCTCTCCACTTCTCTTCATTCATTCCTCATTTCCTAACTCTCTCAAGTTCAAGAGAATAATGGGGGAAAGATTGGAAATTATAATTCTTAAAACTCCAAGCCCTAGTTCATTTGCAAAATCCAAGCTCTAGCTCCAAATTCTAAGAGAAGCCATTAGTAAGCATCTCCTTCTTCTTCTCCAACTCATTCTCGTTTCAATTTCAAAATTTTCTAAACCTAACTTAGGAAATATTTTACTTGTAAGCTTAGATTGAAGCTTGTTGAGTTGTTATTGAAGAGGAATTGATCTTAGCTTGTTTTAAAAGCTTCTCCTTCATTGATTTTGTGAAAAGGTGAGATTTTTATCTCACATCTGAGTCTATGATTATCTTTGATTGTTAGGTATAAATTCCTAACACTTATTCATGTGCATTTGATTTTGATTTGGATTGGTTTTGTGAATATTCCAATTTTTAGTGTTTTGGGTTCAAATCATTAAAATTCTAACTTTGATGTTTGAACATGTTTTTGGTGATGCATCGAGGAGCCAATAGGACCGGGTAGCCTGTGGGCATAATCCCCTAGCGTCCGTGCTCGATCGGTTGCGAATTGTGAGAGTTTGCACTTCAATTAATAGGGTAGAAAAATGCCGGAAATTGGGATTCGGTTGACCGAACTCTTTGGTCGGTCGACCGAAGCAGTAGCCGAAACATTTCTGCTATTTTCGGTCGACCGACTCAAAGAGTTCAGTCGACCGACCTGCTCCTATTTCCCTGTTTTGCCTATTTATGCTCATTTTGCTTTGCTTTTCCAATCTTTAATCGATTCTTCTTCTCCGATTTGATGTTATCATTTATTATCGACTTTGATGACTTCTATTATGGAATGTTTGGGTATATCCATTTTTGATGGATATGGAATCGATTCTTTGGATTTAATTCACGACTTTCAACGCGAGATTTTAGTGATTGATTGTTTCTACAATCATTTTTGTGATTTGTCACTTTTAAAAATATAAAGGTTTCAATACTAGTAGTAAATAGCAAAACTCTTTTATCAAAACAGTTTCAACTCTATTTTCAATATCAAGCTTGTTTATAAAACCGTTTTCCAATCTACTAGCATATACAAACCTTTACCTCATTCGTATGAGAAATCTAATTAAACGGCTTAGTAAAACAAGTGGTATGAAACGCTTGCGTTTACTTCGTCGTTTAATTCTTGAACTGTTTGATTGAATCTCTTGTGACAATTTTCGAGTGGAAATCTACAATCTGTTCGTAAATAATTAAGTTAAGCCAGTTGTTATGGGACATGAAGCTAAACTCATTTATTTACTAGCTTAGTGTAATTTACACTTATCGATCAATGATAACCATTTTGTGATTTAGACTAGCAATGTGCGATGTCTCTTTGTATGCGAGGGAGACTAAACCCCGTTTTTAGTGGAACTTTGGCTTGGTGGGGTAGCGACCCATGGTCTTCGGGCCGTTTTAGTGGAGCTTCGGCTCATGGTCTTCGGGCCGTTTTAGTGGAGCCTCGGCTCAAAATTAGTGGTTAGCAACCATGGAATAGCTTTCCATTTTAGTGATACACATGTTGATGAGTTTTAGTGCTCCCATTCTAGTGGTAGGCCTCTTTCCCTTTTTTGTGATTCCTGGATTTCTATTGATTGATTTCTAGAATTTGTGTTTCATCAATTTTCGTGATTTACATTGATAAGCTTTATCATTATTTGTGCATTGGTGAATTTTGTGTGTCATTAACTTTTGTGATTGGAATTGATATAATTGTCAATATTTATGGTTTGGTAAATGAAATAAAGAGTATGACAATCCTTTTTATCTTTGAGAAGATTCTTGTGATATTGATTAACCTCTTGTTGATTTTCAATTACATACTTATCATAGTATGGCATTTTGGTTATTATTCGATTTTGTCATATCTCTTATTCTATATCATTTCATATGATATTTATAGCTAGACTGATCCGTTTATTATTTTCTTATTAAATAATACTCGGGTCAGACTGAGATGTTACAGGTGCTTCTGCTTGACTCCTCGTCTGGGCTTATTATTATCCTGACTTTTGGCTAACTATTTAGATTAGTAGTTTTTGGTTATACATTTGAGATATAGACTCGTTGATTTATACATATTCTTTTGTCTTGCACTCGTAACTATTCTTTTGTGATATTGTAGATCTTGTTTGACCACTATTCTGATGTACATTTCTATGTGTAGTATTCATATCTGTTTCCTCCTATGAGATATGAACTTCTGTGACTGATTTATGTTATTCTTATTTCTATATTTTTTTCCGAAGATATCATAGCCACCGTGTAGTAGCTTAGAGTTTGCATCGGTATGTTGGATTCCCTCTTGATGCAAGTTATATTTTTATCTGGCATATCAGTACTCGCACAAGGCAATTACACGGATGGTCGCTCCTCAACAGCCTTATTCTCTGCCCTAGTTGACGGCATTACCCCATAGTATCCTTGGTTAGCGTGGGTATAGAGGTGGGGCGTCACAGCTTGGTATCAGAGCCAAACTTCGGAACAATGTAGAATAATTTAACAAGGATCATCGTCCTAAGTCCATCTTAGGAGTCGTGCCTTAGGATTTTATTCGGGTCTTTGAACCATCCTATCCTATTTTCTTTTGTGATTCTTTGTTTTATCAATCATTATTGTTTGATATTCATTTTGTGAATAACCTTTTTCTTCTTCTTTCTTTCTTTCTTAAAGAAGAAGAGATGGTTATTTCTGGCAGTCCTAGCGTTGGTCAATCCAGTAGCCCTTCTCTGGATGGCGCATTCATGTCTGTCCAACAACTTTTGAATCTTGCAAAGAATCAAGAGTTTATCTGTGCTTTGAGTAAGAACCCCGAAATGGTTTTACCTTTGAAACTTGAAGTTCCTTTCAATCAACTTGTGGATATCACTCTTAGACATGAAGAGGTTGGTAAAGGAAGTAATGGTGATATTGGGATTTCCAAGAAGAGGCATATTAAGTTCAAAAGCCCTTATCCCAATAAGAAGGTGAAGCAAACTACTTTGGTAGCAAAGACTCCAATCCCTAATCATGGAGGATGCTACAATTGTAATTGTAAGGACCACTATGCAAAGGAGTGTCCGGAGCCACTCTTTTGTCGTTATTGCAAAAATTCAGGTCATCATATTTCTTCCTGCCCCATACTTCAAAGCAAGAAGAAGGGCGAACAAGAAACTTCGGTAGTAAAGACTCTTACCTCTAGTCGTAAACAATGCTACAATTGTGGTTCCACGGACCATTATGTAATTAAGTGCCCGAAACCCCTTACTTGCCGCTATTGCAAAATTCCGGGTCATCTTTTATCTTCTTGCCCCAAACTTTTAAGCAAGAGGAAAGGAGATCTGAATGTTGTGCAAGCTCCTAGCAACTCTTCTCTTGGTCAAGGTATTTCTCATTCAATCCTTGATTTCATTTGTTTTGTGATTATCCTTTCGAGTTCTTGTCGATATGGGTTCATCTCACTATTTTATATCAAAAGAACTTGTTGATTATTTTTCTTTAAAACATTTTGGGCTTGATGACTTCTTTGAGAATTGGGAATCCGGTTGGTGGATCTGCAACGCTCAATTTTCTTTGTTTTGATGTCGAGATTATTTTATGTGATTTTTCCTTCTGAACCGATTTGCATGTTATGCGTTACTTAGGTTTCGAAAACCGATTTTTGTGAAAGGATTGGCTTAATCATTATGAAGCCCGTATCCTATTTTTCGAATGGACTATTCATCTTCGACATTCTTAATCTGTTAAACAGATTTGTATTTTTTCTTTGTGATTCCGTTTCCAACTTGATGGCATCATTTTTATTCTTCAAACCCACAAGATGAGGAAAACGTTATTTTTCTCATTCGGGTAGTTTGTGGAATTTTCCGGTATTTTTGAGCTTGTCTTAGGATTATCTCCTAAGCAATCTTTTGAGTGGCGTTAAGGTCTTTTTAGTTCGACCTTGCCACCGATTTTCATTTGCTACGAGTCGTGGGAGTTAGCATTCCGCTTACCGCATTCCGCACTCGTTATGATACTTATGAATGACTTGTTATGTCATTCAGTTTGTCCAGCTTATTTCATCCATTTTATGTATCGAGTATTCCACGAATATCTTAATGACTCCATTCTTGTGTTTATTGATTTTGGATGAAAACAAAATTTAAAATTTTGCAAATCTTTTTCATAAGATTTATTTATAAGTATAATTTGATTTTGTTCTTAAACGAGCAAAGAATATTCTCAAAACTTTTAAGAGATATTTTCATCATATAGAAGATGATTTTGTGATTGTATTTCCCGTTGAGTGCTTTAAGAATTCTGGTCGATGCGCTTGATCAGCGTTATCGATAGGAATTTCCTAAACGCTTAGATGAGATAGTCAGACATGATATATTGACTTGTAAAAATGTAAATTTTTCTAGAAAGATTATTACATAAAGAAAAATGTAATTTTGAAAGTTTTAGCTTTTCGGGAAAGAAGATTATTTAAAAGAAATTCTTTCTTTTCGATAATCTTATTCTTATGATTCCCGATGGGAACCAAGACTTTATCTTTTGTACCAATGCTAATCGTATTGGTTTGGATGTCATTCTCTTGCAAAAGAGAACGTGCTATCTCTTGTGCTTCTAAATCATTAATGCCTATTGAGACTAGATATGCCACTCATGATTTAGTGCTCGTGGCTATTGATTTCGCTTTTAAAAATTTAGTATCATTATTTTTTGAAGAGAAATTTGTTCTCTATACCAATCATAAATCTTTGAAGTATTTATTTTCTCAAAAGGAGCTTAATTTCCGTCAACAACGTTGGCTCGAGTTCCTTGCATCATATGATCTTGATATTCTTTATACTCCTGGAAAGGGGAATCGAGTTACCGATGCACTTTGTCGTAAGCAACAAGCGGTTGTTTCCATGATGATATCCGAATGGAATGATCTCGAGAATTTATCCACTTGTGAGATTCGAGATCGTGAATCCGATTTATGTTCATCTTTTGCTTTATGCAGCCTTGAGGCTCATCCTTCTTTTATAAACTGCATCATTGAAGCTCAAAGGCTAGATCCTGCGTTGGCTCTTCTTAACTAGAATTTTAGGGATAAAATTGATATTGAAGGTTTGAAAGACTTTGATATTGATTCTTGTGGCGGTATTCGAAAATTTAGCAGACTTATCGTGCCAGATATTAGTAATCTTCCTAAAGATATTTTAGAAGATTCTCATCATTCTTAATTTACCATTCATCTCGGTAGTAGTAAAATGTACGCGGATATGAAGCGACTTGACTATTGGGAGGGAATGAAATTTGACATCACTAACTTCATTAAGCATTGCATGACTTGCCAACTCATTAAGGCCGAGCATCAAAGGCCCGGTGGGTTATTGCAACCTTTAGAAATTCCAATTTGGAAGTGGAACCCAATTTCCATGGATTTTATAGATGGCCTTCCCCGTTCTCGTTCGGGTCATGATAGCTTATGGGTGATAGTTGATAGACTTACTACATCCGTCCATTTTATTCCCGTTCGGTCCAACCGGACCGTTCCTCTTTTGGCCAAGCTCTTTATTAAAGAAATTGTTAAATTGCATGGAGTTCCCACTTCTATTGTTAGTGATCATAATCCATTGTTTACTAGTGGATTTTGGAAGAGTCTTCAAAATGCTTTGCGAACGAAGCTTAATTTTAGCACTGCTTATCATCCTCAGTCCGATGGACAAACCGAGCATGTGAATCAAACTCTTGAAGATCTTCTTCGTGCATGTGTCCTTGATTTTGGTGGAAGTTGGGAAGATCATATTTCTCTTGTTGAGTTTTCCTATAATAATAGCTTCCAATCTAGTATTGGTATGCCAGCTTTCGAGGCACTCTATGGAAGACCATGTCGATCTCCTTCTTGTTGGCTTGAGGCCGATGAGAAGCTGGTTTTAGGTCCAGATTTTATTCGTAATTCCACAGAAAAGATTGACCTTGTTCGTCATAGGATGAAAGATGCCCAGAGTAGACAAAAATCCTATGCCGATAACCGGAGAAGGAAATTAGAATTTTTTGTGGGAGATCTTGTGTTTATTCGTGTTTCACCTATAAAGGATGTTGTACGTTTCAGTCGATCGGGAAAGTAAGCACCTAGATATATTGGTCCATTTCCCATCACCGAACGCCTTGGCTCCATAGCCTATCGCTTTTCATTACCGGCTCAATTTTCTGCTATTCATGACGTGTTTCACGTTTCTCAATTACGGAAATGCCTTCGAGATTCCGATTCTATTCTTGAGCCCGGTGTTGTGGAAGAAATTGAAGTTTCTCCTAATTTAACTTATGAGCAACATCCCATTCGTATTATTGCTTTGGAGGTCAAACACCTTTGAAATAAAGATGTTCCGCTTGTTAAAGTTCAATGGTCCTCAAATCCTAAGGATTTCTCTTGGGAATCTAGAGAATTCATCGAGCGAACACATCCGGACTTACTTTCTCATGCTCTTTGAGGTTAACTTCTTATTTCAAACTTCTTTTGTGTCGAATATGCTTTTTTGGTTGTTACTATATATTTTCTTCTTAAATATTGTGAGGACGCAATTTCTTTAAGGAGGGGAGTCTGTAACAACCTGCATATATTACGATTGAGTATTTAAATATTTTAGCGTTAGTGGGATTATAGTTTGAAAAGTTACTTTTTGAAAACAGTCGAATTAGGACTCGAGATCCCTTCCATTGAGTTCAAAATGTCATTTGCAACCTTTTTGAGTATAAGCTTCGATATGTTTGGAGTAAGTTGATTTTTGCTACTTTTTCTATAGGGCTTTGGGTTGGGTTCAGCCCATTTGCCTAATTCTGGTTATATCTACCCAACCCCTCTCCATTTCTCTTCATTCATTCCTCATTTCCTAACTCTCTCAAGCTCAAGAGAATAATGGGGGAAAATATTGGAAATTAGAATTCCTAAAACTCCAAGCCCTAGTTCATTTGGAAAATCCAAGCTCTAGCTCCAAATTCTAAGAGAAACCATTAGTAAGCATCTCCTTCTTCTTCTCCAACTCATTCTCCTTTCAATTTCAGAATTTCCTAAACCTAACTTAGGAAATATTTTACTTGTAAGCTTAGATTGAAGCTTCTTGAGTTGTTATTGAAGAGGAATTGATCTTAGCTTATTTTAAAAGCTTCTCCTTCATTGATTTTGTGAAAAGGTGAGTTTTTTATCTCACATCTAAGTCTATGATTATCTTTGATTGTTAGGTATGAATTCCTAACACTTATTCATGTGCATTTGATTTGGATTGGTTTTGTGAATATTCCAGTTTTTAGTGTTTTGGGTTCAAATCTTTAAAATCCTAACTTTGATGTTTGAACATGTTTTTGGTGATGCATCGAGGAGCCAATAGGACCGGGTAGCCGATGGGCATAATCACTTTGTGTCCGTGCTCAACCGGTTGCGAATTGTGAGAGTTTTCTTCAATTAATAGGGTAGAAAATGCAAGAAATTGGGGTTCGGTCGACCGAACTCTCTGGTCGGTCGACGAAGCTGTAGCCGAAACATTTCTGCTATTTTCGGTCGACCGACTCAGAGAGTTCAGTTGACCGACTTGCTCCTATTTCCTTGTTTTTCCTTTTTATGTTTATTTTGCTTTGCTTTTTCAAACTTTAATCGATTCTTCTTCTCTGATTTGTTGTTATCATTTATTATCGACTTTGATGACTTCTATTATGGAATTTTTGGGTATATCCATTTTTGATGGATATGGAATCGATTTCTTTGGATTTAATTCACGTCTTTCAACGTGAGATTTTAGTGATTGATTGTTTCTACAATCATTTTTGTGATTTGTCACTTTTAAAAAAATAAAGGTTTCAATACTAGTAATAAATAGAAAAACTCTTTTATCAAAACGATTTCAACTCTATTTTCAATATCAAGCTTGTTTATAAAACTGTTTTCCAGTCTACTAGCATATACAAACCTTTACCTCATTCGTATGAGAAATCTAATTAAACGGCTTAGTAAAACAAGTGGTATGAAACGCTTGCGTTTACTTCGTCGGTTAATTCTTGGACTTGTTCGATTAAATCTCTTGTGACAATTTTCGAGTGGAAATCTACAATCTGTTCGTAAATAATTAGGTTAAGCTAGTGCTTATGGGACATGAAGCTAAACTCATTTATTTACTGGCTTAGTGTAATTTACACTTATCGACCAATGATGATCATTTTATGATTTAGACTAGCAATGTGCGATGTCTCTTTGTCTGTGAGGGAGACTAAACCCCGTTTTTAGTGAAGCTTCCGCTTGGTAGGGTAGCTACCCATGGTCTTCAGGCCGTTTTAGTGGAGCTTCGGCTCATGGTCTTGGGGATGTTTTAGTGGAGCTTCGGCTCATGGTCTTCGGGCCGTTTTAGTGAAGCCTCGGCTCAAAATTAATGGTTAGCAACCATGGAATAGCTTTCCGTTTTAGTGATACACGTGTTGGTGAGTTTTAATGCTCCCGTTCTAGTGACAGGCCTCTTTCCCCTTTTTGTGATTCCTGGATTTCTATTGATTGATTTCTAGAATTTGTGTTTCATCAATTTTCGTGATTTACATTGATAAGCTTTATCGTTATTTGTGCATTGGTGAATTTTGTGTGTCATTAACTTTTGTGATTGGCATTGATATAATTGTCAATATTTATGGTTTGGTAAATGAAATAAAGAGTATGACAATCCTTTTTATCTTTGAGAAGATTCTTGTGATATTGATTAATCTCTTGTTGATTTTCAATTACATACTTATCATAGTATGGCATTTTGGTTATTATTCAATTTTGTCATATCTCTTGTTCTATATCATTTCATCTGATATTTATAGCTAGACTGATCCATTTATTATTTTGTTATTAAATAATACTCGGGTCAGACTGAGATGTTACAGGTGCTTCTGCTTGACTCCTCCTCTGGGCTTATTATTATCCTGACTTTTGGATAACTACTTAGATCAGTAGTTTTTGGTTGTATACATTTGAGATATAAACTCATTGATGTATACATATTCTTTTGTCTTGCACTCGTAACTATTCTTTTGTGATATTGTGGATCTTGTTTGACCACTATTCTGATGTACACTTCTATGTGTAGTATTCATATCTGTTTCCGCCTATGAGATATGAACTTCTGTGACTGATTCATGTTATGCTTATTTTTATATTTGTTTCCGAAGATATTATAGCCACTGTGTAGTAGCTTTGAGTTTGCATCGGTATGTCAGATTCCCTCATGATGCAAGTTATATTTTTATCTGGCATATCAGTACTCGCACAAGGCAATTACACAGGTGGTTGCTCCTCAACAGCCTTATTCTCCGCCCTAGTTGACGGCATTACCTCGTAGTGTCCTTGGCTAGCGTGGTTATAGAGGTGGGACGTCACAACATTGTACCATTAAGGCGCATGACCTACAAATGTGGTCTTGGAGCCAGAGCGGAGAGAGATTGAAATGTCATTCTAGAGTATGTCATATATTATTCCGTAGTATGATTAGGTACCATGACAAGACCTATAGGACAAATTCTTTTGGGATGTTGGTGTTAAGGGGAGCTCACAAGTTAGTTGTGGCTCTCAATAGGCATCTTTGGTAGTTAATGGCAATTTGGCATAGGTATCATTTATAGATATTTGCATTTCAATTTTAGGTATGGAGATGCTATGTTAGCAGCATAATTTTATCGTTGTATTTGTTTTTGCATTTCACATGCTTTGATAGGAACTGAGAGATTTCTGGCACTATTTCTTATGAAATGTAGTATTACTGCTATATTCATTTTTCATATTCAGTAGCATGGATTATTGTAGTATGCACTTTTTTAATTTGAGAACCACTATTATGTATTATCTGAACTTGTTGGTGTATAGATAAATTAGTGTAAGGTATGTTTAGTGTTACCCATTGATCCTTATTCATGTTTATTAGATGTATATGGGTTGCATGTATATATAATATTTAGAGATAGTTTCCCTCACACCAGGCTTTATGTCTGACTCATGTTTGGTCATTATCTGTTTATGTCATGACGACTCTTAGATACTCGATTGAGTAGTTTGAGAGTTGAGTGCTTTTAGGGATAAGCTTATAGGATAGATGGAGCATTCTGAAGGAATGAAGTCGATATATTTGATATATATACTTGTTGGTGATGTAGTACATGGTAGACATGCTATTTTATATATAAAGCATGAAGTCGATATATTGGATATATATATATATATATATACACACACTTGTTGGTGATGTAGAACATGATAGACATGCTATTTTGTATATGGGACTCATGATATCATATACTATATTCAGAACTTTGTGTGAATGGAGTTAATGTATTTTGACTTGTATTGATATTTATCTATCAGTTCCTTCCACTAGTACCGTCTCTTATATATTGCTTATCATAACATGTTCATGTATATTCATTACATTATATGTTATCTTATCGTTATGAGATTGCATTGATGTGCTTTGTATGATATTTTATTTTAACTTTACCCCGATGGACCGTCTTGTGTAGTATTCAAGAGTCAGACATTGTCATTCAACTTTGATTCTAGGTATTATGAAGGGAAAGTCGTTACAGTTGGTATCAGAGCTTAGGATCAACATTTAGGACTAAGCACAGTAGTTTGAGTTAAGAAATCTGGTTGTTGGAGATATGTTGTGGGAGCATATTTATTTTTTCTACTACAGAATATTGCGTACACCACTTTTCTCCTGAACTTTGATTTATTCAGTCGCTAGTGGTTAAGGTGTCTTCGTTATGCCTGATTGGTTCAGAAACTATTTAGATACCACACGGGATATTTCACCATCTGCGAACATTCCAACAGCTGCGACATGTGTTGGAGTTAGTGTAAGCCTTAAGACATAGAAGTTGATGAGGATGATGAGCAGGCCATGATTTAGATTGATTCTAGACAATGCTTTGAGTCTCGGTTTATTCGTAAGATGGAAAGGGACGTGCAGCTTAAGCGTTTCATCTCTTTACAGCAGAGTAGCTTATTAGTGAAGGATTATATTAGCCAGTTTAATCTTTTGGCTAAATTCAGAGTGAAAATGGTTGTTACTCCTTTGAAGTAGGCGAGGAATCTTTCCTAGGGTCTTAAGGCTTGAATTTTGGATTTATTGCTTAGGCATATCCCATTCTGGACCCTTCGTATTGTTGATAGAATATTTTATAATGTTTAACCTTAAATAGATAACCTTGGATGTTGAACTAAAGTACAATGATCGAGAGTGCTACGATTCAAACTTGATGCATAAGCTTTCGATTTGAGTGGGGCTATTTGGTGAAGTGTGGTTTGGAATCTGTACCCAAGTAGGATTCGACGGTTACCTAATAATGAGTAAGGACTGAGCGAATGACTTCTACATTTTGCGATGAGTCATCCGTGTTAAAAGTGTTTAACTTTGTGTTACCACACCTAAAGTGTTGGGACTAATCCCAAGAACTGCATTGGTTTTTTATAAAGATCAGTTCATTCACATATCAATTCTTAATCCCTATTTGACCGCGGTGTTTCTATGTGATTTGCACTAGTTAGGTGGGTGTTTGTCGTTGAAGGAAAGCACTCGAGTCAGATTCTTGGAGTGATTTAGAGAGTTTTGGAGCGCGACTATAGTCATGCGAGGAAATTTCGATGGTCGAAACGAGGAATTGGATCGAAATTCGCATAAGAGGAATTGGATGTTTGACCCTAGTTTAACAAGAAAATCTTATTAGGGAGCAAGGAATTGTATCGGGCATCGTAGATTATTATGGATTATCTTTATTTATTGTAAAATTATTTATAGTATATTATAGTTAAGATAGCTTAAGATAGTTTGACGAAGGACTTCTCGACTTGTTTTGGGACGATTTAGATAATCTTCTAAGTGATCATATGATACTCACCTAGGTGAGCATCATAGTAGACTTGGTATATTACCTTTATTATGATTATGCGGTTGAGGTGAGTTCGAACCCGAGCAAGCCGAATAATTTGTAAATTGTCATTTAATAATGATTGAATCAGTAAACTTTTCTCCTTTAGAGGGTGAGTTTTGTTTTAGAGAGCGAGTTTTGATTTAATCGGTAAACTCATAATTGAATTCTTAGGTTATATAAACCATTCTAGAAATTACTAATCATCATAAGCTAGATTTTTTTTAAAATTCTTGACATAACTTCTACATTGTCAAGAATAGGGTGCTTAATTTGCAATTAGAATTTCAATTTGTGTTTGCTTAGTTCGATAGTTCACCATAAGGCTAAGGTTGATTTTCCCTTTTTAGTTTGAAATAAAATATTGATGTGTTTAGTCTTCTTAAACCGAAATATGCGTTCTTCCATAGATAGATAATATGATGTTGACAGGATTCTTCATGAGTTCAGTATCTTAGGTGAAGATGCCGTTGCTCCAAGCCCTAATGTTGTTTGGGACTCGCCCATTGAGTTATTCTTTTTGTGGGCTATGGAGTACTTGTTGAATGAGATATCTCTCCCAGTTGTTCCTTTCTTCATCAATTTGCTAGAATTTTACAATCTTAACCCATACCAGCTTCCCTCGATATCATATAGTATTCTTTTGGCCTTAAAAGTAATGTATTTCCACAGGTTATACTGACATATCATTGATGGATACACATTTTTTGTCCAATTTAAAAATTGCAATGTCACCTACCCATGTCCCAATGTCTTTTTTGCAAATTAAGAAGAGACGGCCTTTATTCCATCTTATTAGCAAAATTACTATGAAAATATGGTTTTACGACAAAGCTAACAACTCCCGTATCATCGCTGCTTTTCCAGAGGCTAGCAAGTTGGTTATACACTTGAATAATTGCAATTATTAAATTAATATTTTAGCTCTAACTTTGGTATTTACTTATTATCGGGAAAATCCAAAAATAACACAAGATACTGGAAGATTCTTGGCTTGTTTTAACAATGTATTGAACCTTCCTAAGGGTCAAAGACTACCCTACTTGGTTCTAACAACTGATAATTTGAAAGCGTGTTGTTTAATGTCCCCTAATGCTGTGTTTTAAGGGCATTCTCAACCAAGGGTACCTAAGACTTTGTCGGAAGTGATAGTCAAAAGTGCAAAAGAAAGCGGTGAACCTTATACCCCAATCATGCTAGTTCCTCTGAATTCCAGGGTAAACCTCGGCCCAAGCCCTTTTATTTCTAGAGTTTTCCCCATTAGGAATAGTTTTCCTTTAATTTTTAGTTTTATAGTCTTTTACTTAAATTTCTTATTATATTGCAGATATGGATCCTTAGAAGAGAAAACAACTAGGCTCTCTTTTGTTACCTAAAGGTAAGCTCAAAACCGAATGGTCTCATAGGTAGGCCTGTAAACGGTCAAATACGGATTTGGATAGTGCTATATCCATATCTACACCCAAAATCATTTTTAGATATCAAATATCTGTATTCGTGAATGAGGACATATATTAGATATTAATTGGATATTTTTCAACCACTTCAGAACAAATAAATCAAAACAAATAAATAGAAAATTTTAATTTATTATAAATCCATTTCAGTACTAAAAACATAAAAATATATATACTAAGAAAATTTATTTTAAGCAGTAAATATTTACTTTTATATACATATTAATTTTTTTACCTAGATAAAACAGTAAATAAGGATCATTTTATGTACTAAAATACACAAAAGCATAACGATAATCTTGATAAAACCGGGTGGATAATTATTGGATATGGATATGGCCATATCCGCATCTGTATCCTCTTTTCGGATATTAGATAACTTTCCTTATTTTGGATATGGATACAAATGAATTTTGAATTTTTCTTATACTCGCTGACAGCCCTACTCCTCGGACAAAGTCGGTCTATGAAGGTGTTAAAGATGCAATCAGGAAATGGAAGCGGATGGTCAGCAAAAGTGACCCTTTGGAGTCTCCTACTGCCTGTTCCTCTCATTTGAAATAGCTTATCCCTTCATAATTTCCCTCTTCATCAAAATTTCATCAGGCTGCCAAATTAGCTAAATTATCTTTTTACTCCTATGTTTCTACAGCTTTCCTCGAGACTAAGGTGGAGATTCCTAAGAAACCAAACGATTTGGAAAAGATTCTTGAGTATGAACTCCATCAAAGTATTAAGGTATAAGATGAAGATACCAGAAAAGACAGGATTGCTACTGCCAAAGGTCCCAAACTTCCTAAGGTAGAATAAGATTCTTCCTCTAATGATTATATTGCTCATATTGATATTGAACCATCTCAAATTCCTAATCCGCAGTATTATTTTATGCAATGTGACATCCATTTTGGTTGTGTGGATAGTTTGGGCACCTTTTCTTTTTAACAATCATACATTGTTTCTATTTTGTTGTTAGAAATATTTTATTCCTACTTATATTAAGTTGAAGAAGGTGAGTTCGGCTGTCAAATTCTCATTACGGGGTTATGTGGAATCACAACAAGGCTAAGAATTATCGATTGCTTCAAACTATTAGTACCCATAAGGGTCGCCTACAGGTGAGTAGATTGCATCACATTAGCTTAGCCAATCATCTAGAGGATGTAAAAGACATCCATGATAAGTCTTATGCAAAACTTATCAAGTCTCTTGGGCATAAGGGTTTAGATAACTAGTCGAATCTTAAGTTTAACTGACGGACTTAGGTTTTCTATCTAAGACCAAGATGAGGTTTATCAAGAATTTTCAAAGTTAATGAAGCAGCACTTGAAAGACTAGGTTTTGAAGCAAAAAAGACTTAAATTACTTTGCATATTCTATAGTTCTGAACTAAATGTTATGGCGGAGTTATTCCTGGGTTTAAAAGCATAACTTCCTCTCCCTTAGCTGTTACCAAAGGGAGTTAGCCGAGAGTTATCCCATTTCTGAACATGTTCCTTAGCATGTTTTAGGAGTTAGCCCTAAGCTAGAGCTTACTGATTCTTCCCCCTCGGAGCTTTCAATGCCTAAGTTATGGTTAGGAAAAAATATATATTTCCTGTAATATGGCTATACCTTCAAAGACTCTTTCCAAAGCTAGGTCCAGAGGTATTAGGATTATTTTAAGTGTGAAAAAGAAGTTTGGTTTTTAGTACGCTATGATCTTTGTAATTTTCTTTTACTTTTAGAATTTGTAATCTTTTGTTATGATAGAGTAGAACTTCATTTCTTTTTTTATTGCAATGACTTTATGTTTTACGCAATTCTTGAAGATGTTATCATGCTTAAAGTGTTTAAGCAGTTGACATGCTTGTGATTCAATTCAAAATGATTTTGATGATAAGGTTGTCAAGATGTAGGTATTTATTGTGATGCTCAAGGCATTAAAAGGCTAGGTAGACTTCTTTCAATCGAAGTTATCTTTAGATGATTTTACTTTGGAAAATGCTAAATAAAATAAGGCACTTAAGCTAAAGGCAATAAACCTCGAAAAAATGCCTTGAGTTTGTTTTGGAAGAGGTTCCACTTGCGAATCAGGCTTTGAGGATTAGTTTCGAATCTGTTTGATTTAGTGTTTGATCTTAGGGAATAATTGGACAAAGATAATGAAGAGCTTTTAATATTAAGTTTAGTTAAAATTGACATTGAAAAGGTCTCAAATAGTGACAGCGGCCACTCCACTGTCTATAGGAAGGGGAAGAGGTTGTGATAGGAGTTCGCCTAAAATCCCTCATTCCCATAAAACTAAAGTGGTTGCACAAGTCTATAGTCTTGTTGGGAGCAGAAATTGATGGAGGCAAGTTTGACTTTGGATCTCATCAAGAAACCGAGCGAGATCGTGATTGAACTTAAAGATGAGAGAGCTTTCTCTTTCAAGGATTATAGGGCCAAATGGTTTAAGAATGCAAACAATTACATAAAAGAGCAGTATAAAAGAATTTCGAACAAGGCCATTTCTCAAGCCAAAAATCAAATGAACCAAAAGCTATATCGTTATCTTAGACTTGAGGGTTATTACGAATATATGTTCGAGTCGTTAACAGCTTATGGGTCCCCTTTGGACCTTTATTTTGTTTTAGATTAGGGGAGCTCGACCTTATCATGGAATAGTGCATGATACAAGTCAATGTATTACTTTAGCTCCTACTATTCTCTCGATTATGTCGGGTCCCCAGAGGGTGAGTCGAACAATAATTATACGAGACCTTGGAAAGGTTCAGGTCCCGGGATGCCCCCCTCCATTGCAGAAGAAGAAGTCTTAGGCCATGGAAAGGTCATAGTAGAAGATTTTTTTATTTACTTTCGATTATAAGTATGTATTTCGTGATAATTTAAGTTTGTATCTTTGAGTCATTAGTCTAGGCTTCTTTATTTGCTTATAATATAATGCTATTGGAATATATTAATATTATTTTACGGTCTCGATAGTTTGCATATTTGATATTCATATCATTATTTTGTATAATGCTAAGGACCTATGTCCTTTTGATATCATTTTATTTTTAACTTTTTTGTCTTTTCAAGTTTGATTGCAATTGTAAAGGGATCTTTGCTATAAGATTTCCCTTGGTCATTATAGTAAGAATTGTATATCTAAGAATATTTATAAATCTAATAATACTAAAGGACAATATAAGAAATCCAATAAATACCCCCAAGTATAAAATTAACGAAAAGAGAGATTTCTGAATGCGATATTTAAAATTTTGATAATATTAAAGGCCAATAGAATTCTAAGAATTTTGAAGATCAATATAAGAAATCTAATAAATGACCCCAAGTATAAGCTTGGCTGAAAGAGAAATTACCAAAGGTAATGCTTAAAAGTCTAAGGATTCTGAAGGCCAATATAATAAGTCCAATAACTGCCCCAAGTATAAATTTGGTATAAAAGGCAATTGCCAAAGGTGATAGTTATAAATCCAAGGATTTTGATGGCCAATACTAATGGCTTCGAGAGAGTATTATTATGAAATTTGAGGGAGGTTGAAAAAGCCAAACCAAGTAAATATCTTATGATGGCATAAAGATTTTTCCAAGGAACCCTAATACTTTACTGAATAAATCTCGCGTTGGCCGAAATATAAAAAGATATATTTATTAAATTTGCTAAAGATTTGTGTTTGAAATAATATCTTTCTTAGAAAGAATAAGATGACAAAGTTAAACAGTATATCAAGGCATGGTATAAAAAATTTTGCTTAACAAATGTGGTGTATAACCCAAAAATTTTATATTAAATAGTCTAATTAAATAGATAAGGCAGGTTAAACAAGAAAGGTAAAAGGAAATGAAATAATAGAAGCGGGTTGAGGGCCCAAGCGTAAGTTATTGTCGGACAGTATACATTACTCATTTTTATTCATTCATTTAATTCTATTTGAGCTAAAATAAAAGGCTAGAGAAACTCTTTAATGGTGGAAGCTTAAGAAGGCAAATAAGAAGAAGATAATTAAACGCAAGCTAGAAGAGACTAAGAAGATTAAAATTATATGTCTAAAAGATCAAGGTGAGTTATACTTAGCCCTTCTAATTTGATTTCTTATATATGTTCGAGATCGGTTTAAATCTAAATGTTTTCATGTATGATGGGGTTCATACAAGTTTACATGCAAAAGTATAAAGGGTTAATGAATATTTCGAGGGAAGGGTATGCAAACATGTGTTTTCCCTAATCTAGTGATTTCAAAAGTCAATGAAAGTTTTATATGATGTTTAAGACCAGATTTCGGAAGTGAGTTTACAGTTTAAGAGATATCTTGAGCTTATATAATAATATGTGAATTTTTGAACCTGCATGACTCAAAATAAACAAGGAAAATACCCTAAAAAGGAGAATAAAGTTAAACTATGAAAGAATTGGGGTTTGGGCAATTTTAGGGAACTTATCAGGATTTTCTTTAACGAAATAGGTATCAAACCAGCTAAATACTGCATTGTGGTAAAAGGGGTATTGTGGGGGATGAAAGGGAACAAAATCCATGGAAAAATACATTAATAGGAGTTAGGAGAAAGGGAGATAAGATCCAAATTATTTACTGAAAGGGACGCTACAAATAACAGAAGGTAAAATAAGAACGAATAGTATGTTGACATGTGTAAAGGCGTCATTAGGAATGTCAGAGTTGTTGGGGTATGACATTGGGACACTGGCTCAAGTTTTATAAGTGAGTGTATTGTGCTAAATATGAAGGAAGCATACTGCACCGAGACTTAAAAAGGAACACTTAATAAGTAAAGTGTAGAGTGTACTACGTGGGTTGAGAGGATTCTGCGCTAAAAAGATAAACATATAAGACTTATAAAAGATAAGTCAATGGGACTCGAGGAGAGGCCAGGTCAGAATGGGGGAAGGGATCCTGCATCAGATAAAGGCAAGGATTTGGAAGGGCTATAAACATCGGGTTGGGATGCTCACTCGAATGTACGCCTAGAAATGGGGAGGAGAGGTATTCAACTTCCAAGAACTGCATGGGGAAGGTCATGTAGTTCCAAATTAAACAAATTTATAGAGGCTACATGTAGTTTTTTTGCTGTCTAAGGCTGCATGTGGGTTTCTTTGCGGTCTATTGCGATGGAGTAGTTCCAAGTAGTTTGAAAAATAAGTAAATAAATTACTATTATGGTGTAAGGCCAAGAAGTAAAGAAATTTAGTAACTAAATATAGAGGGATTGTAGGTGGCTATTTCTTTTTGGTCCAAGACTTAACTAAATAATTAGTTAAATACTGCGAGAGGGGTTGAGTCTAAATAGTTTAAACCTAAGGATGAATTTAAAAGAATACAATGGTGGGAGATTTCAAGCAGTATGACTTAAGAGACTAACCTTAACGGGAAGCTAAAGTTCTGAGTAGGGGCACAGGGGCGCAATACCCAATACTAAAGTAAGGTATATAAGAACTGTGTGGAGCGCCGTGTCAAAAACTTTAAAAGAATGCTTTATGGTTCAAAGAAGAATTTATAAGGGAAACTAGGTGGAACTACGCAGAGAGTGCAGTATTTTATAATTAGATTCAAAAACAATCTAAATCAAGACGCAGGAGGGGTCAGTGCAGGGTGTGTAGTAGTAAAGAAATTTTTCTTAAGGAAGCACTTACTTGAAGATGTAAATAAGAAATAATTTGCGTGAGAAGTTTAAAGTATTTCAGATATGATTGGTTGAATAGTGAGGGAGAAACCTAATCTATGCAGTGCAGGTTGGTCTCAATATAGGTTCGTTTATGGGGACAACATTGTTCATACCAGAACTTATGTCTTGCCCTATTATTCTTTTCCCATAAACTCTTGGGTACTCATTTGAGCAGGTTGAGTTTATAGGCTTAGGCAAGTTTGGAATAATGGCCATATTATAAGGACAGAAGATGGAGCAAAAGGCTCTTTAGCTAATAAATATTTTGTTCCCGCTGTATGATGGAGTGTGGGCTACATCTTCATACATGGACATGACTCTTTATGATGTTATTTTTTATTATACTTGACCCCTGTATGGGCACGTATTTGGAAAATATTGACCAAAGTAATTGTAATGAAAATTTAAAAGATACTGTTGTGTAATGAAATCGTATTAATTTGCACTATTTACTTTGTCGGTGTTTATATTATACTGGTCTCACTTTAGTTGCCGGAAGATAGTGATGATTGAAGTATCATCGGCGTTCATCTTCGAGTTTCAAGTGCGGGATGTTGCAATTGGTATCAGAGTATAGGTTAGGGACACCTATGTAAAATAGAGCTAATAAAAGGTAAGAGTGGTAATTAAAATAAAAGCAAACACTCCACGGAGGAGATGCGTTAATATATATATATATATATATCGTACTTGTATATTGCTATATATATACATATATGAAGATATATCTTTTCTTCTATTATGATTTCACTTCCCATCTTTTCGTTCTGATGAAAACTTGCTTAACAACAATGCAAGATGGATTTAAGAAGTGGGCGAATCATAATAGGAGAGAAAAGTGCAAGAAGTGAGACTAAAGAAACACAGACTTATGTAGGAAGAGAGGAAAGAATTCCAAGAGCAGTTGGAAAGGAAGAATAGCAGCCTGCAATAGATGTGCTGAATTGGTTGAGAAGCTATGAGTGTACATTTGGTGACCTAGGGCCGAATGGTGTGCAGAAGAGAAGATGGACATCAAGGTAGTTACAGAAAGATTCTCTGGATTGGTGGGAGATCGTAACTTTAGAAACCGCGGAAGAGGGAATCACTTGGAGTAGTTCAAGGATAGGTTTGAGGCTCAGCTTATATTAGAGTCTCAGCAAAGTGTGTTGTTATGGGATTTCATTGACTTGAGACAGGGTGACCTTACAATGGAGAATTATATCTAGAAGTTCAAAGCATTGGCTAATTATGGCAAGGAGATCATAATACTTCTATGAAGGAAAATGAGAAGTTTATTAGAGACTTAAAGCAAGGGATTGATCATAATGTAATGGCTCATATAGCATCTCCATATGAGTTTGTGGTGGACATGTCCCGAATATATGATAACATGTATCAAGAGAAGAGAAGGGTGGAGGCAAGGCCCAAGGCAGAAGAAGAAGTTCACCCTATATGCTAAAGGAAAGAAAGAAGCACCAAAGGGTAAGGGTGCAGTTGCTAATACTGAAGTTGCCATTGCAGAAGTAGTCTGATATAACTGCGGACAGAAGGGACATTATGCTTCAAAGTTCCCCATGCCTAAGAATGTTGCAAGGGTGAAGTGCTTCAAGTGTGATAATATGGGACATCTAAAAAAGGACCTAAAGCTTAAAGGATAGGTATATGGTTTGGAGGGACCAAGGGAAGGGCCATTTGTAGAGGAGAAAGGCAACGGTTAAGTCTTAGAAGTTATGGCTTTGATTTATGATATTTCAGTTAGGATACTGTTTGATACTGGAGCTACACATTTATTTACAGCTAAAGACTTGACGATAGACTAGGGTTAAGGATTACCTATTTAGTCACTTCCATTCGTGTAGCAAATCCAATAGGAGGGTATGCCACTCTCAGATTGAGATGCACTGGCCTAGATTTTGAGTTATGTGGGTGCAAGTTTTTTTGTGATCCCTATGTGTTTGACTTCATTGGCTTCAAAGTTACTTTAGGGATAGACTAGTAGGAAAAGTATGGTCCTAGAGTGCACTGCGTTTAGAGGATAATCACTCTAAGTCATCATGATCGAAGAGGTAAAGTGTATGTAGCTTTAGAAGAGTGTGGGGCAATGCGTAGGAGTGCATTATATGTGTTAGCTTCGAACGAAAAGAAGCTGGGCGCAGTGCGAGTAGTGAACGAGTGGTATTTGAACCAATTTGGGGTTGCCCCTCCCGAGAGCGTTAGACTTGGCTAAGGTGTTTTCGCAGTTAGACTTGGCTGTAGGGTTCTATCAACTTAGAGTTGTAGAGGAAAGCATTTCTTTGACTGCATTCATAACTAGGTATGGTTCTTATGAATGGTTGATTATGCAATTTGGGCTAACCGATGCGCCTGTGTTCATTGTAGACTTGATGAACGGGATCTTCCGAGGTAAGATGGACTGATATGTGTTGGCATTCATAGATGACATTTTAGTATACTCCAATATGAGGAGAGCATGTAGTTTACCTAAAGCTTGTGCTAGATACGTTGAGATGGCATAAGCTAAAAGAAAAATTTTCTAAGTGTCATTTTTTGAGAAGGGAAGTGAAGTTCCTAGGCCATGTAATTTTAGAAGAAGGATTAGTGATAGATTCAGAAAAGATGGAGGCAATAATTGGGTGGAAGAGACCTGAGACTGTGAGTTAGGTGCGAAGTTTTCTGGGATGGCTGGTTATTACGGAGAATAATAAAGATTTCTCTCGTATAATTGGGCCGATGACTAGGCTAACTAGGAAGGGAGAGCAGTTTGTTTGGGCATAAGAGTATGAGAAGGCATTCCAGGAACTGAAGCATAGATTGACAAGCGTGGCTATGTTAATAACATTTGAAGGGGATGATGGTATGAATGTGTATATATAACAACCCACACCTTAGTGGACTTGAATTTTTGCTAAATCAAAAACCCAAGTCCACCAAAGTGCAAATCGTTGGTTTGGTATGTTGTAAATAAACAAATAAATGCATATCAAAGCACTATCGATATAAATTATAGCGACCGGCCTTTTCAACCCTCAAAAGTCGACACTAATACATCCATAGTATTGACGTGCCAAGCATCCGAGTATCGAAAAGACAGACTGTTAGGATGAAAGAAAAGAAAAGACAGAACATAACCTCACAACGTGAAGACTAATCTATAATATACCAATATTCATTACAAAAGAAAACTTTAATATACAAAAATCAATTAGAGTAAACTAAACTATCATCAGTCTGGATAGTTATAACAACCTGTCGTCATAAATGATGATAAATACAAAACAAGAAATGTAGCAGAAATAAAGATACATGAATATGTCTTGGAGGCATCAAACTCCTCTCCTGAAGCTCCAAAGCATCCGTAACTAAATCTTGAAATATGCTCAGGCTTACTCCAGCATTATAAGAAAAGAATGCCTGGATCAGTCTGGTAAACCAGCGTGAGAAAAACAAGTCATATGGATTTTAATTGTTATAAAATCTTTCAAAATAAGGGTATCTCATAAGACCATGCCACATATAAACATGGACATGTTTTTAACTTAGGACAACCAAACCATTTCTATTGGAGAATCCAATGATATTATAATAAGGTCTAAGTTGAAAATATATAAGAAATAGCTATGTTGTGCATGAGGTACAATACAACAATAATAGGTATACAAATATAACTGCTAAGGCACGTTTGCTAATTTTCTAGAATTTCACGGAGTTGTCCTCGGTACTTTCAAGAACGGTCCTCCTGTACAAGGATCAGAGATATCATTCTGAAGCACCATGCATCCCTAGCTGATGTATATAGGAAATACAGAGCTTGCCCCTTCAACCTATGAGGCCGCACCACTCACTGCATGCATAACGATGGGTATCTCTGGGATAGAGTCGCATGCACCCTTTGGGTTAGCTAAACCCCTTGGATATACATCATATCTCTTGTTTCAGTCATATCTGCTGCTGAGGCTACGTCCGACATTCCAGCACACAAGCACAACTTGAACATATCTCGGAACCACACATGGATTTTCTTACCTCAACAGGTTTCGAAATCATACATGGATTCCCATATTCTGAATAGATCACGGTGAATAGACCACGAACAACTACAGTGTTCGAGCATCTTAAACAGATCTCGAATCTCCACATAGGTTCCAACATCTCGAACCAATCTCGAACCTCTTCCAAAGCATAGAACCCGTATTTGGTTTTGGAGCGGTTATCATTTCAAGTCATCTCATATAATTACACTCCCCCACTTACTGGGTGCTCCAAAACCAATCGATAGCTTTTGGTAATCTCAACAGTGGTTCTATGGGAAATAAACAGACAATACATAAAAGAGGAGGTCACCTCCTAACCATGTAAGTGAACATAGTTCATTATCATTTGTCCTAGAAGAGCAAAACGAGTTTATACGTACAATATAGCATCACCGAAGATAACTATACCATATAATTCCCGTTTTTTGTAGATGATTCCAGAGTATATTTGGTCAAGAGTTGATGGTCGGTTATTTAACTATCAAATAAATAGTCAATCAAATAAAAGGTTTAACTTCACATAAAACCAAGCATGATTAAGCAAATAAGAAACCACTGGGCCTCTTTAATTAATCCTTTCATTAATTAAAACCACTTCGTTAATACTTGTATCAAAATACTTTTACAAAGATATTCACAAGTATACTACTTATTCACTATTCATTCATAATCAGCCCATACTTAGAAAAATATCCATATATTTATCTCAACGATATAAGTGTATTCACAAATCACTACACTTTCAATACTTAAAAAAATATTCATATACTTTTCTCAACGGTACAAGTATATTCACAAATCTTAAGAATTATTTCCTCTTTTCTAAATTCATGTCCTAAATGGGCCAAAAACAAATATCATTTAAAACATTGTTTATTATAAATGCAAACCACTCCCTATTCATGTTAAGTATGGAAGAATGCTTTCCATGCCACCATAAGTTAAAATGATCATTTATATAAATCCAATCTCATTCCTTTTATAAAATTCCATTTATAAACCCATTCCATATTTATGACTCCTTTTATAAATCTCCAAATTATTTATAAAATTCCCTTTGTAAATCACCAAAATTATTCATAAAACTCCTTTTCATAAAATAACATTTATAAATATACTCTTTTATTTATAAAAAACAATTTTTACATCTTTCTTTCCGTATAACATTTTGAACATAGCGTTCCACAAATATTTTTCAAAATATTTCCATCTTCTATAAAAACAGAACACTTTATTATAGGATAAGAGATAAACTCCTTTTATTTATAATAAATATTATATTAACTTTTCTGTATATTTAATACTTCCTAAAAATATTATTATTACTTTTCCAAAATTCCTTTATATTCCTTTTTAAATACATCAGGATTTACTTTCACAAAAATTCTTTTCATTAACTATACACAGTTCATAAATTAAATTTATAAAATCAACTTGATAAAATCATTCTTTCTATCCAAATCCATTTCAAAATCAAAAACAACAAATACTACTATTTCAAAATACAACAACGAGGCCTAGGGCTACTATACACTTAACCAATGTTAACACCATTTTCATTCAAAAAAGAATTCAACTTTTGCGACATATCAAAGTCACACCCAATACGACTAAGCTATGAAGCTACTGGCACTCAACAATTAGCAATCGATAGTTGACATATAATTTTTCCAGTGTTAATTAATCCACATATTGATTAACTTCAATAATCATTATTTTACTTTGCGAGCACAGAAAAGGGATTTATTCTACTAAATAGATGTCCAAATAATCTATTCAATTTAATTATAGCAGAACAATGTTTTATTCTGCTAAATAGATATCACAAATGAAGTGTAGTTATTTTAACTATGTTATTTATTTAGACAACATAATTAAATTCAACCACTATTATTTAATCATAAATTTATACTTCGTTAAAACTATTAACTATTTAAACCATATTGTTGTACTCGTCAATATGAATCTAATGCAAAAATCCATAAGTTAATCAGATTTAAAATGAGCAAGATAGTAATTTTCAAAGTTTAAACTAATATAAATTAAAACATATAAACCATATTATTCCTCACCCAACATTAAACAGGCATAAGCCCAAAAGCACACTACCCGCTTGCAACAGTGACTTCTCCCTTAAATCAATTTCCCAATTCAATTTTCCCCCTCTTCCACATGGATACATGCACGGCCGTTCTACTGACACACATACCCGAACCACTGCTCGCTGAATCATGGACACCCCCAAACTTCTCCTATCGAGCTCGACATGCTGCCACCATTGACACTACCTCTAGCGCCTCCCATCAAATTTCGACCATGTCCCCAAATGTCGCATTCTGAGAAACCATTGTCATTAAGCTACAACCGCCTCCTCGCCCCGCATTAGCCACCAACTCCACCGCTATTCCACTTTCCATCCATCCCCACACCTACAGGTGCCTTCACGTCAAAATCTCGCTCCACCATAGTCGTAGGAACCCAAAAATACATACTAAAATTTAAAACCCAATGAACCCTAACTTGACCTCACCTTGCGACCACTGAAGCACTTTCCACCACAACCCACGGCTTCAGCTCACCTTAAGATTTCTCCAGCACCCTTCTCTCCTCCACTCAACCGTCGGATAGTTGGAAAACTAAATATGAATGTGAAATATTCATCTACGAACCATGGCCAACTTCGGCCAATTGAGACCACACGAACACCTCCAAATATCACGTCTTAATGATACAAACTCGACTATACTCTCTGATCTCCATTCCATGATCGTCGAAAAAAGGACATCATTCGATTACCACTGTTATTGGAAAATACTTGCCACCACGTTCCATGATATGATGAGCGGCTTTTTTTAAAAATACTAGAGGCTACAACACACTATTTTGCAGTTGGAAGTTTTGGCTAATTTTGATTGGTTTGAGAAATATTGATTTTTGAATGAAGAGATGGAGTTGTTTTTCTTTTAAAGGAAGAAGAACATAAAAGAAGAGAGGAAGAGAATGGGAGATGCAGAAGTGAAAATGAAGTGAATGATTGAGTTGATATACACACTTATACATAAAACTAATACATTACTTCAAACTTAAGCAAATCACCAAAATTCAAGATAACCAGCATATTAAGAGCTAATCATAATTAATGGCTTGTTGAATATCTTTCTTTTGATTTGATTTGGCAAAGTTTGAAAAGAAAGCACTGCGGTACTTCGCTACAGAATATCACATTCACACACGAATCGCGAATGACAGAAATAAAAATACGATCGTTCACAACAATGCGCCATGATCGCTAAACAACAGTAAAATACACTAGTTATCTTATTTTATGAAATTTCAAAAATATCAATGTTTTTCATAAAATATGTCAAATGATATTTTAAATAATTTCCAAATTAAAGATTATGAGATAATCCTATAAATTAAATTAAAATACATCACTAAAATCAAATCATTTTATCAAAAATCGATTTTCTTATTGTTTATTACATTTGAATCAAATTCAAAAATTTAAATAAATTAAATATTCAAATTCAAAACGTTAAAAGTTCTAGGTCGTTACATTCTTCTCCCCTTAAAAGAGTTTCATCCCCAAAATTTCATCACCATCAAACCAGGAAAGAAATAAGTCAATATAAATACTTAACATTTTCCATAAGTCTGTATGATGTATATAGAACATCCATATGCAATATCTGATTTGATCACTTATTCGAATACATAAACTTCTCTTCCGTGCCAGTACATTCACCTGACTTCCTTAGTGCGGACTCTGAGCAGGCTCCTTGATTAGAAACCTCCGTTCTCCTTACATAGCCATAAAAAACATCGGTTATATATCAAGAACCCTCACCAAGTGCTCTCTATCAAGAATCGAGTGATAAATTCTTATTTGGGTCGGTGTAAATCACCTTAAAGTCATGTAGTCAAACCTTGGATCAAGAATTGTGCGAAGAAATGATCTACGCACAACTTATGTACTTGTTCTTATAGGTTCTTACTTATTTCAATTTCTTTTTACTTCTAAAATCATTTATGAAAATATTTCATAAAAACTTAAGTCCTAAACTTGTACAATACTCTACTACACCCTAAGAGTATATATAATATCAGATTTGTTTTACTTAACCAGGATGTTCAACAAATTTAAACTTGTTTTAACTTGCTATCTTTCCATTCTTGAGTTACAAAACTCTACTTTTATATTTGTAATTTCACAAACACTTTGCTTCAAGTTCTATATCAAATCAGATGTATTGGACTGTCCAACATCACCGAAAATTCCATTATATTTCAACAAATGGAAACTACAAAACAACATATCATAATGAGATGCACAAACCAAACTACCCTTATGCATATGATACATGTGTCCATAATATCACTTAACTAAAAACTTAAGAACCAAACACTATGTTTTATTTCAAACCATTTTGAAATTATATATATATTTGCATATCAAATAATAATTTTGGAACTTAAAAAAATTTGTTTTACCAAAACAACTACGAAGCAAGACTACTATGGTAGCATTCCCCACTTAGAAACTCGAAAATAAACGCCAATGATGGTGCAGTCATCACCAGAATCATTTTTCAGTGATAGAGGTGGGTTTAGTGCTTTCTATCTCCTTTAAAAATCCTTTTTAAAATATTTCTATTCATAAATACTTTCAAACAATTATTATTTTCCTTAAAAATTTGAAAAACAATTTTCAAAATATCTGGATTTAAGTTCTCAAATTCTCAGCTTTAAATCCTCTTATTTATAAACCATATTATAAATAATACTAATACAATTTCACTTTTATATAAAATCATTTCACAAATATACATCGTTGTTTAGATTACAATAAACTACTTTTATTAAAATCAAAATTTTAACCCAACATTATCATCGAATACCTTATAGTCAAACCGTGAAACTTAATTTACAAGGTGTTTGCTTCAATGTTCCCACAATTATTACCTACCCAATCCATGCAGTGAAAGGTAAAACTACTGATAAACTAGCCAAGCACAACCAATCAAACAATAAATGATAGTAATTGAATAATATCATTTCCTAACAAACATATCATATATCTATATAAATCTTTAGAAATTATTCTTTTATATATAAAATATAATTCTAGGTAAAATTATTTCATTTACTAATTTAAAAAAGAATACTATGTCGGTTTCACTTATTCAAGTTTTTAGGAACCCCCATCGATAACGTTGACCAGGTGCATCGACCAGAATTCATAAGCCACTCAACGGACCAATCAACACAATATAAAACAATTTTATAGCACTAAAAAATACGCTCTCATATATATACACTCAATCTCATTTTACGGAGCCACTTACCCCATCTTTAATCATTTTACCCCACCAAGGCCTAGGTGTTTTCTCAACCTAAGCTCTGATACCAAGTGTATCGACCAGCCTTTCCAACCCTCAAAAGTCTAAAATAATACATCCAGCATATTCACATGCCGAGAATCCAAGTGTTGGAAAGACATATTATTGGCGTCAAAAAAAGAAAAGACAAAACAGAACCTCACAATGTGAAGAGTAATCTAAAATATACCAATGTTCATTACAAAAGAAGACTTTAATATACAAGCATCAATTAGAGTAAACTAACCTATCATCAGCCTGGAGAGTTAAAACAACCTGTCCTCACAAATGTTGATAAATACAAAACAAGAAACATAGTGGAAATAAAGATATGTCTTGGAGGCATTTATATCATCCCCTAAAGCTCCAAAGCATCCATAACTAAATCTGAAAAAATGCTCGGGCTGACACGAGCATTATAAGAAAATAACGCCTGGATCAGTCTGGTAAACCAGCATGAGAAACACAAGTCATAAGGATTTTAATTGTTATAAAACCTTTTAAAATAAAGGTATCTTATAAGACCACCCTGCATATAAACACATATGGGTTTTTATCAAATGATAACCAAACCATTTCTGTTAGAGAATCCAATTATATTATAATAATGTCTAGAGTTATAAATACATAAGAAATAGTTGTGTTGTGCATGAGTACACAACACAATAATAATAGCTTACAAATCAAACCGCTAAGATGCATTTTCTAATTGTGTAGGATTCTATGGAGGTGCCCTCGGTATTTCAAGAATAGTCCTCCTTCACAAGGATTGGAGATATCCTTCCATAGCAACATACATCCCTAGCCGATGTACATAGGAAACACATTGCTGGCCCCCTCCAACCTATCAGACCTAGTGCACCACTCACTGCATGCATAACGATATGCATCTCTAGGGCAGAGTCGCTTACACCCTTTGGGTTTGCTAAACTCCTTAGCTATGCATCCTATCTCTTATTTTAGTCATATCTGCTAGTAAGGCTACGTCCGACATACTAGTACATGAGTCACAACTCGAACAGATCATAAAACCACACATGGATTCCCACATTCTGAATAGATCACCAAAACTTACATGTGTTCAAGCATCTCAAACAGATCTCGAATCTCCACATAGATTCCAGCATCTCGAACCAATCTCAAACCTCTCCCAAAGCATAGAACCCGTATTTGGTTTTTGAATGGTTATGATTCCAAGTCATCTCATATAAGTACACTCACTCGCTTGTCGAGAACTCCAAAATCAATAAATAGTTTCTGGTAATCTCAACTCCGGTTCTGTGGGAAATGAATAGACAATACATGAGAGCAGAGATCACCTCCTAACCATTTAAGGGGAAATATTACCTTATCTTTTGTCCTAGATTAGCAAAACGAGTTTATACGTATAGCATAGCATTACCGAAGATAACTATACCATATAATTCCTGTGTTTCTTCTAGATATTTATAGAGTATATTTAGTCAAGATTTAATAACCAGTTGTTTAACTATCAAATAAAAAATTAATCAAATTATTGGTTTAATTTCACATAAACCATGAACTGTTAGGCACATAACCAACCACTAGGCTTATTTAATTAGTCCTTCCATTAATTGAAACCACTTTGTAAATACTTGTATCAAAATACTTTCACAAAGATATACATAAGTATACTACTTATTCACTATTCATTTATCCTCTTTCTATACTTGGAAAAATATCCATATACTTATCTCAAAGATATAAGTATATTCACAAAATCACTACACTTTCAATATATTGAAAATGTATTCATATACTTATCTCAACGTTTTAAGCATGTTCACTAATCTTAAGATAGATTTTGTAACAACTCAAAATTATGATCATTTGATTTTAAATGTTTAATTAACTTTAAATATTTAAATAATATGATTTTGGAATTTAATAACTTATAATTCAAGTATAAGGAATGATTAAACATTTGAATTGTGAAATTGAATGTTAATTAAATGGATTTAATAATTTTATTCAACTCTTTTTAACTGATGAATAATATTGGTGAATACAATATGTAAATTTATTTACATATATAAACAGATCGGATAAATATCGATAACTGGATCAAAAATATAAACAATATTTAAATATATGAAATTAGCCTTTCGGCGCACTATCTCGGATTTCGACGAAGCTAGTTTTATTTGATCCGTAATAGGGAATTATAATATGCTGTTGAATTACATGGCAATCAAACGTATCATTTGGTCGTGCGAGTTCGAAACACGTAGAAATTAATTTTGAAAATTTAATATAATAATTGGGATTGAAAAGCTATCTTCTACATGTGATTGAGTTAAGGCTTTGGACTAGTCCCATTGCGTTTAGAATAAGGGTATAAAATGTAGAACGCTAGGTGCCACGTCTCGTTTAGAGTTCGAGATTTTCGGACGTTTAAAGATAAATATTTTAAAATTAAATAATATATATTCCTTTTATTCAACCATGCTTGCCCATACTCTGAAGCACATCGTGCCCATACCCAGCCATATTCTTCCTCCCATATATTAATCACGATTATCAGAAGACAATTTATTTTTTTATTTTCAATTTTAAAAAAGCATAGCCATCATCCAACAGCCATCGATCAACAAGGTTATTAGAGGCCACAATAGTCGGAGGCCCGAAGATGAAACTTGTGCGCCTTGACGCGACGAAGAGGTTGGATGGTGCAGTTGCCGTTCGGGGGTTCGAGGCAGCAGCAAAAGGCCATTATTCTTTAAGCAGGTTTTTGGGTTTGTGGAGGTGGCGGAGGTGAATCTGAGATCGAGGGTGGTGTCATTTGACTTAGCTTGGCGTGATCTACCTCAGAAGATGTTGCGGCGATGAATGGTGGCGGCCGTCGACGGTTGATTGCTTTTGTTCGAACTTGATTCGAGTTGTTGATTTGGGATTTTAAATTGAAACTTGGCTCTGTGATTTTTCTTCAACTCGAATACACTTAAATGATGGTGATGACTTAGGTTTTTATAGGGAGTAATTCCCTTAATTATCATTCGTATAATATTGTTTGAATTCTTCAGTGAATTTGCTCTACCATAGATTTTCGATTCAATACTGGTGATTACTTTGACTTGTTCATTATTGACTTGATTGAATATAATTTAGTCGGTTCCGTTTATTTCACCTATAACTTCAGTCATTTTGGAATTGTGATAATCTTGAACTTTTTCTCTACCTTGACTTGTTCATCTTCCATCTTGTCATTCCATTCATTTTCTGGCAATATTCGAGTTTTCATTGCACTTTGAAACTACTCTGACTTGTTTTTCATATTGCAATGTTTTTTCATGTATGCATATCCTACTTTGCACTTCATGTTAGTGTTGACTTAATTGGTTGTGTGTCTGTCTCGACTACTCGTTGCTGTAGCATATACATACATACACACACACATACATGTTGCTCCTCAGTTTGTCATTGCAGTCTGAGTTGCATATGAGCTAGTCTGCATTGTGTTGGTTCCTTCGAATACATATGCATTTTCTGTTTAGCTTTGGTTTGAAGTTTGGTCTGGGTTTCAGGTTGCTTTGTATTTAGTTCGAGTTCATTTTGTTCCACTGGCTTGCTTGTGCTTATGCATGTTCTTGTTTCACTGGTGTATCCCTTATGTTCATGTCTGAATCATGTTGAATTTTTATATGATTATATACATGTACACATGTGTGGTTCAATTTTTCTTCGCACTTGTACGTGTCTTGATTTGAGATTTTGTTGTTGAATTTTGAACTGATTGCACTTGTCTAGTTTGATATTGAAGTCACTGTGTACTGAATGTGCTGGCCTCTGTTCTATGCTCTTGTTCATCCTTAAAATGATTCATGTTAGGTTGCATTGTTGATGTTAAAACTGGTCAGTTCCTTTTCTGGTTATATTGTCCATGGTTCCCTCAAGTCTTGTGTATATTCTGGTCTGTTATCACTTTAGTTCTGTATATTTTAGTGCATTTGACCATTTCATTGTTGAGTCTGGTTCTATATGTTGGAGTTGCTCGGACCATATGAGCATATACATTCATGTTGCTTCATGTCCAGTGTATTGAACTTGTTTATCACCATATATGTACACACATACATATGTATGTATGTGTGTATGTGTGTGTTGTTGCAGTTTGGTTTGATATTGACTCTAGTTGTTGCTTTGTACTTGAAATCTATAGCTTGCCATTTTCATCATGCCTGATTATGTACATTTGAGCTGGTCTTTATTACTCCTAATATGCTAGATCGAGTTGGTTTTCAAACCTGAACTGACCATATCATTTTAAAATCTAAATGCTTTGTTGACCTTGTCTGGTCTGATTGCTGTATTGAGGTTGTGTTCAAAGTACGGTTAGATCTGAGTGCAGTAACCGTTTCCTTGAACTGATTTCTTTGTATTACTTCATGACTTCACTATCGAGTCTGAGTAATTGAGTTGTTTTCATGTGCACACATTGAATTTTTGGTTGAGACTTGTTTAACGTTGGTTTTGGATTCTTGTTTCATGAGAACTTGTACTCGACAATTTTGTGATGTATTTGGATTGCACCTGAGTTGAATCCAGCCTCCGCTCGGGTTTGACCTTGTTCTCACTTGTCTCTGCAATTTCATTAAGTGTATATCAGTGCACATGGTCTTATGACATGTATAGTGATACACTGTGCGTTTCATAAGTTGTTCGTGTATGATGAATTCAAAATAAATATGATGACGAACAACCCAAATAACTAAGGCAAATAATATTTTCGAAAACGCATTTTATTTTACACTGCAAAAATATATTTTTTTTCAATTTTTCTACGTCAGTTTTTATTTTTGCAGATAATTCAGATGTTGGATGCAAATTGGAATATGGTTGAAGAACAATTACGAGCGAATAAGTGATATGTAGTAAGGTTCAAATGTATGTAAAAATTGTATAATGAAAAATTGTGTTGTAATTGAAATTATATATATGTATGTGTGTGTGTGTGTGTGTGTGTATAGTGAGAGCTCAAATTTTGTACTATTCAAAATTGTAATAAAATATTTGTTTGAATAAAATATCTGTTTGAATTTAAATTCCATGTCATTAATTTAATTCAGCAAATATTTGTTTAATCATATGAAAATAAAATAGTACAAAAAAATACATTTAAATGAATATATATTTGTTTGTTATCATCAAACAAAAATCATATACTAGCATATTCAACAATCTTCCCCTTTTGATGATAACAAACATGTATTTAAAATTTAGAGTTTACTAAATGTATTTGGTCATTGATGAACTCTGTTTGCTCCCCCTATTTGAATGCTCCCTCTTTACAACAAAGCCCCCTTCATATATGCATGAAAATAAATAAAAATATGCAAATTAACCTAGATGGAAATATGCAAAGAAAAAATAAAATATTTGCGAAAATATTAACTCTTCTCTCCACATTTTTTTATCAGCAAAAGAGTAATAGTGTTAGAAAAATAAATATAAAGTGATAGACATTGATACAACATTAATACCCAATTGAGTATAAATATTAAATTTCAATAAAAAAGCAAACAAAAATCATAAATACTCTGTTAGACACATATTCCACTTTAGAATGATAGGGATGATGTCAGAATATAAAACCATATAGTTGTGTCTATTTGTGGTATCTTTATATTAGGAATTTGAATATCTACTAACAATGCATAACTGTTAGGACTTTTAAATGAGATCAGTAGTATTTCCAATTTAAATAAAATTAATTTCAAGCACCATCTAACCACGCATAATCATGAGGACTTTTAAATGGGATTAGAATCAACTTGTCTATTTAATAATCAACTTTGATATGTGTTCCATACATGCATAACCGTGAGGACGTTAAATAAGCATGAAAGCACATATACAAATATTCCAATTAATTCGCCCATGCATAACCGTGGGGACTTTTAAATGAGATTGAATACTTTTGATGTTTTTATTAAAACAATAAAAAAAGTAAAATAAAATGAATAATTTTCGGTTTAAAAATACCATATTTTGACATACTATATTGGATTTTGATGAGTGACGGTCGTTAGAAATATGATAGGAATAGAGATGGTCATGGAATTTTTACCCATCAAAAGTTATTATAAATCTTGTTTAAATTTTTGAAGAAATTTACTAAATATGCTATCTCAAGCCATAATATATGATTAATATCAACACTCATCACTTTTTCAATCACTATTTATCTTTTCTATAATCAGTAGGGAGTTGGATTAGTTAATGTAGTCATTTAAGATCAAATTCAAAAATAATTATAAAATAAAATTTTCTAAATTGATTAATCTGAAACAAGGTCACCAAAAACTATTTTCTGGAAGGGGTTTATAAGAAAAATGTCTGCTAATTGAAAATCATTTGAAATGAAAAATATGCAGATATTTTCTTTGAAAATTTGATGCAACTAATGAATGTCTCTACATAAAACACGTTCCACTAGTAATTTTTCTATCAACTAGATTACCAGTGTAATCTGCATTCGAATTTCCCTTTGACTTAAGATTATCATTAGTTCAATGTTATAGACCAGATCATAGAGTATGCAACAAATACCTTAAAATCATTTTTACAACTTTTAAATGAAATTCTTTTGGATTTGAGTTGAAATCATGCAAATAAGTAACCACAGAATATAATGTTGGGTCAAATATATCCACATGTATATAGAATAATCATCAACCAATAAAACAAAATCATTAGTCCAAACAAATCTATACGAACTAATTCAAAGATTCTAGAGATATTTATAGTGTTCTCGGCATAAAAAGATAATTGGCCAACAATTTCGCATAAATCAGAATCATAATCAACATTTATTTCCTTATCACATAACTGGTTGAATTAAATCAGATTATGGTGCAGATATTCACATTTAGTAAATCGTTCAAGATAAATATACCATTATTTATTTTACCTTCACGATAATTTTTCGTTGTTACTCATTGTGATTCTGCCACCTTTGTATTAGGCTAAGGAACTTTGATTTATCGTCCGTCGTGTGCATGGAACAGCCAGAATCGAGGTAATACTGTTGTTATTCCTTAGATTGGTTTGTCACTGTCAGTAATATCACCTTGAAGGCACATATATGTTTTTTCACTCTCACTGCTAGTGCTTCCATCAATTTCATCCCAAGTGGCTGCAAAACTTCTCCTTTTCGGTTTCTTTCTTGGCTGAGTCGATTCTGTGGACAATTTGGCTTGATATGACTGGGTTTATTACACTTATGACAAATGATCTCCTACTCTTCTGAGTTGTCTAATGCTTTGACTATTCTACTTTTCAATTGTTGATTTAGAGCTAGATTTCCGTATTTGCGGTTCCATTTTTTGAATCTCTTTATTAGTAGCGCCAGATCAGCTGCTCCATTATCATCATCATCATCACTTTCTGTTGTTCCTTTAAGAGCTATTGATTTCTTTTCGTGTATCACCTCCTTCGCATTCTTCCTTGAATTTGATTTCTAGCTTATAATTGGTGAGATTTATGATGAGCTATTCGACCTTAATTTATTTCAAATCCTTCAATTCTTGAATTGCAGTGACTTTGGCTTCAAAACTTCATTGAAGGACTCTGAGGATTTTTCCGACTATTTCCAATTCTATGTATGATTTTCGAGAGCTTTTGATTTGTATACAAGATTGGAAAATCGTCCATACATCTCTTTGACATTTTCATCCTTGGCTATTATGAAGTTCTCGTATTCGCTACTAAGCATGGCAAGGCGAGATTATTTGACTTGAGATGTTCCTTCGTGAGTCACTTCAAGTGTGTGCCAGATTTTCTGCGCAGTTAGACAATATGAGACACGATCAAATTCAATTTGATCCAATGTGTAACGACCCAGAATTTTTAGTAATTAAAAATTTGAATATTTAATTTATTTTAAATATTAATAAGTGAAATTATAAGTCGAATAAATTTTAATTCGAATAATTGGATTTAATTGGCTAATTAAATCGATAATTTAATATGTTAAATTATAGAAATAATTGAAAATTGAGTTAAATATGATGGAAAATGATTTGTAAAATTTTATTTTATCATATTGAAGTTAGAAAGATATTTTAGAACTTTTAAAATTGGATTAAAAGTTAATTTGTGAAAATTGAATATTTTAACATTTAATCGACTAGTGAAAATAGTCAATTTTTGAACAGTCTCAGAATTGAACGAAACCAGTTCCATTGGATCCGTAATAGTTAGTTATTACGAGATTTCAATTTTCGTAGCAATCGGAGTTATCGTTTGATCATGGCAGCTCGAAACGCATCGAATTGTTTTTAATATTAATTTGGCGAGTTAAAATAGCCATTTTTCAAACAGTCTCGGATTTCGACGAAACCAGTTTCATCGGATCCGTAATGTGATATTATTGTAAGGTTTCAAATTTAGTGTCAATTGGATTTACCGTTTGTCCGGTACAAATTAAAACGCCTAGAAAATCGATTTAAATCGGTTTAATTTAAATTGAACGTTTATTGCCATAACTCGCACAGATGACCGAATTAGCTTTCGAAACCTGTTCCATTGTGTCCGGAATGCGGGATAAACCCTAGGAACGTCGGTCACCGCGCGTAAATCGGAGTTCGGAATTTCCGGATGAATAGTGTTCGTTTTTTTCTCTATAAATAGCTCATAATTCTCAAAAAAAAAAAAGAACCTAAACCTAAAAACTGAAGCCGCCAGTTCAAGCTTCAATGGCCAGTATTTCTCCTCCTTCTTCCTCAATTAACTCGAAATCCATTGATTAATTCCAAAATTGTTCAACTACAATGTTGAAGAGGGCAACACGAACTACAAGATCAACGGTCACGATCGAGATTGGAGCTACGAATCAACGGATACTTGCGTTCAAAGGCCATAGGGTCGGCCTCGAACTGCGTGCTACAGGGACAACCGAGCTCTGAGATTTTTGGGCCGAGCATAGCTCTCGCATGGGCGCACGTGTTGATGCTAGTTGATCGAGTTGTAATGCGACGAGGAGGATTGGAAATCAAAACCTAAATTGGAGCTCTATGGGTTTATATGCGTTTTGATTACCTGTAGAAGCAACGTGATGATGGAAGGAGTTGGGGTAGGCTATGATTTGCAGGGAGATGAAATGGAGGGCTGTGATGGGCTAGGTTTAAAAATAGTTAAGTTATATTGTAAATTGTTTATAAAAAATTTGTGTAATGTTCAAATATTCATATCTTTTTCATACGAGGTCGAAAACGCGCGAAACCAGTTGCGTTGGAATCGTATGGACGAGCACTACGCGATGAAATTGGATTGGAGTCGTTTGGAGTTAGTGAGAATTTTGGGTAAAATTAAACGCGCGTTTAATTTTATTCGAAATAAAAGATGAAAACAGAATTGAAATCAAGGTGAGAACTTCTCACTCAATCGAATCAGTTTTGATATAAATTTTAAATAGTTATATTTAAAATATTTGAATGCATGTTTGAATGATGATTGATATCTATTGATTGTTAAAATAGACATTATGCGCCGTTAGTAAGCGGATGTTATTTATTAAAAACATATACCGCGAATATTTCATAAACAGTGAAATTGGTATTATATATATAATAGCAATATATATATATTGGCATATGTATATATTGGAGTTATTGATTTCCCGCATTTGTTTAGCGGATGAGACCCTATTGCGCCGTCTATTAAGTGGATATTTGTGAAAGCGATAGGATGACCTGTCGATTGACTCTGCACCGAGTTGCTCCGGTATAGAGTTCTCCATATGTGATGGTGAATCCGATCAGGATCGTGAGTATCCGGATTGCAAGGACTTCTTTGTAAGTGCCTTCGGTTTTGTTCGAGCCCGGAACAGACTTGTATGGATTGTATGTCTGACGTTACAAATTGAGATATAAAGCCGATTTCTTTCAAATATATTTCTGTTGGTGACGGAGAATTTATTCTTTTAGCTTAACACCCTTCTCTGAGACGTACGAGCTCAGAGGTTATGTAGTTGAATGTTATCAGCGATATATTCCCAATTTGGTAATGTGACATACTGAGTGTTGCTGTAAATGATCATTGTGTTGATTATTTGTGATAAGATCGTTTATTTGATCGTCTATCCTGGTGATCATTTCGATGATCATTTGTTGACCCAAAGCATGGCTTTTGTATAAAGTATGTTTTTGTGGACGTGACTTCGTCGAGCCTCACACCCCGTGAATGGTCAAAACAGGAAAGATGTAGCAAGGTTATGAGGGGTAGCGCCCTTTAGGATGTGTGCATTTCCTTCTGGAAAAGGGTGGTATCATGGTATGGAGCCCAGATACTTACTCATGTTGAAAACACTTTATGATTGTGTGAATTGATTGCGAGCGCTCGGTTGAAAGGTCCCAAAGGACCGGGGGATGGCATATTCGGTCAGTTGTTACTCAGTTAGGGGTAACCCGGCCTTGTGTTAGAGATCCGGTTTGGTTCTCGGGGATGTCCATTCAGAGGCATTCTCATGTGGCAATGGGAAGTTCCTTGGCCTGATCATTCGTTGGAAATCCAATTCCCAATACGAAACTTGTACGGTATTAGTTGTAGAACCTGCCATTCACTTATGGTGGTCACCACTGTTTGGATGGTAGCTATAGTAGGCATACGATAATGGTCGTATGTTGGCTAAGATTTATATTCTACTTTCGAAATAAATTTTATCTACACTATGCACTAGTAATAATATCAAATGTTCTTTTTAATGCGTATCAAGCATCTTTGACTATCATAAGGAGAAATCTCCTCCGATTCTGCGTTTGCATTGTGTGTGTGTGCGGGAGGCCTTATGGTAGTCTCATTTTTAAAAGCATTGTGAATTGACTTTAAAAATATTCCTCTATTTTGATTTTAAAGATAAATAAACTGTTTTGAGTTCTCACACCAGTCACATGACTGACTCGGAGTTTATTGTTTTCCTTCCTAAACTCTGGGTTCCCACCAATTTCCACACGGGCAGTCAAGAGTTAAGATTTATCAGGATATTCTGGATATTCTGGAATTGCTGGAGGCAAGCTGGATGGCATGGCGTATTATTAGTATATAGTATTTCTTTTTCCGCTGCAGTGTTTGATGTTGTTGTTGTATACTCTGATGATATGATGTAATGAAATGTGATGTAATGTAATAACTGATATAGTTCTTTGTTTAAAGATTATTCATTTATTATTATATGTTGTTCCGCTGCGAATTGTGAGATTCTGATGTTGTTCTGTGTTTTCTGTTCCGTTCTATGTTCTATTTTCTTTTCTCTCTATTTTCTCTCTTCTTCTTTCTTTTTTTCTTTCTTAAACCCTCAGTGTTCGGTTTTCCGTCGTTCGACTGCTCGGCAGTCGATAAAGTGAGTATCGATGTTGAATTTTCGACAGACGAAGAATCGGGTCCTGACAATGTGGTATCAGAGCATATGGTTAAGTGACAACCATGGTTCTGTTGGGTATTACTCATTAGAGATAGAGTCAGTAGTACTCTAGAATGAGTTTGAGTGTAATAATAGCTATGAGAGCGTATTTGTTAGTGAATATATAAAATTGTTTTATATTGTGATGATTGGTTTGTTGAGTGGTATATAGATTCTGGTTAATACGAGTAATTAACGTTGTTGATAGGGATCTCTAAACACTTGTACAGAACAATTCGACAAAGTATTGTTTTAAATTGGGTAAATGAAATAATTTTACCTTGATTATATTTTTATATATAAAGAAATATTTTTTCAGAATTATTAAAGTGTATATAAGTTGATTGTTTAGTTGTTTGAATAATCTAAATAAAAGAATAATTGTATAAGTATAAAGAATTATGAGAATTGAATTATAATTAATGTGATTTACAATTGTGAAATAAACTTATACATATGAGAAGTGAAACTATATGAATATAACTTAAGTGATATTGAATTAAGTTGATATTGGTATCAAAGTAAATTAATAAAGTTAAGTGATAGATATGAACTTGAGTTATATGTAATGAAATTCAACTTTAGAAATTGAATTGAATTGAATTAATCGATTGAATGTTAATCAATTGAATATAAATAATTGATATGGAATAATGAATATAAGTGTAAATTCATTAAAATGTAATGTTATTGAAAGTTGAATAATTGAATGAAAATCAATTTAATTAAACCAATTGTAAGTAAAGGAATTTGGTTGTAATTAATATACAATTGATTGTTATATGGTTGTTAGTTGATTGATTGTATATAATTCATTAAGTATTAATGAAATTGGAAGTTAAGTGAATCTTAAATAGAATTGAATTTGATTTGGAAGTGAACCAACTTGAATATGAATTAGTGAATATAAACTAATTGAAAATGAATGTTAGTAAAAACATCCACTGTTAATGAATCGAATGTGATTAAATTGAAAACCATTTCATTGAATATTAATGAGAATATGAATGAATATTTATTGGTTATGAATGCTAGTTGGTTGATGGTTGAATATATTGCATTTACTACATTTGATATGTTGGCATATATAGTTATTATGTTGCTATATGTTGTATATCGATACTATTGTCATATATGCATATTCTCATGTTGTTGTTGAGTGTTTAGTAGGTGCGGATCGCGTTTGCTTCGCATTTGGAGCTCGCTTTCGCGCTATATTAGCCGTATATGCTTGCTAATAAAATATAAGGTACATATCTCGGATTACATACCGTACTTTTATACTTTTTCCCTTCGGGATGCCTCATTACTTGATGAGATGTATATTTGTGATATATATACTGTCATTTTTTTCCGGATCGAGCCGCGCAACGGAGACTATGGCGAATTTTTCCAAAAATTTAAGGCGTTAGAAAAATTTGAGAAAATTTGGAAAGTTTTGAAAACTATAACTTTGATTTGGAATTGAAAGTTAAATGATATAGTTTGTTTTTGAAAAGATAACTAGGTATGATTTGGAAAACTTAGTAAAGTATTGTAAGAAATTTAACTATAAATTTTGAAAAGTTAATAGATTCTGTAACTTTTCTTACTTGTTAATTTCGAGGACGAAATTCTTTTAAGGGGGGAAGATTGTAACGACCCAGAATTTTTAGTAATTAAAAATTTGAATATTTAATTTATTTTAAATATTAATAAGTGAAATTATAAGTCGAATAAATTTTAATTCGAATAGTTGGATTTAATTGGATAATTAAATCGATAATTTAATATGTTAAATTATAGAAATAATTGAAAATTGAGTTAAATATGATGGAAAATGATTTGTAAAATTTTATTTTATCATATTGGAGTTAGAAAGATATTTTAGAACTTTTAAAATTGGATTAAAAGTTAATTTGTGAAAATTGAATATTTTAATATTTAATCGACTAGTGAAAATAGTCAATTTTTGAACAGTCTCAGAATTGAACGAAACCAGTTCCATTGGATCCGTAATAGTTAGTTATTACCGGATTTCAATTTTCGTAGCAATCGAAGTTATCGTTTGATCGTGGCAGCTCGAAACGCATCGAATTGTTTTTAATATTAATTTGGCGAGTTAAAATAGCCATTTTTCAAACAGTCTCGGATTTCGATGAAACCAGTTTCATCGGATCCGTAATGTGATATTACTGTAAGGTTTCAAATTTCATGTCAATTGGATTTACCGTTTGTCCGATACAAATTAAAACGCCTAGAAAATCGATTTAAATCGGTTTAATTTAAATTGAACGTTTATTGCCATAACTCGCACAGATGACCGAATTAGCTTTCGAAACCTATTCCATTGTGTCCGGAACGCGGGATAAACCCTAGGAACGTCAGTCACCGCGCGTAAATCGGAGTTCAAAATTTCCGGATGAATAGTGTTCGTTTTTTTTCTCTATAAATAGCTCATAATTCTCAAAAAAAAAAAAGAACCTAAACCTAAAAACTGAAGCCGCCAGTTCAAGCTTCAATGGCCAGTATTTCTCCTCCTTCTTCCTCAATTAACTCGAAATCCATTGATTAATTCCAAAATTGTTCAACTACAATGTTGAAGAGGGCAACACGAACTACAAGATCAACGGTCACGATCGAGATTGGAGCTACGAATCAACGAATACTTGCGTTCAAAGGCCATAGGGTCGGCCTCGAACAGCGTGCTACAGGGACAACCGAGCTCTGAGATTTTTGGGCCGAGCATAGCTCTCGCATGGGCGCACGTGTTGATGCTAGTTGATCGAGTTGTAATGCGTCGAGGAGGCTTGGAAATCAAAACCTAAATTGGAGCTCTATGGGTTTATATGCGTTTTGATTACCTGTAGAAGCAACGTGATGATGGAAGGAGTTGGGGTCGGCTATGATTTGCAGGGAGATGAAATGGAGGGCTGTGATGGGCTAGGTTTAAAAATAGTTAAGTTATATTGTAAATTGTTTATAAAAAATTTGTGTAATGTTCAAATATTCATATCTTTTTGATAAAAACGCGCGAAACCAGTTGCGTTGGAATCGTATGGACGAGCACTACGCGATGAAATTGGATTGGAGTCGTTTGGAGTTAGTGAGAATTTTGGGTAAAATTAAACGCGCGTTTAATTTTATTCGAAATAAAAGCTGAAAACAGAATTGAAATCAAGGTGAGAACTTCTCACTCAATCGAATCAGTTTCGATATAAATTTTAAATAGTTATATTTAAAATATTTGAATGCATGTTTGAATGATGATTGATATCTATTGATTGTTAAAATAGACATTATGCGCCGTTAGTAAGCGGATGTTATTTATTAAAAACATATACCGCGAATATTTCATAAACAGTGAAATTGGTATTATATATATAATAGCAATATATATATATTGGCATATGTATATATTGGAGTTATTGATTTCCCGCATTTGTTTAGCGGATGAGACCCTATTGCGCCGTCTATTAAGCGGATAATATTTTAAATCCCATATACCGCGATAATTTCGTACTGGAGCAAAATTGGTATTGTGCTAATGTTTGTGGATGCAGGGAAACAGGTTGGAGGGATCCAACTGGATTCCTCAACAGTATTTATTTGATTTCAGATATTTTGATATTTGATGGATTATCATATCGATATATGATATCGTTGTTGTCGTGATTGACTATTTGGTGTGTAGCATCACTAGCCCAAGTTTTGAAATTTTAAAATGATTTTACAGTGATTTTTGAAAGTATACGTTATAAAATATTTTTGGGAATTTATCCATTTTAAATAAATAAACGTATAAATTTTAATGTTATAAAAATTATGGTTTTTGAGAAATATAGTTAAAGGCTGATTTTTGAAAATACGAGGCTAATGATTTTATAAAATAGTTTAATCGGGATTTTTGAATTTATTATAAAAAGTTTAAAAATAGGATTTATAAAATTTGATTATTTTATAAATCAAGAGAATGGTGAAGTTATAATGGAGATTAAAGATGTTTTAAAATAATAGTATAAATTGATTTTATAAAGGATTTATAAATTGATATTTATAAATTAAAACATTTGAATTATAAAACGAGTTTTTATAAGTGTCTGAATGGAGTGAAAATGGATTGCATAAGAGAATGGAATTTATAAAATTTTAAATGGTGAAATTATAAAGGAATTTAAAGACGTTTTAAAGAATAATATAAATTGATTTATATTAAGAGATTTATTAATGGATATTTATAAATTGAAATATTGACATTATGAAACGAGTTTTTATAAGTGTTTGAATGAAGTGAAAATGAATTTTGTAAATGAATGGAATTTATAAAATTGAAAATGGTGAAGTTATAAATGAAATTTATAAATAGTAAGATTTATAAATTTTATAAAGTTATTAAAAGAATAGTTTTGAATAAATCATTGAATCTTATAAGTTATAGGATTTATAATTTAGAAAGTCTTAAAAAGAACGATTTTGTAAAATAATCGTTTTATAAGCATTTAACTTATAATGTGAACTTTTGGTTTATAATTGAGTTATGAATTGAATATAGGTTAATAAAGGAATTTATAAACGTTGTTTTATAAATTCGCAATGACTTATTTTGATAAGTAAATTGTTATAACTTGTTTATGGAGTTATATTCGCATTTTTGACTGTGAATAATCCTTTAAAATGAAATGTATAAAAGGATGAAATTCGTTAACGTAGTATATTCACATTTTTGAATAGTGAATAATATGCTAAAGAAAATGTTTTGAATGTGATGTTTTAAATAGAATTAAAACGATCTAACGATGTTTTAAATGCATTAAGATTTGAAACCATAGATTTCAACATTTATTGTTGAAATAGATGTTTTCGAGAAATAGAAGGAAATGGTGGACTATAACACTGTTGTTATAGTAAATGATTTCCGAAAGGAAATGTTTTGCATAGTATTGGGATTTATATATCTATTTTAATTTCGAATCCCTATACTAGTGATTTTGGGTTGTCGTAACGAAGTTTTACGTAACACTCGTTTTGGCCCAAATAAATATGTTTAAGAGAATGATTTCCTTAAAGAATGAGATATATACTTAATTTCGATTTAAGTATATTGAATATTTTCCAAGTGTTGAAAATAAATGGATTTGAGAATTACTTATTAAATAAGTATGGAAATGTTTTCCAATATAAAGTGAATATTAGAGAATTTATCTTTTTGAAGATAAATTGAAATGAATAATTGAAATCGAATATTCATAGATATTTTGGATTATAAATTCACTAAGGAATTTATAAAAGAAAGTGGATTTTGTTTAAAAATAAATATTGATTTATTTTTGACATATTGAAATTATATATTTTGTAAAGGTATTTTTGGAAAATAAATAATTTGGAAAATTATTTGGAAACTGGTGATGTGTGCATATCCATTGATAGTTCAATAACTGACTATCAATATTTCCCTTTGAATGGGTATTTATTGTGATTTGCTTGAATTTGAATGCCACACTTATTTTTGAATAAGCGCTCACTATTCGGGTTAACCGGGAAAGGACCATGGGGTCGTATAACCCATTCCGAATATGTGATACGTCGTTATGAATTGCATTTGAAGATCGGTGTTGAAGACCCGGTATTTGCGAAAGCGATAGGATGACCTGTCGATTGACTCTGCACCGAGTTGCTCCGGTATAGAGTTCTCCAGATGTGATGGTGAATCCGATCAGGATCGTGAGTATCCGGATTGCAAGGACTTCTTTGTAAGTGCCTTCGGTTTTGTTCGAGCCTGGAACAGACCTGTATGGATTGTATGTCTGACGTTACAAATTGAGATATAAAGCCGATTTCTTTCAAATATATTTCTGTTGGTGGCGGAGAATTTATTCTTTTAGCTTAACACCCTTCTCTGAGACGTACGAGCTCAGAGGTTATGTAGTTGAATGTTATCAGCGATATATTCCCAATTTGGTAATGTGACATGCTGAGTGTTGCTGTAAATGATCATTGTGTTGATTATTTGTGATAGGATCGTTTATTTGATCGTCTATCCTGGTGATCATTTCTATGATCATTTGTTGACCCAAAGCATGGCTTTTGTATAAAGTATGTTTTTGTGGACGTGACTTCGTCGAGCCTCACACCCCGTGAATGGTAAAAACAGGAAAGATGCAGCAAGGTTATGAAGGGTAGCGCCCTTTAGGATGTGTGCATTTCCTTCTGGAAAAGGGTGGTATCATAGTATGGAGCCCAGATACTTACTCATGTTGAAAACACTTTATGATTGTGTGAATTGATTGCGAGCGCTCGGTTGAAAGGTCCCAAAGGACCGGGGGATGGCATATTCGGTCAGTTGTTACTCAGTTAGGGGTAACCCGGCCTTGTGTTGGTAGAGATCCGGTTTGGTTCTCGGGGATGTCCATCCAGAGGCATTCTCATGTGGCAATGGAAAGTTCCTTGGCCTGATCATTCGTTGGAAATCCAATTCCCAATACGAAACTTGTACGGTATTAGTTGTAGAACCTGCCATTCACTTATGGTGGTCACCACTGTTTGGATGGTAGCTATAGTAGGCATACGATAATGGTCGTATGTTGGCTAAGATTTATATTCTACTTTCGAAATAAATTTTCTCTACACTATGCACTAGTAATAATATCAAATGTTCTTTTTAATACGTATCAAGCATCTTTGACTATCATAAGGAGAAATCTCCTCCGAATCTGCGTTTGCATTGTGTGTGTGTGCGGGAGGCCTTATGGTAGTCTCATTTTTAAAAGCATTGCGAATTGACTTTAAAAATATTCCTCTATTTTGATTTTAAAGATAAATAAACTGTTTTGAGTTCTCACACCAGTCACATGACTGACTCGGAGTTTATTGTTTTCCTTCCTAAACTCTGGGTGCCCACCAATTTCCACACGGGCAGTCAAGAGTTAAGGTTTATCAGGATATTCTGGATATTCTGGAATTGCTGGAGGCAAGCTGGATGGCATGGCGTATTATTAGTATATAGTATTTCTTTTTCCGCTGCAGTGTTTGATGTTGTTGTTGTACACTCTGATGATATGATGTAATGAAATGTGATGTAATGTAATAACTGATATAGTTCTTTGTTTAAAGATTATTCATTTATTATTATATGTTGTTCCGCTGCGAATTGTGAGATTCTGATGTTGTTCTGTGTTTTCTGTTCCGTTCTATGTTCTATTTTCTTTTCTCTCTATTTTCTCTCTTCTTCTTTCTTTTTTTCTTTCTTAAACCCTCAGTGTTCGGTTTTCCGTCGTTCGATTGCTCGGCAGTCGATAAAGTGAGTATCGATGTTGAATTTTCGACAGGCGAAGAATCGGGTCCTGACACAATGAACAAATAATATAATTCATAGCTTTAGCATTAGCATTCTATAGTTTATTTTCAAAATCTATCCATTGATCCATTGGCTTTTTAATTTCCTGATTATCTATCGCTATAGTTGGTGTCCTATATCCTGTCTCAACAATATTCCAAGCATCAATGGTGTTCAGAAAAAATTTCATTCTATTTTTCCAATAAGCATATTCACCATTGAATATTAATGGTCTAACTATGTACCGACCTTCAGAAAAAGCATTATTAAAATAAGCCATTTTAAAATGAAATTTAAAAAAAATTATTTTTGAGAAATCAAAATTTTAGAACAAAAATTGGCTTTTGTTCCTAGCTCTATACCATTTGTAGAATCGATTTCACCCTAGGGGGTGAATAGGGTGATACTAACAAATATAAAAAGTAATGCGGAAATATATAAAATAATAGTAGCATAGATAATTAGCAAAATAATAAAACAGAAATAGAACAACACAGATTTACCCAGCTTCGGCAAAACCCTGCCAACGTGTTGCCCCCAAGGTATCTACTATAAATTAGGTAGTCAGGCGCTTACACATGTAAACACATGACACCCGCTATTGACTAGCCTAACTCTACACTTAAAATCCTGCCACAACTCAGCCATTCAGTTGCGAATTCTCGAACTACACCACCGTAGTTCGTCCCTAGTCACACGACCAGAAAAAAACAGTTTAAAAAAGGAAAATTGCAAAATAAATAAAAAGCAAACACAGAACCCTATTTATATTTAAGCCCAAAGAGTGACTGGCCCAAATTAATATAATTTTTAAATGTTTTCTCCCTTTATTTTCTTCGTCCCATATCCTTTGTTTTTGTAAAAATGACTGCCTCGTTCGTTCCTCTATGAGAAATTAGGGCTTTGCGAATTTAAAGCCACTGCTCTATAATCAATCAATTGAATTGAGGGATTTGCGTTGCATTGCTTTGTCAATCAACTTCTGGCTTCATTCATATGTGCAGTTGCTTCAATTATTGAGTTCGAACCTTTGGAATTGGTATGTGACTTTTGTTGTTTTAATTCCTCTGCTGATTGCTTTGGTTTGAAGTTGATTCGAGTTGTTGATTTGGGATTTTAAATTGAAACTTAGCTCTATGATTTTTCTTCAACTCGAATTCACTTAAATGCCAATGATGACTTGGGTTTTTATGGGATTTGATTCCTTTAATTATCGTTCGTATAATATTGTTTGAACTCTTTAGTGAATTTTCTCGGCCATAGATTTTCGATTTAATGCTGGTGATTACTTTGACTTGTTCATTATTGACTTGCTTGAATATAATTTAGTCGGCTCTGTTCATTTCACCTATAACTTCGGTCATTTTGAAATTGTGACAATATTTGAATTTTTCTCTGCCTTGACTTGTTCATCTTCCGTCTTGTCATTCCATTCATTTCTTGGCAATATTCGAATTTTCATTGCACTTTGAAACTGCTCTGACTTGTTTTTGAACTGCAATGTTTATTCATGTATGCATATCCTATTTTGCACTTCATGTTAGTGTTGACTTATTTGTTTGTGTGGTCTGTCTTGAATGCTCATTGCTGTAGCATACGCACACATACATGTTGCTCCTCACTCTGTCATTGCAGTCTGAGTTGCATATGAGCTGGCCTGCATTGTGTTGATTGCTTGAATACATGTGCATTTTCTGTTTAGTTTTGATTTGAAGTCTGTTTTGGGTTTCAGGTTGCTTTGTATTTAATTCGAGTTCATTTTGTTCCACTTGCTTGCTTGCGCTTATGCATGTTCTTATTTCACTTGTGCATCCCTTATGTTCATGTCTGAATCATGTTGAATTTTTATACGCTTATATGCATGTATACATGTGTGTTTCAATTTTGCTTCACACTTGTACATGTTTTGAGTTGAAACTTTATTGTTGAATTTTGAACTGATTACACTTGTCTAGTTCGATGTTGAAGTCACTGTATACTAAATGTGATGGCCTCTGTTCCACGCTCTTGTTCATGCCTAAAATGATTCATGTTAGGTTGTTGATGTTGAAACTGGTCAGTTCCTTTTATGGTTTCATTGTCCATGGTTCCCCTTGATTCTTGTGTATATTCTGGTCTGTTATCACTTAAATTCTGTATATTTTAGTGCACTTGACCATTTCACGGTTGGGTCAGGTTCCATATGTTGGATTTGCTCGGACCATATGAGCATATGCATTCATGTTGCTTCATGTCCAGTGTATTGAACTTGTTTATCACCACACATGTACATATATACATGTATATGTGTGTATATGTGTGTTGTTGCGGTTTGGTTTGATATTGACTCTGGTTGTTGCTTTGTACTTTAAGTTTGTAGCTTGCCATTTTCACAATGCCTGATTATGTACATTTGAGCTGGTTTTTGTTGCTCATGATATACTAGCTCGAGTTGGTTTTTAAACCTGAACTAACCATATCATTTTAAAATCTGGATGCTTTGTTGACCTTGTCTGGTATGGTTGCTGCATTGAGGTTGTGTTCAAAGTACAATTAGATCTGAGTGCAGTAACCATTTCCTTGAACTGATTTCTTTGTATTGCTTCATGACTTCACTGTCGAGTTTGAATGGTTGAGTTATTTTTATGTATACACATTGAATTTTTAGTCAAGACTTGTTTTATGTTTGTTTGGGATTCTTGTTGCAGGGGAACTTGTACTCGACAATTTTGTGATATTTTTTTTTTGTACCTGAGTTGAATCCAGCCTCGGCTCGGGTTTGTCCTTGTGCTCACTTGTCTCTGCAATTTCATCAAGTGTATATCAGTGTGCACGGGCTTGTGGCATGTACAGTGATACATTGTGCATGTCACAAGTTGTTCACGTATGATGAATTCAAAATATATATGATGACGAACAACCCAAATAACTAAGGCAAATCATATTTTCAAAAACACATTTTATTTTACACTGCAAAAAATATTTCATTTTCAGTTTTACCGCGTCAGTGTTTATTTTGCAGATAATTCAGACGCTGGATACGAATTGGAAAATAGTTGAAGAACAATTACGAGTGAACGAGTGATATGTAGTGAGGTTCAAATGTATGTTATAATTATCTAGTGAAAAATTATGTTATAATTTGAAATTGTGTTATAACTGAAATTATATATATATATATATATATATATATATATATATATATATAGTGAGAGCTCAAATTTTGTACTATTCAAAATTGTAATAAAATATTAGTTTGAATAAAATATCTGTTTGAATTTAAATTCTATGTTATTTATTTTATTCAGCAAATATTTATTTAATTATGTGAAAATAAAATAGTACAATAACAAATACATTTAAATGAATATATATTTGTTTATTATCATCAAACAAAAATCATATACTAGCATATTCAATAATTATCAATTACTTAAAATTAATTAATTTTTTTAATTAATGTTTAAAATTTATTAATCATTTTAATTAATTATGTTTGAGATTTATTATTCATTTAATTAATCATTATTTGAATTTAGTAAATCTTTTTAAGTAATGACAATTAAATTTAATTAATTGATTTAATAAAAGTGATTAAAGTAAATTAACTAATTTAATTAAAGTATTTTAAAGTTAATAAACTGATCAAATGGAGGTTTTGTTAATTTACTAAAGATATAATACTGTTAGGTAATAACTAACTATTTTATCAAAGATAATGGATTTGTTTATGTAAAAGAGATTATAAATGTGATTAATTATCTTATGGGATAATTAATATTGTTTTAAATTTATAAAGATATTTAAATCATTTTATTTTTCCTTAGGTAATAAATGTTTTTTAAAATTTTTAAATAAGGGTTTTTAAATGAGAAAATCCTTTAAAGGGAATTATTTATTAAAAAAGATAAGTGTAAATTGTTTTGGGTTTATAGTGAATAAGTTTTAATGACATTTGTTTTAACACTAGTATTAAATGCACCTAGTCTTATAAATTTTGTCTTATAAAAAAACATTCTAAAAGAGGATTTTCTAAAGTGTTTTTACAAATACTATAGTATGGAAATCAAGCACAAGTTCAGTTTTTAAAAGTTAAAATTCGATTTCGATTATGGAAAAATATTTCTGTGATAGATATCGCTTGTATGGAAAGGATATAGTCATACCTTTTACGCTAAACGTTAAGGCTTGAACTCGTTTCTATCTCAAAGGTTAGAAATGTCATCAAGACGATGCCTATAAGTAACACTACCCCAACTTGCCCAGCTTCATCTTCAACCAAATGATAACACTTGTTTGGATTCAACGAGTAGTGATAAATATATAATATTTAATTTCCATATACGATCATTTTAATTATCCCCGATAGTTGATTTATTAATAATTGGATGCAGCTTTCTTCATGGTGTATCATCATCTTAAAAACAATTTGCTGCTGTTTAAGCTTTGATATCCTTTGTTAGAAATGACAAAAACCAAAGCACAAGAGGGGGCCAAGCTAAGCGTAGTTACTCCTACTAGGGTATTTTCACATCTCATCTAGATTTTGGTGCACCGTTACCTTAAAATGGTTAAGAATATGATGTGAAATATTCGGATACTCGATAAGATTTGGCGGGGTCCTGCTTGGAGGTTTCCGAGAAGTGTCACAGAGTAAATGAACTTCTCAGAAGTATATTCCTGGAGGTATACTTCAAGGGGGTGCACCTTCCTAGTCATTTGTTGTCAATTTTCCTTTCCTTATTTGATTCGAACCCTTGAATCTGTTTATCTTTAAATTGCCATGAGAAGAGTCAACTACTCTTCGCGGCATTTAAGTATTTATTTTTTCCATTCTATCACGATTGGACGGTTACCTTATTTTGTCTATTCCACCAAGTTTGGATTGTTACCTTATTTTATCCGTTCTGCCCAATTTTTATTTTACTCGGGTTATTTTCATTCTTTCTAGTCTGGTTTTAATATTTTTTATGCCCATTCTTATTTGGATTTGTTTTCTAATGTTTATTTCTGCTCTTACATGGTGGATGTTATTCTTGTGAGCTAAAAGCCCGTTCCGCGTAAGCGGCGTGGTTTCGCAGAACTTCAATGTATTCTCCATTGTTTGAGTTATCTCACGCTAGTGTTTCTAGACTATCCGGGTGTTATTTTACTATAATACTCGAGTCATACCGAGTGTTTTCTCGGTCTCTGGTGTTATGGAGATCTTGGAGAGGAGCTAGAGGTTCACATATCGTAATGTTTATTTTCCACTGTATTATATAGTATCCCTATCGGTAATTGTAAGGTCATGATTTTACAACTGTCCAGCTGATAAGTTGTTTTTAACTCTGATATGCTATGTATTTTTTGGAATGGTAGTTCTACTGTCCTTGTTTATTATATGCTGTCGATTCCATTGTGAGAATCTAATTTTCTTTGTTCTTTTATTTTTATTTACCCCAACAACGTGCCCTTTTGTCGATTGGATGCACGACATTTGAACACAGTGGTAGTGTTTGGTGTCGACTTTCGATAGTAAAAAAGCATGCCATTACAGCATGGTATCAAAGGGCAAGGTTAAGCGAGAACCTTGGCTTTGGTAGGGTCTGGCTCATTAGAGATAGGGTAAGTGACACCCTAGAATGAGTTTGAGAGTATTACATATATGAGAGCGTATTTGTAAATGTTATAAAAACATATTATGTTAATTGGTCCATTGAGTTTTTATGAGTTCTGGTCGATATGTGGGATGCCATGGTATCAATAGCGATTTCTAAACAGTCGACCAAGGCCAACGAACATGATATTGAACTTTTGAAAATTTGGCAAATTAAATATTTTGCATTGGATTATATTTTTTATATATAAAGGAATAATTTTCAAAACTTTATATAGTTACAGAGTGTGTTTATTTGAATGTGATAATATTTATTTATTATCGCTATTGTTTGTTTAGTTATGCTTAATTTAAATTAAAAGCATTGACTATTGTTCGTTAGTTGCTAAATTGTGCTCGGTTTATTTAGGAGCATTTATCGCTTTGATTCAAAATGAAACCTTTTTGAATTAAATTTTCACAATTTGACTATAAGGTGTTCGAAGAATATGTTAAGTTAAAGTTCACCTTTTAAAAATGTTGGGTTAAGGATTAAACTTTGATAAAAAGTTCTGAATATAATCTAAATGGTAGGATAAAGTATTTAGAGAATTAAATATTCGAGGTAATTCTATTATAATAAAGAAGAATTATTATAATATGAAATTATTATTTTTTATGTAAAGGAGATTTTACATAAATTTAGTTTATAAAATGTGTTTTAAAAAGGATTTTTGAATTTAAATCCCTTTATTTTTGAAAATAATTTCGAAAGAATTTTGAGAAATGAAATATCGTTATTTTTAGAAGCAATTGAAAGTAAAAATATTTTGAGAAGCAAAATTTTAAATGGAATGCATTTTCCTTGGGATGATTTGGAGGAAATCGTTTCGATTAGTTTTGTGGTAATCTGAATAATCTTCTAAGTGACAATCAGATGTTTGCTTAGGCGAACGTTGTGCTCTTTATCATTATGCGATCAAAATGAGTTCAAATCCAAATAAACCCAAAGTGAGTTTTAATAAATAAATTGTTTGAAGTTATTATATATAAAAATATATGTAGTATGCATTCAAAGATGAGTTTTGGGAATTTAAAAACTAAGTATTTTATATTCAAGTTCCTGTAAATAAGGAATTGATTTCAAAATAAAAAGTATTTCTAATAAGAGATTGTATTGATAAATGAGATTTTTCCCCTTAGATGAGATATGGGATAATTAAACACAGGTTTAAAATGGGTTAAATTGAATAAGAAGGTTTTGATAAACATTGTTTTTATTAAAACCATATGATTGTTTAAACATCTAAGTAGTGTAAACTATTTATTGACTGGGTCAACCCATAAATATTATTCATTTTAACACTCAAAGTTAAAAACGTTAATAGGTTGACTTGGTTTTAAGAAATCATAATTTTATTTGATCCCCATCTAGATCTTGAGAAAGTAAATTAAATTTGTATAAACTTTTAAGGATATGTAAGAGTATTATTGTAACGACCCGGAAATTTCGATCCCGAAAATCCTAGATAGTTAGAGGAAAGAAGAAAAGAGATAGAAGAAGAAATAGAAATACAACACTAATTCTCACATTCGCAGCGGATTAAAATATAATATCAAATAATAATAGTTTACAAAAGAATACTGTATCTGTCAATTACTTTTTAATATATCAGAGTTACATACATACACAAACACTGGACATATACAGATCAACATGTCTCAGATACACAGAAATATATCACAGCGGAAACACTCCATACGTTCTTGCCATCCAGCTCGCCTCCTGAGCTCCAGAACGTCCTTACCTGAAAATCTGTAATACTCGGTCTGACTCGAGCATTACATCAAAGTAACACCCGGGTCAGGTTGGAAGCCAACGTGAGTAAACCCATGCAAATTTATATACTAAACTTTGATCAAATGAGAAATCCGGGTAACTCGTAATGTACTACGAGTTCAAACTGGTTATAGTCAACACTTATTTCACTAATCAATCTCCAAGTACCCTTACTTAGTTTCAATGGTCCAGTTCACTTAAATCATTTCATTCCAGTCTATTTATTTTGCATATCAAGTCTATAAAGAATTATAGTAGATTTCAAATCGAAATGGTTTTGGGTATATACTGATACCCGACCCTGGTCTCTTCGAATCCAATATTATCTTAAAAACAAAGCCACTTAAGTTTTAAACAATTTATTTATACCCAGAATTACATATTTACATAGCCACTTATCACAGATAGGCAAACCATATTATCATAGTGCCATCCAAACATATCATTTCACAAAGCATTACAAATCGCTTATCAGAGATATCAATTAATCCAAGGCATACAATATCATTCAATCATTCATAAGCAAGATTAATTTTTCACACCATTTCTAATTAATTACTTTAATCGCCTTTAAAATCCTGCTTACTTAATCATTAATTAATTTCAAACCATTAATTAATCATCCTTTAATTACCCATTAATTATCCATAATTACTTCCATTTAGTAATTATCCCATTGGTTAATTATCCCTACTTAATTAACCCTTAAATATTAATTAATTTAACTTATAATTACAAATTAAATTAATTAATCCTTAACAAATTATCCTTTTATTTCTTAGATTAAGTAATCATCATTTAAGTAATTAACCTCCACTTGCTTAAGCAATTTATCTTTATTTCTTAATTAATTAATCCTTAATTATTAATTAATAATCTTGACTACAAATTAATTAAACCCTTAATTATTTAATTTATAATTCTTAACAATCAGTTAATCAATTACTTAATCAATAATTTAAAATAATTTATTTACATTTTATTTAATTATCAAAATCTTAATTACTTTTAAGATAATCATTTTCTTTGTTAATTACTTAATCACATCATCAAAACATTTACCTTTAATAAACATTTGCTTATTTATAAAAATAATTAAGTTTAAAGTATCTTTAAGTTTTAACAAACTTTAAATTAACAACCTACAATTTCTTAATTAAAGTTAAGAGACATTTATAAGAGGAAGAATTTATTCCAGAAAGGATTGAAACAATTCCATTTTGAAATTTCCAAAAGAAACTTTATTAAATCAGGTTTTAAAAACTTGATTTTCGTGGCTTTGGGTTAAACCCGATGATAACTCGACACTGTTTCGAATTATTTTCTTCTTCCCCTATATATTTTAAACTTCCCAGATACACAAGCAAGAACACCAGCCAGAACGTCAAAATCCCCAGTACTCCTTCGGGTCACCACGAACCCATCATCTCAAGCACTAAATCGTTGCCGTGCATGTGCACTACCACCTGATCGACCTCCGACCATCGTCACCATCACTGGCAAGTCGTCCATGACCCCTACCTTCGATTCGACCACCCAGATCACCAAAAGTGATCCAAAATCAAAATCGAACTATCCAGCATAACCTGGAACCAAACTAGATCATCAAAAACACCACATGCTACCTCATCACGACGCCAGAAGCCTCACGACCCCTACCATGGCATCTCTGACCATTTATGCATCATCATCTCTTGGTTCGATCTACCCTGGTGACTCGACGACGATGCAGCAAGCAAATTAAGAGACACGACAAAACAAGAGCTAAAACCCCACAACGATGATCTACCGCCGCCACGGTGATCTAATCATTCACCTACTATTTTTGCCAATAGCGTCAAACTCCAAGCTAACTTTAGCACTGACCCCGAGGCCTCGGAATTTCCCGATCATCTGAAAAATGCTCAAACTCCATTCTCCATTCATCTCACTAAAACTCGTCATCCACAAGTTTAAAAATCTAGATATCTATATTAAAAATCATGATTTTCATAATTGAAAATGATTCCATAGTTGAAATTGGAAATTATCTTAGTTGATTTACCTGATACCATTTTCACTGTAATTACCAATTTCTAGAAAACTACTTGTTATTTGCACACAGCAATATTTTTTAAATTTTGAATCTGTTAAATATAAACAAGTTTCGTTTAGAGATGGTAAGCTATAAAGAATTGAATTAAGAGAAATTGATTTTTTTTTATATATATTTGTTCTTGAAGCCTGTGAACAAACAGAACCTGATCATTCATAGATACAGATATGCATACTTGAAAATTTCATATCATAAACATGCAAACATATTTGCATTAATCACATGAATTAAGTATCACTGATTTGGCTTTTAAAAACATATAGCTTACTCATCGTATTAAGAAACTGATTCTTTTTAAACAGCATCACCTAAAACTAACTAGTATTAGATGATGTTGATTTTTGATCTTATTCAGTCTGTTTAAAACAAAGACATAGGCGAGATCTCTCCATAAAGACATGCGCTTATATATATATGTGGAAATTTAGCTTATTTTCTAGGAGAAATACACCCCTATAGATCATATTCTTAACATAACAACTAATATTATTTACATGAGTTAGTAAGTACACAGATTTAGCTTCAAATAGATAGGTTTGCTCACTTATAATTGAAGAACAGAGTATTCATTCATTTTTTTTGGAATTTCTGCATGCACAGTATTTTAAACATATAAAAAGAAACACTTTGTTTACTCACCTGTTTTGTAAAAACAGAGAGCAGCTTCTCATTCATTATTTCGATCTGGAACCTGTTGCCTTAGATCAGAAACTTGACGTTGATTTTCTTGGGTTTGATCTGGGTCTGATCTTTGAAACCTTGTTGTATTTGTTACTTGATTCAGTACTTTTTGTTTTTCACTCAGCTTGCTTTCGAATGAAGAAAAATTAAGAAGGCAAAGTAGAGGTATATAGGCTGTTCTTTGGTGTATGCAGCAAGCTTCTACTTTTGATTTTATAAAAAGTTTTGATTTGATTTTCCCTTTTTACTGACCTGATTTTATGTCTAGTGTGCAATGCTTTAAATGCTTGCCTCCTCCTTTGTTTGCATGCATTTTTATGTGAATCGATGTATATACTTATTCATTTGTTTGTATGTGAATATTTGCACTTGTACATATATCTATCCCTATTACTTGTGTATGTTTATGATATCTGGTATGTATGTATATGTATATGTATGTGTGTGTGTGTGTGTGTATACACTTTTACAAACTTCCCTATACTTTACTTTGCCATGTTTAAACTTATATGTATGCATATTTATTATCTCCATAACAATTGTTTTTATAACATGTACATATCCTTATGTTCACACATATCCGTCCTAACATTACTTGTGTTCATTTTGTCACTATATAAATACCCATCTTTATAAAAATTCATGTATACTATTTCATATGAGCCTACATTCATATGCTCGTATATGTATATACTTATATATATATATATATATATATATTCCCAATCATCATAAGGTTTGTATGTATTTTCATTTTTATTTTTCCATCTTAATTTAAATAATGGAGTATAAAATATTTTCTATATGATTTATTATAATTTCCAAATTAATTTATATATGTCCATATATTTTAATTATCAGAATTTTTATTCATATATTTTTATTTTAAGCTTAAGTATCATCACATAGATTACATTCTAATATTTTTATTTATCAGCAATTCATTTGTTCGACCCATCAAAAATTTATATTTCGTTAATAAAATCAGTTGATTATCCGATTAACAGACATCCAAAAATCCGGGCTGTCACATTCCTCCCCCCTAAAAATCTCTTTGTCCTCGAAAAGGAACGAAGCCAAAATTTATTAAATACTTAAAATCAGATAAATTATCTTTTGATCATTTCAAAACACTTTAAAATCTACATAGTATTACAAAAATAGTTTTTACAAAATTACTTGTTATAACTCGATGATTCAACAAGTCTATCCTTGTTCTCATAGAAATTCGGTCATACGTTGATCAAGCGTAGGACTGAAAATTTATAAGTACTTAACAGACCTGTTTTCAACACCCAATGAAAATACTTGGGAAAATATTTTATTGAAAATAGAAAACATTTTGAAAATAGAGGAAATATTTTTGGTGAGAATGCTCTGGAAATCATCGTCCCATCCATGGTCGTAGTTACATCCTGGGTTACGTTGCCACCGCAGCAAAAGTCCATGTAACTGTAGGCACTCCGCACCCCTCGATTATGCCATGGAACCCACAACAGATCACAGTTACATTCCTGGGTTACGTTGCCATCGCAGCAAAAGTCCATGTAACTTCTCCACTCGATTTTCGCTCTCAAAAATGAAACTTCTCCACTCCTATATAGGTCGCAGTCTATCGATGTAAAATCAAACGCAGACTGTTGGCTCTCAGCGGCACACACGACTTTCGCTATGTTACCATAGGTTGCAGTCTACCGATATAAAATCAAACGTAGACTGTTGGCTCTCAGCGACACACACGACTTTCGCTATGGTCTGCAGTAGATCGTAGTGATATCGAGTTACGTTGTCGTCACAGCATAACCCAAATGCCTCTGTAGGCATCAATGCCCTCGACTTCCGCTACACACTACACATAATCCTCAGGAACTAGTTTTGTATGGACTCCTCACATGATCAACTTTAGAATCCCCCCTTAGGGTTCAAGGCAGTACCAACCTATGGCATTCCTGAGAAGTTCATTTCAAGGGAGCGCTTTTTTCTCCAGAGCCATTATCAAAACACTTTATGCTATACTTCTTATAGTATCTTTCGATCATACCCTTTATGATTTTCATCCAAATCTCCTTTACACAAAATCGATTTCCAAAATCGATAATTCTCAAATTAGGCTTTCCAAACTCAATATTGATTTTGCCCAAAAATCAAAAGCCTTTCCAAATCCAAAGGTTCCCAAAATCTTTTCCAAAAATCCTCATAAGATCCTTTATATATATTGATATATATAATTTTTTAAAAAACTTTGGATCATTTCAAACTTGTATAAGACCCTTTTTATACTTCAAATACTTTCAAAAACCATCTTCTTCTGGCTATAGATTCAACAAGGGGAATTTTATCCTATATAACAAAGATATATAACTTTGTTTATTCTAAATCAAATATTCAAAATTGATTACTCTTTTAAAAAGTCACTCACCAAATTTACTCACTTCCATAAAGTAAATTTTTATTATAGAAATATCCAATTTCCACCTTTATTCATTGTATATTTCACAAAATATTCCTTCCATTTCAAAAACTATTTCACATTTCTTATTCACAAATTTCCAATATCGATTTCATTCATATCTGTATGATGTACACATATCATCTGCACGCTATACCAATCTGATCGCTTACTCGATCACACAATTTCACTTCCAAACTAGTATCGTCCAGCCGACTTCCTAGTGTGGACACAGATCTGGTTTCTTGATCAGAAACCGTCATTCTCCTTACATAGCCATAACTACGATAGAGAATATCCAGAACCAATCAACAATATATATCCAGGTTCGCCGTGAAAAATCGAGCGAAAAATCTCAACTCAGATCGATAATACTATCTCGAAATTCTGTGCTCGAATCTGGATCAAATCACTATGCGAATAGAATAATATACGCACATCCTACGTATTTATATTCATTGATTATTAGTTAAATCAATTTCCTTCTATTCATCCTCACTTTGATTTTATTCACTTATTCACATTTGCCTTAATCCCCATTTGGATTATCACTTCAATTTTTATCTAGTTGGGTATTTGATCAATAAGAGTTTGAACTCCGACCAGTTTATATTAGGAAAATAGCTTGAAAAATTTAAAATAGATAAGTAATTGAAAAGTAATTATTAGTTTATAAAATAGCTGTAAAATAATTAAGTAATCGTAAAATAGCTGAAAAATAGTTAAATAGTTATAGAAATTTTAAGTAATTGTAAAATAGTTGTAAAATAGTAATTAATATATAAAATAGTTGAGAAATAATAATTGGTTTATAAAACAGTTGTAAAATTGTGAAATAGTTTATAAATAATTTGTTGAAAATAGTGTCAGAGTCAAACTGTTCCACTACCAAATCTCTATTCCCGTCAATTCATTTTAAATTTCCCTTTGAATTTAAAACTATTCAACTTTTAATCACAATTTCAAATCATTTAATCAAATTCAATTTGGACTAATTCCAACTTGAATCCACTTAATTTTTTTTTAAATTACTTCAATTTCTGTTTGAATCAATCCCAATTTCCATTTGAATTTGAACTTATTCAACTTCAATTTTATTTCAAATTATTCCAATTCAAATTTTCCATTTGAAATTTTATACTTAACCATCTTCAATTCTAATTAGTTTAAAGTCTAAATTCAATTTGAACTAATGCGATTTAAATCTCAACTTTAAACCACCTCGAATTATATAAATTCGATTTAAATTTCCAAATGTTGATTTAACCCCTTAAATCAGATTAACTTTTATTTTTATATCAATAATCCAAATCTTTAAACAATTTAATTCTGAGTCCAATTCTCAATAGATAAAGGAAATTTTATTTTAGGTTATACTACCGCAAAATAATCCATACATTAATTGACTACATATTAGTAGTTCATACATTACATACATTTATCCAAAATAAGAGTCTTACAAAAGTTATAAATCTAGATGCCTTTCATTACCTAGAGGTTTGGAAAGAACAGAGCCCTAATATTCTTACGAGAATCCTTTCTATGGACTTCCTTTCAAAGGGCAAATCCCGAGCATACACTTCTCAACAGGGTGTCCCCACTTATAACATTTACCACAAAATGTTTCTACCCTGTCATCAATCTGGATAACCTTCACGCCTCCAACTGTACGTTCCACAGCTTTACTCCTCTTTTGCCTCTCGGAACAATTCCAAGCAATGTGTCCCGTCTTCTTACAATGATAGCAAACAGTCGACTCATTGACCGGTTCAACTGGATTACGCTTCGCCTTTCTCACTTCAGGGAAATGACCTTTCTTATGACACCTAAAACACAAGATCTCAGAGCGAAATCGTTGGAATGTACCCATCAATTCCTCCCTTGTTTTACTGCACTTGGCTGTGTAATGTCCCTTATTGAAACATCTGTAGCAGGTGACATTATCATAAGGCCCTGGTTCAGCCCTTTCCTTAACATATTTCCCATACTCTTGAATTGCTTCTTCTCGATCCTTATGTGCATCCACTCTTTGCTCTCTGTGTCTAACCTTCCATTCTTCACTCTTAGTCATCTCTCCCAAAGGCTGAATTCTAGAGGGACTCCTAACCTATAAATTATACTTAAGTAGAAGAATTCAACTTTTACTCTTATATATATATTAATTTTCTTGCCAAGTTATATCTTATGTTTTAACACCTTCGGTTTTTTTCCAACCAAAGTTTTCAAACAACCTCTTATTTCAAAATAAGATTACTTTCAAAAATATTCTGAATAATATTATTTATCATTCCTTTTAACAGTTTGAAAAAAAATTCAAATGTTTTTAAATCTTAGGACTCTAACTTCACAATTTAAAACCCCACTTCAATTTATAAGTCATACCTATCTAGAAGTTAAGTTCCTTAACACATTTCATTTTGCTTTATCATTATTAGGAAACAAACATCCCAATATTTGATACAATAACCATTTTATTTTGGTTTGAAATTAATTCTCCTTATTTGAATGGTTCATTCTATTCAATTCCCATTTGTATATATATTTATCACTTAAATTCTTATTTAATTTCAATATCCAACAACCAATTATTATTGTATATATAAACTTATATAAAAATCCTTTGCCTTTAAAACCATTATATAAAAATAACAAGTACGCTCTCATACACACACACACATACACACACTCTCAACTCATTTTAGGGTACCACTTACCCTATCCTTAATGAGTACACCTACTAGAGCCAAGGTTCTCGCTTAACCTTCAGCTCTGATAGCAAATGTAACGACTTGGAAATTTCGATCGCGAAAATCCCAGATAGTTAGAGGAAAGAAGAAAAGAGATAGAAGAAGAAACAGAAATACAACACAAATTCCCACATTCGCAGCGGATTAAAATATAATATCAAATAATAACAGTTTACAAAAGAATACTTTATCTGTCAATTACTTTTTAATATATCAGAGTTACATACATACACTGGACATATACAGATCAACATGCTCAGATACACAGAAATATATCACAGCGGAAACACTCCATACGTTCTTACCATCCAGCTCGCCTCCTGAGCTCTAGAACGTCCTTACCTGAAAATCTGTAATACTCGGTCTGACCCGAGCATTACATCAAAGTAACACCTAGGTCAGGCTGGAAGCCAGCGTGAGTAAACCCATGCAAATTTAAATACTAAACCTTGATCAAATGAGAAATCCCAGGTAACTCGTACCGTACTACGATTCAAACTGGTTATAGTCAATACTTATTTCACTAATTAATCTCTAAGTACCCTTACTTAGTTTTAATGGTCCAGTTCACTTAAATCATTTCATTCCAGTCTATTTATTTTGCATATCAAGTCTATAAAGAATTATAATAGATTTCAAATCAAAGTGGTTTCGGGTATATGCTGATACCTGACCTTGGTCTCTTCGAATCCAATATTATCTTAGAAACAAAGCCACTCAAGTTTTAAACAATTCTATTTATATCTAGAATTACATATTTACATAGCCATTTATCACAGATAGGCAAACCATATTATCATAGTTCCGTCCAAACATATCATTTCACAAAGCATTACAAATCGCTTATCAGAGATATCAATTAATCCAAGGCATACAATATCATTCTATCATTCATAAACAAGATTAATTTGTCACACCATTTCTAATTAATTACTAATCACCTTTAAAATCCTGCTTACTTAATCATTAATTAATTTCAAACCATTAATTAATCATCCTTTAATTACCCATTAATTATCCATAATTACTTCCATTTAGTAATTATCCCATTGGTTAATTATCCCTACTTAAGTAACCCTTAATTATTAATTAATTTAACCTATAATTACAAATTAAATTAATTAATCCTTAACAAATTATCCTTTAATTTCTTACATTAAGCAATCATCATTTAAGTAATTAACCTCCACTTACTTAATCAATTTATCTTTATTTCTTAATTAATTACTCCTTAATTATTAATTAATAATCTTAATTACAAATTAATTAAACCCTTAATTAACTAATTTATAATTATTAGCTATTAATTAATCAATAATTTAAAATAATTTATTTACACTTTATTTAATTATCAAAATCTTAATTACTTTTAAGATAATCATTTTCTTTGTTAATTACTTAATCACATCATCAAAACATTTACCTTTAATTAACATTTGCTTATATTTATAAAAATAATTAAGTTTAAAATTTCTTTAAGTTTTAACAAACTTTAAATTAATAACCTACAATTTCTTAATTAAAGTTAAGAGACATTTATAAGAGGAAGAATTTATTCCAGAAAGGATTGAAACATTTCCATTTTTAAATTTCCAATTTTTTTTTATTAAATCGGGTTTTAAAAACTTGATTTTCCTCGCTTCGGGTTATACCCGATGATAACTCGACACTGTTTTGAGTTATTTTCTTCTTCCCCTATATATTTTAAACTTCCCCGATACACAAGCAAGAACAGAGCTAGAATATCAAAATCCCGAGCACTCCTTCGGGTCGCCACGAACCCATCATCTCAGGCACCAAATCGTTGCCGTGCACATGCATAACCACCTGATCAACCTCCGACCATCGTCACCATCACTGCTAAGTCGTCCACGACCCCTACCTTCGATTCGACCACCCAGATCAACAAAACTGATCCAAAATCAAAATCGAACTATCCAGCTTAACCTGGAACCGAACTATATCATCGAAAATACCACGTGCTACCTCGTCACGACGCCATAAGCCTAGCGACCCCGACCATGGCATCTCAAACCATTTACGCACCATCACCTCTTGGTCCGATCCACCATGGTGACTCGACGGCGATGCGGCAAGCAAATTAAGAGACACGACAAAACAAGAGCTAAAACCCCACAATGAAGATCGGCCACCGCCATGGTGATCTAATCATTCACCTACTATTTTTGCCAACAGCGTCAAACTCCAAGCTACCTTCATCACTGACCCCGAGGCCTCAGAATTTTCCGATCATCTAAAGAATGCTCAAACTCCATTCTCCATTCATCTCGCTAAAACTCGTCATCCACAAGTTTAAAAATCTAGAAATCTATATTAAAAATCGTGATTTTCAAAATTGAAAATGATTCCATAGTTGAAATTGGAAATTATCTTAGTTGATTTACCTGGCATTTTACCATTTTCACTGTAATTACCAATTTCCAGAAAACTACTTGTTATTTACACACAATAATATTTTTTAAAATTTGAATCTGCTAAATAATAAAGTTTCATTTAGAGATGGTAAGCTATAAAGAATTGAACTAAGAGAAATTGATTTTTTATATATATATTTGTTCTTCAAGCCTGTGAACTAACAAAACCTGATCATTCATAGATACAGGTATGCATACTTGAAAATTTCATATCATATACATGTAAACATATTTGCATTAATCGCATGAATTAAGTATCACTGATTTGGCTTTTGAAAACATATAGCTTACTCATCGTATTAAGACATAGATTCTTTTTGAACAGCATCACCTAAAACTAACTAGAATTAGATGATGTTGATTTTCGATCTTTTTCGGTCTGTTTAAAACAAAGACATTGGCGAAATCTCTCTATGCAGACACGCACTTATATATATATATATATATATATATATATATATATATATATATATATATGGAAATTTAGCTTATTTTCTAGGAGAAATACACCCCTATAAATCATATTCTTAACATAACAACTAATATTATTTACATGAGTTAGTAAGTACACAGATTTAGTTTCAAATTGATAAATTTGCTCACTTATAATTGAAGAATAGAGTATTCATTCATTTTTTTTCTGGAATTTTTGCATGCACAGGATTTTAAACAGATAAAAAGAAACACTTTGTTTACTCACCTGTTTTGTAAAAACAGAGAGCAATTTCTCATTCAACATTTCGATCTAGAACTTGTTGCCTTAGATCAGAAACTTGACCATGATTTCCTCGGGTTTGATCTGGGTCTGATCTTTGAACCTTGTTGTATTTGTTGCTTGATTCGGTACTTTTTGTTTTTCACTCAGCTTGCTTTCAAATGAAGAAAAATGAAGAAGGCAAAGTAGAGGTATATAGGCTGCTCTTTGGTGTACGCAGCTAGCTTCTACTTTTGATTTTATAAAAAGTTTTGATTTGATTTTCCCTTTTTACTGACCTGATTTTATGTCTGGTGTGCTATGCTTTAAATGCTTGTCTCCTCCTTTGTTTACATTCATTTTTATGTGAATTGATGTATATATTTATTCATTTGTTTGTATGTGTGTATTTGCACTTATACATATCTCTATCCCTATTACTTGTGTATGTTTATGATATGAGGTATATATATATATATACATACATATATATATATATTTATACTTTTACAAACTTCCCTGTACTTTACTTTGCCATGTTTAAACATATATGTATGAATATTTATTATCACCATAACAATTGTTTTATAACATGTACGTATCCTTATGTTCACACATATCCTTCCTAACATTACTTGTGTTCATTTTGTCACTATATAAATACCCATCTTTATACAAATTCATGTATACTATTTCGTATGAGCCTCCATTCATATGCTCATATATGTATATACTTTTTTTATATATATATTCCAAATCATCATAAGGTTTGTATGTACTTTCATTTTTATTTTTCCATCTTAATTTAAATAATGGAGTATAAAATATTTTCTATATGATTTATTATAGTTTCCAAATTAATTTATATATGTCCATATATTTTAATTATTAGAATTTTTATTCATATATTTTTACTTTAAGCTTAAGTATCATCACTTAGATTACATTCTAATATTTTTAATTATCAGCAATTCATTTGTTCGACCCATCAAAAATTTATATTTCATTAATAAAATCAGTTGATTATCCGATTAACAGACATCCAAAAATCCGGGTTGTCACATTCCTCCCCCCTAAGAATCTCTTTGTCCTCGAAAAGGAACGAAGCCAGAATTTATTAAATACTTAAAATCAGATAAATTATCTTTTGATCATTTCAAAACACTTTAAAATCTGCATACTTGAAAATTTCATATCATAAACATGCAAACATATTTGCATTAATCACATGAATTAAGTATCGCTGATTTGGCTTTTAAAAACATATAGCTTACTCATCGTATTAAGAAACAGATTCTTTTTAAACAGCATCACCTAAAACTAACTAGTATTAGATGATGTCGATTTTTGATCTTATTCAGTCTGTTTAAAACAAAGACATAAGCGAGATCTCTCCATAAAGACATGCGCTTATATATATATATATATATATATATATATATATATATATATATTGTGACGCCCCACCTCTATACCCACGCTAGCCAAGAACACTACGGTGTAGTGCTGTCAACTAGCACGGAGAATGAGGCTGTTGAGGAGCGACCATCCGTGTAATTGCCTTGTGTGAGCACCGATATGCCAGATAGTAAAAACAAAACATTTCATTTCAGGAGGAAATCCGACATGCCGATGCAAACTCAAAGCTACTACACGGTGGCTATAATAGTCTAGGACAAAATATAAACAAATAACACAGATAATATGAATGCGGAACACAAATGAAACAGAAAATCTCATATACATATATAATAACTGATGTCAGTTACAATACATTTGACACGGTACATGTGATACAACTACAACAGTCAACTCAGGAAGTTATATATATAAGTACGACTAATATACATGAATACATATCAACCTATACTATGACTCGACAACTCCAAAAGATATGAAAAGTCTTCATAGCTCAAGCAGCGTCCCAAAGCAGAATATCTACAACCTGAAAATACTCGGTCTGACCCGAGTATTAAATTTCAAAAGAAAATAATACTCGGGTCAGTCTAATTCAAACTCAGTTATTAATGCACAGAAGCAATAATAATTAAATAATGAATAGACGACAGTCACAGAAATAAATTTACCTATCCGATTCTTAAATAAGAAATCGGATAACGGTAAATATAACGCGAACCAATTCAAATCAATTGGAACATCAATTAAAAGGTCAACACGAGTAGGGCTGCAGTATACGCACGCGTATACTGCCTCGCCACTACAACATATGAAATACGAAATAGATCCATAATCAAAAGCAAAAGAAATAACAATAAAAGCAGTACCGTGTGGCTGCAGTTCACGCCTGCGTGCACTGCCGTGCCACTACAGTGATGATGTACCCATTGAATACCGTGTGGCTGCAGTTCACGCTTGCGTGCACTGCCTTGCCACTATAGTGATGATGTACCCAATGAAAATTCACAAGCATCGCCGCGAATGTCATAAGGCCGAGTGTCGATTAAATTGCAGAGACAAATGCGAGGTCAAGCCTAATAAATTTAGGCTCAACACAAGGCGATGAGCAAAGTAGCAAGTCATGTACACGAAAACAAAACCAAGAAACATATAAATGCACATGAACAAGTACTGTGCATATACAATTGCACATAAACAAGTGTAGTACAATGACTGGACTAGCAAATGTAGTAAACAAGAGATGCAGGCAACAAGTGCACCAGCAGAACAAGTTGAAACAAAGTGCACAAGCATCTCGACCTAAAACAGAAACAAGGGGAACAAGTGCAACACAGTTCACCTAAATACCCAACCCAATTGAACCTAGTGAATGCACAAAGTAAAAACATATATATGGTGATGCAGACAACTACTCAAGGCAACCGAGGATATGCAACATGAAAGAGGACAGAGCCACCTCCAAAAATATCAGACTTGAGCACAAGGAATGCAAAATGAGCTATATGCACATTAGTGGTAAAAATGCAACTCAACAGTAATGCAAACAGAGGTGGCAAGACAATGAATGCAAAATGAGCTATATGAACAAACAAGTATGTGAACACAGTGAAAAATACATGGGCAGTACCCATATAAACATGTGTAACAACAAACCATATAGTGATACAGGATCGAGCAGTGAAGCAATGCAACACTAACATCAATAAATGAAACAACATTTTGCATCATTGAGACAAAACCTAAGTACAGACAACATGAGACATAATTCCCATAGCAGCCTGGAAACATGCTTTTCAAAAGCATTAAAGACCGCAACATACATCTGGAAATATCATGAAGGAGCACAAATGCATCAAACCCAACATGTACTCAAACAGCAAGGCCGCGATGAAATCACAAGCCAACAGGGTGATATGAACACAGATAAAACATGTATGCACTGTAAATATGTTAGCAGTGCCAACAATAATAATAGCAGTTGTTTAAGTATTTAACAACCAATGAATGCATCAGAGAAATGAGATAACCAGAGAACAAGTTTAAACAAATTCAAGTGGCCAAAGTCAATCAGATCAATGCCAAAGAAATGGTAAAAATCGAACTACCCAAAATCAACACTGTAATGACCATGAAGATCGAATAGATCAAACATCATCAAATGCAAAATAATTCGAAAAAAAATCGAGGACGAAATCATAATCAACTGTCACAAAAATGCCAAGGCCGACCTTACACAAGTCAGTGCCCAAAATCAAGTGATTGAAGTCACAAAAACTGAAGCCGTGGGTGAATTGGAATCATCACAACAATTTCGACATTCAAACAAAAAATAATCAGTCGAACACGAGATGAATTAGATGTGAGCGAATTATCACTCACCTTGTGGACGAATGAAGCATCACAGAGACGCGCGACGCCAGAGCAACCGAGGGAAGACGAGCGAACAGCAAGATGAGGCCGCCATTAATCTTCTTTCGTTCGATTTTTAACCTAGGGCTTGAAAATAATAAAGGGGACGGGTTTTTTTTGTGTAGGGTTACGAACGAAAATAAAAAATGAAATAAAAGGGGATGGGCCGAAGTAATAAAGATGGAGGAATTGCTTTTGTTAATTTTCACGGCCCAAAATAAAAAAAATGGATCACTATTTGATTTTTTCAAAGCTCATCAATCTTTTTAACACTTTATAAAAGAATTTTAATTCAATTTAGAAACCTCAATCAGCAATATGCAACAGTATTAATCGTTTAAATGTCGATTATGAATTGATGCAATTACCGGGTTGTTACAGACTCCCCTCCTTAAAGAAATTGCGTCCTCGCAATCATAAGAGATAAATGGACAAAAGGTAACAACCATAAAAGCATGTCATCACGAGATGAAGAAATTCGAAATAGGAAGTTAACCATAAAGAGCATGAAGGAGCAAGCTGGAACGTGTTTGCTCAAAGTCAAATCTGATGAAACTTTAATTTCTTCAATAATACTGGGCTCAAGAATAAAAACCGGAATCCCTAAGGCATTTCCGTAGAAGGAAGATGCGTGAAACACGTCATGAATAACAGAAAATTGAGCCAATAATAAGAGGTGATAAGCCAAGAAACCAATACGTTTAGTGATAGGAAATGGCCCAATAAATCGAGGCACTATCTTTCCCGACCAATTGAAATGCACAACACCTACCATAGGTGAAACACGAACAATTTGGAACAACAGCGTAGTACAAAAACGGTACGTCCAATGAACCGATCAAGATAAAAGAACATCAGACGTAAGTCCCTAAAAGGAATGAGACGAAGCTCAATAAAACGAAGTACATCGAAACGTCTGATGAACTTGGTAAAAAGATGATTCCATACGGACATCATCAAAGAAACGACCACTTGTTGCCTACGACTAAGTGCATCGGCAACACGATTTCTCATCCGAGAGTGATAAATAATATCAAGATCATAAGATGTAAGGAACTCGAGTCAACGTGGTTGACGCAAATTAAGTTCCTTATGAGAAAATAAATATTCCCAAGATACAAGATCAGGGTAGAGAACAAATTTCTCACCCAAAAATAATGATGCCAAATTTTGAAGAACGAAATCAATAGCCAAGAGCACTAAATCATGAGTGACATATCTAGTCTCAATAGGCATTAATGATTTAGAAACACAAGAGACAGCACGTTCTCTTTTGCAAGAGAATGGCATGCAAACCAACACGATTAGCATTGGTACAAACGATAGAGTCTTGGTTCCCTCTGGAATCACAAGAATAGAGGTATCGAAAAAGAGTTGTTTTAAATAATATTCTTACCCGAAAAGCTAAAGCTTTTGAAATTTACAATTTACTTTATGTAATTATCTTTTCATAAAAATTTACATTTTATAATTTAATTTATTGTGTCTGATTGTCTCATCAAAGCGTCTAGGAGATTCCTATCGATAACGTTGATCAAGCGCATCGACCAGAATTCTTAAAGCACTCAATGGGCAATACAATCACAAAACATTCTTTTAATTTTATAAAAGGAATTTACAAATTTTCACCCTCAAACGGACAAGTCCGGAATTAAACGAACCAGTAAAAGAAAGGGGTCATAGTCCTCGATTTTGCTGAAACGTTTAAATCGCTTCCTCATTCTTTTGAAAGCGTAAACTATGAAAATTTTGAAAACGATTTTTATTTTGAAACAATTTTTAAAACACGTGATTAAAACAGCGATATCTGTAGCAACTTCGATAAGTGGATTTTCATTCATCAAAAGTGTCACAAGAATCTTCTCAAAGATAGAAAGGGATATCATACCCTAAACTTGTATTCATAACAAGTCAATGACACACGAATTCCACAATGCACAAGAGTGGATAAAACTTATCAATAGAAATCACGAAAATGGATGAAGCACAAATTCCAGAAGACTACACAAGAAATCCAAAAATCACAAGATAAGAGTATGAAAACTCGAACGGGAGTATGAAAACTCGAATGAGAGTATGAAAACTCGAACGGAGAGTATGAAAACTCAAACGGAGTATGAAAACTCGAAGGAGAGTATGAAAACTCACCTACACGCGAGCATGAAAACTCATCAACACATGTAACGCATAACGAGAACGGGAGCACGAAAACTCACCTACACGCGAGCATGAAAACTCATCAGCACATGTAATGCAAAGCGAGAACGGGAGCACGAAAACTCACCTACATGCGAGCATGAAAATTCATCAACACGTGCAACGCATAACGAGAACGGGAGCACGAAAACTCACCTACATGTGAGCATGAAAACTCACCAACACGTGCAATGCAAAGCGAGAACGGGAGCACGGAATCTCACCTACACGCGAGCATGAAAAATCATTAACACGTGCAACGCAAAGCGAGAACGGGAGCACGGTATCTCACCTACACGCGAGCATGAAAAACCATCAACACGTGCAACGCAAAGCGAGAACGGGAGCACGGAATCTCACCTACACATGAGCATGAAAATCATCAACACGTGCAACGCATAACGAGACGCTATCTCATGGTTGCAAGCCATTAATTTTTGACACACGAATGGCCCGAAGACCGTGGGGCGCTACCCACATGTGTGAGTCGGAATCACACAGATTGAGGTCTAGACTAACCAAAATTCAAAAAGGTATGTGTGAGTGGAATCACACAAATGGTGTCTAGTCTAACCTCGCAAACAAAAGGAAAGTATGTGCGAATGAAATCACACAAATGGTGTCTAGACAATCCTCAAAGCCCAAGAGATATGTGTGAGACGAAATCACACCGATGAGGCCTAGTCTAACCGAAAAGGTATGTGTGAGCGAAATCACACAAATGGTGTCTAGACAATCCTCAAAGCCCAAAAGATATGTGTGAGACGAAATCACACCGATGAGGCCTAGTCTAACCGTAAAAATGATCGTCATGATCAACGAGAAGTGTCAATTACACTAAGTTAGTAAATATAAAAGTTTAGCTTCATGTCCCATAACCACTTGCTCAACTTAAATATTTACGAACAAATTGTAAATCTTCACTAGAAAATTGTCACATGAGGTTCAATCGAACAAGTCCAAGAATTAACCGACGACGCAAACGCAAGCGTTTCATACCACTTGTTTTACTAAGCCGTTTAATTAGATTTCTCATCCGAGTGAGGTAAAGGCTTGTATATACTAGTAGATTAGAAAACGGTTTGAGAAAAAGAGTTTTGTATTGAAAATAGAGTTGAAAACATTTTGATAAAAGAGTTTTGATATTTACTATTAGTATTGAAACCTTTATATTATAAAGTGACAAAACACAGAAATGATTGTAGAAACAATCAATCACAAGAATTTCACATACGAAGACGTGAATAGAACACAAAGAAATCGATACCGAATTCATCGAAAGGTATGTTCACAAAAATCCCGAAGAAAAGGTCATCAAAGTTGCTAATAAATAATAGCAACAAATCGGGAAATAATCAAGAATCGATTAAATTCGAAAACCAAACCAATTCACTAAGATTCACATTCGAAGACGTGAATAAAATCCGAAGAATTCGATTCCAATCCATCAAGGTAGGAATATCCAAAAATTCCTGAAATAGAAGTTATCAAAGTCGACAAAAGTGATAACAACTAATCCGAAAAGAACAATCGATCAACAATTGGAAAAACAAAGCAGAACGAGCATAAATGCTTGAATGACTTTAGCAAAAGTAAAAGTCAAGTCAATGTCGATATCGACAAGGCAAAGTCCAAAACAATTTCTTTTATACCAAAGAAATTTTAAAACTATCAGAGAGAGGCACATGAAAGCCAACAAACCATGGATAAGCAGACAGAGTCGACAATTGAAACTCAATTTGTCTCAAAGATTGATACCCAAAACCCAGTTGCATGGAGACTGCATTAAGTACACGAATCAGAGATAAGAATGCATATATACAGCAGTTCGAATAAACAATGTGAGTTCAAATTGAAGTGGTACGAGTTGCAGCAATATGCAACTTGGTAGAGCATATATACACTGATACTTAGAAGTGTAAACTCAAGTGAGCAAGTGCGACAGAGAATAGCAGCAATGCTCACGAATAAGCGTTAGGAATTCATTCCTAACAATCAAAGATGATCTTAAGACAAAGATGTGAAATAAAACATCGACAAATAGTTGTAACACATGTACTATCTAAGTTATGTTTTATATTTGTTCTAAACTCCGGGCTCTGATACCAAGCTGTGACGCCCCACTTCTATACCCACGCTAGCCAAGAACACTACGGTGTAGTGCTGTCAACTAGCACGGAGAATGAGGCTGTTGAGGAGCGACCATCCGTGTAATTGCCTTGTGCGAGCACCGATATGCCAAATAGTAAAAACAAAACATTTCATTTCAGGAGGAAATCCGACATGCCGATGCAAACTCAAAGCTACTACACAGTGGCTATAATAGTCTAGGACAAAATATAAACTAATAACACAGATAATATGAATGCGGAACACAAATGAAACAGAAAATCTCATATACATATATAATAACTGATGTCAGTTACAATACATTTGACACGGTACATGTGATACAACTACAACAGTCAACTCAGGAAGTTATATATATAAGTACGACTAATATACATGAATACATATCAACCTATACTATGACTCGACAACTCCAAAAGATATGAAAAGTCTTCATAGCTCAAGCAGCGTCCCAAAGCAGAATATCTACAACCTGAAAATACTCGGTCTGACCCGAGTATTAAATTTCAAAAGAAAATAATACTCGGGTCAGTCTAATTCAAACTCAGTTATTAATGCACAGAAGCAATAATAATTAAATAATGAATAGACGACAGTCACAGAAATAAATTTACCTATCCGATTCTTAAATAAGAAATCGGATAACGGTAAATATAACGCGAACCAATTCAAATCAATTGGAACATCAATTAAAAGGTCAACACGAGTAGGGCTGCAGTATACGCACGCGTATACTGCCTCGCCACTACAACATATGAAATACGAAATAGATCCATAATCAAAAGCAAAAGAAATAACAATAAAAGCAGTACCGTGTGGCTGCAGTTCACGCCTGCGTGCACTGCCGAGCCACTACAGTGATGATGTACCCATTGAATACCGTGTGGCTGCAGTTCACGCTTGCGTGCACTGCCTTGCCACTATAGTGATGATGTACCCAATGAAAATTCACAAGCATCGCCGCGAATGTCATAAGGCCGAGTGTCGATTAAATTGCAGAGACAAATGCGAGGTCAAGCCTAATAAATTTAGGCTCAACACAAGGCGATGAGCAAAGTAGCAAGTCATGTACACGAAAACAAAACCAAGAAACATATAAATGCACATGAACAAGTACTGTGCATATACAATTGCACATAAACAAGTGTAGTACAATGACTGGACTAGCAAATGTAGTAAACAAGAGATGCAGGCAACAAGTGCACCAGCAGAACAAGTTGAAACAAAGTGCACAAGCATCTCGACCTAAAACAGAAACAAGGGGAACAAGTGCAACACAGTTCACCTAAATACCCAACCCAATTGAACCCAGTGAATGCACAAAGTAAAAACATATATATGGTGATGCAGACAACTACTTAAGGCAACAGAGGATATGCAACATGAAAGAGGACAGAGCCACCTCCAAAAATATCAGACTTGAGCACAAGGAATGCAAAATGAGCTATATGCACATTAGTGGTAAAAATGCAACTCAACAGTAATGCAAACAGAGGTGGCAAGACAATGAATGCAAAATGAGCTATATGAACAAACAAGTATGTGAACACAGTGAAAAATACATGGGCAGTACCCATATAAACATGTGTAACAACAAACCATATAGTGATACAGGATCGAGCAGTGAAGCAATGCAACACTAACATCAATAAATGAAACAACATTTTGCATCATTGAGACAAAACCTAAGTACAGACAACATGAGACATAATTCCCATAGCAGCCTGGAAATATGCTTTTCAAAAGCATTAAAGACTGCAACATACATCTGGAAATATCATGAAGGAGCACAAATGCATCAAACCCAACATGTACTCAAACAGCAAGGCCGCGATGAAATCACAAGCCAACAGGGTGATATGAACACAGATAAAACATGTATGCACTGTAAATATGTTAGCAGTGCCAACAATAATAATAGCAGTTGTTTAAGTATTTAACAACCAATGAATGCATTAGAGAAATAAGATAACCAGAGAACAAGTTTAAACAAATTCAAGTGGCCAAAGTCAATCAGATCAATGCCAAAGAAATGGTAAAAATCGAACTACCCAAAATCAACACTGTAATGACCATGAAGATCGAATAGATCAAACATCATCAAATGAAAAATAATTCGAAAAAAAATCGAGGACGAAATCATAATCAACTGTCACAAAAATGCCAAGGCCGACCTTACACAAGTCAGTGCCCAAAATCAAGTGATTGATGTCACAAAAACTGAAGCCGTGGGTGAATTGGAATCATCACAACAATTTCGACATTCAAACAAAAAATAATCAGTCGAACACGAGATGAATTAGATGTGAGCGAATTATCACTCACCTTGTGGACGAATGAAGCATCACAGAGACGCGCGACGCCAGAGCAACCGAGGGAAGACGAGCGAACAGCAAGATGAGGCCGCCATTAATCTTCTTTCGTTCGATTTTTAACCTAGGGCTTGAAAATAATAAAGGGGACGGGTTTTTTTTGTGTAGGGTTACGAACGAAAATAAAAAATGAAATAAAAGGGGATGGGCCGAAGTAATAAAGATGGAGGAATTGCTTTTGTTAATTTTCACGGCCCAAAATAAAAAAATGGATCACTATTTGATTTTTTCAAAGCTCATCAATCTTTTTAACACTTTATAAAAGAATTTTAATTCAATTTAGAAACCTCAATCAGCAATATGCAACAGTATTAATCGTTTAAATGTCGATTATGAATTGATGCAATTACCGGGTTGTTACATATATATATATGGAAATTTAGCTTATTTTCTAGGAGAAATACACCCCTATAGATCATATTCTTAACATAACAACTAATGTTATTTACATGAGTTAGTATGTACACGGATTTAGCTTCAAATTGATAGGTTTTCTCACTTATAATTGAAGAACAGAGTATTCATTCATTTTTTTTTTGGAATTTCTGCATGCACAGTATTTTAAATAGATAAAAAGAAACACTTTGTTTACTCACCTGTTTTGTAAAACCAGAGAGCAGCTTCTCATTCATTATTTCGATCTGGAACCTGTTGCCTTAGATCAGAAACTTGACGATGATTTTCTTGGGTTTGATCTGGGTCTGATCTTTGAAACCTTGTTGTATTTGTTGCTTGATTCAGTACTTTTTTTTTCACTCATCTTGCTTTCGAATGAAGAAAAATTAAGAAGGCAAAGTAGAGGTATATAGGCTGCTCTTTGGTGTATGCAGCAAGCTTCTACTTTTGATTTTATAAATAGTTTTGATTTGATTTTCCCTTTTTACTGACCTGATTTTATGTCTAGTGTGCTATGCTTTAAATGCTTGCCTCCACCTTCGTTTACATGCATTTTTATGTGAATCAATGTATATACTTATTCATTTGTTTGTATGTGTATATTTTCACTTGTACATATCTCTATCCCTATTACTTGTGTATGTTTATGATATCAGGTATGTATATGTGTGTGTGTGTGTGTGTGTGTGTGTGTGTGTGTATACTTTTACAAACTTCCCTATACTTTACTTTGCCATGTTTAAACATATATGTATGAATATTTATTATCTCCATAACAATTGTTTTTATAACATGTACATACCCTTATGTTCACACATATCCTTCCTAACATTACTTATGTTCATTTTGTCACTATATAAGTACCCATCTTTGTACAAATTCATGTATATTATTTCGTATGAGCCCCCATTCATATACTCATATATGTATATACTTATATACATATATATTCCCAATCGTCATAAGGTTTGTATGTATTTTCATTTTTATTTTTCCATCTTAATTTAAATAATCGAGTATAAAATATTATCTATAAGATTTATTATAGTTTCCAAATTAATTTATATATGTCCATATATTTTAATTGTCAGAATTTTTATTCATATATTTTTATTTTAAGCTTAAGTATCATCACTTTGATTGCATTCTGATATTTTTAATTATCAGCAATTCATTTGTTCGACCCATCAAAAATTAATATTTCGTTAATAAAATCAGTTGATTATCCGATTAACGGACATCCAAAAATCCGGGTCGTCACAATTATACAAGTGAATAAAGTGGAATAAGTTTTTATTTGATGTTTTATAAAGAAATGACTTTATAAAATATTTCTAAACTTAGGTAAAAAATTTGTGCAGTGGTTCATAAATAAATTTTTCATTGAATAAAATACTAATTGAAAATATAAGTGTTTTAGAAAGAGAAAAATTAATGTAATTAAGAAACTAATAAAATTTAGAGTATACCTTCCCATATTGTTGGAGTAAGTCTGGATAATACTCTAAGTAATAATCAAAGGCTTATGGGCAAAATGGTTTGCTTAGTGAATTATTTATATTTTTGGACATTCGAGAATGTCTTAAACCAAAAATTAAGATTTGTTTGTTACTTATTTGACATTTTGAAACAATGTTAAGTGACCGGTTTTACCTTCTAGAATTTGATTGATTTGATTTGATCGGATTTGACTGACTAATTTTGTGATCTTATTCCACAGTTTATATAGTTAAGATTTATAAACCAAGCTATTGAATTGTTTTAATTAGGACCTAAATCCCAGTGATTTTGAAAAAGAGATTTTTGAAGATTTTGGTAAAGAAATGATATTTATTCACTCTAGTTGATGTTTTTGGAGGAACCGGAATACCACTGGATGCTCCATGTTGTTTTGATTCTAGAGTTTCACCATAATTTATTAGGAGGAATTCCCTCCTTGTCACTTTGATTTTTGATCTCTAATTTAATTTTCGTATGAGAAACTTGAGAATTTTTGAATTAAGAAACCCGGGCATTTAGATCTAAATTTATCATTTGAAATTATTGGATGCAAAGCATCTATTGTAGAATACTCTCTGCATTTTATCGCCTATGATTGTGATGTTGTCGCATGTAGCTTTATTTTATATGAAGTTGCATGTGGATGTATATCATGCTAGTTTTAGCATGTATAGTTACATCATATTGCTTTTGTTAACCTGATTCTTTTTTTAGATTATGTAAGTACAGGGAAGTAGGAGATTTCCACTTGACTTCTTGCATACTTGCATTTGCATAGAGATAACAAATTACCTGTCAAAATATAAATAAAACGCAAAAAGGTACGTAATAAATTTTAAATTTTAATTTGGTTGATAATTTTATGCCCCTGATATGGGAGGCCGTTTGGTTTTTGTTTTTCTTTGGTTGGTTTGGATCCCATAGAGGCAATTTTTAGGTTTTTTGATCGAACCCTGTAAAGGAGACGCTGGCGAAATTTATCATAAATTTAAGAGTTTGATCTTTTTTTTGAGGATTCTAGAAAATTTTTGATAACTAAAATTTGATTTTTGGGTTATAACTAGGAATTAATGAATGAAAGGGAATTAGTTGGTATAGGTGGGTGAATTTAAATGACTTGGAAATTTTAGAATCTATTCCAACTGATTGGTTGTGAAAAGTTAATAATTTTAATAACTTATTTTAATCAATAGTTTTAAAATTAAGGGTCTGAAAACATTTTCTTCCTTAGGAATTTCGAGGACGAAATTCATTTAAGGGGGGAGAATGAAACAACCCAAAATTCTGGTCATTTGATTTTAAATGTTTAATCAATTTTAAATATTTAATAATTAGATTTCGGAATTTAATAATTTATAATTCAAATATAGGAAATGATTGAACATTTGAATTGTGAAACTGAATGTTAATTAAATGGATTTAATAATTTTATTCAAATCCTTTAAATTAATAAATAATATTGGTGAATTCAGCATGCAAATTATTTATAAATTGATAGGATAAATATCAACAATTGGATCGAAAATATAAAAAGATATTTACATCTGTGAAATTAGCCTTTTGCGGCACTATCTCGGATTTCAACGAAACCAGTTTCACTGGTTGTAATAGTAAATTATAATATGCTGTCGAATTTCACGGCATCAAAAGTATCGGTTGGTCGTGCAAATTCGAAATGCGTAGAAATTAATTTCAAAATTTTAATATAATAATTGGGTTTGAAAAGTTGGCTTCTGCATATGGTCAAATTAGGGATCAGGACTAGTTCCATTCCATTCAGAATAGGGGTATAACGTATAGACCGCTAGGTGGAATGTATCATTTGGGGTTTGAGATTTTCGGACGTTTAAAGATGAACATTTTAAAATTAAATAATATATATATTCCTTTTATTCAACAATGCTTTCCCATACTCCCAAGCATGTCGTGCCCATTCCCAGCCATATTCCTCCTCCTATATATTAATCGTGATTATCAGAAGACGGTTCATTTTTTATTTTCAATTTAAGAAAAAACATAGCCATCATACAATGACCGTCGATCAACGAGGTCACTAGAGGCTGAGATGGTTGAAGGCTCCAACATCAAAGTTATGATCCCTGATGTGACGAAGATGTTGGATGGTGCAATTGCAATTCAATGGCTTAAGGCACTGGCAAAGGCTATTATTTGTTGAGTTTTTTGGGGTTTGTGGAGGCGACGGAGGTGAATCCGAGGTCGAGAGTGGTGTCACTCGACTTGCCTTGGTGTGAACTGCCTCAGAAGTTGTTGTGGTGGTGAATGGTGCGGCTGTCGGCGGTGGAGAGCGAAGTTTGGTCGTTGTCGAGTTTTGTTTTGGTGGCCTATAGCTTTTAAAGAGATTAGGGTTTAGTTTTTAATTCGATAATTAGTTGACTATCTTGTAATTAATATTAATTATATTATTTAATTTCAAAATCTTATAAACCCAATAACTTGTCCATGCAACCCCCAAATCGAACGCATTCAGTCGCGTTGGGTTCGTAATGATGACGTCTACGTTTTGGAATTGGTTTGGTTGGATTTGGAACCTAGAATTTATGCTAAAATCAAATGGGCGTTCAGTTTTAGTCCAAAATCGGAACGTTTTGACAAAAATGAAAATCAATGTGAGTTTAACTAACATTCAATTTTACTATATCATATTTATGATGTTATAAACGATTATTGATTGCTTGAATTTAGTTAAATCGTTTGATTTGCCTGTTTGGTTGAATTTTCGTTTGAAAAATGGATGACATATTAACTTGATTCTTATGAACCCATATGATTATATATATTATCCGTAACCATTGTTTTCCAGGGAAAATTTATAGAGAAACCCTGAGGGATTTCTCACGCGTAATTATTTATTTACATCCTTATGCTGTTATATTGATGGTTAATTGAAATAAATCCCGATATTCTATTTAATTTGTTAAGTGTCATTGTAGAGATTTTGATATACCATCTTTTATTAATTTTCATCCCCAAAATCCCTGTCGTATGTTTTTGAACATGAGCTTATGTTGTCACTAAACAGAATGTTAAAATTCATTAATAATTTTGATTTATGATAATTTAAAGTAATTAATCATCTTAACTAATGATTTTGAAATTAATCAAACATTTTAATTAATGATGTTTAAAATTGGTTTATGTTTTGATTTAAATGGGATTGGATTTACTTAATCATTTTAACCAATGATTATTTGAGTTTAATTAATTATCTTAATTAATGATATTTGATTTAATTTAATCATCCTAATTTCTGAAATTTGAATGTAATTAATCATTTTAATATATAACGTTTGAAAATTTATTAATCTATTTGATTAATGAGATTTGAATTTAATAAAGTCATTTTAATATATAACGTTTAAATCTAATTAAATATTTTAACTAATGATATTTGAAATTTATTTAATCATTTTAATTTATGATATTATATAGTTAATCAATCATTTTAACAAATGATGTTTTAATTTATCATTTTAACTAATGAGGTTTGAATTTAATTAATCCAATCAATTGTTGACTATTTGCTTAATTAATTATTTTAATTAATGGTATTTAAAATTGATTAATCATTTTAATTTATAATGTTTGAGATTTATTATTTATTTGATTAATGATTATTTGAATTTAATAAATCTTTTTAATAAATGATATTTAAAGTTAATTAATTGAATTAATAACAGTGAATAAAGTTACTTAACTAATTAAATGAAAGTGTTTTAAAGTTAATAAACTGATCTAATACTAGTTTTAAAGTTAATTTACCGATGATACAAAAATGTTTGGTAATAATTAATTATTTTATCAAAGAAAATGGATTTGTTTACGTAAAAGAGATTATAAATGCGATTAATTATCTTTTTAGATAATTAATATTGTTTTTAATTTATAAAGGTATTTAACTGGTTTTATTTGCATTGAGGTAATAAGCATTGTTTTAAATTTTTAAATGAGGATTTTTAAATGAGAAAATTCTTTAAAAGGAATTATTTATAAATAAAGCAAAGTGTAAATTGTTTTAAGTTTATAGTGAACAAGGTTTTAATGACAATTGTTTTAACCCTTGTTTTAAATACACTTAGTATTATAAATTGTCTTATAAAAGAACATTTTAAAAGAGCATTTTCTAAAGTGTTTTTACAAATACTATAATATGGAAATCAAGCACAAGTTCAGTTTTAAAAATTAAAGTTTGATTTTGGTTATGGAAAAATAGTTCCATGATCGATATCACTTATATGGAAAGGATCTAGTCATACCTTTAACCCAAAACGTTGAGGCTTGGACTTGTTTCTATCTTGGAGGTTAAAAATGTCATCAAGGCGATGGCTTGAGGTAACACTACATCAATTTGCATGGATTCGTCTTCAACCAAGAGATAGCACTTGTTTGGAATCAATGAGTAGTGTTAAATATATAATATTTAATTTCCATATATGATCATTTTAATTATCTTATATAGTTGATTTATGAATTATCGGATTTGACTTTCTTCATGGTAAATCGTCACCTTAAAAATGAATTGCTGCTCTTTGAGCTTTGATATCCTTTATCGAAAATGACAAAAACCAAAGCATGAGAGGGGACCAAGCTATGTAGGATTACTCTTATTAGGGTATTTTCACATCTCAACTAGATTTTGGTTCACCTTCACCTTAAAATGGTTAAGATTTAGACGTGAAATATTCTTCTTGGAGGTTTTCGAGAAGTGTCACAGAGTAAATGAACTTCTCAGAAGTATATTACTGGAGATATATTTCAAGCTGTGCACCTTCCTGTTCATTTGTTGGAAAATTTTCTTTCCTTATTTGATTCGAATCCTTGAAACTATTTATCTTTAAATTTCCACGAGAAGAGTAAACCACTCTTCGTAGCGTTTTAAGCATTCATATTTTTCCATTCTATCGAGTTTGGACGGTAATCTTATTTTGTCCATTCTATCTAGTTTGGACTGTTACTTTGTTTTATCCATTCTACCTAGTTTTGATTTTACTCGGGTTATTTTCATTCTTTCAAGTCTATTTTTAATATTGTTTATGCCCATTTCTATTTGGTTTTGTTTCCTAATGTTTATTTGTGCTCTTACCTATATGGATGTTATTCTTATAAGGAAAAAACCATTCTGCATTAGCGGCGTGGTCTCAGGGAACTTTAATCTATTCTCCATTATTTGAGTTATCTCACACTGGTATTTCCAGACTGATCTGAGTGTTATTTTATTATAATGCTCAGGTCAAACCGAGTATTTTCCCAGGTTGTCTCTGATGTTATGGAGATATTGGACAGAAGATGGAGGATCACCTATCATAGTGTTTATTTTCCACTGTATTTTATAGTATCCCTATCAGCAATTGTAATGTCTAGATTTTGTAATTGTCCAGCTGATAAGGCTGTTTTTAATTCTGATATACTATGTATCTTTTGGAGTGGCAGTTCTATTATCCTTGTTACATCATATGTTGTCGATTTCGCTGTGATATTCTGTTTTCTCTGTTCTTTTCTTTTTATTTACCATAACATTCTGCCCATTTGTCGATTGGATGTGTGACTTTTAAACACAGTGATAGTGTTTGCTGTCACCTTTTGATGGTCAAAAAGGCAGGTCGTTACAGATTTCCTGTAACGACCTGCCTTTTCGAACCCCAGAAGTCGACATTAGTACATCCACGGTATTCACGTGCCGAATAACTAAGTGCCGACAAGACAGATTGTTAGAGGAAAGAAAGGAGATATAAGATAGAAGAAACTAAACAATCATAGAATCTCACAACGCAACGGATTAACATATATTAATCGACATAATACTTTACAAAGTCATTTCAAAAATGATACATCAGAGTCATGCTAATACAAATTCTACATTAGGACAGTTATAACAGCCTGTCCCTACCAACTGATACAAGATACTTATAATACAGCGGAAATAAGATAATAACCAGCTATCGATGAAGCCTCATGTTCCAAGCTCCTCCAAAATGCATCCATGGGAAAACCTGAACTACTTGGCTGCCATAAAAATTTAAGCACCAAGAGTTTTAGGAAAAGAAAAGAAAACTCCGGGTCAAACATGGGACGGGTGTGGGTAAACTCAAACAATTGAATTATTATGTTTAAAACCCTTTTAAAATTAAAGGTATCTCGTAAGACCACGCTGCATATACACACGGACGAGTTTTTACCTTACGATAACCAAAACACTTTTTATAGAAAATCCAGCAATATTATAATAAGTCTAAGCGTTCAAAATAAATATATAAAAACAGCCGAAATTTTTACCATCATTAAATTATAGCATACTAGGCTCTACAATCAAAATTGTAAAGGAATGTACTGGAGATTGGATTCCATAGTAGACAAGGCACCGAGGTAACACCTATCACGGTACACGTCTTGAAAATGTATCGAGTACCTTATCAGGATACCCTACCAACACAAGACCGGCCTACATCTTAACCGATAGTATCGAATATGTCATCGCCTCGGTTGCTTTGCAACCCTTTTTGTTGAGATCTCATGCACAACCAATCCATAAATATGTAGATGTATCTAGAAAGGTAATGACACACCCTAATGGGAGCGACCCACTTACCTATACTACATCTTCCCTAAATTTAGTCATTCCTGGTTGATGAGGCTTGAGGCTATGCATACCTTTTGAATAGCAATCCCACTTGGATTGCCAACACTGCTTTCCTGGCAATAATGCAGTGCCAACATTCATCCATACAAGTTGTCCAGGATAAAAACAAACCAAAGGCATTACTTCTACTACATCCATTTTGGGATCACCCTCAGGACTAGTAGCAAGCTCCCCTTGCACTTCAATGCTCCATCTTCGATTCCAATTGTTTAAGATGTCTTCAGTTCGAAACATTTGAGTTGGATTGAATTGGTTTTCAATTAACATATCTGATCCAAGTCTCTTCGAAACACTTTCGATAGTTCCCAATAAACTCAACTTGATTTTTTTTTAAATAAACAGACAAAGACAAGAGCAGAATTCACCTCCTAATCGTTGGTGGATAGATTTCCTTATCATTTATCCCAGAATGTTTTATAGGCACAATACATCATCATTAGAGATGATTGTGCCATATAACTCATTCTCCTAGATATTTCTAAAGTTACCTTTAGGTCCATATTTGATAGTCGTCTATTTAATTATCAAATAAACAATCGTTCAACATTGATTTGATTCCATATGGGATCTGCTAAGCATTTATTAATTAATCTTTAATTAATTAAAATCATTTTATAAACATTCGATCAAAAGACCTTTTCAAAACACTATTCCCAAACCTCTTGCATCCCTTTTATACTTGGAAAACATTTATACTTATCTTAGGGGTATAAGTATATTATGAAAACATTTGGAAATTTCCTTCTTTTAAATTCCTTTTTGAAAACATTACTTACAATGAACCGATCCACTTATCCTTTATAAAAAGCTCACTTTTAAAAGCAACTTCACATTTAAATATCTTTATAATTTCCAAAATTAATTTATAAAACACTTTTATACGTCCACAAGTCAATTTACAAAACCTCTTTACAAACATCTAAATCATTTGTAAAATGTATCCTATTTAAAAATCCTTTGATAAATCTACTTTAGGAAAAATCCTTTACAAAATATCCTTTGCAACTCATCCTTTAAAATCACTTTAAATAAACCTTTTTATTTAGTAATACCCATTTTTATAAAGAGTTATCATTTATATTATAAAATAATAATATAACTTGAAAAATCATTTATAAACTTTAAATCCAAAAATTGATTAAAAATTGAAGTTAATTCAACACCATACTTTATACTTTCAAAAGGAGCTTAGCAATTCCAATGGTAGTAATTTAAGTTACCATTTAACATCGATTTCACTTCCAAGTAACTTAACTATTTATTTACATATGTCAAACATATGTAAATGCAATTCATATCCAAATCAGGGACTAACATGTGAAACAACTCAACAAGCATATACATCTCCAAATAACATAATAGCAGGATGGTGATTTGTCCTGCCAAATAGGTGTCCAACAATCAAACAATTAAGTCATAACAGAACGAGGATTTATTCGGCTAATACATATCCCATACAATCAAACAATCAATCTATAATAGAATGGTTATTTATTCTGCTAACACATATCCACACAATCAAACTATTTACATGAGTGATGCACAATTGTTTTTCCACTTGATGGTATCGACACTTGAATCCCTTGTGTTCAAAACCATCTTTGAACAAGAAGCACCTTTGAAACAATTTGGTTCTCGAAATAAAGGATTTAATGTTGGATCATAGGTTTTTATTGCTAACATGAAACAACAATTCACGAATCTATGACTACGACAACATCCGGACTCAACGACTCAAAGTATGGTTCATATAATTATATATTTGAACAAGAGTCGTCATTTGTGTATATAGAGTCTAGTTTAATGCTTTTTTAAAATCTTTTCTCAAGAATCATCATTCACATTCAAATAAACCTGCATGCATATTTTAATCGAAATCAAGTTTTCAAAAAATGCATATGGAGCAGGGATCGAACCCGAGTCACTAGTTTAGAAGACAAGTGCTTCAACTAAATGATCTATGGTAATTTTTGTTTATCAATAGAATTCAGTCGACTTAACAAGGTCATTCAGTTGACTGAATATCTATAGGCAGCTTATTGAACTTGTGTACATATATATGCACGTTTATATTTACAAATTCAGTCGATCGAAGTTCATAGACCAGTCAACTGACCTTATTCCAACTGTCATTTTCTGAATAGACACTTCCTTTCGTGAACGGTTTTTTTCTTCGCAGAAGGTTTGACTGTTGATGTTCGATAACATCTTTTCGCCAGAAGTTGTAACTTTCTATCTACTATATCTATGCATGAATTTCAAGAACAACTAAATTAACTTACTTGATTTTACTTGAATTATATTTTCTAAATTAGCTGCTCTCTTGAATTCATATATTTATTGCTTTCGATCATAATTCTATATTTCAAAAAACAATCTGAAACTTCCTATTCTTCATATACATACAACTACAAACATCATACTTGAGGAAAATATTGTAGGAAGGGACTATACAAGTGAAAAATCGTGTTAATGGAACACACAGGGTCAAGACAATCTACTTTGTATTCAAGTCCTGTTCGGTTGCTTAGGCGGTCAAGTCCTGTTCGGTTGCTTAGGCGGTCAAATCATGTACGGTTGCCCAAGCGGCGTGAACTTATTCCTCCGGGTTAAGTGAGGGCTGCTAGTTCAAAATTCCAGAAGGAGTTTGGGACTGTACGTAGAACACATGTTCGAACCAGTATAAAAATTTCTAGTGTCATTTATTTTACTATTAACTTTTTAAACTCATATTCCGCATCAGCAGATAACTTAGTTTATATCGCACTACCACTTCATTTACATTGTTTACAATCGTTGGACATTTCGATGCTATAGCATAATCACTTTTATTCAAAACTTAAAGCTCCCTTTTAAAATGATTAATTACAAGTTAAAATGTTTATTTAATCATAAATAATCTTTATTAAATTTGAACTTAATTTAGTTATAAATTAATAAATAATTAAACCTTTAATAAATAATTTATTTATAAATTAAACATTAATTAATCCTTTATTAATTATTAAATAATAATTTAAAGCCTTAAATTATAATTAACTATTAATTAATATTAATTAATTAAATAATCTTTTAATTAAAACTTAAATAATAAATCAAACCATTAATAAATAATTTATTTATAAATTAAACCTTAATTAATTTATCATTAAAAATAATTAACAATTGATTTATTAAATTAATAAATAATTGACCTTATATTTGATTAGTAGTTAATTAAAAATAAATCTTGTACTTAACTCATAATTAATTAAAAACTAATCTTACTTTCTAAAGATAACTAATTAGTACTAATCTTTAATTAGTTCAAAATAGCAAACCTTGTTTAGTATTAGTTAGTTATTAATTATCAATATTAATTAATTAACAGTTCATTATTAAATTCTTAATTAACTTTCCTTACGCATTATTATTAAGTTTTTAAAACATTTCAAAACACTTTAAATTATAAAAATTGACTTTTTAAAAATTGGACTTTTTATCGAACTACATCCATAATGTTTATCACTATGGATACCATAACCTTAAAATCTTTCCTCAAGAATAATCATTCACATTCAAGTTTGCATGCATATTTTAATCAAAATCAAGTTTTCAAAAAATGCATGGAGCAGGGCTCGAACCTGGGTCACTATTTTAAAAGGCAAATGCTCCAACCAAATAAGCTATAGTAATTTTTGTTTGTCAATAGAATTCAGTCGACTGAATATGGTCATTCATTTGACTGAATATCTATAGGCAACCTATTGAGCTTGTGCACATATGTATGCACGTTTATATTTTCAAATTCGGTCGATTAAAGTTCATAGACTAGTCGACTGACCTGGTTCCAACCGCTATTTTCTGAACAGACACTTCCTTTCATGAATGGTTTTCTTCTTCGCAGAAGGTTATGACCATTACTGTTCGATAACATTTTTTCAACAGAAGTTGTAACTTTCTATCTGCTATATATATGCATGAATTTCAAGAACAAATAACTTCACTTACTTGATTTTACTTGAATCATATGTTTTGAATTAACTACTCTCTTGACTTCATATATTCATTGCTGACGATCACAATTCTATATTTTAAAAAGCAATCTGGAGCTTCCTACTCTTCATATACATACAATTACAAACATCATACTTATGGAAAATATTATAGGAAGGGTGTATTACAAGTGACAAATCCGTATTATTAGAACACACAGGGTCAAGGCAATCTACTTTGTATTCAAGTCTTGTTCGGTTGCTCAGGCGGTCAAGTCCTGTTCGGTTGCCCAGGCATTCAAGTCCTGTTTGGTTTCTCAGGCGGTGTAAACCTATTCCTCTAGGTTAAGTGAGGGTTGCTAGTTTAAATTCCAGAAGAAGTTTGGGATTTGATGTAGAACGGGAGTTCGAACCAGTATAAAAATTTCCGATGTCATTTACTTTACTATTTACTTTTTATATTCCACGTTAGTAGATAACTTAGTTTATATTGCACTACCACTGCATTTACATTGTTTACAATTGTTTTCCATTTTGATCCTATAGCACAATCACTTTCATTTGGTATCACAGCTTGGAATTCTATAGATCATCACAAAATCATGGAATAATGGCTAGAAAATGATCCAATCGAAATACAACAGGCAAAATCCCTGTCAAAGCCACCAGTAAGGACTATAAAAAGGTACTTTCTGATTTAAAATTTTCATTAAATGGTAATAATGAATTAGTTAGTGTATGCGATAACATCTCAAACCATAATTTTCTTATTTTAGAAAAGATGAAATCGATCAAAATTGAAAAATGAGAGATTAGATTTATAAAATCAACATGGTGTTTTAAAAAATAATTTTAGGCTCTTAAAGGTTTTCTAGATGAACAAAATACTATTTTTGAAAAAGAAAAAGAATTTTTTAAAAGAAATTATGGATATGAGGAAACAAAATGATTTATTACAATCATCTTTAGATAATTCAGAATCTCGATTTTTTCTTCCCGAAAATGAGACCTGTACGACAAAAGGGATAATTATGAATTAAATAAGCAAATTGATATTTTGAAAAACAATAACCCATTTTTGAAAATAATAATTGTGACTTTAAAGCTGAATTTGATAAACTTAACACGGAAGTCACAAAATTCAATAAAGGTCAAAATGATTTAAACATGATTTTATCTAGTTCTAGACCTTTACATGATAAAAGTAGTTCAGGATATAACAAAACTAACCATAGAGATATCACTAGATACGCTTTCATGTACAGTAAAAAGGTTAGTGCCAATACTAAATTTCGAGTGAGTCTAAACCAATTTAAATAGAAACTCAAATACGACTATGACTAATAATGTTTATAATTTCTTTAGAAGTACAAAATCATTGACGGGAAATATGAATAAAATTTATCTAAGTATTTGGGTTCCTGTTATTTGAAAAAATAGAAAAAAAATACATTGATGATTATTTTGATATGGTGGTTAATAATGAAAATTATATTTATAAAGGTTCAACCACACCCAAATGGGTATGGTATTCTAAAAATTAGGAAATTATAAGAACCTTGGGTATGGCATGCTTTAAATGTTATTTTTTTGATACCTTACATTATAAGTAGTAGTTATTTTGTTCGATATTGTTATATATTAACACTTACGTGGAATATAATTTATGTTATCATATAAACTCTCTTTTTTGTCGATGATAAAGGGGGAGAAAGATATTGCTCTAACAATATTTGCAGGAATAAACGATGAAAGCACAGATTAAGGGGGAGAAAAGATAATTATTTATAGGAATATATAGCATAGATTCAAGGCGAGAAATCTATAGCACAATTACAGGAATATATTCAGAGGGGAACATAAGTCAACAAAGCTTGTCGAAGATTCCTCTGTGGCAAATGGAGTTATCATCATCAAAAAGGGGGAGAATGTTGGATCATAGGTTTTGATTGCTGACATGAAACAACAATTCAAGAATCTACGACTACGACAACATCCGGACTCAACGACCCAAAGTATTGTTCGTATAGTAATATACTTGAACAACAGGCATCAAATGTGTATATAGAGTCTAATTTAGTGCTTTGTTAAAATATTACCTCAAGAATCATCATTCATATTCAAATAAATTTGCATGCATATTTTAATTAAAATCAAATTTTCAAAAAATGCATGGAGCAAGGCTCGAACCTGGATCACCAGTTTAGAAGACAAGTGCTCCAACCAAATGAGCTATAGTAATTTTTGTTTATCACTAGAATTCATTCGACTTAACAAGGTCATTAAGTCGACTGAATATCTATAGGCAGCCTATTGAACTTGTGTACATATGTATGCACGTTTATATTTTCAAATTCAATTGACTGAAGTTCATAGACCATTCGACTGACCTGGTTCCAACTGTTATTTTCTGAACAGACACTTTCTTTCATGAATGGTTTTCTTCTTTGCAGAAGGTTATGACCATTGTTGTTCGATAACATCTTTTCACTAGAAATTGTAACTTTCTATCTGCTATGTATACGCATGAATTTCAAGAACAAATAACTTCACTTACTTGATTTTACTTGAATCATATTTTCTGAATTAACTGCTCTCTTGAATTCATATATTCATTACTTACCATCACAATTCTATATTTCAAAAAGCAATTTGAAACTTCCTATTCTTCATATACACATAACTAGAAACATCATACTTGAGGAAAAGATTATAGGAAGGATGTACTATAAGTGATAAATCCGTGTTATTAGAACGCATAGGATCAAGATAATCTACTTTGTATTCAAATCCTATTCGGTTGCTCAGGCCGTCAACTCCTGTTCGATTGCTCAAGCAGTCAAGTCCTATTTGGTTGCTCAGACGATGTAAACATATTCCTCCGGGTTAAGTGAGGGCTGCTAGTTTAAATTCCAGACGGAGTTTGGGACTGGATGTAGAACGGAAGTTCAATCCAGTATAAAAATTTCTAGTGTCATTTACTTTACTTTTTATACTCATATTCTACATCAGTAGGTAACTTAGTTTATATCGCACTACCATTGCATTTACATTGTTTACAACTATTGGCCATTTCGATCCTATAGCACGGTCACTTTCATTTGTAACTTAAAACTCCCTTTTAAAATGATTGATTACAAGTTAAAATGTTTAGTTAATCATAAATAATCTTTATTTTTTATTTTTTATTTTTTGGCAACCAGGAAAACCTGTTCTATCACCGCCGACATTGCGACTCCTGAACAGTAAACCTGGGGGAAACACAACTGGCCCGCCACAACCGTGCCCCCATTTAGACCAGACCTTTCGGTATACTTGAAGCAGTTGCCATGAATCGAACTCCTCACCTCATACGAGGGAGGCCGTTGCTCTTGCCAACTACGCCATGTGCGAGGATGCAATAAATAATCTTTATTAAATTTGAACTTAATTTAGTTATAAATTAATAAATAATTAAACATTTAATAAATAATTTATTTATAAATTAAACCCTTAATTAATCCCTTAGATTATTAAATAATAATTTAAAACCTTTATTAATAATTAACTATTAATTAATCTTAATTAATTAATTAATCTTTTAATTAAAACTTAAATAATAAATCAAACCTTTAATAAATAATTTATTTATAAATTAAACCTTAGTTAATTTATCATTAAAAATAATTAACAATTGATTTATTAAATAAATAAAAATTTGACCTTATATTTGATTAATAGTTGATTAAAAATAAATCTTGTACTTAACTCATAATTAATTAAAAACTAATCTTACTTTTAAAGATAATTAATTAGTAATAATCTTTAATTAGTTAAAACTAACAAATCTTGTTTAGTGTTAGTTAATTATTAATCATCAATACTATTTAATTATTAATTAATTATTAAATTCTTAGTTAACTTTCCTTAACCATTATTAATCAAATTTAAAAACTCAAAGGATTGCTGTGTTGAACACAAACACCTTTCAGGTGCTAACCTTACTCACTAACTTTTCCATTTACTAAATTTACTTACTAACTTTCCATGTAACTTCCAATCACTAGACAAAGGTCACAACTTTACAACCAAAAATATCACTTTAACATTTGATTCATAAATCTATGCTAAACCATAAACTAGCAATATATGTACATCCTATGATAATTCAACCATCCAAACAATGTATTCTACAAATAGGAAAAATAATAAAGGATGAATATTTCCACAAAAAGTTAGAAGTTTACTCACAAAAATTTTGCAAAATTCTTTTGAAAACTTGAAATGCTTAGAACTTGCAAAGCTTGGAAAACCACAAAAAGCAACTCGAAAATGGGTAATTATTCCCTTGACTCTTCGCCATGTTCATCTCGTAATTTTGGAAATTATTCAAGAGAAAAGTTTTTGGAAATTATTTTCTCTACCATTTCAAAGAAAGAATCGCTCAATTTGGGTTTTTTGAGGGAGCTATGTTCAAATGAAGAAGAGGTATTTTCGGACTTGAAAATATGGGTCCAAAAATGGGTCTAAAAGAAATGAGATTTGGACATAGGTAAGCCCAAAATTTGAAATGGTCATACAAATAAAAGTTGTAGCCATTGAAATTTTACACAGTTTAAAAAATAAAATCTCCATTTGGTCCGAAGATGAGGAAAATATGATAGGAAGAAGAGGAGGAAAATTTGAAGAAGTGGAAGGCTATTTATAACAATAGAAAAGGTAAATTACTAAACTACCCTTGTACTTTTATCCTCCATATTCTTTTACCACCTCAACACCCTCCACCATACATTCCATTTCAGCCTCCATCTTAACCCCCCTAATCATGTTAAAGAAAACATGTTTAAACATGCTTGTACTCGAGTCGGTATATACATGTATATACTTAAGTATGTATACCTATGTATATACTAATATATGCTAAGTAATTTATATTATTAACCATTTAAATGTTGTTTTAAATATAAACAAGGCTCACAATATTTTAAACAATTTTTATACGATGAAACGTCAAAAATCGAAAAACGATTTTCGATCCTATTTTCGGTTTTTCATCGAAGTAAATATTTTACAAACAAAATTTGATAATGATTTCACCATCATTAATTATTATTTAAAAGAGTTTTACTTTCATTGTAAAACCCATTATTTAAATATTTAAATTAATTAAATATTCACAAATCAAAGGAGGTGAAATTCCAAGTCATTGCATTTCTTCTTTTCTAAATTCATATTTTAAATGGGCAAAAACAAATATTCTTTAAAACACTGTTTACTATAAACGCAAACCACTCCTTGTTGGTGTTAAATATGGAAAAAATGCTTTCTATACCACCATAAATTAAAATGATTATTTATAGTACTCCATTCTCATCCCTTTTATAAAATTCCTTTTATAAACCTTCAAATTAGTTTATAAAAATACTTTTATTAATCTCTAAAATTATTTAAATAACTCCTTTTATATATCTCCAAAATTATTTATAACACTCCTTTTTATATGTGAAATTTATTGGTAAAACTTCTTTTATATATCTCCAAAATTATTTATAAAACTCCCTTTATAAATCACCAAAATTACTTATAAAACTCCATTTCATAAAGTAACATTTATAAATATACTCTTTTATTTATAAAAACACAATTTATAAATCTTTCTTGCCATATAACATTTTGAATAATGCGTTTAACAAATATATTTCAAAATATTTCCATCTTCTCTAAAACAGAATCACTTTATTGTAAGAGATAAACTCCTTTTCTTTACAATAAATATTATATTAACTTTTCTGTATAATAATACTTCCCCAAAGTACTATTATTACTTTTCCAAAAATCTATAAAATCTTTTTTAAAGACATCGGGATTTACTTTCAACAAAAAAATTTCATTTACTAACCATATTTTATAAATCCAATTTATAAAATAAACTCTATAAAATCAATCCTACTAACCAAAGCCATTTCCGAATCAAAAACAACAAATACTAGTATTTTAAAATACTATAACGAGGCACGGGGCTACTATACACTTAACCAATGTTAACACAATTTTCATTCAAAAAAAGAATTCAACTTTCGGGACATATCAAAGTCGCACCTAATACAGCCAGATACCAAGCTTCTGCAATCAACAATTAACAATAAGTAATTAACATATCATTTTTCCCGTATTAATTAATCCACATATTGATTAACTTCAACAACCATCATTTTACTTTGCAAGCGCATAACATGGATTTATTTTGCTCAATAGATGTCCAAAATAATCGGTTTAATTTGATTATAGCAGAACGATGTTTCATTTCGCTAAATAGATATCACAAACGAAGTATAGTTATTTTAGCTACGTTATTTATTTTAAAAACATAATTAAATTCAATCACTATTATTTTATCATAAATTTATATTTCGTTAAAACTATCAACTATTTATACCATAGTGTTCTACTCATCGGTACGAGTCTAATGCAAAAATCCATAATTTATATTTGGATTTAAAACGAGAAAGATGTTAATTCAAAGTTAAACTAATATAAATTAAAACAAATAAATCAGATTAATCCTCATCCAACATTAAACAGGCCCAAGCCCAAAAGCACACTACACACTTCCAATAGTGCCTTCGCTCCCATCAATTTTCCAATTCAATTTTTCCTAATCCTCTACACGGATAAATGTGCGGCCGTGTCACTAACACGCACACCCGACCATTTCTCGTCGAACCAAGGCTACCCAAAAACTTCTCCTCTTGAGTTCGACACTCTTCCACCCTCGACACTAACTCTGGCTCCTCCCATCAAATTTTGACCATGTCCCCAAATGTTGCATTCCAGGAAACCACAGTCATGAAGCTTTCATCACCGCCTCACCCACGTTAGCCACCAACTCCACCGCCATTCCACTTGAGATCCACCCCCATCTCTGCTTTGAACTCGATGCTCCATCACCGCCGTACGAACCCAAAAACGCGAACTAGAAATTAAACCCAACAAACCCTAACTCGACCTCATCTCTCTGCCACCTACCACCAGAGCACTCACCACCATAACCCACAGCTCCTTCTCAACTTAAAATTCCTCTAACATTCTCAGTTCCTCCCCTTGACCACCAAATCACCTGAAAATTAAATATGAATGGAAAATGTTTATCAACCAACCACGGCCAACTCCGGCCCCTAAGACCATGCGAACACCTCCAAAAATCACGTCTTGACGATACAAACCCAACCATACTCTCCGATCTCCATCCATGATCGTCAAAAAACAACCATCATTCGATCACCACTGTTATTGGACAATATCCACCACCACACTCGACAAAACAATGAGCGACTATTTTTAGAAAATACTAGAGGCTATAACACACAACTTTGAAGTTTGTATAATTTTGATTAGTTTGAGAAATATTGATTTTTGAATGAAGAGATGGAGTTATTTCTCTTTTAAAGGAAGAAGAAAATAAAAGAAGAGAGGAACGGAATGAGAGATGCAGAAGTGAAAATGAAGTGAGTAATTGAGTTGATATGCACACTCATACACAAAACCAGTATATTACTTCAAACTAAAGCAAATCACCAAAATTCAGGATAACCATCATATCAAGAGCTAATCATAATTATTGGCTTGTTGAAAAATCTTTGTTTTTATTTGATTTTAAAAAGTTTGAAAAGCAAGTATTGTGGTACTCCGCTACACAATATCCCATTCACGTACGCATGAACGACATAAATAAAAGTACGATTTCTCACAACAATGGACTAAGATCGCAAAACAATTATAAAATACATCGGTTGTCTTATTCTAAGAGATTTCAAAAATACCAACGTTTGCCGTAAATACGTCAAACAATAATTTAAATATTTTCCCAATTAAAAGTTATGGAAAAACCCTATAAATTAAATTAAAAACGTCATTAAAATCAAGTAGTTTTGTCAAAAATAGATTTTCTTATTATTTACTACATTTGAATCGAATTCGATATTTACATAAATTAAATATTCAAATTTAAAACGTTGAAATTTTTGGGTCGTTACATAAACTCATAGCGAAATAATAAATTATTATAAACATATAGTTACTGACCAAGTTGACACTTCCAATATCTAGTGTTCTTATCAGTGTCGAGCATGCATTAGGAAACATGTCCTTCCACCGTTCCTTCCTTGTACCAGTACTTGATCCTCTAAAGTTATCCCGTGGGTTGTAATGAGGAAGAGGTTAGAACAATGTTCATGTGGCAGGTAAATTGTACACTTTGTGCATAACACTAGTTTGTTCTGATTGTCTTCAACTACATGTTATATCTTCTAAATTTACTAAGTCGCTTTTACTCAATGCACGCATACAATGCGTCCCATCTACCCATAGTAGACTATAACTACACACACACACATATAGATTCATATATACAAGTACCATGGTCCCCCACTAGATGCTATCCTCACTAGTATCTCTACATCAGCACCCCATCAGGATCATCACCCTCAGCATATCACGATCTCGATGCCGTGCATACCAAGAAACTCTCGTAGTGCCTACTAACGGCTTTACAATAATTTGGCTATAACCTAAATTTCATTTTTTGGGATTTTCTTATCTGCTTCCTGGTCGTAGACTCAGCTCTACGAACTATAAATATTGTGTATTTAGCCCCACAGGCTATGGACTCAGCTCCACGGACTTGCCCATGCACGATTTGAAAGATCTCCTTAATAATATTAAATAGCATTGGCACTTATCAAACAAACTAGCAAACAATGTGGCGAGGCATAAAACAACATGGTCCATACACTAGTAGGTAGTGTAACCCCTATCATTCCCGTTGATCGCTAACGACGGATGATGTTCTCGACCTGTGCACAGTCCTACTCCTTTATTTGGTACCAACACATGTTGACATAGTGTCGTTCTTCGCTCATCATCTGATTTAGATTTCCTATTGCAATCAAGAAAATACCCCCATTTCCTATTATTGAAGCAGACTCCTCTATCTATTGGGGTATACCTTCATCTATATGTAAGTGTATACTCTTCATAGGTCTTATGGTTGGATATGTCTCACATGATTATAATATACACACAATTGCTAGTAGCCCCTTGTGGTGGGGTGATTTCTATTGTGTAACACTACTGACCTCGCATTCTAACCCATACTAATAACTAATGCCATTATATTCAAACAATCATTTGTTAACTTCAATAATACACACCCATTATAAATGCATACTTAAGGCTACGTATATAACACACACAAAGAGATATATATATATTCATCTTTTCTTAATTATATTTCCTATACAGTTTATTGTTGACCATAAGTCCTTACTTCATTATGCGTTTATATCTTGCATACTTTAGGGTTATTGACTGCTTTCTTTTTAAAAGATTTATAATGTATTTTCTATCCCTTTTCCTTTTTCACTATTTGCCATTCATATTATCTTTTCACCTTTTCATTTGTTCTTGCCTACACTTACATTTTTTATATTTAATTTCCAACTTTATTAGTATCGCACATTTTTTTTCTTTTTAGAATATTGTCATGTTTATATTTCTTTATTTAACACTTTTTGGTTATTTGCATTTTAATGCATTGGAATTACGCTTTTATCGTGGAAATGTTAAAACTATAAATTTATATATCTTATACAAGTAGATCATTTGTGTTGCATTTAAAAAGACAAGGAATTATCTTTTCATAGTTATTGAAACAAACAACACATAATACGTTAAATATCCTAATTTTATAATCCTCTTTTTTTATTATGTCTATTCCTTGTCACTTCGAACGATGCACTTTTATTTCTTTTTAACATGATAATGTATAAAAATTCATATTGTAATATCCTAAATTCTAATGAATTAAAATACCACTTAAACCCCTAAAATTTTACTGTGATTTCTTATTTTACACTCTTATTATCCAACTAAATATAAATATGGAATTGTTACATCAAACATAAATTCATGGTTTACTATTTTCAATAATAAATTTAGGGACTACTAATATCCCAAACATTTTTCAAGGTTGCATTCATATAACATATATAGATATTAAGTTTAACAATTGCAGAATATGTTGGCAGGGTTATCGTTTTCATCTCATGTGTATAGATTTAACCTACAAATCCAATATATATTTTCAAGAATATAGGAATAGGTCTACAACAATATAAATCTAATATTACACAAAAGCATATAATATTCCCACTCATCTCTTTTTAGCTCCACTTCTTCAGATCTAGATCTATTTCCTTTTTATTTGACTCTTTCTTACTTTAAATCCAAAATATAGAAAGGTTATACACCTATTAGAATTATAGATCTAGGGAAAGAATTGAACTAAATTTAGATTTGAGTTTAAGATTCATGATTTACCTTTGTTTTTGTGTTTTGAACGATCCTATTCTTCTCTTCTCTTATTCTTTGCTTTTCTCCACCTATATATATAATAATAGTTTTACTACTTGTAGAATTTGAGAAATTGTAGAGAAAAGGGAATGGCAGAGTTCTGCTCTATGATCTAGAAAAAATGAGAAGAGAAGAGAAGCTAGAAACTAGGCCTGCATTTGTAGAGGTTTGAAGTTAACATAGAGCATTATATTTATCCTAGGCAAACTTTATTTTAATCAGAGACGGACATCAGAAACTTAGCATGGAGAAAAAATATTTGGTTGCATCTCTATTGTTCAATTTACGATCCAATGTCTCTAATTTACACGTTAATGGTTTATCATTCATGACCTTGGGTTAACCACTATCGGTTGACCTGGGTGCATCTTGGGTCGACCGATATGTGTTTTAATGGTGATTTAATTAGCAAGCTTTGATTTGTTAATTTTATTGCTTGTTTTTAACAATTTTATTTGTTTCATTCCTTTTAAATCTGATTCCAACAATTTATTTCCACTTATTTACCTTTTCTCAGATTTGATTTGACGTTAACATTTCTTAACATTTAATTTTCCATTAACGTTAACAATTAGCATTAATTAACTTTTATTACAATAATACATATATAATTATTTTTGATTCAAAAACTTCAAACGCTTATAAGTTTTCGTTTGAACTCCAGTCGAAAAACTTTGTAATAACTGCCTTACTTGAAACGAAAGATAAGCCATTAAGGGTAGTAGAAAAAGAAAGATAAGAAGAAACTAAACGATCGCAAAACCTCACCACAAATCAGAATAACATATAATAGATAACATAGGATATTACATAGTTACTCCCATAATAATCATCATCAAAGTCATTACAATACAATTTCAAATGGACAGTTATACTGTCTGTCCATCACAAAATACATAGATCATACATAAACACAACAGAAATAAATATAATAAGCTATGGTAAAGCCACCTGCTCCAGCTCCTCCAAAATGCTTTCGTAGAAAATCTGAATCACTTGGCTACTCATACAAATTTGAGTACCCAAGAGTTTTAGGAGAAGAAAATAAAACTCTGGGTCAGACATTTGTTTGGTGTGAGTAAACTCAAACAACTTAATTCTTACTTTATAAAACACTTTGAAATCAAAGGTACCTTGTAAGACCACGCCGCACATAAACACGGATGGGTTTTTACCTTACGATAACCAAAACACTTTATATAGAAATCCAGTGATATTATGATAATGTCTAAGGTTTTCAAGTAAAATAGAACACAGCTGAAATGCTTGCATCTCACATTTCAACATATTTGGGTACAACAAAAAACATACGGAACTTATTGGAGAATAGATTCCATATAATGACTGGGCTTTTGAGATACCATCTTCTTGGTGCATCTCTAGATAAAAAACATCGAGGACCTCGCTTGGATCCCCTGCCAACACAAGATTGGCTTACCCCTTGCTAGATGGTACCGACTAAGATCGCCCCTCGATTGGGATCACTAACCGTATCGAAGCATACATATGTAGATTGTAGGGACTCTATATAGGGATAACCTTACCCTAATGGGAACGACCCACTTAGCCTTGCTGCATCTCTCCTGTTTTAGTCATTCCAGTGTTAGCACTCATCCATATAAGTCATTTAGGAGATGAATGAACCGAAGGCACTATCCCCTCTACACCCATTTTTGAATCAACCTTAGGGCTAGTAGCAAATAGCCCTTGTACTCCAAAGTCTTCATCTTTGACCTTGCCTTCATTATTTCCAATTCGAACTTTTACATTGGTTCGAAGTGGTTTTCAGATAACAACTAATATCCAATCCCGGTCTCTCCAAACCAACATTCTATAATTTTAAAGGGTCAAGTTGTTTATAGTGGACCAGTCCACTATCAGGGTGTAATATTTACATATGGATATACACTCTATATGCTTGGATTATCATGATCCGCATATCGAAATTAACCTCTTGTATTCATCACATTCCTGAAGCGCGGTATTTGTGTTAAGTACAAGTCGACTTACTTCCAATAAAACATGTCAACATTTTATTGCAACTACTTTAATTCATTTGGTTACTTAAAAACATGGACAAGAGATCCTTGGTTTTAAAACAATTCACTTAAATAATAAAATTGATTAAAAATAAATAACTGATAGGGCTATAAAAGAAACCTTAAAAACAAATAAACTTTAATTAAATCATAAGTTTAAACTCAATTAAATAAAAATTTAACCATTAATAATCTAAATTTTATTTATAATTAAACCCCGACTATACTTTAATTAATTAACATTTATTTAAAAAATTAAACCCTCATTAAGTGGATAATTAAACTTTAGTTAAATAAAAATTAATTAAATAATTAACTTTAATTAAATAATTATTTGAAATAAATAACATGATTAAATAAAAATTAATTTTATTTTTATCTAAATTAATCATTATTTGAAACTTAATTAAACATAATTTACTTAGTTAATAATTTCTTAAACTCTAATTATTTAACCTAATTACTTATGATTGATAATATCCTAAATTAATTTAAGTTAAATAAATAAATTATTAAATAACTAAAAACTTAATTTTTTATTAACTTAATTAATTTAAAATGAGTTTTCAAAAACAATCCAAAAGAAAACACTTAAAACTTGAAATCGTGAAAAGTGCATCCATAGCGACTATCGTTATAAATGCAGTTCGTTAGAATTGATTTCTAGGTGAAATCTTCACTTTAACTCTTACTACTACATCTTTGAAAACACAAATGGAAAAGTTTTGAAAACTTAAAACAAAGGTAAAAATTGAAAAAACATTTTCAAAAATCCAATACTAAAAAATAGCTTTCATTTTCAAATCGGATCTCAAGTCCTTTGCGAATTTTCAAGGTGCAAACTTCACAACATTTACATCATATACACATGGTTTTGTTTTCATAAACATACTACCATAATATCATATCCAATATCGTATATCCATATCCATATACATATCTAAATATATCAACATATCAACCAATCACCTAATTCAAGTTCAAACATAAACATATCATCAAATGTCATCAATATGACATGATAATCAACATAAAAATCATCATATTTTCACAGCATATAGTCCATCAAAATCAAATTAATTTCTTTTCCAAAAAAAAGTTTTACTCTCCAAATTTTTTTCTAAATCAAAGCAACTTCTGTTGGAACTCGAAAATGCTTAAGAATATTGCAAATTTGAAACTTTTGGACCCTCGAACACTTGAATTAGGCTCGACCAAGTGGTGTTTGGGCTCGGCCTTGGGCTCATTGGCTCGGCCTTAGGAGGTTTGGGCTCGGCCCTTGTGGTTTTGGGTGGTGGAGTGTTGTATTTTGGAAGAGGAGATGTTGAATGGTTTATAGAAATGGTTTTGTGAATAAAAGAGGAGATTTTAGCCAAAAGAAGTGATTTTTTTTTTCAAATTAGAGAATACAAAGAGAAGCCATGGAAATATTCATCCAAGATCTTAGGAATTTTTGAAATGAAGAGGAGAGTTGTAAAATGAGAAACATGAAAGAGTAGTGGTATGTATGGGCTTAGGATTTTATTTAAATAATATGAAGTGATTTGTATTTAATATATACAAATGCATGCACACCATACCCCTATCATCCCTTCAAATCTGTTCATATCCCCTTCCCCTCTTGCTTTCCACTATTCACACTATGTCATGTGTACTTATGTTGGAAAAGAAGCACTTCATACATATATATACATATTTTTTTCCTTTTTTAAATTTCTTCTTTTATTCTTATATACACACACACACACACACTAAAGAAGAAACATGTACATGAATATATGTGTACATGTACATAGGTTTAAATGGTTTGTAATGTGTGCATGTGTGTTTAACATAGTGTTATGACCTTCAAAACAACTTTTAACCAATGAAAATTCAGTATTTCGGAAAATAGCTTTCGGTCACATTTTTTAATTTTCTATGAACTATATATTTTGATAAACAAATTTTGAAAATGACTTTATCATCATTAATTATTATTTAAAATAGTTTTATTTGTTAGTAAAAATATATTTATTAATTATTTAAAATATTATTAAATATTCATTTAAATAGCGATTAATTTTTGGGTAATTACACTCTCCCCCTTAAAAGAATCGTCCCAAAATTAGCAACCAAGGAGATAAGTCAACTACAAAAAAGTTATATATATTCATATCATAATACACATACAAATACATACATTTAGCAACCCTATCAAACAACATACACTATACATACACCTACAACTAGTTATCCAAACATCAACTCGGGATAGGCTTCTCTCATATGATCCACCGTCTTCCAAGTGCAATCTCTGGGATCCTCACTCCACTGAACCTTAAGTAGTCGCACCACCTTGTTACGCAAGCTCTTTTCATGCTGATCCATAACATAATTTGGATGTCTAACCACTCTCAGGTTTGGTTCTATTTCCAATTCCTCTTGAACCAATAGCCCCATAATCAAAGATGGGTCATGAATATATCTCCTCAAATGAGACACGTGAAACACATTATGAACTGCCGCCAATTTCTATGGCAACTCGATCCTATAAGCAAGCAATCTGAACCTCTCAAGAATACGAAAGGGTCCAACATACTTTGGAGCTAACTTCCCAGCTTTTCCAAACCTAATAGCTCCTCTTATTGGTGAAATCTTTATGAACACCAAGTCTCTAACCATGAATTCCAAATCCCTTCGCCTTTTATCTACATAACTCTTTTAGCAATCTTGGGCCTCCTTCATCCTTTTCTTAATCGCTACAACTTTTTCTGTAGCCTCTCGGATCATATCTAGTCCAAGAACTAATCTATCTCCCATCTCAACCAAACATGCTAGTGACTTACACGGTCTTCTATAAAAGGCTTTATAAGGGGCCATCCCAATGCTTGCTTGGAAGCTATTGTTATAAAAGAACTCAATCGAATGCAAATGATCTTCCCATGATCCACCAAAATATAGAATACACACCCTTAAGAGATCTTCTAGAATCTGATTCACTTGCTCCGTTTGTCCGTCTATTTGGTGGTGATATGCTGTGCTTAAGATTATCTTGTTCCAAGGGTTGTCTGCAATGTTTCCCAAGAATGACTAGTAAATATGGGATATCGATCGCTTACAATACTCATAGGAACTATGTGCAACCTGACTATCTCCCTCATAAAAATTTCATCTAAGGAAATAGCGGTCCTCGTTGGTTTCACCGGAATAAAGTGCATGCTCTTCGTTAGCCGATCCATGATAATCCACACTCCTTCATTTCCTTTTCTGATTCTAGGCAAACCATTGATAAAATCCATCGATATCATTTCCCGTTTCCAATTAGGATCTCTAAAGGTTGAAATAATCCGACCGTCTTTCGATGATCACCTTTGATTTGTTGACAACACAAACACCTACTAACAAAGACGGAAATGTCCTTCTTCATTCCTGGCCACCAAAATACTCTTTTCACGCCCTTATACATCTTATGAACTCTTGGATGAATATTTGACTTAGACTTGTGGCATTCTAACAAAACCTCTTGCATCAGCCCATCCACATCTGGAACGCACAATGTCCATTCATCCTTAATGTACCTCAACCATCCATCTTCAAATCCGAACATCTACCTTCTCGGACTCATTGAATTAATCCTTCTAGTATCTCATCCTTCCGCTGGTTCCTCATAATCCTTTTCTGAAGTGTCGGGGTGATTTCCAAAAGTGTCAAAACAGCATTCCTACTTAAGGCATGTACCACCACATTAGCCTTCCCTCGTGTATAGAGAATATTCAAGTCGTACGCCGCCAGAAGCTATAACCATCTCTATTGCCTTAGGTTTAGATCCTTTTGAGCAAAAAGATATTTCAAGGATTTATGATCAGTGAAGAGCTCGAATTTTCACCTAATTAAAGAAAGAAAACTTAATCCTAAAATTTCTATAGATTAGAAAGAAACTAAGAGGACTAGAAGCATCCTTACCCAACAAGTAGTGTCTTTACATCTTCAATGCAAAAACAACAGCGAATAACTCCAAGTCACGCGTAGCATAATTCTTCTTGTGAGGCTTCAACTGCCTACTTGCACACACAATCACCATACCATGCTACATTAGAACAACACCAAGTCCCACTCCACATGCATCTGTGTAAACCATGAACCCAAGTGCACCGGTCAATCTCTTCTTAAATTCCAGAAACGCCTCTTCACACATAGGGGTCCATACAAATTTCTCCTCCTTCTTAGTCAGCTTAGTCAAATGGGAGGAAATCTTATAGTAATCCTGAAAAAACCTTCTATAGTACCCAACCAATCTGAAGAAACTACGAGCCTCGGTAGGAGTCTCCAGTTGCTTTCATTCCTGATCAGCGTCCAATTTCACTTTATATATGAAAAGTGATCACAAAATCACCGCGAACTCAATTGTATATGTTTCATAGCCAAATTTTGAAGTTTGGAAAAATTCTATTTTTTAGCATTATTATTTATTTATTAAATTTCTTTTTAATTCATCATCGGAAAATCATAAGGTGTTATATATACCGGCGCATCTGGATTAGGGCTAGGCACAGTATTGATGTAGAAGGGCAAAGTAATTGCTTATGCATCTAGGCACTCATGACCCAACAAAGTTAGGTATCCAATGCATGATTTGGAGTTGGCCGCAGTAGTCTTCGCACTAAAGATTTGGAGACATTATCTCTTGTAGGAGAGGTTTGAGTTGTATGTTGACCACATGTCCTTGAGATATTTTCTTCTCTCAGAGGGAGCTGAACATGAGGCTATAGAGATACTAAAGTTCCTAGCATCATATGATTTTAGGATAGAGTATACCCAAGGAAAAGTCAACAAAGTTGCTGATGCCTTAATCCAAAGACAACAAAGTTGTGTAATGGCGATGTTAGAGGAATGGACTATGTTAGAAACGTTGTCTGTGTATAATGTACAATATCGGTCTAGTGCATGATTAAGTAGTGCAAAAAGTATATTAACATGCTTAGAGGTCAAACCTACACTGGTAGAAAGGATAACTGAACTATAGAAGAATGATAAGATCTACCTAGATAGAGTAAGTAGTTTGGACTCAAAAGTCGAGGCAGTAGAACCGAAGGGGTTCAATGTGGATAAGAAAGGAGTACTGTGGAAGAATGGCAAGTTGTATGTTCTGAGTATTGGAGAACCGCGGAAGGAATTATTTGACTAATGTCATCATTAAAAATTTACCATACATCCTAGAGGTACGAAGATGTACCGAGATATGAAGAGGAGTTTCTTTTGGAAAGGAATGAATAACGATGTTGGAGAGTATGTGAGAAGATGTCTTACATGCCAACAAGTGAAGGTAGAACATCAAAATCCAAGTGGGCTCCTGCAGCCTTTAGGAGTTCCAGTGTGGAAATGGATTAAGTATCTATGGACTTCATAGATGGATTGCCAAAGACAAGGACAATGAATAAAGCCATATGAGTCATAGTTGATAGACTAACTAAGTGTGCCCATTTCATTACAGTTAAGGCTAAGAGAACTGCACCGAAGTCAGCAAAAGTATATGTAAAGATAATAGTGAGACTTTAAAAAGTGCCAAGCACTATTATTAGTGACTGGGATTTTCTATTCACTAGTGGATTTTGGTGAAGTCTGCAAAAGGTATTAGGTATAGAACTGTGCATGAGTATTACGTACCATCCACAAACAAATGGGCAGACTAAGAGGGTCAAAAAGTCCTGGAAGATTCACTAAGAGCATGTATTTTATGCTTTGGTGGATCTTAGGAAGATTATCCACATTTTGTAGAGCTCTATATAATAACAGATATCATACAATATTGGGATGGCCTTGTTTAAGGCTTTGTATGGAAGGCCGTGTAAGTCGCCTCTATGTTGGTTGGAAGTAGAAGATAGGCTTGTGTTAGGACCAAATGTGGTGAAGGATGATACTGAGATGGTAGAATTGATTCAAGCTAAGATGAGAGCAGCGCAGTCTAGGCAAAAGAGTTATGCCAACACAAGGAGGAAAGAATTGGAGTTTGTGGTAGGCGATCAGGTGTTCATGAAGGTTTCTTCGATGAGAGGCATGATGCATTTTAGGAAAGATGGGAAGTTAGCATCCAGATATATAAGACCATTTTCGATTATCGAAAGGATTGGGAAGGTGGCGTATAAGGTGGATCTGCTTAGTGTTTTTTATAGGGATTCATATTGTATTTCATGTATTATGTCTGCAGAAATGCATTAGGGACCTGGGACTAGTAGTTGATCACAGGCAGTAGAGGTCTTGGTTATCAAATCAGACATAACTTATGTGCATAAATCGGTTCAGGGGATGAGAAGTGGCTTCATAACAAGGTAGTGAAGCTAGTATGCATTTAGTGGACATAGATCGGGAGGACTGCATATGAAAAACAGAGGATAAGGTTAGAAGGACCTATCTAGAGTTGTTTGTCATAGATTAGCGCATATGCTATATATCGAGTTGTGCTAATGTCTACCAATTATATATGTATATATATATATATATATGATATTATGGTTGTTTGTTGTATTAGTATGTAGTACTAATACATTTTGCGTATGCGTGGATTGGGAATTCATGGGGATGCTTATGATAGGATAAAGGAGAGGACTAGTCTCTAGTTGACTTTAAACCAAATTTTGAGGCAAAAATCCACTAAGGAGGGGAGAATGTAATAACCCTAAAATTTTATAATTAATTGAATAAGTTAATTAAAGGGAAAATGCAGGTTTAACAAGCAAGGTAAGAGGAAAAGAATTAATAAAAGTAGGTATAAGGGCCTATCCAACTTATTGTAGAACAATATACATTACTCATTTTTATTTATTCATTTCATTCTATTTAAACTGAAATAAAATGCTAGAGAAAATATTTAATGGTGGAAGCTTAAGAAGACAAATAAGAAATAAGTAAGTAAACGCAAGCTAGAAGAGACTAAGAAGACTAAAGCAACATATGGGATTGGTTTAGATCTATATGTTTTTATTTATGATGGGATTCATATGGCTTTACATGCAAAAGTATAAAGGGTTAATGAATGTCTCGGGGGAAGAATGTGCAAACATGGAATGTTTACATGTGTTTTCTCTGATCTTGTGATTTCAAAAGTTAATGAAAATTTTATATGATGTTTAAGACAATATTTGGAAAGTGGATTTACAATTTAAGAATTTTTAAGGTTATATAATTCTATATGAATTTTTGATGTTGCACGACTCGAAATAAACAAGGAAAATACCCTAAAAGGGTGAAATAAAGTTAAACTATATAAGAGCATAGGTTTAGGCAATTTTAGGGAATTTATCAGGATTTTCTAGAATGAAATAGAGGAAAAACTAGCTAAATACTATGCTGGGGTATATGAGGTACTGCGGGGGATGCAGAGGAATAAAATCCATGGAAAAGTAAATCAACAAGGGTTAGGAGAAAATGAGTCAAGATTGAAATTATTTACCAAAAAGGACACTGCAAATAACAGAAAGTAAAATAGAACAAATATTATGTCAACATGTGTAATGGCGTTGTCAGGAATGTCGGAGTTGTCCATGTACGACATTGGAGCGATGGCTCATTTTTATAAGTAAGTGTATTGCGCTAAATATGAAGGGATCAAAATGCACTTAGATTTAGAAAGGAATACTTAATAAGTAAGTGTAGAGCGTACTGCGTAGGTCAAGAGGATTTTGCACAAAAAAGATGAACGTATAAGACTTATAAAAGATAAGTCAATGGGACACGGGGAGAGGTCAGATCAGAATAAGGAAAGGGATTCTGCGTTAGATACAAGCAAGGAGTTGGAAGGGGTATTGACGTCGAGTGGGGCGCTCACTTGAATGCACACCTAGAAAGGGGAGGAGAGACATTAAACTTCCAAGAACTACAGTGGGGAAGACCAAGTAGTTCTAAATTAAACAAATGTCTAAAGGCTGCATGTAGGTTCCTTTGCCGTCTAAGGTTGCATGTGGTTTATTTTTATGGTCTACTGCGATGAGGTGGTTCCAAACAGTTTTAAAAATAAGTAAATAAATTACAACAGCGGGGTGATGCCATGTAGTAAGGAAATTTATTAAATAAAAGACTACAAGTGGTTGTTTCTTTGTAATCCAAGGCATAACTAACTAATTAGTTAAATACTACAACGGAGGCTGAGTCTACACAGTTTGAACCTAAGAATGATCTTAAAAGAATACCGCAATTAGCGATTCCAAGCAATATGAGTTATGAGACAAACCTTAACGGGAGGCTAAGTAAGTTCTATGCAGGGGCGCGGTACCCAATACTAAAGTAAGGTATATAAAAACTATGCGGGATGCCACATCAAATACTTTAAAAGAATATTTTGTCGATCAAAGAAAAATTTATAAAGGAAACCAGGCAGATCAGCTTAGGGAGCGTAGTATTTTTTACTTAGATTCAAAAAAACTCTAAATCGGGACTCGGGTGAGGTCAGCGTAGGGTGCACAGTAGTAAAGAAAATCTTCTTAAGGAAGTATTTAATTGAAGTTTTATATAAGAAATTGTTTGCATCAGAAATTTAAAGTGTTTCACATATGACTGGTTGAACAGTGAGGCGGAAACCTAACTTGTGCAGTGGAGGTTGGTCTCACTTTAGGTTTTTAGGATAATATTATTCAAATCAGACTTTATGTCTGACCCGTGTTTATATTATCGTTTTCCCTATAAACTCATAGGTACTCATTTGAGTAGGCTGAGTTAATGAGGTTAGGAAGGCTTGGAATAATGGTCGCAACATAAGGGCTAAAGACGGAGCATAAGACTCTTTAACTAATAAAGATTTGTTTCTGTTGTATGATGAAGTGTGGGCTGCATCATCATACATTGACCCTACTCTTTATGGTGTTATTTTCTATTATATTTGACCCCTACGTATGCACATATTTAGAAAATATTGACCGAAGTAATTGTAACGAAACCGTTGTGTAATGAAATCGTATTAGTTTGCTCTATTTACTTTACCTGTGTTTATATTATACTGATCTCACTTTAGTCCTCAGAAGATAGATTTGGCGATGACTACAGCATCATTGGCGGTTCATCTTTAGGTTTTAAGTGAGGGATATTACTTGTAGAAAGTTCTGCATTTGGATCATCTTTTCAATTGCATAGGTGATTTTGTGGTGTTTATTCGCCTTTTGCCCATTCACTCAATGGTAGATGGAATAATTTTAGCTCTTTGGACTTTCACTTTTTTTAGAATAATATGGATAACAGAGTTTGTCATGTGTTTCTCGAAAAATATGCATTTGAGGGGAGCGAGAACCCTATCCTTTTTCTTCTTTTTCCAAGGTTCATCGGTTGAAGTTATGGGAAAAGGCCTTTTGGTATGTTGAGTTGAGTCTTTATATGCCATCAATTTAACACTCAGGTCTCTTTCTTCATCATTCATGGCTTTGACCATTTTCCTGAATCGAGCTGATTCATGAAGTGACTATAAAGATATCATAAAAGTTGCCTGATATGGAGAGCGTGAAGTTCATAGATAGGTTCGTATTTCCCACCTTTTTCTTTCTCCGTGATCAAAGTAACAAGACATTTTTCATTGTCTTCTTTAATGAGCCGAATCTAAAGGATTATTAGCAATTCTAAGTTGAATTATGCATTAATACTTTTGTTGTTGGAGTTAAACATTGTTATTCAAGGAGAATAGTTGATACTTGAGATAGAGGACTTAAGGAACGAAGGTTCGAACCCTCCTTCCGACGCTAAAGATGTTGATTGGACTTTATTTTACACACCATCACCCTTAATATCAAAGGGAGAACCTTGATCTACCTTCCTACCAAATGCTTTGGTAGGCTAGTTATATGTGAATGTTGGGGTTGAATTCTTAAACGTTGTCACCGAAGCGAATTGATACCGGTCTAAATCAAAATTGATTAAATAAAATCCAAAGTAAAGGTATAGAAAGTAAGATACTAAGAGTTACAGTGTTCTTGGCTAAAATCTCAATGTCTGCCATATTTTCCTTCTTTAAAGTTCTATATTTAAGTTCATGTAGTTAAAGCCCCACTAAAGTCTTGTAAAATCCACGCAATAGGGCGTAGCGCTCTTCGAACGCTACACTTTTCGATTTAGCTCTATCAAACAATAGATCCTTTTTAAGCCCCACATTTTTCCACTACACCGCTAGATAAAGGCTTTTAGCACGTATGTAAGAAACGTTAATGTAAAAAGTTTGATTGATGAATTCCCTTTTAAATCAAATCAACAAAGTTAAGGTAAAGACCTGATTTTAAGGCACAAGTGTTCAATATAAGTTAGAAATATATTGTAGTCACCAAATCTGAACTGCATACATCATGATATTCTTTAGTATTGTTATGTACGATTAAAAAAAATTTCTTTTCTCTACACAAATGATATGAGAATGAGAATAAATCAACTTTTAATATTTTGTTTTATATCTAATGAAGCTTTTTACACTTTCGGTATTTTTACTACATCCCCAATTTATCTCCACTATAACTTTTTGCATCTCCACTACTACAGAACCATTAATCACTTTAAATGCAAAAAATTTAGCAGAGAGGCTATTAAGTACTTAGTCTGCCAGTAATGTTATGACCTCTAATATAGGAAAGTACAATTGAATTGGTATTTGAATTATGTAGGCGCCTCCTTAAAAAGATCTCAAAAGTGGTGCCTATTTATAGAAATCTTGTTGTGTTACTTTTGGTGGAGTTCTTTCTTCTAGGATTGATGACTTGGCCTACATGTAGGATTGGTATTGGAATACATGTCAATATCTGGGTTTTTTTGCTTATCGACATGGATTACTAACTTGACATCTTATACATAATTTCTAGATGTGGCAATCCATGTGCACTATATACACTTTGGGCTATCTGAGTAGTCGATAATGATTTTTTTCTAAAGAGTCTTCAGCTTTGAAGCCCTGCTTGGCGTTAGCATTTGGTTTATGCCTTTTTGAGCGTCTAATCATTCATTTTTTAGCCTGTTGAGGGACATTCCTCTCGAATATTGTCTATACTTTGGCATATGGGATTGTCCTTTGGTGATGTGCCGAGGAGTGCTATGCAAATTATGTACATATATTCATTGACGTTTAGTATTCATGAAAAGTTTAGTAAAGGGTAAAGTTTACATGGCTTGGGAATGGAATATAACTGAGTAGGAATTATGGTATAGCAACATATATATGGTTAATATATATAGGGTATAATGTCAAGTGATGATAATTTTTCATGGGAAATATCACATATATAATAATTTATCATGGCCATAAATATCACACACGGTTATCGTTGAATTAAAAGTTGCATAATATCCAAAATCTACTAGAAAAGGAATAGATATATTTCAAACAGTAGAAAATAGTAAAATTACAAAGGGTTTTATAGTGAGTCGGCAAAATCTATGGCCTACATCCAGTTTAATCTTATTAGAGATTGATTGTTACAAGTACAAGAGCTATTAAATTCATTTTTAGATCTTAAATAACAAAAGTATGCTCAAAAGTGATAAAAATGTGTAGAGAGGGCAAGATAAAGAAGATGAAAGCAAGAAAGTCTTTTTCTAGTGCTGGATTGCTTCTATTTATAGCAAAATCACCCAGAAAAGTTGCTATATCATGAAATAGCAGGTCAAACATCATATCCATGAAGTTATAGGGGAATATGAAGTCTTTCTGCATGAACCATCATATCGATATCGATCATAAATAGGATCCGTACCGATCATGTTGGCTAGGTGCCAAAATGCCATCTTCCATATACAACTTCTTCGATATCTTTTGGCATGTCCACACTTCAAAAATCGTCTCAGTACCTATATGATTTGTCTCATGCGGGATTTTCTTCTTCTACATAGCTTTGGAGTTGTTCACCTTCTCTTCCAGAAATAGCCCTCACGCTAGAAATTAATCTGGTGCTGATATGATTGTCATAGTACTTCATTTTTTGATTATATGGAAAATCTCTAATGAAACACCAAATTTAGCCTAAGAAAACATCTCAATATCGGTTAAAAATGATAGGTATCCATCAAATTTACTTTCGAGCAAGGCCTATAATTTTCAGGTATTCATTCCTATGTCATTCTAAGTATGCCCCCAAGATCTTGAGTCGTTATATTTTCATCTTGATGTCCAGATTCACTTAGACGGTTCAATACTGCATAACACTTGGCCTCCAAAGTATGTTTCTATTGAAAACAAAGATGCTTTGTATCAAGGCAAATGGTATATAATCATCTACATTAATTCTACTGAAAGTCCATCCATCACTTTTCAATGTCTCCTCTATTCCAAGAGCGTTCGTTCAACCACTCCAAATAGTTGACGTTCCACTCTTCGCACAAGGTCTAGATTCACATTATTACGAAGATTGTTCAATGCTCTTGCCAATTAAGCACAGTTCTCTTTCTTTCCTTTTCTTAAGAACACAAAAATCATATCGGTATCGATCACATTTTCTTAGTGTTATAAAGTCATTGTATAATCATTTGGGACTTAGAATTTATCCACTTCACACTATTTGCTACACACTAAGTTTATTTCTTTTAGTGAGCTTGAAACACCAACTACTGCTGATCAAGAGTCACAATCCATCACCAGGCACCACTAGGTTTTCCACCGCAACAACCATCAAAGACACTGCCTCGGATGTTTCTTTTGTCACATCCATCAACTCAACCCCAATCTCATTGATTCCACCATTTGTTTCCAGATATGCTTGAAAAAGGTAGGTTCTTGGAATCATGCTGTCGTAGCGGCTATTGTAGGGTAATGTCAGGGCTACCATCGCCGTCATTTTGCCACAGTTGATGTCATAACGGTCATCAATCTAGCACTGATTACATATTGGAGATTCTCATCACAAAATCGGATCGAGGAAAAGGGATTGGGATGGTTCAATCTTCATGAGGTCGGCACCAAGTGACTCCAGGAATTCCTCTACATTTTCTAAACTTCTTGTTCTTGATGTCGACTCTGAGTTCCTAAAACTTTTTCGAGTCCATTATATGGCTAAATCTCGATTTTAAAGTTGTGATATTCCTATACATATAATAATGGTGTGGTTGACTTTATCGAACTTCAGCCAAACGTGGATCAACGGCCTGACTTTGATGAGATGGTTTTAAAGAACGATCGCATCGACTGAGCTTCGGTATTCGAGTAGACCATTTAAATCAACATCTCAAATCACAACCTAATCTTGTGCCCTTGCAAAGAAGTCTCTTTGGCTCTTTAGGCAATGATTCCATTATCGTTCACTCAGTAATAAGGGGTAAGATCAGACACACAATTCCATTGTACGACAGAGCTCATTTTCCCGCATGAGCGAGCTATATATATATATATATATATATATATATATATATATATATATATATATATATATATATGCCTGCATGCACTCTGATAGAACCTCCATTCCTTGGTTTCAATGACAACAACTATACAATCATATATGAATATATATTATTAAGATTACAAGTATATCCCATAAGAGATCATCATGCTCAAAGATATCGGGACTCGAAGACAAACAAAAACCTATGGACCAAGCAATAATTAGTAAGCTTATTTTAGTATATTAAAGTCTTAGATAAAACATTGTAAGGTCTTGAGTATATATGCACACATGATTTCATATACACTGAAATTCATTGAAAAACTGAAAATACCATCCACGGATGTCTGTGGAAAAGCCTCAGACGTCTGTGAGAATACTAGAAAAATTATTTTCTAAAGCCGTTGATGTCCGAGGTTTTACCATAGACGTCTGTCATTTGAAAAACTGCAAAATTCGAATAGGCACTTCTGTTAAATTAAGAGAACTCAACTCTTCATCAAAAGGTTGCAGCCATTAAATTGAATAGATCTTAGCTAACAGAAACAACTCCTCATCTGCATCTCTTCAAACCTATAAATAATACAATGATTGAGATTTACAAATTAATTGCGTCTATTCTTTCTTGATTCTTATTACTCTCTACTTACATGATTGTGCATATAGTGCTTAAATATTCTCAATTATCATAACCAGAGTATCATTTTAGTTAAACCACTTCTATTACTCAAAGCATTCACATTCACATACTCAAAGGAGATCATAGGAAGATTTGTACTATTAGTCAAAATCCGTGTTATTTGAAACACAAGATTTTTAGAGAAATATTTTTGTATTAATCTATTCCTTCAAGCGAAGCGGGCGTTATTTGGTTAAAGAAAATGCCCAAAAGGGAGCTTCGAGATTGAACGTAGGACAGGAGGTCCGAACCATTATAAAATATCTGGTGTGCTGATTTTTAATTATTTACCTTATTCAATTATTATTCTCTGCTTAATATAGTTAGTAATATACACTCTCACACATACAGACATATATATATACACACACACATAAGTTGCATTACATAAAAAGATCCTATAAACTTTCATTTGGTTTTAGAGCATGGTAATTTCAATTTACAGTAACATGTAGTTGAAAAATCATTAATATGGCAAGCACTTTTCAAGAAGGTCGATCAACTGCTTGTCCTCCACTATTTACCAGTTCTAACTATGCTTACAGGTCAACCTGTATGAGAATTTTTATAGAAGCAAATGGGTTAGAAATATTGCTACCAACTCAAAACAAATATGACTGACATCGACATTAGCACTTGGACTGATGCACAAAAAGCAAATGAATCAATTATTGACATGTGTGTTAGATTTCAAACAATTCAACACGATCTCATGGCACTTGGAGTCAAATTCATAGATTTTCATTTAGTCATAAGAATTTTAAACTCCTTGACAATTGAGTGGAAAAGAAATGGTTTAGCCATCAAGAAGCTTATAATTTTTCTTAACTCAAAGTTGAAGAGCTAATAGGAAATCTGATGTCGTATGAAGCTAAATTGCAAGCTAGAAAAGATCAAAATCATGAAAAGAAAAACATAGCATTCCATACAAGTAACGAAGATTCGGACTTAGATGAAGGTGAAATTGTTTTTATTGCCAAAAACTACAAAAAATTCAAGAAGTTCAAGAAGACGATCAGATTTTAAAATAGTGGCAAACCAAACTCCTTAAATCAAACATCGATTAAATTCTATGAGTGTGAAAATTTTGACCACATGAAGAAGGATTGTCCATAACTCAATAATGATAAAAAGAGAAGCAAGTTTGAGAAATTTAAGAAAAAGAAAAGAGCTTTTCAAGTAACATCGGATGATTCAGATTCATCTTCTTCATCTGATAGCGATAGTGAAAGTGACTCGGAACAAGCAAATGTGTGTGTTAAGGCTAACACTGATGAGGTACGACCTGAACTTACTTACGATGAAATAATGGAAATTAGCATTGAATTAGATGATAAGTATAGAGAAACAAAAATAAATAAATAAGGAATATATAGGAATGTTAACTAGAGCAGAATTAGAAATTGGTTTATTAAAAGATGAAAAGATAATCTTAAAACAAGAATTAGAAATTACTCGAAAAAATTAAGCAACATTGTTATCTCAGAATAACAATTTATTAAACGATTTAGAAAATTATAAGTTAGAAAAGGTTAACTTTGAAAAATAAAAGCTATATTTACAAGAAAATTTAGATTCTAGAAATATTGAAATTTGTGACCATAAAAGTAAGTTAAATAAAATAAAAAATAATGCAAAAAAAGTTCACAAAGGAAAACAAAATTTAGAGAATTTGATTAAAATATCTAAACCATGTGAAAACAGAAATGAGTTGGATTTTAAAGGCAAAGAAAAGTCAAAGAAGTATAACACATTATACACCAAATTCAAAAGGCTAAAGTTGGAAGCTAAGATTAAGAATTCATATGCAAGTATGGTCAAAATATGGATTCCTAAAACAAATAATAAACTAATTAGAGAAAATTATATTGATGAATATTTGAAGAAAGTTGTACATAACAATAATTACATTCTGAAGGAACCAAATCCTCGTGGATATGGCTACTTTCTTCCACTAACATGTAGGACCTTAAAGAAAGAATGTGGGCACCAATTGAAATTTTCTTATTTTGCAGGTACCCGAAATTAAAATTAAAATTAAAGAGAAATGGATACTTGATAGTGGTTGCTCCAAGCATATGATTGGAAATGCTCATATGTTATCCAATATAACATATATCAATGGTGGCTCTGTGACCTTCGGAGATAATTCAAAAGATTTGTCATCAGCATTGGAGAAGTCATTAATATCAGCATTTCTGATTCTCCTATTATTACCGATGTTTTATTGGTAGAGAATTTGAAACATAACTTATTAAGTATAAGTCAACTATGTGATAAATGATTTAAAATTGATTTGAGAAAAACAAATGCAATATCTTTGACCAAAATAAAAATCTAATTTTTGAAGGATTTAGAAATCGTAACATATATGCTTTAAACATGAATGACAAAAACAACACTAATTTATGCTTAACCTCAAATCATGATGATCCATAATTATGACATAAACAATTTTGTTACATAAATTTTAAGAATATCAACAAACTTGCTAAAAATGAGTTAGTTAAAGGATTACCTAAGATCATCTACAAAGTTAAAAACTAGTGTGACGCCTGTCAATTTGTTAGATTAAAGAAAAGTTCTTTTAAATTTAAAAAAGAAATCTCCATAAAGCAATCTCTCGAACTAGTTTATCTGGATTTATTCGGAATAACTCAAGTACGCTCTATAAATCATAACAGATATGTTTTTTGTAATTATTGAAGATATTTCAAGGTATACTTGGACATTATTTTTAAAACATAAAAGTGACACTTTTGGAATGTTCAAATTTTTGCTAAACGAATTACAAATTTAATGAACATAAAAATTAAAAGTATACGAAGCGATCATGGAGGTGAATTTGAAAATAAATTATTTCCAATTTTTGCAACAAAAAAGGAATTAGTCATAATTTTTCATTTCTACGAACACCACAATAAAATAGTGTTGTAGAAAGGAAAAATCAAACTTTACAAGAATGTGCACGAACCTTACTAAATAGTAGTAACCTACCAAAAAGTTTTTGGACTGAAGCTGTTGCTATCGTATGTTATGTATTGAATCGTTTAACACTTAGACCAATAACTTAAAACATATGCTATGAAATATTTTAAAAAAAGAAACCTAAAGTATCGTTTTTTCGAGTGTTGGGATCAAATATTTTATTTAATCATAAAAGACTATCTAGGAAAATTCGATTCTAAAGCTGATGGAGGAATAGTTCTTGGCTATTCGGATCAAAGTAAAGCAGAGAGAATTTTTAATAAACGAACAAACATTATAGAAAAAAGTCTTCATGTTTCATTTGACGAAAACTTTAAAAATAAAAATGATGATGGTGAAGAAATTATAAATAAAACTGATATACCTATACATGAAAATAATGATAATAATATCAATGAAAATAATGATAATAATATCTGTAACAATAATGATAATGTAATAACTTCACCACCTAGGATATTAACGGACCATCCAATTAATAATATTATCGGTGATTTAATACAAAAGTATCAACCAGAAAACAGTTAAATCAAATGAGTCAAGTCGCATTTATATCAAATTTTGAACCTAAAAATTATAAAGAAGCATCAAACGATGATTTTTTGATTATTGCATTGCAAGAAGAACTTAATCAATTTGAAAGAAATGACGAACGGAACTTGTACCGAGACCAAACCATCAATCTGTAATTGAACAAAATGGGTTTTTAAAAATAAAGCGGATGAAAATGGAAACTATGTTTGAAATAAAGCAAGATTAGTAGCCCAAGGATGTAATCAAGAAGAAGGAATTGATTATGAAGAAAATTTGCTCCGGTAGCACGTCTCGAAGCAGTATGAACATAACTTGCTTTCGCATGTCATCACAACTTTAAATTTTTTCAAATGGATGTAAATAAATGCTTTTTTAAACAATTTTACAAAGAAAAGGTTTACGTTAAACAACCTCGGTTATTTGTTCATGAGAAATATCTCGATCATGTATTTAAACTTAAAAAATCCCTATATAGGTTAAAACAAGCACCTCATGTTTGGTATGAAAGATTAAAAACGCATTTACAAAATTCCGGTTTTTAAATTGGTAAAATTGACTCCACTTTATTTATACAACGAGAAAACAATAATATATTAGTTGTAAAAATATATATTGATGACATTATATTTGGATCAACAAATGAAAAATTATGTAATAAATTTTCTGACATTATGAAAAACGAATTTGAAAAGTCATATATGTGTGAATTAAACTATTTTTTGGGTTTGCAAATAAGACAACTAGAGAATGGAATTTTTACAAATCAAGAAAAATACTATCGAGATATATTAAAACGCTTTGGAATGGAAAATATCTCAAGTAAACCGACTCCGTTGAGTACTAATCTACATTTAGGTAAAGATGAAAACGAAAAATATTTCAACCAAAAATTAAACCGAAGTATGATAGGATATCTATTATACTTTACGGCTAATAGACCAGATATTATGATGAGTGTATGTTTATGTGCACGATTTCAAGCACAACCGAAGGAATCACAACGTCGTGCAGGTAAATGAATTTTAAGATACATAACTGAAATCAAAGATTACGGACTTTTCTACCCAAGAGGCAGCTCGTTCGAACTCGTGTCATATAGTGATGCTGATTTCGGTGTTTGCAAAACCAATAGAAAATGCACAAGCGGCACATATCATTTTCTTGGTCAATCTTTAGTTTCGTGGTTTAGTAAAAAAACAAAATTGTGTGTCTCTCTCTCAACATGTGAAGCTGAGTATATATCAGCAGCCTTAGCCTATGCACAAGTAATATACGTGCAACTAACTCTTCAAGATTTTAGTAAAATCTTAACAAATTCTCCTATATATTGTGATAATACTAGTGCTATAAATTTGTTAAAAAAATCCCATTAATCATTCTCTAACTAAACAAATTGATATTCATCATAATTTCTTAAGAGATAATGTTGAAAAAGGAATTATATCACTTGAATTGTAAATGCCGAAAATCAAATTGCGGATATTTTTACCAAATCACTGAGCAAACCAAATTTTATAAAACTAAGACGAGATCTAGGAATATGTTCTTAAAATGAATTGGTGAACTAAGAGAAAAATCTATTTTTACCCATATAAACTACACGGAATAAGTTTTGTACAATTAATTACAAATAATTTTTAAACACTAACTAACTTCTATTCATATTATATCCTTAAAAAAATTTAACAAACAAACTTCATATATAGTTAAACAACCTTTAAACATAAACCAATTTTTTTCTACAAACTACATACATTTTCGTTTGCAAACCATTTTCACTCAAATTGTCTTCTAGTCACATCTTTACTTTTTTGACTATCGACTATAGCTCACCTTCATCAAATAGTACATAAATTTCACCAACTAAATCCACACCTCCATTAAATCGATTGTTATCCCACCTTTTGGCAAAGCCGAAATACCCAAAATTTAACTAAAAATCAATGATTACTAGTCATGAATATCGGTTATGCATTGCAGGTTTACCATGGATATCGATAAATTTTTTCTAAGTCCAGATCGGGCTACAATTGACAAGACATGGTAAGCAAAGCTATAAAAGCTAATGTTTCAAATTTTAGATCAATCGGAGTTCGTATGATCGAGATATGATCGATGCAAGTTAGAAAAAGAACACACTGTTCGTATCCATCGAGGGAAGTCGAATTTCGAATCAATCAAGTTCAACTCAATCAACAACATGATAACGATCTATTCGAATCCATCGGGTTCATATCTGTCAGTGTGGAACTATTCGTATCCATCGTGCATCGATTCGATCTTGTTCGGTGAACAGTTCGAACCCATCTGGAGCTATGTTGTTCGTATCGATCTTGAGGGGCCTCATTCGTATCAACCAAAACATCGACAGTTCGTATCGGTCCATTGGTGCACCTCAGTGCAATATTCGTATCGATGGTGAGGGCTTTGTTCGCATCCATCGAACGCTAACTATTCGAATTGATCCATTGCACAACGATAGATCGATGCGAGTGCTTATAAACGACCGATGCGAATAGCGCTATGGCTGTCAATGCAAACAGCATGAAGTGATCGACACGAACTCAACTCCGATGTTCGATGCAAATAAGACTCCTTCAGCTCGGCACAAGAGGTGGAGCGATCCAAGATTCTCGCTTCACGTCACCATACACTCACGTGTCCTGGTCAATTCGAAATGAAGCGGTATGAAGGATGGATTCGAACTTGGCAGCACCCACGAAAATGCATTCTTGCATCCATCGTATCTCATGATCTACAAGTCCAAGTGCTACAAAATTTTCATAGGAGCTTACGCACAAGCTAAAGAACATTTCTGCCAAGTTTCTGCTCAATTGGATCTTTTTTTTATCGATACGAAATTGGTTCGTATCGATTACGGATCGAGTTGAAACTTTCCGAGATCGATCGCGTGGGCCCACTCACGTGCCAAAAGGAGTCTCCCGAAGTTTGGGCACGATATCAGCCTCCTACACCTATAGCCCTCCAGAGCCTATAAAAAAGGGATCTTTTGGCTATTCGACGTCCAGACTCTGCCGGATTCAATTTTGCACTTCACCGTTGCTGATATACTTGAAATCCTTCATTGTAATCCGCTGTAATCAACAGTAACCAGCGAAGAACATCAATAAAAGATAATTACTTGAATTGGATGTAGGCCGGAGATAGCCGAACCACCATGATTCTCGTATTTCTGTTCGTTATTTCTGCATTGTTGTTTGTTGTTAGCTTAGATCTGTGACTTGTGCTATTCATATATTGGTACTTTCACGATACATGGGGTTTGTGACCAACTTTGGTGCAAACACTATGGTGCTTTCACTGAGAAGAACTAGCACCTGCTGCACCGGATCTGAAGCTCAGATTTGAAAGATTGAAGAATTCAGACTTAGAGACAATGACCCGACAAATAAGTAAAAGACAAAGAGCTGAGAGAAGCCAACAAGGAGGAAGTCAAGAGGCATCCTCTGGAGCTGGAGAAGGACAAGCTTCGATCTACATAACCAGGGATGAGATGGAGGCTATAGCGTATTCAATGCATGAAAGAATAATGGAGAGTCAATAGGAGATGATGCAGAATTTCTTCGAACAGATAAGAGCAGCGAGTGCGCAGAACATTGGGCCAACTGCAGCGACTGCGAATGCAGAACAAGGAGTTAGGATTGCAAAGACCAACGGAGGTCAAGCTCAAGACCATAATAAAGGACATGAGGGCAATCAACAAGGACCTAGGGGCAAACCCTCGGGATCTGATGCTGGAAGACCCATAGATGGAGCTCAACAGGTCAGGGCTAACCCTAACGTTAATGAGCCACCTGAAGAATATTATCCAGAATACCCTACGAGACCCTAGGGGCAGGATAGAAACATGACGAGTGGGCAACCTCTGGATGGCGACGAAATAATGGTTGGACTAGTACGACAAATCATGAGAGGAGGATTGTCAAGCGAAGGATTGGAGGAAGCTAATCGAAGTCTGTTCACTCCGAATATCAGAAATGCAAGGAACCCTCCAAAGTTCAAACTACCAATGATGGACCCTTATGACGGGAAGTCAGACCCAACCATGCACATTACCAGATATATTAGGCATATGGAAGTGCTGGGAGAATTCGAGGAAGTCATGGCGCGATGTTTCTCTTTATTTTTATCAGATTTGGCTGCGCTTTGGCTCAGGCAGCTAGAGACTGGATCGATCAGAACATGGGGAGAGCTAGTGGAGCGCTTCATGAGACTGTTTAGGGTTCACGTGACACGACCCAAGAGTGTGATGACTTTAGCTTCAATGAAACATAGGACCGTAGAGTCCATAAAAGATTTCCTATTGCGATTCAATGCAGCGGTGGCTTCTGTGGATCGTCCGGATCCATCGATGATTCTGATGGCAGCGGTAGCAGGAGTTGCTGAAGGCACAGAATTTAAAGATTCTTTGGCAAGAGACCCACCACAAGATCTTGGAGAATTATATCATGAAGCGGAAAGATTCATTCGGCTAGAAGATTCACGTGCCGAAGGACGAGAAGCAAATGCTATGCAGGACGAAGGAACCGCCAGAGAACTGTCTGGAGCAGACAAAGGAAAGAGGAAATAGGATGACAGATACGATGGTCCTGATAAACGGAAGAAATTCCGAGAGCCCAGATTCAAACAATACATAGATTTGACGGCAAGCCTGGAACGGATTTACACTAAAACTCGGGTGCAACACCCCTAACGAAAAACACCCAGGAGAGATCCCACAGAGCGAGAGCATAGAAGTGGAAAATATTGCCTATTCCATGAGCTGGATGGGCACACTACCGATAAATGCCGCCACCTGAAGGATGAGGTGGAGTGTGACGACCCGGAAATTTTGAGCATTTGAAATCGGAATATATTTAATTTATTTTAAATATTTAAAACTTAAATTTTAACTTGAATTTCCAAATATCACTATTTAATTGGGTAATTAAATTATTGAACTAAATAATTTGAAGTTGGATAAAATGTTGAATCTGGATTTTTAAGCTTGTTAAAAATAATTTGAAGGCTTGTAAAATTTATATTGATAGGACTGAAGATAGTAAAAGTGGTAAAAGTGAATTTGGAAGTGCTTTGTTAAGTTTGAATTTTTTTTAAAATTGAATTTAAAAATAGCCTTCCGAGGCACAGTCTCGGAATTCGACGAAATAAGTTCCATTGGATCCATAATATTGAATTATTATCGGATTTCAAATTTCGTAATGATCGGAGTTGTTGTGTGACCGTACAGTAAGTAAACGCCCTGAAATTTATATCGAAAAAATTAAATATATTTATTTATTGTGCTTGGTCAAAATGAAACAACATCAGCCGACTTCCTTTCATATCCATGTTCCCTCTTTTAATAACATCAGCGTTTTTTTCCGTAACCATTCACATCACGTACTCTGTCTTCCCTCAGAAGCTAATGGCCGATCTAAAATCATTCTCCTCATCTCCTTTATTTTCTGGTTCTACCGAACCTCTTCTTTATAAAAATCTAAGTTCAGAAAGAAAAAAAAATGGCTGAAGCCGAGAGAGTTGAATCAATCTCGTTCCTTCAAGAGAATCAATTCGAAATTCCCCTTTTCCCCTTTTTTGTTCAACACAGGCCGAAGGCTTTTTTTTCGAGTCGAAGCACGCGAGCTTGGCCGAGGTCATCACAACGAGGGAGGAAGGCGACATTAGGGTTTGTTTTGAGGGACGCCACCGCAAATGGCTGCTTCGAGGGTAGACTTGGGGTCGCGACAATAGGGGCCACATATGGCAGTCGCGATGCGAGGCGCTGGGGTCGTGGTCGAGGAAGCTTGTCGAAGCTTAGGTCGAGGCAGCAGCCAATTTTGGGTCGAGCTGTCTTATGGGTTGTCGTCAACGATTTGGTAAGTATCTCGATTGATTTTTGTTTGCATGTCAACTTCAGTTTCCATATTTGATTTGACTGTAGACTTTGGGTGAACGATTTTGAAAATATAAAAGGGAAATTTTATAAGCAGAGAAACATATATATATATATATATATATATATATATATTCAGATAAGATTTTGGAAAGAGAGAGAGGGAAAATAAAAAAAATATATATATATATATATATATACATGGGGGTTTTAGATATTGAAAGATTATAGGGATTAACTTGTTTAAAAAATTAAAAAAATTAAATTACCAAATTAATTCCTAAAAATAATTTATTAGAGGAAATTGGTTAAAATTAGAATTTATTCGGTTAAAACCAAATTGTTAATTTGAATTTAAATTATTAAATGGTAATTGATTATTTGACTAGTTCAAATATTAATAAAATAAAAATGTTTATACAAGGTTTAAATTGTGAAGAATTGCGAAGAAATCAAGCCGAGATGGATGGGAGTAAAAATTAAAAAGCAAAGGTGAGTTAGTCTCACTCGGTTGAATTTTAATTTAAAATTCAATGGTTAAATTTAAAGAATTGGTTGATTGATTGATTTGATTTGGTATGTTATATATAGTAGTATATAGTATATCTTAGAATGTTTGATTTCCAGCATTAAATAGAGGATGAATATATATTTAAAACCCATATACTGTGATATTCCATCTCGAAGTGGAATTGATATTTTATGTTGTGCTAACGTATGTGGATGCAGGGAAAACAGGTTGGAGGGATCCAACTGGATCCCTCAACATTTGTTTAAAATTATTTAATACCCTCTGTTGTGATTATTGGATATTCTATGATGAATTATATTAGAATATTGAATGCTATGATTCGATTGGATATAATTAGGTATAATGAATTACCAAAAATATATAAATTAGATTTTGGAAAGAAAATAAAAGAAGTAAATTTATAAGTAAAATAATTATACGAAATTTGAATAAATTTAAGAATGAATTGGAAAGGAAATAAAGTGACTTTAAAATTCTAATAAATGAATCTTGAGTATGGAAAGGAAATTTTGAATAAAAAGAAAGTTAATGAATTTTAAACTTTAGTGTTATTATTTAAAAGAACATAGCATTTATATTAAATTTAAGATTTAAATTTTGGAAAGAATAAAGAAGAAATTGGGAAAAATCTGAAATTTGTATATTTCAGTTAAGAGATTTAAAATCAAATAGTAAATTATAATAATCATAAGAATAGTAAAATCCATAATTAATGAATTTTGAAATGAACTGAGTAAGTAAAGAAACTTATTTCAAATTGAATAAATTGGGAATCAATTTGGAAAATTGATTTAAGTGATTGAGATTGGAAATTCTCCATGGATAATCAAGTACGTTTTTAAAGTAAATTTTTAAAGATAAGTTAATAGTTTTAAAGTTGTTTTAAAAAGCAAGTTTTGGAAAATTTATTATTTCTAATATTTAAATTCCAAAGTAAGTATTTCCTTTTAATCTATTATGGTAGTAATTATTTAAAGAGTGACTTAGTATCTTGTTTTTAAAAGTGAAATCTAGTTTTATATTTTATTAAGTGACCTTATTTTCAAATATTCATATAGTATGTATTTTTAATAAATTATTGAAGTAGTTTAACTTAAATGTTTTAAAGTATATTTCAAAATAAAGTGTTTTAAATTATTTTAAAAATCTAGTTTTGTGCTTGGTGATTTCAGTAGAGATGGAAAATATTTGGGAAAGTTTATTCTGGAAAAGAAAGAATGGTTTGAAACTGTTTTCAAAGGGTTGAAAATAGAAATATACCTTGTGAAGATATTTTTTAGGTTAATAAATAATTTGGGAAATTATTTATTGTTTGATGGTTGTTTGTGAATGTTAATCGATAGTTAAATAACCGACTATCAATATTGGACAAATGCGCTGATCGTTTCGAAGAGACCGGGATCGAGATTTATTTCTCGAAAACCACTTCAATTCGGTTTGTACGTTTCGTGGGAAAACGAGTTTGGATGCGAAGATGGAGCAGTGAAGTGCAAGGGCTAGTCTCTACTAATCCTGAGGATATTTCAAAAATGGATGTAGTAGAAGTAGTGCCTTCGGTCCTGTTCGAACCCGGGACGGACTTGTATGGATGAATGCTTTCGGAACATCGTCAGGAGGACGATGGGCATTCTAAGGGATATTATTCAAAAAAGGTAATGCTTAGCCTCAAGCCACATCAACCGGGAATGACTAAAAATCAAGGGTTATGCAGCAAGGCTTCGTGGGTAGCCCCCACTTGAGGGTGAGGTCATCCCTGCCTAGAGGTCCCTTTTTAATTCGGCTTGGTGGGCGGTTGCTGATCCCAACCGCGGGGTGATCTTGCTCGGGACTGTCCAGTAAGGGATGGTTCCGGCCTTGTGTTGCAGGGGGCTTAGGGTGGGTCCTCGGTACGCTGATCTAGACCAGGTACTGTGACAGGTGGTACCCCAGTGCCTAGTTATTCGTAGGAAATCCATTTTCCCTACGCGCCCGTACGGTTTTGATTGTGCCCAATTATTGCTGAAACGTGAGATGCAGCATTTCAGCTAGATTCTATTTTACTTTCTATAGACACTATTATAATATCTGAGGATTTTAATAAAAAGTGTTTTAGCTATCGTAAGGTAAAAACCCGACATGTTTATTTGTGGCATGGTCTTACGAGATGCTTTCTTTTTCAAAGGATTTTTGAAACTTTAATAATCAATTGAGTGTGATTTCTCACGCTGGTATTCCAGACTAACTTGGGTGTTATTTAACTGTAATGCTCGGGTCAGACCGAGTGTTATAGGATACATGATTTGATGCTGTGGAGCTCAGGAGATGAGCTGGATGACGATACGTACCTTCGTACTTGTTTATATATTCCGCTGTGTTGAGTAGCTGTGTATCCAGTTGTATGTTATTGATGTTGAACTATGATTGATATACTCTGATGATGTAATATATAAACAGATATATTTGTTTTGGTGTAAAGATATGTTAATATCTATTATATTGTATTCCGCTGCGATGGTTAGATTCTGTTGTTGTTTTCTATTTTCTTCTTCTACCTCTTCTTCTTTAACCCAAATGGTTCGTATTTTGGTACAACTTGAGTTGATTTAGGTAGAATAGTGTTGACTCAAGGGGTACGGATTTGTGGGTCGTTACACTTGGTATCAGAGCTTAGGTTGGTGATAACCTTGGCTCTGGTGGGAATTACTCATTTAAAATAGAGTCCGTAGTACTCTAGAATGAGTTTGAGCATATTAATAGATATGAGCACGTATTTGTTAGTGAATATAAATTGTTTTAATATTGTGTTGATTGGTTTATTGAGTGGCATATGAACCTTCGTTGGCACAGTCTGGACAACTGTATCGAAGGGGTTTCTAAACACTTGAATAGAACAGTTTGACACAGTATTGTTTTTAAATGTGGGTGAATGAAATAATTTTACCCAAAAATATATTTTGATATAAAGAAAAGTTTTTGTATACTATTTTAGTTAATATATGGTTGCTTGGATGTTAGAAATGATAAGATTAAATTATTATCATCGTTGTGTAAAAAAGAAACAAAAAAAATGAAAATATAACCAAAGTTTGAGGGAATAAATTCATTATAAAAATGAAATTTATAAATTGAAATATAATCAAATGAGAATTTGTATGAGCATAAACTATGCAAATGAATTATAGTTAAAATTGATTTAAGTAGGATTTGGAAATTTAAAAATCTCGAAGGTTTTGGAAGTGTTTGTCGAAGTATTTTGAAGATAAATAATAACATTATTGTTTTAGAGGTATTTCTGAAAGGAAATTTGTTTTAAATGGATTTTGAAAGTGAAATAGCATTGAAATCACTTGGATTATTGGAAAACAATTCTGATGATGACTGCCGCATCATCAGTATTCATTTTCGAATTTCTAAGTGACGGATTGCTACCAAATTGATTTGTTCAGAAAAGTTAGTTATTTTTTGAAATCTTAAAGGAAATTTATTGGAAATAAAACCAGGATTGGTTTGACTTTTGAGAAATGTGATTTGAGATGGTGGAGATTTCAAAATAATTTGAAAACAAAAGTCAGGTGTTTAAAAAATCCTGATGAGATAGGTCGTAAGTTTATAAATTGAGATGATTTTTTTTAAATCGGGAAGGAAATATAAGCTTTGAATGTTGGGAATTTAAATTTAAAGTGAAAGTTAAAAATGAAATTAACTTGGATTGGGAAGTAAAAGTTTGACTGGATTGAAATTAATTGAATAAGCTGAAAATAATATCCAGTTATATTCGAATTAAGTTGAAATCGACTTGAGTTAAATAAATGTGAGTTAAAATAAAATTGAATTGGAATAAAAATTCAATTGAGTTATCGAATGGAATTAGATTCTTACCTGATTAGATGGAAACTAGGTTGGATAAGGATTGATTGAAATAAATAAATCAGAATAACTTACAAAAGAATTAAAAAACCATGGAAATAAAAATATGCTTGAGCTATAAATAAGCGTGAACCTTGAGTTAAAAATAAAAGAAGAATATATTCAAGCCTAGAATAAATGGGATTGTGATTGTGGAAAATAATAAATTGTGACTTATAATATTGAAAAGTGAAATAGAAAACCCAAAATAAATATTTTTGATGAATTGAAAAATAAAACAAAAATCCAAACTTGAATTATAAAATAAATTGAACTTAGGAAAACTTAAATGAAATAATGTTTGTTTTGGGATTAAAAATCAAGTATTGGATTATAAATAGGAGAAGAATTAATTTGTAATAAAATTTAGTTAATTGAATCTGTTAATGGAATTTAAATTGGTTAAGTAGAAATTGAATTGTGGGTCCATAAAATTGGGTGGAATCGGAATTTGAGCTATAAATTAAAATTCAACTTGAAGTGTTGACAAAATAAATATAATTGAAAATGTATCGAATAAAAATGAAATTGGATTAAAATAGTAATAGGTTGTATTGCGAATAAAATCCAAATAAGTAAAAATAAATTGGAAATGGCCTTGTAATCAATTGAATGAGTTAAATCTAAAATTTTAAATTTTATAATAACTAATCAAATGAAATTGTAAATTTAAAATGAGATTTGATTGAGATAGAATTAAGTTGAATAGAAAAGAAAATTTACACGTAAGATGAAATGAGCTTAACTATAAAATTGAAGTAAATTAACTTAAGCTAATAGATGGAGGACAATTGAATTTAATTCAACTTAAACTAAGTTTAATGATATTGGATTGGATTTAAATCAAGTGAAAATAAATCTTAATCGAAATATAATTCGATGAGTTACCGATAATATTTAATGGAATGAAATGCTTAAATTAAATAATTGTAAACCATTTAAATTGTTGAGGAATTGAAATAACTAGAGACAATAAGGAAAGTAGAATGTTTTCAAGTTAATAGAATGGTTTTAAATGAATGCGGATAAGAAATGAATCGCAAATGAATAGATCGTGAATAAAATTGAAATGGTTATTGAATGAAATATCCTGGATTGTTTTCGAGTTAAATATAATAGTTTGGAATAAACAAATATGGAATGAAATGTAAATGAATGGATCGTGAATAAAATTGGAAAGGGATAAAATTTAATAAAATGTGTCGAGCTAGATCAAGTGGTTTTAAATGGAACCTGTTTGAATAATGAAACTAGTTTGGTTAATAAAATGAAATGCAAGTGAATGGATTCAAATTTAAAATGCAATGAAAATGAAAACACATGGATTGTGAATAAATTTAAAAATGGAATAGAATTAAGTATAAATTGAGTTGGAATCAGTTTAAATGGTCATCGGCTTAAGTGGTTATTTACTTGAATGAATATTACCAATCTGTATGAGAAAAATTGGTTGTGGGACAGAAATAGAAGAAAATAAAATTCTACAAATCATTGCAAGTAAATAAAATTGATTTTTAAATCAATTGGAATAATATGGTTTGTTGAAAATTAAAAATGAATTGAATGTAAGCGATTGAGTTTTAAACCGTTCGAATTGATGAAGTTGTATACGAATGGATTAAAAACCATTCAAATTTAATGAAAATGGTTTATAAATTAATTGAAACAGTTGAATTAGTATGGAACTATATAAATTGCTTACGGAAAGTGTTTGGTGTGCATTTCTTTTAAAATTCATATGTTTAACTATTGCAAATAAGTGAAATATTGATAAACTTCATATATATGGCACTTACATGTTTAAATTGAGTAAATACAGGTATTGGAAGCCGTGTGGCTGGATTTTGGGCACACAAACTGCTAAATAAATAAGCTGCTTGCTTAAAAATACTAAATAAGGTACGCCTATGCAATAAAAATAGGAAATATGAATTGTTTTTTGGTTTTTCCGACCGTGTGGGTCGATGTATATATATTTATATCTTTTGTCAAATTGCAAAAGCTCCTCCGTACAAAGGAAACTCTGCCAAAAATTTTCGAAAATTTTGGGAGTTCGAAATTTTTTGAAATTTTTGAAAATTGTTTAACGACAAAACGAGTTCAAATTGGAAATTGAAATAAATTAGTAAATGAAACCAATTTAAAATAATGACATGAATTAGTTATAAATGAAAAATAAAATTTACATATTCAGAGTTAAAGATAAATTGAATTCATATGGAAATGAAAGAATCAATTTGAATAGAAATAGATATAAACTAAAGTGGTAGGGTGGAAATAAATAAAGAAACATATAAAATGCTTATACTAAGAAAGGAATGGTGAATTCTTAAATGAAAAATTCATACTGCAAATATAATCTAAGTTAATATTGGAATGAATAGATATTGACACTTTGTAAGGAAGTCGATAAAATAATTTTTGGAATGTTGTGATTGGATATTATGGCTAAGTAAGGTATGCGGGTATTATAAAAGGAAATGGAAAATTGGTTTTGATCTCAGATAATAAATTAGAATTGCTCGACAAAAAGGTATGTGTTTAAATTTCGGTATGAAATTTGATTGGGTTTATGGATCTAGCCACTTGGCCTTTTGTTTTCTTTTGGAATTTGGGAAGCCCATTGAGGCCTTTTGTAGTTGTACCGAGCTTGCCACGTAAAGGAGACGTTGGCAAAAAATTTCGAAAATTAAAGGAGTTAGAATTTTTTTTGAATTTTTTAGATAATTCAAAATTTGATTTCAAATTGAAATTTGAATGGTTGAACAAGTAAAGTTATTTGAAAACTATGGAAGGTTTTGGGAAGTTGGTTGAAGTAATAGTGGCTCTTTAATAAAAGATATGTTATGGCAAATTGATAAAACTATTTGGTTTTGAGAAAAAGTAAACGGGTTTTGGTCATTCTTCCTAATTAGTAATTTCGGGACGAAATTCTTTTAAGGGGGGAGGAATGTGATGACCCGGAAATTTTGAGCATTTGAAATCGGAATATTTAATTTATTTTAAATATTTAAAAGTTAATCTTTAACTTGAATTTCCAAATATCACTATTTAATTGGGTAATTAAATTATTGAATTAAATAATTTGAAGTTGGATAAAATGTTGAATCTGGAGTTTTAAGCCTGTTAAAAATAATTTGAAGGCTTGTAAAATTTATATTGATAGGACTGAAGATAGTAAAAGTGGTAAAAGTGAATTTGGAAGTGCATTGTTAAGTTTTGAAATTTATATTTTTTAAATGGAATTTAAAAATAGCCTTCCGAGGCACAGCCACAGAATTCGACGAAACACGTTCCATTGGATCCGTAATATTGAATTATTATCGGATTTCAAATTTTGTAGTGATCAGAGTTGTTGTGTGACCGTATGGTAAGTAAACGTCCAGAAATTTATATCGAAAAATTTAAATATATATATTTATTGCGCTTGGTCAAAATGAAACAACATCAGCCGACTTCTTTTCATATCCATGTTCCCTCTTTTAATAACATCAGCGTTTTTTTCCGTCTCCATTCACATCACGTCCTCTGTCTTCCCTCAGAAGCTAATGGCCGATCTAAAATCATTCTCCTCCTCTCCTTTATTTTCTAATTCTACCGAACCTCTTCTTTATAAAAATCTAAGTTCAGAAAGAAAAAAATAGCCTAAGCCGAGAGAGTTGAATCAATCTCGTTCCTTCAAGAGAATCAATTCGAAATTCCCCTTTTCCCCTTTTTTGTTCAACACAGGCCGAAGCCTTTTTTTTTAGTCGAAGCATGTGAGCTTGGCCGAGGTCATAACAGTGGGGAGGGGGGGAGGCGACATTAGGTTTCGTTTTGAGGGACGCCACCACGATTGGCTTCTTTGAGGGTAGACTTAGGGTCGCGACAGTAGGGGTAGCATATGGCAGTCGCGATGCGAGGCGCTGGGGTAGTGGTCAAGGAAGCTTGTCGAAGCTTAGGTCGAGGCAGCGGCCAATTTTAGGTCGAGCTGTCTTATGGGTTGTCGCCAACGATTTGGTAAGTATCTCGATTGATTTTTGTTTGCATGTCAACTTCAGTTTCCATATTTGATTTGACTGTAGACTTTGGGTGAACGATTTTGAAAATATAAAAGGGGAATTTTATAAGCAGAGAAACATATATATATATATATATATTCAGATAAGAATTTGGAAAGAGAGAAAGGGAAAATAATTATATATATATATACACACATTGGGGTTTTAGATATTGAAAGATTATAGGGATTAACTTGTTTAAAAAATTAAAATAAATAAATTACCAAATTAGTGCCTAAAAATAATTTATTAGAGGAAATTGGTTAAAATTAGAATTTATTCGGTTAAAACCAAATTGTTAATTTGAATTTAAAGTATTAAATGGTAATTAATTATTTGATTAGTTCAAATATTAATAAAATATAAAATGTTTATACAAGGTTTAAATTGTGAAGAATTGCGAAGAAATCAAGCCGAGATGGATGGGAGTACAAATTAAAAAGCAAAGGTGAGTTAATCTCACTCAGCTGAATTTTAATTTAAAATTCAATGGTTAAATTTAAAGAATTGGTTGATTGATTGATTTGATTTGGTGTGTTATATATAGTAGTATATAGTATATCTTGGAATGTTTGATTTCCAGCATTAAATAGAAGATGAATATATATTTAAAACCCATATACTATGATATTCCACCTCAAAGTGGAATTGATATCTTATGTTGTGCTAACGTCTGTGGATGCAGGGAAAACAGGTTGGAGGGATCCAACTGGATCCCTCAACATTTGTTTAAAATTATGTAATGCCCTCTGTTGTGATTATTTGATATTCTATGATGAATTATATTGGAATATTGAATGCTATGGTTCGATTGGATATAATTGGGTATAATGAATTACCAAAAATATATAAATTGGATTTTGGAAAGAAAATAAAAGAAGTAAATTTGTAAGTAAAATAATTATAGGAAATTTGAATAAATTTAAGAATGAATTGGAAATGAAATAAAGTGACTTTAAAATACTAATAAATGAATGTTGAGTATGGAAAGGAAATTTTGAATAAAAAGAAAGTTAATGAATTTTAACTTCTGTGTTATTATTTAAAAGAACATAGCATTTATATTAAATTTAAGATTTTAATTTTGGAAAGAATAAAGAAGAAATTGGGAAAATCTGCAATTTGTATATTTCAGTTAAGAGATTTAAAATCAAATAGAAAATAATAATAATAATAATAATAATAATAATAATAATAAAATCCATAATTAATGAATTTTGAAATGAACTGAGTAAGTAAAGAAACTTATTTCAAATGGAATAAATTGGGAATCAATTTGGAAAATTGGTTTAAGTGATTGAGATTGGAAATTCTCCCTGGATAATCAAGTACGTTTTTAAAGCAATTTTTAAATATAAGTTAATAGTTTTAAAGTTGTTTTAAAAAGCAAGTTTTGGAAAATTTATTATTTCTATTATTTAAATTCCAAAGTAAGTATTTCCTTTTAATCTATTATGGTAGTAATTATTTAAAGAGTGACTTAGTATCTTGTTTTTAAAAGTGAAATCTAGTTTTATATTTTATTAAGTTACCTTATTTTCGAATATTCATATAGTATGTATTTTTAATAAATTATTGAAGTAGTTTAACTTAAATGTTTTGAAGTATATTTCAAAATAAAGTGTTTTAAATTATTTTAAAAATCTAGTTTTGTGCTTGGTGATTTCGGTGGAGATAGAAAATATTTGGGAAAGTTTATTCTGGAAAAGAAAGAATGGTTTGAAACTGTTTTCAAAGGGTTGAAAACAGAAATATATCTTGTGAAGATATTTTTGAAGTTAATAAATAATTTGGGAAATTATTTATTGTTTGATGGTTGTTTGTGAATGTTAATTGATAGTTAAATAATGACTATCAATATTGGACAAATGCGCTGATCGTTTCGAAGAGACCGGGATCGAGATTTATTTCTCGAAAACCACTTCGATCCGGTTTGTACGTTTTCATGGAAAAACGAGTTTGGATGCAACGATGGAGCAGTGAAGTGCAAGTGTTAGTCGCTACTAATCCTGATGATATTTTCAAAATGGATGTAGTAGGAGTAGTGCCTTCGGTTCCGTTCGAACCCGAGACGGACTTGTATGGATGAATGCTTTCGGAACATCATCAGGTGGACGATGGGCATTCTAAGAGATATTGTTCTAAAAAGGTAACGCTTAGCCTCAAGCCTCATCAACCGGGAATGACTGAAAATCAGAGGTTATGCGGCAAGGCTTCGTGGGTAGCCCCCACTTGAGGGTGAGATCATCCCTGTCTAGAGGTCCCTTTTTATTTCGGCTTAGTGGGCGGTTGTTGATCCCAACCGTGGGATGATCTTGCTCGGGACTGTCCAGTAAGGGATGGTTCCGGCCTTGTGTTGCAGGGAGATTAGGGTGGGTCCTCGGTACGCTGATCTAGACCAGGTAATGTGACAGGTGGTACCCCAGTACCTATTCATTCGTTGGAAATCCATTTTCCCTACGCTCCCGTACGGTTTTGATTGTGCCCAACTATTGCTGAAACGTGAGATGCAAGCATTTCAGCTAGATTCTATTTTACTTCCTATAGACACTATTATAATATCAGAGGATTTTAATAAAAAGTATTTTACCTATCGTAAGGTAAAAACCCGACATGTTTATTTGTGGCATGGTCTTACGAGATGCTTTTGTTTTCAAAAGATTTTTGAAACTTTAATAATCAATTTGGGTGTGATTTCTCACGCTGGTATTCCAGACCGACTCGGGTGTTATTTAACTATAATGCTCGGGTCAGACCGAGTATTATAGGATACAAGATTTGATGCTGTGGAGCTCAGGAGACGAGCTGGATGACGATACGTACCTTCGTACTTGTTTATATATTCCGCTGTGTTGAGTAGCTGTGTACCCAGTTGTATGTTATTGATGTTGAACTGTGATTGATATACTATGATGATATATATAAACAGATATATTTGTTTTGGTGTAAAGATATATTAATATCTATTATATTTTATTCCGCTGCGATGTTTAGATTCTTTTGTTGTTTTCTATTTTCTTCTTCTACCTCTTCTTCTTTAACCCAAGTGGTTCGTATTTCGGTACAACTTGAGTTGATTTAGGTTGAATAGTGTTGACTCAAGGGGTACGGATTTGTGGGTCGTTGCATGGAGGAACATGCCAGCGGTGGTAGATTGCCACAATATACCAAAGAACGGATAGCGACCGTAAGACCCGAGCAACTACCGCCTCCACCTAACAGAACAGATCCTAGATCAGGATCACGACTCGTCGTCAACTGATTATGATGGCAAGGGCCAAGTTCAGTATTTGGACTTTGGTCGATTTTATTTCTTAGATTTTATTTTGAAAATAAAACAGCTATTCCACTTACATATGTACGGAAACCGGAGAGATCCCTAGGCATGCTCTGAGATGGTGATAGATCGATCTGCCCGGATAGGCAATGTCTAGTTTTTCCTAATGTTTGAGATTAAAAATCCAGGATTTGAATTTAATAAATGAACTTTAATTTCATGAAATAAACTTTTTACCTAAGAATTAAAGGATGAATATTAAATACTAACTTGAAAATGATTGCTTTATGACCCTACCTAGAGAAGCAGGGTCCGGAGTGCAAGAAGTGGGTTGCTTCGCCGGAGAGTGACATGATCTACTCACTTAACGTCGTTCCCCATTCACCGGAGAGTGATTGGATCAGGGTTCGATAAGTGCCCGTAGTGGCAGTGATCGGCCTAGGACTTAGGCCATAGCATCGCTTAATGTTCAGAAACACTGAACCGGAGTGCAATGGGTATTGCCGCTTCGCAGGAGAGCGACAGGATCGGCACACTCAACGCTGTTTCCCCTTCATCGAAGAGTAACAAGATGGGATCCAGCAAGAGCCCGGAGAGGCTATGATCGGTATAGAATGACCAAGACATCGCTATACGCCTTAGCTAGGGCCAGAGTGCAAGGGATAGAAAGCAACGCCGGAGTGCAATAGGATCTTTTTATTCGATCGTTAAGTCTAGAATGACTTGGCAAGGGTCCGGAATGACCACTGATAGTCCAGAGAGACTGTAGAAATTCATTCTTAACTTCCACGAAGGAAATGAATAATGATATGGCTTCGAACAGCCACAAACTTGATTGACAATGCTATAAGCTTTTAATTAAACATGAATTCACTGCATTCAATTTGAGACTATTCAAAATACACCTTTTACAAAAAGGAAAAGTTTTATCCCACCTTTTGGCAAAGCCGAGATACCCAAAAATTAACTGAAAATCAATTATTACTAATCATGAATATCGGTTATGCATTGCAGGTTTACCATGGATATCGATAAATTTTATCTAAGACCGGATCGGGTTACAATTGATCAAACGTGGCAAGCAAAGCTATAAAAGCTAGTGTTTCAAATTTCAGGTCAATCGGAGTTCGTATGATCGAGATACGATCAATGCAAGTTAGAAAAAGAATACACTGTTTGTATCCATCGAGGGAAGTCGAATTTCGAATCAATCAAGTTCGACTCGATCAACAGCATGATAATGATCTGTTCGAATCCATCGAGTTCGTATCAATCAGTGTGGAACTATTCGTATCCATCGTGCTTCGAATCAATCTTGTTCGGTGAACAGTTCGAACCCATTTGGAGCTGTGTTGTTCGTATCGATCTCGAGGGGCCTCATTCATACCGACCAAAACATCAACAGTTCGTATCGGTCCATCAGTGCACCGCAGTGCACTATTTGTATCGATAGTGAGGGATTTGTTCGCATCCATCGAACGCTAACTGTTCGAATCGATACATTGCACAACGATTGATTGATGCGAACTCTTATAAACGACCGATGTGAATGGCGCCGTGGCTATCAATGCAAACAGCATGAAGTGATCGACACGAACTCAACTCCGATGTTGGATGCGAATAAGACTCCTTCAACTCGGCACAAGAGGTGGAGTTATCCCAGATTCTCGCGCCACGTCACCATACACTCATGTGTCCTGGTCGATTCGAAATGAAGTGATACGAAGGATGGATTCAAACTCGGCAGCACCCACGAAAACGCAATCTTGCATCGATCGTATCTCACGATCTACAAGTCAAAATGCTAAAAAAACATTCACAGGAGGTTACGCACAAGCTAAATAACATCCTTGCCAAGTTTTAGCTCGATTGGATAATTTTTTGATCGATACGAAATTGGTTCGTATCGATCACGGATCGGGTCGAAACTATCCTAGATCGATCGCGTGGGCCCACTCACGTGCCAGAAGGAGTCTCCCGGAGTTTGGGCGTGATATCAGCCTCTACACCTATAAATAGCCCCCAGAACCTATAGAAAAGGGATCTTTTGGCTATTCGACGTCCAGACTCTGCCGGATTCAATTTTGCACTTCACCATTGCTGATATACTTGAAATTCTTCATTGTAATCAACTGTAACCAGTGAAGCACATCAATAAAAGATAATTACTTGAACTGAACGTAGGCCGGAGATAGCCGAACCACTATAAATCTCGTGTTTCTGCTTGTTATTTATGAATTGTTGTTTGTTGTTAGCTTAGATCTGTGACTTGTGCTATTCATATATTGGAGCTTTCACGATACTTGGGGTTTGTGACTAATTTTGGCGCAAACATCAATCAACCTCTCTAAACATCATTCCATCACCTACGTATCAGACTAGTTTTTATCCTATGGAAAAGAAAGCCAAATGGTCAATTGATCTATAGTCATCATCTCTCAACAACATAGTTGATGAAATATATCACTATCAACAAGAAATGATGGGAGTTCAACGAGAAATGTATTATGAACAACGACGTCAAGGATCTCATCTTAACTTTCTCAAAAAATGCATTATAACAATTTGTGGTCATTCACCAACAAAAAATTGCATACACCAAAAACCTCCTCGTTCACAAGAGACTCATGTAAAAACATATCATATTACTCCAAGAAATTTATGCAAGCCAGGATCATCAAACCAAGACTGGCTGACTCTCCAACTCATTCAAGTTGGTCTTCCCTAAAGCCGTTAATCGACGACACAAAGGTTGACCGAATTCATGGGACGTACAAATTAAATAATCCAACCCCTCTAACAAAAACTAAAATTATGATAGCATTTCTTCTACAAAAAAATTCGCACTTTTATAATTTTTTATATAACTTTTGTAATTTTATATATATATATATATATATATATATATATATATATTGTTGTCTATAAAAAGTTCTCTTGAAAATTTTAATAAAAAGTATAATATTTCTGCATTTAAAGGTATATATTATGAATACACAAACCACAGACGTTTGTCAATGGTTTAAGAAAAATAACTTCTTGAAACCATAGATGTCTGTGATACCTACAGAGGTCCGTCATAGGTTTTGGGAAATAATTTCCTAAAACCACAGACGTCTGGGAAAATCCACAGACGTCTTTGCCTAGTTTCAGGAAAAGTCTATGGCACCCCCACAGATTCCTGTCATTGCTCTCAGGTTCCATTTCAAGCAACCCTATATAATCATTTTTTGCCCCCTTTGTACTATTCCCAAGATATTTCCAAACTAAACTAAAACTTAGTTTCTAAAAAGCCCCAATTACTCAAAAAATGGCTCCTAGGGCTCCCGTTAACAAAAGATCTAAAAAAAGGTCAATCTTCATCTTCCCAATCACCCTAGTCACCAATGCCCACATCCAAAAGTGGCTTCGAAATAAAAAATTTACTAATAAGGGATTTGAAGAGCTCAAACAAAAGAAGCTTCATTCTGGCCCATTCTATAGATTGTGCAAGATTGGCGAATATGGGATTCAAGAACTCACCTTCGCCTTCGAATGTTGAGAATTTCGATGAAAATGGGTTACACATTAAAGAATTAGCAATCTTTTTTTACGTCAATTTGTGTAGTAACGATATTTGGACTCCTGACGATGAAGATGATTGGTTATGGACGAGTGTTCATGGAGTATGGACATGTTTTAAAGATTAGCGTAAACACTATTGGGCGTATGCTTACTTGTTCTTCGTCCAGAATAGATTTATAAGAAATTCCCGACCGTAGGAATTTCCCACGAGATGAAATAACTCATCAAATTTGTAAAGGTGGAATGCCACAGTGGAAATCTATTTACTTACCTCCAAAATCTACGTTATTAAACCGTATGATTATCAGTACGATAATTCCATGCTTAGGAAGTCATGAACAAATATACAACAATGATCACAAAGCTCTTTATGCTATTTTTGATGGGATACAAGTAAATTGGGCTAAGTTTATACATGATGAAATAAAAAGCTTTTGGTCTCATCATCGATGCACAATTATTTATGCACCGTATATTATGCGTCTCTTGAATGGCCTTAGGGTATCTTCTTATATCTCTCGTTTTGAAGAAATCTCTGTCAAGGAGAGCAAGTCTTTATCCTTAATGCACCTTCCCCAACGACCACCTCCAATCGTCTAGCTGGCTCAAAGGACCTTGCAACAACAACAACAAATGTATTCGGGTCCTCAACAACCTCCTACACCTCAACAACAAACCCACTCACCTCGTTCTTCACAACAACCTGCCTCCTTTAGTCATGCTACCGAATATTATTCCGACTCAGAGATTCAAGAAGCTCGTACTGAATCAACGCAAAATGAATCAATTCGTGATTTAACATTTAAAAATCAAAAGTTAATCACGGCCAATCAGTAGGACTTTTTCAATACGAATGACTAAGGTGGAATTTTTTTTGGAAAAAGTCATTTCCACCTTTGGAAAAGTAATGAGAATGGTACGTGGCTGATCATCCTTTTGATCATAATCTTATCCGTCATCGACACCACCTCCTAGGAATCAAACACCAATTTACCATGCTCAAACTTCTCATGACAAAAGGAAGGCTACTTTGCAAGAATAGCCTGAAGAGGAGGAAGAAGATAGTGATGATATGTCCTTATCCAACCCTCATCAATTTCAACATCAATCTTACATGGCTTTCCAAGGACTTTCCATTCAAGAAAATGAGGAGTATAACGATCAAACTAATTGGCCAGCGACATACAAGCAAGATCCTTTAGCATACTAGGAGTATGACAAAAATTGTGGCAGATTTTCCTATTCTTCTAACCAGTATAACTGAAATTGTTTATTCAAGCATTTATATTTTATTTATGACCTATATTATTAAACTTCTATTTAAATTGTATGTCACATCATGTAACTTCCATTTTGTATGTCACTTCAGGTCTATGGTTATATCTCTATTTTATTTCTACATAATTTGCTTTTATTTTGATGATGACAAAGGAGGAGAAAAGTATGCATATACATAGGGGGAGATAAAAATAAGACTAACGATTGTATAGTGGTCATCGTCAAAAAAGGGGAGAATGTTAGAACATCTATTCCATGGTTTGAATTACAATACCTATACACTTATATATATTATCAAGATTATAGGTATATACCACCGGTCCACAAGAGATCGTCATGCTCAAAGATATTAGGACTCGAAGACAAACAAAAACCAATAGTCCATGCTATGATTAGTAAGTTATTTTAGTATATTAAGAGTCTTAGATAAAACATCGTAAGATCTCCTTGAGTATATATGCACACACGATTTCATATACATTGAAATTCATTGAAAAACGAAAAATACCATCCACATACTTATATAGAAAAGCCTCAAACATCTGTGAGAATACTCGAAAAATTATTTTTTGAAGCCACGGACGTCTGAGATTTTACCACAGATGCCAGTAATTTAAACAACTGCAAAAATTTGAATAGACACTTCTATTAAATTAGGAGAACTAAACTCTTCATTTAAAGGTTGTAGCCATTAAATTGAATAGATCTTAGCTAATCGAATCAACTCCTCGTATGCATCACTTCAAGCCTATAAATACTACAATGATTGAGATTTACAAGTTAATTGAATCTATTTTTTCTTGATTTCTTATTACTCTCTACTTACATAGTTGTGCATATAGTGCTTACATAATCTCAATCTAACATAACCAGAATATCATTTTGGTTAAACCTTCCTACAACTCATGGCATTCACATTAACATACTCAAAGGAGATCATAGGAAGACTTATATAGTTAGCCAAAATACATATTATTTGGAATACAAGATTGTTAGAGAAGTACTTTTGTATTAGCCTATTCCTCCGGGAGAAGCGAGGGTTATTTGGTTAAAGGAAATACCGAAGAGGAGCTTTGGAACAGGATATAGGACGGGAGATCCGAACCAGTATAAAATACCTAGTGTGCTTGTTTTTAATTATTTACCTTATTCTATTATTATTCTCTACTTAATATAGTTAGTAATATACACTCTCACACTTGTATATATAAGTTTCATTACATAAAAAGATCCTGTAAACTTTCACACTCGAACCTAAAGCACGTAACACAAAACAAAACAAAACACACTTAAACACAAATAAATAAACTAACACACTTAGCATTCCTGGAATTGTGTGGGTCTATAAGTGATATAATTCATGGCAACAAGAACAGATATAACTCATAAAACTAAATGAAGGTAACGTGAAATATATAAATGTAATCACACGTAACACACCAGCATATATTCCAACACACACAAAAACTGCATTCAAGCACACATATTAACACACAAGCACACCATGCACGCTGTCTCTCTCTCTCTCTCCCTGTAACATATTCGCATTCATATAAACACACACGCTCACACTTATATATGTATATACGCGCATAGCCCAAGCTACTTTCTCAGGCTCATACATAACAACGGTTTCACCAAAGCACATGCATATATATGATTCAAACCACACTCGAACCCACTCACCTACTCAAACTCTGATTAATTATATAGACATGATAATGAGAAATTATAAATGGGACAAAGATCAGTAAACTTTGTAATACACATAAGGACTAAACTTAATTTCAGCAGAAGAAGGAAACACAGGTTACAACCCAACAGCACTAACAGGAATATGTACATATTATTCTCAAAAGAAAAAGATGATATTTATCTTTTATTTATGATGATTTGATATATAGAAGTATTTTGTAATGAAACTGATAACATTAACATTGTAGCCTTGTACTCTGTATTTATACAAAACGATATATTTGTATCGGGCTAAATTACAAAGCCCATGGGCTGAACTAAATATATACTAGAGATAGTTGTCTTCATATATGCAGGAGGTTGGTATACTTATCACAATACGCCCCTCTCAAACCCGGCTTCAGATCTAGGGTTCGCAATCTTCTCGCAATGGCGCCGCCATTAAAAAAAACTTAAAATAGTTCAGATCTGATGCAAAGACAAGCTCTTCTCTTTTTTTCTTGAACAATCGAAAGGTGTTCTTGCAAAATATATTTGCTGCCTTCAGATTAGAATAGAAGATGAGACTCAAGATGAAGAACATATTAGACCTGGGATAAAAAATGAGAGAGTGATGTGCTGCTGTAAAGAGTTGCCTTGGTTGATTCAGATCTGGTGTAAAGTTGAATTCTTTTTCATTTGCTTGAGCATTTATGCGCGCTTTGCTGGCATGAGTGTATTTTGTGAGAAGCTTGCAAAATATACTTACTGCCTTCAGATTAATGTGGAAAGCAAGTCTCAAACAGTTGGACTCGTGAGATCTTAAGATTAAGCAGTAAAGATTGAGTCTTTTGTGATGAAAAGAGCTTGAATATGGACATACTGCTGAAGCATGAACAATTGCCCATTCTGCTGGTGATGCTTGCTGTATCTTCAACTCAGAATGGATGCAGCCATCATGTCCTATCTAACATTTGATGTTCGTGACTTTGAGTTTGTCTCTGAACCAAGTGAAATTCATTTTTGATAGTGGCTTTGTTAAGATATCAGCGACTTGGTAAGTAGCAGGTATGTGGTTAATATCCCATTTTTCGTTAGCAACTTGCTCTCGAGCAAATAAAAATCTAATTCCATGTGTTTAGTTCTGGAATGCAAAACTGTATTGGCCGTAAGTGACACTGCACTTAAATTATCACACCATAACATAGTTTTGCTATCAGTTATGATTCGAAGTTCATTCAGTAGAGACTCAATCCACATTATTTCTGCCACGACATTAGCTATACTTCTGTATTCTGCTTCTGTACTGGATCTGGATACAGTTGTTTGTTTTTTTGAACACCATGAAACTGGACTTTTGCCTAAGTAAATACAGTATCCACTTGTTGATCTTCTGTCATCAATGTCACTTGCCCAGTCTGCATCTGCATATCCAGTAATGCTAATAGTTTGACATGCTTCAATAGTTAGCCCATAATCTAATGTTTCCTTAAGATATCTTAAGATTCTTTTGACCACTCTCCAGTGCTCATCTGTTGGACATTGCATGAACTGACTTACTTTATTTACACTAAAAGATATTTCTGGTCTGGTGATTGTTGCATACTGTAATGCACCTACAGTACTCATGTATTGACTGTCATTTGTGATTATTTCTCCTTTAGTCTTTGATAGATAAGCATTGGTTATCATGGATGTTGAGATTGAATTTGATTGATCCATTTTGGCTCTAATGGGAATTTCATTGATATATTTTCTTTGACTGAGATGTATCATGAATTTTGAAGATCTCTTTACTTCAATTCCAAGAAAGTAGTTCAAATTTCCGAGATCCTTGATTGAAAATTCCTTGTTTAAATGTTGAATAAGATTGTTGATTTCTTGATTATCACTACCTGTAGTAATAAAATCATCAACATAAATTAGTATATAAGTGATTGTACCAGAATAAAACTTTGTAAAAAGAGAGTTGTATGATTATGTGCAATTGTATCCAAATCTGAATAAAGTTGTCTTCAATTTATCAAACCAAATCCTTGGTGCTTGTTTGAGGCCATAAATTGCTTTGTTTAACCTGCATACTAGTTTTTCTTTTCCCTTTTTCATGAATCCATGAGGTTGCTCCATATAGACTTCTTCCTGCAAAATACCATTTAAAAATGCATTGTTTACATCTAGTTGTTTTATATTCCAATTTCTATATAAGGCAATACTAAGAACAATTTTGATTGTGGAGGGTTTCACAACTGGAGAAAATGTTTCATTAAAATCAAAGCCATTTTTTTGTGAATATCCCTTTGCTACTAGTCTTGCCTTATATTTGGAAATTGACCCATCAGCATTTCTTTTTAACTTATTTGTCCATTTACAGCCCACTATGTTCTTATCAGTAGGCTGAGGAACAAGATCACAAGTCTTGTTCTTCATAAGAGCATCATATTCTTCATTCATTGCAGCTTTCCATTTGTCATTCTGCATAGCATGCCAGTATGTGCTTGGTTCTTCAATTTCTATAGCTGTATTGTATAGCTTTGGCTTGAATATACCACTTTTTGCTCTTGTAATCATGTGATGCCCAGTTCTTTCAGCAATTTATTGATGATCATTGTTGTTCACTTCATTCTATTGTGATACATTAGATGATTGTGAATCACTTAAAGTCTGACTTGAATTTTATTGCATTTGACTATCTGACTGTTGCATTTGAGCTGGTTTATCAGAAGATTCAGTTTGTCCATGACCTGGTTCTGAGGAGAACATTGTGTGTTGTGGGCTTTCATTGCCTTGAGCTTTATCTTCAGGAATGTGTACTGCTTTTTCAGGTATCTCAGGTATAGGTACCATAGAATATTTTGCATTATACACTTTCTGATAAGTTTTAATTGCTGTATTGCCAAAAGGGGAACACTTGCTCATTAAATACAACATGCCTTGACACAAATATTCTACCATTACTAGATAGGCACCTGTAGCCTTTTTATTTGCTGCATAGCCTAAAAACGTGCATGATGATGATCTATAATTTAGTTTGTTTGTGTTGTTTGGTCTGAGATAGGGAAAGCATAGACAACCAAATACTTTTAGACTATGATAATCATGCTTGACATTGTAAAGTGATGGACACTTTAATCTTAACACCTTTGTAGGGAATCTGTTAATTAGGAATACTGCAGTGGCAAATGCATCAGGCCAGAATTTAAGTGGTAATGATGCATTTGCAAGCAGTGTCAGGCCTGATTCTACTATATGTCTATGCCTTCTTTTAATCAGACCATTTTGTTCTGATGTGTAAGGACAAGTTGTTCTGTGTATAATACCTTTCTCTTGAAAAAATTTCTTTAGAGATAGGAACTCTGTACCATTATCTGTCTGTAGAATTTTTAGTTAGCAATTTGTTTGCTTTTCTGCCTGCACTATAAATTGCTGAACTGCATTGTATGTTTTAGACTTGGTTTTTTAAAAATATATCCACACATATCTTCAATATGCATCAACAAAAGAAATGTAGTATTTGTACCCATAGTCAGTTGATATGGGTGCTGGACCCCATAAGTCAGCTGCAACAAGTTCTAATGGTTTGTTGTAACTAACTTTGGAATCCATAAATGGTAGTTTGTCGCTTTTACCCATTTGACAATAGGTGCAAATATATGAAGTTGAAATATTGCTAAAGGAAATATTATGTTCATTCAATACTTGTTTAACAATATTTAAATGAGGATGTCCAAGTTTACAATGCCAAATATCAAAGTTCTTATAATCATTCTCAGATTTGATTTCAGAGTTATTACACCATTTTTCTTTACATTCTGAAATTCTTGAATTAGCAACAAAGTATACAATCCCTTAACCTCTCTACCCTGTAATAGAACATTTTATGTTAGTGTGTCTTTAACTAGACAGTAAGTAGGGTAGAACTCAAAAAACAGATTATTATCTTTGGCAAATTGAGAAACACTTAATAATTTTTTCTTGACAGATGGTACTCTTAATAAATTATGCAAGTACAGTTGTTTCTTTCCTGATATATATCCACTACCAGTATGAGAAATTTTTACAGACTTGCCATTACCCATAAGTAATGATTGTGTACCTTTATATTCCTTGTTGCCAAGATTCAAGTTTGCCATGTTGTTAGTGACATGATTTGTTGCACCAGAATCAGGATACCAGTTGTTGTCATGAATATCTTTAATTTTTGCACTATCATTGTTGTTGCTGTCACTTTGACTTCCAATTTATTGCTTAGCACTTACTAAATTTGCACTGGGATTGTTATTACTTGTACTGTTATTGTTTTGTTGAGATGAAGTGTAGTTGATGTCAAATCTGAAATAGTATTTGCTAGCAATATGACTAATTTTCTCACAGATCTGACATCTGGGTCTATTATTTCCACTGTTGTTAGGTCATCTTTCACCTCTTCCCCTTGATCTATAGGACTGACCACCTCTCTGATTGAAGTATTGTTGATTCCTGTTGTTAGGATTTCTTGCTTGACCCTTATTTCTATTACTGTTTGAGATGAAGTTCAGAGACATATCTGATGTATTTGATTTCTTTTGTTCCAATCTACCCTCATGGGCTAGGAGGGTAGAGTGAACATACTGAATTGTGGGTAGAGTTTATTTTGATGATAACAGCTACTGCTGATTCATATTCATCATCTAGCCCACCAAGAATTGATAAGATATGCTCTGTGTCACTTACTTTATGTCCTATAGATGATAACTGATCACATAGTGTTTTCACCTTTACAAGATAGTCTGTCATTGACTGATTTTCTTTCTTTACATTTTGTAATTGTCTCTTGTAGTACATAATCTTGGTTGCTGACTGAGTACTAAATATTTGTTCTAATGTAGAACAAATCTCATGTATTGAATTGCATCCAATTAACCGTGGAAGAAGATTAGCACTTATTGATGATATTAGCCAAGAACTGACTAAACTGTCTTGTCTTTGATGCAGTATGAATTCTTTATTGCTAATGAGTTTCCCATCTTTATCTGCAGTATACTTGGGTGGTATGATTATAGTGCCTTGAACATATTGCTCCAATCCATAAGCTCTAAATGCAGTTTCAACTTGAAACTTCCAAAGCAAGAAATTGGTTTCATTGAGTTGGATGGACAATAATTGACTCTGAGGCTTAATAATATCCTTCAGGAGTTCCTTAGTGAGATTCAATCTGGCATTGGTGCAAGTGCTGGAGGAGACAGACGCTCCTTGATCTCCTTCGGCCATTGAATCAGAGGTCAGGAAGGGAATGGTTATAAAATCTAAAAGTTTTAGAAGATCAGAAAAGTTGTGCAGCCAGGAAGTTCTTGATTACTCCTAGGCAAGGAACGACAGTGAACTTGATTGATAACCTCTGTACAGTTAAGAAAACAAAAAAACTCAATGATGATGGGAAATGTTATATTCCCCAAATGATTCAAAGTAGACGCTTTCAGTTCTTGAGATGATGATATTGAGTCTGATCTTGATCTGTAAGCATAGAAACAAAAGAAAAGAACTGATGATGAGAACTCTATATTCTCATATGATTCAGTCACACTGCAATTTGATCAAGATATGATGATATTGTATCTGATCTTGATCAAAAACAAGAATGTAACGATGATGAGGATCTTCTTGATTCTTAGACGATTCAAAAGATGCAGCCTGATTGAGATATGATGATATTATATCTGATCTCAATTATTGGCATGGCATTTGCTGTTAGGCAGTAAATGGCTCTAATACCATATTATCAAAAGAGAAAGATGATATTGATCTTTTATTTATGATGATTTGATATACAGAAGTATTTTGTAATGAAACTAATTACATTTACATTGCAGCCTTGTACTCCGTATTTATACAAAACGATATATTTATATTGGGCTAAATTACAAAGCCCATGGGCTGAACTAAATATATACTAGAGATAACTGTCTTCATATATGTAGGAGGTTGGTATACTTATCACAATACATATCCATACCCAACACACACTAAACTAGTACAACCTCATACACCATGTACGCTGATGCATGTACACACACAAGACACTATATGCTTACAGAAAACACTCAACAACACTTATAGTAATGGAAGTCGAACAAGATGCGCACACACATTCACTATAACACACACCCCACACACACAAACACACACACACACACACACACACACACACACACACACACACACACACACACACATATATATATATATACAGACCAAATTAGTTTAAATTAGTAAAAAGATACCCAGAATAAAACTAAGACACCAAGTATAAATACCAACTCAGCACACACATATCATGATTAGAGGAATAATCCTAGATTTGTGAATTTAGTTATCTCACATGTAAATTACATGTACTTAATCTTTCCAATTTTCATGCATGAACCTAGCAATCCCTCCTCCATGATGCAAACCACAAGATTAAGTGAGCGAAAGATGCATAAAGATATAGAACTACACGTATGTGAATTTCCTATTTTATTTTGGTTTATTCAATTTATTTTTTAATTTAGAAGTGGAGAATGGTTTAGTTGTTCATTGCTTTAGAAAAATTATCCTTATTCCTGGAGAGGAAGGCTTTCGTGATATTTAATGAAGAAAGAAGGCTATGGGATTGGAGAAATTTGGAAAATGGATTTTAAGCTATAAAACTTGGGCTTGGGCTTTGCAATCAAATAGACAAATATATAAATTTTGTTTTGTTTCGACTAGCAATTCTAAACTCTATTTAATTTGAATAAATAAAAATTATATTTCTAAATCATTTCTTTTCCAAGCCAATGTTGTTTTTAATTATATCACCTTGAAAAAAATTAATTTCCACATTTTTTATTTATTTCAATTTAAATATTACATTTTCACAATTTATATCCTTTCATTAAACAATTTCCAAAAATCATTTACAAATAAATCATCAAATTCTAATTTAATTAATCAAATTACTGTAATTAACTTAAATTAATTACCACTTAAAATCGGGTTATTACAGACTCCCCCTTGATAAAACTCCATCCTCTCAATTTTCGATAAGGAGAACTCTATAACAATTTAATTACACAAAGCTCTCTCATAATATCTCAGTTTTAAATTTTTAAATACCAAAACATTTTATATTGTTAAACATAATCCAAAATTCAAATTTTCCATCTAATGAGTTTAAATAATTCTTAAAAAACCCAAAATCTTGTTAATAATTTTCTACTAAAATCTCATTCCTTGATTTAATGAAATATTATTTGATATATTTCTCAATCCTGAACATCTCATAACACAAAATTAAATCCATGTTAATACTTTGCAAAATATTTTCATAAATTTACATAAATATTTGATATTCTTGAATTAACTGGTGTGAACTCGTGCTTCGCACATGGGTAGGGAAAAAATATTTTAGTTATAGGCAGGGAATCAAAATGTTTTAAAAATAATAAGAATATTCTATTTACAGGAAGTAATGTGAAACATTGTTACGATATCAAATATAAATAGTAATATAATTCCATAATTCTTATTAAGTCAATATAGTAATAGAACTGAGTGATCTCAAACATATTTATAGTCGATTGGTTTAAAAGGGCAAAGTGTACTTGTCATTGGTGAAGGAAAAAAGCAGATGCACTAAGTAATAAAAAGCACGAGTCATGCAAAAGGTAGGACTAAAGGCATTTAATAAAATAATGTTTCCAATATGCGACATGTTGTTCATTATTCATTAAATAGAGTCTTGTTTTACAGAAGCAAAAAAATCGTGACATATATTTGGCGGTCTTATCTGAACGCTTTCAAAACATAGACAAAACTAAAGCGTTTGATACTACTTTCTACAAAGACATAATGACTTTCTACATATATTATATAAATGTATATGAAACTCATGGGGATGAGATATAACACAATAGTGGGGCAATAGCGTTATAGTATCAGAAAGTTTGGTTTTACAATTTCTTTAATGATGACAAAACACTACAGAGGCACAACAACATTACAATAGAACAAGAATCCATTTCCCACAAAAGGTAGCTGAGCAATAGGTGAACCGCAATAACTGATGCTTTTTCAATTCAATCTCTAGGTGCTCTCAACTGAAGAAATTGAGTTGTTAAATTTATTTCTCCTTTTAAAGTAATTTACAGCAACATTGTTAACAAATTTTCTGAATAACATATTGGTGAAGCTTGGCCAAAACATTAAGAGCAGACTGGATAATTAACAAATGTGAGTAAGTAGAGAATTTAATAAATTCACTACGATGCCTGAAATGAAATGAAATGAAAAAACTCCTGCAAGTAGAACACTTTAAAGTAAAAGTTAGAAATTGAATGTAGGCCCAAAGCAAACATTAAAATGATAAAATATATAAGAAAGACAATAACAAAATGCAAAGGAGGGAAGTTCTAATTTATTCTCAAGTTTACTATTTCAAAATAATTTTTATATCTCACGTCTAAAATAATTCTCATATAAATAATCCATTTTATTTAAAAACATATACTTTCCAAAATACTTTAATCTTCCACAAATTACTTATATTTATTTAAATAAGAATATACCAAAGAATTAAATTTATTTCATAGCTTCGATAATTATACTCAAAATCCAAAATCAAACTCAATTTCCAAAACTTCAAATTATCAATTAAACATAGGAGACCAATTAAAGACACTAAGTAGAAACTAATAATTTTGCTGCGCACTCTCCTTAACAAATCAGTTTATAGTCATCCAAAAGCAATCAATTTACATTTATATTTATACTAAAAATATCAAAAACCAAGTAATTTGTGCATATAGAAAATGACAAACACATCACTACAATAATCATCATATACTAAGTAATATATACACACACACACACTCACACACACATACATACATACATACATACATACATATATATATATATATATATATACGTACACTCCTATTATATCTCAATATAAAATAATTTCTCAACACACCCGAGGGGGCTGGGACTATATGGCTCATCTAAGGTCTCGACTCATGTCTTTGACATATGATGTATTGTTCTGAATCTGCTCTAATACCCATTGAAACACCACACCTCTATACCCATATTATCCAAGAGTATTATGGAGTAATACTGTCAGATAATATGAAGAATGAGGTTGTATGAGGTACACACGTGTATATTACCTTGGACTGACACTAGTATGTATTAAAACATCAAATAAATAACACATATATACGTTCATGGCATCAATATAAAATAACTATCACGTGTGTCTCTAGGACAGAACAATACAGAATATATAATAAGTAACAAAGAACACCGAGTTAGAGTCACAGCGATAATATATAATATATATAATACGTAACGTACAATGCCTGTTAAAATATAATCTCAGGAATACACAACCATAATGTATATCATATATATAATAACTTACAACTAAACTATATAACTTGTCTCCACTAAAACCAAAAAAAATATGCTGGTTTTATAAAAACCATGTATAAGATGTCATCACCCATATAAAACAAATAAATAGAAATCAAGGATACCATATTCAATAGGTGACGCATCCATGCAATAAATCATCATTATAAAAAAAAATGAAATCATCAAGTGAATTTGTTACATATATGTGCACAGAAAAACTCTAATATAATAAAATTATATAATTAATAGAAAATGCAAGATAGCCCATCAAATCATCCGAATGGTATCTAATACTATACAACCCGCAAAGATAATCTATCACAATCAATAGACAAAGGCTATCTTTTAAAATATCAAATCAAAAGAGTATGGATATACGGGAACTGACTACACTTTAGGCACACAGTCTCTAGTATAGCCACCTTATAGGATAGTGAATAATATATGTTGTAGCACCAAAATTGGCCACTAATACCCAAGAATAAATTTGTGTCGAGAGATTAGTGAAGATAATAAATTAAAATGAAGGGATATATGCAAAACTAACAACGGAAATAAGAAAACTAAAATTTTATAGTGGTTCAGCGTAACTGCCTACCCTACTGTTAATATTATCTTTATTGATTTTTCAAATACTTGAATACAGATACAACATGTCTTAAACCAAAGAAAGTTAGTGCAGAAAATGGCAGAGTCTTCCTTGAGTTCTCAAAAAATGGTCCCTTCAAATGTACCCCTGCCTCTATATTTATAGATGAAGATAGGCTGGACTCCCTTCGCAGGCCCAGGAAAAAGGTACTTCGGCCCACAATAGGCGACTTATGTTTACCGAGCCAGGCATACCGAACGGTGGTCGCCGATCCACCTCGGTCAGTCAAGTGGTTGTCTCACCGTTGACTCGAAGCAGATTGTCAAAGGACACGAAGCAAGCGGCATTATGACTCGAAGTATAGAAAGGATAACCGTGCCACTCTGTTGTAGGTCGAAGAGATTACTAACCGTCATAGAGTTCACCGATCCAGGATTGCCGACCCACTTATGCCGAACCATCATGGCTAGACCATGAACATCGGAAAACAATTTACCGACTTGCCTTCGCTATTCTCCCTCGACCAGGCGATGCATGCCGAGCTACCTTGACCAAACGATGTGTGCCGAACTACCTAGACCGAACGGCATCTGTATCTAGACCGAGCCATGCATTTTGAACGACCCATGCTGACCACCAAAGACGAACCACGCATGCCGAACGACGATCGGCCGAACCATCTTGCCTTTCCTTCCTTGGCTGAGCAATGCACGACTTGGCACCTGTAAGACCGAACCATAATTGCCCAAACGACCAAGGCCGAACTATTCACACCGAGACACTAGGACCAACTCTATCTTGACCGAGCCACTCCGTCTCGCCTAACTTAGCCGATCCTCTATGCCTATGCTTCGATGCCAATCCACCTTCGTCGAGCCATGCAGAAACACTGATCGATGCATATAAGCCAATCCAAACTCAAGTTACATCGGTCTCTTGTACTCCCAATCCTCTCTTAGCTCGAGTCCCGCCTAGGTTAAACCATAGGCTCTGTGACTATCGTCGTGTAACTGGGCCAAAGTGTCCGGTAACATTTTCCCCCCAAAGTGCGTCGTGTGAAATAACACGATGTGCTTTGAACCAGCCATGAGTTCCTGCTTTCGAAAGCTTGCTCATCCAAAAAGATAATCGTCTGTCATTTAAATCCTATTCCTAACTTTCCAAAAGCTGAATGCGTACGGTCTTATGAAGGCTGAATCATGGTGGACTTCCTTAACATTATGTGCGCATATACACACACATATATATTCTACTTATCGTAGGTCGATTGACGTACGGGCGCCGAATCACTCGTACAGCTTACTCAGTATCACTCGGCATACTCACTCACCGACTCACTGAGGTGCTCTGACGGTTCCACAGGGTACGGCCTATTCACCTTCCTCCCTCACCATATAAAAGCTTCACCCTTTGTTCCTTTCTCTTCTTCTGATTTTCACTTTACTCTCACAAGCCAGATACCTTCCTATTCTCGCAATTTTGTTAACCTGCCCCCCATTATAGCCCCATACCTCTCCCCTTGTGACTTCAATCGCCCTCGAATTTAACTAACTCTTCAACCTAATGACTTGAAACTCCTGGAAGACCCAAGTTTCTCCATAGGTACGAATTTCCTTTCAAATTCGGAATGATGTACTAAGTTCGAGTGCTTGAGTGGGTGGCTTTCCCTTTTCTTTGGTTATAGGAGTAGGTAGAGGATAATTGGAAAGAGAGGAAAAGTTGAATCAAGAAGAGGGCTAGGCTTTAAGCTAGGGCTTCAACTGTCCTTAATGGTTGTTGGCAATAGTTTTTGAGTAGTTGTTGCCTTCATAGTTTGAAAGTTAGGCCTTAGGAAGAGGAAGGAAGGTGTCGCTCGGTGAAGGACCCAAAAGGGACTGAATGGTGCAGAGGTGCGAGAGTGAATGCAAGTTGGTCACGCTGAGAGGAACGAGAGTGTGGTTTGGTAGTTATGTGTGATGTTTTGGTTCAGTCAGAGTCCAGAGAAGTGGTTCGGTATCCCAAGCGAGGGTACCGCTCGGTCTTGAGGGAAAGCATGGGTTGGTAGGAAATTAGGAAGGCGGGTCGGTTTAAACCTAGTGGGATGTTAAGTGATTAGAGAGGGAGTGAGGCAAACGAGTGTAGTGAGTGTGACCAGACCAATAGGGGACTTAGGTCGGAAGAGTTTAAGTGAGGCTGGTTAGTAGTTTATGGAGGATAATGAGTGAGTAGGTCGGCACTGGCAATCAAAAGTGTTTCAAAACGAACATAAGACATATTTGAGTAACCTACTTGCACAATCAACCGTAGCACATTGGACAAAGGATGACAAACAACAAAACATATAAGCCCAAGAACCTAATTTGAACCAACTCCCCCATAACTTGAACGATATTAAACACAAACTTAACTCAACAAATGCAAACAACAGCCGTCACACTCGATGATGCCAATGTTCGACTCCAATACTACTTATGTCAACCATATAACAAACTGCAGGAGATGGTCAGCGATGATGGTCTCCGAGGACAATAACTCAAAGTTCTATCACACCACACTTGTGTTTATATCTTTAGTTTTTTCTGCACCCATGTTTGAGTCGTTGCACTAGTTCACACATAAGACAAGGGGATATATTATCATCGTTATCTCTGACATCGATTGTCTTTCAAGTATAGCTTAAACAAGTATCTACCCATATTAAACGCTCGTCGAAGATGTCCGTAAGATCCAGATCTTCTACGGTTTCTAATGAGCATGAGCCAAGTTCTCAGCAGGAGGTAGTAGAAACCTCGAATCCACCGACAACTTCTACTCAGAGCATTCCGGATCCATCCGCTATTGTTATAGTCCCGACTCCGGACGTTATACACAGAGCAGTTATCCTGGATAATCCTATTGATTCACAAGTTTCAAAAATTGGCGAAGCTGCTCCATGTTGGTTGTGTACAATTCATGGTATCCCTTTCGACGATGTTTTAGTTCCATCGGGGCAGGATCAGCCTCACCTGCCCCCAGCTGTATACAGCATGCAATAAATTCATATGTTGGGTCGGTAGCATGCCACCTTTCAACTATTTTCTCTATGAAGTGTTGCGATATATTGAGATTGCTACAGCATGGCCACATTCCAATAGTCACGCGTTTATCTATGGCACTTGTATTCTCTCCATGAGCACCTTATTCAGACTCCCTACTTTCGAGGATATCCGCTATATCTACCGCTTCAAAAGACGGTCTGACAGTCCATCCTTCGTATTTCTCAAAGCCACATTCCAAATATCAAATCCTAATGGGGGAGTGGAGTAAATTCTTCCAATACAAGCAAGAATGGTTCTACGTATGCTGCCCTTCCAGTTTTGCGAGGAGATGGTTGGAAGGGAGGAAGTTTTATTCCTTGACTAATGTTGGTTTGAGGTGCGAGATGCATTCTTACTAAACTTCCTTTGACTTTTATAGGTATCCGCCCATGACCGGAAGGTGTCGGATATTCCAGTGCCGTTGAGGCCATTCGAGCTATTCCCATGAGAGATCGGGAGATCAAATCCGTTATTTCCAATGAGTTTCTTTTGAAGTTTGGATTGTTGGCGGAGGATCGTCGAACTAGCCTCCCCATCACCCCTACAACCGAATTTGCCGTGGAAAAAGGCAAAGTCTAGGCCGGGCCTTCGACCCCTCTACAGGAGGAACCCCCGATATATCCGAGGAAGGTGAAATAAAAGAGGCCAAGGTGCCAGAAGCGACCGATGAGAACTTAGGTTCCAATACTACACCAATAACTGATGCACTTGGCATCGACAAATCGATTCCCCCTTTCGAAGAAGAAAAAGATCCTAGCCTTTAAATTGAAAAAGAAAATAGTATGCGAAACTTCTAAAGTGAAATCTAGTTTTATATTTTATTAAGTTACCTTATTTTCGAATATTCATATAGTATGTATTTTTAATAAATTATTGAAGTAGTTTAACTTAAATGTTTTGAAGTATATTTCAAAATAAAGTGTTTTAAATTATTTTAAAAATCTAGTTTTGTGCTTGGTGATTTCGGTGGAGATAGAAAATATTTGGGAAAGTTTATTCTGGAAAAGAAAGAATGGTTTGAAACTGTTTTCAAAGGGTTGAAAACAGAAATATATCTTGTGAAGATATTTTTGAAGTTAATAAATAATTTGGGAAATTATTTATTGTTTGATGGTTGTTTGTGAATGTTAATTGATAGTTAAATAATGACTATCAATATTGGACAAATGCGCTGATCGTTTCGAAGAGACCGGGATCGAGATTTATTTCTCGAAAACCACTTCGATCCGGTTTGTACGTTTTCATGGAAAAACGAGTTTGGATGCAACGATGGAGCAGTGAAGTGCAAGTGTTAGTCGCTACTAATCCTGATGATATTTTCAAAATGGATGTAGTAGGAGTAGTGCCTTCGGTTCCGTTCGAACCCGAGACGGACTTGTATGGATGAATGCTTTCGGAACATCATCAGGTGGACGATGGGCATTCTAAGAGATATTGTTCTAAAAAGGTAACGCTTAGCCTCAAGCCTCATCAACCGGGAATGACTGAAAATCAGAGGTTATGCGGCAAGGCTTCGTGGGTAGCCCCCACTTGAGGGTGAGATCATCCCTGTCTAGAGGTCCCTTTTTATTTCGGCTTAGTGGGCGGTTGTTGATCCCAACCGTGGGATGATCTTGCTCGGGACTGTCCAGTAAGGGATGGTTCCGGCCTTGTGTTGCAGGGAGATTAGGGTGGGTCCTCGGTACGCTGATCTAGACCAGGTAATGTGACAGGTGGTACCCCAGTACCTATTCATTCGTTGGAAATCCATTTTCCCTACGCTCCCGTACGGTTTTGATTGTGCCCAACTATTGCTGAAACGTGAGATGCAAGCATTTCAGCTAGATTCTATTTTACTTCCTATAGACACTATTATAATATCAGAGGATTTTAATAAAAAGTATTTTACCTATCGTAAGGTAAAAACCCGACATGTTTATTTGTGGCATGGTCTTACGAGATGCTTTTGTTTTCAAAAGATTTTTGAAACTTTAATAATCAATTTGGGTGTGATTTCTCACGTTGGTATTCCAGACCGACTCGGGTGTTATTTAACTATAATGCTCGGGTCAGACCGAGTATTATAGGATACAAGATTTGATGCTGTGGAGCTCAGGAGACGAGCTGGATGACGATACGTACCTTCGTACTTGTTTATATATTCCGCTGTGTTGAGTAGCTGTGTACCCAGTTGTATGTTATTGATGTTGAACTGTGATTGATATACTATGATGATATATATAAACAGATATATTTGTTTTGGTGTAAAGATATATTAATATCTATTATATTTTATTCCGCTGCGATGTTTAGATTCTTTTGTTGTTTTCTATTTTCTTCTTCTACCTCTTCTTCTTTAACCCAAGTGGTTCGTATTTCGGTACAACTTGAGTTGATTTAGGTTGAATAGTGTTGACTCAAGGGGTACGGATTTGTGGGTCGTTGCATGGAGGAACATGCCAGCGGTGGTAGATTGCCACAATATACCAAAGAACGGATAGCGACCGTAAGACCCGAGCAACTACCGCCTCCACCTAACAGAACAGATCCTAGATCAGGATCACGACTCGTCGTCAACTGATTATGATGGCAAGGGCCAAGTTCAGTATTTGGACTTTGGTCGATTTTATTTCTTAGATTTTATTTTGAAAATAAAACAGCTATTCCACTTACATATGTACGGAAACCGGAGAGATCCCTAGGCATGCTCTGAGATGGTGATAGATCGATCTGCCCGGATAGGCAATGTCTAGTTTTTCCTAATGTTTGAGATTAAAAATCCAGGATTTGAATTTAATAAATGAACTTGAATTTCATGAAATAAACTTTTTACCTAAGAATTAAAGGATGAATATTAAATACTAACTTGAAAATGATTGCTTTATGACCCTACCTAGAGAAGCAGGGTCCGGAGTGCAAGAAGTGGGTTGCTTCGCCGGAGAGTGACATGATCTACTCACTTAACGTCGTTCCCCATTCACCGGAGAGTGATTGGATCAGGGTTCGATAAGTGCCCGTAGTGGCAGTGATCGGCCTAGGACTTAGGCCATAGCATCGCTTAATGTTCAGAAACACTGAACCGGAGTGCAATGGGTATTGCCGCTTCGCAGGAGAGCGACAGGATCGGCACACTCAACGCTGTTTCCCCTTCATCGAAGAGTAACAAGATGGGATCCAGCAAGAGCCCGGAGAGGCTATGATCGGTATAGAATGACCAAGACATCGCTATACGCCTTAGCTAGGGCCAGAGTGCAAGGGATAGAAAGCAACGCCGGAGTGCAATAGGATCTTTTTATTCGATCGTTAAGTCTAGAATGACTTGGCAAGGGTCCGGAATGACCACTGATAGTCCAGAGAGACTGTAGAAATTCATTCTTAACTTCCACGAAGGAAATGAATAATGATATGGCTTCGAACAGCCACAAACTTGATTGACAATGCTATAAGCTTTTAATTAAACATGAATTCACTGCATTCAATTTGAGACTATTCAAAATACACCTTTTACAAAAAGGAAAAGTTTTATCCCACCTTTTGGCAAAGCCGAGATACCCAAAAATTAACTGAAAATCAATTATTACTAATCATGAATATCGGTTATGCATTGCAGGTTTACCATGGATATCGATAAATTTTATCTAAGACCGGATCGGGTTACAATTGATCAAACGTGGCAAGCAAAGCTATAAAAGCTAGTGTTTCAAATTTCAGGTCAATCGGAGTTCGTATGATCGAGATACGATCAATGCAAGTTAGAAAAAGAATACACTGTTTGTATCCATCGAGGGAAGTCGAATTTCGAATCAATCAAGTTCGACTCGATCAACAGCATGATAATGATCTGTTCGAATCCATCGAGTTCGTATCAATCAGTGTGGAACTATTCGTATCCATCGTGCTTCGAATCAATCTTGTTCGGTGAACAGTTCGAACCCATTTGGAGCTGTGTTGTTCGTATCGATCTCGAGGGGCCTCATTCATACCGACCAAAACATCAACAGTTCGTATCGGTCCATCAGTGCACCGCAGTGCACTATTTGTATCGATAGTGAGGGATTTGTTCGCATCCATCGAACGCTAACTGTTCGAATCGATACATTGCACAACGATTGATTGATGCGAACTCTTATAAACGACCGATGTGAATGGCGCCGTGGCTATCAATGCAAACAGCATGAAGTGATCGACACGAACTCAACTCCGATGTTGGATGCGAATAAGACTCCTTCAACTCGGCACAAGAGGTGGAGTTATCCCAGATTCTCGCGCCACGTCACCATACACTCATGTGTCCTGGTCGATTCGAAATGAAGTGATACGAAGGATGGATTCAAACTCGGCAGCACCCACGAAAACGCAATCTTGCATCGATCGTATCTCACGATCTACAAGTCAAAATGCTAAAAAAACATTCACAGGAGGTTACGCACAAGCTAAATAACATCCTTGCCAAGTTTTAGCTCGATTGGATAATTTTTTGATCGATACGAAATTGGTTCGTATCGATCACGGATCGGGTCGAAACTATCCTAGATCGATCGCGTGGGCCCACTCACGTGCCAGAAGGAGTCTCCCGGAGTTTGGGCGTGATATCAGCCTCTACACCTATAAATAGCCCCCAGAACCTATAGAAAAGGGATCTTTTGGCTATTCGACGTCCAGACTCTGCCGGATTCAATTTTGCACTTCACCATTGCTGATATACTTGAAATTCTTCATTGTAATCAACTGTAACCAGTGAAGCACATCAATAAAAGATAATTACTTGAACTGAACGTAGGCCGGAGATAGCCGAACCACTATAAATCTCGTGTTTCTGCTTGTTATTTATGAATTGTTGTTTGTTGTTAGCTTAGATCTGTGACTTGTGCTATTCATATATTGGAGCTTTCACGATACTTGGGGTTTGTGACTAATTTTGGCGCAAACATCAATCAACCTCTCTAAACATCATTCCATCACCTACGTATCAGACTAGTTTTTATCCTATGGAAAAGAAAGCCAAATGGTCAATTGATCTATAGTCATCATCTCTCAACAACATAGTTGATGAAATATATCACTATCAACAAGAAATGATGGGAGTTCAACGAGAAATGTATTATGAACAACGACGTCAAGGATCTCATCTTAACTTTCTCAAAAAATGCATTATAACAATTTGTGGTCATTCACCAACAAAAAATTGCATACACCAAAAACCTCCTCGTTCACAAGAGACTCATGTAAAAACATATCATATTACTCCAAGAAATTTATGCAAGCCAGGATCATCAAACCAAGACTGGCTGACTCTCCAACTCATTCAAGTTGGTCTTCCCTAAAGCCGTTAATCGACGACACAAAGGTTGACCGAATTCATGGGACGTACAAATTAAATAATCCAACCCCTCTAACAAAAACTAAAATTATGATAGCATTTCTTCTACAAAAAAATTCGCACTTTTATAATTTTTTATATAACTTTTGTAATATATATATATATATATATATATATATATATTGTTGTCTATAAAAAGTTCTCTTGAAAATTTTAATAAAAAGTATAATATTTCTGCATTTAAAGGTATATATTATGAATACACAAACCACAGACGTTTGTCAATGGTTTAAGAAAAATAACTTCTTGAAACCATAGATGTCTGTGATACCTACAGAGGTCCGTCATAGGTTTTGGGAAATAATTTCCTAAAACCACAGACGTCTGGGAAAATCCACAGACGTCTTTGCCTAGTTTCAGGAAAAGTCTATGGCACCCCCACAGATTCCTGTCATTGCTCTCAGGTTCCATTTCAAGCAACCCTATATAATCATTTTTTGCCCCCTTTGTACTATTCCCAAGATATTTCCAAACTAAACTAAAACTTAGTTTCTAAAAAGCCCCAATTACTCAAAAAATGGCTCCTAGGGCTCCCGTTAACAAAAGATCTAAAAAAAGGTCAATCTTCATCTTCCCAATCACCCTAGTCACCAATGCCCACATCCAAAAGTGGCTTCGAAATAAAAAATTTACTAATAAGGGATTTGAAGAGCTCAAACAAAAGAAGCTTCATTCTGGCCCATTCTATAGATTGTGCAAGATTGGCGAATATGGGATTCAAGAACTCACCTTCGCCTTCGAATGTTGAGAATTTCGATGAAAATGGGTTACACATTAAAGAATTAGCAATCTTTTTTTACGTCAATTTGTGTAGTAACGATATTTGGACTCCTGACGATGAAGATGATTGGTTATGGACGAGTGTTCATGGAGTATGGACATGTTTTAAAGATTAGCGTAAACACTATTGGGCGTATGCTTACTTGTTCTTCGTCCAGAATAGATTTATAAGAAATTCCCGACCGTAGGAATTTCCCACGAGATGAAATAACTCATCAAATTTGTAAAGGTGGAATGCCACAGTGGAAATCTATTTACTTACCTCCAAAATCTACGTTATTAAACCGTATGATTATCAGTACGATAATTCCATGCTTAGGAAGTCATGAACAAATATACAACAATGATCACAAAGCTCTTTATGCTATTTTTGATGGGATACAAGTAAATTGGGCTAAGTTTATACATGATGAAATAAAAAGCTTTTGGTCTCATCATCGATGCACAATTATTTATGCACCGTATATTATGCGTCTCTTGAATGGCCTTAGGGTATCTTCTTATATCTCTCGTTTTGAAGAAATCTCTGTCAAGGAGAGCAAGTCTTTATCCTTAATGCACCTTCCCCAACGACCACCTCCAATCGTCTAGCTGGCTCAAAGGACCTTGCAACAACAACAACAAATGTATTCGGGTCCTCAACAACCTCCTACACCTCAACAACAAACCCACTCACCTCGTTCTTCACAACAACCTGCCTCCTTTAGTCATGCTACCGAATATTATTCCGACTCAGAGATTCAAGAAGCTCGTACTGAATCAACGCAAAATGAATCAATTCGTGATTTAACATTTAAAAATCAAAAGTTAATCACGGCCAATCAGTAGGACTTTTTCAATACGAATGACTAAGGTGGAATTTTTTTTGGAAAAAGTCATTTCCACCTTTGGAAAAGTAATGAGAATGGTACGTGGCTGATCATCCTTTTGATCATAATCTTATCCGTCATCGACACCACCTCCTAGGAATCAAACACCAATTTACCATGCTCAAACTTCTCATGACAAAAGGAAGGCTACTTTGCAAGAATAGCCTGAAGAGGAGGAAGAAGATAGTGATGATATGTCCTTATCCAACCCTCATCAATTTCAACATCAATCTTACATGGCTTTCCAAGGACTTTCCATTCAAGAAAATGAGGAGTATAACGATCAAACTAATTGGCCAGCGACATACAAGCAAGATCCTTTAGCATACTAGGAGTATGACAAAAATTGTGGCAGATTTTCCTATTCTTCTAACCAGTATAACTGAAATTGTTTATTCAAGCATTTATATTTTATTTATGACCTATATTATTAAACTTCTATTTAAATTGTATGTCACATCATGTAACTTCCATTTTGTATGTCACTTCAGGTCTATGGTTATATCTCTATTTTATTTCTACATAATTTGCTTTTATTTTGATGATGACAAAGGAGGAGAAAAGTATGCATATACATAGGGGGAGATAAAAATAAGACTAACGATTGTATAGTGGTCATCGTCAAAAAAGGGGAGAATGTTAGAACATCTATTCCATGGTTTGAATTACAATACCTATACACTTATATATATTATCAAGATTATAGGTATATACCACCGGTCCACAAGAGATCGTCATGCTCAAAGATATTAGGACTCGAAGACAAACAAAAACCAATAGTCCATGCTATGATTAGTAAGTTATTTTAGTATATTAAGAGTCTTAGATAAAACATCGTAAGATCTCCTTGAGTATATATGCACACACGATTTCATATACATTGAAATTCATTGAAAAACGAAAAATACCATCCACATACTTATATAGAAAAGCCTCAAACATCTGTGAGAATACTCGAAAAATTATTTTTTGAAGCCACGGACGTCTGAGATTTTACCACAGATGCCAGTAATTTAAACAACTGCAAAAATTTGAATAGACACTTCTATTAAATTAGGAGAACTAAACTCTTCATTTAAAGGTTGTAGCCATTAAATTGAATAGATCTTAGCTAATCGAATCAACTCCTCGTATGCATCACTTCAAGCCTATAAATACTACAATGATTGAGATTTACAAGTTAATTGAATCTATTTTTTCTTGATTTCTTATTACTCTCTACTTACATAGTTGTGCATATAGTGCTTACATAATCTCAATCTAACATAACCAGAATATCATTTTGGTTAAACCTTCCTACAACTCATGGCATTCACATTAACATACTCAAAGGAGATCATAGGAAGACTTATATAGTTAGCCAAAATACATATTATTTGGAATACAAGATTGTTAGAGAAGTACTTTTGTATTAGCCTATTCCTCCGGGAGAAGCGAGGGTTATTTGGTTAAAGGAAATACCGAAGAGGAGCTTTGGAACAGGATATAGGACGGGAGATCCGAACCAGTATAAAATACCTAGTGTGCTTGTTTTTAATTATTTACCTTATTCTATTATTATTCTCTACTTAATATAGTTAGTAATATACACTCTCACACTTGTATATATAAGTTTCATTACATAAAAAGATCCTGTAAACTTTCACACTCGAACCTAAAGCACGTAACACAAAACAAAACAAAACACACTTAAACACAAATAAATAAACTAACACACTTAGCATTCCTGGAATTGTGTGGGTCTATAAGTGATATAATTCATGGCAACAAGAACAGATATAACTCATAAAACTAAATGAAGGTAACGTGAAATATATAAATGTAATCACACGTAACACACCAGCATATATTCCAACACACACAAAAACTGCATTCAAGCACACATATTAACACACAAGCACACCATGCACGCTGTCTCTCTCTCTCTCTCCCTGTAACATATTCGCATTCATATAAACACACACGCTCACACTTATATATGTATATACGCGCATAGCCCAAGCTACTTTCTCAGGCTCATACATAACAACGGTTTCACCAAAGCACATGCATATATATGATTCAAACCACACTCGAACCCACTCACCTACTCAAACTCTGATTAATTATATAGACATGATAATGAGAAATTATAAATGGGACAAAGATCAGTAAACTTTGTAATACACATAAGGACTAAACTTAATTTCAGCAGAAGAAGGAAACACAGGTTACAACCCAACAGCACTAACAGGAATATGTACATATTATTCTCAAAAGAAAAAGATGATATTTATCTTTTATTTATGATGATTTGATATATAGAAGTATTTTGTAATGAAACTGATAACATTAACATTGTAGCCTTGTACTCTGTATTTATACAAAACGATATATTTGTATCGGGCTAAATTACAAAGCCCATGGGCTGAACTAAATATATACTAGAGATAGTTGTCTTCATATATGCAGGAGGTTGGTATACTTATCACAATACGCCCCTCTCAAACCCGGCTTCAGATCTAGGGTTCGCAATCTTCTCGCAATGGCGCCGCCATTAAAAAAAACTTAAAATAGTTCAGATCTGATGCAAAGACAAGCTCTTCTCTGTTTTTCTTGAACAATCGAAAGGTGTTCTTGCAAAATATATTTGCTGCCTTCAGATTAGAATAGAAGATGAGACTCAAGATGAAGAACATATTAGACCTGGGATAAAAAATGAGAGAGTGATGTGCTGCTGTAAAGAGTTGCCTTGGTTGATTCAGATCTGGTGTAAAGTTGAATTCTTTTTCATTTGCTTGAGCATTTATGCGCGCTTTGCTGGCATGAGTGTATTTTGTGAGAAGCTTGCAAAATATACTTACTGCCTTCAGATTAATGTGGAAAGCAAGTCTCAAACAGTTGGACTCGTGAGATCTTAAGATTAAGCAGTAAAGATTGAGTCTTTTGTGATGAAAAGAGCTTGAATATGGACATACTGCTGAAGCATGAACAATTGCCCATTCTGCTGGTGATGCTTGCTGTATCTTCAACTCAGAATGGATGCAGCCATCATGTCCTATCTAACATTTGATGTTCGTGACTTTGAGTTTGTCTCTGAACCAAGTGAAATTCATTTTTGATAGTGGCTTTGTTAAGATATCAGCGACTTGGTAAGTAGCAGGTATGTGGTTAATATCCCATTTTTCGTTAGCAACTTGCTCTCGAGCAAATAAAAATCTAATTCCATGTGTTTAGTTCTGGAATGCAAAACTGTATTGGCCGTAAGTGACACTGCACTTAAATTATCACACCATAACATAGTTTTGCTATCAGTTATGATTCGAAGTTCATTCAGTAGAGACTCAATCCACATTATTTCTGCCACGACATTAGCTATACTTCTGTATTCTGCTTCTGTACTGGATCTGGATACAGTTGTTTGTTTTTTTGAACACCATGAAACTGGACTTTTGCCTAAGTAAATACAGTATCCACTTGTTGATCTTCTGTCATCAATGTCACTTGCCCAGTCTGCATCTGCATATCCAGTAATGCTAATAGTTTGACATGCTTCAATAGTTAGCCCATAATCTAATGTTTCCTTAAGATATCTTAAGATTCTTTTGACCACTCTCCAGTGCTCATCTGTTGGACATTGCATGAACTGACTTACTTTATTTACACTAAAAGATATTTCTGGTCTGGTGATTGTTGCATACTGTAATGCACCTACAGTACTCATGTATTGACTGTCATTTGTGATTATTTCTCCTTTAGTCTTTGATAGATAAGCATTGGTTATCATGGATGTTGAGATTGAATTTGATTGATCCATTTTGGCTCTAATGGGAATTTCATTGATATATTTTCTTTGACTGAGATGTATCATGAATTTTGAAGATCTCTTTACTTCAATTCCAAGAAAGTAGTTCAAATTTCCGAGATCCTTGATTGAAAATTCCTTGTTTAAATGTTGAATAAGATTGTTGATTTCTTGATTATCACTACCTGTAGTAATAAAATCATCAACATAAATTAGTATATAAGTGATTGTACCAGAATAAAACTTTGTAAAAAGAGAGTTGTATGATTATGTGCAATTGTATCCAAATCTGAATAAAGTTGTCTTCAATTTATCAAACCAAATCCTTGGTGCTTGTTTGAGGCCATAAATTGCTTTGTTTAACCTGCATACTAGTTTTTCTTTTCCCTTTTTCATGAATCCATGAGGTTGCTCCATATAGACTTCTTCCTGCAAAATACCATTTAAAAATGCATTGTTTACATCTAGTTGTTTTATATTCCAATTTCTATATAAGGCAATACTAAGAACAATTTTGATTGTGGAGGGTTTCACAACTGGAGAAAATGTTTCATTAAAATCAAAGCCATTTTTTTGTGAATATCCCTTTGCTACTAGTCTTGCCTTATATTTGGAAATTGACCCATCAGCATTTCTTTTTAACTTATTTGTCCATTTACAGCCCACTATGTTCTTATCAGTAGGCTGAGGAACAAGATCACAAGTCTTGTTCTTCATAAGAGCATCATATTCTTCATTCATTGCAGCTTTCCATTTGTCATTCTGCATAGCATGCCAGTATGTGCTTGGTTCTTCAATTTCTATAGCTGTATTGTATAGCTTTGGCTTGAATATACCACTTTTTGCTCTTGTAATCATGTGATGCCCAGTTCTTTCAGCAATTTATTGATGATCATTGTTGTTCACTTCATTCTATTGTGATACATTAGATGATTGTGAATCACTTAAAGTCTGACTTGAATTTTATTGCATTTGACTATCTGACTGTTGCATTTGAGCTGGTTTATCAGAAGATTCAGTTTGTCCATGACCTGGTTCTGAGGAGAACATTGTGTGTTGTGGGCTTTCATTGCCTTGAGCTTTATCTTCAGGAATGTGTACTGCTTTTTCAGGTATCTCAGGTATAGGTACCATAGAATATTTTGCATTATACACTTTCTGATAAGTTTTAATTGCTGTATTGCCAAAAGGGGAACACTTGCTCATTAAATACAACATGCCTTGACACAAATATTCTACCATTACTAGATAGGCACCTGTAGCCTTTTTATTTGCTGCATAGCCTAAAAACGTGCATGATGATGATCTATAATTTAGTTTGTTTGTGTTGTTTGGTCTGAGATAGGGAAAGCATAGACAACCAAATACTTTTAGACTATGATAATCATGCTTGACATTGTAAAGTGATGGACACTTTAATCTTAACACCTTTGTAGGGAATCTGTTAATTAGGAATACTGCAGTGGCAAATGCATCAGGCCAGAATTTAAGTGGTAATGATGCATTTGCAAGCAGTGTCAGGCCTGATTCTACTATATGTCTATGCCTTCTTTTAATCAGACCATTTTGTTCTGATGTGTAAGGACAAGTTGTTCTGTGTATAATACCTTTCTCTTGAAAAAATTTCTTTAGAGATAGGAACTCTGTACCATTATCTGTCTGTAGAATTTTTAGTTAGCAATTTGTTTGCTTTTCTGCCTGCACTATAAATTGCTGAACTGCATTGTATGTTTTAGACTTGGTTTTTTAAAAATATATCCACACATATCTTCAATATGCATCAACAAAAGAAATGTAGTATTTGTACCCATAGTCAGTTGATATGGGTGCTGGACCCCATAAGTCAGCTGCAACAAGTTCTAATGGTTTGTTGTAACTAACTTTGGAATCCATAAATGGTAGTTTGTCGCTTTTACCCATTTGACAATAGGTGCAAATATATGAAGTTGAAATATTGCTAAAGGAAATATTATGTTCATTCAATACTTGTTTAACAATATTTAAATGAGGATGTCCAAGTTTACAATGCCAAATATCAAAGTTCTTATAATCATTCTCAGATTTGATTTCAGAGTTATTACACCATTTTTCTTTACATTCTGAAATTCTTGAATTAGCAACAAAGTATACAATCCCTTAACCTCTCTACCCTGTAATAGAACATTTTATGTTAGTGTGTCTTTAACTAGACAGTAAGTAGGGTAGAACTCAAAAAACAGATTATTATCTTTGGCAAATTGAGAAACACTTAATAATTTTTTCTTGACAGATGGTACTCTTAATAAATTATGCAAGTACAGTTGTTTCTTTCCTGATATATATCCACTACCAGTATGAGAAATTTTTACAGACTTGCCATTACCCATAAGTAATGATTGTGTACCTTTATATTCCTTGTTGCCAAGATTCAAGTTTGCCATGTTGTTAGTGACATGATTTGTTGCACCAGAATCAGGATACCAGTTGTTGTCATGAATATCTTTAATTTTTGCACTATCATTGTTGTTGCTGTCACTTTGACTTCCAATTTATTGCTTAGCACTTACTAAATTTGCACTGGGATTGTTATTACTTGTACTGTTATTGTTTTGTTGAGATGAAGTGTAGTTGATGTCAAATCTGAAATAGTATTTGCTAGCAATATGACTAATTTTCTCACAGATCTGACATCTGGGTCTATTATTTCCACTGTTGTTAGGTCATCTTTCACCTCTTCCCCTTGATCTATAGGACTGACCACCTCTCTGATTGAAGTATTGTTGATTCCTGTTGTTAGGATTTCTTGCTTGACCCTTATTTCTATTACTGTTTGAGATGAAGTTCAGAGACATATCTGATGTATTTGATTTCTTTTGTTCCAATCTACCCTCATGGGCTAGGAGGGTAGAGTGAACATACTGAATTGTGGGTAGAGTTTATTTTGATGATAACAGCTACTGCTGATTCATATTCATCATCTAGCCCACCAAGAATTGATAAGATATGCTCTGTGTCACTTACTTTATGTCCTATAGATGATAACTGATCACATAGTGTTTTCACCTTTACAAGATAGTCTGTCATTGACTGATTTTCTTTCTTTACATTTTGTAATTGTCTCTTGTAGTACATAATCTTGGTTGCTGACTGAGTACTAAATATTTGTTCTAATGTAGAACAAATCTCATGTATTGAATTGCATCCAATTAACCGTGGAAGAAGATTAGCACTTATTGATGATATTAGCCAAGAACTGACTAAACTGTCTTGTCTTTGATGCAGTATGAATTCTTTATTGCTAATGAGTTTCCCATCTTTATCTGCAGTATACTTGGGTGGTATGATTATAGTGCCTTGAACATATTGCTCCAATCCATAAGCTCTAAATGCAGTTTCAACTTGAAACTTCCAAAGCAAGAAATTGGTTTCATTGAGTTGGATGGACAATAATTGACTCTGAGGCTTAATAATATCCTTCAGGAGTTCCTTAGTGAGATTCAATCTGGCATTGGTGCAAGTGCTGGAGGAGACAGACGCTCCTTGATCTCCTTCGGCCATTGAATCAGAGGTCAGGAAGGGAATGGTTATAAAATCTAAAAGTTTTAGAAGATCAGAAAAGTTGTGCAGCCAGGAAGTTCTTGATTACTCCTAGGCAAGGAACGACAGTGAACTTGATTGATAACCTCTGTACAGTTAAGAAAACAAAAAAACTCAATGATGATGGGAAATGTTATATTCCCCAAATGATTCAAAGTAGACGCTTTCAGTTCTTGAGATGATGATATTGAGTCTGATCTTGATCTGTAAGCATAGAAACAAAAGAAAAGAACTGATGATGAGAACTCTATATTCTCATATGATTCAGTCACACTGCAATTTGATCAAGATATGATGATATTGTATCTGATCTTGATCAAAAACAAGAATGTAACGATGATGAGGATCTTCTTGATTCTTAGACGATTCAAAAGATGCAGCCTGATTGAGATATGATGATATTATATCTGATCTCAATTATTGGCATGGCATTTGCTGTTAGGCAGTAAATGGCTCTAATACCATATTATCAAAAGAGAAAGATGATATTGATCTTTTATTTATGATGATTTGATATACAGAAGTATTTTGTAATGAAACTAATTACATTTACATTGCAGCCTTGTACTCCGTATTTATACAAAACGATATATTTATATTGGGCTAAATTACAAAGCCCATGGGCTGAACTAAATATATACTAGAGATAACTGTCTTCATATATGTAGGAGGTTGGTATACTTATCACAATACATATCCATACCCAACACACACTAAACTAGTACAACCTCATACACCATGTACGCTGATGCATGTACACACACAAGACACTATATGCTTACAGAAAACACTCAACAACACTTATAGTAATGGAAGTCGAACAAGATGCGCACACACATTCACTATAACACACACCCCACACACACAAACACACACACACACACACACACACACACACACACACACACACACACATATATATATATACAGACCAAATTAGTTTAAATTAGTAAAAAGATACCCAGAATAAAACTAAGACACCAAGTATAAATACCAACTCAGCACACACATATCATGATTAGAGGAATAATCCTAGATTTGTGAATTTAGTTATCTCACCTGTAAATTACATGTACTTAATCTTTCCAATTTTCATGCATGAACCTAGCAATCCCTCCTCCATGATGCAAACCACAAGATTAAGTGAGCGAAAGATGCATAAAGATATAGAACTACACGTATGTGAATTTCCTATTTTATTTTGGTTTATTCAATTTATTTTTTAATTTAGAAGTGGAGAATGGTTTAGTTGTTCATTGCTTTAGAAAAATTATCCTTATTCCTGGAGAGGAAGGCTTTCGTGATATTTAATGAAGAAAGAAGGCTATGGGATTGGAGAAATTTGGAAAATGGATTTTAAGCTATAAAACTTGGGCTTGGGCTTTGCAATCAAATAGACAAATATATAAATTTTGTTTTGTTTCGACTAGCAATTCTAAACTCTATTTAATTTGAATAAATAAAAATTATATTTCTAAATCATTTCTTTTCCAAGCCAATGTTGTTTTTAATTATATCACCTTGAAAAAAATTAATTTCCACATTTTTTATTTATTTCAATTTAAATATTACATTTTCACAATTTATATCCTTTCATTAAACAATTTCCAAAAATCATTTACAAATAAATCATCAAATTCTAATTTAATTAATCAAATTACTGTAATTAACTTAAATTAATTACCACTTAAAATCGGGTTATTACAGACTCCCCCTTGATAAAACTCCATCCTCTCAATTTTCGATAAGGAGAACTCTATAACAATTTAATTACACAAAGCTCTCTCATAATATCTCAGTTTTAAATTTTTAAATACCAAAACATTTTATATTGTTAAACATAATCCAAAATTCAAATTTTCCATCTAATGAGTTTAAATAATTCTTAAAAAACCCAAAATCTTGTTAATAATTTTCTACTAAAATCTCATTCCTTGATTTAATGAAATATTATTTGATATATTTCTCAATCCTGAACATCTCATAACACAAAATTAAATCCATGTTAATACTTTGCAAAATATTTTCATAAATTTACATAAATATTTGATATTCTTGAATTAACTGGTGTGAACTCGTGCTTCGCACATGGGTAGGGAAAAAATATTTTAGTTATAGGCAGGGAATCAAAATGTTTTAAAAATAATAAGAATATTCTATTTACAGGAAGTAATGTGAAACATTGTTACGATATCAAATATAAATAGTAATATAATTCCACAATTCTTATTAAGTCAATATAGTAATAGAACTGAGTGATCTCAAACATATTTATAGTCGATTGGTTTAAAAGGGCAAAGTGTACTTGTCATTGGTGAAGGAAAAAAGCAGATGCACTAAGTAATAAAAAGCACGAGTCATGCAAAAGGTAGGACTAAAGGCATTTAATAAAATAATGTTTCCAATATGCGACATGTTGTTCATTATTCATTAAATAGACTCTTGTTTTACAGAAGCAAAAAAATCGTGACATATATTTGGCGGTCTTATCTGAACGCTTTCAAAACATAGACAAAACTAAAGCGTTTGATACTACTTTCTACAAAGACATAATGACTTTCTACATATATTATATAAATGTATATGAAACTCATGGGGATGAGATATAACACAATAGTGGGGCAATAGCGTTATAGTATCAGAAAGTTTGGTTTTACAATTTCTTTAATGATGACAAAACACTACAGAGGCACAACAACATTACAATAGAACAAGAATCCATTTCCCACAAAAGGTAGCTGAGCAATAGGTGAACCGCAATAACTGATGCTTTTTCAATTCAATCTCTAGGTGCTCTCAACTGAAGAAATTGAGTTGTTAAATTTATTTCTCCTTTTAAAGTAATTTACAGCAACATTGTTAACAAATTTTCTGAATAACATATTGGTGAAGCTTGGCCAAAACATTAAGAGCAGACTGGATAATTAACAAATGTGAGTAAGTAGAGAATTTAATAAATTCACTACGATGCCTGAAATGAAATGAAATGAAAAAACTCCTGCAAGTAGAACACTTTAAAGTAAAAGTTAGAAATTGAATGTAGGCCCAAAGCAAACATTAAAATGATAAAATATATAAGAAAGACAATAACAAAATGCAAAGGAGGGAAGTTCTAATTTATTCTCAAGTTTACTATTTCAAAATAATTTTTATATCTCACGTCTAAAATAATTCTCATATAAATAATCCATTTTATTTAAAAACATATACTTTCCAAAATACTTTAATCTTCCACAAATTACTTATATTTATTTAAATAAGAATATACCAAAGAATTAAATTTATTTCATAGCTTCGATAATTATACTCAAAATCCAAAATCAAACTCAATTTCCAAAACTTCAAATTATCAATTAAACATAGGAGACCAATTAAAGACACTAAGTAGAAACTAATAATTTTGCTGCGCACTCTCCTTAACAAATCAGTTTATAGTCATCCAAAAGCAATCAATTTACATTTATATTTATACTAAAAATATCAAAAACCAAGTAATTTGTGCATATAGAAAATGACAAACACATCACTACAATAATCATCATATACTAAGTAATATATACACACACACACACTCACACACACATACATACATACATACATACATACATACATATATATATATATACGTACACTCCTATTATATCTCAATATAAAATAATTTCTCAACACACCCGAGGGGGCTGGGACTATATGGCTCATCTAAGGTCTCGACTCATGTCTTTGACATATGATGTATTGTTCTGAATCTGCTCTAATACCCATTGAAACACCACACCTCTATACCCATATTATCCAAGAGTATTATGGAGTAATACTGTCAGATAATATGAAGAATGAGGTTGTATGAGGTACACACGTGTATATTACCTTGGACTGACACTAGTATGTATTAAAACATCAAATAAATAACACATATATACGTTCATGGCATCAATATAAAATAACTATCACGTGTGTCTCTAGGACAGAACAATACAGAATATATAATAAGTAACAAAGAACACCGAGTTAGAGTCACAGCGATAATATATAATATATATAATACGTAACGTACAATGCCTGTTAAAATATAATCTCAGGAATACACAACCATAATGTATATCATATATATAATAACTTACAACTAAACTATATAACTTGTCTCCACTAAAACCAAAAAAAATATGCTGGTTTTATAAAAACCATGTATAAGATGTCATCACCCATATAAAACAAATAAATAGAAATCAAGGATACCATATTCAATAGGTGACTCATCCATGCAATAAATCATCATTATAAAAAAAATGAAATCATCAAGTGAATTTGTTACATATATGTGCACAGAAAAACTCTAATATAATAAAATTATATAATTAATAGAAAATGCAAGATAGCCCATCAAATCATCCGAATGGTATCTAATACTATACAACCCGCAAAGATAATCTATCACAATCAATAGACAAAGGCTATCTTTTAAAATATCAAATCAAAAGAGTATGGATATACGGGAACTGACTACACTTTAGGCACACAGTCTCTAGTATAGCCACCTTATAGGATAGTGAATAATATATGTTGTAGCACCAAAATTGGCCACTAATACCCAAGAATAAATTTGTGTCGAGAGATTAGTGAAGATAATAAATTAAAATGAAGGGATATATGCAAAACTAACAACGGAAATAAGAAAACTAAAATTTTATAGTGGTTCAGCGTAACTGCCTACCCTACTGTTAATATTATCTTTATTGATTTTTCAAATACTTGAATACAGATACAACATGTCTTAAACCAAAGAAAGTTAGTGCAGAAAATGGCAGAGTCTTCCTTGAGTTCTCAAAAAATGGTCCCTTCAAATGTACCCCTGCCTCTATATTTATAGATGAAGATAGGCTGGACTCCCTTCGCAGGCCCAGGAAAAAGGTACTTCGGCCCACAATAGGCGACTTATGTTTACCGAGCCAGGCATACCGAACGGTGGTCGCCGATCCACCTCGGTCAGTCAATTGGTTGTCTCACCGTTGACTCGAAGCAGATTGTCAAAGGACACGAAGCAAGCGGCATTATGACTCGAAGTATAGAAAGGATAACCGTGCCACTCTGTTGTAGGTCGAAGAGATTACTAACCGTCATAGAGTTCACCGATCCAGGATTGCCGACCCACTTATGCCGAACCATCATGGCTAGACCATGAACATCGGAAAACAATTTACCGACTTGCCTTCGCTATTCTCCCTCGACCAGGCGATGCATGCCGAGCTACCTTGACCAAACGATGTGTGCCGAACTACCTAGACCGAACGGCATCTGTATCTAGACCGAGCCATGCATTTTGAACGACCCATGCTGACCACCAAAGACGAACCACGCATGCCGAACGACGATCGGCCGAACCATCTTGCCTTTCCTTCCTTGGCTGAGCAATGCACGACTTGGCACCTGTAAGACCGAACCATAATTGCCCAAACGACCAAGGCCGAACTATTCACACCGAGACACTAGGACCAACTCTATCTTGACCGAGCCACTCCGTCTCGCCTAACTTAGCCGATCCTCTATGCCTATGCTTCGATGCCAATCCACCTTCGTCGAGCCATGCAGAAACACTGATCGATGCATATAAGCCAATCCAAACTCAAGTTACATCGGTCTCTTGTACTCCCAATCCTCTCTTAGCTCGAGTCCCGCCTAGGTTAAACCATAGGCTCTGTGACTATCGTCGTGTAACTGGGCCAAAGTGTCCGGTAACATTTTCCCCCCAAAGTGCGTCGTGTGAAATAACACGATGTGCTTTGAACCAGCCATGAGTTCCTGCTTTCGAAAGCTTGCTCATCCAAAAAGATAATCGTCTGTCATTTAAATCCTATTCCTAACTTTCCAAAAGCTGAATGCGTACGGTCTTATGAAGGCTGAATCATGGTGGACTTCCTTAACATTATGTGCGCATATACACACACATATATATTCTACTTATCGTAGGTCGATTGACGTACGGGCGCCGAATCACTCGTACAGCTTACTCAGTATCACTCGGCATACTCACTCACCGACTCACTGAGGTGCTCTGACGGTTCCACAGGGTACGGCCTATTCACCTTCCTCCCTCACCATATAAAAGCTTCACCCTTTGTTCCTTTCTCTTCTTCTGATTTTCACTTTACTCTCACAAGCCAGATACCTTCCTATTCTCGCAATTTTGTTAACCTGCCCCCCATTATAGCCCCATACCTCTCCCCTTGTGACTTCAATCGCCCTCGAATTTAACTAACTCTTCAACCTAATGACTTGAAACTCCTGGAAGACCCAAGTTTCTCCATAGGTACGAATTTCCTTTCAAATTCGGAATGATGTACTAAGTTCGAGTGCTTGAGTGGGTGGCTTTCCCTTTTCTTTGGTTATAGGAGTAGGTAGAGGATAATTGGAAAGAGAGGAAAAGTTGAATCAAGAAGAGGGCTAGGCTTTAAGCTAGGGCTTCAACTGTCCTTAATGGTTGTTGGCAATAGTTTTTGAGTAGTTGTTGCCTTCATAGTTTGAAAGTTAGGCCTTAGGAAGAGGAAGGAAGGTGTCGCTCGGTGAAGGACCCAAAAGGGACTGAATGGTGCAGAGGTGCGAGAGTGAATGCAAGTTGGTCACGCTGAGAGGAACGAGAGTGTGGTTTGGTAGTTATGTGTGATGTTTTGGTTCAGTCAGAGTCCAGAGAAGTGGTTCGGTATCCCAAGCGAGGGTACCGCTCGGTCTTGAGGGAAAGCATGGGTTGGTAGGAAATTAGGAAGGCGGGTCGGTTTAAACCTAGTGGGATGTTAAGTGATTAGAGAGGGAGTGAGGCAAACGAGTGTAGTGAGTGTGACCAGACCAATAGGGGACTTAGGTCGGAAGAGTTTAAGTGAGGCTGGTTAGTAGTTTATGGAGGATAATGAGTGAGTAGGTCGGCACTGGCAATCAAAAGTGTTTCAAAACGAACATAAGACATATTTGAGTAACCTACTTGCACAATCAACCGTAGCACATTGGACAAAGGATGACAAACAACAAAACATATAAGCCCAAGAACCTAATTTGAACCAACTCCCCCATAACTTGAACGATATTAAACACAAACTTAACTCAACAAATGCAAACAACAGCCGTCACACTCGATGATGCCAATGTTCGACTCCAATACTACTTATGTCAACCATATAACAAACTGCAGGAGATGGTCAGCGATGATGGTCTCCGAGGACAATAACTCAAAGTTCTATCACACCACACTTGTGTTTATATCTTTAGTTTTTTCTGCACCCATGTTTGAGTCGTTGCACTAGTTCACACATAAGACAAGGGGATATATTATCATCGTTATCTCTGACATCGATTGTCTTTCAAGTATAGCTTAAACAAGTATCTACCCATATTAAACGCTCGTCGAAGATGTCCGTAAGATCCAGATCTTCTACGGTTTCTAATGAGCATGAGCCAAGTTCTCAGCAGGAGGTAGTAGAAACCTCGAATCCACCGACAACTTCTACTCAGAGCATTCCGGATCCATCCGCTATTGTTATAGTCCCGACTCCGGACGTTATACACAGAGCAGTTATCCTGGATAATCCTATTGATTCACAAGTTTCAAAAATTGGCGAAGCTGCTCCATGTTGGTTGTGTACAATTCATGGTATCCCTTTCGACGATGTTTTAGTTCCATCGGGGCAGGATCAGCCTCACCTGCCCCCAGCTGTATACAGCATGCAATAAATTCATATGTTGGGTCGGTAGCATGCCACCTTTCAACTATTTTCTCTATGAAGTGTTGCGATATATTGAGATTGCTACAGCATGGCCACATTCCAATAGTCACGCGTTTATCTATGGCACTTGTATTCTCTCCATGAGCACCTTATTCAGACTCCCTACTTTCGAGGATATCCGCTATATCTACCGCTTCAAAAGACGGTCTGACAGTCCATCCTTCGTATTTCTCAAAGCCACATTCCAAATATCAAATCCTAATGGGGGAGTGGAGTAAATTCTTCCAATACAAGCAAGAATGGTTCTACGTATGCTGCCCTTCCAGTTTTGCGAGGAGATGGTTGGAAGGGAGGAAGTTTTATTCCTTGACTAATGTTGGTTTGAGGTGCGAGATGCATTCTTACTAAACTTCCTTTGACTTTTATAGGTATCCGCCCATGACCGGAAGGTGTCGGATATTCCAGTGCCGTTGAGGCCATTCGAGCTATTCCCATGAGAGATCGGGAGATCAAATCCGTTATTTCCAATGAGTTTCTTTTGAAGTTTGGATTGTTGGCGGAGGATCGTCGAACTAGCCTCCCCATCACCCCTACAACCGAATTTGCCGTGGAAAAAGGCAAAGTCTAGGCCGGGCCTTCGACCCCTCTACAGGAGGAACCCCCGATATATCCGAGGAAGGTGAAATAAAAGAGGCCAAGGTGCCAGAAGCGACCGATGAGAACTTAGGTTCCAATACTACACCAATAACTGATGCACTTGGCATCGACAAATCGATTCCCCCTTTCGAAGAAGAAAAAGATCCTAGCCTTTAAATTGAAAAAGAAAATAGTATGCGAAACTTCTAAAGTGAAATCTAGTTTTATATTTTATTAAGTTACCTTATTTTCGAATATTCATATAGTATGTATTTTTAATAAATTATTGAAGTAGTTTAACTTAAATGTTTTGAAGTATATTTCAAAATAAAGTGTTTTAAATTATTTTAAAAATCTAGTTTTGTGCTTGGTGATTTCGGTGGAGATAGAAAATATTTGGGAAAGTTTATTCTGGAAAAGAAAGAATGGTTTGAAACTGTTTTCAAAGGGTTGAAAACAGAAATATATCTTGTGAAGATATTTTTGAAGTTAATAAATAATTTGGGAAATTATTTATTGTTTGATGGTTGTTTGTGAATGTTAATTGATAGTTAAATAATGACTATCAATATTGGACAAATGCGCTGATCGTTTCGAAGAGACCGGGATCGAGATTTATTTCTCGAAAACCACTTCGATCCGGTTTGTACGTTTTCATGGAAAAACGAGTTTGGATGCAACGATGGAGCAGTGAAGTGCAAGTGTTAGTCGCTACTAATCCTGATGATATTTTCAAAATGGATGTAGTAGGAGTAGTGCCTTCGGTTCCGTTCGAACCCGAGACGGACTTGTATGGATGAATGCTTTCGGAACATCATCAGGTGGACGATGGGCATTCTAAGAGATATTGTTCTAAAAAGGTAACGCTTAGCCTCAAGCCTCATCAACCGGGAATGACTGAAAATCAGAGGTTATGCGGCAAGGCTTCGTGGGTAGCCCCCACTTGAGGGTGAGATCATCCCTGTCTAGAGGTCCCTTTTTATTTCGGCTTAGTGGGCGGTTGTTGATCCCAACCGTGGGATGATCTTGCTCGGGACTGTCCAGTAAGGGATGGTTCCGGCCTTGTGTTGCAGGGAGATTAGGGTGGGTCCTCGGTACGCTGATCTAGACCAGGTAATGTGACAGGTGGTACCCCAGTACCTATTCATTCGTTGGAAATCCATTTTCCCTACGCTCCCGTACGGTTTTGATTGTGCCCAACTATTGCTGAAACGTGAGATGCAAGCATTTCAGCTAGATTCTATTTTACTTCCTATAGACACTATTATAATATCAGAGGATTTTAATAAAAAGTATTTTACCTATCGTAAGGTAAAAACCCGACATGTTTATTTGTGGCATGGTCTTACGAGATGCTTTTGTTTTCAAAAGATTTTTGAAACTTTAATAATCAATTTGGGTGTGATTTCTCACGCTGGTATTCCAGACCGACTCGGGTGTTATTTAACTATAATGCTCGGGTCAGACCGAGTATTATAGGATACAAGATTTGATGCTGTGGAGCTCAGGAGACGAGCTGGATGACGATACGTACCTTCGTACTTGTTTATATATTCCGCTGTGTTGAGTAGCTGTGTACCCAGTTGTATGTTATTGATGTTGAACTGTGATTGATATACTATGATGATATATATAAACAGATATATTTGTTTTGGTGTAAAGATATATTAATATCTATTATATTTTATTCCGCTGCGATGTTTAGATTCTTTTGTTGTTTTCTATTTTCTTCTTCTACCTCTTCTTCTTTAACCCAAGTGGTTCGTATTTCGGTACAACTTGAGTTGATTTAGGTTGAATAGTGTTGACTCAAGGGGTACGGATTTGTGGGTCGTTGCATGGAGGAACATGCCAGCGGTGGTAGATTGCCACAATATACCAAAGAACGGATAGCGACCGTAAGACCCGAGCAACTACCGCCTCCACCTAACAGAACAGATCCTAGATCAGGATCACGACTCGTCGTCAACTGATTATGATGGCAAGGGCCAAGTTCAGTATTTGGACTTTGGTCGATTTTATTTCTTAGATTTTATTTTGAAAATAAAACAGCTATTCCACTTACATATGTACGGAAACCGGAGAGATCCCTAGGCATGCTCTGAGATGGTGATAGATCGATCTGCCCGGATAGGCAATGTCTAGTTTTTCCTAATGTTTGAGATTAAAAATCCAGGATTTGAATTTAATAAATGAACTTGAATTTCATGAAATAAACTTTTTACCTAAGAATTAAAGGATGAATATTAAATACTAACTTGAAAATGATTGCTTTATGACCCTACCTAGAGAAGCAGGGTCCGGAGTGCAAGAAGTGGGTTGCTTCGCCGGAGAGTGACATGATCTACTCACTTAACGTCGTTCCCCATTCACCGGAGAGTGATTGGATCAGGGTTCGATAAGTGCCCGTAGTGGCAGTGATCGGCCTAGGACTTAGGCCATAGCATCGCTTAATGTTCAGAAACACTGAACCGGAGTGCAATGGGTATTGCCGCTTCGCAGGAGAGCGACAGGATCGGCACACTCAACGCTGTTTCCCCTTCATCGAAGAGTAACAAGATGGGATCCAGCAAGAGCCCGGAGAGGCTATGATCGGTATAGAATGACCAAGACATCGCTATACGCCTTAGCTAGGGCCAGAGTGCAAGGGATAGAAAGCAACGCCGGAGTGCAATAGGATCTTTTTATTCGATCGTTAAGTCTAGAATGACTTGGCAAGGGTCCGGAATGACCACTGATAGTCCAGAGAGACTGTAGAAATTCATTCTTAACTTCCACGAAGGAAATGAATAATGATATGGCTTCGAACAGCCACAAACTTGATTGACAATGCTATAAGCTTTTAATTAAACATGAATTCACTGCATTCAATTTGAGACTATTCAAAATACACCTTTTACAAAAAGGAAAAGTTTTATCCCACCTTTTGGCAAAGCCGAGATACCCAAAAATTAACTGAAAATCAATTATTACTAATCATGAATATCGGTTATGCATTGCAGGTTTACCATGGATATCGATAAATTTTATCTAAGACCGGATCGGGTTACAATTGATCAAACGTGGCAAGCAAAGCTATAAAAGCTAGTGTTTCAAATTTCAGGTCAATCGGAGTTCGTATGATCGAGATACGATCAATGCAAGTTAGAAAAAGAATACACTGTTTGTATCCATCGAGGGAAGTCGAATTTCGAATCAATCAAGTTCGACTCGATCAACAGCATGATAATGATCTGTTCGAATCCATCGAGTTCGTATCAATCAGTGTGGAACTATTCGTATCCATCGTGCTTCGAATCAATCTTGTTCGGTGAACAGTTCGAACCCATTTGGAGCTGTGTTGTTCGTATCGATCTCGAGGGGCCTCATTCATACCGACCAAAACATCAACAGTTCGTATCGGTCCATCAGTGCACCGCAGTGCACTATTTGTATCGATAGTGAGGGATTTGTTCGCATCCATCGAACGCTAACTGTTCGAATCGATACATTGCACAACGATTGATTGATGCGAACTCTTATAAACGACCGATGTGAATGGCGCCGTGGCTATCAATGCAAACAGCATGAAGTGATCGACACGAACTCAACTCCGATGTTGGATGCGAATAAGACTCCTTCAACTCGGCACAAGAGGTGGAGTTATCCCAGATTCTCGCGCCACGTCACCATACACTCATGTGTCCTGGTCGATTCGAAATGAAGTGATACGAAGGATGGATTCAAACTCGGCAGCACCCACGAAAACGCAATCTTGCATCGATCGTATCTCACGATCTACAAGTCAAAATGCTAAAAAAACATTCACAGGAGGTTACGCACAAGCTAAATAACATCCTTGCCAAGTTTTAGCTCGATTGGATAATTTTTTGATCGATACGAAATTGGTTCGTATCGATCACGGATCGGGTCGAAACTATCCTAGATCGATCGCGTGGGCCCACTCACGTGCCAGAAGGAGTCTCCCGGAGTTTGGGCGTGATATCAGCCTCTACACCTATAAATAGCCCCCAGAACCTATAGAAAAGGGATCTTTTGGCTATTCGACGTCCAGACTCTGCCGGATTCAATTTTGCACTTCACCATTGCTGATATACTTGAAATTCTTCATTGTAATCAACTGTAACCAGTGAAGCACATCAATAAAAGATAATTACTTGAACTGAACGTAGGCCGGAGATAGCCGAACCACTATAAATCTCGTGTTTCTGCTTGTTATTTATGAATTGTTGTTTGTTGTTAGCTTAGATCTGTGACTTGTGCTATTCATATATTGGAGCTTTCACGATACTTGGGGTTTGTGACTAATTTTGGCGCAAACATCAATCAACCTCTCTAAACATCATTCCATCACCTACGTATCAGACTAGTTTTTATCCTATGGAAAAGAAAGCCAAATGGTCAATTGATCTATAGTCATCATCTCTCAACAACATAGTTGATGAAATATATCACTATCAACAAGAAATGATGGGAGTTCAACGAGAAATGTATTATGAACAACGACGTCAAGGATCTCATCTTAACTTTCTCAAAAAATGCATTATAACAATTTGTGGTCATTCACCAACAAAAAATTGCATACACCAAAAACCTCCTCGTTCACAAGAGACTCATGTAAAAACATATCATATTACTCCAAGAAATTTATGCAAGCCAGGATCATCAAACCAAGACTGGCTGACTCTCCAACTCATTCAAGTTGGTCTTCCCTAAAGCCGTTAATCGACGACACAAAGGTTGACCGAATTCATGGGACGTACAAATTAAATAATCCAACCCCTCTAACAAAAACTAAAATTATGATAGCATTTCTTCTACAAAAAAATTCGCACTTTTATAATTTTTTATATAACTTTTGTAATTATATATATATATATATATATATATATATATTGTTGTCTATAAAAAGTTCTCTTGAAAATTTTAATAAAAAGTATAATATTTCTGCATTTAAAGGTATATATTATGAATACACAAACCACAGACGTTTGTCAATGGTTTAAGAAAAATAACTTCTTGAAACCATAGATGTCTGTGATACCTACAGAGGTCCGTCATAGGTTTTGGGAAATAATTTCCTAAAACCACAGACGTCTGGGAAAATCCACAGACGTCTTTGCCTAGTTTCAGGAAAAGTCTATGGCACCCCCACAGATTCCTGTCATTGCTCTCAGGTTCCATTTCAAGCAACCCTATATAATCATTTTTTGCCCCCTTTGTACTATTCCCAAGATATTTCCAAACTAAACTAAAACTTAGTTTCTAAAAAGCCCCAATTACTCAAAAAATGGCTCCTAGGGCTCCCGTTAACAAAAGATCTAAAAAAAGGTCAATCTTCATCTTCCCAATCACCCTAGTCACCAATGCCCACATCCAAAAGTGGCTTCGAAATAAAAAATTTACTAATAAGGGATTTGAAGAGCTCAAACAAAAGAAGCTTCATTCTGGCCCATTCTATAGATTGTGCAAGATTGGCGAATATGGGATTCAAGAACTCACCTTCGCCTTCGAATGTTGAGAATTTCGATGAAAATGGGTTACACATTAAAGAATTAGCAATCTTTTTTTACGTCAATTTGTGTAGTAACGATATTTGGACTCCTGACGATGAAGATGATTGGTTATGGACGAGTGTTCATGGAGTATGGACATGTTTTAAAGATTAGCGTAAACACTATTGGGCGTATGCTTACTTGTTCTTCGTCCAGAATAGATTTATAAGAAATTCCCGACCGTAGGAATTTCCCACGAGATGAAATAACTCATCAAATTTGTAAAGGTGGAATGCCACAGTGGAAATCTATTTACTTACCTCCAAAATCTACGTTATTAAACCGTATGATTATCAGTACGATAATTCCATGCTTAGGAAGTCATGAACAAATATACAACAATGATCACAAAGCTCTTTATGCTATTTTTGATGGGATACAAGTAAATTGGGCTAAGTTTATACATGATGAAATAAAAAGCTTTTGGTCTCATCATCGATGCACAATTATTTATGCACCGTATATTATGCGTCTCTTGAATGGCCTTAGGGTATCTTCTTATATCTCTCGTTTTGAAGAAATCTCTGTCAAGGAGAGCAAGTCTTTATCCTTAATGCACCTTCCCCAACGACCACCTCCAATCGTCTAGCTGGCTCAAAGGACCTTGCAACAACAACAACAAATGTATTCGGGTCCTCAACAACCTCCTACACCTCAACAACAAACCCACTCACCTCGTTCTTCACAACAACCTGCCTCCTTTAGTCATGCTACCGAATATTATTCCGACTCAGAGATTCAAGAAGCTCGTACTGAATCAACGCAAAATGAATCAATTCGTGATTTAACATTTAAAAATCAAAAGTTAATCACGGCCAATCAGTAGGACTTTTTCAATACGAATGACTAAGGTGGAATTTTTTTTGGAAAAAGTCATTTCCACCTTTGGAAAAGTAATGAGAATGGTACGTGGCTGATCATCCTTTTGATCATAATCTTATCCGTCATCGACACCACCTCCTAGGAATCAAACACCAATTTACCATGCTCAAACTTCTCATGACAAAAGGAAGGCTACTTTGCAAGAATAGCCTGAAGAGGAGGAAGAAGATAGTGATGATATGTCCTTATCCAACCCTCATCAATTTCAACATCAATCTTACATGGCTTTCCAAGGACTTTCCATTCAAGAAAATGAGGAGTATAACGATCAAACTAATTGGCCAGCGACATACAAGCAAGATCCTTTAGCATACTAGGAGTATGACAAAAATTGTGGCAGATTTTCCTATTCTTCTAACCAGTATAACTGAAATTGTTTATTCAAGCATTTATATTTTATTTATGACCTATATTATTAAACTTCTATTTAAATTGTATGTCACATCATGTAACTTCCATTTTGTATGTCACTTCAGGTCTATGGTTATATCTCTATTTTATTTCTACATAATTTGCTTTTATTTTGATGATGACAAAGGAGGAGAAAAGTATGCATATACATAGGGGGAGATAAAAATAAGACTAACGATTGTATAGTGGTCATCGTCAAAAAAGGGGAGAATGTTAGAACATCTATTCCATGGTTTGAATTACAATACCTATACACTTATATATATTATCAAGATTATAGGTATATACCACCGGTCCACAAGAGATCGTCATGCTCAAAGATATTAGGACTCGAAGACAAACAAAAACCAATAGTCCATGCTATGATTAGTAAGTTATTTTAGTATATTAAGAGTCTTAGATAAAACATCGTAAGATCTCCTTGAGTATATATGCACACACGATTTCATATACATTGAAATTCATTGAAAAACGAAAAATACCATCCACATACTTATATAGAAAAGCCTCAAACATCTGTGAGAATACTCGAAAAATTATTTTTTGAAGCCACGGACGTCTGAGATTTTACCACAGATGCCAGTAATTTAAACAACTGCAAAAATTTGAATAGACACTTCTATTAAATTAGGAGAACTAAACTCTTCATTTAAAGGTTGTAGCCATTAAATTGAATAGATCTTAGCTAATCGAATCAACTCCTCGTATGCATCACTTCAAGCCTATAAATACTACAATGATTGAGATTTACAAGTTAATTGAATCTATTTTTTCTTGATTTCTTATTACTCTCTACTTACATAGTTGTGCATATAGTGCTTACATAATCTCAATCTAACATAACCAGAATATCATTTTGGTTAAACCTTCCTACAACTCATGGCATTCACATTAACATACTCAAAGGAGATCATAGGAAGACTTATATAGTTAGCCAAAATACATATTATTTGGAATACAAGATTGTTAGAGAAGTACTTTTGTATTAGCCTATTCCTCCGGGAGAAGCGAGGGTTATTTGGTTAAAGGAAATACCGAAGAGGAGCTTTGGAACAGGATATAGGACGGGAGATCCGAACCAGTATAAAATACCTAGTGTGCTTGTTTTTAATTATTTACCTTATTCTATTATTATTCTCTACTTAATATAGTTAGTAATATACACTCTCACACTTGTATATATAAGTTTCATTACATAAAAAGATCCTGTAAACTTTCACACTCGAACCTAAAGCACGTAACACAAAACAAAACAAAACACACTTAAACACAAATAAATAAACTAACACACTTAGCATTCCTGGAATTGTGTGGGTCTATAAGTGATATAATTCATGGCAACAAGAACAGATATAACTCATAAAACTAAATGAAGGTAACGTGAAATATATAAATGTAATCACACGTAACACACCAGCATATATTCCAACACACACAAAAACTGCATTCAAGCACACATATTAACACACAAGCACACCATGCACGCTGTCTCTCTCTCTCTCTCCCTGTAACATATTCGCATTCATATAAACACACACGCTCACACTTATATATGTATATACGCGCATAGCCCAAGCTACTTTCTCAGGCTCATACATAACAACGGTTTCACCAAAGCACATGCATATATATGATTCAAACCACACTCGAACCCACTCACCTACTCAAACTCTGATTAATTATATAGACATGATAATGAGAAATTATAAATGGGACAAAGATCAGTAAACTTTGTAATACACATAAGGACTAAACTTAATTTCAGCAGAAGAAGGAAACACAGGTTACAACCCAACAGCACTAACAGGAATATGTACATATTATTCTCAAAAGAAAAAGATGATATTTATCTTTTATTTATGATGATTTGATATATAGAAGTATTTTGTAATGAAACTGATAACATTAACATTGTAGCCTTGTACTCTGTATTTATACAAAACGATATATTTGTATCGGGCTAAATTACAAAGCCCATGGGCTGAACTAAATATATACTAGAGATAGTTGTCTTCATATATGCAGGAGGTTGGTATACTTATCACAATACGCCCCTCTCAAACCCGGCTTCAGATCTAGGGTTCGCAATCTTCTCGCAATGGCGCCGCCATTAAAAAAAACTTAAAATAGTTCAGATCTGATGCAAAGACAAGCTCTTCTCTGTTTTTCTTGAACAATCGAAAGGTGTTCTTGCAAAATATATTTGCTGCCTTCAGATTAGAATAGAAGATGAGACTCAAGATGAAGAACATATTAGACCTGGGATAAAAAATGAGAGAGTGATGTGCTGCTGTAAAGAGTTGCCTTGGTTGATTCAGATCTGGTGTAAAGTTGAATTCTTTTTCATTTGCTTGAGCATTTATGCGCGCTTTGCTGGCATGAGTGTATTTTGTGAGAAGCTTGCAAAATATACTTACTGCCTTCAGATTAATGTGGAAAGCAAGTCTCAAACAGTTGGACTCGTGAGATCTTAAGATTAAGCAGTAAAGATTGAGTCTTTTGTGATGAAAAGAGCTTGAATATGGACATACTGCTGAAGCATGAACAATTGCCCATTCTGCTGGTGATGCTTGCTGTATCTTCAACTCAGAATGGATGCAGCCATCATGTCCTATCTAACATTTGATGTTCGTGACTTTGAGTTTGTCTCTGAACCAAGTGAAATTCATTTTTGATAGTGGCTTTGTTAAGATATCAGCGACTTGGTAAGTAGCAGGTATGTGGTTAATATCCCATTTTTCGTTAGCAACTTGCTCTCGAGCAAATAAAAATCTAATTCCATGTGTTTAGTTCTGGAATGCAAAACTGTATTGGCCGTAAGTGACACTGCACTTAAATTATCACACCATAACATAGTTTTGCTATCAGTTATGATTCGAAGTTCATTCAGTAGAGACTCAATCCACATTATTTCTGCCACGACATTAGCTATACTTCTGTATTCTGCTTCTGTACTGGATCTGGATACAGTTGTTTGTTTTTTTGAACACCATGAAACTGGACTTTTGCCTAAGTAAATACAGTATCCACTTGTTGATCTTCTGTCATCAATGTCACTTGCCCAGTCTGCATCTGCATATCCAGTAATGCTAATAGTTTGACATGCTTCAATAGTTAGCCCATAATCTAATGTTTCCTTAAGATATCTTAAGATTCTTTTGACCACTCTCCAGTGCTCATCTGTTGGACATTGCATGAACTGACTTACTTTATTTACACTAAAAGATATTTCTGGTCTGGTGATTGTTGCATACTGTAATGCACCTACAGTACTCATGTATTGACTGTCATTTGTGATTATTTCTCCTTTAGTCTTTGATAGATAAGCATTGGTTATCATGGATGTTGAGATTGAATTTGATTGATCCATTTTGGCTCTAATGGGAATTTCATTGATATATTTTCTTTGACTGAGATGTATCATGAATTTTGAAGATCTCTTTACTTCAATTCCAAGAAAGTAGTTCAAATTTCCGAGATCCTTGATTGAAAATTCCTTGTTTAAATGTTGAATAAGATTGTTGATTTCTTGATTATCACTACCTGTAGTAATAAAATCATCAACATAAATTAGTATATAAGTGATTGTACCAGAATAAAACTTTGTAAAAAGAGAGTTGTATGATTATGTGCAATTGTATCCAAATCTGAATAAAGTTGTCTTCAATTTATCAAACCAAATCCTTGGTGCTTGTTTGAGGCCATAAATTGCTTTGTTTAACCTGCATACTAGTTTTTCTTTTCCCTTTTTCATGAATCCATGAGGTTGCTCCATATAGACTTCTTCCTGCAAAATACCATTTAAAAATGCATTGTTTACATCTAGTTGTTTTATATTCCAATTTCTATATAAGGCAATACTAAGAACAATTTTGATTGTGGAGGGTTTCACAACTGGAGAAAATGTTTCATTAAAATCAAAGCCATTTTTTTGTGAATATCCCTTTGCTACTAGTCTTGCCTTATATTTGGAAATTGACCCATCAGCATTTCTTTTTAACTTATTTGTCCATTTACAGCCCACTATGTTCTTATCAGTAGGCTGAGGAACAAGATCACAAGTCTTGTTCTTCATAAGAGCATCATATTCTTCATTCATTGCAGCTTTCCATTTGTCATTCTGCATAGCATGCCAGTATGTGCTTGGTTCTTCAATTTCTATAGCTGTATTGTATAGCTTTGGCTTGAATATACCACTTTTTGCTCTTGTAATCATGTGATGCCCAGTTCTTTCAGCAATTTATTGATGATCATTGTTGTTCACTTCATTCTATTGTGATACATTAGATGATTGTGAATCACTTAAAGTCTGACTTGAATTTTATTGCATTTGACTATCTGACTGTTGCATTTGAGCTGGTTTATCAGAAGATTCAGTTTGTCCATGACCTGGTTCTGAGGAGAACATTGTGTGTTGTGGGCTTTCATTGCCTTGAGCTTTATCTTCAGGAATGTGTACTGCTTTTTCAGGTATCTCAGGTATAGGTACCATAGAATATTTTGCATTATACACTTTCTGATAAGTTTTAATTGCTGTATTGCCAAAAGGGGAACACTTGCTCATTAAATACAACATGCCTTGACACAAATATTCTACCATTACTAGATAGGCACCTGTAGCCTTTTTATTTGCTGCATAGCCTAAAAACGTGCATGATGATGATCTATAATTTAGTTTGTTTGTGTTGTTTGGTCTGAGATAGGGAAAGCATAGACAACCAAATACTTTTAGACTATGATAATCATGCTTGACATTGTAAAGTGATGGACACTTTAATCTTAACACCTTTGTAGGGAATCTGTTAATTAGGAATACTGCAGTGGCAAATGCATCAGGCCAGAATTTAAGTGGTAATGATGCATTTGCAAGCAGTGTCAGGCCTGATTCTACTATATGTCTATGCCTTCTTTTAATCAGACCATTTTGTTCTGATGTGTAAGGACAAGTTGTTCTGTGTATAATACCTTTCTCTTGAAAAAATTTCTTTAGAGATAGGAACTCTGTACCATTATCTGTCTGTAGAATTTTTAGTTAGCAATTTGTTTGCTTTTCTGCCTGCACTATAAATTGCTGAACTGCATTGTATGTTTTAGACTTGGTTTTTTAAAAATATATCCACACATATCTTCAATATGCATCAACAAAAGAAATGTAGTATTTGTACCCATAGTCAGTTGATATGGGTGCTGGACCCCATAAGTCAGCTGCAACAAGTTCTAATGGTTTGTTGTAACTAACTTTGGAATCCATAAATGGTAGTTTGTCGCTTTTACCCATTTGACAATAGGTGCAAATATATGAAGTTGAAATATTGCTAAAGGAAATATTATGTTCATTCAATACTTGTTTAACAATATTTAAATGAGGATGTCCAAGTTTACAATGCCAAATATCAAAGTTCTTATAATCATTCTCAGATTTGATTTCAGAGTTATTACACCATTTTTCTTTACATTCTGAAATTCTTGAATTAGCAACAAAGTATACAATCCCTTAACCTCTCTACCCTGTAATAGAACATTTTATGTTAGTGTGTCTTTAACTAGACAGTAAGTAGGGTAGAACTCAAAAAACAGATTATTATCTTTGGCAAATTGAGAAACACTTAATAATTTTTTCTTGACAGATGGTACTCTTAATAAATTATGCAAGTACAGTTGTTTCTTTCCTGATATATATCCACTACCAGTATGAGAAATTTTTACAGACTTGCCATTACCCATAAGTAATGATTGTGTACCTTTATATTCCTTGTTGCCAAGATTCAAGTTTGCCATGTTGTTAGTGACATGATTTGTTGCACCAGAATCAGGATACCAGTTGTTGTCATGAATATCTTTAATTTTTGCACTATCATTGTTGTTGCTGTCACTTTGACTTCCAATTTATTGCTTAGCACTTACTAAATTTGCACTGGGATTGTTATTACTTGTACTGTTATTGTTTTGTTGAGATGAAGTGTAGTTGATGTCAAATCTGAAATAGTATTTGCTAGCAATATGACTAATTTTCTCACAGATCTGACATCTGGGTCTATTATTTCCACTGTTGTTAGGTCATCTTTCACCTCTTCCCCTTGATCTATAGGACTGACCACCTCTCTGATTGAAGTATTGTTGATTCCTGTTGTTAGGATTTCTTGCTTGACCCTTATTTCTATTACTGTTTGAGATGAAGTTCAGAGACATATCTGATGTATTTGATTTCTTTTGTTCCAATCTACCCTCATGGGCTAGGAGGGTAGAGTGAACATACTGAATTGTGGGTAGAGTTTATTTTGATGATAACAGCTACTGCTGATTCATATTCATCATCTAGCCCACCAAGAATTGATAAGATATGCTCTGTGTCACTTACTTTATGTCCTATAGATGATAACTGATCACATAGTGTTTTCACCTTTACAAGATAGTCTGTCATTGACTGATTTTCTTTCTTTACATTTTGTAATTGTCTCTTGTAGTACATAATCTTGGTTGCTGACTGAGTACTAAATATTTGTTCTAATGTAGAACAAATCTCATGTATTGAATTGCATCCAATTAACCGTGGAAGAAGATTAGCACTTATTGATGATATTAGCCAAGAACTGACTAAACTGTCTTGTCTTTGATGCAGTATGAATTCTTTATTGCTAATGAGTTTCCCATCTTTATCTGCAGTATACTTGGGTGGTATGATTATAGTGCCTTGAACATATTGCTCCAATCCATAAGCTCTAAATGCAGTTTCAACTTGAAACTTCCAAAGCAAGAAATTGGTTTCATTGAGTTGGATGGACAATAATTGACTCTGAGGCTTAATAATATCCTTCAGGAGTTCCTTAGTGAGATTCAATCTGGCATTGGTGCAAGTGCTGGAGGAGACAGACGCTCCTTGATCTCCTTCGGCCATTGAATCAGAGGTCAGGAAGGGAATGGTTATAAAATCTAAAAGTTTTAGAAGATCAGAAAAGTTGTGCAGCCAGGAAGTTCTTGATTACTCCTAGGCAAGGAACGACAGTGAACTTGATTGATAACCTCTGTACAGTTAAGAAAACAAAAAAACTCAATGATGATGGGAAATGTTATATTCCCCAAATGATTCAAAGTAGACGCTTTCAGTTCTTGAGATGATGATATTGAGTCTGATCTTGATCTGTAAGCATAGAAACAAAAGAAAAGAACTGATGATGAGAACTCTATATTCTCATATGATTCAGTCACACTGCAATTTGATCAAGATATGATGATATTGTATCTGATCTTGATCAAAAACAAGAATGTAACGATGATGAGGATCTTCTTGATTCTTAGACGATTCAAAAGATGCAGCCTGATTGAGATATGATGATATTATATCTGATCTCAATTATTGGCATGGCATTTGCTGTTAGGCAGTAAATGGCTCTAATACCATATTATCAAAAGAGAAAGATGATATTGATCTTTTATTTATGATGATTTGATATACAGAAGTATTTTGTAATGAAACTAATTACATTTACATTGCAGCCTTGTACTCCGTATTTATACAAAACGATATATTTATATTGGGCTAAATTACAAAGCCCATGGGCTGAACTAAATATATACTAGAGATAACTGTCTTCATATATGTAGGAGGTTGGTATACTTATCACAATACATATCCATACCCAACACACACTAAACTAGTACAACCTCATACACCATGTACGCTGATGCATGTACACACACAAGACACTATATGCTTACAGAAAACACTCAACAACACTTATAGTAATGGAAGTCGAACAAGATGCGCACACACATTCACTATAACACACACCCCACACACACAAACACACACACACACACACACACACACACACACACACACACACACACATATATATATATACAGACCAAATTAGTTTAAATTAGTAAAAAGATACCCAGAATAAAACTAAGACACCAAGTATAAATACCAACTCAGCACACACATATCATGATTAGAGGAATAATCCTAGATTTGTGAATTTAGTTATCTCACCTGTAAATTACATGTACTTAATCTTTCCAATTTTCATGCATGAACCTAGCAATCCCTCCTCCATGATGCAAACCACAAGATTAAGTGAGCGAAAGATGCATAAAGATATAGAACTACACGTATGTGAATTTCCTATTTTATTTTGGTTTATTCAATTTATTTTTTAATTTAGAAGTGGAGAATGGTTTAGTTGTTCATTGCTTTAGAAAAATTATCCTTATTCCTGGAGAGGAAGGCTTTCGTGATATTTAATGAAGAAAGAAGGCTATGGGATTGGAGAAATTTGGAAAATGGATTTTAAGCTATAAAACTTGGGCTTGGGCTTTGCAATCAAATAGACAAATATATAAATTTTGTTTTGTTTCGACTAGCAATTCTAAACTCTATTTAATTTGAATAAATAAAAATTATATTTCTAAATCATTTCTTTTCCAAGCCAATGTTGTTTTTAATTATATCACCTTGAAAAAAATTAATTTCCACATTTTTTATTTATTTCAATTTAAATATTACATTTTCACAATTTATATCCTTTCATTAAACAATTTCCAAAAATCATTTACAAATAAATCATCAAATTCTAATTTAATTAATCAAATTACTGTAATTAACTTAAATTAATTACCACTTAAAATCGGGTTATTACAGACTCCCCCTTGATAAAACTCCATCCTCTCAATTTTCGATAAGGAGAACTCTATAACAATTTAATTACACAAAGCTCTCTCATAATATCTCAGTTTTAAATTTTTAAATACCAAAACATTTTATATTGTTAAACATAATCCAAAATTCAAATTTTCCATCTAATGAGTTTAAATAATTCTTAAAAAACCCAAAATCTTGTTAATAATTTTCTACTAAAATCTCATTCCTTGATTTAATGAAATATTATTTGATATATTTCTCAATCCTGAACATCTCATAACACAAAATTAAATCCATGTTAATACTTTGCAAAATATTTTCATAAATTTACATAAATATTTGATATTCTTGAATTAACTGGTGTGAACTCGTGCTTCGCACATGGGTAGGGAAAAAATATTTTAGTTATAGGCAGGGAATCAAAATGTTTTAAAAATAATAAGAATATTCTATTTACAGGAAGTAATGTGAAACATTGTTACGATATCAAATATAAATAGTAATATAATTCCACAATTCTTATTAAGTCAATATAGTAATAGAACTGAGTGATCTCAAACATATTTATAGTCGATTGGTTTAAAAGGGCAAAGTGTACTTGTCATTGGTGAAGGAAAAAAGCAGATGCACTAAGTAATAAAAAGCACGAGTCATGCAAAAGGTAGGACTAAAGGCATTTAATAAAATAATGTTTCCAATATGCGACATGTTGTTCATTATTCATTAAATAGACTCTTGTTTTACAGAAGCAAAAAAATCGTGACATATATTTGGCGGTCTTATCTGAACGCTTTCAAAACATAGACAAAACTAAAGCGTTTGATACTACTTTCTACAAAGACATAATGACTTTCTACATATATTATATAAATGTATATGAAACTCATGGGGATGAGATATAACACAATAGTGGGGCAATAGCGTTATAGTATCAGAAAGTTTGGTTTTACAATTTCTTTAATGATGACAAAACACTACAGAGGCACAACAACATTACAATAGAACAAGAATCCATTTCCCACAAAAGGTAGCTGAGCAATAGGTGAACCGCAATAACTGATGCTTTTTCAATTCAATCTCTAGGTGCTCTCAACTGAAGAAATTGAGTTGTTAAATTTATTTCTCCTTTTAAAGTAATTTACAGCAACATTGTTAACAAATTTTCTGAATAACATATTGGTGAAGCTTGGCCAAAACATTAAGAGCAGACTGGATAATTAACAAATGTGAGTAAGTAGAGAATTTAATAAATTCACTACGATGCCTGAAATGAAATGAAATGAAAAAACTCCTGCAAGTAGAACACTTTAAAGTAAAAGTTAGAAATTGAATGTAGGCCCAAAGCAAACATTAAAATGATAAAATATATAAGAAAGACAATAACAAAATGCAAAGGAGGGAAGTTCTAATTTATTCTCAAGTTTACTATTTCAAAATAATTTTTATATCTCACGTCTAAAATAATTCTCATATAAATAATCCATTTTATTTAAAAACATATACTTTCCAAAATACTTTAATCTTCCACAAATTACTTATATTTATTTAAATAAGAATATACCAAAGAATTAAATTTATTTCATAGCTTCGATAATTATACTCAAAATCCAAAATCAAACTCAATTTCCAAAACTTCAAATTATCAATTAAACATAGGAGACCAATTAAAGACACTAAGTAGAAACTAATAATTTTGCTGCGCACTCTCCTTAACAAATCAGTTTATAGTCATCCAAAAGCAATCAATTTACATTTATATTTATACTAAAAATATCAAAAACCAAGTAATTTGTGCATATAGAAAATGACAAACACATCACTACAATAATCATCATATACTAAGTAATATATACACACACACACACTCACACACACATACATACATACATACATACATACATACATATATATATATATACGTACACTCCTATTATATCTCAATATAAAATAATTTCTCAACACACCCGAGGGGGCTGGGACTATATGGCTCATCTAAGGTCTCGACTCATGTCTTTGACATATGATGTATTGTTCTGAATCTGCTCTAATACCCATTGAAACACCACACCTCTATACCCATATTATCCAAGAGTATTATGGAGTAATACTGTCAGATAATATGAAGAATGAGGTTGTATGAGGTACACACGTGTATATTACCTTGGACTGACACTAGTATGTATTAAAACATCAAATAAATAACACATATATACGTTCATGGCATCAATATAAAATAACTATCACGTGTGTCTCTAGGACAGAACAATACAGAATATATAATAAGTAACAAAGAACACCGAGTTAGAGTCACAGCGATAATATATAATATATATAATACGTAACGTACAATGCCTGTTAAAATATAATCTCAGGAATACACAACCATAATGTATATCATATATATAATAACTTACAACTAAACTATATAACTTGTCTCCACTAAAACCAAAAAAAATATGCTGGTTTTATAAAAACCATGTATAAGATGTCATCACCCATATAAAACAAATAAATAGAAATCAAGGATACCATATTCAATAGGTGACTCATCCATGCAATAAATCATCATTATAAAAAAAATGAAATCATCAAGTGAATTTGTTACATATATGTGCACAGAAAAACTCTAATATAATAAAATTATATAATTAATAGAAAATGCAAGATAGCCCATCAAATCATCCGAATGGTATCTAATACTATACAACCCGCAAAGATAATCTATCACAATCAATAGACAAAGGCTATCTTTTAAAATATCAAATCAAAAGAGTATGGATATACGGGAACTGACTACACTTTAGGCACACAGTCTCTAGTATAGCCACCTTATAGGATAGTGAATAATATATGTTGTAGCACCAAAATTGGCCACTAATACCCAAGAATAAATTTGTGTCGAGAGATTAGTGAAGATAATAAATTAAAATGAAGGGATATATGCAAAACTAACAACGGAAATAAGAAAACTAAAATTTTATAGTGGTTCAGCGTAACTGCCTACCCTACTGTTAATATTATCTTTATTGATTTTTCAAATACTTGAATACAGATACAACATGTCTTAAACCAAAGAAAGTTAGTGCAGAAAATGGCAGAGTCTTCCTTGAGTTCTCAAAAAATGGTCCCTTCAAATGTACCCCTGCCTCTATATTTATAGATGAAGATAGGCTGGACTCCCTTCGCAGGCCCAGGAAAAAGGTACTTCGGCCCACAATAGGCGACTTATGTTTACCGAGCCAGGCATACCGAACGGTGGTCGCCGATCCACCTCGGTCAGTCAATTGGTTGTCTCACCGTTGACTCGAAGCAGATTGTCAAAGGACACGAAGCAAGCGGCATTATGACTCGAAGTATAGAAAGGATAACCGTGCCACTCTGTTGTAGGTCGAAGAGATTACTAACCGTCATAGAGTTCACCGATCCAGGATTGCCGACCCACTTATGCCGAACCATCATGGCTAGACCATGAACATCGGAAAACAATTTACCGACTTGCCTTCGCTATTCTCCCTCGACCAGGCGATGCATGCCGAGCTACCTTGACCAAACGATGTGTGCCGAACTACCTAGACCGAACGGCATCTGTATCTAGACCGAGCCATGCATTTTGAACGACCCATGCTGACCACCAAAGACGAACCACGCATGCCGAACGACGATCGGCCGAACCATCTTGCCTTTCCTTCCTTGGCTGAGCAATGCACGACTTGGCACCTGTAAGACCGAACCATAATTGCCCAAACGACCAAGGCCGAACTATTCACACCGAGACACTAGGACCAACTCTATCTTGACCGAGCCACTCCGTCTCGCCTAACTTAGCCGATCCTCTATGCCTATGCTTCGATGCCAATCCACCTTCGTCGAGCCATGCAGAAACACTGATCGATGCATATAAGCCAATCCAAACTCAAGTTACATCGGTCTCTTGTACTCCCAATCCTCTCTTAGCTCGAGTCCCGCCTAGGTTAAACCATAGGCTCTGTGACTATCGTCGTGTAACTGGGCCAAAGTGTCCGGTAACATTTTCCCCCCAAAGTGCGTCGTGTGAAATAACACGATGTGCTTTGAACCAGCCATGAGTTCCTGCTTTCGAAAGCTTGCTCATCCAAAAAGATAATCGTCTGTCATTTAAATCCTATTCCTAACTTTCCAAAAGCTGAATGCGTACGGTCTTATGAAGGCTGAATCATGGTGGACTTCCTTAACATTATGTGCGCATATACACACACATATATATTCTACTTATCGTAGGTCGATTGACGTACGGGCGCCGAATCACTCGTACAGCTTACTCAGTATCACTCGGCATACTCACTCACCGACTCACTGAGGTGCTCTGACGGTTCCACAGGGTACGGCCTATTCACCTTCCTCCCTCACCATATAAAAGCTTCACCCTTTGTTCCTTTCTCTTCTTCTGATTTTCACTTTACTCTCACAAGCCAGATACCTTCCTATTCTCGCAATTTTGTTAACCTGCCCCCCATTATAGCCCCATACCTCTCCCCTTGTGACTTCAATCGCCCTCGAATTTAACTAACTCTTCAACCTAATGACTTGAAACTCCTGGAAGACCCAAGTTTCTCCATAGGTACGAATTTCCTTTCAAATTCGGAATGATGTACTAAGTTCGAGTGCTTGAGTGGGTGGCTTTCCCTTTTCTTTGGTTATAGGAGTAGGTAGAGGATAATTGGAAAGAGAGGAAAAGTTGAATCAAGAAGAGGGCTAGGCTTTAAGCTAGGGCTTCAACTGTCCTTAATGGTTGTTGGCAATAGTTTTTGAGTAGTTGTTGCCTTCATAGTTTGAAAGTTAGGCCTTAGGAAGAGGAAGGAAGGTGTCGCTCGGTGAAGGACCCAAAAGGGACTGAATGGTGCAGAGGTGCGAGAGTGAATGCAAGTTGGTCACGCTGAGAGGAACGAGAGTGTGGTTTGGTAGTTATGTGTGATGTTTTGGTTCAGTCAGAGTCCAGAGAAGTGGTTCGGTATCCCAAGCGAGGGTACCGCTCGGTCTTGAGGGAAAGCATGGGTTGGTAGGAAATTAGGAAGGCGGGTCGGTTTAAACCTAGTGGGATGTTAAGTGATTAGAGAGGGAGTGAGGCAAACGAGTGTAGTGAGTGTGACCAGACCAATAGGGGACTTAGGTCGGAAGAGTTTAAGTGAGGCTGGTTAGTAGTTTATGGAGGATAATGAGTGAGTAGGTCGGCACTGGCAATCAAAAGTGTTTCAAAACGAACATAAGACATATTTGAGTAACCTACTTGCACAATCAACCGTAGCACATTGGACAAAGGATGACAAACAACAAAACATATAAGCCCAAGAACCTAATTTGAACCAACTCCCCCATAACTTGAACGATATTAAACACAAACTTAACTCAACAAATGCAAACAACAGCCGTCACACTCGATGATGCCAATGTTCGACTCCAATACTACTTATGTCAACCATATAACAAACTGCAGGAGATGGTCAGCGATGATGGTCTCCGAGGACAATAACTCAAAGTTCTATCACACCACACTTGTGTTTATATCTTTAGTTTTTTCTGCACCCATGTTTGAGTCGTTGCACTAGTTCACACATAAGACAAGGGGATATATTATCATCGTTATCTCTGACATCGATTGTCTTTCAAGTATAGCTTAAACAAGTATCTACCCATATTAAACGCTCGTCGAAGATGTCCGTAAGATCCAGATCTTCTACGGTTTCTAATGAGCATGAGCCAAGTTCTCAGCAGGAGGTAGTAGAAACCTCGAATCCACCGACAACTTCTACTCAGAGCATTCCGGATCCATCCGCTATTGTTATAGTCCCGACTCCGGACGTTATACACAGAGCAGTTATCCTGGATAATCCTATTGATTCACAAGTTTCAAAAATTGGCGAAGCTGCTCCATGTTGGTTGTGTACAATTCATGGTATCCCTTTCGACGATGTTTTAGTTCCATCGGGGCAGGATCAGCCTCACCTGCCCCCAGCTGTATACAGCATGCAATAAATTCATATGTTGGGTCGGTAGCATGCCACCTTTCAACTATTTTCTCTATGAAGTGTTGCGATATATTGAGATTGCTACAGCATGGCCACATTCCAATAGTCACGCGTTTATCTATGGCACTTGTATTCTCTCCATGAGCACCTTATTCAGACTCCCTACTTTCGAGGATATCCGCTATATCTACCGCTTCAAAAGACGGTCTGACAGTCCATCCTTCGTATTTCTCAAAGCCACATTCCAAATATCAAATCCTAATGGGGGAGTGGAGTAAATTCTTCCAATACAAGCAAGAATGGTTCTACGTATGCTGCCCTTCCAGTTTTGCGAGGAGATGGTTGGAAGGGAGGAAGTTTTATTCCTTGACTAATGTTGGTTTGAGGTGCGAGATGCATTCTTACTAAACTTCCTTTGACTTTTATAGGTATCCGCCCATGACCGGAAGGTGTCGGATATTCCAGTGCCGTTGAGGCCATTCGAGCTATTCCCATGAGAGATCGGGAGATCAAATCCGTTATTTCCAATGAGTTTCTTTTGAAGTTTGGATTGTTGGCGGAGGATCGTCGAACTAGCCTCCCCATCACCCCTACAACCGAATTTGCCGTGGAAAAAGGCAAAGTCTAGGCCGGGCCTTCGACCCCTCTACAGGAGGAACCCCCGATATATCCGAGGAAGGTGAAATAAAAGAGGCCAAGGTGCCAGAAGCGACCGATGAGAACTTAGGTTCCAATACTACACCAATAACTGATGCACTTGGCATCGACAAATCGATTCCCCCTTTCGAAGAAGAAAAAGATCCTAGCCTTTAAATTGAAAAAGAAAATAGTATGCGAAACTTCTAAAGTGAAATCTAGTTTTATATTTTATTAAGTTACCTTATTTTCGAATATTCATATAGTATGTATTTTTAATAAATTATTGAAGTAGTTTAACTTAAATGTTTTGAAGTATATTTCAAAATAAAGTGTTTTAAATTATTTTAAAAATCTAGTTTTGTGCTTGGTGATTTCGGTGGAGATAGAAAATATTTGGGAAAGTTTATTCTGGAAAAGAAAGAATGGTTTGAAACTGTTTTCAAAGGGTTGAAAACAGAAATATATCTTGTGAAGATATTTTTGAAGTTAATAAATAATTTGGGAAATTATTTATTGTTTGATGGTTGTTTGTGAATGTTAATTGATAGTTAAATAATGACTATCAATATTGGACAAATGCGCTGATCGTTTCGAAGAGACCGGGATCGAGATTTATTTCTCGAAAACCACTTCGATCCGGTTTGTACGTTTTCATGGAAAAACGAGTTTGGATGCAACGATGGAGCAGTGAAGTGCAAGTGTTAGTCGCTACTAATCCTGATGATATTTTCAAAATGGATGTAGTAGGAGTAGTGCCTTCGGTTCCGTTCGAACCCGAGACGGACTTGTATGGATGAATGCTTTCGGAACATCATCAGGTGGACGATGGGCATTCTAAGAGATATTGTTCTAAAAAGGTAACGCTTAGCCTCAAGCCTCATCAACCGGGAATGACTGAAAATCAGAGGTTATGCGGCAAGGCTTCGTGGGTAGCCCCCACTTGAGGGTGAGATCATCCCTGTCTAGAGGTCCCTTTTTATTTCGGCTTAGTGGGCGGTTGTTGATCCCAACCGTGGGATGATCTTGCTCGGGACTGTCCAGTAAGGGATGGTTCCGGCCTTGTGTTGCAGGGAGATTAGGGTGGGTCCTCGGTACGCTGATCTAGACCAGGTAATGTGACAGGTGGTACCCCAGTACCTATTCATTCGTTGGAAATCCATTTTCCCTACGCTCCCGTACGGTTTTGATTGTGCCCAACTATTGCTGAAACGTGAGATGCAAGCATTTCAGCTAGATTCTATTTTACTTCCTATAGACACTATTATAATATCAGAGGATTTTAATAAAAAGTATTTTACCTATCGTAAGGTAAAAACCCGACATGTTTATTTGTGGCATGGTCTTACGAGATGCTTTTGTTTTCAAAAGATTTTTGAAACTTTAATAATCAATTTGGGTGTGATTTCTCACGCTGGTATTCCAGACCGACTCGGGTGTTATTTAACTATAATGCTCGGGTCAGACCGAGTATTATAGGATACAAGATTTGATGCTGTGGAGCTCAGGAGACGAGCTGGATGACGATACGTACCTTCGTACTTGTTTATATATTCCGCTGTGTTGAGTAGCTGTGTACCCAGTTGTATGTTATTGATGTTGAACTGTGATTGATATACTATGATGATATATATAAACAGATATATTTGTTTTGGTGTAAAGATATATTAATATCTATTATATTTTATTCCGCTGCGATGTTTAGATTCTTTTGTTGTTTTCTATTTTCTTCTTCTACCTCTTCTTCTTTAACCCAAGTGGTTCGTATTTCGGTACAACTTGAGTTGATTTAGGTTGAATAGTGTTGACTCAAGGGGTACGGATTTGTGGGTCGTTGCATGGAGGAACATGCCAGCGGTGGTAGATTGCCACAATATACCAAAGAACGGATAGCGACCGTAAGACCCGAGCAACTACCGCCTCCACCTAACAGAACAGATCCTAGATCAGGATCACGACTCGTCGTCAACTGATTATGATGGCAAGGGCCAAGTTCAGTATTTGGACTTTGGTCGATTTTATTTCTTAGATTTTATTTTGAAAATAAAACAGCTATTCCACTTACATATGTACGGAAACCGGAGAGATCCCTAGGCATGCTCTGAGATGGTGATAGATCGATCTGCCCGGATAGGCAATGTCTAGTTTTTCCTAATGTTTGAGATTAAAAATCCAGGATTTGAATTTAATAAATGAACTTGAATTTCATGAAATAAACTTTTTACCTAAGAATTAAAGGATGAATATTAAATACTAACTTGAAAATGATTGCTTTATGACCCTACCTAGAGAAGCAGGGTCCGGAGTGCAAGAAGTGGGTTGCTTCGCCGGAGAGTGACATGATCTACTCACTTAACGTCGTTCCCCATTCACCGGAGAGTGATTGGATCAGGGTTCGATAAGTGCCCGTAGTGGCAGTGATCGGCCTAGGACTTAGGCCATAGCATCGCTTAATGTTCAGAAACACTGAACCGGAGTGCAATGGGTATTGCCGCTTCGCAGGAGAGCGACAGGATCGGCACACTCAACGCTGTTTCCCCTTCATCGAAGAGTAACAAGATGGGATCCAGCAAGAGCCCGGAGAGGCTATGATCGGTATAGAATGACCAAGACATCGCTATACGCCTTAGCTAGGGCCAGAGTGCAAGGGATAGAAAGCAACGCCGGAGTGCAATAGGATCTTTTTATTCGATCGTTAAGTCTAGAATGACTTGGCAAGGGTCCGGAATGACCACTGATAGTCCAGAGAGACTGTAGAAATTCATTCTTAACTTCCACGAAGGAAATGAATAATGATATGGCTTCGAACAGCCACAAACTTGATTGACAATGCTATAAGCTTTTAATTAAACATGAATTCACTGCATTCAATTTGAGACTATTCAAAATACACCTTTTACAAAAAGGAAAAGTTTTATCCCACCTTTTGGCAAAGCCGAGATACCCAAAAATTAACTGAAAATCAATTATTACTAATCATGAATATCGGTTATGCATTGCAGGTTTACCATGGATATCGATAAATTTTATCTAAGACCGGATCGGGTTACAATTGATCAAACGTGGCAAGCAAAGCTATAAAAGCTAGTGTTTCAAATTTCAGGTCAATCGGAGTTCGTATGATCGAGATACGATCAATGCAAGTTAGAAAAAGAATACACTGTTTGTATCCATCGAGGGAAGTCGAATTTCGAATCAATCAAGTTCGACTCGATCAACAGCATGATAATGATCTGTTCGAATCCATCGAGTTCGTATCAATCAGTGTGGAACTATTCGTATCCATCGTGCTTCGAATCAATCTTGTTCGGTGAACAGTTCGAACCCATTTGGAGCTGTGTTGTTCGTATCGATCTCGAGGGGCCTCATTCATACCGACCAAAACATCAACAGTTCGTATCGGTCCATCAGTGCACCGCAGTGCACTATTTGTATCGATAGTGAGGGATTTGTTCGCATCCATCGAACGCTAACTGTTCGAATCGATACATTGCACAACGATTGATTGATGCGAACTCTTATAAACGACCGATGTGAATGGCGCCGTGGCTATCAATGCAAACAGCATGAAGTGATCGACACGAACTCAACTCCGATGTTGGATGCGAATAAGACTCCTTCAACTCGGCACAAGAGGTGGAGTTATCCCAGATTCTCGCGCCACGTCACCATACACTCATGTGTCCTGGTCGATTCGAAATGAAGTGATACGAAGGATGGATTCAAACTCGGCAGCACCCACGAAAACGCAATCTTGCATCGATCGTATCTCACGATCTACAAGTCAAAATGCTAAAAAAACATTCACAGGAGGTTACGCACAAGCTAAATAACATCCTTGCCAAGTTTTAGCTCGATTGGATAATTTTTTGATCGATACGAAATTGGTTCGTATCGATCACGGATCGGGTCGAAACTATCCTAGATCGATCGCGTGGGCCCACTCACGTGCCAGAAGGAGTCTCCCGGAGTTTGGGCGTGATATCAGCCTCTACACCTATAAATAGCCCCCAGAACCTATAGAAAAGGGATCTTTTGGCTATTCGACGTCCAGACTCTGCCGGATTCAATTTTGCACTTCACCATTGCTGATATACTTGAAATTCTTCATTGTAATCAACTGTAACCAGTGAAGCACATCAATAAAAGATAATTACTTGAACTGAACGTAGGCCGGAGATAGCCGAACCACTATAAATCTCGTGTTTCTGCTTGTTATTTATGAATTGTTGTTTGTTGTTAGCTTAGATCTGTGACTTGTGCTATTCATATATTGGAGCTTTCACGATACTTGGGGTTTGTGACTAATTTTGGCGCAAACATCAATCAACCTCTCTAAACATCATTCCATCACCTACGTATCAGACTAGTTTTTATCCTATGGAAAAGAAAGCCAAATGGTCAATTGATCTATAGTCATCATCTCTCAACAACATAGTTGATGAAATATATCACTATCAACAAGAAATGATGGGAGTTCAACGAGAAATGTATTATGAACAACGACGTCAAGGATCTCATCTTAACTTTCTCAAAAAATGCATTATAACAATTTGTGGTCATTCACCAACAAAAAATTGCATACACCAAAAACCTCCTCGTTCACAAGAGACTCATGTAAAAACATATCATATTACTCCAAGAAATTTATGCAAGCCAGGATCATCAAACCAAGACTGGCTGACTCTCCAACTCATTCAAGTTGGTCTTCCCTAAAGCCGTTAATCGACGACACAAAGGTTGACCGAATTCATGGGACGTACAAATTAAATAATCCAACCCCTCTAACAAAAACTAAAATTATGATAGCATTTCTTCTACAAAAAAATTCGCACTTTTATAATTTTTTATATAACTTTTGTAATTATATATATATATATATATATATATATATATTGTTGTCTATAAAAAGTTCTCTTGAAAATTTTAATAAAAAGTATAATATTTCTGCATTTAAAGGTATATATTATGAATACACAAACCACAGACGTTTGTCAATGGTTTAAGAAAAATAACTTCTTGAAACCATAGATGTCTGTGATACCTACAGAGGTCCGTCATAGGTTTTGGGAAATAATTTCCTAAAACCACAGACGTCTGGGAAAATCCACAGACGTCTTTGCCTAGTTTCAGGAAAAGTCTATGGCACCCCCACAGATTCCTGTCATTGCTCTCAGGTTCCATTTCAAGCAACCCTATATAATCATTTTTTGCCCCCTTTGTACTATTCCCAAGATATTTCCAAACTAAACTAAAACTTAGTTTCTAAAAAGCCCCAATTACTCAAAAAATGGCTCCTAGGGCTCCCGTTAACAAAAGATCTAAAAAAAGGTCAATCTTCATCTTCCCAATCACCCTAGTCACCAATGCCCACATCCAAAAGTGGCTTCGAAATAAAAAATTTACTAATAAGGGATTTGAAGAGCTCAAACAAAAGAAGCTTCATTCTGGCCCATTCTATAGATTGTGCAAGATTGGCGAATATGGGATTCAAGAACTCACCTTCGCCTTCGAATGTTGAGAATTTCGATGAAAATGGGTTACACATTAAAGAATTAGCAATCTTTTTTTACGTCAATTTGTGTAGTAACGATATTTGGACTCCTGACGATGAAGATGATTGGTTATGGACGAGTGTTCATGGAGTATGGACATGTTTTAAAGATTAGCGTAAACACTATTGGGCGTATGCTTACTTGTTCTTCGTCCAGAATAGATTTATAAGAAATTCCCGACCGTAGGAATTTCCCACGAGATGAAATAACTCATCAAATTTGTAAAGGTGGAATGCCACAGTGGAAATCTATTTACTTACCTCCAAAATCTACGTTATTAAACCGTATGATTATCAGTACGATAATTCCATGCTTAGGAAGTCATGAACAAATATACAACAATGATCACAAAGCTCTTTATGCTATTTTTGATGGGATACAAGTAAATTGGGCTAAGTTTATACATGATGAAATAAAAAGCTTTTGGTCTCATCATCGATGCACAATTATTTATGCACCGTATATTATGCGTCTCTTGAATGGCCTTAGGGTATCTTCTTATATCTCTCGTTTTGAAGAAATCTCTGTCAAGGAGAGCAAGTCTTTATCCTTAATGCACCTTCCCCAACGACCACCTCCAATCGTCTAGCTGGCTCAAAGGACCTTGCAACAACAACAACAAATGTATTCGGGTCCTCAACAACCTCCTACACCTCAACAACAAACCCACTCACCTCGTTCTTCACAACAACCTGCCTCCTTTAGTCATGCTACCGAATATTATTCCGACTCAGAGATTCAAGAAGCTCGTACTGAATCAACGCAAAATGAATCAATTCGTGATTTAACATTTAAAAATCAAAAGTTAATCACGGCCAATCAGTAGGACTTTTTCAATACGAATGACTAAGGTGGAATTTTTTTTGGAAAAAGTCATTTCCACCTTTGGAAAAGTAATGAGAATGGTACGTGGCTGATCATCCTTTTGATCATAATCTTATCCGTCATCGACACCACCTCCTAGGAATCAAACACCAATTTACCATGCTCAAACTTCTCATGACAAAAGGAAGGCTACTTTGCAAGAATAGCCTGAAGAGGAGGAAGAAGATAGTGATGATATGTCCTTATCCAACCCTCATCAATTTCAACATCAATCTTACATGGCTTTCCAAGGACTTTCCATTCAAGAAAATGAGGAGTATAACGATCAAACTAATTGGCCAGCGACATACAAGCAAGATCCTTTAGCATACTAGGAGTATGACAAAAATTGTGGCAGATTTTCCTATTCTTCTAACCAGTATAACTGAAATTGTTTATTCAAGCATTTATATTTTATTTATGACCTATATTATTAAACTTCTATTTAAATTGTATGTCACATCATGTAACTTCCATTTTGTATGTCACTTCAGGTCTATGGTTATATCTCTATTTTATTTCTACATAATTTGCTTTTATTTTGATGATGACAAAGGAGGAGAAAAGTATGCATATACATAGGGGGAGATAAAAATAAGACTAACGATTGTATAGTGGTCATCGTCAAAAAAGGGGAGAATGTTAGAACATCTATTCCATGGTTTGAATTACAATACCTATACACTTATATATATTATCAAGATTATAGGTATATACCACCGGTCCACAAGAGATCGTCATGCTCAAAGATATTAGGACTCGAAGACAAACAAAAACCAATAGTCCATGCTATGATTAGTAAGTTATTTTAGTATATTAAGAGTCTTAGATAAAACATCGTAAGATCTCCTTGAGTATATATGCACACACGATTTCATATACATTGAAATTCATTGAAAAACGAAAAATACCATCCACATACTTATATAGAAAAGCCTCAAACATCTGTGAGAATACTCGAAAAATTATTTTTTGAAGCCACGGACGTCTGAGATTTTACCACAGATGCCAGTAATTTAAACAACTGCAAAAATTTGAATAGACACTTCTATTAAATTAGGAGAACTAAACTCTTCATTTAAAGGTTGTAGCCATTAAATTGAATAGATCTTAGCTAATCGAATCAACTCCTCGTATGCATCACTTCAAGCCTATAAATACTACAATGATTGAGATTTACAAGTTAATTGAATCTATTTTTTCTTGATTTCTTATTACTCTCTACTTACATAGTTGTGCATATAGTGCTTACATAATCTCAATCTAACATAACCAGAATATCATTTTGGTTAAACCTTCCTACAACTCATGGCATTCACATTAACATACTCAAAGGAGATCATAGGAAGACTTATATAGTTAGCCAAAATACATATTATTTGGAATACAAGATTGTTAGAGAAGTACTTTTGTATTAGCCTATTCCTCCGGGAGAAGCGAGGGTTATTTGGTTAAAGGAAATACCGAAGAGGAGCTTTGGAACAGGATATAGGACGGGAGATCCGAACCAGTATAAAATACCTAGTGTGCTTGTTTTTAATTATTTACCTTATTCTATTATTATTCTCTACTTAATATAGTTAGTAATATACACTCTCACACTTGTATATATAAGTTTCATTACATAAAAAGATCCTGTAAACTTTCACACTCGAACCTAAAGCACGTAACACAAAACAAAACAAAACACACTTAAACACAAATAAATAAACTAACACACTTAGCATTCCTGGAATTGTGTGGGTCTATAAGTGATATAATTCATGGCAACAAGAACAGATATAACTCATAAAACTAAATGAAGGTAACGTGAAATATATAAATGTAATCACACGTAACACACCAGCATATATTCCAACACACACAAAAACTGCATTCAAGCACACATATTAACACACAAGCACACCATGCACGCTGTCTCTCTCTCTCTCTCCCTGTAACATATTCGCATTCATATAAACACACACGCTCACACTTATATATGTATATACGCGCATAGCCCAAGCTACTTTCTCAGGCTCATACATAACAACGGTTTCACCAAAGCACATGCATATATATGATTCAAACCACACTCGAACCCACTCACCTACTCAAACTCTGATTAATTATATAGACATGATAATGAGAAATTATAAATGGGACAAAGATCAGTAAACTTTGTAATACACATAAGGACTAAACTTAATTTCAGCAGAAGAAGGAAACACAGGTTACAACCCAACAGCACTAACAGGAATATGTACATATTATTCTCAAAAGAAAAAGATGATATTTATCTTTTATTTATGATGATTTGATATATAGAAGTATTTTGTAATGAAACTGATAACATTAACATTGTAGCCTTGTACTCTGTATTTATACAAAACGATATATTTGTATCGGGCTAAATTACAAAGCCCATGGGCTGAACTAAATATATACTAGAGATAGTTGTCTTCATATATGCAGGAGGTTGGTATACTTATCACAATACGCCCCTCTCAAACCCGGCTTCAGATCTAGGGTTCGCAATCTTCTCGCAATGGCGCCGCCATTAAAAAAAACTTAAAATAGTTCAGATCTGATGCAAAGACAAGCTCTTCTCTGTTTTTCTTGAACAATCGAAAGGTGTTCTTGCAAAATATATTTGCTGCCTTCAGATTAGAATAGAAGATGAGACTCAAGATGAAGAACATATTAGACCTGGGATAAAAAATGAGAGAGTGATGTGCTGCTGTAAAGAGTTGCCTTGGTTGATTCAGATCTGGTGTAAAGTTGAATTCTTTTTCATTTGCTTGAGCATTTATGCGCGCTTTGCTGGCATGAGTGTATTTTGTGAGAAGCTTGCAAAATATACTTACTGCCTTCAGATTAATGTGGAAAGCAAGTCTCAAACAGTTGGACTCGTGAGATCTTAAGATTAAGCAGTAAAGATTGAGTCTTTTGTGATGAAAAGAGCTTGAATATGGACATACTGCTGAAGCATGAACAATTGCCCATTCTGCTGGTGATGCTTGCTGTATCTTCAACTCAGAATGGATGCAGCCATCATGTCCTATCTAACATTTGATGTTCGTGACTTTGAGTTTGTCTCTGAACCAAGTGAAATTCATTTTTGATAGTGGCTTTGTTAAGATATCAGCGACTTGGTAAGTAGCAGGTATGTGGTTAATATCCCATTTTTCGTTAGCAACTTGCTCTCGAGCAAATAAAAATCTAATTCCATGTGTTTAGTTCTGGAATGCAAAACTGTATTGGCCGTAAGTGACACTGCACTTAAATTATCACACCATAACATAGTTTTGCTATCAGTTATGATTCGAAGTTCATTCAGTAGAGACTCAATCCACATTATTTCTGCCACGACATTAGCTATACTTCTGTATTCTGCTTCTGTACTGGATCTGGATACAGTTGTTTGTTTTTTTGAACACCATGAAACTGGACTTTTGCCTAAGTAAATACAGTATCCACTTGTTGATCTTCTGTCATCAATGTCACTTGCCCAGTCTGCATCTGCATATCCAGTAATGCTAATAGTTTGACATGCTTCAATAGTTAGCCCATAATCTAATGTTTCCTTAAGATATCTTAAGATTCTTTTGACCACTCTCCAGTGCTCATCTGTTGGACATTGCATGAACTGACTTACTTTATTTACACTAAAAGATATTTCTGGTCTGGTGATTGTTGCATACTGTAATGCACCTACAGTACTCATGTATTGACTGTCATTTGTGATTATTTCTCCTTTAGTCTTTGATAGATAAGCATTGGTTATCATGGATGTTGAGATTGAATTTGATTGATCCATTTTGGCTCTAATGGGAATTTCATTGATATATTTTCTTTGACTGAGATGTATCATGAATTTTGAAGATCTCTTTACTTCAATTCCAAGAAAGTAGTTCAAATTTCCGAGATCCTTGATTGAAAATTCCTTGTTTAAATGTTGAATAAGATTGTTGATTTCTTGATTATCACTACCTGTAGTAATAAAATCATCAACATAAATTAGTATATAAGTGATTGTACCAGAATAAAACTTTGTAAAAAGAGAGTTGTATGATTATGTGCAATTGTATCCAAATCTGAATAAAGTTGTCTTCAATTTATCAAACCAAATCCTTGGTGCTTGTTTGAGGCCATAAATTGCTTTGTTTAACCTGCATACTAGTTTTTCTTTTCCCTTTTTCATGAATCCATGAGGTTGCTCCATATAGACTTCTTCCTGCAAAATACCATTTAAAAATGCATTGTTTACATCTAGTTGTTTTATATTCCAATTTCTATATAAGGCAATACTAAGAACAATTTTGATTGTGGAGGGTTTCACAACTGGAGAAAATGTTTCATTAAAATCAAAGCCATTTTTTTGTGAATATCCCTTTGCTACTAGTCTTGCCTTATATTTGGAAATTGACCCATCAGCATTTCTTTTTAACTTATTTGTCCATTTACAGCCCACTATGTTCTTATCAGTAGGCTGAGGAACAAGATCACAAGTCTTGTTCTTCATAAGAGCATCATATTCTTCATTCATTGCAGCTTTCCATTTGTCATTCTGCATAGCATGCCAGTATGTGCTTGGTTCTTCAATTTCTATAGCTGTATTGTATAGCTTTGGCTTGAATATACCACTTTTTGCTCTTGTAATCATGTGATGCCCAGTTCTTTCAGCAATTTATTGATGATCATTGTTGTTCACTTCATTCTATTGTGATACATTAGATGATTGTGAATCACTTAAAGTCTGACTTGAATTTTATTGCATTTGACTATCTGACTGTTGCATTTGAGCTGGTTTATCAGAAGATTCAGTTTGTCCATGACCTGGTTCTGAGGAGAACATTGTGTGTTGTGGGCTTTCATTGCCTTGAGCTTTATCTTCAGGAATGTGTACTGCTTTTTCAGGTATCTCAGGTATAGGTACCATAGAATATTTTGCATTATACACTTTCTGATAAGTTTTAATTGCTGTATTGCCAAAAGGGGAACACTTGCTCATTAAATACAACATGCCTTGACACAAATATTCTACCATTACTAGATAGGCACCTGTAGCCTTTTTATTTGCTGCATAGCCTAAAAACGTGCATGATGATGATCTATAATTTAGTTTGTTTGTGTTGTTTGGTCTGAGATAGGGAAAGCATAGACAACCAAATACTTTTAGACTATGATAATCATGCTTGACATTGTAAAGTGATGGACACTTTAATCTTAACACCTTTGTAGGGAATCTGTTAATTAGGAATACTGCAGTGGCAAATGCATCAGGCCAGAATTTAAGTGGTAATGATGCATTTGCAAGCAGTGTCAGGCCTGATTCTACTATATGTCTATGCCTTCTTTTAATCAGACCATTTTGTTCTGATGTGTAAGGACAAGTTGTTCTGTGTATAATACCTTTCTCTTGAAAAAATTTCTTTAGAGATAGGAACTCTGTACCATTATCTGTCTGTAGAATTTTTAGTTAGCAATTTGTTTGCTTTTCTGCCTGCACTATAAATTGCTGAACTGCATTGTATGTTTTAGACTTGGTTTTTTAAAAATATATCCACACATATCTTCAATATGCATCAACAAAAGAAATGTAGTATTTGTACCCATAGTCAGTTGATATGGGTGCTGGACCCCATAAGTCAGCTGCAACAAGTTCTAATGGTTTGTTGTAACTAACTTTGGAATCCATAAATGGTAGTTTGTCGCTTTTACCCATTTGACAATAGGTGCAAATATATGAAGTTGAAATATTGCTAAAGGAAATATTATGTTCATTCAATACTTGTTTAACAATATTTAAATGAGGATGTCCAAGTTTACAATGCCAAATATCAAAGTTCTTATAATCATTCTCAGATTTGATTTCAGAGTTATTACACCATTTTTCTTTACATTCTGAAATTCTTGAATTAGCAACAAAGTATACAATCCCTTAACCTCTCTACCCTGTAATAGAACATTTTATGTTAGTGTGTCTTTAACTAGACAGTAAGTAGGGTAGAACTCAAAAAACAGATTATTATCTTTGGCAAATTGAGAAACACTTAATAATTTTTTCTTGACAGATGGTACTCTTAATAAATTATGCAAGTACAGTTGTTTCTTTCCTGATATATATCCACTACCAGTATGAGAAATTTTTACAGACTTGCCATTACCCATAAGTAATGATTGTGTACCTTTATATTCCTTGTTGCCAAGATTCAAGTTTGCCATGTTGTTAGTGACATGATTTGTTGCACCAGAATCAGGATACCAGTTGTTGTCATGAATATCTTTAATTTTTGCACTATCATTGTTGTTGCTGTCACTTTGACTTCCAATTTATTGCTTAGCACTTACTAAATTTGCACTGGGATTGTTATTACTTGTACTGTTATTGTTTTGTTGAGATGAAGTGTAGTTGATGTCAAATCTGAAATAGTATTTGCTAGCAATATGACTAATTTTCTCACAGATCTGACATCTGGGTCTATTATTTCCACTGTTGTTAGGTCATCTTTCACCTCTTCCCCTTGATCTATAGGACTGACCACCTCTCTGATTGAAGTATTGTTGATTCCTGTTGTTAGGATTTCTTGCTTGACCCTTATTTCTATTACTGTTTGAGATGAAGTTCAGAGACATATCTGATGTATTTGATTTCTTTTGTTCCAATCTACCCTCATGGGCTAGGAGGGTAGAGTGAACATACTGAATTGTGGGTAGAGTTTATTTTGATGATAACAGCTACTGCTGATTCATATTCATCATCTAGCCCACCAAGAATTGATAAGATATGCTCTGTGTCACTTACTTTATGTCCTATAGATGATAACTGATCACATAGTGTTTTCACCTTTACAAGATAGTCTGTCATTGACTGATTTTCTTTCTTTACATTTTGTAATTGTCTCTTGTAGTACATAATCTTGGTTGCTGACTGAGTACTAAATATTTGTTCTAATGTAGAACAAATCTCATGTATTGAATTGCATCCAATTAACCGTGGAAGAAGATTAGCACTTATTGATGATATTAGCCAAGAACTGACTAAACTGTCTTGTCTTTGATGCAGTATGAATTCTTTATTGCTAATGAGTTTCCCATCTTTATCTGCAGTATACTTGGGTGGTATGATTATAGTGCCTTGAACATATTGCTCCAATCCATAAGCTCTAAATGCAGTTTCAACTTGAAACTTCCAAAGCAAGAAATTGGTTTCATTGAGTTGGATGGACAATAATTGACTCTGAGGCTTAATAATATCCTTCAGGAGTTCCTTAGTGAGATTCAATCTGGCATTGGTGCAAGTGCTGGAGGAGACAGACGCTCCTTGATCTCCTTCGGCCATTGAATCAGAGGTCAGGAAGGGAATGGTTATAAAATCTAAAAGTTTTAGAAGATCAGAAAAGTTGTGCAGCCAGGAAGTTCTTGATTACTCCTAGGCAAGGAACGACAGTGAACTTGATTGATAACCTCTGTACAGTTAAGAAAACAAAAAAACTCAATGATGATGGGAAATGTTATATTCCCCAAATGATTCAAAGTAGACGCTTTCAGTTCTTGAGATGATGATATTGAGTCTGATCTTGATCTGTAAGCATAGAAACAAAAGAAAAGAACTGATGATGAGAACTCTATATTCTCATATGATTCAGTCACACTGCAATTTGATCAAGATATGATGATATTGTATCTGATCTTGATCAAAAACAAGAATGTAACGATGATGAGGATCTTCTTGATTCTTAGACGATTCAAAAGATGCAGCCTGATTGAGATATGATGATATTATATCTGATCTCAATTATTGGCATGGCATTTGCTGTTAGGCAGTAAATGGCTCTAATACCATATTATCAAAAGAGAAAGATGATATTGATCTTTTATTTATGATGATTTGATATACAGAAGTATTTTGTAATGAAACTAATTACATTTACATTGCAGCCTTGTACTCCGTATTTATACAAAACGATATATTTATATTGGGCTAAATTACAAAGCCCATGGGCTGAACTAAATATATACTAGAGATAACTGTCTTCATATATGTAGGAGGTTGGTATACTTATCACAATACATATCCATACCCAACACACACTAAACTAGTACAACCTCATACACCATGTACGCTGATGCATGTACACACACAAGACACTATATGCTTACAGAAAACACTCAACAACACTTATAGTAATGGAAGTCGAACAAGATGCGCACACACATTCACTATAACACACACCCCACACACACAAACACACACACACACACACACACACACACACATATATATATATATACAGACCAAATTAGTTTAAATTAGTAAAAAGATACCCAGAATAAAACTAAGACACCAAGTATAAATACCAACTCAGCACACACATATCATGATTAGAGGAATAATCCTAGATTTGTGAATTTAGTTATCTCACCTGTAAATTACATGTACTTAATCTTTCCAATTTTCATGCATGAACCTAGCAATCCCTCCTCCATGATGCAAACCACAAGATTAAGTGAGCGAAAGATGCATAAAGATATAGAACTACACGTATGTGAATTTCCTATTTTATTTTGGTTTATTCAATTTATTTTTTAATTTAGAAGTGGAGAATGGTTTAGTTGTTCATTGCTTTAGAAAAATTATCCTTATTCCTGGAGAGGAAGGCTTTCGTGATATTTAATGAAGAAAGAAGGCTATGGGATTGGAGAAATTTGGAAAATGGATTTTAAGCTATAAAACTTGGGCTTGGGCTTTGCAATCAAATAGACAAATATATAAATTTTGTTTTGTTTCGACTAGCAATTCTAAACTCTATTTAATTTGAATAAATAAAAATTATATTTCTAAATCATTTCTTTTCCAAGCCAATGTTGTTTTTAATTATATCACCTTGAAAAAAATTAATTTCCACATTTTTTATTTATTTCAATTTAAATATTACATTTTCACAATTTATATCCTTTCATTAAACAATTTCCAAAAATCATTTACAAATAAATCATCAAATTCTAATTTAATTAATCAAATTACTGTAATTAACTTAAATTAATTACCACTTAAAATCGGGTTATTACAGACTCCCCCTTGATAAAACTCCATCCTCTCAATTTTCGATAAGGAGAACTCTATAACAATTTAATTACACAAAGCTCTCTCATAATATCTCAGTTTTAAATTTTTAAATACCAAAACATTTTATATTGTTAAACATAATCCAAAATTCAAATTTTCCATCTAATGAGTTTAAATAATTCTTAAAAAACCCAAAATCTTGTTAATAATTTTCTACTAAAATCTCATTCCTTGATTTAATGAAATATTATTTGATATATTTCTCAATCCTGAACATCTCATAACACAAAATTAAATCCATGTTAATACTTTGCAAAATATTTTCATAAATTTACATAAATATTTGATATTCTTGAATTAACTGGTGTGAACTCGTGCTTCGCACATGGGTAGGGAAAAAATATTTTAGTTATAGGCAGGGAATCAAAATGTTTTAAAAATAATAAGAATATTCTATTTACAGGAAGTAATGTGAAACATTGTTACGATATCAAATATAAATAGTAATATAATTCCACAATTCTTATTAAGTCAATATAGTAATAGAACTGAGTGATCTCAAACATATTTATAGTCGATTGGTTTAAAAGGGCAAAGTGTACTTGTCATTGGTGAAGGAAAAAAGCAGATGCACTAAGTAATAAAAAGCACGAGTCATGCAAAAGGTAGGACTAAAGGCATTTAATAAAATAATGTTTCCAATATGCGACATGTTGTTCATTATTCATTAAATAGAGTCTTGTTTTACAGAAGCAAAAAAATCGTGACATATATTTGGCGGTCTTATCTGAACGCTTTCAAAACATAGACAAAACTAAAGCGTTTGATACTACTTTCTACAAAGACATAATGACTTTCTACATATATTATATAAATGTATATGAAACTCATGGGGATGAGATATAACACAATAGTGGGGCAATAGCGTTATAGTATCAGAAAGTTTGGTTTTACAATTTCTTTAATGATGACAAAACACTACAGAGGCACAACAACATTACAATAGAACAAGAATCCATTTCCCACAAAAGGTAGCTGAGCAATAGGTGAACCGCAATAACTGATGCTTTTTCAATTCAATCTCTAGGTGCTCTCAACTGAAGAAATTGAGTTGTTAAATTTATTTCTCCTTTTAAAGTAATTTACAGCAACATTGTTAACAAATTTTCTGAATAACATATTGGTGAAGCTTGGCCAAAACATTAAGAGCAGACTGGATAATTAACAAATGTGAGTAAGTAGAGAATTTAATAAATTCACTACGATGCCTGAAATGAAATGAAATGAAAAAACTCCTGCAAGTAGAACACTTTAAAGTAAAAGTTAGAAATTGAATGTAGGCCCAAAGCAAACATTAAAATGATAAAATATATAAGAAAGACAATAACAAAATGCAAAGGAGGGAAGTTCTAATTTATTCTCAAGTTTACTATTTCAAAATAATTTTTATATCTCACGTCTAAAATAATTCTCATATAAATAATCCATTTTATTTAAAAACATATACTTTCCAAAATACTTTAATCTTCCACAAATTACTTATATTTATTTAAATAAGAATATACCAAAGAATTAAATTTATTTCATAGCTTCGATAATTATACTCAAAATCCAAAATCAAACTCAATTTCCAAAACTTCAAATTATCAATTAAACATAGGAGACCAATTAAAGACACTAAGTAGAAACTAATAATTTTGCTGCGCACTCTCCTTAACAAATCAGTTTATAGTCATCCAAAAGCAATCAATTTACATTTATATTTATACTAAAAATATCAAAAACCAAGTAATTTGTGCATATAGAAAATGACAAACACATCACTACAATAATCATCATATACTAAGTAATATATACACACACACACACTCACACACACATACATACATACATACATACATACATATATATATATATATATATATATATATATACGTACACTCCTATTATATCTCAATATAAAATAATTTCTCAACACACCCGAGGGGGCTGGGACTATATGGCTCATCTAAGGTCTCGACTCATGTCTTTGACATATGATGTATTGTTCTGAATCTGCTCTAATACCCATTGAAACACCACACCTCTATACCCATATTATCCAAGAGTATTATGGAGTAATACTGTCAGATAATATGAAGAATGAGGTTGTATGAGGTACACACGTGTATATTACCTTGGACTGACACTAGTATGTATTAAAACATCAAATAAATAACACATATATACGTTCATGGCATCAATATAAAATAACTATCACGTGTGTCTCTAGGACAGAACAATACAGAATATATAATAAGTAACAAAGAACACCGAGTTAGAGTCACAGCGATAATATATAATATATATAATACGTAACGTACAATGCCTGTTAAAATATAATCTCAGGAATACACAACCATAATGTATATCATATATATAATAACTTACAACTAAACTATATAACTTGTCTCCACTAAAACCAAAAAAAATATGCTGGTTTTATAAAAACCATGTATAAGATGTCATCACCCATATAAAACAAATAAATAGAAATCAAGGATACCATATTCAATAGGTGACTCATCCATGCAATAAATCATCATTATAAAAAAAATGAAATCATCAAGTGAATTTGTTACATATATGTGCACAGAAAAACTCTAATATAATAAAATTATATAATTAATAGAAAATGCAAGATAGCCCATCAAATCATCCGAATGGTATCTAATACTATACAACCCGCAAAGATAATCTATCACAATCAATAGACAAAGGCTATCTTTTAAAATATCAAATCAAAAGAGTATGGATATACGGGAACTGACTACACTTTAGGCACACAGTCTCTAGTATAGCCACCTTATAGGATAGTGAATAATATATGTTGTAGCACCAAAATTGGCCACTAATACCCAAGAATAAATTTGTGTCGAGAGATTAGTGAAGATAATAAATTAAAATGAAGGGATATATGCAAAACTAACAACGGAAATAAGAAAACTAAAATTTTATAGTGGTTCAGCGTAACTGCCTACCCTACTGTTAATATTATCTTTATTGATTTTTCAAATACTTGAATACAGATACAACATGTCTTAAACCAAAGAAAGTTAGTGCAGAAAATGGCAGAGTCTTCCTTGAGTTCTCAAAAAATGGTCCCTTCAAATGTACCCCTGCCTCTATATTTATAGATGAAGATAGGCTGGACTCCCTTCGCAGGCCCAGGAAAAAGGTACTTCGGCCCACAATAGGCGACTTATGTTTACCGAGCCAGGCATACCGAATGGTGGTCGCCGATCCACCTCGGTCAGTCAAGTGGTTGTCTCACCGTTGACTCGAAGCAGATTGTCAAAGGACACGAAGCAAGCGGCATTATGACTCGAAGTATAGAAAGGATAACCGTGCCACTCTGTTGTAGGTCGAAGAGATTACTAACCGTCATAGAGTTCACCGATCCAGGATTGCCGACCCACTTATGCCGAACCATCATGGCTAGACCATGAACATCGGAAAACAATTTACCGACTTGCCTTCGCTATTCTCCCTCGACCAGGCGATGCATGCCGAGCTACCTTGACCAAACGATGTGTGCCGAACTACCTAGACCGAACGGCATCTGTATCTAGACCGAGCCATGCATTTTGAACGACCCATGCTGACCACCAAAGACGAACCACGCATGCCGAACGACGATCGGCCGAACCATCTTGCCTTTCCTTCCTTGGCTGAGCAATGCACGACTTGGCACCTGTAAGACCGAACCATAATTGCCCAAACGACCAAGGCCGAACTATTCACACCGAGACACTAGGACCAACTCTATCTTGACCGAGCCACTCCGTCTCGCCTAACTTAGCCGATCCTCTATGCCTATGCTTCGATGCCGATCCACCTTCGTCGAGCCATGCAGAAACACTGATCGATGCATATAAGCCAATCCAAACTCAAGTTACATCGGTCTCTTGTACTCCCAATCCTCTCTTAGCTCGAGTCCCGCCTAGGTTAAACCATAGGCTCTGTGACTATCGTCGTGTAACTGGGCCAAAGTGTCCGGTAACATTTTCCCCCCAAAGTGCGTCGTGTGAAATAACACGATGTGCTTTGAACCAGCCATGAGTTCCTGCTTTCGAAAGCTTGCTCATCCAAAAAGATAATCGTCTGTCATTTAAATCCTATTCCTAACTTTCCAAAAGCTGAATGCGTACGGTCTTATGAAGGCTGAATCATGGTGGACTTCCTTAACATTATGTGCGCATACACACACACATATATATTCTACTTATCGTAGGTCGATTGACGTACGGGCGCCGAATCACTCGTACAGCTTACTCAGTATCACTCGGCATACTCACTCACCGACTCACTGAGGTGCTCTGACGGTTCCACAGGGTACGGCCTATTCACCTTCCTCCCTCACCATATAAAAGCTTCACCCTTTGTTCCTTTCTCTTCTTCTGATTTTCACTTTACTCTCACAAGCCAGATACCTTCCTATTCTCGCAATTTTGTTAACCTGCCCCCCATTATAGCCCCATACCTCTCCCCTTGTGACTTCAATCGCCCTCGAATTTAACTAACTCTTCAACCTAATGACTTGAAACTCCTGGAAGACCCAAGTTTCTCCATAGGTACGAATTTCCTTTCAAATTCGGAATGATGTACTAAGTTCGAGTGCTTGAGTGGGTGGCTTTCCCTTTTCTTTGGTTATAGGAGTAGGTAGAGGATAATTGGAAAGAGAGGAAAAGTTGAATCAAGAAGAGGGCTAGGCTTTAAGCTAGGGCTTCAACTGTCCTTAATGGTTGTTGGCAATAGTTTTTGAGTAGTTGTTGCCTTCATAGTTTGAAAGTTAGGCCTTAGGAAGAGGAAGGAAGGTGTCGCTCGGTGAAGGACCCAAAAGGGACTGAATGGTGCAGAGGTGCGAGAGTGAATGCAAGTTGGTCACGCTGAGAGGAACGAGAGTGTGGTTTGGTAGTTATGTGTGATGTTTTGGTTCAGTCAGAGTCCAGAGAAGTGGTTCGGTATCCCAAGCGAGGGTACCGCTCGGTCTTGAGGGAAAGCATGGGTTGGTAGGAAATTAGGAAGGCGGGTCGGTTTAGACCTAGTGGGATGTTAAGTGATTAGAGAGGGAGTGAGGCAAACGAGTGTAGTGAGTGTGACCAGACCAATAGGGGACTTAGGTCGGAAGAGTTTAAGTGAGGCTGGTTAGTAGTTTATGGAGGATAATGAGTGAGTAGGTCGGCACTGGCAATCAAAAGTGTTTCAAAACGAACATAAGACATATTTGAGTAACCTACTTGCACAATCAACCGTAGCACATTGGACAAAGGATGACAAACAACAAAACATATAAGCCCAAGAACCTAATTTGAACCAACTCCCCCATAACTTGAACGATATTAAACACAAACTTAACTCAACAAATGCAAACAACAGCCGTCACACTCGATGATGCCAATGTTCGACTCCAATACTACTTATGTCAACCATATAACAAACTGCAGGAGATGGTCAGCGATGATGGTCTCCGAGGACAATAACTCAAAGTTCTATCACACCACACTTGTGTTTATATCTTTAGTTTTTTCTGCACCCATGTTTGAGTCGTTGCACTAGTTCACACATAAGACAAGGGGATATATTATCATCGTTATCTCTGACATCGATTGTCTTTCAAGTATAGCTTAAACAAGTATCTACCCATATTAAACGCTCGTCGAAGATGTCCGTAAGATCCAGATCTTCTACGGTTTCTAATGAGCATGAGCCAAGTTCTCAGCAGGAGGTAGTAGAAACCTCGAATCCACCGACAACTTCTACTCAGAGCATTCCGGATCCATCCGCTATTGTTATAGTCCCGACTCCGGACGTTATACACAGAGCAGTTATCCTGGATAATCCTATTGATTCACAAGTTTCAAAAATTGGCGAAGCTGCTCCATGTTGGTTGTGTACAATTCATGGTATCCCTTTCGACGATGTTTTAGTTCCATCGGGGCAGGATCAGCCTCACCTGCCCCCAGCTGTATACAGCATGCAATAAATTCATATGTTGGGTCGGTAGCATGCCACCTTTCAACTATTTTCTCTATGAAGTGTTGCGATATATTGAGATTGCTACAGCATGGCCACATTCCAATAGTCACGCGTTTATCTATGGCACTTGTATTCTCTCCATGAGCACCTTATTCAGACTCCCTACTTTCGAGGATATCCGCTATATCTACCGCTTCAAAAGACGGTCTGACAGTCCATCCTTCGTATTTCTCAAAGCCACATTCCAAATATCAAATCCTAATGGGGGAGTGGAGTAAATTCTTCTAATACAAGCAAGAATGGTTCTACGTATGCTGCCCTTCCAGTTTTGCGAGGAGATGGTTGGAAGGGAGGAAGTTTTATTCCTTGACTAATGTTGGTTTGAGGTGCGAGATGCATTCTTACTAAACTTCCTTTGACTTTTATAGGTATCCGCCCATGACCGGAAGGTGTCGGATATTCCAGTGCCGTTGAGGCCATTCGAGCTATTCCCATGAGAGATCGGGAGATCAAATCCGTTATTTCCAATGAGTTTCTTTTGAAGTTTGGATTGTTGGCGGAGGATCGTCGAACTAGCCTCCCCATCACCCCTACAACCGAATTTGCCGTGGAAAAAGGCAAAGTCTAGGCCGGGCCTTCGACCCCTCTACAGGAGGAACCCCCGATATATCCGAGGAAGGTGAAATAAAAGAGGCCAAGGTGCCAGAAGCGACCGATGAGAACTTAGGTTCCAATACTACACCAATAACTGATGCACTTGGCATCGACAAATCGATTCCCCCTTTCGAAGAAGAAAAAGATCCTAGCCTTTAAATTGAAAAAGAAAATAGTATGCGAAACTTCTAAAGTGATAATCACTCTGATTGAGAAAAGGTCGTCTCCCCAACATCTAGAGGGTTCAGTAAAAGGTCTTTCTGATCTGACCATCCCTGATGACTTACTGAATTACGATTTCAACGACCCAGGGGATATGTGACTTAATTCGCCCACGAGAGGCGATGGAGGCGATCAAGCTTGTCAACACGGAGAGAAAACCCCAACAAGTAAAGCAAACGAAATTGGTCCGTCGAGGAGAAACACTAAGACACACACGAACACTCACACTTCACCCTACACTTAAATGTTAGCCATCATACTATTCTTGCTAACTCGTCCTCACTTGGTTTCTGTGCAGTTGATATGAGGCGCACTCACGGATTTGACCTCCTTTGCGGGTCCTTTATCTTCCAGCACTCCAGTCGGGATTCATGATCAGTTAGACGCCGAGAAAGAGATGACAGCGGCGATAGGGAGTATCGTCCTAGAGATTCGTCGTCTTCCCAAAGAAAAACATACAGCTATTCTTCATATCCCAACAGTCCTCCCCCTCACTCAGAGCACAATAGAGAAAAATGCTCAGAAGGGACCTCAATTTGAAGCTCCCTACGACCAACACTCTGGCTCGTCCAGCACCAAGCAATCTCGTGGGCTTCATAAAAAGTCTATTTCTCCGGCTAGGCATACTCCTCCAATCTTTGCACACGATCCGTCGACAGCTGAAAAATTAGCCGAGCTTAAGGCCACATTTTCAAAAATATGCTTTGACTGATTGAAATTCCTTCCTGTGATTCATCTTATTTCAGGGCATGTCAAACAAAGCGCTATCGCCTATAACAACAATGTCTATGTCTAACACAATACATTTGTTCATTTGGCAGACAAAGTTTTAGAAGTTTCTATGGAACGTCAGCACGAAATCGATCGCCTGAAACTTGAAGCCATCTATGATAAAGATATTATTAAAGCACAGGATAAAGAGCTTTCCTTGTACAAATATCAACTTGAGGCTGCCCGGCAAAATGCTAAAGATACGACTGAGGCACTCAGCCGTTTGGAAGCCACCCACAAAAAGAAAATTAATGAGGCAGTTCAACGTAGTGGTGCTCTAGCCTTAGAAAAAGACTCTATCCAGAAAGAAAAGGATATCCTTACTCATTAAAGAACTGGAGGAGCTATTGCTTAAAGAGAAAGAAGAGAAGACTGCTGCACAGGAAAAATCGTGGCGATGTTGTAAGGAAATCGCTGCAACACAACTCTAAAAAACGAAGCTTGACGAGGAACTTTCTAAAGCTGAAGCGTTAAAGGATGCAGCCCATGAGTGGGCCAAAGAATGGCACTGACGGAAATTGATTCTCGCCTCGAGGCAGCTGCTGAAGCTGGCAAAGAAGAAATTAAATTCTTATTTGATCCGCTTATTGCTGAATATAACGCTTGAGTTCTCATGCATCGAGATTTATCTTTTCTAGGTGAGGGTTACCTCGAATCACTAGCCGAAGCATGGGATAGTCTAATAAAAAATTAAACGAGTGGAGCTAGACACCAAAGAGGTTGATGAGCATTCTCTTGTGAAGGAAGTGCTTCGAGGAAATGAGCCTTCCGACTTATCTACAGCCAAAGTCCTTTACGGAAGAGATTCCTCCTTATTGAAGGGAAGGACGACGTTGCTGGCCCCTCCGGAACTGAGTCTCCAGTTCCTCCTTCCGCCCAACCAGCTGGTTGCTCATTACTCGATTCATTCGAGCAGCATGTTGGCTATGACCCAGAGAAGCCCAAGCTTGATGTTTACGATATCTCCCCTATTCCAGAGGGTGAGACTCCTAAAACATCTGAGAGTCAACCGGAAGCCGGTACGTAATTTTTCTTTCTAGTGTTGAAAAGACCATTATTCTTGACGAATAATAAATGTATTCTAACATTTGTCTTTTAGGACTTCGTGTTGGCCATTCTGATCACGAACCAACTCCACGGAGCGATGTCGCCACGGAGAAGGAAGAGAAAATGGGAGAGGCATCTCACACCAGGGATACTCCTGGATCCGATGCTCAAATGATTGAGGCGCTCGATGAGGACAAACTCGAGAATCCCTCACCCGTAGAAGAACGTGATGGGGTTAAAATCATGGGTGCCTCCGAACACACTTCGAAACTGAGCATAGAGGAGAAAATCATGGAAGAGGGGAAGAAGAAAGCTGAAATTAAGGCCGAGCCTTGGTGGTGGAACTTGATGATCCTCTGAAAAGGCCCCTGAAGGTCATTCTCCCCGGTGGGACCACACTACTGGAAGTTCCTCTTCCTTCCCCGAGCACCACCTTACTAGGGAGCAAGGTGTCCAAGAGAAAACATTCGGGTGAGGAGCTTTCAGAGAAACCGAAGAAGGAGAAAAAATCAAAAAAGTAGTTATCCGGTCATGCCTCCTTCAACCCGAATAAACCTGAATCATCCAATTGTTCTATTTATATTCATAATCATTGTAAATAGACTCTTTGCTATGAGTTTATGAGAAGTTGTAATGGAACTGAAACTTCGATTAGTAAATAAAATTTTGTTTCTTTGTTTTTCGATGATTTTCACTATTTAGCTTATCATCCAACTAGTACTTGACATTCAAAGTTTTGTGGGTCATGTGAGCACCCGTTCACTTCCGCATGACTTGGAGATTTTTGAATTGCTTATATTTTAGTACGTGCTTCGGGGACATAGAGATTTTATGAATCGTTTGTACGCTAGTCCGCACTTTGGGGACTCATAGTACTCTAGTCCATTCTCTGGGGACTTAGAGATTTTATGAATCGTTGTACGCTAGTCCACACTCCGGGACTAAGAGTACTCTAGTCCGCGCTCTGAGGACTTAGAGATTTTTAAGTCATTTATACTCTAGTCCACACTCTGAGGACTAAGAATACTCTAGTCCGCGCTCTGGGGACTTAGATATTTTTAAGTCGTTTATACTCTAGTCCGCACTTCGGGGACTCAAAGTACTCTAATCCACCCTCCGGGGACTTAGAGATTTTTAATTCGTTTATACTCTAGTCCACACTTCGAGGACTCAGAGTACTCTAGTCCGCCCTCCAGGGACTTAGAGATTTTTAAGCCGTTTATCGACTGACTTTTAATTTTGTGTGTGCGTTCCTAAGCCAGACAGAATAATGTAATTTAATTTTTGCCATGGAATTATAACACACGGAACATCAACAGTTCATAGAAAAATGGCTTCAAGCCTTTATTGATCATAACAAATAGGAACAAACTAAATTTTCTTATTACATACTGAAAACAAAGAACAACAAAAGAAACATATACTGGAAACAATTGCTACTAAAATGGAAAAGAAATAGGCTAAGTGTAATAACAGCGCAAATGCTCGCTATTCCATGCTCGGGGGAGCATCATGCCATCGACGGTCGCTAGCTTGAAAGTTCCTTCTCTAAGCTTTCGTTCGATGACATATGGACCTTCCCATGTAGGGTTCATATGTGATGGGATCGAAAAAATCGCTTCAAAATGAGATCACCTAAATCAAAGATTCTCGTTCAAACTTTTTCATTACAATATCGAGCGACTCGGTGCCTACATGCGACTGCCCTTAAATCAGCATCTTCACGTTTTTCATCGACAAAGTCCAGCGATTCCAGTAAGAGATCTTGATTCGTCCTAGGATCAAAATGAATCACTCGGTGAAAGGGAACTTCAAGTTCCACGGGTATAATAGCTTCAGTGCCATATGCCAAAGTTAACGGAGTATAACCAGTCGCGGACTTGTGGGTGGTTCTGTAAGCCTAGAGCGTTGTTGGAAGCTCATCCATCCACTTGCCTCTTGCCTTCTCTAAACGTTTTTTCAATATGGACTTGATTATTTTGTTTATGGCTTCAACTTGTCCATTGGCTTTAAGATGAGAAACTGTCGCAAACCTTTTCTCAATGCCAAGTTTTTAGCAGAATTCTTTGAACTCCCTACTCTCGAACTGAGGTCCGTTGTCCGTGATGATAGTTCTTAGGAGGCGAAAATGGCATATAATGTTTCATACGACGAAATTGATGACCTTCTTGGTGGTGATCGTAGCTAAAGGCTCTGCTTTCGCCCCACTTAATGAAATAATCGACCGCAATAATTGCATATTTCGCACCACCTTTGGAGATCGGTAAGAAGCCAATTATATCAATCCTCCATATTGCAAATGGCCAAGTACTAACCATTTTTGTGAGTTCCGTCGATGGAGCTCTCGGGATCTTTGCATACTTTTGGCATTTGTCGCATCTTCTTACATAGTCTGCGGCATCTCGATTCACAGTTAGCCAATAGTATCCATAGCGGAGGATCTTTTTGGCTAGCGTCTGCACCCCAGTATGGTTGTTACATTCTCCTTCATGAACTTCTTTTAAGACGTTCTTTATCTCATCGTGGGTGATACACCGAAGTAAGAGAACCGAGAATCCTTTTTGATACATTTCCCCATCCTACATTATATACACCGAAGCTTTGTGAATGACTTGTCGTCTTTCGTTCTTTCTCTTGGGCAAATTCCATATAGCAAGTATTGTTTGAACAGGGACATCCATGACTCCTTCTTAATTTCTGTTTCTAACATAACATTCACTTCCATTCCATTTATACTCGAGGCATGTAATATTTCGATAGGAACTAAGCCCATCTGTTGTGCATCACCAGAACTTGCCAATTTTTCTAATGAATCAGCTTCCCCATTCTGTTCATGCGGGATATGTGAAATGTCGTAATATTTAAGGTCTTCCAACAGCTCTTGAACACTGGCAAGGTATGGGCAAGCCTCTGCCCCTTTGCTTGATAGTCTCCTCGTACTTGGTACACCACCAATTGCGAGTCACAAAAGATTTCAATCGACTTCACTCTGAGTTCCCTGGTAAGTTTGAAGCCAGCAATTAATGCTTCATATTCGGCTTCGTTATTCATAGCTGGGAAATCATTCTTCAAAGCATAAAAAATTGATCTGTTTTTTGGAATTACAAGAATAACACCAACCCCAGAACAACGGTCGTTGGATGCCCCATCGGTGTACAGCTTCTATCGAAAGGGGGAACTGCATCACCACTATTGCTTGGCTCGTCTGATATGGTAAATTCTGCAATGAAGCCTGCTAGCACTTGCCCTTGGATAGCCCTCCGTGGCAGGTAAGTGATACCAAATTTACTCAACTCAATGTTCCATTTGAGCAACCTTTCTGAGGTTTTTGGTCGTTAGAGCACCTATCGCAGAGGTTGATCGGTATAAACACTGATCAGTTATGCCTGAAAGTAGGGACGGAGCTTGTGTGATGCAATCACCAAGCAGTATGATAGCTTCTCAATCTTAGGGTAATTTCTCTCTAAGAGAAGCAGACCTCTCCGGGTCCATACCTCTCCTTTTTTGCTTCGCCGGCACGTATTTCGAGTTTATGTTCAACGTATGACTCGCTATGGTGGGAGAAACCCACACATATCAGAATATGTCCAAGCGAAAACATCCAGATTCACTCGAAGGAAATCAATAAGATCCTCAGTCATCGAGGGGGTGAGTTGTGATCGAATATTCAACACCCGTGATAGGTCATTATGGCTAAGTAGAATGTCAATCGTCAACTCAGCCGGTGCTGCTTTAGACTCCTTAAGTTCTTCATCATCGTCTCTCGGTTCTATGTATCTGTAGATCCTACTCTGCTGCTTAAGCAAACGCTCGGGCATTACTTGTCAATTTTGAGCAATGTGGATGCGGACAGAGTTGTCCACAACGTTTCCCTTCTAACTTTGCTGGGCCTCTCTCAGTTCAGCCACATAACATGCACAACTAGTCGCTTGATCGCCATGCACTACACCAACTCCTTTATCCGTCGGTAACTTCAAAGTCAAATACCATGGGTCCAAAGCCGCCCTAAACTCCGTCAGGGGCGGTCGACTTAGACAAACATTATACGGGGAATCAACAACCAAAACAGTGAATGGTAGGATCTGTACCCTCCACGTTCATCTTCTTTTAATTCAACTGGTAATTCGACAAAATCCACTACACCAGTATTCGCACCATTAAAGCCATGAATATGTGCTTTAGATGGTTTTAGATCTTTCACCTCCATCTTCATTTGGTTATACGCCTCTTTTGAAAATAATATTCACAGAACTCCCACAATCAATCGGTATCCTTCTCACAAACGCTGGCCCAAACATAGCCGATATGACCATCGGGTCGACAGTGGGTGCCTCCACCCAATCGGTATCCCTGCTCCTAAATACTATATCATTTGTCATCATTCGCTATTGTTTCAATGGAGTCCCGTCTTCCGAGTTTGAGCAGCATTCAAAATCTGCATGTTTTAAGGAATTAGCATAGCGTTCCATTTCTTGCCAACTCTTGTCTGCTGGATGAGGCCCACAGACTATCATGTTTATAATCAGTCTACCTACGGTCCAAGCAGATTCCTTAGGGTGACGTGAAGCCTGCCCGCGACCGGGTTCGGACGTTCTATGTCCGTCTTCCTACGGATTCTTAACAAACCGTTGTAACTTCTTTTGCCGAATCAGTTTTTCTATAGCATCATGGAGGTGTCTACATTCCTCGGCGTTGTGCCCATAGGTCTCGTGAAACCGGTAGTACTTCCTAGTCTGTTTTTATTCCTCAGTGGATTCCTTTGGGCGCGGCTTTCGGTATTGGAATGTATTACAAGTTGATAAATAAATATTTTCCAGGGACGTGCTCAGAGGAGTGTATTCGTTATAGGTTGGGATTCACGGTTTCCATTTTCCTGCTTCCCTCTTCCTTTCGGAATTTTCTCCTCTGCATCCTTTAGACTGCTCGGGCTTGTTTTGAACATTGACCTGGACTTTTCCAGAGTTGCCGCCGGCCTGTTTTAATGCAATGTTGCTTTGCACCGTCTCCTTTCCAGGCCCTGGCGCACTGCCTCACCTCGTCCACCCGGCTTCCTCCCTTCTATGAACTGGTGCGCCTTTGAATAAAAATGTTCCAGGGTAGCTGAAGGTTTTCTTGCCAGCCAATCACTAAACTCCGAGTCTAGATCTACTCCTCGCATCACGGCCATAAGAATAGCGTGGTCATTCGGGTTGCTAACTTCGGTAGCAGCAACATGAAATCTTTGCAAATATTCCTTTAAGGACTCCTTTGGTGCCTAGATTACATAGCATAACGACATCACGTCCTTTGGGCGAGTGGTATGGATTCTGAACCGCTCCCAAAATTTCAGTGCTAACTCAACGAACCTGGAGATTGATCGAGGAGGAATTCTGGTGAACCACGTGATGGCGATTCCCAAGAAGATTATTGGGATATATCTACATTTGGCTGCATCATTTGCCCTGGCCGAGTCCATCGTCCATTCGTATCTTATTACATGCTGTCAGGGATCAGTCTTCCCTTCATATGTTGGAATAGTTGGCATGCTGAACTTCTGGGGGTACTCAGCTTGTAGGATAACATCTGTGAACGGAGTGTGACTCCTAGTTGTGCCCTAATCATCATTGAATAAGCCATGATTTTCCCTCATCAGTTGTCTGCCCATAGCTAACAAATCTAGGGTCCGGATAGAAGGTGGCAAGTTGGACTCCGTCATGCGCGACCGTCCCGTCTGGTGCCTCCTTGATCGATGATCTCCCAAACGAGTGTCCTGGGGACCTGCTTCATTGCGTCCCTGGTTAGCCGGTCGGTCAGCTTCTACTCGTGCTCCAGATTCTAACTTTCCCATTCCAACTTGAGTGCGATTTCCCAGGTGCAAGTGAGGGGCCATAGCTCCAAGTAGGGAACCAGGACGAGTCCTGTTGGATTGATCTGCTGCATCTGTTTGCGTTGTTTCAATTCTACAGCGTCTACACCTGGGATGTTCATCAGACGAAACGGAGTTGTTGGATGATGAGTAGGAAGCGGGGCTTCCTCCAGCATTCCAATGTTTTTTTCAGTAAGATGAGTCATAAGATTGGCATTAGCTTGAATTTGATCGTTAAGTTGTCTCCTGCTTTCCACGAGTTCTCTCATCGGCTCGTCTGATTCTGCCCTGGTGACAACGTCTATTTGGTTTAGGACGGCGGCGGGTTCTGCATCTACATTAGCTTGCTGATTGCTTGGTCCTACTTGTTGGACACTTGCGGTTTCATTAGCATCAACATTGTGGGAGGCAGATCTGGTGCATGGCTTTGACATCTTAAAGTTATCTGCAGTAACTCTGAGTAGGAATTGTGAACTTTAGAGAACAAATGTGGATTTCCTTTGGGGGATTCTTCAATCCAGTAGCGACAAAGTAGATCCTAACAACCTAAGAATGCCTTTTCAGTGAAAGCACCAAAATGTCGGCACCAAAATTGGTCACTAACACCCGGGAATAGATTTTTGTAGAGAGAATAATGAAGATAGTAAATTAAAACAGAGGGATATATGCAAAACTAACAACGGAAACAAGAACACCAAAATTTTATAGTGGTTCGGTGTAACTTCCTACGTCCATTGTTTAATATAATCTTTATTGCTTTTCCAAATACTTGAATACAGATACAATCCATAAACGAACAACTTGAATAGAAGTCTTAGACCAAAGAAAGCTAGTGCAGAAAATGGAAAAGTCTTCCTGGAGTTCTCGAAAAAAGGTCCCTTCAACTGTACCCTGCCTCTATATTTATAGACGAAGATAGGCTGGACTCCCTTCATAGGCCTAGGAACAAGGTACTTCGGCCCATAGTAGGCGACTTCTGTGTACCGAGCCAGGCATACCGAACGGTGGTCGCCGATTCACCACGGCCGGTCCAGTAGTTGTCTCACCATTGACTCGAAGAAGATTGTCAAAGGACTCGAAGCAGGCGGCATTATGACTCGAAGTATAGAAAGGCTAATTGTGCCACTCTGTCATAGGTCAAAGAGATTACTAAACCTCACAGAGTTCACCGATCTAGGCCTGCCGACCCACGCATGCCGAACCACCAAGGCCAGACCACTAACACCAGAAAACAATTGACCGACTTGCCTTAGCTATCCTCCCTCAACCGTGCGATGCATGTCGAGCTACCTTGACCAAACGATGTGTGTCGAACTACCTAGATCGAGCGGCATCTACGTAACACCTAGACCGAGCCATGCATTCCGAATGACCCATGCTAACCACCAAAGCCGAACCACGCATGCCGAACGACGATCGACCGAACCATCTTGCATTTCCTTCCTTGGTTGAGTGATGTGCATGACTTAGCACCTGTAAGACCGAACCATAATTGACCGAACGATCAAGGCCGAACATCAAGCCACTGGGACCAACCCCATCTTGATCGAGCCACTCTATCCCGCCTAACTTAGCCGATCCTCTATGCCTACGCTTCAATGCCGATCCACCTTCGTCGAGCCATACAGATACACCGATCCATGCGTATAGGCCGATCCAAAATCGAGTTACATCGGTCTCTTGTACTCCTAATCCTCTCTTAGCTTGAGTCCCGTCTAGGTTCAACCATAGGCTCTTCGACTACCGCCATGTAGCTGGGCCAAAGTGTCGGATAACATATGCCAATCCACAACACACACAAAACCCTAAACTAGAAAGGGAGACTGATAGCACACAACATGCTCCAAGAACCTAGGGTCTACTAGACTCCCGCTAATAGCTGGATCTATTCATACAGTCATTAGTTACCATTACCTCTCTCCTCTCGGTATCGTGACGTTGATCAACCATAGGCCCGACAATGTGTAGCCACTTCGGCCATGACAATCGACAAGTGCCCATATGATAACTAACTGTTGGCTTATGCGACAAAAGGGGCAAACAATCATCCATCCTATAATGCGCATCGAATATCAAAACAACAACTGTATCGTAGATCTGGGGCACGTCCTACGATTAGGCCGCCAAGGTGGATACTGGCAGTCTGGTTCACTCCCAAACCATAAAGGGAGCTAGACAACAAGTGGATGTCATATATTACTCATATCCAATATCCACAAACAACTCTAATCATAAGTCGACTCACGGCTCTGCATAAGTCACTAGGTAACAACAATATACTAGAGCTCTAATCCCACGTCGATACCCAGCTATACCCATAAGTCACTACGTTGTCATAATATACTCATCACAACGAGTAACACCACATACATGAGTAATCCCCATTTGAGTGACATTTACTTTCAAAGAATAATCAAATGAATAACATAATGGCATCTCATACCACCGCATATTACTCGGATAATTATTCAATACTCATAAACTACACTCAATCCACACTAGATATCTCTATATGACAAGTCCAATGAATAACCGAAAAAGGGTTACCGAAAGTCCTATACCAGATGGTATCACTAATCCGTTTATTCAAATTCATTGTCACATAAAAATAAAGTATCACAAATCAAATAGAAGGACATCAATAAAATCAATATCAATGGTGAATCATTTATTTAATTATTATGTAATAAAAAAGAAAGATATATCAAATAATAATAAAAAATAGATTATCCAACTAAATATAAAATAAACAAAACAATACATAATAATAAATCACTAACAAATATTGTTCTAGTCATAGCCGACTCATGACTCTATATAAGCCACCACGTAACAACAATATACTAGTGCTCTAATCCCACGTCGATACCCAGCTATACCCATAAGTCACCACATTGCCATAATACACTCACCACAGTGAGTATCATCACACACACGAGTAATCCCCATTTGAGTGACATTTACTTTCAAAGAATAATCAAACGAATAACACAATGGCGTCTCATACCACCGCATGTTACTCGGATAATTATTCAATGCTCATAAACCACACTAAATCCATACTAGATATCTCTATATGACAAGTCCAATGAATAACTGAAAAAGTGTTATCGAAAGTCCAGTACCAGACGGTATCACTAATCCGTTTATTCAAATTCCTCATCACACAGAAATAAAATCTCACAAATCAAATAAAAGGATGTCATCGCCATATCATATTAAATCATCAATCAAATCAATATCAACGGTGGATTATTCATTTAATTATTATCCAATAAACAAGAAAGATATATTAAAATAATAATAATAAAATAAATTATCCAACTAAATATAAAATAAACCAAACAATATCTAATAATAAATCACTCATAAAACATAATTTTATATAACAAAATTAATTCTTAGAATAAGATAACAAACAATAGATAATAAATAAAATAAATTCTATAAGTAATTAAACAATTAACTAAATCAGTATCAACGGAATCAATATTGAAAAGATAAAAAATAGAAAATCAACATAAGAGGTTACCACAACATAAGAGGTTACCATAAAATAAACAAATATGTATAACAATCTAGTATAGTGTTTAAACATATTAATTATGTGTATGTATATATTGGTTCATCTTAATATGTGTATGTATTTATTGGTTCATCTTACGTTTTTAATATAATAAATAAATGTTTATTAATATAAGTTACCAATACTTACTTTTATTACATAATGGCATCGAGCTTAAGTAAATATATATTTCATGTGAACATCAGGTTACATAACATGCAATTCTTATACAGATGCCAGCACATAATGACAAGTCAACGTACTTTATATTATAAGATATATTATACTAAATGGACACAAAATCAGCACGTCATAACAACAGAACAACTCATATACACACACGTGTGTATGTGTATGTATATAGGTGCACGTGCACTCGAACCCAAAACACAACACACGTAAACACGCATAAAGAAACAAATACATTCAGTATTCCTTGAATTGTACAGATTTATGACTGATATAATTCATGAATATAATTACATGGCTAGTGCACTTTCATAACAGTATATATATTCATAAGATTATGTAAAACATAATTGAACACTTGCAGCAACCAACAAATGTAATATCCCAACTCACTCACGCAAGGACAACCCTCACACTAAAACCAACAGCACTTGCACACCCAGTTCTTTTGCTCAATCACACTCATGGCAGCTGCATTTCATACCCACACATACGTTGAAGCATGCAGCTTCAATGGAATAAAAATGCAGTTGCATATATATACACTTAATTATACGTTATGATACTTGTAATATAAAACATTGAAATAGGCATAAGTGAATTGAAAGCAACAAACAAATTCCAAGTTTTAAAAAACAAAATGAAGGCAACATGAATAGATATAACTCATAAAACAAAATGAAGGCAACATGCAATATATTTATGTGTGTGTATGTAATCACATGCAACATGCCAGCGTATATTCCAATACACATATATTTATATACTTATTCACACACAACAGACACAAAAACGGCACTCAAGTACACACATTAACACACAATCACACTACTCATGCTCTCTCTCTCTCTGTCACATATTCTCATTAATATGTATATATATACACACGCGCTCACACTTATATATGTATATACATGCATATCACATACTACTATCTCAACCTCACACATAATAGCGGTTTCACCTAAGCATATGAAAATATATATAGCAAATCACACTCGAACCCACTCACATACTCATCCTCTAATTGGTTATGTAGGCATGCTACTGAGAAACTATAAATAGGACAAAGAGCAGTAAATTTTGGAATACACATAAGTACTAGACTTCATTTCAGCAAAAAAAGGACACACAGGCTACAACCCAACAGCACTAATAGGAATATATACATATCCATAATACATAATAAACTAATACAACCTCATAAATTATGTACACTGATGCATGTACATACTACATACACAAGACACTATATGCTTACAGAAAACACTTAACATCACTTATGGTAATGGAAGTAAACACTCAACATCACTTATGGTAATGGAAGTTGAACAAGATGCACTCACAGACTCACTAAAACACACACCACACATGCATATACACATATATACACACACAGATCAAAATCAGTTCAACATAGTAAAAAGATACCCAAAAAAAACTAAGACAGCAACTATTAATACCAACTCCACACACATATAACATGAATTAGAGGATTAATCCTAGATTTATGAGTTTAGTTGTCCCACCTATAAACTACGTGTACTTCATCTTTCTAATTTTCACGCATGAACCCAAAAATCTCTCCTCCACAATGCAACCCACCAGATTGGAGCGAGCCAAAGATGATGTTAAATGGGTTTTTACCTAAGCAGGAATCCAGATGAGTTTGAACATCTAAGCCAAGACAAAATAACTCAAGACTCGACCAGAAAGACCAAAGGAATAAGCCAAGAGGGACTCAAGAAGAATTACCCAAAAATCCACTAAAGGAATAGATCGCTAGCGACCCAAAAGGAAGCTTCATGGGTTATCAAAGCCCCTTGCACCATGATCTACTACCTCTTCTAAGAATACTTACCAAGTTTCGTAGCATTCCAAGCAGTATAGTTCAAGAAATAAAGACGCATTTGATTCAAGCTGCTTTGACCAAAGTAGCTAGCTTAAACGTACGGAATCGAATTGACTTGAAATTTGGAGGAAACACTGTGAAGACATAAAAGAAGGCTCGTAGAAAAAATGAGCATGATTGAAGGAGGTATGATGGATTATTGGCGATCTATCTCGATGGATTGCACCTACCCATTTAGCTTGGTCCCCAACACTTGAAATTTATGGTATAGGTGTAAAATCCCGCCTTTTCGCACGCTTTAAATCGACACACATGTCAATTTAAACCGTTCGAAAGGACGGATTGTTATGGGGTAAATAAGGAAACGAGAAAGAAATAAAACAAAACAGAATCTCACAGCAGAATGATAAAATATAATAATCAAATATACAGTTTATAAAGCTGTTTTAAAATATTCTATTATACTTATACAACATACATCAGAGTTACACATACCAATAACAATGCAGCGGAACAGTATGAGTATAGTGGACTAATAATAAATAATAACAATAGAAATCTCCGTCTTCGTCCTCCAGAGCTAAAGTCTTCGATCCTGAAACGCTCGGACTGACCCGAGTGAATTGAAAAAACAAAACACTCGAGTCAGAACTAAAAGATCTCATGTAAGTTAAATCAACAGAAATAAAGATGAGTGCAGTAACTCAAAAGATGCTCGGGATTCACATCTCTTAAGGATCCGTTAAACTATTTACTATGTAGTATATTTCTTAGCATTAAGGGGTTACCCATATAGCCCTTAACACGTAATAGTCCCGGTTGCCCATCCAATATCAGTGCATCTCCAGATCGGGAGACTACCCTAAATATTCCACGGGCTACGGGAGAAAACCAAACTCGTACAAGCGCGATAGAGTAGGTGAAACGACACAACTGGGCAATGGCAGGGTAGATACACTAATTACGCTTCCGGGTCGGTGGTAACGCGTAGCCGCAGCTACCGCCCACCTCGAGCAATACCCCCAAATAAAAAATGAAAAGTGGCCACCGAATCAATCCAAAAGTCAAAGTATAATATCGAAGGGATGCGTCCGATCAAAGGTGCTATCTCAATTAACCCGTCAATCGCTCCTGTTTTAGCCACCTTATGCCAACTCATGGGAGTTCATCCAACTTCATTCTGGAATCTCCACCGCGTACACGGTTGTTAAAGTGGTTTTCAGAGTTGGCAGAGAGTATGACAACTTCTGATCCCGGTCTCTTCAACAACCAAACGTTATTATAACACCATGGTTATTTCAAAATAATTTATACCTGATAAAAACCAGAATAAAATATTCATTTCAAAACTATCATTTATATTTTAAAGACCCAAATCCATATGATATCAATATATCTTTTTCAAAAATCATAGCCTTTTCAAATCTATATACCTTGAAACCATAGCTTTTAAACATAACTTTTAATATTTAATGGTTTAAATACTATATTACTTAATATAATAGAATATCTTCTTTAAATTTCACAACAAAATCCCAATATCAATTTGAACCTCCAAATAAACCATTTTAATTCTCATATATTTCACAGCTTAAATATTCTATATTTCAAAACTTAATTTTTTATAGTTAATATTTTCCACTCTTTAAATATTCCACTATTTCAAATGGATTCTTTGAAAATTTAATATATCAAATCCAATTCCTATTATTTAAAACTTGAATGTATATTTAATCGAACAAATATTATTTAAGTAAAACCCTTAAACTTCAATAACAGGATATTCTTTTTAATTAAATTAACTTGATAATATTATTTAAATCAATTGGATATTCATTTAAATTCTCAAATCAAAAATCAAGTTATACAATCATACCCTTTAAATCTTAATTTATTTACATTTCAAAACAAATTTTTCGAAGATAATTCTTAAATACTTTAATTCAAATCATATTCACATTTATCTTCAACCTTACTTTTATTTGAGTTATTATAAACTCTATATACAATAGAATTTTTAAACAGATACTTAACTATATTTTATAAAAGAAATCAAACTTCATTTTTTAGCTTATTTTATAATTCAAAACAAATTTATACATAGCTAACTTCAATAATAAGATAGCATTTATAAAATATTTAAAAAAATTAATATCTATATACTCATATATTTTTTCACAAAACCACAGAAATCATTTTAAAAATAATTTCACATATAGACCGCGGTGTCTGTATATAATTTTCTATCCTATGGTCAAGTGATACAGATATTTATCATTTCAATCCGCAATTTAAAATAAAATTTACAGTTATACATCATTTTAAACCGCAATCCCGAATGAAATGAAAATGCATAATAACTTGCAGTTTATAACAATATAAAATACAACATCCATTCATCCAATATCAACAGTCAACTATTTATCAAAATCATCATCCAAATTCAAACAATACATTAATATATAACAGGTAATAAATAACAGGTATTAACTAACAGTTTATATTCAATAATAAATTAATAACTGTTTAACTGGCAGTTTATATGCAGTAATAAATAAATTTAACTAGCAATTTATATGAAATATTAAATAAATTTAACTGTCAATTTATATGCAAGAATAAAATTAAACAACAATTTAATTTGAATAAATGCAATTTAACTGGGATGATGATTAAAATATGTCAAACAACCATAAATAAATTCAAATCACATCATATATCAATTTAACAAACATAAGGAATTTTAGAAGTTGTGAGTGGGTTAAAACACTCACATTTTGAATTTAAATTGAATTTAAATTCAATTTAAACCCAAAAATTGAACAGTCTTCAAATTCTTCCAAACCAGCGTCAAAGTATTCGGAATTTTATTATGATCCTAATAGAAAAAGTCGTGCGTGAAACGGAGTTCGTACGAGAAAGTTATCGTGGTTAGAAGATTGAAATCTTAAAATTAAATTAAATAAAAAAAACAAATCTTACCCACTCGCCACGTCACGGTCAAAGCACGCCTTCATCTCAGATACGAACGCTAACTCGTTCGAACGAGTTCCTGTAGCCGCCGTCGAATGCAAACTTTGACCAATAATTTAGGCCGCCACCAACCACGATAGTCGCCGCCACCATCTCCACGAGCTCACCCTCCCAGGCCGCCTCGATAGACGAAGTCGCGCGCCTCCCTCGTGACCGCCTCCGCCACCGGGTTTTGAACCCTAATCACTGATTTTCGGCCACCATACAACGCTATAGGCTGAGTGGCCACCACCAACCGACTCCCATTGCTATCCTCTTCAAAACCTATATGTGAATTTCATCGATTAGAGCCCCAAATCAAAAACCCCAAATTGGCCTAGGTTTCGAAAATTCAAGGGTTTGACCGCGATTTCTGGTTGACTCGATCGTCCATTGTAAAAACAAAAGGTACGCGTAGATTCGTAACGATGAGAACTACAACATATAATTTTTTCAAATTTTTCTGAGCATGTTGAAATTTATGCTTCGGATTGGTTTGAAATTGGATCTGGAATTTGTTTGTCTGCCATTGAAGAGGAGAGATTTGAGATATACATACAGACAAATGAGAATATAGCGAGGCTAGGGTTTATAGCAGGATGTTTATAGAGAAAGTTGGAAACTAACGACAAAGTGGCCCAAAAAGCCCGCTTTGACCCCGGAACGAAATTGGGTAAATTCATATATCAAAATGGACGTTTTAAAATATTTTAAACTCAATGGAAAATGTTTCAGGTTCAAATTGTATCGTATGAAGAAGTTATGCTCACATCACTATTTTTCAAATTGATTTCAAATTGATTTCAATTTATCGATTTCAAGGCGTTTCAAGCCCATACGATCAAACGACAAGTCCGATCGATACGAAACTTGAAATCCTACAAATGCACTGTTACGGATCTGATGAAATTTGTTTCGTTGAAATCCGAGTCAGTGGCCAAAATGGCCATTTTTCTATAAATTAAATAATTTAATAAAAAAATCCAATCTTTAAATTTCAGTCCTAAAATTGACCAATTTTATTACCTTTATATTTCCCAAACATTTACAATGCTTTAAACAAATTTACATGTCACTTAAATGTTGATTCAATCATAAATTTTAGCGTTAAATTCCAATTTCGTTAAATTTAGAAATTATAAATTAAAATTTCAATAATTCCTTTGAATTAAATTTTCATTCATATTATTCAAATTCATTATTACAACAAGATGAAATAAATATTGAAATCAAAATCCATTATATTAACATTCTCAATTTTCATCTAAATCCTCATTTATGTGATATTTTAATATTATATTCCACTTAATTGCAATAAATCCACTTATTAGATTTCAAATTATAAATAAATTAATAATTCTTGGTTTTTACTCCTTAAATCAACCGGTCCTCATATTATAAATAAAACTAACATTCACTACATCTTATAGAATTAACCATATTTAATGACAAATCAAATCTACCCTAACTGCACAAATTCAGACAATTAATGGCAATTGATTTCACATTACTTCATTAATTATCAACAGAAATCTCAATAAAACCGTTTATTTATTTAAGATCTTGCAATTCAATAAATTGACATTTTATGGGTATAATTCACATTGAATTATCAAATTACAGTTTATCCCTTATTATTCCATCAATTAATTGTAACTTTGAATTTTTTCCCATTTTACAGATTTCAAATCAATTACAACTTTACAATTTGATTCCAGGTAATAGGTATTCCATATTCAATGCTAATTTTATTTTATTACATTAATATACGCCTATTACATTTTAATTTGAATGAATATTACGTTTTTAGATGTGTACTTCTATCCATTGAACACATTAATTAAGGTTTTTAAATACTTTACATTCTATAAAATTTTCAACATTAAAATTTTCATTCTATTTATTTCTTTACTTACTTTACGTATTTATTAATTAACATAATTTAAACCTTATTTCAAATAAATTCATTGACCAATTAATTAGGTAATTTATAATAGTTGTACCCTTAACTTTATCTCCAAATATCGTACTACCTAATTTCCTTTAATTGCAATTAGATTTCCAAATCTTATGCAACACACTAAAGAAATAAATACATATATTAATTGATTTGTTTTTCTCATTCATTACTTTAATATACCCCTTTTAACAACTCCTAACCATTGTCTTTACATTTCACACAAATGTAACATTTAATTACATTTATTACAATTCAATGTTGGCATTTATTTCCATACTCCTGATTGCATTCACTTATATTCTATCCTTTTACTTTACTTTTTACTTCTTACAACCTTTTTCTTTTATTCATTGGTTTAATGTTTATTTTAATTATTCCTTTATTACTTAAAAGTCTTATTTCATTCATGAATGCCATCATTTATCAATTATTACATAATTTCATTTATTAATATTCATGCTATTCATGTTTAATTCAATTCCTTCGCACATTAATTTGTTTACTAAAGTTTACAATCATTTATTTATATTACTTACCTTCTTAAATTATTAAACTACTAGCATTCCAATTATGCTTAAGTTTATATTTCCAACCAATTACTAAAATATCTTACTTAATATTGAATTCATTCAACTACCTCTGATTTTAACATTTCATTGGTTAATTCAATATTCCCATTTGTTTGTTTTATTGAACTTATAACCAAGTATGACAAATTTCAGAATTTCAATTGATATATTTAAATTTCTAACATTTTCTTCATTATAACTTCTAAGATTTTTATTTCTTCCTAAATTTAATTGCAAAATTTAAATTAAAGTAACAAATTTATAAATCAAAATTTACGGGTCGTTACACTCTCCTCCACTCAAAACTTTTCGTCCCCGAAAAGGAAAAAGAATGGAAAAGAAAAATTAAGAAATCAATATATATTATTTAAAATATTAAATTTATAACCCTTAAATCCTTTTATACTCAAATTAATAAAGTTTTGAAAACATTTTCAAAATATTTTCTGAGTCCAAAATTTTGGCAGAGTTTCTTTTGTACGGAGAGGCTCAGGAGAAAATATAATATCAATTATAACAAATATCACATATAATATCCGAAACATTATACCCCAACCCGAGAAAATATATAAAATAGCGCTATAAACCGTAATCCGAAAACGTACCTATTTGCCGGGCAATTAACTTTTATTTTATGGAACTAAAAGCAGTAGCAATTGCTTCCATAACCTGCATTTCACTTATATAATCTAAAAAGGCTAACAATTATATAAAATGAAATATTAAAAATGGTTTCAACCACAAACATCCAATTCAATACAAACAACCATCAATAGCAACAAATCAAACAACCATCGCATCAACACACATCAATCGTTCATTCATATCAAACAAAACAAATAGATGTTCGGGTTCAAACTTTAAATTGCACAAAACGGGAAATAAACTGCTTACTACACCATTTACTCCACAGTCTTAGATGAAACTAAATAGACTATTCTCATATCCAAACAATTTAAAGTATCCTTACCCAACAACTATAAACCAAAACAAACAACAAATCCAATCAATAATTAAGTTCATTTTTATCAATTTCATTTCATATTATTGTTGTTTGACTACTTTTTTTTACATATAATGATTTATCTTTTTTTTCATTTATTTGCAGTATTCATCTTTCTGCTTATTTTATTAATAAATAGCTTCAATCATTTTACTTACGTTTATTATCTTTCATTTACTACTTAATTTTATTTATTTACTTTCATTTGTTCTAAATTTCATTTATAATATTTACCTTTCTATTTTAATTAGTAGTCTTTTCAATTACACTTAAGTTCATAACAACTCTAACCCCAAATTCTTATTATAGTAAGAGTTCCATTTTACTTAAGTTTTTATAACTCTATAACATCAATCCTTATAAATAAAAGCAATTGATTGAACACTTTCATTTCATACTTTTACTTGTACAATAATTATATACTTTATTTCATAGGTTACAATTTCAAATTTCATTTAATACCATTTATAACCTAGCATTTAATCTCTTATTTTATTTAAATTCCAATTATTAGTTAACTTTTATTTCACTACCCTAAGTAAAACTATTAGTTAGTGGAAACTTAAGAATTTAAATGCCGGGTTTAATTTCAAATCATTTTAAAATAATAGATAAATATATACTTACAATTTATATATTCAGTTGTATTTAAAACAACTTAAAATTTATATTTGTTTATCAAAATAAATCTGCAGTAAAACTACTACAGTGACCTTCCCACTTCGAAACTCGAAAATGAATGTCGTTGATGCGTGCACTCATCACCGAAATTATTTTCCAGTGACAGAGAGGGGAGTACAACTTATTTCTTTTCCCAAAATTTCTTTAATCAATTCTTTCAAATTATATTAAAATATTTATATCAGAAAATACTGCTAAAATATTATTATTATATTTCAACATCATTCAAAGGAAAGTTTCAAAAACCCGAACTTAAGTTCTAAATTTCCAATTTTCATTTTCTTTATTATCAACTTTATTTCAACTATTATTTATAAATTTCATTACCTAACAACCAATATATTGCAACTTAATATATATATCATTTATAAAATTTTATTTTATATATAGAAAATATAATAGGCAAAATTGTTTCATTCGCATATATTAAAACCAATATTATGTCGGTCTGTCCTATTAAGTGTTTAGAAATCCCTATTGATGTCACAACGTCCCATGCACCAACCAGAATTTATAAATACAAAACGGAACAGACTAACACAATATTAAAACCTTTTTATAACACTCACAAATACGCTCTCTCATATATATACACTCAGCGACTCCCATAGGGTATTATTTCCCTATTAATAAAGAGTCAAACCCCACAAAGCTAAGGTTTATCGCTAAACCAAAGCTCTAATGCCACATTGTAACATCCCGCCTTTTCGCACGCTTTAAATCGACACGCATGCCAATTCAAACCGTTCGGAAGGACGGATTGTTATGGAGTAAATAAGGAAATGAGAAAGAAATAAAACAAAACAGAATCTCACAGCGGAAGGATAAAATATAATAATCAAATATACAGTTTATAAAGCTGTTTTAAAATATTCGATTAAACTTATACAACATACATCAGAGTTACACATATCAATAACAATGCAGCGGAACAGTATGGGTATAGTGGACTAATAATAAATAATAACAATAGAAATCTCCGTCTTCGTCCTCCAGAGCTAAAGTCTTCGATCCTGAGACGCTCGGACTGACCCGAGCGAATTGAAAAGACAAAACACTCGAGTCAGAACTAAAAGATCTTATGTAAGTTAAATCAACAGAAATAAAGATGAGTGTAGTAACTCAAAAGATGCTCGGGATTCACATCTCTTAAGGATCCGTTAAACTATTTACTATGTAGTATATTTCTTAGCATTAAGGGGTTACCCATATAGCCCTTAACACGTAATAGTCCCAGTAGTCCATCCAATATCAACGCATCTCCAGATCGGGAGACTACCCTAAATATTCCATGGGCTATAGGAGAAAACCAAACTCGTACAAGGCGCGATAAGGTAGGTGACACGACACAACTAGGCAATGGCAGGGTAGATATACTAATTACGCTTCCGGGTCGGTGGTAACGCGTAGCCTCAGCTATCGCCCACCTCGAGCCACACCCCCAAATAAAAAATCAAAAGTGGCCACCGAATCAATCCAAAAGTCAAAGTATAATATCGAAGGGATGTGTCCGATCAAAGGTGCTACCTCAATTAACCCGTCGATCGTTCCTGTTTTAGCTACCTTATGCCAACTCACGGGAGTTGGGTCCATGTATTTACCTCAAAGGAAATGTCGCCACCATCTTACTTCATTCAGGAATCTCCACCGCGTACACGGTTGTTAAAGTGGTTTTCGGAGTTGGCAGAGAGTATGACAACTTCCGATCCCGGTCTCTTCACCAACAAAATGTTATTATAACACCGTGATTATTTCAAAATAATTTATACCTTTAAAAACCAGAATAAAATATTCATTTCAAAACTATCATTTATATTTTAAAGACCCAAATCCATATGATATCAATATATCTTTTTCAAAAATCATAGCCTTTTCAAATCTATATACCTTGAAACCATAGCTTTGAAACATAACTTTAATAATTAATGGTTTAAATACTATATTACTTAATATAATAAAATAGATTCTTTAAATTTCACAATAAAATCCCAATATCAATTTGAACCTCCAAATAAACCATTTTAATTCCCATATATTTCATAGCTTAAATATTCTATATTTCAAAACTTAAATTTTTATAGTTCATATTTTCCACTCTTTAAATATTCCACTATTTCAAATGGATTCTTTGAAAATTTAATATATCAAATCCAATTCCTATTATTTAAAACTTGAATGTTTACTTAATCGAACAAATATTATTTAAGTAAAACCCTTAAACTTCAATAACAGGATATTCTTTTTAGATAAATTAACTTGATAATATTCTTTAAATCAATTGGATATTCATTTAAATTCTCAAATCAAAAATCAAGTTATACAATCATACCCTTTAAATCTTAATTTATTTACATTTCAAAACAAATTTTTCAAAGATAATTCTTAAATACTTTAATTCAAATCATATTCACATTTATCTTCAACCTTACTTTTATTTGAGTTATTATAAACCCTATATACAATAGAATTTTTAAACAGATACTTAACCATATTTTATAAAAGAAATCAAACTTCATTTTTTAGCTTATTTTATAATTCAAAACAAATTTATACATAGCTAACTTCAATAATAAGATAGCATTTATAAAATATTTAAAAAAAATAATATCTATATACTCATATATTTCTTTACAAAACCGCAGAAATCATTTTAAAAATAATTTTACATATAGATCGCGGTGTCTGTATATAATTTTCTGTTCTATGGTCAAGTGATACGGATATTTATCATTTCAATCCGCAATTTAAACTAAAATTTACGGTTATAGATCATTTCAAACCGCAATCCCGAATGAAATGAAAATGCATAATAACTTGCAGTTTATAACAATATAAAATACAGCATCCATTCATCCAATATCAACAATCAACCATTTATCAAAATTATCATCCAAATTCAAACAATACATTAATATATAACAGGTAATAAATAACATGTATTAACTAACAGTTTATATTCAATAATAAATTAATAACTGTTTGACAGGCAGTTTTTATGCAACAATAAATAAATTTAACTAGCAATTTATATGAAATACTAAATAAATTTAACTGTCAATTTATATGCAAGAATAAAATTAAACAACAATTTAATTTGAATAAATGCAATTTAACTGAGATGATGATTAAAATATGCCAAACAACCATAAATAAATTCAAAATCATATCATATATCAATTTAACAAACATAAGGAATTTTAGAAGTTGTGAGTGGGTTAAAACACTCATCTTTTGAATTTAAATTGAATTTAAATTCAATTTAAACCCAAAAATTAAATCGTCTCCAAATTCATCCAAACAAGCGTCAAAGTGTTCGGAATTTTATTACGATACTAACAAAAAAAGTCGTGCGTGAAACGGAGTTCGTACGAGAAAGTTATCGTGGTTTGAAGATTGAAATCTTAAAATTAAATAAAAAAAACAAATCTTACCCACTCGCCACGTCACGGTCAAAGCACGCCTTCCCTAACTCGTTCGAACGAGTTCTTGTAGCCGTCGCCGAACGCAAACTTTGACCAATAATTTAGGCCGCCACCGACCACGATAGTCGCCGCCACCATCTCCACGAGCTCACCCTCCCAGGCCGCCTCGATAGACGAAGTCGCGCGCCTCCCTCGTGACCGCCGCCGCCATCGGGTTTTGAACCCTAATCACTGATTTTCGGCCACCATACAACGCTATAGGCCGAGCGTCCACCACCAGCCGACTCCCATTGCTACCCTCTTCAAAACCCATATGCGAATATCATCGATTAGGGCCCCAAATAAAAAACCCCAAATTGGCCTAGGGTTTCGAAAATTCAAGGGTTTGACCGCGATTTCTGGTTGACTCGATCATCCGTTGTAAAAACAGAAGCGACGCATAGATTCATAACGATGAGAACTACAACATATAATTTTTTCAAATTTTTCTTAGCACTTTGAAATTTATGCTTTGGATTGATTTGAAATTGAATCTGGAATTTGTTTATCTGCCATTGAAGAGGAGAGATTTGAGATGTACATACAGACAAAAGAGAATATAGAGAGGCTAGGTTTATAGCAGGATATTTATAGAGAAAGTTGGAAAAAAGAATGGATCGGATCTATTAGATAACATGCTAACGACAAAGTGGCCCAAAAAGCCCGCTTTGACCCCGGAAAGAAATTGGGTAAATCCATATATCAAAATGGGCGTTTTAAAATATTTTAAACTTAATGGAAAAGGTTTCAGGTTCAAATTGCATCGTATGAAGAAGTTATGCTCACATCACTATTTTTCAAATTGATTTCAAATTGATTTCAATTTATCGATTTGAAGGCGTTTCAAGCCCATACGATCAAACGAAAAGTCCGATCGATACGAAACTTGAAATCTTACAATAATGCACTGTTACGGATCCGATGAAACTTGTTTCGTTGAAATCCGAGTCACTGGCCAAAATGGCCATTTTTCTATAAATTAAATAATTAAATAAAAAAATCCAATCTTTAAATTTCAGTTCTAAAATTGACCAATTTTGTTACCTTTATATTTCCCAAACATTTACAATGCTTTAAACAAATTTACATGTCACTTAAATGTTGATTCAATCATAAATTTTAGCGTTAAATTCCAATTTCATTAAATTTAGAAATTATAAATTAAAATTTCAATAATTCCTTTGAATTAAATTTTCATTCATATTATTCAAATTCATTACTACAACCAGTTGAAATAAATATTGGAATCAAAATCCACTATATTAACAATCTCAATTTTCATCTAAATCCTCATTTATGTCATATTTTAATATTATATTCCACTTAATAGCAATAAATCCACTTATTAGATTTCAAATTATATATAAATTAATAAATCTTGGTTTTTACTCCTTAAATCAACCAGTCTTCATATTATAAATAAAACTAACATTCATTACATCTTATAGAATTAACAATTTTTAACGACAAATCAAATCTACCCTAACTGCACAAATTGGGGCAGTTAATGTCAACTGATTTCACATTACTTCATTAATTATCAATAGAAATCTCAATAAAACCATTTATTTATTTAAGGTCTTGCAATTCAATAAATTGACATTTTATGGGTATAATTCACATTGAATTATCAAATTTCAGTTTATCCCTTATTATTCCATCAATTAATTGTAACTTTGAATTTATTCTCATTTTACAGATTTCAAATCAATTACAACTTTACAATTTGATTCCAGGTAATAGGTATTCCATATTCAATGCTAATTTATTTTATTACATTAATATATGCCTATTTACATTTTAATTTGAATGAATATTACGTTTTTAAATGTGTACTTCTATCCATTGAACACATTAATTAAGGTTTTTAAATACTTTACATTCTATAAAATTTTCAACATTAAAATTTTTATTCTATTTATTTCTTTACATACTTTACGTATTTATTAAGTAACATAATTTGAACCTTATTTCAAATAAATTCATTGACCAATTAATTAGGTAATTTATAATAGTTGTACCCTTAACTTTGTTTCCAAATATTGTACTACCTAATTTCCTTTAATTGCAATTTGATTTCCAAATCTTATGCAACATACTAAAGAAATAAATACATATATTAATTGATTCTTTTTTCTCATTCATTACTTTAATATACCCCTTTTAACAACTCCTAACCATTGTCTTTACATTTCACACTAATGTAACATTTATTACAATTCAATGTTGGCATTTATTTCCATACTCCTAATTGCATTCACTTATATTCTATCCTTTTACTTTACTTTTTACTTCTTACAACCTTTTTCTTTTATTCATTGGTTTAATGTTTATTTTAATTATTCCTTTATTACTTACAAATCTTATTTCATTCATGAATGCCATCATTTATCAATTATTACATAATTTCATTTATTAATATTCATGATATTCATGCTATTCATGTTTAATTCAATTCCTTTACACGTTAATTTATTTACTAAAGTTTACAATCATTTATTTATATTACTTTCCTTCTTAAAATATTAAACCAGTAGCATTTCAATTATAATTAAGTTTATATTTCCAAACAATTACTAAAATATCTTACTTAATAATGAATTCATTCAACTACCTCTGATTTTAACATTTCATTGGTTAATTCAATATTCCCGTTTGTTTCTTTTATTAAACTTATAACCAAGTATGACAAATTTCACAATTTCAGTTGATATATTTAAATTTCTAACATTTGCTTCATTATAACTTCTAAGATTTTTATTTCTTCCTAAATTTAATTGCAAAATTTAAATTAAACTAACAAATTTATAAATCAAAATTTACGGGTCATTACAATAAGTCCCACACATCCTCTAGAGTGTACCTGTAAAGTTTCATTTGATTTCATTAAGTTTTGAATGAGTTATGGATGATTTTTCTAGACCAGATGACCTATGAAGACGGATGATCAAATAAACTTCAAATGACTTGATATTTGGACAAGGCACTCAAATAGAATATAGAAAGACAACCAAATAGAGATCACTCAAAAATAGCCCAATTACATAGATCGCTAACGATCCATACCCTATGGATCGCTGGCGATTCATAGGTTCATGTTGGATTTTGCTAAGAAATTTTCGGAAAGGATGGAGGAAAAATACTCCAAATAATTGGATCGCTAGCGATCCATCACCTATGGATCGCTAATGATCAATCAGGTTAACTCAGGTTGCCTTTAAACTCTCTGAAATCCTTTGTGGCATCATATGCAGACTTCTGGCAAAGCAAGCTTAGCCTAATAGCTCTCTAACCCTTATAAATATAATCTTACTTGCAACATAAACAGGATCTTCTAGAGTGGCTGATAGAACTCTGCAAAGATTGTTCTTCACTGTTATTATTCACTCTTCTTCCCCCACACAACAGTCATCTAGGAGTTCACTATGATTCTCCAGTGATCTCTCGTACTTATGACTTGATCTAACTTAGAAGATTCAATCATATTATAATCCGATTCAGCTTGTAGCAGCAGTTTAGTTAATAAAAAGTTATAAAGTGGACGTAGGCTTTATTAACAGCTTCTTATCTTTTTACTATTTTTTCTCTTTTTACATTTATTCTCTATATTATTGCTCTGTAAGAACAGCGCTAGTACTTTCACACTCAATCCAGGGTGTTGATCCATTTTTGGGTTAACATTTTTGTGCTTTCATAAGGAATCCAACTTAGGCTTAGATCTAGCTATCCAATTTGGATCTTATAGGTTTAGAAGTTAGATCCTCAATCTCTGCTTTGAAGATTTGCTATTGAGAATCAATGGCACTTGAAAGAAAGAGAACTATCTACGGAAGATCCATAGGAACTACCATTGCGGGAGAAGAAACAAACCTTCAACAAATTGAACTCAACAACCCCAACAACCTACTGTTAAGAGCTAACTCTAGAGATCAGGTTCCAAGATCCTCCACATGGCATGAAGGTGTGACTAAGGGAGAATTGAAAAATATGGTTGATGAAATTAACCAACAAGTGGAAAATGGTCAAAAGGCTCTTATGAAAAAGATAGATGCTCTATTAGCGCTCCAATCGATAACCACTTCCAGAATGGTGCCGAAGCCACGTCTGCTACGGACAAGAGCATTCTTCTGTTTCTGGCTTGAACTGAAGAAACAGAAGGCAAAAGCAAAAGGAAGTAGTGGCGGAGCTCCAAGAATCATGACAAAAGAAAAGGTTAACACTCCACACACCACAAAAGCACTGCTATAAACCCGAACTTAAGGTGAAAACCCCACATGGAGATATAACGATGGCTTCCTCCGCTCTAAAGATGAAAAAAAACTTGAGGAAAAAAAATTATATGAAAATGCTAACATGCAAAATAGTAGAAGAAGCCCTAAAACCCATGCCGCAACACAGTGCCAAGCAATGAACGAGGAACTGTTACTCAAATGGTACTCCTAGAGGCAGGAGAACCAAGAAAATATGACACAAACCGGGATCGATTAGAAGGCCAAGCTCACATGGTATATTGTGACCACTCCCAACTGACCAGCTTCCAATCCCATCATGGAGCTCCCATCGTCGAATCACGAATGGTCGTCATCGAAAATCATCAAAAATCATCAAAATGGTCGTTGAAAAAACACTTCAGGGTTGACTTGAAGTCGAACTCGGGTTATTGCCTATTTGACTCGAAGCAGATTCTGGAAGTCCTGACTCTATGTCAAACTCGGGTAATCACCCATTTGACTCGAAGCAAACCTAGAAAATTCTGGTCCGAAATCAGACTTGGGTAAAACCAAGATTTTCTCCAAGCAAACATGCAAATGACTCCATGCACCATTCGTTACCAACCCGACACTTCAAATTCTATGACTCCAAGCGAACCTTGTATTGAATCCAAGCAAATGGAAAATTTTCTCAGGTCGGACTCCAAGTAAAATACCACCGATTCATTAATGTTGATCCCTTCTTTTGCCCATAACTCGAACATATGAACTCCAAATGACTTGAAATTTGAAATGCAACCTTATACAGTCTTCTTGGTTACCCCAAATCGATCTTACATAGTTTGAAATTTTTTGGAGATCGTCACTAATCCACAACCCCATCATGAGTGATTTGTCATTCAATAGGCATTTCTAATCATTCAAGCATAGGACAGTAATGCATATATCATTCTCAACCATTATAAACAGCCGTAACTTGAAAATGGACTGGTCTGACAATGATAAGAGCATCTTCCCCAATCGAAACCCATTCGTCGAAGCCATTTTACATGTAGAATATCCAAAGAAATTTATCATGCTAACTATAACTTTTTACGACTATACAACTGATTTGAAATAACTTTTTTACAGGTATGACTAGCATATGATGAAGCGATGGTGACGAATGTAGTTTACTGTAAGGCCCTTAGGAATCATTAAAGGATGAAACAATCTACTACCTTAGAAGAATTCGATGGGAAGGTAACCCAACAATTTGCCAAAGAACATGCCAAACGGTGAAGGAGCTACAGGACCTCAGGGACCTTCTGCCCAAGCAAGGCCACTAAGATTGAGTAGAAAAGCGCCTCAGCTAACTGATGAAATTAGATGAAAGGGTGATTATCAAATAACACTATGGCTAGCTAGCTACTAAGGAATGGGGGAAGTGACCTAAAATGATACCTTCTCATCCATCCTTATCTACTTTCCTTTTCCTAATGAGCCGTACCGGGACATTGGGGAATTGCAGACAGTGCATCGAAAAAACTGCTTCTATGCCCTCGATGAGTCATGTCGATCCTCCTTCTATGAACCGGCGTTGCTCAAGTAGCATCGTGAAGGCAAACCGGTAGATCAACATTCATCTGATCCAACAAAAAACCCTTTTCGAATGTGAAGGTCTTCCATGAACTAAAGCATCGTGAAGGTGAATTGGTAGATCAGTGGTCATTTGATCCAGAAAAATCCCTTTGCGGTCTTTCACGAACTAAAGCATCATGAAGGTAAACCGACAGATTAGCGGTCATCTGATCCAAAAATCCCTTCGCAGACATGAAGTTCTTTCATAAACTAAAGCGTCGTGAAGGTAAATCTATAGATCAACGGTCATCTAATCCTAAAAACCTATCGCGAACATGAAGGTCTTTCATGATCGCGAGGGTGAATAGGTAGATCAACGACCATTTGATCCAAAAAACCCTTTGCAAACGTGAAGGTCTTTCATGAACTAAAGCGTCATGAGGTGAACCGGTAGATCAACAATCATCTGATCCAAAAATATCCTTTGTGAACATGAAAGTCTTTCACGAACTAAAGCGTCATGAAGGTAAACTGGTAGATCAGCGATCGTCTGATCCACTAAACCCTTCGCGAGCATGAAGGTCTTTCACAAACTAAAGCATCGTGAAGGTGAACACGTAGATCAGCGAAATTTATATATGAATGATATCCGTAAAGGTGAATTGGAAGATCAGCAGTCTTTTGATCCAAAAATCCTTCACGAACTAAAGCATCGAGAAGGTGAACTGGAAGATCAGCAGTGTCTGATCCAAAGCACCCCGAAGTCAACGAAGTCACGCTCTAGGGCCATAAATAAACAATCATATCAGTCACTTCGCAAAATTAATAGAATCACTTCCAACGACCAATGAGACAAACATTGCTAAATTCCAGAGCTTCAAAGGCGCTCAAAGAAACTAAGCCAAAACTGAACCGACCTTGTGATCAATTAGAGGCCGACTTGAATCAAGCCAAGATTTAGCACCTGGGAGAACTAAGTATCTTAAATCCATAATATGTAAGTTTTTGAAGGTAGAGGTGTTCTCGGCTTTAATCATCTAGAAGACACAGTTGCATCCACTAGACCGCGTGCAACCAAACAGGTTGTGAAGAAACCCTGGATACAGTACAAGCGTGCAAACATCCCTGGGGCATGGAGGGCACTATGCATACTTAAATAGCTACAAGGAAAGCAAAGACTAATCATACCAAAGTTCTGTTCCGCCCGATTGAAAATTCTAGCATTCTGACAACTACAGACTTAACAGCCTAGCTAGCACAGTAGATGAAATAGAAGCATAATACTTGCTTACTTCTTCCTAACTCCTCCTTTACCATCCTTGGTGACCAGTTCCTTTTCCTCTTAGACTTCATGCCAGTTGAAGACCAATTCCCTAAAGGCGGTTTAGACCAAAAACTGGGAGTCTTGCCCTGAACTCCAATAAGCTCTTTCTTTATAACCATCTCTATGTGGTCGGCTGTTGATCTCTCTACCATGACAACCTTATCTGTTTGGCCGTGCACATCTTCCCAAAATAAAAAAGGATCGTCTAAGCCATAATTATTCGGTTCAAAAATCAATTATTTCTTAAAACCAATGAAATCACGTTCCAGCAAAGTCAAATCACCGGATTGATTGAAAAACTCGAACCTTACCTTCTAAGAACTGGTACCGCTCCTCCAGCACCGAGATGGCCCAAACATTTCCCGTACTCCCATAAGACGTGGATCACTTCTTGATCCATGTAACCACGCTCTAAAAAGCACGAACTCCTTATATTACCCAAAGATTGACAATGTCGAGAAGTTCCAAATTGTTCTGGATCGATGGGTCATGCTGATCTCATAAGCCGTGCACTCCCATAAGCCGCTCATCATTTCTTAAGCCGTGGAACTACACTCTCGAAGCATGAACTCCCTACGTTACCTGAATATTGGCAACGTCGAAAAGTTCCAAACTTTTCTGGATCGACAGTTCTTATCGATCACATATGCTACGCACTCCCATAAACCATGCAACACTTCTTGAGCTATAGAACCACGCTCTCGAATCATGAACTCCTCACATTACCCGAAGATTGGCAACGTCAAGAAGTTCCAAACTATTCTGAATCGATGGGTTGTATCGATCGTATAAGCCATGTACACTATCAAAAGCCATACATTTCATAAGCTGTGCACTCCCAAAAGCCACGCATTTCGTAAGCCGTGCATTTTAATAAGCCACACAAACACTGCTTATGTTGCTCTGGCATCATCAATGAACCATTAAAATGTTCTAAGCACTGGTGTTGTCCCGACAACACCGAGAAACTTGTCTATTGCAGGATTAACAAGTATCAACTCCTGCTACCCAAAAGAACTAACATTTATTTGGTAGTTCCGCATTGTTCACAAACCAAGATGTCGACAAAGAATTCTAATCTTTAACCAAAATTAATGTACAATGTCTAATTTCAAGACATCCAAGTCATGAGTTCTTAGAGATAGGAGCTGCGACGCACCTTTGACCAAGGGCGTCTAGGGCGTCGCCCAAAACATTCAAGTCTTACATCAATTATTCAGAATAATCAGCCTGATAGACTGAGGGGCACATAACACATTAACACTTGGTCAGGATAAAAAATCACTTCAACTTGCAATAAAAGGAGGAACTTACCATCGTCCGATGGGAGGCATTTCCAGAATCAAATCATCAATGCACCAGTTTCCAAAGATACAAGAAGGTGCTCGTCTGAGGTCTCAAACCCCAACTTGCAGAAAACTAGCTATTATCCGAAGACAAACAACGGCAAGGAGATACCGCTAGAAATCGAGCAGCTAAACCATTGATTCTCGAAGATTGGAACCAACAAATAAGTCGGATACCCGCAACAATATCAATGCCTTAGAAAAGCACATATGGCATGGAACAAGCAAGGTTAATTGTCATAGACTCAAGACAAACATTACCAAACTCTTCTGATCCATGATTACGATGAGAAGAGTGTAAGCGTACCAGGGGCAATGTAACAACTCGCCCTACAACATCTATTCTTCTATAAGAGCTCGGAATTTAGCATTTGGTAATAACGGGTTTCGCAAATGGAAGTTAGTTTGCAACAAAAATCGATCGAAGGAAATTTGATCCTGCACAAGAACAACCATGGAATTGGTTAAACAATGACCCTGTACAGCCAAAGGGAGCACTTGATAGTTATAAACAAAGCAAAGTAACGAATATGCCTAGGACTCTCATCCTTTAAGAAAATGGCGTATCCAGAAGTTAACCAACATTAAGAAAAAAGCCACATTAGGTTAGAAGGAATCTACTCAACTCTATAGGATTAGATGAATGATTCGATCCTTACCAACGTGACTTTAACACTGCCCGAAGATAGGTAACACTGAGAAAAGACATCTACAATCCAATAATCGATGTGTTAGTTTCCAAAGACCGAAACTGGTACCCAATTGGATTAAAAGCACCGCCGAGTCGATGGGAAAAGTCAATCCCAAACTCCTGAGTGTCAGTGTTTCCACTGCAACATCAAGGCCTTTTCTCACTTCATAAGTACCAGTGTTGCCCCAGCAATGTCGGAAAACTTTATATTTCCTAAGTGCCGGTGTTGCCCTTACAGTGTTGGGAAACTTTCTATTTTCTCGGTACCGACATTGCCTCGACAGTGCCGAGAAATTTGTTATTCACTAAGTAACGGTGTTGCCCAGGCAACGTCGAGAAAACTTTAATCTACAGCATTAGTGAGAAACACTCACCATGTTCAATTATCAATGCACTAATTTCCGAAGACAGAAGTTGGTTCTTTACTGAGTTCTACCCTTGTTTTTAGAAAACTACTATTGCCCGAAAATAGGCAATGATAGGAATACATAAACTTTCGTAGGTCAATCAGATGGCTCAACCTGACATCGTAGGAATCAGCCACTGCATGGGAAAAGAGCTGCGAAAAAATGAAATCTTAGGATTGAATTGCTAATGTGGTAATTCCTAAGGATGAAAGCTGGTGGATAATCAAATTTCCAAAATTCAATTTAGAATGAATTTAGATACAACCAAAAAATAGGTAGCCTCGAGGAAATGTTGCTTAGTACCAAGCAGCTAGGTTATCAATTCATAAAGACAGGAGTTAACATATGAACAAAACTTCTGCGATGACATCAACAACCAAGAAAAGCATGCATGGCCAAGGAAAAGTGGGAACAATCATGGAAGGATGGAAATAAATCCCCCGACCTTCCTCAATTACATAATGGGATTGAGAGCCAGACTGGGGGCAATTAAGCAATTCGCCCCACACATTTCCACCTCTTACAAGCATCTAAATACGAGCGGTCGAAATAACTAGTCCTGTAAACATGGATAGGCACAAAAATCCTCAGTTCAAACCATAGAATTGGTTAGATAACAATTTCTTCTTCCAAGACATTTCTAACAACAAATTGCCAGCAAGGGAAATGAAGGATTCAATTTTCAAGAAATAACCATGCTCAAAGTTTGGCGATAACGAGAAGAATTAATGACCTATTTATGACCCGACTAATTATTTAGTCTTATCTTGGGCGAATATGCCATCGCCCGAAGATTGGTGATGCTAAGAAGAGACCCATAAAATGAAACTATCAATACACTTGCTTTCAAAAACTGAAGCAAAAGCTTAATCGACTCTTTAATCCTACCTTTTGGAATCTAACGTTATCCGAAGATCCACAACATCAAGGAAAGATCCACAGGTTTGAGTCATCCATATATGAGTTTCTGAAGATAGAAACCAATACATGATTAGGATCTCAATGTCGAACGCAGACGAATTTGCTTTACCAAAAGATGTCAGAAACACATTTTTCTAATGCATACTGACATCATTACAAAACTTAGACCTTGGGATCAAGCAAAAAAGTCCCTAGTTCTCAAAGATAGGAGCTACCATATCAATCAAATTGGGGCAATCGAACTTATTGCTTAGGAGACCTGGTCTCCCAAAACATGTTGGTTTTGTAGTCAAAGTAATCAGCCCTACAAACTAAGGCATTTATACCAGCGCTTTGTCTAACGAACTCATTTAAGCATGAATTCGACTGAACATAAACAAGAACAATCACATAACTAGGTAGACCAAACTACCTCATAGTTCTAGAAAAAAAATTCTCGAAATCGAGGAATTAAGCCAATAGTCCTTGGAGACAGAAGCTAGTTGCAGGTTGAATTCCAAAAACCATAAAGGAAGGATATTCGCGATCAAATAACTCATGCATTAGTTTTCGAAGACTAAAGTTGTGCCTGATCGAACTTTAACTACAACTCTACAAGAGTAGTTGTGCCTTGTAATTTAACTATAATCGATCATTCCAATATGACGAGAATAATAAGCGAAGCCTAAGTTGCGAAGGACCCAACTCTGGAGGAGTGGAAGTCCCTCCGCCAGACTAAAGATTGGATGACTGGAAAGTGATTTTCAACAATAAAACTTGGCAATCAACCCTTTCGGGTATGTTTTACTTTAAATAATATCCTCATATAACCACTGCTCGGAATCCAGAGGAAGTAGACATATGTTGACTAGTTGGGTTCTGAGCGTTGACCGAGGCAGATGTATTGTGTTATCTACATGAGAAGAGTCCAGTATCTCGAATACTTCAAATGAAAAATCTAGTGTGGATAGCTTTGTTACATTTGAAAAACAATCCATATCATTCGTTGAAATTATCTTTTCCACCTTACCCATTCTTGATCAATGATCGATAATGAAGCTGCTGTCCAAAACGACGTGGGAAGCATTACTTTTCAGGATCACTAGAGTACAGAAATGGAAAGAGTGATATGATTGAATAGTCCGCTATACTCGATTTTGGAATAAATCATCGCATTAGAATTCAAAATAGTGATCGAAAGTTAACCAAGTCCTCGAAAAGAAACAGTTAAAGACAAAGACCAAGATATTGCTCCAGAACAGCGTCCAGTCGTTCGAGAGAAAACTTAGCTTCACCACCGGTCGAGTTAAAACTATATAAGTCAACTCCAAACCTACGTCGTGTACCCACTTACTGACCTAAACCGTTGTGTAAACTATGGAGCAAAGATTGCATCCTCAATACCAGGAATTGAAATTTAGATTGATATCAAAAAATGAAAAGCTATCAGAAGTCAATCAATTGAAAAAAACACCATGAGATGGACTCCGACGATTCACTAAAATTTACAAAATGGAAACTCAAAAGTAGTTAGTTCTAATGCATATCTTATTTCCAACAAAGGCATACTCTAGGAGGCAAATGTTAACTGGGTTTTTACCTAAGAAGGAATCCAGATGAGTTAGAAATCTAAGCAAAGCCAAAACAACTCAAAGACTCAACCAAAAAGACCAAAGGAATAGGCCAAAAGAGGGACTCAAGAAGAATTACCCAAAAATCCACTAAGGGGATGGATCGCTAGCCATCCATCACCTATGGATTGCTAGCGATCCATAAGGAAGCTTCATGGTTTGTCAAAGCCCCTTGCATCATTATCTATTACCTCTTCTAAGAATACTTACCAAGTTTCATAGCATTCTAAGTAATATAGTTCAAGAAGTAAAGATACATATGATTCAAGCTGTTTTGATCAAAGAAGCTTGCTTAAACTGGACCTACAGAACTCATACGGAATCAGATTGACTTGAAATTTGAAGGGTACACTATGAAGACATAAAAGAAGAGTCATAGAAAAAATGAGCATGATGGAGAAGGTATGATGGATCGTTGGAGATCCATCTTGATTGATCTCTAGCGACCCATGTAGCTTGGTCCCTATCACATGAAATTTATGATGTAGGTCCCACACATCCTCTAGAGTGTACTTACAAGGTTTCATTTGATTCTATTAAATTTTAAGTGAGTTATGGACGATTCTTTTGGGCCAGATGACCAATGCAGACGGATGATCAAACAAACTTCAAACGACTTGATATTTGAACAAGGCACTCAAGTAGAAGATAGGAAGACAACCAAATGAAGACCACTCAAAAATAGCCTAAGTACATGGATCGCTAGTGATCCATGCCTTATGGATCGCTGGCGATCCATAGGATTATGTTGGATTCCAACGAAATTTTTGGAAAGGATTAAGCAAAAGTACTCCAAATAATTGGATCACTGGCGATCCATAACCTATGGATCGCTAACGATCCATCACTTATGGATCACTAGCGATCTACTAGGTTAGCTTGGCTCGTCTTCAAACTCTCTGAAATCCTTTGTGGCATCATGTGCAGGCTTCTGGCAAAGCATGCCTAACCTAATAACTCTCAAACCCCTATAAATACCATCCTACTTGCAACATGGATAGGATCTTCTGGACTGGCTACTAGAACTCTGCAAAGATTGTTCTTCACTGTTATCCTTCACTCTTCTTCTCCCACATAACAGTCATCTTGGAGTTTGCTGTGATTCTCCAAATTTCTCTCATATTTATGACTTGATCTAACTTAGAAGATTCAATCATATTGTAATCTGATTCAACTTGTAACATCAGTCGGTTAATAGAAAGTTATAAAGTGGACGCAGACTTCATTGACAGCCGAACCACTATAAAAATCTTCTTGTCTTTTTACTATTTATGCTCTTTTTACATTTATTCTTTATAGTATTGCTTTGTAAGAATAGTGACGGTGCTTTTACACTCAATCTAGGATGTTGATCCATTTTTTTGGGTTAACAGATGCATAAAGATATGAAAATACACATATGTGAATTTCCTATTTTATTTTGGTTTATTTAATTTGTTTTTTAATTTATAAGTGGAGAATGTTTTAGTTGTTTATTGCTTTAGAAAATTATCCTTATTTCTGGAGAGGAAGGCTTGGGTGATATTTACCGAAGGAAGAAGGCTATGGAATTGGAGAAATATGGAAAATGGATTTTAAGCTATAAAACTTGGGCTTGGACTTTGCAACTAAATAGACAAATATATAAATTTTGTTTTGCTTTGACTAGAAATTCTAAATTCTATTTAATTTGAATAAATAAAAATTATATTTCTAAATCACTTCTTTTCTAAGGCAATGTTGTTTTTAATTATATCACCTTAAAATAATTAATTTCCACGTTTTTACTTTATTTCTTTAAATATTACGTTTTCCCAATTTATGTCCTTTCATTAAACAATTTCCAAAACTCATTTTCAAATAAATCACCAAATTCCAATTTAATTAATCAAATTACTATAATTAACTTAAATTAACTACCACTTAAAACCGGGTTGTTACGGACTCCCCCTTAACAAAACCATAATTTCCGATAAGGAGAACTCTATAATAATTTAATTACACAAAAATCTCTCATAATATTCTCAGTTTTAAATACGAAAACATTTTATTTAGTTAAACATAATCCAAAATTCAAAATTTTCCATCAAACGAGTTTAAATAATTCTTTAAAAAACCAAAAATATTATTAATAATTTTCTACTAAAATCTCATTCCTCGATTCAATGAAATATTATTCGATATATTTCTCAATCCTAAATGTCTCATAACATAAAATTAAATTCATGATACTAGTTTGCAAAATATTTTCATAAATTTACACAAATATTTGATATTCTTAAATTATTTTACAGAGGGAAGTTTAAATTTATTCTCAAATTTTACAATTTCAAATTAATTTTTATATCTCACACCCAAAGTAATTCTCAAACAAATAATTCATTTCATTTTAAAAAAATACACTTTCCAAAATACTTTAATCTTCCATAAATTACATATATTTATTTAAATAAGAATATACCAAAGAATTAAATTTATTTCATAGCTTCGATAATTATACTCAAAATCCAAAATCAAATTCAATTTCCACAACTTCAAATTATCAATTAAACATAAGAGACCAAGTAAAGACACTTAGCGGAAACTAATAGCGCACTCCGATAAAACTCAAATCAAAACTTAACAAACCAGTCTATGGTCATCCAAAAGCAATTATTTTTCACTTATATTTATGCTAAAAATATCAAAAACTAATTATCTTATGCATATAGAAAATGATAAACACATCACAAGATAAATACCTCAGTAATCATAATATACTATGTAAAATTGAGATACCAAGGTTTAATTTATGATTTAAGTTTTAGTTAAAGATTATTTAATTTATTAATTGAGATAAATAAATAATTAATTATTAAAGAAGGTTTAAATTATTATTTAATAATTAATAAAGGATAAATTAGGGCTTAATTACTTATTAATTATTGTTTAATTATTTATTAAAGGTTAATTATTTCTTGATTTATAATTAAATTAAGAAAATAATTAATTAATATTGATTATGGTTTAATAAAGAGTTTAAGTTGTAATTAATCATTTTAAAAGGGAGTTTTAAATCCTTTTTTCCTAAGAATCAAATTGTTTTTAAGGTACTTCTTTTCAAAGATGGTATGAACACAAGAAATTCAAATGTCGATACTATTTAGTCAAAAAAAAAACAACTGTGAATGAAATACAATGTGAGAGGTTGTATTTGTGAGGACATCTAAAAGTAAAATAAATCCCTGTTTTGCTACAATGTAATTGATTTGATCGTTATGGAATATATTAGCAGAATAAATCACCGTTCTACTATAAATTGATTGTTTGATTTTTTGGACATTTATTTAGCAAGACAAATCACCATCCTTCTATTATGTTATTTGGACGTGTATATGCCAGTCGGTTTGTATTGATATATTATTTCCTGATTTTGATATGAAGTGTATTTACATATATGTTGACTTATGTAAGTAAATTGTTGAATGACCTAAAAGTGAAATTGGAATTAAATGGTAACTTAAATTAGTACTATTGGGTTTAGTAAGCCTCCTTTTGAATTTATAAAGTATGATTTTGAATTAACTTCAATTCTTTAATCAATTTTGGGTTTTAAAGTTTATAAATGATTTTCAGGTTACATAATTATTTTAGGAAATTTTATAAAGAGTTTTATATGTGGAAAGAGATTTTATAAATCATTTTAGAGATTTAAAAAAGAAGAAGTTTAAATCTAGTTTGATGATTTATAAGGAAGTTTTGAAATATGAAGCGAACTTATAAAAAAAAGGATAAGTGAATGGGTTTTATAAAGTGAACGGGTTTCATATTAAGTGATGTTTTGAAAAGGGAATTACTTGACCATTTAATATGGAATTTGAGAAGAGGAAATTTTCCAAATGTTATTGGTAAATACTTATATTTTTGAGATAAGTAAAAATGTTTTCCAAGTATAAAAGGAATGTACAGGGTTTTAGGAATAGTGTTTTAAAAAGATCTTTTGATCAGTTTTGCAAAGTGTTTTAATTAATGAAAGATTAATTAATAGAGGCTTAGTGGATTCCATATGGAATTAAATCAATGTTTGAATGATTGTTTATTTGAGAGCTAGATAACCGACTATCAAACATGGAGCAAAACGTAACTTTGAAAATACCTAGGAGAAACACATGAGTTATATGGCACAATCATCCCTAATGTTACTGTACCGTGCGTATAAATCTCATTTCATTCTTCTAGGATAAATTATAAGGAAATCCGTCCACTAATGGTTAGGAGGTGATCTCTGCTTTTATCTTGTCTATTTATTAAGAACCGGGGTTGAATTTACCATAAATTATCGAAAGTTGTTTTTAAGAGACCGTGGTAGGATATGTTATTCAAAAACCACTTCGATCCAATTCAAGCGTTTCAATTTAAAGACATCTTGAAGAATATAGAATCGAAGATAGAGCTTTGAAGTGCAATGGTTATTTGTTATTATTAATCCTAGGAGGGATTCCCCAAAAAGAATGTAATAGAAGTTGTGCCTTCGATTTCGTTCGGTGCCAGAATGAACTTGTATAGATGAATGCTAGCATTGCATTGATGTCTAGAGGTTAGTATAGCATTCTAAGTGGGATGTCTAAATAAAGGTAAAACATAGCCTCAAGTCTCATCAATCGGGAAATGACAAAAATTGGTCATGAAATAGGGCCAAGTGGGTCGCTCCCATCAGGATATGGTCATCCCAAATCCAAATCAGTTACTATCTACTCATGTATGCTTCGAGGCCCAAATGGAGGGGTGATCATATTCGGTACTACTAGTCAAGTGGTAGGCCAGTCCTGTGTGGTAGGGGTACAAGATGTTCTTGTCCGACCCTGGTGCATTTATCTAGAAATGTATCATCGGAAGGTAGTTCCTTACCTTGTCATAGTATGTAATTCATTCTCCAATACGTGCCTTTATGGTTTTAGATGTATCCAACTATGTTGAAATGTAAAATGCAAGCATTTCAACTATATTAATATTTTACTTAAACCGCTTGACATTATTATAATATCACTGGATTTTTTATATAAAAAGTGTTTTGTTTATCGTAAGGTAAAAAACCGTCCGTGTTTATGTGTGGCATGGTCTTACGAGATACCCTTGATTTTAAAAGTGTTTTAAAAGAAATAATTCAGTTGTTCGAGTTTACTCATATTAGATCCATGCTTAACCCAGAGTTTTATTTTATTTCCCTAAACTCTTGGGTGCTCAAATTTGTACGGGCAGCCAAGTAGTCCAAGTTTTCCATGGATGCATTCTGAAGGAGCTTGGGGCAGGAGGCTTCATCGATAACAAGTACTATCTTATTTCCATTGTATTGTATGATCTATGTATCAGCTAGGTAGGAACAGCATGTTATAATTGTCCTAGGGTAGAATTTGTATTAGTATGACTTTGATGTATCATTTTAGAAATGACTATGTAAAGAATTATGTTGATTAATATATGTTATTCCTTTGCATAGTGAGATTTTGTGATTGTTTAGTTTCCTCTTATCTTTTATCTTCTTTATTTTTTCCCTAAAGACCTGACTTTCGAACACTTAAATGATTGACACACAAATACCATGGATGTATTAAGTACTGTCTCTATGTGTAAGAAAGACATATCGTTACATTTGGTATCGGAGTGCAAGGTTAAGCGAGAACCTATACTTTGGTGAGACAACTCATTATGAGATAAGGTAATGGAATGCCTTATGATGAGTTTGAGTGTCTATACATAAGAGCGCGTATTCATTAGTGATATAAAATGTTTGTATTTTATTGTTTGATCGGTTGAGTGGCATGTGAGTTTTGGTCGACACACTTGATCAACGTCGTCGATTGGGATTCCTAAACACTTAAACAAGACAAACTGATACAACATTGTTTTGAAATTGAGTAAATGAAATAATTTTTCCCATAATATGTTTTATACATAAAGATTGATTTTCAAAATAGTATATTATAGTGTGGTATAGTTAGTTGAGGTATTGTTTGTTAAGGGATAATAATATTCTATTATTATCAATTAGGATATTGTTAGTCATGCTTGTCCAGTTGAGCATTGACTATTGTTAGTATGTATAGGTAGCTTCCCTTTCAAGATTTAGGGTAGGTGAATAAAAATAGGGAAAACATTGAAACGAACACCTTGTGAATTATGTTTCATAATTTGACTATAAGACGTTCAATTGATAATGTGCGTTTAAACTGATTCAATAAAAAGACGTTTATTAAAATCTAGAATATTTGAAATAAATATTTGGAAAATGTTTTATAAAAGTTGATCTTATAAAATGAATTTATAAGAAGGTGTCTTTTAATTAAAAAGAATTTAAGTTGAAACTCGAGGACTAAAATTCCGGGACTTTTGAAAAATGACTTTCAAGGATTGGAAAAATAATAATAGTTTTATTTGAAAATAATTTTGGTTCAAATGTAAGATTTTGGGAATGAAAAGGTTAAATAAGAAGTGTTTTCTTTGGATTAGTTTGGGAAAATAAGTCTTGACCGCTTATGATGATATGAATAATCTTCTAAGTGATGATCGAATGTTTACCTAGAATGCTATATGGTACTTAGTAAATTATTCTCTTTATCATTATACAATCGAAACAAGTTCAACCCGAAAGAACCCAAAGCGGGTCAGTGATAAAAAATTTGTTGGAAATATAAAAAGTTTGTTTCAAAAATGGGATTTTGAAATAAAAGTAGTATTTGTAAGTTAACAAGTTCGAGTGGCTCGAAAATAACTTAAATTTGGGGAAGAGGTATGTTCGGATGGTAAACACTTCTCTTGAGTATTACCTTCTTAGTAAGGGAGTGTATGACACCGTTTGGTAATACCAAGTTCCTTAGTATCATTTTGGAGTTACTCGGGCTATATATATATATATATATATATATATATATATATGATTAAAATGTATTGTTTCAATTTAATTATTATTTTTGAAATAAGACGGGTATTTGGATCTTGAGTTTTCTTAGGGAAATAATGCAAAATGGAAATAGTTGAATCAAATAAGGGTATATACTCTTAGGATGTAGTGCACTAGTATCCAACTAAACCTAAATTTAGTTTTATGAAATGTTTTCATAAATAATTTAGTGGAAAGATAATTGGTATTAGGGGGAACCAATTAAAGAAGTGCGTAGGTCGGACGTAGATCATCTCTCGTTTCCATATAGTTTAACCTAAGATTCGAGTACATGGCTTTGAGGTGATTCACACCATTCCAAATAAGGATCTATTACTCGATTTTTTATGACGAGCACTTGATGAGGATTTTTAGCATTGGACTAATGTTTTCTATCATAGTACATGGTTCTGTAAGGAGAACAGAGGTCCCAAATCAAGGAACCCGATCAGAGTTTGGACCAGATAATCGGGTGAGCGATCTTAGTTCGGAAGTGAATCTATGTATTCGAGTAGTAATCGAATCATATTTTTATACAATAATTATCTATGTACATCATACGAAGTGACGTATATGTTAAGTGTTTTCTTGGACAGGTTGAGGTGAAATTTCAAGGACGAAATTCTTTAAAGAGGGGAAGAATGCAACAACCCGGAATTTCACTGCTTTGACTTGCGAATATTTAATGAATTTTAAATATTCCAATAATAAGTTTTATAATTAAAATAAAAATTAAATGATAAATAATGATGGTGAAGTGGTTTTCAATATTGGTTTACAAAAATATTTAGTTCGAAGAAGATTGAAAATGTGATCAAAATTTATTTTTCGATTTTTCGATTTTTCGTCAGCTAAAAATTGTCAGAAATGTCGTGACACTTTTGTATATACAAACACACATATACATTCAATAAAAGAATAAGTAAGAACCATATAGGAAGTATATGAATGTATATATTCATATGTATTTACGTTTATAGAAGAAATATAAAAAGAAAAAAAATATTAATACGTATAGATACCTTATGCAACATAAGGAGACAAGAGTACAATTAAGAATTAATGGGTGTGTGCTTTGATGTAAATGGAGGGTGGCTACATGAAGGCGGATCCATGATGACGTGGAATGAGAGGATGTGGTGGCATTCAAGGAGAGGAGGGTAAGGTACCAAGGTTAAAGTAGTAATTCAACATGTGTACATAATATATATAACAAATTCCTAATTCTATTTTTCATTTTTCTCATTTCTTTTCTCTTTGAAAATTTCCTAAAGCATTTCAAAACACTTTCATGGCTTCTTAAAAACATTTTAAAGTTCAAAAAATCATATTTTCCACTTCAATCCCTAAAGCAACTTCTAAAAACCCTTCCACATTTACTACTTCACTTCCTCTTCCAAATACTAGCCCATATCTACCGAAACCGTCAAGGTCATGCCCTATAGCACCCAAGGCTGAACCTTACTTCCCCTTTTAGACCACCAAAAACATCATTTTCCTAAGGCAAAGCATGGTTCTAGTGGTAAATTAGTTTTGGCCTTGTTTGGATAAAATATGGTGAGTAAATTGGCTATATATGTATGTTGGATTATGTTTGGATGGTTATAGGTTTGGATATGTATGGATATGTTGATATGAGGTGGTAAAAGTGGACTTGAAATAAAGTCTACTTAGTGTGGTTTGAATTTATGAACTTGGATGTGATATTGTATGTGATCTTAAGGCATGATGTGTATATGGAATTTTGGTTATGATGTTGTAAGTAAAACTTGTATGTGATGTTTTATGAAAACAAGTTTACAAGTACTATGTTAAGTGAGATTTGAAAATCCTTAGGAAATGTTGTTTATTTGGTTTAAATTTATTTAAGGTTAAAGTTTTAAACTTTGTTTTTGGTTTTCAAATCTTTTACTTGAATTTAAGTTTAAGAAAAGTAAAATAAGAAGTTTTAAAGGTTAATAGCTTAGAAATAAATACAAAGTTAGTATATCCATAGCGATAGTCGCTATGCATGCAGTTCGAGGAAAAATCAACATTTTTAAGTAAAGTGTTTTTTTAAACTTAACTTGTGGAAACTATAATTTTCCAAGTTTTTAATTTGAGATAAAAATTAATTAAAGTTTAATCAAGACAAGGATAATTTATTTATTTATTTATTTATGGTAATTAAGAGTAATTAGTAATTAATTAATACTTAGGTATAAATTAAGCAAGTTAATTAAGATTAGTTTGATTAAAAATGTTTTAAATTAATTATTAATTAATTAAGTAAATAATTAAGTTTTAATTTTTATTTAATCAAGTTTACATGAATTTAGTTAATTATTATTAACTAAGTTAATTATTTAACAAATATTTAACTAGAGTTAAATTATTTAATCAATTTTAAAATAATCAGGGTTAAGTATTGGCAATTAATTTGGACTTGACTAAGATTAATTATGATTTAATAAAGAGTTTAACTTCTAATTAATCATTTTAAAAGGGACTTTCAAGTTTTAAATTCTTTGTTTTCCAATAATCAAATTGTTTTTAAGTTGCTTCTTTTCAAAAATGGTCTGAACAAAAGGAATTCAAATGTCGATACTATTAATTAGATAAAAAAAACTGTGAATAAACTACAATGTGAGTGGTTGTGTTTGTAAGGAAATCTAATAGCAGAATAAATCTCGGTTCTGCTATAATGTAATTGATTTGATTGTTGTGGACTTATATTAGCAGAATAAATCCCCCTTCTGCTATAGATTGGTTGTTTGATTATTTGGACATCTATTTAGCAAGACAAATCACCATCCTGCAATTATGTTATTTGAATATGTATATGCCAATTAGTTTGTATTGATATATTATTTCCTTATTTGGATATGAAGTTTATTTACATATATGTTGACTTAAGTAAATAAGTTGTTGAATGACTTAAAAGTGAAATTGGAATTAAATGGTAACTTGAATTAGTACCATTGAGTTTACTAAGCCTCCATTTGAATTTATAAAGTATGATTTTGAATTAACTTTAATTCTTTAATCAATTTGGGGTTTTAAAGTTTACAAATGATTTTCAAGTTATATAATTATTTTATAACAATATTTACGGATAATAACTTGTTTATAAAAAGAGTTTTACTAAATAAAAGGTTTTATTTAAAGTAATATGAAAATGATTTTTTGTAAATGATATTTTGTAATATCAATGATATTTTATAAAGGAAAATTTATAAAGAGTTTTATAAACGGACAGATGTTTTATAAATTATCTTAGAGATTTTAAAAAAAGAAGCTTAAATCTAGTTTGTTGATTTATAAGGAGATTTTGAAATATAAAGCGAACTTATAAAAAAATAAAAGGGATTACTGAATGGGTTTTATAAAGCGAATGTGTTTTATATTAAGTGATGTTTTGAAAAGGGAATTCCTTTACCATTTAATATGGAATTTGAGAAGAGGGAAATTTCCAAATATTTTTGGTAAATATTTATATTTTTGAGATAAGTAGAAATGTTTTCCAAATATAAAAGGAATGTAAAGGATTTTGGGAATAGTGTTTTAAAAGGATCTTTTGATCAAGTTTTGCAAAGTGTTTTAATTAATGAAAGATTAATTAATAAAGGCTTAGTAGATTCCATATGGAATTAAATATATGCTTGAATGATTATTTATTTGATAGTTAAATAACCGACTATCAAATCTGGACCAAAACGTAACTTTGGAAATATCTAGTAGAAACACGTGAATTATATGGCACAGTTATCCCCAATGATGTTGTACTGTGCGTATAAATCTCATTCCGTTCTTCCAGGATGAATTATAAGGAAATCCATCCACTAACAGTTAGGAGGTGATCTCCGCACTTATCTTGTCTACTTATTTCCTAAAGAACCGGGGTTGGGTTTACCAAAAATTATCGAAAGTTGTTTCGAAGTGACCGGGATCAGATATGTTATCTGAAAACCACTTCGATCCAAATCAACCATTTCGACTTGAAGACATCTTGAAGAATATGGAATTGAAGATAGAGCTTTGAAGTGCAAGGGCTATTTTCTATTAATCCTAGGAGGGATTTTCCGAAAATGATGTAATAGAAGTACTGCCTTTGGTTTCGTTCGGTCCAAGAACGAACTTGTATAAACGAATGCCAGCATTGCATTGATGCCTGGAGGGCAATGTAGCATTCTAAGTGGGAAGTGCTAAATAAAGGTAAAAGTAGCCTCAAGCTTCATTAATTGGGAAATGGCAAAAAACGGGCATGCAGCAGAGCCAAGTGGGTCGCTTCCATTAGGGTATGGTCATCCCAAATCCAGATCGGTTACTATCTACTCATATATGCTTCGGGGCCCAAATGGAGGGGTGATCATATTCGGTACCACTCGTCAAGTGGTAGGCCGTTTTTGTATGGTAGGGGTAAAAGATGTTCTTGTCAGACCCCAGTGCATTTATCTAGAGATGTACCATCGGAAGATTGTTCCTAACCTTGCCATAAATGGAATCCGTTCTCCAATACGTGCCTTTACGGTTTTAGATATGCCCAACTATGTTTAAATGTGATATGCAACCATTTCAGTTATATTTATATTTTACTTGAAATCGTTATTATAATATCACTGGATTTTATATGTAAAAAGTGTTTTGGTTATCGTAATGTAAAAAACCGTCTTTGTTTATATGCGGCGTGGTCTTACGAGATACCCTTGATTTTAAAAGTGTTTTAAAAGAAATAATTCACTTGTTTGAGTTTACTTATACTAGACTCATGTCTGCCCTGAAGTTTAATTTTTTTCCCTAAAACTTTTGGTGCTCAAATTTATACGGGCAGCCGAGCAGTTCAGGTTTTCCACGGATGCATTCTAGAGGAGCTTGGAGCAGGAGGCTTCATCAATAGCTAGTATTATCTTATTTTTGCTGTATTGTACGACCTATGTATCAGTTAGGTAGGGACATGCCATTATAACCGTCCTAGGGTAGAATTTGTATTAGTATAACTCTGATGTATCATTTTGGAAATGAATTTGTAAAGAATTATGTTGATTAATATGTGATTGTTTAGTTTCTTCATATCTTCAATCTTTTTTCTTTTTCCCTAATGACCTGACTTTTGAACACTTAAATGATTGGCACATGAATACCGTGGATGTACTAAGTGTCGTCTCTAGGTGTAAGAAAGGCATATCATTACACATAAAGATATGGAAATACATATATGTGAATTTCCTATTTTATTTTGGTTTATTCAATTTAGAAGTGGAGAATGTTTTAGCTGTACATTGCTTCAGAAAAATTATCCTTCTTCCTGGAGATGAAGGCTAGTGTGATATTTAATGAAGGAAGAAGGGTATGGAATTAGAGAAATCTGGAAAATAGATTTTAAGCTATAAAACTTGGGCTTGGGTTTTGCAACTAAATAGACGTATATATAATTTTTATTTTGTTTTGACTAGCAATTATAAATTCTATTTAATTTGAATAAATAAAAATTATATTTCTAAATCACTTCTTTTCCAAGCCAATGTTGTTTTTAATCATATCACTTTAAAAAAATTAATTTCCACTTTTTTAATTTATTTCAATTTAAATATTACATTTTCACAATTTATATCCTTTCGTTAAACAATTTCCAAAACTCATTTTCAAATAAATCACCAAATTATAATTTAATTAATTAAATTACTATAACTAACTTAAATTAAGTACCACTTAAAACCGAGTTGTTACAGACTCCCAACTTAACAAATCCGCATCCTCGCAATTTTCGATACGGAGAACTCTACAACAATTTAATTACACAAAACTCATAATATTCTTTGTTTTAAACTTTTATATACCAAAACATTTTATTTAGTTAAACATAATCCAAACTTCAAATTTTCCATCAAACAAGTATAAATAATTCTTAAAAAAACCACTAAAATCTAATTAGTAATTTTGTACTAAAATCTCATTCCTCGATTTAATGAAATATTATTTAAAATATTTCTCAATCCTATACATCTCATAACACAATATCAAATTCATGATACTACTTTGCAAAATATTTTCATAAATTTACATAAATATTTGATATTCATAAATTAATATATGGAGCGAAGTTCAAATTTATTCTCAAAGTTTACTATTTTAAATTAATTTTTATATCTCACGCCTAAAATAATTCCCAAGCAAATAATTCATTTCATTTCAAAAAACTTATACTTTCCAAAATACTTTAGTCTTCCACAAATTATTTATATTTATTTAAATAAGAGTATACCAAAGAATTGAATTTATTTCATAGCTTCTATAATTATACTCAAAATTCAAAATCAAATTCAATTTCCACAACTTCAAATTATCAATTAAACATAGGAGACTAAGTAAAGACACTCAGAGGAAACTAATAGCGCACTTTAATAATACTCAAATCAAAACTTAACATATTAATTTATAGTCGTTCAAAAGCAATCATTTTACATTTATATTTATACTAAAAATATCAAAAACTAAGTATCTTATGCATATGGAAAATGGCAAACACATCGCTAGATGATTACCTTAGTAATCATCATATACTAAGTAATATATATTTACTCAACGGAAACTAATAATTCCGCTGCGCACTCTAATAAAAATCAAATCAAAACTTAACAAATCTGTTTATAGTCATCCAAAAGCAATCATTTTACAGTTATATTTATTCTAAAAATAACAAAAACTAAGTATCTTATGTATATAGAAAATGACAAACACATCACTAGATGATTACCCCAGTAACCATAATATACTAAATAATATGTTTATACACACACATACACTCTTGTTATATCTTATTATAAAATCATTTCCCAATACACCCGAGGGGACAGGGACTGTATGTCTTATCTAAGGTCTCGACTCGTGTCACTGATATATGATGTATTGTTCTGAACCTGCTCTGATACCAATTGAAACACCACACCTCTATACCCATATTACCTAAGAGTATTATAGAGTAATACTATCAGATAATATGAAGAATGGGGCTGTATGTGGTACATATGTGTATATTTCCTTAGACTGACACAGGTACGTAATAAAATATCAAATAAATAACACATCTATATGTTCAGAATATCAATATAAAATAACCGTCATATGTGTCTTTAGGATAGAACAATGCACAATATATAGTAATTACCAATGCGTCAGAATCACAACGATAAAATATAATATATAATATGTAATATGCAATGTCTGTTAAAATATAATCTCAAGAATATACATCCATAACGTGTAACGTATATATAATAACTTATAACTAAACCGTATAGCTTGTCTCTACTAAACCTAATAAACACAAGCTGGTTTTATCAAAACCATCTACAAAGATGTCACCGCCTATATAAAACAAATCAATAGAAATCAAGAATACCATATTCAATGGGTGAATCATTTTTGCACTAAATTATCATTATAAAAATAAAATCATCAAGTGAATTGGTTACCATATGCGTACACAGCAAAACCCTGCAATCATAAAATCATATAATTAATAGAAAATGTAAGATATCCCATCAAATCATGCGAATGGTTTCTAATACTATACAACCTGTAAAGATAATTTATCATAATCAATAGACAAAGCCTATCTTTTAAAATATCAAACCAAAAGAGTATGAATATACGGAGACAGGCTACACTTTAGACACATGGTCTCTAGTACAACCACCTCAGGGATAGTGAATAATATATGTCAATCCACAACACACAAAACCCTGAACCAGAAAGGGAGACTGATAGCACACAGCATGCTCCAAGAAACCAGGGTCTACTAGCCTCCTGCTAATAGATAAATCAGTTCCTACAGTCATCGGTTACCATTACCCTTCTCCTCTTGGCATCATGACAATGATCCAACCATAGGCTCGACAATGTGGAGTCTCTTCGGCCATGACTACCGACATGTACACCTATGGTAACTGATTGTTAGCCTTTGCGACATAAGAGGCAAACAACCATACATCATGTAAGGCGCATCGAATATCATAACAACGGTATAGCAGATCTAGGGCGCGATGCCACGATTAGGCCACTAGAGTGGATACTTGTAACGACCCAGAATTTCGATCGTTAACTTCAAACATTTAATTTATTTTAAATGTTGAATTTGTATTATTAATTGATTTTGAATATGGAAAAATTTCTGAGATGGGTTTAAAATTCCAAATATAGTAATAAATGGGATTTGGCTAAATATAAATTAATAATTGAAAATCGGAATAATATGGAAATTTGGAAATAAATGTATATGAAAATGATTTCTAAAATTTATTTAAATTCTATTTGGATTTGAATTATAACATTGGACTTTGGGTGAAATCAAAAGTCGATAAATCAGAATTTTGAAATTTATATATTCATTTAATAGTGAAAATTAATATATGGGAATATTGTAAATAATTGAATTTTGATTTAAAATGAATTAGAATGATTTATAATATAAATATAAATTCTATTTGATTTATAAAGGAGTTAGTAAGTTTTTAAATTGAAATTTTAAGCAATTTCGACGATTTTGAAAATCGCTCGATTTAATCGATGAGCTAAAATAGCCTTTCGGGGCACACTTTTGAAATTCGACGAAACTAGTTCCGTTGGATCCATAATATTGTATTATTATTGGGTTTCAAATTTTGTAGCATTTGGAATTATCGTTTGGTTGTAGGGGAGAGAAACGCGTTGAAATAAAAATCGAACATTTAACATTTTATTCGATTCAAAAAGCTATCTTCCACATACTATCGAATAGGCCACGAAACATGTTCGATTTTGTTCGGAATAGGGGTAAAACGTTATAAACGCCTGGCGGCATGTCTCATTTGGAGTTCATTTGAAAAATCTTGTAATGTTGGAAAATAATATTCAAATAATTCGTTTATACGCATATATATATGCGCATCAGCAAAGTGAAACCCTAATAGCTATATGCAGCCGCTATTTCACCATTTCAATAGCCGAAAAACTCTGAAATTCCCCCTTATTTTTCTCCAAATCCAATCACTTTCACGACTCGATTTCAAGTAGGGAAACGTCGAGCTCGTCGAGAGCTTCAAATCCAATGGTGGACCTAGGGTGTCGACATCGTTTGGAGGCATATTTGAGGCCCGTTCATCACGCATTCGAGCACGTTTTGTAAGGAAATGGCAAGGCCGAGCTTGGCCACGTTTTGGCTGTGGGTGCACGCCGTTTGAGGCTTCGGTTTGGGAGAGTTGGATCATCCTCAACTTGATCGTGGTGGTCGCGTTTTTTGATTAATCGACGATGACATGGGTTCGTTGAACCTGGAACGAATGTGTTTTGAGAAGATGTAGATAGCGGTCTAATTTTAGCAGCTGGTGATCAACGGCCAGATCTAGATTTTGTTTAAAAAAAGAAATTTATTGTTATAAATTTTATTCCAAACTTATAAAATGCATATCTTCCCCATACGAGGTCGGAATCGGACGAAACAAGCGGCGCCGGAATCACATCGACTAACACTACGCTGTGGTGCAGATCTGGAGATGTTTGGAGCTCTTTCAAATTTAAGGTTAAATCGAACGTGATCGATTTAATTTAAAATTATAATGTTTAGCAAATTAAAACTCAAGGTGAGTTAATCTCATTCAATTTTGTACTACTAATGGTAAATTTTAAATAATTAAAATTAATAAATGATTAGTTTGTTAAATTGATGCATTTTTATCAGTTGAATGTGATATTATATATAGTGGTATATATATATTGAATGACTGATATTCCCGCATATATATACGGATGAGACCCTATGCGCCCCGCATAATATCGGAGGACCCTATATGCCACGATATTCTACCTCAAAGTGGAATTGGTATTTTTATATTATGTTAACATCTGTGGATTCATGGAACAAGTTGGAGGGATCCAACTGGATTCCTCAAAAATGTTGAATTTAATTGCATATATAGTGATATATGTTTTTGTTGAATAATCTGTGACAGGTTATTTTGTGATTTAAATTGATTGGATATTATGGCAATTAACCTGGAGTTTTGGTGTTTTAAAATACCAATAAAATGTGGTTTGATTTGGTAAAGAATTATAAATGGAAATTTTTGAAGTAAAAAATGTCTATATAGAGTTTTGGGTAAATCTATTGGCTAAACAAATTGGCTTTGAAATTTTAATGTAGTTATTTCGAATTATGGTGAATAGGGATTTAAGGATAAAATATATAAAGGATTTTTAATTATTACCGGGGTGATTTTAAAAGTGTCAAAAATACACTGGAAAATTAGTTGTTCAATTATTTTAGATTGTTAAAGCATATTTAATTATAAATAGTTACTTCATAATGATTTTAAAGGATTTATTTTTATTTAAGAACTAATCAGAATTTTTTTTGTAAAAAACGATATATTATTAAATATTAATATGGTTTTGTATAATAACTTTTATTTAAGTATATTTGACTAGATTTAACTTAAAAATTTATTTTAGAACTTACAAGCATTATTTGGATATAATTATCAAATAAAGTTTTCGGAAGTAATGGTATACTCGTGTGGGGTAAATCGAAGGTAGTGAGTGTCTGCAGCTAAGTTTTGAATTTCTTTGTGAAAGAAACATAACCATTGAGCTGTGATCCATGGTTTGATACTACGGTAGTACTTTCCACATTATTTTAGAAAGGAGTTTCAATAATTTTTGGAATGATACATTGTGAATATACTAATTTCGATAAGATAAGTATATAGTTTTTGATAAAGAGATTTAATTTATTTAAAATTTAATTTAAATAAAGACTTGCTGTTTTTAGTGAAATTGAAGTATTTGGTTGAATTGATTGTTTATTTGATAGTTAAATAACCGACTATCAAATATGGACCTAAATATAACTTTAGAAATATCTAGAAGAAGCATGGGATTATATGGTACAGTTACGATTCGAGGTGCTATACTGTACGTGTAAACTTGTTTCATTCTTCTAGGACGTTATAAGGAAATATGTCCACAAACGGTTAGGAGGTGATCTTCGATATTATCTTCGTCTGTTTATTCCTAGAGAACCGAGGTTTAGTTTACCGAGAAATATCGAACATTGTTTCGAAGAGACCGGGATCAGATTTGTGATCTGAAAACCACTTCGATCTAACGAGTACATTTTCATAATGAAGAGAAGAGCATGGAGTCGAAGATGGAGCAGTGAAGAGAAAGGGTTAATCGCTACTAATCCTAAGGGTGATTCCAAAATGAATGTAGTAGGAATAGTGCCTTCGGTTTCGTTCGAATCGGGAACGGACTTGCATGGATGAATGCTATTAGTACATTATTATTAGAGGACAATGAGCATTCTAAGTGAAACTTTCTAAAAAGGTAATCGTAGCCTCTAGCCTCATCAACCGAGAATGACTGAAAATCAGAGGGGATGCAGCAAGGCCAAGTTGGTCACACCCAAGTAGGGTATGTCCATAATCTTTCTAGATAACATCGGATATTATCACTATGCATGAAAGGAGCTCGAAAAGGGTGGAAACACCTAGGGTGATAGCATATTCAGTCTATCCAGGTTAGGGGTAGGCTGGTCTTGTGTTGTAAGGGATCCCGGCGTGGTCCTCGATACGGTATTTCTAGATAGGTACCGTGATAGATGGTATCTCAGTGCCTAGTCATTTAGATGGAATCCATTCTCCAATACATGCCTTTACGGTTTTGATTGTAGAGCCTAGTATTGCTAGAATTTGATTAATGTAACAATTTCAGCTATTTGAATAAGTATTTGTACATAGACACTATTATAATATCAAAGGATTGAGATATGAAATGTTTTGATTATCGTAAGGTAAAACCCCGTCGTGTTTATTTGTGGCGTGGTCTTACGAGACACCTTTGATTTTCAAAAGGATTTTGAAAATTTAATAATTCAAATTGAGTGTATTTTCTCATGCTAATTTTCCAGGATGACTCGGGAGTTATTTTATTATAATGCTCGGGTCAGACCGAGTATTTCGAGTATTTCAGGTTTAGGTTAGGATGCTATGGAGCTCAGGAGACAAGATAGGGACCGAAACGTATTCTCATACTTGTTTATTTCTGCTGCAGTGTTTTGTTTGAAATTGACAGCAATTGTGAGGGTGGGTTGTTATAACTATCCAGGCTGGTAATTATTGGTTTGTGTACTCTGATAAGAGATATGTATATTACAATTTTTCTTTGTGTAAAGAACTATTGATATTATATATTGTTCTTTCCGCTGTGAGATTCTATTTTGTTTAGTTTTCTTCTTCCTCTACCTACTTTCTTTCCCTCAAAATCTGTCTTTTCGGCACTCGATCGTTCAGCATGTGATACGATGAGCATATCTATGTCGATTTTCGAGGGTCGGTAAGGGTGGGTTGTCACATTTGGTATCAGAGCTTAGGTTGGAGATATACCTAGGCGTTGGTGGGAATTACTCATTAGAGATAGAGTCAAAAGTACTCTAGATTGAGTTTGAGTGTATTAATAGCTACGAGCGCGTAATTGTTAGTGAATGTAAAATGTTTTTATATTGTGTTGACTTATCGGTTGAGTGTTTATGAATTCTGGTCGGTATGGGAAGTACAACCATATCGATAGGGGTTTCTAAGCTCTTAAACAAGGTAAACCGACATAGTGTTGTTTTAAAATGGGTAAATGAAATAATTTTACCCAAGATTATATTTTGATATAAATGAAATACTTTTGTAAAAAATTATTATAGTATATATATTTGGATGTTTGGTTGTTAATATTAAGATCAAAATAAGATTATAAAAATTTAAATGGTTTTATATATATATATATATATATATATATATATATAACCAAATAGAAACTTATAACTATGATTTATATAAGGGGATATAACTAAAGTTTGTTTTAAACCAAAAATTTAAATCTCAAAAATTTTTAGGGAAATGTTTTAAATGAATTTGAACTAAATGTTTGGGAACTTTTAAATCTTGAGAATTTTGGAAATGTTTTCCAAAGTGGTTTATGAGGGATAATGGAGTAGTATTTGAAAATGTTTTTAGAAAAGAAATTGTTTTAAATGTAATTTTTGAAAGTAAGGAAGCACTGAACTAACTTCAATCGCTGGAAAATAATTTTGGTGATGACGGCCACATCATCAGTATTCATTTCTGAGTTTCTAAGTGATGAATTGCTAGCGTGATGGTTGACTATGATTATTGCTTTGTCCTGTTTGATAAACAAGTTTTTTTAGAAATTCCAAAGGGAAATTATTTTGGTAAAACCAAGTGGTTTTGAAAATCCAGAGGTGTGATTTGATATACCAAAGTGGGTATGTGCTATTTATGATTTCAAAATGTTTTGAAGTAAAGCGGGTAATTGAATTCTGGGATTTCTACTTAGAGATTTGTGAAGTTAAGATGAATCAGTTATTGAACTTATAATGTGAAGTTGATATAGATAAGAAAGGAAAAATGAAAATTTAATCCTGGAATTAAAATTTAACTTGAGTAAACTAAAATGGATAAGATATGTTGGAATTTACAAGATAAGTTAAATGAAATTGAGAGTTGGATTTTAATTGAAATGGAATATAAAGTTGAAATGTAGAACAATTATATAACTATAAGTTATAATTATTAAACGGGATGGTTAAACTTAAGCTATTAAGTGATGTGAATAATCCAGAGTTGTGATATAAAATGTAAATTAACTCAAGTAAGTAAAATGAGATTTTAAGTAAATAAGTTTTTGAACTTAGGAATTGAAAATGAAATGGTTAAACCTAAATAAAATGGTTTGGTAATATGGTAAAAGAACGAAAAATTCAAAAATTAAATTGAATAAAGTGAATATAAATATGAATGGTGGAGTGATTGTGTATAACCATATGTTATAAATAGAGAATGTGGATAAACCTAAGGAGGAAATTCAAGGAATTGTAGATAAATAAGTGGTATAACTGATTAAACTGGGGAAGTGAAAAAGGATAGCCAAATTAAAACGGTTAAGTAATTGATAACAAGAAATGAATTCAATTTAAGAGAAAATAAATTAAATGTGATTTTAGAATATGGATTGGATAAGATTGGGTATGAACTTAAGTTTTGAAGCTGAATATAACTTAAAGTGGTGATATGGAATGTCTATAATAAACCTTATAAATATTTTTATAAAATGATTAATAAATGAATTAGCTTATAATGGAATGTTGTTCACTATAGAAAGAAGCGAATAAGTCTATGCCAAATAAATGAAAGTGAATGGAAAGGATGTAATACAAGTGGAAGTAAAGTAAAAAGGAATGCAAGTGCATGAACCATGTTGTGATATAATAAACTGTCGAAAATTATATGAAGTGATTCCCAAATGATATAGTATAAATTAGATATACTAAGTAAATGGAAGCGAATAAATTGAAACAGATCAATTTAAAATGAATTAGAATTCGATCACCGTGTAAATTTAACTTAAATGATTATTTATGGAATGAATTCATAAATAAAATTATCATGGATGGGAATGTGTTAATGAAAAATAAAGCAAACAAAGTGGTAAATGACTTGAATGGGAATCAAATGGAAAATAGGAACATTAATTTAGAATCAATTTAAAAAGAGGTAAATGGAAGCTTTATAAAAATGGATTTGCATATAATGAAAGTGAATATGAATGAAATGCAAATAAATTGATTGTGAATCATTTTGAAATTGAATGGAAGTAAATTTGTGTAAGTAAGGCACATATAAATCAATTTGAAATGAATATGAGGTTGGTTGTTGTAAATATAAATTGGATGGAAAAAAAAATTGGGTGTAAATCATTTTGAATTGAATAAAATGATATATGGTCCATGAAAGGGATTAAATTAGTATTGAAACCTTATGATTGCTTGTAATACATGTTTGGCATATTTGGGTTATGAAATTTATATGTTTAGCTAGTTAAAATAATGAAATGTTATTAAAATTTCACATTTTTGAAAACTTATGTGCTAGTTTGAGTAAGTACAGGTACATAAAGCTCTCTGGATAGATTTTGAGTTGCGTAAATGCATATAAAATAAGCCGCTCGTTTAAAAACGCTAAATAAGGTTCGCCTACGTAATAAAATAAAGAAATGATAATACATTGTTTATATTTTGTTTTTCGACCTTGTGGATTAATGTATATATTTTTTATCATATTTGTGATATTGTAAAAGGCACTCCGTACAAAGGAGACGCTGTCAAAAATTTCAGAAATTTAGGGTGTTAGAATTTTTTTGAAAACTTTAGAAAATTTCTTGTTAACTGGGAAAAGTTGGTTTTTGAGTTGAAGTTGAAATATAAGGTTTTGGGTTAGGAATAGAAACAACTTGTTTTGTAAAACCTAAAGGGTTAGAGAAGTGAATGTAGGACTGTAATTAAGTGGGTTTTGGGTAAGTTAATGGGTATGGAAGCGTTTTTCCAACCTTAGCAATTCCGAGGATGAAAATTTTATGAAGGGGGAGGAATATTACGAATCAGAATTTCAGTCGTTAATTTTGAACATATAATTTATTTTAAATGTTGAAATGTAATTATTAATTGATTTTGAATATAGAAGAATTTCTGAGATGGGTTTAAAATTCCAAATACTGTAATAAATGAGATTTGATTAAATATAAATTAATAATTGAAAATTGAAATAATACAGAAATCTGGAAATAAATGTATATGAAAATGATTTCTAAAATTTATTTAAATTCTATTTGGATTCGAATTATAACATTAGACTTTGGTTGAAATCAAAAGTATATAAATTAGAATTTTGAAATATATATATTAATTAATTTAATAGTGAAAATTAATATATGGGAATATATATGAACAATTAAATTTTGTTTTAAAATGAATCAGAATGATTTCTAATATAAATATAAATTCTATTTGATTTATAAAGGAGTTAGTAAGTTTCTAAAATTGAAATTTTATGCAATTTCGATGATTACGAAAATCGCTCGATTTAATCGACGAGTTAAAATAACCTTCCGGAGCACAGTCTCAGAATTCGACGAAACCAGTTCCACTGGATCTATAATAGTGTATTATTATTGGATTCAAATTTTATAGCATTTGGAATTATCATTTGGTTATAGGGGATAGAAACGCGTTGAAATAAAAATCAAAAATTCAACATTCACTTCGATTCAAAACGCTACCTTCCATATACGATCGAATTAGGCCTCAAAACATGTTCCAATGTGTTCGAAATAGGATTAAAACATTATAAACACTTGGCGGCACGTCTCATTTGGAGTTCGTTTGAAAAAGCTTGTAATTTTAGAAAATAATTCGTTTATACGTATATATATACGCATCGGCACAGTGAAACACTAGCCGTTATACGCAGCTACGATTTCACCATTTCAATAACCGAACCACTCTGAAATTCCCCCTCGTTTTTCTCCAAATCCAATCACTTTCACAACTCAACTTCAACTAGGGAAACGTCGAGCTCGTCGAGAGCTTCAAATCCAACGGTGGATTTAGGATGTCATCGTCGTTTGGAGGCATATTTGAGGCCCGTTCGTCACGCATTCGAGCGCGTTTTCTAAGGCAATGGCGAGGCCGAGCTTGGTAATGTTCTGGCTGTTGGTGCGCGCCATTTGGGGCTTCGGCGTGGGAGAGTTGGATCATCCTCAACTTGATCGTGGTTGTCGCGATTATTGATCAATCGACGGCGACATGGGTTCGTTGAACCTACAACGAACGTGTTTCGAGAAGATGTAGATAGCGGCTCTGATTTCATCAACCGGTGATCAACGGCCAGATCTAGGTTTCGTTTAAAAGAAAATTTTATTGTTATAAATTTTATTCCAAACTTATAAAATGCACATCTTCTCCATAGGAGGTCGAAATCGGACAAACAAGCGGCCTGGAATCGCATCGACAAGCACTATGATGTGGTGCAGATCTAGAGACGTTTGGCGCTCGTTAAAATTTTAGGTTAAATCGAATGTGTTTGATTTAATTTAAAATTGGAACGTTTGACAAATTAAAACTTGGGGTGAGTTAATCTCACTCAATTTTGTACTGCTAGTAATAAATTTTAAATAGTTAAAATTAATAAATGATTGGTTTGTTAAATTGATTCATTTTTATCAGTTGGATGTGATATTACATATAGTGGTATATATATAATGGAGTGACTGATATTCTCGCATATATAGAGGATGAGACCCTATGCGCCCTGCATAATAGCGGATGACCCTATATACCACGATATTCCACCTCGAAGTGGAATCGGTATTTTATATTGTGCTAGCATCGGTGGATGCAGGGAAATAGGTTGAAGGGATCCAACTGGATTTCTCAAAAATGTTGAATTTAATTGCATATATAGTGATATATGTTTTTGTTGAATAATCTATGACATGTTATTTTGTGATTTAAATTGACTGGATGTTATGGCAGTTAACCTGGTTTTTTGGTGTTTTAAAATACGAATAAAATATGGTTTAATTTGGTAAAGAATTGTAAATGAAATTTTTTGAAGTAAAAATGTCTATATAAAGTTTTGGGTAAATCTATTGGCTGAACAAAATGGTTTTGAAATTTTAATATAAATATTTCGGATTATGGTGAACAGGGATTTGGGAATAAAAATATATAAAGGATTTTTAATTATTAATCGGGTGATTTTAAAAGTGTTAAAAATACACTCGAAAATTAGTTGTTTAATTATTTTGGATTCTTAAAGCATATTTAATTATAATTAGTTACTTCATAATGAATTTTTAAAGGATTTTTTTATTTAAGAACCAATCGGCATTTTTGTTGAAAAAAAGATAAATTATTAAATATTAATATGGTTTTGTATAATAACTTTTATCTAAGTATATTTGACTAGATTTAACTTAAAAGTTATTTTAGAACCTACAAGCATTATTTAGAGTAATTATTAAATAAAGTTTTCAGGAAGTAATGGTATACTTATGTGGCGTAAATCGAAGGCAGTGAGTGCCTACTGCTAAGTCTTGAATTTCTCTAGGATAGAGACGTAACCATTGAGCTCTGATCCATGGTTTGATACCACAATGATACTTTACACATTATTTTAAAAAGGATTTTCAGTATTTTTTGAAATGATACTTTGTGAATATGCTGATTTCGATAAGATAAGTATATAGTTTTGGATAAAGAGATTGTTAGCGCCTAAATTTGTCGCTACACCCAAATCCAAATGAATGCACCAAATCACAGTCAGAGATCACATATAATATGTATGTAGAGAGTATGAATGTGAAGAACAATAAAAATTAAAAAGAAAGCGGTAATAACACATTATTTATAGTGGTTCGGCTAACTCCGGCCTACGCCCACTCTAGAAATTTCCTTACTATTGATATCCGAATCAATTACAATTACAATCTAGAGTTTTTAAAGCAACAATGGTAGAGTAGCCTTAATAGGGAGGAAGAAGGGAAGCATTATCTAGATCCTTTTTCTAATGCCCCGCCTGCTGTATTTATAGGCAAAACCCACGTTACTGGCCTTCCTGAGTAGTCTGGGATGATCAAGGCCATAGCCGAACCACTCTGCACTACGAATGAACCAGGCAAGCCAGGCCACATCCATCGATCCACTTCAGTATGGCCAAACCAGAACATGACGAACCACCAAGACTGATCCCATCGAGGTCAAACCACCAATGCCAATCCCATATAACCAATCCACCAAGGCCGATCCCATATAACCAGTCCACCAAGGCCGAACCAATCGAGGCCGAACCACCAATGTCGATCCCATGTAACCAATCCACCAAGGCCGATCCCTTCGAGGCCGAACCACCAATGTCGATCCACTCCAAAGCCGAATCAGGCCCAACCATCCTATCTTTGCCGACCCACCCAGGCCGAGCCATGCATGACCTTTCATCCTTCATCGACCGGTACCTGCCGAACCACCTAGGCCGAGCCATATACACCGAACCATCTAGGACTGACCGTCTATCCATCCGGTTGACTCAAACCCATCGTATTCCAGTCTTGACAAATAAGCAGTCAATTTAGTTAAATCCGCCTGTATACGGCCTTGCGAAAAGGTGGGTTAACATTTTCTTCCCAAAACATGCCTTGCTATTGGAAGGTGTGTTTTGAATAGTCTCAAATCCGATATCCCAAGTCCATGTTACATTAATTACCAAGCAATTCCATCGAAAACCGATGGTTTACTCCACAACCGTTCCAAGTTGTTATCCAATTCCGAATCCATCCCAAATCCGTTAACCAAATCCACGATCTCTTCGAATCATTTTATTCGAGTCTGGGCCTCTTCGGGTCCTGTAGTCCAAATCGAGGACCTTGCTGGATCCAAATCCTAAGCTGGGACCTCACCGGGTCTTAAAACCCATATCTAGGACCTTTCCGGGTCCTTATCCAAATTTTTAGCTGTTCGAAGCCACTATCCAAATCCATTTCATACCTTGGAAGTCGGTAATCAAATCCTACGAGCTCTCTAGATCATTGACGGCCTCTACGGACCCTTGCTAAGCTCAATCCAAATTTAACGATTGAAAAGGCAGATCCTGTCGCAATCCGGCAAAGCAACCTATCCCTTGCACTCTAGTTCAGCGTCCCTAAACATTAAATGATGTCATGATCCTCCTGGACCGTTATCAGCCTCTTCCGGCTCTTACTGGATCCCATCCTGTCACTCTCTAGTGAAGGGGAAGCAACGTTGAGTGAGCCGATCCTGTCACTCTCCAATGAAGCAGCATCACTCCCTGTACTCCGATTCAATATCCTTGAACATTACGTGATGTTATGGCTTAAGTCCTAGATCGATTGTACCCTCTTCGGGCTCTTGTTGGATCCCATCCTATCACTATTTGGTGAAGGGAATACAATGACGAGCGAGCCGATTCTGTCGCTCTCCGGTGAAGCGGCGTCGCGCCCTGCACTCCGGTTCAGTTTCCCTGACATAAAGTGATTAATTTCCAACTGACTTCCAATATACGTCCCATAACTCTCCGGTTAAGTATTCGTTGCATGAAACCAAAATCCATTTATCAAATCTAAGGTCCAAACGTCCAATAAGAAAATCATAAAAAGCTAAGGGCTGCCTCTCCGGGGAAAGCAGCTTATTATCTTCTCAGAGCATGCCCGGGGATCACTCTGGTTCCCTTACACATGTAAGTGGCATAGTTGCTTTTTTTAGAACAAAATCAGAAAAGATTATTCGATGACCAGAGTCCAAATCCTAAACTCGGTCCTTGCCACTGTGATCAGCGGATGACAAGTCATGACCCCATTCCAGGATCGTTCCTGTTTAATCCAAGCGGTAGCTGCTCGTGTTCTACTGCTCCTATCTGATTCCTCACATATTGTGGTAACCTGCCACTTCTAACATGTTCCTCCACTACATCCTTCAGGTGGCGACGTTCATCTGTGGAGTGCCCTTCCAACTCACGGAATAGACAGCACTTCCCACTCCTGGGTTCCGGTTAAGTGGGATCCCTCCTGGGTGGTTTTCAATAAGGGAGTTGTCCCTGAGTGTACAAGTAAATCCATTCCAAATTATCTTTTAAATCCACATACGTCGCGAATTTGGGTTCTCAACCTCTCCTCCGTTTGTCTGAACCACCAGGTCCTTGTCCAGCGTACACTTTCCTTTATCCAGTTCTCATCAAACGTTCCTTCGCCTTGTACGGCGTTTATCTCACGCCCTTCGACATGCGAATCCTCTAACCGAATGAATCTTTCCGTCTCATGATATAACTCTCCAAGATCCTGTGGTGGATCCCATGCTAATGAATCCTTGAGTTACGTGCCTTCCGCAATCCCAGCTACCGCCGCCATCAAAATCATTGATGGATCCGGGCGATCTATCGAGCCCACAGCCGCATTAAATCGCATTAGAAAACCTCTCACAGACTCTCCTATCCTCTCCTTCATCGAAGCCAGTGTCATTACATTCTTTGGTCGCGTCAGTGGACACTGAACTGTCTCATAAAGTGTTCCACTAGCTCGTCCCATGTCCTAATCGATCCATTCTTCAGCTGCCTAAACCAAAGCACAGCCAAATCCATCAAGTATAATGGGAAACATCTTGTCATCGACTCCTCATATGCCCCCTGCACTTCCATATGTCTGATGTATCTGGTCATATGCATAGTTGGATCCGATTTTCCACCATCATAGGCCTTTAGTGTTGGCAGTTTGAATTCTGAAGGGATCCTTGCATTCATGATATCCGGAGTGAAAGGGCTTCGACTGACTTCGATTGACTTTCTTCAAGCCTCTGCTCAGTAGTCCTCCTCTCATAATCCTTCTTATTAATCCATCCATCCACTCATTTCCATCCGAGGGTAGTTCCCTGTTCACATCTCTACCTTGCCCCTAATGTCTTGGAGGGTAATCTAGGTAGTACTCTTCATGTTGTCCATTTACGTTCACGTTGGTCCCTGCTCGTTGAGTTTCATTCACAGCTCTCCCGGTATCCAATCCCAGGGGTCTACCCCCAGGTCTTTGCTGATTTCCTTCAATCCCTCCGGTCTGGCTCTAGTTTTGACCTCTAGATAATTCTAAAGCTCTGATTCCTTGTTCTGCGTTGCCAGCAGTCGCGGTTGTTCCATTCCCTTGACTTTGTACTCCAGCTCGTCCAACTTGTTGAAGTAGGTTCTGCATTATCCTTTCCCGTCTTTTCAGCAATTCATCCTGCATAGCTCCCATCATCATCTCCATCTCGTCCCTGGTGATGAAAACTAAGGTCTTATTTGCTCCTGAGGAAGCCTCCTAACTCCCTTCACACTGACTTCTTTCCGTCCTTTGTCTCCTAGTTGATTTCTTTGCCATAGTCTTCAAAATCCAAGTTCCTAAGCCTTTAAATCCAAAATCCAAGCTTCAGAATCCTTGAATGCTAGCTTTCTCAGTGAAAGCACCAAAATCTTAGTGTCAAAATTGGTCACTAATACCCAAATCAAGATAAAAGCACCAAATATCAATCATGGATCACAGGTAGTATGTATGTAGAGAGTATGAATGTGAAGAACAATAAAAACTAAAAAGAAAGCAGTAATAACACAGGATTTATAGTGGTCCGGCTAACTCCGGCCTACGTCCACACTAGAAATTTGCTTTCTATTGATACCCGAATCAATTACAGTTACAATTCAGAATTTTTGAAGCAACAATGGTAGAGTATCCTTAATAGGGAGGAAGAAGGGAAGTAGAATCCATATCCTTTTTCCGAAGCCCCGCTTACTGTATTTATAGGAAAAAACCCGAGTCACTGGGCTTCCTGAGTAGTCCGGGCCCATCTGGCCATAGCCAAACCAGACTCAATACTAGGACCGAACCAGGCAAGCCGAGCCACATCCACCAATCCATTTCAGTACGACCGAACTAGAACATAATGAACCACCAAGACCGATCCCATCGAGGCCGAACCACCAATGCCGATCCCATATAACCAATCCACCAAGGCCGATCCCATCGAGGCCGAACCACCAATGTCGATCCCATATAACCAGTCCACCAAGGCTGATCCCATCGAGGTTGAACCACCAATGCCGATCCCATATAACCAGTCCACCAAGGTCGATCCCATCGAGGTCGAATCACCAATGCCGATCCACTCCAAAGCCGAACCAGGCCTGACCGCCTAGCTTGGCGTACCCATCTAGGCCAAGCCATGCATGACCTTTCATCCTTGGCCGAACGACACCTGCCAAACCACTTAGGCCGAGCCATATACATCGAACCATCTAAGGCTAACTGTTTATCCATCTAGTTGTCTCAAACCCATCATATTACAGTCTCAACAAACAAGCAGTCGATTTAGTTAAATCCGTGTATACGGCCTTGCCAAAGGCGGGTTAACAAGAATTTAATTTATTTAAAATTTAATTTAAAAAAAGACTTGATGTTTTCGGTGAAATTGAAGTATTTGGCTGAATTGATTGTTTATTTGATAGTTAACTAACCGACTACCAAATATGGACCTTAATATAACTTTGGAAATATCTAGAAGAAGCACGAGATTATATGGTACAGTTACCGTTCGAGGTGCTATACTGTGCATGTAATCTCATTTCCTTCTTCTAGGACGTTATAAGGAAATCCGTCCACAAAAGGTTAGGAGGTGATCTTCTATCTTATCTTCGTCTGTTTATTTCCTAGAGAACCAGGGTTGAGTTTATCGGAAAATATCGAACATTATTTCAAAGAGACTGGGATCGGATTTGTGATCCGAAAACCACTTTGCTCCAACGAGTAAGTTTTCATAATGAAGACAAGAGAATGGAGTCGAAGATGGATCAATTAAGTGCAAGGGCTAATCGCTACTAATCTTGAGGGTGATTGCATAATGGATGTAGTAGGAATAGTTCCTTCGGTTTCGTTCGGACCAGAAACATACTTGTATGGATGAATCCTATCAGTACTATGTTATTGGGGGACAATGAGCATTCTAAGTGATACTTTATAAAAAGGTAATTGTAGCCTCTAGCCTTATCAACTGGGAATGACTGAAAATCAAGGGGTTGTAGCAAGGCTAAGTGGGTCGCACCCAAGTAGGGTATGTCTATCATCTTTTTAGATAACCTCGGATATTATCACTAGGTGTGAAAGGAGCTCGGAAAGGGTGGGAACACCCGGGGTGATAACATATTCTGTCTATCAAAGTCAGGGGTAGGCCGGTCTTGTGTTGCAGGGGATCTCGGCATGGTCCTCGATATAGTTTTTCTAGACAGGTACCATGACAGGTGGTACCGCAACATCTAGTAATTTAGATGGAATCCATTCTCCAATACGCGCTTTTACGGTTTTGATTGTAGAGCCTAGTATTGCTGGAATTTAATTAATGTAACAGTTTCAGCTATTTGAATAAGTATTTGTACTTAGACACTACTATAATATCAGAGGATTTTGATATGAAAATTTTGTTATCGTAAGGTAAGAACCAGTCGTGTTATTGGTGACATGGTATGACGAGTTACCTTTGATTTTCAAATGGATTTTGAAACCTTAATAATTCAAATTGAGTGTGTTTTCCGACGCTGATTTTTCGGACTGACTCGGGTGTTATTTTATTATGATGCTCGGGTCAGACCGAGTATTTCAAGTTCAGGTTAGGATGCTATGGAGCTAAGGAGATGAGCTGGAGACCTAGACGTATTCTCGTACTTGTTTATTTCTGTTGTCGTATTTTGTTTGAAATTGCCAACAATTGTAAGGGCGGGTTGCTATAACTGTCCCAGCTAGTAATTATTGGTTTATGTACTCTGATGTGAGATATTTATACTACAGTTTTGCTTTATGTAAAGAACTATTGATATTATATATTATTCTGTCCCCTGTGAGATTCTGTTTTGTTTAGTTTTCTTCTTTCTCTACCTACTTTCTTTCCCTAAAAAATATGTCTTTTTGGCACTCGATCGTTCGGCATATGATACGATGAGCGCACCTATGTCGATTTTCGACGGTCAGTAAGGGCGGGTCGTTACAATACTGGCCAATGTGGTTCACTTCCAAACCATTAAGGGATCTGGACAACAAGTGGATGACATATAATACTCATATCCAATATCCACATATACCTCTTGTCATAAGTCAACTCACGGCTTCGTATAAGTCACCACATGATAATAATATAATAGAGCTCTAATCCCACGCCGATACCAAACTATACCCATAAGTCACGATGTGACTATAATATATTCGCTGCAGCAAGTATTATCACATATATGAGTAATCCCCGCTTGAGTGACATTTACTTACAAAGAATAATCAAACAAATAAGATAACATCGTCTCATACCAACGCATGTTACTCGGATAATTATTTAGCGCTTGTAAACTACACTCAATTCACACTAGATATCCCTATATGGCAAGTTCAATGCATAACAGGTAAAGTATTACCGAAAGCCGCATGTTAGGCTGTATCACTAATCCATTTATTCAAATTTCTCGTCACATAGAAGCAAAATCTCGCAAATCAAATAGAAGGATGTCATTACCGTGTCATATTAAATCATCAATTAAATCAATATCAACGGCGAATCATTTATTTAATTATTATCCAATAAATAAGGAAGATATATCAAAATAATAAAAAAATAGATTATCCAACTAAATATAAAATAAACAAAACAATACTTAATAATAAATCACTCACAAAATATAATGTTATATAACAAAATTAATTCTTAGAATTGGATAATAAACAATAAATAAAATATATTCTAAAATTAATTGAATAATTAACTAAATCGATATCAATGGAATCAATATTGATAAGATAAAAAATTGGAAAACATAAAAAATCAAAATAAGAGGTTATTCTAATATGAAAAAATGTGTATAACAATCTAATATAGTGTTTAAACATAATAATTGTGCGTATTTATATATTAATTCATTTTATATTTTCAATATAATAAATAAATGTATATTAATTTAAGTTACCAATACTTATGTTTATAACAAAATGGAACATAACTTAAGTAAATATACATTTCACTTGAATATCAGGTAATATAACATGCAATTCTTATAAAGATGCCCGCACGTAATGTTAAGTCAACGTACTCGATATTATAATATATATCATACTAAGTGGACTCAAAATCAGCACGTCATAACAAAACAACAACTCATATATGTATGTATATACATACATACGTACGCACGCACACGCACACACACGCACACACACATACATACATATATATATATATATATACATATATATATATATATATATATATATATATGCATGTGCACTTGAACCCAAAACACAAAACCCAAAAAATAACACACTTATACACATATAAATAAACAAACACGCTCATCATTTTTTGAATTGTACAAGTCTATGAGTGATATAATTCTTGAATATAACACTTTCGCAGCAGTATATATATTTATAAAATTATGTAAACATAATTGAACACTTGCAGCACCCAATAAATGTAAGATCCCAAATCACTCATGCAAGGACAATCCTCACGCTAAAACCAATAGCACTTATGCACCCCAATGCTCATGCTCAATCACTGGCATGGCTGCTACATTTTCATACCTATGCACACGCTAGAGCATGCAACTTCAATGAAATAAAAATGCAGTTGTGCGTATATACACTTAACAATATATATATATATATATATATATATATATATATATATATTACTGAAACTTATAATATAAAACAATGAAATATATAGGAATAAGAAAATTTCATAAAACAAAATGAAGGCAACAGGAAAAGAGATAACTCACAAAACCAAATGAAGGCAATGTGAAATATACATATGTAATCACACGCAACACACCGACATATATAACGACCTGCAATTTCGAACCCTTCAAATCGACAATCATCTACACATGTCGGACTTGAATTTCTCAAAACAACATATTGTTAATTTATATCTGGAAAAACTTAGCATATACAGTAAATAAATCAATCACAAAATTACAGACACAGAGTATTACAACAATAAGCAGCAAAAAAGATAAATAGTGGTTCGTGAAGCTACTAAATAAAATCAGAGTCTGAAACAAAATACAAAGGAATCTCTATTACATAAGCAAATGACAAGTCTAGAAATAACTGAAAAGTTGAATAGATAAAGAAAGATCTTCAAGCAAAGCTCCAAGCTCTAAAGGTGAGTCTCAAATGCTATGACACCCAGTCTGACCGGAGCGTAAAGAGAAACACAAAACATTCGAGTCAGGATTAACATTCTTATGCAAGTAAATCAACTCAAGTGAAATGTCCAAGCGAAATGCAGATAACTTAAATTATGTTTGGAATTCACATCCCTTAAGGTTCCGTTAAACTATCTACATACATATTACAATATACTACATAGATAATGTCTACAGTAAAGTAAAATATTAAAATAGCGTTAAGGCATCACCCATATCTCCATTAGCACATTTTATATATTCCTGTAGTCTATATAGATACTGTAAGCTCCACAAAACTGGTGATTTACTGAAGGAGCACTCCATAGGTACGGTACAAACTAAAGTCATAGAGGGCGCGATAAGGCATGTGACAAGGCACGCGAGGAAATGCTTAGGGTAGGATACTACCGTTTTGCGGATCTGGACTGGTGGTAACGCATAGCAGCTACTACCGTCCACCTTGAGACACACACCCATAATCAAAGGTGCATCCAATCAAATCACAAAGTAATAGAATGATATCGAAGAAGCATGCTTGATCGAAGGTGCGACCTCACTTGGCCCGGCATGGCTCCTGTTTTAATCACTTCAAGCTGACTCGTAGGAGTCAGGGTTGCGATCATACCTCATATAGACGTCGCCAAACCATCCTACTTCGTTCTGGATTCTCCACCACATGTACGGTTGTTAAAGTGGTTTTCAGTATTGGTAGAGAGTATGACAATATCTGATCCTGCTCTCTTTTAAACCATACGCTTATTTCACACCGTAGTCATTTTCATTTCATACAGTTCATAATTCATATCAAAATATCATATTCATTTCAAAATCATATCACTTTCGAAATCATATTCACTTTTGAAATCATATTCATTTTCGAAATCATATCACTTCCGAAATCATGACCACAAATAGTTTAAACCATCATATCAAAATATTCGCATTTTAATCCATTAAATCTAACCCATTAAATCTAAATTATAATAGTTTCAACTTAAACAGTTTAAATATTGAAAATAGTTTAAGTATATTGAAATAGCTATAAATTAAAAATAGTTTATATATTTAAAAGTTGGTTATAGATTAAAATAGTTTATATATTAAAAAGAGTTTATGTATTAAAACAGTTTATATATTAAAAAAATTATACCGAAAATTGTTTCAAATTAGAATTGTTTCTTCCAATTGCACAAATCAATTCAAATCAACTTTAGTTCTAAATTCAATTTAAACCAATCCCAGTTCAACAATTTCAATTAAAGGGATTAAAGGTTCACTTCAAAATTTTATTAGACCGTTTTAATTTATATCGACTTCAAATCCAGGTTTGAACTACAAATTAAACCACTTTCAATTCAATAGGTTTCAACGTTTAAATATTCAAACATTCACATTAACTCAATTTGATAAATTTTATTTATATTTCAATAGTCAACTTTAATTTTATTTAAATTTAAAATATACACTAAATCACTTTTAATAACATTTAAGTAAAATCTCACATTACAAATTTAAATCAAAATTAAGTATTCAATTTTAATTTTATTTAAATTAGAAAATATTCATTTAAACACCTTTAGTCAAAATCTAGTTATCCAGTTATAAATCATATCTTTAAAATCTCAAAATTAATAAGTTTTAAATCACTTCTATTTAAGTTCTATTCTTAAATAAATAAATTTTCAAGTCCACTTTACTTACCTTTCCAATCTTTATTTACTTAAATTATTACCAAATCTATTTTAGAAATATTAATATAAATTGTAAATAAATATTTAAAACATATTATATATTTGTTAAATTAGATTCTTATTAAATTTTATTAAATTAATTATTATTATTATTATAAATCTTATTTTACTAAATATATGGTATAAAATCTTATTTTATATATTTACAAATAATAAAATTATATTAAAATCTGAAGATTTATATTTTCCAAAACTTAACTTATATATTTAAAATTTTCAAACATATAACTTAAAAATCTAGAATTACACATATATTAAAATAAAATCTTCATATTATATTTTAAATTCAATATTTATTAAAACTCATATATTTCCTTTCAAAATTTTGGAAATTATTTTTTTCCAAAAATAGACCAATGGTGTCCGTATTTAATTTTCTATCCTATGGTCGAGTGATATAGATATTTATCATTTCAATCCGTAATAATTTAAAATTTACGGTATATATCATTTCAACCCGCGATCCCAAAATTCAAATCAATAAAATCGCTTAGGTTTATCATTTCAACCCATAACGATTTTCCTTAATGTATAAGATCGTTCGGGTATGTATCATTTCAACATATAGGGAATTTCTAACCATCAATGAACTTTCAGATTGAGAATAATAAAATAATAGCATAAATGACATGGCATATCAATGGCAATAATGATCAAAATTAACAATATATATATATATATATATATATATGTTTGCATAAAAAATGGACAAACACCTCCAATCCGTATTATTTAGTTGATTATATGTTATTTTTCAAGGTTTTAGGTTACTTATGCAAATATGTAAAAAGCAAGGACTAAAATGTAAAAGACACGCAGATTTATAGTGGTTCGGCCAGAACGTGCCTACGTCCACTTTATATGTTATTCTCTCTTTTCTTTCGGATTACAAGTACAAAGCTTTAAGTACAAGTATAAGAAAGTTGTTTGAAAGTTCCTTCCTTACTTGAGCTCTCAAACTTGTCTGCCATTGTTGTACCCATGCCCCTCTATTTGTAGAGTGAGGTTAGGGGCAGGGGTCTTGGATGTATATAGCTGCTGGTGGGCCTGGGCGGAAGCAACCTGGTCTGGCATAGGGGGTTGGTTCGGTAATTGTTAGGTGGAGTTTGGACCGGTGATGGTTGGTTCGGTATTGTATAGAGGAGGATGGTTCGGCCGAAGCTTGGTTCGGTGGGACGTTGGTTCAGTGGTGAGTGGACGTGGGTTGGTTCGGCAGGGGATTGGCCCGGTGATGGAGGCGAGGTTGGTCCGGTGGTAGGTTGGTTCGGTCATGGGACCGGATCCGTATTGTGTGGATAGGCTTTGGACCGGCAGTGGATGGAAGGTGGCTAGTTCGGTAGTGGGTTCATTCGGTAATGGGGGGAGTGGTACCAGGTTCGGTGGTGTAGGGAAGTGGAGTTGGACCGGTGAGGAGGTCCGGTGGAGCATGGTTCGGTGATGGAGTGGAGAGGCTTTGGTTCGGCTAGGCATAGGTACCGGATGGACATGGATACCGTATGTAAATGGTGATTATGGACGAAATTGATGCTCCTTGGCCTCGTGATCTCATGGGTGAGAATTTGCCCAACATTTTCCCCCCAAAGTGGGGCACGTGCTTGCAGGTGTCGCGCTTTGTTTTTCTTCCAGTTGGTGTAGCTATATTCGGTTTTCAGTGCCGAACCATATGGTTCGGTTGTCCTGTGTACGTGTATAAATAGGGGGTTCACCCCTTCGTTATTCCTTACCGAATCAGAGACAGCCGAATCAAACCCTAGCCGAATCAAACCCTAGCCGAATCAAACCCTTGCCGAATCAATCTCGTGCCGAGCCAGGTATATATCCCTTTGCCGAATGAACGTGAAAGGTTTTTAATGCCGAATGCTACATGATATACTACCGAATGAGCTTGTGCCGAATGGACCTGATCCCGAATGAAACATGGAAGCATTTGGCACCGAATGGACTTGACAACTATTCGTTTATATTCCCATATTCCTCGTTTTAATATCCTGTTTTTCTCGTGTCGCAGATAAATGTCTCGCAAAGCGGAAACTCGATCGGACAGTAGGAAGTCCAAGGATGGGGGGAGTCTTCTTCCGTGCCCTCAGCCCAACCAGGACCGGCGCGACATGGACCTGCCCCAAGGTCGCTAGTGGATGGGTATGGTCCCCAGGAACTTCTGGTCTCTCCTTCCGATTGCTTTCCTAGCTCCTTAAAGGAGGAGCAACTTGACGCTATAGCTCGTTCCTTCAGGATAGATAGAGCGCTTATGCGGTTGCCGGGGAACAGAGTGATGCCTACGACCCCCCCCCCCCCCCCCGAAGGCTACTTTGCTTACAGCAGATATCATTGCATGTGTGGTGCTATCCCGCCTCTCAATGCCTGGATAGTTAGCTTTGTCACATATCTGAAGGTGGCTCCATTCCAGCTTCAGCCTAACTCCTACGCCATTCTGGTGAGTCTTTCTTCTCTTTCTCTTTTCTTTTTAGATCTGCATAACTTGATCGCTTACTGTTCGCTTAATGAATTCCTCTTCTGAATTGGACAGGTGGGACTTCCGGTCAACATGCTGGGAGCTCCGACCCTGCGGCTAAATAGGCCTGGAGAGTTGGGAGGATGAGGGCGAAGCGTGAACGCAGTCGGTCACCTTTTGACTTCTTTTTATTGTTGTTCATGTTAGTCCAAAACATTGATGTAACTGGAATAATATTGTTTGTGATGAATGATGTTATGTAATTTCATAATATAAGCTGATTCCTTTATGTTGGAATGTTCTTGCTATTTTGTTGTGTTGTGTAAGTGATGTAACTATGCATGTTCCTGATGCCAAGTTTTTTGCTTAGAGTATAATTTTCTCATTTTGCAATGTAAATGTGATGTGTGAATATGAACTGCAGTTATGCATTAATGTATAAAAGTAGAAGGTACCGCCCTTCATGTTTCGGCTGTGGACGGCAACTTCGTGCGCCCTGTAAGACTAAGCACGGAATGCTGTTGAGTGTCTCGTTATCCGATTGTGAGTTTCTGTTCCCATTAGCGAACGTTCCCTATTTCATGTCCTGTACTTTCAAGCACCGTTGCGGAGAATAGGAGAAAAGTTTTAAATGAAATTGAAATATATGAAAAGTAAAACTTCCAGTCACGGAAGGCCGTCGATGTGCTTAAGTTCGTGGCAAACGGGTTTTGTAGTCACTTTCCCTAGCTGTGGGTCTTGGAGACATTTGTCACCCATCTTACGCCTACTGCGGGGAGTTTTCTTTTTTACCACAGCCGCACTTAAGACACATCGGAGCCGATCGCGCACAGTAACTACCCGGGCCATTATAGCCCGTAATCGTGGGTATTATTCGATTTACTGTGGCCGGCTAGCGTGGGGGCCGATCGTCAACTGTGAACTGCCCCTGGCAGCCCACACCTTATGTTGGGGCTTATGATCGGTTCACAGTCGCCGACGAGCCGAATCGCTGTAATGAGCTGCCATAGGCTATAGTCGGCCTTTTTTATGATGACTTATACTCGACTTATTACAGTCGGCTTTAAGGGCTGAGGCAAACAATGAGTTAACTCGTGGTAGAGGGATACCGGAGCAAAGTGTCTCATTGGCGAGGGCATAAGAGCGCGGCGTACCTGTTAGATTTTGTCCAGGTGGAGTTATGTTGTGAAGTTCTGGAGTGAAATGTCATCTGCAAAGGATTTTGTTCAACAGCAAAGGATAAAGCTTAACAAGTAGCCAAGATATAAAGGAACAAGTTAACAAGAGCCAAGTTTTTTAAAGTGGTTCGGCACGAAAATGCCTACGTCCACTGATTCTCTTTGTTAATTCACTTCATATGGGCAGTACAAGTTAAGAAAAGTATCGACGGAGGTGTCGGATGTTCCATGCCCTCTGGAACACCTCTCCGTCCACTGTTGACAAAATATAAGCTCCGTTGTGGAGATCTTTATGAATTACATATGGTCCGTCCCAGATGGGGTCGAGTGCCCCGGGGCGCGGAAAGATTCTCTTGAGGACAAGGTCTCCTTCTTGTAAGCTGCGATGTTTGACTTTGGAGTTGTATAGTGCTGCCACTTTTTGTCTGTGAGCTGCTGCTTTGAGTGCTGCATCATTTCTTCTCTCCTCAATTAGATCCAAAGACATGTGGAGGAGTTCTTCATTTTCTTTCGGGTTGTAGTGGATCCTACGGTGAGAGGGTTCTATAGTTTCAACTGGGAGCATAGCCTCCGATCCGTATGCCAAAGAGAAGGGAGTATGCCCTGTTGAAGTTCTGTAAGATGTGCGATAGGCCCAAAGTGCCGTAGGAAGTTCGTCCACCCAAGCGCCTTTCGACTTTTCAAGTTTCTTCTTGATTAAGGTTTTGAGAATTTTGTTGACAGCTTCTATTTGGCCGTTTGCCTGGGGATAAGCCACGAATGAGAAGCTTTTGCGAATCCCATGCTCTTGGCACCAGTTGGTGAATTCCTCGCTGTCAAACTGAAGTCCATTGTTTGATACGATTTTGAGTGGTGTTCCGTACCTGCACAGAATATTTTTGATTAAGAAGTTGATAACTTTGGCCGAAGATATTTTATTTGGAGGCTCCGCCTCCACCCATTTGGTGAAGTAGTCGACTGCCACTATAGTATATTTGGCTCCGCCTCGGCCCGTTGGCAGTTCGCCGATTAAGTCAATCCCCCATATTGCGAAGGGCCAAGGGCTGGTCATCTGAGTAATCTCATTGGTTGGTAGTCGAGGGATTTTGGCAAATTTCTGACATCTGTCACATTTTTTGACGAAGTCTAAGGCATCTTTGTTCAAGGTGGGCCAGAAATATCCATATCGGAGTATCTTTTTTGCCAGAGTCTGCCCTCCGGTGTGGTCTCCACAACTTCCCTGATGGATGTTGGTAGAATTTTCCTGGCTTCTCTTCCAGCAACGCACCTCAATAAGGGGTTAGAGAAGCCGCGTCGATAGAGGATGCCTTCTTGTATCGTGTAGCGGGAAGCTTTCCTTATAATTTTCTTAACTTCATTTCGCCCGTCTGGTAGGGTGCCGTTTTGTAAGTATTCTCGGATAGGGGTCATCCATGTTTCTTTTTCGGTTGCAGCTATCAGGTGTACTTGCTCGAAACTCGGGGTTAGCAGCCTTGAGACAGTTATCGCTCCAGAAGCGGTGTCATTTCCCATGCTAGCTTGTTTTGCCAGCTCGTCGGCCTCTTGATTTTCCTCTCGAGGAATGTGTCTGATCAAATAGTGATCCAGTTGGTTAAGTAGCAGCTTGGTCCTCTTTAGGTATGCTGTGAGTCGTTCTCCTCGAGTCTGGAACTCTCCTAGTATTTGATTCACAATAAGTTGAGAATCACTATGGAGACATAAAGAACTGACTCTGATTTCCAATGCAAGTTCTAATCCGGCTATCACTGCTTCGTATTCTGCGTCATTGTTGGTGGTAGCGAATTCCAATCTTAGGGCGTAGCGCAGCTTCTTTCCCTTGGGGGTGATTATCACAACACCTGCCCCCGAGCCTTTTTCGTTCGACGCTCCATCTACGAAGAGATTCCATTTGATATCTTCTGCTATTTCAGATTGGTCCTTACCTTCGCCATTAGTGAATTCGGCAATGAAATCAGCTATGGCTTGTCCCTTGATAGCGGTGCGAGGATGGTAAGTGATATCATATTGGCTTAGCTCGATGCACCACTTGAGCAGTCGCCCAGAGGTGTCGGGACGATGGAGCACTTGCCTCAATGGCTGGTCAGTTAGGACTCTGATGGGATGAGATTGGAAATAGTGTCGCAGCTTCCTTGATGTGATTAGTAAACAGTACGCCAGTTTCTCGAGTTTGGGATACCGGGTTTCTGCTCCCATGAACCTCTTGCTTATGAAGTACACTGGCCGTTGTGTGCGGTTTTCTTCTCTTACCAAAGCGGCGCTTAGGGCATGGGATGACACAGCAAGATATAGGTATAGTTCTTCGCCTTCATTTGGCGTTGAGAGTACTGGTGGCCGTTGGAGGTGCTTGATTAGGTTAAGGAAAGCTGCTGAACATTCGTCGGTCCACTCGAATTTTCCTTTGTCTCTCTTCAGTGCTTCAAAGAAAGGGATACATTTGTCTGTTGCTTTAGAGATGAATCGGCTTAGGGCGGCCACCTTCCCGTTTAGGCTTTGCATTTCTTTCCGAGTGGATGGTATTTTGATATCTTGCAAGGCTCGGACTTGTTCGGTGTTCGCTTCGATTCCTTTGGCATGGACGATGAATCCCAAGAACTTTCCTGATGACACTCCGAAGGAGCACTTTAGAGGGTTCAACTTCATTCCATATTGGCGGAGTACTTGGAACATCTCGTCCAGGTGGCTTACATGATCGTTGGCTTTTCTTGATTTTACCATCATGTCATCCACATAAACTTCCATAGTTCGTCCTATTAGTTCTGCAAATATCTTGTTGACGAGGCGCTGATAAGTAGCTCCGGCGTTTTTCAAGTCCAAATGGCATTACCTTGCAGCAGTACAATCCTCGGTCAGTGATGAAGCTAGTGTGGTCTTGATCGGGGGCGTGTATAGGGATCTGGTTATATCCTGAGTATGCGTCCATAAAGGATAAGAGTTCTTGTCCAGCAGTGCTGTCCACGAGTTGGTCGATTCGGGGGAGTGGGAAGCAGTCTTTCGGGCAGGCGTCATTTAAGTTGGAGAAATCGATGCATGTTCGCCACTTCCCATTAGCTTTCTTTAACAGTACCGAGTTGGCGATCCACTCCGGGTAGATGGCTTCACGTATGAAGTCATTGGCAAGTAAGTTCTTTACTTCTTCCTCGAGGGCTGCTGATTGTTCTGCCCCCATACTTCTCTTCTTTTGCTTTACCGGTACCTTGGTAGGATCGATGTTTAGTGCGTGGCATGCTATGTCCGAGGAGATTCCGGTCATATCAACGTGCGTCCATGCAAATACATCCATGTTGTGGCGAAGAAAATCAATGAGTTGATTCTTTAATTCTCTTTTTAGCTGAGATCCGACTCTCAGCAGTTTACTTGGGTCGTGTTTGTCTACAGATACGAATTCCATAGCCTCTGCAGGCTCGGCCATGGCCTCCTACTCTCCGTCCCTGGGATCTAGTTCTTTGAAGGGATCACTTGTATATCGAAGAGGAGGGGCTTTCTTTAGTTGCTATGCTTCCAAGCTTTTCATGTAGAGAGTAGTCTCTGCATTCTTCCCTTTATTTTTCTTGTGGTTATTTCGAAGTTCGGTTACATAGCAGTCCCGAGCGGCGTCTTGATCTCCTTCTACTTCTCCCACTCCATTATCCGTTGGGAACTTCATCTTCAGACACCATGGGGCAAGGGCAATTTGGAAGTCGAACAAGGATGGTCTTCCTAAAAAGGCATTGTAGGCCGAGTGGTTGTCTATTAGCACGAATGTTTGTTTCCGAACGGCGGAGCGGGGATGACTTCCCAATTCAACAAAGAAATCCAATTGTCCGAGGGGCATCTTTGCTTCTCCAGTGAAACCGTGTAGTGGTTTGTTACAGGGGGATACATCCTTCATTGACAGCTTTATTTTGTCGAAAGCATGCTTGAATAGGATATTTACTGAACTTCCAGTGTCTATTAAGATTCGGAAAACTTTGGCTGGACCGAACCAGGCAGAGATGACCATAGGATCCATATGAGGGTATTGCCTTCCTTCTAGGTCGCGCCCGCTGAATGTGATATCATTACTTTCCTTCCGCTTAGGGTGGCGTTCTTCCATAACAGAATTGACGCAGTCTCCCTCGCTTCTGAGTGAGTTTCCATATCTTTCCATTTCTGCCCAGCTCTTGTCAGCGATGTGTGGCCCTCCTGATATTGTATGGACCACTATCTTCTCTTGGCTGGAACCGCTGGTGTTGCGATTTCCTCCGCCTGTCTTTGGGTGGAGCTGCCTTGGGTTTTCCTTGGTAGGAGCTGGGGTCCTGTCCTGTCCCTTCACATAGCGTTCTAATTTCTTTCTCCTAATGTGTTCTTCAATTAGGTCTCGGAGATGGCGGCATTCATTGGTATCGTGCCCATGAGACTCGTGGAAACGGCAGAATTTTTCGGACTGGATTGCGCGATCTGACTCTTTCTTGTACGGGGGGCGCTTGTATGTGAGTTCGTCCTGGGTGGCCAGGAAGATGTTCTCGACTGTTTCGTTCAAGGGAGTGTAAGCGTTAAATCTCGGTCCTGGTCGGTACAAGCGCTTTTCTCCCTTCTTGCCCCCTGCATTGTCTCTGGAGTCATTTCTCCGAATGTCTTTCGCTGCGGCAGGGGCGTTTCCATGGGCCGTTCTAGCCTGCGGTCCTGTCTGCCTTTCAGTGGCAGCCGCTTCGAGTCTCATGTACTTCCCAGCTTCATGAAAGAAATCGGGCAAGGTAGCTGGTTTTTCTTTAGTTAGTCTTCTAGCAAACTTGGTATCTGGGTGCACACCACTACAGAGGGCCATTAGGGTGAGTTTCTCATCGGCATCTTGGACTGCGGCCGCTGCGGCGTTGAACCGGGTTAGATATTATTGCAGTATCTCTCCGGATTTCTGTTTGACATTGGATAGAGAATAAGCATCCTTGGGTTGTTCCACATGAATGAGGAACTGGCTAATGAACTTTCCCTTCAACATTTCCCATGAACTGATGGATTCTTGGGGTAGATGGCAGAACCAGGAGGTAGCTAGATCTGCTAAAAATAGTGGAAAGCATTTGCATAATACTCCTTTTGTTGCCCCGCTCATGAGCATATGCTGTGTGTATCTCTGCAAGTGTACAACAGGGTCGGAAGTTCCCTTGTACGGTTCCATCGTCGGCATTTTCCACTCTCGAGGGGTGATGGCGGTTTCGATGTCGCAGGTGAAAGGGCTGGTTACCCTAGCGCCTATCCCTCGCTCCCTTTGCTCCCGTCGGACGCATTCCCTGAATAATCGTGCCATTCTTTCATCAGAATTTGGAGCGGACAAGAATGAGCTTGGTTCTTCCCTGGGGGATCGATCTCGTCCGGATGACCTGTAGGGATGGTATAGCCTATCACTTCTGACATTATCCAGTGGCTGTCTTTGGCTACTCGGATGCATGCTAGGACCAGCTACAGTTGCCCCCCGCCTTGATCTTCCCCTGCGGGGTTCTGTTTCGAGCATTTCCATGGGGTCAACTTCGGGCTGGGTTCTAGCTCGGCTCCGTTCAGCGGGGTTTCTATGATTAGGTGGCATGACTGGCTCAGCTACATCCGACTCTCGCCTGGTGCCTCCCCCATTGGGTTCGGTTCCAAGCGCTTCCTCGAGTCGGAGGGGCTGAGTCCAGGCGCGGCCCCTATCACTGTTGTTCCTGTTGATAGCTTCTTCGAAGAGGGAAGACCTTTGCTGTCTCTGAGATCCTCCAGATTGAGACTCACCCCATGATTCAGTGTTGCGGTTGGATTCTTCGGCATCCCTCAAGCGTGACATGAGTTGGTTCACCAAAGCTTCTTGTTGGGATGCGAAGCGGTTAGTTACTTCAGTCACAACTCTGTCTAGATCTGCCCTAGTGATTGCTGCCGGTTGTTCCGCGGCAGGGGCTGTTGGATTTGCCTGATCTGCTGTCGTAGTGGGATGGTTCTCTTGATCTGGATCCACTGGATCTGGAGCGCTGCTGGTTGCAACGTTCTTTCCCTTGTTGGTGTCTTTTCTCGGCCTGGAAGTCATGTTTCCTAGGCAATGAAGGGTACTATTGGGAAAGAAGGTTGAATGAGGGAAGCTGAAGCTTCGAGTTCCAAATTCTCAGTGAAAGCACTAAAAATGTTTGCACAAAAAATGGACAAACACCTCCAATCCGTATTATTTAGTTGATTATATGTTATTTTTCAAGGTTTTAGGTTACTTATGAAAATATGTAAAAAGTAAGGACTAAAATGTAAAAGACACGCAGATTTATAGTGGTTCGGCCAGAACGTGCCTACGTCCACTTTATATGTTATTCTCTCTTTTCTTTCGGATTACAAGTACAAATCTTTAAGTACAAGTATAAGAAAGTTGTTTGAAAGTTTCTTCCTTGCTTGAGCTCTCAAACTTGTCTGCCATTGTTGTACCCCTGCCCCTCTATTTATAGAGTGAGGTTAGGGGCAGGGGTCTTGCATGTATATACCTGCTGGTGGGCCTGGGCGGAAGCAACCTGATCTGGCATAGGGGGTTGGTTCGGTAATTGTTAGGTGGAGTTTGGACCGGTAATGGTTGGTTCGGTATTGTATAGAGGAGGATGGTTCGGTGGGACGTTGGTCCGGTGGTGAGTGGACGTGGGTCGGTTCGGCAGGGGATTGGTCCGGTGATGGAGGCGAGGTTGGTCCGGTGGTAGGTTGGTTCGGTCATGGGACCGGATCCGTATTGTGTGGATAGGCTTTGGACCGGCAGTGGATGGAAGGTGGCTGGTTCGGTAGTGGGTTCATTCGGTAATGGGGGGAGTGGTACCAGGTTCGGTGGTGTAGGGAAGTGGAGTTGGACCGGTGAGGAGGTCCGGTGGAGCATGGTTCGGTGATGGAGTGGAGAGGCTTTGGTTCGGCTAGGCATAGGTACCGGATGGACATGGATACCATATGTAAATGGTGATTCTGGACGAAATTGATGCTCCTTGGCCTCGTGATCTCATGGGTGAGAATTTTCCCAACAATATATATATATATATATATATATATATATATATATATATATATATATATATATATATATATATATATATATATCCAACCGGTCATGGTGTCATATGTCAATTTATATAGGTTAACAAATGCAGATAATAACATATCATACTTAAAATTAAATTTCTAACCAATTTATTATTTAACAACGTATTTCAATCATCATTTCATTTGAATTAAATTCACTAAAGTTAAGAATGTTAATCGTGAGTGATTGCTCACTTTTCGAGGCTAGAGACACATGAGAATAAGATGAAAACGGACACGGATAATCAAAAAATCACCAAACTGATATGGATAAGCACAAATCGACAATGGGACAATGACAAAGCAAAGCTAATCTAGAACTTGATAATCGATGAAAACAAAATATGTAATCTTTAAATTCTAAAGTTTACTCATATAAAATCTTTATATTATACATTTTCTTTTAAAATCAATATTCAATTTGAAACACATATCAAAATAAATTTTATATATATATATATATATATATATATATGTATGTATGTATGTATATGTATGTATGTATGTATGTATGTGCGTGTGTATTAAAATCAATATTTAACTTACCATATATATATATATATATATATATATATATATATTCCAAAGTCATTATTTCTTAAAACATATATTATAGTTAAAATAAAACCTTTAATATTATATTCTAAAATCAAAACATATATAGTAAAATCAAAATCTCTATAAAAAAAATTATATATTTTAAAATCAATATTTTAAAAATCAATATCCCTTTTTTTTTGTCACAAACAAAACACATATTTTAAAATCAATATCAAAACACATATTTTGCAAAAGATACTATGATGAACGGGCATGCACATGCTGAAGTTGCATCATAGAGATTAAGCTTAGATGTACATGCAGGAGCAAAGTGTGGACTGAGTGGATAGGCTGCTGATGCGTGCCAGGGGAGGTGGCACGGTGGAAGTTCAGGCGGTCGTTGCATGGAAGACTGGGTGAAAGCGGCGGACAAAGGTGAGGTGAACGGCTGTAAAACTGGGTGCGAAGATGGGCTTGGAATTGCGGTGCGGTTGCTGTGTCGAGAATGAGCGGCTGTGCGATGGATAAAGGTCGGCGAGCAGGTGGCTTTGGGGTTAGGTCGGTGGGAAGAGCGCGTGAAGTTTGCTATGAAGGAGGAGGGTGCTCGGTCAGTGGGGCAGCGCAATGGAAATGGCATCTGTGGAAGAGACATGGTGGCGATGAAGTGCTGTTACCGGTGAGGAGAGGAAGATAAATGGTCAGGAACAAGTTGGTGGGAGGGGCTGTGGTATGGGACGTGAATGGATTGGAAAGCCTGGCACGCTTATGGTGGATGAAAATAATGGCGTCAAAGCAAAGTGAAGAAGGTGGAAGAAGGGAGGTTGGGCTGAGCGGTGACTATTGACGGAGGAAGGAAAGCTATTCGAGCAACAGTGGTGACAAAGTGTAGGCTGTGGTCTCGAGAGATGGAGATGGGAAGATGAACGTGGATTTGATGGCGTTGGTGAGGTGTCTAGGTGCGGATCTGGAAAATGGTGGTTGTGAGCGTGGTGTTGCAGGGGAGGAGCTCTGGGAAGATGCGGTTCCAGGCAAAGTACAAGACAAAGGGTGGATGTCTCTTCGGTTGCGTTAAGTACAAGGTATGGAAGTTTTTTTTCTTTTTTTTCCGAATGAATGTAAAAGAGCAGAGTGAAAGAGCAAGGAACCAGATAAAATTGAAAGAGCGAATCAGTTTATATTTAAGACAATGGAAATTTTAAAATCTAAAGTATCAATGGTAGATGGCTGTTAGTATTATACGGTGGACAATGAAAGGACATAAGAAACCAAAATACTCGAATTCGAAACCGATACGGCTACTCGTTATACTGATTTCGCCGCATACCAGACTCTGAAATGCACCATGAATATAAAACAGAGATCAGCACGATGAGACGAACAGAATGGTGCACACATACCAGCGATACGATCATCCTATCAAAAGTCGATATTCGCTGCCGTAGGTGCAGCTAAAACGACGAAATTAAGATAAACGGGACTAAAGCAGTCTAAATTTAACGAAACGAAATATAACGTCACACTCAGAAAATGATTTACAATTTTATTATATAAAAATATTCGGGTTTCAAAATATTTTATCTCTATCAAATTAAATGATTTAAATTGAAACTGAAAATTGCATAGCAGAACTAACTTTCATATTTTCCAATAAAAATTTACCACTAACTATGTTTAAATAGACGCATACCAAATATCTAATTTTCATTGCTATATTTAATTATTTAAATTTTAAGAAAAATTTAGTCAATTACGTTATTTAAATCGTTAAAATTTCCGAGTCGTTACAACATATATTCCAACGTACACATATTTGTATACATATTCACACACAACACTCATAAAAATTGCACTCAGTAACACACATTAACAAGAGCAAATCCTTTGTACCAAATCTCTCTATTCCCCATGTCCTCAACCAATCGAGACACCGATTTTTTGGTATTTTACAGTTAAACCCCCTTTCTCTCTTCTGTTGTTGAGGGTTTAACTGCAAAATGACTGAAAATTGGTGTCCCCGATTGGTTGGGGACAGGGGATACAGGAAAGTTTGGTGCAGAGGATTTGGTCTCCACGTTAACATACAAGCACACTACTTTCTCTCTCTCTATCACATGTTTACATTAATATATATGTACACACACTCACACTTATATATGTATATACACGCATAGCACATACTACTGTCTCAAGCTCACTTATAACAACAGTTTCATCCAAGCACATGCAAATATATACATCAAACCACACTCGAACCCACTCATACTATAATTGGTTAAATTGGCATGTTAATGAGAAATTATAAATGGGACAAAGCTTAGTAAACTTTGGAATACACATAAGGACTAAACTTCATTTCATCACCACCAACAGGAATATATACATATCCATACTCAACACACACTAAACTAATACAACATATTACACCATGTACACTGATGCATGTACACACACAAGTCACTATATGCTTAAAGAAAATAGTCAACAATACTTATAGTAATGGAAATCGAACAAGATACACGCACATATTCACTAAAATACACATCATACATACACACACACACACACACACACACATATATATATATGTTTATACATATATACACACACACACAAACCAAAATCAGTTCAACTTAGCAAAATGATAACCAGAATAAAATTAAGACAGCAAATATAAATACTAACTCAACACACACATCATGAATTAGAGGATTAATCCTAGATTTATGAGTTTAGTTGTTTCACTTGTAAACTGCATGTACTTCGCCTTTCCAATTTTCATGCACGAACCCAGCAATCCCTCCTCCGTAATGCAACCTACCAGATTCGAGCGAGCCAAAGATGCATAAAGATATGGAAATACACGTATGTGAATTTCGTAGTTTATTTTGGTTTATTCATTTTGTTTTTGAATTCAGAAGTGGTGAGTGTTTTTGTTATTCATTGCTTTAGGAAAATTATCCTTATTCCTGGAGAGTAAGGCCTGCGTGTACTTAATGAAGGAAGAAGGCTCTGAAATTGGAGAAATTTGGAAAATGGATTTTAGGCTATAAAACTTAGGCTTGGGCTTTGCGACTAAATAGATAAATATATAATTTTATTTTCCTTTGACTAGCAATTTTAAATTCTATTTAATTTGAATAAATAGAAATTATATTTCAACATCACATCTTTTCCAAGCTAATGTTGTATTTCAGTTATATCGCTTTAAAAAAATTAATTTCCACATTTTCAATTTATTTCAGTTTAAATATTGCATTTTCACAATTTATATGCTTTCATTAAACAATTTCAAAAACTCATTTTCAAATAAATCATAAAATTTTAATTAAAATAATCAAATTACTATAATTGACTTAAATTAATTACCACTTAAAAATCGGGTTGTTATAAAGATGAACACCTAAAACAATAGGTTAGGTGATGTTTTAATGGATGATGGACTGGATGACTTGGTTCATCAATGTATGTTAATTATGGGTATACTTAATTTGAATTGAAAATATGAATATGACATGGTTCATAATTGAACAAGTGTAGGGTACACTTGTTCAACAGAATGTAATGCACACGGTTGCTTTGGATGTAATGTTTGTTAACATGTTATGACGTGATTGTTATAATGAGAAAGTGAGGGGAAAACAGGTTCATTGCCGTAGGGGCGTGGTTTCACTATGATGGCTTGGTGTAAGATTTTTCTCATACTAAACTTTATGTTCGATCTATGTTTTTATTATTTTCCATAAACTCAAGGGTACTCATTCAAGCAGGTTGAGTTTACCGTTTAGGCATGTATATTTTGGAAGGATGAAGAAAGGATCGAAAGATGAAGTAGGAGGCTTATCTAACTAATAAAAGTTATCGTGTAAAACTAGGAATTATAACTAGTTATCATGAGTCAGTAGAATAGGATCTTAAGGCTAAGTTAACACTAAAGGGAAGGGGGTGAATAGTATTTAATGGATTATAATATTTTTCAATTCTTTAAGCTTCTGCTGGAATGATGTAATTAACAATCATAGAAATAAGTGCATATAAAAGTAAATGCAGTAAAAGTAAAAAGGAAAGAACACAGCATGATTTAAACCGGTTCAGAGTTACTCTACATCCAGTTCTACATAATTTCATGTACGAATTTCTTTTCAACTAGTAAATGCAGATACAATCTCGATTTAAGGCTATGAGACACACTCTCCAGAATCCCGATCTCTAGGTAGAGTCACTTGATTTTCGGACTACAAGCACACACACTAGATTTACGGGCTACTAAGCACGCCAATTGATTTACGGGATACAATCACACCCACAAGTATAGCAGTATGATTTGATAGAGTTTTACAAACTCAGATCTTGATTACAATTGATCCTATAACTCTTGAATAACACATTGACCATTGTTTGAGTGAGAGAGAAGAAAGAAATCAGAGAGTAAATGAAGGAAAATCAAACTAGTGATGATTGAATTTGATTCTGATTGAATTTTGGCAGAGTTTGGGTATACTTTCATTTAAAAAATAAGAGAGTGGAAAGAGGAGAGAATAATAAGAAAGTAGATGTTAAAAATTCGTTTGGAAGTCTGGTATATATAGAGAAACAACAGTCATGTCCATTCGCGTAGAGATACGACAAAAAGACACTTCCATTCAAATTTGAATTTTGAAAATTACGGCCACTATGCCGACATACATAGGTAGAGTATGTCGACATACTCTTTATAAAATTGAAAAAAGGTTTAAAAATATTATTTTGAAAATCCGTTACTTTGTAAAATAATTTGATACTTTGTAGAATCATTTAATTATAGTTTATACGCATTTTAATCAAAATATAACTTCATAAAACTTTATAAAATAATTTTAAAAGATTTAATAAGAGTATTCAATATAATGTGAATAATATATAAAAAATCAATATAGCTATAAACTATAAGTAAATCAAAAAGGTTAAGAAATTATTTTAATAAATATTTTGAATAGATGTTTGAAAAGATTCTTTTGAAAACCGGGATATTTGAAAAATATTTAAAACTTATTGAAATAGAGAGAGACAGAGAGATCAAGAAAATGCTATTTGGGTTTTAACAAAAATTCTATTACTCTATAACTTACCCGGAATATCCTCATACCTTGAACTCGTTAATACTTATGAGTCTTCATTCTTCAACTCTTAAAACTTTATATCAACATCTTGAATCTGTTCTTGATACTATACAGTCTTCTCAATCAACACTTGTCTAATAACATGCACTATATACTATATATAACTTGATAAAATATTAGTATCTATATTTTATATAATGTCCTATAGTTTTTATCATCAAAACCAGAACCTAAGGTGCTGACAATCTTCCTGTTTTTGATGATGACAACTCTGTATAAAAAGGATAATATAGCTCCCCGTAGGTTACAAAAATCCCTCCTTAATCAATGTCTAGATTTTATATATTTCTCCCTGTAATGCCCCACTCCGAGACCCACATTAACAAGGAGAATTACTGCGTAATTCTGTCTACTAATACGGAGAATAGGGCTGGTTAGGATCGACCATCTAAAATCTTGTCTTAAACATCTACTGAACATGTAACAACCCGCATATTTATCGATTGTATATTTAAATATTTTATTTAAATATTTCATCGTTCGTCGGATTTTAGTCCGAAAACCTACTTTTTGCAAACAGTCAAATTAGGACTCGAGACCCCTTCTATTGAGTTCAAAATGTCATTTGCGATCTTTTTGAGTATAAGCTTCGATATGTTTGGAGTAACTCGAATTTTGCTACCTTTTCTATTGGGTTTGGGTTCAGCCCACTAGCTAACTTAATACCCTAACTCAGCCCTCTCCTCTCCATTCACTCATCCCCACTCCTCAAACTCAAGCTAGAACTGAAAATGGGGGAAAGGAAGAGGAATTAGAAAGTCTTAAGCCCTAGTACCTTTGCAAACTCAAATTCTTGCTCCAAAATCAAAGAGAAGCCATTGGTAAGCCTTCTCTTCATCTTCTCCAACTCTTTCTCTCTTTAATTTCAGAAAATTACTAAACCTAATTTGGGAAATGTTTCTCTTTTAAGCTCAGATTCAAGCTTCTTGTGTTGAGATTGAAGTGTGGTTGATCTTTCCTTGTCTTCAAGCTTCTCATTCATTGTTTTCGGGTTCAAATGTGAGATTCTTATCCCACATCTAAGTCTATGATTATCTTTGATTGTTAGGTATGAATTCTTAATACTTGTTCATGTGCATTTGATTTTGATTTGGATTGGTTTTGTGAATATTTCAATTTTTGGTGTTTTGGGTTCAAATCTTTAAAGATCCTAACTTTGATGTTTGAACATGTTTTTGGTCTTGCATCGAGGAGCCAATAGGACCGGGTAGCCGATGGGCGTAATCCCCTAGCGTCCATGCTCGACCGGTTGCAAATTAAGTGAGAGATTGCACTTCAATTAAATAGGGTAGGAATTGCAGAAATTGCAATTCGGCCGACCGAACCTCCTGGGCCGGTCGACCGAAGCTGTAGCCGAAACTTTTTGGGCTATTTCGGTCGGCCGACTCAGGAAGTCCGGTCAACCGACCTGCTCCTATTTCCCTGTTTGCCTATTTATGCTCGTTTTGCTTTGTTTTTCCATTTGTTAATCGATTCTTCTTCTCCGATTAGTTGTTATCACCTTTGTCAACTTTGATAACTTCTATTTTTGGAATTTTGGGTATTTCCACTTTGATGGATTCGGTATCGATTTCTTTGGATTTTATTCACGTCTTCGTATGTGAATTTTTATGATTGATTATTTCTACAATCACTTCTATGATTTGTCACTTTAAAATATAAAGGTTTTAATACTAGTAGTAAATATCAAAACTCTTTCTTCAAAACGATTTCAACACTATTTTATTACAAAGCTCGTTTCTTAAACCGTTTTCCAATCTATTAGTATATACAAACTTTTACCTCACTCGTATGAGAAATCTAATTAAACGGCTTAGTAAAACAAGTGGTATGACACGCTTGCGTTTACTTCATCGGTTAATTCTTGGACTTGTTTGGTTGAATCTCTTGTGATAATTTTCGAGTGAAAATCTACAATTTGTTCGTAAATAATTAAGTTAAGCTAGTGGTTATGGGACATGAAGCTAAGCTCATTTATTTACTAGCTTAGTGTAATTTACACTTATCGATCAATGATGATCATTTTATGGTTTAGACTAGCAACGTGTGATGTCTCTTTGTCTACGTGGAGGATTGTACCTTATTTTATTGAGCTTCGTCTCATTTCTTTGTGGGCTAGCGACCCATGTACTTTTAATGTGTTTCGATTCACTGGATGTATCGTTTGTACTACATCGATGCCTCGGCTTTTCGATTCATTGGACGTACCGTTTGCACCGTGTCGATGTTCCGAATTGTTTTTGTGTTTCGATTCATTGGACGTACCGTTTGTACTACATCGATATCTCGGCTTTTCGATTCATTGGACGTACCGTTTGCACTACGTCGATGTTCCGAATTGTTTTTGTGTTTCGATTCATTGGATGTACCGTTTGTACTACATCGATGTCTCGGCTTTTCGATTCATTGGACGTACCGTTTGCACTGCGTCGATGTTCGTAATTGTTTTGTGTTTCGATTCATTGGATGTACCGTTTGTACTACATCGATGTCTCAGCTTTTCGATTCATTGGACGTAACGTTTGCACTGCGTCGATGTTCTGAATTGTTTTGTGTTTCGATTCATCTGATGTACCGTTTGTACTACGTCGATGTCTCGGCTTTTCGGTTCATTGGACGTACCGTATGTACTGCGTCGATGTCCCGAATTGTTTGTGATACACGTGTTGGTGAGTTTTCATGCTCCCGCTTGGGATTGGCCATCCTTTTCTTGTGATTTCTGGATTTCTAATTGATGATTTCTGAAATTTATGTTTCACCAACTTTTACGATTGGCATTGATATGTATGTCATTTATTGTGGCTTGGTGAAGTAAATAAAGAATATGATATTCTTTTTGATGCTATGAGATTCTTGAGATATTTGTATGATTTAGTTGATTTTCTATGTATACTTGTCGCAGTATGACATTTTTGGTTATCATACGTTTTTATTACATCTCTTCTTATATCTCATTTTATCTGATAATTATAGCTAGATTGATCCGTTTATTATTTTCTTATTAAATAATACTCGGGTCAGTCTGAGATATTACAGGTGTTTCCTCTTGTCTTCCTATCTGGAACCATCATCTGACTTTTGGTTAACTACTTTAGTTTAGTAGTTTTTGTTGTATACATTTGAGATTTAGACTCCTTGGTGTATACATATTCTTTTGTCTAGCACTTGTATCTATTCTTTTGTGATATTGTGGATCTTGTTAGACCACTACTCTGATATACACTTTTTTGTGTAATATTCATATCTATTTCCGCCTTTGTGATATGAATTATCTGTGACTGATTTGTGTTATGTTTATTTCTATATTTGTTTCTGAAGATTATATATAGCCACTGTGTGGTTGCTTTGAGTTTGTATTGACGTGTCGGGTTTCCACTTGAAATGAAATGCATGTTATTCTATCCGACATATCGATGCTCGCACAAAGAAATTACACGGATGGTCGCTCCTCAACAGCCTTATTCTCCATGCTAGTCGACGGCATTACTCCGTAGTGTCCTTGTCTAGCGTGGGTATAGAGGTGGGGCATCATAGCTTGGTATCAAAGCCAAACTTCGGAACAATATAGAATAATCTAGCAAGGATCATGTCCTAAGTCTTTCTTAGGAGTCGTGCTTTAGGATTTTATTCGAGTGTAACGACCCTGGATTTTGGCCCCGGTTATTTTAATAAATATTTAATCTGATTAAATGAAATGTGAACTGATCATTTTAAAATAAATATGATTTTGGAAATGTTGCCATTTATTTATATAAATTACATTTTAAAAAGGAAATTGATTTGGAAATTTGAAATAAGTATTTCAATAATATTCACAATAGAAATATATCTTATATAATTACTCAAAATACTTTACTTTGTTTATATTTAGAATAAAATAATACATATAGATAATAATGTTTGAAAATTCTAAAATAAAAGATTCTTAATAATATTTTTTTGATAAAATTTACCTTATATAATTAAATTAAAAGGTTTTACATTGCTAACATTGATAAATATATGCATATGAATGAAAATGTTTAAATTAAAATCTAATTCTATTAATATAAAATACAAGTGAAACATGTAAATCTTATTTAATTATTGATAATTGAAACATAAATATAAATAAATAAGTAAACATATCAATCTAAGTTTAATATTAATAGTCAAATATAAAACACAAATCAAAATAAAATTATAAATCAAAACAAGAAATAAGCAGTTAATACTTCCAATATCATTTTAAATTTGCAAGACCATAGAAAATATATAATATAATAAGTATAAAAAGTAGCTAAATCATATTGTACATAATTTAAATATTGATAGATAAGAATGAAATATAAATGTAAATAAACCCTCTTGAATATAACTTAAATATGGTTAGTCATAGTTAGAGTACATAATAAGTTTAAAAGCCAAGCCTACCTGCAAATATGAAACAAGTAACACCAGTCATACGACTTACATGCAAGTGTATATTTGCACAACACATATGTGTATAGAGTTCAAACTAGAGGATAATAAAACAAGTAATATAATAACAAGACAAAATGAGTAGCTTCATGTATAAGCCTTCCTGAAACATATCTCTTCATATAAATATCTATGTACAACTTACAAATATCTTTACAGTATAAACATGTAAATAATCATGCAAACATATTTTGAAGCAAGACATGTAATTGCTATCATCTTAGCCATTTGTTTTGTTCAAAGCAAATATATTACAAATCTTTTTACAGTAATTGAAAGCTGTTCAATGTAGAATAAAAAAAATAAAAATAAATAAAAATAAACATGTATATATATAAAATATACACAGTAAACATAATTATTTAGTGTAAACATTTTAAGTAACAAGACAAAAATAAAGCCTCTCACACAAGCCACATTTTCTTGCAAGTTGTACACCTACGAATATCAGGGGAACATTAATTAGGTGATAACAAATTTAAAGACATATTCATTAAGGCTAAGTATAATTTGTCATTTCAGGTTACAAAATAATGTTCAGCCGAAATTGCAAATTCATGTTATTGCAGGAAGTTAATTACAGAATCAACCTGGTCAAGAATATAAGGCTGTCTAGATACAACCTACCCATATACACCTAATTTCTTCTATATATATGAGTGTACATATTCTTATTTAATTTGTTCAGTAAGAAGATAATTGGCAAACCTGAAAAATACAAGAAGAGCTAAAGACAGTTTCCAATTTCAACTAATCTACATCAATGCTTTTGTTTACAGGAATTTGGTGCAGGTGAGTAAACAAATTTTTAAAAAGTTTTAAGTAATTTAAAACTAGTTCAAATTTCATTAATAACATGGTTTGTTTCAGTATGCATATGAGATTCTTTGTTCAGGAATGTTGTGGGTGAGTAAATTTTTGATCTTAAATCAGTTTAAAATATCTTAGACTTGAACCTGACACATGAATGAGACCTTGCAGTTTAATAGTTTGGAATGATTCATATGTATGTTTAGAGGTAAATGGATGTGTATACATGTTGTGATATGGCTAATTATCATCTCTGTTTATTATACAGCGTCATCATCAAATAAACAGTCCATAATTTAATTTGTATTTGATTACAGGTTAGGATCTGAGAAAAGAAAAGGTTTAAAAATTTATATAATTAATTTTAAAAGTAGTTTTAAATTAATATATAATGAATTTATGAGAAAAATTGGATATCTACAGGTCTGATTATATCATAGGCAAAAATCAGGTGTCCTGAATTCTTGAATTAATCTTATAACATGATTCTAGATTGCTAATGATCAATTTAGAAACCAGAATCAAAATTTTTAGCTTGGTAATCTCTGAGTTAATCGAAATTGAAGAATTTTGGGTTTTTAACCAATATTTGGCGATCGAAGGTGATTCAGAGGTAGGGATTGTTGTCGAAGATGACCTAGGGGATGTGGATCACTGGAAAAATAATTCAAGAACTTTCTGATGATTGGAGTTGCGAGGAGCGGCTTAACTAGGGTTTTTGCAGTTTGTCCTGTCGCGTTTAATGGCGAGGTGATCTCGTCTAACTTGAAGCATCGAGTGCGATTTCGGTGATAAGATGGTGGCGTGGGTCGATGACGGGGTCGGGGTCTGAAGGATGAAGATTCCAGTCGCCTTGATCGTCAACGATGGGTGTTTGGGTCATTTGAGTTTGAATGCATGCTGCTTTAAGATGCTCGATTTCGCATCACTGGCTATTCGACGAAGTTGAGTGATAAAATCGTTGGTGTGGGTGGTTGTCGGTCTGAGGATGGTCATGGCATGGATCATCGATGGTCAGAGCTCGGTTTCATGTGCACGCGTGTGCACAGATGTCTGGTGGGTTGAAGTTTGGAAGGGATGCTTTGTCTCGAGTGTGTGACCGCGTATTCATGTGATTAATTCGAAGCAGTGAGGATTCATGGATTTGGCGCGTTGGGTCTCGAAACTGCTGGTACGTGAGAGATTTACCTGATTTAAGTTTGAATTTTAACTTAAATTTTAAAACTTAACTACCTGTAGAAATGGAAAATAGAATGGAGGAAGAGGAAGGAGTACGGGAAGGTCTCGGGTAATACAGGGGGTTTACTCGAAGTAATACTCGAGTTTAAGAAAGGGGAGACTCGGGTTTTTTTGCAAAATGCAGTAATGAATTTTCAAAGGTAGGCTAAGAAAGAATTTCATCGAGCTGAGTACTGAAATCTTAAGAACTGTTAAATAGTTTCAAGTTAGAAGCTTAACGATGTTTAAGCCCTTAATTATTCTTATTTTAATCAAGTAATTAACCTAGTTAAGTATAAGTAAAATAATTACTTTAAGCTAAATTTAAAACTGGTTAACATTTGAGTTTGCAGTTTGAAGTACTTAAGAATGATTAACATTTTCAATCTTAATTAGAGTCGGGATTTCGTAACTATTATGTGATAATTAAATAGTAGTTGACTACCCAAGTAAATTAATCGATAATTATTAGGTAAGTACTTAAGAATAATTAAAGTATAATAGTAATTAAGGATTAATGGGTGTGTAAGTGATAAGTAAATTGTAATTAACAGTTTAAGTTAATTTATAAATGGTTAATAGTTAATTAATCAAGTAATTTAATTAATAATAAATAATTGGATGAGTAAGTAATTAGCAGTTAATAAATGGGTAATAAAGTTTGATTAATAATTAAGATTATTAATTAAATGGTTAATCAAAGTTAAATATCTGGGTTAAGAAGTAATTAAGCTAAATAGTGTGAAATACAATAAGTTATTAATTAAGTAATTAAGATTTAATGAATTGATTAAGAAATAATTAATTGAATTGGAATAAGCAATTAATTGATAATCTATCAATTAAACAGGGTTAAGCGGTTAATTCTCGAGTAATTGATTTCAAATCGAATTAATTATGAGAATTTAAATGATTGCTTATCGATTGTTATGTTGAATATCTACTTGTGATATTTATTTGATGATATTCTGTGATGCTCTGTGATATGTTATGTTATATCTATGCTGCTTGTATATGTTTTATCTGTGATAAATGCTATGTTAATTCAATTGATGAATTTAAATTATTTAAAACTGTTTAAGCTAATTAGACAACTTGGCCCTTAAAATGGCGTTTGGATTCGATGAGACCGGGATCGGAAGAATCAAATTTGATTCTCCGAAAACCACATCGATCCAATTTAAACGTTAGGTCGTGAATCCTGAAATGAAGATCGAGATGGTGTATTCAGAATGCAAGGGTTATCGTCGTTGACTCTGAGGGTGATTCCAAAATGAGTGTGACGAGATAATGCCTTCGGTTTCGTTCGAACCCAGAACGAACTTGCGTGGACTGAATGCTTTCAGAACATCGTCAGGCGGACGATGATCATTCTAAGTGATATGTTCTGTAAATGTAATCGCAGCCTCAAGCCTCATCAACCGGGAATGGCTAAAACAGGGGAGATGCAGCAAGGTTAGGTGGGTCATGCCCAAGCAGGACAAGATATTTCCCCTGTCAAGATGTCCCTTTTTATTTCGGCTGTGCGGGCGGTTGCTAGCTACAACCGCGGGGTTTATCTTGTTCGGGACTGTTCAGTAAGGAATGGTTCCAGCCTTGTGTTGTAGGGGGTCGGGAGTGATCCTCGGTACGGTGATCTAGGCCCCGTACTGTGACGGGCGGTACCCCAGTAGCCCTGCCATTGTTGGAAATCCATTTTCCCTACGAGACCCTACGGTTTTGATTTGTATTACCCACTTTTGTGGCTAGTAGCTGGAATTTAATGAATGTAACAATTTCGGCTATTTTCTATTACTTGAAAACCATAGACACTATTATAATATCACTGGATTTCCTATGAAATGTTTTGGTTAGCGTAAGGTAAAAACTTACCCGTATTTATTTGTGGGGAGTCTTACGTGATACCTTTGTTTTTAAATGTTTTTCAAAGTTAAACAACTTTAAACCGTTTACTCATACCAGACCCATGTCTGACCCGGAGTTTATATTTTGTTTTTCATAAACTCTTGGGTACTCAAATTTTTATGAGTAGCCAAGTGATAGGTTTTGGGACCTTGATTTCTGGAGAAGCTTGGAGCAGGAGTTTCCAGACGTATGTAGTTATTTATCTAGTGCTACTATGTTAGTTGATGCATGATGTATCTCTGATGTATATAGTGATAGATGTAAGTATAATTGTCATTTGTATTGATATTGTATAACTCTGATATATGTAAAACTATGTAATATTTATGTGATATATTATATTTTGTTCCGTTCCGCTGTGAGATTCTGATGTTGTTGTTCTTTCTTTCTCTTTCTTTCTCTTTCTTTTCTATTTATATCCCTTTCTTTCTTAATGATGATACGTCTTTCTGGTAGTAGAAGGACGGGTCGTCACAGTTGGTATCAGAGCATAGGTTGGTGATAACCTTGGCTCTGGTAGGAATTACTCATAGAATAGCGTCTGTAGTACTCTAAAATGAGTCTGAGTGTATTAATAGATATGAGCGCGTACTTGTTAGTGAATATAAAATTATTTTTATATTGTGTTGATTTATCTGTTGAGTGTTTATGGATTCTGGTCGATGTGTGGGACGCCATTTCATCGATAGGGATTCCTAAACTCTTAAACAAGATTGACCGACACAGTATTGTTTTTGAACTAGGGTAAATGAAATAATTTTACCCAAAATTATATTTTGATATAAAAGAAATATTTTTTTGAAATTATTATATATTTGGATGATTGGTTGTTAATACTATAATTGAATAAAAATTTAAAATTTGAGTGGAATATAACCAAATAAGATTATCTAATAAAAGGAATATAACTAAAATTTGATTAAACTAGACTTTAAGTCCCGGGAATTTAAAAGGTGTTTAAATGAATTTAAACAAAAGGATTTGGGAATTTGAAATCTTGGGAATGTTTGAAATGTTTTTCCAAAGATTTAAAGGCAATAATGGAATATTGTTTTGGGAAAAATATTGTTGAATGGAAATTGTTTGGAAAGAATTTGTGGAAGTAAGGAAGCATTGAACTCACTTCAGTCGCTGGAAAATAATCCTGATGATGATGGCCACATCATCAGTATTCATTTTCGAGTTTCTAAAGTGATGGATTGCTATCAGGATATTGTTCGGACTTGTTGGGTATACAAGTATTTTAGAAATTTCAAGAGGGAAAATTTTGTTTTGGTAAAAAAAAGTGTTTGGAATTTGAAAATTTGATTTGACATACCAAGTGAGTATGAGTAGTTATCATTTCAAAATGGTTTTGGAAATGAAAACCGGGCAAATTGAATTCTAAGAAATTCTATTTAGATAATGTGAAGTTTAAATGAATCAACTATGGGACTTGGAAAGTAAAGTTGATATTAACAAGAAGAAATCGGGGATTTTAAGCCCGGAATTAAAATTTAACTTAAGTAAATGAAAATAAGAAAACATATTGAGTTTAACATGGAATAAGTTAAATGGAATTGTAGTTGAAAATGAATGTAGTTGGATATAAAACTGGAAGGTAAAATGATTGTAATGGTGAAATGAAAGTGTTATATATAATCTGAAATTGTGATTATAAGATGAAACGACTCAAATGAGCAATATAACCTTCTAAGTAAATAAATAAGCTTTGAACTCATATAGTGAGAAATAAATTTAAAAGAATGGTAAGTAGATAAATTTAACTAAAGCTGAGTTGGAATAAAATTGAATTCAAATGAATTCAATCGAATTAGATAATATTGAATGAAATAAAATTCTTAAGTAAATAAGTAAGTCTTGAATTTGGATAAAAAAGAATTGGTGTGAGTGTAAACAAATCTAATTCAAGTATAAATTAAATGACTTTATTATAAATTCAATAATAAATCGTTCATGTAAATTTAAAAATGGATAAAAGAATAAACTAATCAGTAAATAGCTGGGATTTGATTAAAAGAAAATCGAGTCAAAGATTTAAATGGAAACTGGTGAAATGGAATAAACTTAAGTTGTTGGGTAGAACAGTTTGAAGAAAATAAATGACTTAAGTAAATTGTAAGATGATTATTTAAAATACTGGTTGTCAAGTTTAATAAATGATTTGGAATCAAACCTGATTGAAATGAAAGAAAGGGGCAATGTAAGGATTGTGAATAAATCAATTGAGATGGAGTCAAGTGTAAATTGAGATGGAATCAATTTAAGAATTGTTATAAAGCTTAAGTGATTATTTATTCACAATAGCATTGTCGAATTGCATATAGAAATGAGTTGTTTTAAAGTAAACAAGATTAGATAAAATTCTATGAATTATTGGAAGCAAAATAGGATGATTTTGAATATGAGTTTGTTTTGCTCAAATGGATTATATATCTAAGCAAGTAAGTTATAAATCACTTTAATTGAAGGGAATGATTTGAGAATTGGATGGAAGTAATTGTAATAAGTGTTGAAACTATACATATGTGCTTATGAAAATATGTAATGGAGACTCTGCCAAAACTTTTCAAAATTTTGAAAAAATTTAATTTAAAAATTTAGCAACAAAACAATTTCAAATTGGAAATTGAAGGTAAACTAGTGGATGAAACTAATTTAAATAATAAAATCAGTTATAAATGAAAGATAGACAATAAAATTCAATATTCAGAGTTAAGATAAATTGAATTCACATGGAATTAGAAATTCAAATTGGAAATAAGAAGATATAAAGGTTAAGGTGGTAGAGTAATGATGTGAGAGATACATAATGCTCATATTAAACTTAAGAAATGAAGAGTGAATTCTTAAGTAAATTTGGTATTGAGAAAATTTCTAAGTGGATAGAAATCAAAATAATGTGAATAAAGGGAAATTGATATAGTTGAAAATCAATGGATATAAATACGTATGATGTACGTATATTATTTTATTTGCATAACAATTTGATCCAGATTCGAGCACAGAATTTCGAGATAGTTATATTGATCCGCGTTAGGATTTTTCACTCGATTTTCGACGACGAACCATGGATTTGGATTTTAATTGATTCTAGAAATTCTCTATCATAGTTATGGCTATGCAAGGAGAATGACAGTCTCTGATGTAGAAACCAGTTTTGAGTCCGCACTAGGAAGTCGGGTGGACAATACTAGTTCGGAAATGAAATTGTGTGATCGAGTGAGTGATCGGATTTGATATTGCGTACGAATCGTATATGTACATCGTACGGACTTGATTGAATAGAAATTGAAATTCTGTAAACAAGTCAACAAATTTGGAAAGAGTTAATACTGTAGATTTCAGAATTGAATTGCCAGAGTAGATATATGGGATTTATTGTGTATTCTCTATATCCCATCTTGGAAATTGTTCATGATTCATCATTAGTTGTTAAACTAGTAATTCAGGAATTTGGAAGTTGAATCAAATTTAACTGTGGTCAGGAATCCAGTTTGGATTGTTGATCATTAAGAAACAAACTCTCGATAATTTTAGGGAAGCTTATCCGAATTTATGTTCGGATAACTAGTGTTGTTAGTTAGGGTAGACTGTTTGGTTGTTTGCTAATGTATGAATGATATCTATGTTGAATGGTTGGTATAACAGCTTTTAAAATTATCTTTGTTTTAAATTTCGGGGACGAAATTATTTTACGGGGGGAGGAATGTGACGACCCTGGATTTTGGCCCCGGTTATTTTAATAAATATTTAATCTGATTAAATGAAATGTGAACTGATCATTTTAAAATAAATATGATTTTGGAAATGTTGCCATTTATTTATATAAATTACATTTTAAAAAGGATATTGATTTGGAAATTTGAAATAAGTATTTCAATAATATTCACAATAGAAATATATCTTATATAATTACTCAAAATACTTTACTTTGTTTATATTTAGAATAAAATAATATATATAGATAATAATGTTTGAAAATTCTAAAATAAAAGATTCTTAATAATATTTTTTTGATAAAATTTACCTTATATAATTAAATTAAAAGGTTTTACATTGCTAACATTGATAAATATATACATATGAATGAAAATGTTTAAATTAAAATCTAATTCTATTAATAAAAAATACAAGTGAAACATGTAAATCTTATTTAATTATTGATAATTGAAACATAAATATAAATAAATAAGTAAACATATCAATCTAAGTTTAATATTAATAGTCAAATATAAAACACACATCAAAATAAAATTATAAATCGGCTGTGTGGGCGGTTGCTAGCTACAACCGCGGGGTTTATCTTGTTCGGGACTGTTCAATAAGGAATGGTTCCAGCCTTGTGTTGTAGGGGGTCGGGAGTGATCCTCGGTACGGTGATCTAGGCCCCGTACTGTGACGGGCGGTACCCCAGTAGCCCTACCATTGTTGGAAATCCATTTTCCCTACGAGACCCTACGGTTTTGATTTGTATTACCCACTTTTGTGGCTAGTAGCTGGAATTTAATGAATGTAACAATTTCGGCTATTTTCTATTTACTTGAAAACCCTAGACATTATTATAATATCACTGAATTTCCTATGAAATGTTTTGGTTAGCGTAAGGTAAAAACTTACCCGTATTTATTTGTGGGGAGTCTTACGTGATACCTTTGTTTTCAAATATTTTTCAAAGTTAAACAACTTTAAACCGTTTACTCATACCAGACCCATGTCTGTCCCGGAGTTTATATTTTGTTTTTCATAAACTCTTGGGTACTTAAATTTTTATGAGTAGCCAAGTGATAGGTTTTGGGACCTTGATTTCTGGAGAAGCTTGGAGCAGGAGTTTCCAGACGTATGTAGTTATTTATCTAGTGCCGCTATGTTAGCTGATGCATGATGTATCTCTGATGTATATAGTGATAGATGTAAGTATGATTGTCATATGTATTGATATTGTATAACTCTAATATATGTAAAACTATGTAATATTTATGTGATATATTATATTTTGTTCCGTTCCGCTGTGAGATTCTGATGTTGTTGTTCTTTCTTTCTCTTTCTTTTCTATTTCTATCCCTTTCTTTCTTAATGATGATACGTCTTTCTGGTAGTAGAAGGGTGGGTCGTCACATCGAGTCTTCGTACCGATTCATCCTATTTTTCTTTATGATTCCTTATTTTATCTATCAAGATTGCTTGATATTTATTTTGAGAATAACTTTTCTCCTTCTTTCTTTCTTAAAGAAGAGAAATGGTTAGACCAGACCGTCCTAGCGCCGGTCAATCTAGTGCTACTCCCCAGGATGGAGTATTCATGCCTGCTCAGCAGCTTTTAGATCTTGTAAAGAATGCCCAGGCTGCCGGACCCGTCCCTGAGCCTACTCATCCTAGATCCGGTTTTGCACGTTTGTGCAGATACTATACCGATTTAGGTGCAAGGCCATTCAAGGGATCCGAGTGTGTTATAGAAATTCAAGCTTGGCTCAAAGCATGCGATCAAATCTTTTCTCGCATGAACCTTATTGATCTTCACCGAGTTCAGGTGGCCTCTAGCATGCTCCAAGAAAGAGCATTAGATTGGTATGAGCTTCTGATTTCTGAAATAAATGAAGCGGATCTTACTTGGGAGAAATTCCAGGAACGATTCGAATTAAAGTTTGTGCCTGAGGCTGAAAAAGTAACTTTGGCACGCCATTTTATTGACCTTGTTCAAGATGAATCTTCTGTGACAGACTATGTCGCATCTTTCGAATCTCTTTCCAAATATGGGGTTGAATACATTAATACCCCATTGAAGAAAAATCAGAGATTTTTCTATGGCTTGAATAAGAATCTTAAGAAGCCATTACTTCTGAAACTAGAAATTTCTTTTGATCAGCTTATTGATATCGCTCTTCGACTTGAAGAGGCCGATAATGAAAGTGATGTTGAGGTTGTAGGTGCTAAACAGAACTTCAACAATAACATGAAAAGGCTTATTAAATTAAAGGTCCCAATCCCAACGAGAAAGGGAAGCAACAAATTCCGGTAGCAAAGACTCCTACCTCTAGTCGTGGTCAATGCTACAATTGTGGTTCCACAGACCATTATGCAAGGTAGTGTTTGGAACCCCTCTTTTGTCGTTATTACAAAAGTGCGGGTCATCTTTTATCTTTGTGTCCTAAGCTTCCAAGCAAGAGAGAAGGAAAGCTGCAAGCCCCTAACAACTCTTCTCTTGGTCAAGGTATTTTTCACTCAATCCTTGATGACATTGTTTTATTTCGTGATCTTCTTATTCGAGTTCTTTTTGATATGGGTTCCATCTCACTAGTTTATATCAAAAGAACTTGTCGATTCTTTTTAAACATTTTTGGGCTTGAAGACTTCTTTGAGGATTGTGAATTCGGATGGATCCGCAACACTCAATTTACTTTCTATTGATGTCGAAATTATTTTATGTGATTTTTCTTTCCGAGCCGATATTTTTACTTAGACTTCGGAATTGATTTTTTTGAAAGGATTGGCTTAATCATTGTGAAGCCCATATCCTATTTTCTGAGGGACTATTCATCTTCGACATTTTCTATCTGTTAAGCAGATTTCTATTTTTCTTTGTGATTCCGATTTCAAATTTTTTTTGGTTGCGTCGTTTTTATTCCTTAAGCCCACTTATAAGGAAAGTGTTATTTCTCTCATTCATGTGGTTTGAGAATTTTCTGATATTTCTGAGTTTGTCTTAGGATTATCACCTAAGAAATCTTTTGTGTGGTGTTAAGGTCTTTTTAGTTCGACCTTGCCACCGATTTTCATTTGGCTAAGAGTTGTGGGAGTTAGCATTCCACTTACCGCATTTCGCACTCGTTACGATTCTTATGAATGGCTTATGATGCCAGTCAGTTTGTCCAGCTTATTTCATCCATTTTATAAATCAAGTATTCTATGAATATTTCGGTGAGACCATTCTTGTATTTATTGATTTCGAATGAAAATAGCAATTTAAATTTTTTTACATATCTATTTCATAAAGATTTATTTATAAGTATAATTGAATTTTCGTTCTTAAAACGAACAAAGAATATTCTTAAAAGTTTTTAAGAGACATTTTTGTCATATAAAAGATGATTTTGTGATTTTATTGCCCATTTAGTGTTTTAAGAATTCTAGTCGATGCTCTTGATCAACGTTATCGATAGGAATCTCCTAAACGCTTTGATGAGACAATCAAACACAGTAAATTTCACTTGAATAAGTAAAATTTTCTAAAAAAAAGTGATTACATAAGTTAATTGTAATTTTGAAAGTTTTAGCTTTTTGAGAAAGAAGATTATTTAAAAGAATTCTTTTCCGATACTCTTATTCTTGTGATTCCCGAGGGGAACCAAGACTTTATCTTTTGTACCAATGTTAATCGTATTGGTTTGGATGTCGTTATCTTGCAAAAGAGAACGTGCTATCGCTTTTGTTTCTAAATCATTAAAGCCGATCGAGACTAGGTATGCCACTCATGATCTAGTGCTCGCAGCTGTTGTTTTCGCTTTTAGAGTTTGGCATCATCATTTTTGGGGGAGAAATTTGTTCTCCACCTCGATCATAAATCTTTGGAATATTTATTTTCTCATAAGGAACTTCATGTTGACTCGAGTTCCTAGCATCTTATGATCTTGATATTCTTTTATTCCCGGAAGGGAAATCGTGTTGCCAATGCGTTTAGTCGTAAGCAACAAGTGGTTGATTCTTTGATGATGTCTGAATGTAATTATCTTTTATCAAGTTCATCGGACGTTTTGATATACTTTGTTTTATTGAGCTTTATCTCATTCCTTTTATGGATTAGTGTCCGATGTTCTTTTATGGTGTTCGGTTCATTGGACGTACCATATTTGTACTACGTCGGTGTTTCGAAATTATTCGAGCTTTGGTTCATCTGGCGTACCGTTATTGTACTACGCTGTTGTTCCAAATTATTCGAGTTTCTCGTTTCTCGGGCGTACCGTTTCTGCACTACGCCGTTGCACCGGCTCAATTTTCTGTTATTCATGACGTTTTCTCATGTCTTTCTATTAAGGAAATGCCTTAGGGATTCCGATTCTATGCTTGAGCCCAGTATTATTGAAGGAAGTGAAGTTGCACCAGATTTGACTTAGGAGCTATATTTTATTCGCATCATTGCTTCGGAGGTTGAGCGCCTTCGGAATAAAGATGTTCCTTTTGTGAAAGTTCAATGATTCTCAAATCCTAGGGATTGCTCTTAGGAATCCAGAGAATTCATAGTGCGAACCTGTTCGGACTTACTCTTTCGTGCTCTTTATGGTGAACTTCTTATTTCAAATTTTCTTTTGTGTTGATATGCTTTTATGGTTGTTACTATTTATTTTCTTCTTAAGTATTGCGAGGACGCAATTTCTTTAAGGAGGGGAGTCTGTAACAACCCGCATATTTATCGATTGTATATTTAAATATTTTATTTAAATATTTTATCGTTCGTCGGATTTTAGTCCGAAAACCTACTTTTTGCAAACAGTCGAATTGGGACTCGAGACCCTTTCCATTGAGTTCAAAACGTCGTTTGCGATCTTTTTAAGTATAAGCTTCGATATGTTTGGAGTAACTCGAATTTTGCTACTGTTTCTATTGGGTTTTGGGTTTGGGTTCAGCCCACTAGCTAACTTAATACCCTAACTCAGCCCTCTCCTCTCCATTCACTCATCCCCACTCCTTAAACTCAAGCTAGAACTGAAAATGGGAGAAAGGAAGAGAAATTAGAAATTCTTAAGCCCTAGTTCCTTTGCAAACTCAAATTCTTGCTCCAAAATCAAAGAGAAGCCATTGGTAAGCCTTCTCTTCATCTTCTCCAACTCTTTCTCTCTTTAATTTCAGAAAATTACTAAACCTAATTTGGGAAATGTTTCTCTTTCAAGCTTAGATTCAAGCTTCTTGTGTTGAGATTGAAGTGTGGTTGATCTTTCCTTGTCTTCAAGTTCTCATTCATTGTTTTCGGGTTCAAAGGTGAGATTTTTATCTCACATCTAAGTTTATGATTATCTTTGATTGTTAGGTATGAATTCCTAATACTTATTCATGTGAATTTGATTTTGATTTGGATTGGTTTTGTGAATATTCCAATTTTCGGTGTTTTGGGTTCAAATCTTTAAAGATCCTAACTTTGATGTTTGAACATGTTTTTTGTGATGCATCGAGGAGCCAATAGGACCGGGTAGACGATGGGCGTAATCCCCTAGCGTTCGTGCTCGACCGGTTACAAATTGAATGAGAGATTGCACTTCTATTAAATAGGGTAGGAATTGCAGAAATTACAGTTCGGCCGACCGAACCCCCTGGGCCGGTCGACCGAAGCTGTAGCCGAAACTTTCTGGGCTATTTCGGTCGGCCGACTTAGGAAGTCCGGTCAACCGACCTGCCCCTATTACCCTATTTGCCTATTTATGCTCGTTTTGCTTTGTTTTTCCATTTGTTAATCGATTCTTCTTCTCCGATTAGTTGTTATCACCTTTGTCAACTTTGATAGCTTCTATTTTTGGAATTTTTGGGTATTTCCACTTTAATGGATTCGATATCGATTTCTTTGGATTTTATTCACGTCTTCGTATGTGAATTTTTATGATTGATTGTTTCTACAATCACTTCTATGATTTGTCACTTTAAAATATAAAGGTTTTAATACTAGTAGTAAATATCAAAACCCTTTCTTCAAAATGATTTCAACACTATTTTATTACAAAGCTCGTTTCTTAAACCGTTTTCCAATCTATTAGTATATACAAACCTTTACCTCACTCGTATGAGAAATCTAATTAAACGGCTTAGTAAAACAAGTGGTATGAAACGCTTGTGTTTACTTCGTCGGTTAATTCTTGGTGTCAGGACCCGATTCTTCGACTTCCGAAAATTCAACATCGATACTCACTTTATCGACTGCCGAGCAATCGAACGACGGAAAACCGAACACTGAGGGTTTTAAGAAAAAGAATAAGAGAGAAGAGAAGAGAAAAGAAGATAGAAGAAGAGATAAGAGAATAGAAAAAGATAGGGAAAAGAAAAATAGAACGGAACAGAACAGAAAACAACAGAACAACATCAGAATCTCACAATTCGCAGCGGAACAACATATATAATAATAAATGAATAATCTTTAAACAAAGAACTATATCAGTTATTACATTACATCACATTACATCATATTATCAGAGTGTACAACAACAACAATAACAATGCAGCGGAAAAAGAAATACTATATAAACTAGAAATACGCCATGCCAGCCAGCTTGCCTCCAGCAACTCCAGAATATCCAGAATATCCTGATAAACCTAACTCTTGACTGCCCGTGTGGAAATTGGTGGGCACCCAAAGTTTAGGAAGGAAAACAATAAACTCCAAGTCAGTCATGTGACTGGTGTGAGAACTCAAAACAGTTTATTTATCTTTAAAATCAAAATAGAGGAATATTTTTAAGTCAATTCGCAATGCTTTTTAAAAATGAGACTACCATAAGGCCTCCCGCACACACACACAATGCAAACGCAGAATCGGAGGAGATTTCTCCTTATGATAGTCAAAGATGCTTGATACGCATTTAAAATAACATTTGATATTATTATTAGTGTATAGTGTGGGAGAAATTCATTTCGAAAGTAGAGTATAAATCTTAGCCAACATACGACCATTATCGTATGCCTACTATAGCTACCATCCAAACAGTGGGGCGCCACCATAAGTGAATGATAGGTTCTACAACTAATACCGTACAAGTCACGTATTGTTTCTTTGGATTTCCAACGAATGATCAGGCCAAGGAACTTCCCATTGCCACATGAGAATGCCTTTGGATGGACATCCCCGAGAACCAAACCGGATCACTACCAACACAAGGCCGGGTTACCCCTAACTGAGTAACAACTGACCGAATATGCCATCCCCCGGTCCTTTGGGACCTTTTCACCGAGCGCTCGCAATCAATTCACACAATCATAACAAAGTGTTTTCAACATGAGTAAGTATCTGGGCTCCATACCATGATACCACCCTTTTCCAGAAGGAAATGTACACATCCTAAAGGGCGCTACCCCTCATAACCTTGCTGCTTCTTTCCTGTTTTGACCATTCACGGGGTGTGAGGCTCGACGAAGTCACATCCACAAAAACATACTTTATACAAAAGCCATGCTTTGGGTCAACAAATGATCATAGAAATGATCACCAGGATAGACGATCAAATAAACGATCCTATCAAAAATAATCAACACAATGATCATTTACAGCAACACTCAGCATGTCACATTACCAAATTGGGAATATATCGCTGATAACTTCAACTATATAACCTCTGAGCTCGTACGTCTCAGAGAAGGGTGTTAAGCTAAAAGAATAAATTCTCCGCCACCAACAGAAATATATTTGAAAGAAATCGGCTTTATATCTCAACTTGTAATGTCAGGCATACAATCCATACAAGTCTGTTCCGGGCTCGAACATAACCGAAGGCACTTACAAAGAAGTCCTTGCAATCCGGATATTCACAATCCTGATCGGATTCACCATCACATATGGAGAACTCAATACCGTAGCTACTCGGTGCAGAGTCAATCGACAGGTCATCCTATCACTCTCGCAAATACCGGGTCTTCAACACCGATCTTCAATGCAATTCACAACGACGTATCACATATTCGGAATGGGTTATACGACCCCATGGTCCTTTCCCGGTTAACCCGAATAGTGAGCGCTTATTCAAAAATAAGTGTGGCATTCACATTCAAACAAATCACATCAAATACCCATTCAAAGGGAAATATTGATAGTCGGTTATTGAACTATCAATGGATATGCACACATCACCAGTTTCCAAATAATTTTCCAAATTATTTATTTTCCAAAATATCTTCACTAGATATATAATTTCACACTTCAAAAATAAATCAATATTTATTTTTCTAAACCAATCCCACTTTCTTTTATAAATTCCATAGTGAATTTATATTTCACAATATCAATGAATATATGATTTTAATTATTCATTTTCAATTTATCTTCAAAAAGATAAATTCTCAACTTATTCACTTTGTATTGGAAAAACATTCCCATACTTATTTATTCATAAGTAATTCACAAATTTTATTTATTTTCAACACTTAGAAAATATTCAATATACTTCAATTGAAATTAAGTATATATTTCATTCTTTAAGGAAATCATTCTCTTAAACATATTTATTTGGGCCAAAACGAATGTTACGTAAAACATCGTTACGACAACCCAAAATCACTAGTATAGGGATTCGAAATTAAAATAGATATATAAATCCCAATACTATACAAAACATTTCCTTTCGGAAATCATTTACTATAACAACAGTGTTATAGTCCACCATTTCCTTTTATTTCTCGAAAACGTCTATTTCAACAATGAATGTTGAAATCTATGGTTTCGAATCTCAACACAATTAAAACATCGTTAGATCGTTCTAATTCTATTTCAAATATCACATTCAAAACAATTTCTTTAACATATTATTCACTATTCAAAAACGTGAATATACTACGTTAACAATTTTTCATCCTTTTATACATTTTATTTCAAAGGATTATTCACAGTTAGAAACGTGAATATAACTCCATTACTAAGTTTCAACAGTTTACTTATCAAAATAAGTCATTTGCGAATTTATAAAACAACGTTTATAAATTCCATTTCTAATTATTTTATAACAACTTCCTTTTATAAAATCCTTTATTAACCTATTCGATTTATAACTCAATTATAAACTAAAGGTTCATATTATAAGTTAAATACTTATAATTTATTCGTTCACAAAAATCGTTCCTTTGAACTTCATAATTATAAATCTTATAACTTATAAGATTCAATTATTTATCCAAAACCATTCTTTTAATGACTTTATAAATTTTATAAACCTACTATTTATAAAATTCCATTTATAATTTCACCGTTTATAATTCTATAAATTTCATTCAATTTATGAAATTCATTTTCACTTCATTCAAACACTTATAAAAGCTCGTTTTATAATTTCAATATTTCAATTTATAAATATCCATTTATAAATCTCTTAATATAATTCAATTTATATTATTCTTTAAAACATATTTAATCTCCTTTATTATTTCACCATTTTGATTCATAAAATAATTAAATTTTATAAATCCTATATTTAAACTTTTTACAATAAATTCAGAAATCCCAATTTAACTATTTTATAAAAATCATTAACCCATATTTTCAAAAATCAACTTTTAACTATATTTCTCAAAAATCATAATTTTTATAACATTAAAAATTATAACGTTTATTTATTTAAAATGGATCAATTCCAAAAATATTTTATAAACGTTTTCTTTCAAAAATCACTTTAAAAATCATTTCAAAATTCCAAATTTGGTCCAATGATGCTACATACCAAATAGTCAATCACGACAACAACGACATCATATATCGATATGATAGTCCATCAAATATCAAAATATCTGAAATCAAATAAATACTGTTGAGGAATCCAGTTGGATCCCTCCAACCTGTTTCCTGCATCCACAAACATTAGCACAATACCAATTTCGCTCCAGTACGAAATTATCGTGGTATATGGGATTTAAATATTATCCGCTTAATAGACGGCGCAATAGAGTCTCATCCGCTAAACAATAAATGCGGGAAATCAATAACTCCAATATATACATATGCCAATATATATATATTGCTATTATATATAATACCAATTTCACTGTTTATGAAATATTCGCGGTATATGTTTTTAATAAATAACATCCGCTTACTAACGGCGTATAATGTCTATTTTAACAATCAATAGAAATCAATCATCATTCAAACATGCATTCAAATATTTTAAATCTAACTATTTAAAATAAAATTGAAACGATTCGATTGAGTGAGAAATTCTCACCTTGATTTCAAATTCCGTTTTAGCGATTTATTTCGAATAAAATTAAACGGACGTTTAATTTTACCCAAAATTCTCACTAATTCCAAACGACTCCAATCCAATTTCATCGCATAGTGCTCGTCCATACGATTCCAACACAACTGGTTTCGCGCGTTTTCGACCTCGTATGAAAAAGATATAGCATTTCAAACATTACACGATTTAAATATAAATAAATTTCAAATTTTCTTTTATTTTTAAACCCTAAACTCATCATCACCGTTCGTTCAACAAAATGGAATCAGGGCCGTGAGGAACATCTTCTTCCACGCGTGTGTTATACCCAGGCAACGAACGAAACAAGAAACCCATATGCTCAACATTTAGGGTTTAAATTTTGCACCTCAACGCTTCACTTCCACGACGATCAGAGGGTTCCATCGCGTGCGCCTCCCCCAGAGCCATGCTCGGCCTGAAGCACATGAAGCTCGGCCCTCTATTTCACCTCGATTTTCGTGTGCAGCTGACCACAAACGGCCTCCCCTAGCTCCCCCCACGCGACACCATATTCGATCATAGCCGTTGAACTTCAAGCTCTCGTCGTGCTCTACCACTTTGTAGTTGAGGGTTTTGTCTAAAAGTTGATGGATTTCGAGAAATTGAGGGATGAACGTTGAGCATTTCTGGCCTTTGGTTGTATAAGTGGCGGCTACACGTTGAATTAGGGTTTAGTTATTTTTTTTTAATTTTTTTGAGAATTTATGGTATATTTATAGGAAAAAATCGAACACTATTCATCCGGAAATTCCGAACTCCGATTTACGCGCCGTAACCAGCGTTTCTAGGGTTTACCCCGCGTTCCGAACACAATGGAACAGGTTTCGAAAGCTAATTCGGACATCTGTGTGAGTTATGGCTATAAACGTTCAATTTAAATTAAACCGATTTAAATCGATTTCTAGGCGTTTTAATTTGTATCGGACAAACGGTAAATCCAATTGACACGAAATTTGAAACCTTACAATAATATCACATTACGGATCCGATGAAACTGGTTTCGTTGAAATCCGAGACTTTTTGAAAAATGGCTATTTTAACTCGCCAAATTAAAATTAAAAATAAATCGATGCGTTTCGAGCTGCCACGATCAAACGATAACTCCGATTGACACGAAAATTGAAATCCGGTAATAACTAATTATTACGGATCCAATGGAACTGGTTTCGTTCAATTCTGAGACTGTTCAAAAATTGGCTAATTTCACTAGTCGATTAAATATTAAAATATTCAATTTTCACAAATTAACTTTTAATTCGAATTTAAAAGTTCTAAAATATCATTCTAACTTCCATATGATAAAATAAAATTTTACAAATCATTTTCAATCATATTTAACTCGATTTTTCAATTATTTCCATAATTTAACACATTAAATTATCGATTTAATAATCCAATTAAATCCAATAATTCAAATTAAAATTTATTTGACTTATAAATTCACTTCTTAATATTTAAAATTAATTAAATATTCAAATTTTAATTAATAAAAATTCTGGGTCGTTACACTTGGACTTGTTCGATTGAATCTCTTGTGACAATTTTCGAGTGAAAATCTACAATTTGTTCGTAAATAATTAAGTTAAGCTGGTGGTTACGGGACATGAAGCTAAGCTCATTTATTTACTAGCTTAGTGTAATTTGCACTTATCGATCAATGATGATCATTTTTTGGTTTAGACTAGCAACGTGCGATGTCTCTTTGTCTATGTGGAGGATTGTACCTTATTTTATTGAGCTTCGTCTCATTTCTTTGTGGGCTAGCGACCCATGTACTTTTAATGTGTTTTGATTCATTGGATGTACCGTTTGTACTACATCAATGTCTCGGCTTTTTGATTCATTGGACGTACCGTTTGCACTGCGTCGATGTTCCGAATTATTTTGTGTTTCGATTCATCTGATGTACCGTTTGTACTACGTCGATGTCTCGGCTTTTCGATTCATTGGACATACCGTTTGCACTGCGTCGATGTTACGAATTGTTTTTGTGTTTCGATTAATTGGATGTACCGTTTGTACTACATCGATGTCTCGGCTTTTCGATTCATTGGACGTACCGTTTGCACTGCGTCGATGTTCGTAATTATTTTGTGTTTCGATTCATTGGATGTACCTTTTGTACTACATCGATGTCTCGGCTTTTCGATTCATTGGACGTACCGTTTGCACTGCGTCGATGTTCTGAATTGTTTTGTGTTTCGATTCATCTGATGTACCGTTTGTACTACATCGATGTCTCGGCTTTTCGGTTCATTGGACTTACTGTATGTACTGCGTCGATGTCCCGAATTATTTGTGATACATGTGTTGGTGAGTTTTCATGCTCCCGCTTGGGATTGGCATCCCTTTCTTGTGATTTCTGGATTTCTAATTGATGATTTCTGAAATTTATGTTTCACCAACTTTTACGATTGGCATTGATATGTATGTCATTTATTGCGGCTCGGTGAAGTAAATAAAGAATATGATATTCTTTTTGATGCTATGAGATTCTTGAGATATTTGTATGATTTAGTTGATTTTCTATGTATACTTGTCGCAGTATGACATTTTTGGTTATCATACATTTTTATTACATCTCTTCTTATATCTCATTTTATCTGATAATTATAGCTAGACTGATCCGTTTATTATTTTCTTATTAAATAATACTTGGGTCAGACTGAGATATTACAGGTGTTTCCTCTTGTCTTCCTATCTGGAACCATCATCTGACTTTTGGTTAACTACTTTAGTTTGGTAGTTTTTGTTGTATACATTTGAGATTTAGACTCCTTGGTGTATACATATTCTTTTGTCTAGCACTTGTATCTATTCTTTTGTGATATTGTGGATCTTGTTAGACCACTATTCTGATATACACTTTTATGTCTAATATTCATATCTATTTCCGCCTTTGTGATATGAATTATCTGTGACTGATTTGTGTTATGTTTATTTCTATATTTGTTTTCGAAGATTATATATAGCCACTATGTGGTTGCTTTGAGTTTGTATCGACGTGTCGGGTTTCCACTTGAAATGAAATGCATGTTATTTTATCCGACATATCGGTGCTCGCACAAAGCAATTACACGGATGGTCGCTCCTCAACTGCCTTATTCTCCGTGCTAGTTGACGGCATTACTCCGTAGTGTGGCTAGCGTGGGTATAGAGGTGGGGCGTCACAGCTTGGTATCAAAGCCAAACTTCGGAACAATATAGAATAATCTAGCAAGGATCATATCCTAAGTCTTTCTTAGGAGTCGTGCTTTAGGATTTTATTCGAGTCTTCGTACCGATTCATACTATTTTTCTTTATGATTCCTTGTTTTATCTATCAAGATTGCTTGATATTTATTTTGAGAATAACTTTTCTCCTTCTTTCTTTCTTAAAGAAGAGAAATGGTTAGACCAGGTCGTCCCAGCGCCGGTCAATCTAGTGCTACTCCCCAAGATGGAGTATTCATGTCTACTCAGCAGCTTTTAGATCTTGTGAAAAATGCTCAGGCTGCCGGACCCATCCCTGAGCCTACTCATCCTAGATCCAGTTTTGCACGTTTGTGCATAGACTATACCGATTTGGGTGGAAGGCCATTCAAGGGATCTGAGAGTGTTATAGAAATTCAAGCTTGGCTCAAAGCATGCGATCGAATCTTTTCTCGCATGAACCTTATTGATCTTCACCGAGTTCAGGTGGCCTCTAGTATGCTCCAAGAAAGAGCATTAGATTGGTATGAGCTTCTGATTTCTGAAATAAATGAAGCGGATCTTACTTGGGAGAAATTCCGGGAACAATTCGAATTAAAGTTTATGCCTGATGCTGAAAAAGTAACTTTGGCACGGAGTTTTATTGACCTTGTTCAAGGTGAATCTTCTGTGACAGACTATGTCGCATCTTTCGAATCTCTTTCCAAATACGGGGTTGAATACATTAATACCCCATTGAAGAAAAATCAGAGATTTGTCTATGGCTTGAATAAGAATCTTAAGAAGCCATTACTTCTGAAACTAGAAGTTTCTTTTGATCAACTTATTGATATCGCTCTTCGACTTGAAGAGGCCGATAATGAAAGTGATGTTGAAGTTGTAGGTGCTAAACAGAACTTCAACAATAACATGAAAAGATCTATTAAATTCAAAGGTCCCAATCCCAACAAGAAAGAGAAGCAACAAATTCTGGTAGCAAAGACTCCTACCTCTAGTCGTGGTCAATGCTACAATTGTGGTTCCACGGACCATTATGCAAGGGAGTGTCCGAAACCCCTCTTTTGTCGTTATTGCAAAAGTTTGGGTCATCTTTTATCTTCGTGTCCTAAGTTTCCAAGCAAGAGAGAAGGAAAGCTGCAAGCCCCTAACAACTCTACTCCTGGTCAAGGTATTTTTCACTCAATCCTTGATGGCATTGTTTTATTTCATGATCTTCTTATTCGAGTTCCTTTTAAAATGGGTTCCATCTCACTAATTTATGTCAAAAGAACTTGTCGAAAAGGAATAAAAACAAGGATAATCACTCAACCCGATAATCAGATTTAAATTGGAATTTAAATCAAATTTAAACTTCGAATTCCACCAAATATTGGCTAATCCATTAATAGACATCATAGCTTTCTAATACATTCAAAATCGTCTCAAAATTGCAACAGAAATGGAGTCAAAAGGCCTCGGAATCAAATGAAAAAGTCATGAAAAACTCGAAAAACAAATAGGACAAGGTCCATATGCAGGTCGACCTAAGGGTCGACCATGCATCTCCTTAGGTCGAATGCCAGGTCAACCTTGAGAACACTCAGCTCGACCTATGGTCGACCTAGGGATGTCCCGGTCGACCATGCATACGCGAATTCATTTTTTCCCAATCCAGGTCGTTTCTCTTGCGCGAACTGGTTTTCCAGCTACAAATTGACATGGCAAATAGTAGTATTTTGGAATGAAAATTGATATGCACAAAGCTTAACATCTAAACTACAATCCGAAAAAGATCCTGCAGCATTTCTAGGCAAAAAAATGAAGTTATGGCCACTCAAAGTGACAACCAGAAACCAGAAACAGTAAAAGCAGCAACAGAGAATATAAACATATACAGGAGCTTTTACAGAGCGGATTTCTTTGCAATAGCACTTAGTTCAGCTAGCATTTGTGATTATTGTACCCACCTCTGCGATCTAGCAAATTTTTCGATAGAAAGCAATGATCTTTTGAGAAGAATTGAGGCCCTAGTGACCTGAAATAGCTGAAACAGAAACATGTAGTACAAAAGAAATTGGATACAAACATTCATACCTAAATTCTAAGATTTTTGATGAAATTATTTAGTACTGGGTTTGATTACCTTGGACATTCTCTAGTTTGATGATTTTCTTCTTTTACTTAGTAGAAAAATTGGTGAAATTTGAATTTAATATGAAGAAGCAATTGATTTTCTTTTGTTTCTTTTTACTATATGTTTATTTGGGGAAGATGATGCAAATGAAAACTACATGCGGCTTAGTTTCTCACCAGAAGCCTCTAGATAATAGGTTAATGGATTCAATATCTATCCAAATAAGCCCAAGTGCAAAATACTTAGAGAAATATAAAGCTATGAACATGTTTTAACTTATATTATCACCATATTCTCACATTTCTTCATTTTAAAGTCAACTAAAATGCATACATCTTATTCGTAATGAATTAAAATTGTTATTATAAAAAATAATTTGATTTTAATTATAAAAATGTAGTTTTTAACAATAAAACCCTATTTTACACAATATTCCACAATTTACACTATTTTAGTGTAAAAACACCATTCTAACATAACAAGCACAACAAAAATTATTTTCTTATCAAATAAATTATAACAAATAATTTTAACTTTATTATAACTTCCAAATATTATTTTTAAATAATATTTCATCTTTTATTTTAATCAAATACATATTTCCTTCATATTTCTCCTTTTTAAATCCATAAAAGATTAATGTTGACAATATTTTTCAATATTGTTATGTTTACCCAAATAAAATTACAAATTGATCATTTTCTTTCTTAAAATAAAGTTTTTAAACTTTATTTCCATCAATTTAAATTTGTTTCAACAATTGAATATTGAAATACATCACTCACATATTTAATTTATTAGCTTCAAACAAATATAAACCCTATATTTATTATTTATTTAATCAAATACTTATCCAATCAATATTTAATCCTATATTTATGCCCAAATAAACAAAATAAAGTTCCAAACTTTATTTTTCTCATTTTATTTACAAAATACATTGTTTATTACAAATAAACAATTTAAAATTTCCAATTATATTTTAATTTACAATATTAACTTATAACTTTCGTTGTAATTTAATATATACATGTAATCTCGAAAACAAGGTTGTTACAGACTCCCCTCTAAAAAAAATTGCGTCCTCGTAATTTCTAGCGAAGAGTCTGTATTCAACATATTAATTTCATCAATCAAAGGAAGGATAGACTAGCTCGAGTTTAAAACAAATTCTCACACTCTCAAAATAAGACGACAAAAAACCAAGATAAGACTCACTCGATTAACTCTATGGTTTCCAAAGTGCTAATATCGAGATTAGCAAACCATTGGATTTTCCAAGCAACACACAAGATTTCGAAGGCGTCTCACCTTCAAATGAGAACACAACAAGATGCTACAAAAAGGATCAATCGAATGAGACTGATTTCTCATAAGCTCCTTGAGTAGAGTCTGGATTTAGCACAACTCCAACATGAACTCTAATCAACAAGATGATTATCGATGTGATTTTCCATATAACACTTTGGAAGGAACCACACCGATGCAAGATGTGCACAATAGAAGCAAGATAAATCAACCAAAAGGAGGTTTCAAACTCAAACGACTGCATAAATGCATGTCGTTAGAAAATACATAAGAGTCAAATAAATATAAGGAACAAAATATATGGATTAACTCGTAACCAAAATCCTTAGGGTTCCAAAATTCAATAATTTTAGTATTTTATAACCACATTTCAACACTTGAATTTTTTTAAAACTTCTTTTTTATAATACTTAATAAGTATTACAAAGACTAAAATTTAAATTCATATTCCTTTTATTACAAATTAAATTTCCAAAAGAATTTTATAAATTCCTATCAATATATTCTCAAAGAAAAACTTAAAATCTCATCGCTCTTGTTTTCCAAACCACCAAAAGTTCTGTTAAAGATTGGACCCAATAGCCCAATATGAGCCCAACAACTCTAGTGCTGGTATAACCTAGAATGTGTCAGAAACTCTCCACTATGAACCCGAAAAGTGGTAGCGTGCATCCTATACCACACGTTCTCACTAAACGGTTTAGTAACCGCTAGCCAATGCCACATTAGAAAACTCATGACTTGTCTCATCTCATCGACAAGTATAAGTACACCTCGTGATGGTTCCTCATGAATCATAAATCTCAAAATAGGAAATCGCAAACTCAAAACTTGCATCATATCTTCGGGAAGTATAAAAACATCGTGATGGCTCTCATCGACCATAACTTCTGGAATAGGAGATCTAAAACCATAAAACTCGCCAAATATTGGCCATCCCATATAATTCCTATAAATAGGAAGTATAAAATTCTTAATACACCATAAAATGGCAAAACGACTCAGAATTGATAACTTCGAATAGCTTCGATCGTAAAAGTCCAGAGTTAACCGAAATAGTAAACGCATGTGCCCCATATATATGTTTTACTAAACCGTTTAATTCTCTTTCTCATACGTTCAAATAGAGAAAAAATGTGCATTTTATATTTAAAATAATTTACTTTGGAAAACAAAAACCAATTTCCGAAATCAATTTGAAAACCATATTTGAAACTTTCTCTTATTATAGAGTATAAGCAGATTTTATACTAGAAAATACTTTAAAATATTATGTAATAATTATTTTGAAATTCCCATTAATTTTAAAAATCATTTGAAAAAGATTTGGAGAAAACCGTGCTCGAAAACGAATAAAAACAAGGAAAATCACTTAACCCGATATTTGGATTTAAATCCAAATTTTAATCAAATTTAAATTTTGAATTCCACCAAATCTTGGCTAGTCCATTAATAAACATCATAGCCTTCTAACATATTCAAAATCATCTCAAAATTGCAACAGAGATGGTGTCAAAAGGCCTCGGAATCGAACGAACAAGTCACGAAAAACTCGGGAAAAAAAAGGATAAGGGACATATGCAGGTCGACCCAAGGGTCGACCATGCATCTCCTCAGGTCGATCGCTAGGTCAACCTTGAGGACACTTAGGTCGACCGTACGGTTAACTGGGATGAGTATGGTCGACCATATATACGCGAATTCGTTTTTTCCCACTCCAGGTCGTTTCTCTTGCATGAACTAATTTTCCAACAACAAATTGACATAGAAAATAGCAGTATTTTTGAATGAAAATGGACATGCACATATTTTAACATCTAACTACAATCCAAAAAAGTTCCGGTAGCATTTCGATCCAAAAACAAGAAGTTATGGCCACTCAAAGTGACAATCAAAAACAAGAAACGGTAAAAGCAACAATAAAGAATATAAACGTATGCATGAGCTTTTGAACAGATTTCTTTCCAATAGCACTTTTTTCAGCTAGCATTTGTGAGTATGGTACTCACCTCATCGATTTGGCGAAGTTTTTGATAGCATGCAATGATCTTTTGAAAAGAATTGAGGCTCTCGCGACCTAAAATAGCTAAAACAGAAACATGCAGTACGAAAGGAATTGGTTACATACTTTCATACCTAAATTCTAAAATTTGTGATGAAATTACTTAGTATTGGATTTGATTACCTTGAATATTCTCTAATTTGATGATTTTCTTCTTTTAATTGGCAGCAAAATTTGTGAAATTTGAATTTAATTTGAAGAAGCCATTGATTTTCTTTTGTTTCATTTTACTATATGTTTATTTAGAGAAGATGACGCAAATGAAAACTATGTGCAGCTTAGTTTCTTACCAGAAGCCTCTAGATCACAAGCTAATGGATTCAATTTCTACCCCAATAAGCCCAAGTGTAAAATACTTATAAGCTATGAACATGTTTTAACTTATGTTATCACCATATTCTCACATTTCTTCGTTTTAAAGTCAACTAAAATGCATACATCTTATTCATGATGAATTAAAATTGTTATTATAACAAAATAAAATTTATTTTAATTATAAAAAGATATTTTTTAACAATAAAACCCTATTTTACACAATATTCCATAATTTACAAACACTATTCTAACTTAACAAGCACAACAAAAATTATTTTGTTATCAAATAAATTATAAAAAATCATTTTAACTTAATGATAACTTCAAAATATTATTTTTAAACATATTTCATCTTTTATTTTAATTTAATGCATATTTCCTTCATATTTCTCCATTTCAAATCCATAAAAGATTAACATTGACAATATTTTCCAATATTGTTATGTTTACCCAAATAAAATTACAAACTGATCATTTTCCTTCCAATTTCTCAAAATAAAGTTTTTAACTTTATTTCCATCAATTTAAGTTTATTTCAAGAATTGAATGTTGAAATACATCACTTATTTAATTTATCATCTCCAAACTAATATAAACCCCATATTTATAATTTATTTAATCAAATACTTATCCAATCAATATTTAATCTCATATTTATACCCAAACAAACAAAATATAGTTCTAAACTTTATTTTTCTCATTTTATTTACAAAATCCATTTTTTATTCCAAATAAACAATTTAAAATTTTCAATTATATTTTAATTTACAATATTAAATTATAACATTCGTTATAATTTAATATATACAGGTAATCTCCAAACCAGGGTTGTTACACTCTCCCTTTGTCATCAACAAAAATAACCACCTAAAACAATAACTCTAACACTAACTCTTACTCTAATTCTAACTCTACCTCCCCTTAAATAAAATACTAATTGATATATATATATATATATAAGAATTATATATAATGATGATGAGAATGATTGTATAAAAACAATTAGTGATATGTAAAATTAGATAATCATGAAATAATTATAATCAGTCTAAATATTCATCCAATCCAACAAAGTTAATGTCACACACCATTCAAACTAATCAACATAAATCAAGCATTATTATTATTTATATTCAATCAATTCTATTTAAACTATACATTTCGAGGAACTTCAACCCATCCATCAACACCAAAGATTGGATCCGCTTTGATAGCATATCAACCTTCTTCATCTTTGTTGATGGTACACTCTGGATTGGTGGTAGGTTCTTCTTTGTTCAAGGTAGAAATAGTCTACCGAATCACGTCGAAATGTCTTTTTTGCTCCATGATCATCTTTATTTGACTCAATTTTAAGTGCCTCTGGTTTCTCAGGATGAAAGAAAGAATGTTCTTGAATGATTCGAGATTTTTTTTGAGGTTTTCGCAAAGATTTGATGTGGGAAACCATTATTGAAGAGATAAGTTTATATATGAAAAAGAGTGAAGATAGAGACTAAAAATAATGATTTTTTTGGAGTGAATTGGTATATATAGAGGCAAGAAGTCGTTTGAAATGAATTAGTGTTTGGTAGTTATTTTTTTTTTTAATTTAATTTTTTTTGAAAGTTGGCCATTATATGTCAACATACATGATTTTCATTTGTTGACGTATGCAATTTATTTTTCAAAACTACTTTATTTTACAATTCTATTATTTTGGAAAATACTTGTGATAACCCAGTTTTTGGTCATCTGTTAATTGATAATTAACATGATATAATTTATTGAAATACCGATTTATAGATTAAACAAATAAATTTGATAATAAATATTTATATCTAGATAAATATTTATTTGATAATCTCCTAATATATTTACTTATTTTTAAAAATTACTCTTTAAAAAAATAATGATTGTTTATATATTAGATATAAATAAATTTGAATCTATGATAAATATTGAAATATATATATATATATAGAAATAATAAATTTTATAGAGAATTAACATATACATAAATAAGATATATGCAAACTATATAATGTTGAAAATCTTAAGTGTATACTTATACAAATTCATTGTGAATATATATCAATTTAAATATAATGACAACTTAAGTATAAAATGTAAACAAGATTTAATAAAAGAACTAATATTCTTTCTTCCTAATTTATACATGTGTTATATATAGTTATATATAATTTAAATACATAGAATTATTAATAAAGGAATTAAATACATTATAATATTACAAGTGTAAACAAGATAAAATACTTTTAAACAAGTGTAAGAGAAATACATCATGAGATTAACAAATGTTAACAATATTTACATGCAACATTAACAAGTGTCACTTATTATTTTATTTTCTTTTATATTTTTAATAAATCATAATTTAGTCTATATAAAAGATATATCTCCTGTCTTCATTTCTTTTCCAATTCTCATTCCAAAATCAAAGAAAATAAAATCTGGAAATACAAACCAGAAAAGGTAAAATTGCAAACAAAATAAAAATAAAAGCAACAACCTAATCAAAGCCTAAAGCAAGAACAAAATTCAATCTGAAAACAAAACCAGAAGGTATCAAAGTAAAACAAGTATCAACTTCCGGTTTTCAAGTTCAACTCGACTAAAACTAGGATCTGAAATCAAGAATCTGGTCCAATTTTCAAAATAACTATATAGGCTTTCTCTGTTTCCAGCATTTAAGGTAAGTAAAACATTCACTCTTTGACCAAATCTGCTTACTACAAGGATGCATGTGGTAAATTCTAGAAATATTGATTGTGAAATGTTTGCAAAAATGAATGAATATACTTATATATACATGAGTACTGTGTATCTATAAACATGACTCTGTTTAAAATTTAAACAGACCAAGCATACTCTAAAATTCAATACCACTTTATATAAGCTAAATTTGATTATGGTGTTCAAAGGGAAGCTGTTGTATTAACCAAATTTTGTTTTTTTAAAAATGTTCATAAGTACAATTAGAAGGGAATTGATTGGAAATAAGAATATTCAAAGAAATAAAAATTCAAGTCAAAAATTAAGTTGTTAAATTCTCAAGATTTGATTGTATATTTGGATCTGTGTTTCAAAACCATGATTTTTAGTATAGATTTCATGATTTCTAATTTTGGGAATGTTGAGAATTTCCTAGTTGATCGAAAATTGCATTTTGCTTAACCTCTAGTGAATGGTAGTTCTAGAGAGGACGGGGTTCATGCTGGTCGTAGCTCGTATACCGTGGATGGTAGGAAAAATAGCCGGAGGGTTTATTTGTCATAGGTGTGTCTGGTCGAGGGTTAAATAGGGTTTAAACTCTGGTTTGTGTCGTGTTTGATTTCATGGAATTTGTGGCGCCGACGTGGAGTCGAGTTGGGTCGGAGCTATGGGAAATGGAATGAGGAACTTAGGCGGTGGTCCAGGTACGAGGCCGTAGCCTCCGATGGTCGGAGTGGTAGCCGGCAAGGCGAGATTGTCGAAGAAATCGATTCCAGTGGGTTCGGGGTAGCTTATTTTCGGTTCGCGTCGAATTAAATGGTGTTGGGTGGTCGGAGCACTAGCAAGGATTGTCGGTGGCTAGTCGAGAACCCGAGAATTGGTCAGAGGGGCGTCTGACCAACGTGCACGTGCATGCGTGCACGTTTGTGTTATATTTGAGGTTTGGCTGTGTGTTGATGAAATGACCCTCTCTGATTTGTACCTAAAATTTGCTTAGGATTTTTTTTTACATAGTGATATATATATATATATATTATCCTATATATATATATACTTCTAAAGCCCAGAGTCATTTTTCCTTTTTCAAGTAAACAAACTTTATCCAGGATCAACAAGTTTTACCAATATAAACATATCAGTATATTCACAACATATACACACACATATGAAGATGCATGTGCACCTCTTGTTCAAATCAGAGTTATGGTAAAACAAGAGGATAATTTAATTGATTAAATTTTAATCAATTCTCACATAGTTATATTCAATACATGTGATAAAATTACATTCATATGGGCATCAGCCTGATTTTTAGTCTTAATTACTGGGTAGATTCCTTATGAAATATGATTCTAAGAAATCAGATAATTGTGTGATATTTATCTTTTTAAAGTTAATGGTGTAGTGCTTGTGCGCTGAAAACGATATATGTCCTTATCATTTTCTTTATTTACTTTTCTATAAATCTGCCCTGGAATGCAACTCTTTCCTGGAAAACTTTTTAAGTAAAATACTTTATTTCTAAAGCTTGATTCTTTGATCTCATGATGCAGCACTAAATGAAATGCAAACCAGGGTTAGTTTCCTGAGACCTGTGGGTACTTAGCAAAGAAAAACTTGGCTCACATAAACTCTTTGTTTAGGCATACCTCATAGGGTCTTAAAAAGGTATGTATTTTTTTTTCAAGTCTCAGTAAAAAGAAGTTCAGATTCATGTTAATATTACAAAGGTACTGATGTACTAATATCTTAACAAAACATATTTAAACTAGTATATATGTTATCATGGACATTGTTTTCAACTCTTATGCTACAGATTCTTTCTTTATTCAAGCATAAGACATAAGGCATTTACATGGTGTAGAATTTGCATATTAAAAACTTGCAGACACATCATACATTTTCCCTATGCTTTTAAACTTTTGCATTCACTTGTCATAAAGCAAGATTGACTATATTGTTCTTCAAGACCTAATTGTTTCTTCTTTCTCAATACTTAAAATTCTTCATAGACTCAAGATTGACTAATAAATTTATAAAATGTAACCCTCCCATTCACATAGCATTCTTACTCAGTTTACTTACAGAATTATAGATGAAAAGCTTTTCAACATTCCAGATAATGAAATTCAGATTTTTTTTTTTTAAACTCTAGTTACAAGTCAAATTCTTAATAAAATACTTAACCAAATATCCAACATCATTCAGAACTTACTACAGTGGAAATTTTAAAATATCAATACATGCAAATTTCATCTTTTAAGCTCTTATCTATCTAATTCTAGCATGCTATAATCTTCTTCTCAATGCCTTGCTCCTACTCCTACTTAGAGGCTGCTGTTCCTGAAAAAGCATTTGAAGCTGCCCCATATAAAATGAGACCCCCCAGATGCCATTAGCACATTAGGGTCAGACACATGTCTGGTATGAGAAAACCCACTAAAATAATTTATTAATTATGTTAAAATTAAATTAAGTACTTATGCATATAGTTCTGCCTTTTGAAAACAAATAATACTGGTGTGCATGTTCTATGTCATTTGCATGTGCTCACTTTAATCTTTCTTTCCAGAGACTTTATATAGATATGGCACATTCATACATGCATACAATTCAGTCATAAATCAAATAATCATTCACACAGAACAGAAAAATCACCAACATGAGTTAAATCATTTATTCCCTCCTCATATTTCATTTCTGGGAAAACTCTAGTTCCTCATCATATCAAATATACTTTCCTTGATATATTTATCTACCCTGGTCTCATCTACAATCATATGAATCAATGGACACACTGTAATGAACTAATTCACTCCATTACACAAAGATCTCAGGACTTAAACAAGCCATGTGTCAACTTGCATTACTCAAGAACACAAGTCATTCCTGCAGTGATCTTGACCCCATTTCCTAATCAGGTTCTTAGGTACTTTCTCTTTAAATTTTTCATGGCAAACCCATTCAGTGAATCATTTCACTACAACAAGCATTCATCTCATGGCATTTCACATCATTCATATAAACAAACAGAGGCAATCCAGCAATTTAAATATTGGTATTTATTTAAATAATTTCTGCATATATATATATACATGTTCTTGCAATTTAAAAGAGGTATAGACAACTAACATTGGTTTATGGCTTATGAGAAGGTTCTTTTTTTTTTCTCTTCTTCTGTTGCAAACATCTGTGCCTTAGTTAAACTCAGATTGACCAAGCTTCCTAAGTCACATAACTTATTTGCTGAGTATATGGATATTGCATATTTTCTTTGAACCAGGAGTATCAGCACATAGGAAAACCTATTGCACCCCCAATTCCTTTTTCATCTTAAGCCTCGGCACATATACATATGTATATTGCAACTCACATGCTCATCAATTCTTCTGGGTTGAGCCAAAACCAACATTACTTGCCTATATTCAACATTTTATTTTCTGGGTATTTATTTATATTTCTAGACAGTATCATATCAGAAAGAGATTTGGGTTTTTAAGATACTTATTTATGCATACTGATCATATTTAAGATATTCACAAAATAAAACAAACAAAACAACAATCTAGCATTAAAGCATCTTTAATTTCAGAAAGACAATCACATATATATATATATATATATATTTAAGAAAAATTAATTTATGAACTGGCTGCCTTTATTAGGACTTAGTGCCTTAAATTTTTTGAGTGAGTTTTCTCACCTAGCTCTCTTCTTTGCTTCCTTAGTTACTTGATAAACTTCTGCCTCTTGCCTCAAGCTCTCTTCCTTCACTTGCCTTATATTTTTATATGGTGTGTTTATTATATTTTCTTTTCAAAGTTCTTCTGGGAAGGAGAGGAGGCTGCTGCATATATATGCAGAGTTCTCCTTAGGGTTTTGGGTATTGGCTAAAGCCATTTTTGCCCACCAGAAAATTATGTTATCTGCGTTTATTTGAACCCAAAATTCTACCCTCCCCGGCTTTATTTGGTGAAGAGAAAAGTGGTTATCCACTTTGGTTATTTTCAGAAATCTTACCTTTCCATAAAATGCTTTTTCTCTTGTCTATTTGCATGCTAAATGTGTGATCTGATTTCTAGCAATATAATATATTTACATATGTTTTTTTCTTAATTCATCCCATACAAAATACATTTTTGTTTTCCTCCCACTTTCTATTTTTTTAGCCTTCACTTTATTATTTGGTGCTTCCTTTTTATTTTCACAAGAGGATTGCTTCTTTTCACACCTTCATTCTTTCTGTTTTTATTTAAAAACATATTGGTGTGTTTCATTTTACTAGTTTGAATTCTAATACTTAATTAGTATACTTGCATATATGTTTTATAGACAATAACTTATATATATATATATATATTATTTCATACTGACACACACATGCACATGTATACTTAATTACATATATATATATATATATATATATATATATATTTCTGCATATAGCACATTTGAGGGTTTACTTTATTTATCAGTAAATATATATATACATATATATTTTCCATACATAGCATCATATATTCATTCATAGTATCCAGGAATCTAGCTTCTCTCATGTGTATTTTCTATGCACAATTGCACATCATTTTATTACACTATACCAAGCTATCTCATCTTTCCTTAAAAATGGTTTTAGAAAAACTATCTTAAAATTATTTTAAGCTTATGCATATATTCTAAAATAAATTCCTAAAATCTTGGGTCATCACATACACCCCACCTTTTAGAAATTGTGTCCCACAATTTTTCCAAGCTTAAATTAACTTCAAGCTTAAACTAGAAAACAAGTATTCTTCAACCATTTAGATTTTTAGTTTTCTCATAATAACTAAAAATACATGCATCCAAAAGAAAGGCAAATTAAAAATTAGAATTACCTCTATTCTGAAAATAGCTTAGGGTAGTTCATCCTAACTTTGTCTTCTAATTCCCATGTGCAGTCACTGGGTTCAAGACTCCACTGTACTTTCACAAATTTCAGTGATTTATTCCTTAATTTCTTCACATCCTTTGCCAAAATTCCTACTGGATCTTTTCCATAAATCAAATTAGGATTTATCTGCACTTGGGTTGGGGTCTCCAAAATTTCTGCCTTGTCATGTACCCACCTTCTCAGTTGTGATACATGAAAAACATCATGTATTCCTTGCATGTTTTCTGGAAACCCCAACTTATATGCCAAGGAACCAATTCTTTCCAGAATTTTGTATGGCCCAATATATCTTGGGGTTAACTTGCCTTGTTTTCCAAATCTCAGTACATTTTTCATAGGTGAGATTTTGATGAAAACAAAATTTCCAACTTCATATTCTACCCGCCTCCTTCTCATGTCTGCAAATTTCTTTTGCATATCTTGTGCTGCTGCCATTCTTCTCCTTATCAACTCAATTTTCTCCTTAGTTTCTTGTATATACTCAGGCCCTAAAATGGCCCTTTCTCCTGCTTCTACCCAACAAACAAGTGACAAACAAGGCTTACCATATAAGGCTTCAAATGGAGCCATTCCTATGGTGCTTTGATAGCTGTTATTGTATGAAAATTCAACTAAATGAAGATAATCTTCCCAGTTGCCCCCAAAATCCAATACACATGCCCTCAACATGTCCTCCAAAACCTTGTTTACTACCTCGGTCTGCCCATCTGATTGAGGATGGTAGGCAGTACTTAAGCATAGTTCACTCCCCATTACTTCTTGAAAGCTTCTCCAGAATTTTGAGGTGAAGATGGTATCCCTGTCACTCACAATGGTTTTGGGAATGCCATGTAACTTTACCACTTCCTTCATAAAAACTTGAGCTAATTTTGGTGCTTTCCTTTCTGACTTGACTGGGATGAAGTGTGCTACTTTGGTTAGCCTATCAACTATCACCCATATGCTTGTATTTCCTCTCTTAGATCTAGGCAGTCCATCTATGAAATCCATAGATATATCTTCCCACTTCCACTGTGGTACACTGAGAGGCTGCATCAACCCTGATGGCCTTTGGGTTTCAGCCTTGACTTGTTGGCAAGTCATACATTTGGCAATGTATTTAGCTACATCTGATTTCATCCCCTTCCACCAGAAGTCTCTTTTCAAATTTTGGTACATCTTTGTGTTGCCTAGGTGTATGGAGTATTTACTTCTGTGATATTCATTCAATATCTCCTTCTTCAATTCTAGGTTCTCTGGCACACACATTCTATTTTGGTATCTCACATAACCATTTTTATCAATATGGTGATTCGTCACTTCCTCCCCTTTTGAGATGAGAGCTTTCTTCTCTAATAAGTTTGCATCTTGTTCTTGCATTTTCCCTACCTTCAAAATTAAATCTGGTTGAAGTGTCATTAAGCTTAACTTCCCTTTATTTTCTTGTGCACCATGCACCTGCACATCCATGTGCACACAACCATTCTCCCCAATTTCTAACTCAGTCAGCAAAGACAAGTCCTTAAACTCCTCCATCATCATCATAGCCAATTTAGCATGCTGTCTACTTAGAGCATCAGCAACTTTATTTGCTTTGACTGAGGTATAGAGTATGTCAAAGTCATAGGCAGCTAAGAACTCCACCCATCTATGTTGCCTCATGTTCAAATCTTTTTGTGAAAATAAATATTTTAAAGACTTGTGGTCAGTGTAAAGTTCAAACTTAGTTCCTAACAAATAATGTCTCCAAAGTTTCAAAGCATATATCACAGCTGCTAATTCAAGATCATGTATGGCATACCTTGCTTCATGGGGTTTGAGTTGTCTAGATGCATATGCAATGACTTGGCCTTGTTGCATCAACACTGCACCCAAGCCAAACCCACTAGCATCAATGTATACAACTAATTCTTCATTTCCATGAGGTACTTTTAAAATTGGAGCGTTCACTAATGCCTCCTTCAACTGTTCAAAAGACTTTTCACATTTTTCTGACCAAACAAAAGCTTGGTTCTTCCTGGTTAGGTTAGTAAGTGGGGTAGAAATTTTTGAAAAATCTTTTATAAATCTCCTATAATACCCTGCCATCCCCATAAATGACCTCACTTCACTCACAGTGCTTGGCCTCTTCCATGCTTGAATAGCCACTACTTTATTGGGGTTCACAGAAATTCCTTGGGCAGATATAACATGGCCAAGAAAATGCACTTCCTCTTTCCGAAATTCACATTTTGAGTATTTTGCCTTTAAGTCTTTTTCCCTTAGTCTAGACAAAACCATGTGCAGATGACTTTCATGCTCTTCCACTGTTTTGGAATAAATTAAAATGTCATCTATAAAAATAAGCACAAATTTGTCTAAATAATCTCTAAAGATTGTGTTCATTAAATCTACAAAGTATGATGGTGCATTGGTCAGGCCAAATGGCATAACCAAAAATTCATACAATCCATATCTAGTGTTAAAGGCAGTGTACTTGATGCTTGATTCTTCCACCTTCATTTGATGAAAACCAGATGCTAAATCTAGTCTAGAGAATACTCTTGCTCCAGCCAATTGATCAAAAAGATCATCTATTCTTGGCAGTGGGTATTTATTTTTAATGGTTACCTTGTTTAATTCCCTATAATCTATGCAGAGTCTCAAGGTACCATCTTGTTTCTTAACAAATACCACTGGTGCCCCAGCAAGAATTAATGGGCCTTATAAAACCCTTATTTTCTAATTCTTCTAATTGTTTCTTTAATTCTTTTAGTTCATTTGGCCCCATTCTTGTTGGCTTTTTAATCACTGGGCTTGCTCCTGGAACTAAATGAATTTGGAATTCCACTGGCCTATGGTTTGGAACACCATTAACCTCCTCAAAAACGTCCAAGTATTCATTGACTATGGGAATTTCCTTAATAATATGTTTACTGATATCTTTACCCAAATCAATCAAATGACACAATTTTTTTCCCTTAGATACTTCACAAAAAATTATGATCCTCTGGCTTCCATGGTTTTGCAATGATATGGTGGATGAGTCTAAGTTAATTATGGCCTTGAATTGCCTTAACCAGTCTACTCCCAAAATGACACCTATGTTTGGGTAATTTAAAACATATAGATTGGAAATAAAAGTATCTCCTCCTATGTTTAATTCCACATCCACACAAATCATGTTTAAAACACTAGAACTTCCCAGTGGACTTTGTATATGTAAAGGGGTTTCAACCAATATGCAACTTAATTTCAGCATTTTAACTAATTCATAGGAAATTAAAGAATGAGTTGCCCCAGTATCATATACTACTGCAATGGGTACATTACAAATAAATAGTATACCTTCCACTTGTATGTGTTCCTCAGCATTGGTCTCCACTGTTTTGCCTTTTTCTCCCAAGTTTGCTAATTTTCCTTGCTGCTTATTCTCAGGACAATTTCTTTTCATGTGCCCCTCTTTCCCTCATAAATAGCACTTGAAAGCTCTTCCTTTCAATTCTGGACATCTTGGTTTGATATGTCCTTCTTTTCCACATTGATTACACACAATTTTCTTCTTGGTTTCCTTAGCTTTAATATCCCCAGTAGACTTGTTCCTGGCCTCTTCTTATCATAAGGATGATATCTCCCCTTACTCTTCTTATTGTTATTGTTCTTGAAATTTCTGAATTTTTCCCTTTCCTTGTCATGCTGCTCCAATCTCAAAGCTAAGTCTATCACTTGGTCAAAGGTCCTGTCAGCATAAGGTAACATAGCCCTGCTAAGTCCTGGGTTCAAACCTTTTATGTACCTATCATTTTTGGATGCTTCATCTGCCACCACATTGCTCCATATGTGGAAAGTCCCTCAAACCTTTGAGTGTATTCTGTGACAGTCATAGTTCCTTGCCTAATTCTAATAAATTCTTCTAGCAAGGTAGTCTTAGCTGATGCTGGTACAATCCTTGCTTCCAACATCTCCTTGAATTGATTCCAAGTGATTTCATTCTCATTTCTCCCTACAATGATTACTTCCCACCAGCTTAAAGCTACTCCTTTTAGCTGTCTTGAAGCCACTTGCCTCCTTCTTTGATCATCAAGTTGCATGTCATTAAAAATTCTATCCAATGTTCTCAACCATGCTTGAATTTCCATAATACTCTCTGTCCCTTCAAAGTTTTTGCCTCCTAAATGAGTATATGTCTTGAGTAATTTTGAGAGCTCTTCATGGGGATTTTCTTGCCTTTGTCCTGCCCCATCCCTAAATGCTATTACCAAGTCTTGCAGATTGACCATTGGTGGTGCATTGGAAGTTCCTGCTCCCTGATTTGGTGGTCTTCCTACCATAGTTTGCTAATAATAATTTACATAGCTGGTTAGTTTGATTGGTAATTTAATTATTTCAGTGGTTTTATTTTTCACTGAAAACATTGTTATGTATTTAGTCTCTTTAGATTTTTTTCTTCTATCAAAGAACATGATCCTTATTTCTGCTATGTTTAATAAAACATCTCTGATACCAAATGAAATGACCCTCTCTGATTTGTACCTAAAATTTGCTTAGGATTTTTTTTTTTACATAGTGATATATATATTTATTATCCTATATATATATATATATATACTTCTAAAGCCCAGAGTCATTTTTCCTTTTTGAAGTAAACAAACTTTATCCAGGATCAACAAGTTTTACCAATATAAACATATCAGTATATTCACAACATATACACACACATATGAAGATGCATGTGCACCTCTTGTTCAAATCAGAGTTATGGTAAAACAAGAGGATAATTTAATTGATTAAATTTTAATCAATTCTCACATAGTTATATTCAATACATGTGGTAAAATTACATTCATATGGGCATCAGCCTGATTTTTAGTCTTAATTACTGGGTAGATTCCTTATAAAATATGATTCTAAGAAATCAGATAATTGTGTGATATTTATCTTTTTAAAGTTAATGGTGTAGTGCTTGTGCCCTGAAAACGATATATGTCCTTATCATTTTCTTTATTTACTTTTCTATAATCTTCCCTGGAATGCAACTCTTTCCTGGAATTTTTTTTAAGTAAAATACTTTATTTCTAAAGCTTGATTCTTTGATGTCATGATGCAGCACTAAATGAAACGCAAACCAGGGTTAGTTTCCTGAGACCTGTGGGTACTTAGCAAAGAAAAACTTGGCTCACATAAACTCTTTGTTCAGGCAGACCTCATAGGGTCTTAAAAAGGTATGTATTTTTTTTTCAAGTCTCAGTAAAAAGAAGTTCAAATTCATGTTAATATTACAGAGGTACTGATGTACTAATATCTGAACAAAACATATTTAAACTAGTATATATGTTATCATGGACATTGTTTTCAACTCTTATGCTACAGATTCTTTCTTTATTCAGGCATAAGATATAAAGCATTTACATAGTGTAGAATTTGCATACTAAAAACATGCAGACACATCATACATTTTCCCTATGCTTTTAAACTTTTGCATTCACTTGTCATAAAGCAAGATTGACTATATTGTTCTTCAAGACCTAACTGTTTCTTCTTTCTCAATACTTAAAATTCTTCATAGACTCAAGATTGACTAATACATTTATAAAATGTAACCCTCCCATTCACATAACATTCTTACTCAGTTTACTTACAGAATTATAGATAAAAAGCTTTTCAACATTCCAGATAATGAAATTCAGATTTCTCGTTTTTTTAAACTCTAGTTACAAGTCAAATTCTTAATAAAACACTTAACCAAATATCCAACATCATTCAGAACTTACTACAGCGGAAATTTTAAAATATCAATACATGCAAATTTGATCTTTTAAGCTCTTATCCATCTAATTCTAGCATGCTATAATCTTCTTCTCAATGCCTTGCTCCTACTCCTACTTAGAGGTTGTTGTTCCTGAAAAAGCATTTGAAGCTGCCCCATATAAAATGAGACACCCCAAATGCCATTAGCACACTAGGGTCATACACATGTCTGGTATGAGAAAATCCACTAAAACAATTTATTAATTAAGTTAAAATTAAATTAAGTACTTATGCATATAGTTCTGCCTTTTGAAAACAAATAATACTGGTGTGCATGTTCTATGTCATTTGCATGTGCTCACTTTAATCTTTCTTTCCAGAGACTTTATATAGATATGGCACATTCATACATGCATACAATTCAGTCATAAATCAAATAATCATTCACACAGAACAGAAAAATCACCAACATGAGTTAAATCATTTATTCCCTCCTCATATTTCATTTCTGGGAAAACTCTAGTTCCTCATCATATCAAATATTCTTTCCTTGATATATTTATCTACCCTGGTCTCATCTGCAATCATATGAATCAATGGATACACTGTAATGAACTAATTCACTCCATTACACAAAGATCTCAGGACTTAAACAAGTCGTGTGTCAACTTGCATTACTCAAGAACACAAGTCATTCCTGCAGTGATCTTGACCCTATTTCCTAATCAGTTTCTAAGGTACTTTCTCTTTTAGATTTTTCATGGAAAACCCATTCGGTGAATCATTTCACTACAACAAGCATTCATCTCATGGCATTTCACATCATTCATATAAACAAACAGAGGCAATCCAGCAATTTAAATATTGGTATTTATTTAAATAATTTCTGCATATATATACATGTTCTTGCAATTTAAAAGAGGTATAGACAACTAACATTGGTTTATGGCTTATGAGAAGGTTCTTTTTTTTTTCTCTTCTTCTGTTGCAAACATCTGTGCCTTAGTTAAACTCAAATTGACCAAGCTTCCTAAGTCACACAACTTATTTGCTGAGTATATGGATATTGCATATTTTCTTTGAACCAGGAGTATCAGCACATAGAAAAACCTATTGCACCCCCAATTCCTTTTTCATCTTAAGCCTCGGCACATATACATATGTATATTGCAGCTCACATGCTCATCAATTCTTCTGGGTTGAGCCAAAACCAACATTACTTGCCTATATTCAACATTTTATTTTCTGGGTATTTATTTATATTTCTAGACAGTATCATATCAGAAAGAGATTTGGGTTTTTAAGATACTTATTTATGCATACTGATCATATTTAAGATATTCACAAAATAAAACAAACAAAACAACAATCTAGCATTAAAGCATCTTTAATTTCAGAAAGACAATCACATATATATATATATATATATATATATATATTTAAGAAAAATTAATTTATGAACTGGCTGCCTTTATTAGGACTTAGTGCCTTAAATTTTTTGAGTGAGTTTTCTCACCTAGCTCTCTTCTTTGCTTCCTTAGTTACTTGATAAACTTCTGCCTCTTGCCTCAAGCTCTCTTCCTTCACTTGCCTTATATTTTTATATGGTGTGTTTATTATATTTTCTTTTCAAAGTTCTTCTGGGAAGGAGAGGAGGCTGCTGCATATATATGCAGAGTTCTCCTTAGGGTTTTGGGTATTGGCTAAAGCCATTTTTGCCCACCAGAAAATTATGTTATCTGCGTTTATTTGAACCCAAAATTCTACCCTCCCTGGCTTTATTTGGTGAAGAGAAAAGTGGTTATCCACTTTGGTTATTTTCAGAAATCTTACCTTTCCATAAAATGCTTTTTCTCTTGTCTATTTGCATGCTAAATGTGTGATCTGATTTCTAGCAATATAATATATTTACATATATATTTTTTTTCTTAATTCAGCCCATACAAAATACATTTTTGTTTTCCTCCCACTTTCTATTTTTTTAGCGTTCACTTTATTATTTGGTGCTTCCTTTTTATTTTCACAAGAGGATTGCTTCTTTTCACACCTTCATTCTTTCTGTTTTTATTTAAAAACATATTGGTGTGTTTCATTTTACTAGTTTGAATTCTAATACTTAATTAGTATACTTGCATATATGTTTTATAGACAATAACTTATATATATATATATATATATATATTATTTCATACTGACACACACATGCACATGTATACTTAATTACATTTTTATATATATATATATATATATATATATTTCTGCATATAGCACATTTGAGGGTTTACTTTATTTATCAGTAAATATATATATACATATATATTTTCCATACATAGCATCATATATTCATTCATAGTATCCAGGAATCTAGCTTCTCTCATGTGTATTTTCTGTGCACAATTGCACATCATTTTATTACACTATACCAAGCTATCTCATCTTTCCTTAAAAATGGTTTTAAAAAACTATCTTAAAATTAATTTAAGCCTATTCATATTTTCTAAAATAAATTCCTAAAATTTTGGGTCATCACAGTTGAGTTTGGGATGAAGCATTTTACTTGGTATAGTTCGGGACAGTTGTGTGTTTGACTCGAAGTGTTGAAGCGAGGAGATGGGTTCGCGAGTGACACAAGGTTAGCTCGGTGATTTTATAAGTTTTCCTCGAGTTTCATCTGGAAGGCTCGGTATTGTTTTGATTTACGAGCTGGTTTTTGAAAGAAAAAAAATAGAAAATGAAACAGTTTTATAAATAATAAGGTACAAAGTTTTAGAAGCAAACGAAAATAAGATGCTAAGCTTAAGTATTTATCAAATTCCAAAGTAAATGTTTAGTCATGTTTTAAGAGTTAACAAAAATGGATAAGTTTTTCAGGAAAATTTAAACCAAGATCTAAATCAAAATATTAGTAAGTTTTAAACGAGTTTTCAAAGATTTTAACATGCTTTAAAATTATTGTTTAAAAATAATTATTATAATAGGTAAATTCCTATATGATTCAAGGTGATTTAAATGATGAAATTTAATAAATATTAATTATTTAATAAGGTGGTAAATAGATTAATGTAATCAGTTTGGGAAAAATTTATTAATTTAATTATTAAGATAATTAATAAGGGTTAATTAGTTTGGGTAATCAATTTAAAAGATTGATTTATCAATATGATTAATTTAAAAGATGATTAATTTATTTAAGGTTGAATTACTTAATGAAATTAATTAGTGATAAAAATGAAAGTAATTAAAGAACAAATACTGAATGTCATTAATTAAGGAGGGTAATTAATGGATAATTACTAAAAGTGATTTAATTAATGATAAATATTTAAGGGAAGTAATTAAGGATTAATTACTTAGTGTAATTAATTAAAGGATTGATTAATTAAGGAAATTAATTAAGAGTTAGTTAACTAATGAGTATGATTAATTAAAGGATAATTAATCAATGTAAGTGATTATAGGATAATTAATTTAAGTAATTAATTAAGGATAAATGTAATTAATGTGCGCGAATATTTATTAATTTGTGTTATTAATTAAAGGCTAATTACTTAATGTAATTAGAAAAAGATAAGGGATGATTAATTAATGGTTTGAAATTAATTAATGTTAAGTGAGCAGAATTAAAAGTGGTTGAAGTAATTAATTTAATTTAATTTAAATTAATTAGAAATAGTATGAAAAATTAATCTTGCTTACGAATGATTGAATGGTATTGTATGCCTTAGATTAGTTGATATCTTTGATATGTGATTTATGATGCTATATGATATGATATGTTTGGGTTGAACTGTGATAATGGTTTGTCTATCTGTGATGAATGGCTATGTAAATATGTAATTCTAGATATAAATGGAATTGTTTAAACTTAAACAGCTTTGTTTTTAAGATAATTTTGGATTCGAAGAGACCGGGGTCGTGTATTAGTAAATACCCGAAACCACTTCGATTTGGAATCTACAATAATTCTTTATAGATTTGATTTGTGAAATCAATAGTCTGGAATGGAATAATTTAAGTAAACTGGACCATTTAAATTATGTAGTGATAATTAAAGGATTGTGTGTGAAATAAGTTCTGATTATGGCAAGTTATGAACTCATAATAAGGTACGAGTTACCCAGGTTTTAAAAAAGTTGTATGCATTGGTATTTCTTGTTAGATGGGTTTACTCACGCTGGTTTTCAGCCAGACCCGGGTGTTACTTTGATGTAATACTCGGGTCAGACCGAGTATTATAGATTTTCAGGTTAGGACGTTCTAGAGCTCAAGTGGCGAGCTGAATGGCAGAAACGTATGGAGTTTTCCGCTATATATAAGATCTCTGTAGTCTGTATTGATTGTAAATCCGAGACAGGTTGATTGTGATATCCCGGAATTTTAAGCAATTCAAATATGATAATCTCTCTTATTTGATTAATTTAAACTGGTAAAATTGATATTTTAATCAATATAATGTGATGATTTTAATGATAATTATAAATGAATTTTTAAATGGAATAATTATTTTTACAAATTCAATTTGGTTGTTTTATAACTAGAATTTTAAATAGACTTATTATTTTCAAATTTAAATAAGTATTGTTTAAATGTATATGTATATACATTTATTTAAGTTACTTTTAAAAATAGAATTATTATTATCAAATTTAATAATGTTAGTTTAAATATATATGTTTAAGTTGATTTTAAATTGGATTTTTAAATTTCAATTTGAATTTAATATTTGGAATTAAATTTGAATTTAAAGAATATGTATTTTGAAATAGTTTAGATATAAAAATATACGAATTAAGTTTTCATCATAATATAATTTGTTTTATATTGTTTTTCCTTAAGGAATTTATTTATATAAATTACAAAAACATTTATTTAAATAGTAAATAAATACAAAAGTTTTGTATTTACATTTAAAATGAATTAAATACACTATGTATGATTCTATTTAAAATATGATTGGTTTTATTTTTATTTTATTTTAAAGGTTTTATTTTTATAAATTCAGAAAAAAGGCATTTATTAAATTAGAAATGTATTAACTCATTAGGAAATTATATAAAAGTTTTTTTTAAATCATTTTAAGAATATATAAAAATGAATGAATACATGTGTTAGCTTTTAAATGCACTTGATAACAAGTGTTAGATAGTTAAGTATGGTTTAAGACAAGTGTCACCTCTTGTATTTATTTTCTCTTAATTTTTATTAAACCATAAATTAGTTTATATAAGAAAACATCTTCATTTCTTCTTTCTTTTTCTCACCTCAATTCTATACTTAAAGAAAACTCAACCTATTCTTTACTCTACAACCAGAGAAAAAAAAATCCTGTAAACCTTCTTCAAGTTTTAACACAAAATTCATGTACTTCAATTCTCAAATCAAAAATCAAAACAATGCAAATACATCTCTCAAAATCAAAAAGCAAAGCCTGTAATCCATTTTCCAAATTAAAGTTCCAAAACCTAAAACCATTCCTCAAAATAAATCGAAACTCAGATCAAAATCCCTGTACTTCATTTCTCAGATCAAATAAAATCCCTGTAATCAATCAATTTCTCAAATTCAATGACAAAAACCTGTAATACTTTTTCCAAATTCAATGACCAAAACCTGTCAGTAAATTCTCAAAGCCATTACTAAGCCTGTAACCAAGAAAGCAAGTTTCAAATGCAACCTGGGTTTTCAAAACAATCAGCAGCAGTTGAGTTTCATCCTGCATCAAGCATGTTTTTTTTCAAGCATTAGCATTCCAGTTTAAAGCAAATCAAAGCATTCAAGGTTTTCGGTTTCAACACCCTCCCTGTTTTCAAAGCTTCAACCCAGTTTTTCAAACTCTTTACTCTTTGGAAAAGGTGAGTTAACTTTCAAATTTAAAAACTTAAGTAACAAATATATGTTGCATGTGAATTACTGTGTGATGATTGCTCTTCATATCTGTACATATGTAACCCTATGTGATTCAGTTGATTTTATCATCCCTGTTTTTAATTTATGCCTCTGTACTGTAAACTGTGTGCATGAAACATCTTTAAGTTGGGTGCAGATACTAAATGTTTGAAGTAAACTCATGAAGTATGGTTGAAAATATGTTTGCATGTTGTTTTAAATTTAAATATATGCATATATAAATGATTTTAAACCTGAATACATATGTGATTCATTTATGCATATCTGTGTTTCTCTGTTCCATGTTACAGAGTTTCGGCGATAATCAAAATTCAAGATCTCTTTATAAAACCACAGTTAGGAGCTGAATTCAAAACAAAATAGTTTTGCTAAATCATAATCTAAGTACCATAAATAGATTCCGGTATTCTAAAGATTTGAACTATGCTGGGATATGTAAAATACAGTAGAATGTTAAAATCATGTTAAATCAAATATTTTAATTTGTTGATTCAGGGTTATAACTTGAATCTATTTAGGAAATTATAATTTTTAAAACTAAAATCAAAATTTTTAGTAATGCATTAAGTATGCATTTTGGGTTTGACTGGGAATTGAATTTGTGGCCACCACTGGCGATCAAGAAGAAGAGGGGCCTCGGATTTTCTTCTGGAGATAGAAGAAGTTGTGGGGTGTTTGGGAAAAATGCTTGAAGTTGTTCACGATCATCGAGGCGACGATGAGAAGGGGATTTAACCCTAGTTTTTGTCGAGCTTATAATTATGGGTGCTGCGTCGTTTCTAAGGCATAAAGCTGCTTAGGATTTGGAAGGTGGCTGTGTGGATGTTTCGTGGAGATGTGGCCGGAGTTTGGGAGACTCTGGTGGTCGGCGATGTGCACGCGGGGTTGTTTTCAGGCAGTGGTTTTTGTTCGAGGTTCATCTGTAAAGCTCGTTTTTGATTTGGGTTATGTGGTGGCGTATGGATAGTCGGAATCGGCTGTATGGTGGATCGCTGACGTATGCGAGGTGCTGGAGTTGGTTGCGGCGGCGTTGGCCGCCGGTGCATATGCATAGGCAGGCGTGTGTCAGTGGTTTTGTGTTAGTTTGGGGAAGATGGTTTACCTTGGGTTGTAACTCGAGACTGGGATATGTTCGCTGGGGTTTAAACGCGAGTAATGTCTGAGTGTTTTTTTAAACTTGTTAACAGTTTTTGATTACAGGTTTAAATTTAAAACTTTAACTAAAACTAAACTAAATTTTGAAGTGAAAATGGGGACTCAGGTTAGACCCGAGTGATCTTCGGTTTCGACCTGAAGCATGTGTTAAGAAAATGTTTAAAAGGATTTTAAAACTTAGTTTTTGAAATTTTAAAATGAAATTAGTTTTAAAACTTTGTTATAGAAGTTTCTTATATAACAATTGTTTACTTTAGCATTGTTTAAGAAGTTTTGAAAACTTTGTTTAATTTAAAATTTTGTTAAATAAAGTTAAAGTGATTTTAAAACTTAAGTAGAAATGGAATTGTAAAGATTTTACAAAAAGCAAGTTTATTGATTTAAATTTAAAACTAGATTTAAAACCATTACTTGATAATATTTTAAAGCATTTAAAGGTAAGTGGAGATTTGTAACTTTAAATTATTAGTCGAATAAGTATATTAAACTTAATTTATGATTTAATTAAGTACAATTATTTTTAAATAAAATGTTTTAAATAATAATTAAGGCATAAATAAGATAAGGTTTATCTTAAGATAATTATGGTTTTAATGATTTGAGATTAGTTAAGTTAATTTAGAAATTTAAGTTAACTTAATTAATTAAAGATAAAGGGTTAATTAAGTAATTAATTAAGAATAGTTAATTAATTTAACTAACTAAGGAATAAGGATTTAATTAATTTTTAATTAAGGGTTATAATTAATTAATTAAAGGTTAGTTAATTGTAATTAAGAATAATTAGAGATTAATTAATTTATAATTAGAAATTAATTAATCAAGTGATTATAGGTTAATTAATTGGTAATTAAGAAATACTTAATTAAGTTTAATAATTAATAATTAAGTTTTATTAATTAATAATTAAGAGATAATTAATCTATAATTAAAGATTAATTAAGGGTTAATTAACTGGTAATTAAGGGTTGATTAACAGGTAATTAAGACGTACTTAATTTGTAATTAAGTTATATTAATTAATAATTAAGGTTTATTAATTAATGGTTAAGGAATTAATTATTCTATAATTAAAGATTTAATTAATTTGTTTAAGGGTAATTAAGGGATGAATTACCCAATTGTAATTAATTTGTTAATTAATTAAAGATAATCTCTTAGTGATTAATTAAGTATAAATACTTAATGAGATTAATAAGTATAATTACTTAGTGAAGTAATTAATGTATAATTACTGGATGTAATTAATTAAAGAGAGTTACTTAATGAGAAGTAACTAAAGGATAATTACTTAGTAGAAGTAATTAAGGATTAATTACTTAGTATAATTAATCAAAGGATTAATATAATTAATTAAAGAGTTAATTAATTAAGTAAGTAATTACAGAATGGTTATTAGTGTTTATGATTAATTGAGTTTGATTAATGTAAGTAATTAATTAATGTAATTAATTAAGGATCAGTGTAATTAATTATAATTAATTAATTATTGTAAATAATTAATTAAGGATCATTAATTAATATAATTAATGAGAGTAATTAAAGGTTAATTACTGTAAATGGTTAAGAATAATTAATTTGTGAAATTAATTGAAGGATAATTACTTTATGTAATTGAGGAATAATTAATCAAGATGATTAATTAAGATGGATATTTTAAAGATGGTTAATTAATTGAAGGTTAATTAATTATTGATTAAGAAAAGTTGGTGATTAATTCTTAAGTAATTGATTTAATTTAAGTTAATTAAATTAATTATAACAGGGATTAATAATTGTTGCTTATGGATGATTGTTTGGGTAGAATATCTGAATTAGATGATATCTATTAGATGATGTGTTGTGATATTCTCTAATATGATATTGGATATATCATTGATGAATGTGTGATATTTATTTGTGTTAATGCTGTGTGAATTCAAGTATTGTATTGAATTGAATTGTTTTAACATTAAAACAACTTGGACCTAAAAGATGACATTTTGGATTTCAACGAGATCGAGATATGGTTTCCAGATTTGGATATCCGAAAACCACATCGATCCAAATTAACGTTAGGTCGTGACATCTCAAAGTGAAGATCGAGATGGAGTTTTGAAATGCAAGGGTTATTGTTATTAACTCTGAGGGTGATTCCAAAATGAGTGTAACGAGATAATGCCTTCGGTTTCGTTCGAACCCGGAACGAACTTGTATGGATTGAATGCTTTCAGAACATCGTCAGGTGGACGATGAGCATTCTAAGAGATGTGTTCTATAAAGGTAATCGTAGCCTCAAGCCTCATCAACCGGGAATGGCTAAAATAGGAGAGGTGTAGCAAGGCTAAGTGGGTAGCACCCAAGTAGGACGAGATTTTCCCCTGTTTAGAGGTCCCTTTTATTCGGCTGAGTGGGCAGTTGTTGAGCTCCAACTGTCGGGGTTGTCTTGTTCGGGACTGTCCAGTAAGGGATGGTTCCGGCCTTGTGTTGCAGGGGATTTGGGGTGGATCCCCGGTACGTTGATCTAGGCACGTACTGTGATGGGCGGTACCCTAGTAGCCCTGTCATTGATGGAAAACCATTCTTCCTACGAGCCCTTACGGTTTTGATTGTATTACCCACTTTTGTGGCTAGTAACTGGAATTTAATTATGTAACAATTTTAGCTATTTCATATTTATTTGAAAACCCTAAGCACTATTATAATATCACAGAATTTCCTATCAAAGTTTTGGTTAACGTAAGGTAAAACTTACCCATGTTTATGTGTGGGAAGTCTTACGTGATACCTTTTCTTTTCAAAGGTTTTTAAAATTAAGAAACTTTAACTCGTTTACTCACACCAGACCCATGTCTGACCCGGAGTTTATTTCTGTTTTATTAAACTCTTGGGTACTCAAATTTTTACGAGTAGCCAAGGGACTTAGGTTAGCTTTGACGAATTCTGGAGGAGATATGGAGCAGAAGGCTTCAGCATTGTAGATATATAGTAGTTTCGCTGTGTTGATCTCTGTATTGTATTTTGAGTTGTATAACTAGACAGGTGTTTATAACTGTCTAGTATGTGTTGTATAAGCTGTGTAACTCTGATGTATATGATACTATGTAATATCTATGTGATTAATATAATTTATTTCGTTCCGCTGTTGAGATTCTGATGTTGTTTCTTCCTTTCTTCTCTATCTTTCTCTTTTCTATCCCCTTCTTTCTTAAAAATGATTTGTCTTATTATGGAGAATAAGCCGGGACATTTCATTGATATAACCGTCCAGTTTATGTGTAAATGATTGTAACTCTGATGTATTAAATGTAAAGTAGCAATTCAGTTTTTCTTGTATAAATGCTATTATTTTATACTATATTTGATCTGCTGCGAGATGTTAGATTCTAAGTTTTATTTTCTGTTCTTCTTCTACCTCTTTCTTCTTCTTTTCTCTAACAATCTGGGATTTTCGGAGTCGAAAATTTCGGGTCGTTACAATACTGTTATACTTGTATGACTTTCCAGAGATAATTGACAATGTATAATAGCAAGAAATTGAATGTTCATTGATAATAAGGATGAGTGCAAGGAACAAAAGAAAGATACATGATATTCAACATAAACTTAAAACTAGAAAATCCAAATATAAAGATAGCTTAAACAAACAACTAGAAAGATGTGGATGAAGATCACCAAGCTTGCAAATGATCTTTCTAAAGAATTTATCCATTTTGTTGAAAATTGAGGTAAATCTCTTTGAGAATGATTTCTTAAGCTTTCTTTGGTTGTGAATGATCTTCTCTTGATTTTTGAGAAGGTTTTTCTTGGATGGATTAGGTGGCATATTAATACTTTTCAAGGAAGTATCCTCCTCCTGTTCCTGTTCTTCCTCCTCAACTTCCATTTTCTCTGCTTCCTCTTCCTACTCTTCTCTTATTTCTTGCTCCTTTTTCCAAGCCAACCATTGTTCCTTTTTCACAAGCTTTTTATAAGGCTTGAAAAAAGATGAAATATGCAAAAGTGAAATGTTGGCCTTATCAAATATTTTTCTAGGAATTGTTTCCTCTCCTTTAAGGTCAATACCAAAATAATTGAAAATACGAGTAAGATACATACCATGAAATAGTGTGTTTTCATGTTTAGAAAGATCTTTAGGAAAAAGTGCATCCAAAATGACTTAAGACCAATTATTTCGTATTGACCATAAATGGCGAAAAGAAACTACAACAAATAGGGGCTTTCACAGCGTTTAAAAAATGCTATTATACCCTAACTTAGCATTCCAGAGAACGCTAAGGAAAGACATGCTATGATAGACCTTCGGCTTTGAATAGCATTAAAAAAAGCTATGAAAAATAATTTTTCTATAGCGTTTTGCCTGTGCTATTAAGCCAAAAATGCTATAGGAAATATTATCCAATGGTTACTTTCAATAGCATATTTTTGCATATTTCTGTAGCATTTTGCATGAATATTTTATAGCGTTGGAAATGATACTTCTATGGTGTTGGTTTGCATATTTGTATAGTGTGTTTTGTACATATTTCTATAACGTTTATTTAGTTATCATAGCGTTTGGTCAATAACATCTTATGGTTACTTTCTATACCGTTTTACGACAACGTTTCTAAATTGCTATTAAATGTAATATTTCTTTGCATATTTTATTTATTCTTATTTCAGGTTTTTCACATATACAATATCCATTTACCTAATTCTTCTCTACATATAAATATAAGATGTTTCCATAGACAAAAAATATGTAAATTAAAGCACTACATTTCATACATATTCAAACAACTTTTTCCATATCATTTCATACATATCCAAACTTTCGGCATATCCAAACATAGTATTTCATACATATTCAAACAACTTTCACCATATCTGAACATAGTATTTCATACATATCATTCTAGCAACTTTTTCCATGTCCATACATAATATTTCATACATATTTGCATCAACTTACTTATGGACCAATCAAACATTTGATTTCATCTTGCTTTGCTTTTGCTATTCTCTCTCTAACATCTGCAATATAAATAAGCAATCATTATGTTACTAATTTTTATGTTAAATATTCATAAAGTAAAAGAGTTCCAAAGGAAGAAGAAAATATGTAGCAAGGACTTAAAATATTATGTAGCAAGCCAATGCAGTGGGTACTGTATGTAATTAAACTATATACATACAAACTATGTGTAATCTATTTAATGTTAAATAAAGTAAAACATGCAGCAGGTCTATAAGTAAATTTACAGTGCTACACCTATTCATGCAGCAGTTCTATAAGTAAAACATGCATTAGGTCTGTAAGAAAAACATATAACAGGTATATAAGTAATCTATACAAACTATGTGATCTATTTCATGATGTTTAGCAACTAATTTCATTATACCACCTATTCATGGAAAAGCAATGACACAGTAATAAGAAATAAGTGTTTTACAGCATGAATGGTAATATATATAAAAAATCTCTTTTTCTGTTTCTCATCGCATGCAGCAGGTCCTTACAAGGATGTTATTGCTGCAACTTGGTTCAAAAATTTTGCTTGTAAAGTTAGTATATGCATGCATTGATATATTAAAATGCCTTCACTTGCTTCTAATCCCATTTCGAAATATTCATACTCACAGTTTCTTTCATACCATTTTCAACATAAATATGCATGCAATGTAAGTAAAAACAATTTCAACAACAGGACACGGCGTGATATACTAATAAGTCTTACAAGTATAGCTTTTGGACTGAATATTCTAGAAAAAATCTGCACTTTCTTCTCCTATGACGCCTCTTGATTTTTCCATGTTCCAACCATTGGCACCATGTATATTGTATAGGATTTTTTAGTATATATTCGTGTTCCAAACATAGGGCCTTTAAGAACATACAAAAAAACATGCAATTCATTGCTCGAGCAAACATAATTAGCAAAAGAAGCAATCGATGCATCAACTGTAGGAGCGTATTACATGTTATGAAGTCTACACATCATTACTAACAAGAAAGGGGTACGTTGGGGCAGTGCTTTCATTTTTCCCTTTTAAGAGGTTAAAATAGCCATTCTTCATTACAGTTCTTCAGTTGTAACTTTATAGGCACCTAAATAAAAATAATGCTTCATGCCTAACATTCTGAAGGACTCATTCTCCCTTAATCAAAAATTAGAAAAATAAATAAACATAAACCTAATCTATATCCATTATAAGAGGCTTACCTTTCAAATAACAAAAAATATGATCTCCTTCCTAGGTAAATGAATTTTTTAATAAGGAAAATTATTACATTGGATATCGGTTCCATGACTTAAAACACCTACAAATAACCCCGGGAAATGAGAATGAAGATCCTAAAAAATCTAATAAGGCCATGTTTGCAGCAGCGTATCTTTTTCATTTCCTGTTGGAATTCATCGATTCTTTTTTATTTGAAAGCTAAAGTTTTCTACTATGTGTGTATTAATTTTTAGTTCAATTTGAGGTCGTTTGGTCCTCTGTTTCATTCCTGTAAGTTGAACCCGAGATGGTTTCCAGACTGAGTTGTTTCAGGTTAGATACCTGCTTTTGGACTTTTCTTAGATGCTTCTGCCTTGGATACCCACTTACCTCTTTCTGTGTAGTTTTGTAGTCTTTTTGACCGACTCTGGTATGTATATTGTTTTGACTCATTATATATAGTGTGATCTTCGTACCACTTGTGATGTATCATTTTGTATTATACAAGGATGTATCAGTGTATATGTATATATCTGTTGTTTACTTTTCTGTGATTTTTTTTGTATTCTATTGTTGTATTTTTTTCTGATAAATCTGTTAGCTACTATAGTTTTTTGTTAAGCATATATTGAATATGTTGATTCACTTGAGAAAGAAAAAAAATTAGAGCATTAATCGACGTATTTAATAGATGTTTAATACAAGGCAATAGATGGTCGCTCCTAACCAGCCATAGTTTTCGCATTAGCAGACAGTATTAGCCAGTAATACTCTTTGTTAATGTGGGTCTCGGGGTGGGGCATCACAGATTGGAATTCTCAAATCTCAATATTTAGAAAATTTACAAAACCTCTTACAAATTTGGCCATTTGAGTGTATTAAATACGTCGATTAATGCCCTAATTTTTTTATTTCTCAAGTGCGACATATTCAATAAATGCTTAATACGAAACTATAGTGGTTAACGGATCTACCAGAACAAAATACAACAACAGAATGCACAACACATCGTAGAATAACAAACAATAGATATATACATATACATTGATACATCCCAATACAATACAAAATGATACATCATAAGTGGTATGAAGACCACACTATATACAACGAGTCTAAAAAATATACATATCAAAGTCAATAAAAAGACTACAAAACTACACAAAAAGAGGTAAGTGAGTATCCAAGGCGGAAGCATCTAAGCAAAGTCCAAAATCATGTATCTAACCTGAAACAACTCGGTCTGACCTAAGTATAAATTATACGGGTTACTCTAGCTAAAACAATCAGATTAGCAATAGATATATGAAGTATAAGGGTAAGGGTAAGGTATCTTCTCGAATGAGAAGAAATAGCTCAAAGTACATGTCACTACTCCAAGTTAAGTAGTTCACTAAGCATATATATAGCCTCGAAAGAGATAAACTCGATAATAAAAGCAACTAAGCATAAGCATGCCTCATATCATCGGCATAATCCCAAAAACAACTATAATGGTTTGTATGAACCATATCTCCTAAATAAGAGAATCCCATATCACAAACTCAAAACTTGCCATGAATGGAAATCACCAATATATTCTCAACAGATAAGTCCCAAACCTCAAGATACGCTAAAAATGGCAAACATATATATCTCCAATAAGAGATTAGAAATCCCAAATAAACGTCAATTGTTGGCAAACCCAAATCTCAAATACAGAACTCAATAAGGAGTTCAAGTTTCCAAAGATGTAATCATCATATATAATGTCTCGAACGGCTCAAATGGCCAAATATGTAAAAAGGCGATACACTTGGAAAATCACAAATAATCAATGAAATTAATTCAAAGATATAGCACGTGCTTATGACCGAAGCCCGCCAATATTGTTCTCTCAAAATAAGGCCCCATCCCAAGAACAACATTAACAAAGAGTATTACATGGTAATACTGTCCACTAATGCGGAGAATATGGCTGGTTAGGAGCGACCATCTATAGCTTTGTCTTAAACATCTACTAAAAACGTTGATTAGTGCTTTAATTTTTTTCTATCTCAAGTGGATCGATATATTCAGTAAATGCTTAATACAAAACTACATGTGGCTGATGGATCTATCAGAACAAAATACAACAATTAAATGTATATCACATCATAGAAAGCAGATAAACATACACACACACACATAAACATATACAGATACATCACAGATACAAAATGATACATCATAAGTGGTTCGAAGACCAAACTATATATAACGAGTCAACAATATACATATCGGTGTCAAACCAAAAAGACAACAACAACTAAAGGTGATAAACAGATATCTAAGCGAAAGCATCAAAATGAAGCTAAGTCCAAAAGTAGGTATCTAATCGGAAACAACTCGGTCTGACCTGAGTATAAAATACATGGATCAGTCTAGCTAAAACAATCAGTGTAGTAAGATAAGTGATAATATGAAGCATAGGATAAAGGGTGATAACTCTTCTCAAATGAGAAGAAATAGCATAAGTAAGCATATGTCATTACTTCAAGTGATTTAGTATCACCAAGCATATATAGTCTCAAAAGAGATAACTCAACATTAAAAGCAACTAAGTATGAACACGCTTCATATCATCGGCATAATCCCAAAACTGCTATAATGGTTTAGAGAAAACATAACTCCCTAGAAGGAGAAGTCCCAAAACTCAAACTCGCCATAAAAGGGAAATCTCAAATATATTCTCATAATAGAGAAATCTCAAAACACTAAATAACCAAAAATGGCAATCTCATATATCTCCCAAAAAGGAGTGTATAAATCTTAAATAAATGCCATGAATGGAAAATCTCAAATCTTAAATAAACGCCAAGTGTTAGCAAACCCAAATCTCAAATATAGAACTCAAATGAGTTCAAATTTTGAAGGATGTAATCGCCATATATGTAACGCCTCGAATATTTCGAAAATTTCATATCTTTGCCATTTCTTGTCGGAATTCAAGAATCGTTTTCCAGCTTATAGATATATTGTTCTACTCTGTGGATGTCAAGTTTGGAGCCATTCTAATCCCTTTAGCATATCGAAATGGATGCTCAAAGTTGGGTGCAGGCAATGTTTTATGGATTGGAAGTGTTTACATTTGCTGTAATCTGCTGTGAGTCCATTTTCGAAAATTCGTAACTTCCTTATTTTGGGTTATTTTCATGTCATTCTTTTTCCTAATTGATGTTCAAATGTTGTACTTCGGGTTGGTTGAAAAACCATCACCTGATACAGCCTAAAACTAGGTCAAAACCATGCTCAAAATTGGAATTTACTTGTTTTCATTATGGTCATGTGTATTCTACCTATTTTGCGAGTGTAATTGAATTGATGCTTGGTATCAGAGTTGAGTTCAGAACAAAATATGATAAATACAGAACATAGACATATATTATGTCACATTAAAGTATAGTACAAGTGTTACAAATCCTTTATTCATTGTGCCCTTAGCCTTTTCGTTTCCTATGGGGAATCACAGCTTTTATTTTTCCAAATTCTTCATTTAAAGTGAATTAAAAGTTTCCCTCTTAAATTCTACCAAAATATATTTCAGTTTGAAACATATATTTATACCAAGCATCAATTCAATTGCGCTCACAAAATATGTAGAATACACATGAACACATACCAATTTCTAACCTGCTGTAAAGAAAACAAATTTTGGCTTAGTTTTAGATTGTATCAGGTGACGGTTTTTCAACCAACTCGAAGTACAACATTTGAACATCAATTAGGAAAAGAATGACATGAAAATAACCAAAACGATATGCTATAGGGTTCAGAATGGCTCCATACTTAACATGCACAAAGACTAACACTCATACTCTAGACTGAAACAAGAATTACCTGATTTGAACTAGAATTGAGAGAGATATGAGGACTCAAAGATGGACTCATAACAGATTTCAGTAATAATACACACTTCCAGGAAATAAAACATTGCATGCACCCAACTTTGAGCAACGGTTTCGATATGCTACTTTGCGTGACCATATCTTCTTATTCCTATGTTGGAATTCACTGATTCTTCTTTTATTTGAAAGTTGAAGTTTTCTACTATGTATATAACAATTTTTGGTTTAATCTGAAGTCGATTGGTCCTCTGCCCAGGTCTAAAAACCATCTTGGGTTCAACTTACAGGCATGAAACAGATGAAAGAAACTAAGAAACTCATTCCTCTTTCAACCCTAGCTCAAAAAATTCTCTAAATTAATCCAATTATTGTTGTTTTCAATCAAATTGAAACTATTTTTCTTAGGTAATCACTATGAAAACTATTTCTATTTCATCAAAGTCTGATTTTCAAAAGTTGATTGTCTGTAACCTGCTGTTTCGCTGTTGCATGTTGTTCTATTTTCATTTTCAGGTTCCTGAGGCAATAATTAGAAGCAAAGCCTTCAACTTTCTTCAATTCTCCAAAATTTGATCTTCATATTTGCAAAGGTGAGTTAATAAACTCCCAATTCCAGCTGAAGCAAAGCTTCAAATGCAAAAATATGTGCAAATGTTATCTCTGTATAAATATTTCCTGTAATTGTCTTCTCACTGTGAAAATATGTTCTGACTAGCTACTTTGCATGACCATATCTTCTTATTCCTATGTTCTTCTTATTCCTATGTTTGAATTCACTGATTCTTTTTTATTTGAAAGTTGAACTTTTCTACTATGTGGATACCAATTTTTAGTCCAATTTGAGGTCGATTGTTCCTCATAATCACAATAAGGATCATTCATAAGATAAGATAAGAATTTTCAAATGGATCGAGTCCATTTGAGATGATTTCATTGATTATTTATGATTTTCCAAGTGTATCGCTTTTTTTACATATTTGGACATTTGAGCTGTTCGAGGTTATACGTGGCGATTACATCTTTTGAAACTTGAACTCCTTATCGAGTTTTATATTTGAGATTTGAGTTTTCCAACACTTGGCGTTTATTTGAGATTTCTAATCTCGTTTTGGAGATATATCTATTTGCCATTTTTGGGGTATCTTGAGTTTTAGGACTTCACTATTGTGAGAATATATTGGTGATTGCCATTCATGGCGAGTTTTGAGTTTGTGATTTGGGATTCTCCTATTTAGGATTTATGGTTTATAGAAACCATTATAGTTGTTTTTGGGATTATGCCGATGATATGAGGCATGCTTATGCTTAGTTGCTTTTATTGTCGAGTTTATCTTTTTCGAGGCTATATATATGCTTAGTGAACTACTTCACTTGAAGTAATGACATGTACTTTAAGCTATTTCTTCTCATTCGAGAAGATACCTTACCCTTACCCTTATACTTCATATATCTATTGCCAATCTGATTGTTTTAGCTAGATTGACTCGTGTATTTTATACTCAGATCAGAACGAGTTGTTTCAGATTAGATATCTGCTTTTGGACTTTGCTTAGATGTTTCCGCCTTGGATACTCACTTACCTCTTTTTGTGTACTTTTGTAGTCTTTTTTATTGACTCCGGTATGTATATTGTTTTGACTCGTTGTATATAGTGTGGTCTTCGTACTACTTGTGATGTATCATTTTGTATTGTACTGCGATGTATCAATGTATATGTATATATCTATTGTTTTTTGTTATGTGATGTGTTGTGCATTCTGTTGTTGTATTTTGTTTTGATAGATCCGTTAGCCACTATAGTTTTGTATTAAGCATTTATTGAATATGTCGACTCACTTGAGAAAGAAAAAAATAGAGCGTTAATCGACTATTTAATTGATATTTAAGACAAGGGTATAGATGGTCGCTTCTAACTAGCCCTATCTTCTATGACGACTGCACCGCTATGCCTAGTTTAGCAAAGAACATTACAAGTAATGTCGTTTGCTAATCTGGAGAGTACGGCTGGTTAAGAACGATCAAATGTGATTATATCTTTGTACTAATACTGACACATCTTATTTACCTTTTTGAGAATCTGATCTGAAAATTTTATGTGTGCAGTATTAATACAAAGTAATAAACACATCCATTAAAAATATTTAGAACGGTATATAATATAGATAAATCAGAACACATAATCGTTTTCACTCTTCCACCTTCGACTACGGTGCTTAAAATTCGACATGTTACACATTTAGTGAACCCAGACTATGTACAGAAGTATAATAGAGCAGTTGCAATGATGAAGACTTTGCCTACTAGAAATCCACTAAATTGTATTCACCAAGCTAATATTCACTGTGCATATTGTGATGGTGCTTTTTATCGAATTGGTTTCCCCAACCTTGAGATTCGGGTACATATAAAAGAAGTTGCAATCTTTTAAGTTGAGCTCCCATCATTTATTTATTTTAATGGTACTCAAGTTTGAGTTAAATATGAAGTAATGGTAAGCACCTTTCATGTTTCTCTTTTGTAACGTGTGATGAGTTTGAGCTAGAAAAATAAAATATAGAAAGAGGTATTCAGTCTTCTATTCTTACGTAACATGTGATGAGGAAAACGATATTTTATGAGACCAGTCTACTCCTTAATGCAAACTATTTGTGTTATCTTTATACCTAAAACATGTATTGTACAAGTGAAAAATGTGCCTATGCATGACTCGTTTTGCTCATTTAATATGGTTCAACTATACACGTAGATAAGATACTTTAGCTACGTATTAAAATCATTATTCGTAGCATGTTAAGATGTTAGATACGGATAATAGAATATCAGATGTTGGCTATGCATTATATAGTGCTGAAACTTAGTACTAAAACACTCAATGAGGGTGTTATATATATTATTAGGTGGGTACTTTCAAACAAGAGCATTGTCACGTTGGCACTAACTTTGTGAATGAACAAAACATAATCATTCATGGCCAAATTAATTTAAAACAAAAGGTTGATAATCAATAAGAGGAATACGAATCTGCACTGCAAATACAATTAAAATGATGTATGTCGTACTTGGACAATTTTGAACAAGATCGCATTTGATTTTTATTTTTTTAAACATGGTTGATCTGACCTATCATTTTTATTTTTTAAAAGAAAATTGCGTCACCTGTATATCGTAATCACCCATTTTCTAATTTAGTGAATTTTGTTACCCAAAAAATATACAGGTACCATTATAGAACATGTATTGATCGTAAATAAAAAGTGCACCGCACCTGAAAATATCAACATACTACTCTGTCACTAACAAAATTGTTACGTATTAACCGATGGTCTGTAAGGTTTTTCTTTTCTTCTGCGATTATATATTATTATGCTAATGACTATTGATAAAGCAGTAAGACATTAGGACGTGTAATTAATTAGGATTCATCTAATTATGGATATAAAAAGCTTCCAATCATTATTTTTCCACGTTATTTATAATGCCAAATAATCTTAGTTACCAAGCACTATGTTGTATTTGGAAATAAATTAAGTGTATGTTAATTTAAGTATATTAGAAATTTACAATCATCATTATTTCAATTGCTATCGAATTTACTATTTTACCAAAGTTATTTTACCAAAGTTACGAAGCTGCTTGCTCATACACTTTAGTAGTTCTACGGTCAAAAATAAAGAACGAATAATAACCTTAGATATTAAAATATGTTTTGAATTCAATATTACACTTAAGTACCGTATAATTACATATTTAGACATAGCCGGTCTTTATCCATCAACAGCAATATATAAGCCAACAGATGTAAGCCAACAAAATTCTAAAATTCAACGTAACTAATAATTATTAGGTAGAAGCAAATAAACCATTTAATTATAGCATATAGAAATGTATATGAATACAAATGTATGTGATGCATGATTGTATAAATAATATGTTAAATCAAAATTATGAGATTTTTTGATACATCCTTAATAGTGTAGTCCAATAATTATGTCTACAATGATTATTAAACGGCTAATCTACAGCTAATTAAAAGGCGGATGGACAATCTAAAAAGCATGGAGCTGTTAAGATCCATTGATCCCACTGTTAAAAATAATCTGCCTTTTGGATAAAGAAGGTGGACGGCTGATCAGATTATTTCACATTAAATTGATAGGATCAGCATCTGCCTTTTGTTAGACATACCATTTTACTTGTTTTACTAGTGGAAAAATGGTTTTTTTTCATTTTCTCTTTATTAATTTTTTCTCTCCAAGAAGTCTGCTTCAATTTATTGAAATTTAGTGCTATTTTCCTTTGATAATCACCTTAACATCATCTGTTTTAGTAAAAACTTAGTTCACAGTCCCATTTTTCCTATGCATGGCCTTTTTTATATATTTACAGTAACATTGAATATAATTTCATTTCAAATAGGACAAATTTTGCTAACATTGAACATAATTTCATTTCAAATAGGACAAATTTTGCTAGTAGACTCGAGGAAATAACAATTTATGCTTTTAGGCTTCAGAAAAAACTAATCAGCAAAGTAGGTCTCGTTTGGTTTATACTTGCGCAAATATGGAGGGCGCAAGCGTAAATTTTTTTAAATACAACTTGCGCATTCCATAAATTCGCAAGCTTTATTTTAAAACTTGCGCACTTATGAAATGCGCAAGCTTATTTTCGGACATCAAAAAGAAAGAGCTGAATCTAAGATTCATTTCTCAACATTTCTACTTTCTTCCCCAAACCCTCCCAATTTCTCAATCCAGACCCATTTTTCTTTCATATCCAAATCCACAATCACCTTATTAACCAAATAGTTGCTAAACTATATATGGAATCATCTTCTTCATCGTTACAAAACAAAGGTAATAATTAATGTTTTTGACAATTAAGATATAATTTTGCTACTGTTGATGTTGTTGAAAATGAAGAGTTATTGATGATAGTTGTGTTAATTATTAGAGAATGGTGTTGTTGTTAAAGTAGTTGTTAGTGTTTAACGAACTAGAAAACCCAATTTAAGTATTAGTAAACTGAAATCCCTAATTTACACCTTAATTATTTATTATGACGGTAGACATTAATGATTGAGAGATAGACGATGAAACATTTTGATGAGATTGAAGGAAAAATCGGAGCTGCAAGTTCAAGTCACATTGACTTTGATGTCGATCATGTTTTGGAAACACGGTTCGAAACAGTACCGCGTAAATTCCATTCAGGATCATCAACCATACACGCTCGTTTACGTGAAGTTGTTTCTGCGGAAATGCCCGGTCATCAACATACAGTTAACCAAAATTTTCTGACGCGTATACATCCTGTTACTCCATCCATGCCAAGGGGACAACGTCCATTTCCAAACTGTTATTGCGGATATATGTGTGTAGTGGTTGTTTCAAGAAAGAAAAGAATGCTGGACGAAGATTTTTCGGGTGTAGTTCGTACAGCGAACATAGATTGAATCCTTGTGAATATGATTGTTGCAATTATTTTTAATGGATTGATAAACCACTGTGCGAAAGGGGACTTGAGTATGCCCACGAATTGCAAGCTGAAATAAGTCGTTTGAAAAGTGTGAATGAAGAATTAAGAACAAACAGCGGAAGGCTTAGAATGTGGTAGATGTTTGGGAGTTGGTTAAATTGTCATATTTTGATTTTATGTTGAGCCGTTGTATTTGTAATATGTTGTTGCGAAAATGTTTCTATTTGTCGTAACCCGTAACGTGTGCAAGGTAGATAGTTTATTATGTTATTGAAATTCATTTTATATTGTTGACTTTATGGATGAAATATATTGGTTACGTTATTATATTGATTTGCTTGTTTGAGTTTTTTTAAAGATTGAGTGGACTGTTTTTGGTTGAAGATTGCCTGCGGAAGCAAAACCTACATTGAAAAATAGAAAATAAATCATCAAATTGATGTTTGTAGTTATGTCAGCGAACAAAAACTATGACTGTGGTATTGGAACTTATTTTGCAGATAATTTCAAAGGTTCCGACTATATTTTACTTTGATGGCGAATTGTTGGTTGATGATGAAGGTAAACCTACATATGTCGACGGAACGCGAAAAGAATCGACAATAAAAAATCATTGTAGTTTCGAAGAGGTTAAACAAAGGGCATATGAAGTGACAAAAGCAAATCCTTTGATATATGATTCAAAATTAGTGGTCAAATGGGTTCGGGATGATGGTGCATCCGCTATTGATTTGGAGGACAACGATGATTTGAACTCCACCTTTTCAATTGGGATGAGAGTTATAGAAATCTACGTTGTGAGAGTGGAACATGAAAATATGGTTGAAACACAAGCGCCAGTAATCTCTTCGGGTGAGTATATGCATACCACACAGTTACAAGAAACACAATGGTCGGCGTATCCATCGTATCTTTCAAGCCATCAAGGTGGAGAGTTTACAAACTTACTTCACAAGTACAACGGAATGGCTGGATTCTCTTCTTGTCAGGAACAAAATATGATGCAGAACGCTATAAATCCAAATCAGTCGCAAGCATTTGAAAAGTGAGTACTATTATACGTTGCCACTTGTATTTTGACTTACGTTAATGAAAAATATATGGCGTTTATTTTTTGTATTTCTAGTGGCGTAGATGCATTTACTGGTTATGACGACGATTGTGCCGATTATCATGTTGATACTCCATAAGAGATTTGTGGACAATTGGATAGCATGGAAGTTGCTTGTGTGGATGATGAGGATAGAACTTGGATACATCAAATGGAAGTTAACAATGATGCAATCATATATGCAGACATTGAGGAGGCTGATGATGTAAATGCGGAAGAAGAACAAATCACATATGAAGAGGCTCTGGCCGATGATTTATGCACGACATCAATGATGGAGAAATCAATAATGAAAAATTGTCAACTAGACGTGTAAGTTTTTGAAAGAGAATGTGTGGAGAAAGGTCCACGAGTTGGGTTGATTTTTGAAAGTAAGCAGAAGCTTGTTGAACAGCTATGTGAATGAGCGATTAAATGTTTAGTTTCGTTTCAAGTTCTGAAATCGCATGCAAATCAATACACGGTCCGCTGTGATGTAGAAGAAACATGCCCTTGGCGTGTTCATGCAAGCCTTTCGGTAAGAAAAAATCAAATTGGTAGAAGATAACTACATATGGCGGCGATCACACTTGTTTAAATGCAACCATCAACTCAAACCATCGATAGGCAACTGTTAAGTTTATATGCAGCAAAATACTTCCGTTGATTAAAGCTGAAACAAACATGACTGTAAGAACTGTTCAAGAGACAATGTCCAACATGTTTCATATTAAAGTAAGTTATTTTCGAGCCTGGCATGGACTGCAGAAAGCTGTTGCAATGATTTATGGCGATTGGGAATCGTCGTACGCGGAATTGCCGAAATATCTTAGAGCCCTACAACATACCAACACCGGAACCGTATATGATGTTATTCATAGTCATGGTGTTTTTGATGGTGCTTTTTGGGCTTTCGGACCTTCTATTCAAGGCTTCGACCACTGTCGACTCATATTGTATATTGATGGCACTCATTTATACGGAAAGTTCTGCGTACATTACTAGTAGCAACTGGGGTGGATGCAAATCGGGGGCTATTTCCTTTAGCTTTTGCTATTGTACAAACAGAGTCGTGGAAAACGTGGAGTTGGTTTATTCGTTGCATATGGAATTATATTCCATCCGTACGTACTAGATGTATCACCTTTATCTCGGATCGTATGAAAGGAATTCCACGTGCGCTTAGAGAAGCTTGGCCAATTGAACATCATAATCGCTTTTGTATCCGCCATATCAAAGCAAATTTCAAGAAAGCGGGGTTTGGTATGGATGAGCTACAAAATTTATTACACGCATGTGCCACGGCATCAGAGGTCGTAAAATATAATGATCTTTGAGAACAGTTGAAGGATGTAAATCAAGATACCGGTGCGTGGATTGAAAGAAATTTGAAAGACCAGAAATCAAGCTGGGCTCTTTGTCATGACGGCGGAGTAAGATTCAATATGACGACGACCAACGTTTCCGAAAGCTTTAACGGTGTTCTCAAAGGAACTAGGAATTTACCCGTTAGATCATTGGTTGCACGAACGTTTCATCGACTGAACCATTACTTCGTCGAACGACAAACTCAAGGGGAAGAGTGGACGTCGCAACTCGCACCTAGGTGGGAAGCACTAGCGCAGAGAAGAATTGAAGAATTGAGTGCCTATAGAGAGATATAGCTTCGTTGAATGGCAGGTGAAAGATGTGCATATGTTTGACTATACGGTGAATATCAAAGATAATGTTGCCAAATGTTCGTGCAACATACCGACATTAGATCATTTTCCGTGCTCCCATGTATTAGCGGCTTGTTCACATGGTTCAGGTGGTGCTAATAGAGCGTATTTTGACTTAATCTCCACGTGGTACACGAAGGCTATGTATTCCGCAGCTTATGCTCCTTTATTCCGCCATGTACCGGATAGTCGACATTCGAACGTCTACGATGGTCCAATTATACAAACATCGCTTGTACGCAGAAATTCAGATCGTCCTCGATCTACTCGATTAAAAGGTTTCATGGATCCGCCATCTTCATCCGGCCATAACAGATGTAGCAAATGTGATACTATTGGCCGCAAGAAGAAAACTTGTCCACGGTGAATTGTAATAGAAGTAGAACGTATATGTTACTGTATGAGTTGTTGATTTTGTTATGTAATGATATTGTCATTTGAATGGTGTTTGCGTGGTATGCAGAATGTTGTTAGGACTTTTTGTGTGAAAGAGTGTAATGTACGGTATTGAAAGAGTTCTCTGTCTTGGACAGGGTCAAAAACACGTTTGCGCATATATGGATTGCGCATGCTATGTTGTCAATATAGCTTGCGCAATTTATATAGACGCGAGCGTGTTTTTAAAATAACCCGAAAACAGCTTGCGCAAATGTACAATGCGCAGGTTGTATTGAAAATAAAGCTTGCGCATTCCACATTTGCGCAAGCTGTTTTTTGGGTCAGTTCAAAACAGTGAGCTGCTCTGCCAACTCCTACACCAAAATTTGCAAACTCTCAACTTCCCAAAGCATGCACACCACATTCCATTAACAATACCATCTCCAAACAAAACAAATAGCATGATTCAACTGACAAAACAAATAGATTGAATAAGTCGTACAATACACTACAAGGGGATTAAAGATTTCCGACGGCTCAAAACCGTCGGCGGCAGTCGGAAGCCGTCGGCCGACGTCGGAAAAAGCCGTCGGAATATACTGCGTCTGCGAGCAATATTTCCGACGGCTTCCGACAGAGGGTGTCGTACCAGTTTTCGACGGCTTCCGACGGATTCCGGCAATTGTCGGAAGCCGTCGGAAATATAATGCTATAGGCTGTCAGTAGCCGTCGGAAGTCGTCGAAAATTTTGACCTGTAAGCTGTCGGTAGCCGTCGGAATCCGTCGGAAATCTGCTTTTTTTTTTAAATTTCGCTGCAAATATAACCTTCCAACCACATTTCTCTTCCAAACACTATTATATCAATACTGCACAATCCAGTATACAATATTCCAACCAAATATCAAAACTCAAACTACACAATATTCAATAAACACAAATAAATAAAATTACATCAAAATAAAATACATAATTATTCCAACATTAACAATAATCCTAACAATAAGTATTCTACCATGTTATTAATACACAAATTCATCAACATCCTCATCCACATCCCCTTACAACCACAAAACCAAGTGTATCAAACATAATTATACATAAATCAACAATTACCTACATCGTCTACCAAATCATTCAAAACTAAAACAAAACATACCTGAACGAACAAGCAAGCAAGCAATGAATCAATCTCCTCCAGATCCAGAGCCAGCCGAGGAAGGAAAGCGGCCACCAAACTACTGCATGTACTCTAGCAACTGTGTGGTCTGCATGGCCTGTTGGCGGTTCTGCTCCTCCAGCTGGGACACTCTAGTCCGCAATTCTTCTATATCTGCTAGATCGCTCTGAGCTCTACTCTGTCGTCTCCTACTCTGACTACTGGCCTGCAATAATGGAAAAATGAATAAAATCCAAGTTTATTTTTTTGAAAAGGTCAAAATATCATATTTGAAGTATTTTAAGATAAAATAAATTATTTACCACTTGATTGCCAAATCCGTATCGTCGATCATGCTCTGCTGGATCCATAACGGACTCAAAAATAGCGTCCTCCTCATCAGTCGTCAGCTGATCTCGACCCGTATCAGCAAGGAGTTTCTACCGCTGCTCCATAAACTTCTACTGCATTAACAAATTAATAATATCATAACTTATTTCATTATAGTTTAACAAGCAAAACCATTACTAATACTGAATAAAATGAAATATGCTCACATGGCTTTTGCTGGATTTATCGTCCTGCCATGTATACGAAACAGTCCCGTCTGGATTAATATGCTCGACAGCATGCGTACGGTGAACACGTCCATATAGCCGACAGGACCATGTGCCTCGGCTTCCTGAAGTTGATTGTTACATACAATTATTATAAATTTAAAATCATATAGCATAAACTATTTACATTTATTATTCAGTAAATTTACTAACTCCTTCCGATACTGCTGAAACGACTTCGATCCTCCGCGATGAGTGACGGGATTCTTATTTCTATTTGCAGAGTTTCTATCCGACTCTGCCTGTACATTCAAAATTTGATACATTATTTTTCAATCACGTCAAATTAATAATTCAAAAAAAATTAGTATACTTGCCTTCTCCTCGTCCGTCTTCCAGTATCTCAACCAAGCTTGCCACACGCTCTCTCCCATCCACCATGGTTTCTTACCAGATTTCTTAATCTCAGATATCGTGTTCATGTAGTTTTTGCGCATCTTCTTCATCCGGTATCCTCGTGCCAGCATCATATCGTCCGTCTAGATGTCTATCTCAGCCTGTGTTTCACGATAAAAAGTAAAAAAAAGATTACACTTTAAACGATAAACAGTAGAAAAACGACAAAAACGAATTAAAAATGGAAAACGGAAAAATATACATACTAGGACATCCTGCCATATACACTCTATGATGTGAGGAGGGATGTTATCCCACTTCGGCCAGCAAGCACTCATCCTACTGCGATAAGAAGCTCTAGAGACATCCAACACAGCCTTCGAGAGAAGTAGGTCGAACCCCCTGTTTTTAAATACGATATAGATAAGTACGTACATATATCATAAAAAAATAAGATGCTGAATAAAATTTAATTCTTACCCCTCTGCTTTAGGGACTAACGAAACTACTGGACGCTGTGGCTCTTGCGATGGGCCACTGCCATCGCCTCCTGACGATCGGGAAGAGCTCCTACCTCTATATGACATAATGATAAACCTGTGACATATACACATCATTATATAAGAGAATAATAACATGATAATGAAATATATTTCATATGAAAATGACATCAACGGTATAAATTGCTTAATTAATGACTGAAATGGAAATAGAAATGCAAGTGTGTTATACCTGATTCATAATGGGTGTACTCTTCTGACGTTAAGCAGGTTTCATTGCATTTTTAATAAAAATTGCTAAATAAATGACAAATGGAAATGACATAAAACATGTAAATAATGGTAAACGGATTTGGTTTCATAGTTACATCAATTTCATAATACATCAAGAACTCAACATAGTTACATCAATTGCAAAAAAATAGATTCAGATATATATCAGTCATCATCGTCTTCTGATTCAGATTCGGTTTCGTTTTCGACGATATTTTCCTCTGCACTGTCAAACGCTTCTACCAAAACATTTGATTCATCGATCAAAGGACCAAAATCTTTATGATCGTCTGTAATTATTATTTCGTTATTTTGCTCAAGATCTGCGTGATAAGCTTGTTCGTCCGGAATATTCTTCCCATCGAATGTGAATCTGGCCTTTGTTTTACAAACTACAGACCAATCGGCTTTATCTCTTTTTATAGACGGATAAGGAGCGTAATAAACTTGCAATGCTTGTTTGGCTAGTACAAAAGGGTCATACTTGTGATAAAGCGATATATACTTTATTTCGATAAGATTATAATCCTTGTGCACATTAATTCCAGAACCTGGAACATTGCTAAACCAATTGCATCTAAATAGAAACACCTTCTCCGCGAGTCGTGAGAAATATGTCAGCTGCAAAATTTTTGTTAGAACGCCATAAAATCATTTAAGTGATTTTCTGGATCGTCACTACCTTTAACAAATACACCAGTATTATTTGTTAATTTTTCTGCACCGTATTCTTTGGTGTTAAATTTATATCCATTGACGAAACATATTGGATATGTCTTGACCACTTTCTTTGGTCCCATCGCAAGATGTTTCAACCCTTCGTCAACAACACAATTTATCGGCTCATAAACGTAATTTGAAAACTAACCGGAAAATTCTTTACTGAGATCTCCGTTCGGATGTTCACGTTCATAAACACTGTTTATATAAACAAATTATTACATTAGGTTATACACGCGCATGCATTATAGAGAAGAATAAAACACAAATTATTATTTCAGATTACCTAACAAACGGTGCAACCTCGGCACAATTTAGAAGAATATAAGTGTGTGCTACATGAAGATCTCTATCGTTTAGCCATATTTCTACACATTTTTCAAAAGGTCGACCATGTTGTCTAAAAATAGATAACATTTCTTGAGAGGACTCTTATTCGTCGCCTTCGTCATTACGAGGAACACTTTGAAATAAAATATTCACATGGTCAATGAAATAGTGAGAGAAAGAGAACGAAGCTTCTTCTCCGATGTAAGATTTACATATCGAACCTTCAACTCGTGCTTTTTGCCTTACTTTTTTCTTCAGATGATTCAAATATCTATGCAAAATTAATTTATATTAACTTCATCTTTCAAATGCAATTAAATTACTTTATAATATATTACATACCTCTTAAATGGATACATCCATCCATATTGGACAGGACCTCGAAGTCGTGCTTCAGATGGGAAATGAACAGGTAAATGTTCCATTACATTAAAAAAACCCGGCGGAAATATTTTCTCTAATTTGCAAAGAAATATAGGAATGTCCACTTCAAGTTTACGTAAACGTTGCACTTTTAAAGTAGTCGAACAAAGCTCTTTGTAAAACATACTAAGCTCCGTTACTACCTTGCAAACTTTTAATGGCAGTAGTTCTTTGAACATTACGGGAAATAAATTTTCCATCATTATGTGGCAGTCGTGACTTTTCATTCCATTCAATCTACCATTTTTAAAGTCAACACATCTACGAAGATTTGATGATATCCCATTAGGAAATCTTAACCCTCCACCCATTTTAACACAGCTTTAACTTGATTATTATCTAATTCGTAACGTGCTTTGGGTTTTTTACTGTCATTTGGTTTCATATGAAGCTCAGGACATTTGCATAATTCTTCTATATCACGTCTTGATTTCAAATCATCCTTCGTCTTCCCTTTCACATTCAAAATTGTGTTAAAAACATTATCAAATACATTTTTCTTATTGTGCATCACATCTATGTTATGGCGAAGCAGAAGATGTTTCCAATACGGCAACTCTCAAAAAATAGTTTGTTTGCACCAGTTATGAACAACTGATTTGCCTTCAATTTCTGTTTGCACGCCAGTTTCATATATCTTTGGATAGTCCTTGACAAGTTCATATATGCCTTCGCTTGACCATATCGTTGGTGGTTTTCGGGTTTCTACTCTATTAGCTAAAAAGTTTTTCTTGTCTCCTCTGAAGCGATGATTTACATGGAGAAAATATCGATGACAGCCAAACCATGAAATTTTCTTACCATGAGGTAAAGAAAACGCTCGTGTTTCATTCATGCAATATGGACATGCTAGACGACCGGTATTACTCCATCCCGAAAGCATTGCATAGGCAGGAAAATCACTTATAGTCCACAACAAAGAAGCAAACATACGAAAAGTTTTCTTCTTGGACACATTGTATGTTTCTACTCCTTCGTTTCACAGTATTTTTAACTTCTCAATCAACTGTTGTAAATATACATCGATTTCTTATGTCGGATCGTCGGGGTCAAGAACGACAACAGTAAAAAACATATATTGCGTTTTCATACACATTCATGGAGGTAAATTATACGGTGTGACGATAATGGGCCAGGATGAATATTTAGAACCAAATTGAGAAAATGGAGAAAAATCGTCCGTATATAATACTAATCTAACATTTCGACTCTCCGCTGCAAAATTTGGCTACGTTTTATCGAAATGCTTCCATGCTTCTCCATCGGCCGGATGTGTCAACGTACCATCTTCCTCCGTTCTCACGCTATGCCATCTCATATTAGATGCAGTTACAGAAGATGCATATAATCTTTGAAGTCTTTGAGTTATGGGTAAGTAATGCATACGCTTGTACGGAACTTCCTTCCCCTTCTTTTTTCTTGGTTTGTATCTCCTGGTTACAAACTTTACAATTTCTAAGGTTTGCGTCTTCTTTCCAAAACAACATGCAGCCTTTTAAACATGTATCTATTTTCTGATAAGGTAAACCAAAAGCTGACATAAGTTTTTTAACTTCGTAGTGATTTTCACACATTAGATTATTGAGCGGCATATGTCTTTTTGCAGCTTGTACAACAGTCATAAACCCAACTTCAGTGATGTTGTATTTTGACTTAATCGCAATGTATTCTGCGATTACTGACAGCTGAGTGCCGCTTTTACAACCATCCTAAATAGGTTTCTTAGCAGCATCTAGTAAATCATAAATTTTTGTTGCTTCAATATTTGGTTCTTCAACATTTCCATCATCGTCGTCAACTTCAACCATAGGAAACATTGATCGTGCTGCATCTTCGACCATATTTTCTATACGGGTCGTCGAAACTATTTCGTTAATGACACTTTCAGACTCTAAAGAAGTATTTGCTACAACTTCTCCATGTTGATCCCTAACATAATACTCGGGTGCGAAACCGCTTTGGCACAAATGAACTTTCACAAAATTTGGTAACAAATACTTCAAATGTCTACACCTACTACACGGACAACGAATTTCTGTATCGTTTCCGTTATTACTTAAAGCGAATTCAACAAACACGTTTATACCATTATAAAAATCTTCTTTTATTGAGCCCCTCAGTCCTTTTCTTTGGTACATCCATCTCCTCCGATCAACAAAATAATCAATCATTTTTCCTATTTGACAAAATGAGAAGTTCAAAATTTAATATTTATTTTGAAGAATACAAATTCAAAAAAGATTATTTTCATGGTCGTATAATATTTGAATTTAAAGAACAACTTCACAAATTTAAAAATATTTTCAAATAGGACACATTTTATTTTTTAACGTATCGATATAAAAATTTGTATAAATTTTTTCTTCTTCATTGGTCAGGCATCATACTTCCCATTACAAACACAGTAAGCATTTACATTTCGTATATTACTTCGTCTCAAACGATTCAACAAAATTCGGTAGCATTTCCCTTTTGTTCCCTGCATTGTACACAAATGCGTGTACGCAGGAAACAAAAAAGAAAAGTTAGGCCGAAATTTTATGAACCGTTTGAGACGAAGTAGTATACAAAACGTAAATGCTTACTGTGTTCATAACTTGTCCAGTACAGGGACAAATCCGACAAACATTGTACCAGGTGAATATAAATGGTCGTTTTTCAAAAAAAATGACTATTTATACAACGATCATGTACAACACTCGTCAGACGGGACCAAAAACTCTCTAAAGGATATTTGTCAATTACATACGCGCATTTTATGAAAAAATACAGTTTTAGTCACTGTTCACATTTACAAAAATATATATTAATTTAACACATTTATTCGACGTATTACATCAACTTAAGGCCGGTTTAACATTTTTGTCATTTTTCAATACACACAATCATAATTTAGACTCATGCATTTTTTTTGTTTCATAAGTCAATACGTGCACAATATAATACTCCTAGTTCATTCATTTATTTTATCTTATTCCAACTAACGTATACAATCGTAGAATCAAGGCATACACAACGATTTACATATACATGAACAACCACAAATTATACATGTTTTTCACAATTTCATGATAAAAGATGAAATAGGTATACCATGTGATGCTATAAACCGTTATTACGCTGTTGGAAATAATTGCAATCACTAATTCGCCATAATTTATCAATTTATGCAAATCTAGAATTAGAGTAAAAACTGAATTTTTCACAAAAATAAGAGATTATACCTGAGATTAAGAGCAAGAAGTGTTGAATTCACAGAGGGAAAGAAGAAAAAAATCACGAAATCAGCGAGTGGAGGTGGAAAATGGTGATTTGGGTTTTTTTTTGTGAATTTGAGTTGCTGGAAAACGAGGAAGAAAGGCTCGGCCGAGCTGCAGGTAATTGCGATTTTCCGACGGGAAGCCGTCGCTCCCACCCGTCGCTATTTGGCCATTTTCTAGTAGTGATAACATAAAAACGTACAAGTCTTACAGTAAATAGATTGAACAAGTCGTACAATAACCCCTTGACCAACCAAAAAAACAACAACAATAAGACCAACGAATCCGTCTAAGCTCAAGTGATGGTGTCTTTCTTCTTCTTCTTCCATTTGTACACGATGGGAGCCGATCCTTGGCCTTCTTCGAATGTAGGAGCGGGCGTCGATAATGGAATTTCTTGTGGTTGGTTTGGCCCAAAAATGAGTTCTTCTTGTTGAATTTCCCATTGCGGCGCCTCTTGCGCATGCTCGTATGTCGACTGTCCAACATATCCGAATTGTTGTTCTCCTTCATGCCAAACGGGCCAGTCAGCATGAGTTTCTCCACCGGTGTATTGTTGCCCTACCTCGGGCCAAGCGGGCCATCCAACTGTAGTTTCGCCACCGGGATATTGTGAAGTCTCCCCCTCCACGTGTGCCTCCTCCCATTGGGCTTGTCCACCCCCTACTGTGGTATGTGTCTCCTCTGTACAACATGGTGGCTCTTCTACAATGCGCAGCGGCTTGACCGGCCTTCTTAGCTTGTTCGGACGCAAAGTCGTGTCAAGTATTCGTCGCAAGTCAATGCACTTGCTTTTGACCTTGTCCGGCTCCATATGACTTTCTTCTATTTCGTCCACGACATCCAAAGCGATGTATATTCCGCTTACCTAAACAATAAGTCATAACAATGCATCAATATGATATAAAAATTAAACTACAAAATTTTTGAAATGACAATACTAACCACATCACGTTCTAGAGGAGCACGAGGAGTGTACGCAACCAACTTCCTTACTATTTTTTAAGAATATAATGACGAATAATTCGCCAATACCAATACTCGTACTCGCTCAAAGGTGCCGGAGGCTCGCGTGCTCGTTCGGCACAATCAATTCTTGATTGCCAAATAGCAATACTTTCCTCCAAAAATGTCATCCAGCTAGTGGGTTCTGGATCAAGAGGGACGACAGGATCGAGAATGTGCTGATAATCAAAAGAAAACTGTCTCATAACCCGATCGGGTGCATATAACTCAAAGTCTAAAAATAGAATCAGTCGGCTCTTAGCAACCCAACCAGTGAACGCATACTCAATTTCCAGATGTCCAAACTTATTCCCTAATGAATATGGTTCCCATGTAACCACATCATCCGCCAACAAATCCAACTCATTACGGTAAAACTGTACATTTCTTGGCGTCTCACGCCAACTCCTAGCACAATTACATCTAATCCCGAATGGAAGATACGGATCTAAGTCGGTAGAAATTCTAATAGACGGTCGTCCAATAGCAATATGCGACCATGACCATAGTTGCAACAACGTTGCAGAACCCCCTAAAACTTTTCGACGTTGCAAGGCAACCTGTGACAACTCGCTATACAAATAGCATAGAAAAGCACTACCCCAAGAATGATATCCACAGTTAGCCAAATCGTCCAAAAAAGGTAAAAATTTCAAACTTAATTTCCCTTTCGAATGATCGGGAAATAATCGGCAGCTCAAAAAATACAATATTACGGCACGAGTGCGGCAAAATATATCTAAATCGGTCGCCCCTTTGGGTAGTGGTTCGGAAAATTCACTTTTAAACCAAGTCATTGATAACTCACTTTTACATTTAACCGTCTCTCTAGGTGGAAAAATACCAAGCAAGTTATGAGTCAATTTGATGTAATCGATATCTAAATTTTGCAAACATACCGGACGACCGTCTGCTTTAAGACCGAAAAGAAAATGCACATCCGCTAGAGTCACTGTCATCTCCCCGACTCTCATATGAAACGTATTTATTTCCGGCCTCTATCTATCGCATAAAGCGGTAATAAGGTGATGATCAAGATGAATGTAGTCGATTTGCATAGCTTCTCAAAATCTGTAAATTCGTAGATTCGCCTCCAATCTTGGATCTTTAAAATCGATCTCCTTGAGCTTGCTTGAATGATCGCATATCTTTACAGTTTCAACACCCTGAAATGTATAAAAATAAATAAATTTGGTGCTTCATATTTGCATTTCTCCGGTTTACCAATATCAAACATTTACCTTCATTAATGTGTCGTTTTGGCTTTTATGGTGTTCTTGAAGATAGAGAACACTTCTATCTTCGGACCCGGGAGACAATTCTACAAACAACAACAACCGTTTATCACTATAAAAACTTTGTAAAAAATTAGAGTTTTTGCTATATGAAGACTACATATCCTTTTGCATTTTCAAGAAATAAACCAACAATTAGAGCACGTTCACATCGACATCATCATGACTACCAATTCCATTAACAACAACAATCATTTTTAAAGTAGTGATCAATTTACAGTCTAAAAAATATTTACCTCTAATCAAAGAAGAAAAAAAGCTTGCTTCCATTTTATTCTTAATCCAGTGGTTAATTGAAGGAATATGTCAAAAGCAATGTTTTACAGTTAATAGATGTAGATTTGGAATGGGTTGGAGGTTGGAAATGGAGAGGGTTCTGTTAAAAATTGAGTTTGGAGGAGAAATGAATGATAGATTCAGCTCTCTGTCGTTTTGATGTCCGAAAATAAGCTTGCGTATTTCATAAGTGCGCAAGCATTAAAATAAAGCTTGCGCATTTATGGAATGCGCAAGTATAAATCAAACGATGCCTAGTTTGCTAATTAGTTTTTTCTGAAGCCTAAAAGCATAAATTGTTTTTTTCTCGAGCCTTTTAGCAAAATTTGTCCTTTCAAATATTAAGGTGCAAAGAAGACTCATGGTGCGACTGCAAACATGCAGCTATACAGCAATCTTGAAATTTAACCAACCCTTCCAACATTAATGGACATGCATTATTAACATTGAGATGGGGATTGGAGAATTAGGGATATATATTAGTTAAATTTAGAATTAGTTATGCTGTTACTGTCAGCTAATCTTTTTTTTTTTTGCTCCTTGTCATATTTCAAATTTTTAACAATGGATTTGTTTTATGTCCACTAGAAATAAACCATGAATATTTCACAATAAATTTGCAAAACAAACCCTAAGCTAACCCAGACATTTGATTTACATACAAAATTTTTATTACCGATTAAATTGGAAGGTGGATGGTTATGAAGAGGAAGAAAAAAGTTGCAAATCTCAGAGAATCAACAATCAAAATGAAATTAACAAGTTGCAGATCTAAGGCAGATATTCACTTTATCTAGCTTATGAACAACTAAAGAATCTGTATACAACCATCATTGTCTTTATTATATCATCTTATAGTAATCTATTTTTTTAATCATATGAATTACTACTTAGATATTAGCTGTTTTATGTTTCTTTTCAACCTTCTTTTGTTCTAGAATTTACTTGCTCATAATCATATTTCATTCAAACTTCATTAATTTTCTAAATTCATCAATTATAATAATAAGGTGCGTTGACAAATTTTAAAAGCAAGTAATGCAATAAAGAAATGCAGTTAGTATGAAGAAAAAATGTATCCAAATATCCCATGGATTTGATGACACCAAAAACTTATCCTACTGTGTTAGTTTTTGGCCATAAAACTAAAATAATGTGAGAATATTTCTTACAGCAAGAAGCCGTACATGTTCGCATTGTCCTACCATTACACACAAATATTAATAAACTAATATGTAAAAACCAGAAAACAAGCTAGTACATACTAGATACATATATAAATATGCGCTCGCAAATATGTGTATGTGTGCGACAAACTAATATATAAAACCCAGAAAAACAAGCTATTACACAAACTAATGTAAACTATATACATATGTAAATATACGTTCGCAAACATGTATATGTGTGCGATAAACTAATATATAAAAACCAGGAAAACAAGCCTTGCCTCAAGTCCTTTAATAATAGTACAATCAAGTCCAGTGTTTATACTTTGTAATGTTTTGGAACTAGTTGAATAATTTTGCATATGAATCATTTTTAGTCTATTCAGATACCTTGCTTTGATTTCCTTATATTTATTACCATTTACTTAAAGAATTGACCCAGGGATAACTTAGCAGATATTTAGTATTATTGCATGTTAATGTGTTCATAGAAATTTATAACTAACATATTAACACCCACTAAACATAGAACGAGGATGCTTCAATATATATATATTAACACATATTGGTCAGCGTGTGTGCATGTGAGAGTTTGTTGGCATAAGGACGTATTGAATCAGCATATACACACATATATATACATTAATACGTATTACATATACATATGCATGCACAAGATTTTCAAAGTTGAGTATTGCCTCTCTCTCTATACATTTATGAACACAACTTGCATTCACATATCATAATTAACAAGTGGTAAAGTAGAACATTTACTTAGTCAATAACGTGCACGCTTCTCTGCCTTTTTTGTTTCTTTGTTCTCTAATTGAGCAAAAAGTTCAACCTGCAAAAATAATTCATATACTAAATTTTGTGTTTCAGAGACGGTTTACAGAATATACTAAATTTCAAACTAAAGAAGATTTGTACCATCACAAGGCATAATTTCATAAATATTATTTTATTGCATTTTAAAGACTTACAAATGAGTGATTGATTGATGGGTGATGCCAAATCAGAAAAATGGTATGTAATGAGTTTCAAATGATCGAGAATTATTTGTTTATAAAGTGTCATGAAGTAGTTCTGAAAAACTTACAAGCTAGCTATCTACGAAAATCATATGATAACCTACACCTGACGTAACTTTATCGATACCATAATACAATGTATACTGCCTCATGTTCATAATTTAGCCCTGATGACCATAAACTGATATGGCAAGAACTTGTCATGAGCTATGGACAGTTTGAGACATGCATGCATGCAATAGTACTATTTTTTTTTCTTGTGTTTGTGTACACACACACAAAGAAAGCAAAATGATGATCCTAAGATTCCGGACTTCAAAACCAAAACCATAATGTTGCCCACCTATTTATTTCAATTCAAGTGCTAGACCAAAGGAATCATGGTTTCAAATCAAATATTAGTAAATCTTTGCTCTAATATATCTACAACACATAATCAGTTTGAATTTATACAAATGAATTTATAGCTGTTAGTCTCAAAATAAAACTCGTTACTATTTTTAACTCATTACAATCCAATAACTCAAGTCTATTAAGTTGATGTTGTTTGATAAGGTTTCCCTGTACATTTAAACCTTCATCGGGTTGCTATTCATATCCAACAAGATACCGTTTAAAGTTAAATATGTACTAGGACAGAACCACGATAATAGATTCTGAGGAAAAATAATACTTTTTGTGTAATTTATTACAGAGAATACAGGTACAGATTCATTGTCGGTAGCATTAAAAAGGAACCCCAAATGCAGTTCTCAGTAAATTATTACCTTGTATCTGGCAACGGCCAAAAGCAAAGTAGGCCAAAGATACTTTTGTAGTTGATTATCAGCATCAAAACAGCAATTACTAATGGTTCCACATACCTATAATACCTCTCATTTGGACTAAAGCCCTAAGCAAGAGTACTAGGATTACATAATGAATAAATTAAGTTCTATTTATGAAAGCTAAATCAGAGTAAGAAAGATCTTAACATGCTTGAATGAAACACATAGTACAGGGATCATTCTCATATCCTGAATGTCTTATGTCTATCCGTTGCGTTAACTTTGTACATTTGAATATTTAATTGTCAAATGAGAAAGCAATTTAAAGTTAAAAAGGTTATTTTTAAGTGGAAACTTTTGATCAAAATGCATGTTTTGCATACAGTAGGACATAATTTTTTCAAAAGCGGAAATCGCAATCTTTACTCAGATGTAAATGCGTGTTTCGGTTTTGGCAAACTTTCAAAGCCAATGCATTAGGACAATATACATGTCATGCATATAATGTGGTTCAACCTTTGTCAAGCTTGCTTACATACTAAATTGTTATTAGACATTAATATTTTCGGAACTTATATGCCTCAGCATCACACGGTTTGTAAATTTATTATCAGAAGCCTGTATCTTGCTAGACCAAGGCTTTCTAGACAACAGTAAAATAAATAGCAAAATCAAGGCTGTTTAGACTACTTTCACTTTGATTTTAGCAAAAACCTGATCTTTGACCGCTGGCATCGTTAAACTTACTGATATATATACCTTCTTACGCTCACTAGTGAACAAGACCAAGCTCTTATCTTTCTAATAACTGATAATGAAATCAAAAATGCCAACTTTCAAATGAATGGAGCTGAAGGTATCAATGCTCATTTCTTTAAATTTTGCTGGCTTATCATTTCGAGAGCTATATGTAAAGCGATTCCTAACTAGATTCTAGTGGATCAACTATTAAACAAAAGATTAACCACTCTACTCAAAGCGGTTTACCAGGTTCATCTTCAAGCAAGCAGACACAAGAGAAAAAAACAAGGATTCCTCACAAAACTACCGATTCTATAGTCACTAGAGTTACAGGTGACAATCAAGTAGAAAATAATCAGGAAGAAAAAGACCAAACTTTCGATATGAAGTTGAGATGAAAATAAGGGAGGGATGTGCCGTTGAAAGACAAAAAGGGTATCAAGTCCTCCAGAAAACCTCTTGATTCAGAATTAGAAAAAGGTAAAGATAGAGTTCTACCAAAGGAGTTGCAATTAATACCAAATCTCTGCATCCCATTTTCGCTTTACATACACATTTTTGCTCCTTCATTTTATCTCAAAAAGTATGTTCATAACTCAAATTTTGAGTTAAATAATAGCTAATTAGCAGTGAAAATTTGATTGTTCATTCTCGTTAATTTTTAAACTAAATTTCATTAAAAATGTAAGTTAATTAATCAAACACTTGTACTTTTTACAACTAATCTAAATCAACTAAAAGCTAATATTCAAATCCACTTATAAGACGAAAAGATAAAGACTCATTTGGAATCAAGAACGAAAAAAATGGAAAAGTAAACTCAAATAGTCACTACTACTAGGAATACTCTTGAAGAATATGAATTCTAAAGTACATGTTTTTTTTATTTTATTTTTTTGTTTTTTTGTTTTTTTTTATTTTTACAAGTTAAAACAGAGACCAAAACTACAATTTGGTGTGACAACTTAAATACAATGCTTCTCACAACAAATCCAGTTTTGCATTCAAGAATCAAACATATGAAACTAGATTCATACTTTGTGCGCGAACAAGTAATAAAAGGAAAGTTGAACATTAATCACATACCTTCTAATTACCAGGTCGAACCAAACCATTGTCAAGGGCTAACTTTATTCGACCCAGAGACAAATTACAAGTCCGTGTACATCAACAAGATGAAATCTTCCTCAACTCAAGGGATCGAGAATGTAACTCACCAAATTCGTCAACTTCGGATCAAGTTTCAACTCATCCGAATGGTACTTAGCCAAGCTGAAACCAGTAGAGACTACAGAAGCAAAAAAGTAAAACTCAAATTTCACTTAGTTGGAACAAGAATCGACAACTAATTGAAGTTGACATCAATTGGGGGCAGAATCGCAACCCTAACTTTTAGTTAGCTTTGAGGAGGAGTAATAAAGGAAGCATCATTACAATAGGCAGCATACTGTGATGAGCAAATAAATCGGAGCAACAGCCCTTATAGCTCAGTGGTAGAGCGCCAGTCTTGTAAACTGGAGGTCCGTAGTTCGATCCTGCGTGAGGGCAAAAGGGCAGGAGGCGAAACGGTGAGAACAGGTGGTAGTGGCGAGTGGCGGCCCCTCTTTCATAAAGAGGTAAATATTTTGCGGTAAATTGAAGGAATAAACTGGAGTAGGTCTTCGGTTAAACGAAGAAGAAGGGCCCCTCGTAAAGTACATGTGTATAAGGGTATAAGAAACCCTCGTTAAGTACATGTGTATAAGGGTATAAGAAAATGATCAACTTGCTTGTGAACAAACTCAATTTAATAGTTGTTCTTTGAATATAGTTGGTCTAACATCAAATTCAAATGGCTTCCATTTACTTTACTCGTTGATAGTTATATAACAATTTGGCTTTTTGATAGGTATTTATCATTGAAGCTAAGGCATTCTCAAATTTTACCTGCTTTATTTATTAAAAAATGGAGACAAAAAGGGAAGGAAAAAAAAAGAAAACTAGTTAAAAGCGAAAAGAGCCCCTTTTAGGTAAAAAATTATAATATTTGTATTAATTGTACCTATATGCTAGAAATCATTTAGTATATTTTCTAACTTTAATCCGTAGCCAATGAATCTTACTGGTCATCAGTAAATAATGTTCTTCATATTATATGATTATTATATGCTGTTAAAATTTTGAGACTATATTATTTTCATTGATTAGGTCATTTTAATAAACAAAAAACATTTATTTATTAAAAAATGGAAGACAAAAAGGGAAGGAAAAAAAGAAAAATAGTTAAAAGCGAAAAGAGCCCCTTTTAGGTAAAAAATTATAATATTTGTATTAATTGTACCTATATGCTAGAAATCATTTAGTATATTTTCTAACTTTAATCCGTAGCCAATGAATCTTACTGGTCATTAATAAATAATGTTCTTCATATTATATGATTATTATATGCTGTTAAAATTTTGAGACTATATTATTTTCATTGATTAGGTCATTTTAATAAACAAAAAACATTTATACTTTATTATGTTGTTTCGTTTTAAAAACACAAATTTACAAATAATGTTGGGTATCATTATCCTCTAGATTAATTTGGTAAACATAGTCTTGGGTATCACTCAATGTGAACTACACCATGGTTTGATAGTAACACTAAATGTATATTTATTTTTGAAGAAGATGTACTTCAAATGAGCTCAACTTTTATAACTATTACAGAAGAGCTCAACTCTCATATAACAATCGCAAATGTTTATGCAAATGATTTGTATATATAAATTCTAAGACTTACACCCCTCGAAGTAGAGTCAATCCCATGTCTAGATATAATGGACCATGGCATAAAATTACAATAAAAATATCGCATGTAATAATATATCTACATATACTATACTTACTATACGTTATCTGTGCAAAAAAAGGAAGCCAGAAACATAAAACTATCATCATAGCATTAAATAATTGCCTAATTTCATTTTCTTTTCTACACATCATAACAAAATGGGGTTAAATAATTTATCTCAAACTCTCGACTATTCAGTTAGCTTGAAACTTAGGGATAAAGGTATCGCCACAGCAAAATTAAGGGGTGTAATAATCTGTAAACATATAAGAGAAAAAATTAATGAATAGATGAAGAATCATAAGCAGCAAAAAATCATATAACCGATATTGTGGTACCTCTCATGGTCGTTCAAATTAGAGAGGCGCAAATTTAGTTTCTAGGAAGTTGAAACGGTCACTCCTTGTTTATGGATCAAGCATAGTTGATCGACTCTAGCTTAGTCGACTTAAATACATAATAGATTACGGCATGGGATTGGATCGATGGCGGCTAGGGTTTCGCGAGTGGCGTGAATGTTGATAATGCAAGCGGTTAGATCGGCACAGATATGTTTTACAGAGGTGAAGAGGTGAAAGGAGTGGAAAGGGAAATTATAGAGATGACGAGGTGAAAGGAGTGGGAACGGAAAAAGGCCCACGGTTGCTAATAGACGTGAATTTCTTTTCCCGCACTAAATATTTATTTCCTGCCTTTTTCTTATTTTATGGCGTTGAAAAACCCGTGACTATCTGTATTGCGTTGAATAACTTGGTGTACACAATGTCAGGAGGAGGTAAGGAAGAACATTATATAATGATGCTATTAAAAAGTAATTTTTTGTAGCGGGATATTTGAAAATTTCTTGAGTCGGGTTATTATAATTATCCATTCTAGGAGTGATACTTTGTTGCAAAAAAAGCTTAAAATTCTTCCTTTTGGAGGTAAGTTTTTTTATTTTTGAATTCAAAGTCATCATCACTTTCAAAAATGTCATGGGTTACTTCACAATTTTGACAATAAATTTGAAAAGTTGAAAGGTTCACCCCACTAGATTTGCATTTAAGAACTTGACCCAAAAGTTCACAATTTAAAACAATTTGTGTCCCCTTGACATTACTCCAAACTTCTTATTCTCTTCCATCATAAGACTTTCCTTTTAAATTTGCATAAAACATCTTCACCAATTTTGTAAACGAACGATGTTATTTTGAGAAGCATCGATTAAACCAAGAATTTCATTTTGTAAACAAAGATTAAAAAGATCATAAGTAGGAAAATCTTTAAAAATAGCGGAGAAGACTTTTCCAAAAGATATATACTCAATATAGGCTTGCGTGGCTTCTTGATCATTAAAAAGGTATTCTTTTATATTCTTGGAAAGCCTCATGGTTGCCTTAGTATTGCTTGAGGATGTCATTGAAGAGTAGTTTGAAAAGATAAGAGAGTTTATGATTTTTGAATTTAAAAATGAAAGTGAAAAATGAATGGATGGAGATAAAGTAAATAAATAGAGAATCAAGGGACATTCTCTGGTCAAGAGACATCTTTTCAGAATATACGGGTTGGTGGAAAGGTTAAGGGAAATTGAAATTTTGAATTTGAAATTAAAATTCAAAATCTTTCTAAGTATGTCGACATATGCTAGGGATGTATGTCGACATACATGTCGAATCTTTCAAAAATGAATTTTGTTTAACCATATCCTATTTTATTATATATATATATATATATATATATATATATATATATATCTATTTATAGTTATTCTATTTACAAAAAAATAATTTTAAAAATATTGTATATTATTATTATATTATTAAAATATTTAAATATAAAATATAATCACACAATATTCAACCAATATTCTTATTAATCTAAAGGATATTCCTAACAATCAATAAAGCAACCAAAAAATTTCATTCAAGAAATTAAATTTTTGATATATTAAAAGCATACCTTTCTCTTATCTATTTCACCATTTTGTTCTGAATTATGTATTGTTGTAAAGCACATGTTAGCAATTTTTGTATATAATCCATTATCACTTGAAGATGTGTCCAAATCATCTAATGTTGCAGTATAGGCTCTTCTCCGTTTTCTGGATGAATCAGTGCTTGGTGTAGTTTTCAGTTTATTGGGATGTGGATAGTCTCATTTTAAATGTCCAGGCTTATCATAATTATAATATCTAATGTCATTTCCACTTCCACTTTTGCTTCCTCGATTTTATTGTCATTTCTTTTGAAATTGTTCATCAACCTGTATTTTAGAAATTTTCTAAAATTCCTTGCCATGAAAGCAATTTCTTCATCGTCATCGCTGTTTGAATCCAGATTATCTGTCATTACATTAAAAGCTATGGTTTTTTTTCTATTGCTTTGCTTTCTCTCCTGCCCTGCATTGTGCTTCAAAAGACATTAAATTGCCAATTAACTCTTCAAATTTTAGAATGTTACCTCTTCGGTTGCAAGAATCTTTTGGTCCCACTTAGGAATAAATGAGTTGAGGATTTTTCTAACTTGATCCTCCTTCGAAAAACTTTTATCCAGTGTAGTAAGTAAGTGTACTATATCTTATAATCTACTATATACATCGGATATGGACTCATTTGGACTCGTTCTAAATAATTGAAACTAGTTTGTTAACATGGAATTTTGGTCTGTTTAATCTTACTTGTTCCTTCGTGTGTAACTTGCAAAGTTCTCCAAATTTCAAATGCAGACTCACATATAGATACTCTATTAAATTCATTTCTACCAAGTGGAAAAATAATATATTCATACCCTTAGAGTTACTTTGTGAAAATGCTTTTTGGTCAGCAATCCACTGTGCAAAATTAATCTTGGATTCAATGTACTCAGTTTGTGTGATGTTTCAAATGCTAAACTAGTTGATTGTAAATAAATTTTCATTCCACATGACAAATATGTGTAATTACTGCCATTAGTGTAGGTCTAGCCATAGATTATCCTTCGACAAATGAGTTACTAACAAGTGTATTAACAATGTTTCTAACAGTACTATTACTAGTGTTTGTAGCCATTTAAACCTTTCCGAAAATGATGATGAATACTTTGAAAACTAATGCTTTGATGCTAAATGTGAGTCAACGAAATAGAGATCTTAGGGCTAAATTAACACTAGGGGGAATAGTGTTCAATGGATTATATAAATAATTTTCAAAATTTTTAAGATTCTAATGGAATGATGCAATTAACAATCACAAAATCAAAGTGCAGATAAAAGTAAATGTAGTAAAAGTTAAAAGGAAAGAACACACCAAGATTTTATACTGATTTGGAGTTACTCTACATTCAGTCCCACACAATTCCTTGTATGGATTTCTTTTCAACTAGTAAATGCAAATAAAATATCGATTTCAAGGCTACGAGACACACCCTCCAAAATCTTGACATTTGGATAGAGTCACTTGATTTCTAGGCTACAGGCACACCCAATAGATTTACAGGCTACTAAGCATACCCAATTGATTTTACGGGCTACAATCAAACCCACAGGTATAGCAGTTTGATCTGATAGAGTTTTATAGACTTAGATCTTTGATCTTGATTACAATTGATTCTATAACCTTTGAATGTTTTGATCTTAGTTAGAGTGAGAGAGATGAAATAAATCAAAGAGTAGATGAATGAGAATCAAACTATTGATGATTGAATTTGATTCGGGTTAAATTTCGATAGAGTTTGTGTATATTTTAATTTAGAAAATGAGAGAGTGGAAAGAGGAGAGAAGAATAAGAAAGTAGATATTAAAAATTCGTTTGTAAATTTGGTATATATAGGGAAACAACGGTCGTGTCCATTCACGAAGAGATATGACGAAAAGACACTTCCATTCAAATTTGAATTTTGAAAATTACGGCCACTATGTCGACCTTCATCGATAGAGTATGTCGAGATACTCTTCACAAAATTGAAAAATGGTTTAAAAATATTATTTTGAAAATCCATTGCTTTGTAAAATAATTTGATACTTTGTAGAATCATTTAAATATAGTTTATACGCATTTTAATCAAAATATAATTTAATAAAACTTTATAAGGCAATTTTGAAAGATTTAATAAGAGTAATCAATATAATGTAAATAATATATATATATATAAAATCAATATAGTATAAATTATAAGTAAAATAAAAGGTTAAGAAATTATTTTGAGAAATATTTTGAATAGATGTTTAAAAACATTATTTTGAGAATTTTGATATTTGAAAAATATTTAAAACTTATTTGAAATAGAGAGAGAGATCAAGAAAGTGCTATCAGGTTTTAACGCAAATTCTATGACTCTATAACTCATCCAGAATATATTAAAACCTTGAACTCTTCAATACTCATGAGTCTTCATTCTTCAACACTTGAAACATTTTATCAACATCATGAATCTATTCTTGATACTGTACAGTCTATTTAATCAACACATGTCTAATACCATGCACTATATGCTATATATAACTTGATAAAATATTAGCATATATATTTTATATAATATCCTACAATTGTTATCATCAAAACCAAAACCTAAGGTACAACTAGTTATGTGTCATGTTTGCATCTTCATATACCGGACATAACACTATTCTTGTTTTCTTATTGTATTTACCCCTGTGTGGGAACAAAATGAGTTGATGCTGATGTAATGAATCATGTAAACCAATTTGATGAAATAAAAATTTATTTGGCTGCCATATTTACTTAATGTTATGAAAAGATAATACTGAACTCACTTTCTTTTTTGAAAATGATTATGATAGTGGCTATAGCATAATTGGCATCTATTTTTGGGTCTCGGAGTGAGGGATACTATGGTGTGGTATCAAAGATTATGTTAGGGGAACACCTAAGTAAAATAGAGCTAAGTAGAAACTAATTGATAGAAAATGAACACCTTGGGAAGGGTATATGCTATATATAATGTACTTGTATTATGATATAGATATATGTATAGAAGAATATATCTACCCCTCTACTGTTACTCTCACTCTCTTTGTTTCCATTTTGTACCAATCCTTACTTATGCAGAAGGCAAGGATGGACCTACATAATCAACACTTGACTATAGGAAGTACAAGAGTGAACCCTAGTAGAGGAACCGATGGTAGGAAAACTGATAGCTAAGGAGGGAAAGCAGTCCCACAAGTTCGTACTAAAGCTGATACTCAAGTGCCTGCCCCGATCGATAGGGCAATATATATGATTGTTTCCTATCAATTTATGATGGAGATGATGAGGCAATAGCTAGAAGGAGTTGTTGAGCCGAGGCATGAGGTAGCAAGAGAAGCAGAATTTTTTAAGATGAACAAAGATTTTTAGAGTTGTAGAGGAAATGAATTTACAAGGAAATAGTCTGGTTTGGAAATACCGAACTGGTTGAAAGTGCGTAAAAGTATCTTTGGAGACTTATAAGATAAGCTAGGAGCAGTTTAAGGAGTGACGTGAGACTCAGTTTATCCTTGAATCTCAAAAGAGTGGATTGTTTAGGGAGTTCTTAAACTTGAAGAAGGGAGAGATGAATTTTGTAGAGTACATTCAGTGTTTTAATGCATTGTCAAAGTATGGAAGGGAGCATATTAATACTCCATTGAAGAAGAATGAGAATTTCATAGAAGGTTTGAGGAAGGGGCTGAATCATAAGGTGATGGCTCATTGTTGGCTCCTTTTGATACATTGGTGGAAATGGTGAGACAATGTCATCGCTTATTTCAAGAAGAAAAGAGACCCAATGTTTGGCCTAAGGGAGGGCAGAAGAAGAGATTTAATCCATATCATAAGGGCGAAAAGAATCAGAGAGGAGGAAAGGCCTCTAGAGGAGGAGCTTAGAGGTCAAATGTGGCAGATGTTACATTCTTTAACTATAGGTAGAAGGGACACTACTCCACTAAGTATACCCAGCCGTAGAATAAGTACATGGCCAAGTGCTTTACTTGTAATATGCTCGGTCTTAAGAGGGATTGCCCAGAATCAAAGTAGGAAAATGTTTATGCTTTGGTAGGACCTTCGTCTGAACTAACTACTGAAGAGAAAGGAAATGGGGTGCTTTGAGGTATGATTTCAATTTCCATCATATCAGTTGTAGTTCTATTTTATACTAGTGCAACTCACTCTTTCATTTCGAGAACTTTGGTTGATAGGTTAGAACAAGATACTACCTATTTGATGACGTCCTTGTGGGTGGTTAATCCAATTGGTGGGTATGCCACTTTTGGATTAAGATGCACTGACCTTGAGATTGATTTGTATGGGCACTTATTTGTTTACGACCCAGATGTTTTGGATTCAGAAGGTACATGGTAATTTTGGGTATGGTTGGTTAGTCCGAACTGATGCTAGAATCTGTGGTAGGGATAGGATTATTGTAACGGCCCGGATTTACGTATCGGAGGATGTTAAAACATTTTTAATTTTTTTATATGAGGTCGTATGATTCTAAAATTTTCGGAAGTGACTCTTAGGGACATTTTCTACATCTATGATTTTTCCTGAATTTCTATGTGACCATTATGACCCTAAATTTTTTTTGAACTGTAACTTTTAATGGAAGCAGAATTAGGGTTTCGAACCATTTCCATTGCTTCAGGATGGTGATTTCTCATTCCGTAGAGTGGTCATAAAAGAAAAACGGACATGTCCTTTGAAAATTATGGAAGTTTTAAGTTTGGCTGATGTTGGCCAGTTTTAGTGGGTAATTAACTAAGTCTAAACTTGGGCCCATTAACCCACTTTGAATTTTGTGCTAATAGGAGGCTGTAGGAACTGACTTAAGTCATTTCCTTCTTTCCCAAAATAGATCTCAACTCTGTTGCCCTATTTCATCAAAAATCACACCTTTTCCTTAACAATCTTAGCCAATTCATTGATTAGAGAGGAGACTAACATATACAAGTCAGAGATTATCATTTCTATTGATTTGGGTTCTCCTTTCTTGCTACCTACTTCGGATTTGAGGAGAAAATTTGGTATTTTATATATTTAGTAAGTGGTTCCTAGCCTCTCACTCTCCTATACTTGTTTATATAACTAAAATGATTGTTTTAAACATGTTTTTGGATATAAAATGGTTTTTAACTTTAACCACTTGTTCATGTATGCTTATTATCATGAATATGAGATTTTTAAATGATTTTAGAAATGGGTTTTGTAAACTATTAACACCATTCACTTACTAGTGTAATCTCCATCACTCATATGCATCTGTTAGTATAAAATTTGGATTTGGGGAAAAACTAGTTTGATTATCATATGTTCATGTATTGATTGTATGAATGGATGTATATGCATGTTATTTCATGATTTTTTATTGTGATTTGATGTTGTTTGCTAGTATTTTGGATGTTAGGTAGATAGATCGAAAGAATTGGACAAATCGAAGCCAAACTTGGTCGGAATTGGACGAAACTTGGTGGAAGAGATCGGGAGTATAAGGGTAGACTACATTCTAATTCGCATCTCCAAATCATCTAAGGATTATATTCGGTACTGAATCAAGGGGCTTAATTCGGCATCGAATCTAGGTGGCAGCCCTAATGGTTCGGTCTTTGGCATGGATGGATAGAGCTTGGCTAAATGAGTTGTTCCACAGCACGGTAAAGGAAATTGGCTAAGTACAAGAGTTGATAACGAATTAAGGAATTGATTTGGCGACGAATCAAGCAATTAAGTTTGTCACGAATTAAGAGCTTAAGTTAGTGACGAGTTAAGGACTGGAGTTTATGACAAGCTTAGGACTTGAGTTGATGACAAGATAAGGGATTAAGCTAGCGAAAAATTAAGGGATAATTCGGCATCGAATTTAGGAGGAAGGGTCGGTGACAATGGAACTTCTGGAGGTGAATACAGTGGTTCTAGAGGTCATTCTAGAGGTGTTAGCTCGTTCGCATTATGACTAATGGTGATATAATAACACGATGAAATTTAGAGTCTTTAGATGGTAACTCGAAGTTGAATAGAGTTAGGTTATGGAGATGACGGCTCGATGAAGAAAGGAGTCGTAAAATGGTAAATGTAGAATGGTTCCTCAAGAACATTGGCTCGATGAAGAAAGAAGTCGTTGAATGGAGGGATATAGAATGGTTCCACCAAGATAATGGAAGCTGGTTAGAGCAGAAGAAAGGACTTGGATACGCGTACTAAAGGATCATCGATACTCGGAGTGTTTTCACTTGTACTCAAAGTAGAGGTATCATGAGGACGCTCATGGGTAGTGAAGAATGGCTACCCTAGATCGGAAAAATAGATCTGTGTACCCAAGACCATAAGAATGGTACTAGTACCAGCTTTAGGCTAAAGAGAGTACAATTGAAAAACGGGATTTCCATTAGTCCCGAGCAGAAGAATGGCCATATTAGTTGTCATATATCCGTAGCACACTGAGTGACAGTTAGTGTTGTTTAATGGATGTTATTTCTGGTATGTTTGCCTCACTAGTCACCTATCACTCTAGGGTTACCATTGGAGATGGCTAGTGGAAATAGGGATACCTTGACCCCCTTATCAAACTTGGTTGCGTTACACCTTTATGATATGTAGATTAGCATATTATGTTATTATATGCTAACTCTTCGGTTGCAGGGACAGGTCGGGTATGATTTATATACCTTGCTCCTTACTATATCGACTTGTATAGTATTTGAGGTTCATTTACCACTCAAACTAGACTGCTATTTGACTCAAGGTTTTATGCTTTGCTTTTATTATCTCAGGTGCTCTTAAATGAGTAGACTAGATAGCAGGCCTATGTGCGGTGCAGTAGCTACATAAAGGATGAGCTGAAGGAAGCTATCTCGCATTATATATGGATTTCTATGCTTATTCCACTATGCAACACTTTGGATCCTTGGCATTGTTCGCTTATTATTAGTAGTATGAGACAGTTATTTGAGTTTATTTCTGTTGTATAAACTCTATTTTATGATGTATAACTTTGTGTATTTGTACTCTATTATTTGAATCACTTCGTTATTACCGTCTCTTTTGTTTTACATCTATGATATTATATTTTATTCTGTGCGTTGTGAGATATACTACAGGTTCTGTGATGTTTTGTTTCATTTTAAAACCTTGGCGTTCGCTCTACATCGATCGGCATGACAGTAGTGCACCATCTTATGTATATTGGATGCTGGTGGTATAGGGTGGTCATCACATTTGATATCAGAGCTTATGTTGCATTGTTTAACCTAAGGGTACCGTGGTTTAGTAGGCATAGGAAAGAATTTCACACCCTAGACTGAATCAAGAGAGAGAGAGAGAGAGTGTGTGTGTGTGTGTGTGTGTGTTTAAGAGCACGTACTTGTTATATATTTTGATTTTCAAAACTATAAGTGGTATATATAGAGTATAAGTCGCATGCACACATGGGTACCATTGACATAAGTTTTCTTTCTGAGAGATTGATCATTCTTGTTATAAGTCAAGAATGAGATGATAAATAAGAGACACTACTGGGAACTCACTTTTAGGAGTTGAGCAAGGAATGAGTTTGGGGGGCTGCTAACCCTGACTTTTAAGCTATATTCAATGCAATGATGGCGAACATGCTTCAAAATGCCCAACCGGCCGTTTCGAATGGTTCTGTTGGTGGCGATGCTTAAGTGCAAGCGCTGAGGGCTGATTTCGCCAAGTTATACAAAAATTATTCTACTATGGGAGGCAAGTCATTCCTTGGAACAAAGTCATCCATCGAAATACAAGATTGGTTGGACACCCACGAGCGTATTTTTGGTGATATGGAGATTGATAATGCCATGAAAAGAAGGTTGGCATCTAGACAACTTCAAGGGCGGGACATGAACTGGTAGAATGCTATTGCTGCTGCTACACCAGAGAATCAGTTCATTGGGGATTAGTTCAAGGCTAGATTTGAGGAGAAGTTTATTTCGCTACTCAGAAGTCGGTACTATTTAGGAGATTCGCTGATCTTAAGCAGGGAGATATGTCTGTTACCGAATACATTACTGAGTTTGACACTTGTTCGAAGTATAGGATTTCTTTCATCGACACTCCATTGAGAAAGAAGTTCATTATGGGTTTGGATGACTATTTATGGGAAAAGATAGTAAGTCGTATTGATAAGCCATCTGAGAGACTTGTTAAGAAAGCTCTTCGCCAAGAGAGTTTATACCCTAAGTCTAAATCAGTTATTTCATTAAACAAGAACCGAAACTGCAATAGAGCGTAGGAGGCAACAAGAAGAAGTGGTTGGGAAAGAGGAAGCTGTCTCGAGGAAAGAATCAAAAGGATGCTAGAAGCAGGTCAAGTGGGACCCTGTTTGCTATGCTTGTGGAGGAAAGGGTCACATGATCAAAACTACAAGACTGACGGAAAAAAAAGTGTTATAACTGTGGAAAGCTCGGGAATATACTGAAGCATTGTCTGGAACCACTACAGCAGGAACAAGTTGTTAAGGCATATGCTTTAGACGCTGTTCCGACTTCGTCGAGTGCTCCCTCGACAAAAATAGAAGGGGAAGGGCACTGTCATTCAAGGTATGCTTTCCCTTTATGATGTTCCCATATGTGTTAATACAAGGGCTTCACATTCCTTTATATCTAGTAACCTGGTAGATAGACTAGGATTGAAACCTGAAATAGTAGACCAGTCGTTGGTTGTGGCGAACTCTGTTGGAGGCTTCACTAGCATGTATATGGTTTGTCATGGTTTGGTCTTATCGAGTCATGGACGCTCTTTTGTTTGTGATTGTTTTGTTCCGAATTTTGTTGGGTTTAGGATTATTTTTGGAATGGACTGGCCAAGAAAGTATGCGCAGTAGTAGATTGCACGAAGCTATTGGTGATAATTACGTCTGTGCAAGGGCGAATGGTAGTGATTGGTTCCCTGGTAGAGGATGGGGTTGTGGTTAGCTTTCTTTATTCGATTGAAATTCCATAGGATGCATTATCATCTGTGCCTATCGTTTAAGAGTATCCGAACATATTTGAGGACGTGACCGGATTACCACCGCATATAGATATCGAGTTTCGTATTTGACAAGGGATGCTAGACCTATAATTGTGCCATTGAGGCATATGGAGCCTAGAGAGCAGAAGGGTTTGGAGGTGCAAGTGAATGAATTATTGAGAAAAGTGTTCATTCATAGGAGTATATCCGAGTGAGGTGCACTTGTAGTGTTTGCCACTAAGGCAGAAGGATCTCTTAGATTATGTGTTGATTATCATGAGCTCAATAAAGTGACGAGGAAGAACAAGTACCCACTGCCACATATTGATGACTTGTTCAATCAGATCCATGGTGCGAAGGTGTTCTCCCAGTTAGAATTGGCGATGGGATTTCACTAGTTAAGAGTAGCAAAGTAGAGTATGCTGATCACCATGTTTCGTACACCGTCTTATTTTTATGAATGGTTGGTTTTGTCATTCGAGCTAGTCAATCCTCAAGCATACTTTCTTGATTTCATGAATCGTGTCTTAACGGATCAGCTAATAAAGTTCTTACTTGTGTTCATGGATGATATTCTGATCTATTCAAACATAAGATGCACTTGAGGATTGCACTTGAAGTGTTGTGGAAGCACAAGTTGAAAGCAATGTTTTCAAAGTGTCACTTCCGGAGAAGGGAAGTGAGATTCTTGGGTCATGTTATCTCTGAGCAGGGCATTGCAATAGACCTTGCCAAGGTGACAGCAGTACAGGATTGTAGCCAACCTAAGAATGCTACCGATATGAGAAGTTTCTTAGGACTGGCAGGATATTATAGATGCTTTATCAAGGACTTCTCAAAGGTAATTGCACCTTTAACCAATTTGACAAAGAAAAATCAGACTTTTACTTAGGATACGAGATGTGAGCAGGCATTTGTGAGTCTGGACGAGAGGTTGACGAGAACACCTGCATTGACCATTCCGAGGAGGAATGAGGAGCTGATGGTATACACGAACAACTATGGTACTAGATTGAGTGAGGTATTGATGTAGAAGGGAAAAGTTGTCGCCTAAGCTAGTTGACAATTGAAGCTGCACGAGAGAAAGTGTCCAACTCATGATTTTGAGTTTGCGGCAATAGTGTTAACTTTGAAGATTTGGAGGCATTACTTATTAGGGGAGAGGTTCGAGTTATTTATGGACCACAAATCCTTGAAGTGCCTTTTCTCTTAGAAGGATCTCAACCTTCAACAGCAGCAATGGCTAGAAATCTTAGCCTCCTACGACTTCGGCATTTCCTATACACCTAGTGGGGAATGCGGTCACCGTTGCATTGAGTAGAAGACATGACAGTTTGGGAGCAATGTTTCTATAGTGGAAACTATTGGAGTATATTGCTGGTTATGACTTCAGACCTCATTGCAAGTTAGAGATAGAGATGTCGGCAAGCTTGACCATCAGACCTACTCTTATAGAGTGAAATGGTACTAGTCATAGGAATAATGCTAAATTAGCTGAGATCATTTCCAAGATTGAAGCGATAGTAGGGTCTGAGGAATGAGATAGTATGGACTCGATCGAGATTGTCGGCTTCGTGAGAATAGGAGGTTAGTTTTTTATAATGTTGACAGATTGAGAGATGAGGTGCTCAAAGAGTATCACCATTCCAAGTTGACCATATATCTCGGTGGTAATAAGATGTGTCATGATATGAGATAGACCTATTATTGAGAAGGGATGAAGAAGGATGTCGGGACATTAATATAGAAGTGCATGAACCGATATTTGGTAAAGGCGGAACAAAAGAAACCAAGTGGTTTGTTGCGACCACTTGAAGTTCCCGAGTGAAAGTGAGAGCATACATAGATGGATTTCATAGATGGAAGGCCAAGGACTCGAGCAGGGTACGACAGCATCTGGGTCATAGTAGATCGGTTGACTTAGAGCACTTGATTTATACCTATCAAGTCTAGTAGAACAGTAGTCAGACTGGCCGTGTTGTATGTGAAATGGATTGTACGATTTCATGGTGTGTAGAAGAGAATTGTGAGCGATCAAGACCCATTGTTCACTAATGGGCTTTGGAAGAGCTTACAGAAGGCGTTGGGTGCTGAGCTACATCTTAGTAAAACTTATCACCCTTAAACTGACGGCCAAATCAAGAAGAGAGTGAATCGTATCTTAGAAGATCTCTTGTAAACTTGTATTCTTGATTTCGGAGGCTCATGGGATGATCACTTGCATTTTGTAGAGTTCACATACAATAATAGTTATCAGTCAAGTATTGGCATGGAACCACATGAAGCATTGTATGGTCGACCGTTTAATACCCCTTAATGTTGGTGGGAAGTAGGTGAGAAACTGATACTTGGACCGGATATGGTTAGAGAGACCTTAGAAAAGATAGAGATCATTTAGCAACAAATGAAAGCTGCACAGGATAAGAAAAAGAGTTACGTTGATAAAAGGTATAGAGATTTACAATTCTCCATCGAAGATATGGCGTTCGTAAAGATTTCTCCTTTGGAGAACGTTATTCAGTTCAGTAGTAAAGGAAAGTTAGCATCGAGATTTGTTGGTCAATTTTCGATATTAGAGAGGATTATGAGCTTTGCTAATAGACTAGACTTACCTTAAAGAATGGTGGGGGTGCATAATGTCTTCCACATCTCCCATTTATGGAAATTTGTGCATGACTCTGGCGTAACTATCACACCGGATCACTTGTTGATATCGAGATTGCACACGAAGCTTTGAGACCTCGTAGGCCGGTTCGTATTGTCAAACGTGATACAAAACAGCTTAGGAGGAAGTCGGTGGAGTTAGTGAAAATTCAATAGGGACAAAGTGAAGGCGATTGCACATGGGAAACTGATGACAGTATAAGGGCCACACATTCAGAACTCTTCACATGGTAAGGCATATTGGTTATCGCATTTTACTTTCACTTTCAATATCATATAGTATAGTTTAGTATCGCGCACGCTAGGATGTGTTTACCTATATTATTGATTGCATGGTGGCATGTTTGACATGTTTGATGATGCACATGATTGTTAGGCATGCAGGGTAGCTATGATTGATTTTCTATGTCATTTAGGGATTTTGGGGACGAAATTCCTAAAGGGGGAGAGTGTAATGGCATGCATTTTATGCATCGAAGGATCATAAAATATTTTTATTTTGTTCATGTGAGATCGTATGGCTCTAACATTTTGTGAAGTGACTCTTAGAGACATTTTCCACATCTATGATTTTTTTTGAATTTCTATGTGACCATTTTGACCCTAAAAATATTGTTTGGACTATAACTTTTGATATGAGCCGAACTAGGATCTTAAACCACTTCCATAGCTTCAGGATGATGGTTTTCCATTCCGTAGAGTGGTCATAAAAAATGAATGTGTCATTTGAAACTATGGTAGTTTTAAGTTTTTGTTGTTGCTGGCCAATTTTTGTGGGTAATTAACTAAGTCTAAACTTAGGCCCATTAACCCAGTTCGACTTTTATGCTAATAAGTGGCTGCAGAACTGATCTAAGTCTATAACATTCCTGATTTTTTAAGCCTAGTTGATTTGGAAATTAATGTAAAATTTTGGATTTAAGTGTGAATTAATTTTCAAATTTTCAAATTTAATAAACAATATGTGTTGTTTATTTATATACATGTATATAAATTTGATTGTAAATTGGACTTTTGAAATTGAAATTCAACAATAAATATTTTATAAGTAAATTGGATTTGAATACACTATGATTTAAACCTGATAAAAATTTGTCTTGGAATTATTATATATATATATATATGTAAATATATTTTGAAAAGTTATATTTTGAACTAAATATAAATAATTTTCAAAAAGTTGTTTAAAACTGAATTCTATATTTATAATATGTGTGTTTATTTATTAAAGTATAATTAGTTTTAAAATCATTTTTCTTTAAGTTAATATAAATGTTGAAAACAAAATAAGTATACATACTTTCTTTTAAAAAGATTCACTTGTAATAAATAGTTTGAGTATGTATGTAACATAAAAATATGATTCGCTCATTAATAATATAAAGGAGTTTAAACATAAATCATAAACATAAGATAAATATATATAAAAGTTTGTAACATATGTTAATATAAAAAGAAATGTTTTGTAAATATGAAGCTAAAAGGGATTTAAACATAAGTCTATAGAATTAATTTAAGTTAAGGATCTAAACATAACTTTTACAATTTTTAACAAGTGTAAACTATTTAAAATGCATTTAAAACATTTGTAATCAAATTAGCTTACATGAAGACAAGTGTTAAAGTTGTTTATTTTCATTTTTAAAAAATAATAAGAGAATTCAAGCTATACACCTATACTCTCTTCTCAGTTTTCTTTCTTGCATCTACAAATTTGAAAAAAGAAAACAAACCCAAGCTTCATTTTTCTTTCATTTGAATAAGCTGAAAATCAAAACATCAACAGTTTCACAAACGTGGAAATAAATTAAAAGCTTCAGTTCAAAATTTTCAAGATCAAAGTTCAAACTCATCAAAATAAAGCTTCAGATCAATAAATCAAAACAGAAAGACAAGATTATCAAAACCTAGAAAATCAAATTCAAACAACAGTCTTCTTCAAATCCAGATCTGGAAGATTAAAACCCAGTAGATCGAAAACAAGTTCAACTCAAGAACAACTTGATTCAATTAAGCAACTCAAAGTTTTTTTTCAACATCAAGCAACAGTTTTACAAAGCATTTCAAGCCTGGAACCAAAATAAGAAGTCTGGTCCACTGTCTTCAAACCAAGTGAGTAAACACCTCTTCCTATCAAACTTAATCTGTTTGGTCTGATGCATGTGATAAGTCTGTGAATTTATGTTGTGAAAATTTGTTTGTGTAATGGTAAATGTGCTTTCATGGATATCAGTTCATATATTATGTGGGTGCATGTCTGTAGCCTCCTCTGTTCTTGTTTCTCAGATGTAAAACAAGTTCAAAAAACCAATTCCTCTTCCTCTAATCACCTATAGATTATAATTTACAAACAAAATATGTTTGCAAGATATTAGTTCTAAAAATAGTTCCCAGTGAAAATTTTGAGCAGATTTTTCTAAAAAAGGGAATTATAGTAAAAGTCATTTAAAATCAAATAGCTAGGTTCCATATTTAAATTATATAGATTGACTCATATTGAAGAATGGGGATTTTTGATGTTAAAATCACAATTTTTAAGATTGAAACTTTTAAGAAATTGCGAGTTGAACGAGATTGACATTTTCGTCAATATCTGGTGATTGTCGACGATTCTGAGGTGGCGCTTTGTATCAAAGGTAGCGTGGAGATAGATGAACTCAGGAAAAATATTAGATGAATTTTTAAACTACTATAGCGGCGGGGTTTCGTCAATTTAGGGTTTAAGGCTTATTGGGTTGTCGAGTTTTTTTTCGAAGCATTTTCGCCATCGATGGCGAATCGGACGAGGCCGGTACAAGGGGAAAGGATGCTAGAAGCTCTGGCGAATGTTTGGTTAGAGTGGCGTGATTGCTGGTGCCTGAGGTGATCGTGCGAGGTAAATTTGGTCATGGGGTTCGGTTCCAATTTTGATTGCATTGCTTGATTTTTGATTCCGGTTGAGATAGGCATACCTAGGTGGTCGGTTAGGTTGAGGTGGTCATTGTCGATGTGTAGGTGGTGGCAAGACCGATCGGAGATGGCCAAAGTTGTGTGCATCGTGCACGAGCATTTTACTGTGTATCAGTGGTTGTTGAAGGAAGAAGAAGCAATAGGATACTCGGGTTGATCTCGGGTGGGTTTCATGAATTACTCGAAGAAAGGAGGAACACGAGCGTCACGAGGTTGGCTCGGGAAAGTGTTCGAGCTTGTGATCATTTGGCTCGAGTTTTTAGATTGTGCTAAGTAACCAGATTTTTAGATAAAAAGTATAATTAAATTTCAAGGTATTAATGAGTTTTTAATACAAAGTAAATGTTAAATCAAGTTTAATAAGCATTTGAAGATGAAAAAGGTTTAATATGCAAGTTTTAATAAATTCTTAAATATGTATATGATTATCTTTAAGATACTTAAAGTTTCAAAACAAATAATTTTCAAAAATATAAATGTTAACAAGCTTTCAAACAAGTTTTAAAGGATGTAACTGAGTGATTAAGTAAGAATAACTACTTGGTGTAATTAAAGTAAGGTTAATACTTTGAGTAATTACTTTTAAGGATAATTAATTAATGAGATTAATTAATTAATATAATTTATAGTTAATTTTTTAATGTTGTTAATTTATTAAAAGTTGATTTATTTATGAGAAGTAATTAAGGTGATTAATTACTTAAAAATAATCACTTAATTGTAAGTAATTAATTAATGGTTAAAGATGATTAAGTGATTAAGAATAATCACTTATTATAATTAATTAAAGGCCATTAATGTGATAAATTAAGTAAGGTAATTAATTGGAGAATAATTATTAATTAAAGGTTCATTAATTGCTGTAACTAATTAAGGATAATTAATTAGCTGATTATTAATTAAAGGTTAATTAATTAATGTGATTAATTAAGAATAATTAAACAATTAAAGGTTAATTATTTAATGATTAAGGGTTGATTAATTTGCTAATTAAAGGTTAATTGATTTATTAATTAAGGATGATTAATTAATAATTTAAGGTTAATTAATTTATTATTAATGGTTAACTAATAAATAATTAAAGAATAATTAATCAAAATGGTTTGTAATTAATTTGTATTAATTAACCAGGGTTAGTAGTTTATTCATAAGTAATTAATCTGATTTAAATTAATCAGATGACTTAATTTATCTTACTTATGGATGTTTGGATTCTATTGGATGATGAATTGTTTGATATCCTTAATATATGATACTTTGTGATATGAATTATGCTGATTTGAGTTGTGAACTATAAATGTAATTTATTTATTTGTGATAAATATAATTTATTTATCTTTGATTAATTTATATTTATGAATCTCTGAATAAAGATAAGCGTTATAGGATTATACCGCTTATCGATATTGCTGCATTTTGGATTATGATGATTGATGATGTTGCACTATTGTGTAAAACCCCTGGACTACACTACACACACACAAATATGGATTTCAAGAGGAAATTGGTTAAGTCACAGTATTTTTGAAATGGTTTTAAAAATTGAATTTTGAATCCAAATGGTTTTGGAAATGGAATTGGGTTAAATGTGAAAAGCTTTTAAAAAAGGAGTTTTAAAGACAAAAGTTATTTGAATAACTTGATAAAGTTTGGAATTTAAATAATTTGATTTGAATTTAAATTCAAGATTTGAAATTGAATTCTATGTTTGGAAATTATGGTTTAAAAAGGTTATTCAACTTATAAATGTGTTTATACGGGTTTTAAACCATTTTAAAAGTATTGATTTGGGAATTTGAATTTAACCCAAAATTTTATACTTGAAGAGCATTAACTCGTGCAAATGTAATTGGATTTTTCCGAAACGAAAACTATTTTTTTTCAAATAATAATAGCTTTTATATAAAGAAAGGATTTTCAATTTGTGTTGAAAACTTTCAAGTTTGAAATGAAATTGTGAATTGTTTTGTAAACTATGAATGAATCTTTGTGAAAGATTGTTAAGCTTTGTTTTGGAATCAATAGGGATTCTAAATGGTGTATCTTTTCTATGTAAAAGATTTGAAATGGAAATTGTTTCGAAAGTTATGAATGGATCTTTGGAAATAGTTTTGAAAGCTAAAAATTGAGTCTTTGGTTTAATAATTGGATGAGATAATCCAATTTGAAAATGAAATTGTTTTAAAAAGCTGTGAGTGAATCTTTGTGAAATCTGGGTGAACTTTGTAAAGTGAATTTTTTATAAAAAGATTTGAAAATGGTAATTTGTTTAAACCATTTGAAAAATGGTTTTGGGTTTTAAGTTGTGACTTAACAGAAATCCCATATCCATATTTTTTAAAAATATTGCGCTCATTATTCGGTTTAGCCGGGAGAGGACCTTGTGTCATATAATCCATTCCAAATAATGATACGACGATATGGATAGCATTTGAAGACCGATGGTGAAGACCGGATATGACACGAAAGTGAAAAGATAACTCGTCGAATGTCTCTGCACCGGCTGATCCCCGGTATAGAGATTTGATCACCCTTTGTGATGGGAAGTCCGTACGTGATTAGGGATTATTCGAATTTGCAAGGGCTTCTTTGGAAGTGCCTTCGATTCTGTTCGAATCCGGAACAGACTTGTATGGATGTATGTCTGACATTACACTTTGAGATGTAAAGTTGGTTTCTATCAAATACATTTCTGTTTGGTGGCGGAGATTTATTCTCTTAGGTTAACATCTTTCTCTGAGACGTACGAGCTCAGAGGTTATGTAGTTGATGTTTACTAGTGATACATTCTCAATTTGGTAATGTGGCATACGAAGTGCTGTTGATCATTTATTGATTGAAGCATGGCTTTGTGAAAAAGCATAGCTTTGTGGACGAGACCTCATCGGACCTCACTTCCCGAAAATGGTCGAAGCAGGAAAGATGCGGCAAGGTTGCAAGGGTCGCGCCCCTAGGGTATGTCCATTCATTTTGGAAAAGGGTAGTATCATGGTATGAAGCACAGATATTTAACTTATGTGGTTACTGCAAATACATTTCTTTGTAGTTGTTAGTGTTGAGAGCTCTCGGATAAAGGTCGCAAACAACCGGGGATGGCATATCTTTAGGTGTTACTCCCGAGCAGGGAGGAAGTCGGCCTTGTGTTGGCAGAGAGCTGGGTAGGTTCTCGGGGCGTCCCTTCAGAGGCGTTCCCATATGGAAATAGGAAGTTCCTTGGCCTGACCATTTGTTGGAAATCCAAAGAAACAATACGCGCCCTGTACGGTTTTAGTTGTATAACCTGCCATGGAATGTGGCGGTAACCTGCTATTGAACATGGTAGCTATAGTAGGCGTACAATAATGGTTGTATGCTGGCAAAGATTAATATTATACTTTCGAAAGGTTTTCTGCACTATGCACTAATTATAATATCAAAATGGTTTTCTCATATTAAGCATTTTTTACTATCATAAGGAGAAATCTCCTCCAATTCTGCGTTTGCATGGTGTGTGCGGTGGGAGGCCTTATGGTAGTTTCATTTTCCAAAAAACATTGCGGATTTCAATGTTTTAAATTCTTTTGTTGTTTGTTTTAAAGATAAACAGTTTTTGTTTGCTCATACCAGTCCCATGACTAACCCAGAGTTTATTGTTCCCTTCCTAAACTCTGGGTGCCCAAAATTTTCCACACGAGCAGTCTAGAGTTGGGTTTTTCAAATAATCAAATAGTAGGAGTAGATTCAGTAGCCTTCAGTCTCTGGAAATATTCTTCAGTCTTTGGATGACTGACCTTGCTTAGTACCACTTGATTGGGAGTTCGAGCTATTTCTAGATTGGTGCTTTGGAGATGGAGTTTGCTGATATTGGAGTTCCTTTCTCCCTTTGAGATCAATGATGGAGATTTTCTTTCCGCTGTTATCTTTGGCTCTAATAATGGTATTCAAAATTATATCATTGTTGTAAAGATATTGTATCAACTCTTGTGTATCAATGTTATATATTCATTTTCTCCTGTTGTGTTGTTGTACTAAATGTGTTATAAGCTCCGACGAATCGGAATGAACATTTGAATCTGCAGCATTCTAGTACGAGTGAAGTATGGATGTCGAGTCGTCACATTTGGTATCAGATCTTAAGGTTGAGTAAGAACTTTATCTTTGGAGTATAACATATTAAGTAACTCATTAGAGATAGGGTGAAGTATACCTTAGAATGAGTATCCCTAAGATATCTGTTCGTACGCCTCAGTAAATTCTCTTACTATTCACTGATAGTAAGTATCGGTGTAAGAAGAGGATGAGATATGGGCAGGGAAGTACCACTACAAATGGTCAATATCTATAACACGAAGGAAAGATCTGTCTCTATCAATCTCTTTCATTCATCGTCTGATTCCAATTCTTTGATGTTTTTATGGCAGCTCGAGAGAAAAGTTTTGGTGAGAGATCATTATTTTGGTTAAATCAAAGGATGAGTTGATATGGGAAATAAACTCTAGATGGGTCAGAATTGTTTGTTTGGATGAATTGTTTGCTTTGGTTGCTATGATTGATAGGTATACCTTGGTTTCTAAACTGAAAAGTTTTGAATTGTATCCATCTGTCTATTCTTTGGGGTCTAGATATGTTCTACGAATGGTTAGTTATCCCTTCGAACTAACCAATGCCCCTGCATATCTCGTAGAACGAATGACCCGAATATCTTGTGAAATATGAATGAGTTTATTCTCATATTTGTTGATATTCTGATTTGGTAAGCCAAATGCAGAATAGATATTCAGCTTGATCTGGTGATTCATCTCTCTATCTTTCTATATTCTTTTGTTGTCTACCTACTTTCAAATTTCGAGGACGAAATTTTCTCATGGGGAGAATCTGTAACATTCCTGATTTTTTAAGCCTAGTTGATTTGGAAATTAATATAAAATTTTGGGTTTAAGTGTGAATTAATCTGAAAATTTTCAAATTTACTAAACAACATGTGTTGTTTATTTATATACATGTATATAAATTTGATTGTAAATTGGATTTTTGAAATTGAAATTCAACAATAAATATTTATAAGTAAATTGGATTTGAATACTCTATGATTTAAACCTGATAAAAATTTGTCTTGGAAGTATTATATACATATGTAAATATATTTTGAAAAGTTATATTTTGAATTAAATATAAATAATTTTCAAAAAGTTGTTTAAAACTGAATTCTATATTAATAATATGTGTCTTTATTTATTAAAGTATAATTAGTTTTAAAATCATTTTCCTTTAAATTAATATAAATATTGAAAAAAAAATAAGTATACATACTTTCTTTTAAAAGATTCACTTGTAATAAATAGTTTGAGTATATATGTAACATAAAAATATGATTCGCTAATAAATAATATAAAGGAGTTAAAACATAAATCATAAACGTAAGATAAATATATATATATATATATAAGTTTGTAACATATGTCAATATAAAAAGAAATGTTTTGTAAATATAAAGCTAAGAGGGATTTAAACATAAGTCTATAGAATTAATTTAAGTTAAGGATCTAAACATAATTTTTATAATTTTTAACAAGTGTAAACTATTTAAAATGTATTTAAAACATTTGTAATCAAATTAGCTTGCATGAAGACAAGTGTCAAAGTTATTTATTTTCATTTTTATAAAATAATAAGAGAATTCAAGCCATGTATGTATACACCTATGCTCTCTTCTCGGTTTTCTTTCTTGCATCTACAAATCTGGAAAAAGTAAACAAACCCAAGCATTTTTCTCTCATTTGAAAAACCTGAAAAATCAAAACATCAACAGTTTCACAAACCTGGAAATAAATTAAAAGCTTCAATTCAAATTTTTCGAGATCAAAGTTCAAACTCATCAAAACAAAGCTTCGGATTAATAAATCAAAACAGAAAGACAAGATTATCAAAACTTGGAAAATCAAATTCAAACAACAGTCTTCTTCAAATCCAGATCTGGAAGATCAAAACCCAGTAGATCGAAAATAAGTTCAACACAAAAACAACTTGATTCAATTAAGCAACTCAAATTTTTTTTTTTCAACATCAAGCAACAACTTTACAAAGCATTTTAAGCCTGGAACCAAAATAAGAAGTCTGGTCCACTGTCTTCAAACCAAGTGAGTAAACACCTCTTCCTATTAAACTTAATCTGTTTGGTTTGATGCATGTGATAAGTCGGTGAATTTATGTTGTGAAAGTTTGTTTGTGTAATGGTAAATGTGCTTGCATGGATATCAGTTCATATATTATGTGGGTGCATGTCTGTAGCCTCCTCTGTTCTTGTTTCTCGGATGTTAAACAAGTTCAAAAAATCAATTCCTCTTCCTCTAATCACCTATAGATTATAATTTACAAACAAAATATGTTTGAATTGGCAAGATATTTGTTCTAAAAATAGTTTCCAGTGAAAATTTTAAGTAGATTTTTCTAAAAAAGGGAATTACAGTAAAAGTCATTTAAAATCAAATAGCTAGGTTCCATATTTAAATTATATAGATTGACTCGTATTGAAGCATGGGGATTTTTGATGTTAAAATCATAATTTTTAAGATTGAAATTTTTGAGAAATTGCGAGTTGAACGAGATTGACATTTTCGTCAATCTCTGGTGATTGCCGACGATTCTGAGGTCGCGCTTTATATCAAAGATAGCTTGGAGATAGATGAGCCCAGGAAAAATATTAGATGAATTTTTAAACTACTGTGGTGGTGGGGTTTCGTCAATTAAGGCTTATTGGGTTGTCGAGTTTTTTCTGAAGCATTTCCGCCATCGATGGAGAATCGGACGAGGCCGGTATAGGGGAAAGGTTGCTAGAGGCTTTGGCGAATGTTTGGTTAGAGTGGCGTGATTGCTGGTGGCCTGAGATGATCGTGCGAGGTAAATTTGGTCATGGGGTTTGGTTTGCATTGCTCGATTTTGATTCCGGTTGAGATAGGCAGAGCTAGGTGGTCGGTTAGGTTGGGGTGGTCATTGTCGACGTGTAGGTGGTGGCAAGACCGATCGGAGATGGCCAAATTTGTGTGCATCGTGCACGAGCATTTGACTGTGTATCAGTGGTTGTTGAAGGAAGAAGAAGCAGTAGGATACTCGGGTTGATCTTGGGTGGGTTTCATGAATTACTCGAAGAAAGGTGGAACACGAGCGTCATGAGGTTGGCTCGGGAAAGTGTTCGAGCTTGTGATCATTTGGCTCGAGTTTTTGGGTTGTGTTTAAGTAACCCGATTTTTAGATAAAAAGTATAATTAAATTTCAAGGTATTAATGAGTTTTTAATACAAAGTAAATGTTAAATCAAGTTTAATAAGCATTTGAAGATGAACAAGGTTTAATATGCAAATTTTAATAAATTCTTAAATATGTATATGGATTATCTTTAAGATATTTAAAGTTTCAAAATAATTATTTAATAAATGTTCAAAAATATAAATGTTAACGAGCTTTCAAACAAGTTTTAAAGGATGTAACTGAGTGATTAAGTTAGAATAACTACTTGGTGTAATTAAAGTAAGGTTAATACTTTGAGTAATTACGTTTAAGGATAATTAATTAATGAGATTAATTAATTAATACAATTTATAGTTAATTTGTTAATGTTGTTAATTTATTAAAGGTTGATTTATTTATGAGAAGTAATTAAGGTGATTAATTACTTAAAAATAATCACTTAATTGTAAATAATTAATTAATGGTTAAAGATGATTAAGTGATTAAGAATAATCACTTATTATAATTAATAAAACATAATTAATTAATGTGATAAATTAAGTAACGTAATTAATTGGAGAATAATTATTAATTAAAGGTTAATTAATTGTTGTAATTAATTAAGGATAATCAATTAAATGATTATTAATTAAAGGTTAATTAATTAATGTGATTAATTAAGAATAATTAAATAATTAAAGGTTAATTATTTAATGATTAAGTGTTTATTAATTTGCTAATTAAAGGTTAATTGATTTATTAATTAAGGATGATTAATTAATAATTTAAGGTTAATTAATTATTTTTAATGGTTAACTAATAAATGATTAAAGAATAATTAATCAAAATGGTTTGTAATTAATTTATATTAATTAACCAGGGTTAGTAGTTTATTTATAAGTAATTAATCTGATATAAATTAATCAGATGACTTAACTTATCTTACTTATGGATGTTTGGATTCTATTGGATGATGAATTGTTTGATATCCTTGATGTGTTATATTTTGTGATATGAATTACGCTGATTTGAGTTATGAACTGTGAATGTAATTTATTTATCTGTGATAAATGTAATTTATTTATCTGTGATGAATTTATATCTATGAATCTGTGAATAAAGATAAGCGTTATAGGATTATACAGTTTATCGATATTGCTGTGTTTTGGATTATGATGATTGATGATGTTGCACTATTGTGTAAAACCCCTGGACTACACTATACACACACAAATATGGATTTCATGAGGAAATTGGTTAAGTCACAGATTTTTTGGAATGGTTTTAAAAATTGAATTTTGAATCCAAATGGTTTTGGAAATGGAATTGGGTTAAATGTGGAAAGCTTTTAAAAAAGGAGTTTTAAAGACAAAAGTTATTTGAATAACTTGATAAAGTTTGGAATTTAAATAATTTGATTTGAATTTAAATTCAATATTTGAAATTGAATTCTATGTTTGGAAATTATGGTTTAAAAAGGTTATTAAACTTATAAATGTGTTTATATGGGTTTTAAACCATTTTCAAAGTATTGATTTGGGAATTTGAATTTAACCCAAAATTTTATACTTGAAGAGCTTTAACTCGTGCAAATGTAATTGGATTTTTCCGAAACGAAAACTATTTGTTTTCAAATAATAATAGCTTTTATATAAAGAAAGGATTTTCAATTTGTGTTGAAAATTTTCAAGTTTGAAATGAAATTGTGAATTGTTTTGAAAACTATGAATGAGTCTTTGTGAAATATTGTTAAGCTTTGTTTTGGAATCAAAGGGGATTCTAAATGGTGTATCTTTTATATATAAAAGATTTGAAATGGGAATTGTTTTGAAAGTTATGAATGGATCTTTGGAAATAGTTTTGAAAGCTATAAATTGAGTCTTTGGTTTAATAATTGGATGAGATAATCCAATTTGAAAAGGAAATTGTTTTGAAAAGCTGTGAATGAATCTTTGTGAAATCTGGGTGAACTTTGTGAAGCGAATTTTTTAAAAAAAAATTAAAATGGTAATTTGTTTAAACCATTTGAAGAAAGGTTTAGGGTTTTAAATTGTGACTTAACAGAAATCCCATATCCATATGTTTTTTTAAAAAAATATTGTGTTCATTATTCGATTTAGCCGGGATAGGACCTTGTGTCATATAACCCATTCCGAATAATGATACGACGATATGGAAGACCGGTTCTGAAGACCGGATATGACACGAAAGCGAAAGGCTAACTCGTCGAATGTCTCTACACCGGCTGATCCCCGGTATTGAGATTTGATCACCATTTGTGATGGGAAGTCCGGATGTGATTGGGGATTATCCGGATTTGCAAGGGCTTCTTTGGAAGTGCCTTCGACTCTGCTCGAACCCGAAACAGACTTGTATTGATGTATGTCTGACATTACACTTTGAGATGCAAAGCCGATTTCTATCATATACATTTCTGTTTGGTGGCGGAGATTTATTCTCTTAGCTTAACACCTTTCTCTGAGATGTGCGAGCTCAGAGGTTATGTAGTTAATGGTTACTAGTGATACATTCCCAATTTCGTAATGTGGCATATGCAGTGCTACTGATCATTTGTTGATCGAAGCATGGCTTTGTGAAAAAGCGTAGCTTTATGGACGAGACCTCATCGGACTTCATCGGACCTCACTCCCCGAAAAAAGCATAGCTTTGCGGTTGTTGGTGTTGAGAGCTCTCGGATAAAGGTCGCAAACGACCGGGGATGGCATATCTTTAGGTGTTGCTCCCGGGCAGGGAGGAAGCCGGCCTTATTTTGGCAGAGAGTAGGGTAGGTTCTCGGGGCATCCCTCCAGGGGCATTCCCATATGGCAATAGGAAGTTCCTTGGCCTGACCATTTGTTGGAAATCCAAAAAAACAATACACGCCCTGTACGGTTTTAGTTGTATAACCTGCCATGGAATGTGGCGGTAACCTGCTATTGAATATGGTAGCTATAGTAGGCATACAATAATGGTTGTATGCTGGCTAAGATTAATATTATACTTTCGAAAGTTTTTCTGCACTATGCACTAATAATAATATCAAAGTGGTTTTCGCGTATTAAGCATTTTTGTCTATCATAAGGAGAAATATCCTCCAATTCTGCGTTTGCATGGTGTGTGCGGTGGGAGGCCTTATGGTAGTTTCATTTCCAAAAAACATTGCGGATTTCAATGTTTTAAATTCTTTTGTTGTTTGTTTTAAAGATAAACTATTTTCGTTTGCTCATACCAGTCTCATGACTGATCCGGAGTTTATTGTTTCCTTTCTAAACTCTGGGTGCCCACAATTTTCCACACGAGCAGTCTAGAGTCGGATTTTTCAGATAATCAAATAGTAGGAGTAGATTCAGTAGCCTTCAGTCTCTGGAAATCTTCGTCAGTCTTTGGATGGCTGACCATGCTTAGCACCACTTGATTGGGAGTTCGAGCTATATCTGGATTGGTGCATTGGAGATGGAGTTTGCTGATATTGGTGTTCCTTTCTCTCTTTGAGGTCAATGATGGAGATTTTCTTTCCGCTGTTATCTTTGGCTCTGATAGTGATATTCAAAATTATAACATTGTTGTAAAGATATTGTATTAACTCTTACATATCAATGTTATATATTCATTTTCTTCCGCTGTGTTGTTGTACTTAATGTGTTATAAGCTCCGGCGAATCGGATTGAACGTTTAAATCTGCGGCATTCGAGTACGAGTGAAGTACGGGTATCGATTTTCGAACGCAAAAATCTAGGTCGTCACAAAGTCATTTTCTTCTTCCTCAAAATAGATTTAAACTTCCATTACGCCCATTTTCCATACCAATTTTAGTCAAATAATTAATTAGTGAGGAGAATAACATATGAAAACTAGACATTATCATTTCTATTGATTTGGGTTCTCCTTTCTTGTTGTCTACTTCAAATTTGAGGAGAAAACTTGGTATTTTAGGTATTTGGTGAGTAGTTCTTAGCCTCTCGCTCTCTTATACTTGTTTATATAGTTAAAATGAATTTTAAACATGTTTTTTGATCTAAAATGGTTTTCTAACTTTAACCTCTTGTTCACGTATGCTTATGATCAGAAATATAGAATTTTCAAATGATTTTAGAAATGGGCTTTGTAAGCTATTAACACCTATTCACTTGCTAATGTAATCTTTATCACTTATATGCATATGTTAGTATAAAGCTTGGATTTAGGACAAAAATAGTTTAATTATCATATCTACGTGTATTGAATGTATGGATGAATGTATATGCATGTTATTTCATGATTATATGTTGTGATTTGATGTTGCTTGCTAGTGTTTTGGATGTTAGGTAGATTGGTCGGGAGAACTGGACAAACCGGAGGCAAACTCGGTCGGAATTGGACGAAACTTGGTGGAGGAGCTCTATAGTATAGGGGAAGCCTACACGCTAATTTGCATCCCTAAATCATCTAAGGATTAGTTTCGGTACTGAATTAAGGGGCTTAATTCGGCATCGAATCTAGATGACAACTCTAATGGTTCGATCATTGGCATGGATCACTACACCAAATTAGTGATTTTTCAACATTTTATATCTGTCAAATGCTAACACTTATAAATGTCACAGACCGCTAATAGTAAAAAAGTTTTAGGATACCTAAAAAGTGTTAGTAAAAATAAATAGTCTTCTGCATTAATTTTGCCAACGCATATAAGTGTTACAACAATCGGTAAAAATGTAAATAATTTAATAACAAAAGGAGTCTTTTGTAATTTGTAAATAGAACTCTTTTCCCATGCTTACTCTTTTTATTTGGCCGCCTAAAATTTAATTTAGGGTTTGCTCTTCCTCACAAAAAAATCAATGTCGCAGGCACTTCCGAATATCAACGGTGTCTTCAACCACTTCCCAAAATCAATGCTGACTTCAACAAGTTCAACATCCATACTGACTTCAATCACTTCAACATCGACTTCAACAACTTTGTTGATAGCTCAGGCGATTAGCCAAATTGCATCCAGACCGCTTCCACTATCTTAGATCCGGTGTCGCTGCCGATGATGTAGCTCCTAAAGCTCAGTGGAACAAGCCGCAGATTGAGGCCTTCAGGGGAGAACCTTGTTCCATATATTTCAATTTTTCTAGTAATATTCTTGCATCTAATAGAATCGTTGAGTATCTAATCGACTTTGAAAGTGTTTTTGACTGACGTAAGCAGTGTTTAATTTTTAATTTGCAGTGTTTAATCGTTGAGTATCTAATTGACTTTTAATTCGTAGTGTCTAATTTTTTTTATGTTAATAGTTGGAAGTGCCAATACATGTATTTACTTGTTTGGGTTTGAATAACTTTGATCAAGTATTAGAAAATTTGTAGTATGCTTGATTCAAATAACACTAGCTATTTAGGTTTTGAAAATTGCTCTTTTTTCCTCATTGATTATTCCTAAAATGCATGTTCTGTTATAATATGGTAAATGGAAGAAGATATTAGAAGGAGAGGGTGGTTTTATCCATTCTCAAATATCCTGCAATGCCCTTGAATTTTATTTTCTCCAATTTATTAAAAGTCCAATCAATTTTTAGGCTAAATTTGCTAAGAAAAATAGAATCCATAGAAAATGAATGAAATCAAAACTGATTCTTCACTAATGGTCAACAATGTATAATTTCCAAAGTTTGTCATCATGTGCATTGAATCAGTTGCATTATTAAGCTGTAGTTAAAACCCAAGATATCCTTCCATTTTTTGCGATTTTTATTTTTACACATTCTTAATTTTTGTTTTTGTTTTGTTTTTAGACATTGTACAATATAATCAAATATACTATATAGTGTATTCAAGGAAGTAGTCTGAGTATCAAAATACATTTTTTTTCATTTGAATTATGCTATTGAGTAAACTAGCATTACCTTGCAACTGATGGGAACCAAATAAATTATTGTTGTTGTTGTTAATTAAGTTTAATGCATTAAAAATGCAAAGAATACAACTATTAAAAGTCTATTAAATGTTTTGTCCTTTTGAAAATGCTATTTCTTGTACAATAAAAACTAAACTTATTTGTGTTTCTTTAATAGAAAAGGTAATTTGGTTTCTTCGCATTAAAAATAAATTTATTTGCATTTAAAAAAGTTGGAATTTTCTTTTTGTAAAAAATTCTCTTCCGAGAAAAATAACACTTTTTTCCTCAAAAAATAATTTGTTTCCCGAAAATATTTGATATTGTTGTAGAACTAGTATCATATTTTACTATATTTGAATTTTGCTTCCGTTTATTTGTTTAAACAACTATAGATAAGTTGGTTTGAGATTTTAGGAGAAAATAAAGATATTAATAGAGAAAAAAATGAAGATATTTGATGAACTTGGATATGATAAAAACAATATTGTTTTTTTCCTACAATTTTTTGGCTTCAGAAATACAAGTAAAAACTTGTTTTATGTAATGTGATTTATTGAATGAGTTTTCGTGTTTCAACAGGTTTGGTATTGTATAGCATTATTACTTTATTACCTACCTGATGCAGCAAAGGCTTCAAAGCAATAACATTTGTTTTATTCTTTGTTGACAGGTTCCAAGAAGTGGCGTATCTAAAAACTGTCTGGTAGCTGGAGATTTCAGGAAAAATAGAAAGCCAATTGTACGTAAGAAAACTAGATACGCCGCATATCCAGTTTACAGATTACATGCAGAATCATATGGCCTTAGTTTTCCTGCACAAACAACAGCAATCAAGATGGGCATGTATCAATCTATAAGATGCGTTCGACTCAACCCCGACAAATCTGATACCGATTTAGTGATCCTTGGACGAAAAGAAGTACTTCAGAAAATGGAAGCTTTAGAGGAAATTAGTGTTCCTAGTATAAGAGATGATGGACTGCTAGAAATTGAGATGGGTGACTTCTACAACGACAACAGTGACGATGGCGATATTCAAATGTGTCTGTTGGAGTCTAAAAGAATAAACTTGAAGTGCGGGTTAACAGTTTATGGAATTGAAGTGAGGCCAAAGATGCAAACTGAGAGTATACATCCTATAATGATAGAGGAAATCCAGTAGGGGAATTACATTTTGATGTTCTTATCTGATAATGGTATGTTCCTCTCTTTCACGTACTTTTGAGTAACAGTACGCTCATGGTGAATGATTTGTTTATAAGGTTTTTCTTTTACAATGTAGGTCCTACAGGTTGAAATGTTCAACTTGGATAATTTGATCTAAATAGCAAAAAATAAAAAGAAGAGAAGGAAAAGGTTTTTCTTTTACAATGTAGGTCCTACTTGTTTAAAAGGTTTTTCTTTTACAAAGTATCTCTTGCTACATTTTTATTTGTTTTACAAAACACTAGAATTGGAATTGTGGATTCAAATAAACATACTGAATGTATAAGTATGTATTAAATAATTTTTCTCAACTGCGTTTTTAAATGAGTTTAAATCAAAATATAAATCGAATCGGAACGGCAGAGATCCGATCCGAAACGTGATTTAAATCGTAGGATTTTAAGATTTTTGATAACAATGTGTACACATACACACACTTGATTCATATTTTGTTGATTCTTTCAGGAAAATGCCATTTGAGTTTAAACAAAGGCAACAATTTTCCTACAGTTTCTCCAAAACAGTTATTGGTTTCAAAAGTTTTGCATCAATCTGAGTCACTGAATTTATGTTTTTGTAGCTTCTACATCAACCATATCACATTCAAGATGTATGTGTTTGCTCGTCGATGATTACAACCATGAATTATATCATAGTACATATCATCTTTAATATGGACACAAGAAGCTGTCGTCTAAAGCATATAACAGTAGAGCTGTCAATATTATACATACTGGACCACTTGCTTCTCTGTACTGCTTCAAATAGGTATGTTAACTTATAATTCAAATAATTATTGCGACCTCAATTATGAATCATTGAAACAGTAGTTCCGTATGTAAGTCAGTTTACTCATCATACCGTATCATAGTGGGGGAGCTTTACAAAATTTCAGTATAACTTCAGTTCTGATTTTGTGTTAAGATTTGATTTTGGGATCTGGGTATTGTTTAGATTAGGATTTATGTAAACTTGTGAAATTTTAAGTTTCTTGGTTTGAATATATGATTTAAGTGCTCTCTATTTGATGTTGGGTTTCTGTGGAAAATGTAGTCATGTTTTGAGATTTGATATTTTGAAATAATGTACAATTAACTGTGCGAAATGTAACTATAAATCCATTTTAACTTGCACTACCCACTCTTTATTTATTTATTTATTTATTTATTACTACTACTCTACACATTCAAATAGATATGTTGGTCTTCTGAAATATAGGAATACACATTCAAGAACCACTCACTTTGTAATCTGTTGAGTGTCAGTTAGATGATCTTTAATCAATGTCGTAAGGTGGGACTTTGTAATAGATTTCTCTCTTGTGGCTAATCTGGAGAAAAATATAAACAATTTATCCCAAGTATCCTAAGTGCTTGTAACCATTAAGCCGAGGCAATAATCTAGCATTGCTATGATATAATATCAACACTCACTTGCCCATCATAAAACAAATTGATAATATGTGGAGTGGCCTAATATATTTTTAGATCATATCTTTTTATCTTAATGTTGGACTATTTTATCATACATTCCTACAATTTTTCGTATATTGTACTCTGACAACACAACTATCTGCAAAGAATTGTGCTGAATGCATCACATTCTCTTTTTCATTTTAATGTTGGATTGAATGAATTTTCTAAATGCTTTTTTGAGTTTGAAATCAGAATTTGAGAATATTTGGTATATTCGTTATGCTTTTTTGGTAAATCAACAGGTTGACTCTAACAAGCATCTTTATAATTTCATGTTTTTGCTTTCGACGGGGACGTGCTGTGGAGATATTTGGTCTAGAGGCTTCATGGAAAGCAATACTAGCTCTTCATGTAATAGCTGAAGCACAAAAAAATATTCCCATGTGAAGATAATCTTGATTACTATCAGTTTAGACTTACAGCAATATTTTATCATCCAGAGACCATTTCCTAAAACAAAAAAGATGAGTAAACTAGACTTTTTTAACTCTTCATCATCTTGTACTTTAGTTGCATGTGCAAATAACAACTTTGAACTTTTCCCATTCCTTTTTCATCCGTATCAATGGCCTATGCTTATTATTGACTCAATTATAATCTGCTTCAAAGTATTATAGCTAGTTTGAACTAACTTTCATTTAGCCAAGCTAATTGTGTGTGAATATTGTGATAGCTTTACCATTCTTTTTGCAGTTTGAGCAGAGATAAATCAAAATCATGAACCAAGCTGTGGAGCTTATTAATTAGGATGTTGACCTGACAGCATACTTGCGTCTAAGGTTCTAAATCATATGTACGTCCTTTACCTATGTTTACTTTTTAGAGAGGATTTATTTTACGTTAGTGCACTTATACATGGTGTTGAATGGGGTTTTCATAGTTTTTTCAAAGAGAATATGGTTCGACGATAGTTACGGTTGGTTCGATGATAGTTGGGGTTGGTTAACAGCGAGGAGATGGTTGCGGGATTGTGCTTGGTGGTCAGAGAAGTTGAAGAATGGTTGATGGAAGTGAATGACTGACAATGGTGGATGTTGTTATTAGAAGTGCAGAGGGATGTAGGAGTTGTGACTGAGGTGAAGATGTCAGTTGAAATTGGATGTGTGCAGGTTGAAAGATAGTAGTTGTTGCAGTGTTGTTAAATGACAGATGGAGATAGTTGTTAGGGATTTGTTGTGTTGATATGGTGCAAATGTATGCAGGGTAAGGAGAAGAGGTTTATGTATGTGGTTTGGGGAGAATGGGATATTGTGATATTTGATGGTCAGTGGTGATGTTTTGTGGGAATAGGGTGGTGGAGCAGGGTGGTGGTCTGCTGTTGAGGCAAGTTAGGATGTTGGTATGATGCAGTGAACTGATGGAAAGATGATGACTTTAGGGGAAGTTGACAGAGGCAGTGTGGTTAGGGGTTTGTTGTAGGTGTTTATGGGATAGTAATACGTAGTATATGGAGATGATGTGGCAGTGAAGAGTTTTGTAGGGATGAACTATGATGTTGCACAGTTTTATGGTGATGATGAGTGATGTTAGTGTCGTTTGCAGTGCAGTTGTATGTTTGTAAGTATGATGTTGTGTGCAGGAAGTATTGAGTGGGAAGTTGAGTATGTTGACAGGGAGACTGTTTATGAAATTGGATGTGTGCAGGTTGAAAGATAGAAGCTGGTGCAGTGTTGTTAGATGATAGATGGAGATCGTGTGGATGATGGTACGTGAGTTGAGTGTGGATGATGGAAGATGGAGAGTTAGATGTAACTTTGAATATTTACAAGGAAGGAGTTGGCACTGTTTGCGCAAAAAATGGGCAAACACCTCAAAGTCGTATGATTCCGTTGATTTTAAGTTGTTTTTAGTGATTTGGGTGATTTATGCAAATATGTAAAAAGTAGGGACTAAACTGTAAAAGACATGCAGATTTATAGTGGTTCGGCCAGAACGTGCCTACATCCACTTTATATGTTATTCTCCTCTTTCTCTTCAGATTACAAGTACAAAGCTTTGGTTACAAGTATATGAAAGTTGTTTGAAAGTTCCTTCCTTGCTTGAGCTCTCAAACTTGTCTGCCATTGTTGTACCCCTGCCCCTCTATTTATAGAGTGAGGCTGGGGGTAGAGGTCTTGGATGTATATAGCTGCTGGTGGACCTGGGCTGATGCAATCTGGACTGGCAATTTTGGTTCGGCAAGGGCTTGGTTCGGTAGTTCATGGAAGTGGAGTTGGTTCGGCATGGCTTGGTGAGCCGGTCCGGTTGTCACCTGGTTCGGCAGGAGTTGGTTCGGTGGAGGCCGGTCCGGTGAGGCCTTGGACCGGTGGAGTTGGTTCGGCGTTCCTTGGAGAAGAGCTGGTTCGGCAGGCACTCTGGTTCGGTGGAAGATGGAGAAGCTTTTGGACCGGTGGTGCCTTCCTCCTGGATCGGTGGTGTGTAGTAGGTGGAGTGCCGAATGAACTATGCCGAATGAGATATGTGATGTACTACCGAATGAATCTTTAAGACTTTGATACTGAATGGACTTTTATATTTGAGTCATGAGTGAAACCCCAGACTTATATACGCTTGCTGGCTGCTTCTTCTTGGTTCGGTTGTGGTGGAAACACACACAACATTGATATTCCAGTTTTGACCAAAAATGAGATAACACTTTGCCCCCCAAAACATGCCTTGCGATAGGAAAGCGTGTTTTGTAATGCCATGAGCTGGATGTTCATATCCTGTTGATGTCCTTGCAGTAGGAAGGCGTGTTTTGTAATGTCATGAGCTGGATGTTCATATCCTGTTGACAACCTGTAAAGAGCTTGATATTTTATATGGCCCCAAATGACGACCGTTCGGGATCGAGCTATTTGGAATGAAGCACGACCGTTCATGGTCAAGCTCCTAACTTCAAATGACGACCGTTCGCGATCGAGTCATTTGAGGTGAAGTGCGACCGTTCGCGGTCAAGCGTCTAAATCCATGCGACGATCGTTCGAGATCGAGTCATTTGTGGTGGAATGTGATCGTTCACGGTCAAGCGCTTTACTTCAAATGACGACCGTTCGGGATCGAGCCATTCGAGGTAAAGTGCGACCGAGCCCGGTCAGAGGGCGGACCTCAAATGGCGACCGTTCGCGATCAAGCCACTTGGGGTGAAATGTGACCGTTCACGGCCGGTGCCGTTCGCGGCAAGAGATGAAATGGGACCGTTCGCGGTCAAGCGCCTTACTTCGGATGACGATCGTTCGAGATCGAGCCATTCGTGGTAAGGTGCGACTGTTGGCGGTCAGGGGGTGGACCTCAAATGGCGACCTTTCGCGATTGAGCCATTTGTGGCGAGATGAGTTGTGCCGTTCGAGGCGAGTTTGTGACTGTTCGAAGTCGGGTGCCGTTCGAGGCGAATTGTGATCGTTCGAGGTCGGGTGCCGTTCGAGGCGAATTGTGTGTGCCCAGGGGGGACTTAATATTATCAGTGTTGGAGTTATTGTTTGGGGGAGTTTCCGAATCAAAGACTTCGGCAGTTCACTCCCATGCAAGAGGTGCTCGTAGACCGTTCGCGATCCACGGGCATACAAATAATTTTTCCATAGAATTGTAAATGTTAAAGCAATAATCATATGAATCTTACGGAAGACATGTCCAAACAGGAAGAATTTAAATGTTCAAATCAAAATTAAAGCAAAGAGCAGAATGAAGATGTCAAAGCGTAAACTCTTACTATAACGCGGCTGGTAGTCATTCAGAGCATGCCTATGGATCGTGCGCGATCGCTCACATGTGTAAATGATTTAACCGTGTTAGCGAGAGGTTTACAACTTGTTCATCGTTATTTTAATCCAGCAATAAATGGATAATCAAATGGTGCCCCGATCCAGGGTCACCTCTAGCCGATGTAGACGGTGGTCGCTCTGGCTCCACAGCTGGAGTTCGCCTCCTCACATACTGAAGGAGCATACCGTTCCTGATATGCCCTTCCACCTCGTCCTTCAAATGCCTACAATCATTAGTGTTATGACCGTTTAATTCATGGAATATACAAAACTTATCTGATTTTCTTTCGTCAGAGGTTGGATCCCTTCGTATTGGTCTACGATACAGAACATGCTCCTTGGTATCCTGATAAATTCGTTCCAGACTCTCATTCAGCTCAGTGTGAGTGGTGAATCGCGGCTCCCTCCGTTGCCGCTTTGTCCTGTCATCATTATCCTCAGCCTTTCTCTTTCCTTTGTTAGTCTCCGCACCCTTTCCAGGTGGGTTTCCGCTCTTGATTGCGTAAACGTCATCTTCTTCCTCTCTTTCTGCACTAGCATCTTCCAAACGCAGAAACTTTTCAGCCTCATGATAGAACTCTCCCAGATTCATAGGCGGGTCCTTGGTTAATGAATTCTTGAACTCTGTACTAGCAGCTATTCCAGATACAGCCGCCATCATGACCATAGATGGATCTGGTCGATCCACAGATGCCGTCGCCGCATTAAATCGCGTTAGAAAGCTCCTCAAAGTCTCTCCGGTTTTCTGCTTCAAGGTTGCCAAAGTCATCACATTCTTGGGTCTCGCAATATGAACCTTGAATTGCCTCATGAATCTCTCAGTTAAATCTTCCCACGTTCCTATGGAGCCGTTCTCCAGTTGCCTAAACCATAACGCTGCAATGTCCGTCAAATACAGTGGGAAGCACCAGGCCATGATCTCCTGTGATGCCCCCAACACTTCCATGTGCCTCATATACTTAGTAAGATGGACCGCAGGGTCTGTCCTCCCATCGTACATCTCTATTGATGGTAGCTTGAACTCTGGTGGGTTCCTAGCCATCCTAATCGCAGAAGAAAAAGGACTCCTGTTTACATCTTCCAAGTCTCTGTTTACTAAACCGCCTCTCATAGCTCTTCTAACCATCTCTGCTAATCTGTCATTGTCTCCAAGCTGTAGTCCTCGCTCACTGCCTTCGACCTGCCCCCTGAGTCCGTGGGAGTTTTCATGTGCACGCCTCCCTGGTTGAACGTTCATTCCTCTATTGCTACCAGGTGGCTCGGATTCCCCCATATCTCTTCCCGGGGTCGGATCAACATGCTCTGCGTGAGTGCCCCCTAGCTCTGGTGCTACGCCAGATGGTCCTGCTCCATTCTGAACTCCAGTTGCTCCTTGGTTTTGTGCTCCAAGTTGCCCAATTTGCTGTAGCAAGTTCTGGATCATCTCTTCTTGTCTTCTCATCATAGCCTCCATCCCATCCCTGGTGATGAAGGCTGAAGCTTGGTTTTCTCCTGAGGAAGCCTCTTGACTCCCTTCCTGTTGACTCTGCTCTGGCCTTGGCCTTCTGCTTGATTGTCTCGCCATGACTCTTCCAATCTGAATCTCTAAACTCTCAAATTCAACTTCCAAGCGGTAGGTCCTTGAGTTCAGTCTCTCAATGAAAGCACCAAAAATGTTTGCGCAAAAAATGGGCAAACACCTCAAAGTCGTATGATTCCATTGATTTTAAGTTGTTTTTAGTGATTTGGGTGATTTATGCAAATATGTAAAAAGCAGGGACTAAACTGTAAAAGACACGCAAATTTATAGTGGTTCGGCCAGAACGTGCCTACATCCACTTTATATGTTATTCTCCTCTTTCTCTTCAGATTACAAGTACAAAGCTTTGGTTACAAGTATATGAAAGTTGTTTAAAAGTTCCTTCCTTGCTTGAGCTCCCAAACTTGTCTGCCATTGTTGTACCCCTGCCCCTCTATTTATAGAGTGAGGCTAGGGGTAGAGGTCTTGGATGTATATAGCTGCTGGTGGACCTGGGCTGATGCAATCTGGACTGGCAATTTTGGTTCGACAAGGGCTTGGTTCGGTAGTTCATGGAAGTGGAGTTGGTTCGGCATGGCTTGGTGAGCCGGTCCGGTTGTCACCTGGTTCGGCAGGAGTTGGTTCGGTGGAGGCCGGTCCGGTGAGGCCTTGGACCGGTGGAGTTGGTTCGGCGTTCCTTGGAGAAGAGCTGGTTCAGTAGGCACTCTGGTTCGATGGAAGATGGAGAAGCTTTTGGACCGGTGGTGCCTTCCTCCTGAATCGGTGGTGTGTAGTAGGTGGAGTGCCGAATGAACTATGCCAAATGAGATATGTGATATACTACCGAATGAATCTTTAAGCCTTTGATACCGAATGGACTTTTATATTTGAGTCATGAGTGAAACCCCAGACTTATATACGCTTGCTGGCTGCTTCTTCTTGGTTTGGTTGTGGTGGAAATGCACACAACATTAATATTCCAGTTTTGACCAAAAATGGGATAACAGGCACCTTGTATTTATTTTACCACACAACGCATGTTAAACTTTAAGTGTATTTTTAATTTTTTTTTTGAAGCTTATGTTGTAATAATATATGAATATACCACATCGTGGTACTTTAGATATGTAAATAATTGTTTATGATATATTATACTACATTTTGCAGAGCGTTTAAACTTTGCATTGAATATGTATGATGAATTATTTGTGATATGGAAACCATTATTTGCAGAGTGTTTATATTTAAACTTTGCGTTTAAGTTTTGGTATATATATATATGTGTGTGTTACTAAATAGTCATTTTTCAACACTTATAAGCGTTACCGTATATTTCTGTACCAACACTTATAAGTGTTACCGTATATTTCGTTACCAACACTTATAAGCATTACCGTATATTTCTGTACCAACACTAATAAGTATTACCATATATTTCGTTACCAACACTTATAAGCGTTACCGTATATTTAGGTACCAACACTTATAAGTGTAAGTAATACGTATGTTTGTAACACTTATAAGTGTTACAAATTTAGCCGCTTCATTCCTCACAGTCCATTAGTAACACTTAAAAAGTGTTACTGAAATTATTTGTAACACTTATAAATGTTAGAATTTGCCTGTTTTGGTGTAGTGGATGGATAGAGCTTGGCTAGATGGGGTGTTCCATAGCACGGTGAAGGAAATTGGCTAAGAAAAAGAGTTGGTGATCAATTAAGGACTTGATTTGGCAAAGAATCAAGGACATAAATCTGTGACGAGTCAAGAGCTTAAGTTGGTGACGAGTTAAGGGCTTGAGTTGGTGAAAAGTTATGGACTTGAAATGATGACGAGTTAAGGGCTTAATCTGGCGACGAATTAGGGCCTGGCGAATTAAGGGCTGATTCGGCACTGAATTTAAGAGGAAGGCCCAATGGCAGTGGAACTTCTGGAGGTGAATGTAGGGGTTCTAGAGGTTGTGCTAGAGGTATTGGCCCGTTCACATGATGGCTGATGGCGGTATAATGGAATGATGAAAGTTTGAGTCTTCGGATGGTAAGTCGACGTTGAATGGAGTCAGGTTCGAGAGATAACGACTCGATGTAGAAAAAGTCATAGAATGGAGAATGTATCATTGTCCTCGGGAATAATGGCTCGATGAAGAAAGGAGTCGTTGAATTGAGGGATGTAAAATGGTTCCTCCAAGATAATGGAAGCCAGTTAGAGTGGAAGAAAAGTCTCGGATATGCGCACTAAGGACCGTTGATACTTAGAGTGTTTTCACTTGTACTCAAAGTAAGGGTATCTTAGGACTTTCATGGGTAGTGAAGAATACACTACAAGAAAAGTTACTTTTTATAACGCCAATAAGTAACGCGTTATTCCATAGCGTTATTATTTGTTTTAATCTGTTCTATTCAAAAAAGACATTAACTAAGTAACGTTTTTTAAAGCGGGTTCTTCCTTGATATTTCCGTGGCCGCCTCTTTTTTAATTATTTCCCTCTTCTCAAATTCTCCTGCATCTTCTGCTAACAACCAAATAACTTTGCTTAAATTAAAAAATCCCTTATCTTTTTACATCTTCTTCATGAGTTAAGCACCCAAAATCAAGATCTGATATTGGAGTAAGTGGACATCGCATGGAAATTCAACTATCACCGTTGCTCCTATCTCTTTCTTCCCCACTTTTGAAGGGATTCATGAATTGGTTTCTCCCACATAGTTTCGAGTGAAGTAAGATGAATCTCTCACCACAGCGGACCAGCTTACTAACGACCAGAACTCTGAGTTAAAGGAAGTTTTCAACTTGCTTAAGAAAGGTGGCAATGGTATATTAGCACATCTCTAGTTATGTTTTGAATTATATGATCAGTTGTTGTTTCTTTGCTCCTGTCCATTTTATCAAGTGGATCAGTGTTGATTAGGGCTTAAATTTGATGATATTGTGATGCATAAATTATAACTCCTGTGATAGAGCAGTAGCAAAATATCCGGTATCATATTTGCTCATATTTCGTCCCTCGTGTAATGAATGTAGTTGACATTAATGCTTCCATTAGCTTTTCGATATGAAGAATAAATTTGGTATTATAGAAGTATATGCTTTTAATATGATGAAGGAACAATTCAATCTTTCAATTCGTTGCAAACAATGTTTCTTTTACTGAGCCATGGAAGTATAAGATCTATCTACATGTTTCTATATAGTAGTTTAAAAGTTGCTTACCAAACATTATTGAAAAGCAAAACTAGTATACTTTGGTGAATTGGCAGGGCATGCATAATATAAGTGCCTAGAAGACATTTCTTTTTTGGGTAAATATGCTAATGTCCAGTGTTTAGTGTAAGATACTTCATTATTTCATTTCATCTAGCTAGGTTAAACTTTAATGCCAATAAAATCATTAACTCTTGGTTGTAGCAAATGTGATATCTATATAAATTTCCTGTACTAACTTTATTTACTTTCCTTGAACATTCGTCTAATGCCTAATAGAAATATTATTACAACTTATTTTTCTACTATTTTAATTATCTATTTGCTATTTTTAGTTATCAAATGAGCACCTCATGAATTCAAGATCGCTTGCTTAAAGGTAAGTGTGTTGTTACTTCCAAGAATTCATTGGTCAAAGTTAGTGAAATATTTGGAATTTGTATTCATCGTTCGATCAGATATAATAAGGTCATTTAACTGGAAGTGGCTTTTTAGCACCTGAACAGTTTATGTTAATTAATATCAAGCAATTATGTCGAGAATTGGACCTTTAGATCTGTACATTAATTCCTCCGTTCCTTGATAGATAATGGATATAATCAATATACCGGTAATTGTATTTTTAGAAATAAACCACCTTCATTAGCTTGCTCTCTGTGTTGTTTCTTATTTGATTCATACACTTGATTGATAATTTAGATTTATTGATATTTTATTTTTTTGGATAAGCAGCTAGATTTTCGCTTTAACTATAGTGATTGTTACATGATCATGCATAAAAGTTATGTATGTGTACACTTATGTGAAGTCAATAGAAAATGATATTTGTAGAGAATAAAACCTATACATATGCTCAATGTTAAACTGTATGTATATTCACATGTTGATTAAGCATCTAACTTAAAATAGATAGTATCATATTGAGCCTAAAACAGATAATACTATGATATATATAGTTCTATTGGGATAAATCATTCCCTTAACTGTCAAAGTTAACTGAAACTTTTTAGTTATTTATGTTATGCATTTTATGTTGAAATATATATTTGCAATCTTGTTCTACTTAACGTTAAAATATATAATGGTATTCACCATGTTCATGTAACCCAGTGCCAGTGGAAAATAATCTAATTAAAGGTTGAAAGGAACAGAAAGTCAATGCTATTTAGGTTTTAGTTTACCTTTCCACCCAATATATCTTATAAATATCTCACTTCCCACCTTTTCATTTCATGCCCCATTTTTAGGATCAGCAAACATCGTCTCCTTTCCATCTTTTTTATCATTTTCATAGGCAACTTCAAAATAAATACAAATCCATAAATCCAATGATGTTTCATAATTCGATAATTTAAAATTCATTGGTTCCTTTTTCTCGATTTGCATATTATTCTGAGCTTGAAAAAAAGATTGAACTAGTTTGAAGCTATAGCTAAGAAAAACATTAATACAATGGTATTGTCATGTAAAGAGGAAGTGGGAAACTTTCCATATTTGTTTTCTTATGGGATGTCGTATATGGAAACTATATATGGTGCTTTTAATCAGTCTTTTTTCTATATATGGATTAATGATTGTATCCTACAACATCAGTGAAATGTTCGTTTTCTGTAAGTAGAGCGGTATTTATTTTTGTTCCTAAATTATAGTTATCAACTTTTATACATCATATGTATGAGGTTTTCATACCAGGTTAGAGAATATATTGCCGGAGGTCTGCATATAACAGCCATTTGCAATCTAGTTGTTATAATGAATCTGGACCTGCAAGTAATTAATTAGGAAAACTAACAAGTTTATGCCATGTTAAGGCTTGCTTTTCTTTCGAAATCGTATTTTTCAAACAGAATACACTCAAATGCTTATCCAGTTGTGCACATTTTTGTAATTGAAGTGCATATACTGCTTATTATCGTGCAATTTCTATGAGTGAAGGACTTTTATTCTGCTAATGCAGGAGGAGATGGTTGATGGATCACTTGAGTACTTCATTCTTGCAAGTGATGATTTATAGGATGTGGTATCAAATGAGGTTTTATTGTTTAATTTTTTACTTTCTATTATTACGAGCTGCCTAATATAATCGATTGCTATTATTAAAATGAATTTGATTTAGGAAACTGTTACTATCCTTGTTTGATAAGTAACATTTATAAAAATTAAATAAGTTCCTAATAATAATAAAATATTAATAATATTTATGAAAATTAACTAAGTTTATTATAATAATAAAATATTAACTAAGATAACTAATTTTATAAAATATAACTAAGTTCATATAATAATAACAATAATAAAAATTAAATATAAGTTTATAAAAACTAACTAAGTGCATAATAGCAATAATAAATTATAAAATATTATCTAAGTTAACTAAATTTTAAAATATTAACTAAATATACACAATAATAGTCAAAGTCAAAATAAATTAACTTCGTTAATTAAGTTTTATAAAAATTAATCAAGTTTATAAAATTAACTAAGTTTATAATAACAATAGTAGTAGTAGTACTAATAATAATAATAATTTAACTAACTTTTATGAAACATAATTAAGTTTGTAATAATAATAATACCAACAATAACAATAATAATCATAATAGCAATGATAATAATAAATAACTAAGTTTATAAAAATTAACTATTATTCATATCAATTAACTAAGTTTAGGATACTGATAATAGCAATACTAAATTAATAATAAATTGTAAAGATTAACCAATTTAACTAAGTTTTATAAAAATTAATTAAATTTATATATAATAATAATATAAATTAACTAAGTTTTTAAAAATTAACTTAGTTAACTAACTTTTATAAAAATCAACCAAGTTTATATAATAATAATAATAAATTAAATAAGTTTATAATAATAATAATAAATTGTTAACCAACTTGACCAAGTTTTATAAAAAATAACAAGTTTATATAATAATAATAGATTAACTAAGTTTATAAAAATTAATTAAGTTTATAATAAAAATACTAATAATAACAGCAGCAATAACAATAACAATAATCATAATAGTTGCAATAAAATTTCATAATCTTGGTTAAACGATCATTATAATAAATTAACTAAGAATAGTTAAATTAACTAGAGGTAACAATAGATTTTAAATAATCACACTAAAATTAACTAAGATTGTAGAAATTAATTTCGTTAATTAATTTAATAAAAACTAAACAAGCTTATATAAATTAACCAAGTTGATAATAAAAATAATAATATAACTAAGTTTTTAAATTTAACGAAGTTTGTTGACAAAATTTTGAATAATAACATAATAAATTATAAAATATTAACCAAGTTAATTTAGTTTTATAAAAAATAACTAAACTTGTATGACAATAACAACAATAATAATAAATTAACTAAAATTGTAAAAACTAATTTCGTTTATTAAGTTATATAAAAATTAAATAAGCTTATAAAAATTAAATAAGTTGATGACGACGACAACGATGTTAATTACTACCCTTCACAGTTAAATTAAAAATTAAATAAGCTTAATCCATTATTATAAACTAAAAATTAAATAAGCTTAATTTGTTATTACAAATTTATTTATCACTTTTAAATTATGTGGTATAGAAAGAAGGATTCAAAAAATTACCGATTAATACATACTACCCCTCATAGTTTGGTCCTTTTGCCCAATAACTTCCTATAGAAGATGAAGTGGAATATGCTCAGGCTATATTGAAATCCTAGAAGGAATTAACAGTATCAAAAATGTAAGTTTTAAGTGAACCAATAATTGTTAGCTTGTAAAAGTAATGAGAACTATCAAATTTAGAGTAATATTTAACTGATACTGATTTCTAGTTTAATTGGGACCTTCAGCTTAGATTGATACTAGTATATACTTATTATCATCAATCTTTTTTACATTTTTTTAGCCATTAGTATGATAATAATAATAACAACAACAGTAATAAATTAACTAATTTTATAAAATTTAACTAATCTTAAAATAATAAAAAATGAACTAAGTTTATAGAAATGAACTTAGTTGCACAAAATTGCGAAAGTGCTTTTTGATGATTAGTAATAACATGCATATAAACTGCAACTTAAGAAAAATAAAATTTTACGATTCCAATATATATTTAACTTTATTTATTTATTTAAAATCCGAACCAAGTCTTTGATTTGAGACAAACAACCATCAGTGCACGACATATGCACTTCTCAAAGAAAATAAGTGATAAAACTTATGTAATGTTATATATCAACTTCATTTTTTTATATGAAAGAGTGGTCCTCAAAAAGGGGAGAGCACTCAATGGTAAATATTATTAATATACATGGTACAACAAATCGTACAAATGGAACTTAGGGATCATCACATGGATGATCAAAATACAAGAAAAGAATCAAAAAGAAAAACCAATAGGAAGTAGACATGGCAATAGAAGCTCCTTAAAAAAATCACTGACTTGACTTCAATTTTAATTTCATAAGCTAGGCCAATATGTATTGTAAATACTTGTAAGAGTAATTAGCTGTAGACATGACTTCAGTTTTAATTTCATAGTTCACAATGTCTTTTTCATGTTTAATGCATCGTCTAATTCTACTTTTATCGGATTTGTATTCTTCGAGATTGTTATCTATTATCACGTCAAAAGTACTACTCGATAATGATGTACGTCGAAACTTCATCCACTCTAAAGAGTCGTTTGACTTTTTCAATGATCTGGTTAGGTGTATCTATGAAATGTTTGAGCATGATAGAAATTTCGCTGGTTATATTTGCTTTGATCAGTTTTATGTTAGGTCATATCTATGTTATAAGTTCCATACTTACGTGTTTTTTTATCCAAAGAAGATTTTTTTATTTGTGCTGCCTGGGATTTTAGAGACACGGTCGATCTGAAGCACAAGGTGATGGTGTTGTCGTTTTTTGATCTACATGCCTGGGATTTTTTTAGTCTTCAGTATGATAATAATAATAATAATAACAACAACAGTAATAAATTAACTAAGTTTATAAAATTTAACTAAGCTTAAAATAATAAAAAATGAACTAAGTTTATAGAAATGAACTTAGTTGCACAAAAATTGCGAAAATGCTTTTTGATGATTAGTAATAACATGCATATAAACTGCAACTTAAGAAAAATAAAATTTTACGATTCCAATATATATTGAAGTTTATTTATTTATTTAAAATCTGAACCAAGTCTTTGATTTGAGACAAACAACCATCAGTGCACGACATATGCACTTCTCAAAGAAAATAAGTGATAAAACTTATGTAATGTTATATATCAACTTCATTTTTTTATATGAAAGAGTGATCCTCAAAAAGGGGAGAGCACTCAATGGTAAATATTATTAATATACATGGTACAACAAATAGTACAAATGGAACTTAGGGATCATCACATGGATGATCAAAATACAAGAAAAGAATCAAAAAGAAAAACAAATAGGAAGTAGACATGGCAATAGAAGCTCCTTAAAAAAATCACTGACTTGACTTCAATTTTAATTTCATAAGCTAGGCCAATATGTATGGTAAATACTTGTAAGAGTAATTAACTGTAGACATGACTTCAGTTTTAATTTCATAGTTCACAGTGTCTTTTTCATGTTTAATGCATCGTCTAATTCTACTTTTATCAGATTTGTATTCTTCGAGATTGTTATCTATTATCACGTCAAAAGTATTACTCGATAATGATGTACGTCGAAACTTCATCCACACTAAAGAGTCGTTTGACTTTTTCAATGATCTGGTTAGGTGTATCTATGAAATGTTTGAGCATGATAGAAATTTCGCTGGTTATATTTGCTTTGATCAGTTTTATGTTAGGTCATATCTATGTTATAAGTTCCATACTTACGTGTTTTTTTATCCAAAGAAGATTTTTTTATTTGTGCTGCCTGGGATTTTAGAGACATGGTCGATCTGAAGCACAAGGTGATGGTGTTGTCGTTTTCTGATCTACATGCCTGAACTCTACCTTGAATTCTAGAATTTGGCTACCCAGATTTATTTAGGATAGAATTTGGCTGACATCAAGTGGTACAGATGCAGTGATGAGCTACTGTTCCATGATGTGCTATTGTTTGCGAAGAAGCGATGGCCTGAAGCTGAAAATGCATTGAAGTGATGTGTGGCTAGCTTCTATTTCGTGGTGATTCTGTCATTGTTGACCTGGTATGACCTTCTATAGTTCTATTACTTCACAAGTATTGCATTGGTATGATTCCTTCTGTTGTTTGGCTAGTATTACACTGGTATGACTGTTTGGAGGTCCTGATTTTGTGATGTACAAAGTCGAGCTGTCTGAGTGATGGTTTTCTGAGATGTTGCTGGAGTAAAATTGTCTTTGATACGTAATGTTAATGTGTTTGAGTGATGTTGTTTGGATAGGTAGAAACTTGATTAGTTTAAGCGATGACCGGATTTAGAAAAAATTTGGCAGTCGAAATTGTGAGTGCCGAGTTGTAGTTCATCCATTGAACAAAAAAGTGTGATATGGTAAGTTTAAAGAGTAGTTTTTCTTCTGCATTTAATAGGTGACGTTAAGTATTTATTCTAATGAAGTTGCTAAAGGATGCAGTGATCATTAATTTATGAGTACCAGGAATTTTCCAATGACATTGCACAGTCCACGTTCTCATTTAATCATTTAAAAAGTCTTAACATTAGCCACCAGTTTAAAAAGAATGGTCGGAAATACAAATTCCATTGATATAGTTTTACATAATCAATACATGAAAAGGATTTTGTTAGTGAATCATTACATTCTGAATCATGATATTCACATCCATATTCCATAATGAACATGGAGGGATGTGTATAGGAATTAAATTACTAGGAACTGAACATGAGTCTTGCATGAACAAATAGAAGGTACTACCTTTAACCTATAATTTTCATCACAGTTTTATACAATTATTTTCAAATTGTTCTGAATTTTCAGGAAATACTATCAATGACCGAAGACATGCATAAAGAAAGGCTTTGAGCCGTTCAAGTTCTTAATGATGCATTTGGTACTTGTAGACTTTATGAACTATGTTGTCTTTTGTTATCATGAATATGTATTGAATTTGGTAACTCATGTATTGAACTTAATTTTTGTTAGTTGATACTTTATTTTGATATCATGAATATGTGTTAAATTTGTTGATTATTATAGTTTTTCGTTCATACATTGTTTAAATTGTTATCTATTTAAAGAATATACATTTTGATTGTTATTATTAAAATGTAATATGAGGTGCATCAAATATATAGTAAAATAAAGCATCCGTCCTAAAAAACGTTATAACTATATGACATAAGTGCTATAAAAAGATAATGCAATGTATGAGGTTACTGTTAAAAGATAATAGCAAATAGGCATTAGTGTATCTACACATTTTATAGCGGTATATATATGCTATGAAATCATACTCTTATATAGCCTTTTTTTTTGTGTTATGAATGTGAAATTCTTTTTTATAACATGTCGATATACAACGTTTATCAAACCGCTATAGTTGTGTTTAATAGCGGCTATATGCCACTATAAAAGACTGTTTTTCTTATAGTGATAGATACTCTGAATTGGAAGAATGGATCTGTGTACCCTGGACCGGAAGAGTGGGTCTAGTACCAGCTTTAGGCTAAAGAGAGTACAGTTGAAAACTGGGATTTCCATTAGTTTTTGGTAGAAGAATGGCCAAATGAGTTATCATATATTCAGAGTACATTAAGTAACAATTAGTATTGTTTGATGAATGATATGTTTGTTATGGTTGCCTCATTTGTCCCCTATCACTCTAGGGTTGTCATCGGAGATGGGTAGTGATGATAGGGATAACTAGACACCCTTTACTACACTTGGTTGTGTTACAGCTTTATGATATGTAGGGTATCATATTATTATGTTAACTACTAACTCTTTGGTTGCAAGGACAAGTCAGGTATGATTTATATGCCTTCCTCCTTACTATATCAACTTGTATAGTATTTTGAGATTCATTTACCACTCACACCGGAATGTTGTCTGACTCAAGGTTTTATGCTTTGATTCTTATTATCTCGGGTGCTCCTAAATGAGTAGACTAGATAGTAGGTCTAGATGGGGCATAGTAGATATCAGAGAAAAAGATGGAGGGAGCTATCTCGTATTATATATGGATTTCTATGCACATTCTGCTGTGCAATACTGTGGAGCCATGGCAATGTTCACTTATTATTAGTAGTATGAGACAGTTACTTGAGTTTATTTCTATTGTATAAACTCTATTTCACGATGTATGACTTTATGTATCTGTACAATGATATTTGGATCACTTAGTTATTACCGTCTATCCTATTTTATACTATGATACTATATTTTATTTCATGCGTTGTGAGATATACTACAGGTTCTGTAATGTTTTGTTCATTTTTTGTAACGACCCACCATTCATCTCCACGGAATGACGCATCATTAATAGGAAAGAAAAGGATAGAAAAGAGAAAGAAAGAGAAGAAAGAAGAAACAACATCAGAATCTCAACAGCAGAACGAATATATTATATTAATAACATAAGTATTACATAGCATACAACAACTATCGGAGTTACAGAGATAATACAACACATACTAGACAGTTATAAACACCTGTCTAGTTATTACAACTCAAATACAACACAGAGAAATCACAGAGATACTAACACAGCGGAACACTAAACATATCTACAACGCCGAGCCTCCTTCTCCATTGCTCCTCCACAATTCGTCAAAGCTAACCTGAATCCCTTGGCTACTCGTAAAAATTTGAGTACCCAAGAGTTTAAGAAAAATAGAAATAAACTCCGGGTCAGACATGGGTCTGGTGTGAGTAACAGGTTAAAGTTGCTTAACTTTAAAAACCTTTGGAAAAGAAAAGGTATCACGTAAGACTTCCCACACATAAACATGGAAAAGTTTTTACCTTACGCTAACCAAAACAATTGATAGGAAATCCAGTGATATTATAATAGGTCTAGGGTTTTCAAGTAAATATGAAATAGCCGAAATTGTTACATTTATTAAATTCCAGCTACTAGCCACAAAAGTGGGTATACAATCAAAACCGTTGGCACATACTGGGTTTTGGATTCCATACAATGGCAGGCCACTGGGGTGCCGCCCGTCACTGTACGTGGCCTAGATCACCGTACCGAGGAGCCACCCTAACTCCCCTGCAACACAAGGCCGGAACCATCTTTTACTGGACAGTCCCGAACAGGACAACCCCGCAGTTGGCACGCGATTCCAACTGCCCACACAGCCGAAATAAAAGGGACCTCTAGACAGGGGAAAATCTCGTCCTATATGAGCATGACCCACTTAGTCAATACTATTAAGCTAAAGAGCTCCTACTTATCTAGATCTACAAAACTAGACAGCATATCAGACTACAGATGAGTCTGACTCAACAACCAAACCTCCCTGAACTGCTGGTCCTACAACTAGAGATAGATCATATACGTACTCCCTCAGTGATACGTGAAACATATCGAATCCCAGTCATCCAAACTGGAAATTCAACTTTGAAGACCAAACACTTATCCAACCAAAACACAGAAGAGATCCAAACATCTCGGAGCTAGCTTTCCAGCCTTACCCCAAAACTTATAGCTCCTTTGACCAGTGTAACTTAACCAAAACCAAATTTCCGATTCCAGAATCCAAATTCTTTCGTCTCTTATCCACAAAATTCTACGGACGATCCTGGGCTGTCTACATCCTTCCTGATCAGCTCAACCCTTGCTGATTCCTCTAGAAACAAACTAGACCAAAACAACCCAACCTAATGATCTCCTCAAGATCAACTAAAACCAATAACACACTCTACTCCTCAAGCAACAGAAGACTAAACTTACTTCTCCTAATTTCGGAAAAGGCAAACGGAAAAGGCAAACGGAAGCACTTCCAAACTGCTTCCGCTGCGCAACTCCGATTCGAAGTAGAAGAAAATGCCGATGAAGAACACGAGCACAAAGTGGACATCACATCCTAGAAATATGGTTCAACAGATCCATAAAAGAAAACTCAGAAATTCCACCAAATCCTGAGCTGCTTCACCAACCTCTATTTCTAGGAACCATTCTTCAAATAAACTGAACCATCGGTATCACTTCTGGAATCCAAGTCGATGAGGAAACTCAATGTCCAATGCAAACAAACCACCGACCTCCTGAAGACACCAGAAAAAACCTCTAACAACCCAAGAGAACACTTAAACTATCACAAGTCACTTTTGCGATCAACCCAAATCAATTTCCAAAGAAAAAATATTCTCTCTTTACCAAACAGAACAGCTTATGCCGGCCTAGTCAATCCATTGAAGATACAAATCCACTCTACTGCTTCTAAACTCCATCTCCAGAAAAATTACTCAGCCAGAAAACTTCCTGCTAGCACACAGAACACTCCGAGCTGCACCGTTGACACCGATGCCAAAAACTTCCTGATCCAAAGCTCTTCGAGAAACTCGGACCTCAAGGCCAACCACCACATCCTGCTGAATCCAGCCAGAACACCGAAGCAGACACACTTCCTAAAACTTGTTCCAAAGAAAACATCTTTGGAGACAATCCATAGTCACTGCATCTCATCACGCAGCTACTACTTCCTGAGGTATCAAGATACCATTACTCGCTTCTACTCAATCGTCAGATCCAAACTCAACTCATCCAACTCTGCACTTCAAAGATGACTCCGAACCTTAATAGGTTTCCTTCAGAGATCGACGAAACCTCTACACTACTGCACAACTCACTCGAGACAGTATTAGGTCTACAGTCTCGACAGATATACTTCCAACCTCAAACATCAAACTCCAATAAATGGTAGTTGTCGTGTTACACACACTACTACCTCATCTACCTTTATAATTTATATTGGAAAACCCGAACAGATAATCCAATAGATGGGTAGAAATAGATAAACATATATAAATATATTTAAAATTACAAATACGCTCTCTCAAGAAGGAAATTATTCCAAAGCCTAGGTATTCACTCAACCTAGCGCTCTGATACCACTGTAACGACCCACCATTCATCTCCACAGAATGACGCATCATTAATAGGAAAGAAAAAGATAGAAAAGAGAAAGAAAGAGAAGAAAGAAGAAACAACATCAGAATCTCAACAGCGGAACGAATAAATTATATTAATAACATAAGTATTACATAGTATACAACAACTATCAGAGTTACACAGATGATACAACACATACTAGACAGTTATAAACACATGTCTAGTTATTACAACACAAATACAACACAGAGAAATCACAGAGATACTAACACAGCGGAACACTAAACATATCTACAGCGGCGAGCCTCCTGCTCCATTGCTCCTCCACAATTCGTCAAAGCTAACCTAAATCCCTTGGCTACTCGTAAAAATTTGAGTACCCAAGAGTTTAAGAAAAATAGAAATAAACTCCGGGTCAGACATGGGTCTGGTGTGAGTAACAGGTTAAAGTTGTTTAACTTTAAAAACCTTTGGAAAAGAAAAGGTATCATGTAAGACTTCCCACGCATAAACATGGAAAAGTTTTTACCTTACGCTAACCAAAACATTTGATAGGAAATCCTATGATATTATAACAGGTCTAGGGTTTTCAAGTAATTATGAAATAGCCGAAATTGTTACATTTATTAAATTCCAGCTACTAGCCACAAAAGTGGGTAATACAATCAAAACCGTTGGCACTTATTGGGTTTTGGATTCCATACAATGGCAGGGCTACTGGGGTACCGACCATCACAGTACGTGGCCTAGATCACCGTACCGAGGAGCCACCCTAACTCCCCTGCAACACAAGGCCGGAACCATCCCTTACTGGACAGTCCCGAACAAGACAACCCCGCAGTTAGCGTGCGATTACAACTGCCCACACAGCCGAAATAAAAGGGACCTCTAGACAGGGGAAAATCTCGTCCTACTTGGGCATGACCCACTTAGCCTTGCTGCACCTCCCCTGTTTTAGCCATTCCCGGTTGATGAGGCTTGAGGCTACAATTACCTTTATAGAACACATCACTTAGAATGCTCATCATCCACCTGACGATGTTTAGAAAGCATTCAATCCATACAAGTTCGTTCCAGGTTCGAACGAAACCGAAGGCATTATCTCGTTACACTCACTTTGGAATCACCCTCAGAGTTAACAACGATAACCCTTGCACTCTGAATCTTCATCTCGAATCTGAAAGTACCACCCCGTTAAACTCGTATTGGAATCACCCTCATAGTTTTAACGACGAATAGTCCTTACACCTCGAGTCTTCACTCCTCACTTGAGATTCACGACCTATCGTTAATTTGGATCGATGTGGTTTTCAGATATCCAAATCTTGAAACCCGATCCCGGTCTCATCGAAATCCAAAGCGTGTCTTTTAAGGCCAAGTTGTTTTAGAGTTTAAAACAATTCAATACAATTATCTATATACACACAGATAGATAATTCACAGATTCACAATATATAATCATCACCACAGATAATCCATATTATCATTATCAAAAGATAATCCAAATCATCATCACAATGCAACAAATGCATCCATATCACACAACATTACTAATCTCATAGTTGAGATTTCAAACCATTCAAGGCAAACAATGTCATCCATTCATAAGCAATGATTTATAGTCACACCATCTATAATTAATTTAAAATGAATTAAATTAATTGCTTCCATTTCTAATTAATTAAAAGTGAATTAAATTAATTACAACATCAATATAAATCTTGCTTACTTAACCATTAATTAATTACAAATTAATTAATTAATTAATTATCCTCTAGTTAATCAACTTAATTAATCACCCTTGATTAATTATTCTTTAATTACATTCTAGTAATTATCCTTTAATTAATTTTACAAATTAATTACTCTTGACCAAAAACAGTAATTAACCTTTAATTACTTCATTAATTGATTAACTATAATTAATTACATTAATCCTTAATTAATTACATTAATTAATTATCTTTAATCACTTATCATTGATTAATAAATCTTAATTAATCAATCTTAATTACATTATTAATTATGTTAATTAATGATCCTTAATTATATTTAATTAATTATCTTATTTAAATTAATTACACTAAATAATTAATCTTAATTTAAACCATAATTATTAACCACCTTTGATTAATCTCATTCTGTAATTAACTACCTTAATTACTTCATCAAATTAATTACACCTTAATTAATTTCTTTAATTAATCCCTTGATTAATTATACTAAGTAATTTAATCCAAATTACTTCCATAATTAAACCAACTTCATTAATTACATCCGGTAATTATCATTAATTACTTCACTGAGTAATTACATTCCATTAATTACATAAAGTAATTATTATCAAATCATCCCTTGTAAAAATTTATTAAACTAATTACATTAAACTCAAGTAATTAATTCCTTAATTACTTCCATTAAGTAATTAAACTTAAATAAATTTCACAATTGATTATCATAAATTAATCAATCTAATTAATTATTAAAAATTAATCACATTAATTAATTATTAAATAATCACAAGTTAATGAGCATCATTAACAATTAAAAATTCTTTAATTACTTTTCTTAAGTAATTAACTTTCATCAATCAATATTAATTATAAACTAATTAATCTTGAATAATCAATTAATTAACCTTTAATTATTAAATTAATTAAGTATTAATTGTAACTTAATTAATTCTAAATTGCTTGACTAATTATTCTTAATTATTAATCAAAATCTAATTAATAATCCTTAATTTCAAATTAATTACCCCTAATTAATTAATCTCAATCATTTATTAATTATTTTAAATCTTTAATTCCTATTTGATTAATACAAATCATTAATTAATCAAATAAATTAATTATCCATTTATTTTCCTTAAAAATTTAATGAATTACAAATCATTAAATTATAATTTACTTTAAGATCAAACTTTGTTCTTAATAAGGATCAAGTTATCGTTTACAAAGTATTTTAAATCAATTTACTTTAAAATTTACTTTCAAATTTCATTTTAAATCTAAAAGTTTAAAATGAATACAAATTTCTTTAACAAAGTTTAAAACACATTTCTAAACCTTTTTGTTTCACAAGTTAAAGAAATATTCATTTAAATAAGAAGTTTAAAAGGATTTAAAACCAATTCATGTTTAAATTCAAATCAATTTGAATTATACTTTAAACATTTCAAATTGTTTAAAACATTTTAAATTTAAAACTTCCTACATTTCAAAACTGAAATACTTATTTAAAATTTGAATTCAGATTAATCTTTAGATTTTAAAACTCTATTTTCATTTTAAAACTTTATATTTTTAAAATTCAACTACTTAAACATTTTTAAAGTATTTAACAATTCAAGTTTAAAATCTTAATTTATTTTAAAACTGAGATTTAAACTTAAATTTGAATTCCAGATTTTAAATTTGGATTTAAAGTTTAGTTTAAACCTTTGCTTTCATCTTTGAACTTCAGTTTGAAATTTTTAAACAAAACATTTTAAATCTTACTTTTAACTCATTAAAGTTTTTTTAAATAATTTAAATTTATAAAACTTCCTAAAATTTCAAACTAGGATACAAAAGTTATTTGGATCCATATTTCAAAATCTGATTTAAACTTTATTTAAAAACTGTTTTCAAATTCCAAAATCCTTTTAAAAAATTTATAATAACATAACAGGTTTCAGTTAAAACCTGATACCATAACTATACCCGAGCCAATGCAAATTTTGCTTCGAGTCCACAAGCAAAAATCTTCAAGCAACATAACTACTAACTTCGAGTAAAAACCCAGGTGACCCTCTTACTAAAAAACAAACAGCCATCATCAGCATCAAAGTGCACCGTGCATGTGCACGGTGCCATTGATCATCTCCGGTCATCTCCAGTGGTCTTCCCACAGCGTCCTACACTCAAACGTCACACCACGATCATCAGATCGAACACTAACTCTCGAAATCGAGTTCGAGACTTCAACCCCAAACCTGGAACAGAAAACAGGCATCAACTCCAAACCTGTCAACACTTCATCCACGGCCCTCCGACCACCAGAGAGCCACCACCACCGGCCACAACCTTGTCTACAACCAAGCTTTCAAATCCTAAAACCTAGTTGCACTCGATCACCACTACAGCCCGCGCCGACCCAATCAAGTTGCCTAGTTAAAACTAGGGTTCCAGGAGATAATCCACTACCACTGCTTCCACAGTGATTCGCCTCCGCTTCTAACATTTTTCCTCCACTCACTGATCACCCATCCATCACCAGAAGAAACCCGACCTCCAAAATCAAATAGATAACCAAAAACCACCAATTTTCCCTTTTCTGTTGAACCTAGAACTGCTCTCTAACCTCTTTACTAAAAATCCTAATTTTTGTTTTAAAAATCATGTTTTGATTTTAGTATTCAATTCATATCCATGAATCCAGAAAATAGGATGATTAAATTTTCATTTAAATTTGAGCTTGCACAGTTGCTATGATTTTCCAGAGCCAATACAAGTTTACATTAACTTAATCAAATTCTAAAACTTACTTTAAAATTAAATAAACAATTTTGTTTGTAAACTAAATCCTAACAGAAATTTAGCCAAAGAGAACATGAATTTTAAACAACAGGAAGACTGGAACTATGAACAGAGGACGTTCTTATAACTTGCATACACTGTTTACATTTGCATATACACCACAATATTTTATCACAAAATTAGCATGCAACTAGATAAAATTTTAGATTTTAAAAGTTACTCACTTGTCGTAAAAATATGAGCAGAGCCTTAAATTGTTTTGCAAAAGCTTTGAAAAACTAGAATCCTGTGCTTGAGTTAAAAATGCAGTTGCTTATCAACTAAAAATGCTCTTTGGTTGAAGATGCAGTTGCTTTGAACAGATTTTAAATGATGCAGGCCTTGATTGAATATGCAGGTTTCAAAACAGATTTGTTTTGAAATCCAGATTCTAAAGAAATGCAGGCTTTAAAACAGTTTTGTTTTTCATGCTACAGATTTTTGAGATTATAGAATTTGATTTCACGAATTTGGTTTTAGTGGAGGTGTTTTCAGATTTTAGTTTTGAGGTAATTTGTTTTTATGAAGTATTGATTCATACTTGCCTTTGAAAAATGAAAATAGAAAAAAAAAGATAAGAAACATATGTATTTATAAGGGTGAAATTTGATTTATTAAACTAAAAGAAAAAAATTAAAATAAATGACACTTGTCTCTAATTTTAACATTTGTCACTATCCTTACTTCATTAACAAACACATGTTAAACTAATTTCTAAAATGTTCACATTTGTCTTTTAAAGTTAATTAGTTATAATTAAATGTTAATTAGTTATTTAGTTAATAGATTAATATAAGATAAATATAAACTTATGTTTAATTAATTAGTTAATATGTACTATTTACATGTAGATAATTTTGAAATGAATAGATCCAATTATATTTATAAAATAAAGGTCATACAAATATTTTAAAATTCAAAACAAATTAAAAATATTTATACTTTAAATTTTCAAAGCTTTAAATTCAAATCCAAATCAAATTCTAAAATTCAATTTTGAAATCAAGTTATATACATACATACATGTATAACTACACAATTCAATTTTGAAAACAACTACTTTTATTAAAAATCTATTTGTCAAAAACAATATATTATTATATCTTGAAAATAACAAATTTGATAAATTTAAATAATTTATAAAAGAAATTATTTCTTTATTAATAAATTATTTATTTTTATCACACTATATTTAAAAAGAAAATCAAAATAAACTTTATTGTTAGTTTATTTAAATTTAAGCTTAAGTTAAAACATATTTTAAACCATTTAAACATTTACCTTATGTATTTAAAATCATATAGTTATCTATTATATACTTTTAAAAAGCTTAATATCAAATAAATTAATTTAAACAAATTAATTTTTTTTATCTTATCAATTTAAAACCATTTTTTATTCATTCAATAGCTTTAAAAAAACATTATACTTTAAATAAAATCATAATTCCCAATTTACCAAAATATATATATGGAAAACAGGATTTATTTATTTATTAAATTTAAACAAGGTTTATCTATTTACAATATATACATATCCTATATACATTATAAATAGAAAACAACTTATTAGGTTTTAAAAGATAAAACCTATCAATTAAATATTTATTTTAATTGGATTATTAAATTAATTCCAATCTTTATTACAAAGATTATCAAATCAATTTAATTTTTAATTCAGATTATTAAATTGATATTGCCTAAAATTCCGGGTCATTACATTTTTAAACCTTGATGGTCGCTCTATATCGATCGGCATGACAGCAACGCACTATCTAATGTATATTGGTTGCCGATGGTGTTGGGCGGTCGTGACATTTGGTATCAGAGCTTATGTTGCGTTGTTTAACTTAAGGCGTACCGTGGTTTAGTAGAGATAGGAAAGCAGTTCTCACCCTAGACCGAATCATGAGAGTGTGTATATATGAGAGCGTGTGCTTGTTATATATTTTGATTATCAAAACTATATAGTAGTATATATATAGAACATAAGTCGCATGTACACATAGGTACCATTGACAAAAGTTTTCTTTTTGAGAGACTGATTATTCTTGTTACAGATCGAGAATGAACCCGCAAACAAAAAGACTATTAGGAACTCCCTCTCGAGAGTTGAACAAGGAGCGAGTTCAGGGGATGCTAACCCTAACTTGCAAGCTATATTTTATGCGATGATGGCGAACATGCTTCAAAAATCCCAAGCGGCCGCTCCGAATGTTGCTATTGGTGTGGTGCTCAAGTGCAAGCGCCGAGGGCTCACTTCCGTAAGTTACGCAAATATTAATCAACTTTGCGAGGCAAGTCATTCCTTAAAATGGAGTCTGCCATTGAAGTGCATGATTGGTTGGACACTTACGAGCGTATTTTTGGTAATATGGAGATTTGTGATGTCATGAAAAGGAGGTTGGCCTCTAGACAACTTCAATGGGGGACATGAACTGTGGGATGCTATCGCTGCTGCTATACCCAAGCATCAGTTTACTAAGGATCAATTCAAGACTAGATTTGAGGAGAAGATTTTTCCAGCTACTCAGAAGTCGGTACTATTTAGGAGATTTACTAATCTTAAGTATGGAGATATGTCTATTACCAAATACATTGTTGAATTTGATGCCTTATCGAAGTGTATGATATCTTTCATCAACATTCCATTGAGAAAGAATGGGAAGTTCATTACGGGTTTGGACGACTATTTAGGGGAGAAGCCGGTGAGTCATATTGATGAGCCATTTAAGAGACTTGTCGAGAAAGCTCTTCATCAAGAGAGTTTATACCCTAAGTCCCAGTCAGCTATTGTCATTAATGAAGAGATAAAACTGCAATAGAGCGGAGGAGGAAACAAGAAGAAGTGGACCCTGTTTGCTATGCTTACGGAGAAAAGGGTCACATGATCGAAGAATGCAAGACCGATGGATAGAAAAAGTGTTACAACTGTGGCAAGTCCTGGCATATACTAAAGCATTGTCCGGAACCCTATAGTAGAGACAATTGTGAAGGCTTATACTTTTGACGATGTTCCGACTTCGTCATGTGCTCCCTTGGCAAAAGAGATAGGGAAGGGCGTTGTCATTCAATGTATACTTTCCATTTATGATGTTCCAATACATGTTTTATTCAACCCCAGGGCTTCACATTCCTTTATATTTAGTGACATGGTAGATAGACTATGATTGAAACCCGAAATAGTTGACTGGCCATTGGTTGTGACGAACCCTGTTAGAGGCTCTACTAACCTATGTATGGTTTTTCATGGTTTGGTCTTATCGATTCATGGATGCTCTTTTGTTCTAAATTTTATAGGGTTCGGGATTATCTTAGGAATGGACTGGCTAAAGTAGTATTCAGCAGTTGTAGATTGCGTGAAGCTGTTGATGATAATTGGGGCTGTGGAAGGGCGGCCAGTAGTGATTGGCAGCCTGCCAGAGGATGGGATTATATTGGGTTATGGTTATGATAGTATTGTGCTCGAAGTGTCATGGCAGCACAAGTTGAAAGTAAAGTGTTGCTTCATGAGAAGGGAGGTAAGATTCTTGGGTCAAGTCATCTCTGAGCTAGGTGTCGCAGTAGACCCTACTAAGGTGGCAGCCGTACAAGTTTGGAGACAACCCAAGAATGCTACCAACGTGAGGAGTTTCTTAGGACTGACAAGATATTATTGACGCTTTATCAAGGACTTCTCGAAGTTAGCTGCACCGTTAACCAATTTGACAAAGAAAAATCAAACTTTTACTTAGGATGTGAGATATGAGCAGGCATTTGTGAGTTTAATGGAGAGGTTGATGAGCGCATCTATATTGACCATTACAAGTGGGAATGAGGAGCCGACGGTATACACAGACGCTTGTGGTCCTGGATTGGGTGCGGTATTGATGCGGAAGGGAAAAGTTCTCCCCTACGCTAGTCGACAACTGAAGCCACACAAGAGAAAATCTCAATGCATGATTTAAAGTTAGCGATGATAGTATTAGCTTTGATGATTTGGAGGTATTACATATTAGGAGTGAGGTTTGAGCTATTTACGAACCACAACTCCTTGAAGTACATTTTCTATCAGAAAGATCTCAACCTTTATCAACAACGGAGTTAGGAATTCTTAGTCTCCTATGACTTTGGCATTTCATATACACCTGGTAATGGGAATGTGGTTGCTGTGCACTGAGTAAAACACATATCAATTTAGCAGCGATGTTTCTAGAGTGGAAACAGTTGGATTACATTGTTGGTTAAGACTTTAGACCTCATTGAGAGTTAGAGCCAATGATGTTGGAAAGCTTGACCATCAGACCTATTGTTATAGAGCGGATTGGTACTTGTTAGAGGTATGATGCTAGATTACCCGAAATCATTCCCAAGGTTGAAGCCAAAGTAGGGTCTATGGACATGAAACAGTATGGACTCGACCGAGACGGTTGGCTTCGTAAGAATGAGAGAGTAGTTATTCTCGATATTGACGGATTAAGAGCTAAGGTGCTCAAAGAGTGCCACATTCCAAGTTGACCATACATCCCGACGGTAATAAGATGTACCATGATATGAGACAGACTTATTATTAGGATGGTATGAAGAAGAACGTCTGGCCATTCATATCGAAGTGTATAAACTGCTAATTGGTAAAGGCAGAGAACAAAAGAAATCGAGTGATCTTTTGCAATCACTTGAAGTTCCCAAGTGGAAGTCAGAGCAGATATTGATGGATTTCGTAGATGGACAGCCAAGGACTCGAGCAGGGTACGCTAACATGTGGGTCATAGTAGATCGGTTGACTAAGAGCACTAGATGTATACCCATCAAGTCAAGTAGAACGGCAACCAGACTGGTTGAATTGTATGTGAAATGGGTTGTACGATTTCATGGTGTCACTATGAGAAAAAATGAATCAGATGACAGATATGCTCCGTTGTCTGAATGAATACCTATCTATCATCTATTTCCATGCCGTCTCATTACATATTATACCACAGATTTGCTCCATTCTCTGATGTGTTGTTCTTGTTTTATAAACAGTAGAGATGAATATTATATGTTGTTTGAAAGTTAATAAAATAATAGTTTTATGTTGTTTAATGTTATAGTATCACTTCCATAATTTTCTATATATGCATACCAAATTACAATTATATTATATATTTGAAGAATGAAATAAATGAATCGCTATTTTATATAAACAAATATTTCATTTCAAATCAAATTTACATACAAAACAACTTTCACTATACTTGCACTTTCAAATACAATACAGCTTTCGCTATTCTTACATTTTCAAATACAATACAGCTCACTATCACTCTCATCTATACAACTTTTCTCTACACTCTCGTATATAACATTTTTTTGCTAGCACTCACTTACACTCACTCGAGTTTATTTTTGATATTGATCTTCATTTGCTTGCTCCAGCTTGTGTCTAGTCATCGCTTATACCTGTCAAATAAACAACGTAGTAAAATGGAAATGGAAACAAACCTAAATTGCAAAAATAAAATAAAATTTGAATATTAATATTGCCTTGGCTTATGGGTTTGTTTTCTCTTCATGTTTTAGACATGGCCGAACAAATATGCACAATGTATCATTATGAATATCACAAGGCCAGACATCGAATAATTCTCATGGACTATTGCAAAGGTCAAGCCCGAAGGCTCAACACAGTGCAAATATGCACAAGGTCAAGCCCAATCCTCATCGGGCTCAACTAAGATGCAAAAGGAAATGCCATTCAAACCAAAAAAATTAAACCAAAAATATACAAACCAGAAAATCAAACTAGAAAATCAAACTCAAATGCACACTCAGTTATGTATAATGTCACAGCTGCAGTTCTACTAATGAACGCATGAACTATTCAAAATATGGTACAAGTATGTATATATAATAGTATGTTCAAGTATGTAACAAGGACTTAAAAGTACAGAAGTGCAGTTCAAAAAGCCATTTATAAGTGAAAAACAAGCACATGTGCATATTTCATTTCAGTTCAAAACAGATTGCCAACCCATGAAGCATCAAAAGTATTTGCGAGCAATACACATATACACATATACAAATGTACAAAATACAAAAGATGCTAATATTTCACACATATATACACACATACATATTCATGTGTGTGTACACATGGAAGTAAGAAAGCAAGAAGGTTGCATATAGCAGCAACAAGCACACTCAGGTACCAAATTCAAAATGGTTTAAAAAACAAGTTCAATTAGGCAAGAATTAAAGATAGTGCACATAAATAAGCTCAGACAAAACAAGTGCTAAGGCATATAAAATGGTTCAGAAAAACAAGTTCAACTTAGAATGGTTTAGAAAATCAAAATGGTCCAGTAGTTTAAATTGATTGCCACTACGAAGGGGGGGTCAGGGGGGGGGGGGTGGCAACCTCCCTAGGTAGATGGGGTACGGGGGCAAATGGGTATACATATGGAACCATAAGCACATATTCACACAAGCAAGCATGGTGCAAACATATATATATATATATATATATATATATATATATATACATGTATACATAACTATCAACAAGCAAGAAGACATTTCAAGCATCAACTAGCACTAATGCAATAGGTTAGCATCAACTAGTTCAACAGTGATGATTTGATACAATAAGTGCAAATTCCTTTTCAATCAGAAATTTGGAAGCCTCAAGAGACAAGCAAACTAAACAGCAAGCTTTAGAGCACAAATTAGCATCAAAAGGAAGAAATCACCAAAATCAGGCAAGGCAACATAAGCAAGAATCATCAACCAAGATCAAGCAACAAGGTGCAACCTCCACAAAGTAAATTACAAGCAGAACCGGGTGAAATCTTAAGCAAACATCATGATGCAAATAAATAGGCAACATATACACATGAAAACATCGTGATGGATACATAAATAGGCAACATATACATATACAGATGCAATAATCAAGAGCAAGGGCCCAAAAAGCAAATGCACGCAGAACAGTTCACGAACACAAGCATTTTAGCGAAGAAATCAGGATATTCGAAATTGAAATCACAGGAAGTAAAGTAAAAAATGAATTTGTTCAAAATTGAAAATTAGAAAATCGAAAACATTAAGGACAAATTTAGTAAAATCAATGTCCAAATTATATTCAAAATAGATTCAGGAATTTCAAAATGAAAATATAGGGATTCAAACCCTATAACTTAACACATATCATCGTTGGCAAATTTAACCTAGTTCGAGCATAAAATTGAAAGGGGAAAAATTTCTAAATATACCAAATCGATAGCAATCAACTTGACAAAGAAAGGAACCACGCAGCAATCACGGCTAATCAAAGTGTGCGAGCATCGGAGAAGAAGCAGTATCATTCGCACTTAAAATTCCAAGTAGCGGTTTTCGATCTAGAAACCCTATACCAGAACGAAGAGGGTACATGACCATCAATTTATTAAGAGTGAGAAAAGAGGGAAGAGGGAACGTGGTCGATTTTGTTATTCCAATTTGATTTTGAAAGTAAGATTAAAGGGTTTTCCTGATTTACTTTTGAGAGGGAGAGGAGAGGGAACGCAAAATATTGAGAGGGAAATAATTTAAGGGACGTGACCAACAAAATATCAGAGGGAAAAGCCACCGAAATATTTAAAGGTAAAATATAGAGCCAATTTTTTTTGATAACTTAATTTAGATAACAGATATATTAGAGGGAAAATATGCGGCCACTAGAATATTTAGAGGGAAAATATGGAGCCAAAACTAAATTTTTGATAATTTCAATCAGACAACATATAAGATGTTGTCTGAATGAGAAGCACGAACAATGAGATTTTAGGAGCTATTCAAATAACAGTGTATTTTTTCCATATGTTGTGTAAAGTAGTGGAAAATATTAGGACAATAACAAATCAACATTATATTGTGTGATCACCGTTGTCTGATTCACTTTGTGAAATAGTGTGTGCCGAAGAGCATTATAAGCGACTAAAACCCATTGTTCACTAGTGATTTTTGGAAGAGCTTACATGTGGCATTGGGTACCGAGCTACATCTTAAGACAACTTATCATTCTTAAACCGACGGCCAAATCAAGAGAGTAAATTGTATCTTAGAAGATCTCTTTCGAGATTGTATTCTTGTTTTCGGAGGCTCATGGGACGATCACTTACATTTAGTAGAGTTCCATACAATAACGTTATCAGTCAAGTATTGGTTTGGCACCATATGAAACATTGTATGGCTGACTTTGTAATCCCTTTCATGTTAGTGGGAAGCGGATGAGATACTGATACTTGCGTCAAATATGGTTAGAGAGTCCTCGGAAAAGGTAGAGATTATTCGTCAATGAATGAAAGCTACACAGGATAGACAAAAGTGCTACATTGATAAAAGACATAGAGATTTAGAATTATCCATTGGAGATGTGGCGTTTGTAAAGATATATTTTTTGAAGAACGTTATTCGGTTCGATATTAGATAAAAGTTGGCACCGAGATTTGTTAGTCCTTTTCCGATATTAGAGAGGACTGGAAGCCTTGCTTATAGAGTTGACTTACCTCAAAGACTTAGCGGGGGTGCACAATGTCTTCCATTTCTTCCATTTGCGATAATTTGTGCATGACTCAGGCCTAATTATCATGCTGAATCTACTTGATGATATCGAGATTGAACCCGAAGCTTTGAGTTCTCATATGTCGGTTTGCATTGTCGGATGCGATACGAAACAGCTTAGGAGGAAGTCGGAGGAGTTAGTGAAAGTTCATGGGGCGAAAGTGAAGGCGACTGCACTTGGGAAACCAAGTAGAGTATGTGGGCCACACATCTGGAGCTCTTCACAGGGTAAGGCCTATTCGCTATTGCATTTTACTTTCACTTTCGATATCATATAGTATAGTTTAGTATCCCACACGCTAGGGTAGTTTTACCTATATTATTGATTGCACGATTGCATGTTTGACAAGTATGATGACATATATGATTGTTAGGCATGCGAGGTAGCTATGATCGATTTTCCGTGTTGTTTGGGGATTTCATGGGCGAAATTCCTAAAGAAGGGAGAGTGGAACAACCCTCATTTTAAGTATCAGAGCATCGTAAAATATTTTTATTTTATTCATATGAGATCATATGACTCTAAGATTTTGGAATGTTACTTATAGGGACATTTTCCACATCTATGATTTTTCTTGAATTTCTATATGACCATTTTGACCTTAAATTTTTTATTTAGACCACAACTATTTGTAGAAGCCGAATTAAGGTTTCAAACCATATCCATTGCTTTAGTATGATGGTTTTCCATTCCATAGAGTGATCATAACAGAAAAACGGATGTATTGTTTGAAAGTTATGTCGGTTTTAAATTTTGGCTGTTGTTAGCCAGTTTTAGTGGGTAACTAACTAAGTCTAAACTTATGCCCATTAATCCATTTTGAATTTTGAGCAAATAAGAGGTTGTAGGAACTGACCTAAGTCATTTCCTTCTTCCTCAAAATAGATCTTAGCTTCCTTTTGCCCTAATTTCATCAAAAATCACACCTTTTCTTTATCAATCTTAACCAAATCATTGATTAGTGAGGATATTAATATATAAAAGGTAGAGATTATTATCATTTCTATTGATTTGGGTTCTCCTTTCTAGCTGCCTACTTCAAATTTAAGGAGAAAATTTGGTATTTTAGCCATTTGGTGAGTGGTTCTTAGCCTCTCACTCTCATATACTTGTTTATACGATTAAAATGAATGTTTTAAACATGTTTTTGGATCTAAAATGGTTTTCTAACTTTAACCATTTGTTCATGTATGCTTATGATTAGAAATATGGGATTTTAAAATAATTTTAGAAATGGGTTATTAATCTATTAACACCTATTCACTTGCTAATGTAATCTCCATCACTCATATGCGTCTGTTAGTATAAAATTTGGATTTAGGGAAAAACTTGTTTGATTATCATATCTTCATGTATTGATTGTATGAATGGATGTATATGCATGTTGTTTCATGATTGTTTGTTTTAATTTGATGTTATTCGCTAGTGTTTTGGATGTTAGGTAGATAGGTCGAGAGAATTGGACAAATCGAAGGTAAACTTGGTCGGAATTGGGCGATACTTGGTGTAGGAGCTTTGGAGTATAGGGGAAGCCTACATGCTAACTCGCATCCCCAAATTATTTAAGGATTAGATTCAGTGCCAAATTATTAAGCCTCTTAATACGACACTGAATCTATGTGGCAGTTCCAATGGTTTGATCGTTGGCATGGATGGATAGAGCTTGGCTAGATGAGTTGTTCAATAGAATGGTAAAGAAAATTGGCCAAGTACAAGAATTAATGACGAATTAAGGACTTGATTTGGCGACAAATTAGGGACTTAAGTTTGTGACAAGTCAAGAGCTTAAGTTGGTGATGAGTTGAGGACTTGAGTTGATGATGAGTTAAGAGCTTAAGCTGGTGACGAATTAGGGCCTTTAATTTGTCACTGAATTTAGGAGGAAGGCCCGGTGGTAGTGGAACTTCTGAAGGTGAATACAGTGGTTCTAGAGGTCGTATTGGAGGTGTTTGCTCGTTTGCATGATGACTTATGTTGATATAATAGCATGATGAAAGTTAGAATCTTTGGATGGTAACTCGACGTTGAGTGGAGTTAGGTTCCAGAGATGAGGATTCGATGAAGAAAGAAATTGTAGAATAGGGAATGTAGAATGGTTCCTCAAGAACAATAGCTTGATGAAGAAAAGGTTCATTGAATGGAGGGATGTAGAATGATTCCTCCAAGTTAATGGAAGCTTATTAAAGTAGAAGAAAGGGCTAGGATACACATACTAATGGATCGTTGATACTTGGAGTGTTTTCTCTTATACTCAGAGTAGGGGTATCGTAAGGATGCTCATGGGTAGTGAAGAATGGCTATCTTGGATCGGAAGAATGAATTCGTGTACCCTGGACCGCATGAATGGGTCTAGTACTAGCTTTAGACTAAAGAGAGTACATTTGAAAACCGTGATTTCCATTAGTCCCTGGCAGAAGAATAGCCATACGAGTTATCATATATCCAGAGTACAATGAGTGATAGTTAGTGTTTTTTGATGGATACTATGTTTGTTATGGATAGTTAGTCACTTTAGGGTTGTCATCGGTATGGGTAGTGGAGATAGGGATACTAGATACCCTTTATCACATTTGGTTATGTTACACGTTTATGATATGCAAAGTATCATATTATGTTTTTATATGCCAACTCTTTGGTTGAAGGGACAGTCAGGTATGTTTTATACACCTTCCTTCTTACTTTATCGACTTGTATATTGTTTTGAGATTCATTTATCGCTCACACTAGATTTTTTTCTGACTAGAGGTTTTAAGCTTTGTTTCTTATTATCTCTGATGCTCTTAAATGAGTAGACTAGATAGTAGGTCTAGGTGCGGTGCAGTAATTGTGTAGAGGATGAGCTGGAGGGAGCTATCTTATATTATTTATGGATTTCTATGCTTAGTCTGTTGTGCAACACTATGGAGCCTCGGTAGTGTTCACTTGTTATTAGTAGCATGAGACAGTTATTTAAGTTTATTTCTGTTTTATAAACTCTATTTCATGATGTATAACTCTATGTATCTGTACTTTGATATTTGGATCACTTAGCTATTACCGTCTCTCCTATTTTATATCTATGATATTATATTTTATTCCGTGCGCTATGAGATATACTATAGGTTTTGCAATGTTTTGTTTCATTTTTAAACCTTGATGGTCGCTCTACATCGATCGGAACGATAGTAGCATACTGCCTCATGTATATTAGGTACCGGTGGTATAGGGCAGCTGTCACAATTATGACCTTATGGAATCCTAAAGGTGGAGAGAGAATTTTGATAGCTTTGGATGTACTGAAGGAGTAGTTTGGCTTGATGTTATGTGCCATGGAAGCTGACGATGATGAGATTAGTGGAGTAAGGATGGTTAGGGAATTTGTATATGTTTTTAACCTATAGGACGAGCACTAAGGAGGCAATCGAGTTCCAAATAGACTTGATGAAAAGGGCACAACCTATTAGTAGACTGCGTAGCAGGATGTCATCCAAGGAGATGGAGGAATTGTAGAAGCAGCTAGTGGAGCTTGAGGATAAAATTTTTAATAAAAGAAGTGATTCACCATTGGGAGCATCCGTGGTATTTGTAAAGAAGTCAGATGGATCTTTATGGATGTGCATTGATTTTCGAAAGCTGAACGAGATAACCGTGAAGAATGTTTATCATTCCTCGGGATAGATGACTTATTTGGTCAAATGACTGAAGCTCGAGTGTTCTTGCAGCTAGATTTAGCAACGAGGTCCATCAATTGAGGGTAGCTGAAGATAGCATTCCATTGACTATGATCCAAATAAGGCATGGTTCATATGGGTGGTTAGTGACGCTGCTTGGACTAACCAACGCACCTATCCTTCGTTGATCTAATGAATTAGATTTTTCACAATCAGTTGGACAATGTTACACCTCGTAAAAATTAACGATAATTAATAAGGCTCCAAAAATAGAATTTAAGCAAATGTTGGAATTTGATCATGAAATATACACCTTTGTGTTTGTGGCAATTTTATGAGCAACTTTCATGTTTGGAGTTTTGCGATCGGAGCTTAAACGAAGAAGTTATTAGCGTTTTAAATTTCTATAACGAAAATAATTAAAAATGAAAATAAAAATTAATTTATTAAATGTGAACCCTATCTATCGACCCCCTTATTTGGGCCAATCGACCTCTTGTAGGGGAGGTCGACTAGTCGGGGGTGGCGACTAGGGTTTGAACCTTGGCCGAACGACCCAGATTTAAATATTTGAATCTAATAGATGCGATTGATTCGAGCATCTATAAATACAAGCCTAAACCCTCAATTCTCTTCGCATGTTTTCTGATCTAAGAAGTGAAGCTCTGCTATTTTTCCTTCTCCATTATTTCTATTAATTATAAAATATTATAGATAATTGGAGGATGGCAGAAAATAAATGGAAAGAAGAGGAGCAAATCAATACTGCGAAAAAGGTAAATTTTATAATTATAAATCTATGTTCCCCTTAACCTCAAATCTCTTCTCAAATATGTAATTATAATAGTATGTATGAAAATGGTGGTGCGGATCATGCTATATGGAATTATAATATCCTAGTGCGGAAATAAAACAAAGTTATTGTAGCAGAGTAAATAAAAAATAAAACAAGCACACCGGGAGTTTTTATACTGGTTCGAACTTCCCGTTCTACGTCCAGTTGCAGACTCCTTCTGGAATTTCACTAACACCAATCCTCACTTAACCCGGAGGAACGGGTTTACAACAACCCTTGAACTGCCGAACAAAGGACCTGAGCAGCAGAACAGGATTTCGCCTCAACAGCAGAAGAGGACTTCAAACTTATACAGAAAGTATATGACACAGTGTGTTCTCAATAGCACGAATTTGTCTCTTGATAGTACAATCTTCCTATAATCTTTTCCTTTTGATATATATGTGTGTATGTGAAGAATATGGAAGTAAATGAACGATTATGTAGAAATTTGAATGCTCAAGATGTTAGAATCAGTGTAGTATAGAAATAGAAAGCTTTTGATGAATTCAGTGAATTAAACAAATGATTCTAATATGTTTATATAGAGTATAAAGAGTTGTAATCATTCGTGAAAAGTTATCATGAAAGAGTATGGATGCATCTCTTAGTAAAAGGTTGTAATTCTTCATGAAAATGAAACGTCTTTTCAAAAAATATAGCAGTTGAAGAAGTTCAGTCGTCTGAAAATAAATTTCAGACTTCTGAAATTTGAAACATGCAAACCAGAAAAGAAGTGGTTATTTTTTCCCAGATTCAGACGTCTGAAATTTCCAATTCAGACATCTGAATATTGTTAAAATTTTAAATTTCATTACAGATTCAGACGTCTGAATAGGTCATTTTAGACGTCTGAATTTGACCTGAATTTTCAGTTTTAGCTTTGTGCAAGAGTGATTGATTAGGTGTGTGTATATATATATATATATATATATATATATATATATCCAAGGAGAGATTTTCACAATATTTCAATTCTAAACAATGACTCAAAACAACATATATGCAGCACGAAGATTATATGATTCCAGAAGATATCCCTGCAAAAGTATGTTAGTATTGAAAAATAACATATATAGTTGTCGTAGTCAAAAATACATATGAAACATTGTAAACGAGGTTTCAACATTCTCCCCCTTTTTGACGATGACAACTATATACTAAACTCCCCCTGTTAAAAAGCATCAACATAAATCTTTTTCTCCCCCTTTGTCATTGCAAAAAGGTAATCAATAATTTAGAAGATAAAACAAAGTAGACTTGAATTAAAATAGATTACAAACTAGTAAGATAATAAGAAGTTCATGACAAATAACAAACATCATAATAGTTCAGAAATAAATATGAATAAAAAGAAATCAGAATCTAGGACTAGAGTCACTTCCAACATCATCATCATCATCATCATCATCATCACCATTGTTATTCCCCAAGCTTATTGACCATTGAAATGGAGTGGGGTTGAAAACTTCGGTAGATGACGAGGTTGAACAACCAGTTCGTTCCCAAATTTTGTTAAGAAAGCCGTGAATGGAATTAAAACGTTTCTCAGATTTCTTTTCAAGTTTTACCATTCGGTTGTGAAGCTTTTCTTGATTTTGGGAAAGTGTAACTAAGGCATTCCTTGAGCTTGAGTCGGGAGAAAGAATCACAATATCATCATTGTCTTCTTCTTCCGATGGAGGAACACTTGGTTATGCATGAGGAGCGTGATGACGAGGTTGTGGCCGGTTTTGATCACGGTTGGCAATCCATTCTTGAAGAGAGATATATGCCAAATTTTCCGGTTGTTTTGGTAACCCCACAAGACCCAATGTTTTAGACCCAAGTACTTTGATTGAAGAAAATTCGGATTCAGGAAACGGAATGTTGAAATTTTGAAGAATTTTCATAATGTAAGCATCATAGTGGAAAGTCTTATATCGTCTCCGACGATTTACATCCATGAATTCTTCTAAAATTACTTGAGCCCAATTTATAGGTTGACCGGAGTATATAGCATATAGGGTTTGGAAATTTCTTTTATTAATAATCTCATAACTTCCCGTCTGTGGAATAACGGATCGAATTAATGCCCTATGTAGAATGCGAGCTTGAGGACGAAGTTGAATGGAAGAGTTGAGTAATGTCATCATTCAAGAATTGATGTGAGACTTCATCTCTATCATCCAAGTTTAAAGACACACCAATCTCATCTAAATCGTTCCCGGTTGATGGACATTGTAGTATTTCACCAAGTCTTGCAATTGGTAGATATATTTTAACACCACATACCAAAGTCCAAATACAATCATTGCGATTGTGAGGAGTATGATGGTCTAGATTCATATTTGCATAAAATAATTTTACTAAAAGATGATTAATCTTCATATTTTTGGCAGCAAAAGAAACTAGAGACTCTAACCCATTAGCTCTTACAATTTGATGAATACGATAAGCGCTGAATTCCTCAAATTTGATGAAAGCTCCAGGAAAAAAGTTAGATCTACTCATTTGAGCAAATCGTTGCCTAGCTTGTTCATTCCATAGCCGTTGATCCATGTTTGGTGTAGATGAAGAAGATGATGGTCTCGATCTATTTGATTTTGGTGCCATTTGATTGTATGAGAAGAAAGATATAAGTTTTAATGGAGGAAAAAAAAACTGAAATGAGAAGATGAAGCATGAGAATAAAGCAAAAGACGGGTTAAATAAAGGGGTAGGTGTCTTGAAATTCGTGCAAAAGAGATTCAAAATTTGAAAAGTCACCAGATTTCAGATGTCTGAATATATATTTTAGATGTCTGAATAGAAGAAAATTGAAACAGAAAGAAATTAGTGTAATTTTGCCTATTTTCAGACGTCTGAAATTGTTGTTTCAGACATCTGAATCTGAAGAAAAAAATATTCTTCTATAATATTCAGACGTCTGAAACAATGACATCAGACGTCTGAAATTTAAATTTCAGACATATGCACAAATCTTTTTATTTAAAATGAAAGAAAAAATTATATTATTATTTGAAAGAATTACAAGATATAAATATGATCATTTTAACAAATATTTAGATACAAGAAATTATTTGTCCGAATCGCTTGGAGTTTTGCACTCTTCCGGTTCGATCTTGGTTATCTCTTTCTATGGTCGCAAAGGAGACCAATATGATTGACGTTTCCAAGAGTTTGGAGAAACCAGAGGACGTTGTGGACTTGGCTTCCATGGATTCCATCCAGATGACGTTATTTGATGAGATGTTGAGGGTTGAACTACATCTTTCTTTGGAGATGTACCACAGAATTTTAATGCTACTTGTTCAATGAAACTAAGTCGTTTAGCATTAACTTTCTGTTCGTAATACATCTCTCGTTGCAAATCCAACTGTTCTCTTTGGTAATGATGAATCTCGGATATTTTCACTTTGGTTGATGGAGAACCAAAGAAAAGAAACCGTCGGGATTTCTTCTTTTCTGGCGTGTAACCAGAATGTTCGCGTGAAGGATGAGGTTTATCCTGTTCACGTGGTGTTGGAGTTGCCAAAATTTCAATAGAAGACATAGAATAACTCGAAGGAGTATTGTCCGAGTTGGAGTTAGTGTTGTAAACCATTGAGACAAGAAGATAAAACATTTTGAAATCCATTGCAATAACCTTTTTGTTTGATAATGAGAGAACATAAACTATTTGGTAAGAATAGAGATAAGTTTGAACATATAAGTAGAGGAGAATAGGTTATATATAGAATTTGTTGTTAAGAAATGTGTGGCTGAAAAATGTAAGTTAATAATATCCATACGTTTGTTGAAAGATTAAAAGGTGGGAAAAAAATTTAAATTAAGTACAAATATGTTAGAAACATAGTTATTTGCTTTTATTAGAATAAACTAATATGTAAGGAATAGACAGAAGATGATTTCTATGAAACTAACTAGATTTCAACCAGGAAAACAAAAAATGAGCTAAGGATTCCAATTCAGACGTCTGAATATTGTTAAAATTTTAAATTTCATTACAGATTCAGACGTCTGAATAGGTCATTTCAGACGTCTGAATTTGACCTGAATTTTCAGTTTTAGTTTTGTGCAAGAGTGATTGATTAGGTGTAAATATATATATATATATATATATATCCAAGGAGAGATTTTCACAATATTTCAATTCTAAACAATGACTCAAAACAACATATATGCAGCACGAAGATTATATGATTCCAGAAGATATCCCTGCAAAAGTATGTTGTTATTGAAAAATAACATATATAGTTGTCGTAGTCAAAAATACATATGAAACATTGTAAACGAGGTTTCAACAATGTATATACCTTATTATACATATTCTTTTGGGTTATTAAGAAAAAGGCGTCAATTAAAGGGACAAATTCAAATTTGGGAGATTTGGAAAGATTGAAAGGTGAGTGGAAAAATTATATAATTTATTTATAATATTGAAATTTGTATGGTTGAATTTTATTTAATTATTATGGATATATAAGATCTGATGAGTTGTAGGCTTAAAGTGAACATTTAGGAATATTGCCTTCATATTTGTAAGATAGGTAATTGGAATAGGGATGTTATTTACACCCTAATTTGGAAATCAGTCCCTAAATTTGTTAAAGTTGAATATTGATATAGTTGTAAAATTTATTTTAGATTTATAATTGGGTTGTAAAATGTTAGTTTTAGTTAAGATTTTCCTGATTTGACTTGGAATGTGAGTTTCTATGTTTTAATTTATTGGAAGCGGGGTATAATTTAATTGTATCTATTTCATTGTAATTTCCATAAATTATCCAATTCCAAAAATATGTATAAAAAGTACGTCATTTGAATTAACAAAGAATATACCAAAAAGGAAAAAAATGTGTAAATTATGGATATTCTTCTCTATAGTCTGCACTATCTATTTCAATAAAAGAAAAAAGATAATTTCCTATAATTTCAAACGGTGAAAAAAAACTCATTTTTAAGTAATTTATGGAAAGTTATAAAGGTAATCCTTTTTGAAAAGGATTGCTCTAATAAATTAAAATGTGAAAATTAATGTTCTAAAATTCCTAAGCATAGGAAATAATGTGTTAGGAATTGGTATACACACACATACATATAACCGCTCTCAACGATTAAAAAAAAATCGTGTAATATATATCGATATGTGCATAAGTTATAGGAATTGAACGGGGACATAGTTGTGTTAATAGGAGTGGTTAAAGAATTTATTATGGCATTTATGAAGAAATGAATATGCATAATAGGTCAAATTAGAACAAATAAATAAATGTTATTAGAAATTGTCCAATTAGAATAATAACAACCATTTCTTATGGAAAATTCACATTTATGGAATATAGTAAATAAGTGTATAAGCTAGGAATTAAATGCTAGGAGGCAGTATACTTTTCACAGTAGGAAATTATGTAGTCTTAATAATGCATTTTGGACAAGCGTGAATCAGTGGGCTTAGTCTAATATTTAAGCCTATGATGATTGGTTTGGTTTAGTGGGTTGGGACGCGAGGTTAGTAGTGTTATATAACAGAAGTATATCATTCACCTAAAGGCTACCAACAATTGTTTATACTTATTATTGATGTGGGATAACTCCAACCATAGGACTCGCGGGGAAGAGATGTGCGTTTGAGAATAGGTAAGGGAAAGTATACCAAGGGTTTGCCTCAGATTTGAAGTATTAAATAGCCCAATACTTTTAAGAAAATAGGGTCTGCTTTGTTTCTAATAACTGACATTAAATAATTGAAAGGGGAGATTGAAGGTTAGTCTAAATGGGATTTTGGCTATGGAAAGTCAGTAGGCTATGTCAGTATTATTGTTGGACCAGTATTTAATAATAGGTCGGCATATAGGCTATGACCTCAAACGGTCTCAAGTGGTCGGTAGCAAAGACTCTAAATAAGCCTTGATAGGTTTTGCTTCCTACTAGTATAGAATCTATTTAGGATATGCACTGACCTCAAAGTTTAATTAGTTAGTTGTTTATTTGTCGGAGGTGGACTAGTAAACCTTTAGATGAATCTTTGAGATGCGTTCTAATACGGTAATTAAAATATAAAGTTGTATATGGGGGTCATTAGTCTCTGTAGCTAAGGCCGATGGATTAGCTTTTGCATTGCGGAGGGCCTGCTTCAGAGTTGAGGTTTTAAATGGTTGTTAGGTTTCCCTCTTCCATATTCAAGAAGTATTAAGTGCCAAGGTTTTTGGGTAGTACAACGTTTATATATATATATATATATATATATATATGTTTGTGTGTGTGTGTGTGTATAGTTATACCTCGAAGGAGATTAGGCATATCGTACGTGCATATAGGATTGAATGGATTAGCCGTAAATAATACACATAACACTTAAATAGGAATCAATAAACAAGTTCTGAGAAGAAAATAATAAAGAAACCCAATGACTAATAAGAAATGGACATCAAATTCGATTTGTTGTAAAGTAACTACTTAATAAGAAAACAAAACAGGTTTCAAAATAATTATGAGTATGCCTTGCAATAGCTTATCAGTAGTTAAAATGCGATAGTTACTTAAGTTATCAACCCGCAATATCACTTAGTCTATTAACCTTCGATGACTTTGAGAAAGTCAAGATGCGATAGCTCCTAAAGAGCTCAACCGACGATAGTTTCTAAAGAGTTCAACCTGCGATAGTTATCAATTTGCGATTGCTAAATGTTCTTCGATTTACGAAGGCTCTAAGGCAACTTAACTTATGAAGGCTAGTTGGAGGTCAACATGCGAAGGTTACTTGGAGCTCAACACATGATAGCATGGAAAGCTATTAATGTGCGATAGCATTTGACGCTCAACATGCAATAGCATAGGATGCTATCTGCCTACGATAGCTTATAAGAGCAAAAATCACGATAACTAATAAACTGTCAACATGCGATGGCTAGTTGAGGGTCAACTAACGATGACCTAGGAGAATCAACACGCGAAAGCTATGAGATAACCAACATGCAATGGCTAGGCTCAACTTGCGAAGTCTATGGGATAACCAATATGCAAAAACTATGTTTAACTCACGATAGCTTGGAAAGCTATAATTTTCTAAGTAGCTAGAGTGCACTTTGGAAGACAACGTCTAAGTGTTAACTGACTATTTCAGAGGGATGAAATAATGGAAGAATTTTATAATTAAAAAATGTGTTAACTTATTTTTAGGAAATGAAAGAAAGCTTAGAGAAGCTAATAAATGATAAAAAATCATTCAGTTAAAAATAAAAATGTTATTTCCAAAGAAAGTGTAGGGTATGCCATTAATTAATGAAAGAAAGGGATTGAACCATGATTGTAAAGATATACCAGTTTATGGAGTTATTGGATGGCAGGCTGGCTTGGTCATTAGTCTAAAGTCTACTGATATATGGTAGGTTGCCATGATAGGGTTGAGTACTAAAAAATTTATAAACTCTAAAGGGGAGTTATGGCTGGTGCCATGGTAGGATGCCAAAATCATCAGCGTGGTGTTATAAATAAAATAAATAAATCAGCAATGTGAATGATAACGGTTCAGTGACTAAGAAGAGATATTGATACTCAGTAAAGACACTTATTGGAATGTATTCAGGGTGCTTAAATTCAAACTCTTAAGAGGACCATGGTGGTTCTAGTCTGAGTGCCTCCCACTGGTGGAATGGGCAGTCATTTCATCAGGTGACAGTGTACGATAAAAGGTAAATTGGTGATAGACAAACCTAGTGAGGCTATCTGTGACGACCCGGAATTTTTGAGCATTTAAAATTGGAATATTAAATCGATTTTAAATATTTAAAAGTGAATTTTGAACTTGAATTCGAATATCACTAATTATTGGGTAATTTAATTATTAAATTAAATTATTTGAAGTTGGGTAAAATATGATATCTGGACTTTTTAGCTTGTTAAAAATAATTTGAAGGCTTGTAAAAGTTATATTGATAGGCCTAAAGATAATAAATGAGTTAAAATTTAATTTAACAGCGTTTTGTGCAGTTTTGAATATATATCGTTTAAATTGATATTTACAAACAGCCTTCCGAGGCACAGTCTCGGAATTCGACGAAACCAGTTCCATTGGATCCGTAATATTGTATTATTATCGGGTTTCATTTTTGTAGCGTTTAGAGTGATCGTGTGATCTTATGGTAAATAAACACGTTTAAATCTATATCGAAATTTAATATGATAACTAGTCAAAAAGCTATCTTCTCCATACGATCGAATTAGGACTCGAAACCTTTTCCATTACGTTTAGAATATGGGTGTAACATTATAAACGCCTAGCAGCATGCCTTGATAGGAGTTTGAAATTTTAAGTTGCATTTGAATTCAAATTTGAACTTTATAAATATATATATTAATGGTTGATTGACATATTGTAACATCCCGCCTTTTCACATGCTTTAAATCGACACATGTGCTAATTCAAAGCATACGGAAGGGAGGATTGATATGGGGTAAATTAGAAAAATAGAAAAGAGAAAAAAACTAAACAGAATCTCACAGCGGAAGGATAAAATATAATAATAAATATACAGTTCATAAAACTGTTTACAAAACATTTGATTCTTCTTCATACAATAAATATCAGAGTTCACATACCAATAAATATCAATGCAGCGGAATTAAATAGTGTAGTGGAATAATATTGTAAATAGTAATACTACAAATCTTCGTCTTCGTCCTCCAGAATAAAATCTTCAAATCCTGAAACGCTCGGACTGACCCGAGCGAATTGAAAAGACAAAACACTCGAGTCAGAACTAAAAGATCTTATGTAAGTTAAATCAACAGGGATAAATATGAGTGCAGTAACTTAAAAGATGCTTGGGATTCACATCTCTTAAGGATCCGTTAAACTATTTACTATGTAGTATATTTCGCTATTATAATAGTGTCTAATTGTAAAATAAACTTACTTATAAATAGCCTTAAGGAGTTACCCAATCTCCCCCTTAACACAATAATAGTCCCAGTAGTCCATCCAATATCATAGTCCCTCCTGATCAAGAAGCCACCAGAGGATACCACACGGGCAACGGGAGAAATTCAAACTCGTACAAGGCGCGATAGGGTAGGTGACACGACACAACTAGGCAATGTCAGCGTAGATACACCAATTACGCTGCCGGGTCGGTGGTAACGCGTAGCGCACAGCTACCGCACACCTCGAACAAACTCCCCCAAATCAAAGAAATCAAAAGTAAAGGTGGCCACCGAATCAATCCAAAGTCAGAGTATAGTATCGAAGGGAAGTGTCCGATCAAAGGTGCTACCTTATTAACCCGTCAATCGCTCCTGTTTTAGCCACCTTATGCCAACTCACGGGAGTTGGGTCCACGTATTTACCTTACAGGAAATGCCGCCACCAACCTACTTCATTCTGGAATCTCCACCGCGTACACGGTTGTTAAAGTGGTTTTCGAAATTGGAAGAGAGCATGACAACTTCCGATCCCGGTCTCTTTAACAACCAACCGTTATTATAACACCGCAGTCTTAAAAAATAGTTTGTACTTTAAAAACCAGAATAAAATTTACCATTTCAAACCCATAAATACGATATCATTTCCATTTCCAAAACAAATTCATATTGATATTATTCTTTTAAAACCCAAATGAATGATATCATTTATTTCAAATATATTTCTCTTCCAAAATCATACTGCTTTAAAAAATTTAATATCTGGAAACCAAACATTTGAATTATAGCTTTCCAAAACATAATACTGCGAAATTCATAGCTTTAAAACCATAACTTCTGAAACTTGAATGGTTTGGATACTCAACAGTATATAGAATAAAATAGTTGATTTTATATTACTTTATAAAATAATTACTGCAACTTCACAATTTATCCATTTAAAATTTTAGGTCTAAACCCCATAAATTTAGATTCACCCTTAGTTTCAATAAAACACTTCGATTTCAATATATTCAAACTTCGAGTATTTAATAATTTCAAAACTAAGGTTGGAATTTATATTCAACAATTTATTATCCTATTATTTAGTTTTGAACAGTCACAAAATAAATCCATAAAATAAAACTCAAATTTCTAACAATTTAATATTTCCTTCAATTTAATTATACCAGAAATATTCATTTAATTTATCTTGAATAAAAATCCAGTTATAAATATCATACCTTTAAAATTTCCAAGATTAATAAGTTTACACCAACTTGTGGAGTTTAATTTTAAATAAGCCCAATTCTAAATAAATTTCCAATTTAATTTCCAATCTTAATTGATTTGAACTATTTAAAACTCTATATATATATATATACACACACAATATCTTAAACCTGTACTTAATCATAAATATAAATTATCAAACTCCATTTTACAACTCATTTATTTCCATTTAATAAATTCATACATAGCTTAAATTCAATAATTTAACTATATATGTATATATAAAATAAGATTTTATATAAGATCAAAATTAATATTTATCAAACCACATCCTATCCAAACCATATAAATCATTTCAAAAATAATTTTATATATATACCGCGGTGCCTGTATATAATTTTCTATCCTATGGTCAAGTGATACGGATATTTATCATTTCAATCCGCAAATTTAAAATAAACAAAATGCAGTTGTATATCATTTCAAATTGCAATCCCGAATGAAATGAGAATGCATAATACATTGCAGTTTATATAATATAGAACACACCATCCATTCACCCAATATCAATCATCAACCAATTTTATTTCAATCATCATCAATTTAAACAAACATCAATAGAGCACATAAAATATAATAGGTATCAACGAACAGTTTATATTCAAAATAAATAAATAAATAAATAACTGTTTAACTAGTAGTTTATATGAAAAATAAATAAATTTTAACTGTCAATTTATATGCAATAATAAAATTAATTAACAGTTAAATTAAATAAATGCGATTTAACTGAGATGATGAAAAAAATGCAAAACAGTCATAAATAAATTTTTACTCATATCTTAAATCAATTTAACAAACATAAGAAAACTTAGAAGTTGTGAGTTGGTCAAAACACTCACCTTTTGAATTTAAATCGAATTTAAATCCGATTTAAACCCCTGACAGTCTCCAAATCCGTCCAAACCAGCGTCAAAGTGTCCGGAATCTCGATACGAACGCAATGGAGAAAACTGCGCGTCAATCCGAGCTTGTATGCAAAAGTTATTAGAGTTAAAAGATTTAAATTTTAATATAACATAATTAATTAATACATAAAAAAGAATATAACGTACCATCATCTTCTTCCTTATCCACGAACCTACTAACCCATCACGCACGCGCCACTTTCTTCCGTGCACACACAACTCGAGACATATAGAGTTCGATCAGCGACTACCAGTGTGTGCGCCACCTTGAGAGCCACCTACGGACCAAGTTTCACATCACCACTCGCTACCGTTTGCACGCAATCCAAGAAAATACGTCAATGCTTCCAAGCCAGATTCTGGCGAATCCGTGGTCCAATAGCATAAGATCAACCGTATGGATTTGAAGAGCTCGCCGAGATCTACAACTTTGCTTTTGGAATTTTTCGATTTCGTTGAACAGATTGAAAGCAATTGAGGAAAGAAGATAAGCAATTTCTGGCCATTGAATAAGTGGCGGCCATGGTATAGAATTAGGTTTTCTGAAATAAAATAATAATAGAACTGTCTCGGTTTGCGTGCGTATTTATAGAGTTTAACGTCAAAAATGGGCCAGAGTCCAATTTAAGCGTGCTGACACGCGATGCTAACATAAAAAGGCCTTCTGAATGCAATGGTACTGGTTTCGAAGCCCAGTTCTATCATTTTCATAGGTTACTGTTCAAGTCAATTTGTTTGAATGACAAAAATGCCCCTGAAAAGTCCGTTTCGGCTCCGGAACGAAAATGAATCATCCCACATATCAGAATAGATGTTTTAAATATTTTAAACACGTTGGAATAAGTTTCAAGCCCAAATTTCATCGTATGAAGAAGTTATGTTAAAAACAATATTTTCAAATTGATTTCAATTGCATAAATTTCAAGGCGTTTCGAGTCCGTACGATCAAACGACAAGTCTGATTGCTACGAAACTTAAAACACTATTATAATTCACCGTTATGGATCCGATGAAACTGGTTTCATTGAAATCCGAGTCAGTGGCCAAAATGGCTATTTCATATTAATTTAATAAATTGAAAATTCATTAATTAAATCACTTTTTCAAGTTCACTTCCAAATTTTACAAATCTTATCAATTTTGTTTTCTTAAACAATCTCGGTGATTTAAACCAATTTAGATGTCAATTAATTGTTGATTCAATCATAAATTTTAACGTAAATTCAAATTTCGTTATATTTATCAATTATAAATTAACTTTTCAAAAATTCCATTGAATTCACTGTTCATTCCTTTTCATTCAATCCATTACAGTCAAATGGATGAAATTCAAAGCTATTACATAAATATTTTCCAATTTCAACTTAATTTTCAATTAACGTAAAATTTTATATTTAATTTCATTCATTTGCAATAAATCCAACTATTATAAATTTAATAAATTAACTCACTATTAAAATTCAAATACTATAATTCATAAATTTTATCATCTTAATTTACTTATAAATTTATAACTCTTTAAACCAATTCCCATTTCAATTTAAAGTAACTTAATTTACCAATTATAGTATTTATTTCAATTTCTTAAAATAACCTCTTTATTACACTTTGAATCCAGTTTATTTTAATAAGTTTCCAATTAAACAGATTAGATTTAATTACAACCTCTAACTTACACTTACGTTTAGGTTATAATCAATTTATAACGTATTACTTTCTTAGTTATTACTTTACATACTTCTCGTATAAATTTCACAATTAACCATAATAATTAAAGTAACACTTATAATAAATACGACCTATAATTACTCAACATTTAAACGAACGTTATTTCATTTTCCATTAGTGTAACATTCATTCATTTTATTATCACTTATTACAATTTCTAATTCCATTAACAAATAAGCAGGTAATTTATAATATACGTTACAAGAATTAAATTAATCACTATTCATTATTATTGACTTTAATTTAGCATTAGTTACCTTGCATTAACATTGTTACTAAAAATCCCTATCCAATTGCAATTAATATTCTAATGAATACATTTACTCTTTCCGTTATGTTATTAACTATCATCAAGGCACATCTATTTATCTTTATTGGTAAATGAGTGAATTTACTAGTAACCCCCTATTATAACCTTTAATATACTTGTATATTTAATCCTCACAACAACTACTACCTATCAAAATTTATTTCGCCCCTAAATACAAAATTTGCAATTGTTCTTATTATCATATTCCATTTACTAAGTCATAATATTTGAATTAATTTATTAAATTGAAATGTTCATTCAAGTTTATAAATTATTAACTTGAAATAACGTATCCCTAATTAAAAATCAATTACTGTAACAATGTATCCTTACACTTACTAATTTAATGCCTACCCTATATTTTTCATATTCATATTATATCCAGGTACAATACTTACACCATTTTATTTATTGAAATTTTATTTATATTACAAATAAATAGGCTTAAATTACCATTCATATATTTTATTTTAGCCTTCATTTTGATATTAATTTACCCCTTTTATTATTTCTACTAAAAATTAATTACAAAATCTTATTAAATTAACAAATTAAATTGTCGAAATTTACGGGTCGTTACACTCTCCCCCACTCAAAACTTTTCGTCCCCAAAAAGGAAAAGAAGGGAAACGAAGAACTAAGAAATCAATATACCTTATTCAAACATTAACTTTATAAACAACTAAATCTACAAAATTAATTATTTTAAATAAAATATACAAATATAACCATTAAACCCTTTATACTCAAGTTAATAAAGTTTGGAAAACACTTTTCAAAAAATTTCTAAGTCCAAAATTTACGAATTTTTTTGGCAGAGTCTCCTTTGTACGGAGAAGCTCGGGAGAAAATATAATATCAAAATATAACAATTATATAACATATATTATCCAAAATATTATATCCCAACCCGGGAAAATATATAAAATAGAGCTATAAACCGTAATCCGAAACGTACCTATTTTTCGGGCAATTTACGCTTTAATTTTATAGAACCAAAAGTAGTAGCAATTGCTTCCAAAACCTTCATTTCACTTATATAATCTAAAAGGTTAACAATTTATGTAAAGTGAAATATTTAAGTGGTTTCAATCACTAACAACAAATGAATACAACAACCAACAGTTTCAACAAACAGCATACACAACAGAAACAACCATACAATCAAACAAACACATAGTTGTTCGGATTCAAAACTTTTAAATTGTACGGAATGAAGAATAAACCATCAAGTGCATCATTTACTCAACAGTCTTAGATTAAACACAATGGATTATTCATCCATCCCAACAAAATTAAAGTTTCCTTACCCAATCAACCACAAACCACGACAAACAACAATTTCAGCAATAGATTTAGTCTATTCTTATTTATTCCATTCATGCATTTGTTGTTTGATTCCTTTCATTCATATAACGATTTATCTTTTAATTTTCATTTATTACTTTCAATTTTATTTTCATTTTATTTCTTTCAGTTTTATTTAGAAATAACTTCAACCCTTTTACTTAAGTTTACAATTTCTCTTTATTATATTACATTCATTTATAATTGCATGACCTCATCTATCTACACTTTAATTACTTAAGTTTATTATCATCTATTGTCATACTTACCTTTAATTATATTTACTTGGTAAAATTTTAATTATAACTTAAGTTTATAACATTAAATTCTCATTTAATAGCGATTTCATTGAATACTTTCATTATTTAAAATTTCTATTTGTATAATATTCTATCACAATCTCTTTTTAAACATTTCAACTTTTAATATTTGGTAAGTTATATATATGTTATTTAAGGGTTTAATTCGAAAGTTATACAAGTTTTCCCATTTCTTTTAATTAATTCATTGTTCAATAAAATTTTACCTTTTCCTTATAAGTTACAATTTCAACTTCCTTTTTATTTCCTTTATAACTTAGCCTTAAATCTCTTACCTAAATTAGAGGTTTCAATTATTAATTACTTACCTTTCATTTCACCGCAATAATTGAAACAATTAATTAATGGAAATTTAAGAATTTAATACCGGGTTAAATTTTCAATTTATTTTAAAACAATAGATAAATATATTCTTACAACTTATATATCTCTAATTATATTTAAAACAATTCAAAATTTATATATTTTTCAAAAATGAATCTGTAGCAGAACTACTATAGTGGCCTTCCCCCTTCGAAACTTGAAAATGAAAGTCGATGATGCGGCCGCCATCACCGAAATTATTTTCCAGCGACGGAGAGGAAAGTACAAAACTTATTTTCTCCAAAATCTTCTTTAAACAATTCTTTCGAATTATATTAAATATTTATATCAGAAAATACTTATAAAAAATATTATTATATTCCAAAATTTATTCGAAAGAAATTTCAAAACCCCGGATCTTAAGTTCTAAATTTCCCAAATTTCATTTATTTTATTTTTCAATCTTATTTCTATTATTATTTATACACTTTATTACCTAACAACCAATCTATTGCAGCCAAATACATATATCATTTGAAAAAAATTATTTTATATAGAAAATATAATAGGCACAATTATTTCATTCACCTATATTAAAACCAAATATTATGTCGGTATGTCCTATTAAGTGTTTAGAAATCCCTATTGAAGTCACAACGTCCCATGCATCAACCAGAATTTATAAATACAAAACGGAACATATTAACACAATATAAAAATCTTTTTATAACACTAACAAATATGCTCTCTCATATATATACGCTCAGCGACTCCCATAGGGTATTACTAACCTATTAGTAAAGAGTCAAACCCCACAAAGCTAAGGTTTATCGCTAAACCCGAGCTCTGATACCAGATGTAACATCCCTTCTTTTCACACACTTTAAATCGACACACGTGCCAATTCAAAGCATACGGAAGGGCGGATTGATATGGGGTAAATAAGAAAAATAGAAAAGAGAAAAAAAACTAAATAGAATCTCACAGCGGAAGGATAAATTATAATAATAAATATACAGTTCATAAAACTGTTTACAAAACATTTGATTCTTCTTCATACAATAAATATCAGAGTTCACATACCAATAAATACCAATGCAGTGGAATTAAATAGTGTAGTGGAATAATATAGTAGATAGTAATACTATAAATCTTCGTCTTCGTCCTCCAGAATAAAATCATCAAATCCTGAAACGCTCGGACTGACCCGAGCGAATTGAAAAGACAAAACACTCGAGTCAGAACTAAAAGATCTTATGTAAGTTAAATCAACAGGGATAAATATGAGTGTCGTAACTTAAAAGATGCTCAGGATTCACATCTCTTAAGGATCCGTTAAACTATTTACTATGTAGTATATTTCGCTATTATAATAGTGTCTAATTGTAAAATAAACTTACTTTTAAATAGCGTTAAGGAGTTACCCAATCTCCCCCTTAACACAATAATAGTCCCAGTAGTCCATCCAATATCATAGTCCCTCATGATCGGGAAGCCACCAGAGGATACCACACGGGCTACGGGAGAAATCCAAACTCGTACAAGGCGCGATAGGGTAGGTGACACGGCACAACTAGGCAATGCCAGGATAGATATACCAATTACGCTTCCGGGTCGGTGGTAACGCGTAGCGCGCAGCTACCGCCCACCTCAAACAAACTCCCCCAAATCAAAGAAATCAAAAGTAAAGGTGGCCACCGAATCAATCCAAAGTCAGAGTATAGTATCGAAGGGAAGTGTCCGATCAAAGGTGCTACCTTATTAACCCTTCAATCGCTCCTGTTTTAGCCACCTTATGCCAACTCACGGGAGTTGGGTCCACGTATTTACCTTACAGGAAACGCCGCCACCAACCTACTTCATTCTGGAATCTCCACCGCGTACACGGTTGTTAAAGTGGTTTTCGGAATTGGAAGAGAGCATGACAACTTCCGATCCCGGTCTCTTTAACAACCAACCGTTATTATAACACCGCGGTCTTTAAAAATAGTTTGTACTTTAAAAACCAGAATAAAATTTACCATTTCAAACCCATAAATACGATATCATTTCCATTTCCAAAACAAATTCATATTGATATTATTCTTATAAAACCCAAAACAATGATATCATTTATTTCAAATATATTTCTCTTCCAAAATCATACTGCTTTAAAAATTTTAATATCTGGAAACCAAACATTTGAATTATAGCTTTCCAAAACATAATACTGAGAAATTCATGCTTTAAAACCATAACTTCTGAAACTTGAATGGTTTGGATACTCAACAGTATATAGAATAAAATAGTTGATTTTATATTACTTTATAAAATAATTTCTACAACTTCACAATTTATCCATTTAAAATTTTAGGTCTAAACCCTATAAATTCAGATTCACCTTTAGTTTCAATAAAACACTTCGATTTCAATATATTCAAACTTCGAGTATTTAATAATTCCAAAACTAAGGTTGGAATTTATATTCAACAATTTATTATCCTATTATTTAGTTTTGAACAGTCATAAAATAAATCCATAAAATAAAACTCAAATTTCTAACAATTTAATATTTCCTTCAATTTAATTATACCATAAATATTCATTTAATTTATCTTGAATAAAAATCCAGTTATAAATATCATACCTTTAAAATTTCCAAGATTAATAAGTTTACACCAACTTGTGGAGTTTAATTTTTAAATAAGCCCAATTCCAAATAAATTTCCAATTTAATTTCCAATCTTAATTGATTTGAACTATTTAAAACTCTATATATACACACACAATATCTTAAACCTGTACTTAATCATAAATATAAATTATCAAACTCCATTTTTCAACTTATTTATTTCCATTTAATAAATTCATACGTAGCTTAAATTCAATAATTTAACTATATATGTATATATAAAATAAGATTTTATATAAGATCAAAATTAATATTTATCAAACCGCATCCTATCCAAACCATAGAAATCATTTCAAAAATAACTATATATATATACCGCGGTGCCTGTATATAATTTTCTATCCTATGGTCAAGTGATACGGATATTTATCATTTCAATCCGCAAATTTAAAATAAACAAAATGCGGTTGTATATCATTTCAAATCGCAATCCCCAGTGAAATGAGAATGCATCATACGTTGCAGTTTATATAGTATAGAACACACCATCTATTCACCCAATATCAATCATCAACCAATTTTATTTCAATCATCATCAATTTAAACAAACATCAATAGAGCATATAAAATATAACACGTATCAACGAACAGTTTATATTCAAAATAAATAAATAAATAACTGTTTAACTAGCTGTTTATATGCAAAATAAATAAATTTTAACTGTCAATTTTTATGCAATAATAAAATTAATTAACAGTTAAATTAAATAAATGCGATTTAACTGAGATGATGAAAAAAATATGCAAAACAGTCATAAATAAATTTCTACTCATATCTTAAATCAATTTAACAAACATAAGAAAACTTAGAAGTTGTGAGTTGGTTAAAACACTCACCTTTCGAATTTAAATCCGATTTAAACCCAAAAATTTGACAGTCTCCAAATCCGTCCAAACCAGCGTCAAAGTGTCCGGAATTTCGATACGAACGCAATGGAGAAAACTGCGCGTCAATTCGAGCTCGTATGCAAAAGTTATTCGAGTTAAAAGATTTAAATTTTAATATAACATAATTAATTAATACATAAAAAAAATATAACGTACCATCCTCTTTTCCTTATCCACAAACCTACTAACCCATCAAGCATGCGCCACTTTCTTCCGTGCGCACGCAACTCGAGACATATAGAGTTTGATCAGCGACTACCAGTGTGTGCGCCACATTGAGAGCCACCTACGGACCAAGTTTCATATCACCACTCGCTACCGTTTTCACGCAATCCAAGAAAATACGTCCATGCTTCCAAGCCAGATTCTGGCGAATCCGTGGTCCAATAGCATAGATCAACCGTATAGATTTGAAGAGCTCGCCGAGATCTCAACTTTGCTTTTGGAATTTTTCGATTTCGTTGAACGGATTGAAAGATATTGAGGAAAGAAGATAAGCAATTTCTGGCCGTTGAATAAGTGGCGGCCATGGTATAGAATTAGGGTTTCTGAAATAAAATAATAATAAATCTGTCTCGGTTTGCGTGCGTATTTATAGAGTTTAAGGTCAAAAACGGGCCAGAGTCCAATTTAAGCGTGCGGACAGGCGATCCTAACATAAAAAGGCCTTCTGAACGCAATGGTACTGGTTTCGAAGCCTAGTTCCATCATTTTCTTAGGTTACTGTTCAAGTCAATTGTTTAAATGACAGAAATGCCCTTGAAAAGTCCGTTTCGACTCCGGAACGAAAATGAATCATCCCATATATCAAAATAGATGTTTTTAAATATTTTAAACGCGATGGAAAAAGTTTCAAGCCCAAATTCTATCGTATGAAGAAGTTGTGTTAAAAACAATATTTTCAAATCGATTTCAAATTGATTTCAATTGCATAAATTTCAAGGCGTTTCGAGTCCGTACGATCAGACGACAAGTCCGATCGCTACGAAACTTGAAACACTATTATAATTCACTGTTACGAATCCGATGAAACTAGTTTCATTGAAATCCGAGTCAGTGGCCAAAATGGCTTTTTATATTAATTTAATGTGAAGACTCGCAAATCCGTACTCCTTGAAAATACACTAATCTCCATAGATTAACTCAAGATGAACAGAAACATGAATTCTCATTGTTTAAGAAAAAGAAAAAAATAGAAGAAGAGAGAAAAAGATAGAAAATAGAGAGAAAAGAAAATAGAACGGAAAGAAAACAGCATAACAACATCGGAATCTCACAATCGCAGCGGAACAACATATAATAAATAAATGAATAATCTTTAAACAAAGAACTATATCAGTTATTACATTTTATTCATTACATTACATCATCAGAGTGTACAACAACAACAACAAACAGCGGAAAAGAAATACTATATATTAATAATACGCCATGCCATCCAGCTTGCCTCCAGCAACTCCTGAATTCCATAATATCCTGATAAACCTTAACTCTTAATTGCCCGTGTGGAAATTGGTGGGTACCCAGAGTTTAGGAGGGAAAACAATAAACTCCGAGTCAGTCATGTGACTGGTGTGAGAACTCAAAACAGTTTATTTATCTTTAAAATCAAAATAAAGGAATATTTTTAAAGTCAATTCGCAATGTTTTTTTTAAAATGAGACTACCATAAGGCCTCCCGCACACACACACAATGCAAACGCATAATCGAAGGAGATTTCTCCTTATGATAGTCAAAGATGCTTGATGCGCATTAAAAAGAAACATTTGATATTATTACTAGTGCATAGTGCATAAAACAATTTCGAAAGTAGAATATAAATCTTAGCCAACATACGACCATTATCGTATGCCTACCATAGCTACCATCCAAACAGTGGGGCGCCACCATAAGTGAATGATAGGTTCTACAACTAATAGCGTACAAGATCGTATTGTTTCTTTGGATTTCCAACGAATGGTCAGGCCAAGGAACTTCCCATTGCCACATGAGAACGCCTCTGGAAGGACGTCCCCGAGAACCAAAACGGATCTCTGCCAACACAAGGCCGGATTACCCCAAACTGGGTAACTACTGACACGAGTATGCCATCCTCCGGTCCTTTGGGACCTTTATCCGAGCGCTCGTAATCAACATCACACCATAATAATAAGTGTTTCAACATGAGTAAGTATTTGGGCTCCATACCATGATACCACCCTTTTCCAGAAGGAAATGCACATACCCTAAAGGGAGCTACCCCTCATAACCTTGCTGCATCTTTCCTGTTTTGACCATTCCGGGATGTGAGGCTCGACGAAGTCTCGTCCACAAAGCCACGCTTTATTCAAAAGCTGTGCTTTGGGTCAACAAATGATCATAGAAATGATCACAAAGATAAACGATCAAACAAATGATCCTATCACAAATGATCAACACAATGATCATTTCACAGCAAAACTCAACATGTCACATTACCAAATAGGGTATATATCGCTGAAAACCTTCAACTACATAACCTCTGAGCTCATACGTCTCAGAGAAGGGTGTTAAGCTAAGAGAATAAATTCTCCGCCACCAACAGAAATATATTTGAAAGAAATCAGCTTTATATCTCAATTTGTAATGTCAGACACACAATCCATACAAGTCTGTTCCGGGCTCGAACAGAACCGAAGGCACTTACAAAGAAGTCCTTGCAGTCCGGATATCCACAATCCTGATCGGATTCCCCATCACATATGGAGAACTCTATACCGGAGCAACTCGGTGAAGAGTCAATCTATAGGTCATCCTATCGCTCTCGCAAATACCCGGTCTTCAACACCGGTCATCAATGCTATCCATTACGTCGTATCACTATTCGGAATGGGTAATCCGAATAACGAGCGCAATAATTTAAAAAATAAGTGTGGCATTCAAATTCAGCAAATCACAACAAATACTCATTCAAAGGTAAATATTGATAGTCGGTTATTGAACTATCAATGGATATGCACAACATCACCAGATTCCAAATAATTTTCCAAATTATTTATTTCCCAAAAATATCTTTACAAGATATATAATTTCAATACCTCAAAAATAAATCAATATTTATTTTTAAACCAATTCCACTTTCTTTTATAAATTCCATAGTGAATTTATATTCCAAAATATTTATGAATACACGGTTTCAATTATTCATTTTTAATTTATCTTCAAAAAGATAAATTCTCAACATATTCACTTTATATTGGAAAACATTTCCATACTTATTTAATAAGTAATGCACAAATCTTTTTATTTTCTGCACTTGGAAAATATTCAATATACTTAAATTGAAATTTAGTATATATTTCATTCTTTAAGGAAATCATTCTCTTAAACATATTTATTTGGGCCAAAACGAATGTTACGTAAAACATCGTTACGACAACCCAAAATCACTGGTATAGGGATTCGAAATTAAAATAGATATATAAATCCCAATACTATGCAAAACATTTCCTTTCGGAAATCATTTACTATAACAACAGTGTTGTGTCCACCATTTCCTTTTATTTCTCGAAAACGTCTATTTCAACAATAAATATTGAAATCTATGGTTTCGAATTTTAATGCATTTAAAACATCGTTAGATCGTTTTAATTCTACTTAAAACATCACATCCAATACATTTCCTTTAACATATTATTCACTATTCAAAAACGTGAATATACTTCGTTAACCAACTTCATCATTTCTATACATTTTATTTTAAAGGATTATTCACTGTCTAAAACGTGAATATAACTCCATAATAATAAGTTACAACAATTTACTTATCAAAATAAGTCGTTTGCGGATTTATAAAACAACGTTTATAAATTCCTTTATTAACCTATTCAATTTCATATCTCAATTATATACTAAAAGTTAATATTATAAGTTAAACACTTATAATTTATTTGTTTGCAAAAACGTTCTTTTAAACTTCCCAAATTATAAGTCTTATAACTCATAAGATTCATTTATTTACCCAAATTTATTCTTTTAATAACTTCATAAATTTTATAAACCTACTGCTTATAAAATTCCATTTATAACTTCACCGTTTAATTTCATTCATTTACGAAATTCATTCACAATTCATTCTAACAATTATAAAAACTCGTTTTATAATCCCAGCATTTTTAATTTACAAATATCCATCTTATAATTCTTTTATATAAATCAATTTATATTATTCTTTAAAACGTCTTTAAACTCCTTTATAATTTCACCATTTTCTTTGATTTATAAAATAATCAATTTTTATAAATCCTATATTTAAACTTTTATAATGAATTCAAAAAAACCCGATTTAAACTATTTTATAAAATCATTAACCCATATTTTCAAAAATCAACTTTTAACTATATTTCTCAAAAATCATAATTTTATAACTTTTAAAAGTATAACGTTTATTTATTTAAAATGGATCAATTCCAAAAATATTTTATAAACATATACTTTCAAAAATCACTTTAAAATCCTTTTAAAATTTCAAAATTTGGCCCAATGATGCTACACACCAAATAGTCAATCACGACAACAACGACATCATATATCGATATGATAATCAACGAATATCACAATATCCATAATCAAATAAATATTGTTGAGGAATCCAGTTGGATCCCTCCAACCTGTTTTCCTGCATCCAAAGATGTTAGCACAATACCAATTCCGTTCCAGTACGAAATTATCGCGGTATATGAGATTTAAAATATTATCCGCTTAATAGACGGCGCAATAGGGTCTCATCCGCTATATAATGCGGGAAATCAACAACTGCAATATATACATAAGCCAATATATATATATATATATATATATATATATTGCTATTATATATAATACCAATTTCACTGTTTATGAAATATTCACGGTATATGCTTTTAATAAATAACATCCGCTTACTAATGGCGCATAATGTCTATTTTAACAATCAATAGATAACAATCATCATTCAAACATGCATTCAAGAATTTTAAATATAACTATTTAAAATTAAGATCGAAACTGATTCGATTGAGTGAGAAGTTCTCACCTTGATTTCAATTTCGTTTTAGCGATTTATTTCGAATAAAATTAAACGGACGTTTAATTTTACCCCAAAATTCTCACTAACTCCAAACGACTCCAATCCAATTCCATAGCGTAGTGCTCGTCCATACGATTCCAACGCAACTGGTTTCGCGCGTTTTCGACCTCGTATGAAAAAGATATGATTTTTCAAAGTTTCACGAATTATAAAACATAATTAATTTACAACAATTTTTATTTCTAAACCTAAATAGAACCATAGCCCTTGGATCCATTGCCTCCAAATCACAGCCGTCCCCTGCATTATCTTCCACGCGCGTGTCTTCTTCTACAGATAACAGAAATGCACGCAACCCATTTGCACGCCTATTAGGGTTTAATTTTCGCAACCAAATCGATACACTTCAACTTAATCGAACAGCACCACCTTGTTGCTCGTAGCCGACATCATCAACGCCTGGAAGGAGGCGATACTCGGTCAGCCTTATCTCCCGAAAAATGCGCACGAAGTGTACGCCTTCACGATGGAAATTCGACCACTACGTTGATCCATTGATGATCATCACCGTATAGATCTGTAGATCTCGCCTAGCTCTACGCTTTTGCAGTTGATAGTTTCTGATAATTGTCGAAGGATATGGAGAGATTAAGGAGAAAAAGAACGAGCATTTTCGGCCTTCGGTTGTTTAATAGAGGCGGCTGCAGTTGAACGAAACCCTAGTTTTTTTGTTTTTTTATTTTTTTGTGAATAAAGCCCTATTTATAGAATTTTCTCAAACACTATTCATTTTGGATTTTTCCAAACTCCGATTTACGCGCGGTGACCGGCGTTTCTAGGGTTTATCCCGCGTTTCGGACACAATGGAACAGGTTTCGAAAGCTAATTCGATCATCTGTGCGAGATATGGCAATAAACGTTCAATTTAAAATTAAACCGATTAAACGATTTTATAGGCGTTTTAGCTTACACCGGACAAACGGTAAATCCGATTGACACGAATTTTAAACCATACATTAATTTCACATTACGGATCCGATGAAACTGGTTTCGTCGAAATTCGAGACTGTTTGAAAAATGACTATTTTAACTCGCCAAATTACTATTAAAACAATTTCGATGCGTTTCGAGCTGCCACGATCAAACGATAACCCCGATTGCTACGAAAATTGAAATCCGATAATAACAAACTATTACGGATCCAATGGAACTAGTTTCGTCCAATTCACTAGTCGATTAAATATTAAAATATTCAATCTTCACAAATTAACTCTTAGTTCGATTTTAAAAGTTCTATAACATCATTCTAACTCCAACATGATAAAATAAAATTTTACAAATCATTTTCAATCATATTTAATCCAAATTTCAATTATTTCCATAATTTAACATATTAAATTATCGATTTAATTATCCAATTAAATCCAATTATTCGAAATAAAAATTTATTCGACTAATAAATTCACTAATTAATATTTAAAATTAATTAAATATTCAAATTTTAATTAATTAAAATTATGGGTCGTTACGTACTTCCCCCCTTAAAAGAATTACGTCCTCGAAATTACCAAGTAAGAAAAGTTACAGAATCCATTAACTTTCCCAAAAATCCATAATTAAACTTCATACAATAACTTTACTAAGTTTTCAAATCATACTTAGTTATCTTTTCAAAAACAATTACTATCGTTTAACTTTCAATACCAAATCAAAGTTAAAGTTTTCAAAACTTTCCAATTTTTCTCAAAATTTTTTCTAACGCCTTAAATTTTCAGAAAAATTCGCCAAAGTCTCCTTTGCGCGGCTCGATCCGAAAAAAAATGACAGTATATATATCACAAATATACATCTCATCAAGTAATGAGGCATCCCGCAGGGAAAAAAGTGTAAAAGTACGATATTTAATCCGAGATATGTACCTTATATTTTATTAGCGAGCATATACGGCTAAAATAGCGCGAAAGCGAGCTCCAAATGCGAAGCAAACGCGATCCTCACCTACTAAACACTCAACAAACAACATGAGAACATGTATATAGACAATAGTATCGATATACAACATATAGCAACATAATAATTATATATGCCAACATAGCAAATACAATAAAAGCAATATATTCAACCATCAACCAACTAGCATTCAACTAGCATTCATAACCAATAAATATTCATTCATATCCTCATTAATATTCAATGAAATGGGTTTTCAATTTAATCACATTTGATTTATTAACAGTGGATGTTTTTACTAACATTCAGTCTCAATTAGTTTATATTCACTAATTCATATTCAAGTTGGTTCACTTCCAATCAAATTCAATTCTATTTAAGATTCACTTAACTTTCAATTGGATTTCAATTACTTTAGCTTCCTAATTTCGCTAATTCAATTTCATTAATACTTAATGAATTATATACAATCAACTAACAATCATATATCAACCAATGTATATTAATTACAACCAAATTCCTTTGCTTATAATCATTCAATTTGGTTTAATTAAATTGATTTTCATTAAAATTTTCAACTTCCAATAACAATAGATTTTAATGAATTAACACTTATATTCATTACTTCATATCAATTATTTACATTCAATTGATTTACATATTCAATCCATTCATTCAATTCAATCACTAAAGTTGAGTTTCATTTACATAACTCAAGTTAATATCTATCACTTAACTTTATTAATTTACTTTGATACCAATATCAACTTCATTCAACATCTCTCAAATTATACTTCCATTTTACAAACATCACTTGGTTTTACATAACTTAAATTCCAACTTATAAATCAATTCAGCTTCCAAATCTAAGTAAATTTCCATTTAACTTTAAATTCATTTTTTATTTACAACTCATATTCATAAATATATTCATATAGTTTCACTTCTTATATATATAAGTTTATTTCACAATTGTAAATCACTTTAATTATAATTCAATTCTATAATTTATTTGCTTATACAATTATTCTTTTATTTAGATTATTCAAACAACCAACTTATATACACTTTAATAATTCTGAAAAATTATTCCTTTATATATAAAAATATAATCAAGGTAAAATTATTTCATTTACCCATTTTTTAAAACAATATCGTGTCGAATTGTTCGGTACAAGTGTTTAGAGATCCCTATCAACAACGTTAATTACTCGTATTAACCAGAATCCATATACCACTCAACAAACCAATCACCACAATATAAAACAATTTTATATTCACTAACAAATACGCTCTCATAGCTATTATTACACTCAACTCATTCTAGAGTACTACTGACTCTATCTCTAATGAGTAATACCCAACAGAGCCATGGTTGTCGCTTAACCGTATGCTCTGATACCACCTGTGAAGACCCGCAAATCCGTACTCCTTGAAAATACACTAATCTCCATAGATTAACTCAAGATGAATAGAAATACGAATTCTCATTGTTTAAGAAAAAGAAAAAAATAGAAGAAGAGAGAAAAAGATATAAAATAGAGAGAAAAGAAAATAGAAAGGAATGAAAACAGCATAACAACATCAAAATCTCACAATCGCAGCGGAACAACATATAATAAATAAATGAATAATCTTTAAACAAAGAACTATACCAGTTATTACATTTTATTCATTACATTACATCATCAGAGTGTACAACAACAACAACAAACAGCGGAAAAGAAATACTATATATTAATAATACGCTGCCATCCAGCTTGCCTCCAGCAACTCCTGAATTCCATAATATCCTGATAAAGCTTAACTCTTGACTGCCCGTGTGGAAATTGGTGGGCACCCAGAGTTTAGGAGGGAAAACAATAAACTTCGAGTCAGTCATGTGACTGGTGTGAGAACTCAAAACAGTTTATTTATCTTTAAAATCAAAATAAAGGAATATTTTTAAAGTCAATTCAAAATGTTTTTTTTAAAATGAGACTGCCATAAGGCCTCCCGCACACACACACAATGCAAACGCAGAATCGAAGGAGATTTCTCCTTATGATAGTCAAAGATGCTTGATACGCATTAAAAAGAAACATTTGATATTATTACTAGTGCATAGTGCATAAAACAATTTCGAAAGTAGAATATAAATCTTAGCCCACATACGACCATTATCGTATGCCTACTATAGCTACCATCCAAACAGTGGGGCGCCACCATAAGTGAATGATAGGTTCTACAACTAATACCGTCCAAGATCGTATTGTTTCTTTGGATTTCCAACGAATGGTCAGGCCAAAGAACTTCCTATTGCCACATGAGAATGCCTCTGGAAGGACGTCTCCGAGAACCAAACCGGATCTCTGCCAACACAATGCCGGATTACCCCTAACTGGGTAACTACTGACACGAGTATGCCATCCCCCGGTCCTTTGGGACCTTTATCCGAGCACTCGTAATCAACATCACACCATAATAATAAGTGTTTCAACATGAGTAAGTATCTGGGCTCCATACCATGATACCACCCTTTTCCAGAAGGAAATGCACATACCCTAAAGGGAGCTACCCCTCATAACCTTGCTGCATCTTTCCTGTTTTGACCATTCCGGGGTGTGAGGCTCGACGAAGTCTCGTCCACAAAGCCACGCTTTATGCAAAAGCTGCGCTTTGGGTCAATAAATGATCATAGAAATGATCACAAAGATAAACGATCAAACAAATGATCCTATCACAAATGATCAACACAATGACCATTTCACAGCAACACTCAGCATGTCACATTACCAAATTGGAAATATATCGCTGAAAACCTTCAACTACATAACCTCTGAGCTCGTACGTCACAGAGAAGGGTGTTAAGCTAAGAGAATAAATTCTCCGCCACCAACAGAAATATATTTGAAAGAAATCAGCTTTATATCTCAATTTGTAATGTCAGATACACAATCCATACAAGTCTGTTCCGGGCTCGAACAGAACCGAAGGCACTTACAAAGAAGTCCTTGCAATCCGGATATCCACAATCCTGATCGGATTCCCCATCACATATGGAGAACTCTATACCGGAGCAACTCGGTGCAGAGTCAATCGACAGGTCATCCTATCGCTATCGCAGATACCCGGTCTTCAACACCGGTCATCAATGCTATCAATTACGTCGTATCACTATTCGGAATGGGTAATCCGAATAACGAGCGCAATAATTTAAAAAATAAGTGTGGCATTCAAATCCAGCAAATCACAACAAATACCCATTCAAAGGTAAATATTGATAGTCGGTTATTGAACTATCAATGGATATGCACAACATCACCAGTTTCCAAATAATTTTCCAAATTATTTATTTCCCAAAAATATCTTTACAAGATATATAATTTCAATACCTCAAAAATAAATCAATATTTATTTTTAAACCAATTCCACTTTCTTTTATAAATTCCATAGTGAATTTATATTCCAAAATATTTATGAATACACGGTTTCAATTATTCATGTTTAATTTATCTTCAAAAAGATAAATTCTCAACATATTCACTTTATATTGGAAAACATTTCCATACTTATTTAATAAGTAATTCACAAATCTTTTTATTTTCTACACTTGGAAAATATTCAATATACTTAAATCGAAATTTAGTATATATTTCATTCTTTAAGGAAATCATTCTCTTAAACATATTTATTTGGGCCAAAACGAATGTTACGTAAAACATCGTTACGACAACCCAAAATCACTGGTATAGGGATTCGAAATTAAAATAGATATATAAATCCCAATACTATGCAAAACATTTCCTTTTGGAAATCATTTACTATAACAACAGTGTTATAGTCCACCATTTCCTTTTATTTCTCGAAAACGTCTATTTCAACAATAAATATTGAAATCTATGGTTTCGAATTTTAATGCATTTAAAACATCGTTAGATCGTTTTAATTCTACTTAAAACATCACATCCAATACATTTCCTTTAACATATTATTCACTATTCAAAAACGTGAATATACTTCGTTAACCAACTTCATCATTTCTATACATTTTATTTTAAAGGATTATTCACTGTCTAAAACGTGAATATAACTCCATAATAATAAGTTACAACAATTTACTTATCAAAATAAGTCGTTTGCGGATTTATAAAACAACGTTTATAAATTCCTTTATTAACCTATTCAATTTCATATCTCAATTATATACTAAAAGTTCATATTATAAGTTAAACACTTACAATTTATTTGTTTGCAAAAACGTTCTTTTAAACTTCCCAAATTATAAATCTTATAACTCATAAGATTGATTTATTTACCCAAATTTATTCTTTTAATAACTTCACAAATTTTATAAACCTACTGCTTATAAAATTCCATTTATAACTTCACCGTTTATAATTCTATAAATTTCATTCATTTACGAAATTCATTCACAATTCATTCTAACACTTATAAAAACTTGTTTTATAATCCCAGCATTTTTAATTTACAAATATCCATCTTATAATTCTTTTATATAAATCAATTTATATTATTCTTTAAAACGTCTTTAAAACTCCTTTATAATTTCACCATTTTATTTGATTTATAAAATAATCAATTTTTATAAATCCTATATTTAAACTTTTATAATGAATTCAAAAAAACCCGATTTAAACTATTTTATAAAATCATTAACCCATATTTTCAAAAATCAACTTTTAACTATATTTCTCAAAAATCATAATTTTATAACTTTTAAAAGTATAACGTTTATTTATTTAAAATGGATCAATTCCAAAAATATTTTATAAACATATACTTTCAAAAATCACTTTAAAATCCTTTTAAAATTCCAAAATTTGGCCCAATGATGCTACACACCAAATAGTCAATCACGACAACAACGACATCATATATCGATATGATAATCAACGAATATCAAAATATCCATAATCAAATAAATACTGTTGAGGAATCCAGTTGGATCCCTCCAACCTGTTTTCCTGCATCCAAAGATGTTAGCACAATACTAATTCCGTTCCAGTACGAAATTATCGCGGTATATGGGATTTAAAATATTATCCGCTTAATAGACGGCGCAATAGGGTCTCATCCGCTATATAATGCGGGAAATCAACAACTGCAATATATACATATGCCAATATATATATATATATATATATATATATATATATATATATATATTGCTATTATATATAATACCAATTTCACTGTTTATGAAATATTCGCGATATATGTTTTTAATAAATAACATCCGCTTACTAACGGCGCATAATGTCTATTTTAACAATCAATAGATAACAATCATCATTCAAACATGCATTCAAGAATTTTAAATATAACTATTTAAAATTAAGATCGAAACTGATTCGATTGAGTGAGAAGTTCTCACCTTGATTTCAATTTCGTTTTAGCGATTTATTTCGAATAAAATTAAACGGACGTTTAATTTTACCCCAAAATTCTCACTAACTCCAAACGACTCCAATCCAATTCCATAGCGTAGTGCTCGTCCATACGATTCCAACGCAACTGGTTTCGCGCGTTTTCGACCTCGTATGAAAAGGATATGATTTTTCAAAGTTTCACGAATTATAAAACATAATTAATTTACAACAATTTTTATTTCTAAACCTAAATAGAACCATAGCCCTTGGATCCATTGCCTCCAAATCACAGCCGTCCCCTGCATTATCTTCCACGCGTGTGTCTTCTTCTACAGATAACAGAAACGCACGCAACCCATTTGCACGCCTATTAGGGTTTAATTTTCGCAACCAAATCGATACACTTCAACTTGATCGAACAGCACCACCTTGTTGCTCGTAGCCGACATCATCAATGCCTGGAAGGAAGCGAAACTCGGTCAGCCTTATCTCTCAAAAAATGCACATGAAGCGTACGCCTTCACGATGGAAATTCGACCACTACGTTGATCCATTGATGATCATCACCGTATAGATCTGTAGATCTCGCCTAGCTCTACGCTTTTGCAGTTGATAGTTTCTGATAATTGTCGAAGGATATGGAGAGATTAAGGAGAAAAAGAACGAGCATTTTCGGCCTTCGGTTGTTTAATGGAGGCGGCTGCAGTTGAACGAAACCCTAGTTTTTTATTTTTTTGTGAATAAAGCCCTATTTATAGAATTTTTTCAAACACTATTCATTTTGGATTTTTCAAACTCCGATTTACGCGCGGTGACCGGTGTTTCTAGGGTTTATCCCGCGTTCCGGACACAATGGAACAGGTTTCGAAAGCTAATTCGATCATCTGTGCGAGATATGGCAATAAACGTTCAATTTAAAATTAAACCGATTAAACGATTTTATAGGCGTTTTAGCTTGCACCGGACAAACGGTAAATCCGATTGACACGAATTTTAAACCATACAATAATTTCACATTATGGATCCGATGAAACTGGTTTCGTCGAAATTCGAGACTGTTTGAAAAATGACTATTTTAACTCGCCAAATTAATATTAAAACAATTTCGATGCGTTTCGAGCTGCCACGATCAAACGATAACTCCGATTGCTACGAAAATTGAAATCCGATAATAACAAACTATTACGGATCCAATGGAACTTGTTTCGTCCAATTCTGAGACTATTCGAAAAATGGCTAATTTCACTAGTCGATTAAATATTAAAATATTCAATCTTCACAAATTAACTCTTAATTCGATTATAAAAGTTCTATAACATCATTCTAACTCCAACATGATAAAATAAAATTTTACAAATCATTTTCAATCATATTTAACCCAAATTTCAATTATTTCCATAATTTAACATATTAAATTATCGATTTAATTATCCAATTAAATCCAATTATTCGAAATAAAAATTTATTCGACTAATAAATTCACTAATTAATATTTAAAATTAATTAAATATTCAAATTTTAATTAATAAAATTCTGGGTCGTTATATTTAATAAATTAAAAATTCATTAATTAAATCACTTTTTCAATTTCACTTCCAAATTTTAGAAATCTTATCAGTTTTGTTTTCTTAAACAATCTCGGTGATTTAAACCAATTTAGATGTCAATTAATTGTTGATTCAATCATAAATTTCAGCGTAAATTCAAATTTCGTTATATTTATCAATTATAAATTAACTTTTCAAAAATTCCATTGAATTCACTATTCATTCTTTTTATTCAATCCATTACAGTCAAATGGATGAAATTAACATTGGTTCAAAGCTATTACATAAATATTTTTCAATTTCAACTTAATTTTCAATTAACGTATAATTTTATATTTAATTTCATTCATTTGCAATAAATCCAACTATTATAAATTTAATAAATTAACTCACTATTAAAATTCAAATTCTATAATTCATAAATTTTATCATCTTGATTTACTTATTAATTTATAACTCTTTAAACCAATTCCCGTTTCAATTTAAAGTAACTTAATTTACCAATTATAGTATTTATTTCAATTTCTTAAAATAACCTCTTTATTACACTTTGAATCCAATATATTCTAATAAGTTTCCAATTAAACGGATTAGATTTAATTCCAACCTCTAACTTACACTTACGTTTAGGTTATAATCAATTTATAACGTATTGCTTTCTTAGTTATTACTTTACATACTTCTCGTATAAATTTCACAATTAATCGTAATAATTAAAGTAATGCTTATAATAAATACGACCTATAATTATTCAACATTTAAACGAACGTTATTTCATTTTCCATTAGTGTAACATTCATTCATTTTTTCATCAGTTATTACAATTTGTAATTCCATTAACAGATAAGCAGGTAATTTATAATATATGTTACAAGAATTGAATTAATCACTATTCATTATTATTGACTTTAATTTAGCATTAATTACCTTGCATTAACATTGTTACTAAAAATCCCTATCCAGTTGCAATTAATATTCTAATGAATACATTTACTCTTTCCGTTATGTTATTAATTATCATCAAGACACATCTAATTATCTTTATTGGTAAATGAGTGAATTTACTAATAACCCCCTATTGTAACCTTTAATATACTTGTATATTTACTCCTCACAACAACTACTACCTATCAAAATTTATTTCGCTCCTAAATACAAAATTTGCAATTATTCTTATTATCATATTCCATTTACTAAGTCATAATATTTGAATTAATTTATTAAATTGAAATGTTCATTCAAGTTTATAAATTATTAACTTGAAATAACGTATCCCTAATTAAAAATCAATTACCGTAACAATGTATCCTTACACTTACTAATTTAATGCCTACCCTATATTTTCCATATTCACATTATATCCAGGTACAATACTTACACCATTTTACTTATTGAAATTTTATTCATATTACAAATAAATAGGCTTAAATTACCGTTCATATATTTTATTTTAGCCTTCATTTTGATATTAATTTACCCCTTTTATTATTTCTACTAAAAACTAATTACAAAATCCTAATAATTAACAAATTAAATTGTCGAAATTTATGGGTCGTTACACATATATACTTATATCAGCTGCCTTCTTTACCATCAACTTACTATAGCTAGATTATTCGAACACGCTTCCTTTGCCTTCTCGAACACGATCCCTTATTCTTCTTCCTTTTTAACACAAGACCCATTTCCTTTTCAGTAAAAATTCTTAATGCTCGAATACAAAGAAAAAAAATGAATGAAAACCGATGCTCCTCAATTGTTTCTTCTCCTTCCCATTTTATACGAACGAAATTCCCTTTTTCATCTTCAAATCAATTACCGTATAAAAAGAAAAAAAATCAAAACATGAATTCGTTCGTATAAACAAATTCTAACCAAAAGCCGATCTCGTCGTCCCTAGGTCTAGTCGAAATCGAAGCCCTTTTCAAGTTCGCATTCGATCGGCAGAGGAGTACTCGCGATTTCTTGAGGGGTCGTCGTTGGCAATCGAAGATCGACATCGTGATGGGGCAGTGAGGCTTGGGCTCGACTTGCTTGATTGGGGGTGCGGCGGTCAGAGAGGGGTTTTCAGCTGGGATTGGTTTCGTTGGGTGGTATTCGAGTTCGTCAGGTCGGTCGCGATGCTTGGAACGGCGAGGCACGACTCTGGCGAGGGCGTGGGTGTTCGCTGGCCAAGGGTACGCGTGCGAATGAGGCAGCACAGGTGGATTTGGGCATCTCGGCTAGGGTTTGAATAGCAAGGTAAATAAATTTACAATTTATTTATTTACTCTGATTTGATAGTGTATATATTTATAAATATGAACATATGCAGTGAAAACGGAAAAAAAGATATATATAGCAGTGTAATATAAAAACCATTTACTTCTATTTTAATATATATAATAAAATAAAATAAATAAACATATACACATTTTTAAATCCACTAGTTTAAATTTTCAAATAATGTATTTATGGAGATTAATTTGTTTAACTAACTTATGTAATTATTTTAGAAATTGTTAAAGGGAAATTAGTTTAAACTAAAACTATTTGTTAATTAAATTTCAAGATAGAAAATAAATTGTTCGATTAGTTAAACTATAGGAATTTTAAAAATGCTAAAGGTTTATATAAAATTAGATTTTTGAAATCTATAGATTTCATTTTATAAGTATACATGTAGCTTCAGAAGAGAATAAATATACATGAGTGCCTATTTTCATTCACCAGTTTAATGTTAAAATAATGGAGATCAATTTGTTTGATTAAACTTAGTTATTTGTTTAGTTACCAAAAGATATTTTATTAAAGGAAAATTGATTTAAATAAATAATTAGCTAAGTAAATTTATCAAAAGGAAAGTAATTGTTCAATAAGTTCAAATATTAATAAATCATATAAATTGTTTATTCAAGGTCAAAATTTGAAAGGAAGCAAGCCGGTTTGAAGTGGAGGGCAAATTAAAAAGCAAAGATGAGTTAATCTCACTTATCTGGTTTGATTTAAATTTAAATGGTTAAATTTAAATAATTGATTGATTGATTTGATTTGGTGTGTTCGATTATATATCATAGTATATAATATATCTTGAAACGATTGATTTCCCGCATTATTTAGCGGATGAGACCCTATGCGCCGCATAATAGAGGATGATATTATATTAATCCCATGTACCGTGATATTCCACCTCGAAGTGGAATTGGTATTTTATATTATGCTAACGTCTATGGATGCAGGGAAACAGGTTGGAGGGATCCAACTGGATTCCTCAACATTTGTTTAATTTATTTGATATTCTTTGTTGTGATTATTTTGATATTCTATGATGAATTATATTGGAATATTGAATGCTATAGTTTGCTTGAATATATTTCGGTACACCGAGTTATCAAAATATATAAATTGGATTTTTGGAAAGACAACAAAAGAGTGGAGTTTTACTAAAATAATTATAGCGAATTTGAGTAAATTAAGAATGAATTGAAAAGAAATGAAAGTGATATTAAAATACTAATAAATAATTTCGAGCATGAAAAGAAAAAAAAGAATTTTAATAAACAAGAGTTAATGATAAGTGATATCATTTAAAGGAATAAAGAATTATTTTAAAATTCAAAGTTTAAATTTATTTTAAGGGATAAGAAGTAATTTAGGAAATCTAAAATTGGTATTTGCAGTTAAAGGTAATTTAAATCATAATTAAGAAATAAAACATGAAGTTAATGGCTTTTGGAAAAAATGGAGTAAATTGAAAATCAATTTGGGAATTGATTTAAGTGTGTAAAACCAGGATTTTTAAAGGAGAATGTGACTATGAAATTTATAAACTGGGTTTATAAAAGCAAAGTAATATATCAGTGGATATTTGAGAAAAATAAATTCAAGGTAGGAATTTATTAAAGGAATGGGTAAATTTGTTTAAAAATAAATAGTGATTTTTTTTAAAGGATGTGAAAGAAAAGTAAATTTCCCTGGATAGCCAAGTACGTTTTCAAAGTAAATTTTTAAATATAAGATAAAAGTTTTAATGTATATTTTAGAAATTTATTATTGCTAAATGTTTAAATTCTAAAGTAAGTATTTTTTCAAATCTATTATCATAGTAATTATTTAAAAGTGATTTAGTATTTTGTTTTAAAGGAAAAAAATCTAGTTTTATATTTTATAAAGTAACCTCATTTTAAATATTCTTAAAGTATTATTTTTAATTAAGTAGTAAAGTAGTTTTTTTCTAATTTAAATGTTAAAGCATATTTTACAATAAAGTGTTTTTAAATTATTTTAAAAATCTAAAGTTTTGTGTTTGGTGATTTCAGTGGAAATAGAAAATATTTGGAAAATTTATTCGGTGAAAGGAAGATAGTTTGAAAACTGTTTCCAAAAGGGTATGAAAAGTGAAAATATATCTTGCGAAGATATTTTGCGATAAATAAATAATTTGGGAAATTATTTATTGTTTGATGGTTGTTGTGAATGTTAATTGATAGTTAAATAACGGACTATCAATATTGGCCAATGCGCTGGTCGTTTCGAAAAGACCGGGATCGGGATTTATTTCTCGAAAACCACTTCGATCCGGTTTGTACGTTTTCGTGGAAAAACGAGTTTGGATTCGAAGTTGGACCAGTGAAGTGCAATGGCTAGTTGCTACTAATCCTGAGGATGTTTCCAAAATGATGTTGTAGGAATAGTGCCTTCGATTCCGTTCGAACCCGGGACGGACTTGTATGGATGAATGCTTTCAAAACATCGTCATGTGGACGATGAGCATTCTAAGTGGAAAATTCTAAAAGGTAACAATTAGCCTCAAGCCTCATCAACCAGGAATGACTGAAAATCAGGGGTTATGCAGCAAGGCTAGGTGGGTAGCACCCACTTCAGGTGAGGTCATCTCTGTCTAGATGTCCCTTTTATTTCTGCTTAGTGGTGCGGTTGCTGATCACAACCGTGGGGTGATCTTACTCGGGATTATCCAGTAAGGGATAGTCCCGGTCTTGTATTGCAGGGGGTCGAGAATGATCCTCGGTACAGTGATCTAGGCTACGTACCGTGACAGGTGGTACCCCAGTGCCTAGTCATTAGTTGGAAATCCATTCTCCCTACGTGCCTTTTACGAGTTTTGTTTGTATTATCCACGACTGTGGCTAGTAGCTGGAATTTAATGAATGTAACAATTTCGGCTATTTTAATAAGTATTTGTATATAGACCCGATTATAATATCAGAGGATTTTAATAAAAAGTGTTTTAGCTATCGTAAGGTAAAAACCCAGCATGTTTATTTGTGGCGTGGTCTTACGAGATGCTTTTGTTTTCAAAAGGATTTTTGAAACTTTAATAATCAATTTGAGTGTGATTTCTCACGCTGGTATTTCAGACTGACTCGGGTGTTATTTAACTATAATGCTCGGGTCAGACCGAGTATTATAGATACAGGATATGATGCTGTGGAGCTTAGGAGACGAGCTGGATGGCGATACGTACTTTCGTACTTGATTATTATTCCGTTGTATATCCAGTTGTATGTCATTGATGTGTAACTCTGATGATGTATGTATAAACAGATATAGTATTTGTTTTGGTGTAAAGATATGTGATTACCTATTATATTTTATTCCGCTGCGATGGTTAGATTCTGATGTTGTTTTCTATTTTCTTCTTCTACCACTTCTTCTTTAACCCTAATGGTTCGTATTTCTGTACATCTTGAGTTGATTGATGTAGAATAGTGTGGACTCAAGGGGTACGGATTTGCGGGTCGTTATAGTTGGTATCAGAGCTTAGGTTGGTGATAACCTTGGCTCGGGTGGGAATTACTCATAGAATAGAGTCCGTAGTACTCTTGAATGAGCTTGAGTGTATTAGTAGATATGAGCGCGTATTTGTTAGCGAATATAAAATTGTTTTTATATTGTGTTGATTTATCGGTTGAGTGTTTATGGATTCTGATCAATATGTGGGACGCCATGTTATCGATAGGGATTTCTAAACTCTTAAACAAGGTAAACCGACACAGTATTGTTTTAAATAGGGTAAATGAGATAATATTACCCAAAATTATTTTTGTATATAAAAGAAATGATTTTTCGTAAATTGTTATAGTTATATATGGATGCTTGGTTGTTAGAAAGTGATAATATTAAATTATTATCATTGTTGTATGAGAATTGATAAGAAATTGAAATAATAACCAAAGATTAAGGAATAAATTAATAAAATAAATGGAATTTGTAAATGTGATTTATAAGTGAATAAGGAATTGAAATCATAATTAAAAACTAAGAAATAAATTCATATACAAATGAGATTTGTAAATGCAAACTATAAATGTGAATTATAGTGTGATTAATAATTAAAATAAGATAAAATTCCAAAGTAATGTTTGATTATAAATTTAAAGGATTTGGAATTTGAAAATTTGAAAAGTTGAATTCCTTCGAATTTGAAAATGATTCTCAAAAAGTTGGGAAAAATAATATATATTTGAGAAATATTTGTGAATCGGATTTGAAATCTAGAGAGCTTTGGAATTTAAAATTATTTGAAGGGATTTTAAAGAAATAAAAGCATTGAACTCTTTACGGTCGCTAGAAAATAATTCCGATGATGATCGCGACATCATCGGTGTTCATTTTCGAGTTTCCAAGAGGGGGATTGCTGCCTGAATGTTTTGGATTAATGTTTGTTTGTGAAATTTGGTTTAATTTTGAAAATGCAAAGAAATAGTCTGATTTAGATATATATGTTTTCAAAATTTAATTTTGAACATTTTAGTAATGAGTTTAAATGTGTAAGCAAAAGGGAATTGAAACTGAATGTTGAACTTAAGTTTGAATGGAAAAATTAGTCAAGTTGGACTAAATAAAACAAAGTTTGAGATTAAATTAGTAAGTAACTAAATGATTTATATGGTACGCAACTAAAATGAAATTTGAATATTGGATAATGTTTGATTTGAAATTGTGTAAAATGAAGTGTAGAATTAGTTCAAATGGACTAAAAATAATTAATGTTTGGAAATAGAATTTATTGATTGAAAATAAATTTGAGAATAAACAAATTAATTTATAATTGTAAGTAAATGAACTGAAATTGGATATTGGAATGATATTAAATGGAATTAAGTCCTTGCTTAACAAAATTCAAAGGAATGATATGTAGATAGATTTAACTGGAGTTAAGCTAAATAAAATTGAATTGAAATGAATTCAGTTGAGTTATAGATAATATAGAATGGAATAAAATTCTTACTTAAATAAATAAATGTAAACTAAGTATTGAATTGGATTAAAATAGATTTTGTGTGAGTTGTAAACAAATCCGATTCAGGCATAAATTAAATGGCCTTATTATTGATAAAATTCAATAATGAATTGTTAAGGTGAATTAAAATTTGAAAGTGGATAAAAGAATAAACTAATCGAATAAATTAGTAAAATGGTTGGGATTTGATCAAAGGAAAATCAAATCAAAGATTTAAATGGAGGTTGGTGGAATAAAATAAACTTAAGTTATTGGGTGGAATAGTTTGAAGAAAATAAATAACTTAAGTAAATTGTGGGATGGTTATTTAATATATTGGTTGTTGAGTTTGATAGAATGGTTTGGAACCAAACTTTTTAAATATGAAAGAAAGTGCAATGAAAAGAGTGTGAATAAATTAAAATGGGATGGAATCAAGTGTAAATTGAGTTGGGATCAATTTAAAATGGTTATAAAGCTTAAGTAATTATTTATTCACATTAATATTGTCGAATTGCATAAGAAAATGGGTCGTTTGATGTAAATAGGGTTAGATAAAATCCTATGAGGTATTAGGAATGAATAGGATGATTTTGAAATCAATTGGAATGAATATAAGTTTGTTTTGCTTAGAATGAATTGAATGTAAGCATGTGAGTTGTTAACCATTCGGATTAAGTAAGACGATGTGTGATTGCTTGTAAGCAATTAAAATTTATGTTTGAACATTGAAAGTGCTTATGAAAAGTGTTTAGTGTGCATTGGTTTTAGTATTCATGAATTGTAGTTGTTTTGAAAAGTAAAATGTTAATAAATTGCATATATTTAGTACTTATATGTTTGAATTGAGTAAGTACAGGTACCGGGAAGCCGTTTGGCTGGATTTGATCGCGTAAAATGCTAAATAATAAGCCGCTTGCTTAAAAATGCTAAATAAAGGTATGCCTACGCAATAAAAATAGGAAATATGGCCTGTTTTTGTTTTTCCGACCGGATGGGTCGATGTATATATATTTATATCCCTTGTTAAATTGCAAAAGCTCCTCCGTATAAAGGAGACTTTGCCAAAAAAATTCAGAAATTTTGGGAGATAGAAATTTTGTTGAAAATTTTGAGAAAATTTTGTTAGCGATAAAACGATTTTAGATTGGAAATTGAAATAAATTAGCGGATGAAACTAATTTAAAATAACGATATGAATCAGTTATAAATGGAAGATAAAATTCAATATTCAGAGTTGAAGCTAAATTGAATTCTTATGGAAATGGGAGAACCAATTCAAATAAAAAAAATAGATGTAAACTAAGTGGTGAAGTGAAAATAAATATAAGAAGCGTATAAAATACTTATATTGAACTTAAAAAGAAACTGTGGAATTCTTAAGTAATATGGGTGTCGGGAAAATATATTGAATAAGCATTTGAGTGAAGATTTAGTAAAATATATGTACATCATACGGCTTGAATGAATAGATATTGAAATTTTGTAAAGAAGTCAAATGATTTTGAATGTTGTGAATGGATATTATTACTAAGTAGGATTTGCAGGTATTATAAAGGGAAAGGAGAATTGGTTTTGATTTCAGAAGATAAAATTTGAATTGCTCGACAAAAAAAGGCACTGGTTTAAATTTTTGTATGAAATTTGATTGAGTTTTTTAACTTGCCACTTGGTTTTTGTTTTCTTTTGAAATTTGCGAGCCCATAGAGGCATTTTGTAGTTGTACCGAGCTAGCCGCGCAAAGGAGACGCTGGCGAAATTTTTCAAAAATTTAGGGAGTTAGAAATTTTTTGAGAAATTTTGAAAAATTAAAACTTGGTTTTGATTTATTATTTGAATGGTTGAATAAATAAAGTTGTTTGGGAACTATGGAAAAGTTTGGAAATTTGGATTGAAGTAATAGTGGGTCTTTAATAAAAGATATGTAATGGCAAGTTAATAAAACTGTTTGGTTTTGAAAAATAGTAATGGGTTTTGGAACATTCTTTCTAACTAGTAATTTCGGGGACGAAATTCTTTTAAGGGGGAGGAATGTGACGACCCGGAATTTTTGAGCATTTAAAATCAGAATATTTAATCGATTTTAAATATTTAAAAGTGAATTTTTAACTTGAATTCTAATATCACTAATTATTTGGTAATTTAATTATTAAATTAAATTATTTGAAGTTGGGTAAAATATGATATCTGGACTTTTTAGCTTGTTAAAAATAATTTGAAGGCTTGTAAAAGTTATATTGATAGGACTGAAGATAATAAATGAGTTTAAATTTAATTTAACAGCGTTTTGTGCAGTTTTGAAAATATATCGTTTAAATTGATATTTACAAATAGCCTTCCGAGGCACAATCTCGGAATTCGACAAACCTGGTTCCATTGGATCCGTAAAATTGTATTATTATCGGATTTCAATTTTCGTAGCGTTTAGAGTGATCATGTGATCATACGGTAAATAAACACGCTTAAATCTATATCGAAATTTAATATGATAACTGGTCAAAAAGCTATCTTCTCCATACAATCGAATTAGGACTCGAAACATTTTCCATTACGTTTAGAATATGGGTGTAACATTATAAACGCCTAGCGGCACGCCTTGATAGGAGTTTGAAATTTTAAGTTGCATTTGAATTTAAATTTGAACTTTATAAATATATATATTAATGGTTGATTGACATATATACTTATATCAGCTGCCTTCTTTACCATCAACTTACTATAGCTAGATTATTCGAACACACTTCCTTTGCCTTCTCGAACACGATCCCTTATTCTTCTTCCTTTTTAACACAAGACCCATTTCCTTTTCAGTAAAAATTCTTAATGCTCGAATAGAAAGAAAAAAAATGAATGAAAACGGCTGCTCCTTAATTGTTTCTTCTCCTTCCCATTTTATATGAACAAAATTCCCTTTTTCATCTTCAAATCGATTATCGTATAAAAAGAAAAAAATCAAACCCAGAATTCGTTCGTATAAACAAATTCTAACCAAAAGTCGATCTCGTCGTCCCTAGGTCTAGTCGAAATCAAAGCCCTTTTCAAGTTCGCTTTCGATCGGCAGAGGAGTACTCGCGATTTCTGAAGGGGTCGTCGTTGGCAATCGAAGGTCGACGTCGTAACGGGGGCAGTGAGGCTTGGGCTCGACTTGCTTGATTGGGGGTGTAGTGGTCTGAGAGGGGTTTTCAGTTGGGATTGGTTTCATTGGGTGGTATTCGAGTTCGTCAGGGCGGTCGCGATGCTTGGAATGGCGAGGCGCGACTCTGGCGAGGGTGTGGGTGTTCGCTGGTCAAGGGTACGCGTGCGAATGAGGCAGCACAGGTGGATTTGGTTATCTCGGCTAGGGTTTGAAAAGAAAGGTAAATAAATTTACAATTTATTTATTTATTCTAATTTGATAGTGTATATATTTATAAATATGAACATATGCAGTGAAAACAGAAAAAAAATATAGCAGTGTAATATGAAAACCATTTCTGTTTCTATTTTAATATATATATATACACTAAAATAAAATAAATAAACATATACAGATTTTTAAATCCACAAGTTTAAATTTTCAAATAATGTATTTATGGAGATTAATCTGTTTAACTAACTTATGTAATTATTTTAGAAATTGTTAAAGGGAAATTAGTTTAAACTAAAACTATTTGTTAATTAAATTTCAAGATAGAAAATAAATTGTTCGATTAGTTCAACTATAGGAATTTTAAAAATGTTAAAGGTTTATATAAAATTAGATTTTTGAAATCTATAGATTTCTTTTTATAAGTATACATGTAGTTTTAGAAGAGAATAAATATACATGAGTGCCTACTTTCATGCACCAGTTTAATGTTAAAATAATGGAGATCAATTTGTATGATTAAACTTATTTATTTGTTTAGTTACCAAAAGATATTTTATTAAAGGAAAATTGATTTAAATAAATAATTAGCTAAGTAAATTTATCAAAAGGAAAGTAATTGTTCAATAAGTTCAAATATTAATAAATCATATAAATTGTTTATTCAAGGTCAAAATTTGAAAGGAAGCAAGCCGGTTTGAAGTGGATGGAAAATTAAAAAGCAAAGGTGAGTTAATCTCACTCATTTGGTTTGATTTAAATTTAAATGGTTAAATTTAAATAATTGATTGATTGATTTGATTTGGTGTGTTAGATTATATATCATAGTATATAATATATCTTGGAATGATTGAATTCCTGCATTATTTAGCGAATGAGACCCTATGCGCCGCATAATAGCGGATGATATTATATTAATCCCATATACCGCGATATTCCACCTCGAAGTGGAATTGGTATTTTATATTGTGCTAACGTCTGTGGATGCAGGGAAAGATGTTGGAGGGATCCAACTGGATTCCTCAACATTTATTTAAATTATTTGATATTCTCTGTTCTGATTATTTTGATATTCTATGATGAATTATATTGGAATATTGAATGCTATGGCTTGCTTGAATATATTTCGGTACACCGAGTTATCAAAATATATAAATTGGATTTTTGGAAAGACAATAAAAGAGTGGAGTTAAGTAAAATAATTATAGCGAATTTGAATAAATTAAGAATGAATTGAAAAGGAATGGAAGTGATATTAAAATACTAATAAACAATTTCGAGTATGAAAAGGAAAAAAAGAATTTTAATAAACAAGAATTAATGAATTGTAAGCATAAGTGATATCATTTAAAGGAATAAAGAATTATTTTAAAATTCAAAGTTTAAATTTATTTAAAGGGATAAGAAGTAATTTGGGAAATCTAAAATTGGTATTTTCAGTTAAAGGTAATTTAAATCATAATTAAGGAATAAAATCTGAAGTAATGGCTTTTGTAATAAATGGAGTAAATTGGAAATCTATTTGGGAATTGATTTAGGTGTGTAAAAACCAGGATTTTTAAAGGAGAATGTGACTATGAAATTTATAAACTGGGTTTATAAAAGCAAAGTAATATATATCAGTGGATATTTGGGAAAAATAAATTCAAGGTAGGAATTTATAAAAGGAATGGGTAAATTTGTTTAAAAATAAATAGTGATTTATTTTTAAAGGATGTGAAAGAAAACTAAATTTCCCTGGATAGTCAAGTACCTTTTCAAAGTAAATTTTTAAATATAAGATAAAAGTTTTAATGTTGTTTCAAAAAAAGCATGTTTTAGAAATTTATTATTGCTAAATGTTTAAATTCTAAAGTAAGTATTTTTTCAAATCTATAATCGTAGTAATTATTTAAAAGTGATTTAGTATTTTGTGTTAAAGGAAAAAAATCTAGTTTTATATTTTTGTAAAGTAACCTTATTTTAAATATTCCTAAAGTGTTATTTTTAATCAAGTATTAAAGTAATTTTTTTCTAAATTTAAATGTCAAAGCATATTTTACAATAAAGTGTTTTTAAATTATTTTAAAAATCTAAAGTTTTGTGCTTGGTGATTTCAGTGGAAATAGAAAATATTTGAAAAATTTATACGATAAAAGGAAGATAGTTTGAAAACTGTTTCCAAAAGGGTTTGAAAAGTGGAAATATATCTTACGAAGATATTTTGAGATAAATAAATAATTTGGAAAATTATTTATTGTTTGATGGTTGTTGTGAATGTTAATTGATAGTTAAATAACCAACTACTAATAATTGCCAATGCGCTGATCGTTTCGAAGAGACCGGGATCGGGATTTATTTCTCGAAAACCACTTCGATACGGTTTGTATGTTTTCGTGGAAAAACGAGTTTGGATTCAAAGTTGGAGCAGTGAAGTGCGAGGGTTAGTCATTACTAATCCTGAGGAAGTTCCTAAAATGGATGTAGTAGGAATAGTGCCTTCGGTTCCGTTCGAACCCGGGACGGACTTGTATTGGATTGTGGATTCCATACAATGGCGGGGCTACTGGGGTACCGCCCGTCACAGTACGTGGCCTAGATCAACGTACCGAGGATCACTCCCGACCCTCTGCAACACAAGGCCGGAACCATTCCTTACTGAACAGTCCCGAACAAGATGACCCCGCAGTTGGTGTACATCCAACCGCCCACACAGCCGAAATAAAAAGGGACATCTAGACAGGGGAAAATCTTGTCTTGCTTGGGCATGACCCACCTGACCTTGCTGCACCTCCCCTGTTTTAGCCATTCCCGGTTGATGAGGCTTGAGACTGCGATTACCTTTAGAGAATATATTTCTTAGAATGCTCATCGCCCACCTGACGATGTGTTGAAAGCATTCAATCCATACAAGTTCGTTCCGGGTTCGAACGAAACCGAAGGCATTATCTCGTTACACTCATTTTGGAATCACCCTCAGAGTTAACGACGATAACCCTTGCACTCTGAATCTTCATATTCACTTCAAATTCATGACCTATCGTTAATTTGGAATCGATGTGGTTTTCGGATGTTCCAAGTAAGGAAAACCGATCCCGGTCTCATCGAAATCCAAAACGTGTCTTTTAGGGCCAAGTTGTCTATTTAGTCTTAACAGTTTAATTCAAAATAATTCAATACACACAGATAGATAATTCATAATATCACAGTAGATAATCATATCATTCTCATATACAGATAAATTATGTTATCATCCAAACAGATAATTAAATATTATCATATTTAAACCAAGCATCCATATCACATAGATATTATTCATGTCAGATCTATATTCAAAATCATCAAATGAAATATCAATATCATTCATCCGTAAGCAATGATTTATAATCATACCATTTGTAGTTAATTTAAAATGAATTAAATTAACTACTTCTATCTCTAATTAATTTAAAGTAAATTAAATTAATTACTTCATCTATAAATCCTACTTATACAACCATTAATCAATTATAAATCAAATTAATTAACCAATCTCTAGATATTTTTCTTGATTAGATACCTTTAATTAATCATTCTCGAATAAGTAATTAGTCTTTAATAAATTTTACAAATTAATTACCCTAAATTATTTACAGTAATTAACATATAATTACTTCATTTATAATTGATTACATTTATTCTTAATTAAACATAAATTGATCACCACATTATTGATTATTCCTTAATTAACCAATTCTTAATTACATCATTAATTATTGATTAATGATCTCTAATTTAGTTTTAAATTAAATTACTTTGATTTAATCAATTACATTAAGTAATTAATCTTTAATTAAACACAATTATTAATCACCTTTGATTAATATCAACCAGTAATTAACTACCCTCAATTACTCATATTAATAACTTAATTATCCCATAATTAATTATCTCCATTAATTAATCCCTTGATTAATTACAAAAGTAATTATCCAAATTACTTTATTAACACATTATCTTCCACTGGTTACATTCAGTAATTAACATTAATTACTTCCTTAAGTAATTATGCTCCATTAAATACACTAGGTAATTACGTATATCAATTTATCAAATGATTCCTTAAATTAATTAAACTAAATTAATTAACTTAAATTAATCATTTTATCAAAATTTATTACAATAAGTAATTAATCTCTTAATTTCTTCCATTAAGAAATTACTTCACAATTTACAATTGATTATCTTAATTAATTAATCTAATTAATTATTAAAATTTATCACATAAATTAATACTTAATAATTCTTAGTTAATTATCTTCATTGACTAATAACATTTCTTTAATTACCTTCTTAATTAACCTTTATTATAAATTAATCTAAATCATTAATTTAAAATCAATAATTAAGTCATTCCTTAATCCTGTTATGAATTAAATTCTTTTATTATCTTGATTATTTCTAAGATAATTCATTTACCCTTTCGATGACTTTATATTTAAGTGTATTTAAAACATTATACTTCTAAATTTAAATTCAAATTCCATTTTTAACCTAAGATTCAAAATGTTTAATCATTTATCCTAATTTAAATGAATTTATAAACCTTATAACAAATGCAAGAAGCATTCATTATTTATATAAGCTACTTATATGAGAAAAAGGTTTGAACTGAACTACTTAATTTTATAAAAAAACAAGCTTCAAAAATAAATTGATTATTTAACTTCCATATTTAAGTTAATCACTTCATAAGTGTTCGTTCAAATATTAAGGAAACCTTTTTATAAAGAATTTTACCAAGTTTAAATATTTATCTGAAAATAAACCCTCTTTTAAAAATCCACTTTAAAACATTTAAACTTGTTCAACATTTACATTTATAAAACTGATTTAAATTCAAGGTTTGGATTCATAGTAACTTGAATCCATAATTTAGACTTTATTTGAAAATTGATTTTAAATCTTGCCTTAATTTTAAATTTTTATTTTAAAAAAAACTAGGATTCAAAAGCTCATTTGAATCCGACTTAAATTTTGAATTTAAAACCCCTGTTTTAAATCCTTCTTTAAATTTACATTTCATTTAAATTTCAAAAAAAAGAACAAACTTAACACTGTCAGGTTATAAACCTGAAACTAACCTACACGAGACCAAACAAAGTTCCTTCGAGTCGCTAACCAAACTCCTTCGAGCCAAACACTCCAACTACTCGAGTAACACTCGAGTGACACTCTGGTCAATAAAAAAAACAACAGACATCAACACCAATGTGCACAGTGCACATGCACAATCCAACCACCTATCTCCGACCATCTTTGACGACCTCCATAAGTCATCGACCACTGCCTCCCCCAGTTCTGACCGCCCGGACTTCAACGCACCCTCGGTGACGAATTTGAGCATCAAACCCAAACTGAAATCACCACTCTACAACCTGGAAACACCAACACATTCCCACTTCAAAACCTATCATCATCGAGTTCCCCACCCTCCGACCATATGAGGGTCTATAACTTCGGCCTCTTCTTCGACTACAACCCAACTATCACCGCCCCAAAAGTCACTGCACTCGATCACCTACTTTGGCCGTGGCGATCGATTCCTCAAACACAGCAAAATTTAGGGTTCTATAAGAAAACCCACTGCCACATCTTCCTTGGTGAACTTCATCACCGTCACCCATTTTTCCTAGCATCATTGATCGCTCCTCCATCGACCAGAAGAACCCCGACCCCTCCAGCCGCCTAGATCGCCAGTAATCGCCCAGAAACCAAAAACAGAACAACTTAAGACTACCCCACCAACCCTTAACTAAAAAATAAAATTTTAGTATCAAAAATCCTAATTTCAAATAAGAATCCAATTTATAAACCTGAATTAATAATTTAAGATGTTTAAAATTTCACTCTTATTAAGTATTGGCTGTTCTCAGGTTTTTTCAAAGCAGTTCTACCATGTTAAACTTGAATTTAGATTTTTTAAAATTTACTTTATGATCAAACAACATATTTTGTGTAGATACTAAGTCGTATCAATCAATAAATTAAGAAAAGATGATTTTTGTCTTAAATCCGGGCTTCAAATTTTATACACAGAGATGTTTCAGACTATACAGACAGGCTTCATGTATTCATAGAATTGCATCAGTATATATATACATAAACATGCTTATTCTAGACATAACAACATAACTGAATATGCTTAAGCAAGTTGTAAATTCTAGTTACTCACCGGTGATGGAGATGGACAGAGCACTATTATTTGGAAATCTTTGGATGTCAAAACTGGAAAAATGGTTTTCTTTCATTTTCTTATTTGTAGTTGAGTTGCAAACTTTATTCAAGTTGTTTAGAGATATTTGTTGTTGGTGCTTCAGTTGTAAGCAAAATAGAAATGCTACCTGTATACTCTTGGGTTTACTAAGTTTATTAAGTGATTCTGACCGAACTAAAATAGTATGATATATAAATAGGAAAACTTTTGAACAGCTATAGGTTACCATATGTACAAGTTTTACTTGTTTTTGATATAGCAGACTTTTGTATCTGAGATGTACAGATTTGTATACACTTGAATTGACAAAATAATGTGCTGAAATGATAGTAATTAATACTTGGTTTCTCTATTAGTTGACATAAGTATATTTATGTTTGGCTGCTAAAAGATATGTGTGTGTAAGTGTACAACATGTAGGTTAAAGTTTAGCTTGTATATGAAGCTACTTGTTTATAGATATTTGTTTTTTCTTTCTTGCCTGAATCTTAATTTGTAAGCTACCTGCATCTTTATTTTACAGGATATGCATAATTTACTTGCCTACTTATGTTTTCATACTTTATTCTTGCCTGATTGCTTTTATTATTTTGTCTTGTTTTATACTCTTCTTATTTGGGTATGTAGATGTTTCTTTCTTTTGTCTGGTTATGCTTTATTACATATATAAAGTTGCTTTAGTTATTTGTTATAATTTTAACTTATGTATTTACTCTTATTGCTTATGTTAATATCATAGTTTTCTTATGTTTATGTATCTATAAAATTTATTTTATCTTAAACATTTTTGAAAGATTTTATTTAAAATTTCAATCATTGCTTTCTTTTCAAAATACAAGTATACATATATATATATAAATAAATTTAAAATAACAATTCCTATTTGTACTAAAAATCCATTTGTAAAGACATTACATCATTAATATTGTTCAAAATACCTCATTATTAATTTAAAATAATTTATAAAAGATATTATTCCTTTATTAATAAATTACTTATTGTATCAATCTATATTTTAAAAACAAACGAACCTTTTGTTTAATTTAAATTTAAGCTAAAATTATTTTAAACAAATTAAACTTAAATCTTAAGTATTTTGAAGCCATATGATTATTTAATAGCTTAATACTAAATTAAATCAAATTTTCAAATTTACCAGAAATATTAAAATTAGAAAACATGTCTTTATTTATTAAATTTAAACAGAGCTTATCTATTTATAATATATACAAATATATACATATATACATCATAAACTGAAACTATTTAAATTAGCTTTTAAAAGATAAACTATCAGTTAAATATGTTTTTAAAAGAAGATTATGAAACCAATTTAAATCTTATTAACAATTATTATCAAATTAAATTTTATTTTTACACAGATTATTAAATTTATATTGCCAAAAATTTCCGGGATATTACAAGAGGATTTTAATAAAAAGTGTTTTAGCTATCGTAAGGTAAAAACCCGGCTTGTTTATTTGTGGCATGGTCTTACGAGATGCTTTTATTTTCAAAAGGATTTTTGAAACTTTAACAATCAATTTTAGTGTGATTTCTCACGCTGGTATTCCAGACTGACTCGGGTGTTATTTAACTATAATGCTCGGGTCAGACCGAGTATTATAGGATACATGATATGATGCTGTGGAGCTCAGGAGACGAGCTGGATGGCGATACGTACTTTAGTACTTGATTATTATTCCGCTGTGTATCCAATTGTATGTTATTGATGTGGAACTCTGATGATGTACTCTTGATGATGTATGTATAAACATATATAGTATTTGTTTTGGTGTAAAGATCTGTGATTACGTATTATATTTTATTCTGCTGCGATGGTTAAATTCTGATGTTGTTTTCTATTTTCTTCTTCTACATCTTCTTCTTTAACTCAAATGGTTCGTATTTCTGTACACCTTGAGTTGATTGATGTAGAATAGTGTCGACTCAAGGGGTATGGATTTGCGGGTCGTTACATTATCACTAAAATAAGTTAATGATACCTTAAACATAAACATGGTTCGACGATGTTTGAATGGATGATGGATGATTGAATGACTTGGTTCATGAATCTATGTTAAGTATTAGGTATACTTAATCTGAATTGAAAATATGAATATGACATGGTTCATAACTGGATGACAAGTGTATGGTACACATGTGGATTGAATGTAATGCACATGGTTGCTTTGGATGTAATGTTTGTGTACTTGTTATGATGTGATTGTTGTGATGAGAAAGTGAGGGGAAAACGCATTCCCTACTATAGTGGCTAAGTCTCACTATGATTGCTTAAGGTAAGATTTTGCTCATACCAAACTTTATGTCCGACTCATGTTTTTATTATTTTCCATAAACTCACGAGTACTTATTCGAATAGACTGAGTTTATAGTTTAGACCTAAGTAGTTGACATCGATATCGAGAACGTATCGACCAAGTACGGATATGAGATATTTCGTGATAATATCAAATAATATAGGTAAAATGTCGAATATGTGTTGAACAAGTTATAAATGATATTATACTATGTTATAATAATATAATATTATGTTGATGTTAACTATTCAAATATTTGGATAAATAATTCTAAATTACTATTAATGACTGACTACATATAGTTTATAGATTATAATCCATTTACTGAGATAAATATAAATCATAATATAAGCTCATAAAAACCAAGAAATTCGTATAATGTACATCTGTGTTATTTTTTTCTCTTTTATACCATATTCATTGTTTCTTCAGTAATCTAATCATCTCTATTACTTACCCAAAATTTCCATATGTATAGTTTCGTAGTTTTCATATTACTTAATTTATCGAATAAACAATGTTGATTTGATACCAATTACTACTTTAGTTCGTTCCTTGTAGATATGTCAAATATATAACATATTGCTCTTTAGATTTTAGTTCCGGGTGTATGATAATAACTAATAAAATGAATTTTCATAAGTTAACTTACCAATCAAAAATGGTGAACAAAAATTAACTCAAAAGAGATGTACCTCTTTCATGATCTTGTCTTTAGTGATAAATTCTTCTAGGGAAATAAAACATATAAAATAATGGAATAAATAGAGTTTACTTTATTGAAAGATCAATAAAGAAGCCTAACACTATATGGTTAAAACTGAAAAAATTAGTGCATTGGAATTCTAATATGGTCTATGAATTGTCATTCGCCATATAAAAAAACATTGAGGATATAAAGATATTTATTTATAAATATATTTCTCTAACACATACAATAATGAATGACATTCTTAAAAAATATCAGGTATTTTACACTAAATATCGGAGTGATATATTAACAAATACCAGACGATATATCGATGATGATATTTTAAGTGATATTTCAAAAAAATATCGACTTAGAAGTAATATGAAATATATCGACGATATATCAACGATATTATCCGATATTAACCACATAAGTTTAGACATGTATTTTTTGGAAGGATGAATAAAGATTATAAAGATGATGTTAGAGGCTTATCTAGCTAACTAAAGTTATTTTGAAATTCCGTTGTGTAAAACTAGAAATTATAAGTGGCTACGTGCCGCGTTGGCATCTTCATATGTCGGACATGATGCTCCTCTTATTTTCTTATTATATTTACCCCTATGTGGGAAAGAAATGAGTTAACGATGATGTAATAAATTATGTAAAACAATTTAATGAAATAAAAACTTATTTAACTGCCCTGTTTACTTAATGTCGTGCAAAATAATATTAAACTCACTTTGTCGCTTGAAAATGATTTTGATGGCGGCTGCAGTATCATTGGCGTCTATTTTCGGGTCTTGAAGACCTACTGACGACTTGTCTATGGCCTTTCGATTTTGGTGAAACAGTGCTTTTGTCGTCTTGCTTCATATGATCTACTTCAATATTTCTCTTAGCATAGATATGGATCAGTCACCGTGCTATTTAGCATCTCCAGGTAACAGGCCAGGGAGAGTGAGTTTTTAATTTATTTCTTTTACTATGTAAGAGGGTTCTTACTACCTTCCAGGCTTTTTGAAAGATCTTTTTCAAGTGTAAAAATAAAATTAGATGAGTTATCTCAAAAAATGATAAAATAATTGCCTACGGTAATAAAATAATAACATTCTTTTGCAGACATCCACTTTTAATAAATACTCCCTCCCTAACCTCCATACTCCATCCGATCAAACTTATGTTAAAAACGCTTTTGCAACATAGTAATTCAGATGTGTATAGGTTTGAGTAAAACTAGGATTGTTATGGTAATGGTAATGGCAGTGGTAATTATCATTACCATTTTGTAAATACGTCGTACTATTTTTACTGATAAACTAAAATTGCTTAATATTATCGTTTCAGATTTATTGGTACACCGATATACTAGTGACTGTTACATTGGTAACGCATGTCTAAAAAAATAAAGAACTTGATTTATTTTTATGTTATAATTAATGATGTTTCATCGTACATTACACATTTTGACTTAGTATAAGACAATAATGAGAAATAAAAGTAATGTATTTAACATCATTTGAAGTGAATTCGTAAACTTAGTTTAGTCATTTTCTTTTCTAAAATACCCATAATAAAACATGTAATATGAATGTCCATGTATTATAAACGAATTAGTAAATAACTGTTACAGTGGTTCTAAAAGAAAGTTACCGATGTTTTACCGTAGAAATTGGTAAATTTACCGTTACAATATTGATTGTATTAGTATACCAACATTAATAAAAGTTTGTAGAAGTTTGCAAGTGATTGAGAGTAATGATACGTTAATGTGAAATTTACGGTTGCCTTCGCATGGTGAAACTATTTCATTAGTTGGACACATACAAATTTATATCTGATGACTACATGTTTGATTTCCTGTCCACATCGTTACAAATGAATCTTGCATGGTCTAAAACCGTCCATAATGTTGCGATTCGTCTAGTCTAGATATAAAAACTGCTATCTATTTTGTGAGAGATATTTTTCATCTCTGACTATAGACCAATACCATTCCACAGTCTGTACAATTGTATAGAAAATCAATTTTCTTGTCGTCATAGTTTTTTCATAGTGATATATTCGTAGTTATATCTTTGCTTTTGATTACCATGTGTATAGCAGGTTATGGACCTTATTTATTAAAAAAAAAAAAAAACTTCTATTATTAATTAATTGAATATAAAATCAGGGGATCATGCACTATACTTTATGGATCAGATTATGTATTTATAACATTAATAATGTTTGTATTACTTGAAATGTTTAGGAAATAAAATTTGAAGTTTCCGTCTTCGAGGCAGATGCAAACAAGTGGTGTATATATATGTTGTAAGTGCAAACTCTGCATCTTTTCTTTCTTCACTAATCAAATGCTAAATAGAAACCAGGGTGGATCTAAGAGTTTTTTGATATTTATAGTATACAAATGAATGAAATATTGTATTCTGTATTACATATATGCCAATTTGATCAATTCACACGGAAGTTGGGCAAAAACTGCTAATCAATCACAATATATAATTTATCTCAGTATCTGTCACGTTCTATGTCAATTATTAAGAGTGTATTAATAATGTGATCCATTCAAGCAAATTTAGCACATGTAAATGAAGTACAATTATTCACCAAGTACTGGCTTCTTTGCTTAGAATTATTGATTGCCGTGTTGATGTTTGAATCCTAAATTTGTTGGTTTGTTGCATGCTACTCGTTGGTAAGTGTGATGATAGAATTGTTATGAACATTTTTAACCCTCTACTTTAAATTCTGTATTGACAAAACAACTGAATCCTTTTAATTAATAGAAATGACCCAGAAGTACTAGAATTCTGGTTCAACCATACTCAACAAATTAAACATTTAAAGTTGTTGTTAAGATTTGGTTTCCCTTGCCTTTCATTAGCATTTATAGTATACTCACAGTTTGATGTATACGTACTTATATAAACTTAACCTACTTGATTAAAAATAGATGAACATGATACCAAATATATAAGTCTTATGCCTGTAGAATCCCAAAGCTGAAATAAGATAAGGAGACAGCATCATGGCATCCACCATTTTTCATATTATCAACTTGTTTATACTTTTTACATTGACTTGTGCAGACACGCATGAATATGCGTTGCCTGCTATATTTATCTTCGGCGATTCTTTAGCTGATGTCGGCAACAATAATTATGTCAACGCTTCTATAAACTTCAAGGCCAACTTTCCTCCCTATGGAATTGATTTTCCAGGAAATATACCAACGGGAAGATTTAGCAATGGTTACAATACTTTTGACTGGATAGGTGATATGTCCTTACATACATTATTATTTATTTTTGTTAAAATTTTCATAATAAAACTACTAATAAACTTTGATCATTCCAGCCCAGTTTGTAGGACACAAGCAAAGTCCACCTGCCTATTGTTCCATCACAAATGAGACAGAGATGCTGAACGGAGTTAACTTTGCCTCTGGTGGTTCTGGCATTCTTGACACAACTGTATGCAGAACATACATTGTTTTTTTTTTTTTTTTTTAAATAGTTTTATCTCAGTAACGACTATGTGACACTTTGAAATAACTTCAGGGTAAGTCTATAACCTTAACGGAGCAGAGAAGGAACTTCAAGAGAGTGCGGAAAGTTATCGTGAGAGAAATGGGAGTTAAAAGGGCATATGATCAGCTGTCTGATGCCCTGTTCCTGTTTGCTTCTGGAAGCAACGACATGTTTGACTATTACACTTCTTCAGGGCCGAGAAGTCGAGCAGAATATGAAATTTTTGTATCCAAGATGGTTAACAAATTAGGCAACGACTTGACGGTTAGTTGCACACAAACACTAAATGAACTTTCTCTTGTCTTCTGTTCAACCAATATCAAGTCGACTATGCACTGTGCATTTCAATGCTTTGATTAGTAACTTGTGCAAGGAGGTTTGGATTCTATGGGGCTTCAATGATAGGATGCATTCCAGCGATGAGGAATGCTAATCCTTCAGGCGAATGTGTTGAGGATTTAAATCTTATCGCCAGGATTTTTAACAAAGCTTTCCTGAAGAGATTGTACCAGCTACAAGGGGTGCTGCATCATATGAGATTTTCTTATGGAAATGTTTATTCTTTGGTGGATTACACTATGAACAATCCTAAAGAATTCCGTAGGTTTTCCACTTAACTAATGCTCGTACAACTTTAACCAATATGAACTGTTATTTAACGCTTGATGTTCTTGTTTCTTTTAACCTGGTGTTGTGAAGCGTACAAGGAAATGGAAAGTGCTTGCTGTGGATCTGGAAGATTCAATGGAGGTGGCATGTGCACGACAAATGCTGCGATTTGTTCGAACCGTGATGAGTATATGTTTTGGGACCGATCCCATCCATCCGATAAAGCTTGTGAGGTTACAGCAATCAGTTTGTATTATGGCTCGTACGGCGCTCCAATAAACATTTTGGAATTGCAAGGAACACCGCTGTTTGAAATCCATGCTAGCACCTATTAGTAGGAAGAATATTAAATTTGCAAGTGGAAATCTAAAGATAAAAAATTTGCGAGGGAGGATATGAAACCTTATCGCTATAATCTTTGTATGTTTTATTTATACTTGCTTACAAGCGAGAAAACTCTTTTTTATTTATGTTAATACATCTTCTGAACGAACAGTGAAAATGAATAATGAAAACTTATTTTATCTAAAGGTGGTAGAATTTTGTATAATCTATTCTATTGTATAAAAAAGAAAATACAAGACTATATATATTCTTGCTTCTCATTCATTTTTACTTTCAATCTTTTCCTCTGTTTGATTTGAGAGAATAAGTTTTATTTACCGCTTTAATAATTACTAACCATTCCAAACTTCAAATTAAAATTCCATTAGATATTAAATGTTTTGCTAAGGACACTCAAATTAAAATTCCATTAGATATTAAATGTTTTGCTAAGGACACTCAGTTTCCATTTTTCTACTACTATAGAAAAGAATAATAAACACAATAAAATTTATGCGCTTTCTACTACTAAATTCAGTTCATACGACAATCAACCATCGTGTAAATCATTTTGCATGACGAACGAATGCCGGCCAACATCATTTTCCATGGTCGTCGACCACTAAACTACCTTGTTCAGTGGTTGATCATCGTGAAAAACGATGTTGATCGGGGTTGTTCCTCATGCAAAAATTAGTTGAAAATTGGCAGCCCCTCAAAAGTCTGGAATTTTGAAGAGTATAGTATAAACTTTTGTGATACTTTTTAGCAATGGTATTAGAAAGAGAAAGTGTCCTTAGCAACACACTATATTAAAAACAATACGCCCTTTCATTTTCTATTTCTGGTATTTAAAAATGTTTCACGCTCGTTTTCTCTTCTTACTTCTGTTTTCTCAACTTCTTACCTACAGCAAATCATTTTGTATTTCAGCTATTCAAAAATATTCCTGAATCATTTTCTCCTCTTGCTTTCGTTTTCTCAACTTCTTATCTAAAATAAATTTTTAAATGTATAAATACATATCTTATGTTTTTTCCCTTTGAATCCAAGTGGAGAATTTACTCTTTTGGATATAATCATAGAATATCCTCTTCCATGTTTTATGGTATGCTACACGCTTTTGAGTCTGTAATATATATTTTTATGTTGGTTAATATGAATTAGCGTGGCTTCGTGTTAGCACTAAAAGAAATTAATATATTTAATTAAAGACTACATAATCTTCAAAAAATAGTCATTTTTACATATCATGGTTGGGAAAACAAGGCTATCATATATTATTGTGCCAAAAGTTACTCCAACCATCTTTCTTTGATTGTATGTAAGAGATTTTGATTTTATTTCCATGGTAACTCCGATGCACAAATGTTACTCGCTCTTTTGAACTTTTTATTCTAACTAGAATTTGATTCAATTCACTAATAGTTCTTAACATTGTAGTCATCTTAAATTATTTATGATTTTATTGATGTATTGCATTGTATTTCTACCTTACTTTCAATGTTATTGATCCAAAGAGCCCCAAAATCTTGGCTAACTAGATCGTTCATGCTCGATTTAAAGGTTTGAATTATATTCTGTTTTTTTTCATTTAATTTGATGTTGAATTTATTATCTTTACTCAAAATTGCTAATCTTTTCTTTGTGTTTTATGCCTAAAGTTATGTCTTCTTATGATTTTTATCTCGATTTGTAGAATTATGAGTTTGGTTATTTATTTACAGTAGATTATTGAATATATAAATGTTATTTTTAGAATAAAATCTTATTTTTTTAGCATAGAGCTCTTTATTTCTTATGTTTTACTTTGTAACATTCTTACTTCCATGTATAATAATCCTGCATTTACTTTTCCTTTATATTCAATAATAGTTCTTTTCATCTTCTCTTCATTTTCAATACAAGAATTTTTATATTTTGTCGGTTATTTCCTATGTCCAATAGTTTCAATACAAGGTTTCTAACTTAGATCGATTTTTATTTCTTTTACTTTGATTAAAATTCAATTCAATTCACTAATAGTTCTTCACTTCGCCTTTATCATAAATTATTTGTGAATATATAAATATTCTGTAGTAATTATGTTTGTACCTTACTTTCAATGCTACTGTTTCTGTGGAAATCAAATAATTTTCAATTTTGTATAATCTATTAGATGTAAGGTTAATATTTTTTCAATTCTGATTAATCTTACAAATGAGGTAATTGTATGTTATTTTCTACAAGATTAGTTAGAAGTTATGCTATTTTGAATTTTATTCCGTTTTATTATATTTGATATTGGATTGAAGATGTGGATAAAAACAACATTTACAAGTAAACTAGCTTCAAATAATAAAGGTTCATATTAGGTGATATTAACATGCAAAAGACAAAATAATAAATAGTTATCAATTTTATTTAATTTGAATTAAGTTAATTAGAGAACTAAGTACAATTAAATTACTTTCATTGAAATTCAATTTGGATGGAAAAACGACCATCTAAGTTCAAATAACTTTTGATTTTGTGATACATTAAGATTGCCTTTTAATTTTACTTAGTTACATATTTTATGCACCTTTATTATATTATGTTGTGTAATCCATACTCATATTATTTGCACATTTTTGAATATTTGGTTGGAATCATTAAAGTTTATAATACATAGTTGATGTTTGAGTTTCCATGGCTATAAGTGATTTTGATGTAAAACGTGCGATTTTAAGGGATATGAGGATAGAGAGAAATTCAATTGATAGTATGATTTTTGGTGGCTGTGCATGAAGTTAAATTTTTGAACAAAATTGTGACGACTCACAGCGCATGGATAAAATACAATAGAAAGTATACATAGTGAAGCTCTATAGAACAGAAGTCTCATCATATAAACTCATAATAGTTTTATACAATCATCTGAATAGTCAATACATCAAGCCTCACTACATAGCACTTAGAGTATCAAACAAACAGCGGAATATCCAGTACATATAATAAGAAAATAATATGCAAAAGCCTCCAGCTCGTCTTCGTCATCAACAGCGTTGGTAGCCAAGAACAGCACCTGTCACCTGCTACCTAGTCTGCTCATCCCAACATGGATGAACAGCCCAAGGTAATAAGAGTTGAACATAAAACCTTGAGTCAGACAACAGTCTTAGTGAGCAGTAATTAACTATCAAACATACTAAAAGAGCATAAAGGATAAAGGAATAGGAACTCAACCATCCCACTCCACCTCATTCTACAGTGATAGCCCCCAGACACACTAAGCAGAAACAAGCATAACAAAGCATACATTTAAAGTAAAGTAATTATCACTCGAGTCAAGGTCGATGTTTTCCAAGTACAAACCCCCAAGGCCTAAACCAAGATCAGATAAGCACCCAGAAAACACCGCTCTTGAGTCTGAATGACGATACAACCAAACATCCATGACTCTGGCTATCACTGTTATCATTGCCTCGATTTCACCGTTAATTGAATGACCGACACCTTCTTTCAGCCGTCCGTCAAGGGCTAATGGCAACCCCGGTTCTAGACATAACTCCGCACGTCATCATGACCCGTGCCTAGGACTATCGCATCTGCCCGAGTACTAACACGTCATCATGACCCGTGTCTGGAACGTCATCGTGACCCGTTCCAACGTACTCTTGCTTTGAGCATGCTAGAACCTTCAATAACGATAAGATCCAAGCCTCCTAGTCATCCTCCTCGACGACTATTCTCACACTAGCTCAAGCGCCTCTCGAGCCCACCATTATCAACCAACCCGGACCGCATCACCGAGTTATCAACATGCTTGGGATGATCCCGTCTGGATTAAACCAAGGCTTTCACACATCGTGCTTTGCTTCAACGCATCATAGCAAAGTCCCATCTAAACATCATGGTTTGCCCCATCGCATCATGGCAAAGTCCATCATCATTGAATCTATCCATATGAGCTTCCACATCCGCTTCATATGCCACAAGCAGCTTTCACCATTCAAGAGCCTTTCCACTTAGCTTTTGAATCATCTTCGACCAACTTGTCCCAAATCAAGTTATCGATCAACTAATCAACCAAATCAAACATCAATCCAAGTAATCAATCATTCAAACAAGATCTAATAAGCAATTACAACAATAATGACAATTTCGTAATTAAAGAGTTCAAATCTAACATGCATTCTAACAAGCATGAATTATGAACAATATCTCTACAACTTGATGAATGAACTTGCATAAGTGAACATGTAGTAAAATAGGTGTCAAAACTTCATAGGTGATAGATCTACATGCAAACTTAAGGAAAATGCAAGGAATCACTATCTTTAGCACATAAACAAGCCACCAATCCAATATACTCCCTTGGGTCCGTGTGAGAGATAACTACCATTCACCGAAACACCTAAACACCTTAAAATCAACCAACTCCAGATGTGGACAGCAAAGATCCAAGCTTGATCCGGCAAAATCTCACTTCAATCGATGAAATTCTCTTTGTTGGATGAAGATCTTCAACTTTGGCTCTTGGATCTTCGATTTGATCTTCAATTTAGATGGAAGGAATCACTAGATTAGAGTGGAGAAAAGAAGTGAAGAAGTGTTGTAGTCGAGCTCTCAAAATGGCAGCACTTCGTCGCTTCAAAATCCGGTGCCAAAAAGTGAAGATATGGACGCATATTTATAGGCTGAAACGTCCCTTAAGTCGCCGCCCCTATGAGTCGTCCACGACTCAAAAGATCCCCTAAGTCGTCCACGACCTAATACCCACGACCTACGACTTAGCACACTCGCGACCTAACGGCTTACGACCTAACAAGGGCCGCGACTTAACACTTCAAGCAGCCTACAGACTCGAGTCAACGACTTAACAGGTATGCACGACTCACGACTCAAGCCCCTAACGACTCAACACATAGCCGACCCAACCACCTAACGATCTAACGCTAAGTCGCTCACGCGACTCAACCCAGACACGACCCAACATACTCGCGACCTATCTGAGATGCGCGACCCAACTCATATGCGAGTTACGACCTAACAGTTTATGCGCATCCACGACCAACCACTAAGTCGTTCACACGACTCAGCGACCTAACGACCTAACACGCGCGCGAGTTACGACTCAACGGCTTACGACCTAACTGGGTTAACATATATGTCGACTTAACTCACAACAGGGTCTCCACGACCTAAACACACTTAAGTCGCTTACGACTTAAGCCCTAGCTAAGTCGCTCACCACTAACCCGCTAACTCCACCAACACGCTAGCTCGTCCCAGTTCTTAAGTCGTAACTTGCTAACTTAGGTCGCTCAAAACACTTAGGTCATAACAGCTAACTCGAAATCCCTTAAGTCGTCAACTACGACCTAAGCTAACCCATTAACTCGTAACTCGTACACGACCTATCCCTATACGAGTTAGCTTCCCTATTTAACCTCCATACGACCCAAACAACACACGAGTTAACCTCCCATACGACTTACGCTATGGATGACACCACAATACTAATGACCTGTAAATTCTACGATTTATCGACATGTAAAAATACGGGTCGTTACAAAAATTGATTTCATTGGTTTGTTGTTTGATGATTTTTTTCGTCTGTAACCATTAAATCTCATTTTCTAAGAAAATGTGTTGCAATTGATAATAAAAATATTCATCTTTGATGGAATAGTACATTAGAATACAGTCTGTTTTGAAAGAAATTATGAAAACTTTGGTTGTCATAATTGCTTATATCAATCAAATATAATGTTCGACGTATTATATATCTACCCATCAATTTTCTTTAATAATATCTAACAAACTATCTATTATATAAGTATTTTAATGTTTAACTATTCTTCTTCTTTTTTCTCATAAGTCTGAGAGTTAAATCCTTTTATTATTTTAATTCATATCTTCTCTTCATTTCTAATAATTTTTTTTATATTTCCTCGGTTATTTCCTAAGTTCAATAGTTTCAATACAAGAATTCTAACTTAGATAGATTTTTATTTCTTTTATTTTGATTAAAATTCAATTAAATTCATTAATAGTTCTTCGCTTTGCCTTTATCATAAATTATTCGTGGAGATATAAATATTCTATAGCGATTGTATTTCTACCTTACTTTCAATATTACCGTTTTTGTGGAAATCAAATAATTTTCAGTTCTGCATAATCTATTAGATGTATGACTATCTTTTTTCAATTCTTAATGATCTTACAGATGAGGCAACTGTCTGTTATTTTCTACAAGGTTAGTTAGAAGTTATTTTATTATGAATTTTACTCCGGTTATATTATAGATAATATTGGATTAGAGATGTGGATAAAAACAACGTTTACAAGTAAACTAATTTCAAAAATAAAGGTTCCTATAAAGTGATATTATCATGCAAATGACAAGAAGAATAAATAGTTATCAATTTCATTTAATTTGAATTAAATTAATTAGAGAACTAAGTACGATTAAATTACTTTCATTGAAGTTCAATTTAGTTGGAAAATCGACTACCAAGTTCAAAAAACTTTTAATTTTGTGATTGATACATTAACATTGCATTTTAATTTACTTAATTTCATATTTTATGCATTTTATTATATAATGTTGTGTAATCCATACTCATATTATTTGCACATTTGTCAATATTCAGTTGGAATCATTAAAGTTATATAATGTAGTTGATGTTTGAGTTTCCATAGCAATAGGACGTAGAACATACGATATGTATCAAAGGATACGACGATAGAGAGGAAGTCGGTTGACATTACACTTTTTAGTGGTTGTGCACAAATGTAAATTTTTAAACAAAATTGATTTCATTGGTTTATTGTTTGATGATATTGTTTTTTTCATTTGTAACCATTATATCTCATTTTCTTAGAAAATTCATTGCCATTGGTAGTAAGAATATCCACGTTCGATGGAATAGTATATCAGAACATTGTCGATTTAGAAATAAGTTATGAAAATTTTGATTGTCATACTTGTTTGTATTAATCAAATATAATGTGCGGCATATTATATGTGTACCCATCAATTTTTTTTTAATAATATCTATCCATCCATCTACAATATAAGTATTTTATTGTTTAATCATTCTTTTTTTCCTCGTTAGTTAGAGAGTTAAATCCTTTTTTTGCAACTGAACGTTTTGATTTACATATTTCTCATCCTTACATTAATTACCAATTTATAATTACTTTGTAATATACTAACTTCATTTTATCTTCCGGACTCTTTCCTAATATACTTTTATTACATATTATCAAAAGACAATTAATCTTTTCATTTTCATCATTCTTTTAATTTTCCTAAACCTTTTGAATTAATGTCATTTTATTACTAAGTATTCCTTTTTTACGCACTTCCAAATCCATTTCTACATTGTTTTAATTTTATATCTTTCCATTCATCTTCATTATTAGTTATTGTAATATCCTTTTTTACGTTAATCTATACTTTAATTTATACCTTATTTAACTAAGTTTATTATGTTCTAATTTATTTATCCAATGTTAATTGAGATGAAGAAATTATTATACCAATGTTGTTGACTGTTTAACATCTATTTAGACAAAGCAATAATTTTTTGATTGATCCTACTAATATTGCAAAATTATTTCTTATAAGTATGTTTCTACATTAAGATAAACATTTACTTTTATATTTCATAAGTTTGAATCCTATATTACTTGCTTTTAAATATTTTATCATAACTATGTATTAATTGCCCATAGTGACTCAATGTTTTTTCTCTTTCTTTTAGAGTATTTAATTCCAAGACTAACGTTGGCGATTCAATATTATGCAAAAGATACAAAGCTTATGTGTATGGATTAGTGGTTTAACTAACTTATTCTAATCATACTACAACATAGAATTTTAATTGTTGTTAAAAAGCATTTTCTATTTTATCGCTCTATCTTTTAGGGCGTTGGATTTCAAAATTATGTATGGTGGTTGAATGTTACGCCGAAAAAATTGCATGCATTGTTAGTATGGATTTATATCCCTACATTTTATTTATGAGTTGAGTAGATTGTAATTTTACTAAATCTTTATTAATAGTTGGCTTAGAACCGCAATCTTTTGGTCCGACTGCGAAGTTCCAAAATTGCCCTTAATATACAAGCTCATAAAAAAATTAAACATCTTTATTAATAGTTGGTTTGGAAGCGCAATGTTTTGTTCCAACTGTGAAATTCCAAAATTACCCTTTATATAAAAGTTCATAAAAAAATAAACATCTATATATATTAATAATTGGCTTGGAATCGCAATCTTTTGGTCCGACCGCGAAATTCCAAAATTGCCATTTATATACAAGCTCATAAAAAATTAAGTAAAATTAAAATTAAAAAGGTGACAAAAAATAAAATTAAAAATGAAACCTCAATTCCCTAACTTATAGACCAATCTACAAATTTTAATTGTACAATTTCAGCTCTTAATTTCTATTTTCGCAATTTTTCTAGTTTCCAATCAAATTTTATTGTTCCGCAATTTATTCAGTTTTCCAGTCAAATTATATTGTTGATTGAAGATATCAATTCATTCATTTACTAAAAATTTAATAATTAATTCGGGTATTTTATCCTTTTTAATTGTGGATGATGTTTTACATAATTATATTTGTTTGGAAAGTTTGTTGTTTATGTGTGTTTGCACCAAAATTGGTCACAAACCCCAAATGTCGTGAAAGTACCAGTGTTTACACACAAATTTTAAATATCCAAACACAGATTTGAGGATCCAGATGATGTAGAGAGTAAAAATGAGAAATAACAAAATTAAAATGAAAGAAAGTAAGAGAAGACACGAGATTTATAGTGGTTCGACTATCTCCGGCCTACGTCCACTTTGAATTGATCCTTTTATTTCCTTTATACTATGATTATAGTTACAATCCATTGAATATCAATTACCAAAATGGTAGAGTTTAGCCCAAAAGAGAAGAAGAAGATCACCATTTTAGTTGCCATGGAGACGCTATTTATAAGAGTAGATACGGAATTCCGCCCCAAAACTCAGAATACCCTTTCTAATGCGTAGGTGGGCCCACCAGGTCGATTTGGGGTTGTTTGGGATCGATCCCCGGTCGATCCATGCGGTCTTCATATCGATCAGGCGAGCTCTTGAGTTGATATGAAAGCTCCTGTGAAAATTTCATGGCGTTTGGACTTGTAGTTTGAGAGTTATGATCGATCCAAAATTGAGTTGGTTAGTGAAGGCTAATGATTTCGTATCCATCAGTATCCTTGCTGTTCGTATCGATCCGAGTTTTGCATTCCATCTTGACCGCTTCCTATCGATCGATACAAACTCGATCGATATGAAATGTGTCTCTGAATCCATCCAATGTCGTTACCCTTCGTGTATTCCATTCGTATCGATCAATAAGTGATCGATACGAAATGCTTCTCCAAACTCCTGTAATCATTGCTTCATTCCTCATATCGATCCAATCTGTATCCCTCGGTGGCTTTGTTCCTTGTATAGATTCAGCCTTGATAAATACGAAACCCACCAACGTATTCTACCGCATCCATCCAGCCGAGACATATGTATTGATACGAAATCCACATCCATCAACATGTATCCTTCCTAGAGCTTCCTATCGATATGAATTCGATTGATATGAAATGTATCGATACGAATGTCGATCGATCCAAACAAAATATCACAACGATCAATACGAAGTTATCGATTCAAAACCATTTCTTACCAACACTGGGCCATCCATAACTTGAGCGTACGAACTCCGATTGTCTTGAAATTCGAAAGGTAGTTCGACTGGCCTTATTTACCATTCCCAAATTCCACCTTGGTTGAAGCTTGGTCAAATTTTGATGGTATCGATCATAGCCTTATTTCCAATTGATCTTGAATCCTGATAACCATCCTTTTTAGCCAATTTGTTGATATCCTGGCCTTGACTAAAAGGCGTGGTAACATTTTTCCCCCAAAACATGCCTTGCAATAGGAAGGCGTGTTATGAATGGCTTCAAACCTGACATCCAAAGTCTGTATTCCATCCACATCTATATCATTTGATCCATAATCCAATCATTTACCAAGCCATTCTATCCAAGTGCCATAGCAATATCTTTATCCAAATCCACGACTGCTCTGAATCGATATCCGATTCTGAATCAACTAACCAAATCCTTGGACAATCCCATATCCATCTGAACCCGACAACCGAGTTCTAATCCATCCGTACCTAGTAAGAAATAACCAAATCCATGACATCTCCGGATCAATATCCAAATCTGGGAACGCTCCGGGTTCATGCTCAAATCCTTTGTTGTTCATAGCCAATTTCTGAATTCATAACCTCTTCGGGTTCTTTCCAAGCGTAATCCACACTCAACGACCTGTATTAAGCAATGCCTTGGTATAAGTCCTAGATGGACAGTGATCCTGGTTCGGTGTCCTTGAACACTGAGTAATGCCATGGCTTAAGTCCTAAGCTGAATCATGGTCTCTCCGGACCCTTGCCGAGCATAGTCCATACTCGATGACCTTTTTACCAAAAATCGGATAAAAATCCAATCTGAAATCCAAATCAAATCAAAAAACCAGAAATCCATATTAAAAATCCAAACCAAGACCCAAACCAAAAAACAAGCATTCAAACCAAAATCCAAATCAGAAAGTCAACAAAAACCAAGAGTCCAAACCGAACTCCAAAACCAAACTAGAAAAATGAAAATACCCAAACCAGAAAGAAAGAGCAAATTTCACAAACTAGAGCCTCATGGTTTATCATCATTTCAGAGCATGCCTAGGGGTTATCTCCGTCCTCATACTTGAGTAAGTAACTTAGCCATCTGCCCTGAGTTGGCTACTTATTCCATACCATCCCGATTAGTCGATAACCAACCGACCATCATTTCTTCGCCTCGTGCTATCGTCGTTCGAGATAGAAGGTGGCTGCTCCTGTTCCACCACCGCATTCCGAGTCACGGCATACTGCCGTATTGACAATTTCTTACGTGCTTCTTGATTATATCTTTAGATGCCTACATCTATTAGTATCACGCATGTCCAGGTCATGAAAGAGACACTGCCTTATGAATACTCTCTCGCGTTCCGAGGGTCCCCTCCTCACCGCTATCGGTAAGGAAGGCGATCCTGAGTTTCCACGTATATCCCTTCCAACGTCTGATTCAGCCCTGTGTAAGTGGAGAATTTTGGTTCTTCCCAGCGATTCCTTACCCTATCAGAATCGTCATCCAGCTTCCTCTTCCCTTTATCCTTATCCTTACCCAATATTTCACCGGATGGTCCTCCATCCTTAGCCATGTTTACTTCCTTTGAATTCATATCCGAATTTGCATCCTCTTGTTGAAGAAATCTCTCGGCTTCGTAAAAGAATTCCCTGAGATCCATTGGTGGATCCTGTATCAATGATATTTTTGAAATCCAAGTTGTCCCTGACTCCTGACATTGCCGCCATTAAAACCATTGATGGATTCGGCTGATCCACTAAGCAACTGCTGCATTAAACCGGGTTAAGAAAGTCCTGAGCGACTCTCATGTCCTTTGCTTTACTGACGTCAGTGTCGCACATTCTTCGGCCTCTTGATATGAACCCGAAACTACTTCAAAAACCTATCCACCAATTCTGTCCATGTCCGAATATATCCATCTTCCAACTGTCTGAACCACATAGCGGCTATATCCGTCAAGTATACGGGGAGACACCGGGACATAACCTCCTCTAATGCCTCCAGCACTTCCATGTGTTATGTATATCTCATCAAATAATCGGTACGATTAATCCTACCATTGTATACTTTCAGAGTAGGCAGCTTGAACTCTGGTGGATTCCTAGCCATCATGATGTTACGAGTAAATGGACTCCTATTTATTCCTTCCAAATCTCTGTTTGTCAGACCTCTGCGCATAGTTCGCCTAATAATTTCAGCCAATCCAGTGTTTTCCAACAAGGGCTGCCTCCCGTCTTCATTTCCTAACTACCCCCAAGTCCTTGAGGGAATTATGGTACATACCCCTCATCATGCATTCCTATATTCCTACCGGCACTATGTTGTGCAGCGTCACCTGACATTCCTCCATGACTTGGTCTAGCATGACACGGCGATGTGCTCCTGAGTCTAGGTCCATCCAAATTGATAGTTGCTTGCTGATTGGGAGCTACCACATGATGAACTGCTCTATCTGGTTGCCTATTGAGTCCCTTTGATCTAGCTCCATGGATATGTGCTCCAGCAGGTCCTACTGCTCCTGCCTACTCAAACTGCCCGAGAAGGTTCTAAATCATCTCCTCCAGCATTTTCATCAACTACTCTTGCATCGAATCCATCATAGTCTGCATCTCATCTCTAGTGATGTATATGGATGCCTGATCTGCTCCAGCTCCGGAGGATGCATCTTGACTTCCCTCTTGATTGCTTATTTCTACCACCTGTCTCCTTGTCGATTGCCTAACCATGGTTCCTCCTAGATCCGATCCTTTAGCTTTCCAAATCTGAACTCCAAATCCGATATAGCACGTGCTAGCCTTCTCAGTGAAGCACCAAAGTGTTTGCATCAAAATTGATCACAAACCCCAAATGTCGTGAAAGCACCAGTTTTGCACACAAATGCTCAATATCCAAACACAGATTTTAGATCCAGATGATGTAGAGAGTAAAAATGAAGAAATAAAAAAATTCAAATGAAAGAAAGTAAGAGAAGATATGAGATTTATAATGGTTTGGCTATCTTGTGCCTACGTCCACTTTGAATTAATCCTTTTATTTCCTTTATACTGTGATTACAGTTACAATCCTTTGAATATCAATTACCAAAATGGCAGAGTTTAGCCCAAAAGAGAAGAAGAAGATCCCACTTTTAGTTTCCATGGAGATGCTATTTATAAAAGTAGATCAGGAAATATCTACCCCAAAACTCGAAATACCCTTTCTCATACGTAGGTGGGCCAACCAGATCGATCTGGGTTGTTTGGGATCGATCCCCGATCGATCCATGTTGTCTTCATATCGATCAAGATTGCCTTCAATTAAGCAGCGATCGATCAGGCGTGCTCTTGAGTTGATATGAAAGCTCCTGTGAAAATTTCATGGCGTTTGGACTTGTAATTTGAGAGTTATGATCGATCAAAGATTTAGTTGGTTAGTGAAGACTGATGATTTCTTTTCCATCTAGAGCTTCGTTTCCATCAGTATCCATGCCGTTCGTATCGATCTGAGTTTTGTATTCCATCTTGACCGCTTCATATCAATCGATACGAACTCGTCGATACGAAATGTGTCTCTGAATCCATCCAATGTCGTTACCCTTCGTGTGTGCCCTTTGTATCGTGATCGATACAAAATGCTTCTGCAAACCCCTGTAACCACTGGTTCATTCCTCACATCAGTCCAACCCATATCCCTCGGCTGCTTTGTTCCTTATATCGATTCAGCCTTGATTTATATGAAATACACCAACTTGTTCTGCAACATCCATCCAACCGATACGTACGTATGGATAAAAATCCACATCCATCAACCTGTACCCTTCATAGAACTGCCTATCGATACGAATTCGATCGATAGGAAATGTATCGATACGAAGGTCGATCTATCCAAACCTAACATCACAAGGATCGATAGGAAGGTATCGATTCAAACCATTTCTTACCAACATTGGTCCATCCATAACTTGAGCGTACGAACTCTGATTGACCTGGAATTCGAAAGGTAGCCTTACGTTGCCTTGTTTACCATTCCCAATCAATCCCACCTTGATTAGAGCTTGGACCAATTTTGACGATATCAATCATAGCCTTGTTTTCAATCGATATCTTATCCTAATAACCATCCTTTTTAGTCAATTTGTTGATATCCCGACCTTGACCAAAAGGCGGGGTAACAATGTGAGCTAGGCCTAGATTTATGTTGGTAACAATAATTTTATATTGAATCAAGTGATAACAAAATTCTTATTAAATAAATAGACCTAATCAATAGATACAATAAAAGCCTTTGTAATTTTGACCAAATCTTTAGATCTAATCTTTATTAACTAAAATAGATCTAATCGATAGCTGCTATCCTACACTAATCTTTATTAACTAAAATAGATCTAATCGATAGCTGCTATCCTACATTCATTTTCTCAGTAAAATGCCTTAAATATAGGATTCTAGAAAATGCAGCAACCTCTATAATATCTTATGAAATTCTATGCTTTAAATACAGGCATAGGTTTATGTTGGTAACAATAATTTTTATATTGAATCAAGTCATAGTAAAATTATTATTAAATATTAATAGACCCAATCTCGCATGCAGTAAAAGCCTTTAAAAATTTGACTAAATCATTGGAGCTAATTTTTATTAAATAAAATAGATATAATCAATAGCTACTACCCTACATTCAATTTTTCAGTAAATTGCCTTAATTATACGATTCTAGAAAATGCTACAACCTCTGTAAATATCTTATGAAATTTTCTTTACCACTTCATTCTTGCTATTCACAATCCAACTTTCTCTACCATCCTCACTTTCAGCGTTCTCCACTCTCCACTGTTATTTTCCATTATCCACTACCGTTCGCCACTATTTACCACCAGGACCATTGTTCTTTTAAAGCTTCAGGTAAGCCTAGATCCATTTTCTTTTAATATTAATTTCCTACGTCTGGTCTTCTTTGCAGCACAGTATTCTCTTTTTTTTAAGATTTATTGATTTGTAAAATCCTAATATGTATGGTCTTCTTTGCAATGCTTTTTTTTTATTTCATCCCTTTGCTGATATTTTTCAAGTGCAAGCAAGTAATACAAAATTTGAAAAGCTAGGTGGAAAGTTATGTAAGAATACAAAAAATAAGCTATGTTAGTTACACACAATGCATTTTTAATTTTAAGATTTTACCACATCTTTATCATCTGGTTCAACAATAAAAAGCAATTCCTCTAAGTTTATCATGTAAATACAATTTCATATATTGAAATAATATATTTATCTTATAAATAACTTGAAGGGGAAGGACTAGATAGATACAGGTTTCCAAACATGTTTCAAAATGAAATAAACATAAGAACTCAACTAACATATATTGAATTTGTAAGCCCTAGAATTGTTGGAGATGGTTTAAGATATCACAGCTGAGTAGAATATGAGCCAACGGAACACACTACAATCATAGATTTATCCACGATTTTGCAACTATTTAGAAAATAAAGATCGCTTGCATGAACTCCTTTCATCGCACCCAAAAATGCTTTTATCATCTTTTATATATTTTGAACAATATATTACAACCAAGCATGCTCAAAATACAAACTAAAGACAATTTTTTTTTAGCAACTCCATCATATTTGAGATCTTACTCGACAATTTTTCATATTTTGAAATAATATATTTATCATATAAATAACTTGAAGGGGAAGGACTAGACTAATATAGGTTTACAAACATCTTTTAAAATGAAATAAACAAAAGAACTTAGTTAACAAAAATTGAGTTTGTAAGCCACAAAACTATTGGAGATGGTTTAAGATATCATAGCTGAGTGGAATTTGAGCCAGTAGTACACACTGCAATCGTAGAGTTATTGATGATTTTCCAATCATTTAGAAAATAAAGATTTCTTGCACGAACTACTTTCATCGCACCCAAAAATGCTTTTATCATCTTTTATACATCATCAACGATATACTGCAACCAAGCATGCTCAAAATACAAACTAAAAGCACGTTTTATTTTTTTGAGCACCTCCATCATATTTGAGATCTTACTTGGCAATAAGGACTGCATCGGTGTTATCTACAACCTATTCAATAGTATGCACTCTACAGAAAATTGTACCATATCAGATATAGAATTAATATACTACGACAAAATATACTTCGTTCTAAGTAGTTTAGTTGAAACTTAGCCAAATTTACAGTTATTCACACATGGTTTGTATTTAGGGTGCCTTCGCATACATCACACCGTCTTGGAATGGGTTCGCTTTAGTTATGTTTTGAATATTTAGATCTTATTGTGTTTATTGTGTTTTTATTTGTGCTTATAATTTAATGGAGACTCCACGCTTGAAAACCCTTGTTATTTCCAATTATGTTTTCATAGTACTCCTAAATACATGCACGCAAAATTTTTGATCCATGAAACAATTATGTTGAATTTTGATGCTGTCACATTTATTAGTAATAGTGTGTAGTATATTAATTGTACATGTTACATGAACAAATCTTAGAGAAGGTCTCGCTGCATTAATAAAGTCCAAAATTCAGTATATCTATTCTTTAAAATTGATGCACACATGGTTTAATACTTCTTCATATATAAGAAACATACAAATTTTAAACTTGCTGGTTAATGCATATATGTGGTTCAATTCACGTTTATTGTTCGCATGCTTATTATTCAAAAAAATTAATTAATATTAAAACCTTTCACAACTAATACTATTATCCAATTACATGACATTAATTTTTAGATGAATGTTTACTCAAAAAGAATACATATAATTAAAACCTTTCTAAATATATATATATATATATATATATATATATATATATATATCATGATTATAAGGCGATAGAATAAAAAACTTTTATTGCTAACATAGAAAAGTTATTGGCAAAAGTTAAATTTTAACAGCTAGAAAGCATATCAACCAAATGTTGTTTCACATAAATTTGACTATAACTAACAAAATGACCGGGTGTAAATCACCAAGATCAAATAAGTTCGGTACGCAAAATAAGATGATTCAAATGCACTAATTAGCTGTCAATTAGTATACACAACAAACCAAATGCAACACATATAACTTGCAATATTTATGTTTAGAAAACCAACAGCTATTATTACATATACATCAAATACTTACCAAACACATAATAAACAAATTAGAGTGTAACTGACTATATTTTTTGGGTTGATTCCAGTAAAATACAATGATCAAATATCAAACTATATTTTTTTAGTGGTTAATTAATATAACAATATATTTTGTTGATTTGACACAATTTATTAGCCAAAGAATGGATACTACACACTATGATAAACGAATATCGACTGAAAAATATGATATATCTTCAAAAGCATCTTCAATGAAGGATAGTGCACATGTCCAACAACTAATAAATGTTGATAAAAAATCTCTCTCTACAGATGATTTTTGGGATGATAAATTTACTTCTAAAGTGGTAAGTGATATATAAATCAAGAAATTTGAATAAATAATATAATTAAATTTTATTGTCTTATCATTTTTCTTTTCATGTTTTTGCAGCTAAAATTTATAGGTTTTCATTTGTACTATCTAAATGCATGCCAGTAGCGCATGCCATTAGGACTTAAATATAATAGCTTTGGTGTAATACTTTTTTTGCTACCAGCGTGAACTTTCTTCGACGCCTCTCTATAGATATTACCAAATGTTAATATCACTTAAAAACAGAATCTAGCAAATATATTTTTCACTAGTTCAAAATGCTCCCTTACATATATTACCAAACTTAATATCATTTAAAAATATGATCTAAAAAGTAAAGTTCCCATACATTTTTACTCTTTATTAATTGATAACAGAAACAGAAAATCAACCTAACAAAAAACTAAATGTTCCAACTTAGAAATAAAAATTCAAACTAACTACAAATGATTCCAACGCAAAAACATACCTAAATATTTATGAAAATCATTTCTCTTGAATATGGACGTATATAATTTATAAAAAAATCAATTTACCTATGAAGGGTGTGTTATTATCACACGCGAAGCGCATGCCATGACACTCATAAGGTTAATAAATATATGTTATGAAAATAGTAGCGCTTTGTGGAAGCTTTTATTAAGAGATCTTTGTCACCCAAATTACAAAGAGATAAATTGGATTGAAAACAAGACGGAATTGAAATCAAAACGCAATAGCATAAAATATTCCATCCAACCGCCCACTTTATTGATTCAGAAAAATTTTGTTTACAATTAATAGAACAAAGTTAAAGTAAATAAAATAACATCAGATCAATGACCAAATTGAGAAATGAAGCAAATATTTATATGGCTAAAACTGTTGGAGAAAAAGAACAATGATGAAGAAGAGAAAATTAACAAATAAATTTTTCACCACACTTTCACTCTCTCTTCTAGTCTCTATTTATATAATCAATTGCTTAATGCCCAAGTTAAAATTAGATGGAAAAATAATAATTTGATTAGCCAATTAGAGAGAAATAAACATACTCAAATATGCCTATTAATTAGAGGAAACAAAATCTTCTCATTCTTCCTTTTACATATTCATTTCCCTCCATTTATGATTTTGTATCACCAAAATTTAATAACATGACGATTCCTTACATTGTTAGAAGGAGTAATAATTATTTATATTGCACTGTTAAATGGTGAATAATTTTGACTAAGGGGAATGTAAAGAGTCAATTTTTGAATTAAAAAGGTTTTATTGAGCTGATAATCAGACAACAGATTCTCCTCTTATAAATCTTATTAAAATTATTAAATTGTCATTTATATAATCTATATTTCTCATACTTTTTAGCTTCCAATTCATGTACATTATTACAACATAAAAATTTTCTTTTCATCCCTTAACCGTAAACCCAAAATATTTAATGACTATGGAGGAAAATTTATCTCAATCCTAATCTCATTTTTCTCAGTCTTCCTCAAAATTTAAATAGAAAAAATAACATGGTATTAATTTCTTCCTTTCTATCCAAGATTATAGTTATGTTTTTGGAGGAATTTTAGTATCTTTTGTTTTGATTGACTATCAAATTAAGGTATGAGGTTTTATACTAAATTAAGGTATGAGATTTTGAAATGGTAGAGGGATAGTATTGAAATAAAGAGTTATAACTTGACAATTTCTTTTTGATATCATTATTTTTATGTCTATGGGATAATATGTCAAAAGAAATTGATTTGGTAAAATAGCTAAATTCAGTAGATGAATGAAAACAATATATACCTATTTTTTTAGAAAAAAAGAAAAGTATCTGTATTTTATTCTTATTGTTTTTGGATAATTTTACATTTTTAGCAGATGATTACATTAGAACTATCTAATTAAAATAGGATTTTTGTATGAGAAAATTAAGCATGATCTTAATATTTGAGCTAAAATTGATTTAGTGTTAGTTGTCACTAATTTAAATTCAATTAAAATAAATTCCAGGCATAAATGCAATTAATATGGTAACTAATGTGGTAATTAATGTTAAAATGAGTTATTTCCACATTTATTTTGATTTAACTTGATGTTTTACAAAATGTTTCAAAGTAAAGGAGATAAACTTTGTACGTGGAAAAAAACAAATAATGCTTGATAAAATAAATATTTAAGTTGGTTCAATGAAGTTGATTTCCATAATGCTATAAAAAAACTAATTTATTCCTTCTTAAATTACCTTTTACATGGTGTGTGCGCGCGTATAACTCAAAATATTACTTGATTTTATTTTTATGCTTTTGGACATGTACACAAGTATCCAAAGTGACTTTTAAACTCAAATCATGTTGTATAATGGTAACATAAATAATCTACTCTTCTTCTTCTAATTCTCTCATAATATTTTTATTTGCGTCATCAATATTTTCAAAAAAATTGCATGTTTTCTATCTGCTCGTTAATTATTTTAAATTAAATTCCTCATATTCGGAATTTTTGTCCAATCACTTCAAAATTATTATAGATATTTTCAGTTAAGCATCATAACTTAAAACTTTAGGTACTTGAATAATGTTAACATTCCAACTACAAATATGTCATTCATTTATCCACACAAATATGCTATTCATAATTAAGAATCCAAAAATTTGTCGAAATAATTATTTACTTCAACAAAAATTAAGGGTATTGTTACTAACACTCCATTTTTGGATATGATAGAGTTTTTTTTATTATTATTAGGGGTATGAATAAAAAAGTCCCCTTATAAAATTATAATTTAAATTGACCAAATTTTTGTAGGCTTAAAAAGAACATTTAGGAATATTGCTTTCATATTTGTAAGATAGGTAATTGGAATAGGGATGTTATTTACACCCTAATTTGAAAATCAGTCCCTAAATTTGTTAAAGTTGAATATTGATATAGTTATAAAATTTAATCTAGATTTATAATTGGGTTGTCAAATGTTAGTATTAGTTTCGATTTCCTAATTTGACTTGGAATGTGGATTTCTATGTTTTAATTTATTAGAAGCGGGGTATAATTTAATTGTATCTATTTCATTGTAATTTCCATAAATTATCCAATTTCAAAAATATGTATAAAAAGTATGTCATTTGAATTAACAATGAATATACCAAAAAAGAAAGAAATGTGTAAAGTATGGATATTCTTCTCTATAGTCTGCACTATCTATTTCAATAAAAGAAAAGAGATAATTTCCTATAATTTCAAACGGAGAAAAAAAATCTCATTTTTAAGTAATTTATGGAAAGTTATAACGGTAATCCTTTTTGAAAAGTATTGCTCTAATAAATTAAAATGTGAAAATTAATGTTCTAGAATTCCTAAGTATAGGAAGTAATGTGTTAGGAATTGGTATACACACACAAACGTATAACCGCTCTCACCGATTAAAAAAATTTATCGTGTAATATATATCGATATTCGCATCAGTTATTATTAGGACGTTTAGTTATAAATAGCATAGTTAATTATAGGATTAGGAGGTGTAGATGGAAAAGAGATAATAACTTCAAAATTAATAGGGCAATAAACGTGCCATTAATAGAGAGTTATAGGAATTGAACAGGGACATAGTTGTGTTAATGGGAGTGGTTAAAGAATTTATTATGGCATTTGTGAAGAAATGAATATGCATAATAGGTCGAATTAGAACGAATAAATAAATGTTATTAGAAATTGTCCAATTACAATAATAACAACCATTTCTTATGGAAAATTCACATTTATGGAATATAGTAAATAAGTGTATAAGCTAGGAATTAAATGCTAGGAGGCAGTATACTTTTCATAGTAGGAAATTATGTAGTCTTAATAATGCATTTTGGACGAGCGTGAATCCGTGGGCCTAATCTAATATTTAAGTCTAGGATGATTGGTTTGGTTTAGTGGGTTGGGATGCGAGGTTAGTAGTGTTATACAACAGAAGTATATCCTTCACCTAAAGGCTACCAACAGTTGTGTATACTTATTACTGATGTGGGATAACTCCATCCGTAGGACTAGCGGGGAAGAGATATGCGTTTGAGAATAGGTAAGGGAAAGTATACCAAGGGTTTGCCTCAGATTTGAAGTATTAAATAGCCCAATACTTTTAAGAAAATGGGGTCTGCTTTGTTTCCAATAACTGACATTAAATAACTGAAAGGGGCTATTGAAGGTTAGTCTAAATGGGATTTTGGCTATGGAAGGTCGCTGGGCTATGTCAGTATTATTGTTGGACCAGTATTTAGTAATAGGCTGGCATATAGGCTATGACCACAAACGGTCTCGAGTGGTCGGTATAAAAGACTCTAAATAAGCCTTGATAGATTTTGCTTCCTACTAGTATAGAATCTGTATGGGATATGCACAGACCTCAAAGTTTAATTAGTTAGTTATTTGTTTGTCGGAGGTGGACTAGTAAACCTTTAGATGAATCTTTGAGATGCGTTCTAATACGGTAATTAAAATATAAAGTTGTATCTGGGGGTCATTAGTCTCTGTAGCTAGGGCCGATGGATTAGCTTTTGCATTGCAGAGGGCCTGCTTCGAAGTTGAGGTTTTAAATGGTTGTTAGGTCTGCCTCTTCCATATTCAAGAAGTATTAAGTGCCAAGGTTTTTGGGTAGTACAACGTTTATATATATATATATATATATCTGTTTTTGTGTGTGTGTGTATAGTTATACCTCGAAGGAGATTAGGCATATCATGCATATAGGATTGAATGGATTAGCCGTAAATAATACACGTAACACTTAAATAGGAATCAATAAACAAGTTCTGAGAAGGAAATAATAAAGAAACCCAATGACTAATAAGAATTTGACATCAAATTCGATTTGGTGTAAAGTAACTACTTAATAAGAAAACAAAAAAGGTATCAAAATAATTATGAGTATGCCTTGCAATAGCTTATCAATGGTTAAAATGCGATAGTTACTTAAGTTATCAACCTGCAATATCACTTAGTCTATTAACCTTTGACGACTTTGAGAAAGTCAAGATGCGATAGCTTCTAAAGAGCTCAACCGACGATAGTTTCTAAAGAGTTCAACCTGCGATAGTTATCAATTTGCGATTGCTAAATGTTCTTCGATTTACGAAGGCTCTAAGGCAACTTAACTTATGAAGGCTAGTTGGAGGTCAACATGCGAAGGTTACTTGGAGCTCAACACATGATAGCTTGGAAAGCTATTAATGTGCGATAGCATTTGAGGCTCAACATGCAATAGCATAGGATGCTATCTGCCTACGATAGCTTATAAGAGCAAAAATCATGATAACTAATAAACTGTCAACATGCGATGGCTAGTTGAGGGTCAACTAGTGATGACCTAGGAGAATCAACACGCGAAAAATATGAGATAGCCAACATGCAATGGCTAGGCTCAACTTGCGAAGTCTATTGGATAACCAATATGCAAAAACTAAGTTTAACTCGCGATAGCTTGGAAAGCTATAATTTTCTAAGTAGTTAGAGTGCACTTTGGAAGACAACATCTAAGTGTTAACTGACTATTTCAGAGGGATGAAATAATGGAAGAATTTTATAATTAAAAAACGTGTTAACTTATTTTTAGGAAATGAAAGAAAGCTTAGAGAAGCTAATAAATGATAGAAAATCATTCAGTTAAAGATAAAAATGTTATATCCAAAGAAAGTGTAGGGTATGCCATTAATTAATGAAAGAAAGGGATTGAACCATGATTGTAAAGATATACCAGTTTATGGAGTTATTGGATGGCAGGGTGGCTTGGTCATTAGTCTAAAGTCCAATGATATATGGTAGGGTGCCATGATAGAGTTGAATACTAAAAAATTTATGAACTCTAAAGGGGAGTTATTGCTGGTGCCATGGTAGGATGCCAAAATCATCAGCATGGTGTTATAAATAAAATAAATAAATCAGCAAAGTGAATGATAACAGTTCAATGACTAAGAAGAGATATTGATGCTCAGTAACGACACTTACTGGAATGTATTCAGGGTGCTTAAATTCAAACTCTTAAGATGGTGGCTCTAGTCTGAGTGCCTCCCACTGGTGGAATGGGCGGTCATTTCATCAGGTGACATTGTACGATAAAAGGTAAATTGGTGATAGACAAACCTAGTGAGGTTATCACTAAAATAAGTTAATGATACCTTAAATATAAACATGGTTCGACGATGTTTGAATGGATGATGGATGATTGAATGACTTGGTTCATGAATGTATGTTAAGTATAAGGTATACTTAATCTGAATTGAAAATATGAATATGACATGGTTCATAACTGGATGACAAGTGTATGGTACACATGTGGAGTGAATGTAATGCGCATGGTTGTTTTGGATGTAATGTTTGTGTACCTGTTATGATGTGATTGTTGTGATGAGAAAGTGAGGGGAAAACTCATTCCCTACTGTAGTGGTTAAGTCTCACTATGATTGCTTAAGGTAAGATTTTGCTCATACCAAACTTTATGTCCTATCCATGTTTTTATTATTTTCCATAAACTCACGAGTACTTATTCGAATAGACCGAGTTTATAGTTTAGACCTAAGTAGTTGATATCGATATCGAGAACGTATCGACCAAGTACGGATATGAGATATTTCGTGATAATATCAAATAATATAGGTAAAATGTCGAACATGTGTTGAACAAGTTATAAATGATATTATACTATGTTATAATAATACAATATTATATTGATGTTAACTATTCAAATATTTGGATAAATAATTATAAATTACTATCAATGACTGACTACACATAGTTTATAGATTATAATCCATTTACTGAGATAAATATAAATCATAATATAAGCTCATAAAAACCAAGAAATTCGTATAATGTACATCTATGTTATTTTTTTTGCTTTTATACCATATTCATTGTTTCTTCAGCAATCTAATCATCTTTATTACTTACCCAAAATTTCCATATGTATAGTTTCGTAGTTTTCATATTACTTAATTTATCGAATAAACAATGTTGATTTGATACCAATTATTACTTTAGTTCATTCCTTGTAGATATGTCAAATATATAACATATTGCTCTTTAACTTTTAGTTCTAGGTGTATGATAATAACTAATAAAATGAATTTTCATAAGTTAACTTAACAATCAATAGTGGTGAACAAAAAATAACTCAAAAGAGAAGTACCTCTTTCATGACTTTGTCTTTAGCGATAAATTCTTCAAGGGAAATAAAACATATAAAATAATGGAATAAATAGAGTTCATTTTATTGAAAGACCAATAAAGAAGCCTAACACTACATGGTTAAAACTGAAAAAAAAAAATAGTGCATTGGAATTCTAATATGGTTATGAATTGTCATTCACCATATAAAAAAACATTGAGGGTATAAAGATATTTATTTGTAAATATACTTCTCTAACACATACAATAATGAATGACATTCTTAGAAATATCGGGTATTTTACACTAAATATCGAAGTGATATATTAACAAATACCAGATGATATATCGGTGATGATATTTTAAGTGATATTTCAAAAAAATATTGACTTAGAAGTAAAATGAAATATATCGACGATATATCAGCGATATTATCCGATATTAACTACATAAGTTTAGACATGTATCTTTTGGAAGGACGAATAAAGATTATAAAAATGATGCTAGAGGCTTATCTAGCTAACTAGAGTTATTTTGAAATTCCGTTGTGTAAAACTAGAAATTATAAATGGCTACGTGCCGCGTTGGCATCTTCATATGTCGGACATGACGCTACTCTTATTTTCTTATTATACTTACCCTGTGTGGGGAAAGAAATTACTTAACAATGATGTACTAAATTATGTAAAACAATTTAATAAAATAAAAACTTATTTAACTGCTCTATTTACTTAATATCGTGCAAAATAATACTAAACTCAGTTAATCGCTTGAAAATGATTTTGTTGGCGACTGCAGCATCATTGGCATCTATTTTCAAGTCTCGAAGACCTACTGACGGCTTGCCACCAACTGGCTTCATTGCTTAGAGTTATTGACTGCCGTGTTGATGTTGAATCCTAAATTTGTTGGTTTGTTGCATGCTACTCGTTGGTAAGTGTGATGATAGAATTGTTATGAACATTTTTAACCCTCTACTTTAAATTCTGTAGTGACAAAACAACTGAATCCTTTTAATTAATAGAAATGGCCCAGAAGTACAAGAATTCTGGTTCAACCATACTCAACAAATTAAACATTTAAAGTTGTTGTTAAGATTTGGTTTCCCTTGCCTTTCATTAGCATTTATAGTATACTCACTGTTTGATGTATACGTACTTATAAACTTAACCTACTTGATTAAAGATAGATGAACAGGATACCAAATATATAAGTCATATGCCTATAGAATCCCAAAGCTGAAACAAGATAAGGAGACAGCATCATGGCATCCACCATTTTTCATATTATCAACTTGTTTATACTTTTTACATTGACTTGTGCAGACACGAATGAATATGCGTTGCCTGCTATATTTATCTTCGGCGATTCTTTAGCTGATGTCGGCAACAATAATTATGTCAACGCTTCTATAAACTTCAAGGCCAACTTTCCTCCCTATGGAATTGATTTTCCAGGAAATATACCAACGGGAAGATTTAGCAATGGTTACAATACTTTTGACTGGATAGGTGATATATCCTTATGTACATTATTATTATTTATTTTTGTTAAAATTTTCATAATAAAACTACTAATAAACTTTGATCATTCCAGCCCAGTTTGTAGGACACAAGCAAAGTCCACCTGCCTATTGTTCCATCACAAATGAGACAGAGATGCTGAACGGAGTTAACTTTGCCTCTGGTGGTTCTGGCATTCTTGACACAACTGTATGCAGAACATACATATAAAAAAAAAAAAAAGTTTTATCTCAGTAACGACTATGTGACACTTTGAAATAACTTCAGGGTAAGTCTATAACCTTAACGGAGCAGAGAAGGTACTTCAAGAGAGTGCGGAAAGTAATCGTGAGAGAAATGGGAGTTAAAAGGGCATATGATCAGCTGTCTGATGCCGTCTTCCTGTTTGCTTCTGGAAGCAACGACATGTTTGACTATTACACTTCTTCAGGGCCGAGAAGTCGAGCAGAATATGAAATTTTTGTATCCAAGATGGTTAACAAATTAGGCAACGACTTGATGGTTAGTTGCACACAAACACTAAATGAACTTTCTCTCGTCTTCTGTGCAATCAATATCAAGTTGACTATGCACTGTGCATAAGTACATTTCAATGCTTTGATCAATAACTTGTGCTTGCAATGCAGGAATTATACTTACTAGGGGCGAGGAGGTTTGGATTCTACGGGGCTTCAATGATAGGATGCATTCCAGCGATGAGGAATGCTAATCCTTCAGGCGAATGTGTTGAGGATTTAAATCTCATCGCCAGGATTTTTAACAAAGCTTTCCTGAAGAGATTGTACCAGCTACAAGGGGTGCTGCATCATATGAGATTTTCTTATGGAAATGTTTATTCTTTGGTGGATTACACTACGAACAACCCTAAAGAATTCCGTAGGTTTTCCACTTAACTAATGCTCGTACAACTTTAACCAATATGAACTGTTATTTAACGCTTGATGTTCTGTTTCTTTTAACCTGGTGTTGTGAAGCGTACAAGGAAATGGAAAGCGCTTGCTGTGGATCTGGAAGATTCAATGGAGGTGGCATGTGCACGACAAATGCTGCGATTTGTTCGAACCGTGATGAGTATATGTTTTGGGACCGATCCCATCCATCCGATAAAGCTTGTGAGGTTACAGCAATTAGTTTGTATCATGGCTCGTACGGCGCTCCAATAAACATTTTGGAATTGCAAGGAACACCGCTGTTTGAAAACCATGCTGGCACCTATTATTAGGAAGAATATTAAATATTAAATTTGCAAGTGGAAATCCAAAGATAAAAGATTTGCAAAGGAGGAAATGAAACCTTATTACTATAATCTTTGTATGTTTTATTTGTACTTGCTTACAGGCGAGAAAACTCTTTTTTATTACTATAATCTTTGTATGTCTACTACTAAAGTCAGTTCATACGGCAATCAAGCACCATGTAAATCATTTTGCATGATGAACTAATGCCGACCAACATCGTTTTCCATGGTCATCGACCACTAAATTACCTTGTTCAGTGGTTGATCATCGTGGAAAATAATGTTGTTCGGCGTTGTTCGTCATGCAAAAATTAGTTGAAAATTGGCAGCCCCTCAAAAGTCTGGAATTTTGAAGAGTATAGTGTAAACTTTTGTGATACATTTTAACAATGGTATTACACTATATTAAAAACAATACGCCTATTTTATTTTCTATTTCTGGTATTTAGAAATGTTTCACGTTCTTTTTCTCTTCTTACTTCTGTTTTCTCAACTTCTTACATACAACAAATCAATTTATATTTCAACTATTCAAAAATATTCCCGAATCATTTTTTCATCTTGCTTTCATTTTCTCAACTTTTTATCTAAAATAAATTTTTAAATCTATAAATACATATCCTATGTTTTTTCCATTTGAAACCAAGTGGAAAATTTACTCTTTTGGATATAATCATAGAATATCCTCTTCCATGTTTTATGGTATGCTACACGCTTTTGAGTCTGTAATATATATTTTTACGTTGGTTAATATGAATTAGAGTGGCTTGGTGTTAGCCCGAAAAGAAATTAATATATCTAATTAAATAATATATGTAATTAAATACTACATAATCTTAAAAAAAAATAGTCTCTTTTACATATCATGGTTGGGAAAACAAGGCTATCATATATCATTGTTTCAAAAAGTTACTCCAACCGTCTTTCTTTGGTTGTAGGTAAGAGATTTTGATTTTATTTCCATGGTAACTCCGATGCACAAATTTTAACCGCTCTTTTGAACTTTTTATTTTAACTAGAATATGATTCAATTCACTAATAGTTCTTAACATTGCAATCATCTTAAATTATTTATGATTTTATTGATGTATTGCATTGTATTTCTACCTTACTTTCAATGTTATTGATCTAAGGAGCCCCAAAATCTTGGCTAAGTGGATGGATCATGCTCGATTTAAAGGTTTGAATTATATTCTGTTATTTTTCTTTTCATTTAATTTGATGTTGGATTTATTATTTTTACTCAAAATTGCTAATCTTTTCTTTGTGTCTTATGCCTAAAGTTATGTCTTCTTATGATTTTTATCTCTATTTGTAGGATTATGAGTTTGGTTATTTATTTATAGTAGATTATTAAATTTATAAATGCTATTTTTAGAATAAAATCTTATTTTTATAGCATATAGCTCTTTATTTCTTATGTTTTACTTTGTAACATTCTTACTTCCATGTACAATAATCCTGCATTTACTTTTTTTTATATTCAATAATAGTTCTTTTCATCTTCTCTTCATTTTCAACACAAGAATTTTTATATTTCCTTGGTTATATCCTATGTTTAATAGTTTCAATGCAAGGTTTCTAACTTAGATCGATTTTTATTTCTTTTACTTTGATTAAAATCCAATTCAATTCACTAATAGTTCTTCACTTCGCCTTTATCTTAAATTATTTGTGAATATATAAATATTCTATAGTAATTATGTTTCTACCTTACTTTCAATATTACTATCTCTGCGGAAATCAAATAATCTTCAGTTTTTTATAATTTATTAGATGTAAGAGATTAATCTTTTTTCAATTCATAATAATCTTACAGATGAGGCAACTGTATGTTATTTTCTATAGGGTTAGTTAGAAGTCATGCTATTTTGAATTTAATTCCGTTTTATTATAAATGATACTGGATTGAAGATGTAGATAAAAACAACGTTTGCGAGTAAACTAACTTCAAATATAAAGGTTCATAAAAGGTGATATTAACATGAAAATGACAAAAATATTAAATAGTTATCAATTTTATTTAGTTTGAATTAAATTAATTAGAGAACTAAGTACAATTAAATTACTTTCATTGAAATTCAATTTGATTGGAAAATCGACTATCCAAGTTCAAATAACTTTTGATTTTGTGATACATTAAGATTGCCTTTTAATTTTACCTAATTACATATTTTATGCACCTTTATTATATTATGTCGCGTAATCCATACTCATATTATTTGCACATTTTTAAATATTCGGTTGGAATCATTAAAGTTTATCATACGTAATTGATGTTTGAGTTTCCATAGCTATAAATGATTTTGATGGTAGGACATGTGATATCATGGGATACAAGGATATAGAGAAAGTCAATTGATAGTATGATTTTTGGTGGTTGTGCACGAAGGTAAATTTTTAAACAAAAATGATTTCATTGGTTTGTTGTTTGATGATATTATTTTTTTCATCTGTAACCATTATATCTCATTTTCTTAGAAAATTTATTGCAATTGATAATAAAAATATTCACGTTCGATAGAATAGTACGTTAGAACATAGTCTTTTTTGAAAGACACTCTGAAAAATTTGATTGTCATAATTGCTTATATTAATCAAATATAATGTTCGACATATTATATATCTACCCATCAATTTTTTTTAATAATATCTAACAATCTATCTATAATATACGTATTTAATGTTTAAATATTCTTCTTCTTTTTCTCATAAGTTAGAGAGTTAAATCTTTTTTTTTTTGCAACTGAACATTTTGTTTTACATGTTTCTCATTCTTACGTTGATTGCCACATTTATAATTACTTTGTAATCTACTCACTTTATTTTATCTTCCTATCTCTTTCCTAATACGTTTTTATTACATATTATCAAAAGCACATTTAACATTTTCATATTCATCCTTCTTTTTATTTTCCTAAATCTTTGAATTAATGTCATTCTATTACTCTAGGTATTCCTTTTACACCCTTTCAAATCCATTTCTCCATTATTTTAATTCATATCTTCCACGTTCATCTTCAGTTTTTTGTTGCTGTAATATCCTTCTTTACTCTAATTCAAACTTTAATTTGTACATTATTTAACTAATTTTACTATATTCTAATTTAATTATCCAATATATAATTAAAATGAAAAGATTTATTGTACTAATGTTATTGATTGTTTAACATCTATTTAGACTCTCTAATACTTTCTTTATTGATCCGACTAATATTGGAAAATTATTACTTATGAGTATGTTTCTATACTACGATAAATATTTACTTTCATATTTCATAAGTTTGAATCTTATATTATTTGATTCTAAATATTTTATCATAACTATATATTAATTGCCCACAGTGGTTCATGTTTTTTTCTCTTTCTTTCAACGTATTTAATCTCAAGACTAGTATTAGAATCTTATATTTTTGTTTGCGTCAAAATTGGTCATAAACATCAAAACCGTGAAAGCACCAGTTTATGAACACAGATCAACAGTAATTTTCGAATAAAGTAATGAAGTTTGAGTAAAAAGGTGATTTCGGCAGAGTCTGGACGTCGCAGGATCAAAAGTCCCTTTTCTGTAGGTTTTGGGATGCTATTTATAGGCGTAGATTGTAAATATCTCGCTCAGATCTCGGAAGACCTCTTCTAGCACATGTGTGGGCCCACATGATCGATCCCACGTGACTTGCACTTGATCCGTGATCTGCACTCGGTTCGTGATCGATATGAACAAAATTCGTATCCATCCAAATCTTGCCTAATTGAGCCGAGATCGATCACAAAAATTCTTTAGGTTGTACGCAAGCTTCTATGAAAATTTGGTGGCATTTGGACTAGTAGATTGTGAGTTATGATCGATGCAAGTTTGGGTTTTATGTAGGCTATTTAGTTCGTATTGATCCTCTTCGTATCGATCTATTGTTCTGTTCGTATCGATCGTTGTTGCACTGTTCGTATTGCTCGATTGCACTGTTCGTATCGATCGTTGTTGCACTGTTCGTATCGATCGTTGTTGCACTGTTCATATCGATCGATTGCACTATTCATATCGATCGATTGCATTGTTTATATTAATCGATTATTTTATTCGTATCGATCATTGCCGCACTGTTCAGATCGATTGTTGTTGCACGTTCCTATCGATCGTTGTTGCACCGTTCATATCGATCGATTGCACTGTTCATATCGATCGACTGCGCTGTTCGTATCGATCCATTGCATTGTTCATATCGATCGATTGTTCTGTTCGTATCGATCGTTGTTGCACTGTTCGTGCTGTGTTTTCGATGGATACGAACAGGACAGCATGGCGATGGATATGAACATATGGATGCGAAATGATGGATACGAACAGATGGATGCGTGATGGATACGAACAAGGCCTTTTAGTGGATGGATATGAATAGCCGAGGCTTGACGGTTAAAACAAGGCCTTTCAGTGGATGGATACGAACAAGGTGATTGCTGAAATTGCATCGATCATATCTTAAGCATACGAACTCTGATTGACTTGAAATTCAGAACGTTGGCTTTTATAGCTTTTTTGGTCCTGTCATATCGATTGTAGCTCAATCCGGACCCGGACATAATTTACTGATACCCATAGTAGACTTGTGTATTAACGATCTCCAGGATGAACTATCATCGGTTTCCAGTCAAGTACTTGGCACGACCTTGCCAAAAGGTGAGATAACAATTTCCCCCCAAAACATGTCTTTTGGTAAAAGGCGTGTTTTGAATTGCTTCAAATCCAATGTCATGAGTCCATATTTTAGCCATAGCTGTAGTATCCTCAATCAAGTTCGTGGCTGCTCATAGCCGAAACAATATCCATTTCAACTTATGGAAGTCGGTAATCAAATCCTATGGCCTCTTTGGACTACTGACGGCTACTTCGGAGCTTTGCTAAGTCCATTCCAAACATAACGATCGAATAGAAAGATCCTATCGTACTCCTGTGTTGCTTTCTATCCCTTGCACCCTGGCCCCAGCGAGGGCATATAGCGTTGTCTTCATCCTTCTAGACCGATCATAGCCTCTCCGAGCTCTTGCTGGATCCCATCCTGTCACTCTCCGATGAAGGGGAAACAACGTCGAGTGAGCCGATCCTGTCACTCTCTGGCGAAGCGGCGGCACCCTCTGCACTCCGGTTCAGTGTCTCTTAACATTAAGCGATGTCATGGCCTAAATCCTAGGACGATTGTAGCCACTACGGTCTCTTATCAAACCCCGATCCAATCACTCTTCGGTGAAAGGGGAACGACGTTAAGTGAGTTGATCATGTCACTCTCCGGCGAAGCAACTCACTTCTTGCACTCCGGACCCCGTCTCTCCGCGTAGGGTCATAAAGCGATCAATCTCAAATTGACTTTCAATATTCATCCTTTAACTTTTCGGTCAAAGGTTTATTTTATGAAATTCAAGCTCATTTATTAAATTCAAATTTCAAATGTTCAATCAAAAACAAAGGAAAAATTAAATGTTGCCTCTTCGGGCAGAGCGGTCTATTGCCATCTCAGAGCATGCCTGGGGATTTCTCCGGTTCCCTTACATGTGTAAGTGGAATAGCCGTTTTATTTTGAAATCAAATCTAAGAAATTTATGTTATCGACCGAAGTTCAAGTCCTGAACTTGGTCCTTGCCATCATGATTAATTGATGAGAAGTCGTGATCCCGATCCAGGATTAGTTCTGTTGGGTGCAGGCGATAGTTGCTCAGGTCCTATGGCCACAATACGATCTCTCATGTATTGTAGAAATCTACCACTTCTGACATGCTCTTCGACCTCATCCTTCAGATGTTGGCACTCATCGGTAGTATGCCCTTCCAGCTCATGGAATAGACAGTACTTTCCACTTATACGTTCCCGTTCTATGGGATCTCTCCTAGGTGGTTTCCGATAGGGGAGCTGCCCCCGAGTCTCCGTGTAAATCCGTTCCAGGTTTACTGTCAAGTCAGCGTACTGCTTGAATCTGGGTTCTCGAAATTTCTTATGTTTGTCAGGAATATCGTATCTGTCATCTTTCTTACGTTTTGCTTTATCTTTTCCAAACTGTTCTTTGGAGGTTCCGTTGCTTTGCACAGCGTTTGTTTCCTACCTCTCGGCACGTGAATCCTCTAGCCTAATGAATCTTTCAGCTTCATGACAGAATTCTCCAAGGTCTTGTGGCGGGTCTCTTACCAGCGAATCCTTGAACTCTATGCCTTCTGCTACCGCCGCCATCAAAATCATCGATGGATCCAGGCGATCAACTGAAGCAACCGTTGCATTGAATCATAATAGAAAATCCCTTATGGACTCTTATATCCTCTGTTTCATCGACACTAAGGTCATCACACTCTTGTTTCGCATCACGTGGACCCTAAACTGCCTTATGAAGCATTCCACTAGCTCGCCCTTTGTTCTAATTGATCCGTTCTCTAGCTGCCTGAACCAAAGCACAGCCAAATCTGTCAAATATAGAGGGAAACATCATTTCATCACCTCCTCGAATGCCTCCCAGCACTTCCATATGCCTGATATATCTTGTAATATGCATGGTTGGGTCTGAATTTCCATTATAAGCTTCTAGGGTGGGTAATTTGAATTTTGGAGGATTCCTTGCATTCTTGGTATTCGTAGTGAACGGACTCCGACTAACTTCCTCTAAGCCTCCGCTCGGCAATTCTCCCCTCATAATTCGTCGCACTAGTCTAGCCATTCATTCGTCTCCGTCTAGGGGTTGTCTCCTTAGCATGTTTTCATCCTGGCCCCTATGTCTCGAAGGGTATTCTGGGTAATATTCTTCATGTGGCTCATTCACGTTGGCGTCGGCTTAGCCTGCTGAGCTCCATCTATGGGTCTTCTAATGCCAGATCCCGAGGGTCTGCCCCTAGGTTCTTGTTGATTGCCTCCATGCTCTACGTTCTGATCTTGGATTTGACCTCCAACATTCTCTGTAACTCTAGCTTCTTGTCCTATGTCTGCAGCCGCTATAGCCGGTCCAAGATTCTGTGCTACGAGTGCTCTCATCTGCTCAAAGAAACTCTGCATTGTTTCTTGTTGGCTCTTCGGAAATCTTTCATGCATTGAATCCATCATAGCCTTCATCTCGTCCCTAGTGATGTACATCGAATCTTGACCTACTCCAGCTCTAGAAGAGGCCCCTTGACTTCCCCTTTGTTGGCTTCTTTCTACTCTCTGTCTTCTACTTAATTGGCTTGTCATAACTTTTCAGATCTGAATCCCTAAGCTTTCAAATCCAATATCCAAGAGGTAGATCCTTGAATTCAATTCTCGGTGAAAGCACCAAAGTGTTTGCGCCAAAATTGGTCACAAACCCCAAATATCGTGAAAGCACCAATGTATGAACGTAGACCATCAGTAATTTTCAAGTAAATTAGTGAAGTTTGAGTACAATGGTAATTTTGACAGAGTCTGGACATCGCAAGATCAAAAGTCCCTTTTCTGTAGGCTTTGGAATGTTATTTATAGGCGTAGGCTACAAATATCTCGCTCAGATCTCGGGAGACCTCTTCTGGCACGTATGTGGACCCACGCGATCGATCCCACGTGATTTGCACTCGGTCCGTGATCGATACAAACGAAATTCGTATCGATCCAAATCTTGCCTAATTGAGCCGAGTTCGATTACAAACATTCTTTACATTGTACGCAAGCCCCTATGAAAATTTTGTGGCATTTGGACTTGTACATTGTGAGTTATGATCGATGCAAGTTTGAGTTTTATGTAGGTTGTTTAGTTCGTATCGATCTATTGTTCTGTTCGTGTCGATCGATTGCACTGTTCATATCGATCGTTCTTGCACTGTTCCTATCGATCGATTGCATTGTTCGTATTGATCGTTGTTGCACTTTTTGTATCGATCGTTGTTGCATTGTTCATATCAATCGATTGCACTGTTCGTATCGATCGATTGCATTGTTCGTATCGATGGATTGTTCTGTTCGTGTCGATCGTTGTTGCATTGTTCGTATCGATTTTTGTTGCACTATTCATATCGATCATTGTTGCACTGTTCGTATCGATCGATTGCACTGTTCGTACTGATAGATTGCATTGTTTGTATCAATCGATTGTTCTGTTCGTATCGATCGTTGTTGCACTATTCGTGCTGTGTTTTCGATGGATACGAACAGGACGGTTGCATGGCAATGGATACGAACAGATGGATGCATGATGGATACGAACTAGGCCTTTTAGTGGAGGGATACGAACAGTCAAGGCTTGATGGATACGAATAAGGCCTTTCAGTGGATGGATACGAACAAGGTGATTGCTAAAATTGTATCGATCATATCTTGAGCATACGAACTCCGATTGACTTGAAATACGGAACGTTGGCTTTTATAGCTTTTTTGGTCCTGTCATATCAATTGTATTTCAATCCAGACTCGAACAAAATTTATCAATATCCATAGTAGACTTCTGTATTAATGATCTCCAGGACGAACTATCCTCAGTTTCCAGTCAAGTTCTTGATGTCACGGCCTTGCCAAAAGGTGGGATAACATTTACCCTCCCTCCCCTAAAAGCTTGTCTTTTGGTAAAAGGCGTGTTTTGAATAGCTTCAAATCCAACGTCGTGAGTCCATGGTTTACCCGTAACTATAGTATCCTCAATCAAGTTTGTGGCTGCTCGAAGCCGAATCAGTATCCATTTCAACTTGTGGAACTCAGTAATCAAATCCTGTGGCCACTTTAGACTATTGATGGCCACTTCGCACCCTTACTAAGTCCATCCAAACTTAACGATCGAATTGAAAGATCTTTTCACACTCTGGTGTTACTTTCCATCCCTTGCACTCTGGCCCCAGCGAGGGCATAAAGCGATGTCTTGGTCCTTCTGGACTGATCATAGCCTCTCCGGGCTCTTGCTGGATCTCATCCTATCACTCTCCAACGAAGGAGAAACAGCTTCGAATAAGCCGATCCTGTCACTCTCTGGCGAAGCGGTGGCACCCCCTGCACTCCGGTTCAGCGTCCCTGAACATTAAGCGATGTCATGGCCTAAATCCTAGGTCGATTGTAGCCACTCAGGGCTCTTATCGAACCCCGATTCAATCACTCTCCGATGAGAGGGGAATGACATTAAGTGAGTTGATCCCATTGCTCTCCGGCGAAGCAACTCACTTCTTGCACTCCGGAGCCCGTCTCTCCAGGTAGGGTCATAAAGCGATCAATTTCAAATTGACTTTCAACATTCATCCTTTAACTTTTCGGTCAAAGTTTTATTTTATGAAATTCAAGCTCATTTATTAAATTCAAATTCTAAATATTCAATCACAAACAAAGGAGAAGTTAAATGTTGCCTCTCTGGGCAGAGCGGTCTATTTCCATCTCAGAGCATGCCTGGGGATTTCTTCAGTTTCCTTACATATGTAAGTGGAATAGCCGTTTTATATTGAAATCAAATCTAAGAAATTTATGTAATTGACTAAAGTATAAGTCCTGAACTTAGTCATTGCCATCATGATCAATTGATGATGAGTCATGATCCGATCCAAGATTAGTTTTGTTGGGTGCAAGCAGTAGTTGCTTAGGTGCTACACCCACTGTCCGATCTCTCATGTATGGTGGCAATCTACCACTTCTAACATGCTCTTCCACCTCATCCTTCAGATGGTGGCACTCATCGGTAGTATGCCCTTCCAGCTCATGGAATAGGCAGTACTTTCTACTTTTACGTTCTCATTTTGTTGGATCTCTCCTAGGTGGTTTTCGATAGGGGAGCTACCCGTGTGTCTCCATGTAAATCCGCTCCAGGTGTGCCATCAAGTCAGCGTACTGTTTGAATTTGGGTTCTCGAAATTTCTTCCATTTGTCAGGAATATTGTATCTATCATCTTGCTTCCACTTTCCTTTGTCCGTTCCAGACTGTTCTTTGGAGGTTCCTTCGCCTTGCACAACATTTGTTTCTTGCCTCTCGGCGCGTGAATCCTCTACCCGAATGAATCTTTCTGCTTCTTGATAGAATTGCCCAAGGTCTTATGGCGAGTCTCTTTCCAACGAATCCTTGAACATTATGCCTTCTGCAATCCCTGCTACCACCGCCATCAAAATCATCGATGGATCCAGGCGATCAACTGAAGCGACTGTTGCATTGAATCGTAATAGAAAATCTGTTATGGATTCTCGAATCCTCTGTTTCATCGACACTAAGGTCATCACACTCTTGGGCCACGTCACGTGGACCCTAAACTGCCTCATGAACCATTCCATTAGCTCACCCCATGTTCTAATTGATCTCTCTTGCCGCCTGAACAAAAGCGCAGCCAAAACTGCCAAATATAGAGGCAAACATCGTGCCATCACTTTCCCGGATGCCCCCAGCACTTCTATATGCCTGATATATATGGTAGTATGCATGGTTGGGTCTGACTTTCCATCATAAGCTTCTAGGGTGGGTAACTTGAATTTTGGAGGATTCCTTGCAATCCTGATATTCGGAGTGAATGGACTCTGATTAACTTCCACTAAGCCCCCGCTCGGCAATCCTCCCCTTATAATTCGTCGCACTAGTCTAGCCATTCGTTCGTCTCCGTCTATGGGTTGTCTCCTTAACATGTTACCATCCTACCCCCTATGTCCAGAAGGGTATTATGGGTAACATTCTTCATGTGGCTCATTCACATTGGTGTCGGCTCTAGCCTATTGAGCTCCATCTATGGGTCTTCCAATGTCAGATCCCGAGGGTCTGCCCCTAGGTCCTTGTTGATTACCTCTATGCTCTACGTTTTGATCTTGGATTTTTCCTCCATGGTCTCTGTAACTCTAGCTCCTTGTCGTATGTCTACAGCCGCTGTAGCCGGTCCAAGGTTCTGTGCTCCGGCTGCTCTCATCTGCTCAAAGAAGCTTTGCATCATTTCTAGTTTTCTCTTCAGCAATCTTTCGTGCATTGAATCCATCACAGCCTCCATCTCATCCCTAGTGATGTAGATCGAAGCTTGACCTGCTCCAGCTCCAGAAGAGGCCTCTTGACTTCCCCTTTGTTGGCTTCTTTCTGCTCTCTGTCTTCTACTTAATTGCCTTATCATAACTTTTCAGATTTGAATCCTTTAGCCTTCAAATCCAATATCCAAGCGGTAGATCCCTGAGTTCAACCCTCGGTGAAAGCGCCAAAGTGTTTGTGACAAAATTGGTCACAAACACCAAATATCATGAAAGCATCAGTGTATGAACACAGATCAGCCGTAATTTTCGAGTAAAGAAGTGAAGTTTGAGTACAATGGTGATTTTGGTAGAGTCTAGACATCGCAGGATCAAAAGTCCCTTTTCTATAGGCTTTGGGATGCTATTTACAGGCGTAGGCTGCAAATATCTTGCTCAGATCTCGAAAGACCTCTTCTGGCATGTGTGTGGGCCCATGCGATCAATCCCACGTGATCTTCACTCGGTCCGTGATCGATGCGAATGAAATTCGCATCGATCCAAATCTTTCCCAATTGATCCGAGATCGATCATAAACATTCTTTAGGTTGTAAGCAAGTTTCTGTGAAAATTTAGTGGCATTTGGACTTGCAGATTGTGAGTTATGATCGATGCAAGTTTGAGTTTTAGGCTCTTTAGTTTGTATCGATCCTCTTCGTATCAATCTATTATTCTATTCGTATCAATCGGTTGCACTGTTCGTATCGATCGTTGTTGCACAGTTCATATCGATCGATTGCACTTTTCGTATCGATCATTGTTGCACTGCGTATCGGTTGTTGTTGCACTGTTCATATCGATCGATTGCATTGTTCGTATCGATCATTGTTGCACTGTTCGTACCGATTGTTGTTGCACTGTTCGTATCGATCGATTGCATTGTTCATATTGATCGATTGCATTGTTCGTATTGATCGATTGTTCTGTTCGTATTGGTCGTTGTTGCACTGTTCGTATCGATTGTTGTTGCACCGTTCATATCGATCATTGTTGCAATATTCGTTTCGATCAATTGCACTTTTCATATTGATCGATTGCATTATTCATATCGAGATTGTTTTATCCGTATCGATCATGTTGCACTGTTCGTGCTGTGTTTTTGATGGATACAAACATGACGGTTGCATGGCGATGTATATGAACAGAAAAATGAAAAACGATGGATATGAATAGATGGATGTGTAATGGATATGAACAAGGCCTTTTAGTGGATGGATATGAACAGTCGAGGCTTGATGGATATGAACAAGGCCTTTCAGTGGATGGATCCGAATAAGGTGATTGCTGAAATTGCATCGATTATATCTTGAGCATACGAACTTCAATTGACTTGAAATTTGAAACGTTGGCTTTTATATCATTTTTGGTCCTGTTATATAATTGCAGCTCAATCCGGACTCGGACGAAAATTTACCGATATCCATAGTAGACTTGTGGATTAATGATCTCCCGGACGAACTATCCTCGGTTTCAAGTCATGTTCTTGGTATCACGGCCTTGCCAAAAGGTGGGATAACAATTTTGATGTTTTGATTGTGACAACTATATAAATAAATATTATTACAGGAGAAGATATTATTCTACTCGACAATAGATTTCAGACCAGATATTTTGATAAAATCTTCAATATTGCCCATGGTTTGTCTATGATCTAAGTCTGGTAGTTAATTTTTGTTAAAATCTCACCAAAGTTGTATATGCACACATTCACGTAATTTCAAAGCTTTAAAATCGTACTTCATATATCAAAATTGCTATTACACTTGTTCACATAAAATATTTTTGAAAAATATTGTATATGACAAAATACTTGAAATTCAGCCGACTGAAATGCCTAGTTGTGTCGACTGAATATCTGTGCATATGCACAAATTGATATGAATATTCAGCCGACTGAACTACCCATTTCAGTCGATTGAATTCGGTGTTTTTTGTATTAATTCTTCTCTGATTCGACTTTTGAATATTTCATTTGGCTGAATTCTTTTGTTTGGTCGATCAAAATTGCATAACATCTATATTTCTGAAAAGACACTTCACTTCATCGACCAGAAATAACTTTTGATTCAAGAGTTGTTTCTATATCCTTTTATCGTCTCTTTTCACGATAAGTTGCAACACTTAAACACTATATAGAGCCTTCAAATCATTTGTTTTAATAGCCTAATTTTATGATTCTATCTCATATTCTTATTATCTAAAATCTTGCCATTTGCATTCAAATTCTATTTCTAATGACTTGCACATTCAAGAGAAATTTCATTTGTGATTAAATTAACTTCATTTCTTCACGAACTACATTATATACCACAAATGAGAAGATTATAGGAAGGGTGTAAGTTATTGACTTATCAGTGCTATTCAAGAGCATACTCAGTCAGAAGCAATTTTTACGGTTTGTATTAGAAGTCCTGTTCGGTTGCTAAGGCGATTGAAGTCCTATTCTGTTGTGTAGGCAATTGAAGTCTTGTTCGATTTCTCGGACGATGAATAGCTGTTCCTCCGAGTTAAGAGAGGGTTGATAATTAAATTCCAGAAGGAGTCTAGGATTGGACATAGAACGAGAAGTTTAAAGCAGTATAGATATCCCTGGTGTCATTTACTTTACTTCTATATTTATATTCCGCACTAGTAGATAACTTGGTTAATATTCCATATTATGATACACTTTCACTTGGTATCAAAGCAGACCATCATATAACCATGACATGGTTATTTGATATTCAGTTAATATGGGAAATAACATTAACACAAGTTTTATTGAAGGTCAATCCACCGTACGACCACCACTATTTAACGGTTTGAATTACAACTATTGGTCAACTCGGATGAGTATTTATATGCAAGAAAATGGATATGATACTTGTAACATCACTCAGAATGAATACACGATACCTACCACACTATATGCACAATAGTCAAACACTTAGAAAATAGATGCTATTTCAAATGCAAAAAACCATGAATGTGCTATTTTGTGCTTTAGATAAGAATGAATTTAACAGAGCTAGTATGTGTAAAGATGTTTATAAAATTCGACGAACTCTTAAAGTTACACATGAAGGAACAAACAAAGTGAAACAAAGCAAGATTTCTATGCTTAAAAATCAGTTCCAAAATTTCAGTATGAAACCAGATGAAACTATAAATGACATGTATTCTATATTCCAAGAGGTATATCATTCACTATTAGCACTAGGAGAAAAATATTCAGATTTTGATATTGTATAAAAAATTATAAACTCTTTAATAGATGAATAGGAAAGAAAAGTCTTAACTATTGAAGAAGCTAATGATATTTCTACCATCAAACCTGAAGAATTAATAGGAAATCTCATGTCGTATGAAGTTAATTGCAGGCAAAACGATATCAAGCCCAACATAGAAAGAATATAGCTTTTCAAGCTGAGCAGGAAGACTCAGACTCAAATAAAGATGACATGGCATTTATAGCAAAGAATATCAAAAATTTTTGAAATTTAGAAAGAACAAGAAATTCGAAAACGATAGGAGAGGCAATACCAGTAACCATCATCTTCAAATCTCGAATGTTACAAATGTCATAAGAAGGGTCACATGAAAAAAGAATGTCCTAACTGAAAGAAAGACCGATACAAGAATAATAAGGACAAGTACAAAAAGAAGAAGGCATTCTCTTTTAGATGGGATGATTTACAATTGTCTTCATCATCAGACAGTGACACTGACAATGATTCTGAACAAGCTAATGTCTGGTTTATGGCTTCGACTAACAATATAAGTGATAATATATTTGATGATTTAATAGAAATAAACTCAGAGCTATTGGATAAACTAAAAGAAGTTAAAAAAAAGTATAAATATGCTCTAGAAAATTTAAATAGAAATGAAATAGAAGTTGATATGTTAAGTGATGAAAAGAAAATCTAGAAGAAGAACTTTTTAAAACACAAGAATCTTTGTCTAACATTTCTTCTGAACTCACTATGCTATCAAATGAAATAGAAGTGCAAAAAGAAAAGAATATGACATTAGCTTCAGAAAATCATGATTTAAAATCAAATGTCAAAATTCTTGAATTAAGCAATAAAAGCTTAAAACTGTATTGGAGAATATCACTAAATATGTATCTAATTTTAATAAGGAAAGAGAAAATCTTTCTAAGATTATTAGTAATTCTCAGACTACTTTTTCTAAGAAAGGGTTATGATATACAAATTCTTCAAAGACTAATTCAAAGAAAAATGACCCATCATATAAAAATTTCAAATTGCACAAGAATTTTGGAAAACCAAAACCAAAGGTTTTCACTCAAAAGAAAGAAATTTGCAACACAAATACTATAAAGATTTGGGTACCAAAAACTAATAATAATTTATCAGAAATATGTATATTAAATCTTTATAAATTCAATTCATAAAAATAAAGATTTTACTTATAAAGGGATTCTAAACCCTCTTAGGTTTGGTTTTCTAAGATCTAACGCTTAGGAGTCTAATAAAATATGGGTACCAACATCATCTCGATCGTTGATACCAACTAAGAAAAGAGGAAAGTGGATACTTGACAGTGGTTACTCAGAACATATGAAAGGAAATAAAGATACACTAACTAACATTATCTACTCAAATGGAGGATATGTCACATTTGGAGATAATTTCAAAGGCTATATCATCGGCAAAGCCGATGTGAGCAATGATGGTACATCTAACTTACCTCCTATTACAAATGTTTTATTAATTAAGAATTTAAAACATAATTTGCTTAGTATAAGTCAACTATGCGATAAAGGTTTTAATACAACTTTTTCAAAAAATAAATGCAACATATCTGATCAAATAATAATCTTATATTCGAGGGAACAAGAGAATGAAATATGTTCAATTTTCTTAAGAATTACTAAGTGTTCAAATAGCTTAATCTATAAATAATATACAAACAATATAATATCGTCACATGAAAGCTCAAACCAATCCTCAATTGTATTTAGCAGTCCAACCTCTGATTCCTCGAATAATTCAACTCCCGTATATATTCCAATTAAGATTACGCCCTCACTAAATCATCACACTGGGTATAAGCCAAAAGGAAAGAGAACTAAAAGAAACTTGAGTTTTGGCTCCTCGTCAACTAAAGAAAAGATTGACGATATCCACCACTATCAATGGAAAAAATTAGAACTTCGACACGGAATGTACTACGAACAGAAAGTCAATGCAAAATGATTAAGCTTCCTAGAACAATTTGCTCTAAAGTTTTGCGGATCATCTTCCAGACAATGTGTGCACCAACCATCTCCATAACATCCTCAAGTGTCTCCAAATTCTCAGGAAAGTAGTGCTCAAAGTAATGCATGGTCTCCTATCCATCCATTACAAGAAATCAATAAGTTTGAACCGCACTCAGATGATTCGAAAAATTCCGAAAATTTAATTTATATATATATATATATATATATTATAATATGAATAAGTTGTATGCTTTTTGGAATAATAATTATATATTTATGATTAACATTAAATTAAAACTAGAAAACACACACACACATGCATATATATATATATATACATATACATATATATATATATATACATATACATATATATATATATACATATACATATATATATATATATACATATACATATATATATATATATATACTGTATAACTAATTTAAGGAATGGCTAGAAGAAATGTTACCATAGCAAAAACAATAGATTCAGTCGACTGGGGAAAGGCATTCAGGATACTGAATATTCAAACTGATTTAAATTATTAGCCTGAGAACAGTCGATTGAATCACCGGAATCAGTCGACCGAATCTACCCAAAAACGAACTATAAACATGCGGGAGACTTTTTCCTATAAACCAGTCGACTGACCTCCTCAATACAGTCGACTGAATCTTCAATCTATTTAACTTTTATCTCAGCTATCAGTCGACAGGCCCCCTATGCTCAGTCCATTGAGTTTTGACATTTTACACTATAAACTTGCGGCATGCAAATCCTTGCATACCAGTCGAATGAGCAACCCATTTCAGTCGACTGGCCTGTATATTTTTAGTTTTTTATAATACTAATATACTCTTTCCAATGAAACCATTCACTCTAATACTATTTGACTCCCCTCTCTTCCTCATTCTAAACAAACAATAAGCTTCCATCAATTGGCGAGCTTAATTCGAAGACTCTAAGTCGTATGTGTAACACCCCTTTAAAATGAGAATAATAATCCCACAACGTAGAAAAACACTATGAAATGGTTGATTATATACCAAAGCCTTCACCTCGTAACAACGTCGAGGCCTTTTGAGGAACAAACCCCATGTCTTGGCTTGGTCCATGAGGCGGAGGTGACTAAATTAGGGACAATGTAACGGCTCACACGTCACTTAACGCAGATATTGTCCCCAATTTAGTCACCTCTGCCTCACGGGCCAAGCCAAGGTATGGGGTTTTGTTCCTCAAAAGACCTCGACTTTGTTATGAGGTGAAGGCTTTGGTATATAAGCACACACTTCATAGTGTTTTTCCACAATGTTGGACTAGTATTCTCATTTTTAAGGGGTGTTACAATCTCCTCTCCTTTAGAGCCCAACGCCCTTGTTGGCTCATGAACACAGCACCACCCAGGCGCCGTGGCTATAACATTTACAAACCACAATTCCGGCTGGGTATGGCTCTGCATAACATATAGGTCTAGTGAGATCTCAAGCTCTAGCAACTAAGAAGAATCGATAACAGAATCTAACTCTCAAAGATACTTCCGAAGCCGAGAGATGTGAAACACATCATGAATGTGAGATAGATGAGCTAGAAGTGAAACTCTATAAGCCATAGGGCCAATACGTTCAGTAATAGGAAATGTATAAAGCGAGAAGCCAATTTCACAGTCATACTAAAACGCATAACCTCCTTCAAAGGAGAAGCATAAATAAAGACGAGATCACCAATAGAGAACTCGAGAGGCTTCCTATGGTTGTCTGCAGATATTGTCCCTAACTTAGTTACCACCGCCTCATGGGCCAAGCCAAGGTGTGGATTTTTTTTCTAATAGATTCTATAGCCACCTATGGCTTTGTATTAATTATTTATTGGATATGTCGATCCTCAAAAAATGGTATTGTTGACGTATTCAATAGATATTTAAGACAAGACTATAGATGGTCGCTCCTATCCAACCCTATTCTCTGCATTAGCAGACAGTACTACCCAGTAATACTCTTTGTAAATGTAGGTCTCGGGTGGGGTGTCACAGCTTGGTATCCCAAAATGAATCATGCAATTTAGATAAGATATGAGGAAGTTATAATGTCTCAATAAACAAAATTTTAAACTTTACTTATTAAAACTCAATTTACATTTCTGATTATCTCATCATAGCGTTTAGAGATTCTTATCAATAACATTGATCAGATGCATCGACCAGAATTCTTAAAGCACTCGATGGACAACCCAACATGGAAATCATTTTCTTTAAAAATGCCTCTTATATAATTTACAAAATATTATTTGCTTCTCCCAAATTTCATGATTCTTTTTCCAGTTTCAAGTATGAGTGTTGAACTATATGTCTACCAATTTTCAGCTTAATAGGAGGTCGTCTGCTCCGCTTTTTCAAGCCTGTAAATTGAACTCAAGATGGTTTTCAAGCCTGGTCACACTTTTGTTTTTAAACTTTTGCAAACATGGTCTGAGTCCATGTTTGAGATAGCGTAACTTTTGCATTTCCATTCGGGATTCGTCGACTCTTTTTTTGTTTGAAAGCTGAAGTTTTCTACTATTTGCACACCAATTTTTAGTTCAATCAGAGATGGTCTAGCCTTCAGTTTCATGTCCGAAAGTTGAACCCGAAGAAGATTTTAGACCTGGGTATTATTTTGTCTATGCATTTTTATGTTCTTTTTTGGTCTAACTTTTGACTTTTACTTCATGTTTTTGTGACATTTCTGAATTGTTTTGAGGGCTATGATGCCTATCAATTGGCTAGCCCAGTTTTGATGAATTTGAAATTCAAATTTGAATTGAATATGAATGACGGTTTTGATTAAGTTCTTTAATTTCGAGCATGGACTTTTCCAAAAGATTTTGAAATAATTTTTAAAATTTATGGGCATTTAAAAATAATTATTATATAATATTTTAGAGTATTTTCAAGTGTAAGATCTTTTTATTCTCTATAATAAGGGAGATTTTCAAATAGGGTTTTCAAATTGATTTCGAGAATTGGTTTTCAAAGCTTGTTTTCCAAGGTAAATTGTTTTATATATACATTACACGTATTTGCACATTTGGAGCGAATGAGAAGGAGAATTAAACGGTTTGGCAAAACACGTGGTATGAGACACGTGCGTTTATCTTATCGGTTTATTCCCGACTTGTCCGTTTGATAATTTTGACCTTCGGGTCGAGTTTACCGACGAGATGAGGTAAACATTTTACTGTTTTGAGTATAAAATTTACTAGCAATTAGTAAACTGTTTAGTGCGAACATGTGGTATGGGACACATGTTAATACTATTTGGGTTTCTATCCAAGAGTTTGTGACACATTTGTTTAAGTGACGTATTTGCTAGTACTGGACCTTCAGGTCATTTGTCCGGGATGTTTGTCTAAGAGACGTTTGTCGTTGCGACGTATTTGTCCTTCGGGATGTTTGTCTAAGAGATGTATTTATTTGTCCATCGGGACGTTTGTCTAGGAGATGTTGCGCCTTATTTTAGAAGAACAATACTTGGCGGGCTTCGGTCATAAGCACGTGCTTTATCTTTGAGATGATTTCATTGATTTCCTTATGATTTTCCAAGTGTATCGCCTTTTTACATTATTGGCCATTTGAGCCATTCGAGATATTATATATGGAGATTACATCTTTGGAAATTGAACACCTTATCGAGTTCTATAATTGAAATTTGGGTTTGCCAACACTGGTGTTATTTGAGATTTGCCTTTTTGGCGTATTATATGAGATTTGCCTTTTGGCATTTATTTGGGATTATAGTCCCCTATGTTGGAGATTTATATTTGATTGCCTTGTGGCATATATTGAGATGGTGATTTCTTTTATGGTTGTTTTGAGTTGCTAATATGGAAAGTTTGAGATTTCTCCTCTTTGGAGTTATGTTTTTCTCTTAAACCTTTTTTGATGTTTTATGATACGCCAAGGAGATGAGGCGTGCTTTTATTATGAGGTTTGTTATAAAATTTTATCGCCTTTAAGTTGCTTCCGTATTTAGCGATATCATTATATCATTTGAAATTACTATACCTACTTAATTATGCCATATGAAGTAATCATATACTATTGAATTATTCCTTCTCACTTGAGAAGGTTATCACCTTGCCTTATGCTCATATTATCACTTATCCTTATAAACTGATTTGTTCAGCTAGAAATTGTAAGTATATAACTTACCTTGCAATTCATGGTGATTAACATCAAGAAATAGAGAAGTTATTCATTCACAAAGAGACAACCAGAAGCAGATTTTTTAAAGAAACTAAAGGAACATGATAAATTTTTACAGTAAATGATTTATACTACATATTTCACCAAGTTAAACCTTGTTTAGCTAGAAATTGTAAGTATATGTAACACCCCTTCAAAATAGGAACAATAGTCCCACATCGCGGAAAAACACTATGAAATGAGTGCTTATATACCAAAGCCTTCACCTCGTAACAACATCGAGGCCTTTTGAGGAACAAAACCCCACACCTTGGCTTGGCCATGAGGCAAAGGTGACTAAATTGGAGACAATATTTATGCTAAGTGAGGTGAGGGCAATCACATTATGGGTCTTCCGAAACTCCCGGATTCTCAACAAATAATAAGCTTCCATCAATGGGCGGCAAATCGCGATCGAGGTATTCCTCAACCAAGGGATACTAATATCGCATCTTTGTCCTCGCAACCTCCCTGCCAAAAAGAAGAAGAAGATGAAGAGATTCATGAGATTCATGAGCTCCATAGTGACATTATGCTAAAGCGAGCACTTATTAATCTCTCTCGCAATCAAATTAAGCGTGGACGATGATTGGCTACCGTCGAGAAAATTTTCGTCAAATGAATAAAAGCTTAATTCCATAAAAGGTTTCTTAAACAAAATTTGGGAGAAAATATCATGTGTCGGCTCTACATCTACCAATATTGTCGAAAACCCCGCACCTTTTGCATGGTCTCCGAAGAAGAAGAGGAAGAAGAAGCTTAGGACAGTGAGGAACTTTAGTTTTTATATTTTACTTATGCATATCTTATGTAATTTTTTTCATGACATTTGCCTATATGTTTATTGTGTTTGTGATGTTGTTATGTGGTATTGTTCTTCGACTCTCGTATATACATGCTCCTGCTTATTTGCTATTTATAATGCTAAGTGTATTTGCTTTTCCCACATTATATGTTGATTACTGTGCTTATATGTCAATATTTCTCTTATTATCCATTCCTTCCTTTTTTCGATGACAAAGGGGGAGAAATGTTTTGATACGGGGAGCATTCATTCGGGGGAATAAGTAAACTACTTTTATAAATTTGCAAACTTACAAATTTGTCATCATCAAAAAGGGAGAGAATGTTAGAATCTTGTATTTTAATGTTTTGATTGTGACGACTATATAAGTAAATATTATGTGAACTAACAATATTCGCAGGAGAAGATATTATTCTACTCGACAATAGATTGCAGACCAGATTTTTTGATAGAAGCTTCAATATTGTCTATGGTTTATCTATGGTCTAAGTCCAGTAGTTAATTTTTGTTAAAATCTCTTCAAAGTGGTTTATGCTCACACTCACGTAATTTCAAAGCTTCAAAATCATACTTCATATATCAAAGCTGTTATTACACTTGTTTACACAAAAATATTTTTGAAAAATAATGAATATGGCAAAAAACCAGAAATTCAACCGAATGAAATGCCCAGTTCAACCGACTGAATATCTATGCATATGCACAAATTGATATGAATATTCAGCCGACTGAACTACCCATTTCATTCAACTAAATTTGGTGCTTTTTGTACAAATTCTTTTTGGTTTAATTTTTGAATATTTCAGCTGGCTGAATTCTTCTGTTCAGTCAACTGAAATTCCGTAACAGCTATATATCTGAAAAGGAACTTCACTTCATTAAACAGAAACAATCCTTGATTCAAGAGTGGTTTCCGTATCTTTTGATCATCTCTTTTCACGATAAGTTGCAACACTCAAACACACATATATATAGCCTTCAAATCATTTGTTTTAATAACCTTACTGCCTAATTCTATCTCATATTCTTATTATCTAAACTCTTACTATTTGCATTCAAATTCTCTTTTTAATCACTTGCACATTCAAGAGTAATTTCATTTGTGATTAAATTAACTTCCTATCTTCACGAACTACACTATATACCACAAAGGAGAAAATTATAGGAAGGGTGTACGTTATCAGTGCTATTCAAGAGCATACTCGGTCAGAAGCAATTTTAACTTTTGTATTAGAATTCATGTTCGGTTGCTCAGACAGTTGAAGTCCTATTCGTTTACTTAGGTGGTTGAAATCATGTTCGGTTACTTAGGCGGTGTAACACCTATCCCTTCAAGTTAAAAGAGGGTTGATAATTAAATTCTAGAAGCAGTCTAGGACTAGACGTAGAATGGGAAGTTCGAACTAGTATAAAAATTCCTGGTGTCATTTACTTTACTTTAATATTTATATTTTGCACTAGTAGATAACTTGGTTAATATTCCATATTACGATCCTTAGTCACTTTCAACTAGCTATGGCAGTTCAAGGTTGCGCAAAAGGTACAAAGCTTATGAGCATGGTTTAATAGTTTGTATAAATTTTTTAAATTATACTATAGCATTTTAATTGTTGTTAGAAAACATTTTCTTCTTTATCTCTCTATCTTTTAGGATGATGGATTTAATTATCTATGTGGTTGAATGTTATACCGAAGGTAAAAAATTGCATGCATTGTTAGTATGGATTTATATTTCCACATTTTATTTATGAGTTGAGTGAATTGTAATTTTACTAAATAAGATTAATAAAGGCAATGATTACCTAAGTTGGTAGGAGTGACAATTGTTTATAGTGCAATGTAAAATGGTGAATCATTTTGACTAAGATGAATGGAAAGAGTTAATTTTTAAATTAGAATGGTTTTATTAAGGGAATAATCAAATAACACATTCTCCTCTTATAAAGTCTTATTAAAATTACTAAATTATCATTTATATAATCTATATTTCTCTTTTCCTTAGTTTCCAAATCATATAGATTATTGTGCCATAAATTTTTTCTTTTCATCCCCTAACATCCTTCCCAAAGCAAAGTTGTTGATTACATTCCTCCTTTAGCCAACAGGGTTGGCGCAGTTGGTTGATGGTCCGGACTGCGTGATCGAAGGTCACGAGTTCGAGCCCCGAAACTGACAACCCTGTAACAAGTACCCGAAGTATGTGTTTGGCAGGCACATACTTCCCTAGAGTTTACAAGCAAAGCTTCGTTCTCTAGGTAATTCAAAAAAAAATTACATTCCTCCTTTTGAATTCGGCTAGTTAATTTCCAAAACTACCCTTTCGCTTTCTCAAAATAAAACCCAAAACTCTCCAAAATCATTTAAATGACATTTCATTCAAAACAAACCCTAATCTCCTGAAATCCAGAAGTTGAAATCGAAAGAAATTAAAAGACAGAAGATGAAGTCGAAACAAATCGAAAAGAAAAGTGAAATGAAGAAGATGAAATTAATTAAAATGGAAAAATTGAAGGTAATCGATTAAATTTCTTCCTAATATCAATTTTTATTCCATTACAATTGATCGTTTTTATTTTAGGGTTTATAGACAGCTCATATCACAATATTTGCAGCGAGTATATTACTTGTAATTACATATATACACGATATTATTCAAAAATTTATGCATGCAAGCAAGAGTATGAAAAACTGCAACATAATTCCAAAAAATTATGAATAATTGCAGAGTTGTCTGTAATTAATCAAAATAATTAAAGAAATAACAATAATTATCTGGAAAATTAATTGCATGCAAGCAAGAATCTAGAAAATTGCAACATAGTTCTAAGAAAATATGAAAACTGCAGAGTAGTCTGCAACTAATCAAACTAACTATAGAAATTACATCAATTATCTAGAAAATTAAATGCATGCAAGCAAGTATTTGAAAATTTCACACATATTTCCAGAAAATATGAATAATTGCAGAGTAGTCTATGATTAATCACAATAATTAAAGAAATAACATCAACAATCTAGAAAATTGAATGCATGCAAGCAATTACGTAGAAAATTGTAGACATAACTACGAATAATTGCAGAATATTTTGTAATTAATCAAAATAATTAAAGAAATAATAGCAACTATTTGGAAAATTGAATGCATGCAAGCAATTATTTGAAAAAATACAACATACTTTCAAAAATATGAATAACTACAAAATAGTCTATAATTAAATAAAATAATTGAAGAAATAACAACAATTATCTAGAAAATTGAATGCATGTAAACAATTATCTCGAAAATTGCAGACTTATTCCCAAAAAATAAATAACTACGAAATAGTCTACAATTAATTAAAATAATTGAATAAATAACAACATATATTCTAAATAATTGATGAGAAAAATAAATGCACTTTTCATAACTGAATTGAAATGATATTGCTAGAATATTTGAAGATATATAAGCAGTTTATGTAAATAAATAGATTTTAAAGGCATTTATAATTTTATATAACAAAATAAAAAAAATTGGTTTAATTTTGAAGATTAAGTTCATGTTTCTCTATAATTATCCATAATAATTGCATTTTTATTAGCAATTATTCACTTAAAATCAATTATTTTCATCTTTCTTTGCAAGAACTCATAATAATTGCAGAGATGTATGTAGCTATTTTCAATATTTGCAAGTATGTTTTTTGAATAATTGCTTACTTTTCAACAACAATTCAAACAATCATTTCAATTAGAAAAAAGAAAAGTAAGCACATTACTCTGTAGTAATTGAGAATAATTGCATCTATGTCTGCAACTATTCTGATTAATTTCTTACTTATCAACAATAATTCGAATAAATTCATGCAATAATTCAAAAAAGTGCTCACTCGTCAGTAATAATTTAAAAAAGTGCAGAAATACATGAAATTATATTCAATATTTGCAGGAAAAATGCACAAATTTTATACATTTGCTACAAAACTTTTGCACTTCTTTCTTATTATCGTTTCCAGATATTAAGCATTTTCTGTACACTATTATAGAAAGATACTCAAAAAGAAATAGAGGAAGAAAAAGTTATTGAAAAAAGTCTATCATTCGTCCTCTTAAAGAAAATGTTGAATTTGAAGAAGATAACAATACAAGAATAAAAAGAGAAAAAAAGCCGATGCAATAAAGACTCCTGCTAAATAAGAAAATTATAGAAATAGTTTGAAGCCTTTTCTTGAGCTCTTGATGAAGATTAAAAAGGAAAATTATCTTACGAATTCTCACAAAAAATATCTTAAAAGTTTACCTTTCTATAAATTTATTGATATGTTTTATGATAGGATATTTCAGTTGAAGAAACTACAAAAAATTCGACCTCCATTGACATAATTGTGAGAAACTATAAAAATCATTTGAGGTATTTTCAGTTTGGTAATCAGAAATTTGCATTTTCAGACCTTGACATTAGACAATCACTTAGTGTTCCTACAAAAGGCAAAATGGTCAAAACTTCTAGTCACATTAAAAAGAAAGACAAAAGTGACGGTGAATATACTTCTTTTATCAACGGATATTTTGAAGAGGACGCCAATGTCCACAAGTAGAAGATACAAAAATATTTATTTTCTGCAATAAAAGGAACAATAGAAGAGCATAGAAAAGGCACAGCAAAACTTCTCCTTTAATATTTGGCTGCAACATTAATTGTTTCAAATTCTAACTCGAATGAATCATGGAACATGGTTCCTTTTTGTGTATGCAAAGGAAAAATGTGATTGATTTCATGGCCAAAAACAATTCATAAGCATCTCATGGATCAAATAGAAAAATATATCGAGAAGCCAAGAAAAATCAAGCTTGTGTAATATTATTATTGGTATTATATTTCAACTTAAATAGATAAGTTGCCTAATTATTTATGTATTTTTTTGATATTAATTATTTTCATCTCACTGGTGAATCTGTGAAAAAACTCATGTGCTAAAGTCGTCTAAACCTAAATACAACAACTTATACTCAATAGCTGCAACATGGAAAATTTCAAACCTCAAACCAATCCTGCTGCTGACTATGAGACGCAAATCTATAAGTCTACAAATAATTGCACAAGAATCTGCAAAGTTCTAAAATTATTTAAAGGAAAGATATTATTCTAAATATTTATAGACATATCTGCAATTCTCAACCATGCTTACAGACATGTTTGCAATTATCAACAATACTTTCAGACATATAGGCTATTATTAACAATACTTGCAGACATATGTGCAATTACCATCAATATTTGCAGACATATATGTAATCATCAACAATACTTTTAGACATATCTGCAATTATCCGCAATATTTTCAAACATATTTGCAATTATCAATAATATTTTCAGATATATAGGCTACCATTACAATACTTATAGAATAAGATGCAAATATTGATAATAGTTTCTTAATTTCTATATTGTACATATTTCCCCGATAACTAAAAACATATCTATGATTATTAGCAATAATTATCGGTTCATATACAATTATTAGTAATAAATTCTCAAGCTACTAAACAAATATATTTCAGCTCTTTTTGTTTCAGGATGCTCAAGGGAAACAAATTGACATATTAAAAGATGCTTTAGAAAAAGGCAATGAATATAAGAAGATATACAAAGAAAGAGAAGAAAAATACAAAGAAATAATATAAAGGCTTAAAATGGACATAAAAGGCTTAAAAATCAAAATGCCCGCCTTAAAATAGATTTGAATAAATACACAATAGAACATCTTCCACTGAATCTGATATGATGTCACTACGCTTAAAAGAAGTAAGTGGTAGCAAAGATGATTTCTATGGAAGTGAAGAAGGTGGAGAAAGTGATAGTGAGATGCTTCTGATCAATTTGCAGTATTGACAAACAAAAAGGCTGCTATTAAAGTGTTTCACAAGCATTAAATATTTAAATTTCAAATGTATTTTTCAGTTCAAACAACTGAAGGAAACAAAGATGAGGATAATCCTACTGCTAATAATGAAACTATTGAAGTTGAACGCAACCTTGAGAATGTCGATATAATTCCTAAGATAAAATGAAAGAAATAATTGTTGTGAAAGAACATACAAAGGAAATCTTAGAAAAATGGACAAAACTATTAGAATATAACCCAAACTTTAAAATACTTTCAAGTGAAAGAAGCAGTGAACCTCAAGGTCTCAGAAGTAGTCAAGAACTTGATGATATCTTTAAAAAAGTACAAGAAGAGACTAAAAAACAAAAACAATTGATCGAAAGCAAAGAAGAAGAAGAAAAGATCAAAATCATCTGAAGAAAATGAATTAGAAAATAAAGAGGAATCCAAAACGGCAAGGAAAAAAAAGAAATCAAGAAATCAAGCCAAAAGCAGTAGAACAATATAAAGCAGAACCAAATCAAATGGGATGCCTACAGATGCAAAATAAATGTCAGACAATGTTTGAATGTCCAAAGGCTAGACAAAGAGAAAACCAAACTGCTTGAACAATTCTTCAGAAACAATGACCACGGGTAAAAATAATTACAAACATATCAATAAAGTACAAAATTTAAATAATCATCTAAATTGCCATGTTGTCTAAAAATTAACTCTAATAATTGCTCTATTGTCTTAAAATATACCCAAAAATTGCATACATATCAACAAATATTGGAAATGTTTGCAATGTTGTGCAAATTTCCCCAAAAGCAGCTGACATATCAACAAATATTGGAAATAATTACTTTATTTTCTAAAAATATAACTATTAATTACAGATATATCAGAGAATATTAATAACAATTGTTGCATTGTCTGAATATTGATAATAATACAAATATTTTTCAATAATTTGATATCAAGAGTGCATATCTCGATGGAGACAATGATATTATAACATCTGGAACTGGCCTTGGTGAGTTAATTCTTGGAAGATTCCTCGATGGCCAAGTACAAAAGTTTGAAAATAGTTTTTTGTATTAATTTACAAAGAAGAATCTACAATCATTCATAATAATTACTGTATATTTTCATGTTATTTCCTGATTATTGCAAACAAATCTGCAATTTTTCATATTACTTGCTGATGAGTTAGCAATTATTCATAATTTTTGCAGATAATTCTGCATAATTCCCTAAAAATTCAAAAATATATTATTATTTAATAAAATAAATATGGTACGCATATGAGTTGGAAAAGATGCATTCAAAATTTTATTCTTCAAAGTCTATGCAACTGTATGTTTATAACCTTTTAAGGAAATATTTGTTTAAAAGTTTATAAATTCAGTTTGCTAATATATATTACTATAGACTTTCCTACCCAGCAATACAAAAAAGGTCATACAAGCTCTAATGATGATCCAATCTAAAATAGTTTTACAAAGTATGATAAAATATTCTTCCCAAATCATCTAAATGCATATTTCACTCTTTTGGAATTCATAAAAGAAGACAGACAGTGGATTCATTATGATTCGATGAAGCCAAGACATGATGGTCTACATTCCAAAGCTACAAGAAAAGTGGTATGTAAATTGAGAAAAAGAATATATTAATTAAACAGAAAATAATTTTCCTAATAAAATCTTTTATATTTTACAGAGAGTGTATGTAATAAGCTTGTTAAAAAAATTGGAAAAGAAAGATCACAAACCTTCAAGTTTAATTACATTTGTAGATAGCCCGCAACAACGTAGTGATTAGTAAGTACACTGCAATAAATAAACTTGAAATATTTGCATATCATGCTACAATTATTCTGAACAATTTGAAAATAATCTACAATTATTGCAGGGTTGATTGTGGATGGTTTGTAATGAATATCATGAGAGGAAGATGTGAAAAAAGGTTATAAACAAGGAAGATATTCAATATAGATATGATGCTATCGAAATACAAAAAGCTGAATTAGCATACCAAATTCTCTCATGCAAACCATATAACCGGAGCCTTGAAGAAAGTCTAGATAGCAATTTTTATTATCAGAAGCCAACAACAGAAATGATGTTTATAACCGTAATTTTTAATGTAGAACTTATGAAATGTTTATATATTTCGACAAACTTATGTGTTTGAAAGACAAAATTACTGCTTTAATATGATACTCAAAATTTAATGTTAAATAAGCATTTTCTAGGATTGAATTGAGTTATCAGTATTGTTGAAGGAAAAGTAAGAAAACATATTGAACAATTGCAAACATTTACATAAATTTTTAAAATGCTTGTAGATAAGTCTGCCTTTATCCTGAATAATTGCAGACATTTACGCAATTATTCAGAATACTTGCAGATATGTCTGCAATGTTTTGAATAAGTGCTGAAAAATATGAATATGAACTTCATAATTGAACTAGAATGATATTATTAAATTGAAAACAATTATATAAGCAACTTCTGGAATTGAAGCAAATTTTTAGAATGGTTGCAAAAAAGTATGTAACAATATTTACAAAGTACAGAAATATACACAATTATTCAGAAAAATTGCTGATATGACGGTACTATTGCTTAACTATTGTAGAACATGGTGGAATTATTCTTTTCATTCACTGAAAAACAATAAATATCCAATATAATTACAGCAGAAATACAAAAAAATAGAATAAAGAAAACATGATGTTTTATCGGTACATTAAAAATTTCCAAAAGAAAAAACAACAATACTACATGTGTTTCAAAGGATAACTCCTTTTATTGTGACTCAACTTCTTGCATAAATCATCTAATAGTCTTTGTAATTTCACCGACAGACTTAATTCTCTTAGAAGCTGATGGACGGCAAGGCGTTCTTCTACCTATAAGAGGTGCTATATCAACATTTTCAAGGAAGATATCTTCTTTCGTAAAGTTTATAACTAGATTGATTGGATGAGAATAAGCTGATCGAAAATACATGACTTTGAAATAATCTTCAATGTGATCATACACATTAAACTTTTCACAGCTCAAAATACATCTAACAGCATGAGCATAAGGAAAGTTATAGATTTTCCACAAATTACAAGAACAAACACGATTATATAAATCAACAGATTGTCGGACTGGAGAATGAACTTCAAATACATGTCCACTTGATTTATAACAAACCATGTAGCTCCCTCTAAATGAAGATTTCTCAACCGATTTTCATTAGCTGCACATAAAATGTTATTCCAACTACACACAAGTTCTCGACGATCAGATATAAGTTTAATTAACTTAACTCTAATTTTATCCAAGCAAGCAGTGATTGGTAAATGTCTTTCTTCCAAAATTCATTTGTTAAAACTCTCAAAACAATCAGATGACATTTCACCATAATGGCACGTGGAAAAGAAAACATGAGCAAACTTCTCAAATGGAATTAAATTCAAAAAGTTTTCCAAAGTAGATCCACCAACATCCTTAAAAAATTTCAATGCTACGTTGAAATCATCCAAATTAGAAGCATATGCAACACGTGCAAACAAATCTATCAACAATTTCGTCTTAGATCTGGAAAGATTTTAGAGCAACTTTCAAATCCTTGTTCAAATGATAAGAATACGAACAACGAGCTGAATTGGAAAACACTATCGAAATAGCAACAAGACGATCAGGATGACGATCACAAATGAAAATAAAATTTCTAAGATCATCTTTCAGAAATTCTTTAAGTTGTTCACAATACCAAATCCAATTATTTTCATTTTCACCAAAAACAATTGCAATTGCTATAGGGAAAAAACCTGATAAAAAAATAAATATATAAATAATTAAATACAAAACAAAACTACACCGGTTAGTCAGATTAATTGTAGAAAAGTAAGCAACTATTATAAAGAAGTGCAGAATAATATGCAATTATTTAGAATATGTGCTCATGACAATGCAATAATTATGAATAATTGCAGCCAAGTATGCATACAGTCTTCATAATTGAATTAAAACAATAATATTATATCATTTACATTTTGAATTGTTAGAAAAAAATTATAGAAAAAATAGGAAAATAAGAAGAAGCAAATATAAATGAAAAAGTATATTAAATTTCAGACTTTTCTGCATTTGATATGAAATTCTGCAGAAAATCAACAAATTTTAATATTAATTGCAAACATATTGGCAATAAATAAGAATATTTGTAGATATTGATGCAGGAATATAATAAACTAAAGGTAAATAGCATACCTTCATTGTCAATTTTACCAGTAGCAGCCATCAAACAACATTGAGCTCTTTCCTTCATAAAAGTAGCATTCACAAATATTAATGGCCGACAAAATTGAAAACCGTGAGCATAAGCTTCAAAACCGATGAAAACCCTCTCAAATTGACGAGCATTAGAATTATGATCCAAAAGAAATTTACTTCCAGGATTAGTTTCAAGAACAACAACACAAAAAGACTTCAAGTGATCATAAGACATCATATCACTTCCATGTAAATATTCTAAAGCCAATCTCTTCCTACTATAAGCAAAATAATAGTTTGGAAAAGATTAATAATGTCCTTGCTCCTCATCAATGGATTAACTTGAGTATGATCATAAACCAACAATTAAATCAATTTACTTGTGATGGGAGGATCATTAATATCAAGAATTCTAGCACCATAAGAATGCTTGGGTTGAAATCTCTTTATAACAAAATAGCTAGGAAGATTAAACTTAATAGAAGCATGAATCCTGAAGCTACATTTAGATTGAGAAAAAAAAAGTAACTCTTTCCTTGTCATTCTTAACCAAATCAAGCTTGTACCCATTCTTAATACTATATATTATCAAATTGAGCCTAAATCCGGTAACACCACCTCGAAACTTTTGACCAACACCAGTAAAGACAGATCGATTGCAATCATTTCTCAATAACTGCCTAAAATGAATATTAGAATCACCGGTGCTAGCAAAGGAGGAATAATTACTACAAGTAACTACATCTGACCTAATAATCTCAACATAGTTTGTCGAAGAACTAGAAGGACCAATGTCAACAAAAATAACCAAGTGATCATCATGATTATGAGCAGATAACAACAAGATAGATTGAAGATCAGAATTAGTTTCAACATTCCTTCTCATACCATCTCTAACATAATATAAATCAAACGGCAGTGGACTTAAATCATACCATTTAACACAAATAGCATTTCTTAACATATCAACTGTATTATCAAAATAAACATGTAAAAAAGCTATCACATCTAAACATCAAAAGCACGAAAACACCAATATCGCCAGAAACACTTTAAATTAAAATATATAAATCAACAGTGACTCAAATTAAATCATTTACCAAAAATAACATTTCTCAACATATCAACAGTATTATCAAAATGAACACATAAAAAAGCTATCATCCTAAACATCAAAAGCATTAAAACACCAATATTTCCAGAAACACTTTAAATTAAAATAATAAAACATCATTACAAGTATAAAATAATAGACAATAAAAAAACCAGGAAAGAATGCATACCATTACAAGTAGAAAATAAATTATTTGTTGACTTATATTCAGTTATTATAAATAATTGCAGACAAATCTGCAAATAATCTAAGAATTTCAATTTTAAAGCAGTATTATTATTGCGATCAACCTTACACCTAAAAGATATCATAAACAACCATACAATTATTTACAATAATGGCAGACAAGCCTGCATGTATTTACAATAATTGCAGACGTCTTGATTTATTTACAATAATTGCAGACAAGTTTGCAAATATTTACAATCTTTGCAGACACGTCTGCATTCATTTACAATTATAACTAGTCTATTTTAGTTAAAACTGCTACAACTAGGATCAAAATTTATCCTATGAACATTCGTTGGATTCTATAAATATATACAATAATTGATGAGAAAAGAAACATTATCGATTAAAAAGAAACATTATCGATTAAAAAGAAACACCGTCGATTAAAAAGTAGATCGAATGTTTACCTGGAAGACGATGAAGCCATAATGAATCCGAAATCTGATTTCAAAAAGTAGATCGAACTAAATCTGATTTGGAAATGTATTTCAAATCTTGGCTGCAATCAAAATCACCGCGACAAATAAATGAGGAGATTTAAGGAAAGAATTTACACCGAAACAAAATTAGGGAATTGATTTATAAATATTGAAATGGAGGGAGTTTTGACGGATTAAGTTTGGTTTTAGGGATATGGGCCTAATTTTCACATATTTAATTATGACTATAGAGAAAAATTTATCTCGCTCATAATCTTACTTTTCTCAATCTTTCTCAAAATCTAAAATATATAAAATAACATGGATATCAATTTCTTTCCTTTTATCCAAGGTTCTAGTTATTTTTTTGCAGAAATTTAAGTATCGATTGTTTTAATTGACTATCAAATTAAGGTATGAGGTTTTATATTAAATTGAGGTATAAGATTTTGAAATGGTAGAGGGATATTATTGATATACAGAGTTATAACTTGAAAATTCCTTTTTGATATCATTATTTTTATTTCTACAAGATAATATGTCAAAAGAAATTGGTTTGGTAAAATAACTAAATTTAGTAGATGAATGAAAATAATAGGTACTTAATTTTTATAAGAAAAAAGGAAAGGATCTATATTTTATTCTTATTCTTTTTGAATAATATTACATTTTCAGCAGATGATTACATAAGAACTATCTAATTAAAATAGGATTATTATATGAGAAAATTAAGCATGATTTTTAATATTTGAGCTAAATTTGATTTAGTGTGAGTTGTCACTAATTTAAATTCAATCAAAATAAATTGTGGGCATAAATGCAATTGATAAAATTATTAATAAATGCAATTAGTACGGTAATTAATGAGGTCCTTAATGTCAAAATGAGTTATTTCTAAATTTATTTTGATTTAAGTTGATTTTTTACAAAATGTTTTGAATAAACAAAACAAAAGAAGTAAAAGCAATAAACTTTGTATGTGGAAAAAAATGAATAATGCATGATAAAATAAATATTCAAGTTGGTTTAATGACCTTGATTTCCATATTGCTATAAAATAACTAATTTATTCCGTGTTAAATTATCTTTTACATGCGCGCGTATAACTTAAGACATTACTTAATATATTCTTTATGCTTTTGGACATGTACAGAAGTGTTCAAAGTGACTTTTAAACTCAAATCATCTTATATAACGGTAAAATAAATACTCTTCTCCTTCTAATTCTCTCATACTATTTTTACTTATGTCATCCATATTTTAAAAAATTTGCACGTTTTCTGTCCACTCATTAATTGCTTTAAATTAAATTCTTTATATTCTGAATTCTTATCCAATCGCTTCAAAATTATTATAGATGTTTTCAGTTAAGAATTTTCAAATTCAATTAAGCATTTTCAGATTTAAGACTTTAGGTACTTGACTAATGTAAACATTTCAACTACCAATGCGTCATTCGTTTATCCAAATAAATTTGTTATGCGTAACTAAGAAACTAGAAATTTATTGAAATAATTATTTACTTCAGCAAAAACTAAATCATTGTTACTAACACTCCATTTCTGGGTATGAGAGGGCCACATTTTAAAAAAAAAAAATTACTATGAGGGGTATGAATAAAAAATCCCCCTCATAAGATTGCAATTTAAATTGACAAAATTTGCCCCTTTCTTTATTTTACAATGATTCCTTAAATCTTCATTTATTTCATTCTTTAGTCTATAATCCAAATCAATAATCGATGAAAAAATCAAATCATCTACATATGAAATTTCAAATGAGAAAGAAACAACGTTAACTCTTAATCAAAAAAGCATTCATAACATAGATTTTGTTCAACAAAACAATTAGATAATTTCTTTAAATGTCTTTTAGAATTCTGTAAGTGGGGTTTAACGTGTTTGTTGATATATAGCCGATATTTGAAATAAAGTTTGAAAGGGGACGACCAAAATGAATAACTTAATTTGACAACCCCTTGCTATTTAACTTTTTTATTTCGGTAGTTCATCGTTAATTTTTGGGTTTTAGTCCAGCATTCACCCATCGAATTTCATACATTTTTTTAGTTAAAATTTAGTTTAAATTCTATTTTCCTATTAATGTTTGGTTATCATCATTTTTTATTTGTATAAAAGGGGAAAAGATTTACTTTGGATGTTTACTTTTACCAAGTTTTGAACTTTTAAATTTTTGGCAAAAGAGGAAAAGATGCTAACTTTGATTAAAGGCTCTGTACCCTTCAAATTACTTTTTATAAACATGGAGTGCCCGTATAATTTGACTCTCACATATTTAAAATAGGAGTGTGAGTAACAATATCCAAGGTTGATAATTTTTAGATTTAAATTGAACAATAACATTATAACATTCATGTAATGAATAAAATCTTTATAAAAATAATAACAAATTCAAATAATATCTTACTTACCTAATGGAATTTATTTAATATATACAACCTTAATAAAAATTAAACCTCTCAATAGATACATAAATTTCAAATTATATTTTACATTCTAGCCATGTTAAATCTTAGCTAGACATGGACATTTTTCAATAACACATATACACCAAGTTTAATACTTACACACCTTTTATTTTAGATTTTCTTACAAGTTTATGATGAATTTTATGAATTTCGAATATTGAATAACTTTCTACAAGTTTCACTTGATCCAATAATCATTTTTCTAATTCATTTTCTGTTTACTTCATGCTAGCAAAGACAAGGAAGAGTAATGGAGAAATGTGAGAAGGATCCAATTAAAAGGATTTGGGTAGTTCCAATGTCATTATTTCCCATTTAATTTGTTTTCATATTTTAATGTTTCCAAATCTTTATGTTGTAATATCAATCTTTGTATGGTAGTATCATCTGGATGATTAGCAATATTAGTCTCCTTAATTACTGATATTATAGGATATGAAACAATGCTTGAAAGAGTAAACAAAATAACTATGTATTATCATTGAAGATTCCTAAGATTTTTAAGTTTGTTGTAATATGTTTTATAGCTCAAAATTTTTGAGTGCTTGACATTATTTCTTTTATGTCTGCTAATCACATATAGACTAATTTATAAAAAAAATTCCATTATTGTACCGTGGTGCGTATGCATGATGCAGTTCTTTTTTATGTTTTTATATATGTGCATAGTCAACTGAATTGAGGTATAGTGTGTGAGTTATTTTATTAATAATGATCCCTCAAATCAATATTTTAGCCATATAGATTAAAATTTGATGTGTGCGTCTGCATAATTATTTGCAGGTGTATTACGTAACTATTTTAGTCATCTTTGATATGGTGCATAAATATAGTTGTACAATGGTACACATGAAATACAACTATGCTTTCTTGATAAATAATTTTCAATATTCAAAATATAAAGAATGTTTAAATGTGAAATATATCCTGAAAATAATGGTTTTATATGATCTCATAAAAAATATGCTCCACTACATTTGCAAAAAATATAGTTCCAATCCGTATGCATAGCATGAGTTCGTACTAGTTATCATAGAATTTGTACACATTTCAAGAATAGATAACTCTAAATGCTTTTTACAACAACATATGTTTATATTCTTTTTAGCTTAAAGTTTAGCGTCACTTTTTCTCATAAATGACAGAATTAAAATTTCTCAAAATAATTAGTAATTCCTAAAACCAAGTATATTTCCAACATTCCCAAAAACTTAGTTTTCTAACTCGGAACAAAATTTTCAATCTTTGTATTTTACATGCATTGATAGGAATAAAGTTAATATCCAACCCTTCTTTGTTGTGTTTACCTTCTTCCCCTATTTTGAGATTTTCGAAACAATTTATGACTCTTTGTTTTACTCCTTTCATTTATGCCTCCATCATTGCAATATAATTTTCAAAAAAGTAAGCATTCTAACATCCAACTTGTTCTAGTATCATAAAAATCAAATGGGTCATATATGTTATTTTCATTCTTCCATACTCTTGAAAACTTTGATCCATTCGTTTTTTTTTGCATGTTTTTTAAATTTCTCTTCCGCATGACATTACAAAAAAATTGATTGAAAAATAAAACTGTTCCAAATAGAAATTATATAATCTTTGCTCACATCTTGTTCTCATTATCATGAAATTCATCGTTGGTCTCTTTCTCTCCTTGTAACAATTTCTATTTTTACTTCATTAGTATTCTCTATTTCCATTTTTCAAATTTTTTCTCATATTTTAAGTCCCCTCTAAGCTCTTGAATCTATTCTCCTTGATTCATACCTTCTACATTTTCTTCTCCTTTGCTTTCATACATTTCATCATTTGTGTCATCTTCACTTACTTTATTTTCTGCATCTCCTTCTCTTTCATCTTCCACTAGTTTTTCTTCTTCTTTCACTTTAACCTCCTCTTTCATTTCTTCTTTCACGTTTTCCATTTTTACTACCTTTGCTAGCCTCCTTTTCAATTTCTCGGTTTTCATAAGTTCTTCACCATATATTTATTTTTTGACTTTCTCTTCTATCACTTCTTCAATTATTGGTAATTGTTGATCTTTCATTTCTTCTATTTTCTCTTCCATTATTTCCTTCATGACCATCTCTTTCATCTCGTTGTTTTTCTTTTTGATCTTCTCATCAAATAACAAGTCTTCTTCCGTATATTTTATTTCATTCTTTCCATATGTATGATTGTTAACTTCCATATCCAAGTACCATGTATTTTCATCATTAATTTTATCTAATTTGAGTGCCCATAAAAGTACAAAATCTTCTTCAACTTTTTAAATAAACTTGGATCTTTCTTCAAATTTAGTGAAAGTTGATCTACATTTAGAAGTAAAATGCCCAAATTTATCACAATTATGATATTCAATTTGTGATTTTTCATACGTTGGCCCTTTTATTTGTCTCAAGTTTCCAACACTTCATTGATCTCTTATGGAATGTGTGTTTTTCCTTTTTTTCCTTTTTATTAATGAATTTATAGTCACCTCTTCCGTAGCTTTAACCACGCTCTCCTCCTATTTGGCCATGACTTCTTCCATTTTTAAATGGTTTGCCCTTGCTTAAGTTGAGTTTGATCTGAAGAGCTTGCTTGAATGACTCTTCTTTAACCTTTTTTATTTTTCTTTATGGCCTGAAGTGATTTCATGAATTGATCAATGGTCATGAATTCTAGATCTTTTCATTCTTCAATCGCTATAACTATGTTGTCAAACTTGGAATCCAAAAAGTCAACTATTCTAGAATCTTCTATTTTTCACCATGACTTTTCATTTGACCGATAATAGGTAAAACCCGCCAAAAATAATCATCAACCTATTTCGACGATTTCATATGTAAAGATTCGAACGCACCTCGCATAGTTTGTGATCGAATTTTCTTCATTTTATCAATTCCTTTGAAAGCGTTCTCCATGATCTCCCATGCTTCCTAACTAGGTTGCGTATTTACTATCTTATCAAACATATCTTCATCCAAATATTGGTGGATGAGCATAAGAGTCTTCTGATCCTTCTTCTTCAATACATTCAAATTAACCCTTTGAGTTCGGGATAAAGTGGTAATATCAACGGGTTCTCTATACCCATTTTCTATAATATCTCATGCATCTTGCGATGCAAGCAACATCTTCATGCGAATGCTCTAAGTATCATAATGCCTCTTCTTTAGTATGGAAATTTGAAAGGAAGCCATGTTTCTTGCCATCTTTTTTGGCTAGCAACCTAGCTTTGATACCACTGCTAGCAAATTTGCACTGATACCACCGTTAGTAGCTTTATATAAAAAGAAGAAGATTAAATATAATTTGCAAGTGGAAATTGGAAGATATATATTTTGTAAAGAAGGAAATGAAACTTTATTGTAACTATTTTTTTGAAATAAGGCAAATGGCTTCCTTTATTGCTATTAAAATAAAATGCAATATTTCCTTGATTTGGCCCATAGGCCTAGAAACAGGGCATTTAGCCTGCGCATGGTTTAAAGCACTTAAAATGTGAAGTACATAACCCGTTATATTATATATGATGCTTCTAGAATTCATTAAACCTAACAGTTACTTCATGTATTCTAAAACTGGGTTCTTGAGTTATATTCTTTAAAAGATATGTCATATTTTATCAATGATGATGGCAAAAAATTTCCTAGTGAAATCAACAATATCACGTTGCTTCTTCTATCTTCTTCAAATTCGGAGTCGACTCCCACATGCATCCTAGATCTCCTCTCTTTGAATTTATTCCTTTGTTCTATGTTAAGATCTTTCGGCATCTTTAATTTTTGGATGATCTTTGACTTTTCTTTATAGATCGAAGATTGCTCTTATTATCCTTAATTTTGAGACTTACAGTTGGATGTGAGATGCATGATGCTTGGGTGGAAAAAAAGAGGGGATGAAATAACTCTATCACCGAGTTAAATGACTAGATACTGATTCATTTACTTAGCGCCAATCCTTCTGAAAAAAATTTCCAGTTTCCTTTCTATTCCTTTTAAGTGTACTTCCAAGTTTTCTAGTCATTTTGTCTTTGTTTTGCTGTTCTAACTTCCATTAACATCTACTTGGTTAAAAACCCGCTTAACACTTGCCCCTCAGAGTATGCATTCGTTAAAAACAAAGTATGATTTGGATCAAGACATGTCCTGGAATGCTATCCTTCAAATTTTGGGTGATCGTTCAATTATCAACATTGCTTTCACTTGGTAAATTTTCCTTTAACTGTTTTTTAGTTATAATTGGAATTCCATTGCCATGCACTAGGGAAGTGGTCTGCACTTCAAAAATCACTTCAAGTCTTGAACCAGCATTACTTCTCTTTACCATGCCATTTGGAGGTTCCAAGGGAAGAAAAACAACTCGTCGTCGAGCTTTTTTAACTCGGTACCAAGTTGAATGGTTTCCACCGAGTCCTATACAACTTAGGACTTAAACAATTTTTAGATGCTTTTCATTTCTTGCTTTTTTTCCACCCGATTCTTCCTGCCACCGATCCTTTTGTTCTTTCATGAGATTCCCAAGTGCCGACCCAATTTTCACCAACTTTCGACTCCTCTAGTGCTGGTGACCTGCTATTGCCGTCCCCACCTTTTGACATCACTTGGACCAGTCGTTACCACTCGAATCACTACTTGGAGAACTCGGCTCCGAGATCTAAAACCTTAGCGCTGATCCAAACTTTGATGACTTAAGGTTGGCGATTGTCAACGTTGTGGTGATGGTGATTGGGGTATGGCTGTTTGTAGTTGAGAGGAGTTAGTTGATGTTTTATTTGCACTCAATCTAGGGCTTCGCCTCAATTGTGTACACACTAATTTGGAGACAAGTCTACCTCCATGACTTTGGCTTTCTCTTGTCAAGACTTAGCTAAACTCTCATGGCTGCTCAATTTCTAGTACGACGATGTATTCCAAGATTAGTTGTACTGGATGATTCCATCCTATCACTTTTCCTTATTTCTACACCTTCGGTATTTTTGAAAAGAAAGGCTTTTCGCGTCACTCCAGACAGCAGTTCCATTATCGATTACTCGTCAATAACGGATATAATTTCAAGGCAAAAGGTGGCTCATTTCTAGCACGATCAAGTTGTCTATATAGGATAGTCTGTTCTTGTTATATGGGACACTGGACTCATACTGTATAGATTAACTCATTTCACTTTCCCCAGTCAATGCTCATAGACATCCTTTGGATTGCAGGCATTGGTCACACGGTTTTATTTTTCAAAATAAGACATACCTGACCACATTGAACGTCAAGTTTTTTGTTTAGAATGACTCTTCGATTGCCTCGATTCAAGTCCGTTGATGGCACCATTACTTCTGTTGAAGCTAGGCCTTCTACAGGTCATGCTTCACCTACGGTCCCCATTAGACTAGGCCGACCCATTACATTTGAATCACAAGGATCATTAGTGCCGGCTATTCCAGTAGTGGATCGGCTACCTTCAATGAATGTGCACTTAGGTCTAAGAATATTGAATGATCTATCAAACAAGTGCTAACGATTCTAATGGCTAGGATGCTTCACAATATCTGTCCTTATCACAAGATTCCCAAAGAGGACATTCTTCTCCCCAGGAGGGTTGAATTTGCATACAAAACTTGAAAGGATATACTGCGTGCAATTGGTACATATGCCTAGATGGTGTCATCCCACCATCCAATCCTTTTCTCATGATGATGCTACAAGAACTTGGACTGGATCCATTCTAAGTCTAGGTATTCTCTTCTGAGTTCTCTTTACATCATCTTCATGAATCGGTTGAACCGACCTCTAAGGTTCAACGAGCTTACACATCTACTTCAATTCAAGAGAAGGCGGGATTCCCCGTTTTATATTATGATCGAAGCCTGGAAGGGAAGCAAAGTTATTGAGACCCGCGCTAATAAACGTTTATACTTCAAGAATGAATATTTCTTTGTGCGATGCCCACACGGTCTCAATCGACTTTGGGTGTCTGGATGTACGCCTCATTTCCCTTGCTTCTATAGTGGTGAAATTCCTAAGTTTTTAACTTCATATGTGTTCAATCGTATGCATCCTCGAGCATAGAAAAATGCTTAATGCCCTGAAGTGGTTGGATCACGTCAGTGCAATGTCGCATTCCTACTAACGAACAAAAATCTATGGCAGTGCGATCTGCTTTGCCCTAATAGTTTCGCTATCACTGAGTCTCCAAAGTAGAGCGGCTCTAGAGCTCATACTCGTTTCTCTTCCCTAATTATAGCTCTGACGAGAATCTTCAAGAAGTAGTTGCAAGCCCCTCTAATGTAGTACATTCAGAAGAGCCTATTATGGGAGACCCTGAAGGGCCAGCCTTTGCTGACATTCCAAGTGGCAGAGATGAAAACGTCAGAATTTCTTTGATCTCTGAAGAAAATGAGGAATTTAGAAGAAGAGAGGACAAGTAACTACTAATTCAAGAGGAAGAAGAGGATACTCAAGACGTGGAGAGGGTGAGTCGTTTGGAGAGATGCCCTATGACAGTCCTATCAATCCAAGCTCGCCACCTCCAAAGCACATCACTCCTTATATTCTTATAAGAGTTGTGGAGAAAACGACAATTCCTTATTTGGGACTACGCCTCAAGGCCATTCATTTGGAGATATTTTTGTTGACTTAAGTGATTTTGGTAAGGTTAACTTCACGGTCAACAATATCTTAAACAATGCTAGCTCAGGCTTTTCTTTTTCACTTAGGGGACTCGTAAGCAAAGGTAGCGAGATCTTGACTTTAGTTCCTTACCAGCATGGTCTATAGAGCATATAGGGGGTCATTGGCACTATATACTTCATTAGTATCATGGACACTCATTCTTGCATTGAAGCTTTATTTAAGATCTTTAATATTAATATCATTTTCTTCTTTTTTCCAGGTTCCATGGGTCGTGATTAACATGAGAAGCTCTCTCGCCATGCTAGTTCTTATCGAGCTCAAACTCCAGACCCTACCCCTCCTCATCATTACAAAACTACGGATGAGAGGCAGAGATAGAAAGACCACAAGGCTGAAGAAGCTCGAATGGTCAATAGGGAGAGGGGTAGGGGAAAGAGAAGAAGATAGAAGGAAAAGGGAAGCTGAGACCGAGCCTTAAGATGCACCCAAAAGTCATAAAGATTCCTCTAAGCATCAAGGGCCTCCTTTTGCTGATGTTCCATTGCATAACGAAGCTCAAACTTCCTCGACCGGCAAGTTCTAGTCTCCCAAGCTATGACTATGGTAGTCCTTCCTGCTTCCATCCGAGTCTCCGCTCCTTCATTCACTCCCTCCACTGGCCCTTCATGTTTATCAACTACATTTCCTAATCTCTTCCTATGGAATTAAGTTTGATCAAGTCATTAAGGACATCCAGAATGAGGTCACCCTCAAAAATATCCCGTTGTTCAAGAAGATGTAAAGGCTGCGTATGAATGGAAACGTTTATGCAAGGCCCTCTCCAATATAAATCGAATTAACTACACCAACATTTAATCCTTTCATCCGAGAAAACTAAGCTTGAGTGAACGATTAAGAAATAAGAGGATGATTTTGTTATGGTTACTAGAGAGACCTCGCTCCCAAATAAAAGTCCAACACTAACAGTCTCATGGTAGAGTTGAAGCATACTCACGATAAAAATGAAATGATAACGCGTAACAACTTGAAAATTACGCATAAAGAGAGGGTTGAGATGAAGAAGCAAATTGTCGATACGGGCCAGACTATCCAGGCCCAAGACTTGACCGTTGTTGAGAAAGCCACTGAATTCACCAGACTTCGTGAGGAGAATTAGAAGCTTTTTGAAGTAAATGAGAAATTTATGAGGAGGTACAGGAGTTGTCCATTGCAAAGCCTATAGTGACCTCGAGCTTGAAATCGCCCAGCAAGAATTTAAGGAGCTCGAGGATGAAGGATCCAGAATACATGATCAAACTCGATACAAATATGCTTCGCTTCTATACTTAGGTTGTCATGAATAAGAACTTGGGATGGCCAGGGGAAGACTAACTTGCGACCCTTGCTAGTGTGTGGGAAGAGTTGCAGGCGAGGTCTGCACAGCCCTAAGATATGCCCTCTAAGGAAGAGTTGATGGTCCCGTACCTTGATCCTCAAGATATTGAACTTCTCCCCATTGGTAGGGTTATCTTGGCTGTAGAAGCCAAAAAAGAAACTATTGATGTTGCTGCCAAAACTCTTGCTAGCTCGATGTAACATCCCCTTATCTGGAGGCCCAAGACTAATGGTTACGGATGCTATAGTCATCCATAGTTATTAATCCTCTGCAACCAAATACGGCAATGTTGGATACATTGATATACAGAAACACATGAATACGTAATATTTTTAAAAAGCAAACAAAGTCCACATTCCATTTCAAAATATTCAAATTCATTACATAATCCCAGAACATAGACCACGTTTAAACAAAATATACTTAATAAAAAATATGCCAAGAGCGACATATGAAGATGCCCCCTTGGATGATTAGAGTATATAATATGGAAATGAAACAAGTTTGCCTTTACAGTTAAACACATTGCAAATAAAAGAACTCTAAGTAGCTAAGATGCATCGTGCACGTCACCGGAAGCTTTATTCGTCTAAAAGGATACCTAAAAACCCTAAACTCCAAACTACTCAAATTCAATTGAGTACTCAAGAGTTTAAGGGGAAAACAAAAACTTCGGGTTAGACATAAAACCTGGTATGAATAATAATCTACCATCTCAAACCATTTAGATATCTAGTGAGACCACGCCACTCAACGGAACGGGTTTTTCCTTCACTAGTGTCCTAAAATATTTATAAAACCATATACTGTGATCCTGCATCGATAATGGTTAAAACATAGTATTTCAAAACATTATGATGATTCGCAAAACAAGCAAATCAAATCTAGATTATACATCCCCATTCATTCTGACTATCTGTCTCAATTATAGTTTCTAGGGTTACTGTCAACCTGTTAAAGGTTTATGAACTACCTGTCCAATTTCATAGTTTTCATGGGATCACTAAGAACCTATTGGTAACTCCAATATCTATTATCCTAGTTTTCATGGGCTGATAGGAACCTATTGACTAACTATCAATATCTTAATCCGGATATATTTTTCATGGGCTAACTAAAAACCTTCCGGCCTCTGCTAGTATCAAATCATAGTTTTCATGGGCTGACTATGAACCTATTAGCCCGGCCAATATCTTTCCCTTTACATAGTTTTCATGGGCTTACTATGAATCCATTGGCCCTTGCCAATAACTTTAGTTAAGATCTTATCATTTCATAAGTTATATTCACTACTGGGTCAACCTAGTTGGTTATTTTGCCCTTCCCCAAAGTACCATTATGCGTTAATTACAATGTTGAATAAATATATGAAGAAGTAATACTCTCAAAAATCTTTATTTATGCTAAGCTATTTCCTTTTAAAATGAGAAAGGGTTATTTGCTTCGAAACCACTAAATGACACTTTTGAAAGCATAGAAAATCTCTTTTCAAAACTCTAAGTATATACCTTTCAAAGCACTATAAATCAATCCTTTTGAAACCAAATCTTACCTTTCGAATGTATCAAAACCTTGCTTAATAATCATTAGGAAAATAGTTTAAAACTAATGAAAGTACCACTTTCGAAAACATTGGGTTTTACTGTTTAAAAACATCTTTTGGGTCAAAGTGGTCATATATGAAAGTATCTCTTTTGAAACCCTTATAGAATTGTTTGGCGAAAAGTAGATGATGTCGAAACCACCTATATGAAAGCTCCAAAATTTTAGGTTAAAACTTCGAAGGGTAGCATTGAAACCCCTTTTCGACCCCATTGCTTTCAGAACCCTCACCCCTTTCGAAAACATTTAGGAAGTGGCTTAGTAAGGTTAAAACAGAGATAACCCTTTGAAAGCATTGGTGGCTTCAATACACTCGAAAGGTAAAAAAGCGGTCGAGTTTCGACTTGGTTGAAACCATTACTTTCGAAAGCGCTTATTCAAAAACAAAAGGAACTCATTCGAAAGCTAATACTTTAAATATAATACAACAACCTTCTTCGAAAGCTATTTATAAACTCCTTTCAAAACATAGGTTTCGACTATGTCTAATTCTTTAGGTAAAACAAAGCAGGCACTTAACCTTTGGAAATAGAACTAAGGTTTCGACCTCATCGGAAGCATTGCTTTTGACACCATAGCTTCCGCTATTCCTCCAATCCGCTACGTACTATCTAAGTGGTACCTTGTGTATTGGTTACGACCGAGTGGGTTTTGGCAAGGTTGGTTTCAACTGAGTCGAGGCGAAGGCATGGAGTCGAAGGCCACTTCTAAAAGAGGCGGAATCTACATTTTATTTAAAAGGCTGAATTAGAGCAAAGTTTAGTAAATGCTTTGTAACTAACTTGCCCATTTGTAAGTACCTGATTGATTGCCATAAAATTTGTCAAATACTTTACAAAATAACTACCACATTTACCAGATCTAAATCAAACGAAAATTAACGTTTAAGTCTTTCTGTTAAGAAAAACTCATATTGCAAATAAATCGTTTCAAAATAATTCTTTTTCCGTAGAAAATCAATTAGGAAAAATCCCCAAAAATCACATAAATTCAATTTCATCGTGTTATCTAACATATTAAAATTTCAGACCCAATTTTTTCCTGAAATAATCTAAATAAATTTTAAACCCAAATATAGCATATTTTCCTTTAGAAATTCGTAATAAATTCTCCATAGCTTGAAAAATTATGGAAATTTAAACCCATCTCTAAAATCATGTTTTACCTAACATATCATTTTTCCATGGCATTCTAAATTAAATAACAATCGATTTTGCCCTAAAACCGTGCAATTTCATACGTAAATGAATAGGTTTAAATCAAACATATGATAATCCAAGCATATATTCATCCAAAACATCATAAAATGAATTTAATCTTAAATCCGAAAACATAGGATTATAAAAAAAATAGAGATGGAATGAATTATTATCCACCTTAAATACGATAAGAGTTTTAAGATTTGATTTGAAATTAATCCCCCTAGCTTTAATTCCTTAGCTTGATTGAGTTTCTCTTCCTCTTCTTCCCTGTTAATGGCCGGCTTCACTAAGGGTTTGATTTGTGTTTTTATGTTTTTAGAATGAATATGGAAATTGAAAAAATGAAACGTGAATGGGTATAGCCACGAAAAAAAAGGTGCGGCTATCTACTAATATACCTATGTTTTTAATTAATAACATATAAGCGATTCTAAGCTCATTTAATTAGTTACTTAAGCACCTTCTTATAGTTTTATTCAAATCTCAATCCCTTTATCATCATTATTTTATTTTATTTATCTAATCAAATCTCCTGAATAATGTCATTAAAAATTAGGGATGTTACTGGCTCCCCTATTAAAGAATTTCATCCTCGAAATTTAGTAAGGACTAATTATTAAACATAGCAATCATCTGTAACTCCTAACAACCATACTAGCCTATCTGACTAGCAACTATCTATATAAATTTAATATAGATATACCCTTACAGCAGATCAGAATAAGTATCTCTAATCATGTCCTCTATCTCCGAACTACGGTCCTTCTCTTTGTCGCTCCATTGAACTTTCACCAACCTAACCATCTTATTCCTCAATATTTTCTCATCTCTCGCTATAACTCGAACTGGTCGTCTAACAAACTCAAATTAGGCTATACTATCAAGCCTTCCAACCTTATCGGAGGAATAGTAGTCTCTGGATCATGCACATACTTGTGGAGATGAGACACATGAAATACATTATGGACACCTGCATACTGCTTGGCAACTCTACTATGTATACGAGCTTTCCAATCCTTTTTATAATTTGGAAAGGACCTACATATTTCAGGATAACTTCCTTGATTTTTTGAATTGCACCACACCCTTCATAGGTGACACCTTAATGAAAACCTTATCTCCTACCGAGAATTCTAGGTCCTTATGTCTCTTATCTGCGTAACTCTTCTGTCTAGACTGAGCTTCCTTCATCCTTCCCCTGATCAACTCAATCTTCTCTGACGCCCCTCTAACCAAATCTAGACCTAAGACTAATATGTCTCCAGTCTCCAACCAACATGCTTGCGATTTGCATGGCCTTCCATATAAAGCTTCAAAAGGCGCGATTCCTATGCTAGTCTGGTAGCTATTACTATAGGAAAACTCAACCAAATGTTGGTGATCTTCCTAAGGTCCACCAAAGTCTAATATATAAGCTCTCAATAGATCCTCAAGTACCCTATTGACTCTCTCTGTCTGATGTTTGTCTGAGGGTGATATGTAGTACACATATTAAGCTTGGTGCCCAATACTCCCTGTAGACTCTTTCAGAATTCACTAGTGAACAAGGCATCTCTGTCGCTGATTATATACTAGGTAATCCATGTAGTCTAATTATGTTCGTGAACAACTTAGCTAAAATATGTGTTGTCATGGTTGACTTTACTGGAATGAAATGAGCACTCTTGGTCAATATGTTCACTATAACCCATATACTTTCATTACCTCTATTTGACATTGGCAATCCATTTATAGAATCCATGGATATAGAATCCCATTTTCAAACTGAAATCTCTAAAGGTTAAAGCAACCCACTTGGCTTCTAATGTTCAACTTTCACTTGTTGACAGTTTGCACACTGCCTAACCCATAATCCAACATCCCTCTTCATACCATTCCAATAGAAGCTTCTCTTCATATCCTGATACATTTTGGTCCCTCCAGGATGAATCGTAAACTTGGATCGATGACATTCCCCAAGAACTTCTTTCCTAAAGTTCTCAACATCTACAACACATAATCCTCCCTTCTTTCTCAATCATCCTCTTTGGACAAGATAAAAATCTTGCAAATCATCGATCTCAGTTCCAACCTCAAGCCTTCTGATCTTCTCGGCTAATAACGGATCCTCCTTTTGCATAGAAGCAATTCTCTCAATCAAAACTGGTCGAATTTCTAAATAGGATAACATGGTAGTACCCCGATTAGAACTAGAAGTCGATCTTAACTACACACCACAATAGGCCAAAGCTTCTAGATCATTCCATTCTGCCAACATAGCCAACACCACATTCTGATGTCTTCTGCTAAGAGCATCTACTACTTTATTACCTTTCCCTAGTGCATACTCTATACCAAAATCACAAGTCGCCAAAAAATCCAGCCATCTCTGATGTCTCATATTCAACTCCTTCTAAGAGAATATGCATCTTAAAGACTTATGACCGGTAAGTTCAAACCTCTTCCCTAAGAGATAATGTCTCCAAATCTTCAATGCAAAGACTACTACAGCAAAACCCAAATCATGTGTAGGATACCTCCCTTTATGCGGTATGCTGTTTGGATGCATAGGCAATAAATTTACCCTGCTGCATCAATACTACTCACAATCTAATTCCGCATGCATCAGTATACACCACCAACCATTGGTTTCCGTCTGGAACTACTAACATTGGTGCATTGGTTAACAAATGCTTTAACTTAAGAAATGCTTCCTTGCATTTTTCAGACCAGACAAACTTCACCTCTATCCTGGTCAACTTAGTCAAAGGTGCTACTATCCACGAGAGGTCCTTAATGAATCTCTGGTAATAGCCAGCAAGTCCAAGAAAACTCCTGATCTCAGTCAACATTTCTGGTCTCTTTCAATTATTCACAGCTTCAATCTTATCTGGATCGATTTACAACCCTTTCTCTGAAACCACATGACCAAGGAACTTAACTTCTTTCTTCCAAAAATGACACTTGGTAAACTTCGCACTCGGTTGATTCTGCCTCAACATCTCAAGTACCACTCTAAGATGAACTTCATGCTCTCTCTCATCCTTAGAATATACTAAAATGTCACATATAAGTGCCAGCACAAATCTATCCAAGTACTCTCAGAATACTCGATTCATCACATCCAAGAACAAAGCAGGTGCATTTGTCAATCCAAATGGAACCACTAACCATTTATATGAACCATATCTAGTCCAAAATGGTGTCAAAGGAATACTGTTCTTTGCCACTCTTAACTGATGGAAACCAATCGCCAAATCCAACTGGGAAAACACTCTGGTTCCACTCAACTGATTGAATAGAACGTCTATTCTAGGAAAAGGATAATTATTCTTAATCGTCCTTTCATTCAACTTATAATAGTGGATGCACATTCTCAACAACCTATCTGGTTTCTTCACAAACACCATGGCCACTCCCCAAGGCGAACTGCTTGGCCTGATAAAATTCCTTCCTTCAAGATCCACTAGTTGCACCTTCAATTCCTTCATCTCTATATGTGACGATCCGGAATTTCTAACAATTTAAATTGGAATAATTAATTGATTTCAAATATTTAAAAGTTAATTTTAATTCGAATTCAAGATATTAATATTTACTTGATAATTAATTTTATTGAATTTTATACACTGAAGATTTGGGCAAACTGTTGAAGCTGGAATTTTAACCCTGTTAAAAATAATTTGAAGGCTTATAAAATTTATATTGATAGCACTGAAGGTAGTGAAAGTGTTGAAATTGAGTTTGGAAGTGTTTTGTTCACTTTTAATAATATATCGTTTAAATTGACATATAAAGATAGCCTTCCGAGGCACAGTCTCGGAATTCGACAAAACTAGTTCCATTGGATCCGTAATAGTTAGTTATTATCGGATTTCAATTTTCGGAGCAATCAGAGTTGTCGTTTGACCCTGGCAGCTCGAAACGCTTAGATTTATTTGGATCGATTTAATTTAATATCGATCGTTTAAATTCCGTAACTCGCACATATGTTCAAATTGGCCTCCGAAACACGTTCCAATGTGTTCGGAATGCGGGTAAAACTTTAAGAACGCCTGTCGGCATGGTTGATTCGGGGTTTCGCATTTTGGGGAATCGAGATATTTTCATATTTAATTATTTAGTGTTCGCGTATGCTAGAAGCTTCCCTAACCTTTTACCGTGTCCTCATCCTCTCTCTAACTTTTATCATGAATTCAAACGAAAAAAAGAAAAGAAAAAAATGGCTGTTAAATGAAAATCGCGTCCCTCTTTCATTCGAATTTTAAATTATTCAACCTAAATCAAATCGTAATCAAGGGGCCGAAGCTGCTCGAGCTCGCGAGCAAGGCCGCGACCGATTTCGCATGGAGGAAGGGTTATCGCGTGGCGAGCGCTATCGCGTGAGCACGTGGGTGATGGCGTCAGGGTCTGGTACGCAGAAGCCTATGGAGTCGAACATTGGGTTGTGGTATTTGTAGATGGCAGGTCGAGGGGGTAATCGTGACGTCGCATTTTGATTGGGAGCCGCGGCCGTGTTGTGGTGGTGTGCGTTCGATTGAGGAGGAGGAGGGCGATGCGATGGTGGACTTCAATCGATCATCGGTGGTGGGTTTCGCTCGTGTATGTAATGGTCGTGAAATTAGGTTTCAGGGCGTGTAGAAGAAAAATATGGAGGAAGAAGAAGCAGGTCGAGGAGATGTCGGTGTAAAGGAAGCGAGTTCATGGGTTGCTTTCTTAAGCCAGGCAAGTGATAGTTGTTAAATTAAATTTGAATTTAAATTAGTATGTTAATGATAGTTTTAAATTATTTCAAATGTTAATAAATTGTATAACGTTTATACGAGGTCTGAAATTACATAACAAGTCACATTGGACTCGGGGCAGCAATACTTTTCAATGGAATAAATTTGGGATTGGAATGAATTACAAATTCAAAAAAATAAAAATAAATCAAGGGTCTTAAATCATGAAAAGACCGAGTTGAGATTGAAGTGGATTGCACAAATCATAGGTGAGTAAATCTCACTCGTCTGGTATTATTTAAATTTAAATGGTTGAATTTAAATAATGGGTTGATTGATTGAGTTGATTGAATGTCTACTGATAATCTGTGACTTTAGTTTTGGTTGATTCTCGCTTAATTGTTGTTTGACTCGAAGCATTTGAGTTTTAAATTGTTGTAAACTTAAATCATAAAATAAGAAGATGGTTCAATTTAAAGTTAATGATTGGTGATTCATTAAATAGGTAGGGAAATTTAAATGGATAATTAATTAATTCAATAAATTAATGATTTGGGTTAATTAATTAAGTTCACTTAAATTAGAATGCTCATTGGGTGATTAAATAAGTAATTACTTATTCTAATTACTAAAATATAATCACTTGGTGTGATTAATCAAGAGATTAATTAAGAAATTTGATTAAGGAGAAATTTATTTATTAAATGAAACAAATAAAAAGGGATTGTTAACTACAGGTTGAGATTAATCGAGAATGATTAATATTGTGGTTGAATTGAAGAAATTAATTAGATTAGGATAAATTGAAATGTAAATGAGAAGTAATTAAATTATATAATTAATGGCGTAATTTAAAATTGATTAACTAAGATTAATTAATCAATGCTAAGAACCTTATGAGGAATTAGTTATACAAGTAATTAAATATTAATGTAATCAATATAGTTAATTAATTTATGAAGTGGTTAAGGGTTAATTACCGTTTGGGTTAAGAATAATTAGTTGGTGAAATTAATTAAAGATTATTACTTGAATATAATTGAAGGATAATTAATCCTAGGTGATTAATTCAGATGAATAATGAAGGGATGATTGATTAATTAATTTGAAAATTAATTAATGTTGAATGAAGAAATTTAAGAGATTGAGATTAGTAATTCAATCAGGGTTAATTAAATTAAATTTGTTTGTGATTATGTTTTGCTTATGGATGATTGGATGACATTTGATGCTTTGAATGAGTTGATTTCTTTGATATGAAATGTTGTGTATTTCATGGGAATAACTTGGGTTAGAATGACAAACGAGAGTCGAAGAGACCGGGGTCGGGTATTGGGAAATACCCGAAGCCATTTCGAATTTTTAATAAATTGATTTGTGAAACCAAAGGGCTGGAATGAATGATTCAAGTAAATTGGGTTATTTTATCTGAGTTTGATACTTAGAAATTGATGTGTGAAATAAGTGTTGTCTATTGCAAATTGCGAATTGTTGAATTGATATATTACCCCGGGTTTATGATTGCTTTGGTATTCCATGTTAGTTGGGTTTACTCACGCTGGTTTACAGCTTGACCCGGGTGTTACTTTGGTGTAATGCTCGGGTCAGACCGAGTATTACAGATTTCCAGGTTAGGACGTTCTGGAGCTCAGGAGGCGAGCTGGATGGCAATATCGTATAGAGTATTCCGCTGTATTGGTATTATTGTTAATTTGAGACATGATAATTGTAAATATTCAGTGACTGTATATAATGTGAAACTCTGATGTATTAAATTGTAATCGACAGATATAGTATTTTTTTATCAACTATTATTATTTATTACTATATTTTATCCGCTGCGAATGTGAGATGTTTGGTGTTTCTGTTCTTCTTCTTCTATCTCTTTCTTCTTTTTCATAACTATCTGGAATTTTCGGCTTCGGAAATTTCGGGTCGTTACATTTGGTATCAGAGCTGAAAGGTTAAGCGAGAACCTTGGCTCTGGTGGGGATTTTTCATTAACTAGAGTTCGAAGTACTCTAGAATGAGTTGAGTGTATATATATATATATGAGCGCGTGCTTGTTATTTTCTTATATAAAGATTTTAAATGATTTTATATAATATATATTTTGATATATAAAGCAATATTTCCTTTTAATTAATATTAAAGCGATTGGTTGTTAGATTTATTGAAACTAAAATTAAGAAGTAATATAATACAACCATATTGAAGTCTTGAATTAGAATTAAATGAAGTAAAAACGAAAATACAAACAAATCGAAATTTAATTAATTGAAATGAAATTCTAAAATTAGAATTCAGGAATTAAATTATTTAAAAGCTTTAAATAAATGTAAGTTTGAAATGGGATTCAAACTGAAATTTAATCTTGAATTTATAGAAATAAGAATAATATAAAAAGGACATGGGACTTGTTGCAAATAATGGATTGTTTGAAATTTGATTTGGATTTAAAACGAAGGGTGGTTTAAAATTTTAAAACATGGCTGGGAGGGCCAAGAAATAAATATGTATATATGTATGGAAATACATGATATCAAAGATAATTTGAAATAAACTCTAAGAGGTTGAGTTTTGATTTTTCCTACAGTGTGATGTAAAAACCCAAAGTAATATAAGTTTTGAACTTATAAGAGGGATAGAATTTTGAAGTTTGAAGCGGGAATTCAATTTGAGTAAGGTTGATTGGATTAAGTAAATTGGAATTTAACTTTGGAAAGTTAAATAAGTGTAGAAAAAGCAACCAGAATTGGAAATTTCATGATGAAATTGGAATTTCACTTGGAAAGTTAAATGGTTGATTTGATTTGGAATTTGTGTGGTCTCAAAACGGGTTTGAGATTTAAAAATTGAGAATGGATGGACGTTTAAAATAAATTGGATGATATCATCCTGTTGTTAATAAAAATCTTTAAATTGGGAATGGTATTGTATAAATAAAATAAATTTGAATAATTAAATTGTAAATTAAACTTGTTTAAGAACCGGCTTCAAACTGGAAGATAAAATTTAATAATAAATTAAAATTTTAAAATAAAATTGTATTGAAATCTTATTTGAACCTTGAAATACATAAGTAAAGATAATTTAAATGGAATTTTGAGAATTGAACTCAGGAATTAAATTGAATAAATTTTTTAAATAAAAGTTAATGTGGTTTAAAGAGTTAAACCAACCTTTGAGGTGAACTCGAATTTATATAATTCGAGATGGGTTAAAGTTGAAATTTAAATTCCATTAGTACAAACTGAATTTAGTTTGAATTAATTAGAATTGAAGTTGCCTTGGGATTAAATAAATTTCAATGGAAATTGGAGTTATCCAAATTAGAATTGAATCAATTTAAATGGAAGTGTACATTGAATTGTTGGGGTAGTGAACAGTTTGACTCTTGACCATTTTAAATAAATTGTTTTCATGTAAACTTATTTTTCTAAGCTATTTAATATATACAACTTTTCTTTCTTAAAGCCAAATTATTTTATATACTTGTTTTACGATTATTTTTGGAGCTATTTAATCATATTTTCAACTGTTTTCTAAACTAATTACTATTTTTCATCTATTTTACAAATAAATTATTAATTTCCAACTATTTTGCAATTAGTTAAAATTTCTGAAACCATTCAACTATTTTTCGACTATTGTACAATTAGTTAACTATTTTACAGCTATTTTACAAACTAGTAATTATTTTCCGACTGCTTATCTATTTTTAAAATTTTCAAGCTATTTTCTAAAAATAAACTGGTCGGAGTTCAAAACTGTTATTGATTAAATACCCAACCGAGATAAGAATTGAAGTGATAATCCAAATGGGGATTAAGGCAATTGTAAATAAGTTAATGGAAATTTAAGGAAGTGTGAATAGAAAGGAAATTGATATTGGAAAGAGTAATCAAATTTGAATATTTGATTTTGAATAAACAAAGTTATATATCTTTGTTATATAAGATAAATCTTTCCTTGTTAAATCTATTGCCAGAAGGAAAGGTTTTTTGAAGGTGTTTGAAGTATAAAAGGAGTTTTATACAAGTTTGAAAAGATCCAAAGTTTTTAAATTTTATATATCTGAATATATATAAAGGATCTTGTGAGGAATTTGGAAAAAGGTTTTGGGAACCTTTGGATTTGGAAAGGCTTTTGATTTTTGGATAAAATCAATATGAGAATTTGGAAAGCCTAGTTTAAGAATTATCGATTTTGGAATAATCGATTTTGTATAAATGAGCTTTGTATGAGATCATACTAGGTGTATGATTTGAAGATACTATATGTGTATAGTATAAAATGTTTTGATGGTGGCTCTGGGGAAAAAGGCGCTCCCTTGAAATGAACTTCTCAGGAGTGCCACCGGGTGGTGCTGCCTTGAGCCCTAAGGGGGGGTTCTAAAGTTGATCCCGTGAGGAGTCCGGACAAAACTAGTTCCTGAGGATTATTGGGTAGCGAAAGTAGAGGGCGCTGATGCCTACAGAGGCATTTGGGTTATGCTGTGACGACAGTGTAACTCGATGTCGCTGCGATCTACTGTGGGGACCATAGCGAAAATCGTGTGGAGGATGAGTGTCAACGGTCTACACTTGATTTTGTCGGGAAGGCAACGCAACATCGGTAGACTGCGATCTATGGTCAAGTGGAGTGGAGAAGTTTCATTTTTGGCAGCGAAATTCGATGGCGCTGATGCCTACAGTTATATGGGTTTTTGCTGTGATAGCTACGTAACCCCAGTTGTAGCTGCGATCTGTCGTGGGTTCCATGGTGTAATCGAGGGGCGCGGAGGCCTACGGTTATCTATGGATTTTGTCGGGATGGCAACGTAACCATCGGGTTAACTGCGACCATGGATGGGGGTGATGATTTCCAAAGAATTCTCACCAAAGATAATTCCTCTATTTTCAAAAACTGTATTCAATATTTTTAATAAAATTATTTTCCAAGTATTTTCACCGGGTGTTGAAACGGGTTTACCAAGTACTTGTGGATTTTCAGTCCTACGCCTGATCAACGTATGACTGAATTTCTCTAAGAACAAGGATGACTGGTTGAGACATCGAGTTATAAAAAGTATTTTTATAAAGAGTTATTTTAATAGTATTATGTGACTTTAAAAGCTTTTCTAAAATTTTGAAATAAAGGTGTTGGGATTTTGGAAAATCAAAGGAGATCCAAACTGAAATTATAAAATCAAAACTCGAGAAAATTTAATGAAGTGATTCCTTATAATTAAAGGAAATCGAATATTAAATTAAAAGTGAAAGTAAACCAATCAGCTAAATAAATTATTTAATAGTGTATGTTAATAAAGTTTAACTTGGGTAAACAAATGGTTGTAAATTAATAATGGAATTTGGTAATGAATTCGAATTGTAAATAGAATTCGACCTGGATTTGATAATGAATTAAATAAGAAGAGATGTTGTAAAATAAAAATAAAATAGAGTTGGATTGAAAATGTGATGGTTTGAATTACAAATAAAATTCAAGGGTGATTTGAATAATGTTAATGAAATTTGCAAGAAAATTGGATATAAGAAAAGTGATTATAATAGCAATGTTTTGAGTTGCAAAACAAAACCCAAGTGAATAGAAATAAATTGAGAGTGGCCTTGTATTAATAAAATAAATTCGATAACGAATTAAGTAAGCAAATTAAAATTTTAAAACGGGTTAATTGAGTTAAATGATAAATGGATGAAGTCTGATTGAATAAAAACTAAATCAATGCTGTGATTGGAATTGGATTATCAGACTGAACTTAAATTTAGTGGTATATTAATTTGAAGTATAAATGAGTTCAGTATGTGGTTGGTTATTATTTTGATAAATTGAGAAGATGAATTAAAATTAAAATTTAAATGGATGGGCTTACTGAATTTAATGGAAGTTGATTAAATGAGAATCAAATAAAAGTAAACTTAATTTTGATGTTGGAATAAATTAAAGTAAATTAACTTAAGTTTAAAAAATTCATGGAAGCTTGGCTTCGAATAAAGGTGAAATCCCATTCAATAAAAACTTGGATTGAATTAATTTGGAAAATGGTTATTAATTTATAAGTATTGAATGTGCCAAGCTTAATAAATTGTTTTGAATGAATCCAATGTGGGGATGAGATAAAATGCAATATACGGTTGATAAATAAATTAGAATTGAAATGAAATTAAATTCAGAATCAGTTGAAAATTAATTTAAAGTAGATTATAAACTGAAATAGATACTCTTTTAAGCGAGTATCGCCGATTATATATAAAAACAATTGTCGTTGTTGCAAACAAAAGAAATTAAAATTCTTTGGGTTGAGAGAGGTTAAATAAATTGATTTTGAAGTCAACTAAATTGAATGTGAGCTTGTTTGGATTTAAAATCAATTGGATGTGAGAAATTGAGTTGCAAACCATTGAAACTGAATGAAATGGCTTATGAATTGATTGAAAGCAGTTGAATTAGCTTAAAAGTTATATAAATCGCTTATGGAAAGCGTTTTGGTGCTTGTTGCTTATGATATACATGTGTTTAGCTATTGAATATAAGTGAAATGCTAATAAATTTTCTATATATGGCACTTACATATTTAAATTGAGTAAGTACAGGTACCTGAAGGCCGTTTGGCTGGTTTGGATTGCACTAATTGCTAAAATAAATAAGCCGCATACTTAAAATGCTAAATAAGGTACGTCTACGCAATAAAAATAGGAAATATGAACTGTTTTTGTTTTTTTCGACCGTGTGGGTCGATGTATATATATTTATATCTCTTGTCAAATTGCAAAAGCTCCTCCGTACAAAGGGGACTCTGCCAAAATTTTCCGAAAATTATGGGAGTTAGAAAATTTTTGAAAATTTTGGAAAATTTTTGTTAACGACAAACAATTTCAAATTGGAAATTAAAATAGATTAGTAGATGAAACTAATGTGAATCGGTTATACTTGAAAGATAAAATCCAATATGAAAAATTTAAAATAAATTGAAATCATATGAAGTGGGGAAAACTAGTTTGAATAGAAATGGGTATGAAAACTTCTGTAAGGAAAAGTATGTAAAGATCCGAAAGGGGGTATGATGAGATATTATTGCTAAGCAAGTTATGCAGGTATTAAAAAGGGGAAAAGAAAATTGGATTTGATTCCAAAAGATAAATGTGAATTGCCCGACAAAAGGTATGTATTTAAGTTTCTGTATGAAATTGGATTGGGTTTTTGATGTAGCCACTTGGCTTTTGTTATCTTTTGGAATTTGGAAGCCCGTAGAGGCCTTCTGTAGTAGTACCGAGCTAGCCGCCCAAAGGAGACGCTAGGAATTTTTTTTGGGAATTTAGAGAGTTAGAAAATTTTTGAGAAAATTTGGATAATTCTAAATTTAGTTTTAAATTGAATTTTGAACGATTGAGAAAAAGGGTATTGATTGAAACTATAGAAGGTTTTGGGAAGTTGGTTGATGTGATAAGGGGTTTTAATAAAGGATAGTTGGTAGGATGTTGATAAAACTGTTAGTTTTGGGGGAAGGGTAAACGGGTATTGGTTCATTCTTCCTAATTAGTAATTTCGGGGACGAAATTCTTTTAAGGGGGGAGGAATTTGACGATCTGGAATTTCTAACAATTTAAATTGGAATAATTAATTGATTTTAAATATTTAAAATTTAATTTTAATTCGAATTCAAGATATTAATATTTACTTGATAATTAATTTTATTGAATTTTATAAACTGAAGATTTGGGCAAAATGTCGAAGATGGAATTTTAAGCCTGTTAAAAATAATTTGAAGGCTTATAAAATTTATATTGATAGCACTGAAGGTAGTGAAAGTGTTGAAATTGAGTTTGGAAGTGTTTTGTTCACTTTTAATAATATATCGTTTAAATTGACATATAAAAATAGCCTTCTGAGGCACAGTCTCGGAATTCGACGAAACCAGTTCCATTGGATCCGTAATAGTTAGTTATTATCGGATTTCAATTTTCGGAGCAATCAGAGTTGTTGTTTGACCCTGGCAGCTTGAAACGCTTAGATTTATTTGGATCGATTTAATTTAATATCGATCGTTTAAATTCCGTAACTCGCACATATGTTCAAATTGGCCTCCGAAACACGTTCCATTGTGTTCGGAATGCTGGTAAAACTTTAAGAACGCCTGTCGGCATGGTTGATTCGGGGTTTCGCGTTTTGGGGAATCGAGATATTTTCATATTTAATTATTAGTGTTCGCGTATGCTAGAAGCTTCCCTAACCTTTTACCGTGTCCTCATCCCCTCTCTAACTTTTATCAGGAATTCAAATGAAAAAAAGAAAAGAAAAAAATTGCTGTTAAATGAAAATCGCATCCCTCTTTCATTCGAATTTTAAATTATTCAACCCAAATCAAATCGTAATTAAGGGACCGAAGCTGCTCGAGCTCGCGAGCAAGGCTGCGACCGGTTTCGCGTGGAGGAAGGGTTATCGCGTGGCGAGCGCTATCGCGTGAGCGCGTGGGTGATGGCGTCAGGTTCTGGTACGCGGAAGCCTATGGAGTCGAACATTGGGTTGTGGTATCTGTAGATGGCAGGTCGAGGGGGTAATCGTGATGTCGCATTTTGATTGGGAGCCGCGGTCGTGTTGTGGCAGCGTGCGTTCGATTGAGGAGGAGGAGGGCAATGCGATGGTGGACTTCAATCGATCATCGGTGGTGGGTTTCGCTCGTGTATGTGATGGTCGTGAAATTAGGTTTTAGGGCGTGTAGAGGAAAAATATGGAGGAAGAAGAAGTAGGTCGAGGAGATGTCGGTGTAAAGGAAGCGAGTTCATGGGTTGCTTTCTTAAGCCAGGCAAGTGATAGTTGTTAAATTAAATTTGAATTTAAATTAGTATGTTAATGATAATTTTAAATTATTTCAAATGTTAATAAATTGTATAACGTTTATACGAGGTCTAAAATTACATAACAAGTCACATTGGACTCGGGGCAGCAATACTTTGCAATGGAATAAATTTGGGATTGGAATGAATAACAAATTCAAAAAAAAAAATCAAAGGTCTTAAATCATGAAGAGACCGAGTTGAGATTGAAGTGGATTGCACAAATCATAGGTGAGTAAATCTCACTCGTCTAGTATTATTTAAATTTAAATGGTTGAATTTAAATAATGTGTTGATTGATTGAGTTGATTGAATGTGTGCTGATAATCTGTGACTTTAGTTTTGGTTGATTCTCGCTTAATTGTTGTTTGACTCGAAGCATTTGAGTTTTAAATTGTTGTAAACTTAAATCATAAAATAAGAAGATGGTTCAATTTAAAGTTAATGATTGGTGATTCATTAAATAGGTAGGGAAATTTAAATGGATAATTAATTAATTCAATAAATTAATGATTTGGGTTAATTAATTAAGTTCACTTAAATTAGAATGCTCATTGGGTGATTAAATAAGTAATTACTTATTCTAATCAATAAAATATAATCACTTGGTGTGATTAATCAAGAGATTAATTAAGAAATTTGATTAAGGAGAAATTTATTTATTAAATGAAACAAATAAAAAGGGATTGTTAACTACAGGTTGAGATTAATCGAGAATGATTAATATTGTGGTTGAATTGAAGAAATTAATTAGATTAGGATAAATTGAAATGTAAATGAGAAGTAATTAAATTATATAATTAATGGCGTAATTTAAAATTGATTAACTAATATTAATTAATCAATGCTAAGAACCTTATGAGGAATTAGTTATACAAGTAATTAAAGATTAATGTAATCAATATAGTTAATTAATTTATGAAGTGGTTAAGGGTTAATTACCGTTTGGGTTAAGAATAATTAGTTGGTGAAATTAATTAAAGATTATTACTTGAATATAATTGAAGGATAATTTATCCTAGGTGATTAATTCAGATGAATAATGAAGGGATGATTGATTAATTAATTTGAAAATTAATTAATGTTGAATGAAGAAATTTAAGAGATTGAGATTAGTAATTCAATCAGGGTTAATTAAAATAAATTTGTTTGTGATTATGTTTTGCTTATGGATGATTGGATGACATTTGATGCATTGAATGAGTTGATTTCTTTGATATGAAATGTTGTGTATTTCATGGGAATAACTTGGGTTAGAATGACAAACGAGAGTCGAAGAGACCGGGGTCGGGTATTGGGAAATACCCGAAACCACTTCGAATTTTTAATAAATTGATTTGTGAAACCAAAGGGCTGGAATGAATGATTCAAGTAAATTGGGTTATTTTATCTGAGTTTGATAGTTAGAAATTGATGTGTGAAATAAGTGTTGTCTATTGCAAATTGCGAATTGTTGAATTGATATATTACCCCTGGTTTATGATTGCTTTGGTATTCCATGTTAGTTGGGTTTACTCACGCTGGTTTCCAGCCTGACCCGGGTGTTACTTTGGCGTAATGCTCGGGTCAGACCGAGGATTACAGATTTCCAGGTTAGGACGTTCTGGAGCTCAGGAGGCGAGCTGGATGGAAATATCGTATAGAGTATTCCGCTGTATTGATATTTGTTAATCCGAGACATGATAATTGTAAATATTCAGTGATTGTATAAATGTGAAACTCTGATGTATTAAATTGTAATCGACAGATATAGTATTTTTTGTCAACTATTGTTATTTATTACTATATTTTATCCGCTGCGAATGTGAGATGTTTGGTGTTTCTGTTCTTCTTCTTCTATCTCTTTCTTCTTTTTCATAACTATCTGGAATTTTCGGCTTCGGAAATTTCGGGTTGTTACACTATACGTGTCACCCTGCTAGGTGGTCTGCTAATAGGTTCGGCTCCGGGCATAGGATCTATATAAAACTCAACTGCTTGTTTCGATGGTAGTTCCGTGATTGGCTCAAAGACATCTGCAACTCTCTTCTACCCGAACCTGACTTAACTCATCTCCTATCTCTATAGCATTAAGCAAAGTACCAACACTCCGGTTGGAATTCTCCATTGAGAGTATTACTCAGTTATGGCTATCAGGATGTCTCAGTGATATCCCCCTATCATGGCAAAATATTCTAGCTCATGCCTACCCAACCAATCCATAACCAAAATGATTTTGATATCTACAAAATCGAAAACATACAGACTACATGCAAATTTATGACCTAACAAATCTAGTTCTAACTGGTCACATTTCAACCCTAGAGTTGCATACCCTCCTATTGGATTCGCAACCCTTAAGGAAGTAATAAGGTAGTTGGGTTCTAAGCATAATCTATCAACCAAACACTAAGACATAAATGAATATGATGCACCGATATCAAAAAGTATTCTAACCGGTATACTTTGAATCAAAAACGTATCTTTCATTATAGTCTTCCCTTTATCAGCTGCAGTAGGCCTAGTTGGCCAATAGCAAAAACCTTTCATTTGTCCTTCCTAACTGGCTCCGGACATTGATTCTTGTTATGCCCAACTTGATCACAGTTGAAGCACCTCACATTCTTTTTATTTGCATCCTTCTTCCCATTACCCGATTGACACTCATTTGCATAATGACCCTTCTTGTCACACTTAAAGCAAATTAACTCAGCCTGTGCCTTCTTGGCAGTATCTCCCTTCTGGGCTCCCTTCTTCTTAAAGAACTTTCTCTTCTTTCCTTGAGAAAACTTAACTTCCACTGGCTTCTCTTTAGCACAACTAGCAAGCATCTCCTCATGGCGAATGGCCATCTCCACAACAAAATTACTTGGATCACGGAGATGTGGCAGGGTCACCCTAGCAATCCCGGGCCTCGGTACCCTAATGAACCTCCCGTTCCTTCTAATGTCAGAGTCTATAATATTATGTCCATAATGGGATAGCTCCTCAAACTTAATCGCAAACCAACAACCGACATCTCTTCCTGCTACAGATCTATAAATTTCCTTATCAGCTCTGACTTAGCAAACTCAGACACAAACTTCTGCTTAAATTTCTTCTAAAATATGCCCAAGTCAACTGCTCCTGCGGAACTCCGGCAGTAACATTTTTCCACCAATGAAGTGCTGACACTGCAACTATCTAGAATCCAACCTTCTCTTCTGCCCATCATCTAAACCCAAATCAGCAAATATATATTCACAATGCAACAACCAATTCTCAACTTCAATAGCGTCCTCTGTTTCCAAGAATGGCTTCCCACCAAGACTGGTGTAGTCCCCGCTCAGCCTAGCATAATTATTCCCACTTGGAGCTACAGGATTAGCTCCTCCAACATTTCCAGAAATTCCTGCAGCAGCTTCTGCTTGCATCATATTGACGAAGAACTGATACATCACCCCTATATCTACTGGTGGATTTTTAGCATCCATATTGGCATCAACATTTTAGTTATTAGCATTAGTTGATCGATCCGGGTTCCTCCTAGTGGTGGGTCGACCATTTCCATTAGTTGTGGTGCATCCTTCATCGAGATTTTCTCTTCCGTTTCTTACTTCCATATCTTCTTTCTCTAAAATCTGCATATGACTCTTAGTAAGATACAGAAGAATGGTCTAAGAGAGCGGGAAATACATACTTATATATTTAACTATATATCAAATACAAGTATGTTACTATAACATTAACCCAAACCCCAATCTTGTTGTCTGATTCATTGGATTATGTTTGAAAAATCTTTTAGGTTTAAGTTTCTTTTAAAGTTTCATAAACCTGGCTCTGATACTAACTTGTAACATTCCCTAACTTGGAGGCCCAAAACTAATGGCTACGGATACTGCAGTCATCCATAGTTATTAGTCATCGGGGACCAAATATGGCAATGTTAATACATTGATACACAAAAACACATGAGCATGGAAAATTTTAAAACATCAAACAAAATCCACATTCCATTTCAAAATATTTCAAATTCATTACGTAATCCAAAGCACATACCACGTTTAGACAAAATATACTTATTATAAAATATGCCAAGAGCGACATATGGAGATGCACCCTTAGATGGTCAGAGTATATAATATGGAAACGAAACAAAAGTTTGCTTTCACAGCTAAACACGGTATAAAAAAGAAATCAAAGTAGCTAAGATGCCTGCCTGCACTTCACCAGAAGCTTTATTCATCTAAAATGAAACCTGAAAACACTAAACCTCAACCTACTCAAATTCAATTGAGTACCCGAGAGTTTAAGAGGAAAACAAAAACTTCGAGTCACATAAAGTTTGATATGAATAATCTACCATGTAAGACCATTTAGATACCTAGTGAGACAACACTGCTTGGCGGAACGGGTTTTCCCCTTACTAGTATCCTAAAACATTTATAAAACCATATACTGTGCTCCTGCATCCACAATGGTTAAAACATAGTATTTCAAAACATTATGATGATATGCAAAACAAGTAAATCAAATCTGGATTACTCATCCCCATTTATTCTAACTATCTGTCTCAATTATAGTTTCAAGGATTACTATTAACTTGTTAAAGGTTTATGGACTACCTGTCCAATTTCGTAGTTTTCATGGGATCAAAAAGAACATATTTGTAACTCCAATATCTTTTCTATTATCCTAGTTTTCGTGGGCTGACTAGGAACCATTGACTAAATATTAATATCTTAGTCCGGATATAGTTTTTATGGGCTAATGATAAATCTATTGGCCCTTGCCAATATCAAATCATAGTTTTCATGGGATAACTATGAACCTATTGGCCCTGCTAATATCTTTCCCTTTACACAGTTTTTATGGGCTTACTGTGAACCTATTGGCCCTTGCTAATATCTTTAATTAATTTTTTATCATTTCATAAGTTATATTCACTACTGGGTCAACCCAGCTGGTTATTCTACCCTTCCCCAAAGTACTGTTATGGGTTAATTACTATGTGAATAAATATAAGAAGAAGTAATACTCTCAATAATCTTAATTTATGCTAAGGTATTTATTTTTAAAATGAGAAAGGGTTATATGTTTTGAAACCTTAAAACATCACTTTCGAGACCACTGGATGACCTCCTTCGAAAGCATAGAAAACCTCTTTTCAGAACTCTAAGTATATACCTTTCAAAGCTCCATAAATCAATTCTTTTGAAACCAAATCATACCTTTCGAATGTATCAAAACCTTGCTTAATAATCTTTAGGAAAATAGCTTCGAAACTAATGAAAGTACCCTTTCGAAAACATTGGGTTTAACTCTTTAAAACATCTTTTGGGTCAAAGTGATTATATACGAAAGTTTCTCTTTTGAAACCCTTATAGAATTGTTTGGGGAAAAATAGATAGTGCCAGAACCACCTATTCGAAAGCTCAAAAATTTTAGGTTAAAACTTCGAAGGGTAGCGTCGAAACCCCTTTTCGACCCCATTGCCTTCGGAACCCTTACCCCTTTCGAAAACATTTAGGAAGTGGCTTACCTTAGGTTCAAACAGAGATAACCCTTTGAAAGCATTGGTGGCTTCAACACACTCGGAAGGGAAAATAGCGGTCAAATTTCGACTTGATTGAAACCATTACTTTCAAAAGCACTTATTCACAAACAAAAGGAACTCATTTGAAAGCTAATACTTTAAATATAATACGACAATCTTCTTCGAAAGCTATTTATAAACTCCTTTCAAAAACATAGGTTTCGACTATGTCTAATTCTTTAGGTAAAATAAAGCAGGCACTTAACATTTCAAAACAGAACTAAGGTTTCGACCCCATCGGAAGCATTGTTTTCGACACCATAGCTTCCGCCTTTCCTCAAATCCACTACGTACCATCTAAGTGATACCTTATGTATTGGTTTCGACTAGGTGGGTTACGGTAGGGTTGATTTGGACTGAGTCGAGGCGAAGGCGTGGAGTCAAAGGCCACTTACAAAAGAGGTGGAACCTGCTTTTTATTTAAAAGGATGAATTAAAGCTAAGTTTAGTAAATTCTTTGTAACTTACCTGCCCATTTGTAAACACCTGATTGGTTGCCTTAAAACTTTTCAGATATTTTACAAAATTACTGCTGCATTTATCAAATCTAAATCAAAGGAAAATTAATGTTTAAGTCCTTCCATTAAGGAAAACCCATATTACAAATTAGTCCTTCTTTCAAAATAATTTATTTTCCATGGAAAATCAATTAGAAAAAATCCTCAAAAATCACAGAAATTCAATTTCATCATGTTATCTAACATATTAAAATTTTCAACCTAATTTCTTCCTGAAATAATCAAAATAAATTTTAAACCCAAATATAGTGTATTTTCCTTTTGGAATTCATAATAAATTCTCCATAGCTTGGAAAATTATGGAAATTTAAACCCATCTCTAAAATCATATTTTACCTAACATATAATTTTCCATGGCACTCTAAATTAAATAACAATCAATTTTCCCTAAAACTGTGCAATTTCATATGTAAATGAATTTGTTTACATCAAACATATGATAACTCAAGCATATCATCATCCAAAACATCATAAAACGAATTTAATCCTAGATTCGAAAACATAGGATTATAAAAAAATAGAGATGGATTGAATTATTATTCACCATAAATATAATAAGAGCTTTGAGATTTGATTTGAAATTAATCCATCTAGCTTTAATTCCTTAGCTTGATTGAATTTCTCTTCCTCTTCTTCCTTGTTAATTGTCGGCTTCACTTAGGGTATGATTTCTATTTTTATGTTTTTTGAATGAACGTGAAAAATGAGAAAATGAAACGTGAATGAATATAGCCGTGAATAAAAAGGTGTGGCTATTTTCTATTATACCTATGTTTTTAATTAATAACATATAAGCCATTTTTAGCCCATTTATTTAATTATTTAAGCACGACCTTCTTATAGTTTTATTCAAATCTCCATCCCCTTATCATTATTCTACTTAATTTGTCTAATTAAATATCCTGAATAATGTCATCAAAATTAGAGATGTTACACCCGAGATCCTTGAGTTAGGTGAAATGTCTAACTTGAAATCTCAAGGGCCAGCATCAATTATTCTCACCTCCCTGAGGGTTAGCTCTATAATGATCCAGTGATTCCTGCTCCAACAGCGACTGCACTTTATGAGCCATGCATTCTTCCCGTTATGATTCAGCCCAAGGAGCCTGGGACCAAAGAAGGCAAATTCATCGAATCTCGTCAGGATTCCGCTACAAGTATATGTCTCATTTCTCAAGTCTTTGAGAAGCTTCAGTTCTTGTGAAAATCTGTCATTTAACTTTAGCAATCTATATGTAAACTTGTAGGTTAGCTGTCTCTTCCACCTCCTCCTCTGGCTATGCAACGCTTAGTAGCCACAACTATCTTATTATTGTCTCTGTAGGGCTTACTGTTTCTTCCCTTGTCACCAGCTTTGGTTTTGGACCGTATTTTGAGAAGATAGCAGCTCTTGAAAATTTAAAGGATCCTTCGATGTCTAAGGAGGAGTATGTGCTCATTACAGGTGCTTCTGACCCAACTGAGGATGAAACCATGTCTGAGAGGTTGAGGAAGATATGGAAAAGATCAGTGTGGACAAGGAACACAGAGTTGACCAGTCCTCCTCTGTAAAAATGACAAGCGTCCAAAAAAAGTTTCCTTCCTTGAAGATCCGGTCACCTAAAACGATGCCTACTAAGATTTCAACAGGTAAGTCTGTATAGCCACATACTACGATCGGTGAGGAATCTACTCACTCGAAAAGGTGAGACTCCTCCTAGCAAGGAGAGCAAAGGAAGAAAGAGCTCAAGACTATTTTGGTAACACTTATAAAGGCAGCCGAAGTGCAAGAAGGGAAAGACTTGATAGTGTATGTGCTAGCTGAGCATTTCATTTTTTTCGTTTTTGTGGTGGTTGAGTCTGTATTTTGTCTTTTTTGTTTTCAATAGGCCTTGATTGTGCAGGTACATACCCTGCAGTTTGATTTGTACATAAAAGATTATTAGTAATGAAAGATTAGCTTTTCCTTTGTAATCTCTCTTCTGTGTGCTTTTCTTCATTTTATTCATTGTACCTATTTATGCATGACGGCTTGTGTGTAAAATATGATTGCTTATACTACAATTTCCTATATAATATACTACTGTTTTCGTGTAGTATGCTTATTTACTTCAACTTTGTGCATGTAAATACTATTCATTTAATTGCCTTAGTATATCCTATTACTTAGCTTTATTTTTTACTATCAAAATACTTTATTTGGTGCAACGGAACTGTATTTTTAGCCAACTCTATAGCTATTCATGTTCGGTCATTGTCGAGTTCTTTTGACAAAGTGTTGGTATATGTGCTCCTGTCCATAGTGTTGAATGTTAAGATTCGGGCATCTACGGGAGGTTGGATATCTTGAGAAATTCATTTGATTGCCCTTTAGTCTGATTGCATGATAGTTCCTATCTCCAAGAACCATTGACTCTATTCTTGATTCCAAGCCCTTTATTTTCAATGTCGCCAATTCCTTAGCTACAATCGAATTCTTCTAAGTTGACATCATCAGCCAATGTCATTCGGAATATATGTATTGTAAAGTTGGGTCATCATAATAAATTCCTCTACGTTCAGTGTTGAGATTCCAATCGTGTACTGTTTTCTATCATGAATACTAATACATGAGTATCTCAACTCTATGGATTTCTCCTTGTCATTTACTATCTTCGGACTTTGGATTACATTTGCAAGTTAGCTTCGACCAATCTAATCAACTTGGAGTCAATTTCTCCTTTCTGTCACTGCCTATCTTAGGGAAACGGCAGGTTCCTTTTGAAATTGCCTATCTCTGGACAACATCAAGTTCTGAGAGGTTTGAGTCAATTTCCTAGTTGACTTGACGGTCTAAACCGTCCTAGTGTTTTCAGGGCAATGTTAAATCTTAGAAGGTAGGGATCGATTTTCCCATCGACTTGCTGGTTTTGGGCCTTCCCGGTGTTGTCGGAGCAATGCCGGTTCTCGAAAGGTGGGGGGCCATTGTGATTGTCGACTCGATGGTTTTGATGTTCTCAATGTTACCAATCTTTGGGCAACGCTAGCTCTTAGAAGGTTGGAAATGAACATGACCCATCGATCTAGTGGTTGTTGAGTCTACACTCCTCGTCCATCTTTTAAGGGCAAAGGATCATTTTCACGGCTATGCTTCTGGTTGCATGACACATGAGTTTTGCTTGCAAGAACATGGTTTCATTAGTTTAAGAAGAATATTTTATTAATGAGTAGAAGAAATGGAAATTTTGATCTATTTACAATGCCACTAGTGTCCCTAGGAGGCTTATTTGTGAAAGAAAATTAGATAAGGATGAACGAAATGGTATTGTTTTAGGTTGCTACTTTATTCCTAGGTAACCGATTAACTTTAAGGTTATTTGATGACCAGTCATTCATCAGCTCACCCTGGCCCCTCTCTTCTGGTCCTGGGAACTTTTCCCTGAGCAGGTAGACCCTAGGGTCTTACAGGTTCTCCGCCATTCTACTGTTCCTTAACATATTATTGAAGCTTGTTTTTCCTTATCAGCTCCTTGATCAAACTTTTTAGATGTTGGTATTCACTAGTGTAATGCCCATGGGTTTCCTAGAGACGACAGTACTTCCTAGAACGTTTATCTTGCTCTGTTACTTCCATTCCTGGTGGCTTCTTATATTGCTTGGTTCCTTGAGTAGCAGGATATATATATTCTCTGGTGTGTCATTCAAGAGCGTGTAATCTTCCAATCCAAAGTTCTTTGGATGTTTGGCATCTGCGTTACACTGTAACATAGGTTTTGACTTCTTTTCTTCTGATTACCTGAGTTTCCAGCTTTTACTGTGATGTTGCTCTTGATTACTTCCATTGTCTGCTCGTCATTATTCTTTCCCTCAACAACTCGCTTCCTGCGGTTCGCTTTCCTATGAAATCTTCCATAGTTGTCAACTGTTTAATCTTTAACTATTGTCAAAAATCCATATCCAGCTGCACGCCTCGGACTAAAGCCAGAATACAAAATCTTCCTTCAAATTGTTGACCTCCGTCACAAAATGTTAAATCGTTTCGAGAACCCTTTCAACGACTCCTTGGGTTCGTTAGATAAGCTTGATAAGGACATTATATCCTTTGGTTGGGCAACATGCAGCTTAAACTACTCCAAGCATATCTTAGCCAACTCATCAAAGAAAGGTATGGACTTCAACGCATGTTAGTGAACCATATAGAAGCGACTTCTTCTAAGAAATGGAAAAACTCTACATCGAACAGCATCTGTAGCTCTTGCTCCATCCAAATGCCATTCATGCTTAAGCAAGTATTGTCTAGGATCAATAGTTTCGTTGTATGATGGAATTTTTGGCATCATGAACTTTCTAAAGTACTCTTCTCTTAGGATATTTTTAGTGAATGGAGTTTGTGTCGATGTGGAACCCAATTCTTCATTCTTCTACCCCAGCCTTCCTTCACTAATCGTTTAACCATGTCAGAGATGTACTTCTCGCTGGCACTGTGAAGCCCCACCCCGAGACCCACACTAACAAAGGATATTACAGAGTAATATCAACTGCCAGTCCAAAGTATAGGGTTAGTTAAGAGTGACCATCCATGAATTTTGTTTAAAACGAGCATCGGTACGTCAATTAATATGTTATGTTTTTTCATCACAAGTGGAATCGACATATGAAATCAAGGCTTAAAACAAAACAACGGTGGCTAAAATAATAATCCAAAACAATATAAAATAAATACAAATTATAGAATCATAGATCATAGAATACACACAGCGGAATATGAATAGATACAGGCTGGTTATAATGAATAGGTACATAAAGTCCACTACAAAACTGTGGTATTATCAACCACAGAATGTACAAGTACAATATTCCATAAGTACAAATACATACAATTAATGATTCTAAACTCGATATAAGATACAACACTATATAAGTATATACACATATACATGAAAGTAGAAAGAACGATAACTAGACAACTGGAGTGAAATCCTCTCTAGAACTATCAAACCGAAGCACATGAAATATCTTAGTCTGACCCGACTACTATAGAATAATAAGCGTGTCAGTCTAGACTATAAGTAATGGGTTAAGCAAGATAAACAATGGATGTAATGATATAAATCTCAAATATGAACACAATGCCCAGAATTGGCTAATAACAAGAATGCTTTAATAAACTCCAAGTGTGAAACCACCAAATATCAAAACCCAAAATAGCTTCTAAAAGCAAAATCTCCAAATCATTCAATTTTAACACAAATAGCATCAAATCTAGAAATCATAACAGAAATCCAGAAAATTACATAAAAGGGGGAAGACACCAATACTCCAAGATTGGTGAACTAAATTTGCCAACAGCATGTCACTCCAAGCTACACTTAAGTCTATAAACATCCAGATAGGTACGAGACTTATAAACATCAAGTTAGGAACGAGTCTTATAATCTTCGAAGTAGTTACGAGACCTATAAACATCAAGATAGGTACGAGACCTACAAACAACAAGATAGGAGCAAGTCCTATAAACATCTAGATGGAAACAAGTCCTATAGACACCAAGATAGGAACAAGTCCTATAAAACTCCAAGGGCGAGTCATAAATTCATCAAAAAGTGTCATATACCCTCAAATAGTAACCAGACAAATAACAACCATGAGTCCTATACCATAAGGGTTTATTTAAACGTTTGTTATAGGTTCATAAACTCCACCCGTGTATATAAATGGCTCAATCGAACAAGTCCGGGAATTAATCAAAAAAATAAATGCGAGTGTTTCATACCGCTTATTTTATTTAAATCGATTCCTCGTTTGATTGATATCATGCAATTTTATAAAATAACTTACTTTGAAATCCTTCTCGAAAATATTTTTTTATAAACTAGAATATGTATATGTATATATATATTGGAAAGCCCTAGTTAAAATAATATATACAAGTACAATTTTAAACTATTATTTCAGATAACTCTAAAATGATTATTATTATAAATAAGTATATTATATGTATAAATATTCCAAATATCTTTTATAGAAAATATATTCATACTTAAAATGATTTGAAAAAACGGTTTGGATTGAAAATCAATCTTTTGAAAACTCTAGTTGAAAAAATGCGATGGAAATTATGTGTTTTGTCATGGACCCATAGAGCAATTCTTTGGCATAATGAACTCCAAGATGAATTTATAAATTTATAAATTAAAAATTGGAAATAGCAATGAAATCAGCATAGAAAACATCATCAAAATAGAGCAAATAGGTTCAAGCGATCACACGGGCAAAATGGAGGAGCAAATGGGAACAAATGGAGCCTGAAATAGAGTGACCTTGGTCTCAGACTAGGTCATGACTGGACCCTCAGTCACCATGATCGGTGCACTAGTTATCATGCTTAGGTTGATCCCCCAGCATCTCCGATGGTGCTCCGGTTGCCCATTTGCGGTGGTTTCTTAGCTAATTTTATCCTTGACCTCTAACACACTGGATTAGCTAAAATGCGAGCATAAAAACTATAATGGAATGGAATTCACGATCATATTAAGTGGTTTTTCATTAAACATAAAATCATGTTTCATATGAAAAGAAAATCAACATAAAATTGAGACCAATTCAACACTAAATTCATCCATAACAACAACAGCGATAAGCATTCATCCATAGGCTAGAAGTAGGAGTTTAAGTCGCCGAATCGAACTTGAATGGTTGATTAGAACTCGGATTCCCCTTAGCCAAAAAACTTTCAGCTACAACCTAGGTTTGATTTTGAACAATTGCAGAAGCTTGAATTACAATCATGATCAAAGCTGAGATTAAGATCCCAATAGATGTAAGATATGATGGTAGAGATTACCTTAGCTTTACATCATCTATTAATAATCCAAAACCCGTTGATTTAAGGTAGATTTGGGGATTTAATCTAGTTTCTAGGATTTGCAAATAATGTTAGTTTATATTCAGATTTTTTATCTTGGCTTAAATGAGAAAGTGACGAAGGTAAACAAGAGTATGTAGATTATTATTCGCCCTCCACATGGGCCTAATGGGTATTCTATAACGCAATAATAAAATGTTTATCAATTTCTATTGTTTTATCTCATAAAACACTAATTAATATAGGACTATGTTTATGGAGGCATAGATCAATTTTTCTTAAATTTTACCAAAGCTCCAACATATCAAAAATTCTCATTTCTATTAATATTGAGATATTTGTAAAATTAAATATAACTTTTGAAACTAAAAGCTATTCTCATTATTTCTAAATAGAACAAACTATTAGTTATAATAGAATCTCATTTTAAACCATAAATCTCAATATTAACATTTTATTAAATTTACAACATTTGTTTTAATAATTTAAAATGGAAAATATTTATCATAAATCTCCATTTAAAATAAAAAGTGAATCAACCTTGGAAAAATTCACTTTTAAATTATCAAATTATATCCATATATTTTATTCACTTATTTTCTCAAGTTTTCCCTTATATTATTATTTACTAGAACAAAATTACATAATTTGTTGTTTCTATAAATTATCAATTCATCCATTATTACTTGGAAATCCTTTTATAATTTTCCTTATTTATTTCAATCAAAATCCATATTAAATTTGAAAATAAAATAATTAAAAATATGAATTCTCTAATTTATCTAAAGGAAATTAGTTATGATTAATTTGAATCATATTTTAGATCTAGGTAATCTCGACCAGGGTTGTTACAGGAACGGTGATCCGAAGGTCGACTCTCAGGAGCTACACTGAGTGAGTGATTGACTCCGCAAAAGGTCTCGTTTTGTCGGCGACGTCTAGATGCTCCTATCTCTGGGAGTGCCACTCCTTCGGTAATTGGTAGACGTACGGTTGGTTGAGCTACAATTATCTGAAATCCTTATCAACATCAGCATCCAACTCCAAATCATCATCATCAAGCTGCAAGTCCACATCCTCATTGAAGACAAAAACGACATCACCTTCCTGAGCAGCATTTGCATGATCATTCCTCTCGGTACCAAGAGAAATTCTCTCGGTACCAGTTGGTCTTCTTGAGGGGGGAGCACTCCTAGTCCCTTCTGCAAGTTCTCCTATGACTCTACTAACTACTTTCTTTCGCTTTTGCTTCCCATCTCTCCATTTTAGGGTAGAAACAGAGGAATTCTCTTGTTCTATGATAGGTGAAGTTTACCTTCTAGTTCTCTTGGTAGTTCAGGGTTGCAAATTGAGCAAAGCGTCCATCTTGTCCACAAGAGCTTTTTGCTATCCACCATATTTTGGTTAAGTTCATGGACCATCTTATCAAACTCTTCTCTGGTCACTACTTCATGTTGAGCAGCGGATCCTGGTATTGAGTTTCCATTATTAGTTTCTATTTGGTAGTTGTTTGCTTCATCACCACCAGCTACCGCTCCTGTTGATCTTCCAGACACATATTTTCCTTTTCTAGGTGCTATAAGTTTCCATTAGCAAACTCTCAAGTTCCTTAAGAAAGTTTTCTTGACCTAACTTCTGGATCTTTCCAACCTAAAGTTGAGGGCTAGATCTAAACCTAGATTTAGTTTCTCAATGAAAGCACCAAATTTTGACACCAAAAATGGATCATCTTCCAAGAATGAGTTATAGAGAACTGACAAGATCTAGATCTAACATAAAAGAAATCGAAAAGAGAGACAGGATTTTTATAGTGGTTCGGAAATCTCTAGCCTACATCCACTTTATACTTTTTATTTATTGTTGTTTATTGAGAATTAGAGAGTATAAGTCACTAGTACAAGGGTTTGACAAGCTCTACAGTCCAGAACTGCTAAGAATAGCTGCTTAGGTACAATTATGAGGGAGGTAAGGGACGAAGAAATTGCAGAGTCTATGCCAATAGAAAAATCAAATCCATTTCTAGTTGAGTAGGGTTTGTACTTATAGAGAAATAGAGGTACAGGGTTAGGGGTAGCCCTGCATTGAAGTCTAAAAGATAGCCTGATGTTATACAAGTGAGCATGGAGGCCCACAAACTGAGAAAACAACTTGGCACTGACCTAAATGGATCTTGTAGCAATCTGTTTTTCTTGGTGAAAAGTGAACTCTCTTATTTGTTTTGCATTCTTCACTTTATTCTCATCAATCCTTAGAATTTCTCGTCCAAACTCTAGAAAAACACTTCACCATGAGTAGTTGGAGTTGTATGTGAGACGTATGGTGCTTGGGAGACAAAAGGATGAGAGGAAATAACTCGTTACCGAGTTAAATGACTTGGTACCGACTCATTTACTTAGTGCCAATCCCTTTGAAAATTTTCCCAATTGCCTCTTTATTCCTTCTAAGTGTACTTCCAAGTTTTTGAGTTGTTTCGTCTTCATCCTGGCGTTCTAATTCCGTTGACTTTTTCTCAGTTACAAATCTGATTAACAGTTACATTCCCAAAACGATTGACTTTTGACATATTTTCTATTATGTATTGCGATCACAGCCCGTCTTTTTAGGATTTTCCAAAAAATAAATTCTCAAAGCACTTTGTAGTTCGTTCATATTACTAGCCCTAAACCTCCTTCAAGTTTGCGTTTGCGAACTATCAACCGAGGAATTTTGCGAATCTTCGATTTCCACAAAAAATTAGAAAAAGATGTACTATTTTGTGAATTATGGTTCTTATAAAATCAAAACATTGATTCCAAAATTGAACTATAGCATATAAAGTCAAGATGATTAGCTTCGTTCTGCTAGCTAGACTTAGCTTCTCTACTTCCCACCCTTCCATTTTATATTTGATCTTTTCTATTAATAGACTGAAGTCTTTGTGTCTCAAATTAATATAAGAAAGTGGTATGCCAAAATATCTGATTGGTAGCATGTCTTCTCCTATGTTCAACAAATTGCAAATCCTCTCCTTCTATGTACAAACCCTTACTAGCAAATATAGCTAATTTCATATTGTTCATCTGAAGTCCTATTGCTGTGTAGGATTCATCAAATACCTATTTAATAGCTATATTTCCACTTATATCTACTTTAACAAAATTTAAAATTTCGTGTGCAAAAATTAAACGAGTTGTTTTAGACCCGAATTTGATGCAACTTTCAACCCGCCTTCATTTATCTTCTTAATTATTAGAATGTTGAAGATTCCATAATTAGAGTGGACAGCAATGGTGAAACTGGATTGCCTTGACGTAATCCGTTTGTACCGTCGAAGAACTTGTAACTTCCATGTAACAACTCGTACCTTAATGGGCTTAAATTTCAACAAAACTAAAAATTTAAGTTCATCAATGCATAGATCATTGGATTTGGTACCCGCAAATAAGCATGAGCATTATCATAGATTGATAAAAATCTAAACATACGGCGGAAACTATAATAGGGTAAGAATATTGATTATGACTACTACCTTAGAATTAATGGTATTTCTTGGATAGTAGATTGTCACATTAGCATCAGGCATGAGAGAAAAGAAGACTTCTCCTACAACTAAACACGTCCAGCTCCAATGACCCGTTCCTCTAAGTCTATCATGTTGGTTATAATAAGGAGGGGGTTGGAAAAAATTTATGGTGGTGGGAAAATATATAAATTATCTATAAGATAAATTTATACATAATGGTTTTCATTTAATTGTTATGTCAATTAAGATTAGCAATTTTAATCTAACCTTGCATTGCACATACGATTACTTACCCATTCCTAAGGGACAAAATACCGATGAAGACTTATTAACTACCCAATACTTCCCTACCCATTTGCCACTTAATACTTCTAAATATGAAGCGGGCATCTACTATCACCACGTAAAAACTTTTAAAAGAGAAATAAGAATTATTAGGTAGACACCGTCATTTAAGACATATTCCTAAGGTAGACTTATAGCCTCGTCTTATTAGTCTATTGGTCCTAACTTCAGGGACCTTTGGCCACTATATATGGCCATATAATTTATAATAGTCATACCACTATCACATCTATCATTATTAAGCTTAGCAATGTGAGAGACTATGCCCAATCCACTTAATACCTTATTAACAAGGACAAGGTAGGCCCTTGACCATTTAACCCTGATTTATATTAAGCCTTTGCCATTTAATACCTAACCCCAAAGTGGACTCCATATTGGTACTATCTAGTTGACTTTGCATTCATTAAGCTACTTAGTACTTCTTTTATAGGAGAGAGGTGAACCTATATCAACCACTTAGTACCACAAACCCGAAGCCAATCCTTCCTGAGATATTCATCACCACTCTTAATTGTAAATATGGAATCTCATTAGGTTACTTCTTTCGTTAGGGAGGTAGACCCTAAGGTAGCCACTTAATACCTCAATATTAAAGTAAACCTTTTTAGAGATATCCCTCACTAATTCCTAATTCAAGATTTGGACCATTTAATACTTTTCAATTAAGTAAGTAGGTCCAATCTCTCACACCATCATGGGTCCTAGGATTAATGATATCTCATATTAGTATTAAGTGCACCCGACTGCTAGTAGCCTTAAAGTGAAGGGTAATCTTCCATCAAGTGACTCTACTGATCTCGCATCACTAACCTACTAAGTTAAATTAACAATCTAAATTTTTATTTATATTATCTTAGGTAGATATTGGACTTAGCTTAATAGTTTCCTTTTTTATTTAAGATAATAATATTTACCTTAAACACTTATCAACCTGTAAATCCCCTTTGAATGCTCATATATGTCAATTTGTCCATAAAAACCTAATGGAAATTTCCCTAGACATTTATATATGATTACTAATTTCTTAGTAACCTTTTATATCTATTCCATTTTTATCAGCCCCATTAATCCACTTGTCCTTACTAATTATGATTTCGAATTCATTTCCATTAATTGGAGTTACAATCTTTAATTTCTGTAATTCCCATGTATAATAAGGGAATAAATATTCATCTAAAAACTTGCAATAACAAATTTGTAAAAATAGAAACTCAATTTATTACATCAATTCAATGGAATATTCTAAACGATAGATATTGCAATCTAAACCCCATATTTTATTCAACTCCTCTTTTACGAAGAAATAGATAAGAAGGAAATTTATATGGAATAAGTAGCGTAAACTACGAAAAAAATTCGTAATCTAAACTCTTATATTATTTAAGAATCACAAGTTTGAATCTAAGTGGAACGAGAAGCGGAATAGACTATGATAAAACAATCCCATTAAATTTATGTAAATAATTAAAAATCGAATCCATTAATTCCTATAAATTGCCTATTAAATCAAATTACTACCTTTCCTAATTCCTACATATTCGCTTCCCTAAATATAATAATCAGTAATGAACATTGTGTATAAATAACACATGAATAAACGCTGTTCTTCTTTATTAACTTGATAAATACGTACAAAATTCCTAATAAAACTACATATTCATTACCAAATATATTATAATCGTAAATATATAAATAGAGTATGTTTTTCATATTTAATTCGCTAGAATTAGGTTTCTTAGGAAGATTTTCCGTTATGATTTCCATAAATTAGTTTAACACAAGGAGTAAAGATTGACTCCATTTGAAATTACAAGGAATGGATAATTTAGTATTTCTTGTTAAATCAAATGTCATTTTTGAACGAAAAGTGGAAAAAGTAAACATACTTATAAAAATCAAACAGATGTTCATCCCACAAATTAAACTACGGAAAATCTACAACCTTGCACAAATTAGACAATAATCCAAAAATCTTAATTTACACAAAGTATAAATTTGGAATAAAAGTATACAACATTCAGATTCTAAAATCTTTGGGACTGATTTCCAGATCTAAGTGTAAACATATTTCAAATTAGATCTAAAACAAGAATATGTAGGCAATCAATAGTAATTTAAGCCTACAATTCAAAAATAAAATTGATTTAGGCATAAAAATCAAACACATGCCAAAGGAAAAGATTAAAAATAATAAACAATGAATATAATTTTCCACTCACCATTTAAAAGCAATCCAATTCTCCAGATCTGAAGTAGAACCTTAAATTCATCCCAAAATCCTTTTTAATCTAATAAATATGTATAATAAGGGTATATACATATATCAAAATTACATATCTGTGAAGAAATTTAGGATTGGAAGAGAAAATAGATACATACATACATACATACATACATACATACATACATACATACATACATATATATATATATATAATTACCTCAAATATGTATATTTGATTCTCTTCTCCTTTTCATTTGATTTCTGTTCTTCTCCAATTTGTATGAGTATAAATACAAATATCTTATTTTTATAACTTACAAGAAAGTGGAGAAGAGGAAATGGTAGAGTTTCACTACTGCCTCCAAAATAAAATGAGAAGAGAAGGGAGGATTAGGCTTAAATTTATATACCCAAGAGTCAACCTCAACCGTCGGATCGAAATATATTAAATTTGGACGGTTGGGCCTAGGCTAACCCTATCCACCACATAGGGAGCGATCGACGGCCCCTCACCTAGAGGTCAACCGCTCCTGGTCAACCACTCATAGTGGCGGTCGACCTGTGGTTAGGTTATAGAACGTTAATTAATTCTAATGAATTATTTACATTTCGAATTCGTTTTTCATTTGTATCTTCTTCGTTTGGACTTTGATCATAAAACTCCAAATATGAAAGTTGCTCATAATTTTCCACAGTGGCAAATGGTGTAAGCTTCGTGGTCAAATTCCATCATTTGCACAAATTACATTTTTGCAACCTAATTAATCAATTAACTAATTAAATAATTAACATCAAATTATGGGGTGTTACATTCTTCCCCCTTACAAATAATTTCATCTTCGAAATTGCACCAATGACTAAGTCAAGGTTTTAACTCATAATTATTCTAAACTACACAACCAATGAGTCTACAACCAAATGTACATATGCGCATAGTGTATTACTGTATCACCACACAGAAAAAATTTAATGTATGCATAATAATTCTAAATCAAATCTTCCTATATGAATGCAATTCTTTGAAAATATTATTGAAAAATATGATGCAAACAACATATATATTGGCAGTTCTATATATGTATAGCTTTTGAAAAATCTTTACGACCAAAACCCCATACTCTTATGAATAGAAATATAAAGCAACCAATTTTGCATCCAATTCCTACCATCCAAAAATCTAATGCGTTGAAAAATCGCCTCCTAAACTTTATTCCAATGCCATAAAAAGAAATTTAGTGGAGAATTTAACATTCTTACCACTCTATAATCCTCTTATTCTTGTAGTACAGTGGAAATTACATCGCTTCCCTAGATCTATTCCCAATTTTCCATGCACAAAATACATGAGGAGGCTTATTTCAAGCTCTAAAATGGAATTAAGTCTAAAAATATACTCGCGCGTATCATCGATAACGTATATAAATAGAAATTCCAAGGCTAAAACAACTTTTCTCTCTTTATCGCTTGCATTTATCACATCGTCGATCCTAATGCAACACTAAGTCCACATATTCTAACTCTATTTGACTTCCCTACGCTTAAAATATGGTCTTCAAAATCAAATATTTCACAAAAATCTTTCTCCTTTTCAAATTTTACATCATTTGAAAAATAAAATCCAAAAATATTTAGATGTACATTTTCCCTTGAAATCAAATTTTTAGACAAAAATTCTAAAATTAATTTAAGAGCTAAAAATAATTAAAACCTAAAACTTTTTTTCTTTCAAAATAGAAGTTTTCAAAATATTTCCTTTTTTAAAATTTTGATAAATTAAGTCATAATTTCAACGTAATTGGAAATCAGTTGTGCTAAAGGCATAAACCAAATTCTAAAATTCTACAGCCAACCTTTATCCATAAAACTTGACATTTATTTTAAAATGCCATCATGCCAAACAATGACCTGTGATACCAAAACAACTTTATCATGTCCTTCGCTAAAAAATTTCAACTATTCTAAACTTTCAATCTTATATTGCATTTACTGTTAGTTAAGTGTCTTTTATGAGATTTCCATATTTACACAGCTTCTTCACTATGCATATAAGACAGTTTGCATATCCAGAAACAATAACACATTTAATAAGTATGAACTCATAATATCGTCCATTCCTTTTACAAAAGACAACTAACAGTTACAATCCAAACAACCTAAAATAAAAGAACAAATGATGAAAGAGAAAAGATAACAGCACCTTAAATCCTAAAATAATGCCTACGGACTACAAGATGCCTTGCTTCACGGCTGGAGCTTGATCCATTGTTATAACCCTTGAATGGTCATAGCATGTCAGTTATATACCCAATCTTATGCCATTAGCGTTGCTGACGGCTTTGGAATAGCCATCTCTTTAGAAAGGATCTAATGATGGAATAACCTTCTACTAAACTACCTCCCCATGAAGGTTCTCCCGTATTACCTAAAGACGAGAGTGGATACGCGAAAATACGAAAGTGACTCTGTCGAGTGCTAATTCTTTATCAAAAAATTGCATCATAAGGTACGGGTCCAATTGACGGCGATACCGCCAATACTAGCATAGGTGGTCTTCCGCACTATGGGATAAATCTGGTTGTAACTTCCCACCTTAGGGATATCATTATGCTAAATGATGCACACAACCTATCGGCTTGTCTGATGTGGATTATCCGTCTTCCAAACACCAACATCATGGGAAAAGATCTGATTCAAAATCTTTTAATCAGTCGCTTCAAAACTGTCCAAACAGGCATCCTTCGCGGAGGCTTCCAAAATCTCAGCGAGACCATCATTAGTTAGCTCAACTAAGACACATTTCACCTTCGAAATAATCAAACAGTAGCCTCCATCGAAATTCTGTGCCAGTAGGTATTCAGAAAGGAAGATGCAACACTGGTAACATTCCCGCTTAAAGGTCTCGAAGTAGAGGATCGGTGCAAATCCTACTGCGACCAATAGCTCTTCCAACCCAAAGGGAGAAACCTTTTGCTCATTCCAATCCATCCAAGTGGCCTCTTGAAGGTTGATACCATAATAGTACGAGGAAAACCAAATAGTGAGGAAATTTATCTTGGGCTAAGAAGTGGTTGGAGGAAGGAAATAGGGTTTAGATCTGGAGTGGTGGTGGGACGAGATCTAACATGAAAAACTAGTATGAGGGGGAGGCAAGGCTACTGCTCCTAGGGAAAACAGCGTCGCCTAGGGGAGGAACGGAAGAGAGAGGCTGATACTTAAAGGAGTAGAAGAATGGATATTGGGTTCGGCTTGTTGAAGAAGGATGAATGAAAGAAGGCAACTGGGGAACTCAAACATGACTTTTATAGTCTCGTTACAGGTTCAAATTGTGCCAAAACTAGTTAACTAGCAGACAACTCGACATTTACCGCCAGGTGGTCAACCGCTCGATGGGCTTTGGAAGTTAATTGAACCTAGACCCAATTAGGGCCAGATTAAATAATAATAGTCGTTTTGTGCCATCTCATTCGATTTGACACAGTCTGAGAAATTCCTATCCTCATCACGGCGGTGTTAAAGCCTTTCATCCAGTGCCAAACCATGCTACAGCAATTCATATAAGTCCTAACAAAACTGCTGCAACTGACAACAATTCCAAAACCCGAAAACTACTTCGTATGGAAATATTTTTTCCAACTGTTGGTTGTACAACAACACTTCAAACTACATACCAATAATATTGAATGTCATTCCTATTTTACATGTACTTTAAGGAGAGAAGATTTTTAAAACCATGATTTTATAAACCGAAAAATCATAGAGCTGAACATATGTTCCTTTATACTTGTTTCAAAATAATGAAAACTATTTCATACCAAAACTTTCCTTAAAAATCAAACTTATGTATATTTCAAGGTTTCCAATACCCTATTTAAAACACAATCCCAAGTTGGAATAATATGTCCTTGACAAAAATAAAAATCAAGTCTTTTCTGATATATACATATAAATATTTAAGGATTTCAAGAATTAATCCTATATAAATTAAAAATTTCTTAATAAGACCAACATAGTGGTATATGTGTTTCTTTAAAAATTAAAATTTAAAAACTTTCCTGAAACAAAATTTCCAAAATAAATCCTTGGGTAAAGAAATCCTTCAAAAACACTTTTTCCCAAAATATACTTTATAAAAACTCTTTCAGGTTTAAACTAAGGAAGTGACATTAATTCTCCAAATAAAAATCCAGCTTGCCATCAAAGTGGTGATAGGTGGATAATCTCTAACCATGGTTCTCGAATGTTCATGACATACAGACTTCAATTTACCACCCATTTGGAATAAATATGTGTCTCCAACTAGAAATCATAATAAAAATCCAAAATCACAAGGTAGCTAGAATCTCAACTATCAAGTCAAACACCTCCGGTCTCGAGGATTCTACCATATGTCAAACTCATACTCTTCATCATCAGCTCTTACGCATTGCTAGCACCCTGTGGGGGTACTACGGACTCAACAAGAAAATATTAACTCTAAGATATTTCCAACCCATAGTTGCTTTTCCCATACCCTTGGAGTGGAACTACAACTACTTTTATGATCAAAATTCTTAGAAACTAGCGTAAAAATATAATAATGCCGGAGAGGAAAGCACGAATACATTCTCTTAATTTATAATAATTCCTCTGATCTACTAACTTGGCTCTGATACTAAATGTAACATCTCATTCCTTAACGGGCCTACATTTCAACAAAAATAGAAACCTTAACTCCATCAAAGCACAGATCATTGAATTTAGTACCGTGAATTAGTATGAGGATTAACAAAGATTGATAGAAGTATAAGCACATAGCGGAAACAATAATAGGATAAGAATACTGATTATGAATACTACCTTAGAATTAGTGGTATTCCTTGGATAGCAAACTGTCAAATCAACATCGAGCATGAAAGAAAAGAATTCTCCAACAACCAAACATGTCCAGCTTCAGTGACGCATTCCTTTAAATCTATCCTGTTGATTGTAATGAGGACGGGGTCAGAATAATGTTCTAGTGACTAAAAAATCTATAAACTGTCCATAATATAAATTTATACCACGGTCGGTTTCCATTTAATTGTTATGTCTGTTGAGGTTAGAAATTCTAATCTAACCTTGCATTGCACACACGATTACTTACCTACCCATTTCTAAGGTACAAAATACTGATGAAGCCTTATCAACCATCCAATACTGTTATCCCGCTTTTTGGCAAAGCCGCGATACCAAAAGATCGATCGAAAAACGGAGAATAGTTCGTCTCAGTGGTTGGTCATATTTCATTTCGCTATGGATATCGCTAAATTTTGTCCGAGTCCAGATTGAGCTACAATTGATAGAACACGACAAGAAAGACCGTAGAAGTCAGCGTCTCAAATTTCTAGTCAATCCGAGTTCATACGCTCAAGTTATGATCGGTCCAACTTGAAGTGGACAAACTGGTTTCGAACCAATCATGGCGGGTGTCTTCGAACCCATCATTATGCACCATTCGAACCGATCACCTTCGAACCGATGGACTTCGAACCGAGGGACTTCGAACCCATCAGAATGCCTCAACTCAACTCCATCAACTTCGAATCCATCTGGTTCGCGTCAGTGGGCCTCATGTCCATGGAGAGTTTGTAAGGCTCGTATCCATCCAAAGAACCTTGTTCGAATCCATTACAGAAACCTTGTTCGAACCCATCACAGAAGCCTTGTTCGAACCCATCACAGAAGCCTTGTTCGAATCCACCTGTGAAGCTTCATTCGAACCCACTGAGTCAACCAACCATGATGACGTGTCTTTCATCGGTTCGAATGCGCCGAAGTATATGGAGTCGAAGCATTCAACTCGGAGAAAAACCCGGATCGAGGCGAAGTGTGCGCTCCACGTCAACACGAAGACACGTGCCACCATGGTTTCGAAACCATCGATTCGAACGCATGGTTTCGAACCAAACAACCACGCAGTGAACCCCATTTTGAATCCATCATATCTCCCAATCTACTGATCCAAATGCCATGAAATTTTCACAGAAGCTTGCATTCATGTCGAAGAGTGTCCACGCCAAATTTCACCTCGATTGGATGAATTCTTGATCGATTCGAATGGAGTTCGAACCGATGCCAAAGTAGGCCCAAACTTCCTAAGACCGGGCTTGTGGGCCCCCTCACGTGCCAGAAGTGGTCTTCCGAGTTTTCAGCGAAATATCAGCAGCCTACGCCTATAAATAGAGCCCCAGAGCCAACAGAAAAGGGATCTTTCGACTCTCAAGCGCCCAGACTCTGCCGGATCGAGATCTCCATCATCCTACACCATAATTTTGCTGTTGATTTCGAATTTCCTGTTGTAACTTGCTATTGATTGCTGCAACAACTTGTAATCATTGAAAGAGAATCAATAAAACATCAAAATACTTCACAGTGGACGTAGGCGACACGCCGAACCACTATAAATCGCTTGTCTACGCATTTATATTACTATTGTTTGGATTTTTTGTTAGATAATATCTGTTTTGATTTTACATTCTTCGTTATTATCTCTTCAACGACTCCCGAAGAGTGTTGTGCCCAATTTTGACACAAACACTTTGGTGCTTTCATTGAGAAAACCCAGTTTTTCTCCTGCTCATTGGATCTGTCATCGATACCGGATTGAATAAATCTAAGAGAGAGATCCAGATCATCAAATCCAACTTCCTTCCCTTCTATTCAGATTTTCATAAAGTCTAGGAAAGGAATTCAACTATCAAGATGGTTAGCACAAGAAACACCTCAAACGCTGTCAATCAAGAAGAACAGGGTAGGCATAATCCTGCCCCTCTACCTTCATCTAATCAAGATGTCGCTGGGCACTCAGAACCGTCGGGTCCGGTTACCCGACAAGAGTTGCAGTTGCTACTCCAAGAGCTGACCCAGAGTTGGCGACAACTAGAAGAACAGCTACGCGCTAACGCTGAGCTAATCAACAAGCTGGATCGCCAAAAACGAAAGAGATCCATGAGAGACCATGCCTCTCGCTCATCCAGCGAAAGTTCTTCATCCTCTGATTATCATAACCGGCCTCCACGACCCCGGCTAGATGGGAGTCGTATGCCACCTGTTGGAAATCAACCGACATTGACCGTTGGACAACTTAGAGTTGGTCCGTCAGCCAGTTTCCAAACTGGACCCTCCTCCCGAGGAGGTGCCGTTCCTCACCACGCCGCAGAATACCGCACCACTAACGTTGCGGTTGAACCAGGGGTCGACGCCCAAGATCAGTCGGACCTGGACCGTCGTCATAGCGGGTGTACTCCTGAACCGTACGTCCCAGAGGACTATGAGCCAAGAAGGCAAAACTTGGACCATCGACGATATCCGGTTCAAACCCAAAGTATGGGACTTGATCATACTCCGGCGCAAATGCCAGATCTTTCAACTATGATACGTCAGATGATCCGTGAGAGTCAGGGATTCACAAATGACGATTGGAGAGTTTCCCGAAGTCACACTCCCTTTACAGACGATATTCTTATTGCTGAACCCCCGCGACGATTCCGAATGCCCACTTTACCCATGTACGAGGGAAATTCTGACCTTAACCAACATATTCTAAAATATGAATGGTCGATGACTGCTGCCAGGGCTGACGATGCAGTGAAATGTCGTAGTTTCCCCATATTCTTGGGAGGCATCGCTACTATGTGGTTCACCCGGTTGCCACCTCGATCCATCTCTTCCTTCGATCAGTTAGCCACAAAATTTGTCGAGCAATTCCGCATGCACGTCGCAAGGCCAAAAGATGTCAACACTCTATCTAGTGTCACGCAAGCTCCTGGAGAGACACTCAGACACTACTTAGAGAGATTCCACACTGCATTTGCGGAGATTAGTAATCCAAACGATAACTCCATCCTTATGGCATTGACTAAGGGGATCGACCCCGATTCTGAATTCGGCAATTGGCGAGCTGGGAAACCACCTGCATCATTGGACCATTTCCATGCCAAAGCAGCTCAATTCCTGAGACGGGAAGATGCGAAACAGTCTAGGAAACAAACTGACGCAGGATCAAGTGCGGAATGGATCAAAAGCAATGTTGCAATAAAACAGTCCGGTGAGAACTCCGGAAAAGTTCAGTTGAACATTAAAAATAAACAAACTCGGCGAAGAGAAAGCGTGAATCAAATTAAGAAACAAGATCAAACTCGTGGCCCGCAGCACAAGAATCCAATGTTTGACAGTTACACTCCTCTAAGTACATCACTAGAGGACTTGTACTTACAAACTTGCGATATAATTCAATATCAAAAACCTGCACCAAGACCGTTGTCAGAAAGACAAATCCAGACGGGAAAGTTTTGCAGGTTCCATGAAAGCTACGGGCACAATACGAACGAGTGTCGTCACTTACAGGATCTTGTTGAAAAACTGATCAGAGAAAGGATGCTGGAACAGTTTGTGCGGACACCGCAGCCCAGAGAAGCGGGCCCATCAAATCCAAACAATGGACCCAATCGGTCGAGACAGGAGGACTCAACTTGTCCTCGCGGAAGATTGGTGATAAACGCCATCAGTGGCGGACCTACTTACTCAGGAGCCTGGAACGACGAAGATCCTCGTCACTGTCACACATGACAGGCTCCTTCAATCTATGAATACTTTGCAGTTTCCTTTGCATTCTAGAATTTGAATTTGTAATAAGGCACTGACTTTGCCGTATTTTCTTATTTCAGCAAATAAAGTACTATCTCTTCAAGCTAGAGCTGTGATTCACTGAATACAACGTTCAACAATCACGACACACGAAGAGCTAAGTTCCATCAAACAATGGAATTTATTCAAATAGCGAGTGATTGTGATACGACCGGCCACTCACTAAGCGAAACCCCAGCTCGAGGGCAAGCCAACACATCAAAGGCTGAACTGGACCAACACACGACAGTCCATCCAATAATTCGTTCCCAAAGTGCGAACGGACTCCAACTTCCCAGAGCGTGAATTGGAGTATAAACATTCAATAATTCGTTCCCAGAGTGCGAACGGACTCCAACTTCCCAGAGCGTGAATTGGAGTATGAACATTCAATAATTCGTTCCCAGAGCATGAACGGACTCCAACTTCCCAGAGCGTGAATTAGAGTATAAACATTCAATAATTCGTTCCCAGAGTGCGAACGGACTCCAACTTTCCAGAGCGTGAATTGGAGTATAAACATTCAATAATTCGTCCCCGGAGCGTGAATGGACTCCAACTTCCCAGAGCGTGAATTGGAGTATAAACATTCAATAATTCGTTCCCAGAGTGCGAAAGGACTCCAACTTCCCAGAGCGTGAATTGGAGTATAAACATTCAATAATTCGTTCCCAGAGCGCGAACGGACTCTAACTTCCCAGAGTGTGAATTGGAGTATAAACATTTAACAACTCGTTCCCGGAACGCGAAAGGACTCCAACTTCCCAGAGTGTGAATTGGAGTATAAACATTCAACAACTCGTTCCCGGAACGCGAACGGCCTCCAACTTCCCAGAGTGTGAATTGGAGTATAAACATTCAACAACTCATTCCCGGAACGCGAACGGACTCCAACTTCCCAGAGTGTGAATTGGAGTATAAACATTCAACAACTCGTTCCTGGAGCGTGAACGGACTCCAACTTCCCAGAGTGTGAATTGGAGTATAAACATTCGACAATTCGTTCCCAGAGTGCGAACGGGCTCCAAATTCCCAGAGTGCGAATTGGAGTATAAACATCCAATGAATCGTTCCCAGAGTGTGAACGGACTCCAAATTCCCAGAGTGCGAATTGGAGTATAAACATCAAACCCATCGTTCCCAGAATGTGAACGAATTCCTAAAAAGCCCAAATAGGTGTGACTGACCATCTAGCGGCTAACTCTAGATTCTCAAAGTGCGAGTCAGAGTACAAACATTAATTCCAGGTTCCCGAAGTGCGAACCCAAACATACATGTTTTCTCCAAGTTCCCGGAGTGTGAATTGGAGCACAAATAACAAGTCAAAGTTCCCGTAGCGCGAACTGAAATGCTAATACTAACTCCAAGTTCACAGAGTGTGAGTTGGAATGTGAACATCAATTCCAAGTTCCCAGAGCGCGAACCGTGTTACAAACATCGATAACTCTCGAATTCCCGGAGTGCGAACCGGATTATCGATCTCAAATTATCTTAAGTCCCCAGAATGTGGACATGTGCTTAAAGTTTGCAATAAACGCACTCAACCACCAAAACACAAATGTTATTCCCCGAGACTAGGGGGCAAAAAAGCTAAGTGTTAATCGCTAACCAAAGTGATACAATGTCCGAAGTTCGATTATTCATCGATCACAACTTGCGACCAAGATTCTCAGACTTGGCGAATAAAAACGAATTCTACTTGACGATAAAAACACCACAAGTGCACCAGACTAAAAACAAGACACTACAAACACTTAAGCACAAAAGAAATGGGAGTTGAAACAAAGAAACTAAATTTTATTTCAACTAACTGAAGACAAGGACTTACATGCAAATAAGTTCTCCCAAAAAAGAATCCCTACTAGCAGGGGCCGAACCTGCATCTATACACGACCTACTAACAAAAAAACGAAAATAAGTTCCTATCTACCAAAAAATCTGCTTGGGAGGCCGATCTATTCCTTCTTTCTTGGCTTTCTTATCAGCGGTTCGTCATCAGAATCACTAGGAATGGAAATCCTTCGTTTGGACGACCTCCTCTCCGGTGGTTGCTCTTCGGCCGGGGGCATAATATCTACGTCCTCCTCAGAACTTGAATCTAAATGAAGGCTCCCTGCCGGAGGAGTAGGAGGGACCGGACCCGCAACGGAAGATGGGATAGTGCCACTCGACGATACTATCCTCGCTGGTGCTGGGCTCTGCGCCGCCATGCTACCACCAACGCTACCACTTTGCCCCGCAGCTTCTAATTCCGCCTGAATCTCGGCCAGAATCTCTTCATCACGAATCGTCTGGGCTTGGCTGAGGGCATCCGCAGTCTGCATTGAAGAGCTAGAGGTTGGCGGGAGATCACTAATGATGAACGGCAGGTTTGCGGAGAAGTCACCCTGCTCACCGAGCAGCTCGCTCACCATTTGTTCATCAAGAGATAATCCACTCCCTTGCGCCGCTTCAGTTGATACTACAGTTACAACAGTAGTCTCGGTGGTGATGGCCTTATCCTCTTTGCTTGATTCTTGGGTCGTGGCAATCGGAGCAACTCCAGTCACTAAACAAAGATAAGAAGAGGTTATCAGTAACTGCTTCAGAACAAACTCTCTGTTTGGAAAACACTTGAGATAAGTTCAGAATACCTTCCCTAGTATGACTTGCGGACGACTGAGCGGCCTCAGAAGTATGCTCCCGAATGGGAGATAACCGCGGCTGTTCTGGGTCATAAGCAGGAACAGGTTGTGTACCAACCACAGATACAGGCTCTAACGGAGGTGGAGCGGTGATTTCAGTAACACTGGCATGATGCTCAACACCTGATCCCTCTCCAACCTCCAAAGATCGGCCGCCAATCATCTCCTTCTAATGAGCGACAATAGCGTCATGAAGGACCTTCTTCTCATCGTCCGTCAGCAGCCGGTTTTCAAGTTCGAATCGGTTGACCGATTCACCCAGACGTGCTTCCTCTTCTTCCTCGACCAATCGATCCCAAGCGCTGCGGAGGTGTATCGGGTAATCATGGAGCCAGGCCAAATTTTGGTGCCTCAACACGTTGGCATTGTAAGTGATGAGCAAATCTTCAATATCGGCCTCCAGCCTGGCCTCCGCCTGTTGAACTTTCTCCTCAACCTCCATCTCAGCCGCCTGGACCTTGGCTACTGCCGCATCCCGTTCAGTCCAGAGAATCACGGCTTGTTCACACGCCTTCTGGGCTGCATTATTCGCATCATCCCCGTCCTTGGCGATTTCGGCGAATTTGGACTTAAGCTCGTTCAACTCCTTTAGGGCTGCGTCCCTCTCGGCAGTGACCAGGGTGTTTCGGTGGCCCATGTCCTCTACAGTGGCATAGTGCTCATGTTTCATCCTATCCATTATTGCCTGGGCTTCGTCGGCTTTTTTGATAGCCTCCATTTCAGATTTCCAAGAAGATTCAGCTTCAGTGTTCAGCACATCAATAAATCGGTTCTTCTGAGCTAACTCGGCCTGCAATTTCTCGATGGTGGCCCCATGCTCAAAGGCCAATGGCGATGCTTTCTCAGCCGCCTTGTACCACGCCCTGTATTGGGCATAAAAGTCGTGCACATTATTGTGCGCCGTCTGCTCGGCCTCCGGCGGGATTCTTTTCAAGTGAAGAGGAAAAATGTAGTTATCAAAGCAGATATTTGGAAAGTCCTTCTTCAGCTGAGCAAGCCTGATTGCTCCTTCCCCCGAAATTTCAGTAGGAGGTTGCTCCGCAACTATTGGAGGCATTGCCTCAGATCTGGGATGGCGAGGTTCATGCCTAGAAGATTGAGAGGCCGACTGGTAGTACGAGGAATCAGAAGGACGAGAAACATGGACAGGAGGTTGTATAGGAACTCTTGGAGGAGGAGTGCGTGATCGAGACCGATGTCTGTAATCCCTATCTCTCCGTTCTTGGCTAGAATACCCGGAGTACCTGCGATCGTATCCCCTGTCTCCTTCTCTCCGTTGTGACTCGTAGTACGAGGAAGATTTGCGAGCATGTCGTAGGCTCCATAGCATCGAACCGCGTCCAGTCATAATATCTGCAAAGCGAAATGAGAATAAAGTTAGTGGTTTCTCGAAACCGATGACCTAGGACTCGGGGCTATGTAGTGTCGTGAAATGTGTATGAATATGTATTCCCCCCGACCAACCAGAAGTGTCGACTGAGCTAGTAATAAAAGGCTCGCTCAGTTCTAGAGTACGATGGAACTCCTCCAACCCGGCGTCATGTTGAAAAGACACATCATCCGGGATTGGAAGATCGGTAAGCCCCTCGTAAAGACTTTCAGTTCGCGGAGGAGACATCTCAGAAATTCTAACTCCGGGAGAAGATCGGGCCGTGACGACCGATTTCCATCTCCCCTTCTTATTTGACGTGACGACGGCTGCCTTGCCTTTTATTTGCTCTTCAACATCCTGAATCACGTCTGTAGGCTCCAACAATGGCTCGTCGTCAGTATGAGTTCTTTCAGAATCAGCCTCCTCGGCTATGATAACTTTGGGCTTCTTGTGTTTGACTCGTTTTTTAGAGACAATCCTTAGTGCCCCGTCAAACAGTATGCTTTACCCTCGTTCAATCAATCCGTAAGTCCGGAGATTCCTATCGGTCAAAAGCGACTCGATATCCCTATCTTCGCTCGGGACTCCCCGGAGTACTCGCACCATCTCCTTAAAGCGCTCGCCCTCAGGTCGCTGAATCGTCGCTGTAAAAAAGAGAAAAAACATAAGTTTCGCTTTGACCGCAATTGCCTTTGTAATTACTTGATAACTCAGCTACACTCACGTCTGAATAACCATCGCCGGGCAAACCCCAGAGGACACCTGACATAGAACCATTCCGTCCTATAGTAACTCAACCTGGTCCATGACCCAGTGACCACTTGGCAGTTCCTCACCGCTTCCAGAAATGTGAAGGAAGGACAATCACCTCGAGTTTTGAAATTAAATAGATATCTGATCTCGGTCGGGATCGGCGGTCTATGAAGGTACTCCATGAAGACGATGAATAAACCGTTCACGGACGCATATCCGTTTGGGTGTAGTGGAGAAGGAGTGATCCTCAAAAAAGACAACACTTCCCTTATATACTCGTTGAACGGAGGAAGTGTACCAGCCGCACACGCATGGCGATTAAATGATGTATATCCCTCCGGCGGATTGGGTGGTCTATCGTTCAGCCCTGGCAATAACACGTCGTCCAGTGACAGACCATGCCTCAAGCATATTCTCCCTAACATGTCTTCATAAATATTCGATTGAACGGAATCCGACGGATTGGCAATGAAAGAAGCATTGGGAAGTTCGTCCGGGGCCGGACCAATGATCTCAGGTTCAATATCTGGAACCTCTAGTCTCGAAGCAGTTGTGCTTTGAACCTCCTGCTGTTGCGAACTTGAAGGTTCCATAACTAGCTAACTCATGAGAAACCATCGTTAGACGACAAAGAACCCATGCATTCCCCAGTGTAAAGTGTATGAATGTATGTTGTGCAGTGCCATGCATTACTTGAATAAATATCGCAGAGTTAAAGAAACATGCAAACGACAAAGCTACGGAGCCCAGTTACGGTGACCGTCATCGCTGACTGTCATCACTAAACCGTTTATATGATGGAAATTGATTCGGATAGAAGTTGTTATAGTTCCATCGACGAGCTTCGAAAGGCGGTCAAGTATGCAGTTTAATATTCAAGTCCAAATATGCAGGAATGAAGCTCGCCGGAGTTATGCTTAGAAAATGTCAAACTTTGGAATCCATCATAGAGGGTTCGAACCGATCACAGGGACCTCGTTCGAAACCAACCTAACATCACTTCGAATCGATGACTGGAAGATGCGCTTCGAAACGATGATCAGGTGTCGAGCTCGAATCGATCAAAAATGGATGACTTTGAATCGATCCTTGTTTGGCTAGTTCGTACCGATCAGAAACCCCCAACTTGACATCGATATCGTTCGAATCGATCCTCTTCGTATCGATATGAAATTGAGAACTTCGAACCGATAGCCGATGGTTTCGAATTCATCGATTCGAATGAACCCATCGAATCCATCAATCGGTGCGAACTGCGTCACCCCCATAAGGTCATCCAAGAGATCGATACGAAATCTAAGAGAGATGATGCCGCCATCATCGATTCGAACAATAGTCCCCAAATGGTTTCGAAGCTCCCCCCCAAACCAGATCTGGTTTTTCCAATCACTGGAATGAGCAATCGATGAAGAAAAGATGGGTTCGAAATGGCTTTGCCGTTTGGATTCGAGGCTAGCTACCTAGTTTGAATGATGGATTCGAGAGATTGAAGACTTGAATCTTGGTCGATTCGATGACGCGACACAGTGTTTTCTCCTTTGAAGCTTCGAGACGATGCAGAACACAGTCAAAACAAGGCGAGAGTAAAAAGTGAAAAGTGAAAAAGTGGCAGGCCCACTGCTATTTATATGGAGTTCTGATTTTGACCGAGATGATTCCCCTTCCGGTAAACGCGACCGGTCGCAACCAGTCATAGCATGGATCGTTTCGAAACATCCATTCAAAGCCATTTGCCTAATGCCATGTGGGTTCGAAATAACCCTCACACTTCATCAATACGAAGTACACAGCAGGACAATGAGTTGCATCGATGCGAAACGCGCAGTGGGCACATCGATTCGAGGCCCCTGTTCGCAACTCCATCCACAACCTACCAAAATGAACTGCTAGTTCGAATCCATCCATTCACATCGGTTCGAATGTCAGTTTCGAACCCATCACATCACACGTATACTCCATTCATACGAATGTGGATTTCGAACCCATCTATACTCCAACACATCGGTTCGAAATCTTACACTCGTGCAATACAAATCCAATTCCTTCAACTTTCAATATCAGTTCAGGAGAGGATCGATACGAAGGAATTTTTCAAAACAACCATCAAGCGTTGTCTCAATTCAAATTACAAAATCGGTTCAGGAGAGAATCGATACGAAATTCAATAGCAAACAAAACTAACAACGACTTGTAGACGCACGACGCTAACAAAGATCAAACTAGCATATGTACATATATATCGAACTAACATTCGATTTTAAGCATTTGCAGGGATCAAACACTTATCTTGTTACAAATGCAACAGCCAACGGCTAAGCGCTATTATACATCAATCAATCATATCAACGCAAGGTTGCAGCAATACAGAATACGAGTCTCAACAAAAAGAGAGCAATGATTGTTCGGAGAGAAGTTGTAGCTATTCAAAGCACGTCATGTTCCCACAAGACGTACTTTGGGGGGCAAAATGTTATCCCGCTTTTTGGCAAAGCCGCGATACCAAAAGATCGATCGAAAAACGGAGAATAGTTCATCTCAGAGGTTGGTCATATTTCATTTCGCTATGGATATCGCTGAATTTTGTCCGAGTCCAGATTGAGCTACAATTGATAGGACACGACAAGAAAGACCGTAGAAGTCAGCATCTCAAATTTCGAGTCAATCCGAGTTCATACGCTCAAGTTATGATCGGTCCAACTTGAAGTGGACAAACTGGTTTCGAACCCATCATGGTGGGTGTCTTCGAACCCATTATTATGCACCATTCGAACCGATCACCTTCGAACCGATGGACTTCGAACCGAGGGACTTCGAACCCATCGGAATGCCTCAACTCGACTCCATCAACTTCGAATCCATCTGGTTCGCGTCAGTGGGCCTCATGTCCATGGAGAGTTTGTAAGGCTCGTATCCATCCAAAGAACCTTGTTCGAACCCATTACAGAAACCTTGTTCGAACCCATCACAGAAGCCTTGTTCGAATCCACCTGTGAAGCTTCATTCGAACCCACTGAGTCAACCAACCATGATGACGTGTCTTTCATCGGTTCGAATGCGCCGAAGTATATGGAGTCGAAGCATTCAACTCGGAGCAAAACCCGGATCGAGGCGAAGTGTGCGCTCCACGTCAACACGAAGACACGTGCCACCATGGTTTCGAAACCATCGATTCGAACGCATGGTTTCAAACCAAACAGCCACGCAGTGAACCCCATTTCGAATCCATCATATCTCCCAATCTACTGATCCAAATGCCACGAAATTTTCACAGAAGCTTGCATTCATGTCGAAGAGTGTCCACGCCAAATTTCACCTCGATTGGATGAATTCTTGATCGATTCGAATGGAGTTCGAACCGATGCCAAAGTGGGCCCAAACTTCCTAAGACCAGGCGTGTGGACCCCCTCATGTGCCAGAAGTGGACTCCCGAGTTTTCAGCGAAATATCAGCAGCCTACGCCTATAAATAGAGCCCCAGAGCCAACAGAAAAGGGATCTTTCGACTCTCAAGCGCCCAGACTCTACCGGATCGAGATCTCCATCATCCTACACCATAATTTTGCTGTTGATTTCGAATTTTCAGTTGTAACTTGCTGTTGATTGCTGCAACAACTTGTAGTCATTGAAAGAGAATCAATAAAACATCAAAATACTTCACAGTGGACGTAGGCGACACGCCAAACCACTATAAATCGCTTGTCTACGCATTTATATTACTATTGTTTGGATTTTTTGTTAGATAATATCTGTTTTGAATTTACATTCTTCGTTATTATCTCTTCAACGACTACCGAAGAGTGTTGTGCCCAATTTTGACACAAACAAATACTTCCCTACCCGTTTTCCACTTAATATTCTAAATATGAAGCGAGCTTATACTATCACCACATAATACTTTTAAAAGAGAAATAGGTAGACTTTGTAATTTAAGACCTCAATCGAGGCAGACTCCATCATTTAAGACCTATCAATAGCTCCTTCTTCTATTGAAATGAGAGGGCCCAATCAAGTTCCTATATTTCAAACCTCTGGAAATGAGGTCGGATGCGTGATTAGACCTCAAAAGTCTTCAAAGCATGATTTCGAAGCATGGTAAATGACTCTACTGGAACTGCTGGGCACCAATTTATTGCTCGGCTGGTTTGGAATCTGGTAGATCGAACAAATTCATATTCTCAATTTGGACTCCAAGCATCGTCATTAGTGATATATCGGTCCTAATTACAAACACCTTTGACCACTATATATGGCCTTATAATTTATAATAGTCATACCACTAGCGCATCTATTGTTAAAGTCTTAGCAATGTAAGAGACCGTGCCCAAACCCCTTAATACCTCATTAACAAGGACTAGGCATGCCTCTGACCATTTTACTCTGATTTATAGTAAGCCTTTGCCATTTAATACCTAACCCCAAAGCGGACTACTCACTGGTACTATCTAACTAGCATTGCTTGGAAAACTTATTAGGTTACTTAGTACTTCTTTTATAGGAGAGATGAATCCAAGATTAATTACTTAGTACCTCAAACCTGAAGTGAACCCTTCCCGAGATATCCAACATCACTCTTAATTATAGACATGGAATCGCCTTCGGTTAGTTCTTTCGGTAAGGAGGCAGGCCTTAAGTTAGCTACTTAATACCTCATCACTGAAGTAAACATTTTTAGAAATATCCCCCACCACTTCCTAATTCTAGATTTGGACCATTTAGTACTTTTCAATTAAGAAAGTATGTCCAATCTCTCACGGCATCATAGGTCCTAGGATTACTAATATCTCACATCAATAGTAAGTGCACTAGACTGCTGGTAGCCTCAAAGTGAAGAGCAGTCTTCAATCGAGGACTCTACTGACCTCGCATCACTAACCTACTAAGTCCAATTAGCCATCTAAGTCTTTACAATATTATCTGAGGTAGTAGCTTACTAATTCCCCTTTTTATGTTAGACAATAAGATTTACCTTAAATACTTATCTACCCATAAATCCCCTTTTAATGCTCATAAATGTCAATTTGTCCATAAAATCCCAACGGGCATTTCTCTAGACATTTACGTATGATTACTAATTTTAAATTGGTAACATTTTATATCTATTCTGTTTTTATTTGTCCCGTTAATCCACTTGTTCTTATTAATTATAACTCCTAATTCATTTCCATTAATTGCCCATTAATAGGAGTTACAATCTTTAATTCTCATAATTCCCACCTACAACAAGGGAATAAATATTCATATCAAAACTTGCAGTAACATATTTGTAAATAAAATAGAAACCCAATTTATTACATCAATATAATGGAATATTCTAAAAGATAGGAATTGCAATCTCAACCCCGTAGTCTATTCGACTCCTCTTTTACGAAGAATAGATAAGAAAGAAATTTGTGTGGAACATGTGGTGTGAACTATGAATAAAATCCGTAATCTAAACCCTTATTTTATTGAAGAATCACAAATTTGAATCAAAGAGGAAGGAGAAGTGGAATAGGCTATGACAAAACAATCCCACTAAATTTATGGAAATACTTAGGAATCCAATCCTATCCATTAATTCTTATTAATTGCATATTAATAAGAATTACTACGTTTCCTAATTTCTACCTATTCGCTTCCCTAAATATAATAATAACTAATGAACGTTACACCTAAATAACACATAGATAAATGTTGTTCTTCTTTACTAACACAATTAATATGTATAAACTGCCTCATAAAACTACCTATTCATAACCAAATATATTTTAGTCATAAATATGTAACTAGAATATGCTTTGCACTTTTAACTTGCTGTAATTAGAATCCTTATGAAGGTTTTCCTGCTACGATTTCATGAATTAGTTTAACACAAAGAGGAAAGATTAACTCCATTTGAAATTACAAGGAATGGATAATTTGGATGTTCCTTGTTAAATCAAACGTCGCCTTTTAAATGAAAAGTGGAAAAGGTAAACAAATTTATCAAATCAAATAAATGTTTTTCCGACAAATTAAACTATAGAAAATCTACAACCTTGCACAAATTGGGCAATAATCCAAAAATCCAATTTTATACTTTAGTGCATATCTGGAATAAAAATATACAACATTCAAATTCTAAAATCTATGGAATGATTTCCAGATCTAGATGTAGAGATATTTCAAATTAGATCTAAAAAAGAATATGTAGGCAATAGTTTTATACACTAATTTAAGATTACGATTCACAAACAAAATTGATTTAGACATAAAAATCAAACGTATGCTAACAGAATAGATTTAAAATCATAAACAATATATATAATTTTCCACTTACCTTTAAAAGCGATCGGAATTTCCAGATCTAAAGTAGAACCATAAATTCAGCTCCAAATCCTTTTCAATCCAAGAAATATGTATACAAAAGGTATATACATAAGTTAGAATTATATATCTGAGAAAGGATTTGAGACTGGAAGTGAAAATAGATATAAATATACAAATATATATAAATTACCTGAAATACATATATAGTTGATTCCCTTCTCTTCTCCTTTTCATTTGATTTCTATTCCTCTTCAATTTGTATAAATATAAATACAAATATCATATTTTTGTATTTTAGAAAGAAAGTGGAGAAGAATGGCAGAGCTTCGCTACTGCCTCCAGAACATACGAGAAGAGAAGGGAGGATTTAGTCTTGAATTTATAGGCTCAATAGTCAACCTCAAACATCGGATCGAAATATATTAAATCCAAACCGTTGAGCCTAGGCTAACCCTAGCCGCCACAAAGGGGCGATCGACCACCCCCGGGTCAACCACACATAGTGGCGGGTTGACCTATGGGCCCGGGTTATAGAGCGTTAACTAATTCTAAGTGAATTAACTCCGTTTCAAATTAGTTTTTCATCCATAAATTCTTAGTTTGGACTCTGATCGGAAAACTCCAAATATGAAAGTTGCTTAAAATTTTGGCACAAACACAATGGTGCAAGTTTTAAGGTTAAATTCCATTGTTTGCACAAATTCTATTTTTAGAACCTAATTAAATAACTAATGCCGAATTATGGGGTGCTATATTCCACCTTGAAATGCAATCGAGAAGCATAGAGTATTTATCATTTCTTTCACTAATCTCTTCCATTTTTCTATAAAGCCCATTGCATATCGTGTTTGTCACAAAACTTATTTTAGCAAGATCATAAACCTTTTGAATGTCTTTCTTGAGACACGTATTTTTATTTCTTTTCTGATTAATCCCTATAACTAATTCATGAGCAAGTATAATTCTATCCTTAATGTTTCTTTTTTTGTAAATGCATAATGATTCCTTGAAATTAGTTCATCAATAAACAGACTTAGTCGAGTGCTTAACACCTTTGCGATGACCTTGTATATAAAGTTACAACATGAGATTGGTCGAAAATCAATTAATTTTTTTGGGTCCTTAACTTTTGGAATCATGAAAATTAATGTATGTGGTTTCTCTAATAATTTTTCTCGAATCCATCACCTCCTAAACTATTTGCACCATTCAGTCTTAAGCTCATTCCACTATGTTTTGTAGAACTCGCATTAAAACCATTGGGCCCAGCCACTTTGTTAATGCTAACGTTAAGCACTACATCCTGAACTTCAGATTCATCTATATTATCGTTTAAGATATTCTTTACATAATTTATGATAATGTTCTTACATGTTATGTCTGGAAGATAGTCTGGTTCTCTAAACTATACAATTTTTCAAAATGTGTTGTTGCTCCTTCTATAAATTTCATCATATTATCACAAACCCTTCTATGCACCTTCATCTATGGTTTCTTGGTATTTTTGTATCTTTTCTTTGACATTTTAGCATACAAGTACGCCGAAGGTTCATCAACTATAACATAGCTAACCACATTTTACCTTTTTCATTACATCTATGTATTCACTTGCAAAGCTGAGTCTAGATTGATTTTATATTCCTAAAGCAGTTTGATTGTGTTCTCATTATGTCTATCTTGAAGCACTTGCTACTATTGTCCATATGTTAATCTTAGGTTTGATATTTTATTTTTGTTGTCCCTTTTGTTCCAGCTCCAGGTTGCACATTTTTTGCTTTTTCAGTCTTTTGAACATAGCACTTGATCAATGTCCAACAACCATATATCATTCAGCAGAGATTGATAATCATTATATTTACTCTATCCATTTAAGTATTTAAGAAAGTTTGTTGATTATACTTGAGGTTGTGATAAACTAACCAATATCAGTGAGTGGTCACTACTATTATATGGTAAGTACTCCTCGTTATACGATAACTGTTGAATCCAAGCAATGTTTGTTAGAGCTCGATATATTTTTGTCATTATGTTTTTCTCTAGTCCCGACCACCACGAGTACTTATGTCCTTTAATATTTAGTTCAGCAAAGCCTAAACGAAGCATACACAGGTCTATTTCATGCAAATTACTATTCAGCATTGTCTTACCCCTTCCCTTTAATTTATCACTGGCATTTTTGGTACAATTAAAATCCCTACAAGTAGAGAGTAATAGTACATGTGGATTGCATCCTTCTTAAAATTAAACCATAATTTTTCGTGCAGATGTTCAAAATTACGACCATACATGAATGAATACACCACTGTATGATGGCCTATCATCCTCAGAAAACCGGTAATGTACTGGTCACATATTAATAAGATTTTATACTCTCAAATCCGATGATAAACTAAGAAAATTATTATGCATTTATAGCAGCATCCTACGTTACTATAATGACCCTAAGTTTGTCAAACATTATTTAGGGAATTTAATAAGATAAATTAAATGAAATAACGTAGATGGATAAGGGACTGAGATAATAAAGGGGGCATAACTTAATAAATATAAGCAGAAAAGAATTAAAATTAAGTAAATAAAAGGTGTATGAAACGGGGAAAAATGGAATAGTCTTCATTCTTATACCCTAAACCCTTCTATTCTTCATTTTCTTATTCATTTCAACACTTATAAACAAAAAGCAAAACCCCAAGAACTTAGCCGCCCACCATTATGAGAATCAAAGGAAGAAAAGCTAGGAATTAAGTAGAAAGCTTGAAGGAATTAAGCAAAGAACAGATCTCAACCTTCCTAGCTAAGGTGAGTAATGAGCTTATATCTTATTTTTATTGATTTTGGTTTCTTGTTAGACATGAATTAATTTTGCAGATAATATGCCACGATATGATTGTTTAAATGGATATATATATATATATATATATATATATATATATGCTTGCTTATGATTTATGTTGCTTTATATAGATTTTATGATAAGTCCAGATTTGAAAACCATTTAATGAGATCCAAATGACTTGTGTTTTTAATATATGGTCAAGAACATTATTTATGAAGTGGGTTTCAAGTTTCATAATTTTCTCGGTTATTGTGGATTTGTTAAGAATTTTCTATGAAAGAAAATAGTTAAAATTTTGTTTAAATTAATTACGGCAAATATATGTTGATTTTGGGTCCAAAATTTAAATATGTTAGAAAATATATTAGAAGTGAGTTATGGTAATTTTTTGGGAATTTTTCTAAGTATTTTACTATGATAATAAATTTGTTCATGCTAAGGAACTTAATTTTTTTTTATGTTTTTATCAACGAGAAGGGCTTATTTGATAAATGTTTTAATTAATAATTCTAAGTTCGGTAGCAGTTTTAGAAAAATATTTTCATAAAGTAATGATAACCAATTACATGTTAGAAAATATGGAAAGTAGGCGAAAAGAATTTTCTTTAAAGGCTAAAAATTAGTTTTACTTAGATTTACTGCTTCGCCACTTTCATCTGTTGTCTTTCGACATTATACCTCCAACAAACTCATTCGAAACCAATGTGCATAGTATTAAACAATTGATATGTAGTGAATTGGAGAAGGCGGAAGGTACAGTGTCAGAACTTGCTTTCGAAGGGATAGAAGCTACTCTTATTATCTTTGAACTATTTTAGCTTATAAATGCTACTTCCGAAGGGGTTGGAGTTAGCTTTCGACTTAATTGACTTGCCTTTGTTTACATAAAAGAGATTTTGAATGAGTTGTTATCTTTACATTATAAAAGAAAACCCATGCTGTCACATTCTTACCTTTCAAACCAGTTAAGCCCGTTTTTCTTTATAGCATTAAAACAATGGTTTTGAAAGGTTGCTTTCGCCTTTGTGCTTTGAAGCTGCTTTCTCAATGCTTTTGAAATGGTTATGTAGATATTTTTAAATGGTTTTAGAGGCGATGGTTTTGAAAGGGGGTTACAAAACAATCCGCTTTCTTTTACTTGGGATAAATGTTTTCGAAAGTAATGCTTTCGCCATAATTCTTCATGACCCTTAATTATATTAAATGTTAAACCCAATGGTTTATAGGTTTTGAAGCAATCTTTCCATGGTTCTTTACTCGAACTAAATGCTTTCAAAAGATATATAATATGTGTTTCAAAAGGGAGATCCCCAATGTTTTTGAAAGGATTATTTTGGGTATTTGAATGGAGGGTTTCCAATGCTTCGGAAAGGCAGGTTTAGATGGCTTTAAAAGAGGATGTCATAGGTTTTAATAAAGCTTTCGAAAGGGTTGTTCTTAATGATTTCGAAAGACATTGTTTAAAGTTTTTACACAAAGGTTTCGAAGATTTTACCTTGGCTCTATGGCTTAAATTCTCCTAAGTTAAAAAGGTTTTTAACTTGCTTTGAAGGAATAGATAATCCCATTGATAAGGTTTCGTACACATTGTTTTATGTAAAGTATATAAAACATGGCATAACTATTTAGAGTAACGAAAAGTATATGATTTCCATATTTTATAAAGGTATGATTTTATAGGTAAATAATTTGTAAAAACTATTTACAAGGAAATAAAGTTTAACTATGGTAGTTAACCCTAAGACAGGAAATTAAAGATGAATAGAGTAGTTAACCCAAAGTTTATGACTTAGATATTAGAAGACCAAATAGGACTGGTCTAGGGTCACGCCTAATACTTTAGCTATTAACCCCTAGCTAAAATAAGTCCAAAATTTCAATGTGTAAGGCTTGTCACAGGTGGGACTAAATTGTGGTTACACACAAAAGGGAACATATAGAGTAAAGATGGGTTATTGGTGAGCTAGTAAAACCATTAGGTTCAGTCGACCCTAGAAAAAGAAAGTTAAAGGCAGTCAACCTAGTATTGTGTCTGATAGAAGTTAGAATGTTGATTATGTCTAGTAGGCCCGAGTCACCCAATGGTTAATTGTTAGCCTGATAAAACTATAGTGCGGATAGATGGTCCATTGATTTCCTAATTTATTTGCATATATGTACTTTCTACTATTGTTAAAATCAGTTTGGTAGCAGAATTTTGATTTGCAAAAGATATGCTTTTAAAAGAATACTAGTGATGGGAAAACCATTCCGCTAAGTGGCATGGTCTCACTCAAATTAATAAATCGTGATGTAATAGCATTATCTACACCTGGTTTTATGTTTGACTCGAAGTTTATGTTTTCCCCCTTAAACTCTCGGGTGCTCAAAATTTAATTTAAGTAGTTGGGAGTTAAGGTTTAATTTCCATTGTGATTTATTTATGATAAACATATCTATACACTACTCGGATCATCCAGTGGGGCATCTTCATATGTCGCTCTTGGCATAATTTCAAATAATCATATTTGATCAAAACCTGGGGTTCGTTTTGGGATCATGTAATTGAATATGAAATATGGATTTGAAATGTAATTAAAACAGTTGCTTTTGAAATCTATGATTTTATTTCATATTCATGTGCTTCTGATATTAGGATACCATTAACATTACTATATTTCGTCACCGGAAGTTTATACTATGGATGACTACAGCATCTGTACCGCTCAGCTTCGGGCCTCAAGATAGGGAATGTTACAACTTGATATCGAAGCATAAATTTATGAAAACTTAAACGAGAATTTAAACTTAAAATGATTTTGAAAACATAATCCTAAAGAATTAAAGAAAAGACTGGAATATGGGATAATGCTAAAGTAACGTACTTGTATTTTCTATATACAAGTATATGCTATACCTTTATTCTTTCATCTCTCTTAGGCTATTCTTCTGTATCTTACAAAGGCTCGAATGCAGATTTTAAGGACGTAAGATATGGATGCTAAGAGTGGAAGAGTTAACATTGGTGGAGGAAGCACCATAACTAATGGGAATGCTAGATCGAACAATTGAAGGAATCCAGGTTGGGCACAAGCTGCTAATGTAGGTGCAGGAGTGCCGTAAGTTGATATCTGAGCGTGTACTAGTTCTTCGTTGATATGATGCAGGTTGGAATTGCGGAAGGTTTAATCAAAGGAAATGTTGAAGGTGGAAATCAAGGAGCTTCGGTGGTCAATAACTATGCAGTACTAAGCAGAGATTATTCCAAACTTGGAGGAAAGCTGTTTATTAGGACTGAGGATACAATTAAGGTGGAGAATTGGCTACTAGATTACGAAAGAATCTTTGTTGATTTTGGGCTTAATGATGAGCAGAAGAGGAGGCTTGCTTCTAGACAGTTGTAAACTGTGTAGTTGGTGCCCCACTATAACCCTTATATATCCCATAGCGGATTTCTGCCGCTATGATTTTTCCATATAGCCCCAAATATAGCCTTTTTGCTTTAAGCCCCGCTATTTTCGCTATATCCCGTTATTCCTACTATATTCCGTTATTTCCATAACATCTTCTTTAAAAGAAATGAATTGAAAAATGACATTTATATATTATAAAAATTATGAAATTAATTTATTGAATTGAATTTTTAATATATTTCTAGAAATAAAAATACTCTAATGTTCTACTAAATTCAATTATCTTATATAACAGTTTTACATTTATTACAGCATATTCGCACATGTTTTTATTAATATTATTTACGGATTAATTATAATTCAATTGAATGTTAATTTTCCATTTAATTACCATTCATTTATTTGTAAAAAAATTAATTATTAGTTTTATATGCTATTTTAGAGTCATCCTCTATATCCCGCTATATCCTCGTTGTATCCCCGCTATGACTTTTTTTACCTCCACCACATTGAATTTGTCGAGAGCTTTAACTACATAGGTTGCAAGGAGCAGCACTGTACTAGTCGAACAGTGTTACTGTAGGAGTTAATGAGGAGACTATGACTTGGACTGAATTTAAAAGGAGGTTTGAGGAAATATTCATGTCATAGATTGCTAAGTCAACATTACTCAGGAAGTTTATGGAGTTGGAGCAGGAAAACATGACAATGCTAGAGTATGCAACCAGATTGGAGGAGCTATCAATATACGGATATGCTACGGTTGTCACTGTTATCTAAAGGAATGAGAAATTCATCCGTGGACTGAAACCTGAACTAGCTAAAGCAACTCCACTACATATCAGGGATCCATGTGATGTAGTTTTTGAGAGGGCATTGAGGCAGGAGGAGATGCTTGCTTTTCATAATAGTAATAAAGCAAGGGAAGCTCAAAGTGGGCGGAACCTGAAGAGAAATTTTTTCCATAAGAAAGGCGCTCAGAAAGGAGGAGAGCCAAGAAAAAGAAGGTCGATGTAGTTTGCTATAAGTGAGACAAGAATGGACACTTTGCTCACGAGTGTTGGATAGGCAAAGGGAAGAAAGCGGCTAAGAAGAAAGAAGTAAGGTGCTTTAATCGCGATCAGATTGCACATTATAAGAACCGGTGCAAGGAACCAACTAAGGATGGAAAAGCAAAATGTTTACATTGGAACCAGCTGCCTCAAGACCAACAAATGAGGATAAAGGAAAAGTTGTTTTGGAAGGTACGCTTTTGATTCATGGTGTATCAATTAGAGTCCTATTTAATACCGGTGCATCTGATTCTTTTATATCTCACTATTTGGTAGAGAAACTTAACCCAGAACCCTCATACCTAGTTACTTCCTATGGGTTGTGAATCTGATTGGAGGGTATGCGACCCTTGGGATGAGATGTGACCACTTAGAGTTTGAATTATTATGTCATATATTTGCTTCAATTTGCAAGTATTTGATTTCGTGGATTTCAGAATTATTTTGGGTATGGATTGGTTAAGTAAATATGATGCTAGGATATTTTACCATGATAGGAAAATATCACTTAGACCCTAGTTGTAGTCATCGGGTTATATACTTCGTCGAAAACCCTAGTTTTGGGATAGGTGCTTTGTTGGGTGTTATGGAGAAAAAGACAAGTTGAATCGAGTTTTCGTTATTAGAGAATTCACAGACTTCTTTGAGCCCATAGAAGGACTACCGCCAAAACGATCTATCAAGTTTTGAATAGACTTAATACTAGGAGCTAAACCAGTGAGTAGACTGGTATGTAGAATGACACCTACCGAGATAAAGGAGATAAAGGTGCATTTGGTGGATTTGAAAAGTAAGAACTTTATCAAACAAAGTAGTTCGCCCTGGGAAGAACCATAGCGTTTGCAAAGAAACCGAACAGATCATTAATTATTGTAAGTTGAATGAGAAGACGATAAAGAATCGATATTCGTTATCTAGAACTGACGATTTATTCGACCATTTGAGTGGAGCCGGAGTATTTTCTCGGTTGGATTTGGCAATAGGGTTCCATTAGCTTAGAGTGGCAGAGGATAACATTCCTTTGACGGCGGTTAGAACAAGATATGGATCGTATGAATGGTTAGTGATGCTATTCGGACTAACTAATGCACCGGCATTTTTTATGGATTTGATGAACTGAATCTTGCGGGAGCATCTGGATAGATTCTTGTTAGTGTTCATAGATGACATTTTGATATGCTCTAAAGATAAAAGAGAGCATGAAGTTCATTTTTGAGTGGTGCTGGGGACATTGAGGGAGCATCAACTAAAAGCAAATTTTCAAATTGTCGTTTTTGGAAGAAGGAAGTAAAATTTCTTGGTCATGTCATCTCAGAGAAAGGGTTGTCCGTAGATCTGGCCAAGATTGAGGCTGTAAATAATTGGAAGTGACCCGAAACAGTGACTGAGATAAAGAGTGTCCATGGATTAGCCGGTTATTATCGAAGATTCATTAAGGATTTTTCGCGGATAGCGGCACCAATGAATATGATAATGCAGAAAGCACTACTACAAAACAGGCCATTTGCATCGGTTGTTTACCCCCCTTTTGCATCAGTTCAACAACCGATGCATATGCAACCGATGCAACAGGCTTAACACTTTTGCATCAGTTCTGAAACCGATGCAAAAAGGTCCTTTTTGCATCGGTTGTTACTAACAACTGATGCAAAATATCATGGTTGGTTGTTTGAACACAGCCTATGTTGCATCGGTTGTAATGAAAACCGATGCAACAAAGGAACTTGTTGCATAGGTTGTTGTTGAAAACCGATGCAAACTAATCCCTCTATTGCATCGGTTTTTTATAACAACCGATGCAAACTAATCCCTCTATTGCATTAGCTATTTATACCTGATGCAAAAAAGCCATTCTCAAAAACCATTATTACAGTACTATATATATATATATATATATTATTGACGGTAACAAATAATTATTGCATGCAATATTACAATCATTCAAAATTAAATTTGATGGAAAATACAAACTAAATAACATAATACCAAAATAAACAAATATCAATTAAAGTGTTAATAATCTATATAAAATAATGGTTCATACATTCATTTTGCAGCATAATTCAGATCTTTAGTACAATCATTAAGTGATATAGTCTTAATTCAGATCTTTAATTAGTACAACCATTAAGAAATAGTATAGTAAGACCTTAAAAACTTCATGGAATCTTGAAAACCCAAATTTTTAGGCTTCAGCTCAAATTTTTGCAGATCTGCATTAAAAGAAAACACTATTTCATTAATCAGGTTATCCAACAAAAATTCAGTATACTAACTTCGAGGGAAACTGAACTTTCTTTCTGTGCAGGTAAGGAATAGTTGCAGCAAGGAGAAGCTTCAGCTATAGAGTATAAAGCCCTGAGAAACATGATACAATGTGCATGAAGGACTAAAAAAATACCTACTCTACAATTTAGCTAATTTACTGTCTCGTTATAAAGATTTAACTTGTTTCACATTCAAACTATGTTCATAAAATTTAATAACAAAAGTTAGAGAAAATTGTTAAGCATAACTAATGTTCAAACAATACATCAAGTTAAAAGAGACATCATTAATAATATATAGTGAACAACAACTTGTGTTTATAACTTTAATTTTTTTTGTCCTTGAAAATGGCAGAAGCAAACCTGAAGAAACCTAAAAAAATCGGAAGCCCTTTCTGCTTCAGTGGCAGTGGTTGATGAGTTCACTGAAAAAATCAAGAAATTACAACATCAGAAATAGGAAATAAAAAAATAAAAAATAAAAAATAAAAAAAAGCATACCTAAACCCAACTATGGAAGGCCTATATCATGGTTCAACACATGACCCTTCTGCATCAACGAAGGATTGCTAACAATAAAGGATGCCTAAACCCAACTATGGTTTTTTAGCAAATAAGGATTTCTTTATTAGTTGAGAATTTCCAGCAAAAAAACAGTATTAAAATGTTGTTGAAATTTCGTTAATGAATTTTATTGATAAACTTACGCGACAAAAAAGTTATTACAATACTTCCTATACAGAAAGAACTTTAATCTTTTAACATCTGAATAGAAAATAGATTAATAGAATATCAGGTTTCCTAAATATGAAAATGGGTAGATGATATAATGTAACAACTTACTTTAATCAACCCAACTGTATACACACTCTAAGAATGCAGCAAGATCATTGGTACTGGAATTGTAAGGAACAATCACGGTATGAATTACAACCTGCAATGACATTTAAAATCATAAGATAAGCTAAGAAATCACTAGCTGGAGATATATCACTGATGTTTGCAAAATATCAAAACGTCTAAGCATATAATTCGGCAAAATTCAAAACAAAGATACATGAAAGCAACAGAATACGCGAAGAGAAAAATCATTACAGAACTAACCAGTTCATGTCCAAGCTCAATAGCAGCAACCTGAAAAATGTTGTATGAAGTTCTCGCATCATGTACCTGGAAAATAAAAATCATTATTGTTGGATTTAGCTCAAGCATAATAGCATCTTTCATGGACATTTTAGTACGTTTGATCAGATCAGACTGGATTTATGATTTTGGCAGATTAAAACACTTTTGGTTATAATTGAAATGCAAACCCACCAAGATAGACTTTGTTTCTTTCAAAAGAGTACAAATTCTTGAGTTGGTAATATTTTTGCCCAATGTTTTATATTATTTTTAGGACTTCTCATGTATCATAGTATTCTTGACTTGACTAGCTAGTTGCATATAGATCATATGGAAACTTACCCGGATCCAGCAATCAAAAATTAAAAGACACTGATTTGACAATGGTTGGCCAGGGTTTTTAGTTAGAGAATTTGACAAAAACAATCCAAAGACCCCTCTAAATTCAAGAAGTTTGATCGAATGAACATATCAATTCTCTGACTCTCCCGATCTCTCTATTTTCGGACTCAGTCAACTACTTGACCAATCTGTAAACTTCTTAAACTGATATTAGAGTTGGATTTCTAAAACTCTATTTTACTGAAATCCACTTATGCTTGTTTATACCATGATACGTTGATGTGAAATCAGTCAGCATAGTGTTTTCCGACGAGTGCTTGTGTTCTAGTTTGACTGTTAAAACTTATAGCAACCAAAAACGACTATCATCACTAAAACCATAGTTTGTTGCAAGTTTTAGCATGCACCCACCATAGCAAACATATATCCGAATTCTCCAGCTCATGATATTTTCCAATTTTTGTACCCACCCACTAAAACGTAAGAATAAAAAAAGAAAAAGGAAAAATAAAAAATAAAATAAACAGTCATGGTTAAATCAACAGTGCAGATGAAATCATAAGCTCACTACTCTAGCTTAGTGCAGAATGTTTGATCATTAAAACCCGCCTTCTCTTTCCAATGAAGGTAACCCAAAAAGGATCCGTGGACACAATCATATAGCCTGCATTGGTATACAACCTCTGAGTTGCACTATCATCTTCATAAGCTCGCAGAGCCAGATACTCGTGACCCCATTTTCTTGACATTGTATCGCATGCCTCAAGCAATACAGTACCCACCTTCTTCCTTCTGCATATTTAAATTTGTTGTAATGGCGGTACTGCAGTTTATATCATGTTCATATTCTTTATTATTCTGATACATATGTATCAATTATGTGCATTGGTTACCTGTAATTAATGAGCACAGCAATGCCAGACAAGTAAACGTAATCGTATGCTCCGTTAATATGTCGAATAACATCCTCATCTCTTTGCACAGTAATATCTACTACTCCCACAATATTGTCATGCTCACCATGTGAAGTTGCTTCATCTGCAGTCTTAAATGACTCTACCACCAAACAAGCATACCTGTCTGGTGCTGAATTTCTAAGTTTGTATATCAGAGCTGCAAGAACTTCAGCCTGTACATTCAAACATATTAAGTACATATACATAAAAATGGTTTCATTGAAAGGAGAATTTTACAAAGAAATGACTGAAAGACTTGCTATATATTTTAAATTGCATCTTCCATTAAAACCATGCGAAATGTAAACAAAATTGACTGAAGTGCATACCTTTAAGTACCATAAGTGAGGTTGAAAATTGTTTACTCTGCGAGGATGGGTAGAGGATCAGGCATGAATTTATTTATTTTCATTCTAAGAGTACAGTTAACATTCACCAAGTATAATTCTATTTACCTAAGAAAAAGTTCGACATTCATTGATAAAGATGATTGCCGCAATTGCTACAATAACAGAGTTGTAGTCAGAAGATGCAATTTTAATTAATGCAAGAGTATCATAAGCTATCGACGGAGATTAAAAATGGGAGGAGAATTGCTCTGCAAACCCTATTGCCATCATTCTTATACCTTTACCTTCACTGTGTTACACATTTAATTTTTCATGAAATTTCACTTTTGCTAAATTCATTTTACAGGCACGTAAATGTCATGTGTAACCGAGTGTTTGTTGTGGATGGACAAACAAGTAACTAGAGCATTTTTATTCAAAATTTATTTAAAGCAGGTCTGATATGCAAGAGTTAATTAACTTAGGGTAAGTTAGCTGCCAAGTTACACAAGGTGATTTGCTCTAAAAAGAGTTAGTGAATGGTAATAATCAATGGTCATCACTACAAAATCATCATGAACAGAACCGCTGCTTATAGAAAGTTTCTAGACAAGCAGAATTGAGTTTACTACCAGAGCCTAGTTATCACATCAGTAGGAAACTATACCACACTTCCTACAATCCGATAAATATTAACCACTGTTAAAAATATACCACACTTCCTACAACCCTTTTAATAAAATTTTCGTATTCATCATATTAATCAAGAGTCCCATCCCAGTAAAGGATTCCAGTCTATAAAACAGCAAATGTACTTTCAGCTAAATTAGTTTACAAAAAGATAAGAGTCATAAAGGCATAACTGTGTGATCGCAATATAGTAGGCCATGTACTTGTAATCTACTTCAAAATTTTGGTGCTTGTTGGTTTCACAAACATTAAAGGGTATATGCTTTTAATTATTCATAAATAGTTATACATGAAAACATCAGTATCAAACATGTCATAATAGAGAATCCCATGATTCCGCTCTCAAATCTAAAATTCTAAGACATATGACGGCAATAATTGCTGTAATATAGTTCATAGAAATGCTGCTTTTTTTTTGAAGTTATCCGAGTGCAATGGTCTTCATGCAGATTAAACCTAAAAGCATACCTATTAAGTACCTGTTAGTCTTGAAACTTTCAAAGCCATAAATATCCAGGACCTACAATTCATACAATTCTCCAAACCATCTCTCTTGAACTAACTAACGTTGATCTTCACTTCCTACTGCTTGGCGTATTTTCACCAGGCTGCCCGACAATAGAACTCTCATTCAGATCTTCGTGAACAGCCACATATCTAACAATGGTTGGAGAGAATTTCGAATTCAGTAGCCACGGTAATAGCACAAGCAGTATCCAACCATAAAATTTCGGTGTCAAATACAACCGTATTTTTATTGTACACTATTTCCTTAATCATTAAATCCACATACCAAGCGGGTTATCATATGTTTCCCTCCTCAAGTCTAGGTCCAGAATTAGCAAATTCATCATTCTAACCTGCTTTTTGATCCATTTCATCAAACTCAACGATCCCAGACTTAGACTTAGGGTTAGACGCGCAAGACGGTATTTGAGACAATAAAGGAAGTAACCATGTCTGAATTAGAGTTTAAGGGTAAAAAAAATCTCAAAGGAGGAAAAACGAGGATCTGAAATAGAAGAACTAGAAGGAGCGGTCGATCTCTTTTCTTTGTCAGTGAAAAGGAATTCTATTTATGACCCAAGGCGCCGCAATAAAAGCAGCGAACGGGCCAGTGACAATTCTTTCCTCTGTTATCGAATAGCAGCGAATGATGATGCTACCATATTCTCCTTCTGGTGGATTTGAGATGATAGATTCTGATTAAGGAAGCGAGGGTGGAATTTAGGATGAAAGGGTGGAATTTAGGAGGTGAGGATAGAATAAAAGTTAGGGACGCCATGGATTAAGTTATTTTTAGGGTTTTGATTTTTATTCGGGAATAGGAGAGAGTGATGAAAGGGGGAAGAGTGTGTGAAAATGTTTACCGCATCAAATTGGTGAAAAAAAAGGCCGCCTCCAAAACGCGACTTCGCGGTAAATTTTGGACAAAATTTTTAAAAGGGGGAGAGTACAAAGTTGCATCGGTTGACCTTAAAACCGATGCAACTAAACTATTTGCATCGATATATTTTCTTCAGTTGTTGGTGACAACTGATGCAAATTTGATTTTTTATCACCTATTGCTTTTCACGTACCAATTGCATCGGTTACTAAGATAGAACTGATGCAAATAGTTCTATTTGCATCAGTTTTTAATCCAACCGATGCAAATGAGGCGAAGCAATATGCATTTTTTGTACTAGTGAAGATATGAAGTTTGTCTGGACTGATAAGTGTAAGGAGGCATTTCAGAAATTGAAACACTTATTGACTAATGCACCTATGTTAGTTGTCCTAAAGAGGAATCAAGACTTAGTGGTGTACACAGATGCATGTGGAACAAGGTTAGAAGCTGTGTCAATGCAAAGGGGTAAAGTAATTGCCCACGCTTTGCGACAGCTTTGACCGCATGAAATTAGATATCCAACTTATGATTCGGAATTATCTGTAGTAATTTTCACATTGAAGCTATGGAGACATTACCTTTTAGGAGAGAGATTTGAGTTGTATACGGATCATAAGTCATTCATGTATTTATTCTCTCAAAAGGAGTTAAATATGAGACAGCAGGGGTGGTAAGAGTTTTTGGACGCTTATGACCTTGGAATTGAGTACGCACTAGGAAAAGGCAATAAGGTTGCAAATGCACTTAGCAGAAAACATCAGACTGCAGTATTAGCAATGATAACCGAGTGGAAAGAGTTAGAAGCATTGACTAGATGCAGGATACAGAGGAGATCTGAAGCTAGTTCTAGTAAGGAGACTGCTACGTTGTCATGTTTAGAAGTCTGACCAGTGACGATCGAGAGGATTGCTTCTAAGCAAGGGAAGGATCCATTATTAGCTGAACAGATTAGAAAACAAAGGAATGGAACAGAGAGCGATGACTTGAAATATTTCAATCTTTAACGGAATGGGTGGTTAAGGAAGAAAGGAAGACTGTGTGTTCCAAATGTTGGAAACATTAGGAAGGAAGTTCTTGGAAAATGTCATCGTTCAAAGGTCGCTATTCATCCAGGAGGTACTAAGATGCATCAGGACATGAAATTGAGTTTCTTATGGGAAGGTATGAAGAGAGATGTAGGCTTATGGGTGAAGCAGTGCTTGAACTATCAACGGGTAAAAGCTGAACATTAGAAACCAAGTGGGTTGCTTCAACCTTTGGATGTTCCAGTTAGGAAATGGGATTCTATCTTAATGGATTTTATAGATGGTTTGCCAAGGTCAAATCTAGAAAATAAAAGTACACGAGTCATAGTGGACAGGTTGACCAAGAGTGCTCATTTCATTTCAGTTAAGTCAACCAGGACGACCCCTGTTTTGGCTAAATTATTCAAGAAGAATACAGTTAGACTGCATGGAATTCCAAGTAGCAAATAGGTGACAGAGGTTCCTTATTTACTAGCGAGTTCTGAAAGAGTCTATTGGAGGCTTTAGGTATCAAGCTTAAGATGAGTACCGTTTACTATCTATAGACAGATGGACAAACAGAATGAGTTAACAAAGTCTTAGAGGATTTGTTAAGAACTTGTGTGCTAAAATTTAGAGGACCATGGGAAGACCTCCTACACTTAGTTGAGTTTTCATATAACAACAGTTATTAGACTACTATAGGGATGACACTGTTTGAAGCTTTATATAGAAGGCCATGCAAATCTACGTTTGTTGGTTAGAGACCGGGGATAGGTTAGTTATTGGTTCGGATTTGGTTAGAGAAGCTATAGAAAAGATTGAGTTCATTCGAGGAAGAATGAAGGAAGCTCGGTCTGCGTAGAAGAGTTATGCTGATAGAAGATGGAAAGACTTAGAATTCCTAGTCGGCAATCATGTTTTCATCAAGAAATCACCGATGAAAGGCGTAATCTGATTTGGAAAATCAAGAAAACTGGCACCAAGATTCGTTGGACCATTTCCTATTATAGAAAGGATTGGGAAAATCACGTATAGAGTAGAGTTAACAAATAGCTTGGCAGCAGTCCACAATGTTTTTCATGTTTCTCATCTAAGGAAGTGTATTGGAGATCTAGAAACTACTGTAGCACCGGCTGTGTTAGATTATTTAGTAGTGGAACTGGATATGACTGTAGTTCGAAAACTAGTTCATATAGTCGCGAGGGATGAGAAGAAATTAAGAAACAAGGTAGTCGGATTAGTCAAATACAATGGAGTGACGACGAGAAGGTAGACCTGTCAAAATATGACCCAACCCATTAACCCAACCCATTTAGCCTACTTTTAAATGGGTTGGGTCAACCCATTCATTAATTTTATTAAATGGATTATGGGTTGGGTTGACCCATTTTTAAAAGGGTTATAAGTGGGTAACCCATTTACCCGTTTATTATAAACATTAAATTTTAATATAAATTTGAAAAATAAGAATTTTGAACATATAACATAGTTTTTCATGAAGACCAACAGTTGTACTTAGAAAATAACAGGTCATTGCATCCTCATATTTGAACTTCACCTAGTGCAGAAGCCGCTATTTTTTTGTTCAGACTGCAATAATTTCTTCGTATAGACTCGGAATCTGGTGAGACTTCGACCGATTAACTCCTACCTAAATTACAGGCAGTAATTAAAACTCAGATACTTTATAGTGTGAACGCACACTGTAGTTCTACAAGGGCACTAACGGTTGTACTTAGAAAATAACAAGCTACTACATTCCCATAGATGAACTCCACCTAGTGCAGAAGCCACTATTTTTTTCTCATGCTGCAATAACTTCTTCATATTGACTCGAAATCAGGCAAGACTTCGACCGATTAACTCCCACCTAAATTACGGACAGTATGTAACACTCGAATACTTCATTGTGTGAATGCACACTGTAGTTCTCCAAGGGTTTACTGACGGTTGTACTTAGAAAATAACATACTGCTACATCACCATACATGAACTCCACCTAGTACAGAAGCCACTATTTTTTTGTTCGGATTGCAATACTTCTTCAGATTGACTCGATATCAGGCGAGACTTAAATTATGGATAATATATAACACTCGGATACTTCGTCGTGTGAAGGCACATAGTAGTTCTCCAAGGCGACTGACAGTTGTACTTAGAAAATAACAGGCTAATACATCCCCATATATAAACTCCGCCTGGTGCAGAAGCCGCTATTTTTGTGTTCAAACTGCAATAACTTCTTCATACTGACTCGGAATCAGACGAGGCTTCGACCGATTAACTCCCACCTAAACGACAGACAGTATGTAAAACTCGGATACTTCATCGTATGAACGCATGTTGTAGTTCTCCTAGGGGAAGGACAGTCGTACTTAGAAAATAACAGGCTACCACATCCCCTATGTGAACTCCGCCCAGTGCAGAAGCCACTATTTTTTTGTTCAGACTGCAATAACTTTTTCATACTGACTCGGAATCAAGCGAGACTTCGATCGATTAACTTCCACCTAAATTACACACAGTATGTAACACTCGGATGCTTCATCTTCTGAACACACGTTGTAGTTCTCCAAGGGGACTGACAGTTGTACTTAGAAAATAACAGGCTACCACATCCCCATATTTGAATTTTGGTAACAATTAGAATTAAAATTTAAAACATAAAAACTAGAATTAGAATTATTTTATATTTGTTTGTTTTTGTTAGTTAAATATAATTTAAATCTTTAAATGGGTTAAATGGGTAATCCGCTTATTAAACAGGTTGGATGATAAATGGGTTGGGTTATAAGTGGGTAAAAAAGAATGGGTCATAAATGGGTTGGGTCAAACTCGACCCAACCTGTTTTGACCCAACCCAACCCATTTGACAGGCCTACGAGAGGGACTATACTTGGGAAACTGAGAGCATGATTAGAGGTACCTATCCTGACTTGTTTCATGGTATAATTTACCTTTATGTTTGGTTTTTATGAGTACCTTATCGTAATTTCGAGGACGAAATTCTTTGAGGAGAGGAGTCTGTAATGACCCTAATTTTTATTAACATTATTTATGGCATTTAAATAGATAAATTAGATGAAATAATGCGATAAGGGATTGAGATTTGTATATTAATAAAGGGTCTTTCCTTAATAAATATAAGCAAAAGGGAATTAAAATCAAGTAAGTGGAAGGTGTATGAAAAGGGAAAAATAGGAATAGTCTTCATTCTTATACCCTAAATCCTTCTACCCTTCATTTTCTCATTAATTTCAACACTCATAAACAAAAGGTAAAACCCCAAGAACTTGGTCGGCCGCCATTAAGAGAAATCAAAGGAAGAAAAGCTAGAAATCAAATAGAAGGCTTGAAGGAGTTAACCAAAGAACAAATCTCAACCTTCTTAGCACCAAGCTAAGATGAAAAATGATCATACATCTCTTTTTTTTATTGATTTTGGCTTCTTGTTAGATCCAAATTAATTTTGCAAATAATATGCCAAGATATGATTTTTTTTAAATGGATATATGTATGTATGTATGTATGTATGTGTGTGTGTGTGTGTGTGTGTATGTATGTATGTTTGTATGTTGATGGTTTATGTTGCTTTATATAGATTTTATTATAAGTTTAGATTTTAAAAACCTATTAAATGACATCCAAACAACTTTTTTGTAATATATCATCGACAACATTATTTATGAAGTGGGCTTCAAGTTTCATAATTTTCTCGATAATTATGGATTTATTATGAATTTTCTATGAAAAAAATAGTAAAAATTGGGTTTAAATTAAATATGGAAAATATATGATGATTATGGATCCGAAATTTAAATATATTAGAAAACATATTAGTAGTGAATTATGGTAATTTTTGAGGAATTTTCCTAAGTATTTTACTATGATAATAAAATTATTTATGCTAAGGGACTTGAATGTTTCATATGTTTTTATCAAGGAGAAGGGGTTATTTCTTAAATGTTTTAATTAATAATTCCTATTTCGACAGCACTTTTAGAAAAATATTTTCATAAAGGAATGGCAATTAATTATATGTTTACAAATAAGGCAAGTATGTGAAAGGAATTTCCTTTAAAGCCTAAAAATCAGTTTTACTACTTCACCACTTTCGTCTGTTGGTTTTCAATACCATACCTCCAGCAACTCATTCGAAACTAATGCGTATGGTATCAAACATTGGATGCATAGTGAATTGGAGAAAGGCGGAAGGTACAGTCTAAAAATCTTGCATCAAAGGTGCAGAAGCTACTCTTATTTAACTTTGAACTATTTTTGGTTATAAATAATGCTTTCGAAGGGGTTGGAGTTAGCTTTCGAATTAATCGACCTGCCTTTGTTTATATAAAAGAGCTTTGAATGATTTTCCACCTTTACGTTATAAAAGAAGCTTTCGAAAGGATAAAACCCATGCTGTCGCATTCATACCTTTCGAACTAGTTAAGGCCGCTATTTATAGCCTTAAAATAATGTTTTCGAAAGGTTGCTTTCGCCTTTGTGCTTTAATGCTGCCTTCTCAATGCTTTCGCAAGGGTTTTGTAGCTATTTTAAATGGTTTTAGAGGCAATGGTTTTGAAAGGGGGTTTCGAAACTACCTTCTTTCTTTTACTTGGGATAAATGTTTACGAAAGTAATGCTTTTGCCCTAATTCTTCATGACCCTTAGTTATATTAAATGTTAAATCCAATGTTATCGAAAGGAGTAAATATTAAAGGTTTCGAAGCAATGTATCCATGATTCTTTACTTGAACCGAATATTTTCGAAAGTTATATAATATGTGTTTCAAATGAGAGATCCCCAATGTTTTCAAAAGGTTTACTTTGAATATTTGAATGGAGGGTTTCCAATGCTTTCGAAAGGCAAGTTCAAATGGTTTTGAAAGAGGATGCCTAAGGTTTTAATGAAGCTTTCGAAAGGGTTGTTCTCAATGATTTTGAAAGACATTGTTTAAAGTTTTAAACAAAGGTTTCGAAGGTTTTACCTTGGCTTCATAGCCTAAATTCTCCTAAGTTGAAAAGGGTTTTTAACTTACCTTGAAGGAATAGATAATCCCATTGATAATGTAAGAACCCATAAATTTTTAAACAGTTTTTAAAAACGTATTTAATTGAATTTTTGAGAAATTTTAAATAATAATATTTTGAAATAAAAATTTAATGTTTGGATTACGTATAATTAAATACAAGTAGTGAATAAATAAGAAAACATATAAATTTAGATTACGTTACTTGTTAATTAATTTGGGCGTACGTTCGTTTTAATTATTGCATCTATTGTACGCACTCTTTGATTTCATATCTTAGCTGTTAAAAAATCAAATGAGCACGTGCATTAAAAAAAAGAATTAAAACCCTGCCTCCAATTCACGTGTAAAACTTTCCACTTTCATTTGCATCTCCATATTTAATAGGAATAAAAATCTTTGATTTCCTAACCGTTTCAAAATCTCTTCCCATCTTCATTTTTGCAACGCAGTTCAGATCTGGAAAAAAATGTAAAGGGTAACGATCCGAAATTTCAGACCAATTTAAAATTCTAATTTTATTAAAATATTGAATAAAATTTGGTAGAAACAAAAAATGATGGGAATAATAATAGTTTATATGAGATTTACAATTTGAATTAAAACAACAAATGTTAAGAATTTAATAATAATTGTTTTGTAAATATTGATCTATTGAATAAAATTTAAGAGGAAACAATAGTTTAATTGTATTGTTGTAATTCAAATAAGTTAACCTCTAACAAGTGAACTAAAATTGGTAACTAATGGATATGTTGAGTTATGTGAAATTATTAAATAATGTTTGATTTATTGTTAATAAAAAGAAAAAAAAGGAAAAATATTATGTTATGTTTATACATCAAATGGTGGTTTTAATATTTAGTTTTGAAAGCAAGTATGGATTTTTGATTCAAAGAAAAATTTGGTCTTAATATACATATATACACGGAAAGTTTAGTTTGGGTATATGGTCCATTAATTATTGTGTGAATTCTAGTAGGTATGTATATATAGGTTATGTTAGTATTTTCAAATATATTACTCATTCCCTTGAAGTTTTGAAACATACTGTCCAATCAACCCATCAATTGTTCTTATAATTTATTTTGGGACATTCAAGGCACAGCTGTTTTATTTGCCATCATTTCTTTTATTTTTTTCCAAACGGTTCATTTTTCCTTTATAACGTATCCTTCCATTCCATACTTATTTTTTTCCTTTACGTTTCAAATATGGAACTTGATGTCCAATCAACAATTAATTGCCTTAATTTCTCAACTAAATCTAGGGTGATTGTTGCCATCCTATAATTATTTTGGATATCAAAACATATAAATTGTATACGTTTACGTTCATTTTTGGTCAGTTCTTCTATTTTAAAGTAATATATCTATTTCTTAAAAACGGTTGCATTGTGAAACACGTCTCTTCCAAATCTTCACCGTGCAGCCCAAGCAATATAATAAACTGCTTTAATAACGTTGCTGAATCAACGGTCATTTCAATTTATTATTTGTTGTACGTTTCCTTTTTGCTTAAAAATTGGCTACGTAAACATTAATTCAAAAATAGGAAGAAATCATTCGTTTCCTGTAGCCACTTCATTTGCTTTAATTATTTCACGTGATTCAAGCAGGTGACCATGTCCATTCACTCAACCTTTATCTATATTTTTGTTTTAAATTTCTTTCCTCTGTTCACTTGGGTAATTATGGTATGATTCTCAGTCTATTGGTCTGCCTTTCCTTCTTTCCTTCGGCAATCAAAAAAAAACCTTTAATTATTATCTCATTTCTTGCTTGCACGGTTATAGACAATCAATTAGTTAATTGCATGTTGTAGTCTGTTCATGCCTATATGGTTCATAAAAATTATTAAGCATTGTTACCTAGAGCAGCCAACTCACCTACATCGTTCTATATCTATTTATTTTTGTACAAGTTCAAACTTTTCCATTTTCTTTGATTGATAGATTTGTTGCCTTTATCTATTCTTTCTCTCCCTGTCTTTATTGCTTAAAGGAAAGCAATCCATCAAAAAGTGAATATTTGATTATAGCCGGCCGTTACCTATATCCAAATTTCCATTTTTATGACCGTCATTCGAATATCAAACTTATATAGTTTTTGCATTCATTTCGCTCATTTAATTTTACGTTTCTTATTCCAGCTTTTAAATATTGAGCTCCTCCCTTATATTTCTCTATGGCCTTTACTTCTCTTCTCTGTTTCTTCTTTTTTTTCCTTTTCTCCCCTCTGTTAGCTTCTCAAAACCATCACTCCGCGGCTCCTCCCTGATCTTCCACCCCTCGTGCTCCTCCGTAGCCACTTAGACCGTGTACTCCTTCTTTTGCGTAAGTATATTTTTTTTATAAACCTATGGTATATTATAATATATACTATGTACGTTAGTTTATATGCTTATATATATACGTTGCTGTATGTTTATGAAAGAAAATATGTATATATTACACACTATATTCTCTGTTTTGTTTTAAAATATATAAGTGTTTGTGACGACGAAAATTTTTCGCGCTCGAAAATCGACATCCATACTTTACATCGTACTCGAATGCCGTAGATTCGACCGTTCAAATCCGAGTTGCCGGAGCTTATAACAACATTAAGTAAACAACACAGCGGAAAAGAAGAATAATACATTGATATACGACACAGGTACAATATCTGATACAATAGAGTGATACAATGAATATCAATATACATCAGAGATATGATACAAGAAATAGCAGCGAAAAAGGAAAATAGATAACATCTAGAAGCGGAACAATATAACTCTAAGATAGTCTCCAAAAGAGAACTCCAGCAGCAGCAGCTCGGTCAACATCACGATACGCAAAGACAAGCAAGTCTCGTCCACATCCAAAGACTGAACTAGCTATCTGAAAAACCCAACTCTGAACTGCTCGTGTAGAAAATTTTGAGCACCCAGAGTTTAGGAAAGAAACAATAAACTCCGGATCAGTCACGGGACTGGTGTGAGCAACAAAAAAAAAACAGTTGTCTTTTAAAACAATCAAAAAAAAGATTTTAAAGTCAATTCGCAATGCTTTTAGAAATGAAACTACCATAAGACCTCCCGCCACACACACAATGCAAACGCAGAATTGGGGGAGATTTCTTCTTATGATAGTCAAACATGCTTGATACGCAATTTCCTTGATATTATTACTATAAGTGCAAAGTGCAGAAAACATTTTGAAAGTAGAATATAAATCTTAGCCAACATACGACCATTATCGTATGCCTACTATAGCTACCATCTAAACAGTGGGGCACCACCTTAAGTAAATGGCAGGTTCTACAACTAATACTGTACAAGGCTCGTATTGTTTCTTTTGATTTCCAACAAATGGTCAGGCCAAGGAACTTCCCATTGCCACATGAAAACGCCTCTGGAAGGACGTCCTCGAGAACCTAACCGGATCTCTGCCAACACAAGGCCGGGTTACCCCTAACTGGGTACCTACTGACACGAGTATGCCATCCCCCGGTCGTAACCAACCTTTATCCGGGATCCCGATAACCAACAACCACAAAGTAATAAATTTGCAGCAACAACATAGGTTAAGTATCTGGGCTCCATACCATGATACCACCTCTATCCAGAAGGAAATGCACATACCCTAAGGGGCGCTACCCCGAATAAACTTGCCGCATCTTTCCTGTTTCGACCATTTCGGGGTGTGAGGTCCGACGAAGTCTCGTCCACAAAGCCACGCTTTGGTACAAAGCCATACTTTGGGTCTACAAATGATCAAAGTAATGATCATAAACATAAATGATCATATCACAAATGATCAAACAATGATCATTTCACAGCAACACTCAGCATGTCACATTACCAAATTGGGAATATATCGCTGATAATCATCAACTACATAACCTCTGAGCTCGTACGTCTCAGATAAGGGTGTTAAGCTAAGAGAATAAATTCTCCACCACCAAAAGAAATATATTTGAAAGAAATCAGCTTTATAACTCAACTTGTAATGTCAGACATACAATCCATACAAGTCTATTCCGGGTTCGAACAGAACCGAAGGCACTTCCAAAGAAGCCCTTGCAATCCGGATATTCACTAATCACGTTCGGACTTCCCATCACATATGGAGTCTCTATACCGGGGACCAGTCGATGCAAAGACATTCGACGAGTTGTCCTTCCGTTTTCGAAAATATCCGGTCTTCACCACCGGTCTTCAAATGCTATTCATAACGACGTATCACATATTCGGAATGGGATATATGACACAAAGGTCCTCTCCCGGTTAAACCGAAAAGTGAGCGCAATATTTCAAAAACATATGGATATTGGGATTTCAATTAAGTCACAACTTATTACCCAAAACTTTTCTTCAAATGGTTTAAACAAATTACCATTTCTAATCTTTTAAACAAAAAGATTCATTTCATAAAGTTCACCCCCGTTTCATAAAGATCCATTCATAGATTTCAGAACAATTTCTATTTCAATTAGATTAATTCACTTAAATCTTTAAATCAAAGATTTAACTTATAGCTTTCAAACCGTTTCTATAATTTGGAAATCATTCCCATTTTAAACTAGAAATCTTTTTAACACAAATTGGAAATTCATTACTCATGTGAAAGTTTTTATTATTTGAAAACAAACAGTTTTCGTTTCAGAAAAAATCCAATTATATTTATACGAGTTAAAGTTCTTAATTTATATTCATGTTCCCAAATTAATACATTTTAAAATAGTTTAACCCATATATAACTGGTATAACATCTTTAATCCCTTGTTTTAAATTATAGAATTCAGTTTCAAATCTTGTATTTAAGTTTAAATCAAATTATGTAAATTCCAAAACTAAATCAAGATATTCAAAATAAATCTCATCTTTGAAATTCCATTTCAAAAGCTTTTCACTTTAAACCCAATCCATTTCAAACCATTTGGATTTAAAAATTCAAATTCAAAACTATTTTCAAAAATCTGTGACTTAATCGATTTCCTCATGAAATCCATATTAATATGTGTATGTTGTGGTCCAGGGGTAACACAATAGTGCAACATCATTCAATCATCATAGATCAGAACACAGAAATATAGTTGATAAGCGATATAAACTATAACGCTTATCGTCCATTCACAGATTCACAGATAATAAATTACAGATAAATAAGTCACACAGCTCAAAACAAAGTATCACATATCAAGGGTATCAAACAAAACAATTATTCAGCCAAGTCCAAACATTCACAAATGAATTTATTAATCAAATAATTAATTTAAATCGGATGTATCAATTATTAATCCAGGTTAATTATCATAATTTAATTACAAATTATTTGAAATAAATTCCCTTTCACAATTTATTAGTTAACCCTTAATTTTTAACTATCATTCTTAATTAATGAATCAATTAATCTTTAAATTATTAAGTTAATCTTAATAAATCACATTATTAATTAATCCTTTAAATTTATTATCAAATAATTTACTAAAATTTCAAATCATCATTTAATTGATTACATTCATTAATTATCTATTAATTACTTCTATAAGTAATTATATTTTCAAAATTATCAAGTGATTATTCTGAATTAATTAACTTAAGAAATTTAGATTTTGAACAATTAATTATGTTAAATAAATCAATTCCATAATTTCTATCATTAAGTAATTATACTTAGTAGTTCCACAATTTATTATCATTAAATTTATTAATCTAATTTATGGTTAAAATTTTTATCACATTAATTAATTGTTCAGATAATCTTAGTTAATGATTTCATTAACTATTTAGTTTCTTTAATTCCCTTTTTAAAGAAAATTTCTCACATTAACCATTATTAATTATAAATCGATTTACTATAGAAAATTCATTCGTTAATGAAATAGAAATTATTAACTTCACTACTTAAAGTAAAGTTCAATCATATTTATAATTTAAGTATTATTCACAATATGTTTGAAACACTGTTTCAAATTCCCTTTCACTTAATTACTTTGCCATAAATAAACTTAATTTTGTATTTAAACAAAAGCTGTTATAACTTTAAAATTTTCAAGTTTAACAAAAACTATACCTGAGCAAAAACTTTGGTAACTCGAGTTAAGACCCAAGTGATTTACCTATTTTCCCGAGTTCCCTCCTTTCTCACTTCTCTTCTTCTTCTTTTTTTTAAGTTCAAGTATAAACTGTTAGTTTTATACCCCCTCCTCGAACTCAGTACAACCCCGCGAATCCCTTCAACTGTTCGAGCATCTCCCCGAGCCAAACCCAAGACAACATCTTCTCCTCCATTTCCAGGCTACCGACGTAACCACAAACGTGTGCATGTTGCACACAGCTCCGATCAACCCTGGACGGTGCTACGACCGTCATCACGTCAATGACAACCACCACGAATCACCTGACCACCCTGAAGCGTGAACCCACGTCGCATTCGAAATCGAGCTATACGACCAAGACTTCATCAAAAAAAACCACCAGAAATTGTCTCGTCCCCCACCCTCTGGCCATCAGAGGCCACAAAGATTCGACCGAAGCTTCGCCTTGATCTCGTGACGCTATCCCTAAGCCCTCGTTGAACTCGATCAATCAGCGATGTCGAACAAAGCAAAATGCTCTGCCTTGACAAAACTAGGGCTACAGACTTCAAGTGCCCCCCGTCGCCACCACGATCATCTGCACACCCATCCAGTATTTTTTCCACCGTCTCCGATCACTCCATTACCATCCCAGCGAAACCTGACCTCTCAGATCGTCGAGATCACCAAGGCTTACCCAAAACACCATTTCCAGACAAACCATAATTGCACACTAAATTCATCACTAAAAATTCAGATTTTGGTTTTAAAAATCATCATTTTGTATAAGATTCTGGATTATATTTCTGAAACCATGAACTAAGAGAATTAAATTCTCACTTATATTCAACTTATACTGTTGTTTTAGTTCCAGAGCCATTTCCCATTTATTTTTTGACATAAATAAAATTTTAAACTTTAGTTTATGATGAAACAAGTAAAATTTGTTTAAATACTAAATCCTAAAAATCACTAGATCAAGGGATAGAGCTTTTCAAATCAAATCCTAAAATTTTGAAACTAGAAACAGCAGTATGCAGGCATACCTTCCTTATTCATCTAATTATCCACATAATTTCACTACTATATACACACAAACATATTGAACTTCAGATATTGATCATGCAACCTTATTTCATAACCTTAAAATTTTTAAAAATGATGTTACTTAATCCAGAAAAGAACAGAGCACAACACAACATGCACACAATATATCAACACCAGATTTACACTTAAATATACAAGCAAATACTTATTCTAACCATACTATCATGCTATCAAATATTTTACATTTTAAAAGTTACTCACCTTTTAAAATTTTGAAGCAGAGAGTTGCTTTTGGGTTTTGATGAACTGCGGTTTCTTCTTTTTCTTGAATCTGCTTTGTTGTATAACTGAGCTTTAAATGTATAAAATAATGATGTTCTTTTTTTTTTCTTTCTTTCAGTTATGATGGTGCTCGAACTAAAATGAAGAGGAAGTTTAATATATATAAGATGAGTTGTTTAGGTGATATTATAATGCTTTGTACAGGTGATGATCTGGTTTGTACAAAGGCATGGGTGAAGATGTATTCATTAATTGCTAGAGGTGTAAACATGTAATGCATTAATTGCTTTAGTACAGCCATGACTTATTTCTTTAACTTTGTTCTTGCCTACTAAACTTTACAGGCTGCATACTTTTTTTCATTTGCTTTTTTCACTTTATATACTTTGTTTCTTTTACTTGCCTTAATTATCTTTCTTATTTTCTTTATTTATATTTTATATCCTACTAGGTGGCTGAAATGATATGTATTTGTTGAGAATACATTTTGTTGTGGCTGATATTTTGTGTTGATATTCTTTGCATAAATATTTATAAATTTAAGTTTGTTTTGTTTGTAGAAAATTATTTGGTCTCACTTTTATTTCCTTGCATGCCTTTATTCATATGTGAATGCATTCATTTAATAATTTACATAGTTTATAAATATGTTGTTTAGCTTTATATTTTATAATTTATCTTATATTTTCGTTTAACATCATCACAAACTTTATTTCTTCTCAAAGTTTAACCATCTACCGTTTTATAATTTATTTTCAAATATTCAAATTTATTCTCGATTGTTAAAATTTAACTAACAAAATTTAACTAACATTTTATAAAAATTACCGATTATTACACAATTTTTATTCAAAAATAAATTTAATTATCCATTTAACATAAAATAAATTCAGGATCGTTACAGATTTCTCCCCTTAAAAAGAATTTCGTCCTCGAAATTCGCCAGAGAGAGATAACGAAGAAGGAAGATAGAGAAATATCTTTTCAGATCAAACTGGATATCAATTCTGCATTTGGCTCACCAAATCAGAATATCAATAATAGATACAAGAAATTATAATAGAATTCCAAATTTGGTTTTAAACGATATCGTTTTATCGATTCAATTCAAATTATCCTTCATATTCTATTAATCAATTTAATTCAATTTAAAATTTCCAATTTATTTTAAAGTTTCCAATTTCAAATTTCAAATTCATTAAAGTTTTTTAAAAAAAACTGATAAGAAACCGATGAAATACGAAGTAAGACTTTTCTACAGCGATTCGTAGAGCATCATCACACCAAAACTTCTTTCTGTAGCTGTCACGAAGCAATCAAAAGAACTGAAAAGATGAATCAAAGGAGATTGACAGAGAAAGATTGTTTCCACTGTTGTTACAGAGCATTGACCAATTATAGTCGTATTTCCCTGTCCCTTATCTCGTCCTCTTCTTGCACTCATACTCACTATCAGTGGATAGCAAGAGAATTTACTGAGGCATTCAAACAGATGTCTTAGGGATTACTCATTCTAGGAATACTTCACCCTACCTCTAATGAGCTACTTAATGTGTTATATTCCTGAGCTAAAGTTTCAACCTTAGCACTGATACCAAATGTGACGACACGACGACAACGGTCACAACCAGTAAGCTTTTCAACCATCCCAGTCCCACCGTGGCTCACACTGGTACCCCAAACTTGTTTTTACGGCCAGCCTCTCGACTGTCTTAGCTTACGCCTAACCAACCCCGTAAAGAGGATGTGTGGGGGCAAAAGTCTCCCGTTCGCCACCTAACCGCAAAGCGAGAACCCCCCATCACATAGCCCTAAGCTAAGAAAGACTGGTGTGAGCAACAAAAAAAACAGTTGTCTTTTAAAACAATCAAAAAAAAGATTTTAAAGTCAATTCGCAATGCTTTTAGAAATGAAACTACCATAAGACCTCCCGCCACACACACAATGCAAACGCAGAATTGGGGGAGATTTCTTCTTATGATAGTCAAACATGCTTGATACGCAATTTCCTTGATATTATTACTATAAGTGCAAAGTGCAGAAAACATTTTGAAAGTAGAATATAAATCTTAGCTAACATACGACCATTATCGTATGCCTACTATAGCTACAATCTAAACAGTGGGGCGCCACCATAAGTAAATGGCAGGTTCTACAACTAATACCGTACAAGGCTCGTATTGTTTCTTTGGATTTCCAACAAATGGTCAGACCAAGGAACTTCCCATTGCCACATGAAAACGCCTCTGGAAGGACGTCCCCGAGAACCTAACCGGATCTCTGCCAACACAAGGCCGGGTTACCCCTAACTGGGTAACTACTGACACGAGTATGCCATCCCCCGGTCGTAACCAACCTTTATCCGGGATCCCGATAACCAACAACCACAAAGTAATAAATTTGCAGCAACAACATAGGTTAAGTATCTGGGCTCCATACCATGATACCACCTCTATCCAGAAGGAAATGCACATACCCTAAGGGGCGCTACCCCGAATAACCTTGCCGCATCTTTCCTGTTTCGACCATTTCGGGGTGTGAGGTTCGACGAAGTCTCGTCCACAAAGCCACGCTTTGGTACAAAGCCATGTTTTGGGTCTACAAATGATCAAAGTAATGATCACAAAGATAAATGATCAAACAAATGATCATATCACAAATGATCAAACAATGATCATTTCACAGCAATACTCAGCATGTCACATTACCAAATTGGGAATATATCGCTGATAACCATCAACTACATAACCTCTGAGCTCGTACGTCTCAGAGAAGGGTGTTAAGCTAAGAGAATAAATTCTCCGCCACCAACAGAAATATATTTGAAAGAAATCAGCTTTATATCTCAACTTGTAATGTCAGACATACAATCCATACAAGTCTATTCCGGGTTCGAACAGAACCGAAGGCACTTCCAAAGAAGCCCTTGCAATCCGGATATTCACTAATCATGTTCGGACTTCCCATCACATATGGAGTCTCTATACCGAGGACCAGTCGATGCAAAGACATTCGACGAGTTGTCCTTCCGTTTTCGAAAATATTCGGTCTTCACCACCGGTCTTCAAATGCTATTCATAACGACGTATCACATATTCAGAATGGGATATATGACACAAAGGTCCTCTCCCGGTTAAACCGAAAAGTGAGCGCAATATTTCAAAAACATATGGATATTGGGATTTCAATTAAGTCATAACTTATTACCCAAAACTTTTCTTCAAATGGTTTAAACAAATTACCATTTCTAATCTTTTAAACAAAAAGATTCATTTCATAAAGTTCACCCCCGTTCCATAAAGATCCATTCATAGATTTCAAAACAATTTCTATTTCAATTGGATTGATTCACTTAAATCTTTAAATCAAAGATTTAACCTATAGCTTTCAAACCGTTTCTATAATTTGGAAATCATTCCCATTTTAAACTAGAAATCTTTTTAACACAAATTGGAAGTTCATTACTTATGTGAAAGTTTTTATTATTTGAAAACAAACAGTTTTCGTTTCAGAAAAAATCCAATTATATTTATACGAGTTAAAGTTCTTAATTTATATTCATATTCCCAAATTAATACATTTTAAAATAGTTTAACCCATATATAACTGGTATAACATCTTTAATCCCTAGTTTCAAATTATAGAATTCAGCTTCAAATCTTGTATTTAAGTTTAAATCAAATTATGTAAATTCCAAAACTAAATCAAGATATTCAAAAATAAATCTCATCTTTGAAATTCCATTTCAAAAGCTTTTCACTTTAAACCCAATCCATTTCAAACCATTTGGATTTAAAAATTCAAATTCAAAACTATTTTCAAAAATCTGTGACTTAATCGATTTCCTCGTGAAATCCATATTTGTGTGTGTGGTGTGGTCCAGGGGTTTAACACAATAGTGCAACATCATTCAATCATCATAGATCAGAACACAGAAATATAGTTGATAAGCGATATAAACTATAACGCTTATCGTCCATTCACAGATTCACAGATAATAAATTACAGATAAATAAGTCACACAGCTCAAAACAAAGTATCACATATCAGGGGTATCGAACAAAAGAATTATTCAGCCAAGTCCAAACATTCACAAATGAGTTTATTAATCAAATAATTAATTTAAATCGGATGCATCAATTATTAATCCAGGTTAATTATCATAATTTAATTACAAATTATTTGAAATAAATTCCCTTTCACAATTTATTAGTTAACCCTTAATTTTTAACTATCATTCTTAATTAATGAATTAATTAATCTTTAAATTATTAAGTTAATCTTAATAAATCACATTATTAACTAATCCTTTAAATTTATTAACAAATAATTTACTAAAATTTCAAATCATCATTTAATTGATTACATTCATTAATTATCTATTAATTACTTTTATAAGTAATTATATTTTCAAAATTATCAAGTGATTATTCTGAATTAATTAACTTAAGAAATTTAGATTTTGAATAAATCAAATTAACTCAATTAATTATGCTAAATAAATCAATTCCATAATTTCTATCATTAAGTAATTATACTTAGTAGTTCCACAATTTATTATCATTAAATTTATTAATCTAATTTATGGTTAAAATTTTTATCACATTAATTAATTGTTCAGATAATCTTAGTTAATGATTTCATTAACTATTTAGTTTCTTTAATTCCCTTTTTAAAGAAAATTTCTCACATTAACCATTATTAATTATCAATCGATTTACTATAGAAAATTCATTCGTTAATGAAATAGAAATTATTAACTTCACTACTTAAAGTAAAGTCAATCATATTTATTATTTAAGTATTATTCACAATATGTTTGAAACACTGTTTCAAATTCCCTTTCACTTAATTACTTTGCCATAAATAAACTTAATTTTGTATTTAAACAAAAGCTGTTATAACTTTAAAATTTTCAAGTTTAACAAAAACTATACCTAAGCAAAAACTTTGGTAACTCGAGTTAAGACCCGAGTGATTTACCTATTTTCCCGAGTTCCCTCCTTTCTCACTTCTCTTTTTTTTTTTAAGTTCAAGTATAAACCGTTAGTTTTATACCCACTCCTCGAACTCGAGTATAACCCCGCGAATCCCTTCAACTGTTCGAGCATCTCCCCGAGCCAAACCCAAGACAACATCTTCTCCTCCATTTCCAGGCTACCGACGTAACCACAAACGTGTGCATGTTGCACACAGCTCCGATCAACCCTGGACGGTGCTACGACCGTCATCACGTCAATGACAACCACCACGAATCACCTGACCACCCTGAAGCGTGAACCCACGTCGCATTCGAAATCGAGCTATACGACCAAGACTTCATCAAAAACAACCACCAGAAATTGTCTCGTCCCCTACCCTCTGGCCATCAGAGGCCACAAAGATTCGACTGAAGCTTCGCCTTGATCTCGTGACGCTATCCCCAAGCCCTCGTTGAACTCGATCAATCAGCGATGTCGAACAAAGCAAAATGCTCTGCCTTGACAAAACTAGGGCTACAGACTTCAAGTGCCCCCCGTCGCCACCACGATCATCTACACACCCATCCAGTATTTTTTCCACCGTCTCTGATCACTCCACTACCATTCCAGCGAAACCTAACCTCTCAGATCGTCGAGATCACCAAGGCTTACCCAAAACACCATTTCCAGACAAACCATAATTGCACACTAAATTCATCACTAAAAATTCAGATTTTGGTTTTAAAAATCATCATTTTGTATAAGATTCTGGATTATATTTCTGAAACCATGAACTAAGAGAATTAAATTCTCACTTATATTCAACTTGTACTGTTGTTTTAGTTCCAGAGCCATTTCCCATTTATTTTTTGACATAAATAAAATTTTAAACTTTAGTTTATGATGAAACAAGTAAAATTTGTTTAAATACTAAATCCTAAAAATCACTAGATCAAGGGGTAGAGCGTTTCAAATCGAATCCTAAATTTTGAAACTGGAAACAGCAGTATGCAGGCATACCTTCCTTATTCATCTAATTATCCACATAATTTCATTACTATATACACACAAACATATTGAACTTCAGATATTGATCATGCAACATTATTTCATAACCTTAAAATTTTTAAAAATGATGTTACTTAATCTAGAAAAGAACAGAGCACAACACAGCATGCACACAATATATCAACACCATATTTACACTTAAATATACAAGCAAATACTTATTCTAACCATACTATCATGCTATCAAATATTTTACATTTTAATAGTTACTCACCATTTAAAATTTTGAAGCAAAGAGTTACTTTTGGGTTTTGATGAACTGCAGTTTCTTCTTTTTCTTGAATCTGCTTTGTTGTATAACTGAGCTTTAAATGTATAAAATAATTATGTTCTTTTTTTTCTTTCTTTCAGTTATGATGGTGCTCGAACTAAAATGAAGAGGAAGTTTAATATATATAAGATGAGTTGTTTAGGTGATATTATAATGCTTTGTACAGGTGATGATCTGGTTTGTACAAAGGCATGGGTGAAGATGTATTCATTAATTGCTAGAGGTGTAAACATGTAATGCATTAATTGCTTTAGTACTTCAGCCATGACTTATTTCTTTAACTTTGTTCTTGCCTACTAAACTTTACATGCTGCATACTTTTTTTTCATTTGCTTTTTTCACTTTATATACTTTGTTTCTTTTACTTGCCTTAATTATCTTTCTTATTTTCTTTGTTTATATTTTATATCCTACTAGGTGGCTGATATGATATGTATTTGTTGAGAATACATTTTGTGTTGATATTCTTTGCATAAATATTTATAAATTTAAGTTTGTTTTGTTTGTAGAAAATTATTTGGTCTCACTTTTATTTCCTTGCATGCCTTTATTCATATGTGAATGTATTCATTTAATAATTTACATAGTTTATAAATATGTTGTTTGGCTTTATATTTTATAATTTATCTTATATATTCGTATAACATCATCACAAACTTTATTTCTTCTCAAAGTTTAACCATCTACCGTTTTATAATTTATTTTCAAATATTCAAATTTATTCTCGATTGTTAAAATTTAACTAACATTTCATAAAAATTACCGATTATTACACAATTTTTATTCAAAAGTAAATTTAATTATCCATTTAACATAAATTAAATTCAGGATCGTTACAGAGTTATAGGGTATAAGGTACACATATATAAAGTTATATGTTGTCTAAGAATGTAAGTGGATTTGTACAGATAAAGCATGGCTTTATTGATATTATAATTACGTAAATACTGATTTTATATAAACAGTTATATGATCTATTTTTATATATTATAGAAATTGAAAAATCTGGTTCGACGGTGAATATATGTTATACTGTTTATATATTTACAGTAACATATATTGATTTTGTTTAAGTATGATATAGACAGTGTTTATAAGTTTTCTTTAAAAAAATAAGTTACATTAGGTTGGATTTTACCTGTTGGGTTAGATAGGGTCACTGAGTATACATATGTATATATTTATACCTTATGTACGTTTGTATATATATATATATTTGTTAATTATATTTTAAGTTATATGTTAGTTATAATATATTATGGTTTGTAGTATTCCTAATATTTTAAAACGGAAAATATATATTGTTGGAAACTTGTAATACAATCGCGTTTATATATTTTATATTTAAGTTTATACAACTTTATATATATATATGTCTGTGTGTATAATATAAAATTTTGTTCGCAAACGTCTATATGAGTATACATTAATTGGTTTTAAAAGATATAAATATATGGAGACTATGTTCGAAGTGTTGAATTAAAATTTAATTTGAGATATATGATTAAATTGATTTTAATAATAAATAATAAAATTATATACATCATTTTCTGTCATATCAAGATGGTTCTAATTCGTTTTCACCAAATTCTTATCTCTCAGCTTTGTTGAATTCGTGCCAATCCAGCGTTGCTTTGAAATTCGTAGCTTGTTGTGTTGTTTATCTTCTCTAGCCTCTAGCCTCGAAAGGTGAGCAATGACTCACGATTAACGTTCTTGTATTTTATTAAATTTGATTTAATTGAAACGGCAATTGAAATATGATGCTGTAGTCATTTAAATTGTTATATATATATGCTATTTTCTATAACTGTTCACCTGTGGGATATGGCACCATATCCTATTGTTTATATTATATTTTTATTGATGATATATGCCTGTTATTTTGTTGTATTATCTGTTATCACTCTGCAAGTTCCCTGTAGTTTAGAATTCACTATGGGTTGAAATGATACATACCCGAATGGATTTTTGGATAGGAGAATTTCGTTATGGGTTGAAATGATAAACCCAAGCGATTTTCAATTAAATTGAATTTGGGATACCCGTGTCGAAGTGATATCTACCTGTATATTTAAATTTTGGATTGAAATGATAAATTTCTGTATCCCTTGACCATAGCGTAGGAAATTATATACAGACATCGTTGGTCCATATATGTATATAAATGTTTTGAAAATAATTTCTATGGTTTGGGAAAGAAAAATATAGTTTTAATAAAGACCGATTCTTAGAATATTATATGTATAAAAATGAAAATTTTATGTATAGACCTAATAATAATATTTAATCTAATTGAGATTGATTTAATACATATAATATGTTTAAGGATTCGTTTAAATTTATATTTCAAATTAGATTTGGTAAAATTTTGACTAAGCTAGAGTTGAGAAGATAAAGTTGAATTAATTGGAAATGGAATTTAATTAAGAATTATATTCAATTAAATTGATTTGAAACTATTGAATTCGGGATTTAAGATATGATTTTATAACTTGGTTTTGGTAAAAGGGATTAAATGGATATTTTAAGTTTAAATAAATTTAAGGAAATATTCTGTAAAATGAAATCTAAGGCTATTTAAATGATATTAAACTTGTTAATTGGATATTTCCTGACTAAATAATAACGATGAAGCTAAATCAAGATCTATATGAAACTGTTAGATTTAACTTTAAAATATTGAATATTGAAGCTTTGAATATAACGAAAGTTTAAATGGTTATTGGGAGCTGAATTGAATTAATGAATTGAGCTTTGAATAAATGGGAATTTGGAACTTGAGTTGATTAGAATCAATTTGTGTAGTTGAGGAAATTTCAAATACTTTACTTTATAAATTATTTAATATATATACTATCTTGGAAAATAGATATAATTGAAAGGGAAATGATGTTTTGATTTTGAAGTCTAAATAAAATTGAATGACCACGGCGTTATAGTGTATATTTCTACCTTGTAGATAGTTCCGTGGACCCTTAGAAGGTGGTTGTCTCAAACGTCCTTAAGTTATTTGTATTTCAGTTGATATTTCACTTGAGTTGGATTTATTGATATATGAATGTTAATCCTGACTCGAATGTTTTGTGTTTTGCTTTACGCTCGGGTCAGACTAAGCGATTCAGCATTTGAGACTCACCTTTGGAGTTTGGAGCTTCGTTTGAGGATCCAACTATTGATTCAGCTTTCAGCTCTTTCAGTTGATTCGTTCGGAGAGGTCATCTGTTCGTACTGGAGACTTCACTGTATCTGTTCGTACTGGAGACTTCACTGTATTTGAGATATTCTGTTGTATTTTTATTTCTAACTCTGGTATATATATAGTAGCTTCATGAACTACTATTTATCTATTTCGCTGCATTATTTTATATTACTCTGTGTCTGTGATTCTGTGGTTGATTTATTTACTGTATATGTTGAGTTTTGCCAAATTTTAATTAACAATTCGGTATTTTGAATTATTCAAGTCGGACATGTATGGTTTTATTGTCGATTTGAATGGTCCAAAATAGCGGGTCGTTACAGTTGGTATCAGAGCTTTGGTTCTAGGCAGAACTTAGCATATATGGTAAATTTATTTACAGAATCACTTTCGTTCGAGTTGAATCTTTTCCTTTTGACTCGATTTCCTTTGAATTTTGGAATGTCCCTCGGTTTCGAAATTCATTCTCGTCTCTTTCTATATATATTCGTTTAATTCTGGAGTATCCCATAACTTCACTGAATGTTTTGTAAAGGGGTGAAATTCCTTTACAATAGCATCAATTCACCGAAGATTTATATATCCTCGGTTTAGATGCTGCTTTCTCTGGTTATGCTGAATCTCGTATCTAGCGATCGAATGTCAAAGAATACCGCATTGGTCATATTCCTGAAGTCACGGTTAACTAGGTTAAGGTCTCTCGCGATTTATATAAATATCCATCTTCTATTTCTGTAAATTTAATTACCTAATCGTCGATTGAGCCTATCTTCGAATCAGAATTCTATTTGATTAAAATTCCTTTATTTTGAACCTCTATCTTGTTTCATTTTGGTCTCCTTGAATGATAAGAAACTATTTTGTAAATGGCAAAATCGGAAGAGCAGAAAGCAGCCCGTCGAGCACGAAGATGGCTAGCACGTAAGGAACGGGAGGAAGCAATCGAGGAGCAAGAGAGGCTGTGGAGAGAAAGGGCAGAACCTGGTCCTTATGACCATGATATTTGTTATCGGTATTAGGAAATGGGGCATTATGCAGCCATGTGCGGGAAGAGAGATGAAGGAAAGAAGAAGGAGGGCAAGCGTTTTCGATCCAAGATCTTCTGTTTTAGATGTCTTAGTACGGGGCACTTTCCAGTCGCTGCCAGAAGTTATAGAAAGTAAAATCTATACCCACTGCATCAATCGACCAATCAACCATTTGCTATCACTGCAGGATGCCTGGGCATATAGCCAGGAATTGTCCTGTGAGGAAGTACGGAAGGAAGGCAGCGTTTCTGCAGTTCGTTAGGGAGGATGGGAGTGTCGTGCATTTATGCAAGAAATGTAGAAGTTGGGGCCATATTGAGGGGGAGTGTTCTGGACCCGTTGAAGTACCACCCGGTAGAATTAATACCGATGCTTTGTTTATGTAGGGTGGTATTCTGTGGATCTGTTTGTTTTCAGCGGTTTTTAGGTTGCATTCGGTGAACTCTATTGTATCTTTTGCTTAGCTGAAGTCCTCAAACTAAGATATTCATGTTCCTGTTTCGTATGATATGAAATTTTGAATCTCTGTTTGTTTTGAAATCTATCCTTGAATCATCCTTTGAAAGCGGGTTTGTTTGTATTTTGAAATTGTTTTATATACCGAAATTATATTTGGGTAACTATGATTTTATTCTATATATAAAAGTGAAATGTTTTCGATAAGGATTATACCTTTAAAAAAACAAGAATTTGAAGTTTCGAAAAGATTTGAAAATTTGAAAATATTATAAGAAAATTTATTTATATAAAAATGATTTATAACTGAAAGGTTTTGAATTTGAAATTCGAGAGATTGGACTCTGATATTTTTGAAAACTGGTTTAAGATTTTGAAATATATAATAATAAGATTTGAAAGTATTTTTTGAATAAGAAATGTTTCAAATGACTTCAAATGAGTTCCAAGGATTTCGAAAAAAAAAAATCAAAGAAGTTTTCAAGAAAATAGAAGTCCAGAACTTATGTCGCTGGAAAATAATTTCGGTGATGAGTGCACGCATCGTCGACATTGATTTTCGAGTTTCAGAGTAGGGAGATGCCACTTTAATAGCTGTGCTATGCAAGTGACTTTGTGAAACCAATTTTGATTTCAAATTCCGAAGTATGATTTGATAGTCGAAAGATATAGGTATATATATTTGAAATAATTTAAAGTAAGCCGGTGTTCAATCCTCGAGTTTTCTATTTGATTTAGTATAACTCTATTTATATAAAAAATGATTTACTAATTTGTTGCTGATTTCCAACTCTTGGATTTGAAATTTGATTTCACAAACTATTTTGAAGGTTCAAGCACTTCCAAATCAAGGTTTAAAATTTTAAAACTAAGAAATTTCGAAGAGTACAAAATATTTGATAAAGAATAGAAGTTTAGTTTTGTATGTTTAAAGTACGAAGAGTATGACTTAAGTAAATTTGAAACTTTTGTGAAATAAATAATTTGAAAAAGGAAAATTTGATTTTTCATATAGAAATAAACAGTTTAAAGGTTTTAAAGGGATAATTATAAATTTGGAAACCATTTTGAGTATAATTGATTTTGAGAAGAATATTTGGTTTTGAAATTAGAATGGAATTAAAACCAGTACTTATAAGGTGATTTTGGAAATGAATTTGTTTGACCTAAATTTTGTTGATTTGGAAATTTGGATTATTTTCTAAACCTATTGTTAAGAAACTTTGAAACTGAATATATTTAATTTGAAAGAAAATTTGGTGAAATCATATATGATCTTGAAACTGAAATGTTATTGAAATGAGAAATTTTTTTGAGAACCTTGATTTACTAAATACTTGATTTGGGAGTTATCGAACTTATATAAAACTGATTTGTATAGTACGAAATTGATTTGGAACCTATTGATTTGAAAGGTGCTCAATTTGGAAAGATTTTTTTTTATATAATCGAAGTCTATATAAATGTGATTTGATATACTATTGATTGGGAAAGTATTCGATTGAAAATGGAATCCTATATATAATGGACTTTATATAAGTATGATATTTGAAATTGATTTGAAAAGGTACTATATGATACATATTTTCGAAGTAAAGATATGGAAAGTGCCTTCTGCTTGATATCCGCTTTGTGGCCACATTGTGGATTCATTCTATCGATATTATACTCTCTGATTTTTGGTTTTCCGGATGTGATACTCGAGTGTCCCACGGTGGCGTAACCTATGGTTTTTTTTATCGCGACTGCATAGCGCAACTGCCTGGCTGAGACGGCCTAGGGGTACGGATTGTTTCCTAGGGGATCCAGGTGTAACCATTGTGTATCCTGCAATCTATGTAGGTCGCATTAGTAGCGAAACTGCCTGGCTGAGACAGCCTAGGGGTACGGATTGTTTCTTGGGGGATCCAGGCGTAACCATTGTGTATCCTGCACCCTACTAGTCATCATGGCGTAACTCGCAGGGCTGAGAAAGCTTACGGATACGGATTGTTTCCTGGGGGATCCAGGCGTAACCATTGTGTATCTGCGAACCATGGTTAGACAAAGGCTTTGGTTTGGTTATTTTGTTTGGATTGTACTTTCCATATCTGTTTTTAAAGGTTTTTCAAGTATTTTCACTGGTTGTTGAAACAGGTCTACTAAGTACTTGAAGAATTCTAGCTTTGCGCCAGATCAACGCATGGCCAGAGTCTGCAAGAACAATGATAAACTTGTTGAAACATCTAGTTATAGAAGTATTTTCGAAAGGAAAATTGGTTTCGACATAAAAGTCTTTTTTTTAAAAGGTATTTTATTATAAAAGTATTTCCAACAAGAAATTTTGTATAAATCTTTGAAATTGAAAATCTTTTGGTTTGAAATTAACTATCCGTGCCCGATACTATTCTTTTGAATCTACCTTATCTGCTCAGCTTTAGTTATTCACCTTGATTCTGTTTTCCGAATCTACCTTCTTTCCTTTTTGGACATATCCTTTTTAAATATTGTTTATTTATATACTACATGGTATAATAAAAAAAATTAGTGTTTCAAAAGTTATTAATTAATTATAACATATTTAAAGAGAATGATTATTAATTTATCTATAATGTTGGAAGTATCTTGAGATAAAAAAAATAAAAAAATAAAAAATTGAAAACTTTGGATTTAATATTTTCAATAGCTTCTTGGTAAATATAAGTAATAATGTAAATAATTATTTTCAAAGGAGTTTTGAAAAGTATTAAAGAAAATTAAATTTCAAATGAAGTTTTTAAATGAATATTTCAAGTAAAATTTGCATAGTTTTAAATTAATTGTTTATCTTGTACTTCAATCTATTTTTTATTTCTGTTTGTTGCTATTCCCCTACCTCCTTCCTTTTCGGGGACGAAAAGTTTTGAGTGTGGGAGAGTGTAACAACCCATAAATTTTTAAACGGTTTTTAATAACGTATTTAATTGAATTTTTGAGAAATTTTAAATAATAATATTTTGAAATAAAAATTTAATGTTTGGATTACGTATAATTAAATATAAGTAGTGAATAAATAAGAAAACATATAAATTTAGATTACGTTACTTTTTAATTAATTTGGGCGTACGTTCGTTTTAATTATTACATCTATTGTACGCACTCTTTGATTTCATATCTTAGCTGTTAAAAAATCAAATCAGCACGTGCATTAAAAAAAGAATTAAAACCCTGCCTCCAATTCACGTGTAAAACTTTCCACTTTCATTTGCGTCTCCATATTTAATAGGAATAAAAATCTTTGATTTCCTAACCGTTTCAAAATCTCTTCCCATCTTCATTTTTGCAACGCAGTTCAGATCTGGAAAAAAATGTAACGGGTAACGATCCAAAATTTCAGACCAATTTAAAATTCTAATTTTATTAAAATATTGAATAAAATTTGGTAGAAACAAAAATGATGGGAATAATAATAGTTTATATGAGATTTACAATTTGAATTAAAACAACAAATGTTAAGAATTTAATAATAATTGTTTTGTAAATATTGATCTATTGAATAAAATTTAAGAGGAAACAATAGTTTAATTGTATTATTGTAATTCAAATAAGTTAACCTCTAACAAGTGAACTAAAATTGGTAACTAATGGATATGTTGAGTTATGTGAAATTATTAAATAATGTTTGATTTATTGTTAATAAAAAGAAGAAAAAAAGGAAAAATATTATGTTCTGTTTATACATCAAATGGTGGTTTTAATATTTAGTTTTGAAAGCAAGTATGGATTACGTATAATTAAATATAAGTAGTGAATAAATAAGAAAACATATAAATTTAGATTACGTTACTTGTTAATTAATTTGGGCGTACGTTCGTTTTAATTATTGCATCTATTGTACGCACTCTTTGATTTCATATCTTAGCTATTAAAAAATCAAATCAGCACGTGCATTAAAAAAAAAGAATTAAAACCCTGCCTCCAATTCACATGTAAAACTTTCCACTTTCATTTGCGTCTCCATATTTAATAGGAATAAAAATCTTTGATTTCCTAACCGTTTCAAAATCTCTTCCCATCTTCATTTTTGCAACGCAGTTCGTATCTGGAAAAAAAAATTAATGGGTAATGATCTGAAATTTTAGACTAATTTAAAATTCTAATTTTATTAAAATATTGAATAAAATTTGGTAGAAACAAAAATGATGAGAATAATAATAGTTTATATGAGATTTACAATTTGAATTAAAACAACAAATGTTAATAATTTAATAATAATTGTTAATTGTAAATATTGATCTATTGAATAAAATTTAAGAGGAAACAATAGTTTAATTGTATTGTTGTAATTCAAATAAGTTAACCTCTAACAAATGAACTAAAATTGGTAACTAATGGATATGTTGTGTTATGTGAAATTATTAAATAATGTTTGATTTATTGTTAATAAAAAGAATAAAAAAAGGAAAAATATTATGTTCTGTTTATACATCAAATAGTGGTTTTGAAATTTAGTTTTGAAAGCAAGTATGGATTTTTGATTCAAAGAAAAATTTGGTCTTAATATACATATATACACGGAAAGTTTAGTTTGGGTATAGGGTCCATTAATTATTGTGTGAATTCTAGTAGGTATGTATATATAGGTTATGTTAGTATTTTCATATATATTACTCATTTCCTTGAAGTTTTGAAACACACTGTCCAATCAACCCATCAATTGCTCTAATAATTTATTTTGGGAAATTCAAGGCAAAGCTGTTTTATTTGCCATCATTTCTTTTATTTTTTTCCAAACGGTTCATTTTGCCTTTATAACGTATCCTTACATTCCATACTTATCTTTTTCCTTTACGTTTCAAATATGGAACGTGCTGCCCAATCACCAATTAATTGCTTTAATTTCTTAACTAAATCTAGGGTGATTGTTGCCATCCTATAATTATTTTGAATATCAAAACATATAAATTGTATACGTTTATGTTCATTTTTGGTCAGTTCTTCTGTTTTAAAGTAATATTGTAACGACCCAGAATTTCTATTAATTAAAATTCATTTATTTAATTGATTTTAAATAATTAAAAATAGAATTTGTAAGTCGAATAAATTTTATTTCGAATATCTACATTTAATTGGATAATTAAATCGATAATTTTATAGTTGAAATTACAGAAATAATTGAAAATTGGGTTTAATATGATTGAAATTGATTTGTAAAAATTTATTTAATCATATTGAAGTTAGAATGATGTTATAGAACTTTTAAAAAATCGAATTAAAAGTAAATTTGTGAAAATTGAATATTTTAATATTTAATTGACGAGTAAAAATAGCCATTTTTCAAACAGTCTCGGATTTCGACGAAACTAGTTTCATCGGATCCGTAATGTGATATTATTGTAAGTTTCAAATTTCGTGTCAATCGGATTTACCGTTTGTCCGGGGCAAGCCAAAACGCATAGAAATTGGTTTAAATCGATTTAATTTAAATTTGATCGTTTATTGCCGTAACTCGCACAGATGATCGAATTAGCCTCCGAAACATATTCCATTGTGTTCGGAACGCGGGGTAAACCTTAGAAACGCCAACCGTCACGCTTCGTTTGGAGTTCGAAAAATTTCGGATGAATAGTGTTCGTTGAATTTTCTATAAAAGCCCCTTTATTTTCATTTTTTGCAAAAATAATCAAAGCCTAGGGTTTGTTTCTTCAAGCCGCCGTCTCAAACATCAATGGCCGAAATGTTTCAATCTTCTTCCTCATTTTTCTCTTCATCCACGCTATAATTCGAGAAACTTCCAACAGCAAAACTCTAGAGCACGACGAGATCTACATTCTCAACGGTGGAGATCGAAAATAACTCGATGGATTGACGGCAAACTAGGCTTAAACGACGTGCATTTGCGCATGAATTTCCACGTGAATAGGGGCCGAGCTCGCCCATATCACGGCCGAGGGTGGTGTTGGCATAGGGCTTCGAGGTGGTGTTCTCTGATCATCTTCAAAGTGGACGAAGCTCGAGCGAAATGAAACCCTAGATGGCGTGCGTTGGGTTCAAGGGTACGTGATTTTCACGTTTTGGAGAAGAAGCAAGCAACGACCTGATGTTGATGCAAAGGAACGAACAGCCAGATGACTATAGGTTTAAAAATTAAAATAGAAAATGTAAATCGTTTATATTTAAATTCGTATAACTTTAAATTGATGTATATTTGTCATACGAGGTCGAAAACGTACGAAACCAGTTGCGTTGGGTTCGTATAGACGAGCACTACCCTATGGAGTAGGATTGGAGTCGTTTGGAGCTAGTAAAATTTTTGGATAAAATTAAACGCACGTTTAATTTTATTCGAAATAAACCGCAGGAATTGTATTTGGAATCAGGTGAGAACTTCTCACTCAATCGAACTGTTTGAATTTAAATTTTAAAATAGTTAGATTTAAAATTGATGATTGGATGCCTGGATGATAAATTATTATCTATTGATTGTTAAAGTAGACATTATACGCCGTATATTAAGCGGGTGTTATTTATTAAAAACATATACCGCGATAATTCCACCTTGATTGGAATTGGTATTATTTATGTACTTGGAGTTGATTTCCCGCATTATATAGCGGATGAGACCCTATTGCACCGCATAATAGCGGATAATATCTTATGAATCCCATATACCGCGATATTCCGTATTGGAACGGAATTGGTATTGAGCTAACATCTGTGGATGCAGGGAAACAGGTTGGAGGGATCCAACTGGATTCCTCACCAGTATTTGTTTGATTACAGATATTGTGATATTTGTTGATTATCATATACTGATATATGATGTCTTTGTTGTCGTGATTGACTATTTGGTGCTGTTGCATCATCGGATCCATTTTTGAAGTTTTAAAATAATGATTTTTGATTTTAAAAAGAATTCTAAAGTGATTTTTGAAAGTATACGTTTTATTAAATTTTGAATTGTTAAAATAAATAAACATTACAAATTTATTGTTATAAAAGTTATATTTATGGAAAATAGTACTCAAGTATGATTTTGGAGTTATATAAGTTTTAAATAACGTTTTGTAAATTATTAAACGGATTGGTTTATTTAAATTGATATTTTTGAATTATTATAAACGGTTTATATAAAATATTTCTAAGATTAATATTTATAAATTAAAAATATAGGAATTGTGAAACGAGTTTTATTAAGTGCTAAAATGAAGTATAAATGGATTTCACAAGTGATTAAAATTTATAGATTTATAAATTGTGAAGTTATAAATGAATAGGTTTTGTAAAATAAAAGATTTATAAATAATTAACTTATAAACCGGATTTTGGGTATAAAGTTGAGTTATACATTGAATTGATTTATAAAAGGGATTTTTTTTAATTGAAGTTTTTATAAATAGAAATGGAATTTATAAACATTGTTTATAAATCCGAAATCAATTGAATTTGATAAATTTAATATAGAAGGTTATTAAAGGAGATATATTCGCGATTTCGGATAGCGAATTATCCTTCAAATAAAATGTATAGAAAATATTGAATTTGGTTAGTGAAGTATATTCACGATTTTGGACAGTGAATATATTATTAAATAAAATGGATATGTTTTGGGAAAATGAATATTATCAAATGAAGTTAATTGTTTTAACGATGTATTAATTTGTGTTAAACATCGAAACCATATATTTCAACATTCTTGTTGAAATAGACGTTTTCGAGAAATAGAAGGAAATAGTGGACTATAACACTGTTGTTATAGTAAATGATTTCTGAAAGGAAATGTTTTATATGGTATAGGGATTTATATATCTACTTAATTTCGAATCCCTATACTAGTGATTTTGGGTCGTCGTAACGATGTTTTACGCAACATTCGTTTTGACTCAAATAAATGTGTTTGAAAGAACGTTTTCTTTAAAGAATGTAATATATACATAATTTCGATTTAAGTATATTGAATATTTTCCAAGTGTTGAAAATAAATTGATTTGTAAATTACTTATTATTAAATAAGTATGGAAACGTTTTCCAATATGAAGTGAATATTTTGAGATTTTATCTTTTAAAGATAAATTGAAAATGAATATTAGAAATCGATTTGGAAATCATATATTCATAGATACTTTGGAATTGCAAATTCACTATGGAATTTATAAAAGAAAGGAAAATTTGTTTAAAAATAAACGTTGATTTATTTTTGAAGTGTGGGAATAAATTTACGGATTTGGAACGTAAATATAAAGTAAATCGGTAAGGATTTATTTAATTGGTTTAAATGAACCATTTTGAAATGAAAGTATTTCTGCGTAAGGAAAATGATTGAAATTTGTTTTCAAAAGTTGTAAAGGTGAAAAGTGATTTGAAATTTGTTTTCAAATGTTGAAGTGTGGAAATTATATATCTAGTAAAGATATTTTTGGAAAATAAATAATTTGGGAAATTATTTGGAATCTGGTGATGTTGTGCATACCTATTGATAGTTAAATAACCGACCATCAATATTTACCTTTAAATAGGTATTTGTTGTGATTTGCTTGAATTTGAATGCCATACTTATTTTTAAAATAAGCGCTCACTATTCGGGTTGGCCGGGAAAGGACCTTGGGGTCGTATAACCCATTCCGAATATGTGATACGTCGTTATGGATTGCATTTGATGACCAGTGTTGAAGACCGGATATTTTTGAAAATGGAAGGATTACCTTCGAATGACTCTGCATCGGCTGATCTCCGATATAGAGGTTTTATCACCCTTAGTGACGGGAAGTCCGGAAGTGATTAGTGAATATCCGGATTGCAAGGGCTTGTTTGGAAGTGCCTTCGGTTCCATTCGATCCCGGAATGGACTTGTATGGATTGTGTGTCTGACATTACAATTTGAGATGTAAAGCTGGTTTCTTTCAAATATATTTCTATTGGTGGCGGAGAATTTATTCTCTTAGTTTAACACCCTTCTCTGAGACGTACGAGCTCATAGGTTATGTAGTTGATGATTACTAGTGATACATTCCCAAATTGGTAATGTGGCATACGAAGTGCTGTTGAGCATTTGATGATCAAAGCACATCTTTTATATAAAGCGTGGCTTTGTGGACGAGACTTCGTCGGACCTCACACCCCGAAAATGGTCAAAACAGGAAGGATGCGGCAAGGTTATTAGGGGGCAGCGCCCCTTTAGTGTATGTCATTCCTTCTGGATAGAGGTGGTATCATGGTATGGAGCCCAGATACTTAACTTATGTTGTTGCTGCAAATTTATCACTTTGTGGTTGTTGGAATCGAGGATCCTCGGATATAGATCGGTTACGATTGGGGAATGACATATTCGTGTCAGTAGTTACCCAGTTTGAAGGGTAACCCGGCCTTGTGTTGGCAGAGATCCGGTTAGGTTCTCGGGTCGTCTTTCCAGAGGCGTACCCATGTGGCAATGGAAAGTTCCTTGGCCTGACCATTTGTTCGAAATCCAAAGAAACAATACGATCTTGTATGGTTTTAGTTGTATAACCTGCCATGGAATGTGGCGGTAACCTGCTACTGAACATGGTAGCTATAGTAGGCATAAGTGCGAAATGCCTATGCTGGCTAAGATTTATATCTTTACTTTCGAAAATGTTTTCCTACACTATGCACTAGTAATAATATCAAATGTTCATTTTAATGCATATCAAGCATCTTTGACTATCATAAGGAGAAATCACCTCCGATTCTGCGTTTGCATTGTGTGTGTGTGTGCAGGAGGCCTTATGGTAGTCTCATTTTCTAAAAAGCATTGCGAATCTATTTTAAAATTATCTTGTACTTTGTTTTAAAAAAAAATAACTGTTTTAAGTTCTCACACCAGTCCCATGACTGACCTGGAGTTTATTGTTTTTCTTCCTAAACTCTGGGTGCCCACCAATTTCCACACGGGCAGTCAAGAGTCAAGTTATCAGGATATTCTGGAATTCAGGAGTTGTTGGAGGCAAGCTGGATGACATGGCGTATTCACTAGTATATAATATTTCTTTTCCACTGTTTGTTGTTGTTGTTGTTGTACACTCTGATAATGTAATGTAATATGATGTAATGTAATAACTGATATAGTTCTTTGTTTAAAGATATTCATTTATCTATTATATGTTGTTCCGCTGCGATATGTGAGATTCTGTCATTGTTTCTGTTGTTTTTTTTCTTTTCTCTCTTCTTCTATCTTCTACCTCTTCTTTAACCCTAACGGTACTGTTTTCCGGCCTTCGATTGCTCGGCAGTTGATACAGTGGACGTATTGATATCGGTTTTCGAGCGTCGAAAAATCGCATCCGTTACATTTGGTATCAGAGCTTATGGTTAAGTGACAACCTTAGCTCTGTTGGGTATCACTCATTAGAGATAGAGTCAGCAGTACTCTAGAATGAGTGTGAGTATAATAATAGCTATGAGCGCGTATTTGTTAGTGAATACAAAAATGTTTTATATTGTGTTTGCTTATCCGTTGAGCTGTTTGTGGATTCTGGTCCGTAGATGGGACGCCATATTATCGTTAGAGGTTTCTAAACTCTTAAACGAGATAAACCGACATAGTATCATTTTAAATAGGGTAAATGAAATAATTTTACCTTGATTATATTTTATATATAAAGGAATAATTTTAGAGAATTATTAAAGTGTATATAAAATTGATTATTTGGTTGTTGAAATGTAAGATATATGCAAGTTAATAAAGGATGTTTGAATAAGTTAAATGAAACATATTGTGAAGGAATAAATTTTATAAGCGAAGAATTATAAGTATGAAGTTATAATTAAAATGATTTACACTTGTGAAATAATCTTATATATAATAAGTGAAATTATATAAGAAAAAGATTTGTAAATGTGATTTATAATCTAAAAATAAAATTCCAAAGAAGTGTTTTGAAAGGATTTGATATTTTGGAAATTTTTTTTGGAGAGATGAAAGCTCTAAACTCTTTTCGGTCGCTGGAAAATAATTCCGATGATGATCGCGACATCATTGGTGTTCATTTTCGGGTTTCCAAAAGCGGGATTGCTGCCAAGTAGTTTTAAATGGAAGTTGTTTGGAAAATTTGGGTTTGGGTTTTGAAATTCAAAGGATAATTGAATTGGGTTCAAAAATGGTTTTGAAAGGTTGAAAAGACTCTGGAATCCTATTTAAAATATTTATGGGAATGATAAATGAGTTGATAACTTATACAATTTGAATTTTAATAGAATAAATTTAACTTAAAGGATGGAGTTAAATTAAAGGAAGTATAAGTGAATCAATAAAAAATCCAAGTGGTAATTGTTGAATATAAGCTGTACAACTTATGAATGAGAAAATGAAAGTGGAACCAATTATTAAAATGGTCAAACAATTTGTTAAGAAAAATAAATCTGAATTTGAATAAGTGATGAAAATTTGGCTTTGGTAAAAAGTTAAATAGAAATGAAATCTGAATTGAATATAAGTGGAAAGAGTTTTGAACTTATAATATGAGTTAATAAATTTGACTTTGGTAAAAGTAAATGGAATTTACTTTAGAATTGGAATCTGAATTGAATTTATAAGTGGAAACTTAAGTTAAGTTAAACAAATGATGTTTGAAAGAGAATATAACTTAAGTGAAGTTGAATAAAGTTGATTTTGGTGTCGAAGTAAATTAATAAGTAAGTAATGAAACGAAGTCATTAAGAATTTGAACTTGAGTTATATAAAAGAAGATTCAACTTGAAATGATAAATGAATTAGCAATTGGTTTAATGAATAGATTGAACGTTAATCAATCAAATATAAATAAATTGATATGAAATAATGAATGTAAGTGTTAATTCATTAAAGTTAATAAATTGAATAAATTGAATGTAAGCCAATTTAATATTAAACCAAATCGGAATTAAAGGTGTTGAACCAAATTGAATGTAAAATTAATAATTTGGTTATGTTGAATATACACTGGTTGTTATTTGATTTTTAGTTGATTGTATATAAATTCATTAAGTGTTAATGAAATTAAATTAGTGAAATTGAAAGCTATGTAATTGAATTCAAATTGGAAGTTAAGTGAATCTTAAATAGGATTGAATTTGATTTGGAAGTGAACTAACTTGAATATAAATTAGTGAATGTAAACTAATTGAATATGAATAAATGAATGCTAGTAAATCCAATGTTAGCAAACCAAATGTGATTAAAATGAAAAACCAATTCATTGAATATTAATGAGAAGTGAATTTATGTTGATTTGGTTATGGATTTGTTGAATGTTAATTGGATGATAGTTGTTTGATGGTTGCATTTATTGATTGAATGCATTGCTATGTTGGCACATGTAGTTGATATGTTTCTATATGTTGTATATTGATATTATTTTCATATATACATGTTTCTCATTTGTTTGTTGAGTGTTTAGTAAGTGCGGATTGCGCTTGCTTCGCATTTGGAGCTCGCTTTCGCGCTATATTAGCCGTATAAGCTCGCTAATAATATATAAGGTACATATCTCGGATTAAATATCGTACTTTTACACTTTTTTCCCTGTGGGATGCCTCATCACTTGATGAGATGTATATTTGTGATATATATACTGTCGTTTTTTTTCGGATCGAGCCGCACAAAGGAGACTATGGCGAATTTTTCTGAAAAATTAAGGCGTTAGAATTTTTTTTGAGAAATTTGGAAAATTTTGGAAAACTAAAATTGATTTGGAATTGGAAGTTAAACAATAGTAGTTGGCTTGGAAAAAGGTAACTAAGAATGGTTTGAAAACTTAGTAAAGTTTTTATAAGAAGTTTAACTATGGATTTAGGGAAAGTTAATGGATTCTGTAACTTTTTCTTACTTGGTAATTTCGAGGACGAAATTCTTTTAAGGGGGAAAATTTGTAACGACCCAGAATTTCTATCAATTAAAATTCGTTTATTTAATTGACTTTAAATAATTAAAAGTAGAATTTGTAAGTCGAATAAATTTTATTTCGAATATCTAGATTTAATTGGATAATTAAATCGATAATTTAATAGTTGAAATTACAGAAATAATTGAAAATTGGGTTTAATATGATTGAAATTGATTTGTAAAATTTTATTTAATCATATTGAAGTTAGAATGATGTTATAGAACTTTTAAAAAATCGAATTAAAAGTAAATTTGTGAAAATTGAATATTTTAATATTTAATTGACGAGTTAAAATAGCCATTTTTCAAACAGTCTCGGATTTCGACGAAACCAGTTTCATCGGATCCGTAATGTCATATTATTATAATTTTTCAAATTTCGTGTCAATCGGATTTACGGTTTGTCCGGGGCAAGCCAAAACGCATAGAAATTGGTTTAAATCGATTTAATTTAAATTTGATCGTTTATTGCCGTAACTCGCACAGATGATCGAATTAGCCTCCGAAACATGTTCCATTGTGTTCGGAACGCGGGGTAAACCTTAGAAATGCCAACCGGCACGCTTCGTTTGGAGTTCGGAAATTTCGGATGAATAGTGTTCGTTGAATTTTCTATAAAAGCCCCTTTATTTTCATTTTTTGCAAAAATAATCAAAGCCTAGGGTTTGTTTCTTCAGGCCGCCGTCTCAAACATCAATGGCCGAAATGTTTCAATCTTCTTCCTCATTTTTCTCTTCATCCACGCTATAATTCCAGAAACTTCCTACAGCAAAACTCTAGAGCACGACGAGATCTACATTCTCAACGGTGGAGATCGAAAATAACTCGATGGATTGACGGCAAAATATGCTTGAACGACATGCATTTGCGCATGAATTTCCACGTGAATAAGGGGCCGAGCTCGCCTATATCACGGCCGAGGGTGGTGTTGGCATAGGGCTTCGAGGTGGTGTTCTCTGATCATCTTCAAAGTGGACGAAGCTCGAGCGAAATGAAACCCTAGATGGCGTGCGTTAGGTTCAAGGGTACGTGATTTCACGTTTTGGAGAAGAAGCAGGCAACGGCCTGATGTTGATGCAAAGGAACGAACTGCCAGATGATTATAGGTTTAAAAATTAAAATAGAAAATGTAAATCGTTTATATTTAAATTCGTATAACTTTAAATTGATGTATATTTGTCATACGAGGTCGAAAACGTACGAAACCAGTTGCGTTGGGTTCGTATAGACGAGCACTACCCTATGGATCAGGATTGGAGTCGTTTGGAGCTAGTAAAAATTTTGGGTAAAATTAAACGCACGCTAAATTTTATTCGAAATAAACCGTAGGAATTGTATTTGGAATCAGGTGAGAACTTCTCACTCAATCGAACTGTTTCGATTTAAATTTTAAAATAGTTAGATTTAAAATTGATGATTGTATGCCTGGATGATAAATTATTATCTATTGATTGTTAAAATAGACATTATACGCCGTATATTAACCGATGTTATTTATTAAAAACATATACCGCGATAATTCCATCTTGATTGGAATTGGTATTATTTATGTACATGGAGTTGATTTCCCGCATTATATAGTGGATGAGACCCTATTGCGCCGCATAATAGCGGATAATATTTTATGAATCTCATATACCGCGATATTCCGTATTGGAACGGAATTGGTATTGAGCTAACATCTGTGGATGCAGGGGAACAGGTTGGAGGGATCCAACTGGATTCCTCACCAGTATTTATTTGATTACAGATATTGTGATATTTGTTGATTATCATATACTGATATATGATGTCTTTGTTGTCGTGATTGACTATTTGGTGCTGTTGCATCATCGGATCCATTTTTGAAGTTTTAAAATAATGATTTTTGATTTTAAAAAGAATTCTAAAGTGATTTTTGAAAGTATACGTTTTATTAAATTTTGAATTGTTAAAATAAATAAACATTACAAATTTATTGTTATAAAAGTTATGTTTATGGAAAATAGTACTCAAGTATGATTTTGGAGTTATATAAGTTTTAAATAACATTTTGTAAATTATTAAACGGATTGCTTTATTTAAATTGATATTTTTGAATTATTATAAACAGTTTATATAAAATATTTCTAAGATTAATATTTATAAATTAAAAATATAGGAATTGTGAAACGAGTTTTATTAAGTGTTAAAATGAAGTATAAATGGATTTCACAAGTGAATAAAATTTATAGATTTATAAATTGTGAAGTTATGAAATGAATAGGTTTTGTAAAATAAAAGATTTATAAATAATTAACTTATAAATCGAATTTTGGGTATAAAGTTGAGTTATACATTGAATTGATTTATAAAAGGGATTTTTTTTAATTGAAGTTTTTATAAATAGAAATGGAATTTATAAACATTGTTTATAAATCCGAAATCAATTGAATTTGATAAATTTAATATAGAAGGTTATTAAAGGAGATATATTCGCGATTTCGGATAGCGAATTATCCTTGAAATAAAATGTGTAGAAAATATTGAATTTGGTTAGTGAAGTATATTCACGATTTTGGACAGTGAATATATTATTAAATAAAATGGATATGTTTTGGGAAAATAAATATTATCAAATGAAGTTAATTGTTTTAACGATGTATTAAATTGTGTTAAACATCGAAACCATAGATTTCAACATTCATTGTTGAAATAGACGTTTTCGAGAAATAGAAGGAAATAGTGGACTATAACACTGTTGTTATAGTAAATGATTTCTGAAAGGAAATGTTTTATATGGTATAGGGATTTATATATCTATCTTAATTTCGAATCCCTATACTAGTGATTTTGGGTCGTCGTAAAGATGTTTTACGCAACATTCGTTTTGACTCAAATAAATGTGTTTGAAAGAACGTTTTCTTTAAAGAATGAAATATATACTTAATTTCGATTTAAGTATATTGAATATTTTCCAAGTGTTGAAAATAAATTGATTTGTAAATTACTTATTATTAAATAAGTATGGAAACGTTTTCCAATATGAAGTGAATATTTTGAGATTTTATCTTTTAAAGATAAATTGAAAATGAATATTAGAAATCGATTTGGAAATCATATATTCATAGATATTTTGGAATTATAAATTCATAATGGAATTTATAAAAGAAAGGAAAATTTGTTTAAAAATAAACGTTGATTTAATTATGAAGTGTGGGAATAAATTTACGGATTTGGAACGTAAATATAAAGTAAATCGGTAAGGATTTATTTAATTGGTTTAAATGAACCATTTTGAAATGAAAGTATTTCCGCGTAAGGAAAATGATTGAAATTTGTTTTCAAAAGTTGTAAAGGTGAAAAGTGATTTGAAATTTGTTTTCAAATGTTGAAGTGTGGAAATTATATATCTAGTAAAGATATTTTTGGAAAATAAATAATTTGGGAAATTATTTGGAATCTGGTGATGTTGTGCATACCTATTGATAGTTAAATAACCGACTATCAATATTTACCTTTAAATAGGTATTTGTTGTGATTTGCTTGAATTTGAATGCCACGCTTATTTTTAAAATAAGCGCTCACTATTCGGGTCAGCCGGGAAAGGACATTAGGGCCGTATAACCCATTCCGAATATGTGATACGTCGTTATGGATTGCATTTGATGACCGGTGTTGAAGACCAGATATTTTTGAAAACTGAAGGATTACCGTCGAATGACTCTGCATCGGCTGATCTCCGATATAGAGGTTTTATCACCCTTAGTGACGGGAAGTCCGGACGTGATTAGTGAATATCCGGATTGCAAGGGCTACTTTGGAAGTGCCTTTGGTTCCATTCGATCCTGGAATGGACTTGTATGGATTGTGTATCTGATATTACAATTTGAGATGTAAAGCTGGTTTCTTTCAAATATATTTCTGTTGGTGGCGGAGAATTTATTCTCTTAGTTTAACACCCTTCTCTGAGACGTATGAGCTCAGAGGTTATGTAGTTGATGGTTACTAGTGATACATTCCCAAATTGGTAATGTGGCATACGAAGTGCTGTTGAGCATTTGATGATCAAAGCACAGCTTTTATATAAAGCATGGCTTTGTGGACGAGACTTCGTCGGACCTCACACCCCGGAAATGGTCAAAACAGGAAGGATGCGGCAGGGTTATTAGGGGGTAGCGCCCCTTTAGTGTATGTCATTCCTTCTGGATAGAGGTGGTATCATGGTATGGAGCCCAGATACTTAACCTATGTTGTTGCTGCAAATTTATTACTTTGTGGTTGTTGGAATCGAGGATCCTCAGATATAGATCAGTTACGACCGGGGAATGACATATTCGTGTCAGTAGTTACCCAGTTTGAAGGGTAACCCGGCCTTGTATTGGCAGAGATCTGGTTAGGTTCTCGGGTCTTCTTTCCAGAGGCGTACCCATGTGGCAATGGGAAGTTCCTTGGCCTGACCATTTGTTGGAAATCCGAAGAAACAATACGATCTTGCACGGTTTTAGTTGCATAACCTGCCATGGAATGTGGCGGTAACCTGCTATTGAACATGGTAGCTATAGTTGGCATAAGTGCGAAATGCCTATGCTGGCTAAGATTTATATCTTTACTTTCGAAAATGTTTTCCTACACTATGCACTAGTAATAATATCAAATGTTCATTTTAATTCGTATCAAGCATCTTTGACTATCATAAGGAGAAATCTCCTCTGATTCTGCATTTGAATTGTGTGTGTGTGCGGGAGGCCTTATGGTAGTCTCATTTTCTAAAAAGCATTGCGAATCTATTTTAAAATTATCCTGTACTTTGTTTTAAAAAAATAACTGTTTTAAGTTCTCACACCAGTCTCATGACTGACCTGGTGTTTATTGTTTTCCTTCCTAAACTCTGGGTGCCAACCAATTTCTACACGGGCAGTCAAGAGTCAGGTTATCAGAATATTCTGGAATTCAGGAGTTGCTGGAGGCAAGCTGGATGGCATGGCGTATTCACTAGTATATAGTATTTCTTTTCCGCTGTTTGTTGTTGTTGTTGTACACTCTGATAATGTAATGTAATATGATGTAATGTAATAACTGATATAGTTCTTTGTTTAAAGATATTCATTTATCTATTATATGTTGTTCCGCTGCGATATGTGAGATTCTATCATTATTTCTGTTGTTTTTTCCTTTTCTCTCTTCTTCTATCTTCTACCTCTTCTTTAACCCTAACAGTACTGTTTTCCGGCCTTCAATTGCTCGGCAGTTGATACAGTGGACGTATTGATGTCGGTTTTCGAGCGTCGAAAAATCGCATCCGTTACAAATATATTTATTTCTTAAAAACGGTTGCATTGTGAAACACGTCTCTTCCAAATCTTCACCGTGCAGCCCAAGCAATATAATAAATTGCTTTAATAACATTGCTAAATCAACGGTCATTTCAATTTATTATTTGTTGTACGTTTCCTTTTTTCCTAAAAATTGGCTACGTAAACATTAATTCAAAAATAGGAAGAAATCATTCTTTCCTGTAGCCACTTCATTTGCTTTAATTATTTCATGTGATTCAAGCAGGTGACCGTGTCCATTCACTCAACCTTTATCTATATTTTTGTTTCAAATTTCTTTCCTCTATTCACTAGGGTAATTATGGTATGATTCTCAGCCTATTGGTCTGCCTTTCCTTCTTTCCTTCGGCAATCAAAAAAAAACCTTTAATTATTATCTCATTTCTTGCTTGCACGGTTACAGACAATCAATTAATTGCATGTTGTAGTCTGTTCGTGCCTATTTGGTTCATAAAAATTATTAAGCAATTTTACCCAGAGCAGCCAACTCACCTACATCATTCTATATCTATTTATTTGCGTACAAGTTCAAACTTTTCCATTTTCTTTGATTGATATATTTGTTGCCTTTATCTATTCTTTCTCTCCCTGTCTTTATTGCTTAAAGGAAAGCAATCCATCAAAACGTGAATATTTGATTATAGCCAGCCGTTTCCTATACCCAAATTTCCATTTTTATGACCGTCATTCGAATATCAAACTTATATACTTTTTGCATTCATTTCGCTCATTCAATTTTACGTTTCTTATTCCAGCTTTTAAATATTGAGCTCCTCCCTTATATTTCTCTATGGCCTTTACTTCCCTTCTCTGTTTCTTCTTTTTTTTCTTTTCTCCCCCTCTGTTAGCTTCTCAAAACCATCACTCCGTAGCTCCTCCCTGATCTTCCACCCCTTGTGCTCCTCCGTAGCCACTTAGACTGTGTACTCCTTCTTTTGCGTAAGTATATATTTTTTTATAAACCTATGGTATATTATAATATATACTGTGTACGTTAGTTTATATGCTTATATATATACGTTGCTGTATGTTTATGAAAGAAAATATGTATATATTACACACTATATTCTCTGTTTTGTTTTAAAATATATAAGTGTTATAGGGTATAAGGTACACATATATAAAGTTATATATTGTATAAGAATATAAGTGGATTTGTACAGATAAAGCATGGGTTTATTGATATTATAATTACGTAAATACTGATTTTATATAAACAGTTATATGATCTATTTTTATATATTATAGAAATTGGAAAATCTAGTTCGACAATGAGTATATGTTATACTGTTTATATGTTTACAGTAATATATATTGATTTTGTTTAAGTATGATATAGACAGTGTTTATATAAGTTTTTTTAAAAACATAAGTTATATTAGTTTGGATTTTACCTGTTGGGTTAGATAGGGTCACTGGGTATACATATGTATATATTTATACCTTATGTACGTTTGTATATATATATTTGTTAATTATATTTTAAGTTATATGTTAGTTATAATATATTATGGTTTGTAGTATTCCTAATATTTTAAAACGGAAAATATATATTGTTGGAAACTTGTAATACAATCGCGTTTTTATATTTTCTATTTAAGTTTATATAACTTTATATGTGTGTGTGTGTGTATATAATATAAAATTTTGTTCGCAAATGTCTATATGAGTATACATTAATTGGTTTTAAAAGATATAAATATATGGAGACTTTGTTCGAAGTGTTGAATTAAAATTTAATTTGAGATATATGATTAAATTGATTTTAATAATAAATAATAAAATTATATGCATCATTTTCTTTCATATCAAGATGGTTCTAATTCGCTTTCACCAAATTCTTATCTCTCAACTTTGTTGAATTCGTGCCAATCTAGCGTTGCTTTGAAATTCGTAGCCTGTTGTGTTGTTTATCTTCTCTAGCCTCTAGCCTCGAAAGGTGAGCAATCATTCACGATTAACGTTCTTGTATTTTATTAAATTTGATTTCAATTGAAACGACAATTGAAATATGATGCCGTAGTCATTTAAATTGTTATATATATGCTATTTTCTGTAACTGTTCACTTGTGGGTTATGACACCATATCCTGTCGTTTATATTATATTTTTATTGATGATATATGCCTATTATTTTATTGTATTATCTGTTATCACTCTGCAAGTTCCCTGTAGTTTAGAATTCACTATGGGTTGAAATGATACATACCCGAACGGATTTTTGGATAGGAGAATTTCGTTATGGATTGAAATGATAAACCCAAGCGATTTTCAATTAAATTGAATTTGGGATACCCGTGTTGAAGTGATATCTACCTGTATATTTAAATTTTGGATTGAAATGATAAATTTCCGTATCCCTTGACCATAGCGTAGGAAATTATATACAGACATCGTTGGTCCATATATGTATATAAATGTTTTGAAAATAATTTCTATGGTTTGGGAAAGAAAAATATAGTTTTAATAAAGACCGATTCTTAGAATATTATATGTATAAAAATGAAAATTTTATGTATAGACCTAATAATAATATTTAATCTAATTGAGATTGATTAAATACATATAATATGTTTAAGGATTCATTTAAATTTATATTTCAAATTAGATTTGGTAAAATTTTGAATAAGCTAGAGTTGAGAAGATAAAGTTGAATTAATTGGAAATGGAATTTAATTAAGAATTATATTCAATTAAATCGATTTGAAACTATTGAATTCGGGGTTTAAGATATGATTTTATAACTTGGTTTTGGTAAAAGGGATTAAATGGATATTTTAAGTTTAAATAAATTTAAGGAAATATTCTGTAAAATGAAATCTAAGGCTATTTAAATGATATTAAACTTGTTAATTGGATATTTTCTGACTAAATAATAACGATGAAGCTAAATCAAGATCTATATGAAACTGTTAGATTTAACTTTAAAATATTGAATATTAAAGCTTTGAATATAACGAAAGTTTAAATGGTTATTGGGAGCTGAATTGAATTAATGAATTGAGCTTTGAATAAATGGGAATTTGGAACTTGAGTTGATTAGAATCAATTTGTGTAGTTGAGGAAATTTCAAATACTTTACTTCATAAATTATTTAATATATATATATACTATCTTGGAAAATAGATACAATTGAAAGGGAAATGATGTTTTGATTTTGAAGTCTAAATAAAATTGAATGACCACGGCGTTATAGTGTATATTTCTACCTTGTAGATAGTTCCATGGACCCTTAGAAGATGGTTGTCTCAAACATCCTTAAGTTATTTGTATTTCAATTGATATTTCACTTGAGTTGGATTTATTGATATAAGAATGTTAATCCTGACTCGAATGTTTTGTGTTTTGCTTTACGCTCGGGTCAGACTAAGCGATACAGCATTTGAGACTCGCCTTTGGAGTTTGGAGCTTCGTTTGAGGATCCAACTATTGATTGAGCTTTCAGCTCTTTCAGTTGATTCGCTCGGAGAGGTCATATGTTCGTACTGGAGACGTCACTGTATCTGTCCGTACTGGAGACTTCACTGTATTTGAGATATTCTGTTGTATTTTTATTTCTAACTCTGGTATTTATATAGTAGTTTCATGAACTACTATTTATCTATTCCGCTGCATTATTTTATATTACTCTGTGTCTGTAATTCTGTGGTTGATTTATTTACTGTATATGTTGAGTTTTGCCAAATTTTAATTAACAATTCGGTATTTTGAATTATTCAAGTCGGATATGTATGGTTTTATTGTCGATTTGAATGGTCCAAAATAGCGGGTCGTTACAGATAAGGTTTCATCAACATTGTTTTATGTGAAGTATATAACACGAAAATATTATTTTAGTAAAGCAAAGTATATAATTTCCTTGTTTATAAAGGTATGATTTCACGGTAAATCATTTGTAAAGACTACTTACAAGGAAATGAAGTTTTACTGAGATAGTTAACACTAAGACAGGAAATGAAACATGAATAGAGTAGTTAAATCAAAGTTTACAACTCGGATATTAGAAGACCGGATAGGACTTGTGTAGGGTCACGCCCTATACTTTAGTTATTAGCCCCTAGCTAAAGTAATTCTAAAATTTCAGTGTGTTAGGGCTTGTCACAGGTGGGACTAGATTATGGTTACACACAAAAGAACATACAAACTAAAGATAGATTATTGGTGAGCCCGTAAAACTATTAGGTTCGGTTGATCCTAGAAAAGAAAATTAAGGGCTGTTAGCCTAGTATTGTGTCTAACATAAGTTAGATTGTTGATTATGTATGGTAGGCCCGAGTCAGCCAATGGTTAATAGTTAGCCTGATAAACAATAGTGTGGATAGATGGTCCATTGATTTCCTAAT